>CM061064.1:165127974-167735200 GCA_030762895.1 Sophora flavescens | reverse complement strand
ACTTTTGCAATAAGGAGTTCAATGCAGTGCTTGCCAAGTTTGGGGTGAACCACAAAGTTACCACACCATACCATCCCCAAACCAGTGGGCAAGTGGAATTGTCCAACCGGGAGTTGAAGAGAATTTTGGAAAATCTGTGAACAATGCAAGGAAGGATTGGGCGAAGAAATTGGATGATGCACTTTGGGCCTATCGGACTGCTTATAAGACACCTATTGGTATGTCACCTTACCAATTAGTGTTCGGGAAATCATGTCACCTTCCGGTAGAGCTACAACACCGTGCTTTTTGGGCAGTGAAGGCCCTGAACTTTGATACAAGACTGGCCATGGACAAGAGGATGCTTCAATTGAATGAGTTGGATGAGTTCCGACTCTTGGCTTATGAGAGTGCTAGGATATACAAGGAAAGAACAAAGTTCTGGCATGATAAGTACATTCTTCCCAAGAAATTTGAAGAAGGCCAGTCAGTTTCTTTGTTTAACTCAAGACTCAAGCTCTTTCAGGGCAAATTGAGATCAAGATGGTCGAGGCCCATTCTATGTCAAGTCTGTCTCTCCATTTGGTTCAGTTAAATTGGAAGATCCATCATCCGGTGATACCTTCACTGTTAATGGACAAAGGCTAAAGCACTACCTTGGAGGCAACTTTGATCGTCAGGCGGTCTCCGTCACTCTTCAGGCACCTTCTGAAAAAAAAAAAAAATTCATCCGTCAAGCTAGTGACGTTAAAGAAGCACTTATTGGGAGGCAACCCAAATTTTATTTTCATCTTCTCTTTTGTTTTTGATTTCTCCTCTTGAATAATTTGAGAAGCTCAAGAGGTTTGTTAATAGTTTGTTGAGTGCTTTCAGATTTTGAAGGAAGGAGGAGAAGAAGGGCAGGAGGAAACAAAACCAGAAAGCATGTGATGCAGCACCACTACCACCTGGGTGAGTTGTTCCAGTTTTCTCCCCTCTCTAAGCTTCATTATTTACATTGAGGACAATGTAAGTCTTTAAGCTTGGGGTAGGGGTAATCTTTTTGCTTGCATTGTAAATATTTCATTCATATAGGCTTAAGTTTGCATTGTAAATATTGCATGATTCGGTTACCCCTGCTTAGATTGAGCTTATGATTGTGAGAGCTAAGTGCCAATTTTTTTTGTGATAGTGAATTTTTGGACCCTGATTTTCTATTCTTGTGATATGGCTTCATTAAATATTCTTGAGATGGTCTTGGATAGTTGATGATTAGCATGTGTTTCTATAGATTTGTGTTTCTCACTGGTCCTTGAACTGATAAATGTGAGCTTTTGAGCCATTAGGGGGTTCTCACTAAATCTGCCCCCGTTCTTTGTGTTAGAGTGTTGTTCCTCTTGGATTGTTTTTCTCTAGAACTTGACTTGAAACCATTTCAAAGCGTGAAAATTTTTGAAAACATTTTTGAAAAGGATTGAGGCAATAGGTATTTTTTCTGGCCTTCTGAGCTTTGAATGAATAATGCTACCCTTAGTTGCCCCATTTTGAGCCTGAATGAATAGCATGCTTTTCTTGGTACCCTGAAATGTTTTGTTAATTAAGCTTATGATGGACCTTCTAAAGTATTGAAAAAAAGGGTGAAAAATGTAGTTGAAAGTTTGGGATGAAAAAGAATTATATATATATATATATATATATATATATATATATATATATATATATATATATATATATATATATATCTCCCCTTCTCCAAGCAAAAGAAAAATGAAAAGAAAAAGAGAAAAAGAAAGATATATAGAGAAGGGGATGACAAAAACAAGAGAAGTGAGAAATAACAGAGAAGAAAGAAAATAATGGTGGAAAAATGAAATCAAAACCCAAAGAAAGGTATTTTAGAAGGTCGTGCTTTGCAATGCTTGATTGTTTCACTACAAGAAATTAAGCTATTTCCCAGGGCTTTTTACCCAGGGAAATAAATCCCTAGGAAATTTTTACATTTCCCACGGCCAAGACCCTCGGAAATGTCTCGCTTGATTTCCCACGGCTTGTCCCTGGGAAAAAGCGGCGCCAAACATTCCCGCTTTATTTCCCACGGGCTGGGCCGTAGGTAACAGAAAGCGCTGTTTCCCACGGATCGAGCCCTGGGAAATGGCTCAGTTTTCCCACGGGCTTAGCCGTGTCTAGTCAACACGGAGTTTCCCACGGAAGTCCCGTCGCAAATCAGGAGGTGTTTCCCACGGCCAAGCCCCTGGGAAAGACAGACGGTGTTTCCCACGGCCAAGCCCCTGGGAAAGACAGGCGGTGTTTCCCACGGCCAAGCCCCTGGGAAAATCATCTTCCTCCTCTTCACTCGGTCCCTTCGCGCCTCAGCTGTTCACACGGTGTTCGCTCGCCATACAGTTGTTCACCCTTCCCCAACCCATCGTGAGATCAAGCGCCTCCTCCTCCTCTTCTTCTTTTCTTCCACGGCAACAAGGTAACTCCTCATCCTCCTCTTCCTTCCTTTCTCTTCTCTTTTTCATTTCCTCCTTCTCAAACGTTCTTGCTGACAGAGTGGTAAAGGGACGATCTCACTCACCGTCTTCATTCCCTCAACCGCCGCCATTGTCTTGCTCAGTCGCACGCCGTCCATCGCCGTCCTCAGAGGTTGGAGCAGACACCAACACAAAGAACAAAGAAAGGGCCATCGCAATCGCCATATAGGTAACTACTTTGTCCTCATGTTGGCTTTCATTCTTGTCAAATGTGATGGGAACTGGTAGCAAATCTGATTCATTCTCTTGGCGAATAAGATAAAAAAACATTGTTTTATGCCAGTGATTTGCACACAGTTAATTTTGAAAAATGTTAAGTATTCAACCTATAAGAAACAATAAGAAAGCAGCATTATTATTATATCTTGCCTTCCCAATCGAGACAGCTCTGGTTCTGCCAATAGCATATCTTGCAATGGTTTCATGTCAATTCTTTTATCACCATACCTATGAGAACTACAAGAAATGTAATGTCTGTTTTAGTGGAAAGATAGCAGATATTAGTTGTGTGTGTCTATAAGAACTACGAGAAATGTGTTTTCTATTTTAGATGAAAGATAGCAGATGTTAGTATAGTGTGTGTGTGTCTATATCCATAGAATATTCAATCATACATCTCAAAATTGTAAATAGCCAAAAATGGAGGCAAAGGCATAATTATTCACCTCCACTTGGACCACATATAATTCCTAAACATTCTTAGTCTTTGACATCATAAATGCATGAGCTTCAAGAGGCATATACATAGGCAATATGCAAGAGTCTAAAACTTTAAAAAGAAAAAAAAAAACTTACCCATAAACATGATCCATATAAAGTAGCCTGTGGCGAAGTTTGTAGTCATTGCCAATATAAGTCACAATTAAGCTACCTGCATCTAGGTGGGGCCAGCTTCGTGAGGTAGGGAACCGTAATATAAAGGTACCGGGTTCTTGAAGTCCAGTGGGACCTTGAAGTGAAGCATCTGCTTCCTCCTTAGTTATGAATCCTTCTATCCACTTAGGTGATGTGGAATTCCAGATAGGATTTATCCAGTTCCTTGATATTATGAAAGCTACGGGGTACAGCCAGCACCACAACTTCTGGAAGTTCTCCGGGGCTAGATACTCTTGACATCCAGCAATCCTTCTCAGAAGCTCTAGGTCCTGCAACAATTATAAAATCTATCATATGTTAGCAGGCTATTTTTCAAGGGCTTTGATACTTAAATAACCCAAAGACCGCTAAAAACATGTATTTCTTCTCTTTATTTTTACTTTGTTTATATTGCTAATAATGGAAAGAATTGGCTTAAATCATTAAATGTTCACAAGTACTCTCTCTTGAAAAGAAATGACAGGAAGGGTCCTAGCTCTACCAGATGGATTTTAGCCCATTATGGCAATATTTTTGCAATAATGCAAAACCAAATAAGACTTGGACAATATAATAATTTACAGCATTTTCCTGTTTTAGAAACTGAAAACTGATGCATTAGCGCCTTTGTAATACTAGTTACACAACTCTTTAGTGCACAAATGATTTACAAACAGAAGTAACTTCTATAAAACAAGTTAATGATGAATGTTTAAACTTTAAGGTGGTAATAGTATTAACTTTAATTAAAACATGACAGTAACTTTCCTTCACAAGTATTCAAGCAACTTTTACACATATTATGAAAATTCTTGTGTGTTTTCAAAGAGTTCCTAAACATCTTTTATGCAAAATGTGCGCACATAAGATTTGTGCAATTAGAATTTTTCTTATTATATTACCTCTTCATTTTCACAAGATTTTTCATTTCACATAAGGTTAGTATATTCTTATACCACAAAAGATCATTTGTAATCTTATATTTTAGAAAATTTGCGAGTAAACAGCAGCACCATGTTTCTGAGGGCAGTAAGAATAAAGTAATCAGACCTGATTTGAGAGAGACCTTGAACCACAAGAAGCAATCTTCATGAATTGCTCTTCAATCTCATAGACTGCACTCTCCCAAGGAATGTGCTGGTTGTTTGGAGACATCAACTTCCAAAGATTAGTTCCATCTTCAATCAATCTTTTGGCAATTAATATTTGGTTTCTCATTTAAAGACAAGCCAGTAGTTAAAAAAGAGGAAACATGCTAGGATTTGCAAGTAAATTGAATCATCCTTAAAGAAAATAAGTATATTTTGTTGAGTCAAAAGACATTGATAGAAGGATGCAGGAATAAAATGTATTTGAAACAAAAACCCAGCTTCTGTAATTAATTTTAATGTGTTGTTTCTTTAATGCAGTTGATGGTAAGTATGAAAATTTCACAGTGAACATGAGACAGGGAAGTTACAAATGTTTCATCCACAAGGAAACTTTATCAATAAACAAAATTGACTTTTGGGAACATCATGAAGCACAATATAAAATAACCGTGGAGCAAAAAGAAAACAGTTTTCATTAATATTAGCGTGTTTTTGCTAATGACTTAAACCCGTATGCTGTTGAGTATCTGGAAAGAAATACTGTTCTAAACAAACTTGAGAGGAAAGAAATACTTGTTGACTTTATGACTTAGATAACTTATTTTTGGCTGTTGGATTATTAGTTAGTTATATTTGTTTACTTTAATGACTTAGATAACTTATATTATTGCTATATCTGATAACTTTTGTTTTAACATTAAATTGCTCTTTAGACATGTCTGCAGGACGTGACCCACCTCCACCCATCGATAAGGGTAAGGGTATTATGGTTGATACTGACCCCCGTCCAAATCCTCGTCGTCGTCGGAACAGACCTTCCACAAATTTAGTGATTCGTGAGTCTATAGATGGATACTCACGTATGCCTTCAACGCTTACCTCTGCATCGTCAGTACAACACCCACATGTACCTACATCGCGCCCACCACAACAAGCACCTTCACTGACTCCACGTGTTGCACCTACATCGCCTCATTTCGATATGATTCCCACCCCGGGGGTCACGACACATGCACACTATAGAGCATCTCCTTCAGCATGTGTGGATGAGGAGCAACAATATAGTCCGAGCTATTCACGCTCACCTTGATTGCGAGATGTGCATGAGCGGCCGAGAGGAGTCGGTGGAGCCGGTGGAGCTAGAGGAGCTAGATGCAGCAGAGGTAGTTGAGCTCATGCCCGATGGTCGACCTATTATTAGGCCTAGTGGTAACGGGTAAGAATTAATTAAATTTCTATGTGTTTGGTTGATTCATGCATTGTATCATAATTTATTACCATGTGTTTGATTAGTTCATGCGTCTTTACTGTTAAGGTTCCTTCCTTGTAAGAGAGCAGCGAGTGCTATCGCGTTTGTTATCCAAAGAAAGGTATCATAGGGCATTTACATCATGGGGAAAACTCACTGACAATGAGCGGATTAGTATGTTTGATGCGTTTAGAGTAAGTAGCAAATTTCAATTTACTTAATGTGGTTTTTATTATTTCCGAAACTATTAGTATAAAAATTGTTATTTATCTTAAAACAGGGTCAGGCGGCATGGAGGAACGAAGATGAGTCAGAGATCCAGAGGATCTTTCACCATAAAGCCTCCGAACGCCTTTCTGATATGCTTAGGGAGGCTCGTGAGAGTGGCATACAGCGATCCTGGATTGGAGATGGTATTTGGGAGGAGTTGCGTCGTTATTGGGCTTCTGATCAATTTAAAAAAATTTCTGCTCAGGCAAAGAAAAATAGAGCATCAGAAAAGGGTGGGAGCCTGCACACAGGAGGAAGCATTTCCCAGTCGCAGTGGGCAGATCGTATGGTATGCTCATACTGTCATTCTTTATGCATTAAATGTATTTATTCCAACATCATAGTTCATTACTTGTTATCTTAATCATCTATGCTTGTGTTATAGGCTCGCCGGTATAATCGAGGAGTACAGATTCATGAGGTTCACAAACGCACCCATACTAGGAAGGCTACCGGCGAGTACATAGATGAGCGCTCCAAGCGCACTCAGGTAATATGCCGTTTTGATTTTTGAAGAAGCTATTGACTTTAATAGATATTATAACACTCATACTTTACTGGACTTGAGAGGCAGAGAGCCTCAAATGTTATAACTAGTTTGGACATGAGAATTTGTGTGCATCCTATTGAGCTTTTGATGATGATTTATGGATTTAAATTGCGGTGTTCTGTTTGTAAACATTGGGATGTTGTAGTTTTAGGGGAAACTCTGTCCATTTTTCTGCATAATTTATCTTGTAACATATTGTTCAAATTTTGATAGTCTGATGTATTGTAACAGGAGGAGTTTCATGAGAGGATGAGTCAACATAGGTCTCAATCATCAGCCTCTTCACCATCCACCCCAGCTAACCCACAGGAGGACGAGCAGCTTGCGCTGAATGTTTGGGCAGAAGTCGTCGGCGGCAAGTATAAGGGTCGTTTGTACGGTGCTGGGGACCTTGCCGGCAACTATCAGAAAGGGGCCTCGCGCAAGTTAGAGCTTAGGGTTGGAGCGTCCACCACATGCAGACGTTACCCTCAGGAGTCTGCGGAGATTGCTCAGTTGAGGCAGATGTTGGTCGCTTCCCAAGAGAGGGAGCGGCAGAGGGATGAGGAGCATCGTGTCATGATGGATACGATGCGACAAGCGATGGAGACAGTGGCGGCGATTCAAGCAAGAAAGAGCCCCCATAGCGGCAGCGGCCTAGTCGGGACGACCCAGCGTGCTCAGGAGGACGACGACTCTCTTGACCATTTTGTTGAGGAGCCTTATAATGGGGATTCTTAGTTTATTTTACTTATCATGTTTATTATGTTTATTATTTTTCGTTGAACAAATATGACTTGAATAACATTTTGTGTTGAACAAATATGACTTGGATAACATTTTGTGTTGAACAAATTGTTTGCTTGAATTATGATGTTAATTTCTTTGTTGATGCATTCATATAAAAATAATAATTATTTATTTATCCACTTTAGCATAAATTAATGTATATAAGGTTTTATTTATAATTTAAACAAAACATATATTTCCCAGGGTTAGAACCCTGGGAAATTTCCCAGGGATAGATCCCTGGGAAATTTCCCAAGGCTGTAACCCTGGGTATTTCCCAGGGCGAGGCCCTGGGAAACATTTCCGACCAGCTGAAAACCGAGGGATCTAAATCTGTGGGTCATCCCTGGGAAATGTGTATTTTCCCACGGATTTTATGGATTTCCCAGGGTCATAGGCCCTGGGAAACAGCGAAAATTCTTGTAGTGTTTGTATAGCCTTTTGAAATTTCCTGTTCTTGAAATTCCCACCTGAAAATTGATCCCATGGCCCCATTACAACCAAAGAATAAGACCTCTTGATTCTTAGATGTTTTCATTAATAAAGCAAAGATTTGGTTGATAGTCAAGCATATGGTAGGAATCATTCCTTGAGGAAAATGGAGCGAATTGTTATATATACTTGAACACTTGAGTGAGTGAGGCAAGATTGAGAGCCAAGCAAATGAACAAGCTTGGGGTGAGCTTCAAGTGAGATAGAGTGCCCGAATCAGTGAGAATGTGAGTCTAGGAAACCTAAGCCCCTAATTGGACTTGAATTGATTGTCTCTTGCTGAAATAATTGAATGCCTGTTACTTGGATCATTTTACTCGGGTTCTTGATTCACTATCCATGCTTTGTTTATTTTGATCTTATGGCCTTGGTGTTTGCTTGAGGACAAGCAAAGTCTTAAGCTTGGGGTGATTTGATGAGTGTGATTTCACCTCATTTTCCATGTACATTTCTGCATTCATTTGCATATAGTTAGGCCATTTTAGTTGGATTTTGTTTAGTTTTTCCTTTGGAACGGATAAGGTGGTATTGTGTGTTCTTTTGCAGGGATTTATGATTAAATTCCCAAGATTTAGCCATGAGGAAGCTGAGATGAAGAGAAAGCCTGAAAACTGAAGAAAAAGGGGGCCAAAAGTCAGAAGCTGTCACGGCCTGGCCGTGATGGCTATAACGGTCGTGACCCAAAATTACCACAAGTCAGAATCCATCACGGCTTGGCCGTGATAGAGATCACGGGCGTGAAAAAATGGCTCGCGACACGAAGTAAGTCTCGCCACGCGAGAGACTGATTGTGCCAGACCTCCAAAAGTCAGAATTGATCACGGCCGTGACCCAAAAACCACCACAAGTCAGAATCCATCACGGCTTGGCCGTGATGAAGATCACGGGCGTGAAATAATGGCTGGCGACGCAAAGTGATTCTCGCCCCGCGAGAGACTGATTTTACCAGAACTGCAAGAGACAGAACCCGTCACGGCCTGGCCGTGATGGCTATCACGGCCGTGACGGGCCACGAGTTATAAAAGAACCTCTGGGCAGAACAGAAGGACATCCAGAAAACCCTAAAAATACTCTCTCTGCTGCTGTGGCTGCTGTGCAACCTTCTATGGAGCCCCTTCCCTTGTTCATCTCTGTAACTCTTTCTTTGATTCTATCTTTAGTTATGTGTAGCTAAACTCCCCTTTGTTGGGGTTAGATTATTGCTTATCTGAACTTGGTTGTAAAATGACTTGATTATAATACAGTTTCCTTCTTCTTTTTGAGTGTATGATTCTATGCTTAATGCTTTCCTAGGCTTGATCATCTTAGGAATGATTAGTTGCTTTGATAGACAATTGAAAGGTTGATGTTAAAGCATGCTCATGAATCATATGCCAAGTAGTCCAAGAATCTAGACATAGGTGTTGGCTGCTTGCAATCTTATGAATCTTTATTCTTAATGCAATTTCTCTGATTAATCCACCTAAGACATTATGGTTTAATTTGGGGTTTTAGGCTCATTCCACCTAAGACATTAGGGTTTGAGTATTTTAGAAGTTTTGATTGTCATAAACGAATTAGGACTTGTGTTAGTAACTATTTCATTGCAATTGAGGGAGGATTAGTGTAGTCTAACCCTGACAATTCTATCCATTTCTTTCTGTATTCCAAGTGTTTGTTAAAAATCCCAAAAGACCAAAAACATTTTATTCTTGTCTGTTTTGTTTTGTTTACTTTTGCTGGGCTTGGTACTTAGTATTGAGCTCCCTTCCATCCAAACTCGATAGTCTAGATAGTTGTATAATTTGCGAAGTGGTAATTGACAACCAATCCCTGTGGACGATATTCGGTCTCACTGATTTATTACTTGTACGACTGGGTACACTTGCCTATCCTAAAAATACTCATCAGTAGTCGATTCTCCACTAACTGCCTAGACAATCCAGGCATCTCACTGTAATCCCAGTCAAGACAATCCTTGTATTGTTTAATGAGCTCGAACAACCATATCCTATCAAATTCAGCTAACAAACTACTAACCTTAGTCATTCTCGGCTTATCATTCGAACCCAAATTCACCGCTATCATTGGATCTTGTGCTTCAAAAGTTGGCAACTTCTTATGCACCAAGGCCGATATGGTTTTATTGTCATGAGCCTGCCCCCTAGTTTCTTCCTCAACCCCATTCAGTATCTCTCCTTCGACTGACCCTGCCTCAATGATCTTACTTTCAGCCATAAACATAGTCAGTCGTTGGAGAAGATTCTTAATGACTTGGGGTTTCCTGATCATTAAAAATGTCCAAAGACTGTGATTTGACCAACATTTTCACTTAGAAACCCTTTGAGGTCAAGTCACATGACTCCCAAGCCCCTTATTCATAATCTTCATGTATTACGATAGGTTCCATATGTGGTGAATAAAACAAAGCTTCAGTTGCCCTTACCTCGACTTTGAATGGATTTTTGTTTGCCAACACAATTTCTGCTTTTCCATTATTCCACATAAGCAATCGTTGATGCAGAGTCGAAGGTACACATTTACTTGAGTGGATCCAGTCTCGACCCAACAAAATTGAGTAATTGGTTTTGGCATCAACCACAAAAAGGCAGAACTAATAGCCTTTGACACCACTGTAACATCGGCTACCAAAACTACCAAAGCAGTCGTTGCTTCACCATTGAAATTGGTCGTTTTCGTATTAGTCGATACCAAATCTTCTTTTGTCTTTCCCAATTTCCGCAGGGTTCTAAAAGGCATTACATTCAAGACCTCCCCTCCATCTGCGAACACTCGACTGATCTCTTTACCATTCAACTGTGCCTTGATATATAGGGGCTTCAGATGGTTTGACATCTTATCTGTAGGCTTGTCAAATGTCATCCCCACAGGCCTCAAGAAAGCTTCATCAGACAAAACGATCTATTTTACTTCTTCTGCACATATGTCTCCTTCTAACACACTTGACTGTTCTTCCCCAACCCATAACTCACTAGGCAAGATGCTCATGACTTCTACCTCGGCTGATGGTGAGGTATCCTCAGCCAGAAGGGTGTCTAGCAAAGATTCTTCAAAGAATGACATCTTGTCAACCTCCTCTTTGGCCATCGCATCTCCTGCATTTCCACTTTCTTCAAAATAACCACCATCCCTTTCTAATTTAGGGCTTTGCACCAAGTTATCTTCATTCACACACTCCAGCACGCTATCATGCTCTTCATGCCCATCTAACGGCCGGACTTCTGGTACCTCTGCCTTTCTTTTCTTTTCCTCTGATTCCTGCATTGTTGATTCCTTTATCCGAGGAAGGCAGAAGGCATTTTCCAAAACCATGTCGACTTCACTGGATGGAATTTCTTTCTTGTCTTCCTCGACTAACATTTGTAAAGTCATCTTCATGGTTTGTACATACTTCTTTCTCTGCTGCCTCCTCTTTTGAGTACGTGTTAGCTGATGAGGTGCTAAATTTGCAGGTTTATTCCCTTGGACCATTTTATTCAGGTGCCATTTCTATGCTTCCACCTTAGCTGAAGGTTGAAACATTCTCCGAGGTTTCATGTCTTCCTTATTTCTAACAACTATCCTCAGAGATGTCATTCCTCCTTCTATGCTTACTTGGCTATGTATCATTTGCCTTCTGAAATGGGGCTTTCATCAATCATTGGCAATTTTCCTTTACCGTTCGATTTGCCTGTACTAGCCGTTTTGTCCCCAGGCCTATATTGCTGATACCTTCGGGGTTGGATAGTATGTACTTCGAATTGTTTACGCAGGTCCACAATACCACCGTTTACTTTTGGTTGAATCAACCTATCAAATACTGTTGTGTAAATCGCAAGTGCACGATTCTGCCAAGTAGTAAAGTATCGTTCCACTAGGATCGTGTTGTTGAGTACCAATTACGCACAAGTATGATTATCTAGACGAAATCGAGTTTAGTAGAGTGATAATAAGAATTGAAAATTCTGAAATTAACAAATGGTATAAAAACAATTTATAAGAATTTCTAGGATTCAGGTTCACCACAATGATGATTAACAGTCCGTAATGATTTCCCCCTTTCTTTACTAAACCGCTTTTGAAGGTGATTTATCCTAGGTAATTACCGTTTCCTTTCAGAATACGCTAACGTGCCCAATTAGACCAACTCCTACTTTCGTGGTAATTGAATCTAGGTTGGACCCCTTAAGAACAGTGATAAATCAAAACACCACCTCAAGCGAATTAATCTACTTTCATGATTAAAATCACATTTTCAGTTTTTAGAGTTCAGATGCTAAGGTTCACCTTTCAGTGCTTCCCTAATATCAAAATCATGCAAACATGTGGCCAAGCATATTCGTAAGTAGTTGGCATGCTAAAAACTGAATCAAAAGCGATTTAATATTGAAAAGTGGAGAAATTCAAGATAACATGTTAATACATCATGGGATAAAACCAAATGCTAGAATAAAAGAATTACTTAGACATGTTCATAGAGATACAAGCCATAAGAATCCAAAAGAACATTCAGAATAAAGAAGAATGTATAAAGGAAGATGAAGAAAAACTCTGAAGGTTGCAGCAATAGAGAATTCCTAGAGAACTCCCTCAGTAAAGATCCTCTAATCCTTGATGTTTCTTGTGTTTTGTAGTGTCCTCTCGATTTTCGAGCTCCCTACCCTCCTTTTTACCTCTTCTTTTTGTTTGTAACCACTCCTCCATCAATAAAAGGCAATAACTTGGCAGTTACAATTCTGACACACGTGATCCACAGCTAGGGGTGGAAGTAGGCCAGGCCGCCCGACAGGGGCCTATGACCTGGCCTGTTTATAGCCTGGCCTGGCCTGGCCTTTTTAATAAAAAGGCCGGGTAAAGGCTTTTTCAAAAGCCTTTTTAGATAAATAGGCCAGGCTTGAGCTTCAGAAAAAGCCTACGGCTTTGATAAGCCTACTGATTAATATTACTTTTAAATAAATATTAAATATATATATAATATAATATATAATAGATAATAATAATCAAATTAGACAAAACATAAAGTAAAAAGCCTATATTAAGGCTTGTGGCCTTATTAAGGCCTTCACAAGAAATAGGCCTTTTTAGCACCAAGCTTGTGGCCTTATTAAGACCTTCACAAGAAATAGGCCTTTAAAAAGGCTTTCAGGCCAGGCCAGGCTTTTAAAAAGGCCAGGCCAGACCTTAAAAAAAGCCTATATCAGGTAATAGGCCAGGCTTAGGCTTGATATTTTTGAAACAGGCCAGGCCTATTTAACTAAAGCCTGGCCTGGCCTGGCCTACTTCCACCCCTATCCACAGCCATGATATGTTCCAGGTCAGACCATGGATCGTTCCAGTTCCTTTTTTGTCTCTTTCTTCTCTTTTTTAAAGCATTCTTCTCATGAATTTTTTGTTTTTTTAATTTTATTTTCCATCTCCCCTTATATTTTTCTTCCCCCTTTTTTTAACATAGGGGAGAGACTTCATCAACAACTTTTTTTTTATTATTGAGAAAGAGGAGGCTCAAAAACATGTAATTCCCAACATAACTTTCAAACACAATTTGGTCCATTTAATATTTTACTTGATTGCCAACAATGAATCATCATAGGCATCAAGAAAAATAATTATGCAATATGATCAAGATGGGCAACTAATGGATGAAAGTGTGACAATCATTTCAGAGGGCCTAGAAAATACATAAGATGCATTTATCATATTCAAGCATGCAAACAAAAATTTCTCCTTAAAATGGTTTCAAATCAAGTTCTAGAGCACACAATCAATGAGGAATTATCACTCAACACAAAGACTGGGAGGAAAGAAAATCATGTAGTGCATACATCCCGCGAAGGCTCAAATCTCACATTTAGTTCTTCAAAAATCGATGAAAAGCACAAATTCAGAGAACCACAAGCTAATTATCAACCATCAGAAGATTACCTCAACTATCAATAAAAATCTTGTTGGTTGCCTATC
Source organism: Sophora flavescens (assembly GCA_030762895.1). NCBI lineage: Eukaryota > Viridiplantae > Streptophyta > Magnoliopsida > Fabales > Fabaceae > Sophora > Sophora flavescens. The sequence goes on along the minus strand of CM061064.1, from coordinate 167,721,493 downwards.
ACAAAGATCAACAAGTTGGGTTCCAAATCAATACTATCTCACAATCCTCAAAAGAAAGGGGCACAAAGTTTAACTAAAAAGTAAAGAGGGATGATGTGTGTGAAAATGCAATAGAAGATGCAATGCAATATGCAACATGAGAATGCATGAAAATACCAAAGATTTACAAAAACAAAAACGAATATGAAAATACCCCCTCAAGCTTAGAATTTTACATTGTCCCCAATGTAAAAATCCAAACCAAGAGAAGGAATAAACATGCATGATAGTTCAAGTGGCATGGCATTTTTCAAATGGGACTTAACACAATTAATTCACAATATCAACATCAACTCAATGACACAAGAAAAGAAAATCACACAAGGGTTCGATGCAACCAATTTATTCAAAGCAAGAAACAAATAAAGAGAAAAGTTAAGAAACCACCCAGATCCCATAGCTTGTGGTATAAAGACCAAGGTGTGCTCAAAATATAAGACCTTCCTCCTGGATCCCATTGCTTGTAGAAGAAGAACCAAGTGATGCTCAACATATAAGAGCCTTCTCCCGGATCCCATGGCTTGAAGTATGACAAATGTAGGAGCAAAGGCTTGAGAGCTATGGTGGCCCCTTCGAATATGAAGGTACTTTCGATTCCTCTTGGATTGAAAAGTAAGTGATACATTCCTCTTTTGACCTCTTCATGCATTAGACCTCCATAAAGCACATGAGGTCTTACTTCTTGAGCAAACTTTGTAATGTCCACACATGCATGCAAGCCAATATACTTATCCAATTCAGAATTTCTAGGTTCCTTGGCAAGCATGGTGAAGTAAGTACTTTCCACATGAATATTCTTTTCCACCACCACTTCATCTTCATATTGGTCCATCCTTGCAACCATGTTTTTCTCCAATTGTGCTTCATATGGTGCTTGCGATAACTGTTTACAAATCTCCCCTACTTGCTCTTTGAAATTTTGCACGATAACTTGCATACAAGCATAGGTGGCTCTTGATTTGGCAGCAGAGTTGGATAACTCTTGTGCATATTTCTCCATAGCAACTTTCAAAGGATTTGGCTCATTCAATTCCCATTCCTCCTTATGCTTCATTATTATACTATAGACTTGTGCATTAGGTCATTGATTACCCCAAAGCACGTAGTCTCCCAAGCACAAATTGGACCCAAAATAATATCTTGTAACTCCTTCCAAGGTTGGAAAATAATTATCCATGCGTTGCATCCACCTTGCACAAACAAAAATCAAATATATACAAAATAATAATAAAAATGTCTAGATTAACCAACATGCAAGTAAAACTGATATCAACAAATCACAGTCCCAGGCAACGACGCCAAAAACTTGTTGTGTAAATCGCAAGTGCAAGATTCTGCCAAGTAGTAAAATATCGTTTCACTAGGACCGTGTTGTTGAGTACCAATTACGCACAATTATGATTATCTAGACGAAATCGAGTTTAGTAGAATGATAATAAGATTTGCAAATTATGAAATTAACAAATGGTATAAAAACAATTTATAAGAATTTATAGGATTTAGGTTCACCACAATGATAACAGTCCGTAATGATTTCCCCCTTTCTTTACTAAACTACTTTTGAAGGTGATTTATCCTAGGTAATTATCATTTCCTTTCAGAATACGCTAACGTGCCTAATTAGACAAACTCCTACTTTCGTGGTAATTGAATCTAGGTTGGACCCCTTAAGAACAGTGATAAATCAAAACAACACCTCAAGCGAATTAATCTACTTTCGTGATTAAAAGCACAGGTTCAGTTTTTAGAGTTCAGATGCTAAGGTTCACCTTTCAGTGCTTCCCTAATATCAAAATCATGCAAACATGTGGCCAAGCATATTCACAAGTAGTTGGCGTGCTAAAAACTGAATCAAAAGCGATTTAATATTGAAAATAGGAGAAATTCAAGATAACATGTTAATACATCATGGGCTAAAACCAAATCCTAGAATAAAAAAATTACTTAGACATGTTCATAGAGATACAAGCCATAAGAATCCAAAAGAACATTCAGAATAAAGAAGAAAGTACAACGAAAGAAGAAGAAAAACTCTGAAGGTTGCAGCAATAGAGAATTCCTAGAGAAGTCCCTCAGTAAAGATCCTCTAATCCTTGATGTTTCTTGTGTTTTGTAGTGTCCTCTCCATTTTCGAGCTCCCTACCCTCCTTTTTACCTCTTCTTTTTGTTTGTAACCACTTCTCCCTCAATAAAAGGCAATAACTTGGCAGTTACAATTCTGATGCACACGATCCACGGTCATGGAATGTTCCACAACCAGGCCATGGATCGTTCCAGCCTGAGACACCCCGTTGTGCCCCATCTTATTATTACATTAAAACCTTTAATATTTAATTACTTAATCGCTCGCTTATCATTGAAAATACGTAAAAATTAAAACTTAATTAATAATTATATAAATTATGCATATATAAAACATACCAAAACTATATTACATAAATACACACCTGTTATTTATTACATTCCAAAAGCACTGTTAAGGGTACCCTCTCAGTAGGATCCCTCACAGGCATAAACTTCACTACAGACATACTCAGCGGAAATATAAATACTCTTTAGACACACTGGCCATACTGTCTATACTCAAATCGCCTTGAATCACAGCTCGACCTCCAGTATCTGGTTCGTAAGGAGTTCCATCTAACCCCTCAGAAATTGGTTCCTCCATCGGGTCTTCTTGTACGATCACATCAGAAATAAAACACAACACACAGAAAGATATAGGGAATAGAAACAGTTCTATCATCAAAAAGCGGAAAAGAGTAATAGTAAATTATACAATAATTGTCACAGACACGCATCACTCAAAATCAACAATCATCCTTAATTCACTATATCATCCTCTACCCTCAGCCCATGCAACTAAAACTTAATACTGATGTGGTCATCTTCACTCATGTCACCTTAGTCAGTAGTCCAGAACTATTTAGGGTCAAAACTCAGTGCGCCCCTATTCCTGTATCTCTCACAGGAAATAGTGCATAAGCACAGTATGCGTCACTATTTCCCCCATTGAAAATAGCACATAAGCATATAATAAATAATAACTCGGTGCGCCCCTATTCCCTAATCTCTCATAGGAAATAGTGCATAAGCACGATATGCGTCACTATTGCCCCCATTGGAAATAGCACATAAGCATATAATAAATAATAACTAGGTGCGCCCCTATTCCCTAATCTCTTATAGGAAATAGTGCATAAGCACAGTATGCGTCACTATTGCCCCCATTGGAAATAGCACATAAGCATATAATAAATAATAACTAGGTGCGCCCCTATTCCCTAATCTCTTATAGGAAATAGTGCATAAGCACGATATGCGTCACTATTTCCCCATTGGAAATAGCACATAAGCATATAATAAATAATAACTCGGTGCGCCCCTATTCCCTAATCTCTCATAGGAAATAGTGCATAAGCACAATATAATTCTCACTGACTTTTATCAATAGCAACCTAGTACCTCAAACTCTTCCTCACAACCTCCACTTGCATTCTATGTCACATCTCCTCATTTAGATAATTTAATTTAGCTAAGCACCTCTAAGTCAATTCATTCTCTCACCCAAACAATCATCTCCCGAACAACACATATCCTTACTTAAAAATCATCTAAGCACAATAATTAAAAACAGGCAGATCATGGATAACATAACATCAGAAAATATTCAAATATCTCAATATCATATAAATATTCAAACACCGAAGTAATACGTCACATGCAGATGGAATACCTCAACCAGCGTATCACAGTAAATTTGATAACATAAAATCAAACATCCTCAAATACTTAAAATCAACATCCTCAAATACTTAAAATCAACTTAATGTCGATAAACCTACAATCCCCGAATCACCATTGGTTTTACAGAAAAGGTTTCCAATGGGATTTTGGTCTTGTCGATTACTCGACTACTAGTAGGGTTTAGGTCGCCCTACACAATTATCATATAATCTACTACTTATCGATTCCGACGATAGGTTGATTCTTTTCCCCACCTGAGTTTTCACCGGAAACACGTACACGACGATCCTCGTTATCCCGCCACGAGTTAACACAAACACCTTCAACCAAACAACATAACTATAATTAATCAACTAACAACCATCTATGACACTTTAGGGCTAGGTTCGGTCAAGACTTAGAAAATAGGTTTAGGATTATCTTCTTAATGCTATCTTTTGGATCCTAGTTACTAGAGTCTTAACTAACATAGATTACTTATTACAAGACTAAAATTTGAAACAAAATCCTCTAACCTTTAGGGTTAGGGTTTCGGCCCATATTAGGAAAATAGGCTAGGAAATTTATTTGGATTCAAGCTCTTGGATAATGAAAGTGGAAGACATCACAAGATCATAGAAATTGGTTTCACATTAAAAGGATTTTTCTACAATTTTCTAGAATTATTTGAAGTTCTAGATCTAGGAATGGAAAAATATGATTCATGGCATAAACATGATAAATACATGAATATGAAAGCTTATATGATCAAGGAGATGAGCTTTTACCTCTTGAAGATTGAAGAAATGAAGAAAATGATCAACCTTCACTAGGTTGAAAACTGGACAGCTTGAGGGTGTGATGGTATTGTGAGTGTATCTCACAATATACTCATCCAAAAATTACGAACTTTGGCTTGGTAGAAAGATAAGAAGAAAAGGAACAACTTTGGTGTTTAAGGTTTCATTTGGTTCGGATCATAACATGGGTGAAAAGGGCCTTCTTTATGCTGTTTCGTGGGTTGCTGGGAATTCTGGGAAGTTTCTGTATTTTGAGCCTTTCTCCCAATCCACTTATCCGTTTTTGATGATATTTAGCTTGTTGGAAATAAGAGAGAAAGAGGAACAACTTTTATGTTGAGTGTTTTCCGAGTTTCAGAAAGGAAGAGGGTAATATGTTTGGTGGGAATTCGGTGTTCTTAGGGTTTTGTAACTTAGTTGGTGGGGAAGATGAAGAGAATGAAGAAGATGAGTGAAATGGTGAGGGAGGCCACGGTTTTGGGGTATTTATAGGAGTAATCTTATGCCTTGTTTGGTTAAAAGGAATTGGTTTAATGGGTTTTGTGATTATTAAATTAATATAAGCTTAACTAAGGTTATAATTAACTTAACTAAGGTTATAATTAACTTAACTAAGGTTATTTTGGCTAACCATGGTTAATAATATGTGGCTCACATTTGATGGAGGTGTGGCTGATTTTGGGCCACACAAAATGACTCACCAATGAGTCATCGATCTTATCCGTTAGCGGTCCGGAAATTCCGCAGACGCAGACTCGTCGTTTACCCGATTTCGATTTTTGAGAGGAAAATAATGAAACGAAAGCAAAATGAAATAGGTAAGATTTATTGGAGGTGGATGCACGAAATTGGAGAGATGTGGGAGGTTTTCAACCACGTAAAATGAGTGGTTAAGAGTGCGTAGATGCGTCTTGTTAATACCCGTGAAAGCTTGGGGGTATTTTGGTCTTTTTACCTAAATGTCATGATTACTTGCATTTAATGCTCATAAATGCTTAGTGACTCATCCTCCATGAGTCATCATGTATGACTCGTTGTCCCGATCTCTTGACGGGTCTCTGCACTTCCCTTCTCGACTCCGTCGGTTTCCCGATTAGGGTTTTACGCCCGTAAAAAGCGTAATATTTTATTTTCGGTTGAAAATTTTCAAAACAACCAAACTCGTTAGAAATATGATTTAAATATAAACCATTTCGTTCACGAGTCAAAATTTGGTTTTTTTGCCCAAAGAAAATTATACTGTCAGTGAAAACGCAGATCGGGTTCCGTCTGAATTTTCAACCCAAATTTTTACCGTAAGCTTCTACCCTAAGATAGAGTATGAATATGATTTTTATTTCATAAAAATCAATCTCCATGAACTCGGATAAAAATATAAATAAATACATTTATACCGGTTAATACAGCGAAAATATTTTTACTGAAAAAAATAAAAATCGGAAAATAAAAAGTAGGGTGTTACACAGCCCCTTCTGGAGCAGTGCGTTTCCAGATACCTTTTGAGGAACTGACTTCTTAACTGCTATCACAAAATAGGAGTCCGCATCCTTTCGAATACACTCGGCTTCTGATTTTCTCCGTTGACTTCGACTGGAGTTCTTTCGTCCCATTGTGTTTCAGTTGTTTTATTTACTCTCCGTTGCTGATGGATCGGCTGTTTCCATTTATTATATGGTGATCCAGATCCTCCAGAAAAGGAGACCATGCCAATGACTATGTTTGGAAATGGATCTACATCCACGCCCATTCAAGCCACAGTCTTATCGGATAACTTGAACCTGCTATCCTTTATTGCTTTCTGGATAGCCAATCTGAAAACTACACAATTTACTGTGGCGTGGCTGTAGGAATTATGCCATTTACAATACTTCTTCCCCTTTAATTCTTCAACCGATGGAATTTTGTGACCCTCAGCTAAACGAATATGTTTGTCTTTGAGGAAATACTAAAAAATTTGGTCTGCTTTCTGAAGTTGGCACAGGCAAACACAAGAAGGGGGGTTGAGTTGTGTTTGTTAATTATTTTCGGAAAAATCCTTTTTGAGAAAACTTTTCACAAGCAGAAGATAAAAAGTTTAAGCACACAAGACATCATTTTTAAAAGATTAACAAAACAAAAATCAAATCCCACGTTAGTATAAACAAATAAAATTGTAAAAGATAAGGGATAGAAAATTCACTCAGGTATTTTATCCTGGATCATTCTCTTCCAAACAAGAGCTACATCCAGTCCCTTCTACTTGAAGGATTTTCTCCACTATTTCTAAACAGCTTCTACAACAAGTATTCTACACCTCTCCAGGCTACAAGTATTGCTTTCTTGCCAAGCCTCTTCAGGCTCTAATTCAATAAGAGACTTTTCTAAGATCTTTTTAACTCACTAATTCTTCTAATTCTTCCAACCAAGAGCTACGTCTAGTCCCTTCTACTTGAAGGATTTTCTCCATTATTTCCAAACAGCTTCTACAACAAGTATTCTACACCTCTCCAGGCTACAAGTATTGCTTTCTTGCCAAGCCTCTTCAGGCTCTAATTCAATCATAGAGATTTTTCTAAGATCTTTCTAACTCACTACATGTGAGGGTATGAAGGTTTAAGATCTACTAAATATTTTTACAAATATTCAACCTTAAGAATGACAAACTTTTTCTTTACAAAGGGAATATGAGCTTTGAATATCTTGCAAATGTTCAAATGGCAAAAGTTATACTTCAGTGCTTGAGACCTTCTATATATATTGGTCTTCAACTTCTCTTGCAAATTTTCAACGCTTATTTTTTATCATCCCATTTAGAGATAGCATTAAATGCATGATATCCGTTGAGACTGATAGCTTGATGTTGGCCGTGTTGGAAAGCATCCTTGGTTATCAGAAAAGCACAAAATGGAGGCTCACTGTCATGAGCAATCGAACCTTAAAAAATTTCTTTCCTCCTTTCTGTATAACCCAGCTTTTGTCCAGCAATAAAGTTTTCATCGTACAGATAGTTTTGCAATTCTAATTGTACTATTTATTTTTTGTATTTCTTTGATAGTACTATGAATTTTCTCACAAAGGAACAAGGCATTAACCGGATAAAACAATTATAAAGAACATATATTCCATTGAAATAAATATCAATCATTTGAAATAAATTCAATGTGGTCCAGATTGCATTAAATCACATTCACGGTAGTAAAGATATAGAAGATGTAGAACCGTCTACAGGCACTCAGTTTTAGAACGCCTCTACGCAAGGTTTTATTCTGCTCGTCCACTGATGTGGCAGAAGCGCTTGTCCACACAAGTCTTTGGACTTGCTAAGTCTTTAGAGAAACTCCGTCCAATGACATGGCACTATGGACGTCTACTGAATTTTAGTTAGGCACTATGGATGTTTACTTGAGTTTTAAGGAGAGCAATCGTCTGCTGACGTGGCTACTATGGACGTCTACAGAGATATATTTAGCCGTCTACTTAACGATTAAAATATAAACAGTTTAAATAACCTTTGGACGGATAACTCTTTGCAAGAGTCCAAGCATTGTATATCTTATATTATTTTGGATATTCCTGCATAAACTGAAATCACTTGTTAGATCTCAACTAACACTTTGCCAAGCAAATTTAATCCTTTTGTTAACATCAAAACCTAGAGATTAAATAAACCAGAACCCCTTTGGTTCCAACACTTTCGATATATCAAAAGAATATTCTATCTTATGCTCTTGGCTATCCACTTCTTTACCCTTAATAGCCCTCAAGGCAGGAAAAGAATAAGGTTTCCCTTTGAGGATCTCGGTTGCCATAATGTCAACCGTGGAATCGGCTGATGGGTCTACTATGTCATCCGAGCCTTCAGTTTCTACAATAGATATCAAATGGGTTCCTCCGTTCCTGCTAGATCTTCTCTGTTCCTTTTTAATGATGAATTGTTCTACCTGAGATGCTATGGAGGCTAGCTGACCCAAGTCTTGGAATCGCTGAGTCCCTAATTTTTCCCTTAGCTGAGGGTGCATATTGATTATGGCCATAGAAGCATATTCAGACTCTGAGAATTGTACATTGCAATGACTTCCCAATTTCCTAAGTCTTTCAATGACTCTACGACTGGTTCATCCACTTGTTGTTTTAAATTCATCACGTCAGCCACGATCACTTACCTAGAGGTTTATAGAACCTGCCGTGGAAACATCTCTCCATATCTGTCCAACTCTGGACAAAATTGGTCGGCAAGGAGGAATACCATGTAAAAGCAGACCCTATCAGAGAGAAGGGGAATAACTGTATTTTAAAGTATTCATTCTGATTTGCCTCCCCACACTAAGCCGTGAACCTACCAATATGCTCCATAGTAGATTTTCCATCATCTCCTGAAAAGGTGGTAAAATCTGGAGTCTTGAAGCCCCCCGGCGGAGTACATCATCTTATCTACCCATTCGGGGTAGGGCTTCTTATAAATAGGTCTGTCTAACGGCTTCAGTTGAACGCCAAAATACTTCTTAATAGTCTCAACAATCATATTGGGATTGATTAGCTGAGGTCCAAAAGGCTTGCCATCAGCTGCCATTCCTTGGAGGGAATTCCCTCTAACGACTGGCTGCCCGAAAGGCATAGATGCCCCCTGGTGAGGATTTTGATAACCATATTCCGGCGTGTACGAATTCCTGGCTGGATTACCCATCTGAGGTGGATTACTAGCCCATTACTGCTCATTTGTGTAGCCTTCCCGAACCCTGTATTGCAACCCTTGGATATTCGAGAAATTTACAGTATGAGGTGGACAATGATTCCATACCTACTCACCCGAATACTCCCCCGGTGTCTTGCACAAAACTCATCATTGAGGAATCGAACCCAAATGACCATAAGGGGGGTGTTCTGGCAAAACGGCAAACCACTCAAGGAAGGTGGAACAGAATTCCATGACTGTTCCCCTACGTAGTTCCCAAACGGCTTAGTCTGTGTTGTTCCATAGCCCGTGATTGGACATAATGTCTGAACTGGTGTGGCTTCCAGAATACTGGTTCCACTAGCAGAACCATTTGGCCCCAGGTAAGGCATTCCCAACGACCCAACAGTTCTGAGTGGCCTCATAGCCATTGAAGCATGTCCACGTTGTATGTTAGAATGGAAATCATCACGTCCCATGGGAGACATTACGGGATTAGTAGTAGGCATTGTCATGTTAGAGTATAAAGGAATAGGAGATGGTACCTGCTGCACTACATTCCACTGTACCATACTTGATGGTCCTACCTGAACTTGTGGCATACCATAACCAGTGTATCCTCCTAGTGGAGGGTTCATCTGTGGAGGATTCAGCTCCCCTGGATTAACAGAGGTAGTCGAACTATAGGCAGACTTGAGGCCAAGTTCTGTCATTTGGATTTCATTTCTAACCATGGACTGAACGATCTCAGTCAGGTTCTTAGACATCTGGAACATAAGTTCATTTAGTCCAGAGTCAATTTGCTCCTTGATAAAAGTAGCAGTTACCACCATAGGTTGACTTGGATTAGCCCCTTCTTCCCCTGCTGATGTCCCCGCTTTATGGCTAACAGGTGTGTTACTCGACACAGGAGTACTGGGTGATGATTGGAAGGCTACTGGCATCCCCAAAGTAGGTTGCACTTCAATATGTTTCTTTTCTCCATTCTTCGGTTTCGGTTGTGGCCCCATGTTACTCAATTGTTTTCCAGATCACAAGTGCATGCTCCAATTGAAGTCTTGACCAGGAGAGGCAAACTTCCCAATATGCTCACCTTCACTGGTCCCACTAGGCGTGCCAAAATTGTTATATGGTGAAATAGGATTAGCCGTGACCTCGAATAATTTCAAATAACAATCATTCCCTTATCAGTCGATAACGCTAGAAGAGGGATTATATCTTCTAATTTGCGGGTTCCTAAACTACTCCAAAGAGTGTTTAGTGTGGAAAGTGAGAATAATAAACTAAATAACGAAAAATAAAGTTGAAAGCAATAGATTTAAGAATAAAGTGTGTTTGATTGTATTGATGTTGTGTTTTCCAATATTTACAATTGGTATTTATAGGGTACAACTCGAACACTATACAAAATTGTCTCTATTGACCACATTCTCCTAATTTAAGCATCATGCACTTAGTGGCCAACACAGGCTAACTAGATTAAAACGACTAATCATGTCTAACAAAAATCCCCATAATTTAGAAACATATTCAATGATCATCCGTCAATAACCGTTTGAGCTCGTTTTCTACACTAATCAACGTCTCTTTGCCATCCTAAAAATAAGCTAAACAGCTTGAAACCGCCCCCATCTTTCTTCTTTGTCTATCACTTCCACTTTGAACACAGACGGATTACTCAGGATATTATCCTTTAGCCTATATCACTTGCTTAACCGTTTTTAATCAATAGTCATTTTTCATCAACTACCAGTACAATACTCGACTGGCTTCCGACTCAGCTAACCCCAACTGCTAGTTTACCAATGGCTTTGTTTAATTCCGTTAATTTAGGTGATAACAAAAAGTCAAAGGAAGTCCCCGATCAATTACTTCACTGCACAAGGGAAAACATGTCTAAGTTATGTTCACTTTTATCGTATTGCCACTTCAATGAATGTACTCTTATTCTTCTTTTTTCTAAGTCTAATACCTTCAATCAATTCACTGAGTTTTCTTTATTACTTTTAGCCTTGAACTCTTGATGTGAATAGACAAATCTCAAAGAAACTAGATTCAGTGTCAAGCCTGTTTCATGCTTTGTAAGGATGACCTTCGATTATTTGAGCATGTCTTCATATACTGATATTCAACATTAATTGAAGTTGATGAATGTTATCTTCATAATATGTAATTTGTTAAGTATGTTGGATTGCAATTGGATGAATGAATGACATTTAGCCATCAATATGACTTGATTATATTTAACTGTGGAAGCATATTGAATTGGCTCCCTCATTATATTTTTGGATACAACTTTTTAGTTTTTCTATTTTAGTTTCTGTGCCATTTTGGAAAAAAATTAACTATTGTTTTTTATGTGACAATAAGAAATTAAATTCATTAAAAAAACCAGTCACTAAATTGGTCCCCAACACCAGTTTTGGAGACCAATTTAGTGACTATTTTTTTTATCAGTGACCAATTTAGCGACCGAAAATTCGGTCCCTAAAATTGGTCCCAGAAATGGTGTCGTTGACCGATTTAGCGGCCAATTTTTTGAATTAGCGACCGAATTTTTTGGTCGCTAATTGTGACCGATTTCAAATTCGGTCGCTAAAGCAATTAGCAACCAGGGTTTTAGCAACCGTCAATGTTCAGTCGCAAATTTATGCGACCGAATTTAGCGACCGAATTTATGCCTTTAACGACCGAATTTTTCTGTCACTAAAACCTTTTTTCTTGTAGTGATATAGCCCATTGCGATTGGTCTCCATTAGCAAATCCACTACTACTAGTTGGAATACATTGAGAGTCTTGTAGTGAACTTTCAGCTAGACCAACATTGGGAGTTGTCTCCTTTTGACATACTCGATAAATAGAGTATACAACTTGTGCTTGACAAGAAATTAAATCAAGACCAAGCTTTAAATAACAAAACTCCAAAAATGAGAACTTATAGCGAGGTTCAAGAATGGTTCCATATGCAAGCACAATACTATAATCACTCCAATATCAAAGTTGTCATATTCCTAATTACCTCATATATATTAATGACATCTATTATGGCAGCACGTCTAGAGGGTACCTTAGTTTCAGGATTCAAATATTTAAATAGTTCTCTAACCCTCTTATATTCCACAAAAGAGAATGGAAGGTCATGCTCTATGATAGCCATGGAAATCATTTCACGTACAACTTTAAAATCAACTTTTCTACTCTATAATTTTTCAGTATGATCAAGCATAAGTTTACCAACCTCAGTATTAGCAAATCCTATTGGCACCTTCTGACAATTATTTCTATGACGAAGTAAAGTTGAAGTGCCCTATTTATTACCACCACTGACCAAGGCTTTCCCACATGCATTGCACCGACTCCTCTCCTTCCCATTACTTCCCACAGACAATTTGACAAAATAATTCCAGATAGAAGATGTTTTATTTCTAGACCTCTTTTTTGGTATTTTAGGTTCATTTAATCCATCTCCATCTCCATCATTATCCCGATCACCAATTAGGCCTACTATTTCAGGTTCAATGTCAGCCACGTTAGTAGTTTCATTTATGGCAGATGCAGAGAAATCCATTTTCAAGTAATCAAAGCTGAAAATGAAAACAAAAAGTAACCCAATATAAATACAAAAACAATTTCACAATAACTACAAATTTTTCACCTACTACAACTTTACAGCAACTACAGTTTTTCAATTTCAAAATACAAACACATCAATATAAATAGATATCATGTTCTGATCAGAAGACCCTGGCTCCAAAACTCCAAAAACAGATAGCTATAAAGCCACTCAAAAAACGCAAGACCCCCAAGCCTTGGAAATCACAAAGCAAAACCAAAAAACTAAAAGGTATACGAAATAAAATATGCAGGAGTCCAAACCACCACAAGGTGAACAAAGAAAAAAGGGCTAGCAAGCAAAAATAAATAAAAAAAAATTCATGTTCTAAATAAATCAAGAACGAACCTTAAGAGCTGGTCGCGTCGGATCTTGTTGTAGAAGACGAAGATGAAGTGGCCTTGAAGATGATGAGTCAGAGCTGGTCGCAGAAGAAGAAGATGAAGCGGACCTTGAAAGAGTGAGTCGCATGGGGTGTGGCCGCATGGGGGAGAAATCGAGAGATAGGGAGCAGTAGAGCTCTGTGTTTGTGTTGTGCGGTTGTCTGAGAGATAAGAGTGGGTGAAAAGAGGGGAGATTAGGTTTTTTTTTCTCATGGGAGAAATTAGGTTAAAATTAGGATGAATTTTTTAGGTTAAAATTGGGTTATTAGAAATGGGCCCTGTGAATTTTGGCTGATAAGGTAAGGTATTTTTTTTTGTTTAGATCGCGGACAGGTCTGCGAATCCGCTAACAAAGCCCGTTTAATCCGCGAGTTAAATGGAACAGACTAAAAAAGCCTGCATTTAAAAGCCCCCAGCCAGATTTTTGTGACACCCTCTACCCCGCATGTATTTATAAAGCAATAACATAGAAGAAATTAAATAAGAACATGCATATCATTTATTATAAAATGAAAAAAAAAACCATAGGTAGAAAGTACCACATTGTAACAAACTAAAACAACGCGGAAATAAAAACATAACATGAAAAACATAACCCAACCCCGATGTCACATTACAGAGAAGGTATAGCCAAAATCCGGTAACATCACGGATAAACAAACTAAAACTGGAAATCCTAAATTACGAGTAGCGGCTCCTCAGAGTCACTCCTCAACAAGCTGCTTACCGTCCTCTGCATAACAAAAAGGTACATGTGATAAATCATTTTGAGTCACCTTTTAGTATTGTATACTTGACCTAATTAATGTCTATATGTGTTTAATATTGGTGATTTGGCTGAGTTTTGCATTATTGGGTTTAATTGGGCTTAATTTCTAAACATTGTTAATTTTTGGATTTTTCACTCATCCCGACCTTGTTGTCTTGCGCAGAGCATAACTAGAGCTACGGAAATCGGATTTGGGTGATCTTGGTGTCCCTAGAAAGTTAAGACGAAGATATACAATTTTTAATTTCAAAAGGATTGTCAAATTCAGAAAAATTCAAGGCTAACCTTGGTCCTGAATTCTCTAACGTGGATCAATTCACAGTCCATGATATTCCTTCACTTAAATGGGCATAACTTACTCATCTTAAGCCCAATTAAGGCATATGATACCTTGGTGGAAAGCTTATTCAGAGGGCCTTATTTGGGCTAAGGTTAGATTAGGATTAATAAGTATAAATAGCAGTTTAGTTCCTCACAAGGAGATACGAAATTAGACCACTTTTGATAATCCTTGTATTTTTGCAAGTTTTGGAATTCTCTTCTCTTCTGTTCTTTTGAATTTTCTGCACTTTGTTAATGTTTGTTAAGGCTTATCCAATGGTGATGACTATGGAAGGCTAAATCTTTTATCAATCATAGACATTCAAGTAATTTGGTTTGAATTCTGAGTTCCTTACTCTTAATTGTACTTCAATTGCTTCCTCCCCTCTTCTCTCCCTTCAATTATGTTTTGTGTTGTGATTGTGATTACACTTGATTTATTTCTGATTAGATGTATATTCAATTTTCATGATTGAATTGGAATTAGAAATTAGGATTGATCAATCTGAAAATCTAATAGAGATTAGAGAACCGATTGACAACCTAAGGTAATCGAATTTGTGCATAAGTCAACATTATTAGGGATTGCGATTGTGATTTCAATTTTGTTGATTAAATCCAACATGATTATATAGTAGATTCGAATTAACAGAGAAGTAGGGAAAACAAATTTATATCTTTTGGAACGATGACGAATTCTACCAAAGAACTTGACGTCTTGGATTGATGTTTTTAATTGATTGAATTTCTTTGTTTGTTGCAAATTTGTTTTCTACTTGAAAATTTCAAAAACCCCTTTTTTTTCTCTAACATTCTTGAATGGTTGATAAATTTTAAAGATCCTCATGAGACGACCAAGGTTGTTTTGCCTTTGTACTACAGTTTTTAATTACTATATTAATTTGACCCGTGTACGGCCACGGATCAACATGCAAAGCAAATTAACAAAGGATGGGTAGTAAGAAACATGTATAAAACATAATGGCAAGGAAGCAGTTAGAAAGATGAGCATACATAATAACAATAGCATGTTATCACAAGTCAACATACACAACACATTTATATCATCTATAACAATTCAATCAATGTACGTATGCTATTTGGTGCAACACTACTCCATTACTCCATTATTCATGTGGATCAAATCTACCTCAGGAAGTCAACTTCGGAGTTACATATCCACATTGGCTATCAAGCACCAACTCTGGTAGTTCACTAAACCATGGGTGAACCACTTGGATAGCCGACGCACCTTACTCTCGGATGCGTACCACGGGTTTACACGATTCACCTGAATCACCACGGACGGCCAGGTTGCCTTACTCTCGGACGACATCCCCTATGTTGAAATCCCCCACTAACATCTCCAATGCATGAATACGTGAGGAACAATCAACACACAATTAAACAATCACCACCTCCTCTTGGGCCACTAGGCTACCCAAGTTTTATCACCATCAACACCTCGACCACTTGTCATCGAGGTCCCCCTTGCCCACTGGGCTACCAAGGTTCAACATTAACAACACCTTGACTATTAAGCATCAAGGCCCCCTGGTCACTTGGCACTAAGGTACAACATCATGCAGTAAACATCATTACCGGCTTAACCATCTTTTCTTTTTGTGTTTAATTTCACTTAGTACGTCTTCGCTGGATTATCTAACTTGTCTTTGCTTCGTTGGGTGTCTTATTATCATCGTTGGGAATGTTTGGGGCGAAACACCCCTGTTTCTATCTTTTGCGTTATGTTCTGAACAAGGGAGCACGATCGTGCTTCCCCCAGCACGGGCGTGCTAACTTCAAGTCAAGCACGAGCGTACTGACTATTGAGCACGATCGTGCTCGTTGGGGCATGGTCATACTGTTTCTGGGAAGAAGGGTTGAAGAACCCTTGTTAAGCTCCCTAGGGTATTCAAGGATCAATCCTATTGGCCTTTACTAACCATCAACATCAGTTTCGTTACTCTTAATTAGTCTCCATGTCTTGTACTTATTGGGAAATTAATCCTTTAATTCCATCTTCATTATTAATGTCCCTAAAACATTCACGAATCAATCCTAGGGTCTTAACTAAACCTTTGAGCATTAACCTTGCCTCTCATTACTATCGTTCAAGTCTTATGAACAATTGGGAATTTATCCCTTAAAATCATGCATCTTTATTAATATCTTTTAGGGTTCGTTTGGTGGTCAGGATAGGATAGGGATGGATAGGATAAGAGAGCAGGATAGGAGTATGATAGGATATGAGCAGATAAGCTATTATCCTGTCCGACGTTTGGTGTCCACTAGATAACCAACTAGATAGCATTGTAATTTTACTATGAATTTTAAAATTTTCGTTTTTGTTCTGATTGTTTTCATATTTTATTAGATATTAGTTTTTTTTTATAATTTTCATTTCCTTAAGATAATATAAAAAGACAAAAATGTCCTTGTGATGAAATTATATATAATATTAAAAATTTTAAAATATTGTTTAACTTAAGTTAATTTTTTTGTAATTTTAAATATTCATTTTTAGTTTTTACATTACATATACTTAAATTATTAGAATATTTTTATTTATTTTTCAGTTTTATAAAATAATATAAAGTAACAAAATCAGCATTGTGACAAAATAAAAAATAGTTTTTAAAATTAATTATTAATATTTTTATTATTTTATGTTTCATTATATCTTTTTTGGTAACCATATTATATTTTAATTATTTTATATATAAAATATTTTTATACTTTAAATTACCTTATCCTATCCTGTTGAGTTCTAACACAGCTTCCCCCCTCAGGATATAATTTTAACTAGATGGACAGGATAGTATATGTGACAGGATTGATTTATCCTATCCAGCTGACTCACCAAACAATAATTTCATACAGGATATGATAGCTTATCCTATCATGTCTTTCTTATCCTGTCCACCAAACGAGCCCTTAATGTCTTATTAACATTAACGTTCGTCTCACAACATCAATCAACAGCCAAGTCATTTATTCATGACAATAATATCATCATCAACATAACAACATCATTATCATAAAACATCCATTCATGGCCTCATCAATCTAAAAATGGCATCATCAACACAATTCAACAATAGGCATACCAATAACATTTAAACATATACCATCATGAATATGATAGCAAGTAAACAAATAACTAACAATAGGGTCATGGATTAACCCTTCATCTTACGCTACCACCAATGCCTACATGTTCATACTATCCCTTCTCCCCATACCTGGTATGAAGATCTAAGCCTCTTGACAAACGTAAGCGAAACTACTCTCATTCACTCGAGCGGCTCGATGAGTTCCTCAAGTATTGCCAAACAAGAAAAGGAAAACCAATTAATCCCAAATTCAAGCAACAATGAATAAGAGATTAATAGAGGGATAATCACGTTACCTTAATGGCACTAGCGCGCGTGACTTCTCTCCCAAACGGTCTCAAGAACACCAAAAACTTCAAAGAGTTCAAGGGAAGGGAAAGGGGAGAGGTTTCTGTCACACTAGGATTGCCCAAAGTGCCAATTTGAGGGTTTGGCTAGCAACCCTCATGGAACTCTCCTTGTTATAAACTCTGACAGTGAGCACGACCATGCTCCTCTTAAGCACGCCCGTGGTTAACTTGAGCATTGGGTCGTGCTAGTTTAAGCACGGCTGTGCTCGTGGCTCACTTAGCCATTGAGCACGCCAACAAGTATGGGCGTGCTGGTACATGAGCATGGTCATGCTTATGCACCAAAAAGGGTTTTTCACTTAAAAATCTCACTTTGCCCTTTATAACTTACATAAAACATATAACACCGTTTAAAGACTATATATGAAAAAACGGGGTGTTATAGTTTTCTCAATACACAAGAGTTAGAAATCGAACCCCTGACCACTCAATTACAAGGCCCGCACCCGTTACCACTCGGACCAATCACATGTTATTTTATCTAACTGGACATACGATGGAATTAAAAAAAAAACTTTCTCATATATTTTATGGACCATAAATACCAAATAAAGTTTCAATTTATCAATATGATTTTATTATAAAGGTAAAATATAAACATGAACTTTAGAAGAATGGAATCATGAAGCCATCATGAATAACTTTTTTTGGTAGACTTCATCAATAATTTTAATTAATTATATAAGTAATAAAATTAATACTATAACCCGAGGTCAAAGCATGTAATAACTTAATGGAACAAAGTGTAGAGGAAAAGGGAATTTTATGTATGTATGTATTGAAAGAAAAACTAGAGTTCTCATATGTGTAGAACAATATATAGATACAAATTATAACATAATAATCATGTTGAACAACGCACTGAGACAAGAATTGTGTATCTTGAAGCATGACATAATCCATTGATCCTTTTCAGAATGTGAGGGTAAACTGCTCTGGTAAGAGTCTACAACGTATAAATTGTTTAATGGAGAGACTGTCCTTTTAACATACCATCAGAGAGTAAGGATCTTTCAACGGTTAACAATATAATGCCCCACCCCATCATATGGTCATTCTCAGTAGATACCCAATTACTAATTTCACCAATTGGTTAAGTGGTTCAGAATTATAATTAGTAATTTAATAATTGATATACTAATAAATATTGATTATGTTTTAATTATTAACTAATGCTAATCCACATAATTATACACATGTTAAATGAAATAACTAATAAACTAATTTTTAACTTGTAGCTAATAGTTGATAGGTGGAATGCTAGCTTATTGAATTTGAAGCATTTAGTAAAATTAGTTGTTAAACTAGTCTATAAATATAAAATGACATATTTATGTGATTTTTATATAAATTTTTCTTAAATTCTAATTAAAACTTTATAAATAGAATATTAATTTTTAATTTTTAATTTTTTTATTAAATAATATAGATGGAATGACATATTTATATGATTTCTTTATGTAAATTTTATTTTATGATGTTGGGGTCGGATAAAACGGGAATTTTATGAATAATAAGGGTACAATTCAGATAATAATTGATAAGTTATAAGATAAATAAAATTAGTTTATGAAAGAGGTAAAAGATAATAAGATAAGTGTGTTTATCAAACCAAACATATTTACTTTGGGCAAATATAATCATAGTTTCTAATGCCAACAATTGTGTTATGGTCCATTTGCGGTGGGATAAGAGTTTGCTTTGTGTTATGGTCCAAATGTCTTCCCTTTCAGGCCTGCGTGTGATATTTGGAGAGTTTGCTCGTTAGTTGGAAAAAAGACAAATATTAATATACATACACAAAAACAGCTCAATACCATTTCTAGTTTTTTTTTTTTTTTTTTTTTGAGTTGGTGAGCTCTATGATCTGAACATTTGCTTGGTAAATGTATATATATACCTGGAAATATAGTTTCCGTGTGTTAAATTTTTTTAACACATACGAAAAATTTAGTTTATTTTGTTGTAGAAACCAATAATTAGGGTCTTTGGCATCGCAGTGAGTCAATGGAGTAACCACAAGTTTAGATTATTTGGACCAGATATGAGACTAATCTCCGCTCGGGTGCTCAGTCATAGTTAAGGTTACAAAAAAAGAGTTATTTAGCGACCACCAAATTCGGTCGCTAAAATATCGAAATTCGGTCGCTAAACCGTTTAGCGACCGATTTTTCATATTTAGCGACCGAATTTGGTGGTCGCTAAATACCTGGTCGCTAAATCGTTTGGTGGTCGCTAAATCGGTCGCTAAACCATTTAGCAACCAATTTAGTGACCGAATTCCCATATTTAGCGACCGAATTTCTATATTTAGTGGCCGATTAAGTGTGGTCGCTAAATTCGGTTGCTAAAATACATTTTTTTGTAGTGGTTCTTCGCCCCTCCCCAAAGATGTGTTATGTGGGAGTCGAATTCAGATCCCCCCACAAATCCAACTTGCGCAACCAACTAAGCCACATCCATTGGGTACGAAAAACTTAGGGGTAAGGGAAGAAAAAAGAATAAGAGGGGTGAGGGTCGGGGGAGGGGGAAAGGGTCGAGGAAAAGATATTTATGGAATAAATAAAAGTTAAAGAAGGAAGAGAGGTAGAAAGATAGATTAAAGAGGTGCCAAAAGTAAAAGTCCATCTTTCCCGCCAAAAGGGTATTGATTGATAGAGGGCCTTTTACCCGCAAGTTGTGCTTCATGTGAAAGTGGTGGCTGCTCTTAAATCCATTACCATTATGAGACAAGCCGCATTGGACTCCCTTCTATTCCCAGAACGACCCTTTTAGTGGTATGGAATTATGAACGAATTACACTTTTTTCGTTTTTATGTATTATTAGGGGCTCGACATAGCCTATAACTCTTTTTCAGCCTACTTCGACAATTTTTTTTTTTTTTTGACGTCTAGGATGGAACCAGGATATCTTCACAGTCGGTAGTCGAAGGACTATCTCCCCAAGGTTGTAAAGTACAAGTTAATGGGCAACTTCTCTACAACCTACTTAGACATGATTCGTTAACAAATTTAGGCCTTGTTTGCTTTGATTCAGTTGTCGTCGTGCGAAATTTTTTGATGCTTAGCCGTTTGCTTAGTTAATTCGTACAATTGAGAGTGATTCCCTTTTTGTGTTCAGGTGATTACGCTGAGAAAGGGACTCTATTTCTCAGTTATGGGTTCCTGGACTACTAAAGAAAATGTCTAGTGGTGAATTAGGAAGCTAGCTAAAGTTGCATAAATGCAATAAAGGAAAGGAATAAATGAAAGCGATAAAGGAAAGATAAAGAAAGTAAAAAGCAAAAAAATATGAATAAGTTGAAGTTGATACAGGCAAACACACGAAGGGGGTTGAATTGTGTATGTTAATAATTTTTGAAAACAACATTTAAAACAATTTTTGCACTCAAGGAGGTTAGAAACAGAAGCAAGCACAAAGAAAAAGATCATTTTAAAAAGATTTTAACAAAAGCAATATCAAAACCCCTCGGTTAGTAAGAAACAAAAAAAGCTGTAAGAGTTAAGAGATAGAAGAATCACACAAGATGTTTTTATTCTGGTTCGCTCTCTTTCAACCAAGAGCTACGTCCAGTCCCTTCTACTTGAAGGATTTTCTCCACTATTATCAAAATAGGTTACAACCAAGTATTCAACACCTCTCCAGGCTACAAGTATTTCTTTCTTATCAAGCCTCTCCAAGCTCTAATTCTAACAAAGAGATATAATGTTTGATCTTCTTAACTCACTATGTGTGAGAATATGACAGTTTAAGATCAGATGAATATTTTCACAATATTCAAACTAAGAAATACTGACTCTTGTTCTCTAAAGAAATATGAGTATGAGTAAAAGTTGAGCTCGTAAGGTTGTGTAGTCAAGAGTTCTGGTTCAATTTATAGTGACCTTCTTCTTCACTTGTATTTCTTCAATGGTTACTTTGAATAATCCAGTTTAGAGATAGCATTTAATGCATAATATCCGTTGTGACTGATAGCTTGATTATGGCAATGCTGAATAGTACTATTGGTTATCGAGGTAGTATGAAATAGGAGGCTTACTGCTCTGAGTATTGCAGCTTGAGAACTTGTTGTTCCTCCTTTGTGAACAATCCAGCTTTTTCAGCCATAAAGTTGTCATCGTACATATCGTTTTGCAATATCTTATTGTACGATTCTGCTTTTTGTATTTCTTGATGGTACTATGTTTCTTTTACAACAAGGTAAAATATTAAACCAGATAGGACAATAGTGAAGAACAAATATTCTATTGAAATAAATATCAATCATTTGAAATAAATTCAAGAGATTCGGATTGTGTTTAATTCATTCTAAGATGGAGCTCGTCTAAAAGACTCCGTCTACTTAGTTATATGAGAGACTAAGTCTGTTCAACATTTTATTTTGCTCGTATGATGACGTGGCATATCCTCTTGTCTACCAAGTCTTTGGACTTGCTATTTCTCAAAGATCTCCGTCTGGTGACGTGGCAATTTAGAGCTCGTCTACTAGATTACTTTATTTTTCAGTTCATTTACTTCTGCTAATTACTTCAGTCTGCTTACGTGGCAAGATGGACGCGCTTATTATCATGTCTTTGGACTTGCTGTATCTAACAAGTTATTTTGGTATTCATCTAACAAACACTTAGAGCCTCGTCTACTTAATTAAATAACTAAGTAACTTTACCAAAGTATTTGAGCAGCCCGTCTACAAGGGTGGACGCGTATTTTTCAACTAGAACTTATCCCATGTTTCTTTTACTTATATATAAATATTCACGCATAACTGAAAACGCATGTTAGATCTGAACTAACACTTTACCAAACAAATTTAATCCTTTTGTTAGCATCAAAACTTAAAGATTAATAAATCAAAAACCACTTTGGTTTCAACAATCTCCCCCTTTTTGATGACGACAAAACTAATTAAATTTGAAAAACAAAGTCTAAGAGAGCTTGCAGGGCTCACCCTAAGACAAAACATTCAAATAATTAAGCAAAAATAAAGAAAAAAACATATGAAAAAAAACTGCATATAAGCTAACAGATAGGTGCAACAGCTTATCATACTTAGAGTATATATAAAGGAATAAATAAGCATAGTCAGCAGATATCAAAGCAAATGAGCAAACATAAGTATCAGAGCAGTTAGCAAGTAGAAAAGAATATGTATATGCAAACAAATATGAGCTTTTCAAAAAAAAACTGACTTTATATATATAAATAATTCTCTTTTCTTTCCTTTCTCCCCCTTTTTGTCATCAGCCAAAAAGGTAAAAGGAGAGGACCATCACTGTCAGTATAAGAGAGAAAAAAAATAAAAAGTAAAGGTTAAGCAGGAGGAGGTGGTGGAGGTGAAGGGTTCTAAGCCTGACTTTTCTTGAAGTCCATGACGAATTCCATCATTTTATTGACAACCTCTAAGGTTGGAGCTATTGAAGTTTGAACTTCTTGTTGGACATCCTCCTCTATTTTCTCAGTCATCTTCTCAACCTTCTCATCAACAATCTTGCCAACTCTATCATCAACTATTTTTCAATGAACCTCTTCAAGATTAGGTGGCAGAGCCTGTTGCCTTGAGCTTTCAGCAGACTCTTGAAATGTGCTTAGTGTTCTTGAATGATATGAAGGGTGCATCACAACTAGAGCTAATGGTTGAGAAGAATGTTTTTCTGATGAGCTCTGATTGTGAATGGATTCAGCTGTTTCCTCTAAGCTAACAGTAGTGGCGATTTGACCATGTTCTTCAACAACAGGTTCATCTGTGATAGGCTCTGAAGTAGGTGGAGGGATCATTGAGACTTCTTTTGCCCATCTGATGGGATAGATGAATTCCACATTTTTACTGTTAATAGGGAGTCCCCAGAGGTCTTTATAGATCATATATCTAAAATTTGAAAGACCACACTTCCCTCTAACCTTAGGAATTCCTTTATTCTCTTCATCAGTCAGTCCAGAGGAAGATGCCTCTCTGGTGCAGTGGATAATATGAGATTTCCAGAAATCAGCAGCTCGATGTTCATTGATTAACTCAATTCAGTATGCAAAAAGAAATCCAACATTGAGTAGTCAAACGTTTATTGGTTGAGATCAAGCATTGCTGATTCAGATTCAGGCATGACCCCTTTGAATCTTCTGTTTTTCTTGTCCTTGTGCTTATTTAGATCTAACATTGGCAGTCTTGGACAGATTCTGTAAGGCATGATTCCAACTCTGGTTGCTTCATTATGTCTCAGCCAGGATGGAGGGACAAAATGAGTGGCTCTATCAACTCTGAAATGACTGAATTCCCACTTCAGCATTTCATAGATGACCTGACCCAGAAAGAAGTCAGAGGCCCTCCCATAGAATCTGGGATGTTCAAAAGACACCCATTTTGTGCGCCTTGGCATGATCATGGGAACATGCTTTGAGGATCTTGCTCTACGCTCAGGAATGGTAGGAAGATTTTTCCTGTTAGGGTCAGTCTCCCAGACAGGTATGACATGTCTCTCAACTCCATCGGTGAGGTGTAACACCCCGATTTTCACTGTTTCAAAATAATCGAAATGCGAAAGATTATTGGTATATATTTATATGATTATTATTCTAATTATTTTAAATAAACGGAGTTTACTACTCAATCCTACTTGAATGTAGGAAGTTACGATTGAAAATTAGGTTGGAAAGTCAGGCGAAACCAGGCCCGCGAATTCCATTCACAGTATAATTATACTGCTCAAAAGACCTAATTTTAATTCGTGAACGAAAGACTTAAGATTATTATTTTATTTCCTACAATTCTGTATTTTTAGAATTATTTTGGAAAAAAATAAAATAATTTATGTTTTTCGGGCGAAACACGTAATCGGGTAGACGACGGATGGGATTTCGGAGTTTCTCAGAACCGATAGAGGGTTTATCTTAGGATTTTGAGATGATTCAAGGGGATGAATCATATTTTTAAGTCTAGAAGGTTTTTCAGGGTTAAATAGAAAATTTATGAATTTTACGCTGAAGCCCCTGAACTTTCTGTTAATTACCCTTTTGTCCCTAAGTTAGTTTCTAAGTTTTTTTCAAGTGAATTGGGCTAGAATCCTTGTTCCCAATCTCTTAATGGACGTGGCTATGAATCCCAAATTGTCTAGTTCATGAATTGATTCCATAAAGCCCATTTGAAACTATACAAGTTTCCTATCTTAAGCTTAATGCTTAAATCTTCAAGTGGGCCCCACAAAAATGAATTCAAGCCCAAAGTTACTAAGCCCATGTGCAATCCCATGAGGTATTGAAGGCTTCCCTCATTTGTTGTTGGATGAAACAATATTTTTCTAGAATGTTCCACAATCTTCCACATTATTCTATATCATTCTTTAATCTTCTTCAACATTCTTGATTTGTCTTCAACCTTCATGATTGTTCTTAAAAAATATCTATGACATAAAATCAGCCAACTTTGGTCAAGATAAGCTTGCATTAAATGTGGCAAAATCATCATCATGACACTTTATTGACAAATTGCAAACTAGTCCTTCAACTTTTGGAATCTTTGCAAATTGGTCCTTAGAACTTAATTGCATTTGAATCCTTTTAGCAAGACAACTCATCACTTCTAGATCCTTCCCAAGATGGCGCCACTATCTCTATAAATACCATACTCTCACTTTTCACTTAGTTTCTAATGCCTTTTTGTTCAAAACCCTAAGTTCATAAGTTCTTTAGTGATAAGTTTGTGAAGCAAGTTTCTTGGATTTCCTTGGTCATTGATATTCAAGAGGTAAATCCTAATCTTCATTCTTAATCATGCCTATGTTCTTTAGCAAGTTTCTTGATTCAAGGTTTATATTATAGTTGTTCACCACTTTAAAGTTTCTAACCCTAGAACTTTGAAAAGTCATAATAAATTCTAGGAAAATCTAATGATGATGAAACTACTTTCTATCTTCTTGATATCATGCATATTATCTAAATCTAAGAGCATGATGTAATCAAAATTTCTTTCCTAAAAACCTAGCCTTGGCCGAATCTATCAAAGTAGGTTTGGTAGAGTTTTTTCATTAATGATCTTGTTAATCAAGCTATTAGTATGTATGCTTAATAAATCCCAGTTGGTTTATTAAACTAAGAACCCTAACCCTATGAACATGTTGAGACCGAATCCTTGTATAAAAGAGATAGGAAGTTTTGAGTTTCAACTTTAGTTGTTTAGTCACTAATCCATGATTTAGGTTAATCAAGGATCATTAATCTATGACTTAATCATGATTAGGAATTTTAAGGATTTTGAACCCTAAAAGTCAGCCCTTGGCCGAAACCCTAACCCTAAAGGTTAGAGGATTTCGTTTCAAATTTTAGTATTGTAATAAGTAATCTATGTTAGTTAAGACTCTAGTAACTAGGATCCAAAAGATGGAATTAAGAAGATAACCTTAAACCTAATTTTAAAGTCTTGACCGAACCTAGCCCTAAAGTGTCATAGATGGTTGTTAGTTGATTAATTATAGTTATGTTGTTTGGATGAAGGTGGTTGTGTTAACTCGTGGCGGGATAACGAGGATCGTCGTGTACGTGTTTTCGGTGCTAGCTCAGGTGGGGAAAAGAATCAACCTATCGTCGGAATCGATAAGTAGTAGATTATATGATAATTGTGTAGGGCGACCTAAACCCTACTAGTAGTCGAGTAATCGACAATACCAAAATCCCATTGGAAACCTTTTCTGTAAAACCAATGGTGATTCGGGGATTGTAGGTTTATCGACATTAAGTTGATTTTAAGTATTTGAGGATGTTTGAATTTATGTTATCGAATTTATTGTGATACGCTGGTTGAGGTATTCCATCTGCATGTGACGTATTATTTCGGTGTTTGAATAATTATGATAGTGAGGATGTTTGCTGTCTGTCACGGCCAGGCCGTGACAGGTTCTGTGTTGTAGGATTCTTGTCTTTGTTGTCTGTCACGACCGTGATGGCTATCACAGCCAGGCCGTGATAGAGTCTGACTTTGTTATTTATTTGGTTTGATTATTATGAGTTGGCTGTGATAAATTGCTTTATATGATATTGAGATATTTGAATTTTTTTTTATGTTATGTTATACATGATCTGCCTGGTTGTTAATATTGTGCCTAGTTGATTTTAAGTAAGGATATATGTTGTTCCGGAGATAATTGTTTGGGTGAGAGAATGAATTGACTTAGAGGTGCCTAGCTTAATTAAGTTATCTAATGGATGAGATGTGACATAGAATGCGAGTTGAGGTTAATGGGAGCTTGAGGTACAAGGTTGCTATTGATTTGAGATAGTGAGATTCATATAGAAGCTTTGATGCAAATACTTTTTCAGTCCATGACGCGTTGATCTGAATTATCCTATCAAAAGATAGAAATGCACTATATTGAGTTCTATCCTATCAAAAGATAGAAGAGCACTAAACTGAATCCTATGCTATCAAAAGATAGAAGAGCACTATTCCAGAACCTATCTTATCGAAAGATAGAAGGGCACTATGCCGAGTCTTATCCTATCGAAAGATAGAAGGGCACTATGTTGAGTCTTATCCTATCAAAAGATAGAAGTGTACTATGCTGAGTTCTTTGCATCGGACTACCCTGGACTACTAACGAATGTGAAAGGAATAGAGACAGTTATGATAGTATAAGTGTTTAGACTACATGAGCGGAGGGTAGAGGATAATATTATAATTTGAGGATGATTTGTTAGTTATGTGTGTTGCTTGTCTCTGACATTTATTGTATAATTTACTATTACTCTTTTCCGCTTTTTGATGATAGAACTGTTTCTTATTCCCTATATCTTTCTGTGTGTTGTATTTTATTTCTGATGTGATCGTACGAGAAGACCCGATGGAGGAACCGATTCTTTGAGGAGTTAGATGGAACTCCGTATGAACCGGATGCTGGAGGTCGAGCTGTGATCCATGGCGATTAGAGTATAGACATTATGGCCAGTGTGTCTACGTAGTATTTATAATTCCGCTAAGTATGTTTGTAGTGAGGTTTATGCCTGTGAGGGATCCTACTGAGAGGATACCCTCAACAGTGTTTTGGTAATGTAATAAATAAACATGTGTGTAATTATATAGTACAACTTTGGTGTGTTTTATATTTGTAGAAGTTATATGATTGTTTAACTAAAGTTTTTAATTTTAACGTATTTTCAACAGCAAGCGCGCGATTAAGTAATTAAATATTAAGGTTTTAATGTAATAATACGATGGGGCACAACGGGGTGTCTCATGAGGGATATAAAAGGAGGAGTTTTGACAAGGTTAGGGTAAATTTTTCAGGGGGTGGGGTGGGGTGGGGTGGGGTGGGGGGGGGGGGGGTGGGGGGATTTGTTTAGGGGTAGGTGAGTGACTAACGATCCTAAGTTGTTGTGCATTTGAGAAGGCACATTTTTGATTAATTTACAATCAGGATGAGGTAGGTAAAGGGGTTCAACAGGTGGGCTGACTTTTTCCTCATACTCAGGTAGAGGATACCATCTGTTTGGAATGTGTTCAGGTTCAGGTTTGTGAGAATGAAACAAAACTTTCCATTCCCTTTTTACCTTGGCCCAATACTCAGATTTGCCATTATAAAAAACAGAAGTTGGGATGAAGGGAAATAAGGTTCTCAAGGGTTTGGGGAAAGGAGCACCAGGGGAAATGCCATCATCGGCAGGGATAATAGGTTGAAATTATGGAGTGACTATTTGTGTTGGTTGGGGTGAAAGGGGTGTGGGAATGCACACATCATCTGGAGTGGAGGCAGGTACATATTCAATCCTAGTTTCTAAACTAGACACTAAGGCATCTATTGCTATTTGAACAGGATCACTAGCAGAGATGGTTACCTTAGAAGTCTTAGTTGATCTGGACTTTCTTGCTGGTTGCCTTCTAGGTTTTTTTGGAACAGGCAACACGGCCTCAGCAACAGCAACAGAGGTCTTCTGCTTCTTCAGATTTGTACTAATAGGAATGCTGTCATCATCAGCTTCCTCATCTTCATTGTGAGAGAAGATAACTCTTCTTTACTTCTTTGCAGCATGGGCATCCTAAGGTTCCCTGATAACAATGCCACTAGCAAGAATCTCATGAATTCCTCGAGCCTTGAAAATCTTGGAAAGAAGATGGCAAAAAGGAAATGTTGAGAGTCTTTTCTTGTTCATCACAGCATCTCTGAATCTTCCGTCATAATTCTTGGAAGATAGATCTTTGTTTCGGTGAGAAGATAGCAGAGGCAGAATTTATGCAGAGAGGAGAGGTTGTCTTTGAATCCAACCTTATGAAGAACCACCTTGTTAAGAAGCTGATGAAGGATGCGAACAATGTCCTTCATTTCAACAGCTTTCCAGGTGTGAGTTCTGATTGTATCTTCTTTCATAAGACAAACTTCAATAGTCTTAGAGCCACCCAAATCCTCTTCCCATGACTCAGTAAAAACTAAACCTTCCCGAGCACAGAAAATTGCATCAACAATAGTCTTCTCCAACAGTACAATCTTCTTTCTTAACACCGTTGAGAAAAAGTCAGTATCAGTCACTTGGACGTTTCTCCAGAAATCCCTGATCAGGTTGGGAAAGACAGAGACCTTCCCTCTAAAGAGTCCTCCCCACCTGGCTGCATTAACATATTTGCTTATGTCTAAGTTGTAGTCTTGCAGCACTCCAAGGTTGAAATGATGCTCTAATGCCAAGTTGAGCTTGTCCACGTTGAATGTTGAAGAAGAAGCCATTTTAGGTGATCAAAGAGCTTAGGATTTGAAAGCAGAGAGAGAGAGATAGCTTAAGAGGTTAGAGAAGTGTAAAGTTTTTCTCAGAGGGAAAAATATTACTTATAGAGAAAATTTGAATCTCAAAGGTTAAAAAAAAACTTTTGACATGACATGTCATTATGATAAAACGGCGTTGGTTACTTGGAACTATAAAAAGGTCTTGATGGGTTTGATGGAAGTACTGACTCAGCAAAGAGAATAAAGGATAAATTTTTCTTGAGACAAAATAAATGCATTTATTAAAACAAAAAAAATATTCTTAAACACAGGCAGATATGAACACGTCTGAAACTATACAATGGACGCGATAACCAGTATCAGTGGACGCGTCATGTGGACGTGCAATACAATATGCAATAGTCGCACAACTCAAATAGGTATTAGACGAGCATAGGTAATAGATGCAAGATTAACAAAAAAAAATTTCTCGAGGCTGGACACCTAAATTAATCCACACATATCATATTAAGATGCATCCTAATAAAGATAAATCTATCCTCTGTAAGAGGTTTAGTAAAGATACCTGCCCATTGATGGCCAGTATCTACAAATTGAATATCAATCATACCTTTTTGCACATAATCCCTAATAAAATGATGTTTAATCTCTATGTTCTTAGCTCTATAATGCAAAATTGGATTCTTAGAGATTTATTGTAGCAGTATTATCACTCATAAGCGGAATACTACTTACAAATACATTGTAGTCCTCCAATTGATATTTGATCTAGAGAAGTTGTGAGCAGCAACTTGCAGCTGATATATACTCAGCTTCACCAGTTGATAAAGCAATGATACTTTATCTTTTGCTTGACCATGAGACAAGATTAGCTTCAACGAAGTGACATCCTCCACTAGTGCTTTTTCTTTCAATTTTGTCTCCAGCATAGTCAGCATCACAGAAACCAACTAATCTGTAATCTTCATTTTTCTTAAAGCACAAACCAAGATTATTAGTACCTTTTAAATATCTAAAATTCTCTTAACTTCTGATAAGTGAGATTCTCTAGGATCAAATTGAAATCGAGCACATAAACATATACTGAACATAATATCAGGCCTAGACGCAGTAAGATATAAGAGAGATCTTATCATACCTCTGTATACCTTTTGGTCTACCTTTTTCTCTTTATCATCTTTGTTCAGTATGGAAGTGGGGTGCATAGGAGTATTCATTGGCTTACAATCGTCCATCTTAAACTTATTCAGAAGTTCTTTTTTATACTTAGTTTGGTGGATGAGCACCTCATCCATGGTTTGTTTTACTTGAAGTTGAAGGAAGAATTTGAGTTCTCCCATCATGCTCATTTCAAACTCTTTCTGCATTAACTTAGAGAATTCTTTGCATAGAGACTCATTAATACCACCAAAAATAATATCATCAACATATATATGTATGACTATGAAATTAGGCTTAATGGATTTTATAATTAAGGTTGTGTCAACATTTCCTCTATTGAATCCATTTTCCATAAGAAATGAACTTAGTCTGTCATACCAAGCTCTAGGAGCTTGCTTAAGACCGTACAAAGCTTTCTTAAGCTTATATACATGTTCAAGATGAGTTTCACACTCAAAACCCGGAGGTTGTATAACATAGACTTATTCATCAATAAAACCATTTAGAAAAGACACTTTTAACATCCATCTGAAAAAGCATAATACTATGATGTGCAGCGAATGAAAGTAGAATTCTAATAGCTTCTAATCTAGAAACAGGTGCAAAGGTTTCAGTATAATCTATACCTTCTTCTTGAGAGAAACCTTGAGCAACAAGTCTTGCTTTGTTTCTTATTACCTTACCATTTTCATCAAGTTTGTTTCTGTAAACCCACTTTGTTCCAATCACTGATTTGTCTTTGGGTAGTGGAACCAGAGTCCAAACATCACTTCTTTCAAATTGATTAAGTTCTTCTTGCATAGCTAGAATCCAACCATCGTCTAGAAGAGCCTCGTCTATTGTATTTGGTTCCAACTCAGAGACTAGTGCAGAATTGTCTTATTCTCTGAAGGTTGATCTGGTTCTTAGCTTGTCATTGGGGTTTCCAATGATCTGATCTCGTGGATGATAATTCTTGAAGTACCAAGATCTTTGAACTGTACCATGTTGAGAAGTGGAAGTTTCTGGTTGTTGAGTGGGGTCATCTTCTTGATCATCAACTTTCATCTTAGGTGAGTCTCTGATGAGCCTCTGTTTGACTGGTTTTATAACTAGTAAAGACCTTGGCTTTGTGCTAATTTTATATCATTTTTACCCAAATTAGACTTGATTGTCTCTAAGTAGTATTTTGAGTCTATAAAGTATTTTTAGGTTAATTTAGTTGATTTAGAATTAAATAAAATACTTATTCTATTTTCTATTTTCAGGTTAATAAAAAGGAATAATTCTGGAGTTTCTCGCCCCGCGAGAAGGCTGTTCGCCCCGCGAACCAGAAGGCGACTGTTCCTGAAATTGCAAAACTTTCTGTCTCGCCCCGCGAAGAAGGACTCGCCTCGCGAGTAGCTGGAAGTCAGTGAGCATCACGGTTTGGGCATGTTGAAGGTCACGGGCATTACAGTTGGGAATTTGAAGAGTTCGCCTCACGAATTTATGCTCGCCTCGCGAGAAGACCAAGAGTTGCAAGACCTTTCGCATAATTCGCCTCGCGAGCAGTGCTTCGCCTCGCGAGGCCTTGGATTCCAGAATTTGTATATAAACTGCTCTATGGCAGAATGAAAGGGTGGCTAGTCAGTTTTTGCTAGTCTCAGTTAGTAGTTAATTAGTTTTAGTTTTATTTTCTCTTCTTTTGTTTTGCTTCTGTAATGGAGAGCTAGTCTCCTAGGATTAATCTACTGTAATTGGTTTCCATTACCACACTTGAGGTTCTGTGATTCCTCTTTCATTTGCTTTTCTCTTTTCAATGCAATGCTGTATGTTTCTGTTTGTTATTTCAGGAATGTATAGTGTGGTATTATTTCATTTCGGTGATGTTAGGTTCCTATATATAATCGCGTTTGTTATTTCGCGTGTGTTCATTCATGTTCGTTTGTTCATGAGAGCTTAACCCCGTTTGTTATTTCGGGAATAGGAACATACATCCGTAGTAGTGAATTTCGTTTGTTATTTGTTGCTACAACCGGGAGGGGATTAGAATCTGCTTAGGGCTTGGATTTATTTGAACCAATGATAGTGGGAAACCAAGAACAGTAGGTTAATCGTTCTTTAGCTTATTTGTTAATCTTTTAACTGCTTTGTTTTTATTGCTTTGTTTTCTTTATTTTAATTGCACTCAATCCAAAACCCCCAAAACTAACTTTTGATTTTCTGTTAATAATAACAACAACTAAAGAGTCCTTGAGAGACGATATCCGAGTTGTTGCACTATACTGCATTATTTTATAATCGCTCGTTCTTTTTGGCGCGTGGCGACAGCGCGGTCAGTCTCCTAGTATGCTTAGATTAAGATCTGCAAAAGTTTCATCTATCTTTGATAATTTCTTATCAGGCTGTTTGTCATCGAACTTGACATGAATACTTTCCTCTACTATCAGAGTCCTAGAATTATAAACTCTAAAGCCTTTAGATGTTTCAGAGTATCCTAGTAGTATTCCATTATCCATTTTAGCATCAAACTTACCAAGTTGATCTTTAGTATTCAGTATATAGCATTTACAACCAAAAGGGTGAAAATAAGATATGTTGGGTTTTTGTCCTTTCCACAGTTCATGAGTCTTATTCAGGATAGGTCTAATGTATATTCTGTTCTGAATGTAGCAGGCAGTATTAACAGCTTCAGCCCAGAAGTGTCTAGGGACAGAGTTGTCATTGAGCATAGTTCTAGCCATCTCTTGAAGAGAACTGTTCTTTCTCTCTACCATACCATTTTTCTGTGGTGTTCTAGATATTGAGAAGTTGTGAAGGATACCACTTTCTTCACAGAACTTATGAAATAGCTCATTTTCAAACTCTCCCCCATGGTCACTTCTGATTGAAGTGATACACATGCCTTTTTCATTTTGTACACATTTACAAAATACAGAAAAGACCCTAAAAGACTCATCCTTGTGAGTTAGGAATTTAACCCCTGTTCATCTAGTGTAATCGTCTACTATGACAAGACCATATTTCTTACCACTGACAGAGGCAGTCCTTGTTGGACCAAAAAGATCAAGATGTAACAACTCTAGTGGTCTATTGGTACTAACAACATTCTTAGATTCAAAAGAACCTTTGACTTGTTTTCCCTTTTGACATGCATCACAGAGAGGATTAGATTTGAACTTAAGGTTTGGTAGTCCTCTTACGAGGTTATGCTTGTTTAGCTTTGAGATTAATTTCAAGCTTGCATGACCTAGCCTTTTATGCCAAATCCATCACTCATCTTCAATGGACACTAGACATGAGACACTTTGATTTGAGAGGTTCTCCAAGTCAATCTTATAGAGATTGTTTTACCTTTTTGTAGTGAATAAAAGCGATCCATCATCTTTCTTGACAGTACATATGTTCTTTTCAAAAGACACTGCATATCCACTGTCACATAATTGACTTATGCTCAGAAGATTGTGCTTCAAGCCATTTATTAAAAGTACATTATCAATGGAGGGAAAATGATGTTTACCAATTTTACCTATACCAATGATTTTCCCTTTCTGATTTCCTCCAAATGTGACCCAGCCATCATCTTTATGCTTAAGGTTTTGGAACATGGACCTTTCTCCCGTCATGTGTCGTGAGCAGCCACTGTCCAAGTACCAAGACATCTGTTTTCTTCCTGTTGTTAAGCAAATCTGCAACATGTATTAACTTATCTTTAGGTACCCAAATTGACTTGGGTCCTTTCTTGTTAGTTGTCACTAGACGTGTATGCTTAGCATGTTTATTGTATATGCATTTAGATGTAATATGCCCACTTTTTCCACACACTTTGCAAAAGGTGTTGGACGAACCAGACTTAGCTTTGGTATATTTATTTGGAACTTTTGAAGCTCTATGTTGTTTAAGTGGTTTTGACTTTTTTGTGAGATGCGTCTTGCTTCTCTTTATCATTACCAAGACCAGATTTATCATAAGGTGACCTAGAGTACCTTAAAATGAGACTAAGCTTATCTGAGCCATCTACAAGCTTTGACAGAGAATCAGTTAGATATGTTACATCTTGTTTCAGTTTTGCAACTTCACAAGAAACATCAGGTTCACACATCATTTTGTCAGCTAGACTGACATTTACTGATTTTAGTATATCATTTTCATTTTTGAGGTTTTGTTTCTCAGTGCAGACCCTATCATATTCTTTAGACAGTTTAGAAAACTTCTTTTTGAGACTCTTATATTATCGTGATAGTATAGACGACTCGTGCAACAGTTCATCAAAAGCATTTTGAAGAGTGGACGGATCAGAGTCCATTACCAAAGCATCAGTGTATTCACTTCCTGATGCAGTGTCTGCCATGAGACAAATATTTACCTCTTCCTCAGCTTCATTTTCTTCATCTGATGAAGATAGATCAAGATCCTCTCTTGTAGCCATTGAGCCTTTCTTCTTTTTGAAGAATTTCTTTTTATCCTTTAGCTCAGTACAGTCGGTTTTGAAATGACCAGGTTTCTTGCGTTCAAAGCACAAGGGTGGACCTTTTTCCTTGGAGTCTGACTTCTCCTTGGAAAACTTTTTGTGGAGTTGCTTCCTTCTGAAACCACCTTTCTTTCTCCACATATGTTGAATATTCCTGGAGATAAAGGGTAATTCATCCTCATCTGATCCTTCATCATTATCAGAAGATTCAGACTCATCAGATGACTCAGCAGCTTTGAGAACTTTTGATGAACTTTCTTTCTTTTCCTTTAGGGCAATAGATTTTCCTTTTCTTGAATTTTATTCTTCATTAAGTTCAAGTTCATGAACCTTGAGAGATCCAAGAAGCTCTTCCAGAGAGAGTGTATTCAGGTTTTTGGCTTCCTGAATAGCAGTTACTTTGGGTCTCCATTGTTTGGATAGACTTCT
Source organism: Sophora flavescens (assembly GCA_030762895.1). NCBI lineage: Eukaryota > Viridiplantae > Streptophyta > Magnoliopsida > Fabales > Fabaceae > Sophora > Sophora flavescens. The sequence goes on along the minus strand of CM061064.1, from coordinate 167,686,009 downwards.
CAGGATTTTTCTGACATTATCTCTATTTTCATAAACTTTTCCAAGAGATATGAGACTATTGGTGATGGTTTGGAATCTTCCAAACATTTGGTCTATTGTTTCATGTTCACCCATCTTGAAAAGCTCATACTGATGAACCAGCATGCTGATCTTGGATTCCTTAACTTGTGAGGAACCCTCATGAGCTAGGGCAAGAGTATCCTAGATTTCTTTAGCAGTATTGTAGCTGTGAACTTTGTCATGTTCAGATCTGGTTATAGCACACATGAGATGGTGCTTAGCCTTCAAATTTAGCTGATGTTGGTTTTTCTGCTCTTGAGTCCAGTGGGCTCTAGGAATAGCAGCTCCAGCTTCATCTCTTGGTTCAATGTAGTCGGTTTCAATCAGCTCCCAAATATCTACATTCTGTGCATCTAAGAAGGCCATCATTCTCTTCTTCTAGTAGTCATAATTTGTTCCATCAAAGGGAGGAGGTCTGTTGATAGCTGTCCTTCTGCATCCATGGTTGTTGGATCGTACTCGATCCCTCAACACTTGTTAGATGCTCAACCTTTTCGAGGCTGAGCTCTGATACCAACTGAAGTTGACACATGCAAACATAAGAAGGGGGGGGGGGGTTGAATTGTGTTTGTTAATAAATTTCGAAAACAACCTTTAAAACAATTTTTGCACTCAAGGAGATTAGAAATAGAAGCAAGCACAAAGAAAAAGATCCTTTTAAAAAGACTTTAACAAAAACAATATCAAAACCCCTCGGTTAGTAAGAAACAAATAAAACTGTAAGAGTTAAGAGATAGAAGAATCACACAAGATGTTTTTATCCTGGTTCACTCTCTTCCAACCAAGAGCTACGTCTTCTACTTGAAGGATTTTCTCCACTATTATCACAATAGATTACAGCCAAGTATTCAACACCTCTCCAGACTACAAGTATTTCTTTCTTACCAAGCCTCTTCAGGCTCTAATTCTAACAAAGAGATATAATGTTTGATCTTCTTAACTCACTATGTGTGAGAATACGGCAGTTTAAGATCAGATGAATATTTTCACAATATTCAAACTAAGAAATACTGACTCTTGTTCTCTAAAGAAATATGAGTATGAGTAAAAGTTGAGCTCGTAAGGTTGTGTAGTCAAGAGTTTTGGTTTCAGTATCTCAGGTCTCCTATTTATAGTGACCTTCTTCTTCACTTGTATTTCTTCAATGGTTACTTTGAATAATCCCGTTTAGAGATATCATTTAATGCATAATATCCGTTGTGACTGATTACTTGATTATGGCAATGCTGAATAGTACTATTGGTTATCGAGGTAGCATGAAATAGGAGGCTTACTGCTCTGAGTATTGTAGCTTGAGAACTTGTTGTTCCTCCTTTGTGAACAATCCAGCTTTTTCAGCCATAAAGTTGTCATCGTACACATCATTTTGCAGTATCTTATTGTACGATTCTGCTTTTTGCATTTCTTGATGGTACTATGTTTTTTTTACAACAAGGTAAAATATTAAAGCAGATAGGACAATAATGAAGAATAAATATTCTATTGAAATAAATATCAATAATTTGAAATAAATTCAAGAGATTCAGATTGCATTTAATTCATTCTAAGATGGAGCTCGTCTAAAAGACTCCGTCTACTTAGTTATATGAGAGACTAAGTCTATTCAACATTTTATTTTGCTCGTCTGATGACGTGGCATATCCTCTTGTCTACCAAGTCTTTGGACATGCTATTTCTCAAAGATCTCTGTCTGGTGACTTGGCAGTTTAGAGCTCGTCTACTAGATTACTTTATTTTTCAGTTCATTTACTTCTGCTAATTACTTCAGTCGGCTTACGTGGGAAGATGGACGCGCTAATTATCAAGTCTTTGGGCATGCTTATCTAACAAGTTATTTTGGTATTCATATAGCAAACACTTAGAGCCTCGTCTACTTAATTAAATAACTAAGTAACTTTACCAAAGTATTTGAGCAGCCTGTCTACAAGGGTAGACGCGTATTTTTCAATTAGAACTTATCCCATGTTGCTTTTACTTATATGTAAATATTCCTGCATAACTGAAAGCACATGTTAGATCTCAACTAACACTTTGGCAAGCAAATTTAATCCTTTTATTAGAATCAAAACTTAGAGATTATTAAATCCAAAACCACTTTGGTTCCAACATAAGTTGTTTGTTTGATTAGGTGTTTTGTCAAAACAATCTATACAATTGATATTTATAGGCACAAAACTAAGCTATTCCGAGTCATTCCCACTAGCCACTATCTCCTATTTTATAGAAACATCATGCACATCATGGCTAAACCTATACTAACACTATTTGCCACGTTCTTAACCCACTACCTCACATATTACATCATATAAGATCATGGCTTACACCATATATATAGGTAACTACCCAGTCAGCTGAGTTACAACTCATAAGTGCTTGGTTAGCTATTTATTGACTGCCATATCAGCTGACCACGTCCTCCATAACCCTATTTTTAAGGAAATAGGCCTTCGTGCACGTACTTGACTTGGTTAGCTCATATAATTCACATATCTGCTTAATCAGCTAAGTTATGGGCCAAACGACTAACTGCCCATCAGCTGACCATGATATCCATATCCCTATCTTTAAGGAAATAAACCTTCATGAACGTTTTTTGACTTGGTCAGCTCATAGACTGCCTTGATTACAGTCGATCAGCCTATCATCATTTTCTCTGTCCAAAACCACCTCCAACTCCATCCCAAGAATCTAGGAAAGTGGTTACTTTGACTTCCTCTTTTTCTGAATATTATGAAAGTCTTGGACTCATTTAATAAATATCCACACGAGCCCATTAAGACCCAATAACAGCCTCCAAGCCCATCTAGACTTAGCAGCCACGTTCAACTGATTCTGCATCAGCTGATTCTGCATTAGCTGATTCTGCATCAGCTAAATTCCCTCAGCTAAACCCGACTCAGCTATTAGTTATCAGCTACCTATCTCAGCTTAAAACTTGTGTTCAGCTCATCCTAATTCAGCCAATCTTGGTTCAGCTGTTCTCCTATACTAAATAAATAAATCAACTAATAACTGCATTCAGCTATCGTGTAATTTTTTTTGGTGATAACAATTGCCCATGCATCTTTTAGCCGACGACGATAAGAGGAAGGTGAAAGATGCATTATGTCAGGTGAATCCAATTGTCGATTTGGATACCATATGTTTACCCTATCGACTGGTCTTGTTCTCAGCTGACATAACCCACCTACTTGTAGGATCTTCTTTATGATGCCCTTGCTCTCAACTAACATGACTCGGTTGCATGTAGAAACTTGAATATCCGGGAACTACTAGGTTTGCAGATAGTATACATGATGTCTAAATGCCCCCCAGCTTTAACTAATTCAGGTGTTCCAAGAAACCCCAACCTTCCAAAGAAACTGGGTTTATAGATAGTAGCCTCATCTTGCCTAGTTGACACGGCTAAATGTCCCCCATTCTATTTTAATTAGTTGATCATGAGCACTCCAACCTCTTGAAGACATTATGTTTGTAGTTAGTAGACTTATGTTGCCGATTTGACACATAGCTAAATGTCCTTTCACTTTGTCTTGTTCAGTTGGTATGCCATTCTGTTTCCATTTCTTGCTTATGCCTCGGCTATTTCCGTTTACCCTTTGATGAAGGAAATTGTAAGTCGTACATTGTGCATCGACTATTTCCACTTACCTTTTAATGTAGGAAATGGTAAGTCGTACACTGAAATTGTGTTAGTGAATGCAGCTGAGAAATAAATCTTTATCAGGTGTCATCTTAGCTGCACCCTTGTCAGCTAATTTGGACTTTTCACCCTTAAAAGCCTTTTGTACAACATTCCCTCGGGATCTCGACTGCCATGACATTAGCTGCCTAATTACTTTGATAATCGACTGCTTCTTCATACTCATCATAATCTTCAGTGGAAATAAAGTGCTGCATTTCTATAATGAATGGTTCGGTCAAGGAAGCTTTGATTGCCAAATGACTCAAGTTTGAAATTTCTTGGGCTAACAACTTTTCTCTCAACTGAGGGTGCATGTTACCTATAGCTATTGTGTAACACCCTGATTTTCGCATAAGGGTATATGTTACTATGTATACTTAGTTGTTTTTGTTATTATTATTTAATAAGATTATTATTATGTTTGTTATCGTTGTTGTTGTTGTTGTTGTTATTATTATTATTAATGAAGTTAATATTGTTATTAATAAAATTGATAATGTAATTGCGATTAGTATTGCAGTATTTTTATACATATACATATATATTTATGTATATATTATTATGTATGATAATATGTATATTAATATATGATTATTTGCATTAATATGAGATTGTGTATATTAATGTGTGATCTTGTAGGAATTTATGATTTTGTATGTGATTTTATATGTTAATATATAATATGTGATTTTATTAATAATAAGTGATTAAGAATGATAGTACGAGATATCGTGTGATTTAGTATTTAAATCGAGATAGTGTAACTCTTATATTTTAGCCCCTTAATCTATCAGTTTGAGTTCTTATTAATATAGGATAATCCTTTTTTTTTGTTATCTTTTAAGATCTATCATAATCTCCTAAGGATCCTATCTAGAAATAACTACCAAATCTGTCTCTAAACTTCCATCCACTTTTGACCATGTTAGAGTCCGATTTAGGATTTTATTAAGAAATATTAAATTTTAGATATTTCTCTATGCTTTCTAACGACACCAATAACGCTTCAATTGGACACTCGTAGCTCAAGATATATATATATATATATATATAATACCAATCGTACATAGTTTAGGCTAAAATTGGAGTCGATTACGCCTTAACTTGTTTTTATACCATAAGACTCGACCTAAACCCTATTTCCCATGACTCAAGACTCAGAAAACTGCCTCCTTCATTTCTTAGGTTTTCCCTTAGTTTCTCTTAAGAATTCTTGAAGAAAATTGCTCTCATTCATCATTCTTTGCTGTTTTTGGCCAGAAGGACATCGATGCCAATACGCGCTTCTTTAGTGTCGATTTTATCTTTTTGTTTCTGAATTTTGGGCTGCAAACAAGGTAAATTTTCGTGTTCCATATTCTCCTTATTTTCCCCTTTGAGTTTCTTGATTTAGAAGCTTAATCCATGTGTTTTCGTTGTCGTTCTTGAGGAAGTGATCAAGCGTTTGTGAGACGAGACTCAAACAGACCTGTTCTCTTCTTCTCATTTATGTTCTTTATAGTTTAATCTCAAGGTCAGCCACAACTCTTGTTCCATTTTCGATTCCTTCTTGGGTTTGGGAGTTGTAGTCCACTTTGTGAACTTTTCTTATTTGTAATGGTAGGAACCGGCGAACGAGACTTTGATTTGACACTCTCATCCCTTCGAGGCTTGCAAATTTGATTGAGGTATGGGGAGAATGTATTAGTATGAACATGTAGGCTTTGGGGTAACATAAGATGAGGGTTAACTTATGACCCTGTTGCATGCTATGTGGCTTGTAATATATGTTTGCTAATGTGATTGATAATAACGTGATTAATTGTCCCTGTTATATGAATGACTAATATGTTACAACATGATTGAATGTTATTTGTTAATGATGATGATGATATGCCATGGTTATGTGTTTTGGTGCTATTGAAATAGACAACTATAAACATGAGAAGGGGGTTGAATTGTGTTTATCATACTTTAAAAGAAAGTTAGAAACTTTTCGCACACAGAAGTTAGGGAAGACAAGTGTTTTTGCAAAGCACAGACAAGTGACTTGTCTAGTTAGTTTTCAACAGAAAAACACACAATCATGCAAGATAAGAACTTGTTTGATTTTCACACTTAAACTCCTTTAGTTAATAAAAAGATAATATAATCAAAGCAACTAAAGAGTTAAGGATAGAGTGATAGACACAATTATTTATCCTAGTTCACCCCTTAACAACTAGGGCCAAGTCTAGTCCTTCGCAGCACCAAGTTTCTTCCACTATAATAGATCAGGTTATAGACTCCAAGTATTCTTTGCACACCTAGCCTCTCCATGCTCCAAGACATGTATTGTTTGATCACCTAGCCTCTTCAGGCTCACTCAAGTTTGTTTGAGAAAAATATTGTAATAAATACAATTTGCAAGTCTTTCACTAACATTGAGAAGAGTGAATTAAATGTGAAGATTAGAAAGACTGCGTAATAACTCCAAATGATTGAAGAATACAGATTGAAAGAATGAAGGAATAAATGCGCGGAGTAATGACTCTTTAATTCGGTGTATTCCATATCTTCATCTTTAATGACTTATGTATTTATAGGTTTCAATCATATTAATTCCGTTAGAGACATTTCTTCAGATTTTGGCTTTGAGATGAACTCCATTAAATGCAGTAGAGTCGTTATGGGCAATCATTAATGCTTAGGAACGTTGGTTATACTCTAAGAGGGATTAGCAGTGCTTTTTGATATGTGCAGCAATCAAATCAGAGTTGTGCATGTTGCTTTTGTATTTTACATAGCACATTTCCCTTTTCGTGTAACTCGTTGTACTAGGGAATTGTAACACCCTGAATTTCACCCAACGTTAATAAATGTTAATATGTGTTAGACTTAGCTTATATATGTTTATATATGCTTGTTATGCATGTTCTTGATGTCTAAGTTCATGTTTGGGGAAGCTTAGCTTTAGAAAGGTTCAATCCTTTTAGAGTTCTAATAACATGTTTCACCGTTTTGGTCATATCTTGAGTTTTAGATGTCCGATTGAGGTAATCTTTGATGCGTTAGAAAACTAAGAGAATTATATACAAGTATTATTATATGTGTTTTGTCCAATTAGGTCGTTTAGTAGGCCTTGCGCCTCAAAATTTGTTCTCCTCGCGAACCTTGTAGATCCAGAAACGTGTTTTGGGCTATAATTAAGCCCAATTGTGCATAAACCATCCTTAACCTCCAAAACCACGACCTTAACCTAATGTTATATATCTAAACCACTCTAGATCAGCCTTTATTCCCTCCTATTTGAATTCCTAACCCTTTTCTCTCTAAAACTCCCTCATAGGAACCTATTCTTGCACCGTTCTTCACCGCTTCTGGATAGGAGAACATCGCTACGAGTATGGGTTCATTGTGCTTGCTGTTTGGGACTTTAGAAAAGGTAAAATTCGTTCACCTTCCTTGTGTTTCTTTCTTTCAAGTTCTTGATCTTTTCCTTTTGATTTCTTGATCTTAGAGTTGAATCAAGGTGTTTCGATCTTGTCGTTCATGAGGTAGTAGACAAGCGTTCGTGAGATGGGACCCTAGCGGACTTTCTTCCCTTCCTTTTGAATTTCAATCTTCATACCAGGTATGGGGAGAAGAATAGCATGAACATTAGGCAAGGGGGTAGCGTAAGATTACGGGTTCCCATGACCCTATTGGTTGTTAAATGTTAATTGCTATCTTCTAAATGCCTATTTGCTATAGTTGTTTTAGTGTTCATGATGAAGTATGCCAATTCATGTATGTTTTAATAATATGTTTCACGCCATGAATAATTGGTTGAATTGGTATGTTGTTTATGCCATGAATAATTGGTTGAATTGGTATGTTGTTTATGCCATGAATATTGTTGTTTTGATAATGTTGTTATGACATGAGTGAAAGTTTATTGTTTTGATGATGAACATATGTTAATAAGGCTCTAATTGGTTAAAATATGGCACTTTATTAACATGATAATTAAAGGAGTAATTTCCCTAAAAGTGTTCATAAAACATGAATTTAATAGTTAGATGTGAGGTTTATACCAAATGGTTTAGTCAATGATCCTAGGATTAATTTAAGAGTGTTTAGGAAGTTTTTGGCTAAAAATCAATCTGTTGAATAGTGGCAGCATAAAACACCAACGTTTTTTTTTTCATTTAATAGGAAAAGGTTTAACATAATTATAAATATTAATTCTTTTGTGAACGTTGCACATCGTCCTTTTTCTTGCAGAACGTCCATTTCATTGATCTTCTTTAATAAGTAATAAAAGAAAATTATATATGATTGTTAATGTCCAACGGCAAGCTTATATATATATATATATATATATATATATATATATATATATATATATATATGAGACTTAGAGATATCAGGGGCTATTTTTAGTTTGGAGAAAATTTATACTTTTTACACTCTATATTTGGGCAATTGTATTGTGTAAACTCTATTGCTTTTGACCTTGAGTGCATGAGTTCAAGAGTTGCTGTGTTAACCTTGGAGAGAAAACCGGACTGTCAGATTGCACCTTAAATCTGCCGGAATCTTGCTTTTAAGGCAGTGGTTCGTCCACGGCACAGCGATCAATCATCCCTAGTTTTCCTAACAATTTAAAAGCAAGATTTTGCTGATTGATCGATGGCTACTCATCAACCAAAGGCGCAAGTAAAAAATGAAAAAGACATGGTTGCTGCAGTCGAAGACTCCAATCCGGCGAGCAACGTAGCTGAATGGGTACTTGATACTAGAGCATCTAGGCATATTTGCACCAGCAAGGAGTTGTTTCAGGAGTTCGAAGAAGCTAATGATGGTGACATGATATACATGGGAAACGCAACAACTGCCAGAGTGTACGGTAAAGGGAAAATTTTACTCAAATTAACTTCTGGTAAAATCTTGGCTTTAAATAATGTATTATGTATGCCATCCATGTGTAGAAATTTGGTATCTGGTGTCTTGCTTAATAATGCTGGGCTAAAAATTGTTTTTGACGCTAATAAAATTATAATAACTAGAGATGGTGATTTTGTGGGAAATGGTTATTTGAATGGTGGATTGTTTGTTTTGAATATTGTTGACATGAATGATTGTGTTCTTGTTCTGCCTATATTGTTGAGTCTCTTGATCTTTGGCATAGGAGATTAGGGCATTTAAATATAGCTTGTATTAAAAGACTTAGAAATATGAATTTGCTAGCTACCTCCTATAAATGGAGAGATATTTTTTAAGTGTCCTATTTGTGTGGAAGCTAAACACTCAAAGAAGCCTTTTAAAATACTATCTTTTAGACAAACCGAACTTTTGGAGTATGAGTAAGGAGGAAAACGATATTACATAACTTTTGTAGATGATTACTCAAGATATTCTAAAATTTATCTCTTAAGGACGAAAGATGAAGCAGAAACAATGTTTCTAAAATATAAGGCTGAAGTAGAAAATCAACTAGACCGGAAAATAAAAAAGATTAAGATCAGATAAAGGTGGTGAATATAGTACAACAAGTCTTAGGGAATTTTGTGAAAATAATGGTATAATACATGAATTTACTGCACCATATTCACCACAACAAAATGGAATAGCTGAAAGGAAAAATAGAACTCTGAAAGATATGATGAATGCTATGTTAATTAACTCTGGTATGCCCGATAATATGTGGGGGAAGCTAAATTAACAAATTGTTATATTCTCAACAAAGTACCCCATAAAAAATTAGATAAAACACCATATAAAATTTGGAAAGGATATCCTCCTAATTTAAATTTCCTAAAAACGTGGGGGTGTTTAGCTAAGGTAGGAATACCAGATTTTAAAAGAACTAATATAGACGCTAAGATTATCGATGTTGCTTTCAATGGTTATGCTCATCGTAGTGCTGCTTATAGATTTTTATGCCTTAATGAGAATACTATTTTTGAATCTAGTGATGCAAAAAATTTTGAAAATATTATCCCTTTCAAAAAATTAGGTCTTGTCTCTCGAAAGGATGTCATTTCTATACCTAAACATGTGCATGCTTCTAGTTCTAATGAAATTGAAAATGATGAACCTAGAAGAAGTAAAAGGCAAAGAACTGCAACTAGTTTTGGACCTGATTTTATTACTACTTTTTTAACTGAAATTGTAGATGCAGATGTATTGTCCGAAGAATTAATTTATTCTTATATGTTGGAAGAAGATCCAAAAACTTATGAAGAGGCAATAAAATCAATAGACTCTATTTTTTGGAAAGAGACTATCAAAAGCAAATTAATTTTAATAATGAATAATAATACATGGGAATTATTAGATTTACCTAAAGGAAGCAAACCAGTTGGTAGAAAATGGATTTTTAAAAGGAAATTAAGACCAGATGGTTCTATAGAAAAATTCAAGGCGAGGCTGGTAATTAAAGGTTTTACTCAAAACGAGGGTTTTGATTTCTTTGATACTTATTCACCAGTAACTAAAATATCTACTGTTTGTTCTTTAATTGCATTGGCTGCTATACATAATTTAGTTATACATCAAATGGATGTAAAAACAGCCTCTTTGAATGGAGATTTGAATGAAGAAATTTATATGAGACAACCTAAAGGTTTTATAAAACCCAGTCAAGAGCATAAAGTCTGTAAACTTCAAAAATCTTTGTATGGTTTAAAACAAGCACCTAAAAATGGTATGAAAAATTTAATAATGCATTGATAGAAAATGGTTTTATTGTGAATGCATCTGATACTTACGTATATACGAAAATGTTTGAATCTCACTATGTTATTATATGTATTTATGTGGATGACATGTTAATTTTTGGGACATGCTTAGATGTGATAAATGAAACTAAGAGAATTTTATGTTCTAAATTTGAAATGAAACATTTAGGAGAGGCTGATGTAATTCTGGGAATTAAAATTAAAAGAACAAAAAATGGCTTTTGTCGCGACCGTCCCGTCCGGGAGCCGCGAAAAGAGAGATAAAAACAGAGGAGTCGCCACCAATATTTATTTAGGAAAAACATTGGAAAAACCAAATATTTTAAGGAAACTAGTCTTAAAAAAAGGAGAGATTCGAGTCCGGGAATCGGTTACGAGTAGGGAAGGTGTTAGCACCCTACATCACCCGTTTAAAATACGGTACCTCAAGTCAATTATGCAAAATAATTTTAGTAACCTTTGAAAATATTTATTTTACCCCACTTTAAAAAAAAAATTTTAAAAATTAACACAAGAAAAGGGAAAATTAAATTTTGGCTTGACAGAATGATTGATTCTGCTCCTACGTATTCCCGGGTGCGATGGGAAACTCAAAGCCACGTAGTTCTTATAGAAAATGTTTGATTGGTTGATTTTATTTTTGGAAAAAAAGGGATTTGATTTTGAAAAGATTTTGAAAATAGATTTTATTTCAAAATAATTCACTTTTGCACAGAGTCCAAGATAGCAACAATGCTATACGATAAACCCTTACAATTCATACGCCACTTGAGGATGAAAATTCATACATCAACGACGTAGATTGTTGCGTGAATTTGAAAGAGATTTTTATTTCAAAATATTTTAGAAGAATAAGGATTGAAAATATATTTTTAAAAAGATTTTATATTTTATACTTTTTTGTTTAAAACAAAATGAGATTATGCTTGACACTTTTGGCCCAAAACTGAACACAAAGCCCAACCACATATCAGTAACATATCATTTAATAAAAGTAAAAATAAAAAACAAAAAGAAAGGACAAATATCAGAAGGCTTGGTCTTTCCAACGTTACCAATAGAGTGAGGTACGGGTGACTGATACAGGTGTGGTACCGGCAGCCTCCAACGGTGGCGGAACAGACAGTGAACTGGGCACGTGCTAAGGCGGTTCCACTGGAGGATGACGGCGGTGTGCAACAGGACGTGGCTGAGGAGCCTGCGGCAGTCAACGAAACAGAGGAGCAGGCGAGATGGCGGAGACAGTGGTAGGTTCGTGACGCGATGACGGTGTCTCATGGCAGAGGCGCGAGGGGAGGATCATAATGACAGATCTGGCTTGAAGACGGTTGGACAGAGGAACGATGCAAAATATAAAAGTTCAAATTTTTTGTGTTTTTTTATTAACAATCAGAAACCTGTTTCTTTTTTCTTTTTCTTTTAATTAAATTTTTTGTTTACTTGGGCTTGGATGCCGGGCTCAAAAAAACTTGTAACAAAAACAATTTAGGCCAATAACATGCACAAAGATATATTTTTAATATTTTTGTAAGTTTTTATATATATTTTTTCTTTTCAAAATTTTAATTAAAAAAGGAAAAACCCGGACAAAATTAGTTGTTCACAGCTGCCCCTCTTTACTTGTTTTTTATTAGATAATAGGTGTAACCGTAGTTGACCAATTATCATTATAAGGAACTAGTAAAGACAAGAACTCCAATTTTGTCCGGGGTACACTGACAAGCAAAATGACATGTGACTCCAAAGGGATTTCTTGTAAAGAATCAACAATTTGGATTGCCCACTGAGGTTTACACATAAAGCTTGCATGGTGGCTTTCCTGCTGAGCTTAAGAAACCAAAGATAAATAGCTTACAGGGTTGATTGCCCTTCAGAAGTTCGAACAGGAAGATAAAAGAGCTTACGGGGTGGATTGCCTGTCAGAAGCTCGAACAAAAAGATAAAAGGGCTTACAGGGTGGATTGTCCGTCAGAAGCTCGAACAAAAAAGATAAAGAGCTTACGAGGTGGATTACCCGTCAAAAACTCGAACTGAAAGATAAGAGAGCTTACGTGGTGGATTGCCCGTCAGAAGCTCAAACAGAATATAAAAGAGCTTACAGGGTGAATTTCCCGACAGAAGCTCGAACAGAAAGATAAAAGAGCTTACGGGGTGGATTACCTGTCAGAAGCTCGAACAGAAAGATAAAAGGGCTTACGGGGTGGATTGCCCGTCAGAAGGTCGAACAAAAAAGATAAAGAGCTTACGAGGTGGATTTCCCGTCAGAAGCTCGAACTGAAAGATAAGGAGCTTACGGGGTGGATTGCCCGTCAGAATAAAGAGCTTATGAGGTGGATTGCCCGTCAGAAGCTCGAACTGAGAGATAAGAGAGCTTATGGGGTGGATTACCCGTCAGAAACTTGAACTGAAAGATAAGAGAGCTTACGGGGTGGATTGCCCATCAGAAGCTCGATCAAAAAAGATAAAGAGCTTACGGGGTGGATTGCCTGTCAGAAGCTCGAACTGAAAGATAAGAGAGCTTACGGGGTGGATTGCCCGTCAGAAGCTCGAACAAAATAGATAAAGAGCTTACGGGGTGGATTTCCTGTTAGAAGCTCGAACATAAGATAAAAGGGCTTACGGGGTGGATTGCCCGTCAAAAGCTCAAACAAAAAAGATAAAGAAATTACGGAGGTATGGTACCCACCGAAACTAACAACAAAATACAAAAAGCTTGCGAAGCTGAGTATCCGCTGAAGCCTAAAAAGATAAACGGAAAGCTTGTGGAGTCGGTTATCCGCTGAAGTTGACAAGAAAGGTAAAAAGCTTGCGGAGTCGGTTATCCGCTGAAGCTGAACAGAAACAACACAAAGCTTATGTGTCCTATGCCTGCTAAAGCTAACCATGACATGACTTTTGGGGCCATGTGCCCGCTAAAGCCGAACAAAACAAAGCTTATGAGGCCCTATGTCTGCTAAAGCTAAAAAAGACATGACTTTTGGGGCCCTCTACCCGCTAAAGCCAAACAAAACAAAGCTTATGAGGCCCTATGCCTGCTAAAGCTAACAAGACATGACTTTTGGGGCCCTCTGTCCGCTAAAACCAAACAAAACAAAGTTTATGAGGCCCTATGCCTGCTAAAGCTAACAACAACATGACTTTTGGGGCCCTGTGCCCGCGAAAGCCGAACAAATGCAAGAAATGATGTTGGCTTTGTTGATGCATGAAATGATGAGACAATGCATGATACGAGATGATTTTTTATTTGATTGGTGAAGATCCTGTTTTTTTTTATGCATGATGCACTAGATGCTTTTGATGAGTGATGCAGACCTTGATTATAATTTCTTTTAAATGCATGGTGCATGAGATGCTTTTTTATCAATGATGAAAAAAACTCTGATTTTTTATTTTTCTTTTTTGAAAACACCTCTTTGATCCTTGACTCCTTATATTTTTTATTGTAGCCGAGATTGAGGATGAGCTGGAGTGAGACTCCTTGATTTCGATCATCACTTATTTGTTGAACTGATGTTTTACTTCTTGCCTGAGATATGCTTCTTTGTGATGATTATCCCAATTGAATGAGATTTCCTGATCAATCTTTCATGGATGTGACTTGCCCCAGCCTTCATGTATTGGGAGCTTTTCATGGCTTGTCCTCTTAAACTTCCCCAGTTTATCAGTTTGAGGAGACTTCTTGTACTTTGTTTGTATTTGACCCTAATTTTTGCGTAGGTTGCTCTTTGCAAGTTTTCAACCTACCGGGTCGCTCTAACTTTTGCCCAGACTGCCTTTTCAGGTTTTCAGTCTAGCGAGCCTTTTTTGTTTACTTTTTATTTTCTTTTTTGATTTTGATTTTGATTTTTCTCTTTTTTTTCTTTTTTTTCTTTTTTGGGATGTGGACAATTTTGCCACCCTTATTTGTGAATATCAAAGCTTCTTGCTTGATTGCCAACTGAGATGCCACTTTCCCCTTGTATTAAGAATTCTTCTGGCCAGAGTTGTTTATCAAAGATTTACCATTAGATGGTTAAATTGTACTGTTGAACTCATGTTTACCTTACCAGAAGCATCATGTAACAAACTTGCGTGGATTCAAAAGTATGACAGGAAAGGACAATATGGCCTGAACAACTTCTCGATTCGTGTGGGAAGTTTGACAACTCAAATGGTATTCAAGAGAACAAAAATGAAGCAAGATGCAAAAGAGGTGATATGAAGATCAGAAGGGTGTTGCCCCACTTTGGATTTATTTGATCATGGCGATTGACTCGACATATGTTACTTGGGAACAAATTTGCCTCAGAACAATTCCCTTGAGGATTGAGTGGCTCTAATGTAGGGTTCCCATAATGAAGCTGCCCCAGTCTAGGACACTTGATGAGAAAAACTTGAGAATAGTGTTGCCCCAGTGTAGGGTGTCCAATAATGGATATGCTCTTGGATAAGGCCCTTGAAAGCACAACTTTGCCCCATGTAGATCTAGCGAACTTTCCCTTTATTTTATTTTTTTTTCATTCTTTTATCTTTTGTTTTTTTTAATTTTTTAGAGTAGCAATTAGTTAAAATCTCATAAGAGGACAAACTTTTTTGTCTCAAAAATAAAGTTTATGAAAAAGTAGCAATCATTCATTGATCAGAATGGACTTTTTGAAGCTTGTAACGTGGCCAATGGTAGAGGGTCATGAAAGGAATGATATAAGGCTCAAACAAACGTGTTAAGGTTGAATAGGACCAAGGATCCATGATCTTTTTCGATTTCCAAGAACATTTGTTTTCCTCTAACTTTCCCACGTTTTCTTCCTCTCTTTTTTTTTGCATGAGGTTTTTCATCCTTTTTCTTTCTCCATCTTTCTTTCTTCTTCTTCTTTTTTCTTCTCTTTTATTTTCTTTTTTTTTTTCACTTTCTCAATTTATGCTTCATAATCACCATTTCTTTCATAATTACCCCTTATTTAGGGGTGATCCTTGTCCAAGGTTCTTTGAAGAAAAGTTTCAAGCTCAAAAGGGGTAACAAGGGATAATGACGATATTTTGCTAAGGATAGAGAAAGACGGCCAATCTTCATTTCAAATAATGATTGCTTATTTTTTTAAAACATTATTTTAGAGACAAAGATGGCACTCACCAAGTCTTATTTATTTGCTCCTATTTTATTTTCTTTTTCTTTTCATTTTTTTTTTGAAAAGGCGTGGGCACAGGTGGGCTGATCAATGCCCCACAAAGAACTTCAAATAATGCGAGCTTAATGAACAAAACCAAGGATAATACTTTGGGAAGGAAAAGAGAATCTGAGATATGAGAATGGTGAGAGAAATATTATGATGTGGAAGATGATGTAAAGAATGGATGAGACAAGGTATGGATGCAAATCCATTACCTTAATGCTTCAAGAAAGTGAACATGGTTCAAGTATTCCATGATAAAATACAATGTAACCACCATTTCATGGTAAACCACTAATGAACCAATCTAGCCTCGGTTGCTTAGAAATTCCTAAGACGGAGACCGCAAAGTGTTGGCACTTCTCACAACCATTAGAATGCGAATCTCTGGTGATGTAGTTGTAGCTTTCTTTTTGAAGTCTGAGTAGTCCATGCACCAGAAAATAACCTTTTCAGAGAGGTCTCAAAATTGACATGCCCTACTTGACTTCTGAGAAATGACTGTGAAAGCATGCCCCTCGGCTTCATTGGCATCCGAACCTGCATGATCGGGTACAATGTTGTGATCCGTATTTTTCAGAGCACTTGAGCAAGTATTATTTCCAGAATCACCTCATGATCCATGGTTTAATTGGCATTCTTTTCATTGAAAGCACGGTGGTTCCATTTTCTCCAAAGAGCACAATGCAAGGAATAATTTTTTTATTTTTTATTTTTTTTAATAAACTTTTAACTTAACAAGAAATGAGTATATGAAATGCATGAAAAAAGGTTTTTTTTTTGTACCCAAAAGGTATTAATGCATGATATGTATGAAAAAGAAATATTTATATTGACTCAAAAAATTTTAATGCATGTGATGCATGAATGCACTTTTTTATTCACAAAAACGACAATGCATGAGATGAGCTTCTTATTTTTTAGATGAATCAATTTTTTTAATGAATGCTTGAGATAAATGATTTTTTTTTATGAACGGTTGATATGAATTTTTTTTTATGATGAGGTTGACATAAAAAGTAATTGATGCATGAAATGTATGAACTTTTAATTTTTTGGTATGAAAAGTTTTTAGTGATGCATGCATAAAATGAAGGAGATGCATGGCTTCTTATTTTTCCTTTTTTCTTCTTATGAATGCTTGAGGTAAATGATTTTTTGTAATTTTTATTAACCCAAAAAAATTTAATGCAAAAGACACAAAATATACAAAGAATATGAATGAGTTACAGAAAGAGGATTTACGCAAGTCCCTTTTTATTATTTACGAAAATGCATGAGATACAAAATATGAAAATGGATTTTTTGTTACAAGCAAAAGGACTTGTGTAAATCATTTTTTCTTTCACAAAAGACTGAAAAATGTAAATTTTTCTTTGACAAAAAAAAAACATGAACATGAGTGAAGGAAACAAAATGCTCCCTTTGTGTCCTAAGACGGGTAAGACTTATGTTTGCACACACCTAAAGTTATGAATCTAATCGGTTGGTCACTAAGTTTTCTCTATGAGTGAATTATAGGATGGGTCTAAAATCCTAAAAATCATGGCCCCCAGATTGCCCTCATCTAAAAGATAAAGACCCGGATCCATGAACTTCACCACGAGGACAAATGAGTCACAATATGGCAGTCCACAGTATCAGTAACAATCTGAGCGGGAGAATCAGTGACTGTCAGGGATGCAAAAACATCACAATAACACCACCGAAACCCTTTCTAATCCTATGGCATTCCAAGACTCAGGTATAGAGCCCAAAAGTGTGTGAAGTATGTGATGGTGATGTGTGTGATGGGAGCATACAAACCTACACAAAACCTATTAAAAAAACTACACCATATTTCCAAAAAGAACAACCAGCAACACATAATAATTCTCTACCCTAGGGCTGCAAGAATATACATTACTAGAAAGCTTGAATTTTCAGACGGAATTTTCGGACGAAAATGTTTCCGTATGAAATTTTATGAAAATTTCAGACGGATTTCACACGGATCTGTTATTTTTTATATTTTCCTTGATTTATCTTGCATCCGTCTGAAATCTGTCCGAAAATTTCAGACGGATTTCACACGGATCTGCTATTTTTTAAATTTTCCTTGATTTATCTTCCATCCGTCTGAAATCTGTACGAAAATTTCAGACGGATTTCACACGGATCTGTTATTTTTTATATTTTCCTTGATTTATATTACATCCGTCTGAAATCTGTCCAAAAATTTCAGATGGATTTCACACGGATCTGTTATTTTTTTTATTTTCCTTGATTTATCTTACATCCGTCTGAAATCTGTCCGAAAATTTCAGACGGATTTCACACGGATTTGTTATTTTTTATATTTTCTTGAAAAAGATTAAATAATTTATCTTAGAAATATGATTAAAATATTGTCTTGGTTGATCAATCCTACTATCAATCTTTACTCTATTTTGAATTTTGAAAGTATATATTTGTCACTCTTTATTTTTAGATCCAAGGGACAATATTATAATTTTATTTCTAGACTCAATCTTAACCACTCATTGTATACTTAACCATTAAGTAAAGAAAAAAGAAGAAGTTCTCTACTCTTCTCGTACACGTACAACACCACACCCACACCTTTCCTTTCTATTCTCCAACAGAGACCTCACCACACTCACATCTCCTTCTTCCTCTTCACTACAAGTCCCTCTCCTCCTTCACTCTTGTCCTCAACCATGTCCAGCCGTCGCGCTGCCCCTGGGAGGATCTCCGACTGTCGTTCGAAGTGGAGGAGAACGACCATCACCGTGCCCGGCCGTCCAACTCCGTCACGCCACCGCCCTCCATCGCGGTAAGTGAGTTTGGCCGCCATTTATGGTGGTTTTACACCTTTCTTTGTTAGTTTCAACTTCCTTCTCCTCCCCCAAAGCTTACCCTTCATTTTTGGTTCATGGGTGTCATAGAACCACTGCTGCCACCGTCGGAACCGCCGTGACGCCGCCGCCGCTGTACCTCCAAGGCAGCCACCATGTTTTCTTCCTCTTCCACCTTGGGTGAGTTGTTTTCCCTTTGTTTCACTCTTTCTTTCATTTTCCCCCAAATTGATTTTGAAACCCTAACCCTTTGATTTCAGATTTTAATCTTGAAATTAAACCTTGTTTTATGAAATTGGGACTGTGAATTAGTGTTTCCCTAAACCAATTTCATTATTCATTTAGTCAGCCAACGATGATGTCTCCACTGTGATAAATCAACCTTCAACTTCTGGGGGCTCTGCTATATATGAGGTTTGGGACTTTCATATCATTATGTACATCTACTTTTGGATATGCCTATTAGGTTAATAAGTAATTATGATTGTTTATATACATGTACTTACATTTGTTCTTGCCTATGAATAATACATGCCATAATGTTTGCAATCATATATGAAAATATTTGGCCTCAAATATTATTCTACTTTATACAATTTTGGATATGTAGCAAGCCTAGTTGGATCTTACATATTGAATGTGAAAGTTAATGGCTATTTGTGTGATAAAGAAGCTTTGAAACAATTGGAGATGAAGGGACTCACAAGACAAGAAGGGAAGGACTTAACTTGTTTTTGTGTACACTGCTATAGGATGGGGGAGATTCTGTTTTACATATGCTTCGTTCCTTCTTTTATAGGCCATGTCAGTGATTTATTTCAAGAAAAAATTGAAGAGTAAGTTACTTTTTAGATCTCTCATTTCTCAGTCACCATTCTTTATCTTATTCATCAGTCTCTATGATATTTAAGTACAAGAAATCATCCATGTTGGTATTATCTGTCACATGAATGATGAAATGCATGACTAAGACTCTACACAATCATGTCCAGTGAAATCTATCGAGACATCATTTTTGTGGTCTGAATTTCAGAATGAAATTTGTATCTTCTGGATACTCTCAGTTTCTTGGCTTCTTGATGTTCTTCTCATGGATTTCTTAGAAGTCTTTCTTTGTTAGATATACAAGATTGGGATGCCTTGTTACATGAATCAATCTTTTAGTTTCTAGTTTCTTTTGTATTTTCGTATGAGGATGTCTTATCTTTTCTTGCTTATCTTCTTAGAAGCGCTTTGCTTTTCTTCTGTTTTTAGTTCTTATGCTTTGCTTTTCTTCTTTATTGAAAAGACAAATAAGCTTTTTGCCATGGTGGATTAGTTAATTAGTTGCACCAATAATATGTGTAATCTGTTTAAAACTATGATAATGACAATGCCAACTTGATCACACTAACTAAACTGAGTTTCACATTGCAGGGTACTAGTCTGTTTAAAACTATTAATTAATTAGTTGCTTGTTGTAGTGTTGGAATGATAGGATCAGAAAGTGAAACTTTGTGGTCTTATACAAAAGTTATGAATTTGGAAGAGAAAAAAATTGAACATTTTGTCTTGTCATGTGTTACCAATTGATTAGCGAGCATGTTTCAAAGTAGAGATCGAGTATCTTAATGTGATGGTGTCCATGATGTGAGTACAAGCCAAATGGTTTGAATATCCATATTTTCTATCTTGTTATTTAAATTAGTTATAATGTCTATTATCTTGTTACGGTGTGATGAATGCTTTCTCGGAAGGACTCGCTATCTTTTATTTGATTATAGTAACATCCTTCTCTTTTATGATGGTGACCACGAATTAATCAATAATGACGATGATTAGATGACAACGACGATGATATGATGATGAGGAGGAGATGATGGATGATGTGCTAGATGAAGATGAAGAATTTCGTGATCAAAGTGACAATGAGGAATAAATTTATGTCTTTGATGTTTGTAATGATATTTTAATGCTTTGAATCTTAATATATCATTCTTGTATTTCAAGACACTTTGTGTTTTTGTTTATTTGAAGCTTGACACTTGTCTAGAGTGGTATCTTAATAATAATTATTTTTTATTATATTATATTAGATTCCAAGTCCAGGTACCTAATTTGGTATGCATAATTATTTAAGTTTGGCCCTTTTTTATTAACAAACATGATTTGTTTATCAAAAAATATTATTTAAATATGATTATCTAATCCGTGGGAAATCTGTCCAAAATAATATCATAACATTCGTCTGAAATCCGTCCAGAATTTGCATGAATAGAAATATTGAATCCGTCTGAAATCCGTCCGAAATTAAGCCAATATAACCAAAATTCAAATTTTTTGTGTTTGTCTGAAAGCTGTCCGAAATCTGTCTGGAACTAATTTCGGACGGAATTTCGGACAGAATTTTCAATTTGCAACGGGGCTTTTTCAGACGGGGGGTGTTCCGTCTGAAATCCGTCATAAATTAATTGTCCGTCCAAAATCCGTGGGAAAAGTGTCCAAATTCCGTCTAAAATCCGTCAGTGAATCCATCCGAAAATAACAATTTTCTAGTAGTGAAACAAAGGCATTTATTAAAGCATATAATACTATGTATAAAAGAAATAAAACAAATAGGGGTAAAACTAATATTTTCAAATCTATTAAAAAATAAGTTGCACAACTAACTATTATAGGCCTGACTATCTAACTTCCCCAGTGGAGTCACCAGCTGTCGCGACCGTCCAGTCCGGGAGCCGCGAAAAGAGAGATAAAAACAGAGAAGTCGCCACCAATATTTATTTAGGAAAAACATTGGAAAAACCAAATATTTTAAGGAAACTAGTCTTAAAAAAAGGAGAGATTCGAGTCCGGGAATCGTTTACGAGTAGGGAAGGTGTTAGCACCCTACATCTCCAGTGTAAAAAGCGGTACCTCAAGTCAATTATGCAAAATAATTTTAGTAACCTTTGAAAATATTTATTTTACCCCACTTTTAAAAAAAAATTTAAAAAAAAAACACAAGAAAAGGGAAAATAAAATTTTGGCTTGACAAAATGATTGATTCTGCTCCTACGTATTCCCGGGTGCGATGGGAAACTCAAAGCCACGTAGTTCTTATCGGAAATGTTTGATTGGTTGATTTTATTTTTGGAAAAAAGGGATTAGATTTTGAAAAGATTTTGAAAATAGATTTTATTTGAAAAATAATTCACTTTTGCACAGAGTCCAAGATAGCAACAGTGCTATACGATAAACCCTTACAATTCATACTTCACTTGAGGATGAAAATTCATACATCAACGACGTAGATTATTGCGTGAATTTGAAAGAGATTTTTATTTCAAAATATTTTAGAAGAATAAGGATTGAAAATATATTTTTTAAAAGATTTTATATTTTATATTATATACTTTTTTGTTTAAAACAATATGAGATTATGCTTGACACTTTTGGCCCAAAATTGAACACAAAGCCCAACCACATATCAGAAACATATCATTTAATAAAAGTAAAAATAAAAAACAAAAAGAAAGGACAAATCTCGGAGGTTGGTCTTCCCCCAACCACAGTGTCGTGTGGCGGCCGGGCAGCACGCATGGTGGGCACGTGCTAAGGCGGTTCCACTGGAGGATGACGGCGGCGTGCAACAGGACGTGGCTGAGGAGCCCACGGCTTTCAATGGAACAGAGGAGCAGGGGAGATGGCGGAGACGGCGGTAGGTTCATGACGCGATGACGGTGTCTCATGGCAGAGGCGTGGTGGGAGGAGCAGAATGACAGATCTGGCTTGAAGACGGTTGGACAGAGGTACATGCGGTGATGGTGTTGTGGTGATGACAGTGAGTGGACAGAGTAGGGAGGTGCACAATCTGAAATGATGAGGTTGATGAAGAGGATGCCATAGTGGTTATGTTTCGTGGCGTTCCGAAGTGAAAGGGGATGGGTTTGATGGCGGTCTGGCAGTGACTGGGTGCTATTTGCAAAGGTTTGGTTTGGTGAATATGGTGTCTTTGACTTGGGTGATGGAGAAAAGGTTTGGTTTGGATATCAGTGGTGGGCTTTATTCTACTTGGAATATGATGATGAAGGCAGGTTGATGGTGGGTGGAGGTTGAATGGATGGAGAGGGATGTTTTATTTTTTGTTAGATTTTGACATGATGGGTGTTGAGGCTATGGTGTTTCTGGTCTGAGATGAAAGGATAATGGTTGTTATGGTGGCTTAAGCGGGAGGAAGGTCATGAAGAAAAAATGGTGAAGAGCAAGTGATGATAATAAGGAAAACAAAATTGGGAAAGAACAGTTCTGAGAATGGTTTTTGTTACCTTCCCTATGTTCTCATAATGTAAAAAAATGAGTCCCCGCGTTTTGGTTCTCGCCTCCCCCCTTCAAATGTGTTGTGTGTCAAACTTATAGCACAAATTAGTGAAGAAGATGACAAAAAATGTTCATGACAGCTGGGAGGAGAGGACAACAGTGATGCCTTGTTACAGTGGAGAAAATCAGCTTGCTTTGTCTTGGGAGCAGAGGAGGAGGTGAGCAGGATACCATTTTTGTTAAAGAGACGGTAAAAACCAAAGGACAAAAGAAAAGTGAAATGGATTTATACTTGAAAATGGATGAAAAGGACAATACACAAGTGATGTGAACTAGAATGCAAAATAAAAGTTCAAATTTTTTGTGTTCTTTTTTATTAACAATCAGAAACCTGTTTCTTTTTTCTTTTTCTTTTTTTTTTAAATTAAATTTTTTGTTTACTTGGGCTTGGATGCTGGGCTCAAAAAAACTTGTAACAAAAACAAATTAGGCCAATAACATGCACAAAGATATATTTTAAATATTTTTGCAAGTTTTTATATATTTGTTTTTCTTTTCAAAATATTAATTAAAAAACGGAAAAACCCGGACAAAATTAGGTGTTCACAGCTTTTCTCTAAATCAATCACACTATATTGAAAAATTGTTGAGAAAATTTGATAGCTTTGATGGTACCTGTTAGAACTCCATATGATCCTAGTGTATATCTGAAAAAGAATACCAAGTTTTGAGTATTCTCAACCTGAGTATGCACAAATTATTGGTAGTGTTATGTTTCTTATGAATTATACTAGACCTGATATTGCATATGTTGTTAGTGGATTGAGTCGTTATACTCATAATCCTAGTGGTGAACATTGGAATGCACTACGACGTCTTTTAAAATATATGAAATGTAATATTGATTGGAGTTTGCATTTTTCTAAATTTCCTGTTGTGTTAGAAGGTTTTTGTGATGCAAACTGGATTTCAGATAATGACGAGGTAAGTTCCACCAGTGGGTATGTTTTTACTCTAGGTGTTTCCTAGAAATATGCAAAACAAACTTGTATAGCACGTTCTACTATGGAATCTGAATTCATTGCTCTTGAGTTAGCAGGTCAAGAAGATGAATGGTTGAAAAGTTTAATGGAAGACATACCTCTATTGGGAAGACTTACACCACCAATGTCACTTCATTGCGACTCACAAGCTGTAATTGGAGTAGCTAACTGTTGTTTTGGCTTCAACGACACTCAAGAGGGGGGGGGGGGGGGGGGTGAATTGAGTTTTCAGAAAATCTTTCCCTCTTAAAAACTTTACTTTTCAAATCAGAGTTGCTTCAGGTTCTTTTACAAAAATAGTGAAGGGCTTTTTATGAAATCTTGAATAGAAGGTGATGAGGATAAGAAAGATTGATTCAGAATTAATAGATCACGGAATAGATTCAGTTTCAAAACTCATAAATAACAAAATACATAAACTAATTAAACCTTTAAAGATTAAAAACAAGTTATGCAAGTTTCAGATACAAGTATTAACAATCAAGAACAAACTTACAGGTTTCAGTTTCAGTATATGATGCAAGATTCAATTCAAATATTGATCCTTGAGAATAGAATTGAATACACAGTTATTATTACAGTTTGCTCAAGGTTCAATACTGATTATTCAGATCAAGAACTGATATCAATTGAATACTTAGCACATCAAGATCATAGTTATATGCGCAAGACAGAAATTACGAGTTTGATTTTAGAGATACCACACAACCAGATTTATCCTGGTTCAGTCACCACCACTGTGACCTACATCCAGTCCCCACTCCACCTGTGGGTTTTCACACACTAACACAACAAGCTTTAGCCAGGTAGCTTGAAAAACCTTTACACCACAGAGCACTCCTTCACCTCGAGATACCACACTCATGTGAAGAGCCTCAATGTTCTTTCTTAGGGATACCTCACCCTAATCACTCAGAGAGACTCCCTCTCTCTTTACAATCAAATAGAATGAAAAATTGATTCATAACTCTCAAAAGTCAGATAAACAAATTGAAGCACTTATGAGAATGAAACACTCTTTTCACAATAAGCTTAAGAAAGATGATGAATGATTTTCACAATTGATCTCTTAAATTGATTTTTTAAACTTTCTGATTGTGTTCAATTGTTTTGATATTGCATAAAGTGCTCCTTTGATCCCTCTTTATATAGAAAACAAGTTATAGTCATTGGGATCTATTAAAACAGATTTGAGTCTAATAACAGATTCTTGATTCTTGGTTCTTGAAATAAGATTCTACATCTGTTCTTATAGCATTCGCGTCCATCTTGAAAATAAACGCGTCCATCTACCCACGTCAGCAGACGGCAGTACTAAAACACAAAGTAATTGGACGAGCTCCAATTAGTAGACGAGTTCCATATGCTACGTCATTGGATGCATACTCTCATTAAGGATTTATTAAGTCCAAAGACTTGTGTGGACGAGCGCTTCTATCTCTTTCGTGGACGAGTGCTTCTATCTCTTTAGTGGACGAGCGCTTCTGTCACTTTAGTGGACGAGCACTTGTATCACTTTAGTGGACGAGCGCTTGTGTCACTTTAGTGGGAGCGCTTGTATCACTTTAGTGGACGAGCACTTCTATCACTTTAGTGGACGAGCCCTTCTATCACTTTATTGGACGGGCACTTCTATCACTTGTGTTGGACAAGCGCTTCTTATGAAATCTTATTTCCAAAAATCATTTTCATTAACGAAAACTTATTCCTTTAAATGCGGGTTATGAAAATTGATTTTCTTCATGCATCTTTTTAGTGGAGCTATTTTGTGACTAAGAGATTTCTTTCTCTTACAAATCATCTAATACTTAAATCTAAAATTCTCCGTTAAGATTTTGTCTTGATGATTCCTTGATCTTTGTCTTTGCTCTTTGATTCCTCCATGTAGCTCTTTTGATTCCTTCAAGTTCTTATTGAATATTTTCCTTGAATTTGCTTAATGAACTTGTTGATCACTGCTTGATACCTGTCTTTGCAATTTGACACTAAAACAGTTGCACACACATTAAATTGTATTTGTCATATATCAAAATCTCTAAGTCATTGAGTCTAACAAACTCCCCCTTTTTGATTATGACAATTCTTTTAACAAATTATAAGATCAGAGTATAAGTGTAGCAGAAGCTAAGTGTTTTTGACAGATTTATATCATGGTATCAGAGCAGAAGTATATCAGAGCAAAACAAATATTATCATACCAGAATTTGATTTACTCCCCATTAATCATGTAAGCTTATAAGCTCCCCCTCAACATATGCATGTATAATTTGTTATTATCCCCGTTCTCTATATCATACTTTTTCCTCCCCTTTTGGCATTATCAAAAAGGTAAAGAAAAGAAACATTCAAAGCAATAGAGAAGGCAAGCATTTAAACATTCAAACATAGCATATAAAATTGTTCATGATAGAGGGATAGGTAGGGATAAATCAAAAGAAAAAACGCGTCCATCTAAAATTGTTCCTTTTTTTATTTTCTTTTGTTTCTTTAGAGATTAGATATAGGATTGATCAATGATGCGCAGTTCTCTTCTAATGAAAAATAAGATTTCCTTGTTCAAGGGCTTGGTAAAAATATCAGCAAGTTGTTTAGTTGTATCAACATATTCAATCTCAATTTCTCTACTTTGAATAAAAGTTCTAGTGATAGGGATCATGTTCAAAGTTAATTGTTGCATAGCAAGCAAAATAAATCATTTAATGCTTCATCAATTTTCTTGGATTCAATTTGTGAAACAAAAGCCATATGATTATTCCAAGATTGATCAAGTAACTTTAATACAACAATGTAGACATATTATTCAATGATATATAGGTCAACACAAAGATTCACAATCATACATTAATAATGATAATTAGAAAACATATTCAATCAATATTATATCTTTATTGTTTCCCATTTTGTGTTTGGTGAAGGCTTTATGTCATGATTCCAATTTTTTCTCTTGACCTTCCACCACACCTATAAAACAGAATTTCATGTTTGTGCTTTAGGTACCCAAATCTGTTTGAGTCCTTTTGAGTTAGTTGCAACAATTGTTCCTTTAGGAACCCATATATACTTAGATTTATTGTATGCTGATTTTCTGTATTGACATGTAGAAGCTGTGTGACCTTTTCTAGTTCAAAAATTACATTTAACAAATGGTGTGTTTGATGTCTTAGGTGCAGCAAAAATTTCTTGAAAGATTTCTCATGTATCTTAGGTTCGTAGCCTATTCTAGCCTTATCATAAACACATTTTTGCTGTCCTAATAAAGCATTCAAGTTATTTCTACCATTTATGAACTTGGGTAAGTCATTTGTCAGTTTTTCAACTTCTTTAGTCAATGTACAACACTTAGAACAATTAGAGCATATAGGTGGTTCCAAAATAGTAGCCAATCTTTCTTTTACAGCACAATTTTCTGTTTTTAATTCATCTAGCTCTTTGTTTAAAACAGAATTGTTCTCTTCTAGGCATGTGATGGTTTTCTTAGACTTAATTAGCAATCTAGAAAGTCTAATGGATTCTTTATGAAGCTCTTCAAAAGCATTTTGCAATTCATCATAAGAAGGTAATTCATCAAGGTTAGAATCATTTGCCTCATCATCTTCTTTATAAAGATGAGCAGTTAAGCAAAAGTTTGATTTTTCATCATTGGAATCATCCGTTGAGCTAAGATTGTTATCCTCCCAATCTATGTCTGTACGTTTAAGTTTCTTTTCCTTATTAAGCTTTCTGTCAACCTTTGTAGATTTTACAGCTCGGAATGTGACAGTTCTATTGTTCTTGTCTTCTTCTTCACTTAGCATCAATCTAGTCAACTCCATTTCATGTTCTTGTAGCTTTCCAAAGAGCGTTGCAATTGACATTGTTGAAAGGTCTTTGGATTCTGAAATTGCAGTTACTTTAGGTTGCCATTCTCTACCTAGGTATCTCATGACTTTGTTAACTTTGTTAACTTGATCTTCCTTGGAGATTGTCTTTCCAAGTGCTGCCAATTGATTCACAATGTGTGAGAATCGCATTTGCATAACCTCCAATGGTTCTCCAGGATTCATGCAAAATAACTCATATTCATGTGTGAGGGTGTTCATTCTTGCTCTTTTGACATCTGTGGTTCCTTCATGTGTTACTTGCAATATATCCCACATCTCCTTTGCTGATTTACAATTTCAAACCCTGAAAAACTCATCACAGCTTAAAGCAGATGTTATAATATTCTTAGCACTTGCAATATATTGAACTCTTTTCTTATCATCCTCATTCCATTCAGTTTTAGGCTTATTTCTCGGAGCACCATTAGCATCTACAGTAGAGGGGACAAATGGTCCATTCTCTACTGCATCCCATATGTCAACACCTGTTGCCTTAAGAAAGATTACCATTCTTTCCTTCCAATAGATATACTCAGATCCATTGAAGGCAGGAGGACGTGCAAGGGAAGACCCTTCATTCAAACAGTCATTGGAAGTCATGCTCTTATAGCTGTTAAGCCAAACATAAGAGTTTAGCTCTGATGCCAATTGTTGTTTTGGCTTTAACGACTCAAGAAGGGGGGTGAAATGAGTTGCCTCGGGATCTTTTACAAAAACAGCGAAGGGCTTTTTATGAAATATTGAATAGAAGGTGATGAGGATAAGAAAGATTGATTCAGAATTAATAGACCACAAAATAGATTCAGGTTCAAAACTCAGTAATAACAAAATACAGAAACTGATTACGCCTTTAAAGATTAAGAACAAGTTATGCAAGTTTCAGATACAAGTATTAACAATCAAGAACAAACTTGCAGGTTTCAGTTTCAGTATATGATGCAAGATTCAATTCAAATATCGATCCTTGAGAATCGAATTGAATACGCAATTATTATTACAGTTTACTCAAGGTTTAATACTGATTATTCAGATCAAGAACTGATATCAATTGAATACTTAGAACATCAAGATCATAGTTATATGCGCAAGACAGAAATTAAGAGTTTGAGTTTAGAGATACCACACAACCAGATTTATCCTGGTTCAGTCACTACCACTGTGACCTACATCCAGTCCCCAGTCCACCTGTGGGTTTTCACACACTAACACAACAAGCTTTAGCCAGGTAGCTTGAAAATCTTTACACCACAGAGCACTACTTCACCTCGAGATACCATACTCTTGTGAAGAGCATCAATGTTCTTCCTTAGGGATACCTCACCCTAATCACTCAGAGAGACTCCCTCTCTCTTTACAATCAAATAGAACGAAAAATTGATTCCTAACTCTCAGAAGTCAGATAAACAAATTGAAGCACTTATGAGAATGAAACACTCTTTTTACAATAAGCTCAAGAAAGATGATGAATGATTTTCACAATTGATCTCTTAAATTGATTTGTAAACTTTCTGATTGTGTTCAGTTGTTTCAATATTGTATAAAGTGTTCCTTTGATCCCTTTTTATATAGAAAACAAGTTATAGTCGTTAGGATCAATTAAAATAGATTTGAGTCTGATAACAGAATCTGTTTTCTTGATTCTTGGTTCTTGAAATAAGATTCTACATCGGTTCTTTTAGCATTCGCGTCCATCTTGAAAATAAGCGCGTCCATCTACCCACGTCAGCAGACAGAAGTACTAAAACACAAAGTAATTGGACGAGCTCCAATTAGTAGACGAGCTCCATATGCTACGTCATTGGGCGGATACTCTCATTAAGGATTTAGCAAGTCCAAAGACCTGTGTGGACGAGCGCTTCTATCTCTTTAGTGGACGAGCACTTCTATCACTTTAGTGGACGAGCGCTTGTGTCACTTTAGTGGACGATCACTTCTGTCACTTTAATGGACGAGCGCTTCTATCACTTTAGTGGACGAGCACTTCTGTCACTTTTGTTGGACGAACGCTTCTATCACTTGTGTTGGATGAGCGCTTCTTATGAAATCTTATTTCCAAAAATTATTTTCATTAACGAAAACTTATTCCTTTTAATGCAGGTTATGAAAATTGATTTTCTTCATGCATCTTTTTAGTTGAGCTATTTTGTGACTAAGAGATTTCTTTCTCTTACAAATCATCTAAGACTTAAATCTAAAATTTTCCGTTAAGCTTTTATCTTGATGATTCCTTGATCTTTCTCTTTGCTCTTTGATTCCTCCATGTAGCTCTTTTGATTCCTTCAACTTCTTCCTTGAATATTTTCCTTGAATTTGCTTAATGAACTTGTTGATCACTGCTTGATACTTGTCTTTGTAATTTGACACTAAAACACTTGCACACACATTAAATTGTATTTGTCATATATCAAAATCTCTAAGTCATTGAGTCTAACACTAACAACCATGTGTACAATGGAAAGAGAAGACACATACGTGTTAGACATAGTGTTGTTAGACAATTGATTAAAAATGGTGTAATTTCCCTTGAGTATGAAAGAAGTGCAAAAATCTAGTTGATCCTCTCACAAAAGAATTACCCAGGAAATAAGTCCTGGATTAGTCGAGGGGGGTGGGTCTTAAGCCTTGAGTTGAGGAAAATATGGTGGATACCCATTTGTTGGTCAAACGAAGCCATATGGTTACTCATTTGCATTACATTTCCATCCCTATGACGTGTGGTAATGCTTGTTGATAATAAATACATAGCTCTTGATTTGGGTGGTGCTATAGAGGCGCACTTGATGTATCTAATAAAGTTTATTGTGAGGTTGAGTTGGATACATAACCCTTGATTTGGGTGGTGTTATAGAGACGCATTTGATGTATCTAATAATGTTTACTGAGGTTGAGTTATTAAACTCTTAATAGATACATACCCTATTTTTTATGGTGCTAGAGAGACGCACTTGATGTATCTACCTACGTGAGTGAGAAGGTAGAAGCCGCCTTCTATGAAAGACTTATGCAATCTTTCTAAAACACTCATGAGAAACCCAAGGTATTTGAGAAGGCTTTTATAATGTATATGTGTTGCTAAATATCGCGGAGTTTACACAATTTAAAGATACAATGCGTGTTGTGGGGGTCTCAATTAAATCCATTTAGTTCAAGAGCAATTCACTTTTTGGATGAAATTGTTGCTTCACTTCACTACGTGTTAATTCAAACCCTTAGGGTATTAACACCTAAGCATCAATCCTTTCCTTTGCCCAAATAATCTTTTTGTTTCTTGTTTGCCATGGGGGGGGGGGGGGGGGGGGATTTTTAAAAATGGCAGCATAAAACACCAACGTTTTTTTTTAATTATAAGGAAAGGTTTTGCATAATTTTATAAATATTAATTCTTTTGTGAACGTTGCACAACGTCCTTTTTCTTGCAGAACGTCCATTTCATTGATCTTCTTTAATAAGCAATGAAAGAAAATTATATGATAGTTAATGTCCAACGGCAAGCTTTTCTCACACAAATATATATATATATATATATATATAAATAAGCACGACCGTGCTTAACAGGGAGCACACTCATGTTCCCAGTTAGGGATGGCAATGGGTAGCGTCTGGGTAGGGTACTATAATAGCCGTCCCCATACTCGTGCTTGGAAAAAAAATATCACAACAAACATCCAAAATAATAAATTCATGAAATTGTATCTCTTGAGCCGGTGTTATCCAAAATCTATATATATATATATATATATATATATATATATATATATATAAAAGATACATTATATCAGTTGATTCAAAAGCATCGACATCAACAGCAAATGGAGAGGATCTACTGGGGTTTCAGGTTAATCTTTGTCGAAGTGGATTACCCACATTATCACTAATAAGAGCACTTTGAGGTTGTGTAGGAGAAGAGCTATGAAATTGTCTTTTAAATAATAACTGTTTATATTTTATTCCATCTTTTATTTGTTATCATTCGAAGAAATGATTTTTTTCTGTTCATTTCAAATTATATTATTTTATGAATATATTGTGATATAATTTTTTATTATTATTTCAAATATTCATTATTATTAATTAATTTGAAGTCTTTTTTTCTTAAAAAGAATACCACACAGCATGATTTTTTTATTATAATTTTTGTATATTAATTTATAATTAAGTTATAGATGTCCATTATTATGTGAACGAACATTGTTTTAACTATTAAGGGTCCGTTTGTTTTAGATTTTGATAGAATTGATTTTGGAAGAATTGATTTTGAAAAAATCAAGGTTAAAAAAATTAATTTATGTTTGGTAACAATATTTTAAAAGTATGTTTAGAAGAATTCACTAGTAGAAAATATACATTAGACGGTAAAGGTTTACGTCAGTTAACCAAAAACTAGACGTTAAAAAGGGGGCGGTGGCAGTTTTGTAAATAATTAATTCACTGTTAACGTCAGTTGTTTTAAGGACTGGCATTAAAAGTGAGGCGGTGACAGTTTTGTAAATATAAAATCACTATTTGCGTCAGTTGTTTAATGAACTGACGTTAAAAGTGTTTTGGAAGAAATTATTAAAACTTTTAACGTCAGTTGTTTATAAACCTGACGTTATAAGTGTGATTTTTACTTCAGTTAAATAAATAACTGACGTAAATAATCAACTCATTCCTATCTTTCTTTCGTTGTCATCTCAGGGTTATCACTCTTAACGCAGATCATCACTCCATATAGTGCAGTTTATTTCTAATCTTTTTTTAAAAAAAGTTTATTTTTAATCTTAATTAATTAGCTTGAATTAGTAAATTAACAAATTCTTGTGCAAATTAAAATAAATAAACACTTAACATAAAACAAGTTATATATGTATAATCAAATCGTATCTCATTGAAGCGATTCATAAGTTACAATTACATGTTTAAAAGATAAAAAATTTCCGCAAGATATATAGCACTAAAATTAAAAAAGTTTTACGCTTCAACATCATTTTCTTCTCGAGTCTGTCTTGATCGGAATCTCCAACATTGATTCTTCTCATTGAAGCGATTCATAAGTTACAATTACATGTTTAAAAGATAAAAAAATTCTGCAAGATATATAGCACTAAAATATAAAAAAGTTTACGCTTCAACATCATTTTCTTCTCGGTCCTGTGCTCAGAATCTCCAACATTGAATGCATCCCCTCCCTCATTTGAAGTCGATGCTCCATCCGAATCCACAGTCACTTTGGAGCCGTGGCGAGTGAATGGTGCACTCGATCTGTTTCAGCAATATTCTTGGAACAGCCACTTGGTTCCAAAGCCAAGTTTTGGAACCGTAGCTGCGATTCTCCGAAGGATGATGGTGTGTGCAAATCACATTACGTGATTCACCCAACCTTACCATCCATGTTACGTGATTCACACAACCTCAGAAGTTGTTTTGACCATTAAGACAGAGACCTTTAAGTCTAGGTATAGGAAGAAAGAGTGATGAAGTTAATCTCCATGGCAGAGCCATATTGTGAAGCAGAAAAATTAAAGGAAGGAAGGAAGCTATTTATAGGAGTAGGGGATGAAGTTACTAGGCGTCGTAAGTTGCTAAAAAATTAAATTGATCATTAAGAGCATTAGGTTCCAAGGCGCATTGGGAGTTGGCCTGGCAGTCATATATTATAAACATGCATAAAAGAAAACGTCCGAAGGAATAGGAAGATACACTTTTAACGTCAGTTGTTGAATAAAACTGACGTTAAAAGCGTTTTTAAAATAAAAAATATTTATTTTTAACGTCAGTTGTTTATACAACTGACGTTAAAAGTGTGATTTTTACTTCAGTTAAATAAACAGCTGACGTAAATAATCCTATATCCCTATCTAAAATGCCATGTTATCACACAGGTCTGTTAACGTCAGTTGTTGAATAAAACTGAAGTTAAAAGTGTTTTTAAAATAAAAAATATTTATTTTTAACGTCTGTTGTTTATACAATTGACGTTAAAAGTGTGATTTTTACTTCAGTTAAATAAATAGACGCAAATAATCCTATATCCCTAGCTATCTGAAATGCCCTGTTGTCACTCAATTAACACAGGTCTCAGAGCCATTTTGTGAAGGAATAGAAATATAGAGGAAAAGAAGAGGCAGTATTACAGACTGTTTCAGAAGAATGTTACATTAACACTTTTAACGTCAATTGCATTCAATAACGGACGTTAAAAGTGTTTTTTAAATAAATATTAATATTTAACGTCAGTTTGTTAATAAAACTGACGTTAAAAAATTAATTTTAACGTCAGTTGTTTAATACAACTGACGTTAAATGTTGTTTTATGTTTACACCCGCACGCCTTCTGCACTTCGCTCTGTACGTACGTCTCTTTTCTCTTTTCATCACGCTCAACCCTAAATCACTCTCAACCCTCACTCTCACTCTCACCCAGCACAGAACCCTAATCGCGAGCTCATCTCCACCGCAACCACCGCGAGGGCTTCTTCGGCACCACCGTGAGGTACACTATTAACCCTAACTCTGTCTTTCC
Source organism: Sophora flavescens (assembly GCA_030762895.1). NCBI lineage: Eukaryota > Viridiplantae > Streptophyta > Magnoliopsida > Fabales > Fabaceae > Sophora > Sophora flavescens. Next base: position 167,651,914 of record CM061064.1, on the reverse strand, counting down.
ATTCATTCTTTGCAATAACTTGACGTACATCTCTCTTTCCCCTTCCCGCGCACTAACTCTCCTTGTCCCTCTGCTCTCAGTAACCACATCGAACGTTGGCCACCACTCGAGCTCCCCTCCCCACCACCACGCGAGCACCTATTTCTGGTGAGTATTTAGGGCACATTTTTGTATTTTTGGTTTTGAGTGTATGTTGAAACTGTAGTCTCGGTAGTTGAAACTTGAAACCGTGAGTTTGAGTTGTTTGGAATGTATGTCTCTGTTTTTGGTTTTGAGTGCATGTTGCTCTTTGGTTGATCTGTCACGGTAGTGATGCTAATCACGGCAGGGCGTGATCGTTCTGCCTGTGATGGCATGGTTCTGTTCGGGTTGTACGTTACGGCCGTGATGGACATCACTGCCAGGCCGTGACCAGTGCTTGGCAATTAATCTTTAAAAACTATAGTTTTCAATCTCTCGTATTGTCCTTATATTGGATATATATATGTTTTGTATATCTACAGGACCTATCAAGTTATGGATCGTAGTTGGATGGTTTGTAAGCGTACTAGTGCTGAGTATTTGAAGGGGGTGGGAGAATTTATAGAATTTGCTCAAAGGAATGTTCCTAATAGTAATGGAATGTTCTGTTGTCCTTGTGTCAAGTGTTTGAATACGAGGAAATGTACGATGAAGGATATACGTACTCATTTGATTTGTGAAGGGATTTGCTTGAGTTGTACAAGATGGATATGGCATGGTGATATGTTGTTGAGTAGTAATACGGCGAGTGTCTCCCAAAGCGAGGACGTTGACGTAGATATGGAGGATGATCGAGTAGAGGACATGATCCGTGATATTGGACAAGAATCTTTTCATCGAGCGCATGTGTATGATAGGTTGTGCGATGATGCGGATAAGCCTTTATATCCAGGGTGTACTACTCACACACGGTTGTCGGCGGTGCTAAAATTGGTTTGTGTGAAGGCGAGAAATGGTTGGAGCGATAAAAGCTTCACGGAATTGCTTGAAGTGTTGAAAGACTTGCTTCCGGAGGACAACACATTGCCTGACCGTAACTATGATTCCAAGAAGGTATTGTGTCCTATGGGTATGGAGTATAAGAAGATACCCGCATGCCCCAATGATTGCATATTGTACACCGGTGTTCATGAAGACAAACACGATTGCCCCAAATGTGGGTTATCACGATACAAAGTGAAGGGTGGTGATGATGATGATGATGTTGATGATGTGAGAAAAAAGGGTCCTCCTGCGAAGGTGTTGTGGTATCTTCCAATAATTCCAAGGTTCAAGCGATTGTTTGCCAATGGGAAAGATGCGAAGAATATTAGATGGCATAATGATGAGAGGAAACGTGATGGAAAGGTTCGTCATCCTGCTGATTCTATTCAATGGAAGAATATCGATACTATGTTTTCGGATTTCCCGATGAGCCAAGAAACCTAAGGCTTGGACTTGCTACGGATGGAATGAATCCTTATGGTAACATGAGTAGTATTCATAGTTCATGGCCTGTTCTATTGGTGATTTACAACATGCCCCCTTGGTTGTGCATGAAGCGCAAATACATGATGTTGTCTATGATGATTTCGGGCCCAAAGCAACCGGGAAATGACTTAGATGTTTATCTAGGTCCCTTGATTGAAGACTTGAAAACATTGTGGGTGGAAGGTGTTGATGTAGTTGATGGGTATTCTCATGAGACTTTCAAGCTTCGTGCCATGTTATTTTGCACCATCAACGACTTTCCAGCATACGGTAACTTGTCCGGGTACAATGTCAAGGGGCATAAAGCATGCCATATATCTGAAGAAGGCACATGCTACACTCAGTTGCATCATGGAAAGAAGACGGTTTACCTTGGGCATCGGAGATTTCTTAGACGTGATCACCCATATCGTAAGATGAAAAAAGCTTTTAATGGATGCCAAGAGACAGAAGAAGCGCCGACGACCTTAATTGGAGAGCAGGTTTATCAGAGGGTAAAGGACATCGATGTTATATTCGGCAAGTCCAAAAAGAAAGGTAAAGCTGTTGAGAAAAACATATGGAAGAAGAGGTCGATATTCTTTGATCTTCCATACTGGCGCAAGCTTGATGTCAGACACTGCATTGATGTGATGCATGTGGAGAAAAATGTGTGTGATAGTGTGATCGGGACGCTTCTCAACATTCAGGGCAAGACAAAGGATGGTGTGAATGCTCGTCTCGACCTCGTTGCTATCGGTATATGAGAGCAGTTAGCTCCAGTTGTTGAGGATGGTAAGCGGACTTATTTGCCGCCAGCATGTCATACTTTGTCAAAAAAAGAGAGACAAAGTTTCTGCGGGTGTCTTCAGGGCATCAAAGTTCCACATGGTTACTCTTCAAATATGAAGAGGCTTGTCTCTAGTGATCTTAAATTGGTTGGCTTGAAGTCTCATGATTGTCACATCTTGATGCAACAACTTCTGCCCGTTGCTATTCGTGGTATTGCTACAAAAAATGTGAGACATGCCATTACTCGGTTGTGCTCATTCTTCAATTCTATATGTAGCAAAGTCATTGACCCCCGTATGTTGGATGACTTGGAAGTTGAGGCTGCTACAATCCTGTGCCAATTGGAGATGTATTTTCCTCCTTCCTTTTTCGACATAATGGTTCACTTAATTGTTCATTTGGTGAGGGAGATTAGATTATGTGGGCCGGTTTTTCTGAGATGGATGTACCTAGTTGAGCGCTACATGAAGATCTTGAAAGGGTACGTGAAGAATCCTCATCGTCCGGAAGCATCTATTGTTCAAAGGTATGTTGCAGAAGAAGCTATTTAGTTTTGTTCGGACTACCTTCATAACGCGGATCCTATAGGGGTTCCTAAGCCTCGGCATGATGAGATCAGATGTCAAGGTAAGGGTACACATGGCTTAAGAATTAATAGGAAGGATCGGGAGGAAGTGCTTCAAGCACATTTGTATGTATTGAACAACATCGAATGTGTTCAGCCTTTCTTATTTGAACATAAAAGAAAAGTCAATCAAGAAAACCCTCGAATGAGCGAAAGGTGGTTGTTGAACAAGCATAACAAGACTTTCTTACCATGGTTCAAGGAAGAAATGCTTAAGGATGGTAGTACTGCTTCTTATGACGTAAAATGGCTAGCACGTGGGCCTAACTTCAACGTCATATGTTGGAGTGGATACGACATAAATAACTTTTCCTTTTATACAAAGGAACAAGATAACAAGAGTACCATGCAAAATAGTGGGGTTATGATCGTGGCCGAAGCAATGCACTTCTCTAGTGCAAAGGACACAAAACCCGTTACAACACCGACACCTTACTTTGGATATATTGAAGATATTTGGGTGCTCGATTACACTAAGCTTACGGTGCCGGTATTTAAATGTAAGTGGGTTGATAGTAACGGTGGTGTACAAACCGACGAATTGGGGTTCACATTGGTAGACCTCAACAAGTTAGGTCATATAAATGAGCCTTTCATAATGGCTTTCCAAGCAAAACAAGTGTTTTACATCACTGATCCTTCTAACAAAAGGTTGTCCGTGGTTCTCCAAGGAAAAAGCATGTATAATGGTAGTGATGAAAATGAAGATTCAAATCTTGATATTCCTGAGACTCCTTCTTTTTCAACAAACATGCCTACTATAATCGAGGAGACACAGGTGGACGATGTACATGCCACTCGTGATGATCATCATGAAGGGATATTGATATAGGTAGTTTAAACTTAGTATACATTTATAACCTATGTTAATAAATTAATATATATTGTTTTGAACAGGCATACATTATATGGATCATTGTTCCATTTTTCCTTTGCAATTCTGTAATGTGTGTGATATTACGTATTCTTTGGGATATTTCTTGAATGCGAGGGATGGCTTAGGGAGTGATATTTTAAAACTGAATTTAAAAAAAAAAATACTATTAACGTCAGTTGTATCATACAACTGACGTTAAAAGTATTTTATAAAAATATACAGTATACTATTAACGTCAGTTGTTTACTACAACTGACCTTAAAATTAAGACCTTTAACGTCACTTCTTTATAACAAATGACATTAGTTTTAACAAAATTTACGTCGGTTATGTTAAAGAACTGACGTTAATTTTGACAAAATTAACGTCAGTTGTGTTAAAGAACCGACGTTAATAGTGTTATATTTAACGTCAGTTCTCAACTGACGTTAAAAGTGTAACTTTTAACGTCAGCTGTATTTACGTCAGTCAGTATTCTGACGTAAAAAATCAATTTTAACTGACGTAAAAAGCACTTATTGCACCAATGATTGATTTTGTTTGGATGATAAAGTAAAATCACTTTTGAGATGTAAATACGTAGAACTTTGTGGGCCCTACTTCTAGAATCAATTATTTTTAACGGAAAAGCTAAAAAATTTTGTTTCCACAAAACTCAGTTTGACCTACCAGGAATCAATTATTTCCAACTGAATTTTATATCCAAACACCCCAATTACCGTAAGTTTGGGGGGTGAACGCCCGTTTCTAACGCTAAACAAACCGGCACTAAAAAATTCAGTATTACAAATTTTCGTATTTCGTGCTTCACACTTTTACATATTTCAAGTATAAGTGAACAGTTGACTGTGACTTGTGAGAGCAACATTAGACATGAACATGCATAGGTTCCTTTATTATTATTATTATTATTATTATTATTATTATTATTATTATTATTATTATTTTCTTCATTGTCAAGGTTTGAACCTGAACGTCCAACACCTTAAATCCTTAACTCTTATATCTTGAGCTACCACACCCCCCATATTATTATTATTATTATTAATATGTATATATATATATATATATATATATATATATATATATATATATATATATATATATATATGGGTGCGGGGCGGGGTGGGTACTAGAGTATCCGCACCCGCACCCGCACCCATTCAATTTTACGGGTAATTATACATACCCATAAAGCAGGTATGTACTCTACCTATTGTGGATATTTTTTGCGGGTACCCATTCAAATTGGCCGCGCTGCTTAAGAATGGTCGTGCGTAACAGGAAGCACGACCATGCTTCACTTAAGTGGAAGCATGCCTGTGCTGAGGGTGAGCACGCCCGTGCTCTCCCTACATAACAGAACGTGAGGTTAAACGAACTAGAGGGGCATTTCACACCAATTGTCCCCAATAATGAAATAACACACCAATCGAATAAATACAAATTTAATTAAAGACTAATTAAGACAATTAAGGATAATAAGTTGGTTGTGTCGGTACCCAATTGGCTTACCGCACGTTGATATGCTTTGGTGCTTTTTGGTCAAATTGGTCTCGATGCTTTTTGGTCGAGGTGTTGTTTAAGTTGAACCTTGGTGCTTTTTGGCCAAGGGAGCCTTGACTCATATGAGTCAAGGTGTTGATGATGATGAACTTGGGTGCTGATTGGGACAAGCGGATGTGGTGGTAGCCCGCTTGTTTGTTGTTGTGCTCATGCATTCACACATTGGATTTGTTAGTGGGGGAAGTTCAATGTAACACCCTGTTTTTTATATATGTTGTATTATCGGTAAAACTATATCTGTTTATATTTTTATTCGAGACCTAGAAAACGATTTTGGAGAAAACAAAATCATATCTAGAACCTACTCAATGGTAGGAAGCTCTGGTTAAAATTTGGGTTTAAAATTCAGATGGAAATCCGTTTGCGTTTTCATTGACAGTAAAATGTTATTGAGCAGAAAACCTAATTTTGACCCGAGAACGAAACTGTTTAGTTTTATATGATATTTTCAACGTTATAGCCTATTTTGAAACTCTTGCTCAAAAATATATTACTATATTTTATTCGGACGAAGTTTTGAAGAAAATCACGTAAGAAAACCTAAATCATGAATACGACGGAGTCAGAAACGGAACTGCAGAGACCCGCCAAGAGATCGGGACAACGAGTCATACATGATGACTCAAGGAGGATGAGTCATCAAGTCATGATGGCAACTTCATAAATATCTAGATATTTAGTTATAAATATCTAGATATTTAGGGGTGAAAAGACCAAAATGCCCTTAAGTTCTTAAAACATCCTTCTATGTCCCAGTGACACATCCTCTCCCCTTAACCACTCAATTTACATGGTTGTAACACCCCCACACTTAGCTAATTTCGTGCAGCCCTTTCCCCTCTTCTTGATCACTTGATCCATTCATTCATTCATCATTTCTCTTCAAAAACCTAAGACTCCATGATGGCAAAGCTTGCATCTTGGATCATTTTTTCTTCATTTCAAAGTGAGGATCCTCTTCCTCATCACCTTATCTCTCTTTATCATCCACTATTTTGGATCAGAGGAAAATAATTGAGAGAGAATCATCAATTGTTACAAGAAGCCATTGTTAGAGGCTTTGAATCATGGTTGAAGCAGTCTCAGTGAGAGCATTGCCAAACACTCTTCAACCGTTGGATCATTATCAAATTTCAGAAAAAGGTTCAAGACTTGTGGTTCTTCATATCCAGGGGTTAGAATCGTAAACAAACCTCCAGAGTATGAGATATTTAGTTCGGACAGTGTACTGAAAGGGTAAGAAACTCAACCCGGATACCACCTAACCTGCAACCATAGAATCGACATCTGAGATTCGTTAACCGTTGGATCGGACTGAAACTTTGTGAGAATGTAGGAAATATATTTCTTCGTTTTCACCGTTCATTTTTTAGCTCATTTTTTAATCCGATTTCCCATAAGTCCATCTGCTTTTCTCGTAAATTTTTCCATCGATTTAGTCTCTCGATTTAAATAGATTTATTGATTGGAACCCTATTGTTGATTTGGTCGGTATTTGTGTTTCTGACTAATTGTGATACGCGTATGTGTAATCGGGACCGAAAACAGAATGGTGGATGTGTAGGTATGATTAGTGGTAGAGTTGTGGAAGTGTTGGAAAGAGTGTCAAGGTTCGTGGCAGTAGCGTGGACGCATTCGGAGCTTGTATGGAAAAGCACGCACGTTGATAGGGTGGGAGAAAGATTCATCCTGTTGTCGGAATGGATTAGTATATATTATAATAATGGTGTCGGGCGACCTAAACCATACTAGTGGTCGAGTAATGGACAAGGCCAAAAACACATTGGCGACTATTCCGTAGTACCAATGACAATTTGGGGGTTGTAGGTTTATCGTCGTTAGGATAAATTTAGAATAATTAAGGATGTCCGATTTTATTATTATTGAATTGTTTGTGATGCGCTGGTTGAGGTAATCTACTGTATGTGACGTTTTATTTTGTTGTTTAAATATTTTATTATTATTTTATTGCGTATGTGCTGTTTGGTATGATAACATGCTCAGTTGGCATTCAAGCAAGGATATGTGTTATTCGGGAGATACGTATGTGGGCGAGAGAATGATTGTGACTTAGAGGTGCCTAGCCTAAATTAATTATTTTATAGATGAGATGTGACATGAAATGTGTATTGAGACTGTGATGGAAAGTTGATGCACTAGGTTGTAGCAGATGCGGTTCTGTGATATATATATATATATATATATATATGCAGTGTTGTTCATAACCGTGTGTCTGGAACACACAAGGTCCGAAGTTCTCGCAGGACCGTTCCAACTTAGATTTAGGCTGTGCAGCTATAGTGTCATTGCTTTGCATGAGTGACAGCGCGCCGCTCGCGCGTCGAGCTAGCGCTACGCGTGCGATTCCGGCAAGTGTACCGGACTGTCGTCAAGTAATAAAAGATATCGATCCCACAGAGACTGTGATCTCGAATCGCAATCGATTTTCGAACTGAGTAAATCTGGACTGTGTAAAAAGGATTTTTATATTTTGAAATGGTTTTGAATTTAGAGATAGTTAAAACAGAATCAAATAAAACAGAAAACAAATCTTTTTGGTTTTTCAGATCTAAATGAGTTCCTAGGGATTTTAGGTTACCAACAAGATCGTTTACGTTGCTAAGTCGATTACCCTTGTTAATTAGCGAAATTGCCTTGAAGGCGAGTTTATCCTCTAATAGTTTAAGCTCCCTCTCGGGTTACAAAAACCGTGCCCAATTGACCCGACCCCTACTCTCGTGGTAGCCGATCTCAGATTGGACCCTTTGCGTTTCGTGACAACTCGTTGATCCTCGAGGGACGGCTTCTAACTCTCGTGATTTCAGTCCCAAGTCTGACTTCTATAGATCCGACACCTAAGTTCACCGCTAGGTTCCTCCTTAGAATGTCTAAGTCATGCAAATAAACCTAAGTTCACCGCTAGGTTCCTCCTTAGATCATCCACTTCTCGCAAACAAGCGGCCGCCGAATTTTACGAGTGAAAAACACTAGAAATCCTAAGTTCACCGCTAGGTTCCTCCTTAGAATATCTACGTCTCGTGAATGAGTGGTCGCCGAATTTACAAGTGATTAACACACTAGAAATCAGATCTAAAGCAAATCGAAATAACAAAGATATTACATCAAATTCAACATCATAAACGAATCTCGGGCATAGCCCCGATCCCTAGAAACAAAGCTGCTACTCAAGCCTTGCCATGGAGATGACAAGCTTGGTTGACAACATCATGAAAATTACAAAATCAGAGAAGAGAGGAGGAAGGAGAAGATAGATCCTAAAATGTTGCCTAAAGTCTATGTGTGTATGTTGTTTCCCCTAGATGTGGATTGTCTTCTGCATCTGCGTGGTCCTTATTTATAGATGTGGGAAGTTAGAATCCCAATCTAACTCAAATTCTGATCCAAATTCGGTTTCTTCAGGTCCAAGTAATGCGCGTCACGGCCGTGATGGCCATCACGTCCAGGCCGTGACGGCTTCTGTTTCTGGCAATTCTGGTGAAACTCAGGCTCTCGCGAGGCGAGCCCACTTTCGCGTCGCGAGTCTTCTTTTTGTGGCCCGTGATCTGAATCACGGCTAAGCCGTGATGGATTCTGACTTGTGGGGGTTTTTGGTCACGGCCGTGATGGTCATCACGGCTAGGCCGTGACAGACTCTGACTTCAGCCTTTCTTCCTTTTTAGTTTTGCTCGATCATGACCGTGATGGGCATCACGGCTAGGCCGTGATGGGCATCACGGCTAGGCCGTGATGGGCTCTGTTTGGCTCATTTTCTTCACTTTTAAAGCTCCATCTTCATCCAAACTTCATCATGGTTGATCTTGAGCATTTTACCCTTGATTTCTACAAAACAACACCACGAAAACCGCCTTACCTGTTCCAAAGGAAAATTAACCAAAAATCAAACTAAAATGTGCCTAAACTACATGAAAATGCATGCAAAATGATAGACAAAGATGAGGTGAAATCACACTCATCAAATCACCCCAAGCTTAAGATTTTGCTTGTCCTCAAGCAATTACTCAGGCCATAAGATACAAATCATTCAAAGCATGGATAGTGAACTCAGAACCCTAGCAACTAATCCAAGTGACAGGCATGTTCAAATAAGTCCTCAAGAGATAATCAATTTTAAGTCCAATTAGAAGCTTAGGTTCTTCAAATTCATATTCTCACTGATTTGGGCACTCGACTTACCTCACTCAAGTGTTCAAGGGTATATGACAATTCGCTCAATTTCCTCAAGGAAAGTATTCTACCATAGGCTTGACTATTAACTAACTCTCTACTTTATTAATGAAAACACGTAAGAATCAAGAGGTCTTTTCCTTTGGTTGTAATGTGGCCATGGGATTAATTGTTAGGTGGGGAAATCAAGAAAAAGGAAAATTCAAGAAGGCTAAACAAATTATCAAACATTGCAAAGCATGACACCTTCTAAAATACCTTTTAGGGGCTTTGATTCACTTCTCCACCTTTCTTTCTTTTCTTTTCTTTTTTCTTTTTTTTTCTCACTTTCTTTTGTCATCCCCTTCTCCATTTTTTTTTTGTGTTTATTTCATTTTTATTTATTTGGAGAAGGGGAGCTTTTTAGCTCAAGAGAAATTATTTTCTAGCTTTTTCCTCCCAAACTTTTTCAAACTACCATTTACCCTTTTGCAATACTTTAAAAGGTGACATACCAAGCATTATTTATCAAAGTAATTCAAGGTACCAAGAAAAGTATTGTATTCTTTTAGGCTCAAAACTGGGCAACTAAGGGGTAGCATTTAATCAATCAAAGCTCAGAAGGCCGGAAAAATACGTAGTGCCTCAATCATTTTCAAAAATGTTTTCAAAAATTTTCAAGTTTCAAAATGGTTTCAAGTCAAGTTCTAGAAAATACAGTCCAGGAGGAATTAAAACACTCTATCACAAGGAATGGGGTAGATTTAGTGAGTACCCCTTTTGGCTCAAAATCTTACATTTAGTGGTTCAAAAATAAGTGAGGAACACAAATCTAAGGAACCACATGCTAATTATTAACTATCAAAAGATTATCTCAAGAATTTTTAATTTAAACCATATCACAAGAAATAAAAAATTGGGTTCAAAAATTCACTATCTCAATTCATTTGGCACCAAGTTCTCACAATTGGATGCATATTCTAAGTGAGGGGCAATCTAGAGAATGTGATCATACCAAACTATGCCTATGTGAATGCAATATGAATGAAACAATGCAAATGCAAAAGATACCCCTACCCCAAGCTTAAAAACTTACATTGTCTCCAATGTAAATAATCAAGTCGGAGAGAGGAGAAAAATGGAACAACTTACCGAGTCGGTAGCGGGTGTTGGCTCACATTCCAGTCAAAACTTGGGTGGAAATAGCATCACGGCCGTGAGGCTCATCACGGGCAGGCCGTGATCTCTTCTGACTTCATTGGTCCTTGCTCTTCTTGCTCTTCCTTCCTTTTCACCCTGAAAACACTAGACAAATCTATTAATTTATGATTTTTTTGCCTCTTGATCTTCTCAAATTATTCAAGAGATAAATTCAAAAACAAAAGGAAAAGGGAAAGAAAACTTGGGTTGCCTCCCAAGAAGCGCTTGTTTACGGTCTTAAGCTTGACCAAACTTCCTTCAATCAACCGGGGTCGACTGGGCGTAGATGTGCCGGAACACTTCTCTTCCATGGAACTCCTTCAAAAAGCCGATTCTGCTCATACGGCCAATAACGCTTCCGCTTCGCTCTTTTCTCTCGGAGCTTCCTAGCCTTCCTTCCTCCCGGCGGAAGTTTTGTTTCCGCATGGACAGCAACTCCAACTCCGTCACTATAGGGTGCATCATCATCCATGCGTATCTTTGGAGTTGCTTCCACGCTAAGCTCTTTCTTTTCCACTGGAGACGTTATATCAATCCTGCACACATGGCTCTCAAAAGGAGGGTTGTTATATGAGTTAGTAAATTCAAAATCGACCCTACCTTCCTCTACATTTAGAGAGAGTTTGCCATTCCTTACATCTATTACTGCTCCAGCGGTGGCCAAGAATGGCCTTCCTAAAATGATGGGGAATTCAGAATTCCCGTTCATGTCCAATACCAGGAAATCGGTAGGGATGAAGAGTTTCCCTACCTTTACAGGGACGTTCTCTAGTATGCCTAGAGGAGTCCTAGTTGAGCCATCCGCAAATTGTAAGGAGAATTTGAATGGTCTCAACTCTTTCGTTCCCAACCTTTCCAAGATAGCGAGCGACATCAAGCTCGCACTAGCCCCTAAGTCACATAAGGCTTGGTCAATTTGCACTTGTTTAATTGAGCAAGCGATAGAGAATCTACCTGGGTCTTTCAGTTTAGGAGGCATATTAGATTTTTTCATGACATTTGGCTCCTCAATTAAGCTCTTAGTTTCTACTTCCACTTGCTTTCTCTTGACCAACCTTTGTGGGAAAGGTATCGGGGGTTGGTACGGTGGTGGAGGGACATACTTTGGTTCTGGCTCTTCATCTTTGCTCATGTCCTCCTCTGGTTCCACGTCCTTTTCCCCCACCCCAAGCTTATCATCCCTCAAGTGTATGACATTACAATGCTCAATGGGATTAGCTTCGGGTTGACCCGGGAATGTACCCTTAGGTCTAGTGTATGTACTGGCTTGTTGGGCAATTTGGGTTTCTAGCATCTTGTTGTGGATTGCTAAGTTGTCTACCTTAGACGCTAGCTCTTTGATTGCCTCGTTCACTGCCCTGCCTTGTTGTCTAAACTCCTCATTTTGTTTTGTCTGAGTTTCAACAAAACTTTCAAATAAAGTCTCGAGTTTAGATATCTGCACCTGAGGATACCCCGGTGCGGCTCTCTTATTACCTTGGCCTTCTTGGAACTCATGGTTCAGAGTGTTGCTGTAGTTGGCGTAGGAGAGGTAAGGGTTGTTCTTCCTTTGGTTGTAGGGATTTGGGGGAGCATAATTGGGCAGCTTCGGGTTCGTGTCGTAGAAGTTGTGACAAGAGTTCACTTGTTCACCCGAAGCACCGGATCCATGAGCGATACCACGTGGGCATTCCATCATGTCATGTCCCTGCATTCCACAAATCTCACAAACAGTGTTAGTAGCACCTAATGCACTCACATTAGCTCTTTCAAGCTGATCAAAACGTTTATTAAGTGAGTCTATTTTGGACATGATAAGATCAGTGCTATTTACTTCAAACTTACCTCCCGAAATCTTGTTCGGGTTATTACCTCTTTCTGAACCCCATTGGTGGTAGTTGGTGGCCATGTTCTCAATGATGTTAAATGCCTCAGTCAGAGGCCTATTCATAAATGCTCCACCAGCTGCAGAATCAAGTGACACCTTCAAAGAGTAGTCCAATCCGTTGTAGAATGTGTGCACTAGTAACCACCTCTCGAGTCCATGGTGTGGGCAAGACTCCAGCAGTCCCTTGTAGCGATCCCAAGCTTCCGATAAGGATTCTCCGTCTTTTTGGAAGAAGTCGGTGATCTGGGTTCTTATGTAGGCCGTCTTGGATGGAGGAAAGAATTTATCCAAGAACGCCTATTCCAGTTGGTCCCAAGTAGACAAGGTGTTGGCGGGAAATTGCTTTAGCCAAGCCTTTGCTTTTCCAGTCAGAGATGAGGGGAACAACCTCAAGCGAATAGCATCGACCGGTGCACCATGAATCCTAATTGCATCGGTGAACTCCAAGAATGTTTCTACATGATCAGTCGGGTCCTCCGAGGGCAATCCTCCGAATTGGTGCTGCCTAATCATGTTGATTAGCATAGGCGGTATAGTGTAGTTCTCCGCCTCAATCTCTGGCCTGGCTATCCCAGTTCGCAAGCCTCTCGCATTTGGGGCTGCGTAGTCCTTCAAAGGTTTTGTATCCGGTTGATTCGCCATGAGTGGAATGGGGGTCAACCTCTCTCTCTCACTTTGTAGTCTCCTACGTCTATGGAAGGTCCTCTCGATTTCTGGATCAACCTCACTAAGGCTCCCAAGACTTAGGGATCTATGCATATAACACACAGAGAGATGGATACACTAGAAGGAAAGAAATTTTGAATTTTTTTTTCAGAAATAAAAATCAAATAAAAATAAAAGGTCGAGAAAAATCAATTTAAAAATTAAATTGAGATTCGAAAAGGCACAGTCCCCGGCAACGGCGCCAAAAACTTGACAGCGTGCCGCTCGCGCGTCGAGCGAGCGCTACGCGTACGATTTCGGCAAGTGTACCGGACTGTCGTCAAGTAATAAAAGATATCGATCCCACAGAGACTGTGATCTCGAATCGCAATCGATTTTCGAACTGAGTAAATCTGGACTGTGTAAAAAGGATTTTTATATTTTGAAATGGTTTTGAATTTAGAGATAGTTAAAACAGAATCAAATAAAACAGAAAACAAATCTTTTTGGTTTTTCAGATCTAAATGGGTTCCTAGGGATTTTAGGTTACCAACAAGATCGTTTACGTTGCTAAGTCGATTACCCTTGTTAATTAGCGAAATTGCCTTGAAGGCGAGTTTATCCTCTAATAGTTTAAGCTTCCTCTCGGGTTACAAAAACCGTGCCCAATTGACCCGACCCCTACTCTCGTGGTAGCCGATCTCAGATTGGACCCTTTGCGTTTCGTGACAACTCGTTGATCCTCGAGGGACGGCTTCTAACTCTCGTGATTTCAGTCCCAAGTCTGACTTCTATAGATCCGACACCTAAGTTCACCGCTAGGTTCCTCCTTAGAATGTCTAAGTCATGCAAATAAACCTAAGTTCACCGCTAGGTTCCTCCTTAGATCATCCACTTCTCGCAAACAAGCGGCCGCCGAAATTAACGAGTGAAAAACACTAGAAATCCTAAGTTCACCACTAGGTTCCTCCTTAGAATATCTACGTCTCGCGAATGAGTGGTCGCCGAATTTACAAGTGATTAACACACTAGAAATTAGATCTAAAGCAAATCGAAATAACAAAGATATTACATCAAATTCAACATCATAAACGAATCTCGGGCATAGCCCCGATCCCTAGAAACAAATCTACTACTCAAGCCTTGCCATGGAGATGACAAGCTTGGTTGACAACATCATGAAAATTACAAAATCAGAGAAGAGAGGAGGAAGAAGAAGATAGATCCTAAAATGTTTGCTAAAGTCTATGTGTGTATATTGTTTCCCCTAGATGTGGATTGTCTTCTGCATCTGCCTGGTCCTTATTTATAGATGTGAGAAGTTAGAATCCCAATCTAACTCAAATTCTGATCCAAATTCGGTTTCTTCAGGTCCAAGTAATGATCGTCACGGCCGTGATGACCATCACGTCCAGGCCGTGACGGCTTCTGTTTCTGGCAATTCTGGTGAAACTCAGGCTCTCGCGAGGCGAGCCCACTTTCGCGTCGCGAGTCTTCTTTTTGTGGCCCGTGATCTGAATCACGGCTAAACCGTGATGGATTCTGACTTGTGGGGGTTTTTGGTCACGGCCGTGATGGTCATCACGGCTAGGCCGTGACAAACTCTGACTTCAGCCTTTCTTCCATTTTAGTTTTGCTCGATCATGGCCGTGATGGGCATCACGGCTAGGCCGTGATGGGCTCTGTTTGGCTCATTTTCTTCACTTTTAAAGCTCCATCTTCATCCAAACTTCATCATGGTTGATCTTGAGCATTTTACCCTTGATTTCTACAAAACAACACCACGAAAACCGCCTTACCCGTTCCAAAGGAAAATTAACCAAAAATCAAACTAAAATGTGCCTAAACTACATGAAAATGCATGCAAAATGATAGACAAAGATGAGGTGAAATCACACTCATCAATGAGCATCCTAACGGTAATGGGGGTGTGCACTAGATGAATTGTGAAACTATAATGTCATTGATTTTCATGAGCATCCTAACGGAAATGGGGGTGTGCACCGGTTAATGGGGACGCGTCACTTGAATGACTGACTGACATCCCTAACGAGGGATGTGTGACAGGATTGGTGGTTGCCACGTTAGCATAAAGGTTTAGTTGCATGAGATAAAGGGTAGAGGAAGATATCGTAATTTAAGGATGATTATTATTTATGTGTGATGCTTATCTTTGACTATTATTATATTATATGCTATGTATTCCTTTTCCTCTTATGATGATAGAACTGTTTCTTATCTCCCTACTTCTGTATTTTGTATATGTTTATCTTATTCCATGAGAAGACTTTATGGAGGAACAAGTTGCTGAGGAATTTGATTGAACTCCGTATGAACCGGATGTGGGAGGACGAGCTGTGGATTCGAGCGGTAGAGTTTAGGGAGTTTATGTACAGTGCGTCTTGCGAGTTTGGATAATTATGTATATGAGAGGGATCCTAATGAGAGGATACCCTAAATAGTGTTTTGTATGATGATGGATAAACATAGGTGTGTATGTGTAATATAACTTTGGTGTGTTTAACTTTCAGAAATGTATGTGTTATATTCAAATTTTTACGTGAGTAAGTTTAAATAAATAATTATTGGCACAATCGGGTGTCTCATTTGGTATCAGAGCAGTTTGATTCTAATCGGACTGTGAGGTCTAGGATGTTGTTATTGACGGTGTCTATTTGAACCCGCACAAGGTATTAACTATGTTTAGAAGTTTGGTAGTATGTCCGGAATCGATAGATTCGATGTGATAGGCACGACGTGATAACTAACATTAGCATGACATATAATATTTATATACTTGTTTATGTAGTATTATATGTCATACGGATGTGAGCTGATGGTTGCTCTTACCAGTAATCTTTGACTCAAAGAGCTAATAGTGAAGGAAGTGGTAAGAATGCGAAGGACAGTGAAGAGAATAGTGGACTTCCTAGGACTAGAAGAGAAAGAGTTCCATAGCTTTAAAGAAGGAAGTATATCCGTAGGTGAGTACACTATAAGATTTGAGTC
Source organism: Sophora flavescens (assembly GCA_030762895.1). Taxonomy (NCBI): domain Eukaryota; kingdom Viridiplantae; phylum Streptophyta; class Magnoliopsida; order Fabales; family Fabaceae; genus Sophora; species Sophora flavescens. Next base: position 167,635,699 of record CM061064.1, on the reverse strand, counting down.
TCTGCTCACATTCTCCAAGTTGTAACAAGTGCATCCGGATGAGAACTGGATATGTAGAAGATTTGAGGATTGGTCTAAGAGGTGTGTTGCAAAGAGAAATTATACCTTTGGGAATTTCAAGGATTTTAGAGATGTTAGAGAGATAGAGTTTGCTATAGATCTCATACCAGGACATAATCGATATCACTAACGCCTTATCAAATGTTCTCGGCACAGTTGGCAGAGCTTAAGAAGCAGCTGGATGACTTGTTGAAGAAGGATTTTATCTAGTCAAGTGTTTCACCATGAGTGGTGTTGAAACTTCAGAATCCGACGATCTCATACAAGGTTGTTGTGACATAGCTGGTAACTTTTTAACTGTACTTTTTGATTTGGGTAAATGTATTCTTTCATTTCGATGGATTGTGTGAGATGTTTGAATTTGGTTGTTTCTTCATTGTTATATGATCAGATTATTTCAACTCCAACTTCTGAACAAGTTATTGTGAATTCTATATGTTCGAACTGTCCTACTGTTATTCATGATAGACACTTCCATGATAATCTGATATGCTAGCTGTAATTTCAATGGATTTCCTTGTATGTGAGGATTTGTGCTCACATTCTTAGATAACCCTCAGTGTATTAGACATTTGAGTGGATTGATTGGATGGTATCCATTGATCTATCTATTTTAGTATTTCTTTGAAAAATATGTTATGACTATTCTTTGAGTTGTAACACAGATGACTTCTTGACAACAGAAGTTTCTTGATGAAACTTACTCTAGTCACTTTTGCTTCTGGTATATGTGATCCAGTCAGATTTTTTTTCAGACTATTTTCCTTTTTAAATCGTTGTTCTGTAAATCCCTTGTACTATGAATGAATCCTCTTGAGGTTAGGAATTTTTCGTCTTTTGATTTCCTAATCCACTAGAAGTTCTTGTGAAAGAAGGAACTTTAGTAGAGTCATGTTTGTAAGAATGTACCGGTCATTTTTACACTCACGAACCTACTGAAGAATCTTTTTACGTATTGGTCAACCAGTATCTTACAAATTGATAAAATTCTTCTTTATGCTTTCTTGTGAAAGTGAAATCAAGAAATTTCTTTCTTGAAAATTTCTTTTCATAATATTTAAAACCCTGTCTTGTTGTAATTCGATCGAACTTATCACTTTTGATCAATTTTACCCTAGATCTTTTCCAAGCATCATTGACGTATGACCTATCCTATGAGTCAAGAGAGAGTTTATCTGACTCATGTTATGACATTAGACTTAGTCGAGTATAGTGAGAGGATAACTTGAAAATTGAGACTTTCCTTGTAAAAATGATAGTGTCGCGATGGATTTTGTTGTGGGTACCGAGGATCACTAAGAATTTGGATTTATTTCAAGTGATCATGGATAGACTGAGGAAGTTATCACCCTTCTTGTCTGTTAAGATCCACTATGCAGTGGATAAGCTCACCGAACTATGTTTCAGAGGACTGATCGGACTTCATGGAGTATCGTCCAAAACATTATTTCAGATGAAGACTCAAAGTTTACCCTAAGTTTTCGGTAAAGTCTGCACTAAGTGTTTAAGGACCAAATTGAGGCTAAGTTTAGTTTATCACCCTCAATTCGATGGGCAAGTAAGAAAACGAGTTGATCTTTAGACGGATGATAGGGAGTAGGTGTAGTATCTCATTATGATCAACCCTTTAGTAGGATAGACAAGAGGTGATAGGAGTTTTGTTAAGATGTAGTCATGAATGGTAAGAAGAGAACCCTTAAGTTCAACATCATTAAGTAAGAGGATGTTGGTAGATCTTGTTATGATCGAGGGAGATTATCAGTAAGAGAATCTAAGGTAATGATCAAATGCTCATAGTTAAGATTGATGGTATGAATTTGGAAGATTAAAAGGAAAGTACCTATAGTAGTTTTATCTAAGTTGAATATGAGCAGAAAAGATGATTTCTTGTGTAAATTGAGTTTTCTAGAGAAATTCAAAGTTGCTGAGTTAGACAATCTTACCCGATGTGGTTTTTTTTTTTATTTCAGTTACATTAAGAGGTGTAATAATCTTCTTTTGAGGTTGAGATGTTTTACTTAGAGACTTGAAATGTGTGATTTTGATATAATCCGGAAAAGTGGAATACGTTCAAAAGAACTAAGGCTGCGATTGGATACATTGGGTAGGAAGTTAAGATAGTATTAATCTTGGTGTTAATTATGGAAGTTAGATGTTGAAATAAGGTTTTCTAGTGAATCAGTATTAAGAAGAGAAAATGATTAAGTTTTAAGTATGCCCTTCAAGGATGATAGATTAAGGTAAAATGTTAAGGGCAATGAATATAATGTAGTGGTGGATAGTTTCGAGGATAAATAGAACGATATAAGAATGAATTCCATTATGAAGTTACCGATGTCGCTTAGGGGGAAGACAGTGACGGGAAACACAATGTAGGATCTTTAGATTAAGATACGATTACAAGATACTGTCCAGTTTCGAGCCACGAAATTCCGAGGACGGAATTTTTTTTCTAAGTGGAGTAATAATGTAAGACCCTGCTTTTTATATATGATGTATTACCGGTAAAAATATATCTATTTATATTTTTATCCAAGACCTAGAAAATGATTTTGGAGAAAACAAAATCATATCTAGAACCTACTCTATGGTAGGAAGCTCTGGTTAAAATTTGGGTTTAAAATTCAGAAGGAAACCGGTCTGTGTTTTCAGTGACAATAAAATGTTACTGTGCAGCCCGAGAACGAAATAGTTTTGTTTTATATGATATTTTCAACGCTATAGCCTATTTGGAAATTCTTGCTCAAAAATATATTACTATATTTTATTCGGGCGAAGTTTCAAAGAAAATCACGTAAAAAAACCTAAATCGGGAAAATGACATAGTCGGAAACGGAACTGCAGAGATCCGCAGAGAGATTGGGACAACGAGTCATACATGATGACACATGGAGGATGAGTCATCAAGTCATGATGAAAACTTCATAAATATCTAGATATTTAGTTATAAATATCAAGATATTTAGGGGTGAAAAGACCAAAATGCCCTTAAGTTCTTAAACAAATCCTTCTATGTACCAATGACACATCCTCTCCCATCAAACACTCAATTTACATGGCTGTAACACCCCCACAATTAGCCAATTTCTAGCAGCCCTTTCACCCCTTCTTCATCACTTGATCCATTCATTCATTCATCATTTCTCTTCAAAAACCCAAGACTCCATGATGGCAAAGCTTGGATCTTGGATCATTTTTTCTTCATTTCAAAGTGAGGATCCTCTTCCTCATCACATTAGCTCTCTTTATCATCCACTATTTCGGTTCAAAGGATAATAATTGAGAGAGAATCATCAATTGTTACAAGAAGCCATTGTTAGAAGCTTTGAATCATGGTTGGAGCAGTCGTAGTGAGTCTTGCCAAACACTTTTCAACCATTGGATCGTTCTCAAATATCATAAGATGGTTCAAGACTTGTGGTTCTTCATATCCAACAATTAGAATTTTAATCAAACCACCAGAATATGAGATATTTAGTTCGGACAGTGGACTGAAAGTGTAAGAAACTCAACCCGTATACCACCTAACCTGCATCCATAGAACCGACATCTAAGATCTGAAACTTTGCGAGAAGGTTTAGGAAAGATAGTTCTTTGTTATCACTGTTCATTTTTTAGAGCATTTTTTAATCCGATTTCCCCTAAGTCCAGTCGCGGTTCTCGTAAGTTTTTCCATTGATTTTGTCTCTTGAATTAAATAGATTTATTGATTGGAACCCTATTGTTGATTCGATTGGTATTTGTGTTTTCGGCTAACTGTGATACTCGTACGTGTAATCGGGACAGTAAAAGGAACGGTGAATGTGCGGGTATTATTAGTGGCAGAGTTGTGGAAGTGTTGGAAAGAGTGCCGAGGTTCGTGGCAGTAGCGTGGACGCATTCGGAGCTTGTATGAGAAAGCGCGCAGGTCGATAAGGTGGGAGAAAGATTCATCATGTTGTCGGAATGGATAAGTAGTATATATTATAATAATGGTGTAGGGCGACCTAAACCTTACTAGTGGTCGAGTAATCGACAAGACCAAAATCACATTGGCGACTATTCCGTAGTATCAATGATGATTTGAGGATTGTAGGTTTATCGCTGTTAGGATAATTTTAGAATATTTGAGGATATCTGATTTTATTATTATTGAACTGTTTGTGATGTGCTGGTTGAGGTAATCTACTGTATGTGACGTTTTATTTTGTTGTTTGGATATTTTATTACGTATGAGCTCTTTGGTATGATAACATGCTTAGTTGGCATTTAGGCAAGGATGTGTTATTCGGGTGATATGTATGAGGGTGAGAGAATGATTGTGAGTTAGAGGTGCCTAGCCTAAATTAATTATTTTATAGATGAGATGTGACATGAAATGTATATTGAGACTGTGATGGAAGGTTGAGGCACTAGGTTGTAACAGATGCGGACGGTAATGGGGGTGTGCACCGGCTAATGGGGGCGCATCGCTTGAACGACTGACTGACATCCCTAACGAGGGATGTGTGACAGTATTGGTGGTGGCCACGTTAGCATAAATGTTTAGTTGCATGAGATAAAGGGTAGAGGAATATATCGTAATTTAAGGATGATTGTTATTTATGTGTGATGCTTATCTTTTACTATTTTTATATTATATGCTATGTATTCATTTTCCGATTATGATGATAAAACTGTTTCTTATCTCCCTACTTCTGTATTTTGTATATGTTTATCTTATTCCATGAGAAGACTTTATGGAGGCACCAGTTACTGAGGAATTTGGAGGAACTCCGTATGAACAGGATGCGGGAGGACGAGCGGTAGAGTTTAGGGAGTTTATGGCAAGTGCGTCTTGCGAGACGTTTTATTTTTAGCTAATTATAACAGTTTGGATAATTATGGTGTTCCATCCCCATTCCTTAAGGTGGAAGTAGTCTCGCGAGAACTCTTGATTTTACATGTATTATATTACCAATACACGGTGTATTATATTACCAATTCACAAAAGTGTTTTACGTGTATTATATTACCAATACACAGAAGTGTTTTATGTGTATTATATTACTAATACACGGATGTCCTTTTGTATTATATTACCAATACACTTTTGTCTTAGTGTATTATATTACCAATACACTTTTGTCCTTGTGTATTATATTACCAATACACGGTTGTGGACAACAACACCTATACTTGAATCTCACCAACCCGTTTTAACAACATCCTAATGCCTTAACCTTCCATTAGAATTTGACACATATTCTATGCCATAACACATCTTTAACATACATCATATAGGTTAGGCACTTCTAAATCATCATTGTCCTCACACCAAAACAATCATCTCTTAGACAACATATATATCTTTGCTTAACATTCACTAAGCAAAATAATAAAAACCAAGCAGATCATGCATAACACAATATCAATCAAAATATTCCATATCACCAACATAGCACAAAATCAATTCAATAAAGTTAATAAAATCAAATCAAACATCAACAATATAAAATCAACCTAATATCGATAAACCTACAATCCCCGAATCGCCATTGGTTTTTTAGAAAAGGTTTCCAATGTGATTTCGGTCTTGTCGATTTCTCGACTACTGGTAGGGTTTAGGTTGCCCTACACAATTATTATATAGTTTATGTTAAACTCAATGACTTAGATATTTTGATATATGACAAATGCAACTTAATGTGTATGCAAGTGTTTTTAGTGTCAAATTGTAAAGACAGGTATCAAGCAATTTTCAACAAGTTCAGTGAGCAATCAAAGGAGAATATTCAAGGATGAACTTGGAGGAATCAAAGAGCAAGGATGAAGATCAAGGAATCCTCAAGACAAGAGCTTAACGAAGAAATTAGTGTTAAAAAGTAGATGATTTGTAAGAGATGAAATCTCTTTTCACAAATAAGCTCAATTTGAACAGATGCATGCAAGAAAATCATTTTTCATAACCTGCATTAAAAGGAATAAGTTTTCGTAAATGAAAATGATTTTTGAAATAAGATTTCAAAGCGCTCGTCCAACACTGGGAATAGTAAAAACTGACGTCCAAGAAAGTGAGACAAGCACATGTCCACTAAAGTGATACAAGCGCATGTCCACTAAAGTGATACAAGTGCACATCCACTAAAGTGATACAAGCGCATGTTCACTAAAGTGACACAAGCGCACGTCTACTGAAGTGATAAAAGTGCTCGTCCACACAAGTCTTTGGACTTGCTAAGATCTTAATGAGAAGCTCCGTCCACTGACATGGCATATGGATCTCGTCTACCAGTTGGAGCACGTCCAATTACTTTTTGTTAGTACTCCCATCTGCTGACGTGGCAAACAGACACGACTATTTTTTTCAAGATGGACTCGGCTATTTTTTCCAAATGGACGCGGCTATTTTCTTCAAATGGACGCGGATATTTTTCCAAATGGACTCGGTTATTTTATGGATGCGAATTCTACAAGAACAATCAGAATCTTATTTCAAGAAGGAGAATCAAGAAAACAGATTCTATTAATCAGATCCAAATCCAGAGATCTCTCATCAATGACCATTGCCACACTGTTTGAAAAATTGCAAGAACATGAATTGGAGTTGAATAGACTAAATGAGAGTGAAGAAACTGATAAAAGAAAGAAGGGATTGGCTCTGAAATCACAAGTCAGAGAAGCAGAAGACAGTGATGATGATGATTCATCACAAGAAGCACAATCTGAAGAAGAGATGGGATTGCTAGTTAGAAAGTTCAAGAACTTCCTAAAGCAGAAAGGCAACTTCAAAAGAAAGCCATCCACTTTTCCAAAAAGAAACTTCTGCAAAGGTGACAACTCTTCCAACAACATCACATGATTTGAATGTGGAAAGATTGGCCACATGAAGCTTGACTATCCAAAGCTACAAAAGAAGGACAAAATTGAAAAATTTGACTCAAAGGACAAGAATTGGAGAAAGCCAAGAAAGGCCTACATTGCTTGGGATGATAATGATCTAGATTCCACTGAAGAATATGAATCTGAGGAGGCAAACTTGTGCTTGATGGCCAGAAATGACAGTGATTCAGAAAGTGAAGTAAGTTCTGATTATCAACCTTCTTATGATGAATTGAAAAATTCTTTTGAAAAACTTCATAAAGAATCCATTTGACTTGCTAGATTTCTAAATAAGTCTAAGAAAACCATCACATGCTTAGAGGAGAAAACTTCTGTTTTAAACAAAGAGGTGGATCAATTAAAAACAAAAAATTGTACTTTAAAAGAAAAACTAGCTACTGTTTTAGATGCACCTATATGTGATAAATGTCCTAAGTTGGAGAAACATATAAATCATTTGAATGGTGATCTATCTAGAATTACTAGTGATAAAGAAATCTGGAATGCATCTAGCTGTACATTGACTAAAGAAATTGAAAAACTGAAAAATGACTTAGCCAAGTTCACAAATGGTAGAGATAATTTGGATGCATTATTAGGACAACAAAAATGTGTTTATGATAAGGCTGGAATAGGCTTTAAACCTAAGATACATGAGAAATCTTTCAAGAAATTTTTTGCTGCACCAATGACATCAAACACACCGTTTGTTAAATGCTATTTCTGTGCTAGAAAAGGTCACACAGCTTCTACATGACAATACAGAAAATCAGCATACAATAAATCTAAATATATATGGGTTCCTAAAGGAACTATTGCTGCAACTAACTCAAAAGGACCCAAACAGATTTGGGTACCTAGAGCAAAAACATGATTCTATTTTGTAGGTGTGTTGGAAAGTCAAGAATGTGAAATGGTATCTTGACAGTGGCTGTTCCAAGCACATGACTAGAGACAAAAGCAAGTTCATTTCCTTTACCCCTAAGTCAAGTGGCAGTGTTACCTATGGAGACAATAATAAAGGGAGAATACTTGGCATTGGCAACATTGGAAGTGACTCAACAACAATCATTGAGGATGTACTATATGTTGAGGGATTGAAACATAACCTGTTAAGTATCAGTCAACTATGTGACAAAGGCTTCAAGGTAAAATTCAATTCCAATAGTTGCTTAATAGAAAATCAGCATGATGAAAATTTGAAATTAGTTGGACATAGGACATATAACATCTGTATGCTTGATTTAGATAATATCTCTTCAAATACTGCATGCTGTCTTATTTCAAAAGAAGAAGAGAATTGGCTTTGGCATAGAAGAATTGCACACATTCACATGAACCACTTGAGTAAACTGATTCGTAAAGATCTTGTAGTTGGCTTGCCTAAACTAAAATTTGTGAAAGATGGACTATGTGATGCATGTCAAAAAGGAAAGCATGTTAAGGTCTCTTTTAAACCAAAGAACATTGTTTCAACAACTAGACCCTTGCAACTTTTACACATGGATTTATTTGGTCCATCTAGAACCAAAAGCTTTTGTGGTAACTCGTATGCATTGGTAATAGTAGATGATTACTCTAGATATACATTGACATATTTTCTATCTCATAAGAGTGATTCATTTTCTACATTTAAGAAAATGGCAAAAATTGTGTAAAATGAAAAGGACGTAAAAATTGTTTCTATAAGAAGTGCTCATGGGGAAGAATTTCAAAATGAAGTATTTGAGAAATTTTGTGATAAGCATGGCATTCAACATAATTTTTCTGCTCCTAGAACTCCACAACAAAATGGAGTAGTGGAAAGAAAGAATAGATCATTAGAGGAGATAGCAAGAACTATGTTGAATGACTCTAGCTTGCCAAAACATTTTTGGGCAGATGCTGTCAATACGGCCTGCTATGTGCTAAATAGAGTCTTGATAAGACCAATCTTAAAGAAAACCCTTATGAGCTTTACAAAGGAAGAAAACCAAATATAGCACATTTACATGTTTTCGGTTGCAAATGCTTTGTTCTTAACAATGGAAAGAATAATCTTGGAAAATTTGATGAAAAGGTTGATGAAGGAATTTTCCTTGGATACTCTCTATCTAGTAAAGCATTTAGAATATATAATAAGAGAACACAAACTATTGAGGAATCTGTGCATGTGACATTTGATGAGTGTAACCCCAAAAGGTTGGGAAAGGATAGTGTTATTGATGATCTTGCAGATTCAATTGAGAAAACTCTCCTAGAAGAAAAACAGGACAATAAAGAAGATGAAAGCTTAAAGAACAAACCGCTGCAGCAGGAGCAAACAGAACAACAACCTGATCTACCAAAGGAATAGAGGACTATCAAAAATCATCCAATTGATAACATCATCGGTGAAATTACAAAGGGGGTAACTACCAGACAATCTCTTAGAAATGTTTGTAATCATATGGCATTTGTGTCTCAAGTAGAACCTAAGAACATAGATGATGCTATAATTGATGAATATTGGATGATGGCTATGCAAGATGAGTTAAACCAGTTTGAAAGAAACCAAGTCTGGAAACTAGTGACTAAACCCAAGAACTGTCAAGTAATAGGTACAAAATGGGTTTTTAGGAACAAACTAGATGAAAATGGTATAATTGTAAGAAACACGGCTAGATTGGTAGCCAAAGGGTATAACCAAGAAGAAGGCATAGATTATGATGAAACATATACACCAGTAGCAAGATTAGAAGCTATAAGAATGCTACTTGATTATGCTTGCATAATGGGATTTAAATTGTATCAAATGGATGTTAAGAGTGCTTTATTAAATGGATTTATACAAGAGAAAGTGTATGTTGGTCAACCACCTGGTTTTGAGAATAATGAATTGCCTAACCTTGTTTATAAAATGTCTAAAGCCCTATATGGCTTAAATCAAGCTCCTGGAGCTTGGTATGAAAGTTTAAGTAATTTTCTCATTGAAAAAGGATTTAAAGAGGTAAAGTTGACACAACTTTGTTTACTAAGAAAAAGGCACACAACATTTTACTTGTACAAATATATGTGGATGATATAATTTTTGGTGCTACTAATAAACAGTTGTGCACTGAGTTTGCAAGTCTTATGCAGAGTGAGTTTGAAATGTCAATGATGGGTGAGCTGAACTTTTTCCTTGGACTGCAAATAAAGCAAATTGAAAATGGAATCTTTGTTAGCTAAACCAAGTACTGCAATGAGTTAATCAAGAAGTTTGGCATGGAAAAACCTAAGGAGATGGCTACTCCAATGAGTAACTCCTATTATCTGGACAAGGATGAGCAAGGTAAACCTGTTGATGTTTCTAAATTCAGAGGTATGATAGGCTCACTACTTTATCTTACTGCTAGTAGGCCATATATCATGTTTAGTGTATGCATGTGTGCTAGGTATCAAGCAAATCCAAAAGAATCACACTTAACAGCAGTTAAAAGGATAATTAAGTATCTGTTAGGAACAAAAGACATGGGATTATGGTATCCCAAAGGAGCTACATGTACTTTAATTAGCTATTCAGACTCTGATTTTGCTGGTTGTAAACTAGACAGAAAGAGTACTAGTGGAACATGCCATTTACTAGGAAACTCATTAGTATCATGGTTCAGTAAGAAACAATCTAGTGTGGCTTTATCCACTGCAGAGGCTGAATATGTAGCAGGTGGTAGCTGTTGTGCACAGGTTTTATGGATGAAACAACAATTAGTTGATTATGGTGTACAACTAAACCAAGTTCCTATTAGATGTGACAATACGAGTGCAATTAACTTAACTAAGAATCCCATAATGCATTCTAGAACTAAACACATAGAAATCAGACATCATTTCATTAGAGACCATATACAAAGTAGAGAAATTGAGATTGAATATGTTGATACAACTAAGCAACTTGCTGATATCTTTACCAAGCCCTTGAACAAGGAAAACTTCTTTTTCATTAGAAGAGAATTGGGCATAATCGATCAATCCTATATCTAATCTCTAAAGAAACTGATTATATGACTGTATCTTCGTATAAATATGCTCTGATTCTTGTATGATTTGATTTGGAATATCTATGAATGATCAAAAGAGATCTTTGGAACATCTATGCGAGTTGGACGCATCTTTTTAATTTGCCCCTGCACATATCCCTCTATCATGAACAATTTTATATGCTAAGTTTGAATATTTAAATGCTTACCTTCTCTATCGCTTTAAATGTTTCTTTTCTTCATCTTTTTTATGATGCTACAAGGGAGACAAAAAGTATGATATAGAGAAAGGGGATAATAACAAATTATACATGACAAAAAAGTATGATATAGAGAAAACGAAAAAGTATGATTTAGAGAAAATGAATTATACATGCATATGTTGAGGGGGAGCTTAAAAGCTTACATGATTAAAGGGGAGTAAATCAAATTCTACTCTAAAAATATTTTTTTTTGCTTTGATATACTTCTGCTCTGACTGCTTTGATACCATGATATAGATCTGTCAAAAACACTTAGCGTTTGCTACACTTATACTCTGATCTTATAATTTGTCAAAAGGTTTGTCATAATCAAAAAGGGGGAGATTGTTAAACTCAATGACTTAGATATTTTGATATATGACAAATACAACTTAATGTGTATGCAAGTGTTTTTAGTGTCAAATTGTAAAGACAGGTATCAATCAATATTCAACAAGTTTAGTGAGCAATCAAAGGAGAATATTCAAGGAAGAACTTGGAGGAATCAAAGAGCAAGGACGAAGATCAAGGAATCATCAAGACAAGAGCTTAACGAAGAAATTAGTGTTAAGTCTTAGATGATTTGTAAGAGATAAATCTCTTATTCACAAATAAGCTCAATTTGAAAAGATGCATGAAATAAAATCATTTTTCATAACCTGCATTAAAAGGAATAAGTTTTCGTAAATGAAAATGATTTTTGAAATAAGATTTCAAAGCGCTCGTCCAACACTGGAATAATATAAGGGCTCGTCCAACACTGGGAATAGTAAAAACTGGAGTCCAAGAAAGTGATACAAGCACACGTCCACTAAATTGATACAAGCGCACGTCCACTAAAGTGACACAAGAGCATGTCCACTGAACTGATAAAAGTGCTCGTCCACACAAGTCTTTGGACTTGCTAAGATCTTAATGAGAAGCTCCATCAGCTGACATGGCATATGGAGCTCGTCTACTAGTTGGAGCACGTCCAATTACTTTGTGTTAGTACTCCCGTCTGTTGACGTGGCAAATGGACGCGACTATTTTTTCAAGATGGACTCGGCTATTTTTTCCAAATGGACGCGGCTATTTTTCCAAATGGACTCGGTTATTTTAAGGACGCGAATTCTACAAGAACAATCAGAATCTTATTTCAAGAACGAGAATCAAGAAAACAGATTCTGTTAATCAGATCCAAATCCATTTTAATTGATCCCAACTACTATAACTTGTTTTCTATATAAAGAGGGATCAAAGGAACACTTAAATAACATATACGAATATCATAACATATCACAATTTTACGAAATCGTTTTGAGAAATCAATTGTGAAAACCATTCATCATCTTTATTGAGCGTACTGTGAAAAGAGTGTTTCATACTCAAAGTGCTTCAATTTGTTTATCTGACTATTGAAAGTTAGGAATCAACTTTTGTTTTTACTTTTGATTGTAAAGAGAGAGGGAGTCTCTCTGAGTGATTAGGGTGAGGTATCCCTAAGGTTGAACATTGAGGCTCTTCACAAGAGTGTGGTATCTCGAGGTGAAGGAGTGCTCTGTGGTGTGAAGGTTTTTCAAGCTACCTGGTAAAGCTTGTGTGTTAGTGTGTGAAATCCCACAAGTAGAGTGGGGATTGGATGTAGGTCACAGTGGAGGTAACTAAACCAGGATAAATCTGGTTGTGTGGTATCCCTAAACTCAAACTCCTTTACTTTCTGTTTATGTTCAAGAACCTACAACTTTGATGTTTAAAGTTCATTATAATTTCTGTTCTTGATCTGTATAAACTGTATTTTGTTATTACGTAGTTATTAAACCCGAACCTATTCTGAATCTTTCTGAATTAATCTTTCTTATCCTCATCACCTTCTATTCAAGATTTTGTAAAAACCCTTCATCGATTTTGTAAATGATCCTGAGAACACTAATCCGCAACTCTGATTTATAAAGCTTTGTGAAAAGTTTTAAGAGGAGTTTTTTTTTTGAAAACTCAATTCAACCCCCCCCCCCCCCCTTCTTGAGTCGTTGAAGCCAAAACAACAATCTACTACTTATCCATTATGACGATAGGTTGATTCTTTCCCCCACCTGGGTTATCATCGAACTCTCGAACTCGAAGCTCCTCGTTGTCACACCACAAAGTACTAACTCCACCTTCAACCAATCAATATAATAACCAATAAATCAAACAAACTCATCTACGTTCTCTTTAGGTTAGGTTTGGCCATTTAATTAAAATTAGAGTTAGGATTCTTTTCTCAATATAAGCCTTTGGATACTTATCACTTAGGTTCTAGGTAACTTAGATAAATTGATATAACTTGAAAATATGGAATAAAAATCATCCAACCACTTAGGGTAGGTTTCGGCCTCTTTAGTATAAGTAGGCTAGAAATTTACAACTTTCCAATCTCTTAGACATAGCATCCAAATGTATAAAGGGGCTCAAGTCCATGATCATACTGCAAAATGAAAACAAAACATCATAGGTTCGGCCATCATAGGATAAATAGGCTAAAATTCTTTAAACTTTCCAATCTCTTAGACTTGGCATCCAAATGTATTAAGGAGCTCAAGTCCATGATCATATTGGAAAATGAAAACAAAACATCCTAGGTTCACAACCATCATAGGTTCGGCCATCATAGGATAAATAGGCAAGAAATCTGTAAACTTTCCAATCTCTTAGACTTATCATCCAAATGTATTAAGGAGCTCAAGTCCATGATCATATTGGAAAATGAAAACAAAACATCCTAGGTTCACAACCTTCATAGGTTCGGCCATCACAGGATAAATAGGCTATAAATCTTTAAACTTTCCAATCTCTTAGACTTAGCATCCAAATGTATTAAGGAGCGCAAGTCCATGATCATATTGGAAAATGAAAACAAAACATCCTAGGTTCACAACCATCATAGGTTCGGCCATCATAGGATAAATATGCTAGAAATCATTAAACTTTCCAATCTCTTAGACTTAGCATCCAAATGTATTAAGGAGCTCAAGTCCATGATCATATTGGAAAATGAAAACAAAACATCCTAGGTTGACAACCATCATAGGTTCGACCATCATAGGATAAATAGGCTAGAAATATTTAAACTTTCCAATACTTTAGATTTAAGATCAAGAGGTGTCCAAAAGCTCTTTACATGATCATCTTTCAAAAAGTTGAAACAAAACTTCCTAGGCCACTAATACATAGTTTTGGCCATCCTTGGGAGGGGTGAGAGTGTCATGAAAGAGAGAGGGAGAAGCAAGTCTTGATGGCCACGTTTTGGCTTATGCCTTGTTTGGTTGAAGGAGAGAGAGAAAAATGGGTTTTTAGCATATAGTATGTTATAATTCAAAAGTGTCATCATGACCACTTTTTTGGATGTGACTTAGGCCATCCCCCTAGCAAGTCTCCTCACTCTCACATGTCACCTCATCACTTTGTGCTCCCTACTCTGCTCCATTGCATATCCGGTTCAAGTTTCCGATCGTATTTTGCCTAGAGTAAATATTATATTTTATTTCCGAACTCAAATTTTCGAAAATTTCCAATATCATTCAAAACATCACAAAAACACTAACCATTTCGTTCACGGTTCAAAGTGAGGTTTTCTGCTCAGTATACTTTTACTGTCAGTCTAAAATCAGACCGTGTTTCGTCTGAATTTTCAACCCAAAATTTTACCATAACCCTCTAGGCCTCTGCCATAAAGTAGACTACTAATATGATTTTGTTTTAATCAAAAACACTTTCTAACTCTCGGATTAAAATATAATTAATTATATTTTAACCGGTTGAACAGCATAATTAAAATCAGGTTGTTACATTACTAGCCCTCTTAAAAGAAAATTCCGTCCTCGGAATTTCTTAACTCAAAACTGGGTAATATCTTACCAATTCATCTTAATCTAATGATCATTCCTCGTATTTTTCTTCGATGTCTTCCCTTAATTAACAGTGTTAACTTCGTAACAGAATTCATTCTTATAACATGCTATTTATCCTCGAACTTATCCACCACTACATTTTGTTCATTGTCCTTTAACTTTTTGATTTAAATCTATCGCCTTGAAGGGCACAATCCAAACTTAATCCTTTCTCACTTCTTAATACTGGTCCACTAGAAAACTCGATTACAACATCCGACTCTTACATTTGGCACCAAGATCAATACCACCATGCCTGCCTACTCCATATACCCAATCACAATCTTAGTTCCTTAGAGTGTATTCCACGATTCCAGATTATATCAAGCACTTCAAATGAATTCTCTTAATAACCCCTTCTTTCAATAACCAATTCCTCACTACACCTCATCCCCAAGAACTAATCTTTCTAGTAAGCTTCTTGTCTAACATGCTACGTAGATAAACAAACAATGTCTACCAGATAACCAATACATACCTTGTATAAGATTCACGGGTTGAGGGGACTCAGCTCCCCTCACAGTGAACACTCTTCCAGTGACCTGAGGTCTAGCCACCCGTGGTTCTGCTGCTAGGACTCCTCTTCCAGCTCCACCTCTTGGCAAACTAGTTCCTCTGCCAGTAATTACAGGCTGTTGCATATCCCGCTGCCTACAAACACGAGCCAAGTGATCTGGTTCTCCACAGATGTAACAAACATGCATCTCTCGACAATCTCTCACATAATGCGGTCCCCCGCATCTGAAACAAGCTAAGCCGCCTGCTGACTTTGATTGCTCCACCCACACCGGTCTTTGTAGGAACTCGATCATTGGTGCGGTATGCACCTTTGGTCTAGTATATGATTCTCGTCTCCTCTGAGAACCACTATCTACCCTCCTTTGAGTATCCGATCGAATAGGGCTTCCACTCCTTAATTGTTTATGCCCATTGGCCATCCTTAGGTATATACTTTCAATGGCACTGCATCTCTCGACTAGTTATGGGAAATATTGTATGTCCAGAGACACTACAGCCCTCTGCAGCTCATCTTCGAGTCCTTCCTCAAATCTTCTACATTGCCAGTCCTCACTTGGAAACCTCTGATAGAATTCCGAAAACTTGATCAAAGCCTCAAAACATGATGCATACTGACCAACAGACATGTTGCCTTGTTTGAGGTTTGTGAATTCCTTTTCCTTCTCGCGTTGAACCAGACGCGGAAAATATTTTTCGAAAAAGTAATCAGTGAATAACTTCCAGTTAATGTTCCCATCCTCAGCTTCCAACAGTCTTTTCTTTCCCTTCCACCACAATTCTGCTCCTTTGGTTAACATGAAGGCAACATAGGTCACTTTCTTCTCCTCACTGCAGCGCATAGTATCAAATATCTTATTGATCTCTTGTATCCACCATTCTGCCTTCTCTCTATCATACTCTCCTCGAAATTGAGGTGGCTTTCCGTTCATAAAATTAGTCAATCCAGCATCTTCAGCTGCTACTGCCCTTCTCTGATTCTAAATTACTAGCTGCTCTTTGTTCATCTGCAGCATCTCAGCATTTTGCTGGGTTTGCAATAGCATAGTAGCAGCTAGGGTTTCCATTGCATTTGGAGTCGAAGATGATTCTCCTCCATTCTCAGTATTGTCAGCATTACCATTGACATCTCCAATAATCCTTTATGGAGTTCCGTCACCACTGTTAGTTGGACGTCCTATTCTTCGAGCCATGATTCTGTTAAAAGAAATCTCCCGTTATCATTAGTATGACATATAATACTACATAGACTAGTATATAAATACCATATGCCACACTAATATTAACCTTTCACATCAGATTCGGACACACTACCCAACTTCTAAGCATAGTCAAAATCTGATGTGGATTCAACTAGACACGGCCAGTAACAACATCCTAAACCTCGTAGTCCTTGATTCTGATCGGACATAATCCACAGTCCGTTTTAAATCCAAACTGCTCTGATACCAAAATGAGACACCCCGTTGTGCCCCTTTGTGTCATTAGATTAAAACCTCATTATTTAATTACTTAATCGCACGCTTAACATAAAAAAATACGTAAAAATTAAAAACTTAACTTATAAAGTATACAACTTCATATAGAATGGAATATCACAATATAAGTATATATTACAAAACACTGTTGAGGATATCCTATCAGTAGGATCCCTCACAGGCATATACTAAGACAAAGTGTTAAACAGCGGAAAACATAATAAAAATACATCTCACAAGATGCACTGGCCATAACTAACTAGACCCTAATCACCATGGATCACATCTCGTCCTCCAGCCTCCGGTTCCTAGGGAGTTCCATCCAACTCCTCCTAGTTACGCTCATCCACAGGGTCTTCTAGTACGATTCCACAAGGAGATAAAATACAACATACAGGGGATAAGAAACAGTTATATCATCAAAAAGCGGAAAAGAGTCATAGTAAATTATACAGTAATTGTCACAGACAATCAACACACATAACTAACGAATCATCCTCAAGTTAATATATATCATCCTCTACCCTTACTCTCAGGTAATCTAACACTTTATTTAACGTAACCTCTCTAATCATGTCACCATGTCTTTACGTTATCGTGGCCACTACCACTCCTGTCACCATCCCTCATTTGCATCAGGGCACACCATCATTCCCATTAGGATGTTCCACCTAGTGCACACCTCCATTCCCGTTAAGGTGTTCCACCCCCATTCCCGTTAAGGTGTTCCACCCCCATTCCCGTTAAGGTGTTCCACCCCCATTCCCTAAGGTGGAAGTGGTCTCGCGAGAACTCTTGATTTTACGTGAATTATATTACCAATACATGGTGTATTATATTACCAATACACAAAAGTGTATTACGTGTATTATATTACCAATACACGGTGTATTATATTACTAATACACAGATGTCCTTGTGTATTATATTACCAATACACTTTTGTCCTTGTGTATTATATTACCAATACACGATTGTGGACAACAACACCTATACTTGAATCTCACCAACCCGTTTTAACAACATCCTAGTGCCTTAACCTTCCATTAGAACTTGACACATATTCTATGCAATAACACCTCTTTAACATACATCATTTAGGTTAGGCACTTCTAAATCATCATTATCCTCATACCAAAACAATCATCTCTTAGACAACATATATATCCTTGCTTAAAATTCACTAAGCATAATAATAAAAACCAGGCAGATCATGCATAACACAATATCAATCAAAATATTCCCATATCACCAACATAGTACAAAATCAATTCAATATAGGTAATAAAATCAAATCAACCATCAAAAATATAAAATCAACCTAATATCGATAAACCTACAATCCCTGAATTGCCATTGGTTTTTTAGAAAAGGTTTCCATTGTGATTTTGGTCTTTTCGATTTCTCGATTACTAGTAGGGTTTAGGTCGCCTTGCACAATTATTATATAATCTAATACTTATCCATTCCGACGACAAGTTGATTCTTTCCCCCACCTGGGTTATCACCGAACTCCCGAACTCGAAGCTCCTCATTGTCACACCACAAAGTACTAACTCCACCTTCAACCAATCAACATAATAACCAATAAATCAAACAAACTCATCTATGTTCTCTTTAGGCTAGGTTTTGCCATTTAATTAAAATTAGAGTTAGGATTCTTTTCTCAACATAAGCCTTTGGATACTTATCACTGAGATTCTAGGTAACTTAGATAAATTGCTATAACTTGAAAATATGGAATAAAAATATCCAACCACTTAGGGTAGGTTTCGGCCTCTTTAGTATAAGTAGGCTAGAAATTTCCAACTTTCCAATTTCTTAGACTTAGCATCCAAATGTATTAAGGATCTCAAGTCCATGATCATATTGGAAAATGAAAACAAAACATCCTATGTTCACAACCATCATAGGTTCGTCCATCATATGATAAATATGCTAGAAATCTTTAAACTTTCCAATATCTTATACTTAGCTTCCAAATGTATTAAGGAGCTCAAGTCCATGATCATATTGGAAAATGAAAACAAAACATCCTAGGTTCACAACCATCATAGGTTCAACCATCATAGGATAAATTGGCTATAAATCTTTAAACTTTCCAACACTTCATATTTAAGATCAAGAGGTATCTAGAAGCTCTTTACATGATCATCTTTCAAAAAGTTGAAACAAAACTTCCTAGGCCACTAATACATAGTTTCGGCCATCCTTGGAAAAATAGGTTAGAGATGTTTGTTTGATACAAGCTCTTAGAATATGAAAGTGGAGATTAAATAAAATCCATAGAAATTGGTTTCAACTCAAACAGAGTTTTCTACCATTTTCTAGAGATTTTAGAAGTTAAAAAAGCTTTAATAACATTTTAAGAAGACATAAATTAAACTCATGAAATAAGTGTAAAACATGAAATAGAAGAGTATGAGAGGGTTACCCTTGAAACTAGAAAGAAAAAGTATGAAGAACTTGAAGCTTGAAACTAAGTATAAATGGAAACTTTAAGTGTTAGAAACCTAAAAAATGAGAAAGTGAAGGAGTAGGAAAGTGATGAAGAGAAAATGAAATGGGTATTTATAGAGGGAGGGGTGAGAGTGGCATGAAGGAGAGAGGGAGAAGCAAGTCCTGATGGCCAAGTTTTGGCTTATGCTTTGTTTGGTTGAAGAAGAAAGAGAAAAATGGGTTTTTAGCATATAATATGTTATAATTCAAAAAGTGTCATCATGACCACTTTTTAGGATGTGACTTAGGCCATCCCCAAGTAAGTCACCTCACTCCCACATGTCACCTCATCACTTTTGTTCTCTATACTGTGCCCCATTACATATTCGGTTCATGTTTCAGATTATATTTTACCCAGAATAAATATTTTATTTTATTTCCGAACTCAAATTTTTGAAAATTTCCAATATCATACAAAAAATCACAAAAACACTAACCGTTTTGTTCACGGTTCAAAATTAGGTTTTCTGCTCAGTAAACTTTTACTATCAGTGAAAACACAGACCTGGTTTTGTCTGAATTTTCAACCCAAAATTTTACCGTAACCCTCTACCATAAAGTATACTATGAATATGATTTTGTTTTATTCAAAACACTTTCTAACTCTCAGATTAAAATATAATTAATTATATTTTAACCGGTTGAACAACATAATTAAAATCAGGTTGTTACAGTTAGATGTTCAAATAAGGTTTTATAGTGGATCGGTATTAAAAAGAGAAAATGATTAAGTTTTAAGTATGCCCTTCAAGGATGATAGATAAAGTTAAAATGTTAAGGACAATGAACATAATGTAGTGATGGATAGTTTCGAGGAAAAATAGAACGATATAAGAATGAATTCCGTTATGAAGTTACCGATTCTCTTAGGGGGAAGACGGTGACGGGAAATACAATGTAGGATCTTTAGATTAAGATACGTTTACAAGATACTGTCCAGTTTCGAGTCACAAAATTCCGAGGACGGATTTTTTTTCTAAGTGGAGTAGTAATTTAACACCCTGCTTTTTATATATGATGTATTATCGGTAAAAAATATATCTATTTCTATTTTTATCTAAGATCCAGAAAATGATTTTGGAGAAAACAAAATCATATCTAGAACATACTCTATGGTAGGAAGCTCTGGTTAAAATTTGGGTTTAAAATTCAGAAGGAAACCGGTCTGCGTTTTCACTGACCATAAAATGTTATTGAGTAGAAAACCTATTTTTGATCTGAGAATGAAACAGTTTTGTTTTATATAATATTTTCAACGCTATAGCCTATTTTGAAATTCTTGCTCAAAAATATATTACTATATTTTATTCTGGCGAAGTTTCAAAGAAAATCGCGTAAGAAAACCTAAATCGGGAAAACGAGAGAGTCGAAAACGAGTCATACTTGATGACTAATGGAGGATGAGTCATCAAGTCATGATGACAACTTCATAAATATCTAGATATTTAGTTATAAATATCTAGATATTTAGGGGTGAAAAGACCCAAATGCCCTTAAATCACTACAAAAAAAAGGTCATTTAGCGACCGAAAATAGCGACCGAATTTTTAGGCTGCTATTTGCGACCGAAATAGCGACCGATTGTAGGATCTACATGAAACACTGGTTAGAGTTGATTCTGCGACCGCAATAGCGACCGAAATATAGCGTAGCAGAGATATCGGTCGCTAATTCGGTCGCTAAACAAAGGAGAGTAAAAGCCAGAAGTTTATGAATTGTTAGCGACCGAAATGGCGACCAAATTAAATGCGACGGTCAAAATGTGTTTATATTAGCGACCGATTTATATATCCCTCGCTAAATTTATGAATTCACACTTTAAACTGTATTTATATTTGCGACCGATATTAATTCGGTCGCTAAAAGGCGCTTTAAAAAAATAAAATTGCCCGTGTTAGCGACCGAAAAGTTAAATCGGTCGCTAAAATTACAAATTCAAATTAAAACTAACCAAATTAGCGACCTATATAGCGACCGAATAATTCGGTCGCTAAAACTGAAACCCCTAAATCGCGAGCCCTTCCCCTTTCTTCCCTATTTCTCTCATTCCTTCTCTTTTCTTCTCTCTCCCTTGCACGCTCTGCTCCTCCCTGCCACCACGCGCGGTTCTGTGCTCCGGTCACCGCCAGGCCACGCACCTCCGGTGAGTGATTCCACCTTCCCTCTCTCTCTCTCTCCCTCTCTCTCTCTCTCTCTCTCTCTCTCTCTCTCTCTTTCTGATGTCTCTCTGTCTCTGTCTCTGTAGCGCACCTGAGCCGCCTCCCTTGAGCCACCACTGTCCGCAGCTCCGGTGACACCACCACCATCAAGGGTAAGCTACCTTGTCTTCTCTCCTCTTCCCTCTCTCTCTCTCTTTCTGATGTCTCTCTGTCTCTGTCTCTGTCTCTTTCTTTTGGACAGCTTCTATATAACTTCTAGGCTCATCTTGTTGAGCAATGGCAGCCACATAAGCTTTGTGTTTATTAGGGAAACTGTCATAGTCTATATATTTGGAAATGGGATATTCTATGTCAGTTTTGGATGCTGCCTGTAATGACATAAGGGTAGGATTGTTGGTAGTGCTATAACAGTAATAGTCCTTTAAATATGAAGGAGGCTGCCTTGTCCTAATTTCATTTCTTGTGGGTTGTTGGGTGGCCATTTGAGGCTCCCCTGGTTCAGGACCTCTGTTTTTTTTTTTTTTGATAAGCAAAGATGTATATTGAAAAGATACAAGGTGTATTCTAACCCGAATACAAAGATATCAAAGTGAAGGAATGAACAATGTAAAGAAAATACTAACTTAGGAAGCAGCATTTGTATTACAAAGCACAAACCCAGCAACAAAGAAACAGGGAGAATAAATGAAATTGATATTCCCCCAACAAAAAGACACCTAACACTGCTCACCCACTAGCCAAACCAAGCCACAGAAACAGAAAATAACCACTAAAGCCACAACACCTAAACTTAGCCATTTGAGACCTTGAATTAAATTGTACTCTTCCAGCCCCATGTTTAGCCACTGCAGAAACGGGAGATAAGAATTGTCCCACTTGCCACCTACCACTCCAAAATGCCATCCACGCAGTGCGCCCAAACACTAAGTAATGGCAGCACCAGATTTATATTGGTTGCTTGCTTAAGCTAAATAGCCTAAGACCAGCCCACATGCCGGTCACCTCCTGCAAACCCTTCGCAAAATACCGGACCAAAAACAGAACCAACATCAACAACTTAGCGATTAATGAAACAATGAGAAAAACAAACTCAAAGAGATCCTGCGTTTTATGCAAGCATATTTGAATCGTAGTCAGTCCAAAGGATTAGGATTAATACACCAGTCCGAGTATTAGTAGCCACTCCTATTTGATATACTTCTATGCTTGATACATTGTATGCTTGATACACAGCCCTACAAAATAATAGCTGTCAACAGCAGGACATGGACTAGGTAGCCAAGTTCCCGTCAGTGAGTATAGCCTAATGATTTGATGCAGAAATCTGGATTTAAACACCAATCTATGTAGGAGAACGAAGCCTTCTTCACCAAAGCCTTGCACCAAGTCCACATTCTTACTCTAACCAGATTTAACAAGACCCTATCTAACAAGACCCTCCAACAAAAAGCTCCCACCTTTAGTGGTATGCCTCTTTCCCATAGGAACTTGAAGTGTCGAGTATTAACACCAGTAGAAATTGTTGTTGTCAGAGCTGAGTATGCTGATTTGACCGTGTAGTTTTGATCATTTCCCCCTCTCCAAATCCAGCAATCCTCCTTGTTTTCCACCAAAACTGCATTGTCCAGTATTTGCAGGAGTGTAGCCACCATGTCTTCCTCCCAAATGAACAAACCTCTCCTCCAGCTGAAATCCCATTTCCAACTACCATTGTTCCAAGTGCCTTGATCTGCAACCATTGTTCCCTCATGTCTTTGTCTGCATACTTTACCATACATAACATTCAACCCCACGTACTAGGGTGCTAGAGAACTATGCATATTGTACATTGAGGACTAATAAAATGACACTAAGAAGCTGTGGAACTACAGATTTATTAGGCTTCTAACTGTTAAGAATTTTCCTCTAGAACAAAGATAAAGGATGGCTAGATGGGCTTTGGCACTTCCAAGTCGAGAGGGATATCAGATTCTCAGAACAAAGTCATAATATATATATATATATATATATATATATATATATATATATATATATATCCACTTTCAAATTTCAGAATATGATTTCCACTTTTACCTGACAAACGAATAAGAATGCATATTGGATTAAAATTTGAAGGATCAATTCGGAACCTAATGCGAGTTAGGAAATTGATATTGGCACATCACTTTAATTTTATCATATAAATTTTTTGCGTACATTATTATATAAATTATGTGCAATTCGTGCACAGAAACTTATAACATGTGAGGGGATAAAGGTTATCTAAGGAAAAAAGTGTGGTAATATTATTTCCAAAGTTGTATAGCGAGAGGAACTCAAATGGACAACACTATCTGAGAATGGAAAGTGAAAGTAAGAAACATGGCCCACAAGTGAACAAAAGTAGGAAGGAATAATATCTATTTTTCAGGTCACTGCATACAAGGGATTAAGTTTGGTTTTCTATTGGTTCAAGAGTAAGTTTAAAAGGCTTGCTCTATATTCCTACCCTTCAATTTAAATTGGTGTATTGGATTGATATTTTAAAAGATTATTTTGGTATAAAAGAATCTTGTGGATTTTAAAAGACTACATAGGAATCTTGATATTAGCCAACCCCAAAACCATCTTTCTCCATAGTTTCAAAGCACCTAATTTCAGAAACCAAAAAATTCAAAACAATGACTCAGTTTCTTTTCCTTTGCTTTCTATTAGCAAATATTTTCCTTGGTTTTGGAATAGTGATTTGATTTGAAATGAATAATTTCATTTATGCACGATAGGTCCTTGTTGTCATATTCTTCTACCAGCTCCTCCACTTATCCTTGCTCAGTTGTGTTTTCTCTCTCAGGTCGGTTCTCTGAACACTCAGTGTAATGTATTATGTGAATTATCGTCTTGTTTGGTAGTGGAGAGCTGAGCTCAATAGGATGTGATCTTGTCTGATTGTATGCTGATAATTAATTTAATGTTTATGCATGTGTTTGTCAATATGTGTTGTTTGTTAGTGGAGAGCGGAGCTCAATAGGATGTGATCTTGTCTGATTGTATGCTGATAATTTAATGTTTATGCATGTGTTTGTCTATATGTGTTGTTTGTTAGTGGAGAGCGGAGCTCAATAGGATGTGATCCTGTCCGAAAGGCGGAGGATCTTTGGTTGTGTGCTGATAATTTAGAAATTATGCATGTGTTTGACAATTAACTGCTACTTGTTAGTGGAGAGCGGAGCTCAATAGGATGTTTGCTACAATATTTAATCTAAGTTTGTATTGATTTACGCTGTAATTTATATAAACTCAACAACGTTGCAATATTTATAGGTTAATGGTTTTATTTTCTGTTAGAGTTAATAATTAATTTACGAAAGCCTTAGTTTCCTGTTTGAGATTCAATATTAATGAGCATGCGTAACTTATCAAGGTATGCATGCTCATTGTATTGAATCTTGAATTGTCCAATTGGGACAGTTTGGGAAAAAACCTTTTTCACACTCGTACAATAGTCATTTCAATGTTAAAATGCCTTATATACTTGTTGAAATCTCGGTCTGATGCATTTCCTTTTGTTCTCCTGGTGCATACTTGATCGCGGTGATTCTGACCGTGCTCGAGTCGTGTAACTTGGAGACCGATGGGAAATGCTGCCGAAATTTTGTCAAGTATAAGGTATTTGAATATGGGAATAACTATTAGTAGCCGAGTGTGACAAAGGTTTCTTCTCGAATGGGATAGGTTCATACCTTGTCATAAGAACGAGATTGATGGAGTTATTGGAATGCACCGTAATATATAAGTGTTATTGTAGGATTGGTCAAGGCTATTTAATTGCCAAGAATGGATATTCCGGAGAATCGGAAATGGATGTATCGTAGGTTGGATCGGAATAAACGTCTTAGGGAAGAGTATAGAGTTGGAGTGGGTGAGTTTATAGAGTTTGTTGTTAGCCGAGGAGAGATTTATACGGTGGGCGGTGATCAATTGAGGTGTCCTTGCAAAAGATGCAAGTGTCAATCTTTCAAAAGTGTGGATGGAGTTGTAGCCGATCTTTATGAGAAGGGCTTCATGCCCGATTACTATTGGTGGAGTAACCATGGTGAGACGTTGCCCGACTTAAACCCGATTGTGGCTGAAGGTTCGTACTATGGAAGTGGTGACGGGAGGGAAGAATTGAATCCATACGAGCAGATGATAATGGATCATGCTTTGGACCATCGGTTGGTGTTGTACTAGAAGAAGATGGGCCGGGAGAAGATGGTGGAATGGGTTCCCAATACATAGAGGAGAATCCAGAATCCCGAAGCTCAAAGATTCTATGATATGCTTTGAGTGCTTTGCACGATCTCCATTGTGGGAAGGATGTCGGGAGTACACGGAGTTGTCGATGTGCATGGAATGGTTGAGTATCAAATCCGACTACAATATGCAAGAAGGTTGTTTTAATCGCCTCAGAGTCGGTGTCAAGGCGTTGCCGAAGGCAATCGGATGCCTACAAGTTTTTATCATGCTAAGAAGTCCGTGGAAAATTTGGGTCTGGGGTGTTTGAAAATTGATTGTTGCCCGAATGGATGTATGTTGTACTATAAGGATGATTCAGCGGAAAGCATAACGTGTTGTCGATTTTGTGGTGCGGATCGGTATAAGACAACCACTAGGATGAGCATTGAGAAGAAGAGGTCGCTAAAAAGATGTGGTACTTTCCGCTCGTGCCAAGACTTACAAGATTGTACTCTTCGATGGCCACACTGCAGCTCACATGAGGTGGCATAGTGAGCATGAGAGGGAGCAAGATATCTTGTGTCATCCATCGATGGAGAAGCTTGGAAGCATTTTGATAGGGTTCATATGGCATTTTCGCAGGACCCTCGCAATGTCCGATTGGGGTTATCTGCAGATGGATTTAATCCTTTTGGGCGATCCGGAAAAGCATACTCTTGTTGGCCGGTTATCCCGACTCCGTACAATCTTCCCCAGGGATGTGCATGAAGCGGGAGTTTATGTTCCTAACGGTCATAATTCCGGGTCCGTCTAATCCAAAAGGTAAGATTGATGTGTACTTGCAGCCACTGATAGATGAGTTGACAATGCTGTGGAATGATGGTGTGTTGACATATGACGTATCTTTGAGGCAGAATTTCATCATGAAAGCAGCTTTAATGTGGACGATCAACGACTTTCCTGCTTATGGGATGATGTCGGGTTGGATGACCGCGGGGAAGCTTGGATGCCCAATATGTATGGAGCGATCGAAGGCATTCACGCTTAAACACAGTCGAAAGATCTCATATTTTGATTGTCATCGTCAATTCCTTCCGGAAGATCATCCTTATAGGCGGAACAAGAATGCATTCAAGAAGCGTTGTGCGGAGAGAACACCGCCTCCACCACGTTTGACTGGTCCTAATGTATGGCGCAGAGTACAGTACTTACCGCTCGTCCATGAAACCCAAGGAGAACATATTCCTGATTATGGTGGGACTTAGCTTTAGAGGCTCTCGTCAGGGACATATTTGAGCATAAAGGCTCACTGGTTATGAAGAATCTGATGAACAAGCTGAGGAAGGGGCAGAATAAGGGGAGGTGGGCGGATCCTGAGATCATGAGGCAGCTGGACCAGTACTGGGCTACTGAGAAGTTCCAGGAGATCCAGGCCACAGCTCGGCGTAATCGAGCTTCTGATGGTTGCGCATGTGCTTGGACCGGTGGGTCTAAATCAGCCGCCGCCCACTACGACGAGCTGGTAATACATTAAACTTTTGACTTAATATACTATTTAATTAATTAGTTTTCATTTTTAATTATTCTTATGAATTTAATATTATATTATTCTGTGCAGAAAGCACACAGAAACAATGGCCCCGACTGCTATGGAGTTGGTGGAGAGGACGAAGAAGTTGAAGTCGGGGACATGGGTCAACGACAAGGTCCGTAACTATGCTGTAAGCAAAAAATTAATTTAGTGTTTACTTGTAATTTATTATAAATGATTTGTTAATATTGGATATAATTATTTTAACTAAATCTATTCAACTATACTTTGTAGGCGGGCTTCAACGAGAAGAAGGACGATGCCATATCACGTGCCTCACGAGCCACAAGATGAGGCTTTGGTTGGTGATGGCTGCTCTCTCTGTCTCCGTCGACGATAATGCCATTTATTTGGAGGTAGTCGGGGCGGGGAACAAGAAGGGGCACGTGTATGGCCTCGGACACTGGGAGCCGAGTTCATCGCTTCATCGTCAAGCGCACGCCTTTGCTCCTTCTTTGGCCGATACCGTCCCTCGGGAGCAGTTCCACCAAATGCGAGGACACCATCACGCAGCTGAACGCGGAGCTTCGGGAGAAGAGCGAGAGAGAAAAGAGATGGCGGACAGATTGCCTGATTGACTTCGGGCACACCAAGAATGATGCGGCGAGCATCAGCGAGGCGGACATCTGCGGCTGGTGTTGGAGCAGATGAGGATCCAGACTCGATTGCTCGAGATGATGCTCCGATGGTTGTGCGCTTCGCTGCCGCTCCTCCAGTTCCACCGCCGGCCATCGATGTCTTGCTCTGCAGAGGACGATCAACTAGCAGACGTCGGTGGTACGGACGCTGAGGATGATTGGATTCCTCCTTCTCCCCCTCATCATGACTGATTTTTTCTCTCCATATTTTTTACTTTAAACGATTCTTGTACGACATTTTGGATTATTCTTTTTATATATATTTATTATTTTTTATGATTGTATATTTCATAAGTTATTTGGTGTGTTTTATTAGTAATTTTTTTAACGTTTAAAGAAAATCAGAAAAAATTATTATAAAAATTAAAATTAAAAAAATAATAATAATAACCAGTTTAGCGACCGAATTAGAAACCAATAATTCGGTCGCTAAACTTTATTTAAGATTTCCAGATGATGTATAGCGACCGAAAATCCGTCGCTAATATAGGTTAACAGTAACCAAAATTAGCGACCGAATTAGCAACCGATTATCGGTCGCTAAAAATGGTTACCCAAAAAATGCGACCAACCTAATAGCGACCGATTATTATTTTATAGCGACCGAATTTACGGTCGCTAATTAGCGACCGAAATAATAATTCGGTAGCTAAAACCTTAGCGACCAGGTATTCAGCTACCACCATAAATCGGTCTCTGATTCGGTCGCTAAAACAAATAGCGACCGATTTACATGGTTTAGCGACCGAAAAGTACGGTCGCTAAACAATTGTTTTTTTGTAGTGAATTCTTAAACAAATCCTTCTATGTTCCAATAACACATCCTCTCCCTTCAACCACTCAATTTACATGGCTGTAACACCCCCACACTTAGCCAATTTCGTGCAGCCCTTTCCCCCTTCTTCAACACTTGATTCATTCATTCATTCATTCATTCATTCATTCATCATTTCTCATCAAAAACCTAAGACTCAATGATGGCAAAGCTTGGATCTTGGATCACTTTTCTTCATTTCAAAGTGAGGATCCTCTTCCTCATCACATTAGCTCTCTTTATCATCCACTATTTCGGATCAAAGGAGAATAATTGAGAGAGAATCATCAATTGTTACAAGAAGCCATTGTTAGAAGCTTTAAATCATGGTTGGGGCAGTCGTAGTGAGAGCCTTTACAAACACTCTTCAACCGTTGGATTATTCTCAAATATCATAAGGAGGGTCAAGACTTGTGGTTCTTCATATCCAATGGTTAAAATTGTAAACAAACCACCAGAGTATGAGATATTTAGTTAGGACAGTGGACTGAAAGTGTAAGAAACTCAACCCGTATACCACCTAAGTTGTATCCATTGAAGCGACATCTGAGATTCGTTAACCGTTGGATCGGGCTGAAACTTTGTGATAAGGTTTAGGAAAGATAGTTCTTTGTTGTCACTGTTCATTTTTTAGCGCATTTTTGAATCTGATTTCCCCTAAGTCCAGTAGCGGTTCTTGTAAATTTTTCCATCTATTTTGTCTCTTGAATTAAATAGATTTATTGATTGGAACCCTATTGTTGATTCGATTGGTATTTCTGTGTTTCCGGCTAACTGTGATACTTGTACGTGTAATCGGGACAGAAAACGGAATGGTGGATGTGCGGGTATGATTAGTGGCAGAGTTATGGAAGTGTTGGAAAAAGTGCCGAGGTTCGTGGCAGTAGCGTGGACTCATTCAGAGCTTATACGGGATAGCGCGCACGTCGATAAGGTGGGAGAAAGATTCATCCTGTCGTCTGAATGGATAAGTAGTATATATTATAATAATGGTGTAGGGCGGACTAAACCCTACCAGTGGTCGAGTAATCAACAAGACAAAAATCACATTGGCGACTATTCCGTAGTATCAATGATGATTTTGGGATTGTAGGTTTATCGCCGTTAGGATAATTTTAGAATATTTGAGGATCTCTGATTTTATTATTAATGAACTGTTTGTGATGCGCTGGTTGAGGTAATCTACTGTATGTGACATTTTATTTTGTTGTTTGAATATTTTATTATTATTTTGTTGTGTAAGAGTTGTTTGGTCTGATAACATGCTTAGTTGGCATTTAGGCAAGGATATGTGTTATTCGGGAGATATGTATGAGGGTGAAAGAATGATTGTGACTTAGAGGTGCCTAGCCTAAGTTAATTATTTTATAGATGAGTTATGACATGAAAGGTTGAGGCACTAGGTTGTAACAGATGCGGGTTAGTGAGATTCATAGATATATATATATATATATATAGTGTGTGTGTGTGTGTCTGGAACACACGAGGTTTGAAGTTCTTGCGGACCGTCCCAACTTAGATTTAGGTTGTGCAACTATAGTGTCATTGCTTTGCATGAGCACCCTAACGATAATGGGGGTGTGCACCGATTAATGGGGATGCGTCGCTTGAATGACCGACTAACATCCCTAACGAGGGATGTGTGATAGGATTGGTGGTGGCCACGTTAGCTTAATGGTTTAGGTTCATGAGATAAAGGGTAGAGGAAGATATCGTAATTCAAGGATGATTGTTATTTATGTGTGATGCTTATCTTTGACTAATTTTATATTATATGCTATGTATTCCTTTTCCGCTTATGATGATAGAACTGTTTCTTATCTCCCTACTTCTGTATTTTGTATATGTTTATCTTATTCCATGATAAGACTTTATGTAGGAACCAGTTGCTGAGGAATTTGATGGAACTCCGTATGAACTGGATGCGGGAGGACGAGCTGGATTCGTACAGTAGAGTTTAGGGAGTTTATGGCTGGTGCGTCTTGCGAAACGTTTTATTTTCAGATAATTATAATAGTTTGGATAATTATGTATCTGCGAGGGATCCTAATGAGAGGATACCCTAAACAGTGTTTTGTATAATGATGGATAAACATAGGTGTGTATACGTAATATAACTTTGGTGTGTTTAGCTTTCAGAAATGTATGTGTTATATTAAAGTTTTTACGTAAGTTTAAATAAAAAATTTAATGGCATAATGAGGTGTGTCATTTAGTACCAAAGCAGTTCAATTCTGATCGGACTGTGAGGTCTAGGATGTTGTTATTGGTCGTGTCTAGTTGAACCCGCACAGGGTATTAACTATGTTAAAAGTTGGGTAGTATGTCCGGACTCGATAGATTCGATGTGATAGGCACGACATGATAACTAACATTAGTATGGCATATAATATTTATATACTTGTTTATATAGTATTATATGTCATACGAATGTGAACTGATGGTTGCTCTTACGAGTAGTTTATGACTCAAAGAGCTCATAGTGAAGGAAGTGGTAAGAATGCGAAGGATAGTGAAGAGAATAATGGACTTCCTAGGACTAGAGGAGAAAAAGTTCCTTAGCTTTAAATAAGGAATTACATCAGTAGGTGAGTACACTATAAGATTTGAGTCTCTGCTCACATTCTCCAAGTTCTAACAAGTGCATCGGGATGAGAACTGGATATGTAGAAGATTTGAGGATTGGTCTGAAAGGTGTGTTGCAAAGAGAAATTATACCTTTGGTAATTTCAAGGATTTTGGAAATGTTAGAGAGATAGAGTTTGATATAGATCTCATACTAGGGATAGAATCGATATCGCTAGCACCTTATCAAAGGTTCCCGACACAGTTGGCAGAGCTTAAGAAGCAGTTGGATGACTTGTTGAAAAATGATTTTATCCAGTCAAGTGTTTCACTGTGAGTGGTGCTGAAGCTTCAGAATCCGACGATCTCATACAAGGTAGTTGTGACATAGCTGGTAACCTTTTAACTGTACTTTTCGATTTGGGTACAATGCATTCTTTTATTTCAATGGATTGTGTGAGATATTTGATTTTCCCTGTTTCTTCCTTGTTATATGATTTGATTTTTTCAATCCAACTGCTGAACCAGTTATTGTGAATTCTCTATGTTGGAACTGTCCTATTGTTATTCAGGATAGGCACTTTCTTCATAATCTGATATGGTAGTTGTAATTTCAATTGATTTCCTTGGATGTGAGGATTTGTGCTCACATTCTTAGATAACCCTCAGTGTATTAGACATTTGAGTGGATTGATTGGATGGTATCCATTCATCTGCCTATTTTAGTATTTCTTTGAAAAATATGTTATGACTATTCTTTGAGTTGTAACATAGATTACTTCTTGGTAACATAAGTTTCTTGATGAAACTTACTCTAGTCACTTTTACTTCTGGTAGATATGATCCAGTCTGATTTTTTTGCCAGACCGTTTTCTTTTTTTTTTTTAAATCGTTGTTCTGTAAATCCCTTGTACTAGGAATGAATCCTCTTGAGGTTAGGAATTTTTCATCTTTTGATTTACTAATCCACTGGAAGTTCTTGTGAAAGAAGGAACTTTAGTAGATTCATATTTGTAAGAATATACTGGTCATTTTTACACTCACGAACCTATTGATGAATCTTTTTACTTATTGGTCAACCTTTATCTTTCAAATTGATAATATTCTTCTCTATTCTTTCTTGTGAAAGTGAAATCAAGAAATTTCTTTCTTGAAAATTTCTTTTCATAATCTTTAAAACCCTATCTTGTTGTAGTTTGAGCGAACTTATCACTTTTGATCAATTTAACCCTATATATTTTCCAAGCGTCATTGACGTAAGACTTATCCTATTAGTCAAGAGAGAGTTTATCTGACTCATATTATGACATTAGACTTAGTCGAGTACAGTGGAAGGATAACTTGACAATTGAGACTTTCCTTGTAAAAATGATAGTGTCGCAGTGGATTTTGTTGTGGGCACCGAGGATCTCTAAGAATTTTTGATTTGTTTCGAGTGATCGAGGATAGACTGAGGAACTTATCACCTTTCTTGTCGGTTAAGATCCACTATGCAGTGGATAAGCTAACCGAAGTATGTTTGAGAGGACTGATCAGACTTCATGGAGTATCGTCCAAAACTTTATTTCAGATAAAGACTCGAAGTTTAGCCTATATTTTCGGTAAAGTCTGCTCTAAGTGTTAAGGACCAAATTGAGGCTAAGTTTGGTTTATCACCCTCAATTCGATGGGCAAGTAAGAAAACGAGTTGATCCTTAGACGGATGACAGGGAGTAAGTGTAGTATCTCAATATGATCAACCCTTTAGTAGGATAGACAAGAGGTGATAGGAGTTTTGTTAAGATGTAGTCTTGAATGGTAAGAAGAGAACCCTTAAGTTCAACATCATTAAGTAAGAGGATGTTGGTAGATCTTGTTATGATCGAGGGAGATTATCACTAAGAATCTAAGGTAATGATCAAATGCTCGTAGTTAAGATTGATGGTATGAATTTGGAAGATTAAAAGGAAAGTACCTATAGTAATTTCACCTAAGTTGAATAAGAGCATAAAAGATGATTTCTTGTGTAAATTGAGTTTTCTAGAGAAATTCAAAGTTGCTGAGTTAGATAATCTTACCCGATGTGGTTTGTTTTGATTTTGGTTTCATTAAGAGGTGTAATAATCTTCTTTTGAAGTTGAGATGTTTTACTTGGAGACTTGAAATGTGTGATTTTGATATAATCCGGAAAAGTAGAATACATTCAAAAGAACTAAGACTGCGATTGGATACATTGAGTAGGAAGTTAAGATAGTATTAATCTTGGTGTTAATAATGAAAGTTAGATGTTGAAATAAGGTTTTTTAGTGGATCAGTATTAAGAAGATAAAATGAATAATTTTTAAGTATGCCCTTCAAGGATGATAGATTAAGGTAAAATGTTAAGGGCAATGAACATAATGTAGTGATGGATAGTTTCGAGGATAAATAGAACGATATAAGAATGAATTTCGTTATGAAGTTACCGATGTCGCTTAGGGGGAAGACAATGAAGGGAAACACAATGTAGGATCTTTAGATTAAGATACGATTACAAGATACTGTCCAATTTCGAGCCACGAAATTCAGAGGACGGAATTTTTTTCTAATTGGAGTAGTAATGTAACACCCTGTTTTTATATATGATGTATTATCGGTAAAAATATATATGTTTCTATTTTTATCCGAGACCTAGAAATTGATTTTGGAGAAAACAAAATCATATCTAGAACCTACTCTATGGTAGGAAGCTCTGGTTAAAATTTGGGTTTAAAATTCA
This sequence comes from Sophora flavescens, assembly GCA_030762895.1. Taxonomy (NCBI): domain Eukaryota; kingdom Viridiplantae; phylum Streptophyta; class Magnoliopsida; order Fabales; family Fabaceae; genus Sophora; species Sophora flavescens. The sequence continues at coordinate 167,601,481 of CM061064.1, read as the reverse complement.
AAAGGAAACCGGTCTGTTTTTCACGGACAATAAAATGTTACTAAGCAGAAAACCAAATTTTGACCCAAGAACGAAATAGTTTGTTTTATATGATATTTTCAACGCTATAATCTATTTTGAAATTCTTTCTCAAAAATATATTACTATATTTTATTCACCCAAAGTTTCGAAGAAAATCACATAAAAAAACCTAAATCAGGAAAACGACGGAGTCTGAAACGGAACTGCAGAGACCCGCAGAGAAATCGGGACAACGAGTCATACATGATGACATATGGAGGATGAGTCATCAAGTCATGATGACAACTTCATAAATATCTAGATATTTAGTTATAAATATCTAGATATTTAGGGGTGAAAAGACCAAAATGCCCTTAAGTTCTTAAACAAATCATTCTATGTCCCAATGACACATCCTCTCCCCTCAACCACTCAATTTACATGGCTGTAACACCCCCACACTTAGCCAATTTCTAGCAGCCCTTTCCCTCCTTCTTCATCACTTGATCCATTCATTCGTTCATTCATTATTTCTCTTCAAAAACCTAAGACTCCATCATGGCAAAGCTTGCATCTTGGATCATTTTTTCTTCATTACAAAGTGAGGATCCTCTTCCTCATCACCTTAGCTCTGTTTATCATCCACTATTTCGGATCAGAGGAGACGAATTGAGAGAGAATCATCAATTGTTACAAGAAGCCATTGTTATAAGCTTTGAATCATGGTTGGTGCAGTCGTAGTGAGAGCGTTTCCAAACACTCTTCAACCGTTGGATCGTTATCAAATATCATAAGAAGGTTCAAGACTTGTGGTTCTTAACGTCCAACGATCAGAATTGTAAACAAACCTCCAAAGTAAGAGATATTTAGTTTGGACAGTGGACTGAAAGGGTAAGAAACTCAACCCGCATACCACCTAACTTGCATCCATAGAAACGACATCTTAGATTCGTTAATCGTTGGATCGAGATGAAACTTTGTGAGAAGGTTTAGGAAAGATAGTTCTTTGTTGTCACCGTTCATTTTGAGCTCATTTTTGAATCTGATTTACCCTAAGTCCAGCCGCGGTTCTCATAAGTTTTTCCATCGATTTTGTCTCTTGATTTAAATAGATTTATTGATTAGAACCATATTGTTGATTCGGTTGGTATTTATGTGTTTCTGGCTAACTGTGATACTCGTACGTGTGGTTGGGATGGAAAACGTAACTGTGGTGTGTGGGTATGATTAGCTGCAGAGTTGTGGAAGTGTTGGAAAGAGTGCCGAGGTTCGTGGTACCAATGATGATTTGGGGATTATATGTATATCGTCGTTAGGATAATTTTAGAATATTTGAGGATGTCTGATTTTATTATTATTGAACTGTTTGTGATGTCTTGGTTGAGGTAATCTACTGTATGTGACGTTTTCTTTTGTTGTTTGAATATTTTATTATTATTTTATTGCGTATGAGCTGTTTGGTCTGATAACATGCTTAGTTGGCATTTAGTCAAGGATATGTGTTATTCGGGAGATATGTATGAGGGTGAGAGACTGATTGTGACTTAGAGGTGCGTAGCCTAAATTAATTATTTTCTAGATGAGATATGACATGAAATGTGTATTGAGACTGTGATGGAAGGTTGAGGCACTAGGTTGTAACAGATGCGGATCAATGAGATTCCTATATATATATATATATATATATATGTGTGTGTGTGTGTGTGTGTGTGTGTGTGTGTGTGTGTGTATATATATATATACACACATATGCATTGTTGTTCACAACCGTGTATCTGGAACACAGGAGGTCCGAAGTTCTCGCGGGACCGTCCCAATTTAGATTTAGGCTGTGCAGCTATAGTGTTATTGCTTTGCATGAGCATCCTAATGGTAATAGGGGTGTGCACCGGTTAATAGGGACACGTCACTTGAACGACTGACTGGCATCCCTAACGATGGATGTGTGACAGGATTGGTGGTGGCCACGTTAGCATAAACGTTTAGTTGCATGAGATAAATGGTAGAGGAATATATCGTAATTTAAGGATGATTGTTATTTATGTGTGATGCTTATCTTTTACTATTTTTAAATTATATGCTATGTATTCCTTTTCCAGTTATGATGATAGAACTGTTTCTTATCTCCCTACTTCTGTATTTTGTATATGTTTATCTTATTCCATGAGAAGACTTTATGGAGGAACTAGTTGCTGAGGAATTTGAAGGAACTCTGTATGAACCGGATGCAGAAGGACAAGATGTGGATTCGAGCGGTAGAATTTAGGGAGTTTATGGCCAGTGCGTCTTGTGAGACGTTTTATTTTCAGCTAATTATAACAGTTTAGATAATTAGGGATCTGCGAGGGATCCTAATGAGAGGATACCCTAAATAGTGTTTTGTATGATGATGGATAAACATAGGTGTGTATGCATAATATAACTTTGGTGTGTTTAGCTTTCAGAAATGTATGTGTTATATTCAAGTTTTTACGTGAGTAAGTTTAAATAAAAAATTATTGGCACAACGAGGTGTCTCATTTGGTATCAGAGCAGTTTGATTCGGATCGGACTGTGAAGTCGTGGATGTTGTTATTGGCCGTGTCAAGTTGAACCCGCACAGGGTATTAACTATGTTTAGAAGGTGGGTAGTATGTCCGGACTCGATAGATTCGATGTGATAAGCACGATGCGATAACTAACATTAGTATGGCATATAATATTTATATACTTGTTTATGTAGTATTATATATCATACGGATGTGAGCTGATGGTTGCTATTACGAGTAATCTATGACTCAAAGAGCTCATAGTGAAGGAAGAGGTAAGAATGCGAAGGATGGTGAAGAGAATAGTGGACTTCCTAGGACTAGAGGAGAAAGAGTTCCTTAGCTTTAAAGAAGGAAGTATATCAGTAGGTGAGTATACTATAAGATTTGAGTCTCTGCTCACTTTCTCCAAGTTCTAACAAGTGCATCCGGATGAGAACTGGATATGTAGAAGATTTGAGGATTGGTCTGATAGATTTGTTGCAAAGAGAAATTATTCCTTTGGGAATTTCAAGGATTTTGGAGATGTTAGAGAGATAGAGTTTGCTATAGATCTCATACCAAGGATAGAATCGATATCGCTAGAACCTTATCAAATGTTCCCGACACAGATGGCAGAGCTTAAGAAGCAGTTGGATGACTTGTTGAAGAAAGAGTTTATCCAGTCAAGGGTTTCACCATGAGTGGTGTTGAAGCTTCAGAATCTGACGATCTCATACAAGGTAGTTGTGACATAGCCGGTAACCTTTTAACTATACTTTTCGATTTGGGTACAATGCATTCTTTTATTTCGATGGATTGTGTGAGATATTTGAATTGGCATGTTTCTTCCTTGTTATATGATTGGATTGTTTCAACTCCAACTGTTGAGCCAGTTATTGTGAATTCTATGTGTTCAAACTATCCTATTGTTATTCAGGATAGGCACTTTCTTGATAATCTGATATGCTAGCTATAATTTCAATTGATTTCCTTGCATGTGAGGATTTGTGCTCACATTCTTATATAACCCTCAGTGTATTAGACATTTGAGTGGATTGATTGGATGGTATCCATTATCTGTCTATTTTAGTATTTCTTTGAAAAATATGTTATGACTATTCTTTGAGTTGTAACACAGATTACTTCTTGGTAACAGATTGGCCTACTTCTTGATTATGTTATCAGTAATTGTACTATTTCCAGATTGGCCGAAAGAATTAAATCCATCCGTACATAATCCCAATCAAACGTTCTGAGGGTCTTGCGAAAACGCCCTATGAACCCTATTAAAATGCTTCCAAGCTTCTCCATCTGATGGATGACACAAGACATCTTGCTACCTCTGATGCTCACTATGCCACCTCATGTGAGATGTAGTGGCCATTGAAGAGAACAATCTTGTAAGTCTTAGGACGAGCAGAAAGTACCACATCTTCTTTAGAGCGGTCTTCTTCTCAGTGCCCCTCCTAGTAGTTGTCTTGTACCTATCCACTCCACAAAATAGGCAACATGTTATGCTCTCCACTGAATCATCTTTGTAGTATAACATACATCCATTCGGGCAACAATCAATTTTGAAACACCCCTGGCCTAAATTCTCCACAGACTTCTTAGCATGGTAAAAACTAGTAGGCATCCGATTGTCTTCCGGCAACACCTTGGACATACACATGGCTAGGCGATTAAAACACCCTTCTTGCATATTGTTATTAGATTTGATACTCAAGTATTCCATACACATCGATAACTCCGTGAACTCCTGACATCCTTCCCACAATGGAGATCTTGCAGCACTCACCATGTCAACTCCGTGAACTCCCGACATCCTTCTCCTCTGTCTATTGGGAACCCATTCCACCATCTTATCCCCCATCTTCTTATAATGCAACACCAACTAAGAGTCCAGCATGATCCATTATCATCTGCTCGTATGGATTCAATTCTTCCCTCCGCTCACCACTTCCAAAAGGAAATGCATCAGGCCGAGATTTCATCAAGTATATAAGGCATTTGAACATGGAAATGACTATTATGCGAGTGTGAAAAATGTCTTTTTCCTAAACTGTCCCACTTGGACAATTCAAGATTCAATAAAATGAACATACATATCTTGAGAAGGTACGCATGCTCATTAATATTGAATCTCAAACAGGAAACTGATGAGGCTTTTGTAAATTAATATTTAACTCTAACAAAACACTACAAAAAAAAGGTTATTTAGCGACCGAAAATAGTGACCGAATTTGTTGGTTGCTATTTGCGACCAAAATGGCGACCGATTGTAGGATCTACATGAAACCTATTTATAGTTGATACTGTGACCGAAAAAGAGCGTAGCAGAGTTATCGGTCTCTATTTCGGTCGCTAAATAAAGGAAAGTAAAAGTCAAAACTTGCTGACTCTTTAGCGACCGAAATGGCGACCGAGTTAAATGCAATGGTTAAATTGTAATTATATTTGCGACCGATATTTATTCGGTTGCTAAACGGCGCGTAAAAAAATTTAGATAGAGCGATTTAGCGACCGATATTAAATCGGTCGCTAAATTAATGAATTCAAATTTCAAATTAACCTAGTTAGAGACCGATTTAGCGACCGAAATAATTCGGTCGCTAATCATAAAAACCCTAAAACGCACGCGGCCTCCCCCCCCCCCCCCCCCCATTTTCCTTTTCCCTCTTGTTTCTTCCCTTCCCTGCTCAGCTCATCTCCTCCTCTCTTTGTCTGACAGCTCCTCCGGCGAGGCCACCACAAGCGACCCCCACCCCCACCACGAACCAACACGTGCCACCCCTCCTTGCCCCCCATTTCCCTTTCCTTCTTCTCTCCCTCTCTTCTCTGTTACCCCCACCCCCCACCACCGCGAGCCGCCGCGGTCCGGTGACAACCACCCCCACCACTGCGAGCCCAGGTATCCCTTTCCCTCTATCTCTCTGTCTCTCTTCCCCTCTATTGCGTTGTTTTTTTTAATTTTCTTTGTATTTTCTTTTGCCTCCCTGCAGAGCCACCACCACCTGAGAGCCACTGTGCACCACCGGTCCATCACCACCTCCGGTAAGTTCCCTCTCTTTGCTCTCTGCCCTCTGCTCTCTGCTTTCTGGCTCTTTGAAGGCTCTGTTTTGTTTGTATTTTTGGAGCAAAAATTGCAACTTGCTTCTTTTATTTTTATTTTCACAAATCCCTTACCTTGTAAATCTGTAATGGTAAATAGTAGACCATATGTCAGTAATATGGGTGCACTTTTTAGAGAATGCATGAGTTTTATTGGTACTGTGATGAATATAACAAACTTGTGAATCTAGACAGCAGCATTAACTGTGTGTTTGAATAATGGATTTTCAACATGGATTATTGTGTTGCCTTCATATGGTTTGTTGTGTCAATCTGTTGTTGTATCTCTTTTCTGTCATCATTTGTTTTTCATCATAGGTTCATTTAATTATTCCTAATATTTATTCATGCTTCAAAACAAATTGATATGTATAACAGCAGTGTATCATGAAAGTGAAAATTTTGAATGGTTTTAATATAGGTGTAAGGTTCATTTAAATTGCTTTGTGTGGGTGTCCATGGATCCTGACAACGAAAATGAAGAGTGATGCTGGAAAGTTTTTTATGTTGGTAGCACTATTTTAAAGAGCAATGTTAGATACCCTTAAATAGCAATTTGTTTCAAAATATGTTATATGATACCCTTTTAACCTACTTTAAGATTATGCTTGGTTGATGATGCTTAATTTTTTTATGTTGTCACATGAAGACCTAACAGCCATGAGCCATGATCTTTTATTTATTTATTTATATGAATGCTCTGGTTTGATCAATTTCTTGTTTTACTTTGTATGTATATGTGTGTGTACTGTTTGACTTATCTGTCATACAGTATTTGTTACATTCTGTTATTATTTACCCATCTAGCATACAAGCTACAACTTACAAGTGAGCACAAGAGAAGCTCATTTTAGTTACTTTGTGCAATGAGTTTGTGCTGTAAACTTTTAATAGAATCAGTGGGTTTATATGTTGTTTCTCGATAGGATTTGTGTGATGATAATTTAATGTTTATGCATGTGTTTGCCAATATGTGTTGTTTGTTAGTGGAGAGCAGAGCTCAATAGGATGTGATCCAGTCCGAAAGGCTGGATGCTGGTTGTGTGCTGATAATTTAGAGGTTATGCATGTGTTTGACAATTATGTGTTACTTGTTAGTGGAGAGCAGGGCTCAATAGGATGTTTGCTACAATATTTTATCTAAGTTTTTATTGCTTTGCCACTAAAACAATGCCCGGCTTAAACAAGCTATGGTACTGATATGTAATGAAAATGTTTTTTTTATACTTTCATGAGTGGCAAGTGTAGAAGTAGGTTAATGATTTCCAAGTTTATACTTCTATCACAAGAGCCTTTGATGATGTTATTATTTTTTCTTACAGTTTTCTTTGTCGATTGACAACCGCTCTAGTCATCACCCGTTTTCACTATTTGCTTGGAGTTGAGGTAGGTTAAATACTCTATATTTTTCTTTGTTGCTAGTGGTTCTTGAAGACTTTGAATTGATTTGTTGATTGTTAGTGAAGAGCTGAGCTCAATAGGATTCTGGTTGTGTGCTGGTAGATTAGAAATGATGCATGTGGTTGCAATTGAATATGTTGTTTGTTAGTGGAGAGCTGAGCTCAATAGGATGCTGGTTGTGTGCTGGTAGATTAAAATTGATGCATGTGGTTGTAAACTTTATATGTTTTTTGTTAGTGGAGAGCAGAGCTCAATAGGATGGATGTGTTAATTCTATGGATTGATTGCCATTTTTATGTCCTTATTAACGTTTTTGTCGCTAAAATTGTGCTATGTATATAGAGTTAAATTTGTATCTTCTGTTATGGTTAATGAGTTAGAATAGCCTTAGTGGAGAGCAGAGCTCAATAGGATGTGATCCTGTCAAAAAGGCGGGATGCTTGTTGTGTGTTGCTAATTTAGAAGTTATGCATGTGTTTGACAATTATGTGTTACTTGTTAGTGGAGAGCGGAGCTCAATAGGATGTTTGCTACTATATTTTATCTAAGTTTGTATTGAAATATGCTTCAATATATATTTGTTGAAGTATGTTGCAATCCTTATAAGTCAATGGTTTTATTGTATGCTAGAGTTAATTATTAAGTTACGAAAGCCTTAGTTTCCTATTTGAGATTCAATATTAATGAGCATGCGTACCTTCTCGGGGCACGCATGCTCATTGTTTTGAATCTTGAATTGTCCAAGGGGGACAGTTTGGGAAAAAAAAACCTTTTTCACACTCGTATAATAGTCATTACAATGTTCAAATGCCTTATATACTTGTTGAAATCTCGGTCTAATGCATTTCCTTTTGTTCTCCTGGTGCATACTTGATCGCGGTGATTCTCACCGTGCTCGAGTCGTGTACTTGGAGACCGATGGGAAATGCTGCCAAAATTTATCAAGTATAAGGTATTTGAATATGGGAATAACTATTATTAGCCGAGTGTGGTAATGGTTTCTTCTCGAATGGGATAGGTTCATACATTGTCAAAAGAACGAGATTGATGGAGTTATTGGAATGCACCGTAATATATAAGTGTTATTGTAGGATTGGTCAGGCTATTTAATTGCCAGCAATGGATATTCCGGAGAATCGGAAATGGATGTATCGTAGGTTGGATCGGAATAAATGTCTTAGGGAAGAATATAGAGTTGGAGTGGGTGAGTTTATAGAGTTTGTTGTTAGCCATGAGAGATTTATACAGCTGGGCGGTGATCATTTGAGGTGTCCTTGCAAAAGATGCAAGTGTCAATCTTTCAAAAGCATGGATGGAGTTGTAGCCGATCTTTATAAGAAGGGCTTCATGCCTGGTTACTATTGGTGGAGTAACCATGGTGAGATGTTGCCTGATTTAAACCCGATTGTGTTTGAAGGTTCGTACTATGGAAGTGGTGACCGGAGGGAAGAATTGAATCCATACGAGCAGATGATAATGGATCATGCTGGACCATCGGTTGGTGTTGTACTAGAAGAAGATGAGGGAGAAGATGGTGGAATGGGTTCCCAATACATAGAGGAGAATATGAATCCCGAATCTCAAAGATTCTATGATATGCTGAGTGCTGCACGATCTCCATTGTGGGAAGGATGTCGGGAGTACACGAAGTTGTCGATGTGCATGGAATGGTTGAGTATCAAATCTGACTACAATATGCAAGAAGGCTATTTTAATCGCCTCACCAGGTCAGTGTCCAAGGCGTTGCCAGAAGACAATCGGATGCCTACTAGTTTTTATCATGCTAAGAAGTCTGTGGAAAATTTGGGTCTGGGTTGTTTGAAAATTGATTGTTGCCCGAATGGATGTATGTTGTACTATAAGGATGATTCAGCGAAAAGCATAACATGTTGTCGATTTTGTGGTGCGGATCAGTATAAGACAACCACTAGGATGGGCATTGAGAAGAAGAGGTCGCTAAAAAAGATGTGGTACTTTCCGCTCGTGCCAAGACTTACAAGATTGTACTCTTCGATGGGCACTGCAGCTCACATGAGGTGGCATAGTGAGCATGAGAGGGAGCAAGATGTCTTGTGTCATCCATCTGATGGAGAAGCTTAGAAGCATTTTGATAGGGTTCATATGGCATTTTCGCAGGACCCTCGGAACGTCCAATTGGGGTTATCTACTGATGGATTTAATCCTTTTGGGCAGTCTGGAAAAGCATACTCTTGTTGGCCGGTTATCCTGACTCCGTACAATCTTCCCCTGGGGATGTGCATGAAGCGGGAGTTTATGTTCCTAACAGTCATAATTCCGGGTCCGTCTAATCCAAAAGGTAAGATTGATGTGTACTTGCAGCCGCTGATAGATGAGTTGACGATGATGTGGAATGATGGTGTGTTGACATATGACGTATCTTTGAGGCAGAATTTCATCATGAAAGCATCTTTGATGTGGACGATCAACAACTTTCCCGCCTATGGGAAGATGTCGGGTTGGATGACCATGGGGAAGCTTGGATTCCCAATATGTATGGAGCGATCGAAGGCATTCATGCTTAAAAACAGTCGAAAAATCTCATATTTTGATTGTCATCGTCAATTCCTTCCAGAAGATCATCCTTATAAGCGGAACAAGAATGCATTCAAGAAGCGTTGTGCGGAGACAACACCGCCTCCATCACGTTTGACTGGTCCTAATGTATGGCGCAGAGTACAGTACTTACCGCTCGTCCATGAATCCCAAGGAGAACATATTCCTGATTATGGCGTCAACAATAATTGGACAAAACAAAGTATATTTTGTAGGTTGCCGTATTGTAGGACGCAGCTACTCCGTCACAACATTGATGTCATGCATACTGAGAGGAATGTGTTTTTGAATGTGTTTGACACTGTGATGGACATCAAGGGGAGGACAAAGGATACAAATAAAGCCCGATTGGATCTGGCTAAAATTTGTAATCGGAAGGAGCTTGAGTTGCAGGACGGTGGTCGTGGCAGACTTATCAAACCGAAGGCAAGTTATACACTAAGCAAAACACAAAAAGTGGCCGTCTGTAAGTGGGTTAAAGAACTAAAGTTACCAGATGGGTATGCTTCCAATCTGGGTAGATGTGTTGACATGAAGGAAGCAAAGTTACATGGAATGAAGAGTCGTGATTGCCACGTGTTCATGCAACGGTTGCTTCCAATTGCGTTCGACGCATTACCGAAGCAAATTTGGAACCCACTTGTTGAGCTTAGCCACTTTTTCAGGGAGCTTACATCGACAACACTAAATGTGAATCAATTAAAGTATATGGAAGTCAAGATACTCGTTTTGTTATGTAAGCTGGAGCAAATCTTCCTGCCGAGTTTCTTTGATTCCATGGAACACCTGCCAGTTCATCTACCTTACGAAGCAAGAGTTGGTGGCCCAGTCCAATACCGTTGGATGTATCAATTTGAGAAGTAAACAACATCAACTATTTTACTTAATACATATGAAATTCACGAACACGAAATCGTAGTTTAGCTTTCCCTAAAACTAGTAATTATTTGTATGTATCCCTCTTTAATAGGTTCCTGCACTCCCTTAAACACAAAGTCAAGAACAAGGCACGAGTGGAGGGTTCCATTTGTGAAGCATACTTAGTAGAGGAGACTTCCACTTTTGCCTCTTATTACTATCCGGACGAAGTTAACACGAGAAGGACAAGGATGCCTAGAAATGTTGATTCAGGCGAAGGAAGTTCAACTAGTCCTCCTATATCAATATTCAATGATCCAGGTGATGAGTGTGATTTCACCTCATATTTCATGTACATTTTGCATGCATTTTTCATATAGTTTAGGCATATTTAATTTGATTTTTGTTAGTTTTTACCTTGGAACGGGCAAGGCGGTTTCGCGGTGTTGTTTTGCAGGAATTAAGGGTAAAATGCTCAAGATAGACCATGATGGAGCATGGATGAAGATAGAGCTTGAAAAGTGAAGAAAATGAGCCAAGCATAGCCCATCACGGCCTAGCCGTGATGACCATCACGGCCATGATCAAGCAAAACTAGAAAGAAAAGAATGCAAAAGTCAGAAGCTGTCATGGCCTAGCCGTGATGCCCATCACGGCCGTGACACGTCAGCTGAACCAGACCCTCAACAGGCAGAACCGATCACGGCCTAGCCGTGATGAGTGTCACGGCCGTGACAAACCAAAATTTGAAGACGCGCCCAAGGCAGAACCCGTCACGACCTGGCCGTGATGGCCATCACGGCCGTGACACGCGCCTAATCTATAAATAGGCATCTGGGCAGAACAGAAACCAGACTTTTACCCTAAAAAGTCATATTCTCTGAGCTAGGGGGTTGTGTGACTGCTGTGGAAGGCTTCCATGGAGTTTCTTCTCTCCCTTGTCTCTATTATCATGAGTAGCTAATTCCCTTTTTGTTGGGATTAGATGTAGCTAAACTGAACCTCATGTAATTGCCTTGTTGTATTAATCTATGTGTATGCCTTCTTATTAGTGTTTGATTCCTATGCTTAATGCTTTTCGTGGTCTGATCATCCATGAATTGATTTTGAGATTTGATTTGCAATGGGGACGTTCTTATCAATTCTTGATCTGGAATTAATCACCTAGTAAACCTTGCATCTAGGAATGTATTTTGGTTTATTAGTAATCGTGCAATCCCTACTCTTAATGCAAATTCACTAATTAGGCCACCTAAGGAATTAGGGTTTAATTAGGGGATTTAGGCTCTTGTCATCTAAGGAATTAGGGCTTGAGTAATCTTGTGGGTTGATTTTAATATTTGAAGCATAAACTGGATTGAGGGTCTTGGTATTGCATGAGGCTAAGGTTTGGTGAAGTTTAATCCTAACATCTTTCATCATATTTGAAGAACCATTTTTCTGCATTCCAAGTGTTCGATAAAAATACAAAAAGAACTTTTTCCTTTTATTTTGCTTATTTTAACTCTTGATTGGGCTTGGTATTTAATATTGAGCTCCCTTCCATCCAAAGGTTTGCTTAGATAGTAATTGATTTGTAACGTGCTAGTACTTGTCTCAGTCCTCGTGGGAACGATATCTGTCTTACCTCTTTATTACTTGTATGACTAGGTATACTTGCCGAGACTCGTCAACACCAGGAAGATTTAGTGGCAAATCAAAAGGATATTTCTTGGAGCAGCGTGACATTAATGCTGCTCATCTGTATGTCCTTCAAAATTGTGAAGAGGTGGCGCCATATTTAGAGTAAGTTTCTACAATGTCTTTTATAAGTTCAATTGACATTTATGATTATTAATCGTCCTGCTGTTAATCTCCCATATGTAGGATGTACGGCAATTTTCTAAGGGATCTCCAACCTGACATTTCAAACGATCAGGTTGATCGAGAAATTACTTCTCACTTTGTTACGCGGTTCAATAAATATGTAGGTTAAGCATCTTCATTTGTTGCAATACATTTTATCTCCTTAAATATATAGCATGTATAAGAATAATATAATATTTGATTTTTTAGGTACTAGATCCAGAAAACAATGTTCAAAATCCATTGTTGACAAATTTGGCATGGGGGCCTAACAGATGGGTTACATAATGGAATACTTACATTGTAAATGGATATAAATTTAACACAAAAACATGGAATGAAGGAATGCAGTCGTGTAACTATGGTGTTTGTGTGCGAGCCACTGATGGCAATGTAGAGGAAGATTTCTATGGGTTTCTAACTGACATCCTTGAACTCGATTATACCGGTTTCCCTGTGATGAAGTTAGTTATCTTCAAGTGTGATTGGTTTGATCCTACTCTTGACGTAGGGACACAAATCGATAAAAAATATGGTATTGTTCAAGTTAGGCTGTCTCGAAGGTATAATAAGGCGTACGGCCCATTCATTTTTTCACAACAGGCAGATCAAGTTTGTTACTCGCCATATCCCGAAGGACATCAGGGCTGGTTGGGTGTTATTAAGATAAAGGCTCGCAGTATAATTACTGATAATGTAATCAACCAGCCTGAAAAAGATGCTCCGTACCAAGATGATGAGTTTTCAAGACCCCACGTACCGTTGCAAATTACGCCGGACATTATTGTTAATTCTCTAGCGGACATTTCTGAAAATGGGGAAGAAGTTGAAAGAGAGTTAATGGATCAATCCGAGTTGGACGCATCTAGCGAAGGCACATTCCGATCAAGTGAGAGTGATGGTGAATTTAGTGACGGAGGTTCTACTTAGGTAATTTATTTATGTCATAATTCATTGTGTAAATGTCATTCTACTTAGGTAAATTATTTTTGTATTATTTACACTGTTGTGTAATCATCTTTTCATTTTTTACACAAATGGCAGATTACTGTAGAGGTAGGGGTCGTCGTGGAGGTCGTGGCAGAGGTCGTGATGCGAGAGTCCCTTCGCCGGCCGACCCACAACCTTCAGATTGAGACCACCCTACCAGCACATCTGTGGACGGGACACCTCAGGGTGATGGAGTTGCACCCCCTACCCAGCCTCATGTGGTCGGGACACAGGCTGCACCCTCATCATCCACACCTATGACAAGACCATCATCATCATCGGGACAGGAAAGTCGTGGTCCATCTGACAGGAGGATTCTTCTTATCCCCAAGGGGGATAACGAGTAAGCTAATTTAATTTTTTAATATATATAAAGTATCGTTAATTTCTATTTACTTTTTTTTTTAATTTATTTATAACATTTATTAATGCTCTAATTTTGCTGCAGCTTTCTGCCCGCGAAGGGCCCTTCTGATTCGATATCGAAGATCCTGCGACGCAAGTTTAATGGTCCATGGCCTACATGGAAGGCCATCCCAGGGGACCATAGGGATCAGTTGTTTCTAGAGTTTAAGGTAACAATTTATTAAGTTATTTAAATTAAATTTACATTATATATATATATATACACACACGAATTTTATAACAACTGTACGTTGCAGAAAGAGTATAGGTGGGACGTAGCTTTAGAGAGTCTCGTCAGGGACATATTTGAGCATAAAGGCTCACGGGTCATGAAGAATCTGACGAACAAGCTGAGGAAGGGTAATAATAAGGGGAAGTGGGTGAATCCTGAGATCAGGAGGCAGCTGGACCAGTACTGGTCTACTGAGAAGTTCCAGGAGATCCAGGCTACAGCTCGGCGTAATCGAGCTTCTGATGGTGGCGCATGTGCTTGGACTGGCGGGTTTAAATCAGCCGCCGCCCACTACGACGAGCTGGTAATACATTAAACTTTTGACTTATTATACTATTTAATTAGTTTTCATTTTTCATTATTCTTATGAATTTAAGATTATATTTTTTTGTGCAAAAAGCACAGAAACAGCGAGCCCCCACTACTATGGAGTTGGTGGAGATGATGAAGAAGTTGAAGTCGGGGACATGGGTCAACGACAAGGCCCGTAACTATGTTGTAAGCAACAAAACAACTTAGTGTTTACTTGTAATTTATTATAAATGATTTATTAATATTGATTATAATTTTAACTAAATCTCTTCAACTATACTTTGTAGGTGGGCTTCAACGAGAAGAAGGACGATGCCATATCACGTGCCTCACAGTCACAAGATGAGGCCTTGACTGGTGATGGGCCCAGCTCTCCTATCTCCGTCGACGATAATGCCATTTATTTGGAGGTCGTTGGGGGAAGGAACAAGAAGGGCACGTGTATGGCCTCGGACACGTGGGAGGCGAGTTCATCGCTTCATCATCCGGCACGCCTGCTCCTTCCTACGCCGATACCGTCCCTAGGGAGCAGTTCAACCAAATGCAGGACACCATCACGCAGTTGAACGCGGAGCTTCGGGAGAAGAGCGAGAGAGAGCAGCAGATGGCGAACCAGATTGCACAGTTGACTCAGGCACACCAGCAGCTGATGCAGACGAGCATCGAGCAGGGCCAGACACTAGGGCTGGTGTTGGAGCGAGATGAGATCCAGACTCCGATTGCTCGGGGTGATGCTCAGCGGTTGTGCCGCTGCTGCTTCGTCGCTCCTCCGGTTTCGCCACCCGGCTATCGATCTGCTCTCTGCGAGAGGACGATCAGATAGCAGACGTCGGTGGTACGGACGCTGAGGATGATTGGATTCCTCCACCTCCCCCTCATCATGACTGATTTTTTTTTTTTCATATTTTTGACTTTAAACGATTCTTGTACGACACTTTGGATTATTTTTTTATATATATTCATTATTTCTTATGATTGTATATTTCATTAGTAATTTGGTGTGTTTTATTAGTATTTTTGCTAAACTTTAAAGAAAAACAGAAAAAATTTATTATTTTAAAAATTTAATTTAAAAAAATTAATAAAAACCAGTTTAGCGACCGAATTAGAAACTAATAATTCGGTCGCTAAACTTTAGTTACCATTAACAGATTGTGGTCTAGCGACCGAAAATCCGTCGCTAATATAGGTTAACAATAACCAACATTGGCGACCGAACTTGCGACCGATAATCGATCGCTAAAAATGGTTACCCAAACAATGCGACCAACCGTGTAGCGACCGTTTTTTATTATTTAGCGACCGCAGTTACGGTCGCCATTTAGCGACCGAATTATTATTTCGGTCTCTAAAAGGTTAGCGATCAGGTTATCAGCTACCACCATGAATTGGTCGCTAATTCGGTCGCTAAATTAAATAGCGACCGAATTAGAAAGTTTAGCGACCGAATATGCCGTCGCTAAACAGTTCTTTTTTTGTAGTGAAAAATAAAATCATAATTATGTATTCACTTTATGACAAAACAAAAAACAGATTAACTATTATTGCACACACTTGGATAAAATTTATCAGCATATATAACCCCTGAATCACACAACCTATTGAGCTCCTATCTCCACTAACAAACAACACATAATTGGCCAACACATGCATCATTTCTGAATTATCATCACACAACCAGCATCCCGCCTTTCGGACAGGATCACATTCTATTGAGCTCTGCTCTCCACTGACAAACAACACATAATTGGCAAACACATGCATCATTTCTAAATTATCGGCACACAACCAACATCCCACCTTTCGGACAGGATCACATTCTATTGAGCTCTGCTCTCCACTAACAAACAACACATAATTGGCAAACACATGCATCATTTCTAAATTATCGGCACACAACCAGCATCCCACCTTTCGGACAGGATCACATCCTACTGAGCTCCGATCTCCACTAACAAACAACACAGTGATTCACGTAAACATTACAAACACCACACAATCAGAATCTATTTACAATGAACAAGCTTAATAGAGAGTGTTGAGACAACTTCTGAGAGAGAAAACAAAGAATCGAGTAAGGATAAGGGGAGGAGCCGGAGACAATAGAGACCAGAATATGACAACAAGGTCCTATTGTGAATAAATTAAATTAGTCCTTTCAAATCTAATCACTATTCTTTTCTCTCTTTTTTTTTGAAAAAAATCAAATCACTATTCTATATATACAGAATCCAGTACAACTATATATACAAAAACATAACAACAATTTACATAAAAAAATTAAGCCATAAAACATCAAATATAACAGTTGCAACATATTTTTGAGCATACATACAATAAGACTTGCTCTATCTAGTATTGGGTTCTTAATACCTTGAAGGTAAGGTTGTTTCTAATATATATTTGGATACTATTACATATGACATTGGTTTTAGCAATGAAATCTACTTGCATGACTCCGCATACCAGTTTCCTAATTTAAAAACCAAAAAGCATAAAAATGACATAAAATTAGGCTTCAAATGAGCTGCAATCTTCTCAAAGATATCACATTAATTTACACCTTGCGTATTCTTCTTTTGATTCCAGCTCATGCAAGTCCCTTGTAGATAAACCCTAATTAAAAAGCTAAAGCAAACTAAAGCTACTCTTGTCTCTAAACTCTATGTTCCTTGCTTTGTCTCTAGTCTTTCACTTTCAATGTTTATATCAATAGCACAACCATTAATATTTACCCATCAATAGCCCACCTTAATTTCCAAAATACGCACCAGAAGAATTTCTATCAGAATTTTTATTCTAATCTTACAACACTCATCTATTTATTTAGCTCAATCAAACATACTTCAAACTTGAACACATCAATGACAACAAACGGACTTGAACCCTTTTTAGAGAAAATAAAAAGATAAATCACCAACCCAAGCAAATTACATGACAAAGTAATTTACTGTTATTGTTATTATTTACATTGACTAAAGAAGAAAATAAACATGCTTCGACACAGTAAAGGAAAAGGAACGTGATTAAAGAAAAGGAAGGTTGCCATTTTGTTTTATTGCTTTTTATTTAGTTTATGCTAAATAGACTATGAGAAAACATCATTAAACAGAAAGTGGGAGAGAAATAAGCATACAAATTAGAGTCAATGTGAAGTGGACCAAACCAAATGGAGAGAATGAATTTACATGTAACAAGATTAGAAGAGAATTGTGTCAAACAAAAGATTACAAGAGATTGAAAACATGAGGATTAAAATGCAGCAAACTAAGAGGAATATCACAGAGCAATTGTTCAGTTCTCTTACTGCATATCAGCATCAACAAGTCACAATGTAACAGTGGACAGAAGCACGAAAATATGGCACATCCATTGGGCAATACTATCTGACTTTTAATAATGACCATTGCAAAATTATGATGGTGTTAATTTATAACTTTCGTCAAACAGAAGGTGGGCAAGACATAGAAACACAAGTTGAAGAGATGAATTTATATATACATCAAAACAGTGAAGATAGGAGAAGAGAGAATAGAGGGTTACCTAGAAGGGGTTTCTTCATATCTTAGCAGGACTGGTGGTGGTGTCATTGGAGGCGGTGCAGTGGTGGTGTTGGTGGTGGCGCGCTGCAGAGAGAAAGAGGGAAATTTGTGAGAGAGAAAGAAAGGGAGGGAGAAAGAGTAAGAGAGACAGAGAAACAGAGAACCGGACGTTGTGGTGGTGTTGGTGGTGGCGCGACCTCAACAGGGACTCTCTGTGGTGGCCAGAGCAAGGACGGGGAGCAGAGCATGAGAGAGCAAGAAAATAGAGAAATGGGGGAAAAGAGGGGAAGCTCGCGTATTAGCTATGGATTGTAAATTTAGTGACCGAAATTCTTACCGGTCGCTAGATCGATCGCAACAGACAATAACTTAAAATCGGTAGCAATTTGGTTGCTATTTGGCTGCCAGGTAAATATTCATTTACACGTTTTAGCAACCGGCGTGGAATCGGTCGCTGTTTGGCTCCATTTGACTTTTTTCTAAAATTAGTTTAGCGGCTGACGTGGAATCTGTTGCTGTTTGGCTCCATTTCAATTTTTTCTGAAATCAGTTTAGCGATTGATCGATCACAATATCGGTTGCAAATTAGTCAAAAACTGTTGAATTTTTAATTTATTTTTTTAGCAACCGATTTTGCGACTGCTAGCTTTGCTACCAAATAGATCGGTGGCAAAATCGATCGCAGATTACCTGTTGCTGAACATTATAACAGATGCTTAAATCAGTAGCAGTTTCCGTCGCTGTTAGCGACCGAGTGTATCGGTCGCTAACATTCGGTCTCTATTTTGACTTTTTTTTGTAGTGATTGAAATGATACATTGATGTTAACATTGTTGGTTATTTAATTTTTTTTATTTCAATTAATTCTACTTTTTCTATTAATGTTTTAATTATTTTTTATTGCTCCTTAATGTCTTTTGATTCTTTGTCCTTGACTTAAAAGGAATTTTAATCATGAGTCTTTAAAAGGCTATTTATACCGACATGTTTTCATTTGGCATTTTATGATAGTGAAATACTTTAAATAAGATTTTTAAACCAGAAATTTATTTGGTGTAAATCTTGAACGATTTATTTCTCTTTGAATTCAAATAAAAAAATCTATGAGAAATATTTATAGTTTGGTTGATGTTGTGGTTGAGAAGAAGCAAGTTATGTTGTGGTGGTTCTAACTTGTAAGTGGAAAGTCGTGATCTGATGATGCATTTAAATGCATATATATGAAAAGGTATGGTGATCCTCCTAGGCCAATGGTAAAATTGGTCTAAGGAGATGATATAATTGTTGGAATCATTCTCGGACGATTTTTGTGTGGCAAGTGTAAAAAAATTAAAATGGATGATAGAATTTGGGGCTACCAGATATATTTGTGCAAATAAATGTTTTCTGCATCCCACATTTTTGTAGGAGATAATGGATTTCCCACTATGTTGAAAGTGCATTATGCTAACTGAATTTTCAATTCAAAGATTATGTGTTCACTCTTTTGTGTTGTAATTATTTAGAGATCATCCAAACAAAAATTTGTTGTAAAATAGACAATGGGATTGCAAGTGGAAAAATGAATATTTTTTTATAGACATACGTATGTGTTATAATTCAGAAAAGGAGCCACCGAATGATGATGCCTAATTTTTGAGAGGTCAAAAATGAATTTGACCGATTTTCTCACAAAGCAAAAAGCTAGTGAGTAAAACATCGAGGGGATGGGACATAGCCAATGTGAAATTAATGGTGATGGTAACCCAACCTTTATGATTGGAGATCCATGAAGAATGTTTATATGGGTAAAAACAAGTCACTTGTTAGTTCTGCTAGCACAAATAATTTTGTCCCTTCCTATGGTGTGAGAAGTGCTAGACTGCATATATTGAGGGATAAGCTAAAAGTTTTTAATGAATTTCATATCCCTTATGGATGGTGTATGAGGTGTAGCATACACTTGATGAAATCGCTTATATGAGTGTGAAGTGGGACCGCTTGTATGAGATTGTGGCATAATCTCTAGAGCACTCATGAATTACAGGCGCGCATGGCCAATTGGCACAAAACAACGTAATAGCAAGAATTGTGAGGGTGTAATGTGATTGGTATACCTCTAATATACACCAAAGTGTTTTGGTTCATAGAATTTTACTTCACCGACTCACTTATATGGTATGTATATCAATCTAGGTCTTGTTCATAGTCCAAAAGTCATCAGATTTGAAGTATTAACACGCATGTGATCAACTCTGACTTTTATTAATTGTTCTATCAAAATAATTTAATATATGAAAGATTTTGATTTCATCATTCATTACAATTTATTTTCTCCAACATTTTCTTTAATGCCTTAATTCTATTTTTTTGCTATTTATGTTAATGTTGTAATTCCTATTAATTATTTTAATTATAGTTTTTTTGGGTAGAGAGGCGAAAACTAACAACACAAAACAAAGAGAAAAGAAAAGATTATGCATATGGAAGAGTATATATTTGGGAGATATCAACCCCTTAAATGTATCTCAATAATTTGAGGAATTAGTCTCTGCCTCACGGCAAGAGCATACCTGGATTCAACAAAAAAAAAACAAAGTGAAAAGAAAAGATTACATCCTTATAAAATTAACTCCAGCAGCATCGGCACAAAGGAAGCTGCTAAGATCACGGGGAGGAGAGTCAAGGATCTTCAACCTGCATGCTGGCCAACACCCATCTTTGCTAGAAGGTCAACACAACTGTTACCTTCCCGAAGAGTGTGTTGGAGTTGAACTGCCCAGTCCATGCGCAACATATCTTTTATGGACTGAATCAACGAGGCATGCTGGTGCATAGGATGTGTATGATTCTCTGAATAGAACTTAATTAGAGCTGGTTGGGAATCACTGTAACAGCAAACAAATCTATGACCCATGTCCCAAGCAACTTTAAGACCATGATATATATATATATATATAGCCCAGAGCCCCGCATGCAGAATATTAGATGTGCCAATGACAGAAGAATTTCTAGCTCTCTAATACCACCACAAGCAAGCAATGAAATTAAAGCTCCCTTCGGTCCCATGTTGTTATCTCTAATCCAAAGGACGTGATGCATTTGACTGTAGAAAGCAGTATCACGGAACTGCATTGCTTCCCAGAGGCGTCTGGAGACGGGGGCAATGGTTTATGGCAGTAGTACTGGAGCCATCACCTATTCGCATACTATAACCATCCCTTAGGATCATTTTTGCCTTGGTAATCAAGTTCCAAATATAGGACCCAGTAACATGCCTACCATCGATGAAATTCCCATGCTTCACATATTTCTGACATACAACTCTAGTCCACAGCTTCTCTTAATCATGTTTCATGTCCCAAACCAATTTATTTACCCAAGAGGGCAGTGTTGGATTCCCTGGCCATTCTAATTCCCAGCCCCCCCAAGTTTTCGGGTTCTATAGTAACGATGTCCCAATTAACCAAGTGAATGCCTCTATTAGCCAAACCCTTCCAGACAAAATCCCGGGTAATCTTGTCAAAAAAGTTAATATTGTGAAAAGAGAAGAACAAAGTGGAGTGAGCACACAACACTCAACACTTTCTCAGAAAATCAATCATGCACACGAGGCAGAGAAATTGGAGAATTGAAAGTATTCTCATTGATTGATTAAACTGTACAGAAGAGGCTATATATAAATATATATATATATATATATATATATATATATATATATATATATATATATATATATATATATATACAACTGTTAACTTACAAAGCAAGCTAAAGCCTATGAAAACTAACATAACTAATTTAGCTGTCATCTAACTAACTAACGGTTTTGGTACAAACTGACTATTTTGACACCCCCCGCAAGCTGGAAGGTGGATATCTAACATGCCAAGCTTGGATGATAGGAGATTGAAGGGTCCTGGTGCAAGAGGTTTAGTGAGTATGTCAGCTAGTTGAGCATGAGTGGAAATAGGCAAGAGATGTAAAATACCAGACTGAACCTTCTCCCTAACAATATGGCAATCAATCTCGATGTGTTTGGTCCTTTCATGGAGCATGGGATTGGCTACTATATGTATTGCCGATTGGTTGTCACAAAAAATAATGGCTTGTTGTTTGGGAATATGAAAATCATGCAGAAGATACAACAACCATTGAGCTTCACAAGTGGCTTGGGCTAATGCTCTATATTCGGCCTCGGAGGATGATCTAGATACTGTAGTTTGCTTTTTGCTCTTCCAAGAAATGAGTGAGGAACCTAAGAAGAAGCAAAAACCATAAACTGATCTGCGAGTGTCTTGACATGTGACCCAATCCGAATCACTGAACCCTTTCAACTGCATAGGAGAATCTGCAGGAAAGAACAACCCTTTGCCAGGTGCTCCCTTAATGTATCTAAGTACTCGCAAAGCTGCTTGGTAATGTGTTGTGGTGGGGCTTTGTAGGAACTGACTTAGATTACTCACAGCGAATGCTATGTCTGGCCGAGAGTGTGTCAAGTATAACAGTCTTCCCACTAGTCTTCGATAAGTGCTAGGATCAGGAATAATTTCACCACAACTACTATGTAGTGTTGCTTTGCAATCCATGGGAGTAGATGATGGCTTTGCTGCTAACAGCCCTACATCTTGAAGTAGATCAAGTGCATATTTTCTTTGGTACAAACTAATTCCCTTTTTAAACCTAGCAATCTCAAAACCAAGAAAAAATTTCAGCTGTCCTAGATCCTTGATCTTGAACTTTGTCATCAAGTAGTTGTTTCATATTCTTGATTTCGGTTAAATCATTGCCTGCCAATATCAAATCATCAACATAAACAAGTATTGTTGTAAATGAAGCACCATCAGCTTTAACATAGAGAGAATAGTCAGCCATAGACTCGAGAATATCCAGATTCTATTAAGATTTGAGAAAGTTTAGCATTCCACTGCCTGCTGGCCTGCTTTAGTCCATAAAGGGACTTTTGTAACTTGCAAACCATTGATGAATCAGTCATGTGTAGACCTGGAGGAGGAATCATGTAGACTTCCTCATGTAAATCTCCATGGAGGAATGCTGTGTTTACATCTAATTGATGTAAGTGCCACTGCTGAGAAGAAGCAAGTGAAAGGAGAACCCGGATTGTAGTCATTTTCACAACAGGACTAAATGTTTCTAGATAGTCAATGCCACAAGTTTGTGTGTAGCCTTTAGCTACCAATCGTGCCTTATACCTCTCTATTGTGCCATCTGCTTTATGTTTGAGTTTAAAAACCCATTTACAACCTATAGTTTGCTTCCCAGGTGGAAGAGTGGTGAGGACCCAAGTCTTGTTCTTTTCTAGAGCTGACAGCTCAGCTTTAACAGCATTGTTCCAATTCTCATTTGTCACAGCTTCTGCATAGCTGTTGGGCTCAGAACAGGATGAGATGGCTAATGAAAAATGTTTGTGTGTGTTGGACAGATTATGGTAAGGAATGAAAGTAGATAGAGGATACCTGACCTGTGACTGAGATGATGATGGTGTAGCAGCTGTGTTCAGGAAGGAACAATGATATTCCTGCAAGTATGCAGGTGGTCTTCTTAGTCTGTTGGACTGCCTTGGTGGAGGAGGAGCTAGAATAAGATCTTGTTGGATTGAAGTTGGATTGATATCAGGTGGTGAAGAATTAGGATTAGGTTGCTGTTGAGGATTTGTGTGTGAAATGTCACAAAAAGGGTCATGTGGGATAAGAGGATTAGTATTAGGAGTACATTGTGGTGTTGTTGTTGGTTCAGTTTCAATGTAGGGAAATCTATCTTCATAGACCTGCACATGTCTAGAAAGGAAAGTTTCTCTATTTTTGAGATCAAATAGAAGGAATCCCTTGGTTCCAAACTTGAAGCTAAGAAATATGCATTTTCTAGATCTAGGATCTAATTTCTTTCTGTTAGCTGAGAGAGTACTCGCATAAGACAAACAAACAAATATTTTTAGATTAGAGATGTCAGGAAGTTTGTTATGCAAAATTTCATATGGGGATTTGATGCTAAGGTATGGTGATGGTTGTCTATTAATCAGGTGAGCAGCATGAGCTACTGCAAAATTCCAAAAAAAATTAGGTAGTTTGGCTTGGAATAAGATAGCTCGAGTAATGCCAAGAAGGTGTTGGTGTTTTCTTTCAACAATTCCATTCTGTTGTGGAGTTTCCACACAGGATGTTTGGTGTAGAATGCCTTTTGCTTGATAAAAGTCATGAAGAGAAAACTCTCTACCATTATCATATCTTATGCATTTTACTTTTCTGTCAAATTGTGTATAAACCATTTGAACAAACTGTTTTATTAGAGAAGGAACTTCAGATTTTTGTTTCATTAGAAACAACCAAGTAAATCTACTTTTATCATCAACTATGGTCAGAAAATAGCGATGGCCAAACATAGATGGGATAGACAAAGGGCCCCAAATATCAACATGTATTATATCAAAGGGAAAAGATGTTTGACTAATACTATTACAAAAGGGTAGTTTCTTTTGTTTTGCTAGATGGCAAGCATCACAAGGAATTCTATCTTTATTACAATGAATGAAAGGGTAAGATCTGTGCATAATAGCAAGTTTATTAAAGGAAGGATGTCCTAATCTCCTATGCCACATATTACAATTGGCTATGTCCAAGACATTTACAGAATGAGATTTGAAGACCATCATACTTGGGGTATTGATTGCATATAGGCCTGATTGCAACTTTGCTACACCAATCATCTTCATAGTGTTTAGGTCCTGTATGACACATTGAGAATCAGAGAATGTTAGTTGACAATGAAGTGTGTCAGTAAATTTAGAAACAGAAACAAGATTAAAACTAAAGTCAGGAATGTATAACACATTGGTAAGGTAGAAATTATCTGAGAAAAAGATGGTTCCTGAAATGTTAGCTAAGATATGGTTACCATTAGGCAACTTGACTGAAATTGGATTGATCTTCCTGAAACTATGGAAAAGATCTAAGGAATAACAGACATGATCTGTGGCTCCAGTGTCCAAGATCCAAGATTTGAGTTTGGGAAAAGTTGACACATTACAAACAATACCTGAAACTTTAGGAATTATTTGAGAAGAACTGAACTGATTTGTACTGTGACTATGAGAACTTTGTAACAGTGCTAGCAAAGCGTTGTGTTGCTCAGGAGTAAAGCCAAGATTCGAACCATCAACACTTTCTTTTTGTGAAGCAACACTATGGTCATCATCAGAAGTGTAGTCATCAGGGGCTGTGCAGTTATTGATGACACTGTTCCTCTTATAATTAGGAGGAAAACCATGTTTCTTGTAACATGTGTCAACAGTATGGCCACTGCGATTACAATATGTGCACATCTTCCTGCCTCCATTACCTCTACCTGCAGACTTTCCCCCTCTACTTCGGTTGTGGCCTCTATGATTCTCAGCAGCAGTAAGAAAGACTTTAGAATCATCAGAGGGACCACCAAATTCCCTTTCTTGCTGAATCAAAAGAGAGAAAACCTGATTGATATCAGGTAAGGGTCGCATCATCATAATCTGTGATTTAACATTGGAATATTGCTCATTCAAGCCTTTGAGGAATCGAATAACCTTATCATCAGCTCTATAATTCTTGATAATGGGAACCAATGTGCAAGTGCAAACAACTTGACATAAACAAGAAGGAATTGCTCTAAGACTGTCAAACTCTTGCCATAAGCCTTTGAGATGAGTATAGTAAGCAGAAATTGAAAGATCGCCTTGTTTGAATAGGAAAATTTCTTCTTGTAAATCAGAAATACGAAATGCATCACCTTGACTGAAACGAAACTTCAAGTCATTCCAAACTTCTTGAGCAATTTCCAAGCCAGATACACTTTGTAGAACTTCAAGATCTAAAGCCTGCTGAATCCAAGAGACGACAAAAGTGTTGCATCGGTCCCATGCACCAAATTCGGGACTGTCTTCAGCAGGTTTCGGAAGAGAACCATTGATAAACCGCAATTTGTTCTTAGCCTTCAAGGCTAGAGTCATCGATTTTGCCCATGTATGATAGTTCTGTCCAACAAGGGGAGCAGAAACAAGAACAGCAGCATGATTTTCGTTAGGGTGCAAGTAAAAAGGATTGAAGGGATCAGCAAGAACAATGTTATTTGCCATGATTGTGAAAGAAATGAAGAATCAAAGAATCAAGATGATTCATAAATTGATA
The DNA here is from genome assembly GCA_030762895.1 of Sophora flavescens. Lineage (NCBI taxonomy): Eukaryota > Viridiplantae > Streptophyta > Magnoliopsida > Fabales > Fabaceae > Sophora > Sophora flavescens. The sequence goes on along the minus strand of CM061064.1, from coordinate 167,575,545 downwards.
GAAAGAAGAAGAATCAAAGAATGATGTAAGAATCTGATCGTGTGGAAGCAAGACTCGCGAATGATACCATGTGAAAAGAGAAGAACAAAGTGGAGTGAGCACACAGCAGTCAACACTTTCTCAGAAAATCAATCATGCACACGAGGCAGAGAAATTGGAGAATTGAAAGTATTCTCATTGATTGATTAAACTGTACAGAAGAGGCTATATATATATAACTGTTAACTTACAAAGTAAGCTAAAGCCTATGAAAACTAACATAATTAATTTAGCTGTCATCTAACTAACTAACGGTTTTGATACAAACTGACTATTTTGACAAATATACAAATAAAAACGTGAATTAGAATATTGTAAAGGTGCATTCAAATATAATAGTAACGTAGTAACAGCTATAATGTGCATTTGGAACTTGTAATCGGTGCATATCCTATTCATTGTAGGGACGGTTTTTTGACTCCTTAATTTAGTTTGAAGTAAAGGTATTTTTTTTTATATATATATATATATATATATATAAAGAAGGCCCTTTCTTTGTAGGAGTTCACATGATTTACAGTCAGCGTTTGATTTGAAAGAAAAAATATATTAACTTCTCTTCTTTTTCTCATTTTGTATGATAAGAGTTGATGTAATTCTTATTGTTTTTGCTTCCTAGAATAACATAATTAATATAGTTATTCTTAAATCCCGGAGGATATTCACATTATTATAATTTTTGTGGCGAAATAATCCTCAAGAACAGAATGATTTCACACATATCATACTATAAACTTTTATTGGTGTTTTTTACTATTTTTCTAATTAATTTTTATTTCTCTACTTTATTTTATTTATATATCATTTTATTTATTATTTTTACAACATCTGAAAAGTAACTTATCCCCACCCCCTTATTATGCCTTTACCGTTTGTTTGGTAGAAGGGAAAAACATAAAGGAAGGATGAGAAAAGGAGGAGAAAAATATATTTTCTTTTGGTTAATATCAACGAGATATATAGAAGAGACCCAAAATATTTTTCTCTAGTGAGATGCGGAGAAAACCGAAAGGAAGAGAGATAAGTATTTGAAATTATTATTCTACCCTTGTCTCCTTTCTCTCTCATACCGGTCTTATTCTCTCCATCACAAGCTGTCTTAGAATAGGCTTTCTCCCTCACATTCACCGCTGATAGCGTCATTGACCTCGCCCTCACCGTCTTCCTGCTCACAATATTTGTTGTCGATAAGAGCTTTGTTTTTTGTTTTTTTTGCTTTACTTTTTTCTCATATAGATAAGTTCTTTTGGTGATGTCTAAGGTGAGGGAGCTATAATATCCCTCACCAGTGAGGGAGTGAAAATCCAGGCTGTAGCAGATAACACATGGGGTCATGTCTATAAATTTAAAGTATTAAAGGTAGGCTTTTATAATTATAGTATTTACAATTTAGACCCTGGCATAGTTCTGAAGCTGAGTTAGGGTAATCAAAAGCAAACAACGGTAATGCATCTTTGTTCTTGTGTCAATGCTACATCCTTGTTCACCATGTTTCTTTCATAACATTGATTCAAGTTGAACTATTTTCAAACATCTAACTAACAATAATCCCAAATCACCAAGTTATATGGACATTGTCACAAATTTCAGTGAAGTCACTCGTTTCACGCCCTTGGACGATGGTGGGGAGGGGGGGGGGGGAGCAATTCCCTCGTTGAAATCAAATTGGAAAAGGATACATGGGGAACAACATTGATAAAACAAGCCCCAGAATCTCAGGTTCACAAATCAATATAAACAATGAAACTCACGCGCAGCTGAAGGATTAAGGTAGATGAAACATTGTTCCTTTGAGCTTCTGAACCCACCGGGTTTTGTGCTCTAAAAGTTCTTAGCTCATACTTTTTGTTCTATGCTAAACCCTTAAACCCATTTGTTCTGATGGTGGTTTGGTCACTAAAGATTTTGATGAAAAAATTGTCTTCAAAGTTTGGTGTGTCAAAGTAGGAGTTTACCGCACTAATTTTTATTGGTTTGTCAAAGAAACAAGTTGAATATCTACAGCACTCATCATTTTGGTGTGTCACTTTAGCTTTGTTGTGACCCATATCAGATGAGTTTTCAGAGGATGATAGTTAATCGGAGGGTGACGACCTAAGGGTGCTGAAGGAAAAAATTGATTTATGTATTTTATTTTGATAGGCACTCAGTTAATTTCAAAATTATTTGGGTCAGATTCATAAAAATTTTGGGTAACCAGAACTCCAATCACTTGAACCTCGTCTCACTCATCCAAATTTTATATTAATATATCTAATGATCAAAAAAAACTCTCTCACCATGAGGGACTTATAACTCTCTGGTGGTAGAAGCCACCAGTTCTTTTCCATGAAGTTTTTTCTTTGTATCTTTTTATTATTTTTCTGATAAGGTCCGGGGGTGGGGGGAATAGGCTATGTGGGGTTACTGGGGGATAACGTGAAGGCGTGGGGATAATAAAAATATTATTTTATTAATATTAATATTTATTAAAAATATCATTTTTTTATATATTCATATATAAAAGTATTTATTTAATTATAAGATATTTAAGATTTTAGATAAAAATATTATATATTAATTTTTTAAGAAAGGGCATTTATGTCATTTTGTATATTCTTTCTTATCTTTTTAACTTCTCTCTTTTCATCTTCTTTTATATTTCTCTCATACCAAACCATGCACTCTCAAAACCTACTCTTTTTCCTACCATATTCTCTCTTTTCATCTTCCCACTTTCCATATTCTCTCTTTTCATTTTCTCTCCTAAACCAAACAAAGCCTTAAAGAAGAGATTGAAACACAAAGGAACCAAAAAAGAAAACGCCCATCCACCCAAGCAGCATATGATTAATAAGAGTTCACCAAATTGAGTCAGACATAATAAGCAGAACAATATGTGCAACTGCAACTAATGAAGCAATTAATGTAGCATTAAATAAGTAGAACAATCAAGACTTAATTGTACTTTTGGTGCTCCTACTATTGGTAATGTTTAATTTTTGTCCCTAAAGTTTTTTCTGTGTAAATTTGGTCCCTCTATAGTTTTTCCAATGTTGCAAACACTACAAGAAATGCCCTGATTACCGACGGACAAAAGGTCCTCGGAAATTTTACCATTTCCGACGGTTATAACTCGTCGGTATGCACATAATTATTTTCAGCAACTTCACCAACTGGCTAGCCGTCGAAAAGCCTCACGGTAAGACAACCACAATTTGTTGGGGTCGTCAGTATCGTTCATAGATTTGCGAGGGGCAAGGTCATCGATAAGGGACAGAGGCATTTCCAACGGACAGGGTTATCAGTATCATTCCCTTATTTGTGAGGTGTTAGGCCGTCGGTAAGAGACATATGTGTTTCTGACGATTCTGGAAGTCAGTACTGTTCCCTGGCCGTCGGTAATATTAAATAAAACTAAATAGTCCAACTCTTATATTCACTCTCGACCATGTCCCCCCTCTCCCTCTCCACCCACTTCGATAATCCTCTTCTCTCTATTTTATTTTTCGCCAACGTCTGACCATCTCCGAGAGCTCCAGTCATCACCATTGTGCGAACTCCAGCCACCGCCATCTCTGTTTCAGTCACGTTCAGGTCCTCACCATCATATTCATTTCGGTCGGTTTCCATGGATTCGATGCATATATGAGATTTGATGAGTGTGGGAGGTTTAAGATCAGGCAAAGAACGAACTAGAAGGTTTTAGATTTGGCAAGGGACGGGCCGGAATCATCGATTAGAGGTGACGTGAGGTCACTGGGTTGGATAGTCTGTGGGTCTGGTGGCGGTGGGGGTCTGTGCTAGATGGCGGTGGGGTTCTATGAGAGATGGCGATGAAACTAAGTTTCTGATTTCTGAGGCTGAGGAAAGGATGGTGGTGGGGGCGAAGAGGGAGACGAAGGGAGGTGGCGGTATGGAGCTAGGAGGAAGATGAAGGGGATGAGGGATATATATGGGGAACCAGACAAAAATTATGAAATTAATATAAAAATTATAGTTAATATATAAATATAATAATTTAATTAAAGAAAATATATTAAAATATAAATATAATATTGTTTCGGTTCAAATATAACAAGGCCCAAGGCACTACTCCCTTTTGGCCTAACAAAGGCTCGACCCGACGAAAACCAGCCCCAAAAATGTCAAGAACTTGGTAAACTGCTCCTGCCGACCAAAATTGCTATGCCAATCCCCACCTGTTTCTGTACGGAGTGGGCTTTCCCACCTCGGGAATGAAACCAATCATGTCAATCCCCATGCACGTCAGAAAGGAGGGGTAAACTGCCCATTTCCTCATGACGCACACGATTATTCACCTAAAACCATCATTACGGACATCCCATTCTACTAAGTTAGAAGGATAAGCATGTTACGAAGCAAGGGACAAAATGCTTGGGGTCATCAGGATGAGCCCAAAGTACAGTTATATAAGTAAACCTCTACAAATGAAAAAGGTATGCAATTTCTCTTTACATAAACACTATATACTATCTGCAAGACCATTGCTGACTTAAGCATCAGAGTGTCTTCGCAGGTACCCCCCCCCCCCCCCCCCAATTCGATTCAACACGAAGGAGCTAAAGGAAGAAGAATGAGCCAGAATATTGGGCCAAATCAACAGAGGCCCAATACCATAAGTGACACTGTTGAGTTGTGGTTTTTGACCAGAACATTGGCGCCGGCTGTGGGAACTGTAAACTTCTACCCTCTACCAACATGGTAACTACAAGAGGACAGATCGTACTAGAAAATGACGGAAGGGAGGAAAACGGAGTTATTCGCCGACGCCCGAAGTACAGGGCGTGACTGGATTCGAAGCTCGTTCCCAGTCCGGGAGCTTGGGAAGTAGGACACACACAAGCATTCCCCTTCATCAAGGAAGAAGGCAGTCCCACCATCAATAAGAGTTGTTAAGGAGGCTCCACAAACAGAACGAAGCAATCTGGGCTCAGATGCACCTGCTCGAGGCTTTGAGGCCGGATGCTTCCTCCGAGGACGACCCCACCAATCAGGACATGTCCTTCGAAAAAGTACAAACAACACAGATAACCCACAACCGAACCCGAGATCCTCGACGATCCAGGGGACAAATAGAAGAACCAGTCGGACATCCGTTCACTGACAAGATCATGCGCACCCATGTGCCAACAGACCTTAGGCAGTCAACTAACCTGGAGATGTACAATGGAACTGCGAACCCAAAAGACCATGTAGATACTTTCTTTACCGGAATGTTGTTCCACAGAGTACATGAACACCTCATTGAAATGGCACAAAACAACACTAGAAGGGGGGTTGAATAGTGTTTTCGAAAATCATAGTTTAAGAAGCACAAAACAAAATCTGTGAATGAAAGTGGCTCTGGTAACAGACGCCTTTCAGAACACACTGTTTAGCAACTATATAACACACCCGAGTTAGTTACTTATGACAGTTAAAAAAACTGAATAATAAAGTAAAAGATAGGGAGAGAGTATACTCAGATTTATCCTGATTCACCCACAAACCTTGGGCTACATCTAGTCCTTGGCTTAATGTTGTTGCGCCGGCAAGTGTACCGGGTCGTCGCAAGTAATAAAAATAACACGGTAAGTAATTACCGAGGTCGAACTCAGGGATTGGGCTACCAATTCGACTAATCCGCGGGAAATCTGATACGTTGGTCAAGCGAGAGAAGGTGGTAGAGAGAGAGAGAGTATGATCGCAATTCAAGTAACAAATCGAATAAAGCTAAGGTGATTAAATTCAGAAATTAAAGTATCCAAGGTCTCAAATCCACCTACCCAATCATGTATAGTATCCAAGTGATGATGTATTCCTCCCTAAGTTCAATTATAATGTCAACCGGGACCCCCAATTTCTCCTATATCCACTGTCGTGCTCAATAGGACGTATTCGACGATTGGATTAATTACTTGTTCGGTCTCATAACCCTAATCTCGAATTCTATTAAACCTTGTTCCCTATATGGTTGCACTAATCAAATAAATCCATGGTCGTGCTCATTATTCGATTAATGATTCCAATTCAAGTTCTAAAACGCGACTCGCCGTTTGGCCTCAAACACGTTAACTAGTTAATCACGCAACACATATGATCAACACAATCAATTCAGAATTGGAAAACATTTGCGATCCCGATTCAAGTTCTAAAACGCGAATCGCCGTTCGGCCTCAAACACGTTTAACTGATTAATCACGCAATACATATGATCAAGCATTCAAATCAGAATCGAAAAACATCAATTAAAAAGAGGGGAGAAACACATACATCATATGAACACTATACCGCCATGGGTGGCTTCATTGATCCCTCGGACGAGGGGATTAGTTCCTCATGCCCGTGATGACGCACAAACAATCGGCAATAATCTCCATAATAATAAACTAAAAGAAGAAAAGAAAAGAGAAGGGAGACGCAGCTCCAGAAACAAGGATTCGCACTATAGTTCTGATCTGTGGCTAACAACTTGATATCAAATCCTGATCTGAGACAGCCTTTAAATAAGGATTCTGTTTTCGCTTGGCTCGCGGGGGTGAGCTTACTCTCGCGACGCGAAATTTAGTATTGGCGCGCTTCAATTTTTGGATTTTCGCGAGGCGAGCTTGTATTCGCGGGGCGAGTCTTCAAACCCTAATCTGTCACAGCCGTGATATTCATTACGGCTAAGCCGTAATGGTCTCTGTCTTCCAGGGTTTTCAAACTCTCGCGGGGCGAGATGCAATTCTAGGCTGTGACCTTCATCACGGCTAGGCCGTGATGGTCTCTGACTTCCTGGCCTTCCTGATTCACGAGGCGAGAAGATTGTTCGCGGGGCGAACCAGAGAGCTGACTGTTGCTGCCTTTTTCTGATGTTCAGGTTCGCGAGGCGAGCTTCAAGTCGCGAGGCGAGTGTCTCCAAAAGTGCTTTTTCCACTGCTTCTTGACTTTCCTTGATTCTCCGAGCTTCACTTATAGACCTGAAAACACCAAAAGCAAACAAAAGCGTAATTCTATCCAAAATAAGCTAAAAACTACACAAAAGACGCAAAACGAGTCAAAGTCCAACTTAGGAACAAAACAAGGCAAAATTTGGGCGAAAACGAGAGTGAACTCGAATAAATTGGCACATAAACCCTAGTTCATCTAGTCATAAAACTAGATAAGCCAGAGGCTTATCAAAATACCCCAAACTTAAACCTTGCTTGTCCCCAAGCAAGCTTAAAACTCAAAAACGACTCAAGACTTGGCAAGCCTAAAGATCTAATCAATTTCGCACAAATTTCATGCAACTTTACAAAACAGTTTTCTTCTTTGATTCCCCCCCTTTTTTTCATCAATGTAATCCCCACATTCATCTACTTTAAACAATTGAGAATTTATGATTCATGCCATAATTACTCTAAGTTGAGGTTCAAAGATACACACAAAGGAAGATCACCTATTTCAAACAATTGCCTTCCTCACAAGGGTATGTAAACTTTCACTCATTCGCTCAAATTCGTCAAGGCTTTCAACTTTTTTACTCAGTTTCACTTATCAAGAGCACTTCCCATGAATTTGATTTTCATCTCAAAAATGGTTCCCACGAAAACATGCATGCAACATCAGAAGGTCTTTTAAAGGTTGTAATGAGGCCTGGCTCAGGGTAGGATATACAAGGATAGAGGCTAAGTCCCTAGGATCAATGAGAGCATGAAACTAATATCACAACAATTGAATTCACTCTCATATTATTCTCTTCCTTGCACTTGGTGGCTATACACCTCTTCCTTTTTATATTTCATTTTTCTTGCCCTTTTTGGCACATATTCAATGCTTTTCATCACCTTTTTTTTTTTCAAGCCTTAGTCCCTTACTTCCGTTTTTCTTTTTCTCAATTATGATTCATGAACTTGTAGCCACCCCAAACTTAGTTCCACAACAACACTCACAAAGCTAAAATTCCATACTCTCCTAAATCCTAGGATAGGGGAAAATCATGGTTTTTCTGAGTTAATGGCTTGTGATGTAAGGTTATCAAGAACAATAGGCTTCAAGGCTCAATGTGGCTAACTAGGGATCATTCATCAAGGTTGGTTCAATTTATGGCCAAGTAGTTAATTCAAAGAAAATTGCCTAAATCATTTGATGCAACACATAAACATGCAAACCATGAAGAGATTCAAGCAAATCCGGGAAGTGCAACTTAACAGATGATTCACACAATCAAAAACAAAGTTGGAGGCTCAAATCCTCACCTGGACAGTTTGCAAATTGTTTGACCGAGATACGATTCCTAGTGTGTGCACCCCCTCACCCCAAACTTATCATAAATCAAGTAATCACAATAAATCTCAAAGTTCAATTTTCAATTTTTTAAGTGGGGATCAACTTTTCTACTTTCAGAACCTAGGGGGAAATCATCAATGATCAAAATAATTCATGCAATCTGTGCTCAATTTAATTAGAAACCAACAAGCTTGCCGACACGACATCCATACAACAACTCTTGATCTTCTCAAATTATTCAAGAGTGACAAACAAAAGCAAAACGAAAATAAAAAACAAAAACAAACAAAAGTGAGGAGAGGAGAGAATACTCCCTGATCAAATTTCCATGGTTGCCTCCTCATCAATATTGGTCTCACGGCCTCCCTTCTGTTGCATAGCATCCTGGAAGAACTCCTGCAATTTAAGACCTTAAGTGCAGATTCGCGAGGCGAGAGATAACTCGCGAGGCGAATCTGGAAAATTGTTATTCACACTTTCCAGAATAGCGAGGCGAGTAGTATCTCGCGAGGCGAATCTGGAATTCCCTCAGATGCTGATGCCCAGAATCGCGAGGCGAAAGTAGACCTCGCGACGCGAGACAGAAAAGTAAGCAACCCCAGAGATTCAGGGCTTCTGTCTCGCGAGGCCAATGTGGATTCGCGTGGCGAATCAAGCTTTTTTTTTTTTGTGAAAATGACAGAAACTAAAACCAAAGGATACCTAGCTTGGGTTGCCTCCCAAGTAGCGCTTGTTTAACGTCCCGAGCCTGACTCAAGTCACCCCTAAAGGTTAATCCGGACGTAGATCTTGCTTGCCATTCCATGCCTCAGTCCGTATTCTGTAAGCTCTTGCTCTTTCATAAGCCCTCCTACTGTTCCCGGACAACTCATCTAAGTCCAGCATCCTTCTATAATCAGCACGAACTCTCCACCCCGTGATGGTCTTTTTTTTGGGATCAACTCATTGTTTGCATTGACCACCACGGTTGTGCCACCTTTCAACCTTGGTGCTTTACCCTTCTTTTTCTTGCGCTTGCTGCTGAGCTCTTCCTTTGCACTTTCTTCCCCTGGGAGACTCGGTAAGGCTTCCATGTCTTTCAACCACTCGAGATAGACCTCATCCCCCAAAGGGTCTTTTTTCTCACTGTCCCCATCATGGGATTTTACCGACACTTGAGCAAGTGAAGAACCATGGGCTTCTCTAGTTGCCCTTGCCTTGGCAGTTGGATCCACCATATCCAATCGATACACTTCTGTCCTGTCTGCAGGGTGCTTCATTACTTCAAAGAGATTGAAGACTACCTCATCATCTTGCACCCTTAGAGTGAGTTTCCCTTTCCGCACATCTATCAAGGCACCCCCAGTGGCCAAGAAGGGCCTACCCAATATGAGAGGAACCTCGGCGTCTTCATCCATATCAAGCACTACAAAGTCCGCCGGAAATATAAGCTTGTCCACCTTCACTAACAAGTCTTCGACCACCCCATAAGGATATTTTATAGAGCGGTCGGCCAGTTGGAGCGACATCCGTGTATCCTTAACTTCTTGGATCCCCAACCTCTTCATCATAGAGAGGGGCATCAAGTTGATGCTTGCCCCTAGATCACATAATGCCTTCCCTACAGTCATCTCCCCAATGGTACATGGTATTGAAAAGGAACCGGGATCCTTCAACTTTGGAGGGAGTTTTCTCTGAAGAATGGCACTACACTCCTCGTTCAAAGCAACCGTTTCCTCGTCCACTAATTTCCGCTTCTTGGTGAGAAGATCCTTCATAAATCGGGCATATGATGGCATCTGTTCCGAGGCTTCCGCAAATGGAATGTTAATCTGAAGTTTTCGGAAGACATCAAGGAACTTATTGAATTGCTTATCCTGTTGAGGCTTCTTCAATCTTTCAGGATACGGTACCTTCATGTAGGGCGGGAGGTCTTAGGGTTCAACCCACTTCTTCTTTCGGAACTCTTCATCTACAAGTTTCAGCCTTCCCCCTTGCTCCGGTGCCTTGTCGCTTGCCAACTTTTCTTTTTCAGATTGCTCTTCCTCAATGTGTGGTTGTTCCGGGGCCTTGTCATCCTGAGAACTAGTTGTACCCCTGTTAGGTTCCAACACCCTTCCGCTTCTAGTAGATATGACATTGCATTGTCCCTTGGGGTTGTTCTCGGTATTACCTGGGAAAGTGCCTGGGAGACGCTCATTAAGTTGCTTTGCAAGCTGGGCCATTTGTGTCTCTAGATTGTGAATTGTCGCCCCTGTATGCGTTGTTAACTTGTCAACTTTCGTATTTATGTCGATTGACAATTTCTCCATTGCTGCATTCATCTTCTCAAAAGTTGTGCCTGTAAAGGTTGACAACTTCTCAAAAGCCAGCTCCCACGGTTGTCTTCCACCATCTGTTATTTGCAACTGACTAGGCCCTGGAAGAGCCTGCTGGGTATTGCACTGCTGAATTCCAATGTTCGGCCTTATACCCCCTTTGAGGTTGTTGCCAATTCTCTTTGAGGAGGTTGTTGACCGGTTAGACCACCATTAACATTACTCCAAGCGAAACCCTGGATGATCTCTCCTCATGTACCCCTATTTTGATTCTCGATTGTAGTCATTTTGTCTTGCTCCTCTTATAGTTATTCGGGGGCACACAGTGTCATAAAAGTTGTGGCATGAGTCCACATGTTCCTGAGGGAAGTTGAATGGACAGTTTCGAGTGTCATGATCTCCATTACAATTACCACAACCTGGAGGCATTCCCTCGTGTATCACATTAGCCTTCTTGTTCTCTGACAAAGCCGCCACTTGCATCTTCAATGATTTGACTTGCTCTAAAATGGCTTCCATTGTTCCAGCACTAACTCCACTTGAGTTTTCCCTACCATGGTTGTAATCATTATATGACATCTTCTCCAATAATGCCCATCCATCCTCAGCTGATAAATATGAGAAAGAACCGCCAGCTGCGGCATCACAGTTCATCTGATAGCGTCCCCTCAACCCATTAAAGAAGTGCTGAACTTTGGAGACGGGGTCAAAGAACGCTGAAGGGCATCTTCTCAATAAGCCATTGTACCTCTCCCAAGCTTCATTATATGTTTCATCCTCTGTCTGCCTGAAAGTTGTAACGGCTATTCTTGCTTGTGCCGCTTTCTGAGGAGGAAAATATTTGGTTAGGAACTTATGTGCCATTTGCTCCCAAGTTCTGATGCTGTTCCTATCCAAGCTGTCTACCCAATCACGAGCGACATCCCTAAGAGAGAGAGGGAAAAGCCGCAAGCGAAACTCATCTTGTGAGACTCCTCTTGTCTTCTGTAAGTCACAAGCTTCAAGGAAGCGAGTGATGTGTCTATGAGGGTCCTGTTTGCCACTCCCATCAAACTGATTCTCCCGGATCTGGAATGTGACACATGCTTCAACTCTGAAGGAGTCTGTGTTCAGGTTGCCCCTCACAATCGACGAATCACAATCACCCAAGCTGGGTAGATCGTACTCGAAGAGAGGCTTGTAACGAGGAGGAGGAGGAGGAGGATTTTCTTCGGCCATCCTCTCGATAGAAATTGCTTCAAGCCTCTTTCGCTCTCTGGCTTCTATCCTTAAGCCCTTCTCTGTCTTGGTGATCTCCGAATCAAATAGCAGTTCCTCTTGTGAGAGGGTACCTCGCATACAAAAACACGGCAAGACCAAGTGGAATCAAAGAAGTAGAGAGAAATAATAACGAAATAACAGAAAAATAAAAAAAAATTAAAAACAGCTTAACCAAATAATCAACTTTCCTAAAAATTAGGAAAATTGGTGTGCCAATCCCCGGCAACGGCGCCAAAAACTTGTTGTTGCGCCGGCAAGTGTACCGGGTCGTCGCAAGTAATAAAAATAACACGGTAAGTAATTACCGAGGTCGAACTCAGGTATTGGGCTACCAATTCGACTAATCCGCGGGAAATCTGATACGTTGGTCAAGCGAGAGAAGGTGGTAGAGAGAGAGAGAGAGTGTATGATCGCAATTCAAGTAACAAATCGAATAAAGCTAAGGTGATTAAATTCAGAAATTAAAGTATCCAAGGTCTCAAATCCACCTACCCAATCATGTATAGTATCCAAGTGATGATGTATTCCTCCCTAAGTTCAATTATAATGTCAACCGGGACCCCCAATTTCTCCTATATCCACTGTCGTGCTCAATAGGACGTATTCGACGATTGGATTAATTACTTGTTCGGTCTCATAACCCTAATCTCGAATTCTATAAAACCTTGTTCCCTATATGGTTGCACTAATCAAATAAATCCACGGTCGTGCTCATTATTCGATTAATGATTCCAATTCAAGTTCTAAAACGCGACTCGCCGTTTGGCCTCAAACACGTTAACTAGTTAATCACGCAACACATATGATCAACACAATCAATTCAGAATTGGAAAACATTTGCGATCCCGATTCAAGTTCTAAAACGCGAATCGCCGTTCGGCCTCAAACACGTTTAACTGATTAATCACGCAATACATATGATCAAGCATTCAAATCAGAATCGGAAAACATCAATTAAAAAGAGGGGAGAAACATATACATCATATGAACACTATACCGCCATGGGTGGCTTCATTGATCCCTCGGACGAGGGGATTAGTTCCTCATGCCCGTGATGATGCACAAACAATCGGCAATAATCTCCATAATAATAAACTAAAAGAAGAAAAGAAAAGAGAAGGGAGACGCAGCTCCAGAAACAAGGATTCGCACTATAGTTCTGATCTGTGGCTAACAACTTGATATCAAATCCTGATCTGAGACAGCCTTTAAATAAGGATTCTGTTTCTCGCCAGCTCGTGGGGCGAGCTTACTCTCGCGACGCGAAATTTAGTATTGGCGCGCTTCAAATTTTGGATTTTCGCGAGGCGAGCTTGTATTCGCGGGGCGAGTCTACAAACCCTAATCTGTCACAGCCGTGATATTCATTACGACTAAGCCGTAATGGTCTCTGTCTTCCAGGGTTTTCAAACTCTCGCGGGGCGAGATTCTTTCGCGGGGCGAGATGCAATTCTAGGCTGTGACCTTCATCACGGCTAGGCCGTGATGGTCTCTGACTTCCTGGCCTTCCTGATTCGCGAGGCGAGAAGATTGTTCGCTGGGCGAACCAGAGAGCTGACTGTTGCTGCCTTTTTCTGATGTTCAGGTTCGCGAGGCGAGCTTCAAGTCGCGAGGCGAGTGTCTCCAAAAGTGCTTTTTCCACTGCTTCCTGACTTTCCTTGATTCTCCGAGCTTCACTTATAGACCTGAAAACACCAAAAGCAAACAAAAGCGTAATTCTATCCAAAATAAGCTAAAAACTACACAAAAGACGCAAAACGAGTCAAAGTCCAACTTAGGAACAAAACAAGGCAAAATTTGGGCGAAAACGAGAGTGAACTCGAATAAATTGGCACATAAACCCTAGTTCATCTAGTCATAAAACTAGATAAGCCAGAGGCTTATCACTTAACCAAGTTTTAACACTATAACTGATCAAGGTTACAGACGAATATCATTTGCACACTAGCCTCTCCAGTCTCAAACACAAGTATTTTTTGCACACCTAGCCTCTTCAGGCTCAACAAGTATTCTTCAAACAAGCCTCTTCAGGCTCAGAGAGTTTTGAAGCACAGCTTCAAAGTTACAAAGCAATTCAACCAATCTTTAAACACTGCAGAGAGTGGATATGAACTTGGAACTTGGTGAGTTGCAGATGAGTTCTTCTTCAAACGATATTCAGAGTGTGAAGAAGATATGTGAGTGACAAGATCTTTCAACTATCGAAATAATAAGATGAGTACTGTTCTTTGATTAATATAGCTTTTCAGTTGATGAGTAATTTCTCTAGTTGCTTATCACTATATCACATCACTTGTTGTTCAGTCTTCGACTTCTTCTTTTTATACTTGATCACAAAGATCCGTTGAGGTGAATTTGAGAGTCTTCAGCTTTGTTCTTTGAGAAATAGCCGTTCTGACTTGATAATAAATGCTTTGAAGAATGTTGAAGATTCCTTGTTGACATCTGAGTATAGCAGATATGCTTTTCTGGCTTTAGGCAGCGTTCTTTCCTTATTTGTGTAACACTTAGAAAGGCTCAGATAAAGTAGCTTTTCTTTGGCTAACATATGGAATGCTATTTTGTTGCTTTGCCCTCTTATTTTTTCTCCTTTCTCTGATTTCGATTGAAGATAAGAAATATATTAATAAAATTTTTTCAAGTTTAATTAACTATATTTCAAATGACTCTTAACATTGAATCAGAGATTAAGTGATTTCTTCATAGAGAGCTTTTCTGCTTGGCGCGTCCTTCAATACCACAGAAGTGACTTGGTGTTCGACATCTTCTAAGCTTGTGAATGTTTGAATATCGTTTGAATCAAACACGTTAATCTGACAAAATTGGTTCTGACGTTGCCGGAGGCCTAGTCGCATACTGAGAGAGATAGACGCTTCATTGAAGTGAGACTTCAAGATTTGTAATCTTGATCCTTATTCTTCTTTCAACTTACTTCAGAAGACAGTGTTTACATCCTTTGAATACTTTGATCATTACTTTGACTGATGACCTCATGCTTCTTTGGTCTTTAGCATAGTCAATCCGGTAAGAACGAATAACCTTTCGTAAGAGTATTGCTTGAACCTTTCTGCTCTTTTATTTACTCATGATCGAGTAAGTCCGTTTCCTTTAACTTTCAGTGAAGATGATAAGCATTGCTTGCATTGCTATGATACTACTTCGATACTGTTGCTTGTTGTTCTACTTCAGAGTTTGATAAGTCTGAAAGATGTTGATGTAGGCTTCAGTGAGTCAGACTTCCGACGCATTATACTTCAGACGCTTGTATGCACCCATTTGATTCTTTCACAATCTTTTGTTGACTTGACCTGATATGATAGAAAGCTATGGCTACACAACTCAAGTAGATGATTAGAAACGTTCATATGGTTCAATGTAAAATCAATTACTTAATGTTTGAGTTCATCTAAAACACACAAGGGCCACAGGAGTGTGAGTCAGACGCATGACGAGTCAGACGCTTTATGACTTAACACTCATGTGTCGAGCATTCCCGTTAACCCTTAGAAGGGCATTCCTGCGATGGTTCACGGTGCTGCCCGAAGGATCAATAGATAGACTAGGAGAGTTTAAGGGGAAGTTTTTGATAAGCTTTACTACCAGCATGCAACAACCTCACTCGTCCCACACCCTGGCTAAGGTTAAGCAACAAAAAGAGGAGTCACTCAGAGACTATATCCACCGATTCAGTCAAGGCACCTTGCAGGTACACAACCTCGACCCAAAAGTAGTCTTACATCAGCTCGTGGCGGGACTACGCCCAGGACCTTTCACCACTTCCCTGGCCAAGAAGGAAGCAGAAAGTATGGACGAGTTAAGAGCACGATCCCGAAAATTTATCAACCTGGAGGAGTTTGAAAGGATAGAGAAAGATGCCCAAATGGATAAACTAACTGGAAAACCTGGACCATTGAAAGGGAAAGATCACACGGAAAGGGAAAGAGGTCCCGCTAAGAAAAAATACGACAGCTACACTCCCCTCAACACCGCTCGGGCTAAAATCCCGAAGGAGGTCATGTTCGCCGATTTCGCAAGCATCCAAAGGTCGCGTCTAAGAAAAGAAGGAGTTAAAAACCACACAAGGTACTGTGACTTCCATGAAGGCTATGGGCACGATACAGAGGAATGTCATAGCCTCAATGACACCATCGAAGAGTTTGTGAGAGCCGGGCGGCTACAACGGTATGTGCAGAGGAGAGAAGACAATACCTCAGGCTATCAACGCCGAGCGACCACCCCAATCCAAGAAAGGAACGTGGCACCGAGAGTAAAAGAGGTATGCGTAAATACAAGAGAAACTAGCTATGCACGCCAGAAGGAAGTGCAGGAGGAGCGGGCGAGGACTAGAACACCTCCCAAACAATGGGAGTCATCAGCTCCCCGAGTCATTTTTACTATTGTCGGAGGGTTCGTAGGGTAGGATCGTTAAATGCCGCCGAAAAGAAATATCTAAGGGAAATCATGTGCATCTCAAAGAGCATTAAGAAGGGAAAAATCAACAGCCCCCGCATCACCTTTGGTGAAGATGATTATGGTGCGTCAAATCCCGACCTTGACAATCCTCTAGTCGTGTATGGAATAATGGCCAACTGTGGGGTGAAAATAATTTTCATTGACCAAGGGAGCTCGGTCGACATCATCTTCGACGACCTGTTTGAGAAGCTGGGGTTGAGGAGAGAGGAGCTCACACCTCATCAAGGGGATCTGATAGGTTTCACCGGAGATAGGGTAGATCCAAGGGGGTATATAGAGCTAAGGCTGGCCATGGGATCACCCCTGTTGTCAAAGACTGTCAAGACTAAGTTCCTAGTGGTATACTGCCCCTCCGCCTATAATGCAATCTTGGGAAGGTCGACCCTCAATGCACTCGGAGCAGTGGTATCTACACTACACCTAGCAATGAAGTTCTCCAATGAGGAAAGGAAGATTTGCACGGTGAAAAGGGATCAAGTAGAAGCAAGGAAGTGCTACAAGATCAGCATTGAAGTGCCCTGAGCCGTAGGAACCAGCGGGGACACCCAAGGCTAGGATGCGTGCCAAAAGCTCGGCAAAGAAGGTTAAGGAGGATCGGGTACGCCATAGTATTCTCGTTTATGTTTAAAGTATGGAATGAAAGATGTATGAAAGAAAGTTAACAATGGAATAAGCAACAGGAGAATGAACTCGAGTCTTCACTCGGCCAAAATGACATCACAACCTCGAGTTTTCACTCGGTTGGTTCACGCACCTCGAGTTTTCACTCAGTTGGTCCACGCATCGGCCTCAAGTCTTCACCGGTCAAAAGGACATCACAACCTCGAGTTTTCACTCAGTTGGTCCACGCATTGGTCTCGAATCTTCACTAGGCCAAAAGGACATCACAACCTCAAGTTTTCACTCGGTTGGTCCACGCATCAGCCTCGAGTCTTCACTCAGCCAAAAGGACATCATAGCCTCGTGTTTTCACTCGGTTGGTCCCCGCATTGGCCTCGAGTCTTCACTCGGCCAAAAGGACATCACAACCTCAAGTTTTCACTCTGTTGGTCCACGCATTGGCCTCAAGTATTCACTCGGCCAAAGGACATCACAGCCTCGAGTTTTCACTTGGTTGGTCCACATGAATATCTCAAGTCTCCGCTCGATAAAAAAGGAAAATAAAGACTCTAGAATCACAAGATAAGACGATCAAGAGCATCAGAAAATAAGCAAAGTCTTATTACTCAAAAGAGAAAAATATTACAAGGATATAAATATCAAAACGCATGGCTCCCTTCAGACAAGGCAAAGACAAAAAGAAACCCAGACCCACAAATGGATCTGAAAATAGCCCAAGTCCTGTTGTAGGAGAGCCTTCCCCAGCACACTCCCAACAAATACACTCGAACAATAGCGGGCCTCGGGGAAGTAACAACAAGCAACAAGCCAGGACATCTTCCCCAAACAGCAAATCACGTTGAGGGCAAAGTAGGAGATCGAGGGGAACTAAGAAGGAGGGATTAGGGGTCATTCCAATAACGTTCGGTTCAAAGATCTGGGGCGGACAAAAAATGGCCGAGCAACACCTTCTCTGAAAGCACATCTCCAAAAGGGGAAGACAAATCAGAGGAAATGTTCCATCTCTCTTCTACTACTTGGGAAAACCAACGAAGGGCAAACTGCCCTACTTGTTCCCAAGAAGTAAGAAAAGGACTGGCACCCATGTCTTCTTAACCACCCTAAAAAAGGAATGAGGTGAAGAAACATGATGAATCTCACCACCATCCACCCTCCGCTTCACAAACCTCATCAAAACTATGGATAGAAACCCATCATCATAAAAACCGAAAGAACGAGAGAGGACAATGGAAAGAGAGAACGCACAAGAGGCTCCATATAAACAAAAGGGAAAATTAGGCAATTTATAATGGAAGAGATTTTCCCTGCGGAAAATCTAACAATCCCACAGATAAACATCAAAGATAATGTCTAGACGTCAAAATCGAAAACATCCCATCAAATGAAAAAGGTGAATAATAGGTTACTGACATTTACAAAAGAGGTCCAGTACCAAAATACAAAAAAGTTATTACGAGTGAAACAAAAGAAATTACAAGGAAAGCGTATAAAAACATCAAATGCTCAAGAAGCGGCACCCTCAGAGTCGGGAGAAAGATCATCAAATGGCTCTCCATTCCCGCAGGGGCCCCAGGCACCTCCTCCTTATCCCTCGAGCCAAAAATCTCCATCAAGCGTCCATCCTCCACCATGCGAGTCACTAACAGTAAATCCACGTGGAGCGGGACCGACGGATTCAACAGTTGAATCTGATTGACAACATTTTGGAAGGAAAATTCGGAGGTAGCATCAAGCCATTCAACATACTTGGTAGCCTCCCCATTCCAATGCTCTAGTTGATAATTGGGCCAACGAAGATCCTGAGAAACCCGTTCGTGGGACTCTTGAGCCTGAGTAAGCTCCTTGGAAACTTTGCTGTGAGCCTCCTAAGCAGCCTTCAACTCTTCATTTTCCTTGGCAGAAACTAACAAGTCTGACTTAAGCTCCCGCTCCTTATTCTTTAGAGCATCTTCAGTCTTTCGACGCTCAGTTTCTGCCTTACTGTCGCGCCCTTCGCCTTCTGATGCTTCTTCTCTGACTCAGCCAGGGCACCGGTCGCATTAGCTCAAACAACCTCTAAATCCCTGGCCGAACCCTCGTATTTGGAACGGCTCGGATTACTCGTCTCCACAAAACGAAGCATAGTCGCAACGGTGCAAGCATAACCCTTAGCCGTGGCTAACATAGCTTCATTAGAAAGATTTTTAAAAAGAAGAATGATGTGTGTTTTCGAATCCGCAAGTGCACGGCTTCGTCGTCAAGTAATAAAAAGATCGATCCCACAGAGACCGTGATCTCAAACAACAATTAATTATTAAATCAATTAAACTGGACTATATAAAAAAGGATTTGGAAAATATTTGATTTTTTTGTAATAAGAATTAATTAGAAAATCATATATTTAAGGACGCAATCAAATAAAATAGGAAAGCAAATCAATTAGGGGTTTTTCAAATCAAAAGAAATTCCTAGGAATTGGGTTACCAACAAGATTGTTCATGTTACCAAATTGACTACCCCTTGTTAATTATCAAAATTGCTTTGAACGCGAATTTATCCTTAATAAGTTAATGCTCCCTCTTGGGTTACAAAAACCGTGCCCAATTAAACCAACCCCTACTCTCATGGTAATTGAATTTAAATTGAACCCTTTAAGTTCTGTGACAATCCGTGAACCCTCAAAGGACCGCTTCTAACTCGTGATTTAAGTCCCAGGTTTGATTCCTATAGATTCAATACCTAAGTTCACCGCTAGGTTCCTCCTTAGAGTATCTACGACAAGAAAATAAGTGGCCATCGAATTTATGAGTAATTAAAGCAATAGGAATCAAATCGAAAGCAAAGTCGAAATTAACAAGAGACCAAACGTCAATTCGTCACCATAAACAAATCTTGAGCATAGCCCCAATCCCTAGAAATAAGACTACTACTCAAGCATTGTCATGTTCATAGCAAGCTTGATTAACAAAAGCATAAAAGAAAACCTAAGAGAAGAGAAGAAGAATAAGAAGAAGAGAAATCCTAATTTTGCCTAAGGTAGCAGCCCAAAAAGTGATCCTATTTTCGAGCCTCTAGGTCCTATTTATAAGGTAGGGTAACTTGCATCCCAAACAATTACAAAATCTGATCAAATTAGCTTTTAAAATTCCAGATATTGCGCGTCAAGGCCGTGATGGCTGTCAAGACCAGGCCGTGACAGATTGTCTTGGAAAACTTGGCACTGATGGCATGTCACGGCCGTGATGGCCAACACGGCCTGGCCCTGATGGCTATCATGGCCGTGATGGCCATCACGGCCTGGCCATGACAGGTTTTGACTTTTGTGTACTTTTCTTTTCAGCCTTGCTCGATCATGGCCGTGATGGCTGTCACGGGTAGGCCATGATGGGCTCTGTTTGGCTCATTTTTCTTACTTTTCAAGCTCCATCTTCATGCAAGCTCCATCATGGTTGATCTTGAACATTTTAATCCTCAATTCCTGCACACAAACACCACAAAACCGCCTTACCCGTTCCAATGTAAAAACTAACAAAAATCAAATTAAAAATGCCTAAACTATATGAAATTCATGCAAAATGTCAATGAAATATGAGGTGAAATCAGGCTTATCAAACTACCCTAAGCTTAAGATTTTGCTTGTCCTCAAGCAATAACCAAGGCCAGACAAGATAAATAATCAGAGCATGGGCAGTGAACCAAGAACCCGAGTAATAAATCCAAGTAACAGGAATATCCAATAAGAAGCCAAGAGACAATCAATTTCAAGTCCAATTAGAAGCTTAGGTTTCCTAAATTCATACCTCTCATTAATTTGAGTACTCTTCTCACCTCACTCAAGTGTTTAGGGACATTTGACAATTCACTCAATTTCCTCAAGGAAGGTACCCTACCATAAGCTTGA
Source organism: Sophora flavescens (assembly GCA_030762895.1). NCBI lineage: Eukaryota > Viridiplantae > Streptophyta > Magnoliopsida > Fabales > Fabaceae > Sophora > Sophora flavescens. Next base: position 167,554,740 of record CM061064.1, on the reverse strand, counting down.
CTTTTAACCAAATCTCTACTTTATTAATGAAAACACATAAGAATCGAGAGGTCTTTTATTTTGGTTGTAATGGGGCCATGGGATTAATTGTTAGGTGGGGAAATCAAGAAAGAGAAAATTCAAGAAGGCTAAACAAAATATCAAACAATGCAAAGCATGACAACCTTCTAAAATACCTTTTTGGGCTTTAGTTCACTTTTCCACCTTTTTTTTATTTATCACTTTATTTTCCTCATCCCCTTCTCCATTTTTTTTTTGTTTATGTATTTATTTGGAGAAGGGGATTTTCAACTTAAGAGAAATATTTTTCTAACTTTCTCATCCCACAATTTATTTTTCAAACTACCTTTTTATCCTTTTTGCAATACTTTAAAAGGTGTCATACCAAGCATCATAAATAAATCAAGGTACCAAGAAAAGTATTTTATTCTTTTAGGCTCAAAATTGGGCAACTAAGGGGTAGCATTTAATCAGTCAAAGCTCAGAAGGCCAGAAAAATACCTAGTACCTCAATCATTTTCAAATATGTTTTCAAAAATTTTTAAGTTTCAAAACGGTTTCAAGTCAAGTTCTAGAGAATACAATCCAAGAGGAATAAAACACTCAATCACAAAGAATGTGGTAGATTTAATGAGTACCCCTTTGAGGCTCAAAAATCTCACATTTAGTAGTTTAAAATCAATGAGAAACACAAATCCAAGGAACCACATGCTAATTATCAACTATCAAAAGATCATCTCAAGCATTTTTATTTTTAGCCTATCACGAGAATACAAAAATTGGGTTCCAAAATTCACTGTCTCAATTCATTTGGCACAAAGTTCTCACAATTGGATGCAGACTCTAAGCAAGGGGCAATCTAATCATGTGATTACGCAAAATTATGCCTATATGAATGCAACATGAAAAATGCAAAAATGCAAAAAAATGTAAAAATACCCCTACCTCATGCTTAAAAACTTACATTGTCCCCAATGTAAATAATCAAGTTAGAGAGAGGAGAAAAATGGAACAACTCACCGAGGTGGTGGAGGGTGCTGGCTCAAATGTCAGTCAAAGAGCTACAGCAAGATGTGTCACGACCGTGACGTTAATCACGGGCAAGCCGTGATCAGTTTGGGTCTATAGGAGCTGGTCTCTCACGGCCGTGAATTCCATCACGACTAGACCGTGATACATTCTGATCTTCTGGGTCCTCCTCATCACGCCCGTGAGGGTTGTCACGACCTGAGCGTGATGCCTTCTGGTTTCCAACTTCTGGCCCATCACGGCCGTGATCCTCATCACGGCTAGGCCGTGATCTCCTTTGACTCTATTTTTCCATGCCTTTTTGCTCTTCCTGCCTTCATAACCTGCAAATACTTGGCAAAACCATCAATTAGTGATATTTCTTCTCTTAATCTTCTCAAATTATTCAAAGACAAAATTCAAAAACAAATTGAAAAGGGAAAGAAAACTTGGGTTGCCTCCTAAGAAGCGCTTATTTACGGTCTTAAGCTTGACCATACTCCCTTGGATCAACCGGGATCAGCTGGGCTTGGATGTACAAGAAAACCTCTCTTCCATGGAAGTCCTTCAAAGAGCCTATTTTGTTCGTATGGCCAATTGCACTTTCGCTTTGCTCTTTTCACTCTGAGTTTCATGGCCTTACTTCCTTCCGGGGGAAGTTTTAACTCCACATGTTGAGCAACTCCTGGTTCATCTTTATTTGGTGCATCATTTGTCATGAAAAGTTTGGGAGTTGCTTCCATGTTAAGCTCTTCATTCACCTTTGGGGGCATTATCTCAATCCTGCACACATGACTCTCAAAAGGAGGGTTGTTATATGAGTTAGTCAAATCAAAATCCACCCTACCTTCCTCTACATTCAAGGAGAGCTTACCATTTTTTACATCAATTATCGCTCCAGCTGTGGCCAAGAATGGCCTTCCAAGAATGATAAGGAATTTAGAATTCTCGTTCATGTCCAACACCATGAAATCGGTAGGAATGAAAAATTTCCCTACCTTTATGGGAACATTCTCTAGTATGCCTAGAGGAGTTTTAGTTGATCCATCCGCAAATTGTAAAGAGGACTAGGATGGACTCAATTACTTGGTTCCTAACCTCTCAAAGATAGTAAGCGGCATCAAACTCGTACTAGCCCCTAAGTCACATAAGGCTTGGTCTATTTTTAATTCTCCAATTGAGCAAGCAATAGAGAAACTTCCTGGATCTTTTAGTTTATGAGGCATATTAGTTTTTATCACGACATGACGCTCCTCAATTAAGCTCTTAGTTTCTTTTTCTACTTGTATTTTCTTGACCAACCTTTGTGGGAAAGGTATTGGGGGTTGGTAAGGTGGTGGAGGGACATACTTTGGCTCTATCTCTTCATGTTCACTCATGTCCTCCTCACATTCCACATCCTTTTCAATTACCCCAAGCTTATCATCCCTTAAGTATATAGCATTACAGTGCTCATTGGGATTAACTTCGGGTTGTCCTGGAAACGTACCCTTAGTTTTAGAATATGTACTAGCTTGTTGGGCAATATGAGTTTCTAACATCTTATTATGGATGGCTAAGTTATCTACCTTAGATGCTAACTCTTTTATTGCTTCATTGACTGCCCTACCTTGGTGCCTAAACTCTTCATTTTACTTTGTTTGAGTTTCCACAAAATTTTCCAAAAGAGACTCAAGTTTAGACTTTTGTACCTGAGGATACCCCGATGCGGGTTTCCTATTACCTTGGCCTTCCTGGAATTCATGGTTCAACGTGTTGTTGTAGTTCCCATAGGAGAGATAAGGGCTATTCTTCCTTCCTTGGTTGTAAGAATTTGGGGGAACATAGTTTGGCAACTTCGGGTTCGTGTCATAGAAATTGTGACAAGAGTTCACTTGTTCCCCCGAAGCACCGGATCCAGGGGCAATACCATGTGGGCACTCCATTATGTCATGTCCCTGCATTTCACAAATCTCACAAACAACATTGGTAGCACCTATTGAACTCACATTAGCCTTTTCAAGCTTATCAAAGCGTTTATTCAGTGAGTCAATTTTAGACATAATTAGATCAGTGTTATTCATTTCAAACTTACCCCCCGAAAGCTTTTTTGGGTTATTACCTCTTTCTGAACCCCATTGGTGGTAGTTGGTGGCTACGTTTTCAATGATATTGAATGCTTCAGTCAGAGGTCTATTCATTAAGGCTCCACCAGCTGGGGAGTCAAGTGACACTTTCGAAGAGTAATCCAATCCGTTGTAGAAGGTATGCACTAACAACCATCTCTCGAGTCCATGATGTAGGCAAGACTCTAGCAACCCTTTGTAACAATCCCAAGCTTCGGATAAGCATTCTCCGTCCTTTTGAAAGAAGCCGGTGATCTGAGTTCGTAGGTAAGCAGTCTTGGATGGAGGAAATAATTTCTCCCAGAATGCCTGCTCCAGTTGGTCCCAAGTTGACAGGGTATTAGTGGGCACTTGCTTCAACCAAGCTTTTTCCTTTCCAGTAAGAGAGGATGGGAATAACCTTAAGCAAATAACATCAATCAGGGCACCATGAATTCTAACTACATCAGTGAACTCCAAGAATATCTCCACATGATCAGTCAGGTCCTCCGAGGGTAATCCTCCAAATTGATGTTGCCTAATCATGCCAATTAACATAGGCGATATAGTGTAGTTCTCCGCCTCAATTTATGGCCTAGCAATCCCAGTTCGCAAACCCCTAGCATTTGGGGTTGCGTAGTCCTTCAGTGGTTTGGTATCCGGTAGATTCGCTATGAGTGGAATGAGAATCAACCTCTCTCTCTCTCCTTGTCTTTATAGTCTCCCACGTCTACGAAAGGTCCTTTTGATCTCGGGGTCAACTTCAACAAGATTTCCAAGACTTTGGGATCTTCGCATAAAAGAGAAAAATTCCTGCAAAGAGAGAGGTAGATACACTAGAAAAAGAAAAAAAAGAAAGAATTAAATAAAAAAAATGTCCAGAAAAATCAATTTAAAAATTAAATTGAAATTCAAGAAAACACAGTCCCCGGCAACGGCGCCAAAAACTTGATGTGTGTTTTCGAATCCGCAAGTGCACGGCTTCATCGTCAAGTAATACAAAGATCGACCCCACAGAGACTGTGATCTCAAACAACAATTAATTATTAAATCAATTAAACTGGGCTATATAAAAAAGGATTTGGAAAAGATTTGATTTTTTTGTAATAAGAATTAACTAGAAAATCAGATATTTAAGAACGCAATCAATTAAAATAGGAAAGCAACTCAATTAGGGGTTTTTCAAATCAAAAGAGATTCCTAGGAATTGGGTTACCAACAAGATTGTTCATGTTAGCAAATTGACTACCCCTCGTTAATTATCAAAATTGCTTTGAAGGCGAATTTATCCTTAATAAGTTAATGCTCCCTCTCGGGTTACAAAAACCGTGCCCAATTAAACCAACCCCTACTCTCGTGGTAATTGAATTTAAATTGAACCCTTTAAGTTCTGTGACAATCTGTGAACCCTCGAAGGACCGCTTCTAACTCTCGTGATTTAAGTCCTAAGTTTGATTCCTATAGATCTGATACCTAAGTTCACCGCTAGGTTCCTCCTTAGAGTATCTACGACAAGCAAATAAGTGGCCACCGAATTTACGAGTAATTAAAGCAATAGGAATCAAATCGAAAGCAAAGTCGAAATTAACAAGAGACCAAACGTCATTTCGTCACCATAAACAAATCTTGGGCATAGCCCCAATCCCTAGAAATAAGACTACTACTCAAGCATTGCCATGTTCATAGCAAGCTTGATTAACAAAAGCATAAAAGAAAACCTAAGAGAAGAGAAGAAGAAGAAGAAGAAGAGAAATCCTAATTTTACCTAAGGTAGCAGCCCAAAAAGTGATCCTATTTTCGAGCCTCTAGGTCCTATTTATAAGGTAGGGTAACTTGCATCCCAAGCAATTACAAAATCTGATCAAATTAGCTTTTAAAATTCCAGATATTGCGTGTCATGGCCGTGATGGCTGTCACGGCCAGGTCGTGACAGATTCTGTCTTGGAAAACTTGGCACTGATGGCCTGTCACGGCCGTGATGGCCATCACGGTCTGGGCCTGATGGCTGTGATGGCCATCACGGCTGTGATGGCCATCACGGCCTGGCCATGACAAGTTCTGACTTTTGTGTACTTTTCTTTTCAGCCTTGCTCGATCATAGCCGTGATGGTTGTCACGGCTAGGCCGTGATGGGCTCTGTTTGGCTCATTTTTCTTACTTTTCAAGCTCCATCTTCATGCAAGCTCCATCATGGTTGATCTTGAACATTTTAATCCTCAATTCCTGCACACAAACACCACAAAACCGCCTTACCCATTCCGAGGTAAAAACTAACAAAAATCAAATTAAAAATGCCTAAACTATATGAAAATGCATGCAAAATGTCAATGAAATATGAGGTGAAATCAGACTCATCAAAGAACAATCCCGACCTGAGGGCAGGAGTTGAGACACCCCGATGTCCCATTAAAGAAAAATCTAAATTTAACTGAAACATAATTGTAATATCAACGTTAAACATATAAACATAAAATCATAAATATTAAAACTTTAAAAATAAAGAACGGAAAGGTACAAGGTACAAGGTACTGTATAGGGTACGACATCAGAGTAGGGCCCCAAAATTACAAACTGGTCAAAATAACTGAAGATACAACAACCCACAAAAAGACGCACTGGCCACAGACTCTCTACTCAACTACTCGGGTCCACTGCTCGTCCTCCATCATTTGGCTCATAAGGAGTCCCATCGTGCTCTTCAACAGCTGGCTCCTCCACAGGGTCTTCTCATAGCGATCACATAAATAAAACATTCACGGAAAGGAAGTAGGGAGATAAGAAACATGCTACCATCATATGTGGAAAAGGTTAAATAACATATATACAATAATATCACACATACATGCATCACCAAATAAACACATATCGATATAACAAGTATCCACCAAAATATGTCATCATCCTCTACCCTTCGCGCTCATGTAACTAATCATGTATGCTGACGTGACCACCACCTAGTGCATCAACCTCCTGTAATAATCTTATATCACATCATATTTCAAGTCTCATCATATAGATTCCACATTAATAAAATATCATTTAATCAGGCTAGGCACTACTAAGTCACATATCATACTTTCCCCAACATGCATCTCTAAAAGATAACATATATCATCACTTAGAAACCAACTAAGCACACCATAGCAGATAAAACATATTGTCACTCAATACATGGTATCAACCATAATCACAATAAAATAATATTAAAATCATCATAATAAATCATAATAAAATAATAATAAAAGTATGATAATAATAATAACATATCCAAACAAACATGATAAACTATAATTAACATGTTAATCCAAACAGCACACAGCAAGTAGCCAAAATACGATAAAATCAGACAACCTCAAATATCATAAAATTAACCTAACGGCGATAAAGTTACAATCTCCATATCATCATTGGTACCACTAAGTAGTCACCAATGTGATATTGACATTGTCAATTATTCACCCACAAGTAGGGTTTAGGTCGCCCTATGCCATTAATGTAAAATATGCTACTTAGCCATTTCTAACAATAGGAGGCTTCTTTCTCCCACCTGAGGTGTCGTAGGCTAGCTTAGAAGCAACGAAACGGACCCACTCCAATACTCCCCAAATCTGCCATGTGAGGTTCTCCTACCTCCAGGGCTCCAAAAATTCACCTGAATACATATTCATAAAGCACGTGCATCATGCAACCCAAATTTGGAGACTGAATTGAAAACCGATAAACGGATTAAAAGATATCCTCAATACCGTCGCCGATGACATTTTGGCATAAAAAGGACATTGGCTTACCTTAGCCTAATCAAGAAAAGAAAGATAGGATGATGAAGTAGACGTCACGAGGATCACAACAGTATAATCGATTTCTCGATAGGACGAACAGATTGATCGGAAAGCCCTCCTGAATTTTCTCTCTCTCCCTCGCACCTCTCCTCTCTCTCACTCTATAATTTCTGCTTATGAAACCTTCTTCTATATTCTTCACGAAATGACCATTTTAAAACAAATTTTTTTACGTTGGGCGCTCAGCGTCCTTGAGCCATTGCTCAGCACTGGTGAGGCTGCACCGCCTCTCTCCACCAATCGCAGTGTGACACGTGCCACCAGGGCCAGCACTGAATGCCCTACACTGTCCAGTATTCCTGATTCATACGCTTTATCGCATTCTACGCTCGTTTGAAGTCTGATTAACCTAAAATTTGAAACATAGGCTCTTCTATACCTAAGGAATTAGATCAAGTCCTCAAACATAAATAATCTCTTCCTCAAATATAAATTTCCTATTGTGCACTCTTAAGTGTTCTAAACGGTACAAAGAAAACCCTACAACACGTTCTCATTCGATTCAACATCGAATAATGTCGTACTTTCCATGGAAGGTTCCCAATACCTAATCATGCTTATTAGACCTTAAATCAAGGTCTTAAACATAGTCATCAAACATATAAATAATGCCATAAAACATGGATGTTATAAGAGTGTTGCATTAAGATTACGCATATAGGCACTATTGGACCTGAAGGGCCCCACCAGAGCCGGTGTGGTCGAAGAACCAACACCTACCCGTCGACTTTTCCCGTTCCGAAGGTTCTGGCACGTACCCATGTTGTTGTTGGTAAAAGGAGCGCTTGTGAGATGGGAGCCGCCCTTCCGCCACAGAAGTGGACTCATATCCTACCGGGGAAGAAATGACAACAGTCACTGACTTAGATAGAGAACTCTTCGCCGATACAACGCCACTAGGCTGAGGGTTACCACCCGAAACAGAACCAGGAACCACCTGCGACGCCTCCGAGGTCTAAGCAACAGCCGGGGCAGCTATCATTTCATTGGTAGATTGTTTTCTGTGGAAACAAGAAAAACAACAAATTAATCAAGTACTCAATAAAAATACATCACCAAAAATGAAAGAAGAAAAGCAAAGAGGCTACCTAGACAGCCTTTAAGATCCACCGCCGTTAGAAACTCTCGGCAGTTAAGAAGATCAGAGATTGTAAAATGAGGATTTCCAGCTAGCCCTTTCCCTATTCCAGTACAGGGGAAAAGGGAGGGCACCATTGTCGTCCAAAAAGAAAGAAGGGAAGCAAATGGGGATACGGATACAAACAAATTCTCCCTTAAAACCTTTTTAGGATTCCTTGAAAGCGATAAAAACTCCTATGTGACGACGGGAGGAGAGCGTGGTCCAACCGTGATGACCGACCTCCCGCTCGGATCGGTTTGTAGTCGTACCCACGGAAAAGAAGTGAAAGAAGGCCTTGACTGTACATACCAGATTGTACACCCGGTAAAAGATCTTGAAAGCCTAGATGAAGCCCCAGGAATTGGGATAAAGTTGAGAAGGGGCCTCCCGTAGAATGTTCAAAACTGTCATTTGGAAAGGGGAAAAGGGAAGGAGAACACCGAGCTCCATAAATACGGTGCAGTACATGCAGAAGGACCGGTTGCCATCTTCGGCAGAACGATCCAAGCATACCCTCTCGTCCTCGGACGGAAATAGAATGCCATATTTCTCCATTCTCTCTACGATATCTTCCTCTACGACCACTAAATCTCCCAGTTGGCGTGTCATCGACCGAATCCCCAGAACTTCCCTCTCAACCCAGATGTATTGATCAGCGCCCGGAGGTTGGGGATACCTCTCAGAATCCTCAGGGTCAAAATTATGGCCCATATCGACTCCTACTGAAACAAAAAAAGGAGTCTGAATCCGAAGAGGACCTAGGAGACAGAGAAATGCCCTTCTCCCGTAAGACACCTTCCCTGTGGGAAAGGGTATTACCTAGAGGAGGAAGCACAAGGGGTTCAAAAGGAAGGGCACGCATGCAAGACCTCGAGGGAACATCAGAACCTTGTTGACCCCCAACCGCTTCACGGGAGAATGTCTCCCAAAAAATCACGGTAGAATAGGTGCGACGAAGCTAAGAAAAACAGGGGGAAGGATTCGACAATATCTCGATGTCTAAATCATTGTCATCCTCCCCCCCATTGACTCAACCTCACCATAATTCTAAAAAAAAGGCAGAAACTGTGAAACGGATGTTGCTTGGAAGAATGGCGAGCAGGAAAGTTGCGGAAGAAAACCAAACGACAAAAGCACGAACTAGAGCACTGGAAATAGTGATGCTAAGAAAAGGAACAAAGCGTAGGAGAAAAGAATAAAACCCTCAAACGAAACAAATGAATTTATAGAGGGAGAAGCGAAACATCGCATACCCTCAAAAAACTTAACCATTCGAAATAATGTAACGGTTGAGGAAAGGCCAAATGTGCATCCATATATAGGAAAGGAGACATGTGCCTCTCCCTTCTTTTAATGGAACGCCCCTGCCTGAAACCAGCTTGGGTCATCCCAAGGGCATCTCTTCCGCTCCAAAAATAAAAAGGCCTAAGGCCCTACTCCTTTTTGACCCAAGAAATGGCTCGACACGACAAAAAGCACCCCCAAAAACGTCACGAACCGGGTAAACTGCTCCCGTCGATCAAAATTGCTCGGTCAATCCTCCACTAGTGCATTAAGTGCTTTTTACGTCAGTTAAAATTGATTTTTTACGTCAGAACACTGACTGACATAAATACAGCAGACGTTAATAGTTAATATTTTAACGTCAGTTGAGAACTGACGTTAAATATAAAACTATTAACGTCAGTTCTTTAACACAACTGACGTTAATTTTGTAAAAATTAACGTCAGTTGTTTAAAAAACTGACGTTAAACATAAAACTATTAACGTTAGTTCTTTAAGACAACGGACGTTAATTTTGTTAAAACTAATGTCAGATGTTATAAAGAACTGACGTTAAAGGTTTTAATTTTAACGTCAGTTGTTTATTAGAACTGGCGTTAATATTGTACTGTATATTTTATAAAATACTATTAACGTCAGTTGTTTGATACAACTGACGTTAATAGAATTTTTTTTTTTAAAATTCAGTTTTAAAATATCATTCCCCTCAGCTATCCCTGCATTTAGTAAATATCCCAGTAACACAGAATATCACACATTACAGAATTGCAAAGGAAAAATGGAACAATGATCCATATGTATGTCTGTTCAGAAACAATATATATTTATTAACATAGGTTATAACTCAAAATAAATACAGAAATATAAATAAAAATAAATGTATACTAAGTTTAAACTACCTATATCAATATCCCTTCGTGATGATCATCACGAGTGGCATGTACATCGTCCACCTATGTCTCCTCGATTATAGTAAGCATGTTTGTTGAAAAAGAAGGAGTCTCAGGAATATCAAGATTTGAATCTTCATTTTCATCACTACCATTATACATGCTTTTTCCTTGGAGAACCACGGACAACCTTTTGTTAGAAGGATCAGTGATGTAGAACACTTGTTTTGCTTGGGAAGCCATTATGAAAGGCTCATTTATATGACCTAACTTGTTGAGGTCTACCAATGTGAACCCCAATTCGTCAGTTTGTACACCACCGTTACTATCAACCCACTTACATTTAAATACCGGCACCGTAAGCTTAGTGTAATCGAGCACCCAAATATCTTCAATATATCCAAAGTAAGGTGTCAGTGCTTTAACGAGTTTTGTGTCCTTTGCACTAGAGAAGTGAATTGCTTCGGCCACGATCATAACCCCACTATTTTGCATGGTACTCTTGTTATCTTGTTCCTTTGTATAAAAGGAAAAGTTATTTATGTCGTATCCGCTCCAACATATGATGTTGAAGCTAGGCCCACGTGCTAGCCATCTTACGTCATCAGAAGCAGTACTACCATCCTTAAGCATTTCTTCCTTGAACCATGGTAAGAAAGTCTTGTTATGCTTGTTCAACAACCACCTTTCGCTCAATACATACAAATGTGCTTGAAGCACTTCCTCCCGATCCTTCCTATTAATTCTTAAGCCATGTGTACCCTTACCTTGACATCTGATCTCATCATGCCGAGGCTTAGGAACCCCTATAGGATCCGTGTTATGAAGGTAGTCCGAACAAAACTCAATAGCTTCTTCTGCAACATACCTTTGAACAATAGATGCTTCCGGACGATGAGGATTCTTCACGTACCCTTTCAAGATCTTCATGTAGCGCTCAACTGGGTACATCCATCTCAGAAAAACCGGCCCACATAATCTAATCTCCCTCACCAAATGAACAATTAAGTGAACCATTATGTCGAAAAAGGAAGGAGGAAAATACATCTCCAATTGGCACAAGATTGTAGCAGCCTCAACTTCCAAGTCATCCAACATACGGGGGTCAATGACTTTGCTACATATAAAATTGAAGAATGAGCACAACCGAGTAATGGCATGTCTCACATTTTTTGGAGCAATACCACGACTAGCAACGGGCAGAAGTTGTTGCATCAAGATGTGACAATCATGAGACTTTAAGCCAACCAATTTAAGATCACTAGAGACAAGCCTCTTCATATTTGAAGAGTAACCATGTGGAACTTTGATGCCCTGAAGACACCCGCAGAAACTTTGTCTCTCTTTTTTTGACAAAGTATGACATCTTTGGCGGCAAATAAGTCCGCTTACCATCCTCAACAACTGGAGCTAACTGCTCTCGTATACCCATAGCAACGAGGTCGAGACGAGCATTCACACCATCCTTTGTCTTGCCCTGAATGTTGAGAAGCGTCCCGATCACACTATCACACACATTTTTCTCCACATGCATCACATCAATGCAGTGTCTGACATCAAGCTTGCGCCAGTATGGAAGATCAAAGAATATCGACCTCTTCTTCCATATGTTTTTCTCAGCAGCTTTACCTTTCTTTTTGGACTTGCCGAATATAACATCGATGCCCTTTACCCTCTGATAAACCTGCTCTCCAATTAAGGCCGTCGACGCTTCTTCTGTCTCTTGCCATCCATTAAAAGCTTTTTTCATCTTACGATATGGGTGATCACGTCTAAGAAATCTCCGATGCCCAAGGTAAACCGTCTTCTTTCCATGATGCAACTGAGTGTAGCATGTGCCTTCTTCACATATAGGGAATGCTTTATGCCCCTTGACACATGCACTGGACAAGTTCTTGTATCTTTGGAAAGTCGTTGATGGTGCAAAATAACATGGCACGAAGCTTGAAAGTCTCATGAGAATACCCATCAACTACATTAACACCTTCCACCCACAGCATTTTCAAGTCTTCAATCAAGTGACCTAGATAAACATCTAAGTCATTTCCCGGTTGCTTTGGGCCCAAAATCATCATAGACAACATCATGTATTTGCGCTTCATGCACAACCAAGGGGGCATGTTGTAAATTACCAATAGAACAGGCCATGAACTATGAATACTACTCATGTTACCATAAGGATTCATTCCATCCGTAGCAAGTCTAAGCCTTAGGTTTCTTGGCTCATCGGCGAAATCCGGAAACATAGTATCGATATTCTTCCATTGCATAGAATCAGCAGGATGACGAACCTTTCCATCACGTTTCCTCTCATCATTATGCCATCTAAGATTCTTCGCATCTTTCGCATTGGTAAACAATCGCTTGAACCTTGGAATTATTGGAAGATACCACAACAACTTCGCAGGAGGACCCTTTTTTCTCACATCATCAAGATCATCATCATCATCACCACCCTTCACTTTGTATCATGATAACCCACATTTGGGGCAATCATGATTGTCTTCATGAACACCGGTGTACAATATGCAATCATTGGGGCATGCGTGTATCTTCTTATACTCCATACCCATAGGACACAATACCTTCTTGGCCTCATAGTTACGGTCAGGCAATTTGTTGTCATCCGGAAGCAAGTCTTTCAACACTTCAAGCAATTCCGTGAAGCTTTTATCGGTCCAACCATTTCTCGCCTTCACACAAACCAATTTTAGCACCGCCGAAAACCGTGTATGAGTAGTACACCCTGGATATAAAGGCTTATCCGCATCACCGCACAACCTATCATACACATGAGCTCGATGAAAAGATTCTTGTCCAATATCACGGATCATGTCCTCTACTCGATCATCCTCCATATCTACGTCAACGCCCTCACTTTGGGAGACACTTGCCGTACTACTCAACAACACATCACCAAGCCATATCCATCTTGTATAACTCAAGCAAATCCCTTCACAAATCAAATGAGTACGTATATCCTTCACCGTACATTTCCTCATATTCAAACACTTGACACAAGGACAACAGAACATTCCATTACTATTAGGAACATTCCTTTGAGCAAATTCTATAAATTCTCCCACCCCCTTCAAATACTCAGCACTAGTGTTCTTACAAACCATCCAACTACGATCCATAACTAGATAGGTCCTGTAGATATACAAAACATATATCCAATATAAGGACAATACAGGAGATTGAAAACTATAGTTTTTGAAGATTGCCAAGCACTGGTCACGGCCTGGCAGTGATGTCCATCACGGCCATAACGTGCCAACTGAACCAGGCCATCACAGGCAGAATTGATCACGGCCTAGCCGTGATGAGAATCACGGCCGTGACAGATCAACCAGCAGAGCAACATGCACTCAAAACCAAAAATAGAGACATTCCAAACAACTCAAACTCACGGTTTCAAGTTTCAACTACTGAGACAACAGTTTCAACATACACTCAAAACCAAAAATAAAAAAATGTGCCCTAAAGACTCACCAGAAATAGGTGCTCGCGTGGTGGTGGGGAGGGGAGCTCGAGTGGTGGCCAACGTTTGATGTGGTTACTGAGAGCAGAGGGACAAGGAAAGTTAGTGCGTGGGAAGGGGAAAGAGAGATGTCAAGTTATTGCAAAGAATGAATAGAAAGACAGAGTTAGGGTTAAGAGTGTACCTCACGGTGGTTGCGAAGAAGCCCTCGCGGTGGTTGCGGTGGAGATGAGCTCGCGATTAGGGCAGAGTGAGAGTGAGAGTGAGGGTTGAGCGTGATGAAAAGAGAAAAGAGACGTACAGAGCGAAGTGCAGAAGGCGCACGAGTGTAAACCAAAATAAAACAACATTTGACGTCAGTTGTTTGTAAAGACTGACGTTAAAGGTCATATATTTAACGCCAGTTGTCTTAAGAAACTGACGTTAAAAGTGTATACGTTTATCCAAAAACATTAATTCCTTTGACTATTTATTTAATTGAAGTAAAAATCAAACTTTTAACGTCAGTTGTATTAAACAACCGACGTTAAAAATAAATATTTTTTTATTTTAAAAGCACTTTTAACGTCAGTTGTTGAAGACAACTGACGTTAAAAGTGTCTAAGTTTCTGCAAAAAAATTCATTCCTTTGACTACTGTGCTAACCCATGCACCTTGAAACTTAATCCTCTTAATGAGCATTAAGTTTATAGATAAGTTTTCAAGAAAATCATAGAGACTCTATTCTCTATATAAAGTGTCATTCTTCTGTATCGATCAGTAAATACACCCTCTTCTTTTCCTCTATATTTCGTGCTTCATTCCCCGGTTCACACAGAGACTATTTCTCATACCACTGTCTTAATGGTCAAAAAACTTCTGAGGTTGAGTAAATCACATAATATGACTCCCTCACTTTATTCCATCTCCTCCCCAAGTGACTGTGGATAAAGCACAGATGGAGCATCAAGGACTTCAAATGAGCAGGAAGGGGATTGATGCACCATTGGAGTTTCTGAGGACAGAACTGAGAAGAAATTGATGTTGAAGCAGAAACTTTTTAATATTTTAGTGCTATGTTGCAGAAATTTTTTATCTTTTAATCATGTAATTGTAACTTATGAATCGCTTCAATGAGATACGATTTGATTATACATATAACACTTTTATGTTAAGTGTTTATTTATTTTAATTTTCACAAGAATATGTTTACTAATTCATGCTAATTAATGAAGATTAAAAATAAACTTGTTTAATATTTACACAAGTTCTTTACACAACTGATGCAAATAATGATTTAATATTTACAAATTGCCACCACCTCATTTTTAACGTCAACTTAATTTATGACTGTCAAGTTCCCGTATATTACATTATTTCCAATATTCATTCTCACGCGTTTATAATATATAGGATTATTTACGTCGGCTATTTATTATCTTGAAGTAAAAATCACACTTTTAACGTCGGTTGTATAAAAAGCGGCGTTAAAAATAAATATTTTTTATTTTAAAACCACTTTTAACGTCAGTTGTATTAAACAACTGACGTTAAAGGTGTATAAGTTTCTGCAAGAACATTCATTCCTTTGACTACTGTGCTACTTACACATGCACCTTGTAACTTAATCCTCTTAATGAGCATTAAGTTTATAGATAAGTTTTCAAGAAAATCAGAATAGCTTAGTAACTTCATCCCCTGCTCCTATAAATAGCTTCCTTCCATCCTTTTAATTTCCTGCTTCACAATATGGCTCTGCCATGGAGATTAACTTCATCACTCTTTCTTCCTATTCCTAGACTCAAAGATCTTTGTCTTAATGGTCAAACAACTTCCGAGGTTGTGTAAATCACATAACATGGGTGATAAGGTTGTGTAAATCACATAATGTGAGTTGCTCACCTTATCATCTTTCCGGAGAATCGGCAGCTACAGCTCCAAAACCTCAGCTTTGGAAGCAAACGACTGTTCCAAGACCATTGCTGAAACAGATCGGGTGCACCCTTGCTCAGCCGCTCTGGAAATCTCAGTCGCTCGACTCTCCTCTCTTGCTCACCCGTGAAGGGAACGAAGCCTCAACAAATGTTTAGGATTTTAAACCCTTTCAATGTAACTTTTTATAGGATTTTAAATCCTTTCAATCTTCTGTATCAGTCTGTATTACACTTCATGAATGAGATCCGGTTTGGGTTATTGATTCAACTTATACTTCGGACATATATTTTAGTTTTCAAAACAGAAACGCAAAACATCAAAGCAATTGTGAAACTGAAACTTTGAGGAAGGCAATGCGGAAGGGTACGTATACTAGATAAAAAATTATTAAAATAACCTTTAACGTCTGTTGATGAAAGAACAGAAGTTAAAAGTGAAGTGACTCACTTTTAACGTCAGTTCAATGAAGAACTGACGTTAAAAGGTTCACTTTTAACGTCAGTTGTTTATTGAACTGACGTTAAAAGTGAGTCACTTCACTTTTAACGTCAGTCCTTACAACAACTGACGTTAAAATTGAATTAATGAAGTCTGATATTTACAAAACTGCCACCGCCCCCTTTTTAACGTCTAGCTTTTGGTTAACTGACGTAAACGTTTACCGTCTAATGTATATTTTCCACTAGTGCCCACTGGTTTCCGTATGGAGTGGAATTTCCTACCTCGGAAATGAAACCAATCATGTCAACCCCCATGCACGTCAAAAAGGTGGGGTAAACCGCCCATTTCCTCTTGACACACGCGATTATTCACCTAAAACCATCATTAAGGACATCCTATTCTACTAAGTTAGAAGGATAAGCACATTACGAAGCATGGGACAATATGCTTGGAGTCATCAAGATGAGCCCAAAGTACAGGTATATAAGTAAACCTCCACCAATGGAGAAGGTATGCAATTTATCTTTACATAAACACTATATGCACTAGTGCAATAGGTGCTTTTTACGTCAGTTAAAATTGATTTTTTACGTCAGAATACTGACTGACGTAAATACAGCTGACGTTAATAGTTAATATTTTAACGTCAGTTGAGAACTGACGTTAAATATAAAACTATTAACGTCAGTTCTTTAACAAAACTGACGTTAATTTTATAAAAGTTAACGTCAGTTTTTTAAACAACTGACGTTAAACATAAAACAATTAACGTCAGTTCTTTAAGACAACGGACATTGATTTTGTTAAAACTAACGTCAGTTGTTATAAAGAACTGACGTTAAAGGTATCATTTTAACGTCAGTTGTAATAAACAACTGACGGTAATATGTTTTTTTTTTTAAATTCAGTTTTAAAATATCACTCCCCTCAGCTATCCCTGCATTCAGTCCCAGTAACACAGAATATCACACACATTACAGAATTGCAAAGGAAAATTGAACAATGGGGGGACTTAAACCCAAAACCCATGTATATATATAAATAAATTTTAGTTCCAATGTCTAAAAAACAAAACTATCTAAGGATATATATATATATACATGTTATTAATTAGTTTCTAAAGTCTAACAAAAAAACTATTCATCTAAGTAGTGCGGAGGTATGTTGTCAATTCCTTTTTCAGCCGCATACTTGAAGAAGAATTCAGCGAAGCGCATCCTCAAGTCTCTTAACTATTCTTCTTCAATAGGCGATTGGTCGATAAATGCCTAGACACGTTCAAATAATAACAATAACATCAATGCAAGTCATCTTCAAAACTATAATATATAATTTAACAAGTTGTTTAAATATTACCTTCTTCCATCCATCCGTAATAGATGCGGAGACTATGTTCAGCATATGAAGCATCACATAATAGCCGCACGACCACCCGTCAGTTTGAAATCGAGACTACCAACAAAATTAATTTCAACGTCAGTTGAATATACATATAAATTAGTAATTATAATATTAATTATTTGATAAATAAACTACCAAACCTTGAGGATGTTCCATACAGGATTTGCTTTAGCCTTAGAAGTCCTACTTCTCCCGTTGGCGCAACTTATGCTAGTCGCCTTCAGCGCGCTATCATAAACAAATAATCATGTCGATCAATTAACAAACTCATATATCATGATCATGTGTGTAATAAACTAAAAACAACTGATATTAAAACTTAAATAAAATTTAAGATTAGTTACTTACTTATTTCTGACTTCCACCACCTTCGGTGGCGGATCTTGGTGGAGAGAGCGAGAAGAATATGACAAGTATGCCTAGACGGGTGAAGTATGAACAAGCGCCAATGGCGTTCCATACAGTAGGGAGCCAGATATAATTCTTTCGGATTGTCTCCCAACAAGTTCCCTAAGTATTTACTCAATGCATCTTTAGCAAAGAATTCGGGCACGAGGGATTGACGGATCTAAGAAACCGTAAAACCGATGCAACGCCCTTATCAAGTCAAGACGATGGAGATACCTAAGATATGAAAAGGTGTGGATGTTAATTACATAATATATATATTGAAATTAAAATAAATTATTAAATGGAAAAATACAAAAAATAAATAAGTTATAAAATTAAAATTAACTTACGTGCACGGTAGACCGATGACATTGTCTGTTCATCCGGATGTTATTTCTGCGCAGCGTTCGAGATCGTCACCAACGAAGGAAAATATCCTCTGTTGATCTGGGCGTGCCACCCATCCATCGTGATCCAATGGACATACAAAAATCTCAAATGCATAATCCTCATCAAGTGAGAACAAACGAGTGATAGGTGACAGTGACACCGACGTCGACTTGGCCTTCAGTTTAGGAAAAATAAAATAGATAAGTTATTGATAATTAAAAAAAAACACAAGTAATTATTTGACTAATTTGGACATTAATAATGAATAAATACCTTTGTTAACATTTCGAGCTCACGTCGTTTGGAGTCCAACTCAAGCTCACACCTTTTCATTTCCAACTCATGCTCATGGCGCTGGACTTCCAACTCCCGCTCCCTAGCTGCCAACTCACCGTCCTCCACATGTGCCCTACTAAAACTCTCTTTTGTGCTCACATGTGAAGGGTTGGCAAGCCCTGCGGTGTCCTGGGATGTACCGACGGAGGAAAGCTCTCTGGCAAGCGCCTGCTTGAATTCTGGGTTGGCTATTAAGCCTTGCATCAGATGTGATGTAATAGCTGGGTTGGACATGAGGTGCTGAGTAATGTCAGCCAAAATTGATGCTTCATTGACCACCCACTTCTGTGAAGCAGACTTGCCATAATATTGTTTGATGGTCACGTTCCCAGGAACATCGAGAACCCGACCAGGATGGTCTTTCTTGCCTAGAGCAGTCATCAAGACGTCCTGCTGTCCAGAAGGGACGAATGCGCCCTGGGAGGATTTTGCTTTAAGATCCATCTACAATGAAAAAAAATGAAAAAACGGGCAAGTGAAAAGTGTTGCAAATATCTATACAAATATCAATTGAAATCAAGTTAATTATTTACTTACAATCTTATCTGCCACTTCGCGAGTGGCATCAGCTTTAAAAGATCCCGTCTTTGTCATGCGGTCGGCTAACCAGACATCCTCGCGGTCGATGTCCGACGGAGGACTTGATGGTGTGCCCTCAGGCACCTCTCCTCTTTCACTCCTAGCAGAGTGCTCTTCCTGCTTCGCCCTCAGCCTATCCACCATCATCTGCTCGATCCGAGTCTGGTACCCACCCTGAGACATGGTGTGGCGGTGGACGTTCTTCGCCTGATTCTGCCGACCCTTATTTGCCTTAGCCTATTCAAACAAAAACACATATATAATTAAATACAGTTAAATGATCTATAATAAGCATTCAAAATTAACTTAATCAACCAACCTGAAATTCTCCATCCTGTCGACTCCTGGCAAACATATCCCAAGTATCCTGATCAATCCAGGGATAATCCGAGAACATTTTATTAAGCCACTTCTTCCCAGATACATAGTACCTGGTAAGATCATGCTTGAACCCATTCCAACGCTTTGATGCCATTTTCATACATTTATGACGATGATCCTCGTCATTTGGCACAGTCCAAGCTACCTACACATTAGATACATATATAACAACTGGATGGATTATAACTCGGATAATTATCTAATAATGTAAATCAAACGAATGTAAAGGTAAAATACCGTGATAGCCTCCCAAATCTGATCCTTAACGTTCTGTGGAACGTCATTCCAGTGGTTGTAGTTGATGCTTACGTGCTGCTTCGCTTGTAGAAACACCCACTTATTAAATTCTTTAGCACGGGGTCCCTGGGCATTTAGATTAGCATCGAAGGACACCTCAAGCTTCTGTCCACTCTGCCTGTCCTTCTCTAGTTTCTTCAACGAGGTGGCTCCTCTACCCCGTTTCCTATGAGCCTGTGATGTCTGTATGGACAAAAAAAATGATAAAATAGAGGGTTGTAACATTATAAACTAACATTAAAAAGAAGGACTAAAGATAGTATATAACATGTAAACTCACACTAGAATCAGGCGTAGGCGTGATCGGGTCCTGCGAAACCCCCACAGTGTCCTCCCGTGCATGTGGGCTATCCGACTGATCCATATGTATGCCTGCTCAGAAACAATATATATGTATTAACATAGGTTATAACTCAAAATAAATACAGAAGTATAAATGAAAATAACTAGATAGGTCCTGTAGATATACAAAACATCTATATATCCAATATAAGGACAATACGGGAGATTGAAAACTATAGTTTTTGAAGATTGCCAAGCACTGGTCACGGCCTGGCCGTGATGTCCATCACGATCGTAACATGCCAACTGAACCAGACCCTCATAGGTAGAACTGATCACGGCCTAGCCGTGATGAGCATCACGGCCGTGACAGATCAACCAGCAGAGCAACATGCACTCAAAACCAAAAATAGAGACATTCCAAACAACTCAAACTCACGGTTTAAAGTTACACCTATTGAGACTACAGTTTCAACATACACTCAAAACCAAAAATAGAGACATTCCAAACAACTCAAACTCACAGTTTCAAGTTTCAACTACTGAGACTACAGTTTCAAACCAGCAGAGCAACATGCATGCACTCAAAACTAAAAATAAAAAAATGTGCCCTAATTAAAGACTCACCAGAAATAGGCGCTCGCGTGGTGGTGGGGGGAAGCTCGAGTGGTGGCCAACGTTCGATGTGGTTACTGAGAGCAGAGGGACAAGCAGAGTTAGTGCGCGGGAAGGGGAAAGAGAGATGTCAAGTTATTGCAAAGAATGAGCGGGAAAGGCAGAGTTAGGGGTTAAGAGTGTACCTCATGGTGGTGGCGAAGAAGCCCTCGCAGTGGTTGCGGTGGAGATGAGCTCGCGATTAGGGCAGAGTGAGAGCGAGAGTGAGGGTTGAGCGTGATGAAAAGAGAAAAGACGTACAGAGAAGTGGAGAAGGCGCGCGGGGGTAAACGTTATAATTAAAATAAAACAACATTTTACGTCAGTTGTTAGTAAAACCTGACGTTAAAGGTCATATATTTAACGTCAGTTGTCTTAAAAAACTGACGTTAAAAACACTCACACTTATTACGTCAGTTTTTACTAACAACTGACGTTAAATGTCATATATTTAACGTTAGTTGTATTAATAAACTGACGTTAAAAACACTCACAACTTCTTACGTCAGTTGTATTACACAACGGATGTTAAAAGTTTCCAATATTCATTCTCCACGTTTATAATATATAGGATTATTTACGTCAGCTATTTATTTAACTGAAGTAAAAATCAAACTTTTAACGTCAGTTTTTTAAAAAAACTGACGTTAACAATAAATATTTTTTATTTTAAAAACACTTTTAACGTCAGTTTTTTTAAACAACTGACGTTAAAAGTGTATAGATATCTGCAAAAAACATTCATTCCTTTGACTACTGTGCTACTTACCCATGCACCTTGTAACTCAATCCTCTTAATGAGCATTAAGTTCATAGATAAGTTTTCAAGAAAATCAGAATAGCTAGCTTCCATCCACTGCTCCTATAAATAGCTTCGTTCCATCCTTTTAATTTTCTGCTTCACAATATGGCTCTGCCGTGGAGATTAACTTCATCACTCTTTCTTCCTATTCCTAGACTAAAAGGTCTTTGTCTTAATGTTCAAACAACTTCTGAGTTTGAGTAAATTACATTACATGGGTGATAAGTTTGAGTAAATTACATTATGTGAGTTGCTCACCTTATCACCTTCCGGAGAATCAGCTGCTGCAGGGCTAATCAGGTGCTCGGGGGTCACAGTTCCAAAACCTCAGCTTTGGCAGCAAGTGACCGTCTTGGAAGTCTCTGGAACCACTGCCTTTGCTTGAAACAGATCTAGTGCACCTGTTTTTGCCTCTCTCTTGAGCTCTCTCATGCCCCCCAGTTTTCTGAGGTCTTCGGAGTATATATAGTTTTCCCTTTGGCATATTTCATAAAACTCTCTGATGGGATGTAGCTTTAATGTTTAGGATTTTAAACCCTTTCAATGTAACTTTTTATAGGATTTTAAACCCTTTTTCAATCTTCTGTATCAGTCTGTATTACACTTCATGAATGAGATCCGGTTTGGGTTATTGATTCAACTTATACTTCGCACATATATTTTAGTTTTCAAAACAGAAACACAAAACATCAAAGCAATTCATGTGAAACTGAAACTTTGAGGAAGGCAATGCGGAAGGAATCATATACTAGATAAAAAAAATTATTAAAATAACCTTTAACGTCTGTTGATGTAGGGACTGACGTTAAAAGTGAAGAGACTTACTTTTAACGTCAGTTCTTTATCGAATCGACGTTAAAATGTTCACTTTTAACGTCAGTTCTTTATTGAGCTGACGTTAAAAGTGAGTCACTTCACTTTTAACGTCAGTCCTTAAAACAACTGACGTTAAAATTGAATTAATGAAGTCTGATATTTACAAAACTGCCACCGCCTCCTTTTTAACGTCTAGCTTTTGGTTAACTGACGTAAACCTTTACCGTCTAATGTATATTTTCCACTAGTGATGCTATCTGCAGGACCATTGCTGACTTAAGCATCAGTGTGTCTTCGCCGATACCCCCCCCCCCCCCCCCAATTCCCATCCGGTTCAACACGAAGAACCTAAAGGAAGAATAAAAAGAAGAATGAGTTTTGGGACAAATCAACAGAGGCCCAATACCAGAAATGACACTGTTGAGTTTTGGTTTTTGACCATAACAAATATATATATATACAATAATTATAATAATTACTTTTAAAAACGTATAATCGAAATTACCTAGGGGCACGACTGTCTGTAATTACCAAGGTTACGATTGTCGATAATTACCTAGGGGCAAGGCCATCGGAATTACCTAAGGGCAAGGCCATTCTTGCCCCTAGGTAATTACGGACTTCTTTTTCAAAAACCCGTCAGTAACTGTTTCTGATGCCTGTTTTTCTTGTTGACAAGTGACTCCAAACACAAGAGGGGGTGAATTGTGTGTGAACTATGTTTTTCAAAAACTTTAAAAAATTAAAATTATAATCCTTTTAAAATACTTTGTAAAGCAACTTGTTAACGTCGCATGAAAATAAAAAGCGTTTAAGCGAAAAGCAATTGCGAAAGTAAAAGGATAAGGGAAGAGAAAAGAACACGGCGATATATCCTGGTTCGGCCACAAACTTCCCACGTGGCCTACTTCCAGTCCCCAAGGCAATACCACCAAGGGTTTTCACTCAACACTAGTTTGTAAACAAGATCAATTACATCCTTTACAATGAAGAGCGCTCTTCACAGACCAGGGAAATCACCTCCCCCAGTTAAAGAGCCTCAAAACAAATAACCCAAGAGATATAACATCTCTTATCAACCACAAGGAATATCACCTCCATTGTACCCTTGAAAATCACATCCAAGAAACACCACAAGAGATATCACCTCTCTTGCAAATTTGGTGTAGAAAAGAAGGGTTTGAGTCACACGACTCTTACCAACAAAATGCACTCTTAATAGTGCTGATAAAAAAAATTGAAGAACATGTACAATAACATCTATATGGTGTGTAGAACTCTCAAGATAATATGGTCAAAGTGATAGTGCAAGAGAAAGAATATAGAAAATTTTTATCAGAGTTTTTAGCACAGAGAAATGATAGAGTTCTGTCTCTTGATGACTGCCTAAGTTTTATTTTATATGTGAGAAATGTTGGTCCAAAGAAAATAGGTCAAGCCTCATTAAAGTTCATTTTTATCGCAGTATAATCGATTATTACATTATCATAATCGATTATTTAAAGTATTTTCAGGAAGCGCGCATTTGGACAGAATAGTCATAATCGATTATACTAATCGATTTCGAGTCCACTGACTTTCATATAAAAAGCCATAATCGATTACATAATCGATTACGGGGTTTATGTTTGAAGCTCGTTGAAAGCCATGAAGGACATAATCGATTATATATATTACATAATCAATTATTCTAATTCAAATTCAAAACTTAACTTTAATTAAAATCAATACTCATTAAACTCATTTAAAGCCTTTTAATTAACATCATAATTGATTATTGGTTTCCCATAATCGATAATGGCTTGAAGCACATTTGATTTCAAAAATCTTAACAATTAATTTTTTGGTTACTCATTAAGCACAATTAATTGTTAGATATAAAACATGTTAAAAAGGTTTTAGGCACATGTTAAATGTGTGTGTGTGTGTGACCAATATTAAATTGAGAACTCTACTTACCATCAAAACACATTTTCTAAAACATGCAATACAATTAATGAAATTCCCATTTGCCCCTTGTGCTTGCTTGGTGTTCATCAACCGATCCAAACCGCAAAAACCGAACCGAAAAACCGAAAACCGAACAAACCGAAAAAACCGAAAACCGAAAAAACCGCAAATTTTTATTGGATTGGATCGGATTTTGGATCCTATAGTGAAATCCAATCCAATACAATTCAAACCGATCTATTATATACATATACTATTCTTTTTGAAATTATAGTATTACTCATACTTAAACATTATTCTACATACTTTTATATCCCTCATTCTCTTTAATATTTTTGTTGGAATGACATATATAAGACTATTTAGAATAAATATTAATGTCTAGAAGTTATATTTTACTGAAAGTTATGATGCATAGCATATATATATTTGATTGAGTAATCATGAAAAATAGGAAAAAAATTAAGTAAATTTGAAAAATAATTAGCTACAATTTATTTGTAGCTGATTCAAGGAAAAAAAATAGGATAAGTGAGAGTAGATATATAGAATTAATATAAAAGAACGTGTTAAAAAATATCAATAATTTTTTTCTTCTCAAACTCCCAAATTAAAACAAAGATTATCTTTTACCACTATTAAATAAGTAGAAAGGATACTTGACATTAGAAAAAAAAAAGTATGACAAAAACCGAATTATCAAATCCAATCCAAACCGCATTTGATTGGATTGGATCGGATCGGATTTTTTGAAGGAAGCAAACCGATCCAATCCAAACCGCACAATGTTTTCATCATTGGATCAGATGACTTTTTAGCTCAAAACCGATCCAATCCAATCTGCGAACACCCCTTCTTGCTTGCTTTATGAAATTTCGCTTTTTGCTACTTAGTCCTTCTGGAACTTTTCCTTTTGTCAATCATCAAAACTAAGAACCTGTTCAAGGCATATACTCACATACTCCCCCTTTTTGACGATGACAAATATCTCAAGGAGGGATTTGCTCAAGAAAAAGGATTAGAGCATATTTATAAATAATCATTGAAAATTGAATCATAGTCTTAAGATCACTTCATGCAATTATTCAATGCTATAACTCTCCCCCTTTTGGCATTATCAAAAAGCGGGAAAAAATACTGATAAAGCAAGGCATATATCCATGCAATAATTATAGACAAAAAGTGTATGCAATCATCACTGTAATTCCAACTATGTATGTAGAAGCAAGTACCGGGATTAAAGAAACAGTTTAAAGAAAAATTTTCCCTTTTTAACAAGTATACAATTTTGAATTCTTATACTTCCCTTAATCACGCAAATATTTTCCCCCTTTCGAAAATAATTTTTCAAATTAACATCAAGGATAAGAATTAAAAGTTTAGCTTGATTTGATGTAATGGAAAATTTGAAGCATGACAAGCATGTATGATGATGAAAGATCCTTTTTCAAAGAATTTCAAAGCTGTGAGCATGTAAAGAGTTGACATGCAAATATAGATATTTCATATGGGGTTTATCAAGATGTACCAAAATTTATCAAAGTTGAGAGCATGACCTTTGATATTTGAGGAATCTCCTTTTGGGCTTCTTCGTATAATCGATTAGAAAATCGATTTTTGCTGATTAACATTCAAAGCATAACCGATTATGTAATCGAGTTTGTATTCTAGCTTTTCATAATTGATTGTTGTAATCGATTATGACTCCTCTGGTTTGTCTCCTTCTATGCATAATCAATTATTGGAATCGATTAAGACTTCTCTGACTTTTGTAGTTTCTCCCCCTTTCACATGGAATCGATTATCATAATCGATTTTAGGTTGACTGACTTTTGAATAATCGATTATTGCTTGTGCATAATCGATTATTACTCGAAAATTTTAGAACTTGGCCAACTTCTTTGGAGAGAACCTGTATAGCTTATTTCTACACTTCAACGCACAGATTAGAAATAACAAGGTGAAAAACATATGAAGCATATATTATCCAAGATATAACCATATAGATATTTCCAATTGATTGTTCAAATAAATTGGTTTGTTTGTCAAGTAAACTCATTAGTCATGACCAAATATTTAGAAGAAACAAATTCTACCTCATGCCCTTTAAAGTTGACACCATAGAAAAACATAACTACCATTTTTGGGTGATGGAAAGGAGAATTTGTGTTTGTCTCCTGTCATGTGCTTTGAACGACCACTATTAAGGTTCCAAATTTAGTTCTTGGTCTTCAAGAACTCCTGTAAAATAGAATCATGTTTTGGCTTTTGGTACCCAAACCATTTTGGGTCCTTGAACATTAGTCTTGGGCAATAAGCCCTTTGAAATCCATGCAATGTTACCATTCATGCCTTTGTATTTCCTAACGTTGCAAATAGAGATGGTGTGACCTTTTCTATCACAATGAAAACATTTAACAAAAGGACAACTGAACTTGTTGCTTGGACCAAAAAATTTCTTAAAAGATTTTTCATGAAATTTCGAGTGATAACCCAAACCAGCTTTGTCATACATTCCCTTTTGATTTCCCAAAAGAACGTTTAGGTTATCCATTCCCATTGTGAATTTCACATGCGTGTTATATTAGTCCTCAACTTTAATTTTCAAAATGCTGCACTCTTCACATTTGAAAACTTCATCCTTTTTATTTTCACAATAAGTGCAAGAAGAAGTTTCTTTCAAAACAACTTGTTTTTCTTTAAGGGCTTCCATCTCTGTGTTTAAAACATCGATTTTAGATTCAAGAAGAGAGATGGTTTTCTTGGATGAAGAAATTATTTTTTGACGTCTAATAGTTTCATCATTCAATTCTTCACAAGCTATAAGCAAATACTCATAAGATAAACCAGTTTCAAGTTCAAAGTCGTTTACCTCATCTTCCTCAAGAATTGTCATGAGACATAAATTTGCCTCTTCATTATCCGACTCATCAGATGAATCCATATCATTTTCTTCCCAAGTAATATAGGCCATTCTTTCTCTTCGGTCCTTTTGTGGCCTTTTATCAAATCTTTGGCCTTTAGGACAGACGGGTTTTATATGACCTTTTTTACTGCACTTGTAACATGTTGGGCTAAAAGAAGTTTCTTCTTCCTCAACTTTCTTTTGAGGATTGGAGACTTGTTTTACTTTGCTTTTTCTCCTTAAGAACTTTTTAAACTTGCGGATCATTTGGCTCATATCTTCCACTTCTTCATCAAGGCTATCACAATCATCAAAGTCACTGTCTTCATCTTTTCCAATCATGCGTGCTTTGAGTGTTCCCGCAATTTGCCAAACAAAGTTGCCAAAGACATAGAAGATAAATCTCTAGATTCAGATATAGCAGTTACTTTGGGTTGGGAACTTCTATTCAAGCATCTAAGTACTTTATTTATCAAATACTCTATATTAAAAAACTTCCCAAAAGCCCTAAGATGATTTATAATGTGGGTAAAACGTTTCTGCATATCTTGTATGCTTTCACCCTATTTAATCCTAAATAGCTCATACTCATTGGTCAATGTGTTCATCCTAGCCCTTTTGACCTCGGTAGTCCTTCATGAGTCAATTGAAGGGTGTCCCACATTTCCTTGGCGGTCTTGCAATTCGAGACCCTATAGAACTCATCGTAGCTTAAAGCTGAAGTGATGATGTTCCTAGCTTTCAAATTGTA
Organism: Sophora flavescens; assembly: GCA_030762895.1. Lineage (NCBI taxonomy): Eukaryota > Viridiplantae > Streptophyta > Magnoliopsida > Fabales > Fabaceae > Sophora > Sophora flavescens. The sequence goes on along the minus strand of CM061064.1, from coordinate 167,526,741 downwards.
TTGGACCTTTTTCTTTTCTGCGTTGGTCCAAAGATTTCTCGGTTTATCCACCGAAGCACCATTAACTTCGTGCTTGGGGACAAATGGACCATTTTCCACGGCATCCAAAATATCAATATCAAAAGCTTCAAGGAAAATATGCATTCTTTCTTTCCAATAACCATACCTGTAACGCCCCCTGGGCATTACCTCGTGAACACGTGCGGAAATAAATTAAAAAGGAATTTACTGGTTGCTTTCAGAAATTTATTTTACTTTAAGTCATAAAACTTGGGTATAAACATTTTCTTGCGGAATACTTCGAAAAGGTGATTCACACATCACAGTAGTAAAATCACATTATACTTGACAACACACATAAACTGAGTTTAGTCATAAATCAAACCACCACAGCGTATAAGTTTTCCTGAAATTGTTTCATTATTAAAAATTCAACTCAAAACCATATAAAGGTTCTCAAACCACATACACCAACTTTCTCAAAAATACACAACCCTAAAGAAAAATCCTAAGATGGTCACTCTATACAACATCCACGGGAAAGACCTCCATGGTCCATACCACTATCCCCGACCTCTTCATGGATCGAGACTAAACTCCTTGAGAGAAACTGGAAACTCCTCTGCACCATCTGCTTTCATGGACCAAGGTACAACAGCAAAACCAGAAAAACAGATATATCGCAAGGGTGAGATACCGGCAAAATCATCTAACTCAATCAAGAGCTAGGTTTCGGCCTTCATTAGAAAAATAGGCTAGAGAATTTATTTGGTTTCAATCTCTTGGATTCAACAAACATAGGTATTAGAAAGACGAAATCAAGTGTTACTTTCCAAAAATTGAAACAAAGTTCATCCAATCTCCCTAGAGCATAGATTCGGTCAACTTAAAAAAATATAGGAAGGAAATTTTGTTTTGATGCATGCTCTTGGATGATGAATATAGAGATCATAGTGAGTTCATATAAATTGGTTTCACGTCAAAAGGATTTTTCTATGATTTTCTAGAAATTTTTGAAGAACTAGATCTAGGAATTGAAATTTGATGAATAGTTTATCAAAATGGAAATTTATGGATGATTAATGAAGCTAGCATGATAAGAAAGAGATTCCTCACCTTGGAATGAAGATAATTGATGAAGAACTTGAAGGAATTCGAAGAACTTATCAAGAACATCTATGGTGTTCTTTGTGCTTTTGTGAATAAAAGCTTAGAATGAAAATGAATCTTGCTGTGTGGGAGGGGTAGTGGGATGCACACATATTGACGGAGTGAGGGGTATTTTTGCCCTTCAAAATTTCCTTGGGGACAAAATGGTAAAAGCACATAGGGACAAGCTTGTAATTACATAAAAGACTAGGGATATAATAGTCATTTCCTCTTAAAAGTCATCATGACAAATGAGTGGTGATGGTGTGTAGGAGGTGTGGCTGAATTGTGACCATAAGAAGGATGAAGAAGCAAATTTGATGTTGTCTTGCCTTAACCATGGTTATTATTTAACTAGGATAGGTTAGGGGGCATTTTAGTCTTTTCACACACAAAAATATCTTAGCCATCATTATGCTTCATAAATGCTAGGTGAGGCACCCCTATGACTCACCACCCTAGGTGGCAAGATGTCCCATCATCTGGTGGCCAGTTTATGTCTCTGCACATCCATTCTCAACTCCGTCGATACCCGATTGTCGAGTATTTGCTCGACCAACATATAATAACTTATTTATTTTGAAAACTTTCAAAATAACCAATATTGTTGAAAACGGGATATAAAATCTAACCATTTCATTCTCGAGTGAAAATTAGGTTTTCTTATCAGTAAAATTTTACTGTCAGTGAAAACGCAGACCAGGTTTCGTCTGAATTTTCAATCCAAAATTTAACTGTAACTATCTACGATAAAGGAGAGTATAAATATGATTTTGGTTTATCCAAAATCATTTTCTAGGTCTCGAATAAATATATATATATATATCGATATAGAAGAACAGTAAAAATCGGGGTGTTACATTACTACCCCACTAAAAAAAATTCGTCCTCGAAATTTTGTGACTCAAAACTATACAGGATCTCTTAATCCCAAGATCTTACTCTCACAAGAAAGTATATAGAAGAATTTCATCAATCTGAAAAGAATACAGGAATATCCAGTATGTAAAAAGTTCTTTAATAGGTTCGTGAGTGTAAAAATACATAGCTAATACATGTTTACAACCATGACTCTAATAAAGTTCCTTCTTTCACAAGAACTTCCATCAGATTAGGAAATCAAAGATGAACAGTTCCTAACCCCAAGAGGATTCATTCTTGGTACAAAGAATTTACAACACGACGATTTAAAAGGAAATAGTCTGGCCAAAAATCAGACTGGATCACCTCTACCAAAAGTAAAAGTGACTAGACTAAGTTTCATCGAGAAACTTCTATTATTAAGAAATCATTTGTGTTACAGCACAACAATAGTCATAACAAATTTTTCTCACTGAAATATGAAAATATTCAAACCAATAGGTACTATCAAACCAATCCACTCAAATGTCTAATACACCGAGGGTTATTTAGGAGTGTGGACACAAATTCTAATTTGTAATCACATGACCTAAGACTCTTCACCTTATCGAGTCAAAACTCGCACTTGGGTAACTTCGCGATAACTATTCTCGCATATGATCTGTAACACTTGAGGCAGATGTTCCTCATACTCCTCGTAAAATGAGAACACCATCGGCTAGCTTCGTAAGCGATATTCTACACGAAGTGATGGAGATCTGATAATCCTAGAAACTAGGTTAATTAAAACTCAATATCCTTCGAAAGTACAAATCTTGAAAATTCTCAGAAAATTCGCCAGAGAAATCTTCCACAACAGGTACCTCATTCAAATATCTGACACAATCCCAAAAGGATAAACGAATGTGTCAACATGCATCAAAGCACCATCTACAAGCAGTGGGTTCCCATAAGATCTCTCCCATATCAGAACCCATCAAAACACACATACTTGTGTGTCAACACACATTGTTTCGACAAGAAAACAATTCAAACAAGGTCCAACCAGAGATCACACAACAAAAACATAACATACCTATTCAAAAATTTAAAATCCTATAAAGTTACATCGAAAGGGTTTAAAATCTTATAAAATCCTAAACATTTGTTGGGGGTTTGTTCCCTTCATGGGTGAGCATGTGCAAGAGAGGAGTCGAGCGACTGAAGTTTCCAGAGCGGCTAAGAAAGGGTGCACGCGATCTGTTTCAGCAATGGTCCTGGAACAGTCACTTGCTGCCAAAGCTGAGTAGCAGCCAATTCTCCGGAAGGATGATAAGGTGAGAAACTCACATTATGTGATTTACTCAACCTTATCACCCATGTTATGTGATTTACACAACCTTAGAAGTTATTTGATCATTAAGACAAAGACCTTTGAGTCTAGGAATAGGAAGAAAGAGTGATGAAGTTAATCTCCATGGCAGAGCCATATTGTTACAATAGCAGAAAATTATAAAAAGAAATAATCATATATTTTGGTCATGAAAGGAAGGAAGCTATTTATAAGGAGCAGGGGATGAAGTTACAAGGCGTGGTAAGTTGCTAAAAAATTAAATTGATCATTAAGAGGATTAGGTTCCAAGGCGCATGGGAAGTTGGCAGGCAAATAAAGAAATAAATGCACAGTTAACGTCTGTTAAGTAAAACTTAGACGTTAAAAAGGAGGCGGTGGTTATCAGGATGACTTGTTACGTCAGTTGTTTAAACAACTGACGTTAAAAGTGGAATCAAATGTTTTTAGAATGTATACGTTGACACAAAAACCCGCACGCCTTCCTCTTCACTCTCTGCCTCTGCTCTTTCACTCTCTGCCTCTGCTCTTTCACCCTTCTCCACCACCGCGAGCTCCATTGCAACGCCACCACCGCAAGGTCACTTCCACCTCCACCGCGAGGTACACACACACACACACTCTCTCTCTCTCTCTCTCTCTCTGAATCACACACTGTCTTTCTCTCACTTCGTGCGTGCCCTAACCCTGTCTTTCCCACTCACTCTCAGCCACAACGAATGGCGACCGAGCCACTCTCCTTCTCCTCTCTCTGAACTCGGGTAACTCCCTAAACCCTCAAAGTTTCATTTTCATTTTCGATTTTGCTTCTCTTCTCTCTTCTCTCTACTCTGTCTCATTTAAGGGTTTTGGTCTCATTTAAGGTTCTCCACACGCAAGGAAAGAACCCAAACAAAAGCCACTCTCCTTCACCACTGAGCCACTCTTCTTCTCCTCTCTGTGAACACGGTAATGCCCTAAACTTTGTGTTTGGTTTTCTTCATGTCATTTTGCTTTCTGTTTGGTTGCTTTGCCTTTTTTGTTGGTAAGCCAAAAATTATATTGATTAAGGGTAAATGGTAATAGCTGAAAAAGTTAAAACCATGTGAATGTCATATTTGAGATTTTGATTGGGAAATAATGGGTGAGAATGAGAATAATAGGAACAAAAGCCTTTCTACTTTATTAATTGGGTTATTGATGTTAGATTTTCCTGATATATGGGAGAGGCTTTGTATGTATGATTGTGTATGTCTTGTATAATCTTACTCAATAAACAAGCACGTACTTTTACAATGTATTCTTCCAAATTTAAGACAATGGAAGATTTTAACCACTAAGGATGTTGTAATGTAGGTCAAGCTGGGTTAATGTGTTGTATATAAATGCATTCTATCTTATTTGAATTGTGAATTGTTTTCATAGTTGGTTGATGTCCTATAAATTGTGTGTCACTCAAGCTTGAGAGTGAAGCTGAATGTTGTAATGTATCATTTACGTGAACAGGCATACACATGGATCACTCGGACCCGCATGCACGGGAGGACACTATAGGGCCTACGCATGACACTATGGGCCTACGCCTGATGATACTGTAAGTTTACATGTTATATAAAATTTATCCGGTATTTATAATGTAAGTTTAAGTTCTTTATAAATTCTTTATTTATCCTTGTTATACATAACCCTCTAATTTAATATTTTTTGTCCAAACAGGCATCACAGTCTAGCAGGAAACGGGGTAGAGGAGCCACGTCATTGAAGAAGTTAGAGAAGGCTAGGCAAAGTGGTCAGAAGCTTGAAGTGTCCTTTGATGCTAAACTAAAGGCCCAGGGCCCCGGTGCTAGAGAATTTAAAATGTGGGTGATTCTACAAACCAAGCAGCACGTTAGGATCCTATACAACCATTGGGATGACGTTCCACAGAACGTTAAGGATCAGATTTGGGAGCCTATCATGATATTTTACTTTTACATTCTTTTGATGTACATTATTAAATTATTATTCGAGTTCTAATTCATCATGTTTGTTATGTAATTAATGTGTAGATAGCTTGGACCGTGCCAAATGACGAGCATCATCGAAAGAAATGGCACTCATTGGGGGCAAGGCACTGGAGTGGGTTCAAGCATGATCTTACTAGGTTCTATGTATTTGGGAAGAAGAAGCTTGATAAGATGTTCTTGGATTACCCCTGGATTGATAGGGAGACGTGGGATGACTTTGTTAGGATTTGACATGAGGACAAATTTTAGGTTAGTTGATGAAGTTAATTTATTTATGCTTCTTAGAGATCATTTAAGTAAAGAAATTAAATGTATTTTAACTCTATTAATTATGTTTTTGTTTAAACAAGAAAAGGTGGAGAGGGGTAGGCAGAATCAAGCTAAGAACGTCCACACCCACACCTTGTCTCAGGGTGGGTACGCCACTAGGATCGATGAGATGATGGCAGAGAAGCTTAGGGTGAAGCAGGAGGAGCTGGTTGCGAGGATAGCAGCTGGAGAGGTGCCTGAGGGCACACCTTTTGATCCTCCGTCTCCTATCCCAAGCGAGGATGTCTGGTTGGCGGGCCGGATGACAAAGAAAGGCTCTTTTAAAGCTGAAGCCACTCGCGATGTGGCAGATAAGATTGTAGGTAACTAACTATATACATATATAGTTGATATTTGTATATGGTTGATATTTTTAAGGAACACCTTTCTCTTACACGTTTTTCAATTCTTCATTGTAGATGGAGCTTAAGGAAAATTGCTCCCAGGGCTCATTCGTCCCTTCTGGACGTTGGGACATATTGCTCACTGCTCTAGGCAAGGACGACCATCCTGGTTGGGTGATCGGTGTTCCAGAGACGGTGGGCATCAAAGAATATTATGGCAAGTCTACTTCACGAAGGTGGGTCAACGATGAGGATTTACTTAGAGAATCCATCACACAATAGCTCATTTCGAACCTGGCCATTACAGACCATATGATAAGCCACTTCTTATCCAACCCAGATTTCAGGCAGGCGCTTATTAGGGAGCTTTCCTCCGTGGGTTCCCAGGACAACGCGGGACTGCCAACCCTTCACATGTGATCACAAAAAGAGAGCTATAGTAGGACACGTGTGGAGGTGGATGAGTTGGCAGATAGGGAGCGGGACTTGGAGGTCCGACGCCATGAGCTTGAGTGTGAAGCGAAACGGCGGGAGTTTAAGCTGGCGCAGCGGGAGCTCGAGTTGGTACGGAAGGTATATATTTGTTATTAATGTCCAAATTTGTCAATTAATTACTGATGTTTTTTTTAATTATCAACAACTTATATACCTGATTTATTTAATATTGAAGGCAAAGGCGTGTAAGATGTCTCTCATGACTCAGTTGTTTTCGATTGGAAAGGATTATGCGCCCATGCTTTTTCAATGGGAGTTAGAGCATGTTGGTTGGCTGGCACGCCCACTTCATAAGTGTGAGCTTGGATTTGTATTCAGTGGTGACGATATTGGGTATCTTTGCAATGATGGCCAGCAACTATCCACCGCGATTGTGAGTCTTTGGTCGACGTAAGTATGCTTTATAATTTCATAATTAATTCAATTTATATATTTTAATTGAATTTTATGATTTACTGTATTCATATCATAGGTATCTCCATCGACTTCAACTAGAGAGGGGCTCCAACTCCAACCAATTCGCCTTCTTAGAGCCATACTCCCTTCAGCCTGAATTCTTTCAGAATCACAATGAAGTCACAGCGTACTAATCGAGATTACTGGGAGGTGATGATCGCAAGGAGCTATATATGGCACCGTACATAATGAGCAAGCATTGGCAGTTGCTCGTAATTCATCCTGCTAGGCATACTGTCATCTTCCTATGCTCTCTCCATCAGAACCCGCCACGGGAGGTGGTGGAACCTATCAATAGGTTAGTAATTAATCTTATATTTAATTTATGTTTTAACATTTACTTTAATTTTATGCGACACATGATGAATTGGTTAATTAACATGAATATTCTGTTTATGATAGTGCTCTGAAGACTTGTAGTTTGAGCTATGCCAACAGGAGGAGTAGGACTCATAACTCTAAAAAAAATCCTGATTGTCAAGGTTTGTAGTTTGTCAAATAGTATATAATATTATAATTACTAATTCAAAATATATATGTTTATTTATCTGACATTAAATTTATTACTTTTGTAGTCTCGCTTTCAGAATGACGCTTGGTCGTGTGGATATTATGTGATGCAACATATGTTGAACATAGTCTCCGTATCTATTACGGAAGGATGGAAGAAGGTAATAATACTTAATTAAACAACTTTTTAATTATATCTTTCAGTTTTCATTTTATTGCGTTAATTAATGTTACCGTGACTTATTAGAACGTGTGCAGGCTTTTAACAGCAACCAATCTCCTCTTGACAAGAAAGAGTTCACAGACTTGAGGCGGCGGTTTGCAGAATTTTTCTTCAAGTATGCTGAAGAGAAAGTATTGCCCAAAAGTATACCTCAGGAGTATATAGAAGATGTGTAGTTAGTAGTTAGTATATAAACTTATATGTAGGTGTGTATTAATTAGTATAGAAGCTTTTACTTATGTTTTTCTAACAACGAGGCTTTGGTTTTTTATCCCCCCATTTGTTCCTTTGTTTATATATACTTTTCTTTTATTAATGAAATTTAAGTGAAATATTGGACTGTTACTAGATCATTTTCTGGGATCGGATTTCTTGAATCAATGAGGATATAGCTGGGGTAAGGGATATATTGTAATAGAATTTAAAAAAAAAAAACAAAGCCTTTAACATCAGTTGTTTAGTACAATTGTCATTTAAAAGTAATTGTTTTTAAAAAAATTGGATTTTAACGTCAGTTGTACTAAAAAACTGATGTTAAAAGTTAATCTTTTAACGTCAGTTGAATGAAACAACTGACGTTAAAAGTTATTATATTTTTTTAAAAAGACTTTTAACGTCAGTTATATAATCAACTGATGTTAAAAGTGTTCTTTTAACGTCAGTTTTGAACTGACGTAAAATGTTACACTATTAACAGCTGCTCCAATAACGTCAGGCATTATTCAGACGTCCAAAATCAATTATGACTGATGTAAAAAGCACTTCCTGCACTAGTGGGTGATGGTGTGTAGGAGGAGTGACTGAATTGTGACCATAAGAAGGATGAAGAAGCAAATTTGATGTTGTCTTGCCTTAACCATGGTTATCATTTAACTATGATAGGTTAGGTTAGGGGCATTTTAGTCTTTTCACACACAAAAATATCTTAGCCATCATTATGCTTCATAAATGCTAGGTGAGTCACCCCTATGACTCACCACCCTAGGTGGCAATATGTCCCATCATCCGGTGCCCGATTTTTGTCTCTACACATCCGTTCTCGATTCCGTCGATACCCGATTGCCGAGTATTTGCCCGACTAACATATAATAATTTATTTATTTTGAAAATTTTCAAAATAACCAATATCATTGGAAACGGGATATAAAACCTAACCATTTCATTCTCAAGTCAAAATTAGGTTTTCTGATTAGTAAAATTTTACTGTTAGTGAAAACGCAGACCGGGTTTCATCTGAATTTTCAACCCAAAATTTAACAGTAACTCTCTACAGTAAAGTTGAGTATAAATATGATTTTGGTTTATCCAAAATCACTTTCTAGTTCTCGAATAAAAATATAAACATATATATATATATATATATACTGATATAGAAGAACAGTAAAAATTCGGGTGTTACAATACCCTTCAAAATTGAAAGTTGGGGGTATGTTTACGGAATTACCCTCATTACAAAAACCGTTTGAAGTCATCTTTCCTCTTGAGACGGTTTCATCCTTTATATCCTAGAGTTAAGCTCTGATGCCACTTATTGACAAGTGACTCCAAATTGTTAACGTCCCGTGCAAATAAAAAGCGTTTAAGTGAAAAGTAATTGCGAAATTAAAGACATAAGGGAAGAGAAAATAACACAGCGATGTATCCTGGTTCGGTCACAAACTACCCATGTGGCCTACATCCAATCCCCAAGGCAATACCACCAAGGGTTTTCACTCAACACTAGTTTTTAAACAGGATCAAGTAGAACCTTTACAATGAAGAGCACTCTTCATAGACTAGGGATATCACCTCCCCCAATGAAAGAGCCTCAAAACAAATAGCCCAAGAGATATCACCTCTCTTGTCAATCATAAGGCATATCACCTCTCTTGTGCCCTTGAAAATCACATCCAAGAAACACCACAAGAGATATCACCTCTTTTGCAAACTTGGTGTAGAAAAGAAGGGTTTGAGTCACACGACTCTTACCAACAAAATGCACTCTTAATAGTGTTGATAAAAACAAATTGAAGAACAAGTACAATAATACCTATATGGTGTGTAGAACTCTCAGGATAATATGGTCAAAGTGATATTGCAAGAGAAAGAGTATAGAAAATGTTTATCAGAGTTTTTAGCACAGAGAAATGATAGAGTTTTGTCTCTTGATAGCTGCCTAAGTTTTCTTTTATATGTGAGAAGTGTTGTTCCAAATAAAATAGGTAAAGCCTCATCAAAATTCTTTTTATCGTAGCATAATCGATTGTTACATTCTCATAATCGATTATTTAAAGTATTTTCAGGAAGCGCGAATTTGGACAAAATAGTCATAATCGATTATACTAATCGATTATGAGTCCTCTAACTTTCATATAAAAAGCCATAATCAATTACAGGGTTTCTGTTTAAAGCTCGTTGAAAGCCAGGAAGGACATAATCGATTATACATATTACATAATCGATTATTATATTTTAAATTCAAAACTTAACGGCTTTAATTAAACTAAATACTCATTAAACTCATTTAAAGCCTTTTAATTCATATCATAATCGATTATTGGTTTCCCATAATTGATTATGGCTCGAAGCACATTTGAATTCGAAAATCTTAACAATTAATATTTTGATTACTCATTAAGCACAATTAATTGTCAGATATAAAACATGTTAAAAAGGTTTTAGGCACATGATAAGTGTGTGTGTGTGAGACCAATATTAAATTGAGAACTCTACTTACCATTTACACACATTTTCTAAAACATATAATACAATTAATGAAATTCCCATTTTGCCCCCTGTGCTTGTTTGCTTTATGAATTTCCGACTTTTGCTACTTAGTCCTTCTGCACCTTTTCTTTTTGTCAATCATCAAAACTAAGAACATGTTCGAGGCATATGTTCACAATTCTGACTATTGGTAATCCGTCGGTAATTTGCGAGTTTCGAGGGATTTTGCCCCTTGGTAATAACAATTTTTCTTATGAAATTTGGTCATTCCGTCCAATATCCATTAATTTTTCAAAATTAACAAAGAGGAACCACTTCCTTAAGGAGGGACAAAACCATTAAATAACATAGTGGAATCATTAAATCATGCTGAATCAGAGAGACAAAGGAGGAAGGACATCAACTAGAAGTTCTATACACTTAAAGGAGTGATTTATCTATGTTGATAATTGAAAAATTTGACAAATTTAAAACGGAATGACCAAATTGTAACATTTAAAAAAATAAAGAAAACAAATATGTACAAATAACTATAAAAAGCAAAATCATACATGATCAATAATAAATAATAAAATAACAAAAGTATAATTAAACCAACAATCAATCAAGCTATTTGTGTCGTGTGCACCAAATTGAGTCAAACATAATAAATAGAACAATCTCTGCAAGGAAGTACAAGCAATCAATGAAGCAATCAGTGTAGCATCAAATAAATAGAACAATCAATGAAGCCATATGTGCTCTTACTACCAACACAACACATTCTCGAGTACTTTCTTTCAAACAATATTTTATTGATTAAAATTTATATGGATCCTACGAAATTTAATTGAGATTTATATAAATTAATGGGATTCATTTTCAAAATAGTGAGACTCATTTAAGTTGTAACCAATAGAAAAGAGAATATTAGGGAAAAAAGTGTTAGAGAGTACTCCCTCCGGTCCATATTATAAACAAAAATAACTAATTTCACACTTATTAAAGAAGTTAGTTAATCTCATTTAAAAGAGTCATTGAGAATAAAAAAATGAGTTTATTATCTAAATTACAATTTTTCTTATTTATTAAGCTTGTATTGTTAGGAATAAAAGGAATCATTGGAAAACAAAATTTATATTAAATGAAGAGTATTTTACTTATACGGTAGACCGAAAGAAATATGTTAGTTGCACTTCTCATCTTGATGTATTTATGTAACCAACTATTTTTTCTTCGGCGCATCCTATAATTACACCCGAAAATACAAAAAGCGCCAAATTAAACAAACTCATTTTTGTCGTAGAATGCACATGTCATCGGGTTAGATTGTTCTATCTGCATGCTTCCAGGCACCACACATCTATTACTTAGCACTATTTTTATTTATTTAATGTTTATGAATTCGAAATAAAATTGGTTACCTTCGATATATTGAACAAACACGACGTTGTCAGGTAGCGCCCAGTTAAACGAACTCATTTTGCGAGTAGAATGCAAATGTGAGCGGGTGACGTTAACAACATGAGGTCTGCATGCTGGCCACAAGCCCACAACACATCAGTAATAATTTCAATTTTATTTTATTTTATTTTATTTTCTAAAGAATTCAATTATTCAAAATAAATTTGATTGGCTTCAATGTTCAACACACGACGATGTCACTCAGAAGTCAGAATCATCAATGTCACCACCTTCGTGACGTTTTGCGTAGCAGAACAATTCTCCCTATGAATTTCCATCAAAAAAAAAGAGGTACATCTTTTTTTTTACTAAAAAAACGTGCATCTTATCGATAAGATTATGAATTTAATTTTAGTATATTATTTTTATCTTTCATATTCTTTTTTTTATTGGCAAATATTAACGATAATTTTAATAATTTATTAATGGATGGGGACTTCTTATCACTCCATTCCTTAACTCCCTCACACTTCATATATATTCAATTATAATGTAATAGAAATATTTAATTTTTATAATATTTTTATCAATAATATAATATCATATATATATATATATATAATGTTTTTTTTTCAAACATACACAAATGATAATATATTATTGATCAATGATACACCGTACATTAAAATTAAACTTAATACAGAGAACTATCGTGAGGCCCCTAAGGAGATAAACTGAGTTGGAATTGGAAAAGATAACATTTTATCTAATTTGAGTTAGGTTTATTTTGTAGTATATTAGTCTGAGTGTGACATATTATAAATTTTTAAGGGTGGATATATTCTTTTCATAAAAATATAAAAGTTTGACTAAATTCTTAAAATTATTTAAAAACTTATTACATTACCTAAATATTTTTATATAAAAATAAAGGTTAAGTTTTATAATTTTAAATAATTATAAAGTTTTTAAAAAATTAATATCTTACATAAAATAAATATACCATATTAATATATAATTAATAAATCATGCAAATATTATAAATTCCTAATTGTATCTATATAATTTATTAATTGATCAAAAAAAAAATCTATATAATTTATTAAATATGTTGAGAGCGTGAGAAGAGAAGGAGGATAAAATTTAGGGCTTGTTTACTTTTAAAAAACATTTTCAGTTTTCATTTTCTAAAGTCTATATTGATTTTAGTATTTGTCACATCATTTTTTTTTCAATTTTTGAAAACAGATCTGGTATTTCTAGAAATTTAGAAAATGTCAAGTAGTTATTTTTATTGTTTCCAGAAATACATTCCTCATAACTAGCCTTCCATCTTCTCTTTATCACGATTGTTTATTTTAGGAGTCTTTCATTATCTTGTTAGCAATTTAAAATCAATATAAATTTTAGAAAATGAAAATTGAAAATGAATTTAGAAAGCAAGCAGGCCCTTATTTTGTATATTTCTCAATTGCTTTATTCGTCTGTACATGATGTTGTCATTTATAGACAAGCGATTGTTAAAAATAGCATAAATTTACAACTCACTTTTTAATTAACTAATTTTAGTGAATGGTGGAAATTGATTGCACTACAAGAAATGTCCAGATTTTCGACCGCTTTTTTACGATGGAAAAAAGGCCCTCGGAAATTTTACCATTTCCAACGGCTATAACCTGTAGATATGCACATAATCATTTTCGGCCACTTTACTGACGGCCATGGCCCTAAGTAAGTTTACCGATGGGCTAGCTGTCGAAAAGCCCCAAGGTAAGACAGCCGCATTTTTACGGGAAGCGTTCCCGCCATGTTTTCGAGGGGCAAGGTCGTCGGTAAGGGACATAGACTTTTCCGGCGAACGGGACGATCGGTAATGTTTGCTGATTTGCGAGGGACAAGACCGTCGGTAAGGGTCAGAGGCGTTTCCGACGGACTAGGCCGTCGGTATCATTCACTGATTTGCAAGGGGCAAGGTCGTCGGTAAGGGACAGAGGCGTCTCCGACGGACTAGGCCGTTGGTATCATTCACTCATTTGCGAGGGGCAAGGTCGTCGGTAAGGGACAAAGGCGTTTCCGACGGATCTGGCCGTCGGTACTATTCCCCGATTGTCGGTAATACTAAATAAAACAAACTGAATAATCCAACTCTTATGTTCAGTTGTTCACTCTCAACCATGTACCCCCTCTCTCTCCACCCACTTGATAATCTTGTCTATGTTTTTCTCCGCCAACCTCGATAATCAGTTACATCTCTGCGAGCTCCAGCCACCGCCTTCTCCGCTTCAGTGAAGTTAAGGTTCGACACAGATCTGAGGTTTCAGATCCGGCAAGAGACGAGCTGCAAGGGACGGACTGGAAGGTTGCAGTTCCGGCAAAGGATGTGCTGGAAGGTTGTAGATCCAACAAGGGACGGGCCGGAATCTACTATCGAAGGTGGGTTGAGGTCACGGTGGGGGTGGGGTTCGTCCAAGATGGCAGCGGGGTCTGTGTTAGATGGCGGCGGGTCTGTGTGAGAAGACGTTCGGTTTCTGATTTCTGGGGCGGAGGAGAGGGTGGGTGGGGGTGGTGAGACGGTGGTGATTGTGGGGCGGAGAGGGAGATGAAGGAAGGTGGTGGTGCGGTTGGGAGGGAGATGAAGGGAGGCAGTGGTGTTACTGGGAGGAAGATTGGGGGGGGGGGGGAATGAAGGAACTTGACAAAAAAATAATTAAAGAAAAAATATACAAAAATAATTAAATATAATTATAATACAAAAATTATACAAAATATAATTATAATACATATACCATAAATATGTAAATTATTTTTTAAAAAAGCATAATTAGAATTACCTAGGGGCACGGCCATCGGTAATTACCTAGGGGCACGACCATCGGTAATTACCTAGGGCTAACACTATTGGTAATTATCAAGGGCTTAGGCAGTAATTACCGACGGTTTTTTGAAAAAGTTGTCGGTAATAGTTTATAACGCCCGTTTTTCCTATCGACTTGAGTCCATCGGTAATTTTCAATTACCGATGGCTTTTTGAGTTTTTCGAGGCCTTTGGACCCTCGGTAATACGGTTTTTTCTTGTAATGAATTGGTACCCACATGTGAGTTGGTTTACAGCTTCTTGCCAACTCTAATTTTACTGAATGGTGAAAATTGATTTGTGCCAATATGATTTATATCAGTTTGAATTAATTGAATTGGTTTTTGGTTTTTCTAAATAAGCTATAAGGTATCAAGTATGTCCTTTGTTTACCATTTACATGTCTATCAACTTTTGTAAATTTGATCTTTTTGATTTTGAATAAAATATACAATTTCGATCCGTACAATTTAACTTATTCAACAGTTACATAAACAAATTACCCTTGGCTAATTGGAATAAAGGTACACAACAGAATACAAGTTTGTGAATTTTAATCCTCAAAATAAATAACAAATAAGTGTGTTTGCTTATAAAAAAACAAATCAAATGCATTTCGAATACCATATATAATCCACAAAACATAGTCAAAATATTAAGAGGATGAAGGTGTTTACTCTCATAAAAGTATGAAAATCAACATTTAAGTATGAGTAATACTATAATTCAAAAATATAGTATATATATATATATATATATATATATATATATATATATAGTATATATATATATAGTAGGTCATTTTGGACCCATTTTCACTATGGGGTCCAACGAAAAAAGTGGCTCATGGGTTTTTTATTTTTTGGTTTTTGATGATTTTTTGGGTTTGAAAATTTGAATTGGTTTGTATCAATTAATGAAGGGCAACGCCCCTAATTGGATCACAACATCTCCATCCTTTTTGTTGACTATCGTAGCCAACAAATATACAACAAATTGTTTGCTTGTCAAATTTAAGTTCCTAACTCGACATGAATACGTAACAAACACATCGAAATACTTAAAAGTAGCTTACTGTTGGGTTTGTGCCCCATAGTTTATTAATAAAATTACTGTATTTTACATAAAATAAATATACTATATTAGTATATAATTAATACATTATGTAAATATTATAAATTCTTAATTATTATATAATATATATAGAGTTTAATTGTTATACACTAACAATGTAAAACACTTTTACATAGGCATCCAATCATAAATTGACATGTCAGTAGATTTTGTTGATTTTTATCATAACTACCTTAAAAGTCATTTATAACATGTTTGATGATTGATTGACATTGTAAAAATATATATAACAATTAAATATAACTAAATTATTAAATATTCTACAAGCTAAATCCTTGGGTTAGTAGTTTTTTGGTTGCGTTATGGTTTTAGACTTTTAGTAGAAAACTGACAGCAGGACCCACCCAATACACCAAACGAAAAATAAAAAGCCGTGGTTGTGATTTCTCAAAAAAATAAAAAAATAAAAAAGGAAAAAAAAAAAATCTTCCGCAGATCTATATATTAGTATGGTGTGGATCGAATTCATTAAACGCCACACAAGCAAAAAAGGCAGTACACTGAGAAACAGTAGCAATGACAAAAGAAACAATAATGGAAGTAGCACAGGTACTACACATGAATGGAGGCGCTGGAGAAGCAAGTTATGCAAACAACTCCTTACTTCAGGTATATTATTCACGAGCAATGTGATTTGAACAACCAAAGTTTACACCAACACCGACATTCATATTTCTCTCTATATGGTGTCTATATATGATGTCTACGGTAGGTGTTAACTTTGGTTGTTCAAATAACTTTACTGATTATTAACAAACAAACAACATCTTTGGTGTTCATATTAATTACTTAATCAATTCTGTAATATTAACAAACAAGGTCATATAAGAGATTGGCAATGCCTCGTAGAAAAAAAGCAAAATTAATGGGTACTAATAATTCTTCTGTATTTGATTATGCTAATGGTCCGGATGAATATTTGTACATGGTACAGCAAAAGGTGATTTGTTTGACAAAACACATAAGAGAAGAAGCCATAACAAGCCTCTACCGTAACACACTCCCGAGAAGCCTAGCAATTGCAGACTTGGGTTGTTCTTCTGGACCAAACACTTTCTTTGTGGTGTCTGAAACTATTAAGACTGTGGAGAAGCTAAGCAGAGAGCTGAACCATAAATCTCCAGAATACATGGTCCTCATGAATGATCTCCCAGGGAATGACTTCAACTACATCTTTAAATCCCTTAGTAGCTTCAAAGAGAAACTAAGTAATGAAATGAGAACTGAGATTGGACCATGCTACTTCTATGGGGTTCCTGGTTCTTTCTATGGCAGGATTTTCCCTAGTCAAAGTCTGCATTTTGTCCATTCTTCTTACGGCCTTCAATGGCTATCTAAGGTATATATCCTTGTTGACTCTTTTATATTTATGGGTAATGAAAAATTGTCTCATTTTGATATATCACATTCTGTCCCCGACCAATCATATCTTATCATATAAGTTAAAAAAAATTATAATTTAAAAAGTCAGAATATATAACAAGATATAATTGATGGATATATGATATAATACTTCAAAATGAGCCAACATATCTTTATCGTATTCTTATTATCAGGGATAGAGGGAGGTAGAGGCCTAAAGTTGCCGTGACCTCCCCAAGTTTTCAAAATATATATATGTTTAAGTCCAACTTCCCATTTCAGTAAAAAAAAAAAGTCCAACTTCCCATAGGTGCAACTTCAAATCATCTACCAATTTAAGATCAGAAAATAAATGTATGTGTTAACTGTTAAGTTGACATTAAATATGTTTGAGTCATATATATTATGTTAAGTTGTTAATTATATGAGTTTAATTGGTATGTACTTCCATTGTCAAATGATCATGTCAACTAATCAGAAATCAATGTATGTATCACTTATAAGGTAGTTAGGATAAGAGTCAAGTATTTTTAATGATGTGTCAATTCATGATTGATTGATAGTATAAAAAATATTTACACCCAGAGTGCATACCAATTAAATTCTAATTATATATCAAATTAATTTCATATAATTTGCTTCTATATGATGATTATTTTTTTTATTCCATATTGTGTATATTTAATAGTGGTTCCCCTCACATAAAATTTATGGCTCCGCCACTACTTATTAGTATTGGGATTTGTATTCGTTGAATTTATATTTGAACCAGGAACAGGTCTTTCTCTTTGATTATCTGCACATATATATAGATTAGCGGTCTCTAAACAATTATTGTTTATTGGTGATTAACCAGGTTCCTGAGGGTGTAGAGAACAATAAGGGCAATATTTATATGGCTAGCACAAGCCCCTCAAATGTCATCAGTGCTTATTATGAACAATTTCAAAGAGATTTCTCCTTGTTTCTCAAGTGTCGAGCAGAGGAACTAGTTGAAGAGGGTCGCATGGTTCTAACATTTTTGGGAAGAAAAAACAGTGATCCATCCAGCAAGGAATGTTGTTATATTTGGGAGCTTATGGCCATTGCTCTTAATGATATGGTCCTGGAGGTAGACACCTTTGTTTTAATGGGTGGTAGTAATTATTTTAATAACTTCATAGCATGGAGAATTTAATTAATAAACTAAATTAAGAGTACATAAGCTAATCCAACTTCGTCACAATAAACACAAAACTACAAGCAAGGTAGTATGCAACATGATTGACACCATTATTTTGAATGCGTGTATACAAATAAGATAAAAAAATATAAGAAAACCTATTCTGCGGAAGGAAAAGGATAACAATTATATTATATAAACATTTATTTAAAAATATGTTTTTTTTACAATTATAACGTACTGTCTATTTTTTTAAAGTGACTTCTTATAACAGACCAATTGCGGCCTTCGATTCTTCTTTAAAAAGTTCTAACTTAAAATAAGTGTTTTAAATAAAATGCTCGTTGTGTCATGTTGATAGCTTGATAAGAATTACGGTCATAGAAGAAGAATTACAAGATAATCTTTACAAATACTCATCTCAATTATTTTTTCTCCCTCTATTCGTCACCCCTTTTTCGAGACCCTTTAAAGAGTCATTTATGTATACGAGGCCTATGCAAGACAAACATATATAATACTTCCTCCGATGACTATTATAAATAAAAATTGAATAAAACACATGTATTAAGGTAGTTAGTTGATCTCATTTGAAAGAGTCATTAAGAATAAAAAATTAAGTTTGTTACCTAAATTACCCTTCCTCTTATTTATTAAGCTTGTGTTATTGAGAATAAAAGGAGTCATTGAAAAACAAAATTTGTATTAAACGAATGGTATTTTAAGAATAACTTCATTAAATAAGATGAAAGCAGTTGAAATTTGCTTATATTTTGGACCAAAAAATTTGGAAATTTTTGCTAATAGTGTTGACCGGAGGGAGTATATCTTAAGCCTTAAAATGACAAATTAAATGGACACTAATTATCTTTGGAAACATAAAATGAATTTTGATAAGAGTAAGATGAATATTGTTTTTCAGTTTTGTAAGAGTCTTTTCTGGGCTCCTCGTTTTGCTTTGGCTGCTTATTGTGCAGTTACTTTTGGGCTTGTTTTTGTGGGTTCTGTCGCAGTGGAGGCTTGTTTATTTTTTCTGATGTTCTCTGTAAGCTTTTGTGTGCGGCAGTGGCACATCTTGTGCTTCTGATAGCTTATTAATAAGATTTTGTCTTTTGCCTTTAAAAAAAGTGTAAGATGAATATGAATATTTTACGGCATCATGCAGGGAATCATAAAGGAGAAGCAAATGGATACTTTCAACATTCCTCAGTATACCCCATCCCCATCTGAAGTTAAATTGGAAATTCTAAATGAAGGATCCTTCACCATCAATCGCATGGAAGTTTCTGAAGTAAATTGGAATGCTTATGATAACTGGAACGCTTTCGACTTCGAATCTGAATTGTCTGAATCACTAAGTGATGGTGCATACAATGTCGCACAGTGCATGAGGGCCGTGGCTGAACCATTGTTGGTTAGCCACTTTGGTGAAGCTATCATTGAAGAGCTTTTTAGCCGCTACCAAGAAATCTTGGCTGATCGTATGTCAAAGGAGAAAACTAAGTTCATCAATGTCACCATATTATTGACTAGAAAACCATGAGAAAGAAGTTGTTTGCATATATAGTTGTGGTTTCACGGAAAGATTCTTCGAATCTTTGTAGTTGTTTGTTTGCTTTATTTTATTTTATGCTCGTGAAGAATAAACCTAGTAAACCTAGGAATATGATAATGTACCCTACCTTATAATTATTTATGATATATGTTCTCAAATGTATATTTTTTTTTAAAGCAAAAAACATATTGATAAAAGAGTATAAGGATACTCTAACCCATATATAATACAGGTTACATGAACCAAATGATAGATCCAATGTAAATAAAATACCGGTAAAACAAAATTAAATAAGTATTCCTATTACAAAAACATAACCGAGAAACCAAATTAAGTTGAATAAATATCAAAGCAATTCCAATAACAAACCCCAGAATATACAATAACAACTGCCAGCAAGAGACAGAAAAATTGAAGCAAACCAACTAGTTGTGTCCAAAGTGGGGTGAAGTTGGGATGGCATTGGGATGGGGTTTTGGTCATAAGTGGGGTGAAGTTGGAATAATTTGGGACTGGAGTCCTTTTAGGTTGGTGCAGCTGCCGCATTAGGTTGTTTGTGGACATTATGCAGAGGAAAATTGACTTGGGGAGTTAGTTTTGGTTTGTTGTTTTCAATTGTATCAGGACCTGAGAGAGGTGCATAACATTGTCTTTTGATGGTCATGGCTTTGGCCACTGCAAGACTCAGTGTTTTAACACTTTGCTTCTTAGTCAACAAGAGATTTTCAAGTTTTTTGTTGGTTTGTAAGGTGTGAAGGGCCATTTGGAGCTTAAGAACTATCATGGAACTTCAACAACATGATGGAGCTTTATAAATATTGTTGGTTCATGTTGTTTTATGTCACTTACTCTGTTTTGGAGGTTTGGTGTATTCATTTGCTGCTAAGTAATGCTCTTTATTAAGCAGCTTTCTTCTAATTCTTGTTGTTAGAGCATCTCCATCCGGATGCTTATTAAGCAACTATTTCAATAAGCACCAAAGCTTAATTTTTTAGTCCCGTTGGAGTTGATTGGAGGACAGCAGGTGCTTATGGGGCTGAAGTGCTTAAATAAGCACCGGGTCTTATATTTTATGGTGGGGTCAGGTTTACATTTTTTGATAAAAAAATGTTTGGGAAACTAAATATAAGAATGTAAGGTTATTGGTGGGATCCATTTAAGAATTTTTTAGAAATTGCTGGATTGGAGAGATGAGGTGCTTAAGTTATAAAAAGTAAAATTGAGTGATGTATAATGGTGGGATCCATTTAAGAACTCCAAATTAGGGTTATGGGATAAAGATATTCTTAGCTTCCTCTTGATACACCTGGTATTAATTTGTTTGTTGTGTCTTTAATAAAATTTCTTGCTTGTAACAAAAGAAAGGAGAATTTTTTTTTTTTTTTATTGACTTTTAACGAATTATTTATGGTCTTATAATGTTTCTGATGATTAGACAGGCTAGCATAGCAAATATTTACAAAATTAAAGGACTAACTTGAAAAAAAAATAAGTTAAAGGACGTAAATACTAATTTTGCCTATATATTAATTTTTAAAAATAAATTTTTTTGTCATGTGATGGGGCCGATGACATAAAATACCTTTTTTTTTTGTAAATAGTTACACGTAATTCTAAGATTTTAAAGGGGCCAACTTTAAAAGTTGCAATTTTCCTCATGAATCTGCTAATGTTGCTGTTTAGGTTGAACTTCGTTATCCTCAACCAATAATTTAAAATTCCTCATTATCAATGGCTTAATGCTTGAGCATGGCTCAAACTTAGGCTTTTTCCTCGGAAGACAGTGATTTTGATCTGGAAAATGATGTTTTCGTCCCGAAACGGATCTGGAAGACGATCTCCGACGAGGTGGTCAGACGAAGGGAGAGGAAGCTGGTTTGAATTCAAATTTGGAGTGTCATAAATTTCTTGGAGGCGGTGAGGACAGGGACCAGACTAAGCTAGAGGGCAGAAAAAATAGGTCGTACGTGCAAGATGGGGACGTCTCAGAGTCTAGGTCATTGGAAATGCTTGGACGCTACTGAAGCAGGCTGGATTGTCACAAACAGCACGTGGTGGGCCTGCAGAAACGGCCCAACTGATCAATAATAACAGATTTGCTGTGTTGAGTAAACAAGTGGAGGACGGTGGGTCTGCTAGTTTGAGCCAGGGAACGCTTTTTGAAAAGAACCGAGGGAGCCCATCGTTTGTTATAGAATTATTTGGGCCAGGTGGGGAAAAGAGGATTAACGATTTAATGGCAGGGAAAAAAATGTTTTAACTCTGACACAACCCAATAGACTTCAGGGATGCAACATACAAATTGAAGGCCAAGGAAGAAATGGTTCAAAAAAACAAAAGCCTAGATTTGTAAATTGGAAGCAGTTTGCGGTGTTGGAGAGAATTGGGAACAATAAAACAAGGTCAAGATCGAAATGCATCACAGAATCAATTTCCTCAGACTCGAACTCTGGGGGAAAAGGGACGAATGGCTCAAAACAAATAGGGAGTCTACGTAAGGGTCAGCAAGCAGGTCTTCTACAGAAAAAAAAAAGGTTCAAATAAAGGAAATGAGGTGTGCGTGGATGAGGTGTTTTGTCAGAATGGTGTTCAGGAAGCCTCGGACAGTGCAAGTGATGCTCAAAATGGCCCAATTTGCAAGAGGCTCGGGAAGGGTGCTCTGGAAATGGTTTAGATGGAGATCAAGCCAAGGATCTGCAGGGGTTACTGTTGACCACATGTACGTCAAGTTCAAATTCAAATAGTATGAATTGCAATAGACTGCTTCTGCAATGCAATTCTCTAAATGCTGCAAAGAAAATTTGGGAATTGGGCAAAGAACTATGCGTGACATATGAGGGGAATGAGGATGAAATTATAAGTAGATTCGTAGAGATGGAAGACAGATAAGGCTGGACTTTTATCGGGTGGGGTTAGAGGTGGTTCCTAATGCAAGTGTGTTCATTCAATAGTAGGGGGTTGGGAGCGGTCATGGAAAAAAGGAAGATCTGCTCTTTGGTGACTTTACACAAGTTAGGACTCTTAAACATCTGGAATTCTGTTGTCCTGAAGTGTATTTTTTCTTCTGCGGGTGAAGGGTATTCGAGGGTCTCTTTGGAGAGAGGTATAGGTCAAATCCCGTGTTTCATTGTTAATGTTTATTCTCCTTGTAATTTAGCCCGAAAAAGAAACCTTTGGGAAGACTTAAAGAAAAAAATAAGGAACTTGGGGAATGGAATGTGGTGTGTAGTGGGTGATTTTAACTCTATATATAACTCCAGAGAGAGAAAAGGATTGGGTAATTTTCTGGGTTCGCAGGAGGTGCTGGAATTCAAACAGTTTATAGAGGATATGGATCTAGTAGACATGCCTTTGTTAGGTAGGAAATTCACATGGTATAAAGCAGATGATTCGGCTATGAGTCGCTTGGACAGGTTCATTCTATCAGAAGAGTGGCTGGATGCCTGGGAAGTGGAAGCTCAATGGGCATTGAATAGAGATGTCTCGGATCATTGTCCTATCATGTTGAAATTAGGAGCTCAGGATTGGGGGCCCAAACCTTTCCGCTTTAATAATTACTGGCTAGCGCATCCGGAGTTTGAAAAGATGGTTCAAAAGTGTTGGGTGGAGAATCAAGTTCATGGTTGGAAAGCTTTCATCTTAAAGGAAAAGCTTACGTCTCTCAAACATGAACTTAAAAAATGGAATAAGGAGGTTTTTGGTAATATTGACACAAAAATTCAGATTCTTGAAGAAGGGATTAGTGTTCTTGATGTGCAAGCTGAGGGAGTTGTGTTGGTTGTGGCTTCTAATACTCAAGATGGGGGAGTGGTTGAATTGAGTATTTGTTATTTTAAAAACTTTTCCCCTTGTTGAAAAAATTGAAACTTTTTCTCAGTTTCTTGAAAAATGTTTTGTCAACCAATTTAAACCAAAACAAGTTTTTGCTAAGTGATAGATTGAAAACTTTAGTCTTTTACAAGAAAGAGAGAGATGAAAAGATTGATTGAGATATTATGCATTCACAGATTTGCTCCTTAACAATTTGCCTAATTACACATTCATCAAATAAAGCAATTAAAAGAGTTCAGGGATATAGAGAAATGTAAACCGGGATTTATCCTGGTTCAGCTACCTCCTCTGGTAACCTACATCCAGTCCCCACTTTGCAATGAGTTTTGTTCACTAACAATCAAAACAATTACAGGATTCTTTACAAAGCTTCACAACTTAGGTTCCTTCTACCCTGTGATAGCTTTTCAGAAAAAGTAATCTTATAATCCCCAAGAGTCCCTTTTACTCTTGTCAAACCTCTAAGAGTTCCTTCTACTCTTAGATCAATACTTAGAGAGACACCTTCTCTCCTTTCTTATATCAAGTGTTCTCAATGAAAAGCTCTCTCAAAGAATTTCGTGGTTAATCTCAGTATTGAGTGAATTCGTTGTTTAGAAAGTGTTTGCCCAAGCCTTTATATAGATGTTTGTCAAAATAGATCCGTTGGGCATACTTCAAAATTTAGTTAAGATCAAAACAAACTTTCATTGAAAAATTCAGTTATCAGTCAATCGATTGTCTAATCGATGTATTAATCAAAGATTCAATTTTTATAACTGAATGCATCGATTGCCTAATCGATTATGTTCTTGAAAAATCTTGATTTTGACTGATACATAGATGTGCACATCGATTGTGTTCTTGAAAAACACAAAAGTTCTCAGCCTAGAAGTCTTTACATCGAATGGTAAATCGATTGCATAATGGGTTTCAAAAGTCTTTGCCTCTGTTTGGGCTTATGCATCGATGTACTAATCAATTGTTCTATCATTTTCTTAAAAGACTTAACTTCTGTTCTGTGTTTACATCGATGTACCAATCGATTGTGTACATGTTTCCATAAGTGTTGTCATCTGTTTAGCCTTATGCATCGATTGGTCAATCGATTATAAGTTTCTCTTAAAAAGTGTCAGCTTCTGTTTGACCTTATACATCGATTGTGCAATCGATGTACTGAAGCTTGTTTTGCATTTTTATCAAGTCAGTCACAATCAATCGATGTATA
This sequence comes from Sophora flavescens, assembly GCA_030762895.1. Taxonomy (NCBI): domain Eukaryota; kingdom Viridiplantae; phylum Streptophyta; class Magnoliopsida; order Fabales; family Fabaceae; genus Sophora; species Sophora flavescens. The sequence goes on along the minus strand of CM061064.1, from coordinate 167,501,885 downwards.
CATTGATGTATACTTTTTATACATTGATGTACACATTGGTTTTCATTAAAAATTAGTTAATTAACTGAAAGTACATCAATGTACACATAGATGTACAGAACTTTCAATTAACCCTTTTTCCTTCTAAGTTCATTTTACTATATGAAAACCTTTTTAGTTTGTTTTTATGAGAGCTATTTCAAAAAGAAAAACTTAAAATATTTCTTTACATTTATAATCTAATATTGCTTGAGATCCTTTGAGATTCTCCTTTGTAGTTCTTCATCTTCAAGCATTGATCCTTTGCATCCTTTTCCTTGCATTGATTATATCTTATACAAACATACAAGCTTGGCAAGAAATTGGTGAATCAAAGTGTAATTCAAGTTAGTTTAGTCATTAATCAAGTTGGTCTATCAGATGAGGGAGTGGAGTTAAGGAGGAAGAAGTTTGCGGAACTAAGGAAAGGTTTGAACGACAAACACAGCTTAATCAGGTAGAAGTCACGAGTAAAATGGTTGAAGGAATGGGATGCTAATACTTCCTTTTTTCCATGCATCTTTAGTTAGAAGAAGAAGGCACAATCAACTGGTGGCGGTAAATGTTGATGAAATAAGGGTTGAGGAGGCAGCACAAATAAAGGCGGAGGTTACCAAATTCTTTACTACTATTTTTTCAGAAGAGGGGGGAACAAGACCGTTTCTTGATGGGGTCGCCTTTCCTTCAATCTCTTCAGGTGTTAATGAATCTATCTTGGGTATTTTTTCTTTGGAGGAATTGGAGGAGGTAATAGAAAGCTTTGAGGGGAACAAAAGTCCGGGACTAGATGGTTACAATTTCAATTTCTTTAAGAGGTTTTGGGGTCTTTTGAAAGATGAGGTTTGGTTGATGATGTCAGAGTTTTATCAGTTTGCAAGGCTTCCAAGAGGGTTCTTATCTTATTCTGTGGCGTTGTTTCCCAAGATAACTAATCCACAGGAGCTAGGTGATTATCGACCGATTTCTCTACTAGGAAGCCTCTACAAAATAGTTTCCAAGGTATTAGCTTCAAGGTTGCGGTTAGTGCTTAATCCTATCATTTCAAATAACCAGTCGGCATTTTTACCGAAGAGGAACATCATCTATGGGATTGTCATAATAAATGAAGTTGTTGATTATGCAAAAAAGAGTGGAAAGCAATGTATGATCTTCAAGGTAGATTTTGAGAAGGCATACAACTTTGTGAACTGGAACTTCTTGGAATATATGATGGGGAGGCTAGGTTTTAATGATCAATGGAGAAGTTGGATAAAAGAATGTATTTTTGGTGGCAATTGTTCGGTGTTGGTAAATGGGAGCCCTACTGAAGAGATAGCAATTCAAGGGATCTTAAACAGGGCGACCCTCTTGTACCTTTCCTGTTCTTAATGGTAGCAGAGAGTTTAAGTGGTCTTATGAGGAATGCGGTAGCTCAAAGGAAGTTCAAAGGGTTCAAAGTTGGTAATGAGGGAGTGGAGGTCTCGATCCTTCAGTACACGGATTACACTTTGTTTGTGGGAGAGGCTAGTTGGCCTAACCTGTGGGCCATGAAAGCGGTTTTACGATGCTTTGAACTTGTTTCAAGACTTAATGTTAATTTTCGAAAGAGAAGCTTGGTGACCTTAAATGTAGGAGAATGTTTTGTACATGATGCGTCAACGTTCCTAAATTACAAATGTGGAGGATTACCTTTCAATTACCCGGGCCTACCCATAGGGTCTACTCCGAGGAAATCCTTGACATGGAAGCCGGTAATTGATACAATGGAGGGTAGATTGGTGAGATGGAAAGGAAAACACTTATCTCTTGGAGGTAGAATTACTCTCATCAACTCGGTTCTCAATAGTCTTCCAATTTATTACATGTCTTTTTTAAGAATCCCGAGAAAAGTTTTGAAAAAAATGGTTAGGTTATAGAGAGACTTTTTGTGGGGAGGAAGTGTAGAGAAAAGGAAGATCTCGTGGGTGAGGTGGGTAGAGATTTGTAGGCCAAAAGAGGAAGGGGGACTAGGTGTAAAAAATCTTGAGTGGTTCAATCTTTCTCTCTTAGCAAAGTGGAGATAGAGGTTGCTTAGAGAGGAAGTAGGTTTAGTGAGGGAGATTGTTGTGAGTAGATATGCAAATACTGATGGTGGGTTGTCCTTTTCTTTAAGATAAGGAAATATGACAAGGAATGTTTCTCCTTGGTGGAAAACCATATGCAAATTTGGAAGGTATGGGTCTATGGAAGATTGGTTCTAAATGGGGTTGAGAAGAAAATTGGGGAGAGGAAATAAAATCAAGTTTTGGGAAGATGTGTGGTTAGGAAATCTTAGTTTGAAGGAGACTTTTCCTATATTATATAGTATGTCAGATAGAAGAGACAAGGTGATAGAGGAGTTAGGAGAGTGGGAGGGTGAGAATTGGAAGTGGTCACTTTGTTGGAGAAGGGATTTCTATGGTTGGGAGGAAGATTTGGTTAATGAATTGAATAATTTGTTACAAACAGTACCTCTTTCCAGGATCATGGATGATGAGTGGATTTAGTTTCTGGATAATTCAATGTCATTCACATCTATTTCGGCTTATAAGTTGCTGCAGTCACATTGTACACCTTCGGTACCAGTTTTGGGGTTGGTTTATATGTATATTCAACTGACATTGAAATTAATTTTGTTTGTAGTCTCGATTTAAAATTGACGGGTGGTCGTGCGGCTATTATGTGATGCTTCATATGCTGAACATAGTCTCCTCATCTATTATGGATGGATGGAATAAGGTAATATTTAAACAACTTGTTAAATTATATATTATAGTTTTGAAGATGACTTGCGTTAATGTTATTGTTATTATTTGAACGTGTGTAGGCATTTAACGACCAATCGCCTCTTCAAGAAGATGAGTTTAGAGACTTGAGGACGCGCTTCGCTGAATTCTTCTTCAAGTATGCGGCTGAAAAAGGAATTGACAAGTTACCTCCGCAATACTTAGATGAATATTTTTTTTGTTAGACATTAGAAACTAATTAATAACATGTATATATATATATATATATATATATATATATATATATATATATATATATATCCTTACCGGCAAGGGGAAACTCTGGAGGACTCTTAAACATCTGGAATTCTGTTGTTCAGAAGTGTATTTTTTCTTTTGCGAGTGAAGGGTATTCGGGGGTCTGTTTGGAGAGAGGTATAGGTAAAATCCTGTGTTTCATTGTTAATGTTTATTCTCCTTGTAATTTAGCCGGAAATAGAAACCTTTGGGAAGACTTAAAGAAAAAAAGAAGGAACTTGGGGAATGGAAGGTGTTGTGTAGTGGGTGATTTTAACTCTGTATGTAACTCCAGAGAGAGAAAAGGATTGGGTAATTTTCTGGCTTCGCAGGAGGCGCTGGAATTCAAACAGTTTAAAGAGGATATGGATCTAGTAGACATGCCTTTGTTAGGTAGGAAATTCACATGGTATAAAGCAGATGATTCGGCTATGAGTCGCTTGGACAGGTTCATTCTATCAGAAGAGTGGGTGGATGTCTGGGAAATGGAAGCTCAATGGGCATTGAATAGAGATGTCTCAGATCATTGTCCTATCATGTTGAAATTAGGAGCTCAGGATTGGGGGCCCAAACCTTTCCGCTTTAATAATTACTGGCTAATGCATCCGGAGTTTGAAAAGATGGTTCAAAAGTGTTGGGTGGAGAATCAAGTTCATGGTTGGAAAGCTTTCATCTTAAAGGAAAAGCTTAAGTCTCTCAAACACGAACTTAAAAAATGGAATAAGGAGGTTTTTGGTAATATTGACACAAAAATTCAGATTCTTGAAGAAGAGATTAGTGTTCTTGATGTGCAAGCTGAGGGAGTTGTGTTAGCTGTGGCTTCTAATACTCAAGAGGGGGGAGTGGTTGAATTGAGTATTTGTTATTTTAAAAACTTTTCCCCTTTTTGCAAATACTGAAACTTTTTCTCAGTTTCTTGAAAAATGTTTTGTCAACCAACTTAAACCAAAACAAGTTTTTGCTAAGTGATAGATTGAAAACTTTATTCTTTTACAAGAAAGAGAGAGATGAAAAGATTGATTAAGATATTATGCATTCACATATTTGCTCCTTAATAATTTGCCTAATTACACATTCATCAAATAAAGCAATTAAAAGAAATAAGGGATATAGAGAAATATAAACCGAGATTTATCCTGGTTCAGCTACCTCCTCTGGTAACCTACATCCAGTCCCCTCTTTGCAGTGAGTTTTTTCCACTAACAATCAAAACAATTACAGGATTCTACACAAAGCTTCACAACTCAGGTTCCTTCTACCCTATGACAGCTTTCCAGAAAAAGCAATCTTGTAATCCCCAAGAGTCCCTTCTACTCTTTTCAAACCTCTAAGAGTTCCTTCTACTCTTATATCAATACTCAGAGAGACACCTTCTCTCCTTTCTTACATCAAGTATTCCCAATGAAAAGCTCTCTCAAAGAATTTCGTGGTTAATCTCAGTATTGAGTGAATTCGTTGTTCAGAAAGTGTTTGCCCAAGCCTTTATATAGATGTGTGTCAAAATAGATCCGTTGGGCATACTTCAAAAGTTAGTTAAGATCAAAACAAACTTTCATTGAAAAATTCAGTTATCAGTCAATCGATTGTCTAATCGATGTATTAAACAAAGATTCAATTTTTATAACTGAATACATCGATTGCCTAATCGATTATGTTCTTGAAAAATCTTGATTCTGACTGATACATAGATGTGTACATCGATTGTGTTCTTGAAAAACAAAAGAGTTCTCAGCCTAGAAGTCTTTACATCGAATGGTAAATCGATTGCATAATGGGTTTCAAAAGTCTTTGCCTCTGTTTGGGCTTATGCATCGATGTACTAATCGATTGTTCTATCATTTTTTTAAAAAGACTTAACTTATGTTTTGTGTTTACATCGATGTACCAATCGATTGTATACATGTTTCCATAGGTGTTGTCTTCTATTTAGCCTTTTGCATCGATTGGTCAATCGATTATAAGCTTCTCTTAAAATGTGTCAGCTTCTATTTCACCTTATACATCGATTGTGCAATCGATGTACTAAAGCTTGTTTTGCATTTTTATCAAGTCAGACACAACCAATCGATGTATACGTTGATGTATACTTTTTGTACATTGATTTACACATTGATTTTCATTAAAAGTTAGTTAATTAACTGAAAGTACATCGATGTACACATAGATGTACAGAACTTTCAATTAACCATTTTTCCTTCTAAGTTCATTTTACTATATGAAAACCCTTTTAGTTTGTTTTTATGAGATCTATTTCAAAAAGAAAAACTTAAAATATTTCTTTACATTTATAATCTAATATTGCTTGAGATCCTTTGAGATTCTTCTTTGTAGTTCTTCATCTTCAAGCATTGACCCTTTGCATCCTTTTCCTTGCATTGATTATATCTTATACAAACATACAAGCTTGGAAAGAAATTAGTGAATCAAAGTGTAATTCAAGTTAGTTTAGACATTAATCAAGTTGGTTTATTAGATGAGGGAGTGGAGTTAACGAGGAAGAAGTTTGCGGAACTAAGGAAAGGTTTGAACGACAAACACAGCTTAATTAGGTAGAAGTCACGAGTAAAATGGTTGAAGGAAGGGGATGCTAATACTTCTTTTTTCCATGCATCTTTAGTTAGCAGAAGAAGGCACAATCAACAGGTGGCGGTAAATGTTGATGAAATAAGGGTTGAGGAGGCAGTACAAATAAAGGCAGAGGTTACCAAATTCTTTACTACTATTTTTTCAGAAGAGGGGGGAACAAGACCGTTTCTTGATGGGGTCGCCTTTTCTTCAATCTCTTCAGGTGTTAATGAATCTATCTTGGGTATTTTTTTTCTTTGGAGGAATTGGAGGAGGTAATAGAAAGCTTTGAGGGGAACAAAAGTCCGGGACTAGATGGTTACAATTTCAATTTCTTTAAGTGGTTTTGGGTTCTTTTGAAAGATGAGGTTTGGTGGATGATGTCAGAGTTTCATCAGTTTGCAAGGCGTGCAAGAGGGTTCTTATCTTATTTTGTGGCGTTGTTTCCCAAGATAACTAATCCGCAGGAGCTAGATGATTATCGACCGATTTCTCTACTAGGAAGCCTCTACAAAATAGTTTCCAAGGTATTAGCTTCAAGGTTGAGGTTAGCGCTTAATCCTATCATTTCAAATAACCAGTCGGCTTTTTTACCGAAGAGGAACATCATCGATGGGATTGTCATAATAAATGAAGTTGTTGATTATGCAAAAAAGAGTGGGAAGCAATGTATGATCTTCAAGGTAGATTTTGAGAAGGCATACAACTTTGTGAACTGGAACTTCTTGGAATATATGATGGGGAGGCTAGGTTTTAATGATCAATGGAGGAGTTGGATAAAATAATGTATTTTTGGTGGCAATTGTTCGGTGTTGGTAAATGGGAGCCCTACTGAAGAGATAGCAATTCAGAGGGGTCTTAAACAGGGTGACCCTCTTACGCCTTTCTTGTTCTTAATGGTAGCAGAGGGTTTAAGTGGTCTTATAAGGAATGCGGTAGCTCAAAGGAAGTTCAAAGGGTTCAAAGTTGGTAATGAGGGAGTGGAGGTCTTGATCCTTCAGTTCGCGGATTACACTTTGTTTGTGGGAGAGGCTAGTTGGGCTAACCTGTGGGCCATGAAAGTGGTTTTAAGATGCTTTGAACTTGTTTCAGGACTTAAGGTTAATTTTCGAAAGAGCAGCTTGGTGACCTTAAATGTAGGAGAAGGTTTTGTACATGCTGCATCAACGTTCCTAAATTGCAAATGTGGAGGATTACCTTTCAAGTACCTGGGCCTACCCGTAGGGTCTAATCCGAGGAAATCCTTGACATGGAAGCCGGTAATTGATACAATGGAGGGTAGATTGGCGAGATGGAAAGGAAAACACTTATCTCTTGGAGGTAGAATTACTCTCATCAACTCGGTTCTCAATAGTCTTCCAATTTATTACATGTCTTTCTTAAGAATCCCGAGAAAAGTTTTGAAAAAAATGGTTAGGTTATAGAGAGACTTTGGGGAGGAGGTGGAAAGAAAGATCTCGTGGGTGAGGTGGGTGAGATTTGTAGACCAAAGAGGAGGGGGGACTAGTAAAATTCTGAATGGTTCAATCCCCAGCAAAGTGGAATTGGAGGTGTTAGAAGAGAGGTTAGTGAGGAGATTTGGAATAGAAGTGTCTTTCTTAGAGAAGGAAAATGAAGGATGCTCTCCGGTGGAAAACCTGTAAAGGAAGGTATGGGTCAGGAAGATTGGTCCAAAGGGGAAAAATGGAGAGAAAAAAATCAGTCTTCCAAGATGCGTGGTTAGGAAATCTTAGTTTGAAGGAGACTTTCCCTAGATTATATAGTATGTCATAAAGTAGAGACAAGGTGATAGAGGAGTTAAGAGAGTGGGAGGGTGAGAATTGGAAGTGGTCACTTTGTTGGAGAAGGGATTTCTATGGTTGGGAGGAAGATTTGGTTAATGAATTGAATAATCTGTTACAAACAGTACCTCTTTCCAGGATCATGGATGATGAGTGGATTTGGTTTCTGGATAATTAAATATCATTCACATCTATTTCGACTTATAAGCTGCTGCAGTCACATTGTGCACCTTCGGTACCAGTTTTGGGGTTGGATTATCCTATTTTTAAACACTTTTGGAAGAGTAAAGCACCAACAAAGGTGTTGGCTTTTTCCTGGCAGGTTCTATTGGATAGACTTCCAACTAAGTCAAACTTGTTTAGTAGGAATGTCATAACTGATCCTGGGCATCTTTCTTGTGTTTTTTGTGGGGCGGATATAGAGAATGCGATACATTTGTTTCTATCTTGTCCTGTAGTCACACAAATTTGGATGAATATTTTTGCTTGGTTAGGACAACATTTGGCGCTGCCATCCAACATTGTGGATCTTTATATGCAGTATGGTGGTTTCTTTCCTGGGAGGAAGGCCAATCAGAATGGGTACTTAATTTAGCATACCGTGATTTGGACACTTTGGTTGGAACGAAATGCAATTATATTTAAAAATGCAGGGTTTGATATGCTTCGGGTGCTTAATTTGATAAATGGCGGTCTTGGTAGTGGTTTTCAGCTTCATTCGGGCTCTTTAATTCTTTCTCTGATTGGTGCATTAATCCATTACAATGCACAAAAGTAAAGTTATAATCTGCAGGTCATTTTACTGGTTTAAATGCAAAAAGGGTTCTGCTGATAAGGCTACCATGGGTCATTGGCCCTGTTTCTGAACTAAATATCATTGTGATGGTTTCATGTTGCTGCGCCTATTTGTCTATGGTTAAAGATGGTTTTTGCGGGCAAAATAGCTTCCTTTCATTGTTTTTGGCGCAAGGGTTTTTGTTTGGTCATTAGCATCGTTTTGACTTGTGGAGTTTTATTTTTTTAGCTGAATCTTGTTACTGCATTGCACATGTTGTGGACAAATTTGTCTAGGAATTGTCTTTACAGGGGTTAAATTGGTACTTTAAATTGTAATCTTTTGGTGGTGCACTCTTAGCTATCTTTCAACCTTATGGCAGCTTATTCATTTGCTTTAGGTTGACTAGATATCTGTAGTTGTTCCTTATAGGATGTCATTTTTTGTTACAGCGTTACGGATTTGGGTACCCCGAATACTCATTTCAATATAATTTGGCTTATCAAAAAAAATAAATTGGAATCGGTTAAAAGTTAAGGATATTAAAAAAAGAAGTGAGTATAAGGTTCGATCCCTCTTTAATATTCACTATAAAAAAAGGTATTTTAATGACCAAATTTGATCAGTCGCTAAATATATACATTCGGTCGCTAAATGGTTTAATGATCGATTTTCCTTATTTAGTGACCAGATTTGGTGGTTGTTAAACCTCTTTTTTCATAGTGAATTTGAACCATCTTTTTTATCCACCCCCTAGCTCTATTTGGCTACTAACCACCAAGAAACCCTAGTAAGAGACCCTCGACCAGATTCAACAAGATAGTACTTGAGTATTACAAAAAAGACCTACAAAATTTGAGAGAATAAATTGTGTTGAGCAAGGTGAACTGAATAATTGAACATGCACTACAACAGAAAAAGCTTTAGATAGCATTTCCGGATGCCTTTTAATAGCATTTTTAAGCGCTATCTATGCCACCGCTATTAAAAGTAGTTAGCAAAGATAACATTTAAGAAGTGCTATTAAAAGATGACCTTAGATAGCGTTTTCGCGTATTTACAAAACGCTATCTTTAGTGTGTGTTTTCTGGCAGTCATCTGTGACTTTAGATAGCGTTTGTTTTAACAAATGTTATCTAAAGGCAGACTTTAGATAGTGTTTGTTTTAGTAAATGCTATCTAAAGGCAGACTTTAGATAGCGTTTGTTTTAAAAAATGCTATCTAAAGTCTGCCTTTAGATAGCATTTGTTTTTACAAACGCTATCTAAAGTTTGCCTTTAGATAGCATTTGTTAAAACAAACGCTATCTATTCCCTTATTTTTTTTTTAATTTACCTATTTCTTCACTTTACCTCATCATGCATGTTCATAAAAAATAGAAGGTTTACACAAATAATTGAAGAACAATCCAAATTATGGGTAGCAAATAAAACCCAGACACCTAAGTTACTTGTACCAAACCATGCATAACACAATACAAAGTTTAGACCATATATAACAAGTGTAATCAAATAAACTTTTCAACAATATAGCGACACCAATCTTCCATGACTTCGGATAGTTGAGCAGTGGAGTATGTGAAGCATTTGAAGTTAGGGAAGTACTGCGACATAAAAATTAAATAAATTAAGTTACAATTGCTAAAACATTTGAACAGTCACATTTAAAAGCTAAGTAAACAACAAGCACTGAAACTACATACCCCCCGCCGAAGAAGCTGTATGTATTTGTTTGGTCTGGGGACATGAACAGAAACCTCCTCGTTCTTTCCTTTGGAAGCAAAAATTCTTCATACAAATACCTTCAATTAAAATATAAAAATGGATTACACCAATGACATCAATATTTAAATGGAAAGACTAAAAAAATATTGTACACTTTAAGCCCGATTTAGTACCTGATATATACGGAAATAACGGAGGCAGATACCCATTCATGATTTACAATTTCTCTGATATTTTCAGCATTAATTCTATCAATGATATGATCACCAAAAATATTTTGTTCTATCTCTATGTCCAATGGGTCATCATTTTTCATATTCTTTCGTTCATGTATTTTAAGAAAATTGAAATATTCCAGAGAAATGTTATTTGAAACCAACTGTAGGAGGGTTGGCCTCAGATTTGCCTCCTTTCTTTACCGGGGTTGTAATTGACTCCTTTGTATGTTCAGACACTCTACCCTTGCCTTTAGATTTTGCAGGTGCCTGGAAATTTTGCATTTCAATATGTCAGTTAGTGATCAACTAATGTAATAAATATATGCCATATATGACAAGGTGGAAAAATCCAATTACAGACCATATTAATTACAACCACGAGATCAATTGGCCATGCCACATAAGTACCTATTGCATCTCTTATTGTCATTACATCTGGATCATCAATAGGTACCGACAATGGCGCATCCCCCTCAGTTGCAACATCAACTCCAACTTTCACATGGTTAAGGGGTAGTGGTCCGGTGTGCAGTGTAACACCTGGCTCATTATATACTTTACCCATACCAACCATACGATGGGTTGGGGTTGATAAATATAGATGACATGAGTTGACGCCCTAATCCAATGATAGATGAATAAGCTGTGAATTAAGGCATCCAATTGAATGTATTTAACTGTGAATGCAATACTAGTATAAAAAAAAAAGCATGCATTACCTCTGGAAGCTTGATGGCAGATGCTAGAGTGCAACTATCTTTGAGGCTTGGGGCTGTGAAATTAGCCTGCCTCTCCTTACCCTCCTTTTTTTTCAGCTTATCTTCCAAATTGTTCAATCTTTCTAAGAGTTGAGCCACCAATGTCTCCCACCTTTTCGTTTCACATTTATGTTTTGCACGACCTTCAGGTGGGAAGTAGTCTCTTTGAGAGACACCAAAACCCACACCACTAACACGACCAGGGTTCTCTGGCACACCTAGGGCTTTAGCAAGAATATCTTGGTGACCATAATCTTGTATCTCTCCCTCTGTTGCAGACTGTGACAGTTCCTCCTGACACATAGTTATTGGTGAAATGCAAATGTTAACATTATTATATATTGTCATAAGAAAATAACAAATGAAAATGTAAACGTTATTCTACTTACACATTTATTCCACACGTTCTGCGTATTTTTGTTGTCAATTACACCCCGCCTTGTTCTCGCGGGCTTTCCTCCACACAATATGGCGTTTAAATTTTTTAACTTCTGGCCCTGCCTCTTGTATCTGTATATTGAGATAATATATATTAACCAAACATTTTAAAGTCATATTTACCACACATGCACTTAATTATATATATACATACCAATTCATCCTCAATGTCAGCATACCCCTTACGTGATGCTTTGTATGCGCATGCAGGATCTAACGCTCTCTTGCGATTTTCATTGCTTAATTTCTATTCAGACACATATAAGTAATATTAATACATGGTTAATGTCATATTTATATATATAATTATAAGGACTAACGTGATATTAAACATACCAGGAATCGTGCATCTCCTGTGCGTATTGCTACAAAATCTACCCACTCATCCCTTGATATGTGTGCATATTGTGATGGAGGTTCCTCTTTGATACTCCCGTTAGCATCTCTTAGAAATTTTCTTGTCAATCTGGTTCTGAATGCCCGATGTCGGTTACCGGCTTCCTGAAGTACAAATTTTGTTCGAGATTCATCAACATTAATAGACATCTGCAAAACAATATAAACAATGTGTCAAAGTAAGTATGTTTACATAGTTTACAATATAATTCACAAATTTAAATAATTACCTGTTCATCAGCCCATATGTTCTCTTTGAAAGCATCCAAAGCTTCATCCTTCCAATTAGAACAGATAATTGGGACCGTTTGCCGAACAACGACCCTAATGTAACTCTTCAATATTTTTCCATTGGCACAAATTGGTTGGTCCAAATAATTCCATTCAACCTAATAAAAATAATAAAGTAATTAAATCTAGATATCAAACAACATAATGAAATCCTTAGATCAGTAAGTAAATTACCTCAAATTTTTGTCCTCTACTCCTAGCACGGATGACCGCCTTCATAACAGTTGGCCCACGTCGTGTCACTTTGGCAGCACTAGCATTACTGGAAGATGCCATTTACCTACAAAAAAATTAGACACACAAAACTGATGTTGTGATCAAAGATCATGATGGAAAGCATAAAAACTCAAGGCCTGTGAATCGTAAGGTATGCAGTCACTGTCATTTCCAAATGCAACCCAGTTGTGCTATACATTAGATAGTCACATCCTACTAAACCACTTAAACCAGAACTCGATAGTCACATTCACATATCCATGCATTCTTGAATGAACCATAGAATACGTGATTTATTAAATGCAGAGAATTCGGTTCCATAATGTGTTTCACAAAATATGTTTGAATTTGAATCCTGGATAGTAAAGAAAATGAAATGATCAAAATTTGATTTTCTTTATGTTTCTTTCTCTGACTGAAAAAAATAGCTAAAATATGATGAGGAAGAAGAACAAGTTAGAAAACTGAACATACATGAGAAAAGATCAAATGCAAATGAGCAAGACACTGAGAGAGACATATCATACTTGCAATGAAAACCTTAAAAGTACAATGGAGCAGCAACAAGAAAATTCACCTCTTTAACTTAAATGTACTGCAGTACCAAACTGATCCGTTGTTGGTTTTTAAAATTTTGAACCCTACACCATCTTCCTCTTCCGCTTTGCCTTTGTAGGATTGCTCATGTATTGTATTTTGCATCAATAATCATAATATTTATGTGATTAATAAGTTAAAATGTATAGTACTTAGAAACATAAAATTATAAAAATTGTACTCACACATCTCTCTGGCATATAATGATTTATTGGGAGGATATAGATAGCAATTAATCTTGACACGTGCATGTTGCAGTAGTACTACTATGGTCACAACAATCAAGTGGTACTGACATGACCTAGCACGCTAGCACCATTGTTTCACTAGATGGCAAGATGCCGTTGTACTCGGTACTTGATGTGAGTTTTCACCATGGATGGTATCCAGATATAGTGGACAAAAACAAAATAGGTTCAGCCCTTATCAATGTTAAAAGATTGAGGATTCGTTTTATCATGCCCAAAAAGAAAATGTTCATATATATAATCTTTATACATATAATATCTCAAGAAAGGTTCAGATTCATTTTGCAAGTTTTAGTTAGGCAATGCAATATTATTAGAAAACTAGGAAACTAGGAAGATTGGTTCCTGATTGATTAACCTATACTTATTCACTTAATAATATGTTTTACTCACTGTGGCAGCAAAGAGAGGATGGTTAATTCACCAATTAGATGTGAATTAAAACACCCAAACACTAACTTGAATGATATGCCAACAATTCAGAACCAGAATAATATAGTTAAGCCATTGTAACAACTTAGACTCACCACATGTATCACAATCATGAACTAGAAAAATTGCAAACACCCAACACAGTTCCAGCTAGCATTCCAAAGATACAGTGTAACCCAACATTAGAGGCATGTTATCATATAGGCATTTAGGCAAATGAGTAAGACACACCACTTCTACTTTCAACACACGCATGGTAAAGACAAGGGAATGCCATCACTCACATTCACTAACCAGTAGAAAGAGAATTTCATATGAGACAACCCAAAAAATTTGCCTCACGAAGACCATATGCACACACACATTGGTGGCGCTTAGAAACTCATGGCACTTTGCAAGCACTAAGAGTTTTTCATTCAGTCATTTTATCAAGCAAATGTTATGCTTAAAACTGTTACAACCAAAGGATTCCATATTTCTCCTCTAAAATGCAATTAGTGACAGGTAGGCAAAGTTAGAACATGTCTCAAAAATTAAATCTCAACACCAATGAATTGTACAGACCATGTGCTTACACCCTGTCACTTTTATTCAAGAGTTCGTATCATACCCACTTGTAATTTGTATGGGAAAGAATTCCAACTAGGCATGTGGTGTTCAACAAAAATATTTTCATAGAGGCATTTTAGCAAACAGAAGTGATGCATGTGAAATCCTTCTAACATAAATGCATGGTTAGCATATCAATCATGCCCCAAATTGGAAAAATAAAATCAGAAATCACATTATCAACCAAGGAGTATCAAACTAAATCACATTACAATATGGGATGAGTGCAAGGAAGAGAGGGATTTGTTACCACTACTTTGAACTGTGAGTCTTAGGGTGAGAATTGCATACGATGTGAACAAGAAACTGGACTTGTGAAGCTTTTATAGTGCAGACTTTTGCACTGCGATGCACGAGCTCCACCACGTGACGAGAGGCAGTAGCTAAGGAGTGGTCTCGCCTTGCGAAGTCAGTTTGGAATTTCACCTTGCAATGAACAAGCTTCGCCGTGTAACGAAGGTCAGTGATGAACTGATATTAACTCGCCCTGTGATGGTGCTCTGTCCGCATTAGGGTATACGCAGAAACTGAGAATGTTAGGGTATACGCGCACGCGGGTAGTTCTAAAATTCACCTAAGATAGTGTTTCAAACTTTAAACGCTATCTAAAATTCACCTAAGATAGCGTTTCTAACTTTAAACGCTATCTAAAGTTTATATTTTAATAGCATTTCCTAAAACAAATGCTATTAAAAGTTGATTTTATTTATTTATTTATTTCAAATTAGAAAAGATAGCGGTTCCACTTAAAAACGCTATCTTAGGTGCACTCTTTAATAGCACTTATTTAAGGAAACGCTATTAAAAGGGCACTACAATTTTTAATAACAGTTCCGCATAACAAATGCTATTAAATAACTGCTATTATAAGTCATTTCTGTTGTAGTGATGAAATATTTGTATAGACAATGTT
The DNA here is from genome assembly GCA_030762895.1 of Sophora flavescens. NCBI lineage: Eukaryota > Viridiplantae > Streptophyta > Magnoliopsida > Fabales > Fabaceae > Sophora > Sophora flavescens. The sequence continues at coordinate 167,486,885 of CM061064.1, read as the reverse complement.
CTGTGTATATAATTGTTGATTGAAAAAATATAGTGAAAGTGATACTCCAATAAACCAATTATTACAATTCGAACAAACAATTATACATTTATATGTTGTGTGAGTGCCTATGGCTGGTTGTTTGCCTTGTTCTTAGGCAGTTTTAAAGTCAGACTTGTGACTATACTCCAATGGTAGGGGCATGTTCTCTATGTTTGTGGTTTTGGTGGCATGGTGGACCAGAAAGAGTGATCTTCTAATGATGACAGTTTTATATGCAGAGGGTGGGAAACACTAGAGTGTTCATTGGTCCTGGGTGGAAACAGTTTGAGAGGCTTTTTCAGAGCTTCTATTTGAGTGGATATGTAAGATAGTTCCTTGATTGTGTGCTAATGGTATGCTAGTTGTTATCTGGTTGGTTAAGACACTTTCCTTAAAGATATTTCTAATGATCTTCTAGATTATGTTATTTTACGTGCTTATTGGATGTATTTTTAACTCTTAAATGTGCTAATTGATCAAGTTTTATCCCCAAGATTAGGTAATTTAGTTTTTTTTTTGTAATAGGTAATTTAGTTTTTTTTAATAGTGTTTTATATATTTTTTGTTTAATTTCATGTTTTTAAAATTAATATAATAATATTTTTACTTGTTTGTGTCTGAAGGAAATGATAAAGATTTGCATTAGTTGGACATTGGGCTCCTACCAAAATAAAAATGAAGAAGCAAGTCCATATTTTTGCTGAGCCATGGCGCATGATTTTTGTCTTTTGGATGCAAAATTACAAAATCATACATGCTGGGCCCATGCTAAAGTTGAATACAAATCCATTTTGTCATTTTGATTTAGCTGGGTGGTCCTGCATTGAAAGAAAGAAATCGTAAAAGGAAAATGAAAGGAGTTGGCCTGGCGTGAATATAAAAAGAAACAAATATGCTAAAATGACACAGAAAATGGGACACTTACGGATACACCGTATATGCTAGTGGCAAATTCGTAATTATGCTAGTGGCAAATTCGTGATTTTGAGCAACGGAGGAAAATAGGTATTCCTCACACTCTTCCCTCCTTCGCTCTTTTTTCTCACTCCTCTTGGCTCTTTCTTCTTCACTCGACGATCTGTCTTCTTCACGCGTTCTTCTCACTGCCTCGACGCCAAGTCTTGTTCATCCATTCTTCTCTGCCTCGGCGCTCTGTCTTCAAGTCGTTCATCTCACGGCCGCGAAGCTCTGTTCCCGAATGCCACCACCACCCACTAGCAAAGCCCAGTGACAGCCACAACGGAAACGCCACCACCCACCACTCATCGACGGTGAAACCCACCACAAGAGCAGGTGAGGAAAAACCCTCATTTCTTCCTTCCCTGTTTCTGTTGATCTCTCATATCGCCACCCACCACCAAATCAAACAAACCCTAGCTCACTCACTCTCACAATCCCACATCTCATCCCTTGGGCTCTACTGAAGCTATAGCTAGGTAAGCTTTGTCTATCTATTCTCCGTAGGGTTTATTTGCTATTCAAGTTGTTTCTTTCATGGCTTTATTGCTTGCGGTCTTTGTCAACATTGTTGTGGCAAGTAATGGGTGAACGTTAGAAACCTCTGTTTTTCTGTTGATGGAATGATGTTATGATTTGTACTGTTTGGTAGTGTGACAGTGTAAAATGCACTTTTTGGTTGAATGTACTTGGCTTGTTCATGAAAGAAGGACTGAGGATGCAATGATGGTTCTGGCTTCTTGTAACTTATCTTTGAAGCATTTTGTTTGCATCAAAGTTTTGAATTTCTTTAGGCCGGATATAATCCTAGTTTGTCATGACTTTGTCTCAACCATTCCTTATAAGATGATTTGTATATGTACCATATAGAAAACTTAGAAAAACAATTGCAGTGAGTACAAAATATTTTAATGTGATTCTAACTTACGATGTGTTGGATCGTCTATAAACAGGTAAACCAAAAGCAAAGAAAAATGGCTGTAGCAAGTGATATTAATGTAAGGAAACCTCATTTGTCTTTGTACTTACTCGTGTGCAACGTATTTACAATCAATTGAAATTTCATGTAATGATACTTGGCAGGTTCGTACGAGGCATGCTTGTATGCCAGGAATATTGATTGATATCAACCAGGCACTTTCAGAGGAGCATCGTGCTTTGTTGGATACGACCCCATTTAAATGGGTTAGTAAAATGACAAATGAACCTAATATTTCAAGCGTCTTATTGTGCGAGCTTGTGAGTAGGTGGGATGAGGGTGGTCGAGCATTCAATGTTAGGGGTACGCCGATCCCTTTTACCCCTGCTGATGTATGCCTGGCTCTGGGACTTCCAGCCACAGGTGAACCAGTGGTAGGTGCAGCTGATGAGCAGTGCTATACACTGTCTATTTTTGAGGGGGATGATATAACCATAGAGGCTATACTGAACAAGATGCCCGCCATTCCGCATAATGTGGGGGATTTTTGTAGGGCATATATACTCCTTGCTTTCGGAGTGTTTTATTTTGCGAGGACAAGCAAGTTGGTCTTCACAGATTATGCCTGGCTGCTGGATGACTTGGATGCCAGCCATAGCTTCAATTGGGCATCTGCAGTTCATGAATTCTTGGTTGCGAGTTTGAGCAGAGCTCACATGGTCAGTGGCGAAGGGTCAAATGACCATGAAATACATCTATGTGGCTGTGCACCCATCCTACAGGTATGTATTGTTACATATGTTAGATCACCATATAATGATTTGTTAACAAAAATTTACGGCTACTAATGATGTCAATCTTTTTTGGTAGATTTGGGCGATGAACCATATCTCGATTGGCTATACACCTAGCACCCTTTCCCAGGGTTTTTGAACTGGCCAATTGTTACATTGAGGAAGAAGAGAATGAAGGAAGCATTCATGAATACAAGGGTACCAACCATAACATATTTTTGATAATATCTTGAAAATTGATATACACAATGTTCAGTTGATGTGATTCTGATGTTTGCAGGTAACGGTTGCTTTAATAGCAACAGATGCTGAGCTTCAACTACCCATTGTCCGGTCCGGGATGCATTACGGGGGGGGGGGGGGGGGCAACAACACCAATATGTACATGTTGATGAATATCAAAAAGTATTGGCGATGCTTGAGGAGCATGAACAGAAAATTAGGGAGCAACAATAGAGGATCTTGGCTCTAGAGGCGGATGTTGCAATTTTGAAAGATGGTCCCACTCGTCACCGATCACACATAGGCCAAGTCAATGAGTATGTGGGATGTTCCACTTTAGGTGGACAAGATTCATCCCCTCTTCACTAAACTCCCCTAGCGGATATTTATGCTGACATGGGTGGTGTAGGGTCTTCAGGTGTTCAAATAGGTGGTGGTTACTAAACAAGCTAGTTGCCTGTTTTACATGGTTGTGTTTGTGGTTTACTCGTTGAAAGCACATTGAGAATCACTGTATATGCAGGTGTAGAAATGCCAATTTCTCCGCGGATGGAGCCTGATGATGCTATTGTAGATCCTCCGGCTGTAGCGATGGGTGCACCAAATGAAGCACCAGTTGCAGTGCCCGCTTGTAAGTAATGATTTGCATGTTCACAATGAAAAGTACCATTGTATTAAAAATAAAGCCTACTTACCATCTACCATTGTGACTGTTGTAGGTGAACATAATACGGAGGGTGATCCGGAGGGTGGGTCAAACATAGCAACAAGGGTGAAGGGTAAACATAGGATATGGAAGCAATCTTCTAGACTTGATCCCCCATATACCAAGGCATACATGAGAAAGGATAAGACAACAAAAGAATAGTTTTTATTTGTATATTCGAACATGAAAACTTGATATGTACATTGTTATTTTGTAATGTAGGAGTAGTATGTAATTTCTCGGATTGGTAAGCCTGGATTCTATGATCAGCTTTAAAATAGATATTAACTATTGTGAAAAATATCTTACGACATTGCTAACAGGTTTGACATGCTTTACATGGTTGTGTGAAACTAATTTAAGTGTCATGACAAGTCATTAAATAGATAACGAAATAGATGAGTGAAGTTCAGTGATGACATAACTGATTTGCTCCAAGAGTTGGTGGTAAGATACGTTAGTTACCAAATAATTTAAAGCATTCACCATATATTCGAAGGCATTCACCATATATTTGAACTACGTTCACCAGATGATCTAAGGCATCCAAAACCGAATTTTAGTATAGGCATTCACCAGATATTCGAAGTCATTCACCAGATAATTAAACTATGTTCACCAGATAATCTAAGGCATCCAAAACCCAATTTTAGTATAGGCATTCACCAGATATTCGAAGGCATTCACCATATATTTGAACTACGTTCACCAAATGATCTAAGGCATCCAAAACTTGGTTTTAGTATGGGCATTCACCAGATATTCGAAGGCATTCACTAGATAAGTGAACTACGTTCACCAGATAATCTAAGGCATCCACAACCCAATTTTAGTATAGGCATTCACCAGATATTCGAAGTCATTCACCAGATAAGTGAACTACGTTCACCAGATAATCTAAGGCATCCAAAAGTTGGTTTTAGTATGGCCATTCACCACATATTCGAAGGCATTCACCAGATAAGTGAACTACGTTCACCAGATAATCTAAGGCATCCAAAACTTGGTTTTAGTATGGGCATTCACCACATATTCGAAGGCATTCACCAGATAAGTGAACTACGTTCACCAGATAATCTAAGGCATCCAAAACTTGGTTTTAGTATGGGCATTCACCAGATATTCGAAGTCATTCACCAGATAAGTGAACTACGTTCACCAGATAATCTAAGGCATCCACAACTTGGTTTTAGTATGGGCATTCACCACATATTCGAGGGCATTCACCACATATTTGAACTACGTTCACCAGATAATCTAAGGCATCCAAAACTTGGTTTTAGTATGGGCATTCACCACATATTCGAAGTCATTCACCACATATTTGAACTACGTTCAGCAGATAATCTAAGGCATCCACAACCCAATTTTAGTATGGGCATTCACCACATATTCGAAGGCATTCACCAGATAAGTGAACTACGTTCAACAGATAATCTAAGGCATCCAAAACTTGGTTTTAGTATAGGCATTCACCAGATATTCGAAGTCATTCATCAGATAAGTGAACTACGTTCACCAGATAATCTAAGGCATCCACAACTTGGTTTTAGTATGGGAATTCACCACATATTCGAGGGCATTCACCACATATTTGAACTACGTTCACCAGATAATCTAAGGCATCCAAAACTTGGTTTTAGTATGGGCATTCACCACATATTCGAAGTCATTCACCACATATTTGAACTACGTTCACCAGATAATCTAAGGCATCCAAAACTTTTATTATTGGCATTCACCACATAATTGAAAGCATTCACCAGACAAGTGAACTACATTCACCATATAATTATAATGCATTCAACTGCTTTTGATCATTTCCATTGACATTTATACAGGATCATTTACATAGGATTGTCTAAGTATATACAACAAGTGGTGGTTTTGTCATTCATGATACAAAAATCTAACACGCAATGGGTTGCACCCAACCAACTTGTATTTAACTACATACACATAGTAAATGTTCATATACATATATGACAAGATAATGGATCGTTGTGCTGCAACCATGTCATTCAAAAAACCGACAAAAGTTATGGCGCCCGACCAACCTGCACAACCAATGGTAAAGCGTTAAACACTAAAAATTGTACACAAAGTTTAGTACCAGAGTCCAGGACTTATGAAAAACCATACCATTAGTGAAGACAACTAAAATTCCAAATGTGTCTAATCATCGAAATTTGTAGTCAACTGCGAACACCCCATGAAGTCAACATTAGACGTTGTCAAAAGGTCGACGAACGATATACTGGCTCCAACCTGGACAACACCATATAAGAAACTAAAATAATGGAGTCCTTAACTATATAAATGACCCACAATTTACATGCCTGTGTATTCAAAGTAACGTCTTCTAAACCCTTAAATACAGGGCTTGAAACTGTTGGATTTTGAAGAACACAACAACTGTCTTCAAAAATGGACATTGACTGTATAGAAAAACAATAAACCAATCAACATAAATTTTCATCTCATTGTCCACAAAAGGCACATGAATTTTGTAGAAAGTATACATCACGGGGTACAAATCGATCAAATTGCTAAAACTAAACCCACAACACATAATAAAACAACGTCTACAAGTTAAACACAATATGATATTGGACACAAACCACAGTGCTTGTATCCAACAATTCTCCACCGGTGACAATGTCAAGAGATGATTCTACATGGATGTTGTTTCCAATGTGATTACCCACCATTCCATTGTTTGCCTCCTGCACATTTTAGAAATGTTGTTGTTGAAACTTACATTTAAATTGGATTTTGGTTAAGGTTCACATTACTCATTAATCACGTGGTGTGTATGGTTAATTCAGAATTTTTGGAGGAAAAAAAATACCTTGGTAGTCTTTGTCTTCAGTATGTTGTGACCGCTTCTTCGACCTTTTTACAACTTTTTCAACTACCCCTATTTTTCTATTTGTACGAGGGCTTCCCTTACGTTTGACATGCAATGGACTGCGAATGTGGGGAGCATTGTTTGGATTTGAGTCAGCAATGGGACTTTTGTTAACTTCCCGCATTGTAGCATCCATGGTGGGCAAATTAGAACTAAACTCATGTAGCCTTTCATGTAGTGCCTTACTTGCAACTTCAGACTCTGCACATACTTCAGCAACCTTATAGAAATGCTTGCACAATCTGTCAAATCTTTCCATTTGTGGCTTTAATTCTGTCACACAGTAGCTGCTCTTAATATATGAATATTTCCTTTTAATATTTTTCTTCCATCTTGCTAAAACATACTTATCCGGCACATTTTTAATCCTCTCTTGAGTACACACACAAAGCACATGGCGACACATAATGCCTCTAAACTCAAACAACGAACATTCACAACAGACTTCATGGTTCTCACTATTAAACACAACATTATACTCACATTCTTTTGTTCTATCACCAACTAGGACCTCCTCCATCACATGATAAGTGGCAACGCAACCATCCACGATCTTCAAAGAATACGCACAATTAATCTTTGATCTAAACTCGGCCTGAACCTCCTTAAACTTGGCATGAGTATACTCACATTGGAATTGCTTTTCAATTGACAAGTTTGAATCGCAGGGAATTGTCGTATCCATGCATTGAAAATCAGCTTGAAATTCCTTTTCGGCTCTACTCTTGAAAGCATTATCATACTGCTTTACAAATTGATTCAGACTTGTTGTTGAATTGATATACCCATCAAAGAATGCACGTATGCTCTCGCTTCGCTGCGTTGTTGACATACCTGCCCAAGTTCATACAAGTGAAAAACCATTAACCAAGTATGATAACCATGGACATTACACGGCTTGCTGTAACAAAAAGTATGAGAAGGTGGAAAATGCATTTGAAACAAAAGACAGACCAAGTTTGCACACGACCACATACCTGCCCAAAAATATTTCTTCAGCATGGTTGGTGCCCATCTATGACGTTCCTTGTACAACCCATCCAACCACTCATTCTGTCCAAGGTCAAATTTGTCAATGAAGGAAGTCCATCTATCTTCAAAATCAGCTGCTGTGACTGTATCATAAACCGCTGTTTTCATTGCAGACTTAATCTTCTTATATTCACCATATCCGCTAAGTTTTTCAGGAATTTTTTTCATTATATGCCATAAACACCACCTATGACGAGTTGTAGGGAAGACTAGCTCAATGGCATTTTGCATAGCCTTACATTGGTCAGTGACAATACCCGTAGGGGCTTTTCCCTCCATACAATGAAGCCATGTTTGGAAAAGCCAGACAAATGACTCTGTGTCTTCTGTAGAAACCAGACCACATCCAAGTAATGTTGATTGACCATGGTGATTCACACCAACAAATGCAGCAAAAGGCATGTCATACTTATTGGTCAAATATGTTGTATCAAATGTCAAAACATCTCCAAAATATGCATAACTAGCTCTACTTCTTGCATCAGCCCAAAACACATTTTTGACATGAAAATCATCATCCATATCTATGGCATAGAAGAAATCTTTTTTTTGCTCCGTCATTCGAGAAAAATAGCTTAGTAAGGCCTTAGCATCACCTTCTTTCCCAATCGCACGCCTTTCTTTGTTGACATAATTTCTCACGTCTTTTCACAAAAGGGTATATGCTCGTGCCCTCCTCCATCTGTAACGAGAGACTGAAAAGTCTTATTAATCCTCACCCCTGCATCATCATTGATTTGGATTGTTCTTTTTACATGGAGGTTGATTTTCTTGTTAGCTTTGAACAACCTTCCCTTTGTAGGGCTGATCTCGTGAGAATGGTTGGGTTCAAATTTATTAATGTACCACAGTTCATCTTTTCCCAACTTAATAGTAATTTTTGCCGGACAATTCTTCCGTTTAGTCGGACATGTCATCAACGTACAAGGAATTTCCGACACTCGGGACCCCGCTCGTGAACATACTAGCATTAAGTATCTAATCTGCCCATCCTCTCCTTTTCTTGATGTTCTAGTCTTCCAACCAAAACCCTTTCTTAAAGCATACTTGCGATAAAATGATTTAACATCCTCTATGGAATCAAAACACATCCCTGTTGCAGGCTCCCACTTTTCTTGATCATCATTAGCAATGTCAACTCCATTTGCTTCGCTATCACAACCACCACAGTCCACATAATCATTTGAAGTTTCCATGTATATCGAATTGTGGATGCCACACTGAAACTGCACAAATTAGATCTTTCATAAGTAATGTCACAAAACAATCATGGATTCACTAGCTTCTCATATGAATTAATGATGACAAACTAAAATTCACCTTAACCCACTCAACTAAGCTGCATGTTAGAGTATGCACCATGCTAACCTTCCCTAATATAGAAAATCTTAACAATGCATAATTATAACTTATAACTTACTGCACATGTATTGAGTATCTACCTATTTCATCTACCATCTTCCAGTTTGAAGACAATGCATCAACAAACCAATGACACATGCACATTGGAATAAAAGAATAGATACCTTTCTACTTCAACATGAGTTTACTAAGTGCTCAATGGAGTATGGAGTGTATGTGAAGGTGAATTAAAAGGCAAGCTTGCTGCTCATTTGCATATATGGTGATAATCTGCTAGTGACTGGAAATGATCCTACTATATAAATTAAGTGTTTTAAAACACTCAATTTCTGGGAGTGTTTGAAATGACAGACTTAGGAAAGTTGTCATATTTCCTTGGAATGGAGTTTGCAACTACTCCAAAATGAATTGTACTGCACCAGAAGAAATAGCCATACTGTCATCGATTAATGTTGACAAACTAAGCTTCATCATTATAACTATAAAGCACAAATGCTGGAACTATAAACTAGTACAGTAAAACATGAACCCCCAAACTTGGAAAATCTTCCACACCAGTGAAAACAACCATCTTTCACTGCTTTCCAAGCATACTTTCAATTACACAGTATCCTCCTCCAACCAACTTGAGATGCACATTGCTATAAGATCAATTTACCAGGATTATAAAAACCATCATTGCATCCTCAGTCCTTCTTTCATGAACAAGCCAAGTACATTCAACCAAAAAGTGCATTTTACACTGTCACACTACCAAACAGTACAAATCATAACATCATTCCATCAGCAGAAAAACAGAGGTTTCTAACGTTCACCCATTACTTGCCACAACAATGTTGACAACGACCTCAAGAGATAAAGCCATGAAAGAAACAACGTGAATAGCAAATAAACCCTAGGGAGAATATAGAGATCAACAGAAACAGGGAAGGAAGAAAGGAGGGTTTTTCCTCACCTGTTCTTGTGGTGGGGTTCGCCGTCGATGATTGGTGGGTGGCGGCGTTTCCGCTGTGGCTGTCACTGGGCTTTGCTAGTGGGTGGTGGTGTCATTCGGGAACAGAGCGTCGCGGCAGTGAGAAGAAAGAGTTGAAGACAGAGCGCCGAGGCAGAGACGAACGGGTGAACAAGACTTGGCGTCGAGGCAGTGAGAAGACACAGTGAAGAAGAAAGAGGGCCGAGGCAGAGAATAACGGGTGAAGAAGACAGAGTGTCGAGGCAGTGAAGAAGACAGAGGCAAGATGAAAGAGCGTCCATGAGTGAGAAGAAAGAACGAAGCAGAAGAAATGACGTCGAGGCAGTGAGAAGAGCACAAGAAGGAGGAAAGATTGGAGGGAAAACACCTTTTCCTCTGTTCCTCAAAATCACGAATTTGCCATTAGCATAATCACGAATTTGCCACTAGCATATACGGAGTATCCGTAAGTGTCCCATTTTGTGTCAGTTTAGCATATCTGCACAAGGAGAAATTAGAGGAGCCGCACTGGAACTCAGACAGCAGCGAAAAATAAAAGTTGCCAAGCTTGGTTGGGCGTTGGATACTGTTGAAAGATCATCTTCATTTCTCTATGGAGTTTTCTCTTCACTTTTACTTTTTATTTTATTTTATTTTAGGATTTAGCATGTCTAGCTAAATTCCTTTTTGTTAGGGTTTTGGTATAATCATTTTATGGTGAAGTTTTATATGACAGTTTGATTATTTTATGGACAATTGGTTTTGTTGATGTAATCATTGTAATGTTTAATGTGCTTAATGACATTTGAATGTTTCGTCATCATTCTTGTTTCGAGGGTTCATTTATATGTTAGGAATAGTGAATAATTGACTTTGCCTACATTATATGTGTAACACCCTTCTCGGGCGCTACATCGTGACATTTTAAGGGTGAAAAGTAGATTAATTAAAATTGGCTATAATAGAATGGGGTAAAATTTTTTCTTTTTCGCAAGTCATAAATATAACTACTTTAATTTAAATGAATGAACAATAAAATATTCCATTATCATAATTTGGGTCATAAGTTCATAAATAGTTTACATAATACCCTACCCGACTCATAAACAGATATCATAGAAATATACAGACTCCACATAAAGATATGGAGACGCAGCTGCTAAAATATAAGATACTTGGAATCGTTGTTCCATAGACAGTTTCATTAACTCACAAACATACCCAGCTTGCCAAACTAAAATAAAAAAGACAATCCTCTCTTGTACATCGTGAGAAGGACAAACCCAACTGACGAGATCTAGTGGAAACTCTATTTGAGTTCACTACCGACGTCGTCACAAAAGACACTACTGGATCTACTATATTAACTCTCGAACTAAGCCCTTTCCTCTTCCAAGAGGAAAAACATGGTTTACGAACCCATCGACGGTCTAGAAGACCTCCACTAGAAACTCCAACATATCGTCCACATGCTTGAACTTCAATCTCTACGATGCGTCAGTCAAGGGACATCTTGACGTCTCAATCTTCTCAAAAGAATACAGAAAACACGTAGCCAGCCGACATAGGCAATATAAAAATAAGGAGGAGAGATTTCCATTTATCTTACACATAAGGTAGACATGCAGTGATACGACTCACATAAATATGACAACATACATATCACAGTATAACCAGATGATTGACAGTAAATCCACACATACCTGAAGGTAAACAATATCAACACACAACAAGCTTCTCAAAACACAGTAGACGCTGTCAATTCATTGAGACTTGAGAATAGAGATAACTGATTGAAACTGCATAGTCACATTCCTACACAGCCTCAAGGAAGATCTGACCCTAACTCTAGAGCTTAAGAGAACATTCGGAAGGAGTGGTTAGAGCTCGATGTCAATATAAAAATAAGGAGGAGAGATTTCCATTTATCTTACACATAAAGCAGACATGCAGTGATACGACTCACTTAAATATGACAACATACATATCACAGTATAACCAGATGATTAACAGTAAATCCACACACACCCGAAGGTAAACAATATCTACACACAACAAGCTTCTCAAAACACATCAGACGCTGTCAATTCATTGAGACTCGAGAATAGAGATAACTGATCACCAGTGGAAAATATACATTAGACGGTAAAGGTTTACGTCAGTTAACCAAAAGCTAGACGTTAAAAAGGGGGCGGTGGCAGTTTTGTAAATATCAGACTTCATTAATTCAATTTTAACGTCAGTTGTTTTAAGGACTGACGTTAAAAGTGAAGTGACTCACTTTTAACGTCAGTTCAATAAACAACTGACGTTAACAGTGAATATTTTAACGTCAGTTCTTTATCGAACTGGCGTTAAAAGTGAGTCACCTCACTTTTAACGTCAGTCCTTACATCAACAGATGTTAAAGGTTATTTTAATAATTTTTTTATCTAGTATATGTACCCTTTCGCATTGCCTTCCTCAAAGTTTCAGTTTCACAATTGCTTTGATGTTTTGTGTTTCTGTTTTGAAAACTAAAATATATGTGCGAAGTATAAGTTGAATCAATAACCCAAACCGGATCTCATTCATGAAGTGTAATGATCGATCGTCTGAGAAGATTGAAAGGATTTAAAATCCTATAAAAAGTTACATTGAAAGGGTTTAAAATCCTAAACATTAAAGCTACATCCCATCAGAGAGTTTTATGAAATATGCCAAAGGGAAAACTATACTCTGAAGGGTGCACTCGATCTGTTTTAGCAATGGTCTTGGAACAGTCACTTGCATCCTTTAAGACCTCAGAAAACTGGGGGGCATGAGAGAGCTCAAGAGAGGCAAAAACAGGTGCACTAGATCTGTTTCAAGCAAAGGCAGTGGTTCAAGAGACTTCCATGACGGTCACTTCTTTGCCAAAGCCGAGGTTTTGGAACCGTGACGCCCGAGCACCTGATTTGCCCTCCAGCGGTGATTCTCCGGAAGGATGATAAGGTGAGCAACTCACATTACGTGATTTACACAAGCTTATCACCCATGTTACATGATTTACACAACCTCAGAAGTTGTTTGACCATTAAGACAAAGATCTTTGAGTCTAGGAACAGGAAGAAAGAGTGATGAAGTTAATCTCCATGGCAGAGCCATATTGTGAAGCCGAAAATTAAAAGGATGGAAGGAAGCTATTTATAGGAGCATGGGATGAAGTTACTAAGCTATTCTGATTTTCTTGAAAACTTATCTATAAACTTAATGCTCATTAAGAGGATTAAGTTACAAGGTGCATGGGTAAGTAGCACAGTAGTCAAAGGAATGAATGTTTTTGCAAATATCTATACACTTTTAACGTCAGTTGTTTAAAAACACTGACGTTAAAAGTGTTTTTAAAATAAAAAATATTTATTGTTAACGTCAGTTTTTTATACAACTAACGTTAAAAGTGTGATTTTTACTTCAGTTAAATAAATAACTGACGTAAATAATCCTATATATTATAAACGTGCAGAATGAATATTGGAAATAATGTAATTAATATACGGGAACTTGGCAGTCATAAATTAAGTTGACGTTAAAAATGAGCTGGTGGCAGTTTGTAAATATTAAATCACTATTTGCGTCAGTTCTATAAATAACTGACGTAAATAATTATGAAACTCATTTCATTGGTTGTCATGTCCCTGTTGTCCCTCTTAACGCAGATCACTCCATATAGTGCAGTTTATTTCTAAACCTTTTTTTTAAACAAGTTTATTTTTAATTTTTATTAATTAGCTTGAATTAGTAAACAAATTCTTGTGAAAATTAAAATAAATAAACACTTAACATAAAACAAGTTATATGTATAATCAAATCGTATCTCATTGAAGCGATTCATAAGTTAAAATTACATGATTAAAAGATAAAAAATTTCTGCAACATAGCCCTAAAATATAAAAAGGTTTCTGCTTCAACATCATTTTCTTCTCAGTCCTGTCATCAGAAACTCCAATGGATGCATCACCTCCCTCACTTGAATTCCATGATGCAAAGGAAATCCTCAGTCACTAGCAGCGAAAGTAAAGTGAAATGGATCTTTGCATCTTTCTTCTTCACTGGAATTCCTTGATGCATCGTCTTGAATCCATAGTCACTTGCTTCCAAAGAAAAGTGAAAGGGATGACGGGGATGAAATAAAGTGAGAGAATCACATTACGTGATTCACCCAACCTTACCATCCATGTTATGTGATTTACACAACCTCAGAAGTTGTTTGACCATTAAGACAAAGATCTTTGAGTCTAGGCATAGGAAGAAAGAGTGATGAAGTTAATCTCCATGGCAGAGCCATATTGTGAAGCAGAAAAAATTAAAAGGATGGAAGGAAGCTATTTATAGGAGCAGGGGATGAAGTTACTAAGCTATTCTGATTTTCTTGAAAACTTATGTAAAAACTTAATGCTCATTAAGAGGATTAGGTTACAAGGTGAATGGGTAAGTAGCACAGTAGTCAAAGGAATGAATGTTTTTGCAGAAACTAATAAACTTTTAACGTCCGTTGTGTAATACAACTGACGTTAGAAGTGTGAGTGTTTTTAACGTCAGTTTCTTAAGACAACTGACGTTAAATATATGACCTTTAACGTCAGTTTTTACTAACAACTGACGTAAAATGTTGTTTTATTTTGATTATAACGTTTACACCCGCGCGCCTTCTGCACTTCTCTGTACGTCTCTTTTCTCTTTTCATCACGATCAACCCTCACTCTCAACCCTCACTCTCACTCTCACTCTGCCCTAATGGCGAGCTCATCTCCACCGCAACCACTGCGAGGGCTTCTTCGCCACCACCGTGAGGTACACTCTTAACCCCTAACTCTGTCTTTCCCGCTCATTCTTTGCAATAACTTGACATATCTTTTTCCCCTTTCCCGCGCACTAACTCTCCTTGTCCCTCTGCTCTCAGTAACCACATCGAACATTGGCCACTACTCGAGCTTCCCACCCACCACCACGCGAGCGCCTATTTCTGGTGAGTCTTTAGGGCACATTTTTTTATTTTTGGTTTTGAGTGTATGTTGAAACTGTAGTCTCGGTAGTTGAAACTTGAAACTGTGAGTTTGAGTTGTTTGGAATGTCTCTATTTTTGGTTTTGAGTGTATGTTGAAACTGTAGTCTCATTAGTTGAAACTTGAAACCGTGAGTGTGAGTTGTTTGGAATGTCTCTATTTTTGGTTTTGAGTGCATGTTGCTCTGCTGGTTGATCTATCACGGTCGTGATGCTCATCACGGCTAGGCCGTGATCAGTTCTGCCCTTGAGGGTCTGGTTCAGTTGGAAGGTTACGGCCGTGATGGACATCACGGCCAGGCCATGACCAGTGCTTGGCAATCTTCAAAAACTATAGTTTTCAAACTCCCGTATTGTCCTTATATTGGATAGATGTTTTGTATATCTTCAGGACCTATCTAGTTATTTTTATTTATACTTCTGTATTTATTTTGAGTTATAACCTATGTTAATACATATATATTGTTTCTGAACAGGCATACATATGGATCAATCGGATAGCCCACATGCACGGGAGGACACTGTGAGGCCTTCGCAGGACCCGATCATGCCTACGCCTGATTCTAGTGTAAGTTTACATGTTATATACTATCTTTAGTCCTTCTTTTTAATTTAAGTTTATAATGTTATAACCCTCTATTTTATCTTTTTTTTTGTCCATACAGACATCACAGGCTCATAGGAAACTGGGCAGAGGAGCCACCTCGTTGAAGAAACTAGAGAAGGACAGGCAAAGCGGATAGAAGCTTGAGGTGTCCTTCAATGCTAATCTAAATGTCCAGGGACCCCGTGCTAAAGAATTTAATAAGTGGGTGTTTCTACAAGCGAAGCAGCACGTAAGCATCAACTACAACCACTGGAATGACGTTCCACAGAACGTTAAGGATCAGATTTGGGAGGCTATCACGGTATTTTACCTTTACATTCGTTTGATTTACATTATTAGATAATTATCCGAGTTATAATCCATCCAATTGTTATGTATTTAATGTGTAGTTAGCTTGGACTGTGCCAAATGACGAGGATCATCGTCATAAATGTATGAAAATGGCATCAAAGCGTTGGAATGGGTTCAAGCATGATCTTACCAGGTACTATGTATCTGGGAAGAAGCGGCTTGATAAAATGTTCTCGGATTATCCCTGGATTGATCAGGATACTTGGGATATGTTTGCCAGGAGTTGACAGGATGGAGAATTTCAAGTTGGTTGATTAAGTTAATTTTGTATGCTTATTATAGATCATTTAACTGTATTTAATTATGTGTTTTTGTTTGAATAGGCTAAGGCAAATAAGGGTCGGCAGAATCAGGCGAAGAACGTCCACCGCCACACCATGTCTTAGGGTGGGTACCAGACTCGGATCAAGCAGATGATGGCGGATAGGCTGAGGGCGAAGCAGGAAGAGCACTCTGCTAGGATTGAAAGAGGAGAGGTGCCTAAGGGCACACCATTAAGTCCTCCGTCGGACATCGACCGCGAGGATGTCTGGTTAGCCGGCCGCATGACAAAGACGGGATCTTTTAAAGTTGATGCCACTCGCGAAGTGGCAGATAAGATTGTAAGTAAATAATTAACTTGATTTCAATTGATATTTGTATAGATATTTGCAACACTTTTCACTTGCACGTTTTTTCATTTTTTTTCATTGTAGATGGATCTTAAAGCACAATCCTCCCAGGGCACATTCGTCCTTTCTGGACGGCGGGACGTCTTGATGACTGCTCTAGGCAAGAAAGACCATCCTGGTCAGGTTCTCGGTGTTCCTGGGAACGTGACCATCAAAGAATATTATGGCAAGTCTGCTTCACGAAAGCGGGTGGTCGATGAAGCATCAATTTTGGCTGACATTACTCAGCACCTCATGTCCAACCCAGCTATTACAACACATCTGATGCAAGGCTTAATATCCAACCCAGAATTCAAGCAGGTGCTTGCCAGAGAGCTTTCCTCCGTCGGTACATCCCAGGACACCGCAGGGCATGCTAACCCTTCACATGTGAGCACAAAAAAGAGTTTTAGTAGGGCACATGTGGAGGGCGATGAGTTGGCAGCTAGGGAGCGGGAGTTCGAAGTCCAACGCCATGAGCATGAGTTGGAAATGAAAAGGCGTGAGATTGAGTTGGACTCCAAACGACATGAGCTCGAAATGTTAACAAAGGTATGTATTCATTATTAATGTCCAAATTATTCAAATAATTACTTGTGTTTTTTTTAATTATCAACACCTTATCTATTTTATTTTTCCTAAACTGAAGGCCAAGTCGACGTCGGTGTCGCTGTCACCTATCACTCGTTTGTTCTCACTTGGTGAGGATTATGCGTTTGAGATTTTTGAATGTCCATTGGAGCACGATGGATGGGTGGCACGCCCGGATCAACGGAGGATATTTACCTTCTGTGGTGACGATCTCGGGAACGCCTGCAGAAATAACGTCTGGATGAACAGCAATGTTTTCAGTCTCTGGTGCACGTAAGTTAATTTTAATTTTATAACTTATTTATTTTTGGTATTTTTCCATTTAATAATTTATTTTAATTTCAATATATATATTATGTAATTAACATCCACACCTTTTCATATCTTAGGTATCTCCATCGTCTTCAGCTTGATAAAGGCATTGCATCAGTTTACGGTTTCTTAGATCCGTCAATCCTTCTGCCCGATTTCTTTGTTGGCGATGCATTGAGTAAATACTTAGGGAACTTGTTGGGAGACAATCCGAAAGAATTATATCTGGCTCCCTACTGTATGAAAAGCCATTGGCAGTTGTTCGTACTTCACCCGTCTAGGCATACTGTCTTATTCTTCTGCTCTCTCCACCAAGATCCGCCACCGAAGGTGGTGGAAGCTTTAAATAAGTAAGTAACTAATCTTAAATTTAATTTAAGTTTTAATATCAGTTGTTTTTAGTTTATTACACACATGATATATGAATTTTTTAATTGAACGACATGATTATTTGTTTATGATAGCGCGCTGAAGGCGAGTAGCATAAGTTGCGCCAACGGGAGAAGTAGGACTTCTAAGGCTAAAGCAAATCCTGTATGGAACATCCTCAAGGTTTGGTAGTTTATTTATCAAAAAATTAATATTATAATTACTAATTTATATGTATATTCAACTGACGTTGAAATTAATTTTGTTGGTAGTCTCGATTTCAAATTGACGGGTGGTCGTGCGGCTATTATGTAATGCTTCATATGCTGAACATAGTCTCCGCATCTATTACAGATGGATGGAATAAGGTGATATTTAAACAACTTGTTAAATTATATATTATAGTTTTGAAGATGACTTGCATTGATGTTATTGTTATTATTTGAACGTGTCTAGGCATTTATCGACCAATCGCCTATTCAAGAAGATGAGTTAAGAGACTTGAGGATGCGCTTCGCTGAATTCTTCTTCAAGTATTGATAAGTGTGATTTCACCTCATTTTCCATGTACATTTCTGCATGCATTTGCATATAAGTTAGGTCATTTTAGTTTGATTTTGGTTAGTTTTTCCTTTGGAACAGATAAGGTGGTTTTGGTGTTGTTTTGCAGGAATTCAATGGAAAAATGCTCAGAATTAGCCTTGATGGATGCTTGGATGAAATAGAGCCTGAAAAGAGAAGAAATTGAGCCAAGCAGAATTCTGGAGATTCGCCCCGCGAGCCTGGATTCGCCCCGCGACCCTGAAAGCTGACTGTTGGAGAAAATGCAAGCCTTTCTGGTTCGCCTCGCGAACCCATGTCTCGCCTCGCGAGTCTGGAAACAGAAGCCATCACGCCCAGGCCCTGATGCTCCTCACGGGCGTATTAAAGAAAAACCTTTCGGTCTCGTGTCGCGAATAAACTCTCGCCTCGCGAGAGTTCAATTCTCTGAATGCAGATTTTTAACATTCGCCTCGCGAGACATGTCTCGCCTCGCGAACACGCGCAGATCTGATTGGTATAAGTTGCTGTTTTAGGGCAGTTTTGTTGGGGCTTTTGGTGGAGAGAGCTCTTGGGGACTTGGAGGCTGCGGCTGAGCTAGGGTTTCGACCCTAGAGGGGAGTTGCTGAGAGGGGTTGCTGTGAAGAAGAAGGAAAGCTCCCATGGAGTCTCTCCTCTCCTTTTCTCCTATTTCCCTGGTTTGGTTTTCTGTAAATATGAGTAACTAATCCCCCATTATTGGGGTTAGATGTAGCTTTTCTGAACTTGTTTGTATTTGAATTGGTGTTTTAATGCAAGTCTCTATTTCTTTATGAGTATGTGATTCTGTGCTTAATGCTTTCCTTGGATTAGCTACCCATAGGAATGATATGTTGCTTTGATAGATGACTGGAAGGCTGGTGTTAAGGCATGCTCATGAATCATATGCCAAGTAGTTCAAGAATCTAGACATAGGTGTTGAATGCTTGCAATCTTATAAGTCTTGACTTAATGCAAAATCACAGGTTAATCCACCTAAGGAATTAGGGTTTAATTTGGGGTTTTAGGCTCAATGCACCTAAGGAATTAGGCTTGAGTATTTTAGCAAAGGCTTGATTGTCATAATTGAAGTAGGACTTGTGTTGATAACCATTTCATTGCAATTAAGGGAGGATTAGTGTAGTCTAACCCTAACAATCTTAGCCACATCTCTGTTTGCATACCAAGTGTTCGATAAAATTCCCAAAAGACCAAAAATATTTTATTTCTTTGTTTTCTGTTTTAATCTCTCATACCATAGTTTAGTCTAGATAGTTGTTAAGTTTGTGAATTGGTAATTGACATCCGATCCCTGTGGATACGATAACCGGTCTTATCACCGTATTACTTGATTGCGACGAGGTGCACTTGCCTTTAATTCTAAAAATCATGCATCAAGTTTTTGGCGCCGTTGCCGGGGATTGGCTTTGTCAATATCATTAGTAACAAATGAGGCAACTAATTTAGACATTTTTATTTTTTTATTTTTATTTTCTGTGTATATTTCATTTCTTTGTTTTGAGTTTTGTTTTTGTAAGGTGGACAAAAGTCATGGAAAATTTTTATTATCCACCTGATGAGGAAGCTTCCAGTCATGTTTTGAAGGACAACTTGTGGTGGGAAGACGATATAAATTTGGGAGAATTCTTCGAGGAGTTTTCTCTATCTCATAATATCCCATCACGAGTTGATCCTATGACTGGTGAGCTTGTATATATATACTCCAAGGAGGAGTGGGAAACCTTTTTGTCATATTTACCACCCCCACCACCATGTATGATTCCCATAGAGCCACATGAAACAGAATTTGAGAAAAATCTGGTTGTGGGAATGGATCAAATTGAAAATGAAGTGGTGGTGGTGAGTAAACCACAACAAGAGGGATTACCTTCCACAAATCCTTGGGAAACAACAAGTGAGGAGGCAGGGCATTTGGAAAGCATTCCCTCCACCATGTATGCTGAGCAATCTGATTTTACTGCATTAAATAATTATGTTGGCTTGCATGCATGTGTGGATACTTGTAAGTTAGCCCCTTCCACTTGTATGTCACACTTCCTCTTGTTAATTCCACTTGACCCGAGAGGAAGTGAGTTTATATTTGCAAAGGTCAATG
The DNA here is from genome assembly GCA_030762895.1 of Sophora flavescens. NCBI lineage: Eukaryota > Viridiplantae > Streptophyta > Magnoliopsida > Fabales > Fabaceae > Sophora > Sophora flavescens. Next base: position 167,466,432 of record CM061064.1, on the reverse strand, counting down.
GAATTTCCACCCAATGGCTGGGTGGAATTGAGAATAAAGTTATTTTACTGCTACAATCACCACCCCAATTTCCATTTGATCCGGGAGGAGGATCCAGGTGGATGCTTTTCAATAAGTCAAGCTAGTGACATTAAAGAAGCGCTTATTGGGAGGCAACCCAATTTTTATTTTCCTTTTTCCTTTTGTTTTTGACTTTTAAACTCTTGAATAATTTGAGAAGATCAAGAGTTTTCTTCTATTAATAAATTTGTTAAGTGTTTTTAGGATAATAAGGAAGGAGAAGCAAAAAGGGGCAGGGAGAAACAAAGCCAAAAAGCATGTGAACCAGCACCAGTTACCGCCTCGGTAAGTCGTTCCAACTTTTCTTTTTTTTCCTCTCTCTATCTTGATTGTTTACATTGGGGACAATGTAAATTTTTAAGCTTGGGGTAGGGGTATTTTGCATTTTTATGTTGCATGTTGCATTCATATAGTTTTGCATGATAGTTTTGCATGATCACACAATTAGATTGCCCTTGCTGAATTTTGCATCCGATTGTGAGAACTAAGTGCCAAATAAATTGTGATAGTGAATTGTTGAACCCAATCTGTTTATTCTTGTGATATGGCTGCAAATGAAAATGTTTGAGATAATCTTGGATAGTTGATAATTAGCATATGGTTCTGAGGATTTGTGTTTTTCATTGATTCTGAACTAAAATGTGAGATTTTGAGCCAAAGGGGTACTCACAAGATTTTACCCCATTCTTTGTGTAGAGTGTTATTCCTCTTGGTTTGTTTCCTCTAGAACTTGACTTGAAACCATTTTGAAGCTTGAAAATTTTTGAAAACAATTTTGAAAATGATTGAGGCAATAGGTATTTTTCTGGCCTTCTGAGCTTTGAATGATGAAATGCTACCCCTTAGTTGCCCAATTTTGAGCCTACAAAAGAAAAAAAATACTTTTCTTGGTACCCTGAAATGTTTTGATAAATATGTTTGATAGGGACCTTCTAAAGTATTACAAAAGGGTAAAAAGGTAGTTGAAAAAAGTTTGGGAAAAGAATCAGAAAAAAATTTCTCTTGAGTTAAAAAAAAAAAAATCTCCCCTTCTCCAAATAAAAGAAAAAAAAAGAAAAAAAAAAGAAAGAAAAATAAATAGGGAAGGGGATGACAAAAAGAAAAGTGAGAAATAAAAAGAAAAAGAAAGTAAAGAAAGGTGGAAAGTGAATTGAAAACCCAAGAAGGTATTTTAGAAGGTCATGTTTGCAAAGCTTGATGTTTATGTAGCCTTTTGAAATGTCCTTTTCTTGTTATCCCCACCTAACGATTAATCCCATGGCCACGTTACAACCAAAGAAAAGACCTCTTGATTCTAAATTGTTTTCATGAATAAAGTAGAGATTTGGTTGATAGTCAAGCCTATGGTAGGATTCATTCCTTGAGGAAAATTGAGTGAAATGTCTTATCCCCTAAACACTTGAGTGGTGAGGAAGAGAACCAAGCAAATGAACAAGCTTGGGGTGAGCTTCAGGTGAGAAAGAGTGCCCAAATCAATGAGAATATGAGTCTAAGGAACCTAAGCCTCTAATTGGACTTGAATTGATTGTCTCTTGCTGAATTGTTTGAATTGCCTATTGCTTGGATCATTTACTCGGGTTCTTGGTTCACTATCCATGCTTTGACTGTTTATCTCTTCTGGCTTTAGTTTTTGCTTGAGGACAAGCAAAGTCTTAAGCTTGGGGTGATTTGATGAGTGTGATTTCACCTCATTTTCCATGTACATTTCTGCATGCATTTGCATATAAGTTAGGTCATTTTAGTTTGATTTTGGTTAGTTTTTCCTTTGGAACAGATAAGGTGGTTTTGGTGTTGTTTTGCAGGAATTCAATGGAAAAATGCTCAGAATTAGCCTTGATGGATGCTTGGATGAAATAGAGCCTGAAAAGAGAAGAAATTGAGCCAAGCAGAATTCTGGAGATTCGCCCCGCGAGCCTGGATTCGCCCCGCGACCCTGAAAGCTGACTGTTGGAGAAAATGCAAGCCTTTCTGGTTCGCCTCGCGAACCCATGTCTCGCCTCGCGAGTCTGGAAACAGAAGCCATCACGCCCAGGCCCTGATGCTCCTCACGGGCGTATTAAAGAAAAACCTTTCGGTCTCGCGTCGCGAATAAACTCTCGCCTCGCGAGAGTTCAATTCTCTGAATGCAGATTTTTAACATTCGCCTCGCGAGACATGTCTCGCCTCGCGAACGCGCGCAGATCTGATTGGTATAAGTTGTTGTTTTAGGGCAGTTTTGTTGGGGCTTTTGGTGGAGAGAGCTCTTGGGGACTTGGAGGCTGCGGCTGAGCTAGGGTTTCGACCCTAGAGGGGAGTTGCTGAGAGGGGTTGCTGTGAAGAAAAAGGAAAGCTCCCATGGAGTCTCTCCTCTCCTTTTCTCCTATTTCCCTGGTTTGATTTTCTGTAAATATGAGTAACTAATCCCCCATTGTTGGGGTTAGATGTAGCTTTTCTGAACTTGTTTGTATTTGAATTGGTGTTTTAATGCAAGTCTCTATTTCTTTATGAGTATGTGATTCTGTGCTTAATGCTTTCCTTGGATTAGCTACCCATAGGAATGATATATTGCTTTGATAGATGACTGGAAGGTTGGTGTTAAGGCATGCTCATGAATCATATGCCAAGTAGTTCAAGAATCTAGACATAGGTGTTGAATGCTTGCAATCTTATAAGTCTTGACTTAATGCAAAATCACAGGTTAATCCACCTAAGGAATTAGGGTTTAATTTGGGGTTTTAGGCTCAATGCACCTAAGGAATTAGGCTTGAGTATTTTAGAAAAGGCTTGATTGTCATAATTGAAGTAGGACTTGTGTTGATAACCATTTCATTGCAATTAAGGGAGGATTAGTGTAGTCTAACCCTAACAATCTTAGCCACATCTCTGTTTGCATACCAAGTGTTCGATAAAATTCCCAAAAGACCAAAAATATTTTATTTCTTTGTTTTCTGTTTTAATCTCTCATACCATAGTTTAGTCTAGATAGTTGTTAAGTTTGTGAATTGGTAATTGACATCCGATCCCTGTGGATACGATAACCGGTCTTACCACCGTATTACTTGATTGCGACGAGGTGCACTTGCCTTTAATTCTAAAAATCACGCATCAAGTATGCGGCTGAAAAAGGAATTGACATGATACCTCTGCAATACTTAGATAAATAGTTTTTTTTGTTAGACTTTAGAAACTAATTAATAACATGTATATATATATCCTTAGATTGGTAGTTTTGTTTTTTAGACATTGGAACTAAAATTTATTTATATATATACATGGGTTTTGGTTTTAAGTCCCCCCATTGTTCCATTTTTCCTTTGCAATTCTGTAATGTGTGTGATATTCTGTGTTACTGGGATATTTACTGAATGCAGGGATAGCTGAGGGGAGTGATATTTTAAAACAGAATTAAAAAAAAAAACCTATTAACGTTAGTTGTATCAAACAACTGACGTTAATAGTATTTTATAAAATATACAGTACACTATTAACGTCAATTGATTATTACAACTGACGTTAAAATTAAACCTTTAACGTCAGTTCTTTATAACAACTGACGTTAGTTTTAACAAAATTAACGTCCGTTGTCTTAAAGAACTGACGTTAATAGTTTTATGTTTAATGTCAGTTGTTTAAAAAACTGACGTTAATTTTTACAAAATTAACGTCAGTTTTGTTAAAGAACTGACGTTAATAGTTTTATATTTAACGTCAGTTCTCAACTGACGTTAAAATATTAACTATTAACGTCAGCTGTATTTACGTCAGTCAGTATTCTGACTTAAAAAATCAATTTTAACTGACGTAAAAAGAACTTATTGCACTAGTGGATTGAAACTGCATAGTCACATTCCTACACAGTCTCAAGGAAGATCCGACCCTAACTCCAGAGCTTAAGAGAACATTCGGAAGAAGTGGTTAGAGCTCGATGTTTCACAACTGTCAATATTAGGCATCTTGTGCGAATCAATAAAAACAGCCACATGTGGAATTAGAACTGATTGTGAAACATTCTCCATAAACTGTTAAGGCTAGCATCTAGTAGTAGATATTAGTGTATTGCATGAAACACCACGACCAGAAGAATCGCCAACTGGACATCTGTGGCCTTCCTACCCTGACCATCCCCAAGACCATTGACGGTCGTCACTAACACGTCCACATGCGCACAGAGCATGTCATCCCGCTTCCTAGGCACAAAGGCCTTACTCACGATTTCATTTAGATTAAGCCGACAACGGCATGTGCGTTTGTATTTATCCACCAGATAAACTTCGGGATTCCTTTGACGAAATCAATAGCCATTCTATAGGCAAGATAGTACCAACCCGTGAATCCTTGCACAAGATTTAGGATCCCCTCATTGGTCTATCCATGTTTCAACGATTTAGTATATTATGAAGGTTGGTCGTTCTCACCAACTCATTATACCGCTTTAAGTCCATTCCATAACGGAATTACTTGTCGAGCAAGTAACTTTAAAGTACTCTTTGTTATTAAGTATTAAGGATGTATGGATATGAAAGTAACTTTAAAATACTCTTTGTCATTAAGTATTAAGAATGTATGGATATGAAATTATCCATACTATATGACAAATGGTCTTGCTTCATCATAAGTCATAAACTATTAAGTTCATATTTTCACTAAGTCATTTATGACTTAGGTTTTGCATTTTACTATAAAAGCTCGTCCTTACGGACTAAAATTCTTTTTGTCTTAAAACCAAAACCTTTAGTTAAAACCAAACCATTTTCAAATCAAATTACATCAAAGTACATAAGTATCAAATTCCTCAAAACAGTTTCTTGAAAAATGTCGAAACTCTTAAAATACAGTTTTCCCGCTTTTTACTATATTTCAACTTAAATTCCATATTTTCACAAATATAATCATTTTTCTCAATTCCTTCACTTTCCTAAGTTACCATACTTATGTTAAAGTATTAAAATAATGGTTTCAAACTTTGCATCATGGTTTTCTCAAAAACCCTAAAAATCGATCGAACGTCGTTAAGTTTGAAAAACGCGTAATTCATTTTTCAGTGATTTTAAAATCTAATGTTCCAAAACTCATTTTGGAGTCTTAGGACATTTATTTAGATACGAAAAATAGTCTCTAACTGTCCAATCATATATATTTTCGAAAAATTCAGTTTATCCCTAAACTTTCATTATTTACAAAAAGGTCATTATTTACTTAAAACCTTATAACTTTTTATCTATAACTTCAAATCACACCAAACCAACTTCTATATAAATATTTTTCCAGTCGCCATAAGAGTTCCAGAAATTATATTTCTGTCTCATATTTTACAATATTTGTAAAAAAGTCCTTTAAAAAGCTTATATCTTTTTATGTATGTATAAGTCCAATTAACATCAAACCATTTTCTATGGTCTTATATCATTAAGGACTATCATCACAATACTTAAAAATATAATTTTCCGAACGGTCCCTGAAATTTTCAGAATTTGCATATTAGTCCTTATTTCTTTAAAAACCCATAACTTTCAATATAAATAACCAATTCAATTCAAACCAATTTTGGATCATTTAAAATAGGATAAGGCAGTCCTTAAAAATAGAATAAGGCAATTTATACTGCCCTACAGACAATTTTGCAAGATTAGTGATTTTTCTTGGTTTTGTTATTCTTTAACAACTTGACTCCCTTATAATATTCCATGATTTTAATCCTTAAGATTCTCATCCCATTTTTCTCTTCATGGCCGAAACCATAACCAACAAAAATGAAGATTTTCTCTTCATCAATCAATCTCATAACATCATACATGTTCTTGTACTGTATTCGCTAAACCACCTGATAAAACAAATCAGGCATATCCCTTTTAAAACTCCTAAGACTCGTGGCACACTCGAATAATTCGAATGTAAATAGAATGAAATACATGAACCTCCGATAGATTTGAAAATTTGAATGATACCAAACTTTGACTTTCATTTCCGGTGGCGATTCTAACACACCGATGGTAAATAAGAACTCAGAATTCAAACAAGAAATTTTCGGAGAGAAAAATAAGTCTCTAGACTTTACTCTCACAAGAAAGAATAAAGTAGAATGAATAGTAAGACAAAGAATATTCTCATTTGTGGAAAAGTTCTTCAATAGATTCCTGAATGTAAAAATGTGTTGTACAGCCACATATTTACAACCACGACTCTAATAAAGTTCCTTACTCAACAAGAGCTTCATTCGAAGGAAAAATCTTTTAAGGCGGTGATTTTCTTTCTTTCCAAGAGTCTAAGATTCAAGTCAAACTTACTCTTGGTTTTTAAGAAAACCACAATAAAAGAATTTACGAGTTGCCTCACTTGAAGTAATTCCAACTCGTTTACAACCAACAAAATGATTTGACAAAATTTTCATCTACTTGAAGATTTATAACTCTTTACCCATACAGACTAACAGGATATGATTTACAAGAGATCACTCCATTTCTCAATTGTACTCATTTGCGGAAAAAGTAAATGGTCAAATTTACAAAAAATCAGTTCTCCACAACAACGGAGAATTTAAACAGATTTAACCTACAAGGGTTGGTTAACCAACGATTCTAAAAAGTCATTATATCAATGATGATAGAAGAATACAATCTTGATTGGCTGACCCAAAACAAAAACCATCGAAGATGAACACTGAAATCACATTAACTCAACTGAAGAAAATCAATAGAAGATAAGTAATCATAATATCTCACATATTCGTAAGGAATTAAGAATATCTCACATGGGGTACAATTGTCGATACTTACGGAGGGGCAAGGTCGTTCTTGCCCCTAGGTAGTTACCGACCGCTTTTTCAAAAACCCGTCGGTAACTGTTTCCGATGCCTATTTTTCTGACTATTGGTAATCCGTGGTAATTTGCGATTTCCGACGACTTTTGCCCCTTGGTAATAACATTTTTTCTTGTAGTGAAATTTGGTCCTTCCGTCCAATGTTCATAAATTTTTCAATAATTAACAAAGAGGAACAACTTCTTTAAGGAGGGACAAAACTATTAAATAACATAGTGGAATTATTAAATCATGCTGAATCGGTGAGGCAGAGAAGGGAGGACCTCAATTAGAGGTTCAATGCACTTAAAGAAGTGATTCTTCTATATTGATAATTGAAAGATTTGACAAATAAAGGACATAAGGACCAAATTTATAACATTTCCAAAATAGAGAAAGCAAATATGTAAAAAAAAATTATAAAAACCAAAATCACACATAATCAATAATAAATAATAAAATAACAAAAGTTCACCAACAATCAATCAAGCTATTTGTGCCGGGTGCAGCAAATTGAGTCAAACATAATAAATAGAACAATCTCTGCAAATAAGTGAAGCAATCAGTGTAGCATTAAATAAATAAAACAATCAAAGAAGCCATATGTACTGTGCATCAATACAACACATTCTTAAACACTTTCTCTTCTACACTCTCTTATTTATTGAAATTCATGTGAGTTCTACAAAATTTAATTGAGATTCACATGAATTAATGAGACTCGTTTATTACCAATAGAAAAGAGAATAGGAGAATGCTAACCAATATCCTAAGGACATTGGTTAAAGATCTAAAAATAGAAATTTGACATTTAAACTTGTTGTATTTTAATATTTTGAAGAATTATAAACTTATCTTTCCAATAATCTTTTATTATTTTGGGTTTCTTTAACTAATGTTCTTAGGACACTAGTTAGCATGATCGAATCGAATATTAGAAGAAAAAAAAGTGTTACAGAGTACTAGTATCTTAGTAGCACTTCTCATCTTTATGTATATGTGTAACCAACTATTTATTGTTCGGCGCATCCTATAATTACACCCAAAAATACAAAAAGCGCAAAATTAAACAAACTCATTTTTGTCGTAGAATGCACATGTCATCGGGTCGTTAGATTAACACCATCTATCTGCATGCTTCCAGGCACCACACATCTATTACTTAACACTATTTTTATTTATTTAATGTTTATGAATTCGAAATAAAATTGGTTACCTTCGATATATTGAACAAACACGACGTTGTCAGGTAGCGCCCAGTTAAACGAACTCATTTTGCGAGTAGAATGCAAATGTGAGCGGGTGACGTTAACAACATGAGGTCTGCATGCTGGCCACAAGCCCACAACACATCAGTAATAATTTCAATTTTATTTTATTTTATTTTCTAAAGAATTCAATTATTCAAAATAAATTTGATTGGCTTCAATGTTCAACACACGACGATGTCACTCAGAAGTCAGAATCATCAATGTCACCACCTTCGTGACGTTTTGCGTAGCAAAACAATTCTCCCTATGAATTTCCATCAACAAAAAAAAGGTACATCTTTTTTTTTACTAAAAAAAAGTACATCTTATCAATAAGATTATGAATTTAATTTTAGTATATTGTTTTTATCTTTCATATTCTTTTTTTTATAGGCAAATATTAACGGTAATTTTAATAATTTTTTAATGGATGTGGACTCCTTATCACTCCATTCCTTAACTCCCTCACATTTCATATATATTCAATTATAATGTAATAGAAATATTTAATTTTTATAATATTTTTATCAATAATATAATATCATATATATATATATATATATATATATATATATATATAATGTTTTTTTTTTCAAACATACACAAATGATAATATATTATTGATCAATGATACACCGTACATTAAAATTAAACTTAATACAGAGAACTATCGTGAGGCCCCTAAGGAGATAAACTGAGTTGGAATTGGAAAAGATAACATTTTATCTAATTTGAGTTAGGTTTATTTTGTAGTATATTAGTCTGAGTGTGACATATTATAAATTTTTAAGGCTGGATATATTCTTTTCATAAAAATATAAAAGTTTGACTAAATTCGTAAAATTATTTAAAAACTTATTACATTACCTAAATATTTTTATATAAAAATAAAGGTTAAGTTTTATCATTTTAAATAATTATAAAGTTTTAAAAATTTTAATATCTTACATAAAATAAATATACCATATTAATATATAATTAATAAATCATGCAAATATTATAAATTCCTAATTGTATCTATATAATTTATTAATTGATAAAAAAAATCTATATAATTTATTAAATATGTTGAGAGCGTGAGAAGAGAAGGAGGAGAAAATTTAGGGCTTGTTTACTTTTAAAAATCATTTTCAGTTTTCATTTTCTAAAGTCTATATTGATTTTAGTATTTGTCTCGTTATTTTCTTTTTCAATTTTTGAAAACAGATTTGGTATTTCTAAAAATTTAGAAAATGTCAAATAGTTATTTTTAGGTTAAAGTAATCTTTTGGTCCCTATACTTGACACTGATTTTCAATTTGGTCCCTATACGTAAAAACTTATCAATTTGGTCCCTATACATGACACTGGTTTTCAATTTGGTCCTCACCGTTAATTGGTCCCTATATAAGAGGACCAAATTACAAATTATTGTCACATGTAAGGACCAATTCAACAATAAAAATTTGAAATCGGTCCTTACATGTGACAATTACTTTCAATTTGGTCCCTATATGTGACCATAATTTGCAATTTGGTCCTCTTATATAGGGACCAATTAGCTGTGATGACCAAATTGAAAACTAGTGTCACGTATAGGGACCAAATTGATAACTTTTTACATATATGGACCAAATTAAAAATCAGTGTCACGTATAGGGACCAAAAGATTACTTTAACCTTATTTTTATTGTTTCCAGAAATACATTCCTCATAACTAGCTTTCCATCTTCCCTTTGTCACGATTGTTTATTTTAGGAGTCTTTCATCATCTTGTTAGCAATTTAAAATCAATACAAATTTTAGAAAATGAAAATTGAAAATGAATTTAGAAAGTAAGTAGGCCCTTATTTTGTATATTTCTCAATTGCTTTATTCGTCTGTACATGATGTTGTCATTTATAGACAAGCGATTGTTAAAAATAGCATAAATTTACAACTCACTTTTTAATTAACTAATTTTAGTGAATGGTGGAAATTGATTGCACTATAAGAAATGTCCAGATTTTCGACGGCTTTTTTCCGATGGAAAAAAGGCCCTCGGAAATTCTACCATTTCCAACGGCTATAACCCGTCGATATGCACATAATCATTTTCGGCCACTTTACCGACGGGCATGGCCCTAAGTAAGTTTACCGATGGGCTAGCCGTCGAAAAGCCCCACGGTAAGACAGCCGCATTTTTACGGGAAGCGTTCCGGCCATGTTTCCGAGGGGCAAGGTCGTCGGTAAGGGACATAGGCTTTTCCGGTGAACAGGACGATCGGTAACGTTAGCTGATTTGCGAGGGCCAAGACCGTCAGTAAGGGTCAGAGGCGTTTCCGATGGACTAGGCCGTCGGTATCATTCACTGATTTGCAAGGGGCAAGGCCGTCGGTAAGGGACAGAGGCGTCTCCGACGGACTAGGCCGTTGGTATCATGGTATCATTCACTCATTTGCGAGGGGCAAGGTCGTCGGTAAGGGACAAAAGCGTTTTCGACGGATCTGGCCGTCGATACTATTCCCCGGTTGTCGGTAATACTAAATAAAACAAACTGAATAATCCAACTCTTATGTTCAGTTGTTCACTCTCAGTCATGTACCCCCTCTCTCTCCACCCACTTGATAATCTTGTCTATGTTTTTCTCCGCCAACCTCGATAATCAGTTACATCTCCGCGAGCTCCAGCCACCGCCATTTCCCCGAGCTCCAGCCACTGCCTTCTCCGCTTCAGTGACGTTAAGGTTCGACACAGATCTGAGGTTTCAGATCCGGCAAGAGACGAGCTGCAAGGGACGGACTGGAAGGTTGCAGTTCCGGCAAAGGATGTGCTGGAAGGTTGCAGATCCGATAAGGGACGGGTCGGAATCTACGATCGAAGGTGGGTGGAGGTCGCGGTGGCGGTGGGGTTCGTCCAAGATGGCAGCGGGGTCTGTGCTAGATGGCGGCAGGCCTGTGTGAGAAGACGTTCGGTTTCTGATTTCTAGGGTGGAGGAGAGGGTGGGTGGGGGTGGCGAGACGGTGGTGATCGTGGGGCGGAGAGGGAGATGAAGGAAGGCGGTGGTGCGGTTGGGAGGGAGATGAAGGGAGGTGGTGGTGTTACTGGGAGGAAGGTGGGGGTGGGGGTGGATAAGGAAAATGAAGGAACTTGACAAAAAAATAATTAAAGAAAAAATATACAAAAATAATTAAATATAATTATAATACAAAAATTATACAAAATATAATTATAATACATATACCATAAATATGTAAATTATTTTAAAAAAAAAAGCATAATCAGAATTACCTAGGGGCACGGCCATCGGTAATTACCTAGGGGCACGACCGTCGGTAATTACCTAGGGGCACGACCATCGGTAATTACCTAGGACTAACACTATTGGTAATTACCGAGGGCTTAGGCAATAATTGCCGACGGTTTTTTAAAAAAGATGTCGCTAACAATTTCCGATGCCCGTTTTTCCTATCGGCTTGGGTCCGTCCGTAATTTTCAATTACCGATGGCTTTTTGAGTTTTTCGAGGCCTTTGGACCCTGGGTAATACGGTTTTTTCTTGTATTGAATTGGTACCCACATGTGAGTTGGTTTACAGCTTCTTGCCAACTCTAATTTTACTGAATGGTGAAAATTGATTTGTACCAATATGATTTATCTCAGTTTGAATTAATTGAATTGGTTTTTGGTTTTTCTAAATAAGCTATAAGGTATCAAGTATGTCCTTTGTTCACCATTTACATGTCTATCAACTTTTGTAAATTTGATCTTTTTGATTTTGAATAAAATTTACAATTTCGATCCGTACAATTTAACTTATTCAACAGTTACATAAACAAATTACCCTTGACTAATTGGAATAAAGGTACACAACAGAATACAAGTTTGTGAATTTTAATCCTCAAAATAAATAACAAATAAGTGTGTTTGCTTATAAAAAAACAAATCAAGTACATTTCGAATACCATATATAATCCATAAAACATAGTCAAAATATTAAGAGGATGAAGGTGTTTACTCTCAAAAATATGAAAATCAACATTTAAGTATGAGTAATACTATAATTTTAAAAATAATAGTATATATATATATAGTAGGTCATTTTGGACCCATTTTCACTATGGGGTCCAACGAAAAAAGTGGCTCATGGGTTTTTATTTTTTGGTTTTTGATGATTTTTTGGGTTTGAAAATTTGCAGATTGAATTGGTTTGTATCAATTAATGAAGGGCAACGCCCCAAATTGGATCACAACATCTCCATCCTTTTTGTTGACTATCGTAGCCAACAAATATACAACAAATTGTTTGCTTGTCAAATTTAAGTTCCTAACTCGACATGAATACGTAACAAACACATCGAAATACTTAAAAGTAGCTTACTGTTGGGTTTGTGCCCCATAGTTTATTAATAAAATTACTATATTTTACATAAAATAAATATACTATATTAGTATATAATTAATACATTATGTAAATATTATAAATTCTTAATTATTATATAATATATATAGAGTTTAATTGTTATACACTGACAATGTAAAACACTTTTACATAGGCATCCAATCATAAATTGACATGTCAGTAGATTTTGTTGATTCTTATCATAACTACTTTAAAAGTCATTTATAACATGTTTGATGATTGATTGATATTGTAAAAATATATATAACAATTAAATATAACTAAATTATTAAATATTCTACAAGCTAAATCCTTGGGTTAGTAGTTTTTTGGTTCGGATTCCCTGCGTTATGGTTTTAGACTTTTAGTAGAAAACTGACAGCAGGACCCACCCAATACACCAAACGAAAAATAAAAAGCCGTGGTTGTGATTTCTGAAAAAAATAAAAAAATAAAAAAGGAAAAAAGAAAAAATCTTCCGCAGATCTATATATTAGTATGGTGTGGATCGAATTCATTAAACGCCACACAAGCACAAAAGGCAGTACACTGAGAAACAGTAGCAATGACAAAAGAAACAATAATGGAAGTAGTGTTGGGGGCAAGAAGCTCGCAATGCTTCCCACACTCACACTAACACAATAGAGAAATTGAGAAAGGAATAGAGAAAGAGAGAAGTCAGAAAAATTTGCACATAACACTTGCACATACACTACACTTCTGCTTCTCTACACTATTATACACTTGCACTTATGCACTTCTACACTTGTCTACACTTTCACATCACACTAAGTCTATTTATAGACTTACACATACACTAACTAACTCTCCTATTAACTCTCTAACCAATCACTCTAGTTATAACAAACTAATCACATCTTAACAAACTCCTAACAACTAACTAATTTGGATTATCTCCAACACACCCCCTTAATTCAAATTAGCTAAAAACAAAATACAAAATACAAAACACAATTTTACACTCAAATATGCATTTTTATAATGCACACATTATTAACACTAATAGACACATTTCTCTAAACACAAATTTTTCCAGGATCCCATACTTTGAAGCATAATGATCCAACCTCCATTAAAATGCACACATATCCATCAGGATCCCAGAATTTCAACAAGAATTGATCCTTGCCACATAAAATTCCTTTTGTAATTCTGTCTTCCCAGAAGACCAGAAACATTAAGTAATTGTAAAAACAAGACTTTAACACATCTGTCATGTTAGCTTGGTGGTCACCGCCCTGGCCACTCTTCACTGAGACCCTGGTTCGAATCCCATCAGTGCACACTTTCTTGATTTTTAAACCTTTAAAAAATAAAACGATCAAGACGCTAGAGGAGAGTTTCGAACCCGTAACCTGTTGGATCAGACAACAGCGCTTTACCACTAAGCTGCAGCAATAATTGATGCACATCATCACCCATAAAATATATTTGACTAATGCAAATATATTTCTTCTCCAGAAACATAAATCTTCATCTTCTCCTTTTCGTTTCTTCTTCGCTGCGTTTTCCTTCTCAAACGGAAAACAAAATCTGAACCAGAACCATGCGTTTCTTCTCCACCCGAGATCTGTTGAAAACGCCCTTATTTCTTTCTCCTTCTCCTTCACACCTGTTTGAGTTACCCACCTACACAGCTTCTCTTCTTTAGCACGGTATACCTCGTCCTTGTACAACCATGGCGGCACCGGCGATATTGTGACCGACCCAGGTCCAAACCTCTCTGTCCGATCCTCCGTTGCGAGTTGTAGATCCGGAATCGCCACCTTCGTCTCTGTCGCGTTCCGGCCACATCGCGGCATCGCCACCCAGATTGGGTTCTCCTCTCTATCCGCCATCACCTCCTCTAGCAAAGACGGCTCTCTGGCTGCTCCGGCAGTTGAGCGATGGCAGCGTGCATGGTGGATCGTCCGGCTCGTCTTCCTTCTTTCCCATTGCGTCAGTCACCTCAAGAACAAGATTTCCTTCTTGCATTACAGCCTCTTCAGAAAAATCCTCCGCTTCAGGTTGCTCACAAGGTGTTTGATGGAATGACCCACTAAACATAACATCATATTCTTCAGTGTCACCTTTTGTATTTTCCACATCTTTCCCTCCTCTTGCATCACCATCATCATGATCATCACTGCTCTCTGTCTTGATCTTGTTTGTCTCAAGATCATCATCACTCCTTTCTTTCTCGTCATTCACCATTGGCTCATAAGCATTCTCATGCTTTTGCTCCTCTTCATTAGATGACAACTTCATCTCTGCATCTTTCTTTGCTTCCTTGCACTCATCTTTCTTATCACCTCCATGGATTTTGTGCAAAATATCCCATGCTCCTTTGGTTGTGTTGGCAGCAAGAATCTTCTCAAGATTTGCTTCATCCACACACTGACGAAGGATGAAGAGGGCTTTGTAGTCTCCCTTTTTGGAAGCACCATCTTCCACATCTTGAACACCTTGCACCATCTCAAGCACCTCATAGAAATTGAAAACGTTCTCCATCTTCACCACCCATTGATGGAAGTTCTTGCCATCAAGAACCCAGTAATGGGATTGCAAAATCCCCACTCACAATCTCTTCAATTTCTACACTCTTGGACCCATCACAAGTCCCTAATCTTGTAGCTCTAGATACCATTTGTTGGGGCAAGAAGCTCACAATGCTTCACACACTCACACTAACACAATAGAGAAATTGAGAAAGGAATAGAGAAAGAGAGAAGTCAGAAAAATTTGCACATAACACTTGCACATACACTACACTTCTGCTTCTCTACACTATTGTACACTTGCACTTATGCACTTCTACACTTGTCTACACTTTCACATCACACTAAGTCTATTTATAGACTTACACATACACTAACTAACTCTCCTATTAACTCTCTAACTAATCACTCTAGTTATAACAAACTAATCACATCTTAACAAACTCCTAACAACTAACTAATTTGGATTATCTCCAACAAGTAGCACAGGTACTACACATGAATGGAGGCGCTGGAGAAGCAAGTTATGCAAACAACTCCTTACTTCAGGTATATTATTCACGAGCAATGTGATTTGAACAACCAAAGTTAACACCAACACTGACGTTCATATTTCTCTCTATATGGTGTCTATATACGGTGTCTACGGTAGGTGTTAACTTTGGTTGTTCAAATAACTTTACTGATTATTAACAAACAAACAATATCTTTCGTGTTCATATTAATTACTTAATCAATTCTGTAATATTAACAAACAAGGTCATATAAGAGATTGGCAATGCCTCGTAGAAAAAAAGCAAAATTAATGGGTACTAATAATTCTTCTGTATTTGATTATGCTAATGGTCCGGATGAATATTTGTACATGGTACAGCAAAAGGTGATTTGTTTGACAAAACACATAAGAGAAGAAGCCATAACAAGCCTCTACCGTAACACACTCCCGAGAAGCCTAGCAATTGCAGACGTGGGTTGTTCTTCTGGACCAAACACTTTCTTTGTGGTGTCTGAAACTATTAAGACTGTGGAGAAGCTAAGCAGAGAGCTGAACCATAAATCTCCAGAATACATGGTCCTCATGAATGATCTCCCAGGGAATGACTTCAACTACATCTTTAAATCCCTTAGTAGCTTCAAAGAGAAACTAAGTAATGAAATGAGAACTGAGATTGGACAATGCTACTTCTATGGGGTTCCTGGTTCTTTCTATGGCAGGATTTTCCCTAGTCAAAGTCTGCATTTTGTCCATTCTTCTTACGGCCTTCAATGGCTATCTAAGGTATATATCCTAGTTGACCCTTTTATACTTATGGGTAACGAAAAATTGTCTCATTTTCGTATATCAGATCCTGCCCCCGACCATTCATATCTTATCATATAAATTAAAAAAAATTATAATTTAAAAAGTCAGAATATGTAACAAAATATAATTGATGGATATATGATATGATACTTCAAAATGAACCAGCAGATCTTTATCATATTCTTATTACGAGGGATGGAGGGAGGCAGAGGCCTAAAGTTGCCATGGCCTCCCCAAGTTTTCAAAATATATATATGTTTAAGTCCAACTTTCCATTTCAGTAAAAAAAAAAAAGTCCAACTTCCCATAGGTGCAACTTCAAATCATCTACCAATTTCAGATCAGAAAATAAATGTATGTGTTAACTGTTAAGTTGACATTAAATATGTTTGAGTCATATATATTATGTTAATTAAGTTGTTAATTATATGAGTTTAATTGGTATGTACTTCTATTGTCAATTGATTATGTCAACTAATCAGAAATCAAGGTATGCATCACTTATAAGGTTGTTAGGATAAGAATCAAGTATTTTTAATGATGTGTCAATTCATGATTGATTGATAGTGTAAAAAATATTTACACCTAGAGTGCATACCAATTAAATTCTAATTATATATCAAATTAATTTCATATAATTTGCTACTATATGATGATTATTTTTTTTATTCCATGTTGTGTATATTTAATAGTGGTCCCCCTCACATAAAATTTATGGCTCCGCCACTACTTATTAGTATTGGATTTGTATTCGTTGAATTTATATTTGAACCAGGAACAGGTCTTTCTCTTTGATTATCTGCACATATATATATAGATTAGCGGTCTCTAAACAATTATTGTTTATTGGTGATTAACCAGGTTCCTGGGGGTGTAGAGAACAATAAGGGCAATATTTATATGGCTAGCACAAGCCCCTCAAATGTCATCAGTGCTTATTATGAACAATTTCAAAGAGATTTCTCCTTGTTTCTCAAGTGTCAAGCAGAGGAACTAGTTGAAGAGGGTCGCATGGTTCTAACATTTTTGGGAAGAAAAAACAGTGATCCATCCAGCAAGGAATGTTGTTATATTTGGGAGCTTATGGCCATTGCTCTTAATGATATGGTCCTGGAGGTAGACACCTTTGTTTTAATGGGTGGTAGTAATTATTTTAATAACTTCATAGCATGGAGAATTTAATTAATAAACTAAATTAAGAGTACATAAGATAATCCAACTTCGTCACAATAAACACAAAACTACAAGCAAGGTAGTATGCAACATGATTGACACCATTATTTTGAATGCGTGTATACAAATAAGATAAAAAAATGTAAGAAAACCTATTCTGCGGAAGGAAAAGGATAACAATTATATTATATAAACATTTATATAAAAATATGTTTTTTTTTACAATTATAACGTACTATCTATTTTTTTAAAGTGACTTCTTATAACAGACCAATTGCGACCTTCGAT
Organism: Sophora flavescens; assembly: GCA_030762895.1. NCBI lineage: Eukaryota > Viridiplantae > Streptophyta > Magnoliopsida > Fabales > Fabaceae > Sophora > Sophora flavescens. The sequence goes on along the minus strand of CM061064.1, from coordinate 167,448,726 downwards.
TCTTCTTTAAAAAGTTCTAACTTAAAATAAGTGTTTTAAATAAAATGCTCGTTGTGTCATGTTGATAGCTTGATAAGAATTATGGTCATAGAAGAAGAATTACAAGATAATCTTTACAAATACTCATCTCAATTATTTTTTCTCCCTCTATTCGTCACCCCTTTTCCGAGACCCTTTAAAGAGCCATTTATGTAAACGAGGCCTGTGCAAGACAAACATATATAATACTCCCTCTCCGGTCACTATTATAAACAAAAATTAAATAAAACACATATATTAAGGTAGTTAGTTGATCTCATTTAAAAGAGTCATTGGGAATAAAAAATTAAGTTTGTTACCTAAATTACCCTTCCTCTTATTTATTAAGCTTGTGTTGTTGAGAATAAAAGGAGTTATTGGAAAACAAAATTTGTATTAAACGAATGGTATTTTAAGAATAACTTCATTAAATAAGATGAAAGTAGTTGAAATTTGTTTATATTTTAGACCAAAAAATTTGGAAATTTTTGTTTATCTTGTTGACCGAAGGGAGTATATCTTAAGTCTTAAAATGACAAATCAAATGCACACTAATTATCTTTGGAAACATAAAATAAATTTTGGTAAGAGTAAGATGAATATTGTTTTTCAGTTTTGTAAGAGTCTTTTCTGGGCTCCTCATTTTGCTTTGGCTGCTTATTGTGCAGTTACTTTTGGGCTTGTTTTTGTGGGTTCTGTCGCAGTGGAGGCTTTGTTTATTTTTTCTGATGTTCTCTATAAGCTTTTGTGTGCAGCAGTGGCACATCTTGTGCTTCTGATAGCTTATTAATAAGATTTTGTCTTTTGCCTTTAAAAAAAGTGTAAGATGAATATAAATATTTTACGGCATCATGCAGGGAATCATAAAGGAGAAGCAAATGGATACTTTCAACATTCCTCAATATACCCCATCCCCATCTGAAGTTAAATTGGAAATTCTAAATGAAGGATCGTTCACCATCAATCGCATGGAAGTTTCTGAAGTGAATTGGAATGCTTATGATAACTGGAACGCTTCGACTTGAATCAATTGTCCAATCACTAAGTGATGGTGCATACAATGTCGCACAAGTGCATGAGGGCTGTGGCTGAACCATTGTTGGTTAGCCACTTTGGTGAAGCTATCATTGAAGAGGTTTTTAGCCGCTACCAAGAAATCTTGGCTGATCGTATGTCAAAGGAGAAAACTAAGTTCATCAATGTCACCATTTTGTGTGCAGCAGTGGCACATCTTGTGCTTCTGATAGCTTATTAATAAGATTTTGTCTTCTGCCTTTAAAAAAAGTGTAAGATGAATATAAATATTTTACGGCATCATGCAGGGAATCATAAAGGAGAAGCAAATGGATACTTTCAACATTCCTCAATATACCCCATCCCCATCTGAAGTTAAATTGGAAATTCTAAATGAAGGATCGTTCACCATCAATCGCATGGAAGTTTCTGAAGTGAATTGGAATGCTTATGATAATCGAACGCTGACTTTAATCTGAATTGTCTGAATCACTAAGTGATGGTGCATACAATGTCGCACAGTGCTTGAGGGCTGTGGCTGAACCATTGTTGGTTAGCCACTTTGGTGAAGCTATCATTGAAGAGGTTTTTAGCCGCTACCAAGAAATCTTGGCTGATCGTATGTCAAAGGAGAAAACTAAGTTCATCAATGTCACCATATTATTGACTAGAAAACCATGAGAAAGAAGTTGTCTGCATATATGGTTGTGGTTTCACGGAAAGATTCTTCGAATCTTTGTGGCTGTTTGTTTGCTTTATTTTATTTTATGCTCATGAAGAATAAACCTAGTAAACCTAGGAATATGATAATGTACCCTACCTTGTAATTATTTATGATATATGTTCTCAAATGTATTTTTTTTCTAAAGCAAAAAACATATTGATAAAAGAGTATAAGGATACTCTAATCCATATATAATACAAGTTACATGAATCAAATGATAGATCCAATATAAATAAAATACTGGTAAAACAAATTAAATAAGTATTCCTATTACAAAAACATAACCCAGAAACCAAATTAAGTTGAATAAATATCAAAGCAATTCCAATAACAAACCCCAGAATATACAATAACAACTGCCAGCAAGAGACAGAAAAATTGAAGCAAACCAACTAGTTGTGTCCAAAGTGGGGTGAAGTTGGGAGGGATGGGGTTTTGGTCATAAGTGGGGTGAAGTTGGAATAATTTGGGACTGGAGTCCTTTTAGGTTGGTGCAGCTGCCGCATTAGGTTGTTGTGGACATTATGCAGAGGAAAATTGACTTGGGGAGTTAGTTTTGGTTTGTTGTTTTCAATTGTATCAGGACCTGAGAGAGGTGCATAACATTGTCTTTTGATTGTCATAGCTTTGGCCACTGCAAGACTCAGTGTTTTAACACTGCTTCTTAGTCAACAAGAGATTTTCAAGTTTTTTGTTGGTTTGTAAGGTGTGAAGGGCCATTTGGAGCTTAAGAACTATCATGGAACTTCAACAACATGATGGAGCTTTATAAATATTGTTGGTTCATGTTGTTTTATGTCACTTACTCTGTTTTGGAGGTTTGGTGTATTCATTTGCTGCTAAGTAATGCTCTTTATTAAGCAGCTTTCTTCTAATTCTTGTTGTTAGCATCTCCATCCGGAAGCTTATTAAGCAACTCTTTCAACAAGCACCGAAGCCTAATTTTTTAGTCCCGCTGGAGTTGATTAGACAGCAGGCGCTTATGCGGCTGAAGTGCTTAAATAAGCATCGGGTCTTATATTTTATGGTGGGGCCAGGTTTATATTTTTTAATAAAAAAATGTTTGGGAAACTAAATATAAGGATGTAGGGTGATTGGTGGGATCCATTTAAGAATTTTTTAGAGATTGTTGGATTGAAGAGATGTGGTGTTTAAGTTATAAAAAAATAAAATTAAGTGATATATAATGATGAGAGCCATTTAAAAACTCCCAAATGAGGTACTGAAATAAAGATGCTCTTAACTTCCTCTTGGTACACCTTGTATTAATTTGTTTGTTGTGTCTTTAATAAAAGTTCTTGCTATAACAAAAGAAAGGAGAAAAAAATTTACTTTTTTATTGACTTTTAACGAATTATTTATGGTCTTATAATGTTTCTGATGATTAGGCAGGCTAGCATAGCAAACATTTATAAAATTAAAGGACTAACTTGTCATAAATATGAATTGGTGGATCAACTTGAAACCAAAAAAATAAGTTAAAGGACGTAAATGCTAATTTTGCTTATATATTAATTTTTAAAAATAAATTTTTTAAAAAAAATTTATAATTTTTTTGTCATGTGATGGGGCTGATGAAATAAAATACTTTTTTTTTGTTGTAAATAGTTACACATAATTCTAAGATTTTAAAGGGGCCAACTTTAAAATTTGCAATTTTCCTCAAGACGATTTCCGGCGAGGTGGGAGAAGAAGCTGGTTTGAATTCAAGAGTGTCAGAAATTTCTTGGAGGCGGTGAGGACAGGGACCAGACTGAGCTAGAGGGCAGAAAAAATAGGCCGTACGTGCAGGATGGGGATGTTTAGAGTCTGCCTCAAATCAGGTCAGTGGAAATGCTAGGACGCTACTGAAGCAGGCTGGATTGTCACAACTAGCGCGTGGTGGGCCTGCAGAAACGGCCCAACTGATCAATAATAACAGATTTGCTGTGTTGAGTAAACAAGTGGAGGACGGTGGGTCTGCTAGTTTGAGCCAGGGAACGCTTTTTGAAAAGAACCGAAGGAGCCCATCGTTTGTTATAGAATTATTTGGGCCAGGTGGGGAAAAGAGGATTAACGATTTAATGGCAGGGAAAAAATTGGGAAGCAGTTTGTGGTGTTGGAGAAAATTGGGAACAATAAAACAAGGTCAAGCTCGAAATGCATCACAGAATCAATAATTCCTCAGACTCGAACTCTGGGGGAAAAGGGACGAATGGCTCAAAACAAATAGGGAGTCTACGTAAGGGTCAGCAAGCAGGTCTTCTACAGAAAAAAAGGTTCAAATAAAGGAAATGAGGTGTGCGTGGATGAGGTGTTTTGTCAGAATGGTGTTCAGGAAGCCTCGGACAGTGCAAGTGATGCTCAAAATGGCCCAATTTACAAGAGGCTCGGGAAGGGTGCTCTGGAAATGGTTCAGATGGAGATCAAGCCAAGGAACTGCAGGGGGTACTGTTGACCACATGTACGTCAAGTTCAAATTCAAATAGTATGAATTGCAATAGACTGCTTTTGCAATGCAATTCTCTAAATGCTGCAAAGAAAATTTGGGAATTGGGCAAAGAACTAGGCGTGACATATGAGGGGAATGAGGATGAAATTATTAGTAGATTCGTAGAGACGGGAGACAGATAAGGCTAGACTTTCATCGGGTGGGGTTAGAGGTGGTTCCTAATGCAAGTGTGTTCATTCAATAGTAGGGGGTTGGGAGCGGTCATGAAAAAAAGGAAGATCTGGTCTTTGGTGACTTTACACAAGTTAGAATTCATGGCAATCCAAGAAACAAAGAAGGAAGTTATTGATGGGGGTTTGTGTCAACAGCTGTGGGGAAAAACAGAGTTTAACTGGAGCTACTTATCGGCAAGGGGAAACTCTGGAGGACTCTTAAACATCTGGAATTCTGTTGTCCTGAAGTGTATTTTTTCTTTTGCGGGTGAAGGGTATTCGGGGGTCTGTTTGGAGAGAGGTACGGTAAAACCTCGTGTTTCAGTGTTAATGTTTATTCTCCTTGTAATTTAGCCGAAAAAAGAAAACTCTGGGAAGACTTAAAGAAAAAAAGAAGGAACTTGGGGAATGGAATGTGGTGTGTAGTGGGTGATTTTAACTCTGTATGTAACTCCAGAGAGAGAAAAGGATTGGGTAATTTTCTGGGTTCCCAGGAGGCGCTGGAATTCAAACACTTTATAGAGGATATGGATCTAGTAGACATGCCTTTGTTAGGTAGGAAATTCACATGGTATAAAGCAGATGATTCGGCTATGAGTCGCTTGGACAGGTTCATTATGTCAGAAGAGTGGGTGGATGTCTGGGAAGTGGAAGCTTAATGAGCGTTGAATAGAGATGTCTCTGATCATTGTCCTATCATGTTGAAATTAGGAGCTCAGGATTGGGGGCCCAAACCTTTCCGCTTTAATAACTGTTGGCTAGCACATTGATCTAGAGTTTGAAAAGATGGTTCAAAAGTGTTGGGTGGAGAATCAAGTTCATGGTTGGAAAGCTTTCATCTTAAAGGAAAAGCTTAAGTCTCTCAAACACGAACTTAAAAAATGGAATAAGGAGGTTTTTTGTACTATTGACACAACAATTCAGATTCTTGAAGAAGGGATTAGTGTTCTTGATGTGCAAGCTGAGTGAGTTGTGTTGGTTGTGGCTTCTAATACTCAAGAGGGGGGAGTTGTTGAATTGAGTATTTGTTATTTTAAAAACTTTTCCCCTTTTTGCAAAAACTGAAACTTTTTCTCAGTTTCTTGAAAAATGTTTTGTCAACCAACTTAAACCAAAACAAGTTTTGCTAAGTGATAGATTGAAAACTTTATTCTTTTACAAGAAAGAGAGAGATGAAAAGATTGATTGAGATATTATGCATTCACAGATTTGCTCCTTAACAATTTGCCTAATTACACATTCATCAAATAAAGCAATTGAAAGAGTTCAGGGATATAGAGAAATGTAAACTGAAATTTATCCCGGTTCAGTTACCTCCTTTGATAACCTACATTAAGTCCCCACTTTGTAGTGAGTTTTGTTCACTAACAATCAAAACAATTACAGGATTCTTTACAAAGCTTCACAACTCAGGTTCCTTATACCCTGTGACAGCTTTCCAGAAAAGGCAATCTTGTAATCCCCAAGAGTCCCTTCTACTCTTGTCAAACCTCTAAGAGTTCCTTCTACTCTTAGATCAATACTTAGAGAGACACCTTCTCTCCTTTCTTATATCAAGTTTTCTCAATGAAAAGCTCTTTTAAATAATTTCGTGATTAATCTCAGTATTGAGTGAATTCGTTGTTTAGAAAGTGTTTGCCCAGGCCTTTATATAGATGTTTGTCAAAATAGATCCGTTGGGCATACTTCAAAAGTTAGTTAAGATCAAAACAAACTTTCATTGAAAAATTCAGTTATCAGTTAATGATTGTCTAATCGATATATTAATCAAAGATTCAATTTTTATAACTGAATACATCGATTGCCTAATCGATTATGTTCTTGAAAAATCTTTATTCTGACTGATACATAGATGTTTACATCGATTGTGTTCTTGAAAAACACAAGAGTTTTCAGCCTAGAAGTCTTTAAATCGAAAGGTAAATCGATTGCATGATGGGTTTCAAAAGTCTTTGCCTCTGTTTGGGTTTATGCATCGATGTACTAATCGATTGTTCTATCATTTTTTTTTAAGACTTCACTTATGTTTTGTGTTTACATCGATGTACCAATCGATTGTATACATGTTTCCATAAGTGTTGTCTTCTGTTTAGCCTTATGCATCGATTGATCAATCGATTATAAGCTTCTCTTAAAAAGTGTCAACTTCTGTTTCACCTTATACATCGATTGTGCAATCGATGTACTGAAGCTTGTTTTGCATTTTTATCAAGTCAGTCACAATCAATCGATGTATACATTGATGTATACTTTTTATACATTGATGTACACACTGGTTTTCATTAAAAGTTAGTTAATTAACTGAAAGTACATCGATGTACACATAGATGTATAGAACTTTCAATTAACCCTTTTTCCTTCTAAGTTCATTTTACTATATGAAAACCCTTTTAGTTTGTTTTTATGAGAGCTATTTCATAAAGAAAAACTTGAAATATTTCTTTACATTTATAATCTAATATTGCTTTAGATCCTTTGAGATTCTTCTTTGTAGTTCTTCATCTTCAAGCATTGATCCTTTGCATCCTTTTCCTTGCATTGATTATATCTTATACAAACATACAAGCCTGGCAAGAAATTAGTGAATCAAAGTGTAATTCAAGTTAGTTTAGTCATTAATCAAGTTGGTATATTAGATGAGGGAGTGGAGTTAAGGAGGAAGAAGTTTGCGGAACTAAGGAAAGGTTTGAACGACAAACACAGCTTAATCAGGTAGAAGTCACGAGTAAAATGGTTGAAGGAAAGGGATGCTAATACTTCGTTTTTCTATGCATCTTTAGTTAATAGAAGAAGGCACAATCAACTGGTGGCGGTAAATATTGATGAAATAAGGGTTGAGGAGGCAGCACAAATAAAGGCAGAGGTTACCAAATTCTTTACTAATATTTTTTCAGAAGAGGGGGGAACAAGATCGTTTCTTGATGGGGTCGCCTTTCCTTCAATCTCTTCAGGTGTTAATGAATCTATCTTGGGTATTTTTTTTTTCTTTGGAGGAATTGGAGGAGGTAATAGAAAGCTTTGAGGGGAACAAAAGTCCGGGACTAGATGGTTACAATTTCAATTTCTTTAAGAGGTTTTAGGGTCTTTTGAAAGATGAGGTTTGGTGGATGATGTCAGAGTTTCATCAGTTTGCAAGGCTTGCAAGAGGGTTCTTATCTTATTTTGTGGCATTGTTTCCCAAGATAACTAATCCGCAGGAGTTATGTGATTATCGACCGATTTCTCTACTAGGAAGCCTCTACAAAATAGTTTCCAAGGTATTAGCTTCAAGGTTGCGATTAGCGCTTAATCCTATCATTTCAAATAACCAGTCAGCATTTTTATCGAAGAGGAACATCATCGATGGGATTGTCATAATAAATGAAGTTGTTGATTATGCAAAAAAGAGTGGGAAGCAATGTATGATCTTCAAGGTAGATTTTGAGAAGGAATACAACTTTGTGAACTGGAACTTCTTGGAATATATGATAGGGAGGCTAGGTTTTAATGATCAATGGAGGAGTTGGATAAAAGAATGTATTTTTGGTGGAAATTGTTCGGTGTTGGTAAATTGGAGCCCTACTGAAGAGATAGCAATTCAGAGGGGTCTTAAACAGGCCGACCCTCTTACACCTTTCTTGTTCTTAATGGTAGCATAGGGTTTAAGTGGTTTTATGAGGAATGCGGTAGCTCAAAGGAAGTTCAAAGGTTTCAAAGTAGGTAATGAGGGAGTGGAGGTCTTGATCCTTCAGTACGCGGATTACACTTTGTTTGTGGGAGAGGCTAGTTGGGCTAACCTGTGGGCCATGAAAGTGGTTTTAAGATGCTTTGAACTTGTTTCAGGACTTAAGGTTAATTTTCGAAAGAGCAGCTTGGTGACCTTAAATGTAGGAGAAGGTTTTGTACATGCTGCATCAACGTTCCTAAATTGCAAATGTGGAGGATTACCTTTCAAGTACCTGGGCCTACCCGTAGGGTCTAATCCGAGGAAATCCTTGACATGGAAGCCGGTAATTGATACAATGGAGGGTAGATTGGCAAGATGGAAAGGAAAACACTTATCTCTTGGAGGTAGAATTACTCTCATCAACTCGGTTCTCAATAGTCTTCCAATTTATTACATGTCTTTCTTAAGAATCCCGAGAAAAGTTTTGAAAAAAATGGTTAGGTTATAGAGAGACTTTTTATGGGGAGGAAGTGTAGAGAAAAGAAAGATCTCGTGGGTGAGGTGGGTAGAGATTTGTAGACCAAAAGAGGAAGGGGGGGGACTAGGTGTAAAAAATCTTGAGTGGTTCAATCTTTCTCTCTTAGCAAAGTGGAATTAGAGGTTGCTTAGAGAGGAAGTAGGTTTAGTGAGGGAGATTGTTGTGAGTAGATATGTAAATACTGATGGTGGGTTGTCTTTTCTTTAAGAGAAGGGAATATGACAAGGAATGCTTCTCCTTGGTGGAAAACCATATGCAAATTAGGAAGGTATGGGTCTATGGAAGATTGGTTCCAAATGGGGTTGAGAAGAAAATTGGGGAGTGGAAATAAAATCAAGTTTCGGGAAGATGTGTGGTTAGGAAATCATAGTTTGAAGGAGACTTTCCCTAGATTATATAGTATGTCATAAAGTAGAGACAAGGTGATAGAGGAGTTAAGAGAGTGGGAGAGGTGAGAATTGGAAGTGGTCACTTTGTTGGAGAAGGGATTTCTATGGTTGGGAGGAAGATTTGGTTAATGAATTGAATAATCATAGAAACAGTACTCTCTTTCCGAGGATCATGGATGATGAGTGGATTTGGTTTCTCGGATAATTCGATGTCATTCACATCTATTTCGACTTATAAGTTGTCTTGATCACATTGTGCACCTTCGGTACCAGTTTTGGGGTTGGATTATCCTATTTTTAAACACTTTTGGAAGAGTAAAGCACCAACAAAGGTGTTGGCTTTTTCCTAGCAGGTTCTATTGGATAGACTTCCAACTAAGTCAAACTTGTTTAGCAGGAATGTCATAACTGATCCTAGGCATCTTTCTTGTGTTTTTTGTGGGGCGGATATAGAGAATGCGGTACATTTGTTTCTATCTTGTCCTGTAGTCACACAAATTTGGATGAAGATTTTTGCTTGGTTAGGACAACATTTGGCGCTGCCATCCAACATTGTGGATCTTTATACGCAGTATGGTGGTTTCTTTTCTGGGAGGAAGGCCAAGCAGAAAGGGTACTTAATTTAGCATACCGTGATTTGGACACTTTGGTTGGAACGAAATGCAATTATATTTAAAAATGCAGGGTTTGATATGCTTCGGGTGCTTGATTTGATAAAATGCCGGTCTTGGGAGTGGTTTTCAGCTTCATTCGGGCTCTTTAATTCTTTCTCTGATTGGTGCATTAATCCATTACAATGCACAAAAGTAAAGTTATAATCTGCAGGTCATTTTATTGATTTAAATGCAAAAAGGGTTCTGCAGATAAGGCTACCATGGGTCAATGGCCCTGTTTCTGAACTAAAGATCATTGTGATGGTTTCATGTTGCTGCGCCTATTTGTCTATGGTTAAAGATGATTTTTGCGGGTAAAATAGCTTCCTTTCAGTGTTTTAGGCGCAGGGGTTTTTGTTTGGTCATTAGCATCATTTTGACTTGTGGAGTTTTATTTTTTTTAGTTGAATCTTGTTACTGCACTTCACATGTTGTGGACAAATTTGTCTAGGAATTGTCTTTACAGGGGTTAAATTGGTATTTTAAATTGTACTCTTTTGGTGGGGCACTCTTAGCTATCTTTCAACCTTATGGCAGCTTATTCATTTGCTTTAGGTTGACTAGATATTTGTAGTTGTTCCTTATAGGATGTCATTTTTTGTTACAGCGTTACGGGTTTGGGTACCCCGAATACTCATTTCAATATAATTTGGCTTATCAAAAAAAAATAAATCGGAATCGGTTAAAAGTTAAGGATATTAAAAAAAAAAGAAGTGAGTATAAAGTTTGATCCCTCTTTAATATTCACTATAAAAAAAGGTATTTTAATGACCAAATTTGATCAGTCGTTAAATATATACATTTGGTCGCTAAATGATTTAACGATCGATTTTCCATATTTAGTGACCAGATTTGGTGGTTGCTAAACCTCTTTTTTCATAGTGAAATGGAACCATCTTTTTTATCCATCCCCTAGCTCTATTTGGCTACTAACCACCAAGAAACCCTAGTAAGAGACCCTAGACCAGATTCAACAAGATAGTACTTGAGTATTACAAAAAAGACCTACAAAATTTGAGAGAATAAATTTTATGTTGAGCAAGGTGAACTGAATAATTGAACATGAAATATTTGTATAGACGATGTTCTGTGTATATAATTGCTGATTGAAAAAATATAGTGAAAGTGATACTCCAATAAACCAATTATTACAATTCGAACAAATAATTATACATTTATATGTTGTGTGAGTGCCTTTGGCTGGTTGTTTGCCGTGTTCTTAGGCAGTTTTAAAGTCAGACTTGTGACTATGCTCCAATGGTAGGGGCATGTTTTCTATGTTTGTGGCTTTGGTGGCATGGTGGACCAGAAAGAGTGATCTTCTGGTGATGACAGTGTTATATGCAGAGGGTGGGAAACACTAGAGTGTTCATTGGTCCTGGGTGGAAACAGTTTGAGAGGCTTTTTCAGAGCTTCTATTTGAGTGGATATGTAAGATAGTTCCTTGATTGTGTGCTAATGGTATGCTAGCTGTTATCTGGTTGGTTAAGACACTTTTCTTGAAGATATTTCTAATGATCTTCTAGATTATGTTATTTTACGTATTTATTGGATGTATTTTTTACTCTTAAATGTGTTAATTGATCGAGTTTTATCCCCAAATTTAGGTAATTTAGTTTTTTTTGGTAATAGGTAATTTAGTTTTTTTTAATAGTGTTTTATATATTTTTTTGTTTAATTTTATGTTTTTAAAGTTAATATAATAATATTTTTACTTGTTTGTGTAAGAAGGAAATGATAAGGATTTGCATTAGTTGGACATTGGGCTCCTACCAAAATAAAAATGAAGAAACAAGTCCATATTTTTGCTGAGCCATGGCACATGATTTTTGTCTTTTGGATGCAAAATTACAAAATCATACATGCTGGGCCTATGCTAAAGTTGAATACAAATCCATTTTGTCATTTTGATTTAGCTGGATGGTCCTGCATTGAAAGAAAGAAATCATAAAAGGAAAATGAAAGGAGTTGGCCTGGCGTGAATATAAAAAGAAAAGGCAGCAATGTATAGTGGAAGTGGGACGCGCAAGGACTGGGTGCCACACCGCCGAACCGAGAAGTAGGGTAGAGGAGCGTAACACACAAGGAGAAGATAGAGGAGCCGCACTGGAACTCAGACAGCAGCGAAAAATAGAAGTTGCCAAGGTTGGTTGGACGATGGATACTGTTGAATGATCATCTTCATTTCTCTATGGAGTTTTCTCTTCACTTTTACTCTCTATTTTATTTTATTTTAGGATTTAGCATGTCTAGCTAAATTCTTTTTGTTAGGGTTTTGGTATAATCATTTTATGATGAAGTTTTATATGGCAGTTTGATTATTTTATGTACAATTGGTTTTGTTGATGTAATCATTGTAATGTTTAATGTGCTTAATGATATTTGAATGTTTCGTCATCATTCTTGTTTCGATGGTTCATTTATATGTTAGGAATAATGAATAATTGACTTTGCCCACATTATATGTGTAACACCCTACTCGGACGCTATACCGTAAGTAACATTTTAAGGCCGAAAAGTAGATTAATTAAAATTGGCTATAATAGAATGGGGTAATTTTTTTTTCTTTTTCGCAAGTCATAAATATAACTACTTTAATTTAAATGAATGAACAATAAAATATTCCATTATCATAATTTGGGTCATAAGTTCGTAAATGGTTTACATAATACCCAACCTGACTCATAAACGGATATCATAGAAATATACAGACTCCACATAAAGATATGGAGACGCAGCTCCTAAAATATAAGATACTTGGAGTCGCAGTTCCATAGACAGTTTCATTAACTCCCAAACATACCCAGCTGACCAAACTAAAATAGAAAAGACAATCCTCTCTTGTATATCGTGAGAAGGACAAACCCAACTGACGAGATCTAGTGGAAACTCTATTTGAGTTCACTACCGATGTCGTCACAAAAGACACTACTGGAGCTACTATAATAGTAACTCTCGAACTAAGTCCTTTCCTCTTCCAAGAGGAAAAACATGGTCTACGAACCCATCGACAGTCTAGAAGACGTCCACTAGAAACTCCAACATATATATCGTCCACATGCTCGAACTTCAATCTCTACGATGCGTCAGTCAAGGGACATCTTGACGTCTCAATCTTTTCAAAAGAATATAGAAAGCATGTAGCCAGTCGACATAGGCAATATAAAAATAAGGAGGTGAGATTTCCATTTATCTTACACATAAGGCAGACATGCAGTGATACGACTCACATAAATATGACACCATACATATCACAGTATAACCAGATGATTAACAGTAAAGCCACACACACCCGAAGGTAAACAATATCTACACACAACAAGCTTCTCAAAACACATCAGACGCTGTCAATTCATTGAGACTCGAGAATAGAGATAACTGATTGAAATTGCATAGTAACATTCCTACACAGCCTCAAGGAAGATCTGACCCTAACTACAGAGCTTAAGAGGACATTCGGAAGGAGTGGTTAGAGCTCGATGTTTCACAACTGCCAATATTAGGCATCTTGTGCGAATCAATAATAACAATCACATGTGGAATTAGAACTGATTGTGAAACATTCTCCACAATCTGGTACGACTAGCATCTAGTAGTAGATATCAATGTATTGCATGAAACACCACGACCAGAAGAATCACCAACTGGACATTTGTGGCCTTCCTACCCTGACCATCCCCAAGACCATTGAAGATCATCACTAGCACGTCCACATGCGCACAGAGCATGTCATCCCGCTTCCTAAGCACAAAGGCCTTACTCACGATTTCATTTGGATTAAGCCGACAACGGCATGCGCGTTCGTATTTATCCACCGAATAAACTTCGGCATTCCTTTGACGGAATCAATAGCCATTCTAGAGGCAAGATAGTACCAACCCGTGAATCCTTGCACAAGATTTAGGATCCCCTCATTGGTCTATCCATGTTTCAACGATTTAGTATATTACGAAGGTTGGTCGTTCTCACCAACTTATTGTACCTCTTTAAGTCCATTCCCGAACGGAATTACTTGTTGAGCAAGTAACCTTAAAAATACTCTTTGTCATTAAGTATTATGGATGTATGGATATGGAATTATCTACACTTTATGACAAATGGTCTTGCTTCACCATAAGTCATAAACTATTAAGTTCATATTTTCACTAAGTCATTTATGATTTAGGTTTTGCATTTTACTATAAATGCTCGTCCTTACAGACTAAAATTTTTTTGTCTTAAAACCAAAACCTTTAGTTGAAACGAAACCATTTTGAAATTAGATTACTTCAAAGTACATAAGTACCAAATTCCTCAAAACAGTTTCTTGAAAAACGTCAAAACTCTTAAAATACAGTTTTACTGCTTTTTACTGTGTTTCAATTTAAATTCCATATTTTCACAAATATAATCATTTTTTTCAAATCCTTCACTTTCCTAAGTTACCATACTTATGTTAAAGTATTAAAATATTGTTTTCAAACTTTGCATCATGGTTTTCTCAAAAAGCCTAAAAATCAATCGAACGTCGTTAAGTTTGAAAATCGCGTAATTCCTTGTTCAACGATTTTAAAATCTAATGTTCCAAAACTCATTTTGGAGTCTTAGGACATTTAGTTAGATATGAAAAATGTAACGCCCCGATTTTTCCTGTTTCTATAATCTGTGTTTATCTATATGTATGAGTGTTTAATATTCTAAATTATTTGAGAAATTATTTTAGTAAACCTAAATTATTTTCATAATGTATAGGAAACTACTATAAAATTTTCGGAAGAAATTTTAGACGACCTCGGTCTGAGTTTTTCACTGTCAGTTAAGCTGTACTGACCCGAAAAATTAATTTCGAGCAGTAAAATCAAAATTTTATTTTTACTAACTCAATTATAATTATTTCTATGATTTTTCGAATTTTATTTCAAAATAAATTATTTTTGAGGGACAATTCAAGAATAAAATGCGATCGGTTTTCACTGTCGGGAAACAAAAGGCATCGGAATGAGCCAAAATATTTGTAATCAGAATTTATGCAGATTTTGGAAGGATTGGAGACGGCTTGATGAGACATGACCATTAGGAATCTCATCATTGCCTTACAAATCAATTAATTTTGAATTTTCCCACAACAAACCATAATTTGGTCAAAATATGATTTTTAATTGTTAAATTTTTTTTTTGAAAATCCTCTCCTCACTATGCTGTGTGCAGCGCCCCCTCCCCCCCCCCCAAACTCTTCTATAAATACCCTCTTCTTCACACTTATTCATTTTTGCTACCTCTCCATAAGCTCACTTGCACACATCCACCTTGTTGCACTTTTTTTCTCCATTTCACTCTAGAAAGCTTGGAGTTTTCATCTTCAACTCACCACCATCATCATTCTAAGGGTATAACCTCTTTACTCTACTCTTCTTCTTGTCAAAAATATAAATTTTTCTTGCATGTATGATTGGTTCTTTTGTTGCATGTTCGTGAAACTAATTTACTTGAACTTGTCATCATTTTTACTACCATGATCCACACTTGCATGTCACAAAGAAAATGTTTTCACAACATTTCATGAAGATGCCGAAACCTCTAGGAGAAGAAAATAGTGTTTTGCTAAAAATTTTCCATATGCATGTTGGTATTTCATGTTCATGATTCAACTAGAAAAAGAAAAATTTAAGAAATATATGTTCATACCAAATTTATTTTAAATCAAACTAATATTTATAGTCTCATACTCATCTTCACTATCCATTTGAGTGATTGCATGTAACAAAATGCTTTCCAAAACTATTTTTTTAGGGGTGGCCGAAACCCCTACAGAAAGGAAAATTAGTGTTTTGATTTATTTTCAACATGCATGATTTAAAACCTCTAGAAACAATCATTTTAAGTTTATAAGTTACATAAAAAAAAAATTAGATTTTCTTCCCATTTTATTGATAGGGCCGAAACCCTACTCATTAGGGTTAAGGAAGCTTGACTTTGATTTTTAAGGAAAATGTGTAGTTTTGATTATTTTCTTAGAAACATGCATGTGATTCAAAGTAAATTTTGAAATGGTTTTGTTTTTAATTTTCTGGAGTAGAAAGCACTTTAATAATTATTTTAGTTACATGCATGAATTTAAAAGTTGAAAAATCAAATTTCTTAGCCATTTTCTATGTGGAGGCCGAAACTCAAAATTTTGAGTTGAGGAAGCCTTAATTTAATTTTTAGAAGAAAATTATTTGAGTTGTTACTTTGATGAATATGCATGAAAATAAAAGTTGAAAAGATTTTTAGTTCAAATTATTTTAAAAGAAACATTATTTTGGTTGCATGCATAAAGTTAGAAGATTGAAAATAAAATCCTATCCCTATTTTTTTTTTTTTTTTGTTGTAATAGGCCGAAACCTACTCTTTGTGGAGTAGATGGATTAAAATTTTATTTTGAGGTATTGGACCTTAATTTTGTCTTTATGATGCTTGAGGATCA
Source organism: Sophora flavescens (assembly GCA_030762895.1). Lineage (NCBI taxonomy): Eukaryota > Viridiplantae > Streptophyta > Magnoliopsida > Fabales > Fabaceae > Sophora > Sophora flavescens. Next base: position 167,432,656 of record CM061064.1, on the reverse strand, counting down.
TTGATCCAAAATCTTGTAAAAATTGGAAATTTCTTCCCCAAAAATCTTGTCAAGGCCGAATGCATGCATGAGGGAAAAAGGAATATTTTTATGAATTTTAACTTATATTTTACACTTGATTTTATTTATATTTTCAAGCATGAGAATACGCGAGTTCGTTTTCAATAAAAGCGGAAAAACCACGATTTCTCTTTTCAATCGATCGAGGTAAGGGGAGAAAGCCCGAGGGATACTTATTTTATGATGACTATTATGCCATGTGTGTTTTTTTATGTTTAAGTTGATGTTGTTTTTATTGTGGCTGTTTTGGTTGGTTTTGAATTGATTATGTGTTGATGAATTATGGAAAATATTATTGTTGCATATATATATATATATATATATATATATATATATATATATATATGTGTTAAAGTGGTTGTTTATGTGTTGATGATTTTGAGACATATGAGTATTGTTTATATATGTTAAAGTGTTGTCTGTGTGTTGATGAATTTATGAGATATATAAATGTATTCATATATGTATTGAAATTGTTGTATATGCCTTGAGATTGTTGCTTGGAAGCCTAACCATTGGTTAGAGCTCAAATAATAAAGACAAAAACTTTAAGAAAATATTTACTAAGAAAAATCATAAGTAAGGATCCAATTTTAATAAGGTTTCAATAAAATGGAAAGTTAAACAAATTCTAATGATTGGTGGAAAGCTTTAGAAAGTTAAATAAAATTTTATAAAGAAAATTTCCACTGGAAATTTAAATGATTTTATACCAAAAGAAAACAAATTTCTTGAAAAAATGTTTGAAGAAAATCAAAATTTTATTTTGGAACTTGCAAGGAAAACTAATTGGAAATATTTTTATTAAAATAGAAATGGATATTTTTAAAATTAAGGTTTAAAAAAAAAAGAATTTTCTAGGAAAATGTTTTACTCAAAAAGATTTTATTCAAAAAAAATGTTCGATAACTTGGATGAGTTACAGAAATTTTCGGTTTTGTATTTTGTTTTTCACTGAACGAAAATTAAGATTGAAAGTAAACCTAGTAGCCGAGACGTCGGAGTACTAGAGTTCTGGCACGTGGATTCATGATCCGTATCACAATGATGTGGACTGTGTGTCCTATATATGTATTGTGGACTGTGTGTCCCATAAAAGTGCTTGGACTGTGTGTCCTTTATACGTTGTGATAAACATGGAAAATGGAGTAAAAAGGGGTAACGATTGTTTTCTACTACCATAAAGTTCGAGGCTAGTGCACATGCCTAGGGCTATTGTGATTGGACACTCAGACTTTAACGTCCTGTGTTGACATTATTAAAATAATTAAAATTCACGGAAGGTCGCGAACCGTAAGCTCCGACAAGGAAAGAAGGAAGCACAAAGAAAATCCGCGAAAATAAAAGATTTCACATGCTTTGTTTTAGGCAGGCGTGCTCCATTTTTATAACTTGAGCCTGTGTGGCAGATATAAGCTTGTGTGCCAGTTTAAGCCTGTGTGGCAGTTTGAGCCTGTGTGGCCAATTTTGAGCCTGTGTGGCTAATGAGCCTGATTAGCTCACTATTTTATTTTCAAAATTGCATGGTGTTGGGGATCTCCGGAGATTAGGACAGAATGATGAGACATATAAGTGCCATGTTTTCAAAAACGACGATGATTCGTGATTTGGCCTGATCATTTTGTGTATATTTATGTGTTGCACATGAATATTTATCTGTATCTGTTATTCTGTGTTTGGGTATTTTAGTCGTCATAACTCATCCATATATTGGTATCTCTCCCTTGCATTTTCGTTATGTTTCTTCTTCTTGAAATATGTATATATACGTTATATGCTTGAGAGTAGATGGACCCAGCAGAGAACCAGTTGGCTCACGCACGGACACGGGCCATTCTCTTTGAGAATGCACACGACCTGGCCTCATGGAATTTCCCCGTAGGAACCCACGTCACGGCCTATACGGGTCCGGTATGTATAGTAGACAGTGCAGATGGAGTAGGAGCTCAGAGGTGTACTCACACAGTGGACACTATTCATGTCACGTTACCTCCTATGGAGATCTACCTACAGCACTTGGCGGACATGGGACACTTAGATCTTGATCCTCTTCAGGTTCCACCTCAGCAGGAAGCTACCCCCGCTTCACCGATTGAAGAAGATCCGAAGGAATTCGTGGAGGAGGAACATGAAGAGATAATGGTGGATGGTGATGCCCCATGTGGAGGAGCTGAGGCAGTAGTGGCTTCACCCGATGTACCACCAGAGGGTGGGGATGACTATCACGGTCTCCTCAATGGGTATCATTAGGTCCGACCAGCTGTTAGGAACTTTCTTTCTTTTGGGGTAATGTGGTCTGAATGGTGTCTTGTGTGCTGGTAAACGCTTTTCTTTTGACTGTGACTCTTGAACTCAACCTCTAACCTTTGTTAAGAAGCTTATTAGAATGGCAGTTCATGGATCATTGAACTTGGTGTATTATCAAAGTTTCTTGTCTTCATTTATGTATGTTGTTTATGTTTTTTTTATTATTACTGGTTTAAAAATAAATAATTTTTTTTTGGTTAACAAAAATCTTAAATTTTCTGAAAGTAAAACCGACAACTCGTTAAAAGTGTTTAATCAATTTTAAATCAATGTAGTTGATGTGATACTCGAGTTAAGGGTGTCACATTAAGGGTGGTATCAGAGCTGGTCGAGTCTTTCGGGAATCTTTGGGGAATAGGTCTGTTGTGTTCTTGTTGTGTGATCTCTGATTTGAATTGTTTGGATTACTTCCAAGGAAGAAATTGGAAGTAGTAGGTGTTGGGAAAAAGTCATGTATTTCTTATCTGGTTACCATATAACTGATTTCATTTTATAGGTCAGTTATGGAACTAGATGTTGGGCGCGGACGTGGCCGTAGAGGTGGTTTTGCTGGTGGCCGTGGTCCTATAGGTGGAGGAATGTATTTCGCAGCACAAGCCATGGCAGGCGTTGCAGCTGCCATTGCGCAACAGACTGCTACTATGGCTGTACACAACCAACAAGAGCAAGCTCGTGTTGAGCAAGCCACTGAGAATCGTGCTCTGACAGCTTTTCAACGTTAGAATCCACAATAGTTTCATGGCGATGTTGACCCCACAAAAGCGGACTTGTGGTTTCAGGAGATAGAAAAGATCTTCGAACTGATCAACAGCCCTGAGGCAATTAGAGGGCCTTATGCCACTTTGTTGTTAATGGGAGATGCTGAGTACTAGTGGAGAGGCACCAGACAACTACTCGAGGCAGATCAACAAGAGATTACTTGGTAAGTGTTCCGTACCGCATTTCTAGACAAGTATTTTCCCCAGAGTGCTCGCGTTGAAAAAAAGCAGGAGTTTGTGTCTACGACGGGGAGAGATGACAGTTGGAGAATACGCGGCATGGTTTGAATCACTTGCCAAGTATTTTCGCTTCTTCCAAGCTGCTGAGGCAGAGGAAGAAAAAGAAGAGGGAGCTGAAGAGAGCACTGAGACTGAAGAAGAGAATGAAGAGAGTGCTGAAGCAGAGGTAGAAGAAGAAAAAGATGATGAAGAAAAGGAAGAGGAAGAAGTCCAGGTCACCGGAGCAACATATGGCAAGGTGCCCTCCAAAAGTGGAGGCACCAAGAAGAGTTTGCGCACCAGAGCACCATAGGCTTGAAATAGAGCCATAGTGGACGTTGGAGCTTGCTGCAGCATCCCACATCATGATGCCCTAAACCTCCCCCCCGCCCCCATTCCCAGAATTATGTTATTTTTTAAGTTTTCTGCATGTAGTGGTCACTAGGACTTGTTATGTGTGTTTGTTTTTAGGGCCACTACGGCCATAGTCATGTGAATTCTGATTAATGAATGGTTGTGCATGAATCTCACCCCCTGCTTTTGATTCCAAATGATTAATGATTAATTGGAAAAGGCCTCTGGCCTCTTTTACTGTGTTCAACTTTTACTGTCTAATCTAATGCACCAAATTGAATGTGATCACCAACACTGCTGCACCATTGTTAGAATAGAGGCCATATATGTTGCAGCATGAACATATAAATGTGAGCCTGAGTGACAGATTGCATTAAACATCTATGTTTCACACTCATGCATTTTCTGTAAGGTTTGCTTTGATTCTGTCTAATCTGAACATACATAATTGCACACACTTTATGCTTGAGGCGTTTTCTTGTTTGTTTTATGTTTGACAGAGTTTGAATAAGCCCACCCAACTAATATAATTGCCCCTAGTTAAGCCCTTTGAGCTTTGGCCATTTATTAAACAAGCAAGCACATTATAAGCCTTAGACCTGGAAAAACAAAATTCACCCGCAAGGTAGATTTAGAGGATGCTTTTGTAGCTAGTTCTTACATAAGTTTGGGGAAAGCTTGAGGACAAGCATCTGCTTAAGCTTGGGGGTGCTGCGTTGCAACACATGCGTATGCTGCAGCAGGGCTGTAAATAAATCAGTAAGGGATAGGCAGGCGGTGAATTAAAAAGTTATAAGTGTAAAATGTGAAGCTGCCATCCCCTTATGTGAAGCTAGTTTCTATATGCTTCTAGCTGGAAAAAAAACTGAAAAGCTGAAAATTTTAACAATATGAGCAGAGAACAGGGCAAAGCCTGAAAAATCACACTAAGTGTTCTCTGTTCACAGAAAATGTTCAATAAAAGGTGGACTTGGTAATGGAAAGAAAGGACCCAAGAAAACAGAAAAATGAGGATTGTATGATCAATTGGGAAGTTTAGCTAGATATAAAAACATCCTTATGCTCTACCTTGAGTAAGCTACATATCCAAAGGAATCAACCCCACCTGTCCTAAGCCCAGTTACAGCCTTAAAGACCTCTTGTTGTGTGTAATTCTGTGATTGTTTTAATTGTAATAGATTCTCATCAAATTTATATCAGAGATGCATGTTTGTGGTAAAGAGTGAAAAGTCTAATGTGAGGGTGAGATGCAGAACCAACTGTTCTGAGAGATGAATGCTGCAGCATGTGTTAATCTATTTGAACCAGTGAGTAGCAGTTGTTGTTGAGAGCATGATAGAAAGAGTAGTTTGGTTAGGTAAGCAAATGTGGATTTTGGGATGTGAGTTGAAGGTATGGACAAATCTGGGTGGTGCTTGCATATCATTCATTAATTAGAATTTTAGTGTTCCTTGTGTGTTTCTTTTGCATTACTTGAGGACAAACAATGGTTTAAGTTTGGGGGTGTGATAACTCTTTGAATGAAGAGTTCTTTAGATCCTTTTTACTATGATTCTTTGCCATCCTTAATAATTTAAGTCTTGTTTTTACTAGAGAATGTCAGTTTTAAAATATTTGTGTTAAGTTTAGTGAATTTTAGTCATTTGCTATTGAATGCTCTATCATTGTCTAAACTCCGTGTCTTTGTACGCATAAAGCTTGCTGGAGCATGGCTGAAACTTGGGATACAAGAACTTGGTTGCTGCAGCAAGGACTACCTTCCAGTAGTATTGCACTAAAGGACAAAAGCTGAGAAGGACACCTTTCCTCTCTCCTCAAGGGCGCTGGCGCTGTCACTTTTAAGGAAGCACGCGCCTAGGATCAGCTGCCCCACATCTTTAGGAATTTGGGCTAAGGTTATTCTATTAATTCTTTTGGTTGTTGGACCAAAATGGAATGAAAGAGAATAGAGTTTTGTGTACTATAAAAGCATTTAGCAAACCCTAGTGAAGGGAAGATATTTTTTTCATTACACACTGTCTTGTCCTCTTGAGAGCTGAGCTGGTTTTCTTTCTTCTTGAGCTGCTGCTGCCGTTTTTTTTTATTGTCTTTCATTGTAATGGTTTCTTGCTCTTTTCCTAATTTTGTTCTTTGTAAGCTCACTATGAGCTAAACTCTTTACGCTTTGGGTATGCTAATATAATGAATGCTTAGCTGAGTTATGCAATGGTTATGTTTTGCATCTTCTTTTATCACGCATTTCATGTTGTTGGATTAAGAGTGATCAACTTGATTGAATACTTAGCTTGCTTAATTTGGAAAAACTAAGTAAGTGGGAACTTGATAAAAGATAGGGGTTAAGTCATTAATTGGAAAATTAATTGATGATGAGTAGGCTAGGAATAGTTATTCATGTCCCTAAGCTAGCTAGAACGAGCTTTAGTTAGAGGGTGGTGTAATTAATCTGAATCTAGGAATAGAACAAAGTTAATGAACCTGACCCTGTAGTGTTGGAAAACAAACTTTAATTTCCTGGAGCTAGATGCTAGAGCATAGTCAGAGCATAATGAGGGCTAAACAGGATTTATGTTGTAGCATACCTGAAAGTGTTTTAATTACCTAAATCAACAAATCATATTTCTTTTGTTAACCTGTTTTGATTTTACTTTCAAGTCACAACTTATTTATTTTTCTGGCATCAACATCCTTTATTTTAATTTGTCTGCACACAACAATTTTTGGTTACTTCATCCTAACTCCTGGACATATAATCTGAATTGGAATTTTGCTGCATCAATTTAATCCCTGTCGGAACGATATCTGAACGAAAGTTCTGTATTACTTGAGGCATTTGTGTATACTTGCACAAGCTTAAGAACAACTGTTTTTAAGGTAACATTCTTCTTCTTGTTCTACTTCTTGTTCAGATAGCCTTTTTTGCATTGTTTTTTCATTCCTTGGTTCACAGATTTTGATGCCTTTACTTAATCTTGCATCCTGTTTGTCAATTCTTCATCCTTTTATTTTTATTGGTAATCTTTTCTTTTTGTTGAAACATTCAGATACACCAGCAACAAATTCAGATAGAGTTAGTTACTGAGAGTGATGGTTCTCAAGACTTAGGTTTCTTTACTTTTCTTTTCTTCCTATTGTTTTCAGTCACAGACACTTCCTTTCTTTTTCTATTCACAATACAAGCTATGGTCTTGTCATCATCTGAGTCCTCAAAGACTCTTTTAGGAGCTACTTCTTTAACAGGGTTTTCAACAATTATGAAATCATTCCCAGATTCAGTCTTCATTTCCAGTTTTATAAGAGTTCTTACTGAAATAACAGGAATCTGATTCATAACTTCAGAACTTAAGACGGTTCCCTTATTTCTTATCAACCTTGTCAAAAGCATAGCATAAGGATAGCATGTCATATTTCCACTAACTATCTTAAGCATATGATTGAAGATACGATCATTTATATCTACTTTCCTAAACTGGAGAAGTCGATATAAAGCATACTTTTCAGCTCTAGAAATAACGTTTAAGGAACCTTTTCTAGAAGCCACATATCTAGTTAAGAGAAGATGTAAAAACCTTGTCTTTGGTAGAAGATGACGAACAAACTTGTTTTCCATGAGTCTGTCTCCGAGCAGAGTTAGATTAACTTCTTCCTTGTTTTCATACTCTTCCCAATCATCTGACATTCCTGTTCCTTCCCTTGGACAACCAATTGCATGAATAATATCGCGGATGTCAAACCGGTGTCTCACGGCATTTACGTTTCCAACAACGTTGAATAGGTTTGCATGCCTTGATGAGGCAGAGTTCTTCCCAAACTCCTTAACAACATGAGGGTAGACATTTTCTCTAATCAGAAAGAAGTTCATCCAACCAGCGAACTCCAGGCCAACATCTTTGATCTCTTGGAACTCGATTATGTGTTCTATAGCCAACTTCCTCACTTCAGAATCTTCCATATTAAGGATAGCAGAAGAGTTTGTTGATCTCCTTGAAGCCATTTGGGTAAGAAGGTGAAGAGAGATTAGGGCAGAAGAAGGACGAAAGGTAGAAACTTTAGAGAGAGGAGTCTGAAGGTGAGCGGTTGTGTATGAGGGAGAGGTTTACGAAAAACACTTTAGCATTTGTGACACTGACGTGCAGAGAGAAAAACTAACCGAAGGGAGTGAAATGTTTTCTCGTTAACTTCCCACTTAATCATTCGAGAATTTGAAATTAATTGTGTCTTTCTCAGTCTTAAAAAAGGTCCACGTCATATCAGACGGGTTTTAAACTAACAGACGCATTAATCAAATATTCCAACATAAAGTTCTTAAGATAAGATTTTAAATACTTACTTGTAAGTTATTTTTCTCAAAAATCACTGACCTCTTTTATTGTTTCTTTTTTCCTCTAAGATGCTCTTGCTTAAATTGGAGGCTTTGGAATATATACTCTTTTGTAGTTGTGAGTAGTGAGAGTCCATTTTCCAATCTCTATTAAAGGAGTCTTCTTTGTTCTACTCAATAAATCTGCAAAAGGAATTATAAGGTGCTCTGGTACCCATACCTTTTTGGGTCCACTTTTGTTAGTTATTTTAGTATATAAAGACTTGGTTTTTATTTTGTGAAAGCACTTGGATGTGACATGTCCAGATTTACCACAAAAAGTACATGATATATCAAAAGAGGGTTTAATAGGAATTTTCAAATTATCTGAGAGTTTGTCAGATACTTTATCATGATTCTCTTCAATGTAACCAATACCAGTTTTGTCAAAACTAGACCTTTGACTTCCGAGAAGTTTCATCAGGTTGTTCTTGCCATTGACAAATCTAGCAAGATCGTTAGTGAGCTCTCCCACTTTCTGTTGAAGTTTCACAACTTCTTCAGATGGTGGTGTTTCAGTAATGATCTCAGCTCTGAGCATTTCTGCCTTGAGCTTTCTGTTTTCTAATATCAGTTCATTGACCTCAAGATTTTTCTGCTCATGCTCCTTAGTGAGCTTTACATACTTTTTCTTAAGTTCTTTGAACTTATCAAGAATACAGTTAGATTCACTGAGAAGTTCATGATAGCCATCTTGTAAATCCTCAAATTCAGAATTTACCTCATAATCTGAGTCAGTGTCTCTAAGTAGACATTTGAGCTCTTCATCTGATTCTTTGTCCAGATCTTCCCAAGTGATCATCTTTTTGAGAGGTGGCATTCTATCACCTGCTGTTCTGATTGCTACTTTCTTAGCTCTTATTTTATTCCAAAATCTTCTCATCTTTCTGGTTGCCTCAAACTTCTTCATATTCATCATCATTTTGAGAATGTTGATCTATTGGTGTATTTGAAGATGGAAGGTTGTCGACATTGTTAACTGATATTTCTTCAGATGTTTCTTTGACAATAGCATCTTCATCATATAGTTCTTCAAATCTGATCCAGATATCTTTTACAGTTTCACAGCTGCTTACTTTGTCATATTCAGACCTGCTAAGAGAACATACAAGAAGATATTTTGCTTTGGCATTAAGTTTAACCATATTATTGTGTTCTGATGTCCATCTGCTTCTTGGAATAGCATTTCCACTTTCATCAGTTGGACTGTATGGTCCTTGAGATATGATTTCCCATAGATCTAGATCAGTTGACTCTATGAACATCCTCATCTTACTCCTCCAGTACTTATAGTCTTTTCCACTGAACACGGGTGGTTTACTGAGATATATATCCTGATTGTACATATTGTTGCTTGAGGCTCCTTCACTTGCCATTCTTCATAATCTTTTCCTCTACACTGTGAGGTGCTCAACCCAAAGGCTGAGTTATGATACTAACTGAAATGGCACAAAACAACACGAGAAGGGGGGTTGAATAGTGTTTTCGAAAATCAGAGTTTAAGAAGAACAAAACAAAATCAGTGAATGAAAGTGGCTCTTAGAATAGACGTCTTTCACAACACACTGATCAACAACTATATAACACGCCCGAGTTAGTTACTTAAAACAGATAAACAATTGAATAATAAAGTGAAGGATAGAGAGAGTGTATACTCAGTGATTTATCCTGGTTCACCCACAAACCTTGGGCTACATCCTGTCCTTGGTTTTACCAAGTTTTAACACTATAACTGATCAAGGTTATAGACGAGTATTATTTGCACACCTAGATTCTCCAGGCTCAACCACAAGTATTGTTTGCACACAGCCTCTTCAGGCTCAACAAGTATTCTTGAAACAAGCCTTTTCAGGCTCAGAGAATTTTGAGAGAGTATGAAGCACAACTTCAAAGTTACAAAGCAATTCAACCAATCTTTAAACACTACAGAGAGTGAATATGAACTTGGAGCTTGGTGAGTTGCAAACGAGTTCTTCTTCAAATGATTTTTCAGAATGAGAAGAAGATATGTGAGTGATGAGAGCTTTCAGCTATTGATTTGATAAGATGAGTAATGTTATTTGAGTAATATAGATTTTCAACTTATGAGTAATTTCTCTGGTTGCTTATCACTGTATCACATCACTATCTATTCAGTCTTCACTTCATCTACTATTTATAACTTGATCACAAAGATCCGTTGAGATGCAATTGAGAGTCTTCAGCTTTGTTCTTTAGGAAATAGACATTCTGACTTGATAACAAATGCTTTGAAGAACGTTGGAGATTCCTTGTTAACATCTGAGTATAGCAGATATGCTTTTCTGGCTTTGGACAACGTTCTTTCCTTATTTGTGCAACACTTAGAAAGGCTCAGATAAAGTAGCTTTTCACTTACTTACATAAGGAATGCTTTTTGTAGCTTTGACCTTTTGTCTTTTCTCCTTTCTCTGATTTCGATTGAAGATGAGAAATATATTAATAAACTTCTTTCAAGTTTAATTAACTATATTTCAAATCACTCTTCACTTTTTAATCAGGGATTAAGTGATTCCTTCATATAGAGTTTTTTCTCCTTGGCACGTGCTTCAATAACACAGAGGTGACTTAGTGTTTCACATCTTCGAAGCTTGTGGATGTTTGAATATCTTTTGAATCAAAATGTTAATTTGACAGACAAGTGGTTCTGACTTTGTCAGAGGCTTAGACGTATACTGAGAGAGATAGACGCTTCAGTGAAGTGAGACTTCTTGATCTGTAATATTGATCCTTCTTCTTTCTACTTTCTTCAGAAGATAGTGTTTGTATTCTTCGAATACTTTGATCATTAATTTGACTGATAACTTCAACCTTCTTGGTTTTAAGCATAGTTAGTCAAGTAAGAACGAACAGTCTTCCATAAGAATATTGCTTGATACTTTCTTTTCTTTCATTTGCTTATGAATGGATAAGTCTTTTTCCTTTAGCTTTCAGTGAAGATGACAATCATTGATTGCTTTGCTTTGATACTGCTTCTAGCTATTCATCTTCATAGTTTGATAAGTCTAACAGCTATTGATGTAGGCTTTAGTGAATCAGGCTTTAGACGCATTGTACTTTAGACAGCTTTGAGTCAGACGCTTGTATGCAACCTTTTGATTCTTTCATAATCTTTTGTTGACTTGTTATGCTAAGATAGAATGCTTTGTCTACGCAACTCAAGTAGATGATTAGCAACATTCAGATGATTCAATGTAAAATTAATTGCTTAAGGTTTGGGTTCATCAAAACACACAAGGGCCACAGGAGTGTGAGTCAGACGCATGACGAGTCAGACGCTTTATGACTTAACAGGCAACTCCCTTGAAGGGCTGACCTATTACCGACGGAAAAGGTAGTCGGTAAACTTACAGTGGCCTTTTTTCGTCGGTAGATTGGAACCCAAATTACCGATAGAAATGTCCGTCGGTAAACTTTTAATGATTACCGACGAACATTTTCGTCGGTAATCTTAATTTATTTTTTTAAAATTAAAATTAATTATATTTTTCCTTTAATTTAATTTTTTAATTATTAATTATTACTTTTATTTTATTTATTTTATTTTATTTATTTTAATTATTAATTAAAATTAAAAATTAAAAATTTAATTAAAATAAAATAAAAACATCAATATCCATACATAAATCCATACAAAATAACCCTACAGCTATAACTATCCTAATAATCCTCATCATAATAACCATCATCGTCCTGGCAGGGGGGAGAGATTTGGCGTAAAATGACCATCAGGCTGCGGCTGAGACGACACACCGGCATCCTGCTCCTGGGTAGCTTATTTGTTTTGCCTTTTCATTGCTATATCTTGCTGTTTTTTTTCCTTACAATAATTAAATGACAAAACTAAAAATGTTTTATTTTTAGTGATGTTTGTTTGGATTGTCCTTTTAGTTTGGGTTTTCCTTTTATTTAAATAAGAAAAATTAGTTGTACATACATTTTAACTCATGTTATTCTTGTATATGTTTCACTAACAATGTTTTTGTTTCCTCCTCCTTTCTTTTCTTTAACAATAGGGTAGATGACTTATAACCATTTTTATATATACCTATGTTTTTGTTTTGCAGGTTTTTCTTGTCTTTTCTTTTCTTTTCTTTTTTTTAAGTGTTACAGGTTTGTATGCCCCCTTCACACACATCACTGTCACATATTGCACACACACTTAGCTCTATACTCGAGCTTGCTCAAAAACCCAAGGATTAGGCGGTGCTCCGACATTGTCATTGAAGAGGTCTTTTACCTCCCTGATACTTGTCGGTTCACCACTCAGATTGTACATGATATCATGGAATAGTCATATTGAGAGGGTTTATCCCTACTTGTCGCTAGATTCATCAATCAGATCCTTACAAGGGCAATATGGGGACCATGACTTTTAAAGGTCTAGACCCGTCCCAATTTTCACTAATAGAGCAAACCTAGTGGCTGACCTGTTTAGAGTCCTAACCTTAGGGTGTGTCCATCCTTAGGTTTTACCTGGCTTAGGACAAAAGGGGGCGTACTTTTCTTTCCTCTCTCTATCACCATAAGCATAAATTGTCATACATATTCATTGTGAATATTCACAAAACTAGGGGCGTCTCATTGCTGCCTCAAACCCGAATGACATATTCGAATATTATTTCACATCTAATAGGCGATATGTCATAACGTAGGTGATGCATTGTCAGCATACCCGTCAGGGTTTTCAACCCCATTGGGTCTCATACAACATGAATCATGCAAGATATATTTGTTTCACTATACTTATTTTTGTTGGAAGACTTTGGTATTCATCTTATAGCAAGAAAATGGAAAATTTTGGTTCCGAAAAGAGTACTAGCAATGGAAAATAAATACGAGGACATGATGGATAAGCTCCAATGTCACACTTCCCAGCTGGTGGAGCGATTTGAAGAAGCATCCATCCACATTCGTATGAACCATTTCCTTCAGATACCACCAAAGGTGACCGAGTTCTTCAATCATTTTGGAAAACTTGCCAAAGGGTTCAGGAAAAAGAAGATGAAATTCTTAACATAGTGCTTTGTGGAAACTATCAATGTGATCAAAGGCTCATGATTTGTATCGAAATATTTGTAATGGAATGGAAGTTTTCATCAATGTCTGTCGAGTGTTTTTTTAGATGATATCTATCGAGGAGTGCATTCTCCCTTAGATACGTCATCAACTATATTTTTACCCTAAAAACGACGTGTTTTATGCGTGAAAATAAGGATGTTGCTAGTACGGGTGTGGTCTATCGAGGAGTGGATTCTCCCTTGGACTTGACACCAACTGCATTCAAGCTAGAGGGAACCATACCACTAGATTTGATTGCCGGATAAGTATTCTTGCTATGGGTGTATACGACAGTCTTCCTAAGAGCACTCTCGCGATCAAACAAAGGGTGTTAACTTGCACATGCATACACACACACAAAAATTTTGGGTTTACTAATGAGATTCTAGGATGCTTTACAGAGTCACATCCTTCTGAGGATTCGGGAACCATTGCCCGCATGCTTGAGGAAGGAAGAAACTTAGCTCTGAAATAGATGAAGTTCTCAATAATTGGCGATCTGAACCGTTTGTTGATGTTATTTCCATGAAGTAATTATCTTATTGTACTAAATTTGAACTGACGTTTACTTTGTTTGAGACATGAATGAGAATGTAGCACTTTGTCTGGTGTTTTCCTTTTGGTTCCATCGTTTCTCTATCTTTCATTTCTTTACTTTGTTTAAACTTTTCTTTCATGAATAAGACTCTTGCCTACACTTCTCCTATTCTCGACTTTTTTTTCTTCCAGGAATACTTCTTTCACTAAAGATTTACCTCAGGAGAGGGACTTTGAAAACTCATTTATTGATTCCCTCGCGGCCGTTGATGAATACAACCTTGAATCAGATGAGGAAGAAGAAGACGTTGAAGAGTTCTTAAAGATGGTGAAACAGTCAAAAGAAGGGATTAGCTCGAATGATGAGGTTGCAGAAGTGATCAATATGGGAACCGAGGAAGATAAAAAGGAGTTGAAAATAGTGGATAACCCAGAGCGTGAAGAAATGGTTGCACTATTCAGAGAGTATTTGGATGTTTTTGCATGGTCCTACAGAGATATGCCAAGTTTAGATCCTGAGATAGCATCGCGTAAAATTCCCTTGTACCCAGATGTGGTTCCAAAGAAGCAATAATTAAGGAGGATGCATCCTGAGATGTCGTTGAAGATCAAGGAAGAAGTGACCGAGCAGTTAGAGACTGGCTTTCTGGAAGTAGCTAGACACCCGGAATAGGTAGCTAATATTGTTCCAGTACCAAAGAAGGATGGAAGGGTCAGAATGTTCGCGGACTATCGAGATCTGAATAAAGCCAGTCCAAAGGATGATTTCCCGCTACCTAATATTGATGTCCTCATAGACAGTACAACCAGAAGTCATAGGTTTTCTTTCATGGATGGGTATTCTGGGTACAATCAGATCCTCGTGGATGATGATGACAAAGAAAAAACAACTTTTATCACTCCTTGGGGAACTTTTTGTTACAAAGTGATGCCTTTTGGGCTGAAGAATGCTGGGGACACTTACCAACGTGCTATGGTAGCATGGTTCTTGAGTCATTTTCATCCTCCCCTTGTGTCATTGATATCTTTCAAAAAATCAAGAGTTATCATATCATTATCATGAAAAAAAAATCATCTTGCATTTATTATAAGTTCAAGTATGTCTTTTCAATGCAGTCATACTTAGGTATCTGAGAAAAAAAATTACATATCAGAGAAAAATTTTTACAGCAAATGCAAGACAGAATTAATGGTTGTATGGTTCATCATTCTCCTCCTTTGTCATTATCAAAAAGAAACTATGGAGAATATTGAAATCAAACTGAAAAATAGTCTTGCATTCATTGATAATAAATCATTTCAGAAGTTATGCAATACATCAAAACATCCAAAACACTAAAATAAAACAGGAATTACAGACACCTAAGGACACTTAGTCTAAACCGATACTAGATAAAAGCATCTTGCCCATGTCCTTCATAATTTTCAGCAACTTGTGCTGCCTTGCTTGCCATCTGTTATCAATTATTTTGAGGATCAATTATGCCAAGTTCCCTTCTTATAAAGAAGAAACTCTACTTATTAAGTGGTTTGGTGAATATATTAGCTAATTGCTTGGTTGTATCTATATGTCTAATCACAACATCACCACTTTGAATATGATCCCTGATAAAATGATGCCTAATTTCAATATGCTTGGTTCTTGAGTGCATAATTGGGTTCTTTGTTAGATTAATTGCACTAGTGTTATCACACTTTATTGGTACATGATCTAGATAAACACCATAGTCAATTAATTGTTGTTTCATCCATAGGATTTGAGCACAACAACTCCCAGCTGCAACATATTCTGCTTCAGTTGTGGATAAGGCCACACTAGTTTACTTTTTACTAAACCAGGACACTAGGGAATTTCCTAATAAATGGCATGTTCCACTTGTGCTCTTCCTATCTAACTTGCATCCAGCAAAGTCAGAGTCGGAATATCCTATTAATGTGCAAGTGGATCCCTTGGGATACCACAACCCCATTTCTTTTGTTCCTAAAAGATACTTCATGATTCTTTTAACTGCAGTAAGATGTGATTCTTTAGGATTAGCTTAATACCTTGCACACATACACACACTAAACATTATATCTGGCCTACTTGCAGTAAGATAAAGTAAGGATCCGATAGTACCTCCATACTTGGATACATCTATAGATTTACCATGTTCATCTTTGTCCAAGTAGCAGGCTGGACTAATTGGTGTTGCCATTTCCTTTGCGCTTTCGATTCCAAACTTCTTTAGTAGTTCCTTGCAATACTTTGTTTGGCTTATGAAGGTTCCTTCTTGGCATTGTTTAATTTGAAGTCTAAGAAAGAAGGTAAGCTCTCCCATCATGGACATTTCAAATTCACTTTGCATTAGTTCACCAAATTCCTTGCATAAAGACTCATTAGTAGCACCAAAAATAATGTCATCAACATATATTTGAACAAGTAAGATATTGTGTGCTTTTGTTTTAGTAAACAGTGTTGTATCAACTTTTCCTCTTTTAAAGCCTTTCTCTAGGAGAAAATTGCTTAACCTCTCATACCAAGCTCTAGGAGCTTGCTTGAGTCCATAAAGGGCTTTAGTCAGTTTATAGACATGATTTGGGAACTCACTATCAACAAAGCTAGGGGTTGGCTTACATATACTTCCTCTTGTATTATTCCATTTAAAAGGCACTCTTCACATCCATTTGGTACAGTTTAAAGTTCATTATACATGCATAGGCTAAGAGCATTCTTGTGGCTTCTAATCTAGCTACGGGAGCATATGTTTCATCATAATCAATTCCTTCTTCTTGATTATATCCCTTAGCTACTAGTCTAGCCTTGTTTCTTACTATTATTCCATTCTCATCCATTTTGTTTCTAAACACCCATTTAGTTCCGATTATTTGGTTACTTTTGGGTTTTGGAACTAAATTCCAAACTTTGTTCCTTTTAAATTGATTTAACTCCTCTTGCATTGCAATCATCCAATGTTCATCATTAATAGCATCATCAACACATTTGTTTATATTAGAGATACAAACGCCATGGTATTGCAAATATTCCTTAAAGAGTTTCTAGTGGTTACCCCTTTGGTGATCTCACCAATGATATTGTCTAGGGGATAATTCTTTGAAACTTGCAACTCCTTAGGAAGATTTTCTTGTTGAAGTTCTGGTTGAGGTTCTTTATTGCTCTCTTCATCTTATTTTTCCTTGTTGCTCTCCTTTCCTTCATCAGATTTCACCTCATCTTCAAGAGTTTCTGCATCATCAAAGATGTCATTTCCCAACCTTTTGGGGTTAGACTCATCAAATGTTATGTGAACTGATTCTTCCATTGATAAAGTACGCTTATTAAACACTCTATATGCTTTGCTAGTTAATGAATAACCTAGGAAAATACCCTCATCAGCTTTGGGATCAAATTTCCCAAGATTATCCTTGCTATTATTTAGCACAAAACACTTACAACCAAAGACATGAAAATGAGAAATGTTAGGTTTTCTTCCCTTGTAAAGTTCATATGGAGTTTTCTTCAAAATTGGCCTTATTAGAACTCTATTTAAAACATAACATGCAGTACTCACAGCATCAGCCCAAAAATACTTTGGTAAATTAGAGTCACTTAATATGGTTCTAGCAATTTCTTCGAGTGACCTAATTTTCCTCTCAACTACTCAATTTGTTGTGGAATTCTAGGTGCAGAAAAATTGTGTTTTATACCATGTTCATCACAAAAGTTATCAAACTCCTCATTTTGGAATTCTCCTCCATGGTCACTCCTAATTGAAACAATTTTCACGTCTTTCTCATTTTGAGCAACCTTAGCCGTTTTCTTAAAAGCTTTAAAAGCTTCATTCTTTTGTGCTACGAAAAAGGTCCAAGTGTATCTAGAGAAGTCATCAACAATTACAAGAGCATAAAGATTTCCACCAAAGCTTTTTGTCCTGGAAGGTCCAAAAAGGTCCATGTGTAGCAATTGTAAGGGTCTACTAGTTGAAACAATGTTTTTAGCCTTAAATGAGGTTTTCACTTGTTTACCCTTTTGGCATACATCACATAAGCCTTCTTTAACAAACTTTTTATTTGGTAAACCAATTACAAGTTCTTTGGAAATCAATTTATTCAAGTGATCCATACGAATGTGAGCTATTCTCCTATGCCAAAGCCAATTTTCATCTTCTTTGGAAATTAGGCAACATGCAACATTGGAAATTAAATTGTCTATGTCTAGCATATAGATGTTATTGATTCTATTTCCAATCAATTTTATGTTATTATCATGAATAGATTCGATCATACCCAAATTTGAGTTAAAGTTTACCTTGTAGCCTTTATCACATAATTGGCTTATACTTAGTAGATTGTGTTTGAGCCCTTCCACATAGAGAACATCCTCAATCTTGATTGTTGGACATTTTCCTATTGTTCCAACACCAATAATTCTTCCTTTGTTTTTGTCTCCATAGGTGACATTTCCACCTTCCTTGGGAGTGAAAGATGTAAATTTTGTGATGTCTCCGGTCATGTGTTTGGAGCAGCCACTGTCCAAAAACCAGCTTGAGGTTTTGGCCTTCAAACACACCTACAAAACAGATTTTTTTTTTTTTATACTTTTCCTTTAGGTACCCAAATCTGGTTGGGTCCTTTGGTGTTAGTAGCAACATATGTGCCTTTTGGAACCCAAATTTGTTTAATGTCAACATGTATGTTCTTTCTAAGTCTACAGGTAGCAGTTGTATGACCTTTCTTTAGACAATAATAGCATTTAACAAAAGGACTAGTTGAGGAAATAGGTGCAACAAAAAGTTTTTTAAAAGATTTTTCATATACCATTGGCTTATATCCAATTCCAGCTTTGTCATACACACCCTTTTGTTGTCCTAATATGGCATTCAAGTTATCTCTACCCAAAGTAAACTTAGATAGAGTTATATTCAGTTTTTCAACTTCCTTTTCTAGTGTAGTGCATTTGGTGCAAATTGAACTTGATGCAAGTAATTGTGAATTTTCAGCTTCTAGTTCTTTAAGCTTTATTTGTAAAGATGTAGAGTCGCTACATTGTTTTGCGATGATCTTCCTAGAAGATATAAGTTGTTTACCAATTTTAACATATTCTTCATGCAATTCATGAAAAGCATCTTGTAACTCATCATAGGTAGGAGAAGAATCATTTACCTCGGTTTCACTATCATTTTGTTGATTTGCCATGAGACATTGGTTGGCTTCTTCATTTTCAGATTCACTACTTGTAGAATCCATATCATTTTCTTCCCAAGCTATGTATGCTCTTCTAGGCTTTCTTCCTTTCTTCTCTTTGTTGTCATTCTTCTCATACTTTTCTTTCTTTTGTAGCTTTGGACATTCATTTTTGTAGTGTCCAAGCTTTCACATTCAAAGCATTTGATTGTTAAGGAAGAGCTTTCACCTTTGTTCGTGTTCTTTTTGGTAGGAAAACTGAATTGCTTCTTGTTTCTATTCTTTTTGATGAATCTACTAAATTTCCTCACAAGCAATCCCATGTCTTCTTCTTCGGATTCTTCACTTTCATCAAGGTGTTCATCTTCATCACTTTCTATTGATTCTTTGGAGATATGAGCCTTGAGTGAGAGTCCTTTCTTCTTTTTCTCCTTATCTTCATGACTTTTCAATCTATTGAGTTCCAATTCGTGTTCTTTCAACTTGCCAAATAAAGTAGCAATCTGCATGGTGTCTAGATCCTTTGCTTCAGCAATTGCAGTAATTTTTGGTTGCCATTCACGACTCAAACATCTCATTATCTTGTTAATATTTTTCTCATCCGTGATTGTATGTCCGAGTCCTTCTAGCTGGTTTACAATGTGTGTAAACCTTTTTTGCAGTTCGTCTATCTCCTCACCATTCTTCATGTGAAAGAGTTCATATTCATGGACTAGTGCATTCATTCTTGTTCTTTTCACATCGTTGGTTCCTTCATGAGTGAGTTGAAGAGTATCCCACATTTGCTTTGCCGTTTTGCAATTAGAGACCCTAAAAAAATCATCATAATTCAAAGCAGCTGTTATAATATTTTTTGCCTTAGCATTATAACCAACTCTTCTTTTATCATCATCATTCCAGTAATCTTTTGGTTTAGTTTGTTTATTTCCCTTAGCATCAAGAATAAATGGAACATAGGGACCATTTTCAACAGCATCTAATACATCTAAACCTGCAGCCTCAAGAAAAATAAGCATTCTCTCTTTCCAATATATGTATTGGGAGCCATTAAAGGCAGGGGGTCTAGTGAGTGAGGCCCCATCACCTAGGATATCATTTGTAGCCATCTCTTGAAGCTGTTAAGCTTTGTAACAAAAGTTTTAGCCCTGATGCCAATTGTTGGTAGTGGCTACGATCTCAAGAGGGGGGGTGAATTGAGATATTGAAAACTTTTTCAACAATTTAAAGAAAAACAGTGTTTTCTTAAAGAAAATTGGTTTTCACTCAATTTTAATTCCCAAGAATCAGGTTATGTAACGAGTGATGATGTTAAGAAGAATTATAAGAAGAAACAACAAGTTTAGCATAGATTGCAGATCAAAGATTCAAGTTAACAAGTATTCTTAAAAAACTCATTCACAACACACAAGTGCATATAACAAGTATATGGAGTTTAGAGATGAGAAGAACACGCAAACCGATTTATCCTGGTTCGTCTACCTCCTCTGGTAAGCCTACATCCAGTCCCACACCTCTGTGGTTTTCTCCACTATAATCAGTAATTACAAAATTCCAATTACAGCAACACAAGGATAACCTCCTTGCTCAAAAATTCACCAGAAAGCACACTTGCTTTTCTATACCCAAGGATCCCTTCTATCCTTGTTTAAACCTAAGAGATACCCTCTCTTAATCACACTAATTCACAGAAAGAATTGAGTAGAAGAAAGACTCTAAAAGTATGATTATACAAATTGAAGTTCTAAGTAATATCACACTTTTCTTCTCAAAGATGAAGCACTTTTGGAAGCTTTTGAATCTTTCGTATTTTCACAATTAGAATGAGAAAGGTTTTTTTTTTTTTGAAAAGTGTTCCTTTGATCTCTCTTTATATAGAAGACAAATTATAGTCGTTGGGATCAATTAAAATAGATTTGGATCTGATTTAATAAAATTTGTTTTCTTGATTCTTGTTCTTGAAATAAGATTCTGTTGGTTCTTGTAGAGTTTGCGTCCTTCTTGAAAATAACCGTTTCCATCTGAAAGGATAGCCGAGTTTATTTGAAGAGTAAAATAACCGCTTCCATCTGAAAGAATAGCCAAAGAGTAAAATAGCCGCATCCATTTTGCCACGTCAGTAGACGGGAGTGCTAACACAAGGTAATTGGACGGGCTTCAACTTGTAGACGAGCTTCATATGCCATGTCAGTGGACGGAGCTTCTCATTGAGATCTTAGTAAGTCCAAAGCACGTAACCTTAGTAGACGAGCTCCATTTGCCACTTTTAGTAGACAAGCTCTTCTTTTTACTTCAGTAGACGCGCGCTTTTGTTACTTTCAGTAGACGAGCTCCATGTGCCACATTAGCAGACAAGCGCTTCTTGTTACTTTGAGTAGACGCGCTCTTCTTGTTACTTCAGTAAACGAGCTATATGTGCCACGTCAGCAGACGAGCACTTCTTGTTACTTTTTAGTAGACGCGCTCTTCTTGTTATTTTTAGTGGACGTGCTCTTCTTGTTCCTTCGTTGGACGTCTGCTTGTTTCACTTTGTTGGACGTCTGCTTGTTTCACTTTGTTGGACGTCTACTTATTTTACTTTGTTGGACGTCTGCTCATTTTACTTTGTTGGACGTCTGCTCGTGAGTGATCTTGCATGCAACTTAACACGTAACAAGTACATAGTCAAAATCAAAAATCTTATGCAAAATACACTTTGTTTGTCATACATCAAAACATGAATGAGGGCTTAGTCTTACAAAAAGGGTTTTTCACAAAAATTTAGGGAAACTTTGTTTTTCTTAGAGGATCATGAAATTGAACTTAAAAATAACCAATTACAAGTCCTAATTACACTAAAACTGAACCAATTTCATGATTAAAGTAAAATGAGAAGTTAGGTTTTTGAGTGAAATTGGGGAAAATTAAATCTAACCAAAGGACAATGAAATTAGTTGAGGGAAACACTAACTCAGAGTCCCAGTTGCATAAAATATGGTTCAATTTCAAAATCCAAAACCAAAAATCAAATGATAGGGTTAGGGTTTCAAAATCAATTTGGGGATTTTTGAATATGAACACAATAGGTGAGATTTCACTCACCCAAGGAAGAAGAAGAAGATGTGGTGGTTTTGTGATGCCTTGCGCGGCGGCGGACGGTGACGACACGGCGGTTGGTGGTGGTTCTACATCAACCAAGACCAAAGAAGTGAATGAAAGCATAAAAGAAAGGAGAAATGAAGATCTAGTACTCAAGGGGGTGGAACCACTATGAGCGACGCTTACCGTTGCGGGGAGACGGCGGTTCGACGCAGAACTGCGGCGGCTCCGTTTCGCTGCTCCGGCGACAAGTTTCGCGGTAGAGGACACGTACAAGACAACAGCGCCGTCGTCTCCTCCCGTGGACGGCTCCGAGCGGCGGTGCAGGGGCGTGGTCGCGTGGCTGTGTAGGGGTGAAGGAGGAAGAAGATGAAGTTATGGGGAGGGAAGAAGAAGATGTTGTGTTCTGATGTTGAAGAAGAGATAATAAAAGGGAAAGAAGAAATAAAGAGGGGGCGTGCGTGCGTGAAAAAGAAGAGGAGAGAGTATTTTTTTAAATTTTATTTTTTTTAAATGAGGATAGGTACATAATTAAGTGGTTAAAATTGGGTCTAGAAAAATTAATTAATATGGGTCCTTGGATCTAAAAATAATGAGTGATAAATATATACTTTCAAAATTCAAATTAGAGTAAAGATTGATAGTTGAATTGATCAACCAAGAAAATCAATGATCCAAAATTAATCTCTGATTAATTCTAAATCAATTTATTTTCAAATCTAAAATTAAATAGAGTAAAATATGAACATAATTTTATTTCAATCCTATTATTTAAAATATTTTTTAAACAAATACTAATAGTGACAATAACAGAATATTATTGTATAGCAAGCGTGCTTACACTGAAATAAGGCAGTGCTAACACACCCAATAAAATAAATTTAAAAGAGTAAATAAAATTACTCAAGATTAAGCGTCATAAAATAAACAAAAATAAACGTCCAAATGATTATTATTCCAATAAAAATAATATAAATAGATATATTTTACCAATATTGAAAAATCGTAAAAACCGGGGTGTTACAAAATTCATTTGGGAAAAAAATTATTATATAATTAATAATAAAACTATCTATTAATAAATAATAAAAAAGCAATCATACTTTGATATTGAACACTATTTTAAATCTGTATGATCCTGTTATTTAGGGTAAGTTATAATCTTGGATTGTTATGTTCAATTTAAGTATCAGATTATTTCTTCTTTTATTAATTTCTCGTTTTCCGTAAGTTTTTATTTCTCTTGGATTTAAAGTAACAATTTGAATTAAAAAAATTGGTATAAAGAATAAAAAATCATAAAGCTATTATAAAAGCAATAAATATTACGAATCAAAGGTAAAGAAAATGGAAATAAATAATAAATATCAAACATATAATTATTAAATAATAGAAATAATTGTTAAATAAAGAAAAGAAAATCTTCAAGCTGGTAGTGGCCCGGCGCTTCTGTCAATTATCGCAAATATAGTCCACGCTAGTCACACGTGTGACTAATTCAATTGTGTGCCGTAAAACCATCCAACCAATTATTTATACTCCACCAGATTAAATAGTATTAATAAAAATCAATATTAAATTGTTAAAAAACGCAAAATAGGAGCTAGAAGCTGGAGGTTGGACACGCCGGTAACACGTGTCACCGTCGGGTTGGTGAACAGTAAACTAATGCTCTCCATTGTTTGCACTAGATTAAATAGTTTCAATAAAAAATAATATTAATTAATATTAATTTGTTAAATTAGTTGAAAAAGGAGGAGGAAATTTTAGACGGGACCCAGTCGAGACACGTGTCACGTCGTCATTCGATTACAACATGCTCCAAAGCTGCAACACTTTCCCCAAATAATGACCCCAAATGGTAAGAATTAATAAATGCCTGTAATAAAAGACAAAATTTAAATTAAAAGAAAACAAAAAAATAAAGTATTAATAAAAAATTATTTTTTAAATAAAATAAAGATTTTAATTTAATTTTTTTAATTCAAAAGTTTTTTTCAAAAAAAAATAATTAAAAAAATATTTTCTAAAAAAATCCAAAAAAGATTTTAAAATTTTGAATTAAACAAATATTTTTTTAATTTATAATTTTTTTGATAACTACAAATTATTTTTTAAGAATTGTAACTTAAAAAATAATTTAAAAATATTTAATTAAATTTTTTAATGAAAATATAATTTTAAAAATACTTTTGTATAAAAAAATTAATTAAGCTAAAAAATCAATTTTAAAAATTTTTAATTTAAAAAATAATCAGAAC
Organism: Sophora flavescens; assembly: GCA_030762895.1. Taxonomy (NCBI): domain Eukaryota; kingdom Viridiplantae; phylum Streptophyta; class Magnoliopsida; order Fabales; family Fabaceae; genus Sophora; species Sophora flavescens. The sequence goes on along the minus strand of CM061064.1, from coordinate 167,408,486 downwards.
AATAATCTATACAAATAGATAATGGGAGAGTTCAAAAAATACAGTTTTTTATGTCAACTTTTTTATATTACAAAAATACCCCTAGAAACTTTAGCATATATTCCATTAACTTAAATGCTTTGGCATCTGACTCAAAAAATTTTTTAAAAAAAAATTAAAAAAAATAAACCACTCACTTCAAAAACATAACCGTAAAGGTCAAATTATAGGTACGGTTAAAAACTGCAAACAAATTCCAGATATCTATACTAATATATAATGGGAGATTTGAAGTTTTGGTGTCCTACTTTTAATATTACTAATTTGCCCTTAAAACCTTGGTTGATATTGTTTTTACAATGGCAAAATTGACCCTAGCAGATAACAAGAAGAAAAAAAAAACCCGACTAAAACTGTTTTACATAAATTTTAAAATTTAAAATTGGCATAACTGCTTTTTTTTCCAATTAAGCACTCGGAAACCCTCTTCTTCCACTATCTCCTCCACCGTTTTTCCAATTATGCGAACGAACGTTAAACCGGAAGACGGTGGCACAGAGGAGAGTGAGAAGGGCACAGAAGCCGGAAGACGGTGGCTCGGAGGGAGGCGAGGTGGCTATACGGTGGCGTTTGATTGGCGATGTGAAGTGTCCTCGGTCACATCTGGTGTATGATGGAATGGTGACGCCTGGGTGTGCGTCTGGACGATGGAGAATGATCAGAGCGGAGACCGCAGAAGGGAGGCGACGGTGGGAGGGTATATTGTGGATCTGTTTGGTTGGCAGTGCGCGGTGGCAAACGGAGTAGCTGAAGGCCAACGATGACTGGGTTTGCTTTTAAGGTTCATATTCACTCACTCAATTTATCTTTTCTTCCCCCCATTTTCTGAATGGCACCAATTTCTCCAAATTCCCCCCCATGAATCAAACGTCTCGCTGTGGCAAAGATGGATGAATAGGTTAACATTTCAAGCGGATAGATTGATTTAGTTTGACTTTGATTTTCTTCAGTTTCTGGTTAGGAACCAAAGCAGTGGAATGGAAGAATTTGTTGATTGTGAATTAAATTTCTTCTACTCATCATGGAGGACTCCCGACAACGAAACAAAGTGCACTGCCTTGGTTAGCGTTTGATGATTCCAAAGGTAGTTTCACTTTCCCAATTTTTTGTTCACTTTGATATTACACTTCAATCAAATTCTGGGTTTCTCTCTATATCATTCTTTCACCGTATTCCCCAAATCTTAGTACCATTTTGGGGTGTCAAACAATCTCACAATTTAACCTGTCACAGTTTCCCCAAATCTTAGTACCATTTTTACTCTTTAATCAAATGCTAAGTTTTGTGTTGGTCTTACTCATTTTCAATTTAAAGGTTAATTTTTTATTGCCAACTTTGGTGTTTTTGTTTCTATCATTAATTCTTGAAGTACTAAATTTCGTTGACAGTAACTTTAGTTGAAGATACAAGATTGTCAAGGCTGGAGCAGGGAGGAACCATACAATGGTTGTTACAGAGGATAAAAATTACATAGCCTTTGGATGGAACAATCATGGATAGCTTGGTTCAGGTTGTGTTAATTTTAATTTAAAGATTTTTTTACACCAATTTTAATTTAAAGATGGGTATGTGGTTGTTTTAGTTGGGTATTTTTTTCCATGCATCCTTTGTGCTGATAATTTTATTATAGGACATGCATTGGAAACTTCTCTGGTTTCCACATCAGGGAAAATGATGTTGTCCGATCCTTAGAATTCTGAGTTTCTCTTTGCAGAAATGTTTGAATATTTACTTTTCTGTTATATCATAGTGGCAAAGGATGCATTGCCTGTATAAACTTACAAAGGACCTTTAGCTATGCTTTAGATGTTGCATTTTTCGATTCTTGAATTCATGATGCAATTTTATAATTGATATTTTTATTTTTATTTTATTTTCGTTTCTTTTGTGTCTGTGTCTCCTCTTTTCTCTTTTCTCTTCTCTCCGCCTTTGGATTCTTATGGAATAAAACTCCTCGCAGTTTTTGCCAATGACACAAAACTTTGTCTGAACAAATAATATACGTCACCTTTTTCAAACAATAAAATAATAAATAAAATAAACAAATATTCATTGCACTACTACTTGCAGTTATCAAAGCAGAACAAAATATCTTTTCCTTTTTTAGTTTTTAAAGGCATATGGTGAAAATTCTTTTTTTGACCCACCTCTCTTGATACCACACGATTCTAATTTCCGAGCCTAGACTCTAGATGATTGTGATTTCAGGATAGAGGTCATTTTGTCGATAAGTATAATTCAGAAAAGCCATGGACCCTGTAGCATGGAATGTCGACAAGTTATTAAAATTGTTTTATTTTGTGTACAATACATTTTATTGAAAGAATATGCTGAATGCATTTTGAAAATTTAGTGAAGTTTGGAGCCTGAGCCTGCCGGAAATGATTGTAATGTTATGAAGAGGATATGATTCTTGAGTTTAATGTATTTGTGAGGTTAACAATTAGAATTTACTTTGGTATAGGCTTATATACTGGAACAAGTGTAATTGATGCCACTTCATTCGCGTTAAAGATTTTTTTCCCTTTTGTGTGATCCTTTCAATTTTGGTACTCTATTACAATATTTTTACTTGATTCAGGACAAAATTTATGCTATACAGAAGCAAAGATAGAAAATTTTCATTTATTTTTGTGGTGTAATTGGTGTGTATTTTCTTTTTTGTTTCTATTAGCCTTAGAACTCCATTGGTATATGGATTTTTACATGCATGCTTGATTGATGCTATATCTTGGCATGGCATGAATGTGAATTTCAATTGTCTCATGGTTCTAGAGACCTAAGCTCTGTTAGATTCTGTTTGCATGCTTAATAATAAGTTTCTAAGTTGATGGAAATGATGGTTTGGTCACTTGAACCAAATTTGAAGCATGCATGTCACTCAAAAGTGTTGAAAGATGACGCCTTTGGTGTTTTCTGTTTGATGATGCTTTTGATTGGATTTATTCAAGGAGTTTCCATTATGACTTCTGGAAAAACAAAAATACACTACAAAAAAAAGGGTGTTTAGCGACCGAAGAAATCGGTCGCTATACATCAAAATTTGGTCGCTAAATAGGTTAACGACCGAATTAGCGACCGAATAATGACGGTTGCTAAAACCCTGGTCGCTAAATCATTTAGCGACCGAATTTGTAATCGGTCGCTATTAGTGACCGAATAATTCGGTTGCTAATTTATAAAAATCGATCGCTAAATTGGTCTCCTAAAACCAGTTATGTGACCAATTTTAGCGACCGAAAATTCGGTCGCTAAATTGGCCACCAAATTAAAAAAAAATCAGTAACTAAATGTGTCCCCAAAACTTGTTTTAGGGACCAATTTAGTGACCGATTTCTTTAAAAAACATATAACAAACCAAATATAATTTTTTTATAAGCTAAAGTGTATTGAAAGAGTATAATGGGTACTCTAAACTCATAAACAAAAGAACCAAATACAAGAGGGATAAGGTAGAGATTCAACCAAAGTCGGAGAAGACAATAATGGTTGATATACTAACTATTCTTGTTGACATGTTCGCTAGAAACCAAACCACAAAAATTACCCAGAAATACATCATACCCTGCGAATAAGAAAATAATATACAAGATATAATTCCAAAAAATGATGTTCCCTAAAGCACAAATATTATCTTGACAAACATAACAAACCGTGATCATACGCTTCAAAAGCTGGAGAAACAACAACACCATTAGATACCCAACTGAATCCAATTCATTTTAATTTCTGCATTTCACACATAGCAATCACACTATATGATATTTCAATGCAAACTCAAACTCAACCAATATTATTCAATTGTTACATATCTTGAAACCACATATAACCAAAAGTTCAAAGATACTTGCATGCTTATACCCATTAACAAGAGTTCAACCATTTTTATCATACAAAAATCTAAAATCAACATGCTGGAGTTCAAAACCAATTTACATCTCATACAACAAATAAAATTCAATAACACATTGAGCAATTGATTCAAGCATGTAGTATGTGTGTGTGTTGGTTTTCAATTTTGCAATTTACATTTCTCTAGAATTCATCTCTGAAATTTTATGAGTTGTTATTTATTTATAAACATGGTTGCTAAATTTGCTAGGGAACACCATGGAAGTCACTGAATAAAGAAAAGTAAGCACCAACCAGGAGAGGCTTCTTAGAGCTAACTCAAAAGATTGTGAAGGATATGATCCATCACCAACTTTTTCTAAGCCTCCATCTGCTGGCTGAAAATTCTTCCCTTAGCCTTTCTGTAGTAATATGTTTGTTAAGCCCTGCAAGTTTGAGATTCATAAATAATCAACACATCCAACTAAACATTCAAATTTATAAACAAATTAGTCAAATATTTACTTTACCCAAGAAAGAAAAAAAAGGAAGCAATCAGTTTTTATGTTCTTATTTATTGGGAAAAAAATTAGAAAAGATCGAAACCATCGTAACACTTCCCCACCTTCCTCATTACCATCTTTCTTTCATCTTTATGCACTTCTTAATTAGCAAAGAAAAAAAAATGATGCACTTGTTGCACTTATAGAACCATGGTGATGATTAAACAAAAGAATGATTTCCGCTATTCGAGAACATGATTACATATTAAGTCACCAAAAATTCTTAGAAAATAGAAAATTATTCACATTCAAACAACACATATCAATGCAAACTCATCTATGCTGACTTAAAACAGATTATGAACCTTAACAAGTGTTAAACTTCACATTCAGGTTTTTTTTATTCTCAAAACAACATATCATTATTTTTCCTAACACCAATTAAGTAAAGTAAATAGCTATTATCCATCTTTGAAAAATATTATGCCTTTCATCAATGAGACTTGCTATTACTCAACACAGTAACAAAGAATGAGAAATATGAAACCAATATCGACGAGAGTTTATTCAAATCATGTATATTTCTCCAGCCATCAACAAGCAGTGTAATCAAACTAACATTTTTTAGACAATTAATCAAACAGGATGAAGGCCAATATATGGTAACCCTTATCAATACAAACAAGTTCAATACATATGAAAACAATAAAATAGAAATGTTGTTGTGATTTACCAATACTGACAACAAGTGCTAAATCTTTTCTTAATCAGCAGGACACTCTTCCCTTCGACACCACCCTCTGTGATTTTCTAATCCCAGAACTGAGAACAAAAACTCAGAATGAACCAAAGGACAACAGAACCAAAGTAGTAACAGCAGTGTATTCTCAAAGAAAAGACCCAAACTCGAAACTCTCCTTTTCCCCTTGTATTTTCATTTTTTGTTCTCTCTACCCAGAAATTCGTTTGTATGATATGCGAGTGAGACAGAGAAGGAGAGAAGGAGAGGGAGAGAGAGACACGAGTGACAGAGAGAAGGAGAGGGAGAGAGAGACGCGAGTGACAGAGAGAAGGAGAGGGAGAGAGATATGTATGCTTACCGTGTGGAGGAGGTGGTGGTCGGCGAGGGGCTTCTGCGGTGCTGCGTCTGAAGAGAGGAAGAGAGGAAAAGAGAGAAATGGGGGAAGAGAGGAAGGAAATCGTGATTTAGGGATTTTAGTTTTAGCGACCGAATTAATTCGGTCGCTAAATCGGTCGCTAAAATGGTTAGTTTGAAATTTGAATTCATAATTTTAGCGACCGAATTATTCGGTCGCTAAATCGGTCGCTAAAACGCTCTATTTTAATTTTTTGCGCGCCGTTTAGCGACCGATTTTATATCGGTCGCAAAAGATAACTTAATTTTAACCGTTGCATTTAACTCGGTCGCCATTTCGGTCGCTAAAAAGTCATAAATTTATGACTTTTACTTTCCTTTATTTTGCGACCGAAATAGAGACTGATAACTCTGCTACGCTCTATTTCGGTCGCTATTTCGGTCGCTATATCAACTCTAATCAGTGTTTGATTTAGATCCTACAATCGGTCGCCATTTCGGTCGCAAATAGCAACCAACAAATTCGGTCGCTATTTTCGGTCGCTAAACAACCTTTTTTTGTAGTGATATACATGTATTCAAATATGTATTCTAATTCTGACGATAAAAGGAGTATGGAATTCTCTGGTTCTTTTTTTATTTATTGATAAACAATTCTCTGGTTCATTTAAGCCTTAAGCCGTGTTTCTCTGAATTAAGAAAATAATAGACTACCATGGAAAGAGTTACTTAAACTTCTTGCTGGCCTTGGGAGGAATTTACAATACCTTTCATCTCTCAATTTATCTGGTAAGTTACTTTGAAAAGATTGCATAGCAATATAAGAATAATTATGTTTCCCAAGAATCAGTGTTACCAAAAAATCTCACAAAGATTCTAACAATTGAACAAATTCATTGAGTTGAACAGTTCGAAGCAAACGGTTTGTTGGTGTTTTAATTATATTGTTATTTGATTTGATTTCAACTTTTCAGGGGAATGGACATTTGGAGATTTGACAAACATTGATCTTATGGATAATGGAACTAATGCTGTTGAGGCAAGTCATTAAATTTTTATTAATAAATACAATGCTGACATGCAATGGAATGATTATAATAATTCATTTGCTTGATGTTACCTCCCATAACTCTTGCCTATGGAAAACACTGGTGAGTAGAGAGTAGTGAGTATTTACTCTTTGGTTAATGAGAATATTAACCTCAATGATCACTAGGAAGGAATGATCACTAGACAGATACCCATAATATTTGATTTCTCACTAATTGTGGTAATCAATTTGATAGAAACCCAAACCAGAGCAATGAAAAAATGACAATAAAAGATCGACACGGGTGTGTTACTAAGTAAGGAAACCGATTACAGAGGAATAGAAATTCCTTTACTCAGATTAATGGTCCTACAGAGATAATTCTCTGCCTAAAACTGACTGGAATATACTCAATGCCTTTTCCCTCTCTTCTAATCTTCCTTATAACTGAAAATCCCCTCACACACCTTACATTCATTCATGTTAGACTTAAATTCAATTTATGTTTTTAAATTAATTTTTCTCGAACTCCAAGCATTCTTCTTAACTTACTTAAATTCATAGATTTGATTCTTCCAATGATTCTTTTTTAATTTTATTTGTGAAGGAGGACGAGTGATACTTTAAGGCCATGGAAGTTGGAGACCTCTCCATAAGTTACCAGGTCTTTGAATATATAAATTTGTAGTCCTGACGTTCTATATATATATATTGTAGCAGGCAAACAATTAGATCTCTTTGTTTTCAGTGTTTTATTTGCTTCAAAATCTTGCAGGTCTTAATAGATGTGGAAAATGTTGTAGGCTAAGGTGGACCAATTATTTAAGGTCTGACATCAAGAGGGGTAAATTTTCTCAAGAAGAGGAGCAAACAAATCTGCATTTCCATTCCATCCTTCGAAACAAGTAATTTCCGCTTTCTCCTTATCATCCTTATTATTTTGTTGGAAGGCATAGGGAATGTGAAGTTTCATTTTTCCTTGGCAATTGCTAAACTACTAAGGTATTCATAACTACACTTTTCTTTGAACTGTTATGACTTCATAGGTTTTTTCCAGATGGAGAATGAATATGGAAAGGTTTCAATTCTGCTTGATCGAAGCAGTTTAAATCTATTACCCTTTACTTTGACATTTTGTATTCTTTTCTTAAACTATTAAAGATAATTATAACTATTAATGCATATGTTTCTTTGATAGATGGCAAGCTATTGCATCCCATCCCAATACCTTTCATCTCTCAATTTATCCGGTAAGTTACTTTGAAAAGGTCGCATGACAATTCTAGGCATGGTGGTGCGGTTAATGGGGAGGCGGAGGCTGAACAATGCACGTTAACAAATGAGAGGAAGATGAAGTGAGGAAGGAGGAGGAGTTGGGGGAGGAGAAGACGAAGAAAAAGAGTTATTAAAAGCAGACCCTGCAAGGTTAGCTTCCCTAAATTTCAACAAGAACCACTTCTTTTTATTTTTATTTTTTTATTTTATTATCAGATCGTGTGTTGAAGTTGTTTATTGCTGATGATTCATTTCTGTATTATATTTTTCTAACTGTCTCTTATCGCTTTCTCTGCATGATGAATTCTATTTCGGAAATTTGATTAAAAAAACATTAGATTGCTATGTTGCTATGCCCCTATGACAAAATGTAAATTGGTAGTGTTTAATATTGATATGGTAGGGTTGGTACTGTTGTTACAGGTCAAAGTGATGGAAACAATAAAGTGAAAACATGGGATCTCATGCTTAGCTCAATGTGGTAGTGCAAAAGGATTTATTGGAAAAGGCTGTTGGATGGCACCTGAAATGATCAAAGGAAGGCATCATACCAAGAAAGTACATGACTGTAGTTTCGAGACTGTTCTATGGGAGCTTTTAACAGGATAGACACCATTAACAGACACATTGAACTTATTGAAGAACTCCAGAAAGGTGACTTCTATCGTTGTTGGGGAATCTTTCCTGCCAGACTGTTGAGAGAAAGTTTCACTGCTTCAAGATTTGACCGGTTGATCGAAACAAGGCCATTTTGATTTTGTTGAACACTCCTAAACCATGCTCATCCCTTTGTCCTACAATCTATTTTTTGAAGTATTATTTGACTATTGAGTTCGATGTACATTGAATGATTATTGGTTAATGAGGTTGGAATTATAAGGGTGATTGGGATATGCTCTTCTTTGGGTTATTATCTTAAATGACATTCAGCCGCATTCACTCTTAACTATGGAGAGGGGAAAAAGTTAAAGGAGTTGAAATTAACCAAACTTAGGAGAGGCTCATATTTCTTTTTCTGCATATAGCTATAGCTAACATGCTTTCAATGTGGATATATGGAAATGCATGCACATATATAATTTGTGTATGAATGACCAAAAATCAATTTATCCCACTTGGTTTCAAATTCAAATTATTGAGCAAGTTAGAAATACAATCAATTTATCCCACTTGGTTTCAAATTCATATTATTGAGCAAGTTATAAATGTAAAGGGTGACTAGACACATTGGATAAGACTTTTCAATTCATGAAACTTGCTCTTGCATTGAGTCATGTTTGAATTACAACGGAGAGGCACTTCCGGATTTTGTTGGTGGCAATGCACTGATGGAATTTAATAGTGATAAAAATGCTGCCAAGATCATTGATAAAATGGCATCCCTTGATTACAAAGACATATAAGACTATTTAGAGGACTTCATTAAAGACAAGAAACTTATGGAATTTGAAAGGGATCCATTGAAAAGAGAAGAATGAAGAGATCGCATTTGGAGGGAAATGTTGTGCACTGGTTGATGGGGCTGTTATTTGCATGGTCTTGATGAGCATTACCGTGGTTAATCTTTCTGATTGCATTCATTGCGTTGAGCAAACAAGTTTTCCCATTCCAACCTAGATCTCAATTAAATGGTGACGTTTCATCTCTACATCTATTCTACACTTAATTTACTTCAAACAATTTCTACTATTCATAACTGTATATATTAATGGCATTTTTAATCTATTAGAATTATGTATCATACTGATATTTAAATGTAAACGTGTTACTAAAATCGCCATAATAGCAAATAAATACCAATATTATAATTAAGAAAATGATAGCGATTTTTCTAACCTTTGCACATATTAAGAAATCAAAAGTAGAAATATTGTATTGAAAGTTGTGTATTCAATTGCTTGAAAGTTTAAAAGCTACTATTTTCAATATAACATTTCTATTTTCTAAATTCTTATTATGTGAAAGGTTGCACAGGTAAGAAAAACCCAAATGATAAATATATAACATGCGGACGAACATGCACAACATGTAAATGAAATCTATACTATCTATAAGGAGGATAGTTGAATTTTGGTTTCAACATTTCAAAATACCAATACTACCCCTACACTATAAAACTGATAAAACTGATTTCCAAATTTAAAAAATAAAAATAAATTGTAGCACTTATTTTAAATTTTAAAAAAGAAAACTGCATGTGGTGTAAAATGTTAACCCTATGTCATTAGAACGGTTGAAAAGTAGTATGTGGCGTAAAGCCATCAAAACTGCGTGTGGCGTAAAACTGCATCACTTATTCTTTTATTTTCATGTATTTTTCAAGGGTTCATTCTGAGCACTAATAATCTCTACTGTTAGTTTATACGGGTAAAATTCTTTTACTTATCAAGCCATTTTTTTTATATCAGATACTTATCAAGACGTATTCTAAAGAATAGGTGTATACAACTATACAATTTTTGCTTTTTAAAAATTTAAAATTTAAAGTTCAAAATAAATTAAGGAATCAATCCATACTTAATCTCCTTATAAATCTAAATCTTGAGATATCGAGCTCAAATAATAGTTGTAACTAAATTATATTTGGTACCTTAGATTTGTTTTTTATTGAAATATGTATCTTATTTATTTTTACATTTATATGTAACATGATATTATTAACCCAATGATGTATATAATGTGTGTTTATATTATTACGTCACATTGTAAAGTTGGATAAATCTATACAACAAAGACGAGTAAAAGCATTAGAAATGCAGTCAGACAAGCACGTGAGTGCCTGTCTTGCCGCTAGTAAAAATAATTTTAAAAAAGTTACTTTAAATTTAAAGATAAAGATAAAAATAAAAAAAAATTTTAATGAAAAACCTAAAAAAATAAATAAATTTAATTAAAATAAAGAACGACTTAATTTAAATTTGTTTTATTAAAAAGTTTTTTTAATAAAATAAATAAATTTATATATTTTATAAAAAAAATATTATATATAATAAAATCAACAAAAGTAAAACAATTTAATTAAAAAATGTAATTTAAAAAAAATAATTAATAAATAATGATCACAAATGTTAATAAATAATAAATGTTTGCAATAAAAGACAAAAGTTAAATTAAAATACAACCAAAAAAATTTATTAATTTTTTTTTAAAAAAAATACTATAATTTTTTTAATTCAAAAAGTTGTTATTAAAAAATTTCTAATAAAAAAAATAATTTTTATAAAAAAATCCAAAAAGGATTTTAAAAAACAATATAAATTAAAAAAATATTTTTAAAATTTTTTTTTTCGGAATTTAAAAATATATTTTAAAATTGTTAACGTAAAAATAATTTTAAAAATATTTAATTTATTCTTTGTAAAAAAATATAATTAATAAAATTTTTTTATAAAAAATAAAAAATAGCAAATTTAGTTAAACTAAAAAAAACATTTTTTAAAATATAATTTAAAAATACATTTTTAAAATTTTAATTTAAAAAATGATTAGAAAAATAAATAAAATATAATTTAAAAAATATTTATTTATATTTTTTTAAAACAATCAATTTAAAAATATATTTTTATAAAAAACGAAAAAAAATAATTTTAAAAATTTAATTAAAATAGAAAAAAGATCTTAATTAAAATTTTGTTTTAATTGATTTTTTTAAAAAAAATAATTAAAATATATTTTGTTTAAAAAATCAAAAATATAAAAACAATTTAATTAAAACAAATATAATTTTAAAACAATTAAAATAATTTTTTTCTACTTAAAAATAATATTTAAAAAAAAAAACGAAAATTTTAAAAAAACTTTTATTTTAAAAAAAGCGTTTTTAAAAAAAATCAAAAAAATAATAATGTTTTTTAAAATTTTGATCAAAAAAAATGTTTTAGAAAAACTTTTTGTAAAAAAAAATAAAATTAATTTTTGAAAAAAAATTTACATACAAAAATTATTTAAAAAAAAAGGTGACTCGTGTCGTCATTTGGTTTCCAATTAACCTTTTTTTTTAAAAAAATAATTAAAAATATATTTTTTTATAAAAAATCCAAAAAAAAATTTAACAAAAAATTTAAAATAATTAATTAAAAAAATTTTAATTTTACAAAAAATCTATTTAATATTTTTTAAAAAAAGTGTTTTAAAAAAATTAAGTCGGTTTTTTTTTTAAAAAAAAAGATATAATGTTTAAAAAAAGTTTTTTTAAAAAAAATAAATTAAAAATTTATTTTTTTTCAAATTTTTAATAACAATTACTTTTTTTAGAAAAAAAAAGAACATCACATGTCGGCATAAGGACTACTGTTTATAGGCTTTTTGACCAAATTGGGTTCCTTTTATAAACTATTTACCAGTTTAGGGTTATTCTGAAACTATTTACCAGTTTAGGGTTATTCTGAAACTATTTACCAGTTTAGGGTTATTCTGAAACTATTTACCAATGCGGGGTCGTTTTGAACACGTGGCATATTTTATTTTTTTTCAATCTGACAAGTCAAAGACGCCACTGCAAATGACGCCTTTAAAGGCGCCACTGCAGTTGGCGCCACCCCTATTTTTATTTTAAAAAAAAAAAAAGTAGATGCGCCACTGCAGTTGGCGCATCTCACTGGTCCCCCCCCCAAAAAAAATAAAAAATAGCCCAACACTGGCACGTCCCCTCCCCCCCACAATTCCCTTCACATGTCCCCCACCAATTCCCTAACACGTTCCCCCCCCCAAGCCATATCAATCAACAGAAGGTAGGCCTTCCTCCAAAAAACAAGACGTTTCAGTAGCAATCCCTCGTTCTTTAGTTCCTTCTCTATATATAAATTTTAGTAAGAAATTTTATTTACTACTTGTGATATTGTTTGTTACATGTTATTAATGTATTTTTTATTATCTATTATTTTAAATGGATATTTTATCATTAATATAATCTTTACTCCCTATATTTAGAGTATACTTTTTTTTGTAGTGGTATTCCTTTAAAATTACATGTGACTGTGTTTTAATTCTTATAAGATAATTTTTTTTACTACTGTAATAACTGATGAATATTTATTGATATAAATTGTTACTACATGTGACTTTATTTTAATTCTTATAAGGTAAATTATTTTTTTACTACTGTAATAATTGATGAATATTTATTGGTATAAATTGTTAAAAATTTATTGCCTCGTGTAATATTATTTGATACTTTCTTTTAATTATTAAGTTTATTTTTTTATTATAATATAACAGTAATATTGCTTTTATTAGTATCGGTATTTATTATTAGTAATTGGTAATTAATTTTATTTTGTAATATTATTATTAACAGTGATATTATTGTGTTATATTAATGTTATTTTTAAGTTTACATATTTAATATTAAATATGATGTTAATATTATTAATACCATTATTTGTATTTGTTGTTGTGTATTTTTAATATTGTTATTATTAGAATTTGTAAATTTATGGGGTAATTTTTATATATTTGATATTATTGTAGGGCAGACATCATGAGCCAGGTTGCAGTATTTGTATACTCGAACGGGAGAGTCTTCGATGGACCAGAAGGAATTACATTTGAAGGGGACCAAGAAATTTTGCAAATAAAACATTGCATCCAGTACGAGCGTTTGAGGGCAAAGATTCACTCGAAGCTGAGGTTGCAACCAAATCAATCAGTTTCAAAAATTGTGACAAGATATATGATATGTGGCAACCCGGTGAAATATATTCTTGTTGAAATTGCTGATGATTGAGATGTGGAGTGCATGCTGAATGGTTTAATCCAAAATCCCTAGATGTCGACACTTGAGTTGTACGTTGATGTTAATGTTGCGGGCACTTCCACATTCCCTGTGCCGTCATTGGGTAGTAATTTCGAGCAGCGAAATGTGCCGGTAAACCTTGGGTCAAATGCAGATGACGAAGATGACGATGATGAAGATTGGGCAAGCGAGATGGAGGATGAGTCAGATGAAGATGATGATGAAGATGATATACCAACATCAGGTTCATCGGACACCGAGGAGGAGGTTGAACAGGGTTCCAACATAGTTTTGTCCGCATTGGCGTCACCTGGAATTGTTGCAGCCCCGGTTTCATCGATGGCTCCTGGTGGTTTTGTTCAGCATCAAGCTGGTGTGATGGTGCATTCTCCCCACGGCATGTGAAAGGTATGTGTCTCGGGTCTCCATCGCTCAACAAGTGCAGTAATCAAATTATGATCAAGCTGGGTTATATTTACTTGGGCTACCCCCAAGAAACCGACTATTTGAAGATTAGCTTTGACAGACTCTGGGAGATCCAAAACAGCAGTATTAAATGACAGTCCACGTCGAGCTCTAAGAACTCGATCGGGTGATCCGTTCCATACATGCTGGGAAACATGCTTTTCTTGCATGTTCAATAGTGAATCATCCACTGGGTCGGGGTTTACCAATCGTGCCCCTGATTGTGAGCTAGATGATGCCATATCTATCACCTAACATTAAAAAAATGTTACAGTTATATAGATTATATAATAAAATCTATTGAGTTGTATAATTAAGGAAAATTATAGTATCAATTAAGCCCCAATAAATACTGACATTGATGATAAATGTAATTAAAGTATCTATTTAAAATAACAAGAGGCAATAAAAAAATACCAGTAATAACGAGTAGCAAATAATTTCACAGGAGACATAAAAAATATTACCATTAACAATTTACACCAGTAAATTATTACTGTAGTAAAAAAGAATTTACCTTATACGAATTAAAATAAAGTCACATGCAATTTTAAAGGAACACCGCTACAAAACTAAATTATATTATAAGTATAGGGAGTAACGATGACATTAACGATAAAGTATCTATTTAAAACAACAAGATGCAATAAAAAAAACCCGTAATAACGAGTAGCAAATAATATCACAGGAGGCATAAAAAATAATTATAGCAATAACAATTTACACCAATAAATATTCATTAGTTATTATAGTAGTAAAAAAATTTATCTTATAAGAATTAAAACACAGTCACATGCAATTTTAAAGGAATACCGCTACAAAAAAAAGTATACTACAAGTATAGGGAGTAAATATTATATTAATGATAAAGTATCTATTTAAAACAACAGATAAGAAAAAAAATACCTTAATAATAGGTAATAAATAATATCACAAGTAGTAAATAAAATTTCTTACTAAGATTTATATATAGAGAAGGAACTAAAGGAGAGGGAGCTGCTCTTTGTATTTTTTGAGAGGACTCTTCATCAAACGTCTTGTGAGAAGGAACTAAAGGAGAGGGACTGCTCTTTGTATAATTATAGCAATAACAATTTACACCAATAAATATTCATTAGTTATTATAGTAGTAAAAAAATTTATCTTATAAGAATTAAAACACAGTCACATGCAATTTTAAAGGAATACCGCTACAAAAAAAAGTATACTACAAGTATAGGGAGTAAATATTATATTAATGATAAAGTATCTATTTAAAACAACAGATAAGAAAAAAAATACCTTAATAATAGGTAATAAATAATATCACAAGTAGTAAATAAAATTTCTTACTAAGATTTATATATAGAGAAGGAACTAAAGGAGAGGGAGCTGCTCTTTGTATTTTTGAGAGGGACTGCTACTGAAACGTCTTGTGAGAAGGAACTAAAGGAGAGGGACTGCTCTTTGTATAATTATAGCAATAACAATTTACACCAATAAATATTCATTAGTTATTATAGTAGTAAAAAAATTTATCTTATAAGAATTAAAACACAGTCACATGCAATTTTAAAGGAATACCGCTACAAAAAAAAGTATACTACAAGTATAGGGAGTAAATATTATATTAATGATAAAGTATCTATTTAAAACAACAGATAAGAAAAAAAATACCTTAATAATAGGTAATAAATAATATCACAAGTAGTAAATAAAATTTCTTACTAAGATTTATATATAGAGAAGGAACTAAAGGAGAGGGAGCTGCTCTTTGTATTTTTGAGAGGGACTGCTACTGAAACGTCTTGTGAGAAGGAACTAAAGGAGAGGGAGCTGCTCTTTGTATTTTTGGGAGCTGCTCTTTGTATTTTTGAGAGGGAATGCTACTGAAACGTCTTGTGAGAAGGAACTAAAGGAGAGGGAGCTGCTCTTTGTATTTTTGAGAGGGACTGCTACTGAAATGTCTTGTCTTTTGGATGGAAGAGGGGGGGCGGGGGGGGGCCTTCTGTAGGGGGGGGGGGGCTTGTATTTGTGGGGAATGGGGTGGGTGTTTTGGGGGGGTGGGGAGTGTCAGTGTTGGGCAATGAGATGCACTAACTGCAGTGGCGCATCTACTTTTTGCTTTTTTTTTTTTAAATAAAAATAGGGGTGGCGTCAACTGCAGTGATATCTTTAAAGGTGTCATTTGCAGTTGTGTCTTTGACTTGTTGATTGAAAAATAAAATAAAATATGTCACGTGTTCAAAACGACCCTCCATTAGTATCAGAATAATCCTAAACTGATAAATAGTTTTTAAAATGAAGTTAGTGTGGTCAAAAAGTCCTGTTTATTGATTCCTTATGATGGATTTTAGTCAATAATAAATTCGGAAAGGAAAGGAACATGATCCATAACTTCACGTGAGATCTGCAACCATCCATAATAAGCCACACGCAAACCTGACAACTACTGAAGAAAATTTATGTAACTAAATGCTCATGTCCCTACATTATTTAACCTAAATGGTCATCTTTTCCTGCATGAAGAGAAATTTGGGCTACAAAAATTGAATTATCAACGTAAGCAAAATTTTTATTACTATTATTATTTTGGCCACCAACTTCCCAAACTTCCTAATGATATATTAATAGATGAATGTGTAAATGCGTCAATAATTAAATAGACAACTTTTTTTGTTATAGAATAAAAAAACAAAAAGTAACGTTATTTTACGTCTCCGAATAAAAATAAAAGCCGTAATTACTTTTTACCCCTAAAACAATAGCTTTCACACGTCTATATAAGGGTATGGTATGGACTTCATTAAACGCATAGAAGTACAAAAAGCAATAGACTGATAGAGAGTGAAAAAGATACAAAACAAACAAGAATGGATGTAACACAGGTACTGCACATGAATGGAGGCGCTGGAGAAGACAGCTATGAAAACAACTCCTTACTTCAGGTATATAATTATATGTAACATCATGCTTTACATGTTCCTATATGTAACATCAATTCTGTAATATTAGCTTATCAAAAAACAAAAAACAAAATCTGTAATATTAACAAACAAGGTCATATAATTGAGAGTTATAATTCCAAAGAGAGTAAAATTAATGGGTACTAATTCTTTTGTATTTGTGTTATTGGTCTGGATGAATATGTCCATATAACAACAGCAAAGGGCAATTTCTTTGACAAAGCACATCAGAGAGAAAGCCATAACCAGCCTCTATTGCAGTACACTCCCGAGAAGCCTAACAATTGCAGAGTTGGGTTGTTCTTCAGGACCAAACACATTCATTGTGGCGTCTGAAACTATCAAGACTGTGGAGAAGCTATGTAGAGAGCTGAACCAAAAATCTCCTGAATACATAGTCCTCATGAATGATCTCCCAGGGAATGACTTCAACAACATCTTTAAATCCCTTAGCAGCTTCAAAGAGAACCTAAGTAAAGAAATGGAAACTGAGATTGGTCCATGCTACTTCTATGGGGTTCCTGGTTCTTTCTATGGCCGTATTTTCCCCACTCAAAGTGCACATTTTGTCCATTCTTCTTACAGCCTTCATTGGCTATCTAAGGTATGTATACTAATTAACTCCTTTTCTTATTCTTGTTGGAATGTGTATTTGTTTAATTAATATTATATCCCTAAATTATAGATCGCAAAACGGGCTATCCAGCCCACTTCGAATTGGTCCAATATGAGCGACGAACTATATTAGATTAGACCAAAAAAGTCCGAATTCAAGTCGCTCTATTAAAATGATGTCCAAGCTAGATCCTTTATGGGTTATGGGCTTCTTCATTCTAGCCAACAATTTTTTAAAAAAATTTATTTTTCACCAACACTTTTGTTTATTACAAAAATTAAAATATAATAAAATATGTCCTTGCATAGATATAACCTTATTTTTCAAAGGTCTTCTAGCATCTTCAATACAGGTAGCGTAACCCAAAGAAGGACAATGCTTCACATACTAATAAGTAGCCCATGTTATGATAATAACCAAAGAAAACTACATTATCAAATCTAGGGGTGTAATCGGATCAGGTTTGAGGGGTTTCATCATATTTGATCGGTTCGAATCGATTCGGATTTGTCCAATTTTCAACTACGGATCCGAACCGAACCTAACACAATCGGATTGGTTCGGACCATCCAAGTTACCTATTAACTTTTTATTTTTAATTTACACTTAAAATATTAATAAAAATTTATAAAAATAAAATAAAATATACACATTTAATTATTAATTATATTAAATATCTATATAATAATATATTTACATTATATAAAATAATTTAAAAATAAATTTTTATAGGGTTCGGATCAGATTAGATTTCTCGGATTCGAGACCCGAACCGATCTTGTTCGGGTTGGCGTTTTGGAATCCGATCCGATCCGATGATCCGAACCAATCCACCAAAATCGGTTCGGATCCGTCGGGTTCGCGGATCGGATCAGATCCGCTTACACCCCTACTCAAATCATCGTGCCTCAAATTTCAAGGAAAAAATTACATATAAATGATGAATGAGCTCTAAACCTGATTTGGGTTAGCCTGACCCATGGATTAATTAATTATAATTTTTATTTTTATTTTATAAATTGATGATTGATTTATAAAATGTGTTAACAAATAATTAGAAATGTTAGTAGTTTTACTCGTAAATTAATGATATATATATAATTGTTATTTATTGATGATTAACTAGGTTCCGGATGGTGTAGAGAACAATAAGGGCAATATTTATTTGGCTAGCACAAGCCCCTTAAATGTCCTCAATGCTTACTATGAGCAATTCCAAAGAGATTTCTCTTTTTTTCTAAAGTGTCGTGCGGAGGAAGTAGTTGAAAGAGGTTGCATGGTTCTAACATTTATAGGAAGAAGAAGCGACGATCCATCTAGCAAAGAATGTTGCTATATTTTGGAGCTTTTGGCTACTGCTCTCAATGATATGGTTACAGAGGTCAGCTTTAATCAATCTCTCTCTTCCCCTTCCCTCAAGGTTTAATTTAATCCTATTAGATGGCGCTACATTTTAAAAATTACTTTAATTCTTGAAAATAAGTGGTGGTAGTTATTTTAATAAATTTTATAACACAGAATATTTAACACAACTAAAACAACAATAATGTTTTATATACAACAAGAAGTTTTGAACATCAATGGGAACACAAGTCCCCCTTTACCTTTCTTCTATTTCTATTTCTCTCTCATTTTTCCTTTTCACTCCGGTACTTTCATTTTTTAAATAACTTCTGTCCTCCATGATCTCTCTTCTTTCTTATTCTCTCCTCCATGGTCTCTCTTCTTCCCTATTTCCCCCATTTCTCTGGTGGTCTGTGATGGCAGCATGGGTGGTTAGTGTCAGCCCATGGCTTCTGACGTGCAATGGCGAGGAGGGGGGTGGAGGCCGAAGTGGCGGTGATGAGTTGTGGTGGAGGTTGAATGGCAGTGAATGGATGCCGGATATTTCTTCGTCTCCTTCTTTTCCAGTGATTAGTGGTGGGTCTGGGTGGCCATGGTGGGAGCGAAGTGGGTTTGGATGGTCGAGGGTGACTAGTCATGATGGTTGGATAATGGGTTGCAGATTTAGGTAGTGGTGAATGGTGGTGGTAGCAGATGATGGTGCTGGTAGCAGTTTGTAAGGAGTATGTTAGTAAATAAAAGAAGAGATATTGGTAATTTTTGTAATATAAAAGTAAACAGAAAAAAATGTGGTGGTGAGTGACAGAGGATGGCGAGCTGATGGAGAATGGTGGAGGTAGAGGGTGGTCATGGATATGGCAGTTGGTAATAATGAGCATCTTTGTGTTACTTCAAGTAAAAAAGTTGACATCTTTTATGAAGTATTTGGGTAAGGTGGTTTGAGCTAAAGGTATAAGCAGTTGGAAGAGTAAGAAATTCAAGATTCAAATCTTGACAAAGGAGAAACAATTAACATAACTACTTATTATTAATATTTGTCAATAAAAAAAAAAAAATTTCCTAACTAAGATTTTTCTTTAAAAAAGGGTACCATTTAAAAGTACGGTATCCATTTTGCAACTTCACCCCTCCACCTCACCAACATACTTCATTGACAACCCCATCAGAACCACAGCCACCCAAAAAATTTCGTCTCCACCCAGAATTGTGAAATTGACGTCGATTTAGCTGTCAACCCAACCATTGCTGACATCCCCATTGCACCATCAAATCGCAACGACTAAGCCTCCTTATATTGAGAACATCGAATTATTGATTGTTTAATGTGATAAAATATACTTTCTACTTTTCATTTTGTAGCCACACTAACCATACCTTTCAATTCAACTTTCAAAAAAATCATAATTTATAATCTAATCTTTATTGCTAAAGAAAAAAAATCTTCACTAATAAATGTTTTTTAATGGTGCTTTGAACCATAAATAAAATTTGATAATTATATATAGATTATTTTACCATTTGATATTCTAATAATATTAAAAAGAAGTAAAAGGAGTGTTGTAATATATAGAATCGATTGGAGAAAATTTATTGACCTCCCTTAACGTTTTACTTACTTACACCTAGCACCCCTATTGTTTTAGAAGTTACACGCACCCCTTTTATAGGGGTGGTCAATATGTAATTTTAATATCAACCTTTAGGGGAGATAAGTGTAATAATATCATAAACCATAAGGGATGTTAGTGTAATATCTTAAACAAAAAAGGAGCCGAAACCAAAAATTAGGAGAAGTCGTTGTAATTTTTCCTAGATATTCTTATAAAAATAGCTTCTTCTTGTTTTCTGATTGTATATTGTCTATGATTTCTAAATGTAACTTCTTATAGAAAATCACTATAGCGGGCTTTGATTACTTTTTAGAAAGTTCTGACTTAACATAAGAGATTTAAATGTGTTGTGTTGATAGTTCCATTGGTAAGAACTGTGTTCATATAAGAAGTGAATGTTTTTTTTTTTTGGCAAACGGTTTTTATTCTAGTTTTCTATCATCGATCTATTGCTAATGTGACACCCGAGGTGGCGAGGACAAAGTGAGTGTCACAGTACAAAAGGAAGCACGACCAAGGAGCGGCTCATGATAGACTTCTAGACAGAGGGACACATGAATGAACCGATTACACCCTAAAACAAGAGGGATCTTGAGACTGTATAGATATGGGACTGTATTGTTGATGGAAGCTTAAAATAACTGATTGGTACTACCTATACCAGAAAGATGCATCTTCTTTTCGGAAGCCCATGATCACCTGAAAACTCCAAAGTTAAGCATACTTGACTTGGAGCAATTCCGGAATAGGTGACCTCTTGTTAAGTTTTCCCAGGAAGCGTGTAGGTGAGGACAAAACATGCTGAAAAAACTCGTGTTGGTTTGTGTGGACAATCATCTATCCGTAAATTAGTCTGGGATGTTACACCTCCCCCTTCTTAGAGATGTAACACCTTCCTCGGCATTACATGGTTTTCCCTTTATATTACAACTTAACGCGAAAAATAAACGTTACCTATTACTGGTTACTTTCGGAAATTACTTAAAACCTTAGTCATAAAAAAATTGACAGAGTCTCCTCTGTAATTTCAACATCCCAGACAAAAACACCTGCCAATATACTTATATTTACATATGAAAGAAAAGCTCTCCGAGCCATAACATGCATATATATATATATATATATATATATATATATATATACATATACATATACATAACTAGGCATCATTTCTATCCAGACCCGTATAACCAGGAGTCATCATGTCAGAGTTCTACAGTAGGTTAGAAAATATATACAGACATAAGTCACACATATAGATGATATACAAAAATTAGGGTTCATCAGAGAAAGCCACTAAACAAAAACTTGGCTCTCATCAGCCAGATATATAGAACCCCGTGGAGTTAGTACTACCCAAAAGAACTAAGCTATCAACACCCTAAGGCCCTCTAGATATGACCATTGGGGAGACCCCCATGATCATCCCCAGGGTCTGACGGATCTGGTGAAAATCCTCCCTCAACATCGGCCTCTGACTTCTCCTCGATGAGATCAGCCTCAGGAAGTGCCTCGACAACCAGCATATCATCATCATCCTCCTCTCCGCCATAAATGAGGATGGGAGCAGGTGGCGGTGACTCTGGTCCTTCTGCAGGAACGGCTGGCTATGGGGGCGGCTAATGGTAGGTATTCCCAGACTCTACCAGGTGTCGAAGCAGTGCCCAGATGGGAGGTAATAGAATCTCCACGGTCTTCACCTGCTGAGTGGTCGAGGTGACTCCCTCCTCTGTCCCCTTCGTTGTTTGCAGTGGCCCCGATAATGACGTCTGCGGGCCCGGGGTGAATGACCCATGCGTCGGTCTCATCACGGAACTCAAACGTATGGGCTAGGAAGCCCGATCGTATCATGTGGTGCAGAGGATCCATCTAAACATACAATATAAGGTTTCCACAAAAGAGAAAAAAAAATATAAAGGTGAGTTACCAATATATGAGTTTAAACGTAGTAGTCATATATTTAACATCATAAACAACATCAAAAATATCAAAGTAAAAACTCATATAAATATAATAATATACATATCATAAGATTGTTCAGATTTAAGACTTTATTCTTAATGTTTTTGATTAACACTTCAATATCCACTTTCTAATAAAATCTCCGGAGATCCTAACTTCCTTTCCTCGAGTATGATAGGCCGCGATATTTCCTATAACACAATTGTTTCGCGTTGGGTGGCCTCTCCACTAGGTCATTTCCCCAATTGTTCATGCATTTCGCGTATCACCTATATAATATTTGATAGTCCCCTATTGAGTACATTCATGCAGGGTAGCCGATTTCCACGAGTCATTGATTTTTCGATTCACGAGTCAAAATTAGGTTCTCTGATCAGTAAATTCTCTTAGCCAAAATCATTTTCTAGGTTTCGGATAAAATATCCACATTTAAATATATCAACTGATATAAGAAAGCGATAAAAATTGGGGTGTTACATTACTACCCCACTAAAAAACAATTTCACCCTCGAAATTATGTACCTGGAAAAAGTTCTGGATATTGTAATTTCATCTTGTCCTCAGTCTCCCAAGTTTCTTCTCTAGTTGTGTCATTCCAAATAACCTTGACTAAGGAGATTTGTTTATCCCTAAGTTGCTTAAGCATCCTATCTCCGATTCACATGCAGGTGATGCTTCATAAGACAAGTTTTCTTTTAATTGTACTTCATCGGGTTCGATTATATGTGATGGATTCGAAATATATTTCCTAAGTTGTGAGACATGGAATACATCATGAATGTTTGAAAGAAAAGGGGGTAAGGCAATTTGATAAGCTCTTTGGACCAATACGGCGAAGAATTTGGTAAGGTCCAATGAATTTCGGAGTGAGTCTTCCGGACTTTAGGACTCTACCTACCCCAGTCGTGGGTGTGACTCTCAGGAATACGTGTTCACCTTCTTGAAATTCGAGAGGTCGTCTTCTTCGATCTGAGTAACTCTTATGCCTACTTTGAGTTGCTTTCATCCGCTCACGGATTTGTTTAACTTTCTCTGTTGTTTTTTGCACGATTTCGGGACCAAGAATCACGCTTTCTCCATTTTGGTACCAACACAACGGTGTCTGGCACTTTCGTCCATATAAAGCCTCATACGGAGCCATCCCTATACTTTCATGAAAGCTGTTGTTGTACGTAAATTCGATTAGTGGCAAGAGATCATCCCAGCTTCCACGATGATCTAAAACACATGTCCTCAACAAGTCTTCTAATGATTGGATTGTCCTCTCGGTTTGTCCATCTGTCTGAAGATGATATGCTGAGCTTAAACGCAATCTGGTTCCTAAAGCTTGTTGCAAACTTCCCCAGAAATGTGAAGTGAACTTCAGATCTCGATCTGAAACGATACTCGAAGGCACTCCATGCAGTCTGATTATTTCCTTGATGTAGACATCAGTCAGCTTCTCCACAGTGAAATTCGTCTTGACAGGCAAGAAATGGGCTGATTTCGTTAATCTATCTACGATTACCCAAATCGAGTCAAATCCTTTGGAAGTTCTGGGTAAACTTATGACAAAATCCATTGATATACTGTTCCACTTCCATTCTGGTATATCCAAAGATATAAGCATTCCTCTAGGTCTTTGATGCTCTATCTTTGCATTTTGACAAGTCAGACACGACCCCACATACTCCACAACTTGCTTTTTCATGCCTGGCCACCAAAATCTTTGTTTCAAGTCTCGCTACATCTTTCTTGATCCAGGATGAATACTCAGTTTGCTCTTGTGTGATTCCTCCAGAATCATTTTCCTCATCTCTGGATTATCTGGTACACAGATCCTTCCTTTGCATCTCAAAATTTGATCCGATCCCAAGTTGAACTCAATAGCTTTTCCTTTTTCCATCAAGTCTTTCTTCTCCTGGATAAACGCATCCACATCTTGTTGTTCTCGTATTTCTTCCATCAGTCCACTAGAGATCTTTATCATTCCTCGATGAGATCAGCCTCAGGAAGTGCCTCGACAACCAGCATATCATCATCCTCCTCCTCTCCGCCATAAATGACGATGGGAGCAGGTGACGACGACTCTGGTCCTTCTGCAGGAACGACTGGCTGTGGGGGCTGCTGATGGTAGGTATTCCTAGACTCTACTAGGTTTCGAAGCAGTGCCCAGATGGGAGGTAACGGAATCTCCACGGTCTTCACCTACTGAGTGATCGAGGTGACTCCCTCCTCTGTCCCCTTCGTTGTTTGCAGTGGCCCCATATACGATGCGCTGCGGGCCCCGGGGTGAATGACCCACGCGCCGGTCTCATCACGGAACTCAAATGTGTGGGCCAGGAAGCCCGATGGTATCATGTGGTGCAGAGGATCCATCTAAATATACAATATAAGGTTTCCACAAAAGAGAAAAAAAAAATCTAAAGGTGAGTTACCAATATATGAGTTTAAACGTAGTAGTCATATATTTAACATCATAAACAACATAAAAAATATCAAAGTAAAAACTCATATAAATATAATAATATACATATCATAAGATTGTTCAGATTTAAGACTTTATCCTTAATGTTTTCGATTAACACTTCAATATCCACTTTCTAATAAAATCTCCGGAGATCCTAACTTCCCTTCCTCGAGTATGATAGGCCGCGATATTTCCTATAACACAATTGTTTCGCGTTGGGTGGCCTCTCCACTGGGTCCTTTCCCCAATTGTTCTAGGATTTCGCATATCACCTCTATAATATTTGATAGTCCCCTATTGAGTACATTCGTGCAAGGTAGCTGATTTCCATGACAAGAGGTTGCAAGGCCCCAAGTATTACGTGAAATTCGAGCCCGAATGTCCCTAAAGACCCAAAAGCCTAAGGATATGCCTTTGGTCCGTAACTATCAAATTTATCGGTCCACCCTATGTGAAAACTGTAACTCGATAACAACAACACGTCTGCCAGATCATCTTTTCAGATATTAATCAAACTTTAATATAAAATGAGTTTTTAAATTCTCATTAAAGATTTTTCAAAATATTTTATCAGCAGACTCTAGTCCGACGTCTCGGAACTCTAGGTCATTAACAGGAGGAAGGCTAGTCTGGCTTCACCGTAATCAGAATCCAGTCTGAAACCTCAGCACGGAAATCTAGTCCTCTTCTGTTTCCTTTCCACTTTCCAATGAAAGCTAAAAATCATATTTCCATTCTTCCATATCCTTATATATTTCTTTTATAAAAGTAGTTTCTCATATATGTAGCCATGACTCACGTCATGCTTCAACCAGTCTCACAATTCAACAATACAGGTAACCACATATATATTCATCAAATATTAGAAATTCTAATAACTCAGCATCATGAAATATATATATATATATATATATATATATATATATATATGTATATATATGTTCCACAGTTAATCAACATATTTATGAAACATCATAGAAAGTTCATAATATTAAATATATAACTACTAGGAACTCCTCAGGCTGACTCCCTTTACCTCAGAAACTTAGTTTTCTTGACTTGAAGTGAATCGTATAGTCCTCAGCTTCCTCCAACGAGTCCAGGCAATACAATTATACCATGTTTCCTTCACAAATCATCATCATACATGTCAATTTTTGAAAAATTCCTTCTAGTTCACATAGGAGTGATTTTCGGCTCTAACTAGAAAAATTGACTAAGAATTTTGATTTAACTTTAAATCTTAGAGCTTCATCATATAGGTCATAGGGAGCTTAAAACAAGTGTTAGAATTGAAAAAAAAACAACAAAATCCCTCCTCTTCTCCCAAACTCAGTTTCGACCCCTTCATGGAGGTAAGGGTTTTGGGTTTTCATGTTTGTTTCAATCATCAACAACAACATTAGCAAGGCAATAAGATCATGGAGTGGGTTTAGTTAATAATTTTGAAGTAACAAAACTCAAGATCATGAAATATAGAAAGTGGGCTTTCAAGCTCAAAAATCTAAAAATGGGTATGATCAAAGAAATAAAGAAAATAAGAGAAAGGTTATGAGATTACCTTATATATTAAGCTTGAAGTTAATGATGATGATGGAAGGAGCTTGATGAAAAAAAAAAAAAAAGAAACTTAGTTGCTAAGTTTTGAGAAGATAGAAAATGGAAATTTGAGAGTGAGAGGGGGTGGGATACTGACGTCGGGTTTGGGGTTTTAAAGGGGGGTTTTGTTTTATTTTTTTAATACTTTGTTTGATTAGATTAGCAAAATAATGGGTTTTACACTATAATAATATATATTAAGTGTAAACATAGATTAAAAAGTTATGAAGTGATCAATTTTCATGAGTCTCATCAATCACTTTTATTATCTCTGTTCCTCATTATTTCTACACTACATATCATTCTGCTAATTACCTGTTTCAAATTTCCTCGGTGTGCTTTCATCAATTACTTCGAAAAATTCCAAAATAACTCCTATCACTTAAGATCAGAGTAAAATCATTGATTTTTCGATTCACGAGTCAAAATTAGGTTCTCTGATCAGTAAATTCTTACTAACAGAAAAAACACAGACCAATTTTTGTCTGAGTTTCAACCCAAAAATTTAACTGGAACTTCGTTCTATTAGATAGAATTCAAAAATGATTTTTTTTTTTAGCCAAAATCATTTTCTAGGTTTCGGATAAAAATATCCACATTTAAATATATCAACTCATATAAGAAAGCCATAAAAATTGGGGTGTTACAAGAGACCTATTAGAGATTCATTTAGAAGCCTCGTACTCGAGTGCCTTGCAATAATGGATCTTTTATATATATATATATATATATATATATATATATATATATTGCACAATATTAATTGTCCTATGAAATATAAATAAACTTGGCAAGATGAATATGAATATTTTACTACACCATGCAGGGAATTATAAAGGAAGAACAAGTGGATACTTTCAATATCCCTATTTATTACCCATCCCCATCTGAAGTTAAATTGGGAGTTCTCAACGAAGGATCATTCACCATCAATCACCTAGAGGTTTCTGAAGTGAATTGGAATGGTTATGATGATTGGAACGCTTTTGACTTTGAATCCAGAATATCTGAATCACTCGGTGATTGTGGATACAAAGTCGCACAGTGCATGAGGGCTGTGTTTGAACCTTTGTTGGTTAGACACTTTGGTGAAGCTATCATTGAAGCGGTTTTTAGCCACTTCCAAGAAATCTTGGTGGATCGTATGTCCAAGGAGAAAATTAAGTACACCAATGTTACCATATTATTGACAAAAAAATCGTGATCATGAAGTTATTTGCATATATAGTTTTGGTTTCTCGAAAATGGTCACCCAATCTTTGTGACAATTTGTTTGCATTGTTTTATGCTCATGAAGAATAAAAACTGGGAATACTATATTGTACCCACACTTTATAATATTTTTAGATATATGTTCTTAATTGTGTAGTGAAATTATTTCTAGGAATTGTGATAATCGGTCTACAGGAATATTTTATGTTCAAATTTTTTTTTATCGATAGTTATATACATAGAAATTCCTATAGATTTCAACTTATATATAATATTTATACACAAACATTTCATGTCCTTATTCTGTTCACATGACCAATTTATTGCTCTCAAATTACATGTGGTTTTTTTTTTTCAAATACTTAAGTCCTATCATATTGGATCCACTACTATAAATCTTATTATTACCTGCAGAATTTCTTATGGATTTTGTTCAAAAATTCGTAGGAAAAAGTTTCATGCAGATTTTCCTATGGATTTATATCTCCAGGTGATATCTTTGTGGGTAATTTTTTCCTATGAATTTTAAAATTTGTAGGAAATTTTCTACAAATTTTCTTATGGAAAAATTAAATCTGAGAGAAATTCGTAGGAAATGTTAACATTTCCTACAAATTTAAATCTATAGAGAAAAAATCTTATTTCTGAAAAAATTGCAACAAACAATATAAGAAATTCTTGTGAAAAAAATCCACAAGTAATGCATAAATTTCTAGGAGTGATCCGATCGATGGGTTATTAGTAAGGTTTCTAAGTGACCCACCTGCTAGTAGAGCTAGGGGAGATGGATAAGAAAGAGGGTTGAAAATATTAAAGGGGATCAAATCTTCTGCTCACTTTTTTTTTAATGACACATGAATCATTTAATATGGTCAAAAAGCAAAAAGTGGTAATGTTTATTCTCTAATGCATCAGAAGCCATTGATATGGAGGAACTTTAAATTAACAATTAAGAATAAAGCAATACAAGCTACATCCAATAAGTTCTTGAGGAAAATTGCAAATCATAAAGTTTGCCACTTATAAATCTCAAAATTATGTGTAACCATTTGCAGAAAAAAATATTTCGTTTTTTCCAGCTCCATCACATGCCAAAATTATTTTAAAAACTAAATTTAATACGTGTTAAAATATTTTTAAAGACCTAAAAAAGTAGGGTTGAAAATAGGTCAAACAGACCATCAGGAGCTTACAAATCAACCTATTTTCAACCTACCAAGGACCGCTTTAATCCTGGACAATCCTTTAATAAGAATAATATCAGATATATTTCTTTAACTTTACATACTTTAGGAAATTACACCATTTTATAACCATTTGTATAACAACACCATGTCTTTCACGTATGTGTCTTCTCTTTTCGCTACGCACAGTTATTAGCTCCTCCAATTGCCACTATAACGAACCACCATGTATAAGTGTGCTCTAGAACAAGCCATCTAAGAAGAAACACGAATGAAATGGAAATGCAATTCACTAGCTTCCCTAAATAAATTGAATTGAGGAATGCAACTTTATATCCTTGCAAACATCACTAAGGCTTATTGTCATAGCAGAAATTTAATATAGTCTATATTATACACTATAATGTGACACATAAAATATTGAAACTCCTGTTCAGTGTAATAAAATAGGCAAAGTATTAAATCATGAGAAAAACACAAAAAGGAAGAATCTAACTAAAACAATAGGCACATGGACAAACAAACGTGCGTGCCACAATTTTTTTTTTTTAATAAAATGCAAAAGCATCACAACGAGGAAAGTCATCCCAACTATGTTGATACCGCAAAGCCCATCTATCATTTGCAGCACACTTCTAATTTATTTGATACAAAAAAGAATCAAAATAAATGGGGAGACATAAACCAAAACCCGCGAAAAAAAAAATAAGGGAACCTATAGCTAAGAAGATTTAGTCTATTGCGACCAAATCTTCCATTATAAAAAGAGGTGGATAATCCCACCACATAAATTAAAACCAGAATTATTTAACCCAAAAGATACTAATTTATCGATCTGCACAACTGTTCTCTTATATAAAAATATAAGAGACTCTAAAATTAAGCCTTTGAACTAGATAAAGACAATTTTTCCGACGGTTCTTAAATTCCAAGACATCATATCAATAGAGTCAAAACCCTTCACCACAAACGAAGAGTCACATTCTAACTAGAGATTAATCCAACCTCTTTCAGAAGCAATTTCCATGGCAACATGGCTGCTAATAGTTCAGAAGAAAGAGAATTCAGATCACCATGATTAATAGAAAAACAACCTAAAAAAGCTGCACTTTTATCCCAGAAAATGCCACCACTAGCTGCCATAAAAGGAGATCCTGTTGCTACACAATCCGTGTTACACTTGACCCAATTAGGAAGGGGAGGATGTCAATTAACTTGAATAATGGATGGAGCCTTGTTGTAATGACCCGTGACTCGAAATTCTTTAAGAATGGAGAATTCGAGAAGCGTGTGGAGGACTTTCTTCGTGTGCAGGGAGCCTGTGTGAAGGAACATGAAAGAAAAAAGAGAAAGAGAGATATGCCAAAGAGACAGAAGGGTGAGAGAGAAAGAAAGAGACATGAGAGAAAGAGAGAGGTGGACGAAGGCTTACCGTGCGTGGTGGTTGCCAGAGTAGGTGGCCAGAGGCACAATAGAGACAGAGATCTTGAGAGAGAGCAGACATACACTACAAAAAAACACTTATTACCGACGGACAAAAGCCGTTGGAAACCCCAAAAAATCATTGGTAATGACGTGTTTCCGACGAACTCAAATCCGTCACTAATAAGCTCGTCAGAAACGGTTAACAACTGAATTGGACAATCCGTCGGTAACTCCCTTGAAGGGTTGGCCTATTGCCGATAGAAAAGGCTGTCGGTAAACTTACCGTGGGCTTTTTCCATCGGTAGAGTGGAACCAGATTATCGACGGAAATATCCGTCGGTAAACTTTTAATGATTACCGATGGACATTTCCATCGGTAATCTTAATTTATTTTTTAAAATTAAAATTAATTAATTTTTTCCCTTTAATTTAATTATTTTTTTAATTATTAAGTAGTAATTTAATTTAATTTAATTTAATTTATTTAAATTATTAATTAAAAATAAAATTTTAAAATAAAATTAAAATAAAATAAAAACATCAATCTCCATGAGACGACACACCGACATCCTGCTGTTGCGCATGTGCCTGGGTAATAGCAGAATGCCGGCTGGTCTGGAGGACTCCCTACGGAGTGGTGCGCCTCTCAGGTGGGAGCACATCGAGCATAACCTTGACTACCTGTGAGTGCCTCCATCCTCTCCCTCATGTGCTCGTTCGCGTCCCTCTGCTACTGCACCTCTTGTCTCAATTGCTGCACCTCCTCCGTGTCCTGTGAGCTAGAGGATGCAGCCTCCTGATGTGTCAACCTCGGCATCCCCTGACGGATGGTACGAGCTAGGCTCCCAGTATTGTAAATCCTCCCCTTCTTCTTCCCGCTGTCCACATCAATCCACACCTGGGTCTGTAGTCTTTCCACCTTGGCGGGGTCGAGCTGGGAAGGCTCTGAGGCACTAGAGCAAGTGGTATCCTTAGACGCTGCTTGACTAAACCTGGCAGTGAACTCCTCCTTTGATCAATAAATAAAAAACATTATATTATTAAACTATAATAATAACATGTAATATAAAAGTGAAAAAAATTTACTGAAGCTCACCACAGTCCGCTTGGACCTCTCATCAACAAACTCACTGCTGTCTCCACGTATATGGGTCTGTGTAATGACGGTAGGGACATTAATCGACCTCCCAAGTGCTCCTTACTGCAAACGACACATGAATAAAATCAATAAATTATAAAATAAATTATTAATAAAAATATAAAGTTTATAAACTTAATTATTTACATATGCATACCATGTTCATGGCATGCTAGACGTGGTTAAGCAAACCACCCGTGTGTAAGTTCCCGCTCTTCTCGGAAGCTTGATTCCTCTTCGCCTGCTCACAAATCAGCTTGTAAGCTGGAGAGTCCCGGTGCACACGTAGCTAGGCCCAGATGTTGGGGCCGATGTAATCTGGACGTATGCAGTGAAGTTGACACAGGGAAACACAAGAAGGTATGCTTTTCTTAAAACCTTTTTGCAAGCAGAAGAAGATAAATACAAGCAATTAAAATATCTTTTCAAAGGAGTTAACAAACTCAAGTTCAAATCCCCACTGTTAGTATGAACAAAGACTGTAAAAGATAGGGATAGAAGATTCACACAAAAGTTTTATCCCGGTTCACTCTCTTCCAACCAAGAGCTACGTCCAGTCCCTTCTACCTGAAGGTTTATCCACTATTCTCCAATAGATTTACAAGTATTCAACAGCTCTTCAAGCTTACAAGTATTCTTTCTCTACCAAGCCTCTTTAGGCTCTAACTCTAACAAAGAGATTTAAGATTGATCTAAGAACTCACTATGTGTGAGAGTATGAAAGTTTAAGATCAATAGAGATTACAAATGAAAGAATTCGCAAGAACTTTGAGCAGAGTTTTGGCTCTTTGAACATCAGAGCTTCGATCTTTCTTTACTGAGAGTCGTCTAGTATTTATAGGTGAAGTAGAACTCTATCTTGTTTTTCTTCAATGGTCTTCAAATTGTATCCGTTTAGAGATAACATTTATTGCCGAGATTTGTTGAGTCTGAAAACTTGATATGCTTTTTGCGAAGTGTGCTCTTGGTTATCATAAATGCTCAAAGTGGTAGTGTCACTTCTCTGTTGCACAGAAAGTTGTTTTCTGTCTTTCTTTCTTTGTACTAAGTTCAGCTTTACAGTAGCTTGTGTGTCAGAGCACAAAGTTTTGTGTCCTCAATGGTACTATGTTTCTCTTACCAAGAAACAACATATTAAACAATTCAAACAACATAGGAAAGGGACACAAATTCCTTCGTATTAAATAATCAATCATTTGAAATAATACATTTTTGACTAGACGGGTTCATTTCCAGTGTGCCTTTGGACGCATGCATATTTTACTTTTAAAGAGCAGCTGGATAGTCTAACTTAGTGGACAGGTTAACCTTATATTTATTCATATTACCTAGTCCAGTTAACTACTAGTCTAGTTACAAGTCTTTGGACTTGTTATATTTCCTGATGGACTTAGCAGCTTCGTCTAGTACCTTTTGACTTAGCGCCTCGTCTAGTGATAACTATGTGGACGGGTTTATTACCATATTTTTTAGGGCTCGTCTAGCGACTGATACTTGGACTCGATATTCTTTCAAGGCTATTCTAAGGGTCTTAAATTTAATTCCCTCGTCTAGCGATACTCAGAGCAGTCCTGTAAGCTAGAATAGATGAGTTAGTCCATTAACATAACTTTGCCATACAAATTTAATCTTTTTGTTAGCATCAATACTTAAGAGATTATTTAACCATAACCATTTTTGTTTCAACATGCGGCTCATTGTACGTTCCTGGAGCATGTCCCTCAGTTTACGACCTGCTCTATCCTCAAAGATATCACGTATCTCTGAGGCATGCTCTGAGTGCCAGCACACAAGGTCTTATTAACAAGGAAAAAAATTAATAAAATTATACAATAAAATATATAAAATGTGTGAAAAACAAATATAAAATTACAATAAATAATAAACATCTTACCCCGAATCATCTAAAGATACAATCTCTATCGGTCTGCGGTATCTTCCCTCGTGATGGCCAGAAGGGACGATACTGCTGCATGTTGGAGTGAGTAATTGCCCTCGATCCCATTTTCGATGGGATGCACCTGACAAATTTATAAATTTAAAAAAATCAACAATGTGACAAACAACAAATTTATTGAATAATAACAAAAATAGTAATTCTTATAAAACATTAAATTAAAAAAAATACTTACGCTCCACTAACAGGCCCGATCCATGGTCGCTCCTCAGGTGCCAGAATCCTGGCCCACTCTGGCAAGGCCTCCAGTGCGGCAACTGTTGCACAGATGATGATGTGCTATGATCATCCTGGAGCGCGGATGATGAGGCTGGAATGGTTGGGTCCGAATGATGGTTG
This sequence comes from Sophora flavescens, assembly GCA_030762895.1. Taxonomy (NCBI): domain Eukaryota; kingdom Viridiplantae; phylum Streptophyta; class Magnoliopsida; order Fabales; family Fabaceae; genus Sophora; species Sophora flavescens. Next base: position 167,374,733 of record CM061064.1, on the reverse strand, counting down.
TGGAGGGTGTGGTTGGGTGCAGTAGGGGGCGGCGAGTAGCCGGCAAGTGAGCATCTTGGGCCACGACTCGTGGCCCAAAGTGAGTGGGTGCAGTATGGGTTGGGGATGGTGAAGTGTGGGTCGGGGATGGTGTAGTATGGGTTACGGATGGTGAAGTATGGGTCGGGGAGGGTGCAGATGGGGTCGAGGTGGGTGCAGGTGGGATGGGGGTGGGTGCCGAAGAAGAAGTAGTAAAAGCTAGCACCTAGTTCTTGACGATGTATTGTCCCCACTTAGCCTTCCTCTTCCCCTTATCACTGCTAGGCGGTGGGGGGCGTGACGGTTGTCCTGCTGATGCTGACATATCTATATTTATAGGATAATTATGAATCAATGTAAAAACAATAAATCAAACGATATCTAACAAGTAATGAAAATACACATATAATTAATAATATATAACATTTAAATTTTTCAAGTCTTACATTTAATTCCATAAGCAAATATTTAAAATACAATAAAAGTACTTAACAGTAAAGTTCCTATTCGGACTCGGTATCGTCATCTGATTCTAAATCCGACTCTTTGACTTCTTCCATTGAGTCATAACTTTCGATTTCTTCCTCTGATGATGCATGCATCTATGACTGATTACCAATGACCACTTCTTCTCCATCAGCTCCAGATTCCAACATGCCAGTAATACACTCGACCTCAATTATTTCATTGACATGTGACGATTCATCTGCCTGGAAGGGAGTCTCATCCTCTGCATCATCGATTTCTATGCGACTCCTAGACTTGGTTGTGATAACAACACACCAACCTTGTTTGTCCGTTCTCATTGCTGGATAAAGGACATAATAAACCTGTTTTGCATTCTGAGCAATTATAAATGGATTAAAATGTTGATATCTTCCTGCCATGTGAATGTCCACAGTTCTATACATGGGATCTACCTTTGTGCCTGTACTCGATGGATCAAACCGGTTACAATAAAATACCACAACTTTTTTAGGATAAGTAGTAGTATTGTATTGTAACTTGTATATGTGTTTTATGACCCCATAGAAATCACCACTACCTTAACCCAGTACATAAACCCCGCTATAAGTTGTCTTTTTTCCCATGTTCCATTCATTGGTGTGAAATTTGTACCTGCTAACGAAGTACGTGTACCATGATTTAACACAGCTGTAGGGCTCGTATGATAAATCTCTCAAGTGTTGATTTGTCACGCTTAATGGTTGTTGATACACTTACGAATATATAAGTCATATTAAATAATTAATGTTTAATCAGTAATAAAGCATGGTAATGTTTGGTAAGTGATATGATACTTACTTGTTGATTGAACCGTCCAGGCAAATCTGCATGTGTACAAGCAGAAGCATCTTGTTCACTTATTTGATTAATTTGCAAGAACACACTGACAAATAATATGTGTACGATGTGTTAAGGGAGAACATATGATACATTATTTCAAAATTGGGTCATTGAAACTTACTCATGGTATGGTTTCACCTCGATGCAATTTATCAAGACATGAACATGGGCCGATGGATACTCCTCATAACTTAACCAGTAAATAACCTCGTTGCCAGCATGACGATCAAGAAGGTTAAATACAGATAGCATATAAGGAAACCCTGCATTATCAGCATCTACCTTGTTCCTAATATTTCTTGGTGCCAACATGAAGTTGTTGAAATAGGGGGAACATAAATGGGTTGTCTCACGGTGTAAGTAAGATGCACAGATTGATCCTTCAACCCTAGCCTTGTTTTTAACAGATCATTTAGAGTCACCCATGAATCTAAGTAATAAAAAATATTAGCGACAAGAATTATTCAAGGGACGTTATTTATTTAAATGTGCAAATGTAATAATATTACCTTTCAAATGGATACATCCACCTATATTGTACTGATCCACCAAGCCTTGCTTCATATGCAAGATGGACAGGAAGATGTTCCACTGAATAAAAAAAACCTGGGTGGAATATCCTCTCCAACTTACACAGAATTATTGGAATGTTTTCTTCCATTCTCCTCAGACCATCCATCCTTAAAGTTGTAGAGCATAGATCTTTAAAGAAACGACTCATTTTTATAAGCGGGTTCAAAACATACGGGGGAAAGGAAGCAAACACTCCATGAATACATGACAATCATGACTTTTTATCCCATGAAGCCTCCCCGTTTTAACATCAGTACATCATGCCAAATTAGAGGAATAACCATCAGGCGTCTTAGGCTCTTTTAACCACCGACAAACAAACTTTGCTTCATCGGCGGTTAGAGTGTAACAAGCTTTTGGTTTAACCATTTTTCCATTTGGTTGCGACTTCAGCTCCAAATCCTTTCGTCTACATTACAGAGCTATGTCCATCCTTGCCTTGTCATTGTCCTTTGTCTTGCCAGCATCATTCATAACCATGTTAAAAATGTTGTCAAAGAAATTCTTCTCAATATGCATCTCATCAAGGTTATGTCTTAACAGGTTATCCTTCCAGTATGGTAGTTCCCAAAAAATACTTTGTTTTGTCCAATTATGTCATTCTCCATAGCCCGGTAATTTTGACACACTAGCATCAGTGACTTTTGGAAGATCGCTAACCCGACCCCAAATTGGTTCAGGAGTCAACAAAGGTGGTGGACCTTCTTTTTTTGAATGCTCGGGTATTCCTTTAGAAGGGATGATCATGATCTAAGAACCGACGATGAGAATTAAACCAGCAACTTTTACCACCATATCTTAAGGGTAAAAGCCTTTCCATGTTCCATGCAATAGGGGCACGCCAATTTATTGTGAGTCCCCCAACCAAAGAGCATGTCATACGCAGGAAAATCATTGATAGTCCACATCAGTGTCGCCCTCATCATATAGTTTCACTTCTTTGAAACATCATATGTCAACACACCAGCCCACAACTTCTTCAGATCATCTATCAGAGGCTGTAAATATACATCAATCCCAGCCTTGGGATTAGATGGGCCCGGTATGAGACAAGTCAGAAACATATATTGTTTTGACATGCACATCTCGGGAGGAAGATTGTACGGTGTAAAAATTACTGGCCAACATGAATATGGCGAGGCTGACGCCTGAATGTACGGGGTAAAACCATCTAGGGTGTACCCGATCAAAGTGCTTCCAGGGTTCACCATCAGAAGGGTGGCATAAAACGCCCATACTTATTCTATTTTCATAATGCCACCTCATCTTTCTTGCAGTTTGCATTGATGCAAACATTCTCTGCAACCTTTGAATTATTGGCAGGTAGAACATTGCTTTCGCAGGAACTGATTTGTTCTTACTACAGTCACTATTTTGGACACGGTACCTGGGTGTCTGACAAAACTTACATTCTTAAAGTGCGCTATCATTTGTGCTCGAATCACTGGCATAATAAATCATGCACCCATTTGGACAACAATCAATCCTCCTAGTCCCCCAATCCTAGTTTCCACCCCAACCGCTTCGCATCATAATAACTTTTTAGCAACATCCCTTTGAAGGGTGTCACATCTTGAAGCATTTTACAAACAAATTCCAAACACTGCTCGGGGACATTCCAATTGGACTTACAAGCTAAAAGCCTAACACAAATAGATAATTTTGAATCTGACTAGCTTCAAACAATGGCTTATTTTATTAGAACCAAAGTGGTTTTGGATTAAATAATCTCTTAAGTTTTGATGTTAACAAAAAGTTTAAATTTGAATGGCAAAGTATTGTCAAAGATCTAACTTGTTTACTCTAGATTGCAGGATTGCTTGAATAATAATAGACAGGGAAACTTAGAAAAAGTTTCTTCGTTTTTATATGGAATCAAATCAGATTCTATATTTGATCCTCTAGACGAGTCTTCAATCTCTAGTAAAATTCGGAGTCTATTAAGTTATCGCTAGACGAGGTCTTAAAAATTGGTTAAGGTAATAGATGCCAGACGAGTATCTAAGTCTAAGAAAAAGGGTAATAGACGAGCCAATAAACAACTCTCAGAAAAACACCAAGTCCAAAGACTTGATAATAGACGAGAAGTCTTACTAGACACCAGGTCAGTAGACGAGCTATTGAGAATAGCAAGTCCAAAGACTTGTAACTAGAGAAGAGTTTATAGACGCAGTATCAGTAGACGAGCCCGCTTTACTGATAAGTTAATCTTGCACATCCAAAGACCTGTGCGTCTACTAGCTATTGAAAATGAACCCGTCTACTATAAACGAATTTATTTCAAATGATTGTATATTTAATTCAAAGGAATATATGTCTCTTTCCCTTGCTGGTTCATTTGTTAAACTCTTTGTTTCTTGATATTAGAAACATAGTACCATAGAGAACATAAACTTTTGTACTCTGTCACCTATGTTGCTGTACAGTTCAAACCAAGTACAAAGAAGGAAAGTCAGAAAGCAACCTTCGGTACAACAGGGAAGTGACAGCTCTTTTTTGAACATTCCTCTGATAAACAAGAGCACTTCTCCATTAAGCATATCAAGTTATCAGTCTAAACAGATCCTAGCATTTAACGCTATGTCTAAATGGATACAATTTGAAGACCATTGAAGAAGTTCAAAATAGCAAAGCATTCCTTCTATAAATACTGGAAGAACCCCAGTAAAGAAGATATAGAAGCTTTGATATCAAAAGTGCCAAAACTATGTTAAAATTCTTTTGAGCAAATTGAATTATAATCTTAACTGGTCTTAAACTTTCATACACTCATACTTAGTGAGTTCTTAGATCAAATCTGTAAATCTCTTTGTCAGAGTTAGAGCTTGAAGAGGCTTGGTAGAGAAATAATACTTGTAGCCTGAAGAGGTGTTGAATACTTGTAATCTATTTGGAGAATAGCGGAGAAAAACCTACAGGTAGAAGGGACTGGACGTAGCTCTTGGTTGGAAAAGAGTGAACCAGGATAAATCACTTGTGTTAATATTCTAACACTTATCTTTTACAGTATTTTCGTTATACTAACTGTGGGGTTTTGGATATGAGTTTGTTAGCTCTTTAAAAACGTCTTCCTTCTTGTGTGTTGCTTATATTCTGCTTGTAAAAAGGTTTGAGAAAAGACTTTTTCGAAAAACTGTTAAGAAACACAATTCAACCCCCCTTCTTGTGTTTCCCTGTGTCAACTTCATATTTGACTCTAACAATAGATTGTAGAATCTCTGCACCGATTCATTAGGAGGCTCTTCCATGTCATCAGACTCATTCGCCTCAAAAGTCCCACGTTTCCTGTGACAATCATCCACCATCCACTACATTGACTTGTGTTGTTCGACATAGTCATCGTATAATCCACTGCTTGATGCACCCATGTGGTGATCATCACCGCCGACATCATTTAGACCAATATTCGGTAACTTTTCGTCATGATCAGTCCATATCCCATAATTAAGCTTGATATCACGTCGATAACGGTGTACCTTCACTTCATCATCATTCAAAACCTTTGTACAATTGCACTTTATGCACGGACATCTAATACCTCCTCTTCGACATAATCACAATGTTGCTTAGCTTTGGATATAAACTCCTCAACTCCATCTACAAATGATTGTTTCAGACACCATCTTCCAGACTCGTTCCTATTATACACTCAACTACGGCTCAAGGGATAATATTAAAACCTTCTGTTACGTCAGATAAAATGACGTTAACATGATTGTATGATGCTGAATCGCTCCCTTTATTTAAAAGACATGGCCCTATCCCATTCGAGAAAAAACTTTTTCACCACTGTATTATACTAGTTGCTCATTACTTCTCATGTCTTATAGCTGACGAAATTTCGGCAGCATTTCCCATCGGTCTCCAAGTACACGACTTGACCGTGGTACGATACCACAATCAAGTATGGACTCGGATAACAAAAGGAAATGTATCGAACCGAAATTTCATCAATTATTTAGCATATGAGAATCAACGAGTAACTAGTATATCAGTGGACAAAAAGTTTCTTCTCAAACTGTCCCAATTGGACAATTCAAGATTCAATAAAATGAGCGATGCCATGACCACGAGTATACATGCTCAATAATATTGAACCTTGAACGAGAAATTAAAGTTTTTCTCAAGAACATATTAATTATACTCTAAAAGAAAATAAAACTTTAAGTAATAGGGATAAATTGCATAAAGTTTGACATATTAGCAAACAATTAAGCATATATTTAAGAAACCATCATAAACCAAGCATTAGCAACAACAAAAAAAAAAACTACATACTTATTCGTCTAACTTTTTATTAAATCATTTATTTTTTAAATTAACTTTAAATTATAAGATTTTATTCAATTAGTTAATTACTTGGTTAATTAATTACTAAAAAATTGTTATTTATATAATAGTTATTCTTCCATCTTATGTTTGTTTACTTGACTGTTTAAAGTCCTATTTTATCATGTCTTGAAATCTATTATTAATATATTAGTTAATTGCTTATTTAAATAATTACTAAAAATTTAGTTATTCAATAATTTTTATTCTTCCGACTTTCCCACGTTACTCGACTGTTTAAAATCCTACGATATCAAGTCGTCTTCAAACCGATTATTAGTATATTAATTAATTACTTAAATAATAATCAGTAATTCTTCCAATAAGATTAATTTATTCAGATATTTACATTTTTAAAAAAATTTATATTTTATTTTTAACTATTTTAATTTGGTATTTAATTTTTTTAATCTCTCATATATAACCACAACTCGATTTCGTGCACGTTTCCTGCTGCACCATGAGCTATCGTTGTAATCACTGTCTTAAAAATTAGGTAAGTTATATCTGGGATTAAAGTTATTCGTCTTTAAAACTCACTACAAAAAAAAACCCGACTTACCGACGGAAAAAACCTGTCGGAAATGAAGAAATTCTGTCGAAAAATTACATTACCGACGGCCTTTCTGACGGACACGGTTCCATCGGTAATAGGCGCGTAGGAAAGCCTTTCCGACGGATCTAGTTCGTTCGTCGAAAATTTCCGACGGCTTTAACCGTGGTAAAGCTTGCCACACAGAACCCCTATTTACCGACGGAAATTCCGTCGGTAACTCTCTGTGGAAGTTACCGACGGAATTTTTCGTCGGAAAATGTAACCAACAGTTACCGACAAGCTTGCCACACAGAACCTCTAATTACCAACGGAATTTCCGTCGGTAACTCTCTGTGTAAGTTACCGACGGAACTTTCCATCGGAAAATGTAACCAACAGTTACCGACGGAAATATCCGTCGGAAACAAGGTTTTTTCTATTTTTTAAATTATTTTTTTATTTATTTTGTTTTATATTAATAATTAATTATTTTTATTAAAATTTATATATTCAATATTAAATATTATATTTATTTAATAATTATTGTTATATTTATTTTAATTAATTAAAATTTATTTATTGATTATTATTATAATTTATTTATTAATTTATATTTATTATAATTAATTATAATTTAATTATTATATTTTATTTTAATTAAATATTATTATATTATCAATTACAAAACAAAATTGAAATTAAAAATAAAATTTAAAAAGCAATTAATTTAAAATAAAAACAAACTCAACATATAATCCATAAATAAAATATCCGTCTATCTACAAATCTCTATTACACCTATAACTATCCTAATACCCATCACCATAATATTCGTCATCGTCGTCCTGTCGGGGGGAGTCTGCCGGCGTCACATGACCATCAAGCTGCGGCTCTGTAGACAGACAGTTATCATGCGGCTGCGGTGGTGGATCAGTAGTAACAGTGGAGGGCTAGGGCTAAGGCTAGGGCTGGGTGGCATGGAGGATCCCCTGCAGAGCGCTGCGCTTGTCTGGTGGGAGGAAATCGAGCACAGCGGTCATGATCGTAGAGAATGTCTCCATCTATTACATGATGCACTCGTTCGTCTCCCTCTGCTGCTGTACCTCCTGCCTAAGCCGATGCACCTCCTCCGTGTCCTGTGTGCCGGAGGATGTAAGCTCCCTAATGGTCAAGTTCAACGTTTACCCCCGACGGATCGACCTGGCTAGGGTCGCAGTACCGTAAATCCATCCATTGTTCTTCCCGTCCGCCACATCCATCCAGGCCTAGGTCTGTAGTCGCTCAACCTCGGCGGGGTCCAGCTGAGAAGGATCTGAGGCACCAGATCAGGAGGCAGCCTCAGATGCTACCTGACTAAACCTGGCGTTGTACTCTGCCTGCGATCAATACATTACAATCAATATGTATTAAACTATATATATATATATATATATATATATATAATAATTACCAATAGTTTAAATATAAAAAAAACACTTTAGCTTACAACTGTCTGCCTCAACCTCTCATCAACAAACTCGCCTGTGTCCGAACAAATATGTGTCTGCTCAAAGACCGTAGGGACATCAACGGACCGAGCTAGCTCTCCTCTCTCCTGCCTGCAACCGACACATCAATAAAATAAATTAGTTATAAAACAAATTTTTAATAAAAATATACAGTTTATAAATAATGTTATTTATATATGCATACCATGTGAAAGGCATGCTGCATGTGGCTAATAGAACCACCAGTGTGCATGCTCCCATCCTTCTCGGAAGCCCGATTTCTCTTCGCCTGTTCACACATCAGCTTGTAAGATGGAGTGTCCCAGTACACACACAATTGGGCCTAGATGTTGGGCCCGATGTAGTCCTGATGTATCCGGCTCTTCATACGCTCCCGGAGCATGTCCCTCAGTCGAGCAGCTGCTCGGTCGTCAAAGATAGCACGTATCTCTGAGGTATGCTCCGGTAACCAGCGCACAAGCTCCTGTTGACCATTTTTCTATTAGGCTGCGACTTCAGTTCCAAATCCTTTCGTCTACAGTACATAGCTATGTCCATCCTTGCCTTCTCACTGTCCTTCGTCTTGCCAGACACATTCATAACCGTGTTAAAAATGTTGTCAAAGAAATTCTTCTCAATATGAACCACATCAAGGCTATGTCTTAACAGATTATGTTGGGAATTTGCGTATAAAACAAAAGAAAACGCAGCGGAAAAATTCCCATCGAAGGATCCTTGCGAATGGTCATGATTCATGATTAGAAGGTTTACCTCTTGAAGCGATGGCTGTTGATCAGAATTCATCTATCACGAACACCGCACGAACGATGTCTCTAAGGTATCCACACGAGCAGATTCCGTGAACGTCCAATGTCACGAACCCGAAGCGTCTCTGTCTCACAGTGCTAGCTTCCAAAATGAGACTTGCTGTTCACACTTACTCTCTATGTGCGGCTAGGTTGGAAAAACCGTGTGGGCACAACAACTTAAGTGGTCTACTTATAGTAACGCCTCCTTAAGCGAGTTAGTGAGCAGCATTTGACCTAAGCCCATGTACTATGCGCTAGGCCCAATAGGAAAGTCCAACTCTCCTTTTAATGCTTCTTTTAATCCGCTCTTATGTGTGTGACCCTATAGGTTCCCAAAACGTTAGTAGTAATATTAAATCCCATTTAATATTACAAACAGTGAGTGGTATCTAGCAATACATCACTGCTACCTAAGTAGTGAGAAAGTCAGTGATTTGACGAAACCTTTCTGTGACAAACATTCATGTGCATTATTATCCCTTTGTCCATATATCTATATTGAACACAAGGCATAGAATGTGTCACCCTTGTATGGTTCAATATCATGTTCCCTGATACCCGAGTAGACTTAACAACAAATGAGGTCAATATCTCATATTGACTCATTTCAAAGACGACCATGCATTTTACAGTCTCACTCTATCGGGGCCCCATGAGATATTACTCCTGTTATGTAGGAGGGACAAATTCCATCTAGGTCACTCACATCCCTCTACATGGCTCGTGGTATGCCCAATGACCGTCTTTATAATCATCCTATTATAGATGACGTTTGACGATATTAAAGAACACGACTCCTCATGTAGGGATCGTAGTGATTTCAGGTCGAAGGATTGCATACACCATTGTCACTATGAGAACTACTTATGACACTCACATAACGCTCCATGTAGTGTTCTCATGGTGGGTCAATCCAGTACATCGTTACTCTAATGTGTACCTATGTGGCGACTCGATATCTCATATCCATGACCCGTGAGATATGGCCATCAGTCTGCACACATAATAGTCTCAATGTATTATTATTGTCCTTATTAATAAAATACTTGACTACGGATATTTAAGAATAGGATTTCATTGTTCAATAGTGTCTCACGATCAAGTCATATACTTGATATTCTATTAAACTGAAATTTCTATTATAAGGACTTTATTATGTTTAAACAAGTAACACAATAAACTGGAATGCCTCATATCATATATATATAATAGCAAGATACAAATGTAAGTCTAAAGAAATACACTGGCCTCTAGGGCTTACACCAACAATCTCCCACTAGCACTAGAGCCAATCATGCATAAATCTAATGCCCATCGATCTAGTGTGACCTTCATGCTTCTGTTGAGCAAGAGGTTTCGTAAGTGGGTCAGCAACGTTATCAAGCATTGGTACTCTGCATATTTTCACATCTCCTCTATCGATAATCTCTCGAATGAGATGGAAGCGCCTAAGTATATGTTTGGATCGCTGATGAGATCTAGGTTCCTTAGCTTGTGCAATGGCCCCATTGTTTTCACAATAGAGATCAATGGGGTCCACAATACTAGGAACTGTACCAAGCTCAGTAATGAACTTCCTAATCCAAACAGCCTCCTTTGCTGCATTGGAGGCGGCAATATACTCAGCCTCTGTAGTAGAATCGGCAACTGTTTCCTGCTTTGAACTCTTCCAGCTCACAGCCTCGCCATTCAGGCAGAACACATAACCAGATTGCGATATGGAATCGTCCTTATCGGTCTGGAAACTAGCATCAGTGTAACCTATTACAGCAAGCTCTTCCTCGCCTCCATATACCAAGAACAAATCCTTAGTTCTTCTCAAGTACTTAAGGATGTTCTTGACAAAGACAGTTGACTCTCACGGGATCGGGATCGGTACCTGCTCGTTATGCTTAAAGCATACGATACATCTGGTCGAGTACATAACATGGCATACATGATAGATCCAATTGAGGATGCATATGGAATCTTGCTCATGCGATCCCTTTCCTCTTGAGTGGAAGGGGATTGTGCCTTTGATAGGCATATACCATGTGACATAGGCAAGAGTCCTTTCTTGGATTCATGCTTGTTAAAGCGTCTCAACACTTTGTCTATGTATGTGCTCTGACTTAGGCCAAGCAATTTCAGTGATCTATCCCTATAGATCCTGATTCCCAATACATAGGTAGCCTCACCCAAATCTTTCATAGAGAAGCAATTCCCTAACCATGTCTTTACATTTTGTAGTGTAGGGATGTCATTTCCAATGAGTAATATGTCATCTACATATAACACCAGAAAAACAACAATGCTCCCACTAACCTTCTTGTAGACACAAGGTTCATCTTCATTTTTGATGAATCCGTACTGTCTTACAGCATCATCAAAACGAAGGTTCCAACTTCTGGAAGCTTGCTTCAATCCATAGATTGACCGCTGCAATTTACATACCTTTCGGGCATCCTCTAAAATGTCAAAGCCTTCAGGTTGTGTCATTTACACATCCTCAAGAAGCTTTCCATTAAGGAAAGCAGTTTTGACATCCATCTGCCATATCTCATAATCATGGTATGCAGCGATAGCAAGTAAGATCCGGACGGATTTAAGCATCGCAACAGGCGAAAAGGTCTCATCATAGTCGACACCATGAATTTTCTTGAAACCCTTAGCGACCAATCGTGCCTTAAAGGTGTGTACCTTACCATCCATGTCAGTTTTCCTTTTGAAAACCCACTTGCACCGTATGGGTTTTACCCCTTCAGGTGGCTCTACCAAGGTCCATACCTGGTTGGTGTACATGGAATCCATCTCAGATTTCATGGCCTCAAGCCACTTCTCAGATTCTGGGTCAGTGATGGCCTCCTGGTAGGTCACAGGCTCATCTTGATCCATGAGCAATACATCACCTTGTGGAGTCATGAGAAATCCATATCTCTCAGGCTGGTGACGTATCCTGTTAGACCTACGCTGGTCTTGTGCTACTGGAGCGGGTTGTTCCTCCACAGCATTCTGTGAAGGTTGCTCCTGTTCCACCAATGGTAGGTCACTACTCTATGATTCTTGAATTTCTTCAAGTTCTATCTTCCTCCCACTGGTTCCTATGGAGATAAACTCCTTTTCTAGGAATACACCAGTCCGTGCGACAAACACTTTGCCTTCGGAAGGATTATAGAAATAGTATCCCTTGGTTTCTTTGGGATACCCCACAAAGAAGCATTTATCAGATTTGGGATCAAGCTTATTAGAAAATTGACGTTTTACATATGCTTCACAACCCCAAATCTTCATAAAAGACATGCTGGGTCGTCTACCAGTCCATATCTCATATGGTGTCTTTTCTACCGTTTTGGATGGAACACGGTTAAGTGTAAAAGCTGCTGTTAATAGAGCATGTCCCCAGAAAGAGTTTGGAAGGTTTGCATGACTCATCATAGACCGAACCATGTCCAACAAGGTTCGATTTCTCCTCTCAGAAACACCATTCCATTGTGGTGTTCCAGGTGGAGTGAGTTGAGATAAAATTCCACACTCTCTCAGATGATCATCAAACTCTAGGCTCAAATATTCACCACCTCGATCTGATCGAAGGGTTTTAATATTCTTACCAAGTTGGTTTTGTACCTCATTTTTGAATTCCTTTAACTTTTCAAAGGATTTCGATTTATGTTTCATAAGATACACAAATCCATATCTACTGAAATCATCAGTAAATGTGATGAAGTACTGAAAACCACCTCTAGCTAATGTGTTTAGGGGTCCGCATACATCGCTATGTATAAGACCCAAAAGATCGTTGGCTCTTTCACCTTTTCCGGTGAATGGAGCTTTAGTCATCTTTCCCAATAAACAAGACTCACATATCTCATATGATTCATAATCAAATGAGTCCAAGAGTCCATCTTTATGGAGCTTCGAAATGCGCTTCTCATTTATATGGCCTAAACGACAATGCCAAAGATAAGACGGGTTCAACTCATTTGGTTTGAACCTCTTAGTATTTATGTTATAGATGGGCATTTCAAGATCAAGGACATAAAGTCCATTACTCATATGTGCACTAGCATAGAAAATATCATCCAAATAAATAGAACAACTTTTGTTCTTTATTATAAAAGAAAAACCAATCTTGTCCAAACAAGAAACGGAAATGATATTCCTGCTAATTGCAGGCACAAAATAACAGTTCTCTAACTGAATAGTAAGCCCAGTGGGCAAAGTCAATACATAAGTCCCTACAGCTAAAGCAGCAACCTTTGCTCCATTTCCGACTCGTAGATCGACTTCGCCCTTTGTCAATGGTCTACTCCTGTTTAGATCCTGCGCATTTGTACAAATGTGAGAACCACATCCAGTATCTAATACCCATGATGCAGAAGTAGATAAATTGACTTCTATAACAAACATACCTGAAGCGGAAGTCTCACTTCCCTTCTTCTTCTTGATTTCTTCCAGGTATTTTGGGCAGTTCCTCTTCCAATGTCCGGTCCGACCACAGTGGAAGCAATTTCCTTCCTTAGACACACCACCCACAGGCTTCAAGCCTGAAGTACTAGGCTTGATCTTGTTGATGCCCTTGCCCTTGCCCTTTTATTTGTTCTTGGGCTTCTTGGGCTGCTTCTTGCTGTTTCCAGCCTGGACCATCAAAATGGCCTTTCTCTTTCCTTTGTTAATATTTTGTTCAGCAGTTCTCAACATGCTCAACAATTCTGGCAAAGGTTTGTCAAGATCATTCATATTAAAGTTAATGACAAACCGACTATAGCTCTCAGGCAACGATTGCAGAACTAAGTCGGTGGCCAACTCTTGGCCTAAAGGAAATCCCAGTCTCTCGAGATTCTCAATGTACCCGATCATCTGGAGTACATGAGGACTCACAGGGCTTCCTTCTGCCAATTTACATAGGAAAAAGGCTCTGGAAATTTCGAACCGCTCATGCCTTGCTTGCTCTTGGTAGAACAGCTTGAGGGGCACGATCATATCGTATGCCTCCATGGTCTCATGTTGCTTTTGCAGCTCAGAGGTCATGGTAGCAAGCATAAGACAATCGACGTCTAAGGCGTCATCCTGATGCTTCTTATAAGCATCCCTGTCAGCCCTAGAAGCACTTGGAGCCGGTGGCTCCTCAGGAATAGGCTCCTCAAGAACATACAACTTTTTCTCATGTTTGAGGACAATCCTCAAGTTTCTGTACCAGTCCAGAAAATTTATTCCGGATAGTTTGTCCTTCTCAAGGATGGATCGCAATGACAGGTTACTTGATGTGTTTGATGCCATGGTAATCTACAGAGATAAATATGTAAAATATAAGTATCATGCCATGAGGTTATTTAATAAGGTCTTTAATTAAATACGCCTCCCACTATTTTACTCAAAACAATGACCCTCATCATTGATTCGGAAAATCCCGTTGGAAGATTTTCTAGTGGGCCAAGATCCATATTTCACCTAGCTTTAAGTCAGCTTTGGCTGATCACTTAAAATTCGGTCATTTAGGTAGGAAACACTTTCCGATTGCATCTCATGTAACTCTTGGACAGTTGGGTGAATAACTCTTATTCTAATCCATCACATGGACTAAAGCCCAACTTATGAGCCTCTAAGCCTTTCAATCCTATTGAAGTTGGCTTAGTTAAGTCAGACCCAATGGATAGCAGTTGAACATTACATTTGTCCCATCGCGTCTTACTAGTATAGATAAAGGTCCCCCGCTTTGGTGGACCCACACTTAATCGATCCTAGTCTTGACGAGTGCCATGCATTGGAAGGCCTTTAAATGTGACTTAATATTTCCTTTTGAGGGATTTGATTAAAGTTTGATCTCATCATTTGTTAAACTCTTTAACTTATTATTTACATACATGCATCTCATACATATATTAATTAAACTCTTTTAACATACTATATACATACATGCATCTCATACATATATAAGGCAAATAAATGTGATATGGTTATGGCCCCAAACGCATTGATTCTCCCAAGCCAATGAGAGAATCTAAACTTAAACCTAGGAGCGTCCAAGCTTCTCCAAGCATGATCTCCCAGAGGATGACGTCTTCTTGTCTCCATCATTACATTACATAAACAGAAACCTCACTTTACATATGAGGGGAGTGAGATGAGAAAAGAAGATACATATGGAATATAAGAGAAAGGCACGGCACGCAGGCCGTATTTCAAAATATAAACCAAAAGATTAAAGGACTAAGGCCATAACCATTCACCATACATCACCAAATAAATAGTAACAACCAATAATAATAAACAATTATTATTATTATTAAGTTTATTAATTAGAGATTTCAAAATCTGAATTTTGAAAACATAACATATATATAACAAATCACATTTATTATAATTGATGTTACTATAAATCACATTTATTGTAATTGATGTTACTATAAGTCACATTTATTGTAATTGATGTTACTATTAGTTAAGTATTTCAAAATCTGAATTTTGAAACCATATCATATATATAACAAATCACATTTATTATAATTGATATCGTTATTAAATGGTGACATAAAAGATTTCAAAATTGAATTTCGAAATAACACGCTACGCAAGGCCCGTGAACACTTCACGTTGCAAGGAACGGCGGCTACGGTTTCAACCCTTGGAACCTCAGCCGCAACAACATGAACTCTTCATGTCTGAAACCCCTTAACGCCACCAACAGAGAACTGAAACCAATCATGTTTAACATCAACATTTGACGCCATCGCAGGACATAATAAGGATTTATAACCAATGTACATATCGCATACATACACAAACATGCAATAGACGCATATATCATATACATACGAAAATTACAGAAACAAGGTTTTGCAAAACGGATGTAAACGATTTTCAAAAAAACAATTTTCAGAAAAACGATTCACATTATAAACATGTTATCATACATAACAGGTAAACCACGTAACATAATCATGGTTTCGCAAGCGGCTCTGATACCACTGTTGGGAATTTGCTTATAAAACAAAAGAAAACGCAGCGGAAAAATTCCCATCGAAGGATCCTTGCGAATGGTCATGATTCATGATTAGAAGGTTTACCTCTTGAAGCGATGGCTGTTGATCAGAATTCGTCTATCACGAACACCACACGAACGATGTCTCTAAGGTATCCACACGAGCAGATTCCGTGAACGTCCAACGTCACAAACCCGAAGCGTCTCTGTCTCACACTGCTAGCTTCAAAACCGAGACTTGCTGTTCACACTTACTCTCTACGTGCGGCTAGGTTGGAAAAACAGTGTGGGCACAACAACTTAAGTGGTATACTTATAGTAACGCCTCCTTAAGTGAGTTAGTGAGCAGCATTTGACCTAAGCCCATGTACTATGCGCTAGGCCCAATAGGAAAGTCCAACTCTCCTTTTAATGCTTCTTTTAATCCGCTCTTATGTGTGTGACCCTATAGGTTCCCAAAACGTTAGTAGTAATATTAAATCCCATTTAATATTACAAACAGTTAGCGGTATCTAGCAATACATCATTGCTACCTAAGTAGTGAGAAAGTCAGTGATTTGACGAAACCTTTCTGTGACAAACATTCATGTGCATTATTATCCCTCTGTCCATATATCTATATTGAAAACAAGGAATATAATGTGTCTCCCTTGTATGGTTCAATATTATGTTCCCTGATACCCGAGTAGACTTAACAACAAATGAGGTAAATATCTCATATTGACTCATTTCAGCACGGCCATGCATTTTACAGTCTCACTCTATCAGGAGGCCCCACAGATATTACTCCTGTTATGTAGGAGGGACAAATTCCATCTAGGTCACTCACATCCCTCTGCATGGCTCGTGGTATGCCCAATGACCGTCTTTATAATCATCCTATTACAGATGACGTTTGACGATATTAAAGCACACGACTCCTCATGTAGGGATCGTAGTGATTTCAGGTCGAAGGATTGCATACACCATTGTCACTATAAGAACTACTTATGACACTCACATAACGCTCCATGTAGTGTTCTCATGGTGGGTCAATCTAGTACATCATTACTCTAATGTGTACCTATGTGGCGACTCGATATCTCATATCCATGACCCGTGAGATATGGCCATCAGTCTGCACACATAATAGTCTCAATGTATTATTATTGTCCTTATTAATAAAATACTTGACTACGGATATTTAAGAATAGGATTTCATTGTTCAATAGTGTCTCACGATCAAGTCATATACTTGATATTCTATTAAACTGAAATTTCTATTCTAAGGACTTTATTATGTTTAAACAAGTAACACAATAAACTGGAATGCCTCATATCATATATATATAATAGCAAGATACAAATGTAAGTCTAAAGAAATACACTGGCCTCTAGGGCTTACACCAACAAATTATCCTTCCTGTACGGTAGTTCCCAAAAAATACTTTGTTTTGTCCATTTATGCCATTCTCCATACCCGGGTAATTTTGACACACCTGCTTCAGTGACTTTAGGAAGATCTCTAACCCGACCCCATATTTGCTCAGGAGTCAACAAAGGCGGTGGACCTTCCTCTTCTATCTGATTCTTTTTGAATGCTCGAATGTTTCTTCTGAAAGGATGGTTGGGATCTAAGAACCGATGATGAGAATCAAACTAGGAACTTTTGTAACCATATCTAAGGGTAAAAGCCTTTCTATGTTCCATGCAATACGGGCACGCCAATTTACCGTGGGTCGCCCAACCAGAGAGCATGCCATATGCAGGAAAATCGTTGATAGTCCACATCAGTGATCCCCTCATCATAAAGTTTCGCTTCTTTGAAACGTCACAAGTAAACACACCATCCTACAACTTCTTCAGATCATCGATCAGAGGCTGCAAATATACATCTATCCTAGCCTTCAGATTAGATGGTCCAGGTGTGAGACAAGTCAGAAACATATATGGCTTTGACATGCACATCTCGGGAGGAAGATTGTACAGTGTAACAATCACTGGCCAACATGAATATGGCGAGGCTGATGCCTGAAGTTACGGGGTAAAACCATATGAACACAGCCCAAGTCTCACATAGCGAGGATCTGCTGCAAAATCAGGATGAACCCGATCGAAGTGCTTCCAAGCTTCACCATCATAAGGGTGGCGTATGACGCCCCGATTTCTTCTATTTTCATTATGCCACCTCATTTCCAAGCTTCACCATCACGGCCATGATCGAGCAAGGCTGAAAAGAAAAGAACGAAAAAGTCAGAACCTGTCACGGCCTGACCGTGATGGCCATCATGGCCGTGACAGGTCATCAGTGCCAAGTTTTTCAAGACAGAATCTGTCACGGCCTGGCCGTGACAGCCATCACGGTCGTGACACGCAATATCTGGAATTTTAAAAGCTGATTTGATATGATTTTGTAATTGCTTGGGATGAAAGTTACCCTACATTATAAATAAGACCTAGAGCTCGAAAATAGGGATCACTTGGGCTGCTACCTTAGGCAAAAATTAGGATGTCTCTTCTTCTCAATTTCTTCTTCTCTCTTAGGTTTTTTTTATGCTTTTGTTAATCAAGCTTGCTATGAACATGGCAATGCTTGAGTAGTCTTTTTATTTCTAGGGATTGGGGCTATGCCCAAGATTTGTTTTGTGTTATGAATTGACGTTTTACTTCTATTAATTTCGATTTCGCTTTCGAATCGATTCCTATTGCATGAATTACTTGTGAATCTGGTGCACACTTATTTGCATGTCAAAGATACTCTAAGGAGGAACCTAGCGGTGAACTTAGGTATTGACTCTATAGGGATTGAACTTAGGACTTAAAGCGGTCCTTCGAGGGTGCACTGAATTCTCACAAAGCTTAAAGGGTTCGATTTAAATTCAATTGCCACGAGAGTAGGGGTTGGTTTAATAGGGCACGGTTCTTGTATCCCGAGAGGGAACATTAACTTATTTAGGATAAATTCACCTTCAAAGCAAATTTCGATAATTACCAAGAGGGGCAGTCAATTTAGTAACATGAACAGTCTTGTTGGTAATCCAATTCTTGGGAATCCCTTTTGATATTTTGAAATCTCAGATTTGATCTACTTTCCTATTTTGTTCTTGATTTTGTTTTATTTGCAACTTTAAATTTGATTTGCTACTTGATTCATTAAATAAAATCTTTTCCAAATATTTATCTTTTTCTAGTCCAGTTTAATTGATTTAATAATTAATTGTTATTTGAGATCACGGTCTCTGTGGGACCGGTCTTTTTATTACTTGACGACGAAACCGTTCACTTGCGGATTCGAGCCCATCAAGTTTTTGGCGCCGTTGCCAGGGACTATGCTTTCTTGAATTTCAATTTAATTTTTAAATTGATTTTCTGGACATTTATTTATTTATTTATTTTTTCTTTCTTTTTCTAGTGTATCTACCTCTCTCTTTGCAGGAATTTTTCTCTCTTATGCGAAGATCCTAAAGTCTCGGAAATCTTATTGAAGTTAACCCTGAGATCGAAAGGACCTTTCATAGACGTGGGAGACTACAAAGACAAAGAGCGAGAGAAAGGTTGATTCCTATTCCACTCATGGCAAATCTACCGGATACCAAACCACTGAAGGACTACGCAGCCCCAAATGCTAGGGGTTTGCGAACTGGGATTGCTAGGTCAGAAATTGAGGCCGAGAACTACACTATACCGCCTCTGTTAATTGGCATGATTAGGCAACATCAATTTGGAGGATTACCCTCGGAGGACCTGACTGATCATGTGGATACATTCTTGGAGTCACCGATGCAATTAGAATTCAAGGTGCCCCGATTAATGCTATTCGCTTGAGGTTATTCCCCTCCTCTCTTACTAGAAAGGCAAAAGCTTGGTTGAATCAAGTACCCGCTAATACCTTGTCAACTTGGGACCAACTGGAGCAGGCTTTCTTGGAGAAATTCTTCCCTCCATCCAAGACTGCTTAACTACAAACTCAGATTACCGGCTTCTTCCAAAAGGACGGAGAATGGTTATTCGAAGCTTGGGATCGTTACAAAGGATTACTAGAGTCTTGCCCACATCATGGGCTCGAGAGGTGGTTGTTAGTGCATACCTTCTACAATGGATTGGATTACTCTTTGAAGGTGTCACTTGACTCTGCAGCTGGTGGAGCCTTTATGAATAGACCTCCGACTGAAGCATTCAATATCATTGAAAACGTAGCCACCAAATATCACCATTGGGTTCGGAAAGAGGTAATAACCCGAAAAAGCTTTCGGGGGGTAATTTTGAAATGAATAGCATTGATCTAATTATGTCTAAATTTGACTCATTGAATAAACGCTTTGATAAGCTTGAAAAGGCTAATGTGAGTTCAATAGGTGCTACTAATGTTGTTTGTGAGATTTGTGGAATGCAGGGACATGACATAATGGAGTGCCCACATGGTATTGCTCCTGGATCCGGTGCTTCGCGGGAACAAGTGAACTCTTGTCACAACTTCTATGACACGAACCCGAAGTTGCCAAATTATACTCCCCCAAATCCTTACAACCAAGTGAGGAAGAATAATCCTTATCTCTCCTACGGGAACTACAGCAACACGTTGAATCACGAATTCCAGGAAGGCCAAGGTAATAGGAAACCCGCATCGGGGTATCCTCAGGTACAAAAGTCTAAACTTGAGTCTCTTTTGGAAAATTTTGTTGAAACTCAAACAAAGCAAAATGAAGAGTTTTAGGCAACAAGGTAGGGTAGTCAATGAGGCAATAAAAGAGTTAACATCTAAAGTAGATAACTTAGCCATCCATAATAAGATGTTAGAAACTCAGATTATCCAACAAGCTAGTACATATTCTAGAACTAAGGGTACGTTTTCGGGACAACCCGAAGTTAATCCCAATGAGCATTGTAATGCTATATACTTAAGGGATGATAAGCTTGGGGTAGTTGAAAAGGATGTGGAATGTGAGGAGGACATGAGTGAACATGAAGAGATAGAGCCAAAGTATGTCCCTCCACCACCTTACCAACCCCCAATACCTTTCCCACAAAGGTTGTTCAAGAAAAAGCAAGTAGAAAAAGAAACTAAGAGCTTAATTGAGGAGCATGATGCCATGATAAAAACTAATATGCCTCCAAAACTAAAAGATCCAGGAAGTTTCTCTATTGCTTGCTCAATTGGAGAATTAAAAATAGACCAAGCCTTATCTGACTTAGGGGCTGGAGCGAGTTTGATGCCACTTATTATCTTTGAGAGGTTAGGAACCAAGGAATTGAGTCCATCCAAGTCTTATTAACAATTTGAGGATGGCTCAACTAAAACTCCTCTAGGCATACTAGAGAATGTTCCCATAAAGGTAGGGAAATTTTTCATTCCTACCGATTTCATGGTGTTGGATATGAACGGGAATTCTAAATTCCCTATCATTATTGGAAGGCCATTCTTGGCCACAGCTGGAGCGATAATAGATGTAAAAAATGGCAAGCTCTCCTTGAATGTAGAGGAAGGTAGGGTGGATTTTGATTTGACTAACTCATATAATAACCCTCATTTTGAGAGTCATGTGTGCAGGATTGAAATAATACCTCCAAAGGTGAGAGAAGAGCTTAGCATGGAAGCAACTCCTAAACTTTGCATTACGAATGATGCACCAAATAATGATGAAATTGGAGTTGCTCAACATGTGGAGTTAAAACTTCCGCCGGGAGGAAGTAAGGCCATGAAACTCAGAGGGAAAAGACCAAAGCGAAAGCGCAATTAGCCATATGAACAAAATAGGCTCTTTGAAGGACTTCCATGGAAGAGAGGTGTCCTTGCACTTCCAAGCCTAGCTGATCCCGGTTGATTGAAAGAAGTATGGTCGAGCTTAAGACCGTAAATAAGCACTTCTTGGGAGGCAACCCATGTTTTCTTTCCCTTTTCCATTTGTTTTTGAATAATTTGAAAATATTAAGAGAAGAAAGATCACTAATTGATGGTTTTGCCAAGTATTTTCAGGTTATGAAGGAAGCAAGAGAAAAAAGGCATGGAAAAATAAAGTCAGAGGAGGTCACGGCCTAGCCGTGACGAGGATCACGGCCATGATGGGCCAGAAGCTGGAAACCAGAAAGCATCACACCCAGGCTGTGAGAACCATCACGGGCATGATGTGAAAAAGCAGGAAGTCAGTATTTATCACAACCCAGCCGTGATAGCCATCACGGGCGTGACGCGAAGGAGGCCAACAGAACAGAATTGATCACGGCCTAGCCGTGATGAACGTCACGGCCGTGACACGTCTTCCAGCAACTCTTTGACTGGCATGTGAGCCAGCACCCTCTACCACCTCGGTGAGTTGATCCATTTTTCTCCTCTCTCCGACTTGATTATTTAGATTGGGGACAATGTAATTTTTTAAGCTTGGGGTAGGGGTATTTTTGCATTTTTGCATTTTTGCATTTTTCATGTTGCATTCATATAGGCGTAGTTTTTCATAATCATATGATTAGATTGCCCCTTGCTTAGAGTATGCATCCAATTGTGAGAACTTTGTGCCAAATGAATTGAGACAGTGAATTTTTGAACCCAATTTTCGTAATCTTGTGATAGGATAAAAATAAAAATGCTTGAGATGATCTTTTGATAGTTGAGAATTAGCATGGGGTTCCTTAGATTTGTGTTTCTCATTGATTTTAAACTACTAAATGTGAGATTTTTTGAGCCTAAAAGGGGTACTCACTAAATCTACCCCATTCTTTGTGATTGAGTGTTTTATTCCTCTTGGATTGTGTTCTCTAGAACTTGACTTGAAACCGTTTTGAAACTTAATTTTTTTTTGAAAACATATTTAAAAATGATTGAGGCACTAGGTATTTTTTTGGCCTTCTGAGTTTTGACTAATTAAATGCTACCCCCTAGTTGCCCAATTTTGAGCCTAATAGAATAAAATACTCTTCTTGGTACCTTGATTTATTTTGATGAATGATGCTTGATATGACACCTTTTAAAGTATTGCAAAAATGGCAAAAAAGTGGTTTGAAAAATAAATTGTGGGATGAAAAAGCTATAAAAATATTTCTCTTAAGTTGAAAATCTCCCCTTCTCCAAATAAAAAAATAAAATAAACAAAAAAAATGGATAAGGGGATGAGAAAAATAAAGTGAGAAATAAAATTAAATAAAATAAAAAGGAAAGAAAGGTGGAAAAGTGAACTAAAGCCCAAAAAGGTATTTTAGAAGGTTGTCATGCTTTGCATTGTTTGATATTTTGTTTAGCCTTCTTGAATTTTCCTTTTCTTGATTTCCCCACCTAACAATTAATCCCATGGCCCCATTACAACCAAAATAAAAGACCTCTTGATTCTTATGTGTTTTCATTAATAAAGTAGAGATTTGGTTGATAGTCAAGCTTATGGTAGAATTCCTTCCTTGAGGAAATTTAGTGAATTGTCATATACCCTTAAACATTTGAGTGAGGTGAGAAGAGTGCCCGAATTAGTGAGAGATATGAATTTAGGGAACCTAAGCTTCTAATTGGACTTGAAATTGATTGTCTCTTGGTTTCTTATTGAATATTCCTGTTACTTGGATTTATTACTCGGGTTCTAGGTTCACTGTCCATGCTCTGATTGATTATCTTTTCTGGCCTTAGTTATTGCTTAAGGACAAGCAAAATCTTAAGCTTGGGGTAGTTTGATGAGTGTGATTTCACCTCATATTTCTTTATCATATTGCACGCATTTTCATGTAGTTTAGGCATTTTTAATTTTATTTTTGTTAGTTTTTATCTTGGAACGGGTAAGGCGGTTTGGTGGTGTTGTTGTGCATGAATTGAGGATTAAAATGCTCAGGATCATTTATGTTGGAGCTTGCATGAAGACGGAGCTTGAAAAGTAAGAAAAATGAGCCAAACAGAGCCCATCACGGCCTAGCCGTGACCGCCATCACGACCATGATCGAGCAAGGCTGAAAAGAAAAGAACGAAAAAGTCAGAACCCACGGCCAGGCCGTGATGGCCATCACAGCAGTGCAGGCCATCAGTGCAAGTTTTTCAAGACAGAATCTGTCACGGCCTAGCCGTGATGGCTGTCACGGTCTTGACGCGCAATATCTGGAATTTTAAAAGTTGATTTGATTTGATTTTGTAATTGCTTGGGATGCAAGTTACCCTACATTATAAATAGGACCTAGAGGCTCGAAAATAGGGATCACTTGGGCTGCTACCTTAGGCAAAAATTAGGATTTCTTTTCTTCTCAATTTCTTCTCAATTGGGATGCAAGTTACCCTACATTATAAATAGGACCTAGAGGCTCGAAAATAGGGATCACTTGGGCTGCTACCTTAGGCAAAAATTAGGATTTCTTTTCTTCTCAATTTCTTCTTTCTTAGGTTTTTTATACTTTTGTTAATCAAGCTTGCTATGAACATGACAATGCTTGAGTAGTCTTTTTATTTCTAGGGATTGGGGCTATGCCCAAGATTTGTTTTATGTTATGAATTGACGTTTTACTTCTTGTTAATTTTGATTTCGCTTTCGATTCGATTCCTATTGCATGAATTACTTGTGAATCTGGTGGGCACTTATTTGCATGTCATAGATACTCTAAGGAGGAACCTAGCGGTGAACTTAGGTATTGGATCTATAGGGATTGAACTTATGACTTAAATCACGAGAGTTAGAAGCGGTCCTTCGAGGGTTCACTGAATTGTCACAAAGCTTAAAGGGTTCGATTTAAATTCAACTATCACGAGAGTAGGGGTTGGTTTAATCGGGAACGGTTCTTGTATCCCGAGAGGGAACATTAACTTATTTAGGATAAATTCACCTTCAAAGAAAATTTCGATAATTAATAAGAGGGGTAGTCAATTTAGTAACATGAAATCTCAGATTTGATCTACTTTTCTATTTTGTTCTTGATTTTGTTTTAATTGCAACTTTAAATTTGATTTGCTACTTGATTCATTAAATCAAATCTTTTCCAAGTCTTTATCTTTTTCTAGTCCAGTTTAATTGATTTAATAATTAATTGTTATTTGAGATCACGGTCTCTATGGGATCGATCTTTTTATTACTAGACAACGAAGCAGTTCACTTGCGGATTCGAGCCCATCACACATCTTGAAGCATTTTACAAAAGAACTCCAAACACTGCTCTGGGATATTCCAATTGGACTTGCAAGCTAGAATCCTAACACAAATTGATAATTTTGAATCTGACACCCCTTCAAACAATGGCTTATTTTTCTCTAACAATAGATTGTAGAATCTCTGAGCCAATTCATTAGGAGGCTCTTCCATGTCATCAGGCTCATCCGTCTCAAAATTCCCATGTTGCCTAAGACAATCATCGACCATCATATGCATTGACTGGAGTTATTCGACATATTCATTGTGGTAGCCACTGCCTGATGCACCCATTTCAAGATCGTCACCACTGACTTCACGTCATCATCACTCAAAACCGCCATAAAATTGAAATTTGTGCACGGACATCTAATCCCCCCTCTTCGGCATAATCACAATGTTGCTTTGCTTTGGATATGAACTCCTCAACTCCAGCTACAAATGATTGTTTCAGAAGTCGTCTCCCAGACTCGTTCCTATTATACACCCAACTACGGTTCGAGGGATAATATTCCATCCTTCTGCATTTTCATATAATTTGAAGTATTTTTAAACATGATACTATGACCCCGAATCGCTCCCTTTCCTTAAAAGGTGTGGCCCTATCCCATTCAAGGAAAAACTTTTTCATCACTGTATTATACTAGTTACTCATCACTTCTCATGTCTTATAGCTGACGAAATTTCGGCAGCATATCCCATCGGTCTCCAAGTACACGACATGACCGCGGTAAGCTACCATAA
The DNA here is from genome assembly GCA_030762895.1 of Sophora flavescens. NCBI lineage: Eukaryota > Viridiplantae > Streptophyta > Magnoliopsida > Fabales > Fabaceae > Sophora > Sophora flavescens. Next base: position 167,348,874 of record CM061064.1, on the reverse strand, counting down.
TCAAGTATGGACCCGGAGAACAAAAGGAAATGCTTCGACCCGAAATTTAATCAACTATGTCACAAATGAGAATCATCGAGTAACTAGTATATCAGTGGAGAAAAAGTTTCTTCCCAAACTGTCCCAATTGGACAATTCAAGATTCAATAAAATGAGCGATACCATGACCACGAGTACACATGCTCAATAATATTGAACCTTGAACGGGAAACTACGGTTTTTCTCAATTACGTATTAATTATACTCTAAGAAAATAATACTTTAAGTAATATGGATATTTTGCATAAACAATGACATTATTAGAAAAAAAAATCAAACACACAATTAAGCAACCATCATTCTCAAGTACGTTTTACTTATACTCTAAAATAAAATAATACTATAAGTAACAGAGACATCTTAATTATAAAGTTTGACATTCTTGATAGACAATTAAAACACATAAGCAACTATCATACACAAAGTATTCATCTAAAAAATAAATCTCTATTAAATCTCTGTTTATTATTTATTTCATTTTATATTAAATGTTATGTAAGTATTTAGTTATTTACATATATCTAATTTTATTATTAATTTTTTTAATTATTATATAAAATTAATTTGAATAAGATATTAAACTATTTTACACTGTCTGTTTTAAAAATTCATTGAAAATTAACTTTTTTGTATTATGATTTTTAACACATGTTATAAGTGCTGACTTACTTACTTAATTAATTAATTGAAAAAATAATTTTATTGATTGTTGGAATAACGCCTCTACGTATGAAAACCCTATCTCTGCTAGGGTTTAGCCGTCATCCACAAAGCTTCTGCATGATCCATGGCTGCCGCACCTCAAGCCATCTGCCCATGGAGTTTTCTGGCCTTGGAATCTCCCCAATCTCCTTCGCACACAGCCCCCTCTCAAAGGAAAACCTTTGCCCAGGCTCTTAATAACGCTTGTGATTTCCCCTATAGCCAACTCCCTCGCCCCCGGCTAAAGGGTGAATCTGTTTCAATTAAAATCCCGGAGGAGGAGTATAAAGCCAGTTTAGAAAGTTGTAAAAATCATCTACATGGACGTCTGATCCTCTCCAAAGGCGAGCAGCCAATCAAGGTGAATGAATTGAGAGCCAAGTTATCGGCCCTGTGGAAACCTTTGAATCAATGGGCAATAATCTCCCTAAGAAAAGGTTTTTATGAATTCTCTTTCGCTTCTGCAGAGGATATCCGAAGTGTCTGGGCAATTGGTCAATGGAATCTCAGTTCGGGGATTCTACGTTTGTCCTCTTGGACACCGGATTTCAACCCGTACAATCAAAAGCAATCCTCTGCACAGTACTGGGTCCACATCTTCGGTCTTCCACAAGAATACTGGAGACCGAAGATTATTTTTGCAATTGCGGGTGGTTTGGGAATTCCTATCAGTCTCGATGACGCCACGAGCAAGAAGACTTTCGTCACTTTGCGAGGGTCCTAGTTGATATTGATCTAAAGGCTAAACTGCACATCCATGTCATTGTGGAGAGGGATGATTATGATTTTGTTGTCAATATAGAATACGAAAGGCTCCTTGCTTTCTGTACTCACTGCCAAAACATTGGTCATTATCTCACTAATTGTAAACGTATGAATGGCAGTAACGCGGGAATGAATTCTGATCGCCCAGCGGTGAGAAATTCACGCAAGACTTATGTGCCTAAAAACACGGATCATAACACTGCTGTTATTAATTCTCAGCATCGGCCCCATGGCAATAATGGCGTGGCTGCTACATTGGATCCAGAAGGTGTTCCTAATCTGGTTGCCTTGGCTAACAACACTGTTTCTGTTTCTGAAGAATTTCTGGATCACCAACCTGCAGTCCAAGGTGATGTCAATCCAGTTGCTCCGGTTAATAATATTGAATCTGTTTCTTCAGAATGCCCGGATCACCATCCAGTAGTTTATGGGGTCACTGTGACTGATGTGAACCCTCTTGCTGGTTTTGTTTCAACGCCTGACCCTAATCTGATCCAACAGCCAGTGGCTTCTGTGGAATTTGTCTCAGATCAGCAACTACTTCAGCATGGCATTTTTGATTCTCCAATTGGTGCAGTAAATTATGTTTCTACCTCTGATGTTGGTACTGTGGTGGAAGATTCTCTCCAATCTTCGGACAGCAGAAATAATTCTGTCATTAGGAATTCTGCTCCTGCTATGTTACAGGATAACGTTTTGCAGACTCCTATTGCAATTGACAACCAGATTTCAAATCCGAATGTTGCTCAGGACATGAGGATTGTTGGCAGATTATGGAGTGATCAAATGGAGGATGAGGAAGTTGGGGTTAACCCTCCAAATTCTGCTCTGGTTCATGATGATTCCCGTGCGGTTAAATATCTGGCGGTCAATCAGAATTCCTCTCCGGGTTTCACAGTGGTCCTAAGCAAATCTCAAAAGAAGAAACTTAAGAAAAAGGCTAACCAGAATATGAAGCAAGAACATCTAAAAGCCCGTAATAGGGCTGGACCTCAAAACTTTTCCTAATGAAGGTTCTTTATTGGAACGCTAGAGGCGTTGCCAACCTAGACACTAGGTTAGTTCTCAAAAGGTTGCTTCTTGTGCATAAACCGGAATTTCTTTTCATTGCTGAACCGTGGATTAGGATTGATCAATTCCCTAGAATATTTTTCAGTAGCTTGCATCTTAAAGTTTTCGCTGTAAATGATAGAGGTAATTTGGCTCCAAATCTTTGGTGCATTTTCCAGGAAAACATTTTTCCGACTGTTATTAGTAGCTCTACTCAGCATGTCTCTTTTTCTATCAATTGGGAGAATCGCATGTTATATTGCTCTGCTATTTATGATGCCACTAATTATCTATCCCGTAGGATTTTGTGGAATGAGTTAAATTTGATGCAGGATAACCACCTAGGCCCTTGGTGCTTCATTAGTGACTTCAATGCCATTTTAGGAAATCATGAGCATAGAGGCAGATGTGCTTCGCCTCAACTTTCATGCAACGACTTCAAAGCTTGGTCTGATGCTCATAGCCTCTCTTATCTGCCTACAAGAGGCTCCTTATACACCTGGTCCAATGGTAGAAGGGGTAACAACCTCACAGAAAAACGGTTGGATAGAGTGGTTTGCAATGATGCTTGGTTGGATTCTTGGACAAGCGTCTCTTGCTGCACCTTAACTAGAAGCAAATCTGATCATTTTCCCATTCTTTTATCTCTGGAAACAGCAGCCAATTCTCACAGCTCCTCTTTCAAATTCCTCAGAATGTGGGCTCAACATCAGGATTGCAGTGGTATTGTGCCGAACGCTTGGAAGTTACATGTGGTTGGTTGCCCGATGTACGTCCTTTCCGAAAAATTAAAGCATCTGAAACATAAGTTGAAGGTTTGGAACAGAGATGTGTTTGGCAATGTTCATGACAGGGTTAGCAAGGCTCAGCAAGCAGTGGACATAATTTAAGAGCAAATTTCTGTGCTTGGCTTTTCGGATGACAGATCTGAGCAGGTAAAAGCTGCTCAATTGGAGTTAAGTCTTGCTCTTTTGTTTCAGGAGGAATTTTGGAGAGAAAAATCCAGAATTGATTGGCACTCCAATGGTGATAGAAACACATCCTTCTTCCATAAGGTTACTAAATTCAGAAATGGGACCAAGAAAAAGTCCTCGTTGAAAAAGGATGGTTTGATTATGGATAGAACAACTGATATAGAATCTCATGTCTGTGAATACTACACTACGCTGTTTGCCTCTGGTAACAACTGCAGTGATAACGGTTTGATTGAGTAAGTCATCTCTCCTGCAGTGAGCCTAGAGGACAACATTATGCTGACCAATCTTCCCTCTTTGGAGGAAGTCAAAAATGCAGTTTTCTCCATGAATGTTAATGGTGCCCCAGGGCCAGATGGATTTGGAGCCTTTTTCTATCAGAGATTTTGGGATGTGGTTGGGCACGATGTTTTTGGTGCTGTTCTTCAGTTCTTCCAGCAGGGTTGGATTTTGCCTAACTTCAACTCTAATGTGGTGGTATTAATTCCCAAGTCTCCGGATGCTGTGTCAATTGATCAGTACAGACCAATCTCCCTGGCCAATTTTAAATTCAAAATTATTACAAAGGTTATGGCTGACAGGTTAGCTGTGGTGGCTCCTAAGATTATCTCGGAAAATCAAAGGGGCTTCATCAAAGATAGACATATACATGACTGCATTGGAGTTGCCTTCGAAGCTGTGAATCTTATGCACAAACGCTCATTTGGAGGTAACATTGCTCTAAAAATTAATATCAAGAAGGACTTTGACTCTTTAGATTGGAATTTTCTGCTAAAGGTTCTTCACCAGTTTGGCTTTGATCCTATCTTCTGTAATTGGGTGAAAACTGTCTTGCTCTCTGCAAAGCTGTCAATTTCAGTCAATGGTAAACCTGTCGGCTTTTTCTCTTGTAAGAGGGGCGTTAGACAAGGAGATCCTCTGTCCCCCCCTCCTTTTTTGTGTGGCCGAGGAAGTTCTTAGCAGAGCTATCTCTCTTCTTGTTCAGCAAGGGAAGTTGTTGCCTATGGCGAGTCCCAGAGGTTACCAAGTGCCTTCTCATGTACTTTATGCTGATGACATCCTTATCTTTTGCAGGGGAACCAAGAGAAACATGGATAGTTTAATGTCCTTGTTCACAAGTTACGGTGAGGCCTCGGGCCAATTGATTAGTTTAGACAAGTCTAGAGTCTACCCCGGGAACGTTCCATCAAGAAGATTGGCTGAGATTATTAATACCCTTGGTTTCAAACTGGGTCATCTCCCTTTTATTTATCTTGGTGTGCCCCTGTTTAGAGGCAAACCAAAGAAGATTCATCTCCTGCATATTGCAGACAAGATCAAGATCAAGTTGGCTACTTGGAAGGGTGCAATGCTGTCTGTTATGGGAAGGGTCCAGCTGGTCAAGTCTACAATTCAGGGTATGTTACTCTACTCCTTCCAGATTTATGCTTGGCCCTCTTCCTTGTTAAAACTGCTAGACAATTGGATTAGAAACTTCATTTGGTCGGGTAACATCGATTCTCGGAAGATAGTCACGGTTGCCTGGAACACCATGTGCGCCCTTTTTAATGAGGGTGGCCTCGGATTGAGATCCCTTAGCTCTATTAATAAAGCGGCCTTGCTTAAAAGATGTTGGGAGCTAGTTTCTTCGGACAAACAATGGGCGCACCTCCTTCGTGCCAGGGTCTTTTTGAATAAAACCCCTATTCAGTATCACATAAGCTCTTCGATTTGGGCCGGGATGAAAAATCAGATCTTGACTGTCCTTTCTAACAGTAGATGGAATGTTGGAAATGGCTCTAATATTAATTTCTGGACTGATTGTTGGTTGTCCAATCCTATTGTTGATCTTCTGGATATCCCAGATAGTGTGCACCACTTATTGTGGACCAAAGTAGAGGATTTCATTGATCACGGCAAAGGGAAGATCCCTCAAGCCATTTTGGAGCGCAATCAGATTCTGGCCTCTGAACTCAGCCGTATAAGCATCCCTATCTCCCCTGTGAATGACTCAATGTACTGGGTCGCTTCTAATTCTGGTGAGTTAACCTCGAAAGATGCCTACAATTTTATGTTTCCGGCAAGGTCAGCTTTATCATGGTGTAAGCTTATTTGGTCCACTTCTATTCCTCCGTCCAAATCTTTCCTCATCTGGCGCCTCTTTCATAATAAGGTCCCAACTGAGGATAAGCTCTGGTCTCGAGGATGTCATGTGGTTTCCATTTGCAGCTTATGTTGCCAGGCCTATGAAACTTCGGATCACCTTTTTTTGGTTGCAGCTTTGCTCTTCGGTTCTGACGCTGGCTTAGCTCTGTGCTGAACATGACAATTGATACCTCTTCAATCCACACAGTACTTTCAGTTTGCAGCAGAAATTGGAGCTCTCAAGTCAGAGACATCATTGTCTCAGCCATTGCAAACGTGATTGGGGGTATTTGGTTCTGTAGAAACCAACTTAAATTTGAAGGGAAGGTTATCTCTTTCGAGGCATCTCTGAATTTGGTCCGGGCTAACGTGGCTTTATCTGGGAATTCATCTACAGGTTCCATGTCGTTTGCCATTGGGGATTTCAATATCATAAAGCACTTCCAGGTTATTGGAAAACCCAACCAAGCTCCTGTGGTTAAGGAGGTTTTTTGGTATCCTCCGAAAATGGGTTGGGTTAAAGCTAACAGTGACGGCGCAGCCAGAGGTTCCCCTGGAAGGGCTGCTTGTGGTGGCATTTTCAGGGACAGCATATTCTGGGTTGTTTCTCCTATCATATTGGCATATCTGATGCTTTCTCTACAGAGATCATGGGTGCTATTCTCTCCATTGAGTTGGCGCATAAGAAGAATTGGCGCAAGCTTTGGCAAGAGTGTGACTCAAAGTTGGCAGTGGAAGCTTTCTCCAACCCCAAGTTGGTTCCATGGCAGCTTCGTAACAGATGGATGAATTGCCTAAGTTTAACTAAGGAAATGCACTTTGGTTGCTCCCACATTCTTAGAGAGGGCAATTCATGCGCTGACAAATTAGCCAACTTTGGTATTCTATCCCAGGGGTTTGTTTGGTGGAATTTAGGTCCTAGTTTTATATTGCAAGATTTCTTCCGTAATAGGATTGGTCTCCCTAATTATAGGTTCAAATAACTTTGTTTCTTCCATGGGTATTGGTGTTGTCCCCCCATGCTTTGTACTGTTTTATTATTTTTAATAAATTCGTGGTGTGCTGCAAGTGATTGGTGGTACTTGGGGTGCCAACATAGTTGGGATGCCAAGTTTCCACAGTGATGCCGTTGCACCCCATTTTGCTTAAAAAAAGGACTTAATTAATTACTTAAATATTATTTATTTAATCTTCTCATTTAATTATATTGTCTTTATGTCTTGTGAGACTTAACACCTATTATATAAGTTTTTTTTTTGATAGGCAAATGTTAGTAATTAGTGTTTTATGTTAGTGGAGGAAGTTGAACCCATAACCTCCTTATCACTCCAAAACCTATATCCCTCCCCCAAACCACCTTGACCACCTTATCACTGCTCCCACACCTATTATATAAGTGCCAACTACAAATTGACACTTGTGAGACTTATGATTTATTTGATCATAGTATTATTTAATTTTAAGTATCAAATAATTTGTTTAATTAGTATTTATTTTCCTTTTCAACCATTAATTATGAATCATCACAAGCTTGTGCCAGAACCACTATCACATTGTCCTAGGTATATGGGACGAAAAATTCGATATATATTATTTTTTATGTAAAAGTATTAATAAGTAAATTTGTATTTACTTATTCAAATTAATTTAAATATATTTATTACTTTACTGTGATAAATTTTTCTAAATTCGTTATACGTATCACGCTATTTTTTCACTCTTCCGCACACCGATATTACTTAGACATCGCTTCCTATCACATTTCACCATAACCACAAGGAATTGTTGCACCAATGATATCGCCGCGCTACAGGTATTTTGGATCGATGGAATTCATTTATCACTTACTCACATACTTAGAGTGCGCTTACTTACTCCTTAATTAATTAAATAGCTAATTAATTCATTATTTTAACTACATAATTTTATTCTTGAAGTTAAATTGCATCAATAATGTATAAGGATAATAACCCACTAAAAAAGTCATACAATATTTAATTCCAACAGCAACCCAAACTCAAAACAAACAAATCAAAAAATACAAAACATAAATATTCCTAAATCAGAAAAGTTCAAAAACAATTTCCTAAATAAAAATTGACATTTTCATAAATATAAAATATTGCTCAATCAGTCAAAAAATACCTGACAGTGGTGGCTCCTCCTAGCAGTGGTGGTTGCTGTGGTGGTGGCCTGAAAAGCCAAAGAGGAAAATCAAAATTCAGCAACTCAACAATGGGAAGGGAAAAACCATTAAACTCAACAACTTAGCAACTCAACATACCTAGTGGAGGCACGCGGTGGCCGAACGGAGGCGCGATGGAAGGAGGCAGAGAAGAAGGGTGGGGGAGGGTTTCTGGCACGGTGGAGGAGAAAATGGAAGGTGGGTCGCGGTCAGAGGTAGAGGGGGGAAGGAGGAGATACGGTGGAGGCTTGGAGACTCGCCGGAGACGCGGTGGAAGGGGAAGGGGATGACACTGGTGTATAATGTGAATTTACCGACGGCCTTTTAAAATTACCTACTGCCTTATCCGTAGGTAAATCCAAAATTCGAATTTCCAACAGAAATGTCCGTCGGTACTATTGTAATTTATTTCCAACGACTATTCCATCGGCAATTACCGACGGCTTATTTGGTCGGTACACTATGGGGCCAAAAAATTAGCATTCCCGCGTTGAATATCGACGAATTTACCGATGAAAAAGCCCACGGTACCATTACTGATGGACTTTCCGTCGGTAAATTTAGAATCTTTTGGTATTTATGCTTACCGATGGCTTAGTCCGTCGGAAATCTTCTCACTACTTACGGAACTGATGTCCGTCGGTAATTATCCGTCGGTAATCCACCCTTTTCTTATAGTGACTAATCTTCTACCCATACCAACTATTGTGGTTATTTTTTATTATCAACAATGACGATGAACATAGATATAAGCATACATTGGGCAAACAAACAACTCAAAATGATTGACAAAAATACATACACATATGAACAAAATAACAAACAAGCTAGCAAAGCATGCATACATATTACAAAATAAGCGTGCGTGTGTGTGTATATATATATATATATATAATTGTTCCTTCTAGAGGAGTAGTCTCTTTCAAGTTAGTTTCAAAGGTGAAACTCTGGACGGACCTTGATAAAAAGTCATTGATTTAATGGGAAGTACGGTACGGTACTAGTTCAGTGATTGATAGTGCTGGAAAAGTCAGATGCTACACACATGGACTGGAAAGTCTCTCCTTTATGTTCTTTACATGACAGTTGACCGACTGAACCTACCGGAAAATATTCCTACGTATCATACCTTTGAAGATGGAGCTGAGCGAGGAACGAATTTCCAAGGAATTCAAATATGGATGACTGGACATTAGCAATAACAGGAGCCTAGATTTCACAAAAACATAAAAACCTACCATATCATTTAAGGGGTACTAAAATCGACGTGTCAATCATCCATTCCCCGGATCTTTGGGGTTAATGTCAGATTATTTTCTGGACCCGAGATAAATATAACGTCTTCAGTCGTATTTAACTTCTTGCTGCTACTTAGGAACTTGGTTGAACCGGTAGCTCAACAACAATTGTAGTACAAAACAACAATTGAATAAAATAAAAATTACAGGACTCATACTTGTTGTCGAACACACAGAGACACAGTAATGATTGGTGGCTGCGCAACAAGGAGACAAATAATAAGCAAAAAAATTTAAAAATGAAAAAATTAAAAATTGTATGAACAATATTGGCTGTGTGCATAGTGGTGGTTGTGGTGGTTAAACTTCAACCTGAGGAAGACGAGGTGGTGCACAGTGGTGGCTCTCTATTGGTGGTGCTCTCTGCATGGTGGTCACCCGGTGGAGCCTAGGTGGTCGAGCGGTGGTGACAATGAGGGGAGGAAAAGGAGACGAGAAGGGAGGAGAGGGAGAGGGGGGGGGGGGGGGGTTAAGGCCAGAGGTGCAAGAAGAGGGTGATGCCAGAGGTGTGACGGAGCACTTGGTGTCAGCGCCGGTGGTGATGTGGTGGTGGGTCTCGGAGAGGAGAAAGGACAGAGTGAATGAGAGAAATAGAGAGAGAAAGGAAAAGTGAGGGAGAGGGATTTTTCAATGGTGGTATATTGTTGATTTCCGGTAGACATTGAAATTTACCGACGGCTTTGTCCGTTGGTAATTCAAATTTTATAATTACCGATGGAATCTTCCCTCGATAATGGCGTAATTAATTTCCGACGGATATTATTGATGGAATAAGTTGTCGGTACATTCTGGCTCCAAAAAATTCTTTACCGCCATTGTTACCGACAAATTTACCGACGAAATAACCCACAATAACATTACTGACGGACATTCCTTTGGTAACTATAGAAACATTTGGTACTCAGAGTTATCAACGGATTTTTCCGTCTGAAATTTGGTAAATACGGACTCGAATTCCGTCTGTAAAAAGCTGTCGGTAATTCGATGTTTTCTGGTAGTGAGAGAGTGAGAGTGAAAAATGAGCGATGAAATGAAGGAAAGGGGAACATTCACTAGGTTAGGGATTTTTGAAAATAGCTACCTATTTTTTGGTCGCTATTTTGGGGGCTAATTAAAATTTAAAAACCTTGGTCACTGATTCGGTCGTTGAGCAACAACCAGTGACTTTCATAATTATCATTTTTGCGACGAATTTAATTCAGTCGCTATCTAGCTCTAAAAATGAACTTAGGGAATGTTTCGGTCGCTGTTAAGTCAATGACATTGACTCTTTTTTTTCTTCTCAATCTAGATATTAAATTAGCGACCACTTTATCTGCGACGAAGCAATCCGGTCGTTATTTCAGTCGTTGTTCATTAGTCACCAACAAAATAACTGCATTGTCTAATCAGTCGCTATTTTGGTCGCTGATAACTATCGCTATGTTGCGGTCACTATTTTCATGCTATTCACCCTTTTTTTAGTGCAACGCGATAGTTAAACCTTTTTCTTATATAAGGAAAGTCAGTTTTGGCCTAATCAACTTCTCAACTGTCATATATTGAGAGCCCTTCTTTCTTCATCCTCACGCCTCTGCAAAAAGAAATTTCTGGAACCAGATCGGCCTGAGATGAGTCACGTAAAGGGCCCTTAATTGTTGGCACGTGGATTGGATAACTATCTAAAGGTGGTATTGTTTTTATTTTTTGCCAAATAAAAAATAAAGGCCGGAATTGTTTTTTTCTTTCCCTAAAAGAAATAGCTTTCACACGTTTATATATGGTATGCATGGTATATATGGACTTCATTAAACGCATAGAATCACAAAAGGCAATAGACTAAGAGAGAGGGAAATAGAGACAAAACAAATTACCAACTGATGTTAGCGTGAGTGGTTAAAGGCCTCTCGCCCCTTAACCAAGGTCTCGGATTCGAGCCTTGGGTATGGAAAAAACCTCAACTGAGAGGGATGCCACCCATCGACGTGCCGAACAAACTCCCGCGGGAGATTAGTCCCTATCTTAGGTTGGCGGTGGGATACTCCTTGAAGTAGATAAAAAAAAGAGACAAAACAAATTACAAGGATAGATGTAGCACAGGTGCTGCACATGAATGGAGGCACTAGAGAAGCAAGCTATGCAAACAACTCCTTACTTCAGGTATTTATTATTTTTTTATAGGCAAATGTTAGTATGTTAATATTAGTATTTTTGTTAGTGGGGTAGGGTTTGAAGTTTGAACCCTCAACCTCCTTATCACTCCACTCCTTAATCCCCCACCCAAACCACATTGACCACCTTATGACTCCTTACTTCTTACTTCAGGTATAATTATATGTAATTTCGTGCTTTGCGTGTTCATATTAATTACTCAATTATGTAATATTAACAAAAAAGATCATATACAGAGAGAGAAACCCTAGAGAGAGAAGCTCTTCCTTCTCTCTTCTTCCTCCCTATGGGCTACCACGTATTAGGGTCATCTCCTCCACTAGTTTGGAGTCATACTCCCTCCTTCATGGAGGCTTCCTCCCCCCATCGGTTGGGGTTCGTCCATTGCTGCTCTTCCTTCCTCCCTCGCGAGAAGGCCGCCACCGTGCCTCCACCAACAACCACCAAAGCCCCTCAGCCACCAGTGTTTGCTGTCCAACTTCACCTCCCACCCAGTTTCCACCTTTTTCACCCAAATACCCAGCAAACACCCTTCGCACCACCTTCACCTCCTAATCGTCTCTGGCTCAGCCACCCATAGAGGACTAGCTCCTTAACTAGAGATTCACTCAACTTGCCACCTTACCGCCGCCTCCCCCCTGCAGCCTCCGAACCATCGCCCTACCCCCATGTGCTCTCTCCCACAACCGCTCTGGTTCCTGCCTCGGTGGAGCGGCCCCCACCTGAGCCACCGCCTCATGAGCTCCTACAAACTTTCGATCTGAACTAATATGCAGACGTTCCACCTCCATCAGAGCTAGGTTCCAAACATCCCCCACAAAAGCCTCCAGATGCAGGTAAAAAATCATATCTTGTTAAGGTTGCTGTTAATGGTGCCTATTTCGGTCCCTTTTTGTTCAGGATGGGATTTCAGATCAGTAGGGGAATGGATGCCCTCCTGCTATTTGATGGAAAGTCCCAACAGAGAAGGGTTTTTTGGAAAGGCATGAGGTGTGCAGGAACATGTGTGGCTGATAACAATGTCTGTCACCACTCTGGTTGCCAATCGTCTTCCGAGCAAGGGTTCAATATGACCAATCCCGAGACCACTTGTAGTCGAAATGTGCCTGCAGAAGCTAAAAATTTGATCCGTAACTGGATAGAAAAAAAGACTGTGGATTCTCACTTCTCGGTCGTATTTGACTGGGTGTGGAAGATGTTGATAGACTGGAAGCTAGGATTTAGATATTGGTTTGGTCATGGTCCTTTGGTTTCTCATCAATCTTTATGTAGTGATGCTCTTGTCTCTGTTGGCTTAAGTCTTAGTTTTTACTCTAATATGTGGATGGGGAATTCCCCAACACATTTGCTTCAATCAAATTGTAATGTCCCTTGTTTTTCTATTGAATAAAGTTCTTTTACTGTCAAAAAAAAAAAAACAAGATCATATATATAAGAGAGCAAAATTAATAGGTACTAAAACTCTTCCATTTGAATGAATATTTGTACATGATACAGCAAAAGGTGATTTGTATGACAAAACACATAAGAGAAGAAGCCATAACTAGCCTCTACTGCAGCACACTCCCGAGCCTAGCAATTGCAGACTTGGGTTGTTCTTCAGGACCAAACACATTAATTGTGGTGTCTGAAACTATCAAGACTATGGAGAAGCTATGTAGAGAGCTGAACCAAAAATCTCCCGAATACATAGTCCTCATGAACGATCTCCCGGGAAATAAATTCAACAACATCTTTAAATCCCTCTGTAGCTTCAAAGAGAAACTAAGGAATGAATTGGAAACTGAGATTGGTCCATGCTAGCAGGATTTTCCCTTCTCAATGTCTACATTTTGTCCATTCTTCTTACAGCTTTCATTGGCTATGTAAGGTATATATACTAATTAACTCTTTTTCTTATTCTTGTTGGAATTTGTATTTGCTTAATTAACATTATTCCCCTGAACTATAGATGGCAAAACGGGCTACCCAGCTCGCTTCCATCCAGCCCATTTTGGACCACAAACTATATTAGATTGGACCAAAAAAAGTCTGTATTCAATTAGGTCAAATAAAATGATGCCCATGCTCGATCTTATTCGATTGGGTGGTGCTTCCAAAATCCAAATAACCCGACACATTAAAAATTTAGATAAAATTCAAAATTGTAAAAAAGAAAAAAGATAACAAAAAATAATACATACACAGAGAAATACACATATGTATAGATGCATATGTGTATAGATATAAAGTGATCACTTCTTCTTCAACATTTGGATCAATGACTAGATCTCTAATACCTGTTAATTAATTTTAAAAGCATTGACAACAGCAAAAAGATTACATAAAAAAAGTAAATTATAAAAAATTCGTAAAATCAAAACACACAACATATAAATAATTTTAATAAATGGAATACCTGGGAAACTATTAATAGCAAAGTACTTTCTCCTAGAGCACATATCCTTAGATATAGTTGGTTGATGTATATTATCTACCGGCAAATTTATTCCTTTTAAATAGCAGAAATCTGCATTTTTGAAACATAATTCCAACAAATTTTAAAAGCATCAAAGGTTATTGAAAAATTCCCTAATAAATTAAAAGTCAATCAGAAACATTAAATTGCAATTGCAATAAATAATGACAATTGCTCAAATGAAATTTAAATAATGTAACAAAAGGTTAAATACCAATTTTAATAACATTTTGTTCCTCAACCAATAAAAAAAATTATTAGCAAGTCAATCAACACTTACCGTTCTCAATAGAACATAGAGGATTTACAAAACTATTGCATAAAATATCTCTGCCTTTTTGTAATACCCAATCAACAAAAATATTCTTTATATCATGTGTAATAATTTGTATAAAAATATTATAATCCAAGGAATACAATGATAAACCTATATTTTCTTGATAACGTCTTTTTTTATTATCTCTAATCAAAGACATTCTTCTTTGTCGAGCATTTTTTCCACCAGAACCAAATCCACCATTCATCTCTTTACCCTCAACATTGCTCATTGTGTGTTAACTAAAAGAAACATTGAAAAAATATAAAATATATGAAACTAATTATGGATATAATAAATAATATAAGTATGAGTGGTACCATTATTTAAAACTGCAACATTACACTCAAGTAAACAAAATGTTAACCATTGATCTATTTTAACAATTTAACATGTTTTTAAAATTTAAACGTAGTCATAGCATGTAAATAATACCAACACAATGAAATTAAGCATCAATAAATGACTAATGAGCATTATCATGCGTTTTAATTGGATGCGTGATTTGGAATAATACAAAAATTAATTGCATATATAAGAAAGCAATTGCTGTACCCTAAAATTTGAACAGGAAACAATAAAACAACTTGTCGTGAAGTTGTTTTCCTTATCAGCTCTTGAAGCATCAAATTAATACCTCAAACTTTATACCTTTAAATCATAGCTAGTGAGCAATTGAAAAATACATAAAGAAAAATAAAGTAAACTAAATACATAAGTCTCATAAACTATTTTTTTTAAAAATAAAATATATAAAGACACTTGGCATTCAACCAAAATATGCCAACAACACCACAAAAACATTCAAATGTTAAATATGAAAGAGTACTGATAAAAAAAGTTAAATATAATATAGTAAAACAATATCCACTTTACACCACAACATAAATATGAGAAGTGGAAAATTGGATGAAATGAAGCACCCAAAGCCAAATAATAAATTAGCAAGAGATTGATCCAAACTAAATTAACCAAGAACCCTGTATAACTAAGAACATCTACAATACTATTTTTACAAATCCCATTATGCGCCATCATATTTAAGCAACTAATCAAATTTTTACTCCAATAATATATACAATAAGCAACCCACTATTTTATTCTTCTTTATTTACACTTAATTTTATTTTTAATTAAATTATTAATTAATTAATTAATTTTAATCAATACATTAAAAAAATAACCTACGCCTATAACACACTACAAAAATATTAATTTTTCATATATATATATATATATATATATATATATATATTACTTTTACATTGGATTATATATACCTACGCCTAGCTAGTGTAGTACAAATATAATATAATATAATATAATATATCTTTATATATTATAAAAACATATATATTTATATTGTTGGCGAAATCTAAGGTGAAGCTTGCTTTTGGTGTCTATACCGGTATAAACTTTTGCAAAGTTATGAGTGAAAAGTTTTTGACATCGGATTCTTAGTAGAATGCAATGGACGATTGATATTGAATGGTCCAATAAAAATCAAAAAAAAAAAGAAGGAAAAATACCACTTTACCCTCCTCTCTCTCTTTGCACTCCCCCCTCTTTCTCACTGATAACCACCACCACCGACCTTTCCCTTCCACCTTGCGGCCCATCTGATCTACCTTTCCAACATACTCCCACCACCACCAATCTTTCCCTTCCACTTTGCAAACCCTGTTAGAACCGAGACTTGGGAGAACCACCCCCCATGATGGAGCTTCACCAATCTCGGTCTTTGTGGCCTCCATTTTTACCCTCAGATAATTTTTGCCACAAGAACAAGACGAAGGTGGATGCTCTGGTACGCGATGGCCTTGGTGTGGCTGCTCTGGTTCGCAATGTGGTTTGCGGCAGTGGCGGCGTCAGGACGACATAGGTGGATGGAGCTACGGTGGAGCGAAGCAAGACACAATGGTTCACGTTGAGGGGGTGGTTTTGATCTGACTATGGCACGAGTAAATAGTGACCATTGTACCAGAATCGCCAAGCCTGACCCCCAATCCTCTAGAGGTCACCATCTCCACCACAACTACCCACGAACTGTTGTGCCTCTAACCATAGTGCAGAACCTGCCATCCTCCGCCGTGTGTCAGCTCCCAGACTACATCGTGAGGTGGTGGTTGGGTGATTAGTGAGGTGGTGGGTCTACAATTCCGATGCTGGGGGTTCACTGTTGAGGTGGCGGTGAAGGGTGTGGAGGATTTATTAAAGATAAGGGTAAAAAGGAGTTATCACAAGTAACATAATGTCTATACTAGTATAGAAAGAAAATGTAAGCTTCACCCAAGAAATCGCCTATATTGTTACTCCTTTAAAAAAACAATATTTATATTGTTCCACTATCAGTATAGCTGTACGCCATTAATATGTTGCACTACACTAATAGGAAAATGATGGTTAGGATTCATTGAAATGATTCTTACTTTTTTTGGTTGAAAATTTCAAGTGAGAGGGGAAATGACAACCCCCACTTCATTCTGGAACCTTTCTTCTTCTTCTTCTCAAACTTCATTTTCCTCTCAGGGTCTCACACTTCTTCCTCATTTCTCTCCACACCCAATGACCTCCATCTCCCTTCTACAAAAACAAAACTTCAGCCCTTCTTTCTTCACTCTCTCAAATCGTTTCATCCTTCTTCACCCGTCTTCACTCTCTCAAGTTGGTTCACCCTTCACTTTTCTTCACTATCAGAAAGAAAACCTCACCCTCCCTTCTCCTTTCATCTATTTCTCCTCCATCATTTTCCGATCTCGATTTCTTCGCCCTCCTCCCTTGCATGCAACGACAGATGCAATTTTATAGATTTTCTGATGGGGTTTTATGATTTGCACTGGTCTCTTCCTCCTCTACTCTCCTCCCTCACTCTCCACCCACAATCGACAATCTGCACATCCCATCTGTGTTTGTGGGATTTTGATGGAGAACACATCGGCACCTGGTAGAGAGGAACTCGATGATGACGAGCAGGAACAGAGGCTCCTACTCACACATCGGTGTCAATGATATGTTCATACATATTTAATAAAATAAAATAAAAAAGTTACAAATTAAATAAGAGTTTACGTACCTATCAATATTTTGTTTCACTTGAGGGTTCGACTGATAGTGCAACGAGCAAAGAAATACTACTGGATGCTGCGCCGGACAAAGTAGGAGCAACTGTCAATGGTCATTTCTAAGAAGTGGTGCCATATATAACTCAGAGTGGCTAATAGTTACTACGGATTGCAAGAATCTGGAGATGGCATTGCCAGTTATGCAAAAATCACCCTGAATGAGGGTGGGGTGTAACATCCTAAAATTTTAATATAGTATTTTTATTAAAAGATCAAACTATTATGAGGCTTAGTGTAAAAACAAAATAGTATAAATATCTATTATAATGATTTTCTTTATAATATACATAGATTATATATATATATATATATATATATATATATATATATATATATATATATATATATATATATATATATAAGGAGCCTACGTGACATATGTTAGCACCAAAGTGGTTTTGAATTAAAATAATCTCTTAAGTTTTGATGTTAACAAAATGGTTAAATTTGTATGGCAAAGTGTTGTCAAAGATATAATATGTTTGTTATAAGTATGCAGCGACTATTTGATTTATACGAGTCAGAGGAACTTAAAGTTAAAGTATAGAATTTATCAGATTCTATTTCAATCCTCTAGACCAGTCTACAACTCTTGGTAAAACTCCGAGTCTTTAGCTTTATGGTAGAGGAGATCGTTAAAATAAGAATAGACGAGGCCTTAAAATTAACTTAGGTAGCTGAGTTGCTAAGTCTTAAGAAAAATCAAGTAGACGAGACATTGAAATATAACAAGTCCAAAGACTTGATAGACGGAGTAGTTTCACTAGATGCCACGTCAGCAGACGAGCTCTTAAGTATAGCACGTCCAACTCTCGGAACTAGGCGAAAGTCTGTAGACGCATTATCAGTAGACGAGCCCGTCTCACTGATAAGTTAATCTTGCACGTCCAAAGACCTGCGCGTCCACTAGTTTTAAAACGTGAACCCGTCTAAACTTGAGTGTATTTATTTCAAATGAATGCTTATTTAATTCAAAAAATATATGTCTTTTTATCCTCGTTGCTTCTATTGTTTAAAATCTTTATCTCTTGGATAAAAGAACTTCGTACCATTGAAACCATAAACCTTTGTACTCTGTCAACTACATTGTTGTATATATCAAGTCAAGTACAAAGATGGAAAGTCAGAACGCAACCCTTGGTACAACAGAGAAGTGACAGCTCTCCTTTAAGCCTTCCTCTGATAATCAAAAGTACTTCTCCAAGAAGCATGTCAAGTTATCAATCTCAACGGATCCAAGCATTTAATGCTATGTCTAAACGGATACAATTTGAAGACCGTTGAAGAAGATCAAGACAGAGAAGCACTTCATCTATACATATATTTGAAGAACTTCAAGAAGAGATATACACACACATACAAACTCTGATATTATAGTGCAGAAACTCTGTTGAAATTGTAAAACAAGTTTACGTGTAAATCTCTTTGTTAGAGTTAGAGCCTGAAGAGGCTTGGTAGAGAAAGAATACTTGTGGCCTGAAGAGGTGTTGAATACTTGTAACCTATATGGAGAATACTGGATAAAACCTCAGGTAGAAGGGACTCGACGTAACTCTTAGTCAGAAGAGAGTAAACCAGGATACAATACTTGTGTGATTCATCTAACCCTTATCTTTTACATTTTTTGGTTATAATAACTGTGGGGTTTTGAATCTGAGATTGTTAACTCTTCAAAAACATTTTCCTGTTTGTGTGCTGTTTATTTTGATCTGCTTGTAAAAGTGTTTGAGAAAAGGTTTTTTCGAAAATCTGTTAAGAAACACAATTCAACCCCCCTTCTTGTGTTTTTGTGTCAACTTCAGTTGGTATCAAAGCTCGGCCTCGAAAGGGTTGAGCATCTAACAAGTACTGAGGGAGTACGATCCAACAAACATGGATACAGAAGGACAAGCAATCAACAGACCTCCTCTCTTTGATGGTAGTGATTATGACCACTGGAAAAAGAGAATGATGGCTTTTCTTGATGCACAAAATGTGGACATCTGGGAGCTGATTGAAACTAGCTACACTGAGCCAAGAGGTGATGCTGGAGCTGCTATTCCTAGAACTCAATGGACTCAAGAGCAGAAAAATCAACATCGACTCAATATGATAGCTAAGCGCTATTTAATGTGTGCTATAACCATATCTGAGCATGATAAAGTCCATAGCTGTAACACTGCTAAGGAAATATGGGATACTCTTGCCCTAGCTCATGAAGGGTCATCCCAAGTTAAGGAGTCAAAGATAAGCATGCTGGTTCATCAATATGAGTTATTTAAAATGGCTGACCATGAAATTGTAGATCAAATGTTTGGAAGATTCCAAACCATCACCAACAGTCTTAGATATATTGGAAAAACCTATGAAAAAGGAGATCATGTTAGAAAAATTTTGAGGAGCTTACATAAACAGTGGAGACCTAAGGTCACTGCTATTCTGGAAGCAAAGAACCTCAATACTCTCACTTTGGAGGAACTTCTTGGATCTTTAAAAGTTCACGAGCTTGAGCTCAATGAAGAAGAAGGTTCCAGAAAAGGAAAATCTATTGCCCTAAAGGCAAAGAAGGCTAGCTCTCCTAAAGTTCTTAAAGCTGAGGAATCCTCTGATGAAGTAGACCCATCTGACAGTGGTGAAGGATCTGATGAGGATGAAATGTCTTTCATCTCCAGAAAGATTCAAAATATATGGAGAAATAAAGGTGGTTTCAGAAGGAAGCAGTTCTACAAAAAGTTCATCAAGGAGAAATCAGACTCTAAGGAAAAAGGTATACTTCTGTGCTTCGAGTGCAAAAAGACTAGTCATTTCAAAGCTGACTACCCAAATCTGAAGGTTAAAAAGAAGTTCTTCAAAAAGAAGAAGGGCTTGATGGCTACTTGGGAGGATCTGGATCTGTCTTCATCTGATGAAGAAAATGAAGCAAAGGAGGAGGCAAATATCTGTCTCATGGCTGGTACATCATCAGAAAGTGAATACACTGATGCAGAGGTCATGGATTCTAACCTTTCCATTCTTCAAGATGCATTTGATGAATTATTGCACAACTCATCAATTATGTCTCATGAGTATAAAAGTCTCAAAAAGAAATTTTCCAAACTATCTAAAGAATTTGATAGGGTTTGCATGGAGAAAATAAGTCTTGTAAATGAAAATGACAAACTAAAATCAGAAAATGTCAGTCTAACTGACAAACTCAAGTGTGAGCCAACTGTCTCTTGTGAAGTTATAAAACTAAAATAATATGTTACATATCTGACAAACACTTTGTCTAAATTTGTAGGTGGCTCAGATAAACTAAGTTTAATTTTAAGGTACTCTAGGTTCCCTCATGATAAATCTGGCCTTGGTTATGACAAAGAAAAGCATGAAGCATCTCATAAAAAGTCAAAACCACATATGCATAGTAGAACCTCAAAAGCTCAAACACTGCATGTTAAAACTAAACTGAGCTCGTCCAACACTTACTGTAAAGTGTGTGCAAAAAGTGGTCATATAACATCTAGATGCATACATCGTAAACATACTAAACATGCTCGTCCAGTGACTACTAACAAGAAAGGACCCAAGTCAATCTAGGTACCTAAAGATAAGATTGTACCTGTTGCAGACTTGCTTAACAACAGGAAAGAAACACACATCCTGATACTTGGATAGTGGTTGCTCACGTCACATGATGGGATAAAGGTGTATGTTCCAAGACATTAAACATAGGGATGGTGGCTGGGTTACCTTTGGATGCAATTAGAAAGGGAAGATCATTGGAGTAGGTAAAATTGGTAAACATTCTTTTCCTTCCATTGATAATGTTCTATTAGTAAATGGTTTAAAACACAATTTGCTAAGCATGAGTCAATTGTGTGATAGTGGATTTGCTGTTTCTTTTGATAAGAACATGTGTAATGTCAAGAAACCCGATGGATCACTCTTATTCATTGCCAAGAGGCAAAACAATCTATATAAGATTGACTTGGAGGACCTTACGAATCAAAGTGTCTCATGTCTAGTGTTCATTGAAGATGATCGATGGATTTGGCACAAAAGGCTAGGTCATGAAAGCTTGAAGTTAATTTCAAAGCTAAATAAGCATAACCATGTGAAAGGATTACCAAACCTTAAGTTCAAATCTGATGCTTTCTGTGATGCATGTCAAAAGGGAAAACAAGTCAAATATTCCTTTGAATCTAAGAATGTTGTTAGTACTAATAGAGCACTAGAGTTGCTACACCTTGATTTGTTTGGACCAACTAGGACTGCCTCTGTTAGTGGAAAGAAATATGGTCTAGTCATAGTAGACGACTACACTAGATGGACATGGGTTATGTTCCTAGCTCATAAGGATGAGTCTTTCAAGGTCTTCTCTATATTCTGCAAACGTGTATAGAATGAAAAAGGCATGTGTATCACTTCAATCAGAAGTGACCATGGGGGAGAGTTTGAAAATGAGCTATTTCATAAGTTATGTGAAGAAAGTGGTATACTTCACAACTTCTCAATACCTGGAACACCACAGCAAAATGGTGTGGTAGAGAGAAAGAACAGATCTCCTCAAGAGATGGCTAGAATAATGCTCAATGATAACTCTGTCCCTAGACACTTCTGGGCTGAAGCTGTTAATACTGCTTGCTACATTCAGAACAAAATATACATTAGACCAATTTTGAATAAGACTCCTTATGAATTGTGGACAAGACGAAAACCCAACATATCTTACTTTCATCCTTTTGGTTGTAAATGCTATATATTGAATACTAAAGATCAACTTGGTAAGTTTGATGCTAAAGTAGATAATGAAATTCTGTTAGGATATTGAGTCATCAAAAGGATTTAGAGTTTATAATTCCAGAACTTTAGTAGTAGAAGAATGTATATATGTTAAGTTTGATGACAAACAGCCTGATAAGAAATTATTCGAGCTTGATGAAGCTATTGCAGATTATGAAATTCAAACAAATGTCAAGCCTGATGATCAAGTGGATGACCTGCAACAACATGAGTTAGAAACTTCAACTTCTCAACAAGAAAATGTTTAGAGATCTTGGTACTTCAAGAATTATCATCCACAATATCAAATCAATGGGAATCCTAATGATAAGCTAAGAACCAGATCTACATTCAGAGAGCAAGATGATTCTGCATTAGTCTCTGAGTTAGAACCAAAGACAGTAGACGAGGCTCTACTGGACGAGGACTAGATTCTTGCAATGCAGGAAGAACTAAACCAGTTTGAGAGAAGTGAAGTGTAGACTCTTGTGCCTTTACTAAAAGACAAATCAGTTATTGGAACCAAATGGGTTTACAGAAACAAGCTTGATGAAAATGGTAAGGTGATAAGAAATAAAGCTAGACTTGTTGCACAAGGTTATTCTCAGGAAGAAGGTATATATTACACTGAAACTTTTGCACGAATTGCTATATCAGAGGTAATTCACATCTTATTATCATTTGCTGCACATCATAGTATAATGCTATATCAAATGGATGTAAAAAGTGTCTTTCTAAATGGTATTATTATTAAGGAAGTATATGTTATGCAACCTTCGGGTTTTGAAAGTGAAACCCAACCTGAACACGTATATAAGCTAAATAAAGCTTTATATGACCTTAAAAAAGCTCCTAGTGCTTGGTATGAAAGGTTATGTTCATTCTTAATGGACAATGTATTTAGTAGAGGAAAGGTTGATACAACCTTATCAAAGGTTGAAATGAGCATGATGGGAGAACTCAAGTTCTTTCTTGGACTTCAAGTTAAGCAAACAGTGGACGAGGTGTACATCCATCAAACTAAATATACAAAGTAATTGTTAAAGAAATTCAAGATGGACAATTGCAAGCCTATGAACACCCCTATGCATCCCACGTCCATACTGAACAAAGATGACAAGGATAAAAAGGTAGACCAAAAGGTATATAGAGGTATGATAGGATCTCTGCTATATCTTACTGCGTCTAGACCTGATATTATGTTCAGTGTATGCTTATGTGTTCGATTTCAATCTGATCCAAGAGAATCTAATTTATCAGCAATTAAAAGAATATTTAGATTTTAAAATGTACTACTAATATGGGTTTGTTCTTTAAGAAAAATGAAGATTACAGATTAGTTAGTTTTTGTGATGCTGACTATACTGGAGATAGAATTGAAATAAAGAGTACCGGTGGAGGATGTCACTTCATTGGAGCTAATCTTGTTTCATGGTCAATCAAAAGACAAAGTACCATTGCCTTATCGACTGCTGAAGCTGAGTATATTTCAGCTGCAAGTTGCTGCTCACAACTTCTATGGATAAAAAATCAATTGGAGGACTACAATATGTTTGTAAGTAGTATTCCACTTATGTGTGATAATACTGCTGCAATAAATCTATCTAAGAATCCATTATTGCATTCAAGGGCTAAGCATATAGAGATTAAACATCACTTTATTAGAGATTATGTGCAAAAAGGCATTATTGATATACAATTTGTGGATACTGACCATCAATGGGCAGATATCTTTAATAAACCTCTTGCAGAGGATAGATTCATATTTATTAGAAAACATCTTAATATGATATGTGTGGATTAACTATGCATCCTGTTGGAACCAAAGTGATTTGGATTTATTTAATCTCTAAGTTTTGATGTTAACAAAAGGATTAAATTTACTTGGCAAAGTGTTAGTTGAGATCTAACAAGGTTATCTAGTATTGCAGGATTACTTGAATCTTATAAGTTATGGAAACTTTGATGAAGTTACCATACATATCTGCTTGTACTTGATATTGTGAATCCACGTCCATAAACGAGCTGCTCAATGTTTGGTAAAAATATTTATTTATTTATTTATTTATTTATTTAAGTAGATTGGAACTTAAGTAGATGAGGCATGAAAATTTCTAGGTAGACGGAATATTAAAATATTTTTTACTAGACGAAATCTAAGTTTCTTATTGAGTAGACGAGCTTAACTTGCCACATTATCAGACGAGATCATTGTAAGTGAGTAAACAGACTTTAATGCCATGTCACTAGACGGAGATCAAAATAACTCACTAAGATATTGCGAGTCCAAAGACTTGAGTAGACGAGAGGATATGTCACGTCAGTGGATGAAGAGAAAAGAAATGTGCTTAGACTTGATTTTACCCATGACCCTATAGACGCAGTTTTTAATTAGACGAGTGATAAGCCTTAATAAATAATTTCAATCCGGTCCACAATGAATCATATTTATTTCAAATGATTGATATTTATTTCTAGAGAATTTTGGTTCTTCTCAATTGTTTTATATGTTTAAAACTTTGTTTCCCTGTGAGAAAATCATAGTACCATCGAGAAAATACAAAAAGCAACACAGTACAATGGGAAATGCAAAACGATATGTACCATAGCACCTTTATGACTGGAAAAAACTGGAAGTTACCCAAAGGAGGAAAAACAGTTTCCAAGCTGCAAATGCTCAGAGCTGTGTGCCTCCATTTTGTGCTACCCTGATAATCAAGAGTACATTTCAGCATGGCCACGATCAAGCCATCAGTCACAACGGATATTGTGCATTCAATGCTATCTCTAAAAGGGAAATTCAAAATGACCGTTGAAGCTTTTCAAGAGTAGAAGAAGGTCACTATAAATAGAAGACCTCAAGCACTAAAGAATAACTTTTGCCAATCGAATATTTGCGAGAACAAGATCTCATTCCTTTCATTCTTTCAAAAGCAAAAGTCTGTAATCTTTAGTTTGAATTTGTGAAAATATTCAACAGATCTTAAACTTTCATATCCTCACACATTATGAGTTAAGAAGATCATAAGTTAAAATCTCTTTGTTAGTGTTACAGCCTGAAGAGGTTTGGTAAGAAAGGAATACTTGTAGCCTGGAGAGGTGTTGAATACTTGGTTGTAATCGTTTTGGAGAAATAGTGGATAAAAACTTCAAATCGAATGGACTGGACGTAGCTCTTGGTTGGAAGAGAGTGAACCAGGATAAAATCATCAGTGTGAATCTTCTATCCTTTAAACCCTTACAACTTTTTTTGTTCATACTGACTGTGGGGTTTGATATTGCTTTTGTTAAGTTTCAAAAATTCATTTTCAGTGTGTGCATCTGCTTTAATTAATCTTGTGTGAGAAAAAAAATTTTAAAAGGTTGTTTTAGAAAAATTATTAACAAACACAATTCAACCCACCTTGTTGTGTTTGCCTTTTTCAACTTCAGTTGGTATCAGAGCTCAGCCTTGAAAGGGTTGAGCATCTAACAAGTGCTGAGAGAGTACGATCCAATAACCATGGATACAGAAGGACAAGCTATCAACAGACCACCTCTCTTCGATGGAACTGACTATGACTACTGGAAGAAGAGGATGATGACGTTTTTGGGTGCACAAAGTCTAGATATCTGGGAGCTTATAGAAACTGGTTATACTGAGTCCATAAATGAAAATGGAGCTGCTGTTGCTAGAGCAGATTTGACTGCAGTTCAAAAGGCAAAACATCAACTTAATCTCAAAGCTCAGCATTATTTGATGTGTGCCATCACCAGATCTGAACATGACAAGGTTCACAACTGCAACACTGCTAAAGAAATCTGGGATACACTTGCCCTAGCTCTTGAAGGTTCTTCACAAGTGAAAGAATGAAAGATAAGTATGCTGGTTCACCAGTATGAGCTATTCTAGATGGGTGAACATGAAACAATAGATCAAATGTTTGGTAGATTCCAAACTATCACCAATAGTATCAGATCTCTTGGCAAAGTCTATGAAAATAGAGACCATGTCATGAAAATTCTGAGAAGCTTATCCAAGCAATGGAGACCCAAAGTTACTGCTATTCAGGAAGCTAAAAACCTGAATACTCTTTCTCTAGAAGATCTCCTTGGATCACTCAAAGTTCATGAACTTGAACTAAATGAAGAAGAAAGTTCCAGAAAAGGAAAATCTATTGCCCAAAAGGCAAAGAAAGTAAGTTCATCAAAAGTCCTCAAAGCTGCTGAATCATCAGATGATACTGGATCTTCAGATAGCGTTGAAGGGTCAGATGAGGATGAACTATCCTTTTATCTCCAGAAAGATTCAACATATGTGGAGAAAGAAAGGTGGTTTCAGAAGGAAACAATTTATCAAAAATCCAAGGAGAAGTCGGACTCCAAGGAAAAAGGTCCACCCTTGTGTTTTGAATGCAAGAAGACTGACCATTTCAAAGCTGATTATCCTGAGCTGAAGGATAAAAAGAAATTCTTCAAAAAGAAGAAAGGTCTAATGTCTATGTGGGAGGATATGGATCTATCTTCATCAGATGAAGAAGATGATGCCGAGGAAGAGGAAAATATTTGTCTCATGGCAGACACTGCATCAGAAAGTGATACACTGATGCTGAGGTAATGGACTCTGACCCGTCCACTCTTCAAAATGCTTTTGATGAATTGTTGCATGAGTCTTCCATATTGTCTCGAGAATATAGGAGTCTCAAAAAGAAATTTTCTAGACTGTCTAGAAAATATGATAGGGTTTGCATTGAGAAACAAAACCTTAAAGATGAAAATGACATACTAAAATCAGTGAATGTCAGTCTAGCTGAAAAAATGAAGTGAGTCTGATGTTTCTTGTGAAGTTGCAAAACTGAAACAAGATGTAACATATCTGACAGACTCTCTGTCAAAGCTTGTAGGTGGCTCAGATAAGCTTAGTCTCATTTTAAGGTACTCTAGGTGACCACATGATAAATCTGGCATTGGTTATGACAAAGAGAAGCAAGAAGCATCTCACCAAAAGTCAACACCACATACATAGCATAGAGCTTCAAAAGCTCAAGCTAAACATGCTAAAACCAAGTCTGGCCCATCCAACACCTTTTACAAAGTGTGTGGAAAGAATGGGCATACTACATCTAGATGCATACATAATAAGCATGGAAATCATTCTCATCCAGTGACTACTAACAAGAAAGGACCCAAGTTAGTTTGGATACCTAAAGATAAGATAATCCCTGTTACAGATTTGTTTAACAATAGGAAAGAAACAAACATCTTGGTACTTGGACAGTGGGTGCTCACGACACATGACAGGAGAAAGGTGTATGTTCCAAGACCTTAGAGCAAAAGATGGCGGCTGGGTCACATTTGGAGGAAACCAAAAAAGGAAGATCATTGGTATAGGTAAAATTGGTAAACATCATTTTCCCTCCATTGATAATGTTCTCTTGGTTAATGGTCTTAAACATAATCTGCTAAGTATAAGTGAATTATGTGATAGTGGATATGTTGTTTCTTTTGATAAGAACATATGTAATGTCAAGAAAAATGATGGATCACTTCTATTCTCTGCGAAGAGGCAAAATAACATGCATAAGATCGACTTGGAGGACCTCTCAAATCAGAGTGTCTCATGTCTAGTGTCCATTGAAGATGAGCGATGGATTTGGCACAAAAGCCTCGGTCATGCAAGCTTGAAACTAATTTCAAAGCTAAATAAGCATAACCTCGTGAGAGGGCTACCAAACCCTAAGTGCAAATCTGATGCTCTCTGTGATGCATGTCAAAACGGAAAACAAGTCAATGGTTCTTTTGAATCTAAAACTGTTGTTAGTACCAATAGACCACTAAAGTTGCTACACCTTGACCTTTTTGGTCCAACAAGGATTGCTTCTGTCAGTGGCAAGAAATATGGTCTTGTTATTGTAGACGACTACACAAGATGGACATGGGTTATGTTCTTAGCTCACAAGGATGAGTCTTTCAAGGTCTTTTCTATATTTTGCAAACGTGTACAGAATGAAAAAGTCATGTGTATCATTTTTATCAGAAGTGACCATGGGGGAGAGTTTGAGAATGAGCTATTTCATAAGTTCTGTGAAGAAAGTGGTATTCTTCACAACATCTTAATACCAAGAACACCACAACAAAATGGTGTGGTAGAGAGAAAGACCAGATCTCTTCAAGATATGGCTAGGACTATGCTTAATGATCACTCAGTTCCTAGACTTTTCTGGGCTGAAGCTGTTAACACTGCCTGCTACATTCAGAATAGAATATACATTAGACCTATCCTAAACAAGACTCCTTATGAGTTGTGGGAAGGACGAAAACCCAACATTTCATATTTTCATCCCTTTGGTTGTAAATGCTATATACTGAATACAAAAGATCAACTTGGTAAATTCGATGCAAAAGTAGATAATGGAATTCTGTTAGGATATTCTGAAACTTCAAAAGGCTTTAGAGTTTATAATTCTTACACTTTAGTTGTAGAAGAATGTATTCATGTCAAGTTTGATGACAAGCAGCCTGATAAGAAATTATCAGAGCTAGATGAATCTTTTGCAGATCTTGATCTAAATATCTCAGGAGATACAACATAGATTAAAGTTAATGATCAAGTAGACGACCCTCCTCAACAAGAACCAGAAACATTCACTTCTCAACAAGAAAATGTTCAAAGATCTAAGTACTTCAAGAATTATCATCCACAAGATCATATAATTGGAAATCCCAATGATAGGCTAAGAACCAGATCAACCTTCAGAGAGCAGAGAGCAAGATGATTCTGCACTTGTCTCTGAGTTGGAACCAAAGACAGTAGACGAGGCTCTTTTGGACGATGACTGGATTCGAGCAATGCAAGAAGAACTTAACCAATTTGAGAGAAGTAATGTTTGGATTCGGTACCCCTGCCCAAAGACAAATCAGTTATTGGAAGAAAGTCGGTTTACAGAAACAAACTTGATGAAAATGGTAAGGTGGTAAGAAATAAAGCAAGACTTGTTGCACAAGGATACTCTCAAGAAGAATGTATAGATTACACTGAAACTTTTGCACCTGTTGCTAGACTAGAAGCAATTAGTATTTTAATTTCTTTTGCTTCTCATCATAGCATTATGCTTTTTCAAATGGATGTTAAAAGTGCTTTTCTTAATGGCTTTATTAATGAAGAATTTTATGTTATGCAACCTCTGGGTTTTGAAAGTGAAACCCAACCTGAACATGTATATAAGCTTAATAAAGCTTTATACGGCCTCAAGCAAGCTCCTAGAGCTTGGTATGATAGACTAAGTTCATTTCTAATGGAAAACGACTTTAATAGAGGAAAGCTTGATACAACCCTGTTTAGAAAATCCATAAAATATAATTTCATAGTTGTGCAAATATATGTTGATGATATTATATTTGGAGCTACTAATGAATCTCTATGCAAAGAGTTTTCTAAGCTAATGCAGAAAGAGTTTGAAATGAGCATGATGGGAGAACTCAAATTCTTCCTTGGACTTCAAGTTAAACAAATTGTGGACGAGGTATACGTCCATCAAACTAAGTATACAAAGGAACTACTAAATAAGTTTAAGATCGATGATTGCAAGCCAATGAATACCCCTATGTACCCTACGTCCATACTAAACAAAGATGATAAAGAGAAAAAGGTAGACCAAAAGGCATATAGAGGTATGATAGGATCTTTCTTATATCTTACTGCGTCTAGACCTGATATTTTGTTCAGTGTTTGCTTATGTGCTCGATTTCAATATGATCCTAGAGAATCTCACTTATCAGCAGTTAAAAGAATATTTAGATATTTAAAAGGTACTACTATTCTGGGTTTGTGCTTTAAGAAAAATGAAGATTACAGAGTAGTTGGTTTTTGTGATGCTGACTATGCTGGAGATAAAATTGAAAGAAAGAGTACCAGTGGAGGATGTCACTTCGTTGGAGCTAATCTTGTTTCATGGTCAAGCAAAAGACAAAGTACCATTGCCTTATCGACTGCTGAAGCTGAGTATATTTCAGCTGCAAGTTACTGCTCACAACTTCTATGGATCAAACATCAATTTGAGGACTACAATATGTTTGTAAGTACTATTCCACTTATGTGTGATAATACTGCTGCAATAAATCTATCTAAGAATCCAATATTGCATTCAAGAGCTAAGCATATAGAGATTAAACATCATTTTATAAGGGATTATGTGCAAAAAGGTGTGATTGATATACAATTTGTAGATACTGACCATCAATGGGCAGATATCTTTACTAAACCTCTTGCCGAGGACATGTTCATTTACATTAGGAATCATCTTAATATGTTATGTGTGGATTGATCTAGGCGTCCAGCTTTGAGAATTCTAGTTCTGATAAATATGCGTCAATTGTATTTTTCGTCTAGTGTATGATTAAAATTTTGTGTCTATTGCATGTTTATTTGCGCGTCTATACCTGCGTGTATGTTAGCCTGGACCCGTCTATGCATATATTTATTAAAAGCATTTATTTTGTCTCAAGGACATATTTATCTAATGTATTCTCTTGCTGAGTCAGTAACTTCCATCAATTCCCATTAAGACCTTTTTATAGTTTCAAAATACCAACGTTGTTTTATCCTTTATGACATGTCTTGTCAAATATTTTCCTTTTGATTTATTTCCAAAAGAAAAACCTTTGAAATTCAAAACCTTTTTAAGCAAGTCTCTTTTCTCCGAGAAACCTTTCGCTCTCTAAACTCTCTTTCTCTCTCGAACTCTCTGTTTTTTGCTTCCAAAACCCTAGCTCTCAAATCCTCAACAATAGCATCTTCTTTAACTTTCAATGTGGACAAGCTGAATGTTGCTATTGAGCATCACTTCAATTTTGGAATCCTGGAGGAAAACAACTTGGACATTAGCAAGAATGTAAATGTTGTGGGCAGGGGAGAACTTTTCATGGAGAAAGTCACCATCTTCCCTAATCTGATCAAGGATTTTTGGAGAGGTCTTCAAGTTTCTGATAGAGAAGTCCTCGTAACTGTGTTAGGAAAGAGAATAATGGTTTCTGAGAAAACCATTTCTGATGCCATCATCTGCGCTCAGGAAGGAGTGGTCTTTACTGAGTCATGGGAGACGAACCTTGGTGGTTCAGAAGTCATTGCTGCCTTTTTGATGAGAGAAGACACAGTAAGATCCCACTCCTGGAAATAAGTTGAAATGAAGGATCATGTCCACATTCTTCATCAGTTGCTGAAAAAAGTGATTCTACACAAGACTGGGTCGAAGGACAACTTGTCTGCTATGCACAAGTTTTGTCTCTGTTATCTCATCACAGAAACTAAGATAAACTTTCCCAGAATTCTCTTAGTAGACTCAGGGATGCTGCTGTTAATAGGAAGAAGCTCTTTGCACTTCTTTACTGCCATCTTCTATCAAAGATCTTCAAGTCACAAGGAATGTATGATTTTATTGCTGCTAAGACACCTGAAGAGCAAGCAAGAATAATAACCGAGAAGCCAACATCTGCTGCTGATTTTTGCAAAATGAATATTGCCAACATGAATCTAAGCACTTACACTGCTGCTGTCTTGGCCAAGACTGAAGAAATGATGAAGGTCGAAGAAGAAATGGTTGAGCAGAATAATGCAGAAATTCTTGGACTAACTAGAACAGTCAGAAAGAAAACCACTGCAGCAAGAAAACCAATGTCTAGGAGGCCTACTTCTGCTGGAATTGTAATCAGGGATCCATCACTTGCTGTTCCTCAACCTGCACCCTCATAAAAGAGAACAAGGAACTTGATCCTATCTCAAGATGAAGATGAGGATGATAAGGACAGGGTCTCTATAAGTTCTGTTTTGAAGAATAATAGAATTGTTGCTGCTGGTGTTGCCAATGTTCAAATTCCTACTCAAACCAGAAGGCAACCTTGTAACATCCCTGGCCGCTCTATGGATTGACGACTGTCCCCACAGACCAACACGGGTCTTTTCATCATGCTTTGTCCTCACTCACACGCTTCCCGGGAAAACTTCCCAGGAGGTCACCTATCCCTGAATTTCTCCAAGTCAAGCTCGCTTAACTGTGGAGTTCTTAAGTGATGGGCTACCGAAAAGAAGATGCATCTTGTTAGTATAGGTAGTATCAATCAATTCATATAAGCCTTCCTCAATTGTATAGTCCCATACCTACACAGTCTTAGGATCCCTCTCATTCGGGTGTGTTATCAGTTCATTCATGTGTCCCTCCGCCTAGAAGCCTGCCAGGAGCTGGTGGAGAGGGCCAGTGCTATTGAGAGCATGGACAGGAGGCAGGCTGCATAGCAGAGACAGCAGCATAGGGGGGGTCCTATCAGAGCAGGTCAACAGAGGAGAGGTGATGGAGGTTGAGTGGAGGAGAAGACCATACGTTAGACCAGGACAGAGCACTCAGACATCTGTACCATCAGCACCAGTTACCAGAGAGGGCTAGCAGCAGAGGGCCCCAGTGTGTTTCAGATGCGGAGGCCCACATTATATCAGGGATTGTACAGATAGATCTGGTTGCTACGTTTGTGGCAAACTAGGTCATTTTGCTAGGGATTGTAGACAGAGAGCGATACAGCAGTAGCCAGCAGCCAGCAGAGGAGCTTGTAGTTTCAGAGGAGCCAATGGTCTCAGAGAAGGAGCTGGGAGAGGAGTTCCAGCAGCGAGACGACAGACGGCCAGTCCTCAGGCCACGGGGACGGTGTTTATAGTGAGAGGATCTGAGTCCTCTCAATCTGCAGATCTTATTCAAGGTATGTGTTTAATATCTGGCAGACTCTCGTCTGTTTGTTTGATTCGGGCGCTACACATTCTTTTGTGTCCCATGAGTGCGTAGATCATTCACATTTACCCGTTCCTCAGCTACCATATACCTTGATAGTGTCCACCCCTACCAGTGATCCTTTGATCACTATGTCTGTTTGCTTCCAGTGTCCTATAGTTGTTGAAAATAGGGCATTCCTAGTAGATCTCATCTGTTTACCTATGCAGCAGATAGATTTTATTCTGGGCATGGATTGGCTTTCAGCTAACCATGTAGTGCTAGACTGTGCCCGAAGGACTTTATCTTTTATTGAGACTTCTAGCATAGTATCTGCCAATGAAGGAGCAACTATGAGGGGTTGCGGTTCTCTTCAGTATGTGATGCTTTTCTCTTTGGAAGCTAAGGAGACTTCGAGTATAGATTCTCTGCCAATTTCTAGAGAGTTTCCTGAGGTTTTCCCTCCTGATGTTCCAGGTTTGCCACCAGAGAGGGAGGTGGAGTTCGCTATAGATCTCATGCCAGGGGCTGGACCTATTTCAGTAGCTCCTTATCGGATGTCACCAGTAGAGTTGGCAGAGTTGAAGAAACAGCTAGATGACATGATGAAGAGGGAATTCATCAGACCGAGTGTTTCGCCTTGGGGAGCACCGGTATTGTTTGTCAAGAAAAAGGACGGAAGTTCTAGGTTGTGCACGGATTATTGTTGGTCTGTGGGGACAGTCGTCAATCCATAGAGCTGCCAGGGATGTTACAAATGGTATCAGAGCGGCACCTCTCCCAGTACGGTGTGGTTTGGGGACGAACCAAGCAGAAGCTGGTGGGCATGTAACACCCGGGTGCTGACGAGGGCGAGGAGTGATCGCTGGTGCAAGAAGGCACGGACAAGGAGCGGCTCCTGGTAGGCTTCTAGGCGGAGGGACATATGAATTAATCGATTACACACCTGAATGAGAGGGATCCTGAGACTGTGTAGGTATGGGACTATATAGTTGAGGAAGACTTATATGAATTGATTGGTACTACCTGTACTAACAAAATGCATCTTCTTTTCGGTAGCCCATCACTTAAGAACTCCACAGTGAAGCGTGCTTGACTTGGAGCAATTATGGGATGGGTGACCTCCTGGGAAGTTTTCCCAGGATGCGTGTGAGTGAGGACAAAGCACGCTGAAAAGACCCGTGTTGGTTTGTGGGGACAGTCGTCAATCCATAAAGCAGCCAGGGATGTTACAAACCTCCGTGAAAAGCTCAGTCTATTATGACTTCTGAGGTAACTCTTCCTGCTAATGATCCTGTAAAGTTAGCATTAGATGCCTTAGTATCTTGCTTAGTGGATAGAATAGATGATGTCTCTACACCTGCCTATTCTGTGAATCAAACCTTAGATGATGTCTATATACCTACACTACCTTCACCATAATCACTACAAAACGAATTACACACATATTCCACTGTTCATTCACCAATTCATTCCTCACAAGACCAACCACAAAAAGTCTCACCATCAATACCAAAATTCCCACCCATCATACCTGAAACAGACCCCTGGTTCAACCAACTAGATGATCGAATCATCCTAGGAGCCCCCTTTCCCAAAAATAGAAAAACCACCCCTACACTCCACCCTCTACTTTCTATGATGGCCAAGCTGAAAGCTGGGCCAAAGTAAAAAGAGATTGGAAAATCCTGTATCACAAACATGAACCAGAACCTATTTCAACCAGGCCCCTCTATCCAGTATCCAAATACCAATATGAACCTGAACCCACTTACACACTATGGCATAAATATCACTTTGACATCAACATAGGCAGACCACCATCTCAGATGTACAATCATCTTGGTCCTCTCGTTACTCATCTACCCCAACAGAAATTCCCACCAAGAAAGATCTATCCTAACTTGGTTAGATACCCTCATTTCAAGCCCCTCACTGATGGTGTAGATAGACATATAATCATTGATTGGCATACTGATCCAAGCAAGAAAGACCTGGTGAATGTCATTTACAAGAGGCCAAGATCCTTCAGACACATTCCTTTTATAATGGATAGCAAGACAAAGTGGACAACTTTCAGGCATCTAAGGGAATATGGCAAAGCTTCTGATATCATTGATCATATCATGTATGCCGTGCTGAAGTCTGAATTTGAGTTATTCAGAGTTGTGAGGGCTTCAAATTTTGTACCTCCAACTTGGCTGAGACATAATAAAGAAACCAAAATTGGGATCAAGCCATATATGCTCTGTCCTAGGCTACCAATGATTGATCTAAATAAGGATAAGGACAAGAAGAAGCAGAGAAACACTCGCAAGATGCCTTTCCTGACAGCTGCATAATCAATCTAGCAACAACCAATCTCACTGATCAAAATGTGATTGACTACTGGTTGGCTCAACCAATTGAAGATGTTCAAGAAGATGTTGTTGTGGATATTTGGAGGACTCACATGGTGGAATGTGCACAGGAAGCTTCCTCCTCAGGACTGACTATTGAAGAGAAGAAATATATTCCTAAAGTCAGAGGGAAGTGTGGCCTTGCTTACTGCAGATTCCTCATCTATAAGGACATCATTGGCATTCCTGTCATAAGTCTTGTTTTTGAAGAGGACCATATCCAATGGGGAAAAGAGTTGCCCCCACCTGTGCTGTAATATGCTACTTCACCTCCACCCTTTCCACCATCAGAGCACACAGATGAAGAGATCATCATTGAGGATAAAGAAGTTAAAGAAGTGAAGTCTGTTCCTCAAGTAGAAGTAGTTCAACCTGTAGCTGAGGTTGAAGATGTTGCTGAGTCCATTCCTAGACAAAGCACTTCTGAGAAGCACTTTTCTCAACCACAGGCCCTTACTGTCATCCATACTCAGGAACAACCTCAACAGTCTAGAGCCTTAAGCACCTTTCAAAATCAAGACAATATCCAAGATTCTGCTGAAAGCTCACGACCACCTGCTCTGCCACAAAACCTTGAAGAGATACTAGGCAAAATAGTTGATGACAGAGTTGGCAAGATAGTTGTGAAAAGGATGAGAAGATGACTGAGAAAATTAAGGAGGATATCCAACAACAAGTTCAAACATCAATGGCTCCAAACTTAGAAGTTGTCAACAAAATGCTGGAATTCCTGATGAATTTCAAGAAAAGCCAGACTCAGAACCTACCACCTCCTCCAGCCTAGCTAACTGATGAATGTGCAAAATATGTTAGTTTGGAAGTGTAATTAGGAAATAGTTTGTAAATAATCTTAGAAATCATAGGAAAAGTGATAGGAAAATATGCACATTCAATTGATTAGAGTTTTGATCTTCATATGAAAAATATACTCAAAAAGATGTTAAAAATATGCAGGATTGAAGACCGAGCGCTCAGCTCTGGAACCGAGTGCTCAGCCAGAACAAATGGAAGAAAACAGCAGAAGCAGGGCATGAACCAGCACTCAGCGCTGGTGTTGGGGCACTCAGCGTAAGGATGCACACAGCAAGGAAGCGCTCAACGCCAGCTGAGACAGAGAGCAGGTTTTTGGGAAGTTCTGAAGCGCCCAGTGCTGGGATCAGGACGCTCAATGCTGGGTGATGTGCAGAGAACCTATAAATTCATGTTTCTACAGTTGAAACTGGATCTTTGGCTCATTTTAGGTGCGATTTCACCTTGGTTCACCTCATTCTCTCTGGATTCTTTGGAGATTCAAGCTTGGGAACAAGATTTGAAGCTTCCATGGCTTCCTCCACTCATTCCTACTCAAGTTTCTTCTTCTCTTCTCTTTTTACTATGAGTTGTTAGATCTCTTAGGTTAGGTTTAGGATGAACTTGATTGAATCTTGATGTAATGAAGTTTGATTTGTGATTTCAATGCAATTTTGTTCAGTTTGATTAACCTCTTACGTGCTTAATGCTTTTCTTGGATTGATGAACCTTGAAATGATGATTAGATTCAATTTCACAATTGTAAAATTGGTGATTGAATTGGAAATGAAGTTGATTAATATTGTGATGTTGATTCTAGGAATAGAACTATATTGCAATACATTCTTGTAAATCCAATGCTTAATGTTTGTTCTAATCTTGCATCACCTAAGGAATTAGGGTTCTAGGTGAGCGATTTGAATGTTAGTTGAATGAATTGGATTGAGATTAAGATTGAACAAAGTTACATTAGGTGAAAATCGAGGGATTCCGGTACCTAACCGCTTTTACCTATATTGAATTCATTCCTTAATTGCCATTGTTTAATTCATTGTTGTGACAACTCTAAATACAAAAATTCATAAATCTCTTGAAACCATGACATTCATTCGTTCAAATATCTATTGCCTAGGCTACGTTGATACTTGATCACAATCCTCGTTGGGAACAATACTCTACTCCCACTTTATTACTTGTACGATTTGGTACACTTGCCAAACCATCAACACTAACCTTAACCTGTTATCTTTCTTTTGTTTAATGTTACTGACAATGATGGTCCACTCCTTTTGCCTTTTTGTCTGATGACCAAAAGAGGGGAGAAATGAAGAGGAACTAAATTTAATATGAAAATTCAGTTTTTGAAAAGTATATACTTGCCTGCATATGCATGTCTCTTTCTGTCTATACTTTGCCATGATTTGCTATGCTAATATAAATATTGTTCTGATATATCTATTTTGATTGCTCTGATACTGTTTGCTATGATTTGTTTATTAATCTGATATATCCTAAGTCCATGTGCTCTAACACTGTTTGATATGATATATTTTATTTACTCTGAAACTTGTTTAGATTTGATAAAGTCTTTAAAGCTCTGATACTATACTTAACTGATAAGTAGTTGCAATGATCTGATAAGTTATATATACATGTGCTGCTGAATTTCTGTCTTATGCCTTTTCTGTTAAAGATTATATGCTTTGTCTTAAGGGGAGCTTTGTAAGCTTTCTTAGACTTTGCTACTCGAATTTAATTAGTTTTTGTCATCATCAAAAAGGGGGAGATTGTTGGAACGAAAGTGATTTGGATTTAATTAATCTAAGTTTTGATGTTAACAAAAGGATTAAATTTACTTGGCAAAGTGTTAGTTGAGATCTAAAAAGGTTATCTAGTTTTGCAGGATTACTTGAATCTTATAAGTTATGGAAACTTTGATGAAGTTACCATATATATCTGCTTGTACTTGATATTGTGAATCCACGTCCATAAACGAGCTGGTCAATGTTTGGTAAAAATATTTATTTATTTATTTGAGTAGATTGGAACTTACGTATACGAGGCATGAAAATTTCTTAGTATACGGAATATTAAAATATTTTCTACTAGACGGAATCTAAGTTTCTTATTGAGTAGACGAGCTTAACTTGCCACATCATCAGATGAGATCTTTTTAAGTGAGTAGATGAACTTTAATGCCACGTCACTAGACAAAGATCAAAATAACTCACTATGATATAGCGAGTCCAAAGACTTGAGTAGACAAGAGGATATGCCACGTCAGTAGACGAAGAGAAAAGAATTGTACTTAGACTTGATTTTACCCATGACCCTATAGACGCAGTTTTTAAGTAGACGAGTGATAAGCCTTCATAAATAATTTCAATCCGATCCACAATGAATAATATTTATTTCAAATGATTGACATTTATTTCTAGATAATTTTGGTTCTTCTCAATTGTTTTATATGTTTACAACCTTGTTTCCTTGTGAGAAAATCATAGTACCATCGAGAAAATAAAAAAAGCAACACAGTACAATGGGAAATGCAAAACGATCTATACGATAACACCTTTATGGATGGAAAAACCTGGAAGTTACATAAAGGAGGAAAAACAGTTTTCAAGCTGCAAATGCTCAGAGCAGCCTGCCTCCATTTTGTGCTACCCTCATAATCAAGAGTAATTTTCGGCATGGCCACGATCAAGCCATCAATCACAACGGATATTGTGCATTCAATACTATCTCTAAACGGGAAATTCAAAATGACCGTTGAAGCTTTTCAAGAGTAGAAGGTCACTATAAATAGAAGACCTCAAGCACTGAAGAATAACTTTTGCCAATCCAATATTTGCGAGAACAAGATCTCATTCCTTTCATTCTTTCAAAAGAAAAAGTCTATAATCTTTAGTTTGAATATTGTGAAAATATTCAACAGATCTTAAACTTTCATATCCTCACACATAGTGAATTAAGAAGATCATAAGTTAAAATCACTTTGTTAGAGTTAGAGCCTGAAGAGGCTTGGTAAGAAAGGAATACTTGTAGCCTGGAGAGGTGTTGAATACTTGGTTGTAGTCTTTTTGGAGAAATATTGGATAAAACCTTCAAGTCGAAGGGATTGGACATAGCTCTTGGTTGGAAGAGAGTGAACCAAGATAAAATCATCAGTTTGAATCTTCTATCCTTTAAACTCTTACAGCTTTATTTGTTCATACTGACTGTGGGGTTCGATATTGCTTTTGTTAAGTTTAAAAAGTTCATTTTCAGTGTGTGCATCTGGTTTAATTATTCTTGTGTGAGAAAAATAGTTTTAAAATGTTGTTTTATAAAAATTATTAACAAACACAATTCAACTCCCTTCTTGTGTTTGTTTGTGTCAACTTCACATCCAATGCTTGTATCTATTGCATGTGCGTCTATTGCTCAAGTCCGTCCAATGCATGTTATATGTGCGTCCAGTAGGCATTGCATCCATTGACTGTTTACATAGTTTTATCAGACTTGTCTATGATATCTATTATTATATTTGCATTAATTAATGTCCAAGACATATTTAATAATATCCTTATACTGAGTCAGTTATTTCCATCAATAGCTTTTTACGGTTTCAAAAACCTGCACCGCATCAGTACTCATTACTCCTTTTCCCACACGTTTTCATTTTTTTTTATTTTCTTTGGGAAAACTCTTCAGATTCGAAACCTTTTTAAGTAATACTTTTTCCCTCCGAAAAACCTTTCACAATCTTCTCTCTTTGAACTCTCTTGTACTCTTTTCTTGCTTCCAAAACCCTACCTCTCAAACCTTCAACAATGACTTCCTCTTCTATTGCTTTCAATGTGAACAAGCTAAACCTTGCTACTGAGCACCACTTCAACTTTGGAATTTTGGAAGAATATAACTTAGATGTGAGTAAGAACATCAATGCTGCTAAGATTTCTACTGAGGTACTGGGAAAAAGAATAGTGGTCTCTGAAAAGACCATCTCTGATGCTATTAAATGCGCTCAAGAAGGAGTGGTTTTTTCTGATACTAGGGAGACGGACCTTGGTGGTTCTAAGGTAGTAGCTTCTTTCCCGATGAAAGAAGATACTGTGAGAACTCATTCCTGAAAGTCAGTGGAGATGAAGGATGAGGGTCATATTATTCATTAGTTGCTGAACAAGGTTGTTTTTCACAAAACCGGGTCTAAGGACAACTTATCAGGTCTGCACAAGTTCTATCTCTACTATCTCATCACTGAGAATAAAATCAACATGCCCAGAATTCTCTATGGAAGATTCAGGGATGCTATTGTTCACAAGAAGAAGCTCTCTGCAATTCCATACTGTCATCTTCTGTCAAAGATCTTAAAGTCTCAAGGAATCTATGGCACTCTTGCTGCCAAGTTTCCTGGAGAGCAAGTAAGAATTCTAACTGAGAAGGAAATGTCAGCTACTGACTTTAGGAAGATGAACATAGCCAACATGAATCTCAGCACATACACTGCTGCTGCTTTGGCTAAAACAGAAGAGATGATGAAGGTGAAGGAGGAACAGATTGAGCAGAACAATGCTGAAGTACTAGGGCTGAAGAGAACAGTGAGAAGGAAGACTACTGCTATTAGGAAACCAATTGCTAGAAAGCCTGCTGCTGCCACTGTGATCAGGGAACAAGCTGATGTTTCTCCTCAACCTGCTCCATCTCAGAAAAGGACAAGTAATATAGTCTTCTTCTATAATGAAGATGAAGATGATGAGGACAGTGTCCCCATTAGTGAAGTGTTGAAGAAACAGAAAACTATTGCTGCTGCTGCTATTCCAACAAAGAGAAGGCAAGCTCAGAGAAAAGCCAAGACTGTCATGTCTTCTGAGGTAAACATCCCTGCTAATGATCCTGTTCAATTAGCAGTAGATGCCTTAGTAAAAAGCTTAGAAAATAGGAATAATGTTGCTGTTGCACCTGAGTCTGTTTACATTCCCACACTACCATCACCACAAACAATCTCACCTGTCTACTCATCTGTACAAACCTCACCAAATAGATCACATTTCCAACCCATAATACCTACAGATGATCCCTGGTTCAATCACCCAGATGATGTAGGGATTAACCCTGGTGCCCCATTTCCTAAAATTCCAAGAACCAAATTCCTTTACACTAACCCTTCAGTTCTCTATGATGGCAAAGCTGAAAGCTGGTCCAAAGTCAAAAGAGACTGGAGAATACTCTATCACAAACATGAACCTGAACCAGAGTCACCTAGACATTTCTATCCCCTGCCAGAATATGAATATGAAGCTAAATCTACCTACACCCCATGGCATGTACCCATTCCCTATGTGCCAAACAACAACAATCCTCTTCCATCCACTCTACACAACCACATTGGACCTGCCCTAACTCACCTTCCACTATAAAAATTCCCACCTAGAAAAATCTACCCAAACCTCATCAAATCCCCTCCTTTCAAACCCTTCACAGATGGTGTCAACAGGCACATCATACCTGTTTGGTCTACTGACCCTTGCAAAGCCAAAGCTCCAACAATTGTTCACAAAAGGTCAATAACAGAAGGAAGACCTAAGTTCATTCTGGACAGAGAGACATCTTGGGTGACATTTAAACATCTAAGTGTTTATGGCATAGCTGTTAGTCTTGTGGACCACCTCTTATATGCTTTTCTGCAAAATGAATTTGAACTTCTAAGATATGTTAGAGCTACAAACTTTGTCCATCCATCATGGTTGTTTCATACTAAGAAGGAGACAAAGATTGGTGCCAGACCTTACATGATTGCTCTAAGACTACCTATGGTAGACTTGAACAAAGATAAGGATCTGAAGAAGCAAAGGAGCACTGCAAAGAGACCATAAGACAATTCCTGCATGATCAATCCTGATACTGTTGAACCTATTGATCTGAATATGATTGATTTCTGGTTGTCACAGCCAGTTGAAGACATAGATGAAGATTCTGCTGTTGCTATTTGGTCAAATCACATGGTGGCTTGTGGCAAGGAAGCTCCATCTTTTGGATTGAGTGAACAAGAAAAGAGAAGTATTCCTAAAGTTAACGGAAAATGTGGACTCTCAAATGTCAGATTCTTCATTCACAAGGATACTATTGGAATTCCTGTCATAAGTCCTGTCTATGAAGAAGACCATATCCGCTGGGCTAAAGAGTTGCCTCCTCCCATACTC
This sequence comes from Sophora flavescens, assembly GCA_030762895.1. NCBI lineage: Eukaryota > Viridiplantae > Streptophyta > Magnoliopsida > Fabales > Fabaceae > Sophora > Sophora flavescens. Next base: position 167,306,847 of record CM061064.1, on the reverse strand, counting down.
ACTCTTGCTTCATCACCACCACCATCTCCTCCTTCTGAACATACTGGGGAAGAAATCATAGTTGAAGAACAGGATTTGAATGCTGATGTTGTTCAACCAGAAACTGGGAATGAGGAAGTTACTGAGTCTGCTCCAAGACCAAGCACTTCTGAAAAGCACATATCTCAGCCATTGGCTCTGACAGTCATTCATCCACATGATTAACCTCAAAATTCTAGAGCTATAAGTACTTTTCAAGGTCAAGGCACATTCTCAAGACAGTGCTGAAAGCTCAAGACCTTTTCTGCCTCAGAATTTGGAAGAGATTATTGGAAAGATCATAGAGGAGAGAGTCAAAGTGGAAATTAAGCATCAAATCAAGGAGCAAGTTACTGAAGCCTTGGCTCCAAAGAATGTAATGATCAACCAAATGATGAGCATTTTATAGAGTTTCCAACAGAGTCACAATCTGCCAGTTCAACTTCCTCCACCTCCACCAAACCAGAACCCTCCTCCACCACCTCCACCCTCTTCTTAGCTTTCTTTTGTTTCTTTAAACTGACAATGATGGTCCACTCATGTTTCATTTTTGTCTGATGACAAAAAAGGGGGAGAAAGGATAGAATTACATTTTATTTATATAAAGTCAATTTTTGGACATGCATATCTGTTTTCACATACATAATATTTTATTGCATAATTCTGCTTGATATGATCTGATACTTTATTGCCTATTGATGTCTTTGCTATATCTCTTTAGATGGACTTATTAGCTCTAATAAAGTGTTTAGCTCTGATACTATGTTTTTTTGAATATGACCTGACTGATCTAATAAGATAAACCTGATATGTACTGCCGCTTATTTGTTTTACTCTTTAAAGTTTGAATGCTTTGTCTTAGGGGGAGCTCTGTAGCTCTTTTAGAATTTGCTCACTCAAATTTAATTGGTCTTTGTCATCATCAAAAAGGGGGAGATTGTTAGAATCAAAGTGGTTTTGGATTAAAATAATCTCTTAAGTTTTGATGTTGACAAAAAGGTTAAATTTGTATGGCAAAGTGTTGTCAAAGATCTAACTTGTTTGTTATAAGTATGCAGGAACTATTTGATTTATATGAGTCAGAGGAACATAAAGTTAAAGTATAGAATTTATCAGATTCTATTTCAATCCTCTAGACCGGGCTACAACTCTTGGTAAAACTCTGAGTCTTTAGCTTTATGGTAGACAAGATCGTTAAAATAAGAATAGACGTGGTCTTAAAATTAACCTAGGTATATGAGTTGCTAAGTCTAAAGAAAAATCAAGTAGACTAGATATTGAAATATAACAAGTCCAAAGACTTGATAGAAGGAGTAGTTTCACTAGATACCACGTCAGCAGACGAGCTCTTAAGTATAGCACGTCCAACTCTTGAAACTAGGCGAAAAGTCTGTAGATGCATTATCAGTAAACGAGCCCGTCTCATTGATAAGTTAATCTTACACGTCCAAAGACTTGCGCATCCACTAGTTTACGTGAACCCGTCTAAGCTTAAGTGTATTTATTTCAAATGATTGCTTATTTAATTCAAAGAATATATGTCTTTTTATCCTTGTTGCTTCTATTGTTTAAAATCTTTATCTCTTGGATAAAAGAACTTCATACCATTGAAACCATAAACCTTTGTACTCTGTCAACTACATTGTTGTAAAGATAAATTCAAGTACAAAGATGGTAAGTCAGAAAGCAACCCTTGGTACAACAGAGAAGTGATAGCTCTACTTTGAGCTTTCATCTGATAATCAAAAGCACTTCTCCAAGAAGCATATCAAGTTATCAGTCTCAACGGATCCAAGCATTTATTGCTACGTCTAAACGGATACAATTTGAAGACCATTGAATAAGATCAAGACAGAGAAGAACTTCATCTATATATATATACTTGAAGAACTTCAAGAAGAGATATACACACACATACAAGCTCTGATATTATAGTGCAGAAACTCTGTTGAAATTGTAAAATAAGTTTACGTGTAAGTCTTGTTGATCTTAAACTTTCAAATCCTCACACATAGTGAGTTCTTGGATCAAAGTTGTAAATCTCTTTGTTAGAGTTAGAGCCTGAAGAGGCTTGGTAGAGAAAGAATACTTGTGGCCTGAAGAGGTGTTGAATACTTGTAACCTATTTGGAGAATAGTGGATAAAACATTCAGGTAGAAGGGATTGGATGTAGCTCTTGGTTGGAAGATAGTGAACCAGGATAAAATACTTGTGTGATTCCTCTAACCCTTATCTTTTACAAATTTTGGTTATACTAACTGTGGGGTTTTGAATCTAACTTTGTTAACTTTTCAAAAACATTTTCCTGTTTGTGTGCTGTTTATTTTGATCTACTTGTAAAAGTGTTTGAGAAAAGGTTTTTTCAAAAATTTGTTAAGAAACACAATTCTACCCCCTTCTTATGTTTCCCTATGTCAGCTTCAACGTAGGCCACAGTGAGCAATTTGGTCTCAGCCAAATGCCCCTGACGTGAAGAATTCTTTTGAAATTCTTAGAGGTAGAAAAAAAATTGTTTTGAATCAATAAAATAATGAAAAGAAAGAAAGAGAAAAATTCCCATGGATAGAATTGAGAGAATAAAACCCTTATTTGTTACAATAGATGGTGCAGTCAAGTGCATCAAACTTTTGAGAGCCGCGAAGCAACGACATTAGCGTTAAAGAAATTATATCGAGGATTAGAGGTCGTGTGCAGTGCAAAATAGAGTCACATAGATTCAAGATCGACAACAAAGAGAAGAAAGATTTTTAGTAAAAAGCTAGGATTTATCATAGATAATATTTGGAGCTTTTTGGAGGTCTTCGAGAGGTAAGTAAACACCTTTTTTCTTAAACTTCCATGGTATAGATTTTTAAGGGTTTGAGTATGAAATTAAAGAGTAATTATTTGGGGTTCTTTAAAATGAAATTGATGATTTATTGTGATTAATTATTATGAGATTGAATATTCACATGTTGAGTGATATTATTGTTTGATATGCTTTTTGTGATATGTGATGCCTTAGTGTTGTTTTGATATGAACTTGATGAATAATAATGCATATTACGTGATGTTATGTATTAAGGTTATTTTGGAATGCTTATGAGTTGTTTTGACATGAGTTATACCATCGAGATTGATGCATGAGGTTATAACTCATGTCCCGGGGTCATGACATATGCCCAAAATATGCTTTGGATTCTTTTTTGTGATTGTTAAGATACCTCATACAGGGAAGGGGATGATAGATACCTCCTCGTTAGAGGGAAAGATGGATACCTCCTCGTTAGAGCTCGTTAGAGGGGAAGACAGATACCTACTTTTGGGAAGGGGAAGACCCATTATAGATACATTCTTCTGGGAAGGGGAAGGTAGTGGGATGCCATTGCATCTGTCATGATCTTATAGACTTAAAATTGGGTAATTAAATAAAAGAGACTTGGATGATAAGTTACGATTATTTGGACACAAGAAATGTCCTTTGTATGATTTTATTAATGTTATGTGTTATGTTAGTGATGGATTACTTATATTTGATGATATTATGACTTGTATATGAATTTTGTGAGGTTGGATTAATATTCCTTAATTTATATAAAATATTTTGAGTTATATTATTTTTAAAATAAGTGGATCCATGGTTGTTTTTGTGGTTACCGCGCCGGCTAAAAGCAACATCTTTTCGAAAACCTTTTAGAAATGTGTTTACTTACTAGGGTTAGAAATCTCATTAACGGTGTTGTCTTTCAGAGTTTGCAAGTGATGAGATAGATGATGCAACGCCTTGAGAGAGTCATGAAGATATTAGTTCTATTTTATTTCCGTTTTATTTTTTCTTTTGGGTTTACTAGACGCTCGTGTTTTGAGGCAAAAACAACTGTAAAAAAGTTATGTGTTTTTAATAATTAATATTTATAAGATTTTATTTTATTTGGATATAATGGTTTATGTAGCACTATTACTTAATTTAATTATTTTGAATATACGAGATATTTTTAGACTTAAATTTATTCTGAAAAAAATTATGACTCAATTGTTTAATCTAAATATTTTAAAGGTTATCAGACCTAAACCTGTCAAAAAGACTGTTCCTCAATATATTCCAAAACAAATTTTGGCAGATACTGATCCTTACAAAGATCCTATTCAGAGACCGAAGCCAATTGATAAGGGTGAAGGTATCATAATTGACAATTCTCCTATTACTCAGGCCCCTGAAAGCAGTCATAGGATGAATGTTAATACTGATATAGTGGTTGAAGCTGGGGAAAACCTCCTGTTGCTAAGTTCTTACCTAATTATGTGCCTTATGTGGTGGAAATGATCTCTGATCTTGATAGAGTTATATATCAGGATCAAAATGAGGAGTTTGATCCTATGAGGCCTAGCATTATTTCTGCTGAGATTGGTGGTCTAGCTAATCTGGAAAGAGGCAAAGGTATTGTTCAGGATAATTTGGATACTCCTCATAAAGATAAAGAGACTGGTAATTGTAATGCAATTATTGTGGAAACGATTGATGAGCCAAAGGATACGCCAGGGACATTTCAAGAACAAAGAATAATTGAATGTTCAGATGATACCATTGTGGCAGATTCACAATCCAGTAATCAGGCCAGTAGAGATAATAATAATAATAATTTGAGGAAAAGTGCTCCAGTGGCCTCTCCTGTCAATAATATAGAGAACCAGATTGTGGCTGCTGATATGCGTATTCTAAGCCCCTTATGGAGTCAGGAAGAAGATGATTTTGAGGAGGAAAGCCCTATTCCGGTTTCTGTTGCTGTCCCCCAATAAATATCTAGTGGATGTGCCAGTTTTGTTACAGGAAAATTTGTTGACTCAAGAGGTTTCAAATCAGGAGTTTGTTCCTGTCCTTTCTAAGTCTGCAAAGAAGAGAATTAGGCAGAAAGCATCAAAGGCGGCTAAAGGTGGAAGGAATGTTTCCTGAGTGAGGGAAGGTCCCAATCTATATGCTTAATGAAGATCTTCTATTGGAATTGTAGAGGCTTTGGTAATTCTAGTACTAGAATTGTTTTTAAAAACCTTTGCCTCTCTAGCAAGCCAGATTTTGTTTTCCTATCCGAACCATAGATTGATTTTTCTCAAGTTCCTGCATCCTTCTGGAGAAATTTGAACTTAAAGATGTTCTGTCTTTATGATAGAAGCAGCCACATGTCCAATCTTTAGCGACTTTGTAGTGTTCACTTAAATCCTGTTATAATATCAATATCTGCACAACACTGCTTTTTCTCTTTTGGTGAGGGTGGTCAGGTCTTTTTCATCTCTGATGTCTATGCCAGCACTTCACATCTATTGAGAAGGAATTTATGGAATGAGTTTTCTGTCCTTCAAGAAAATAATCCTGGCCCTTGGTGCATTCTAGGAGATTTCAATTCTGTTCTAGGATCTCATGAGGTTAGAGGTTCTTCTGTGCCTCTTAGAGCTACCTGTGATGATTTCAAATCCTTTTCAGATGTTAACAATCTTATTCATCTGCATACAAGAGGAGCCTTCTATACTTGGAGTAATAAAAGAAGGGGTGTAGCTCTGACAAAAATAAGACTTGATAAAAGTTTATGTAATGGTGCTTAGTTGGACTCATGGAACTCCACCAATTGATGCACTATGGTGAGGAGTCATTCTGACCATTTTCCTTTGTTATTGTCTTCCAAAAAGGTGACTCAGACCTTCCCAGCTTCTTTCAAATTCCATAAAATGTGATTTGGCTATCCGGATTTAGTCAGGCTGGTCAAGGAAGTTTGGGAGAAACTAGTCCATGGATACCCCATTTTTGTAGTCTCCCAGAAGTTGAAAGCCTTAAAGGCTGAGCTTAAGTCATGGAACAAACTAGTATTTTGGAATGTTCATCTCAGAGTAGAAACTGCTATAACATCTTTGACTAGTATTCAACAGCAAATTGATACAGAAGGAGTTTCTGATGAGCTGTTGGAGCAAGAGGTGCTAGCTCAAACTGAGCTCAATCTTGATCTGAATATTGAAGAGGAATTATGGAGAGAGAAGTCCAGGGTAAAATGGAATTGCCAAGGAGATAGAAACACAACCTTTTTTCATAGACTCTCTAAGGTTAGGCATGTGTCTAAATCTATGTCTATGTTAAGGTATGAGAATGCCATCCTTGATGATCCAGGAGAAATAGCTCAACATGTTGTTAGTTACTTTGAGAATCTCTATGCTGTTCCTAATAATTGTGTTCAGAATGATCTCATAGCTAGAGTGGTTCCTAAATCTATCTCAGAAATGGATAATGCTTTTTTAACTAGTTTGCCATCTAATGAAGAGATTAAAAAAGCTATGTTTGCAATGAATAATGAAGGTGCTCCAGGGCCAGATGGATGTGGTGGATGCTTCTACCAATCCTTTTGGGATATTGTTGGCCAAGATGTTTGTAATTCAGTAAATCAGTTTTTTAGTCGAGGATGGCTTTTGCCTAACATGAACTCAAACTCGTTTGTGTTAATTCCAAAAGTTCAAAATGCTGACAGACTTGAGGACTTTAGACCAATTTCCTTGGCAAATTATCAGTTCAAAATAATCACTGAGGTTACGCAAACAGGCTAGCTCAAGTTGCCCCCAAAATTATGTCTACTCAGCAAAGAGGTTTTGTGCAAGGCAGAAATATAAAAGAGTGCATATGCGTTGCTTCAGAAGCCTCAAATCTGTTAGACTGTAAATCATATGGAGGTAATTTGGCTATAAAATTGGATATAAGGAAAGCTTTTGATACCTTGGAGTGGTCTTTTCTTATCTCTGTCTTGGAAGCTTTTGGTTTCAACAGGGTATTCTGTGATTGGATCAAGACTGTGCTACATTCAGCTAAGCTTTCCTTCATGATTAATGGGAAATTAGAAGGTTTCTTTAGCTTCAAAAGAAGGGTCAGGAAAGGAGACCCCTTATCCCCTTTGCTCTTTGGTTTAGCTGAAGATGTGTTGAGTATAGGGATATCTAATTTAGTGAGCTCTGGTCTTGTTAAATCTGCTGCCGGTCCAAAAAATCTATCCCGCCCAAGTCATTTAATGTATGCAAATGATGTTCTAGTTTTCTCTAAAAGTGATAAGAGGAGCCTGGAAGCATTGATGAAGATTTTTTAGGAGTATGGTCAAGCATCAGGTCAACACTTGAATCCAAACAAATGTAAGTTCTTCACTAAAAACATCTCTTCAGTCAAGACTGGAATGATTTCAAACACCCATGGTTTCTCAGCTGGATCTTTCCCTTTCAATTATCTTGGAGTGCCTATCTTTAAAGGTAAGCCAAGAAAGTTCCACCTAAAGCCTATAGCTGATAGAATACTCTCTAAACTGACTTCCTGGAAAGGCTGCTTGCTCACAATAATGGGGAGAATTGAGCTTGTAAAATCTGTTATTCAAGGCATGCTATTATATAGTTTCCAAATTTATCTCTGGCCTTCCTCTCTTATCAAGGATTTGGACACACGTATCCGAAATTTTATCTGGTCAGGAGACCCTACTGTTTGGAAAATTTGCATTGTGGCTTGGCATAAGGTGAGTAGGCCATATATTGAAGGTGGTGTAGGGATAAAATCTCTGAGTTCTTTAAATAAGGCTGCATTGCTCAAACTCTCTTTTGATATGCTTGCTTCAAGTAAATAATGGGCTATGTTTTTGAGAAACAGATTTCATTTGATGCACAAACCTGTGATTAAGTTTGTGAAATCATCTCTCTGACCTGGAATAAAAGTCAATTTGCAAATGGTTTATGATAATTCTACTTGGCAGATTGGCATGGATAGCAAACTGAATTTCTGGCTGGACAAATGTTTGTCACAACCTTTAGTTGATCTAATGCAAATTCCTTAAAGTATGCATAAACTTCTCAAAGCTATTGTGTCAGACTTTATTCAAGATAGAGGATGGCACATCCCAACTGACATCTTGAGTTACTTTCCTGATCTCATGCAAGAGCTGACCCGAATTGATATTCATGTGTTTAATTGTTCTGATCATCTTATCTGGCAAGGTTCCTCCAATGGAGAGTTATCTTTAAAGGAAGCTTTCTTGCACTTTAATCCTTCTAGAGATCATTGCAGTTGGGTAGAAAACATTTGGAATAGAGTGATTCCTCCCTCAAGATCCTTCATCTCCTGGAGATTGATTGATGACAAATTACCTACAGAAGATCAACTGATGAAGAGAGGTTGTATCACAGTTTCGGTTTGCAGTCTATGCTACTCGACTGCAGAATCCTCAAATCATCTTTTTTTTAGATGTCAATTTGCTAATTACCTGTAGGACTGGCTCGGTGCTGTCATTAATAAACAGATTGATCACTCAGATTTTTTGTCGGTAATCTCTATCTGTAACAGTGGAGTCCATAATTGAAAGATATCATAGCTGCTTCAATCATCAACATTATCTGGATGATCTGGAATGCTAGAAACAAGATGAAATTTGAAGTTAAAAGGATCTCAATCCCTCTGCAATCAACCAGATAAAGGCAAATGTTGTGATCTCTGGAAATTAGACAAGTAATTCCATGTCCAATTCCATGGATGAATTTCGAATCCTCAAGTATTTCAAAGTAAAGGGTCATACAAGAAAGGCTCCAAGTTTCACTCAAGTTGATAGGTTTCCTCCTATAAGTGGTTGGATAAAAGTTAACATAGACGGGGCAGCAAAGGGATCTCTAGGTCATGCTGGAGGAGGGACTATATTTAGAGACAGAAGTGGTGCTACACTTGGATGCTTTGTAGAATATTATGGCATCACAGATTTATTCACTGCCAAGCTATACGCAGCTATGTTTGCCATCTATGTGGCTGTGGAGAAAGGTTGGAAAATGGTTTGGATGGAGTATGACTCATCCTTGGTGGTTCAAGCATATTCTAATCCTGCTATTGTCCCTTGGAGAATTTGAACAAAATGGAAGAATTACATTGTAACATCTTCTAGCATAGTGATTTATTGTGATTAATTATTATGAGATTGAATATTCACATGTTGAGTGATATTATTGTTTGATATGATTCACATGTTGGAATGCCTATGAGTTGTTTTGACATGAGTTATACCATTGAGATTGATGCATGAGGTTATAAGTCATGTCCTGGGGTTATGACATATGCCCAAAATATGTTTTGGATTGTTTTTTGTGATTGTTAAGATACCTCCTTCAGGGAAGGGGATGATAGATACCTCATTGTTAGAGGAGAAGACGGATACCTCATTCTGTGAAAGGGCTGATAGATACCTCGTCGTTGGAAGGGAAGACGGATACCTCCTCGTTAGAGGGGAAGACGGATATCTCCTCATGGGAAGGGGAAGACCCATTATAGATACCTCCTTCTGGGAAGGGGAAGGCAGTGGGACGCTGTTGCATTTGTTATGAGCTCATAGACTTAAAATTGGGTAATTAAATAAAAGAAACTTGGATGATAAGTTGAGATTATTTGGATACAAGAAATGTCCTTTGTATGGTTTTATTTATGTTATGTGTTATGTTAGTGATGGATTACTTATATCTGATGATGTTATGACTTGTGCATGAATTTTGTGAGTTCGGATTAATATTCCTTAATTTATATAAAATATTTTGAGTTATATTATTTTGAAAATAAGCGGATACTATGGTTGTTTTTCTGGTTACCACACCGGCTGAAAGCAACATCTTTTTGACAACCTTTTAGAACTGTGTTTACATACTGGGATTATAAATCTCATTAATGGTGTTGTCTTTCAGAGTTTACAGGTAATAATATAGATGATCCAGCATCTTGAGAGAGTCATGAATATAATAATTCTAGTTTATTTCCTTTTTATTTATTTCTTTTGGGTTTATTAGACGCCCGTGTTTTGAGGCAAAAACAACGGTAAAAGAGTTATGTGTTTTTTAATAATTAATATTTATGAGACTTTATTTATTTGGATATAATGGATTATGTGGCACTATTATTTTATTTAATTATTTTGAATATACGAGATACTTTCAGACTTAAAATATATTGTGAAAAATTTTATGACTCAATTGTTTAATTTAAATATTTTAAAGGTTTATATAGAAAATTAGTTTGGGCTACTAATGTAACGAAGGGCGTTACATGGGGTCTAAGAATCCATAAGTAGACTAGATGCCACTTGTCATAACAAGGTGATGCAAATACCTAAGAAATGAAATAATTAGTCAATGTTAATTACGTAATATATTGAAATATAAGTACGTACGTGCACTAGACACTGACAACCGTATTGGCTATCCAAACTCGATCATGGAGTAGGTCCCCCCACCCCCCCCCACCACCCCCCCCCCCCCCGAGATAGAAAAAATGGGAAACCAGTCAGTTACAGCGCCATCATGTTCCAAAGGCATATCAAACTCGTCGTGTTGGTAAACCGCCGCCCGCGCAGCCAGACGTGCTATCGGTGAGATATTCTTTCTCGGATTCGACGAAGCTGCGTCGTCCTAAACAAACAATATAAAGTGTAACACCCCGTTTTCTCGTCTCTTGACTGGTAATTATATTTTATATTATTATCGGGGATCTAGAAAATGATTTTGAATAAAAAAAATCATAGTTAAGACCTTCTATATAGAAGGAAGTTACGTTTAAATTTTGCGTTTAAAACTCAGACAGAAACCGGTCTGCGTTTTTGCTGACAGTATAATTTTGTACCGGCAGAAACCCTAATTTGACACGAAACTGAGAAATTCTAGATTTTATCATTATTTCAGTGATAAAGTCTATTTTCAAAATGTTCGCTAAAAAATAAAGTATTATATTTTATTTTGGACAAATCTTGACGAAAAACGATTGAAAACCCTAATTGGGTAAACGACGAAGCCAGTTTCGGAACTACGGAGTTATGTATGAGGATGGGAGTGATCACTCAACTTGGACAACTCACCCTAGTGAGTCACCATAGTCATGATGACTACCCAACTAAATATCTAGATATTTTGAGCAAAATATCTAGAAATCCATGCAAAATGATCCTTTTTGTCCTTAAGCTCTTTTGATAATTACCAAATGACCAATGGATGAAAATATTTCATAGAAATATCTCCTTAAAATATCTCGTGAAAATATCTTGTGAAAATATCTAGTTTTCAAGCAAAAGGACCAAAATAGCCTTTGACCTTTAATGAACTCCATTCATGTCCAACAAGTGTTCAGACAATTTTTCTCTTCCATCTACCATGTATAATTTCGGCCAGGCCCTCTTGGATAGGTATTCTTTCACTTCATTCTAGATGATCATGATGGTTATGAAAACACCTAAGCATTTTAAGTTATTTTCCAACCTAACCAAAAACCATGGTCACTACCTAAGGTTAATAACCAAGACAACATCAAATTGACTTCTCCTACCTCAAGTGAACCACACTGCCACCTCCTCTCATCCACCTATATTCACTCCTTTTCAATGACTCACCATAGTCATAAGTGTTCATTAATGACAAAATGGTGAATCACCACATATCATTAATGCAAAGAGTGAGTCATTCACTCTTGCATATGAAGTTAAGTGGTAAAGTTCATTTTCTCTTCCTCTTGTTCCATGAGTAGTCGACCAAACCACCTCCCAACCATCCTTTTCATTTGTGACTTTCCTACTTAGCATTATTTCATGAAAACACCAAAACTCCTTCCTTTCTTCCTTGAGACTTCGGCCAACACCATAATACCATGATCCAAGAGCTTGTTTCACAAATCAATCATAGATCCATGATATTCTCCTCTTTCTAAGGCTATCTCATCTCACAAGAAAATTCATTTGGAGCCAAGAATCCTTTCCTTCCTTCTTCCCACACAATTCGACCACCACCCAAAAAATCATGAACCAAATGTTCTCTTGAGAAACCAATAGCATATATAGCATCCTCTCATTAATCTAAGATCATCTTATTTTAAAAGATTTTTCATTTTGAGCCTTCTACAAAAATGGGTATTTGTTGGTCAAGAACACCAATCACTCGATCATCAACCTTTTGGCTTGAGTTAAGTGATTCAAGTCTTGATTTCACTTCCTTGGTTATGTCTAAGCCTAGTTGCATAACCCTTTGTAATTTTTGTGTGATTTTGCTAGGTTTTCAAGCACAAAACCGTTAGCTTACCTTTGCCTTTTAGCTTGTTTTTGCTTGATCTACAAGTGAACTACAAGAGGTATGGGGGAGAATAACCTTCATCTACCTTATTGTGGGTGTGTATGTGTGGTTTATATTGTCTTTTTGTTGTCTTGAAACCCTAGATGTGGGGTTATGTGTGTAAGTCCATATAATTCCCTAAGAGGATTTTGTGTAATTATTGTGTGGTACATGTGATGTGCTTGTGATTTGTGGGTTATATGCGTGCATGATGTATGTTTGTGTGAAGGAAATACATGATTTGACTTACTTGAACTTTGGTAGAAAAGCAGGATTACTATGTTAAAGTTTCATGCCATGATTTATTATATTAATGAATATGTATATGTTATTGTGAGTTGATTAGTGAAGTTAAAATATTCACTTGGTTATGTCTTGGTTTCGGCCAAGAATGAGAAAAAAATGTGATGAACAACTTGATCTTGGTAAACTATGAAATTCTAAGTTTGTTTAAAGGTTTAAAGAGTAATAAAACCATGAAGGAAAGAAAAGTTAGAAAAACTGTTTTTCTGTGTTTGAAAATAAGCCTTTGGTGGTTCCAATGACCCAAAATGATTTTTAAAAGAGAACAAAAATTGTATCTTAACGAACCTAAAAGTGAAAATTCTAAAAGAACCGGACATATAAAATGAACCAAGGTTCCAATTTCGCCCTAAATTGTTTTAGACATTTTGAAACTGTTTTTGAAGTCCATTTAAGTGTCCTAAGACTCCAAAATGAGTTTCAGAGCCTTAGATTTAAAAATCGTTGAAAAAGGAATTACGCGATTTTCGAACTTAGCGACGTTCGGTCGGGTTTTAAGGTTTTTGAGCAAACCGTAATGTGAAGTTGAAATAAATATTTTTAATACCTTAACATAGGTATTGTAACTTAGGAAAGATAAAGATTCGAGAAAAAGAGTTAGACTTTTGAAAATACGGACTCTCGGTTCTAAATACAGTAAAAAGGGGCAAAACCGTCTTTTAAGTATTTCAAGTATTTTTGGGAAACTATTTTAAGAAGTTTGGTACTGATATGACTAAGTTCAAATATTACTTTGAAATGATTTGGTTTTAGCTAAAGGTTCTGGTTTTAAGCCAAAAATGATTTTAGTCTTCAAAGGCTAGCATTTACTGTAAAATGCAAAATCTAAGTCATAAATGACTTAGTGAAAATATGAACTTAATGATTTATGATGATGAAGCAAGGCTATTTGTCATAAAGTGTGGATAATTCAATCTCCACACATCCATAAGACTTAATGGACTCGGAATAATTTGATTTCTTGGAAGCCAAGCAGAAGGCTCTATATTAGAAAAGTGTAAAGAAATAAATGATTGGATTGTCGATCCAATTCCATAATGTGTTAGGACTTGTAAGCAAGTGCCTTAAAATATATTTGCACAAATATGGAAAGTCTACTTGAGAACCGTGGTTCAGCAAAGGATTCGGACCCTAGGATATCGTCCGTCTGAAATTGACATCAAATGGATTCCGATGGAATCACGAGATTTATCCGGTGGATGGACAAATTGGACGTATCCCGGTAATTTTGCCCAAACACATAGTTGATACTATGTTCGGTGAGGCCATTGTGCCTAGAAAGCCGAGTTTCCCGGTTGTGGAGGTTTCATAAAGAGGCGGATGTTTCACAGAGAGTTTGAGATCACATGTGATTATGATTGTAAGTACATTATGATTTATGCCTTGTGTGCCTAGTATGATAGCCACACATGGTGCCTGAGGTGGGTGGACGTGAAACCTGTACTAACCATTTCCTTTCCAAAATGTCAATTTGCTCCGAAGTTAGGATCAAGAATTCCTTGAGGCTATGAATGTATGGGACTATCCGATTTCAATCAGTTTTATCTCTATTCTCGTCGCTCGGTGGACAAACTGTGTCCGGTATGCTTGATAAGCTTACCGTTGAGTTTGGTATTGTATATTCTTTTTGAGTTGTGGAATGAGAATGGAAGATAATAGGGATATATGTATGTTGTAACATGTATGTGGGTCATACCACTGCATGCGTGCTGTATGTGTATGATGAATGGGGATCTCACCTCATTTTGTGTTTTCTAGTCTTCTGTTTACTTTATGTTCTGCAATGAAGACTGAGACACCCCGTTGTGCCCTATTGTATTATTAAATTAGAACCTTATTATTTAGTTACTTAATCACGCGCTTATCGTTGAAAATACGTAAAAATTAAAACTTAATTAATAATCATTTAACTTCTGCAAATATAAAACACACCAAAATTATATTACATAAATACACACATAATTATCCTTTATTTTACACAACACTGTTTAGGGTATCCTCTCAGTAGGATCCCACACAGGTACTTATTTATACAAACTGTTTATAACTAACGGAAAATAAAAATGTCTTATATGACTCACTGACCCTAAACTTACTACCCTATATTATTAGGATCAGTAGGTTGTTCTCCAGCGTCAGCTTCATACGGAATGTCATTCAACTCCTCAACAACCTCCGTCTCGTACAGGGTTCCATCCATCTCCTCAGAACATATTCCTCCATCCAGTTTTCTAACGTAACAAAGTAGACATACACAAAAATACAACAACAGGGAGATAAGAAACAGTTCTATCATCATAAGCGGAAAAGATTCATAGCATATAATACAATAATGGTCACAAACATACATCTCTCACAATTTACAATCATCCATACTTTATAACATCATCCTCTACCCTCCAACTTATGCAACTAAACCTTTATGATGACGTGGCCAATGCTAATCCTGTCACACATCCCTCGTTAGGAATGTCAGTCAGTCGTCCAAGTGACACGTTCCCAACGCCGGTGCACATTCTCATCCATGGTGAGAATGCTCATGCAAAGTAATGACACTATAGCTGCACAGTACCGTCGGTGCACACCCTGATTTTCTCTCTCATCTCTATCAAGGGTGCTCATGCATAGCAATGACACTATAGTTGCACAACTTAACTTCTAATTTGGAATGGTCCATGAGAACTTTGGACCTCGTGTATCTCAAATACACGGTTATGAACAACAATGCAACATATGATTCTCACT
The DNA here is from genome assembly GCA_030762895.1 of Sophora flavescens. NCBI lineage: Eukaryota > Viridiplantae > Streptophyta > Magnoliopsida > Fabales > Fabaceae > Sophora > Sophora flavescens. Next base: position 167,291,679 of record CM061064.1, on the reverse strand, counting down.
GACTTTTATCAATAACAACCAAGTACCTCAAGCTTTTCCTCATAACCTCCACTTACATTCTATATCACATCACTTCTATAAAATAATAGCGAGGCACCTCTAATTCATATTCAAAACTCTCACCCAAACAAAATACCTCCGAGCAATATATATCTTTACTTAAAATCAACTAATAAATTTATCAAACCAGGCAGATCATGCATAACACAATAATCAATAAAATATTCAAACACCAAAATAAACGTCACATGCAGTAGAATACCTCAACCAGCGGATCACAAACAATCAAAAGTAAATAATTCAGACATCCTCAAATATGAATAATTAACCTAAGGCGATAAACCTACAATCCCCAAATCGTCATTGGTATTACGGAAAAGTTTCCAATACGATTTTGGTATTGTCGATTATTCAACGATCAGTAGGGTTTAGGTCGCCCTACACCATTATTATAAATTATATACTACTTATCGGTTCCGACGATGGAATGGTTCTTTCTCCCACCTAAGTTACCACCAGAAACACGAAATCGATGATCCTTGATATCCCGCCACGAGTTACCAAAACCACCTTCAACCAAATCAACAAATTAAAAAATTAACAAATTAATCAAACAAATCTAAATATGACCATATGGTGCTAAGTTCGTCCAAGTCATAAAAATAAGGCTAGGGTTATTTTCTTAATCCAATCTTTTAGATACTAATTCCCAAAGTATTAACTAGCATAGATTAAGTGTTAATAGTTAAGATTGTAAAACATAATCCTTTAACCAACTAGGTTAGGGTTTCAGACTCAATGAGCAAAATAGGTTAGAAATTCCTTTTTCTCACAAACTCTTGGATCTATAACCTTCACACCTTAGTTAGTTCATACAAATCATGATCTAGTTAAAGATTTAAGAAAACATATTTTGCTCACATGAACACAAATTCGGTCAAGGCTAGAAAATAGGGCTAGGAATTTCTTTTGATTTCAAGTTTCTAGTTATAACAACTATAGGTATTAAAGAGTAAAGATCAAGGGTTATATTGTAAAAATTGAACAAAACTTCCTTTGCCTAAAAATATATAGATTCGGCCTTCCATAGATAAATAGGAAGGAAAATGATTTTGATTACATACTCTTAGATGATGATAGTAGATGACATATTAAGATCATAGAAATTGGTTTCACATTAAAATGATTTTTCTACAATTTTCTAGAAATATTTGAAATTCTAGATCTAAGAATGAAAAACTCTTGAAAACTTGATGATCGTGACTTGGAAACAAGAAAATCAATGAAGAACATGATGTTTATTTATCAAGAAGAGTAAGGTATACCTATTAGATGTTGGAAAATTGAAAGGAATGGATCAAGTCCTTCACAAAATTGCTTGAAGTGTTCTTGAGAAAAGTAAGAGAAAATGAAGAAAATGAAGAAGATTAAGAGAATGAAGGTGTGAGTGATGCGGCTGCGGTTTTGTGGTATATATAGGCTATATCTTAGGCCTTGTTTGGTTTATTAGATGTTGGATTAATAGCTTTTGTGATTATTTAATTAATATAAGCTTAACCATAGTTAATAATTAACTTAACTAAGGTTATAATTAACTTAACTAATGTTATTTTGGCTAACCATGGTTAATAATATGTGGCTCACATTTGATGGAGGCGTGGTAGATTTTAGACCACACAAACTAACCATGGTTCCTTAACCATGGTTAAAATGTAACTTAACTTTGGTTAGGTTAAGCTAAAAGGGTATTTTGGTTATTTCACCTAAATGGGCATTTTTGTCTCTACACCTCCCTTCTCGACTTCGTCGACTCCCCGATTAGGGTTTTTTGCCCGTGTAAAAGGGTAATATTTCGTTTTCAACTGAAAATTTTCAAACTAACAAAACTCGTTGGAAATATGATTTAAATATAAACCATTTCGTTCACGAGTCAAAATTAGGTTTTCTGATCATTAAAATCTTACTGTCAGTGAAAACACCGACTGTTTTCCGTCTGAACTTTTACCAAAATTCGTCCAAATAAAATTATACTGTCAGTTAAAAAAACGCAGACCGGTTTCCGTTGGAGTTTTAAACCCAAATTTTAACGAGAGCTTCCTACCGTAGATTAAGTTTCAGATATGATTTTGTTTTCTCCAAAATCATTTCCTAAGTCTCAATTAAATATAAAAATAAATATATTTTTACTGTGAAAACAATGTAATTAAAAACAGGCTGTTACCTTACTACCCCTCTTGGAAAAAAATTCCGTCCTTGGAATTTACATACCTCAAAAGATGTGGATATCGTTGTTGCATATCTTCTTCATCACGTTCCAAAGTAGCATCTCCAGTAGTTTCATCCCATATGACCTTAACCAAGGGAATTTGTCTACCGCGAAGCTCCTTAATCTCTCTATCTGCTATCCTTACAGGTAGAGCCTCATACTCTAGATTCTCTCGCAGTTGTATAGACTCAGACTCATTAACATGGGAAGGATCAAGATAATATTTTCTCAACTGAGAAACGTGAAAGACGTCATGAAGGTTAGCAAGGTTAGGTGGTAAAGCAATATGATAAGCTACTGGACCAATCCTTCGAAGAATCTGGAAAGGTCCGATGAATCTAGAAGTAAGTTTTCTAGTTTTGGTAGCCCTGCCAATTCCGGTCTTCGGAGTGACTCTCAAAAATAAGTGATCACCCTCCTGGAATTCTAAAGTTCTCTTTCTCTTGTTACTGTAGCTCCATTGTTTATCCCGTGCTTCCTTCATCTTTTCCCTTATCTTCCTAACTTGTTCCGTAGTCTGTTGCACCACATCTGGACCCAAGACTTGATTTTCACCAATCTCATGCCAACATAACGGGGTCCTACACTTCCTACCATACAACGCCTCATGTGGTGCCATCCCTATACTGCTATGAAAACTATTGTTGTAAGTAAATTCAATCAATGGCAAGAACTCATCCCAACTGCCAGTGTGTTCCAAAACACAAGCTCTTAAAAGATCCTCCAATGATTGAATTGTCCTTTCTGACTGTCCATCTGTTTGGAGATGATAAGCAGAACTCATCCTTAACTTGGTCCCTAAAGCATGGTGCAACTGTTTCCAAAATCTATATGTAAATCTAGGATCTCGGTCTGAGACAATGCTTAATGGCACACCATGCAACCTGACAACTTCTTTGATATAGATTTGGGTCAACTTCTCCAAACTATAGCTTTCACCCATAGGTAAGAAGTGAGCACACTTCGTCAACCTATCGATGATAACCCAAATCGCATCATGCCTCTTAGGAGTTCGTGGTAATCCAACCACAAAATCTATAGCTATGCTATCCCATTTCCATTCTGGGATATCAAATGATTGCAATAAACCCGCCGGCTTGTGATACTCTATCTTAGTCTTCTGACACACCAGGCAAGATAAAACATACTCTGCTACCTCTTTCTTCATCCTCATCCACCAAAACAATTTCTTTAAATCCTGATACATTTTAGTGGATCCAGGATGAATACTCAACTTACTCTTATGTGCTTCTTCAAATATCACCTTCCTAAGTTCTAAATCCTCTGGAACACATATTCTATCCCTAAACCTCAGTACACCATTTGTTCCTTTACTAAACTCAGAAATCTTACCCTCATATATACCTCTACTTATATCCTGTAGATATAGATCCTGAACCTGTTTATCCTTAAGATCTCTCATAAAATCACTACTAATAGTGATCATACCTAAGAAAAATTTATCCTTAACCAACTCCATTCCTAAGTTCAAATCTCTGAACTGTTCCAGTAATTCCAACTTTTTAACCATCATCGCGGACACATGCATTGATTTCCTACTCAAGGCATCCGCTACCACATTCGCCTTCCCAGGATGGTATAGTAAATCAAACTCATAATCTTTGATAAACTCCATCCATCTTCGTTGTCTCATATTCAACTCATTTGGTCGAACAGATACTTCAGACTTTTATGGTCACTGTAAACATTAAATTTTTCTCCATACAGAAAGTGTCGCCATACTTTTAATGCGAACACTATGGCTGCTAATTCCAAATCATGAGTCGGGTAGTTCCTCTCATGAATTCTCAATTGTCGGGAAGCATAAGCCACAACTCTTCCCTCTTGCATTAGAACACAACCTAAACCTTGGTATGACGCATCACAGTATACGTCAAACTGTCCTAATGGATCCGGTAAAGTCAACACAGGTGATGTAGTCAACCTTTCCGTCAGCTTTTGGAAACTTTGCACACAGTTGTCCATCCATACAAAAACTGTATTTTTCCTCGTCAACTGCATCATAGACAACACAATCTTCGTGAAACCCTCTATAAACCTCCGATAATATCCAGCTAACCCTAGAAAACTTCGTACTTCACTTACTGACTTAGGCTGTTCCCATTTAAGAACTGCCTCAACCTTTACTGGATCTACTGCTATACCTTCCTTGTTGATCACATGTCCAAGAAATTGGACTTCTTCTATCCAAAACTCACACTTGGAAAGTTTAGCATAAAGCTGCCTATCCTTCAGAACTTGCAGCACCATCCTCAAATGTTTCTCATGATCTTCCAATGTACGAGAATAGATAAGGATGTCGTCGATGAATACAACAACAAACTTATCAAGGAATGGTCTAAATATCTTGTTCATATAATCCATGAACACTGTTGGCGCGTTAGTTACACCGAACGGCATAACTAAATACTCGTAATGTCCATACCTTGTCCTAAAAGCCGTTTTGAGTATATCTTCCTTCCTTACTCTAATCTGATGGTATCCAGATCTCAAATCAATCTTGGAAAATATTGCTGCTCCTTTCAATTGATACATTAGATCATCTATCCTAGGCAACATATACTTATTCTTAATTGTTACCTTGTTCAACTGTCTATAATCCGTGCACAACCTAGCACTTCCATCTTTCTTCTTAACAAACAACACCAGAGCTCCCCATGGTGAAACACTCGGTCTTATGAACTCTTTCCCCAACATGTCATCCAACTATTTTTTTAACTCCGCCAATTTTATAGGTGACATCCGATAAGGCGTCATAGATATAGGTCCTGTCCCTGGTACAAGATCTATGGTGAATTCCACTTCTCGTTCTGGTGGTAAAACCGGAACGTCGGGAGGGAAAACTTCAGGAAACTCTCTCACAATAGGCATAGAATCTATACTAGGAGTCTCAATAGTTTCCACCGCGAACAACATCACGTACTGCCGAGAATCGTCACTCCTCATGGATACTCCTTCATTGGCAGAGACTATACTAGAAGACTCAAGAAATGATAAGGTCTTACTAGAACAGTCTATCATTACATGGTTAGCCGAAAGCCAATCCATGCCAAGAATAAAATCTATCTGTTGCATAGGGACACATACAAGGTCTATAATAAATGTCCTATTCTCAACACCTATAGGACACTGTAAACAAACAGACATAGTAGTCAAAGGATTACTAGTTGGAGTAGATACTGTAAGGGTATAAGGTAATTGAGAAATAGTTAATTTTAATTGATCCACACACTCATACGAAATCAATGAATGCGTAATGCCTGAGTCAAATAACACATACGAGAGTCTACCAGCTATCAAACACATACCTTGTATAAGATTAGCAGATTGAGAAGATTCAGTCCCCCCTCACGATAAACACTCTTCCAGTGGCCTGAGGTCTTGCTCCCTGTTGTCCTGCTGTTGTGACTCCTCTTCCAGCTCCACCCTTATTGCCTCCATTTCCTCTACCTGCAGCTATCGGCTGTTACCTAGCTTGCTATCTGAAATCTCGGGCCATATGACCAATTTTCCCACAGTAAAAACAACTAGGTCGCTCCATGCAGTCTCTAAGATAATGCGGTCCTCCGCATCTGAAACAAGCTAAGCCTTGTTGTTGTTGACCAGCTCTAACCACTGGTGCTGGTGCCGGTGTCTGCACTGGTCGGGCATGTGGTCTCTGTCTCCATTGAGAGTTACTACCTCCTCGCCTCTGAAAACCCGGTCGAGTAGGACCTCCAATCCTCAGTTGTCTCTGCTCATTAGCTAGCCTCTGATCTATACTTTCGATCACACTGCATCTTTCCACCAGTTCTGGAAAACTCTGGATATCGAGAGATATATAGCCCTATGGAGTTCATGTCGGAGTCCTTCCTCAAACCTTCTACATTGCCAATCTTCATCTGGGAATCTCAGATAAAATTCGGAATACTTAATCAGAGCCTCAAATCGTGATGCATAATAACCAACAGTCATGTTGCCTTGTTTGAGACTCGTGAATTCCCTTTCTTTCTCGCGTCGAACTAGACGCCAAAAATACTTCTCAAGGAAGCAGTCACTAAATAGCTGCCAGTTGATAAATCTGCCTTCGGCCTCCAACAATATTCACTTGCCTCTCCACCAAGACTTCGCTCCACCAGTTAGCATGAAGGCAACATACGTCACTTTCCTATCCTCTCTGCAGCGCATGGTATTGAATATCTTCTCGATCTCTTGTACCCACCATTATGCCTTCTCTGGATCATTATATCCTCGGAATTGGGGTGGCTTCCCTTTAAAGAAAGTAGTCATTCCGGCATCTTCATCTGCTGCAGCTCTCCTTTGATTTTGTTGTTCCTGTTGTTCTTTGTTCATCTGCAGTATCTCAGCATTCTTCTGTGTTTGTAATAACAGAGCTGTAGCTATGTTTTTCATGGTATCTTGAGTCTTAGATGACTGATCTCCTCCACTTACGCTATGATTATTTTCCACATTGTTAGCTCCAACAATTCTTTCAGGGGTTCTGTCACCACTATCGATCGGACGTCTTCTTCCACGAGCCATGATTCTGTAAAAGAAATCATTCGCTCTTATCAGTATGACATATAATACCACATAGACAAGTATATAAATACCATATGACACACTAATGTTAATTATCGCATTAGATTCGGACACACTACCCATCTGCTAAGCATAGTTAAAATCCGATGTGGACTCAACTAGACACGGCCAGTAACAATATCCTGGACCTCACAGTCCGATTAGAATCGAACTGCTCTAATACCACCAAATGAGACACCCCGTTGTGCCCCATTGTATTATTAAATTAGAACCTTATTATTTATTTACTTAATCACGCGCTTATCGTTGAAAATACGTAAAAATTAAAACTTAATTAATAATCATATAACTTCTGCAAATATAAAACACACCAAAATTATATTCCATAAATACACACATAATTATCCTTTATTTTACACAACACTGTTTAGGGTATCCTCTCAGTAGGATCCCACACAGGTACTTATTTATACAAACTGCTTATAACTAACGGAAAATAAAAATGTCTTATATGACTCACTGGCCCTAAACTTACTACACTATATTATTAGGAACAGTAGGTTGTTCTCCAGCGTTAGCTTCATACGGAATGTCATTCAACTCCTCAACAACCTCCGTCTCGTACAGGGTTCCATCCATCTCCTCAGCAACATATTCCTCTATCTGGTCTTCTAACGTAACAAAGTAGACATACACAAAAATACAGCAACAGGGAGATAAGAAATAGTTCTATCATCATAAGCGAAAAAGATTCATAGCATATAATACAATAATGGTCAAAAACATACATCACTCACAATTTACAATCATCCATACTTTATAACATCATCCTCTACCCTTCAACTCATGCAACTAAACCTTTATGCTGACGTGGCCACTGCTAATCCAGTCACACATCCCTCGTTAGGAATGTTAGTCAGTCGTCCAAGTGACACGTTCCCAACGCCGGTGCACATTCTCATCACTAGTGGAAAATATACATTAGACGGTAAAGGTTTACGTCAGTTAACCAAAAACAAGACGTTAAAAAGGGGGCGGTGGCAGTTTTGTAAATATCAGACTTCATTAATTCAATTTTAACGTCAGTTGTTTTAAGGACTGACGTTAAAAGTGAAGTGACTCACTTTTAACGTCAGTTCAATAAACAACTGACGTTAAAAGAGAGTCACTTCACTTTTAACGTCAGTCCTTACATCAACAGACTTTAAAGGTTATTTTAATAATTTTTTTATCTAGTATACGTACCCTTCCGCATTGCCTTCCTCAAAGTTTCAGTTTCACAATTGCTTGGATGTTTTGTGTTTCTGTTTTGAAAACTAAAATATATGTGCGAAGTATAAGTTGAATCAATAACCCAAACCGGATCTCATTCATGAAGTGTAATACAGACTGATACAGAAGATTGAAAGGGTTTAAAATCCTATAAAAAGTTACATTGAAAGGGTTTAAAATCCTAAACATTAAAGCTACATCCCATCAGAGAGTTTTATGAAATATGCCAAAGGGAAAACTATACTCCGAAGACCTCAGAAAACTGGGGGGCATGAGAGAGCTCAAGAGAGGCAAAAATAGGTGCACTAGATCTGTTTCAAGCAAAGGCAATGGTTCTAGAGACTTCCATGACGGTCACTTGCTGCCAAAGCTGAGGTTTTGGAACTGTGACGCCCGAGCACCTGATTTGCCCTCCAGCAGCTGATTCTCCGGAAGGATGATAAGGTGAGCAACTCACATAATGTGGTTTACACAAGCTTATCACCCATGTAATGTGATTTACACAACCTCAAGTTGTTTGACCATTAAGACAAAGATCTTTGAGTCTAGGAATAGGAAGAAAGAGTGATGAAGTTAATCTCCATGGCAGAGCCATATTGTGAAGCCGAAAATTAAAAGGATGGAAGGAAGCTATTTATAGGAGCAGGGGATGAAGTTACTAAGCTATTCTGATTTTCTTCAAAACTTATCTATAAACTTAATGCTCATTAAGAGGATTAAGTTATAAGGTGCATGGGTAAGTAGCACAGTAGTCAAAGGAATGAATGTTTTTGCAGATATCTATACACTTTTAACGTCAGTTGTTTAAAAAAACTGACGTTAAAAGTGTTTTTAAAATAAAAAATATTTATTGTTAACATCAGTTTTTTATACAACTGACGTTAAAAGTGTGATTTTTACTTTAGTTAAATAAATAGCTGACGTAAATAATCCTATATATTCTAAACGTGCAGAATGAATATTGGAAATAATGTAATTAATATACAGGAACTTGGCAGTCATAAATTAAGTTGACGTTAAAAATGAGGTGGTGGCAGTTTGTAAATATTAATTCACTATTTGCGTCGGTTCTATAAATAACTGATGTAAATAATTATGAAACTCATTTCATTGGTTGTCATGTCCCTGTTGTCCCTCTTAACGCAGATCACTCCATATAGTGCAGTTTATTTCTAAACCTTTTTTTAAACAAGTTTATTTTTAATTTTTATTAATTAGCTTGAATTAGTAAACAAATTCTTGTGAAAATTAAAATAAATAAACACTTAACATAAAACAAGTTATATGTATAATCAAATCGTATCTCATTGAAGCGATTCATAAGTTAAAATTACATGATTAAAAGATAAAAAATTTCTGCAACATAGCTGATAAGCCTTTGGCTTATCTAGTTTTATAACTAGATGGACTGTGGTTTTTGTGCAAATTATTCGAGTTCAATCTCGTTTTCGCCCAAATTTGGCCTTGTTTTGTTCCTAAGTAGACTTTTACTCGTTCTAGGTATTTTTAGTAGTTTTTAGTCTATTTTGAATAGAATTATGCTTTTTGTGTCTTTTTATTGTTTCAGGTTAGAAGTGAAGCTCCGGGAGTCAAGGAAAGTCAAGAAATAGTGGAAATTGCCATTCTGGGGATGCTCGCCTCGCGAGTCTGAAGATCAGCTAAGCAGCAACGTCATCAATTCTGTCTCGCCCCGCGAGAACATTCTCGCCTCGCGATCATTCAAACTCAGGATGGAGCCAAAACTGAAATTCGCCCCGCGATAGGAAGCTCGCCCCGCGATAGCCTGAAGACCCTAGAAGACAGAGACCATCACGGCCTAGCCGTGATTAAGGTCATGGCTGTGACAGATTGAAGTTGGAAGACTCGCCCCGCGAACACACTCTCGCCTCGCGAGAATCCAAATTGAAAGCGCGCCAAAACTAATGATTCGCCTCGCGAAAGGTTGTTCGCCTCGCAAGCGGCCGAGAACCAAAATCCCTATTTATAGGCTATTTCAGATCAGTTTTGGGAGGGAGTTTTGGGAGAGCTTTGGATCCAGATCCGAATCCTAGTTTTTTCCACTGTAGAGTAGCGTTAGGCCAGATTTCTTTTCTCTTTGGAGCTGCGTCTCCTCTTTTTTTTTATTTTTTTATTTTACGATGGTGATTATGTCCGATTGTTTGTCTATGAGCATGAGGAACCAATCCCCTCGTCTGAGGGAGCAATGAAGCCACCCATGGCGGTGTAGATTCGATGTGATGTATGTCTTTCTCCCTTTTCTCAATTTATGTTTTCCAATTCTGATTTGATTGCGTTGATCATATGTGTTGCGTGATTGACTAGTTAAACCTGTTGAGACTGAGAGGCGATTCGCGTTTTAGAACTTGAATTGGGATCACTAATCGAATATTACACGAGAGTGAGTAGGAGATTAGTGCAACCTTATAGGGAACAAGAATTAATAGAATTCGAGATTAGGATTATGAGACCTAGTAAGTAATTAATCCAATCATCGAATACGTCCTATTGAGCACGAAAGTGGATATAGGAGAATTTGGGGGTCCCGGTTGACATTGTAATTGAACTTAGGGAGGAATTCATCATCACTTGGTTATGCATGTTGGGTAGGTGGATTTGTGACCTTGGACATTTTAATTTCAGATTTTTAGTTAATTATTTTATTAGATTTGTTAATTTAGATTTCAATCCTATTTTCTCTCCAATCTCAACCACCTTCTGTAACTTGACCAAACGTATCGGATTTCCCGCGGATTAGTCGAATTGGTAGCCCAATCCCTGAGTTCGACCTCGGTAATTACTTACCGTGTTTATTTTATTACTTGCGACGACCCGGTACACTTGCCGGTGACTCAACAATAGCCCTAAAATATAAAAAAGTTTCTGCTTCAACATCATTTTCTTCTCAGTCCTGTCATCAGAAACTCCAATGGATGCATCACCTCCCTCACTTGAATTCCATGATGCAAAGTAAATCCTCAGTCACTAGCAGCGAAAGCAAAGTGAAATGGATCTTTGCATCTTTCTTCTTCACTGGAATTCCTTGATGCATCGTCTTGAATCCACAGTCACTTGCTTCCAAAGCAAAGTGAAAGGGATGACGGGGATGAAATAAAGTGAGAGAATCACATTATGTGATTCACCCAACCTTACCACCCATGTAATGTGATTTACACAACCTCAGAAGTTGTTTGACCATTAAGACAAAGCTCTTTGAGTCTAGTAATAGGAAGAAAGAGTGATGAAGTTAATCTCCATGGCAGAGCCATATTGTGAAGCAGAAAATTAAAAGGATGGAAGGAAGCTATTTATAGGAGCAGGGGATGAAGTTACTAAGCTATTATGATTTTCTTCAAAACTTATCTAAAAACTTAATGCTCATTAAGAGGATTAGGTTACAAGGTGAATGGGTAAGTAGCACAGTAGTCAAAGGAATGAATGTTTTTGCAGAAACTATTAAACTTTTAACGTCCGTTGTGTAATACAACTGACGTTAGAAGTGTGAGTATTTTTAACGTCAGTTTCTTAAGACAACTGACGTTAAATATATGACCTTTAACGTCAGTTTTTACTAACAACTGACGTAAAATGTTGTTTTATTTTGATTATAACGTTTACACCCGTGCGGCTTCTGCACTTCTACGTCTCTTTTCTCTTTTCATCACGCTCAACCCTCACTCTCAACCCCCACTCTCACTCTCACTCTGCCCTAATCGCGAGCTCATCTCCACCGCAACCACCGCGAGGGCTTCTTCGCCACCACCGTGAGGTACACTCTTAACCCCTAACTCTGTCTTTCCCGCTCATTCTTTGCAATAACTTGACATCTCTCTTTCCCCTTCCCGCGCACTAACTCTCCTTGTCCATCTGCTCTCAGTAACCACATCGAACGTTGGCCACCACTCGAGCTTCCCACCCACCACCACACGAGCGCCTATTTCTGGTGAGTCTTTAGGACACATTTTTTTTATTTTTGGTTTTGAGTGTATGTTGAAACTGTAGTCTCAGTAGTTGAAACTTGAAACCGTGAGTTTGAGTTGTTTGGAATGTCTCTATTTTTGGTTTTGAGTGTATGTTGAAACTGTAGTCTCAGTAGTTGAAACTTGAAACCGTGAGTTTGAGTTGTTTGGAATGTCTCTATTTTTGGTTTTGAGTGCATGCATGTTGCTCTGCTGGTAGATCTGTCACGACCGTGATGCTCATCACGGCTAGGCCGTGATCAGTTCTGCCATTGAGGTTCTGGTTCAGTTGGCACGTTACGGTCGTGATGGACATCACGGCCAGGCCATGACCAGTGCTTGGCAATCTTCAAAAACTATAGTTTTCAATCTCCCGTATTGTCCTTATATTGGATAGATGTTTTGTATATCTACAGGACCTATCTAGTTATTTTTATTTATACTTCTGTATTTATTTTGAGTTATAACATATGTTAATACATATATATTGTTTCTGAACAGGCATACATATGGTTCAATCAGATAGCCCGCATGCACGGGAGGACGCTGTGGGGGCTTCGCAGGACCCGATCATGCCTAAGCCTGATTCTAGTGTAAGTTTACATGTTATATACTATCTTTAGTCCTTCTTTTTAATGTAAGTTTATAATGTTACAACCCTCTATTTTATCATTTTTTTGTCCATACAAACATCACAGGCTCATAGGAAACGGGGTAGAGGAGCCACCTCGTTGAAGAAACTAGAGAAGGACAGGCAGAGCGGACAGAAGCTTGAGGTGTCCTTCGATGCTAATCTAAATGCCCAGGGACCTCGTGCTAAAGAATTTAATAAGTGGGTGTTTCTACAATCAAAGCAGCACGTAAGCATCAACTACAACCACTGGAATGATGTTCCACAGAACGTTAAGGATCAGATTTGGGAGGCTATCACGGTATTTTACCTTTACATTCGTTTGATTTACATTATTAGATAATTATCCGAGTTATAATCCATCCAGTTATTATGTATTTAATGTGTAGGTAGCTTGGACTGTGCCAAATGACGAGGATCATCGTCATAAATGTATGAAAATGGCATCAAAGCGTTGGAATGGGTTCAAGCATGATCTTACCAGGTACTATGTATCTGGGAAGAAGCGGCTTGATAAAATGTTCTCGGATTATCCCTGGATTGATCAGGATACTTGGGATATGTTTGCCAGGAGTCGACAGGATGGAGAATTTCAGGTTGGTTGATTAAGTTAATTTTGTATGTTTATTATAGATCATTTAACTGTATTTAATTATGTGTTTTTGTTTGAATGCAAATAAGGGTCGGGTGAAGAACGTCCACCGCCACACCATGTCTCAGGGTGGGTACCAGACTCGGATCGAGCAGATGATGGCGGATAGGATGAGGGCGAAGCAGGAAGAGCACTCTGCTAGGATTGAAAGAGGAGAGGTGCCTGAGGTCACACCATTAAGTCCTCCGTCGGACATCGACCGCGAGGATGTCTGGTTAGCCGGCCGCATGACAAAGGCGGGATCTTTTAAAGTTGATGCCACTCGCGAAGTGGCAGATAAGATTGTAAGTAAATAATTAACTTGATTTCAATTGATATTTGTATAGATATTTGCAACACTTTTCACTTGCACGTTTTTTCATTTTTTTTCATTGTAGATGGATCTTAAAGCACAATCCTCCCAGGGCACATTCGTCCCTTCTGGACGGCGAGACGTCTTGATGACTGCTCTAGGCAAGAGAGACCATCCTGGTCGGGTTCTCGGTGTTCCTGGGAACGTGACCATCAAAGAATATTATGGCAAGTCTGCTTCACGAAAGCAGGTGGTCAATGAAGCATCAATTTTGGCTGACATTACTCAGTACCTCATGTCCAACCCAGCTATTACAACACATCTGATGCAAGGCTTAATATCCAACCCGGAATTCAAGCAGGCGCTTGCCAAAGAGCTTTCCTCTGTCGGTACAACCCAGGACACCGCAGGGCATGCCAACCCTTCACATGTGAGCGCAAAAGAGAGTTTTAGTAGGGCACATGTGGAGGACGATGAGTTGGCAGCTAGGGAGCGGGAGTTCGAAGTCCAATGCCATGAGCATGAGTTGGAAATGAAAAGGCGTGAGCTTGAGTTGGACTCCAAACGACGTGAGCTCGAAATGTTAACAAAGGTATGTATTCATTATTAATGTCCAAATTAGTCAAATAATTACTTGTGTTTTTTTTAATTATCAACAACTTATCTAATTTATTTTTCCTAAACTGAAGGCCAAGTCGACGTCGGTGTCACTGTCACCTATCACTCGTTGGTTCTCACTTGGTGAGGATTATGCGTTTGAGATTTTTGAATGTCCATTGGAGCACGATGGATGGGTGGCACGCCCAGATCAACAGATGATATTTACCTTCTGTGGTGATGATCTCGGGAACGCCTGCAGAAATAACGTCTGGATGAACAACAATGTTTTGAGTCTTTGGTGCACGTAAGTTAATTTTAATTTTATAACTTATTTATTTTTGGTATTTTTCCATTTAATAATTTATTTTAATTTCAATATATATATATATATATATATATATATATATATATTATATATACATCCACATATATACTATTCATTAACATCCACACCTTTTCATATCTTAGGTATCTCCATCGTCTTCAGCTTGATAAGGGCGTTGCATCAGTTTACGGCTTCTTAGATCCGTCAGTCCTTCTGCCCCAATTCTTTGATGGCGATGGATTAAGTAAATACATAGGGAACTTGTTGGGAGACAATCGGAAAGAATTATATCTGGCTCCCTACTGTATGAAAAACCATTATCAGTTGTTCGTACTTCACCCGTCTAGGCATACTGTCATATTCTTCTGCTCTCTCCACCAAGATTCGCCACCGAAGGTGGTGGAAGCTGTAAATAAGTAAGTAACTAATCTTAAATTTAATTTAAGTTTTAATATCAGTTGTTTTTAGTTTATTACACACATGATATGTGAATTTGTTAATTGATCGACATGATTATTTGTTTATGATAGCGCGCTGAAGGCGAGTAGCATAAGTTGCGCCAACGGGAGAAGTAGGGCTTCTAAGGCTAAAGCAAATCCTGCATGGAACATCCTCAAGGTTTGGTAGTTTATTTATCAAATAATTAATATTATAATTACTAATTTATATGTATATTCAACTGATGTTGAAATTAATTTTGTTGGTAGTCTCGATTTCAAAATGACGGGTGGTCGTGCGGCTATTATGTGATGCTTCATATGTTGAACATAGTCTCCACATCTATTACGGATGGATGGATTAAGGTAATATTTAAACAACTTGTTAAATTATATATTATAGTTTTGAAGATGACTTGCATTGATGTTATTGTTATTATTTGAACGTGTGTAGGCATTTAACGACCAATCGCCTATTGAAGAAAATGAGTTAAGAGACTTGAGGATGCGCTTCGCTGAATTCTTCTTCAAGTATGCGGCTGAAAAAGGAATTGACAAGATACCTCCGCAATACTTAGATAAATAGTTTTTTTGTTAGACTTTAGAAACTAATTAATAACATGTATATATATATCCTTAGATTGGTAGTTTTGTTTTTTAGACATTGGAACTAAAATTTATTTATATATATACATGGGTTTTGGTTTTAAGTCCCCCCATTGTTCCATTTTTCCTTTGCAATTCTGTAATGTGTGTGATATTCCCGTATTCTTGGGATATTTACTGAATGCAGGGATAGCTGAGGGGAGTGATATTTTAAAACTGAATTAAAAAAATAAACCTATTAACGTCAGTTGTATCAAACAACTGACGTTAATAGTATTTTATAAAATATACAGTACACTATTAACGTCAGTTGTTTATTACAACTGACGTTAAAATTAAACCTTTAACGTCAGTTCTTTATAACCACTAACGTTAGTTTTAACAAAATTAACGTCCGTTGTCTTAAAGAACTGACGTTAATAGTTTTATGTTTAACGTCAGTTGTTTAAAAAACTGACGTTAATTTTTACAAAATTAACGTCAGTTGTTGAAAAAACTGACGTTAAAATATTAACTATTAACGTCAGCTGTATTTACGTCAGTCAGTATTCTGACGTAAAAAATCAATTTTAATTGACGTAAAAAGCACTTATTGCACTAGTGCATCCATGGTGAGACCTCATGCAAAGCAATGACACTATAGCTGCATAGTACCGTCGGTGCACACCCTGATTTTCTCTCTCATCTCTATCAAAGGTGCTCATGCATAGCAATGACACTATAGTTGCACAACTTAAATTCTAATTTGGAACGGTCCATGAGAACTTCAGACCTCGTGTATCTCAAATACACGGTTATGAACAACAATGCAACATATGATTCTCACTGACTTTTATCAATAACAACCTAGTACCTCAAGATTTTCCTCATAACCTCCACTTACATTCTATATCACAACACTTCTATAAAATAATAGCGAGGCACCTCTAAATCATATTCAAAACTCTCACCCAAACAAAATACCTCCGAGTAATATATATCTTTACTTAAAATCAACTAAGCAATTTATCAAACCAGGCAGATCATGCATAACACAATAATCAATAAAATATTCAAACACCAAAATAAACGTCACATGCAGTAGAATACCTCAACCAACGGATCATAAACAGTCAAAAGCAAATAATTCAGACATCCTCAAATATGAATAATTAACCTAAGGCGATAAACCTACAATCCCCAAATCGTCATTGGTATTACGGAAAAGTTTCCAGTACGATTTTGGTATTGTCGATTATTCGACCACTAGTAGGGTTTAGGTTGCCCTACACCATTATTATAAATTATATACTACTTATCGATTCCGGCGATGGAATGGTTCTTTCTCCCATCTAAGTTACCACCGGAAACACGAAATCGACGATCCTTGATATCCCGCCACGAGTTACCAAAACCACCTTCAACCAAATCAACAAATCAAAAAATTAACAAATTAATCAAGCAAATCTAAATATGACCATATGGTGCTAGTTTCAGCCAAGTCATGAAAATAAGACTAGGGTTATTTTCTTAATCCAATCTTTTAGATACTTCCCAAAGTATTAACTAGCATAGATTAAGTGTTAATAGTTAAGATTGTAAAACATAATCCTTTAACCAACTAGGTTAGGGTTTTGACCTCAATGAGCAAAATAGGTTAGAAA
This sequence comes from Sophora flavescens, assembly GCA_030762895.1. Taxonomy (NCBI): domain Eukaryota; kingdom Viridiplantae; phylum Streptophyta; class Magnoliopsida; order Fabales; family Fabaceae; genus Sophora; species Sophora flavescens. The sequence continues at coordinate 167,274,457 of CM061064.1, read as the reverse complement.
TTCCTTTTTCTCACAAACTCTTGGATCTATAACCTACACACCTTAGTTAGTTCAAACAAATCATGATCTAGTTAAAGATTGAAGAAAACTTATTTTGCTCACATGAACACAAATTCGGTCAAGGCTAGAAAATAGGGCTAGGAACTTCTTTTGATTTCAAGTTTCTAGTTATAACAACTATAGGTATTAAAGAGTAAAGATCAAGGGTCATATTGTAAAAATTGAACAAAACTTCCTTTGCCTAAAAATATATAGATTCGGCCTTCCATAGATAAATAGGAAGGAAAATGATTTTGATTACATACTCTTAGAAGATAATAGTGGAGGACATATTAAGATCATAGAAATTGGTTTCACATTAAAATGATTTTTCTACAATTTTCTAGAAATATTTGAAATTCTAGATCTAAGAATGAAAAACACATGAAAACTTGATGATCATGACTTGGAAACAAGAAAATCAATGAAGAACATGATGTTTATTTATCAATAAGAGTAAGGTATACCTCTTAGACGTTGGAAAATTGAAAGGAATGGATCAAGTCCTTCACCAAATTGCTTGAAGTGTTCTTGAGAAAAGTGAGAGAAAATGAAGAAGATGAAGAGAATGAAGGTGTGAGTGAAGGGGCTGCGGTTTTGTGGTATATATAGGCTATATCTTAGGCCTAGTTTGGTTTATTAGATGTTGGATTAATAGCTTTTGTGATTATTTAATTAATATAAGCTTAACCATAGTTAATAATTAACTTAACTAAGGTTATAATTAACTTACTATGGTTATTTTGGCTAACCATGGTTAATAATATGTGGCTCACATTTTATGGAGGTGTGGCTGATTTTAGACCACACAAACTAACCATGGTTCCTTAACCATGGTTAAAATCTAACTTAACTTTGGTTACGTTAAGCTAAAAGGGCATTTTGGTCATTTCACCTAAATTTGCATTTAATGCTTCATAAATTCTTGGTGAGTCATGGTGGTGACTCACCCCATGACTCAGCTCCTCCGGTGTCCGGTTTTGTCTCTGCACCTCCCTTCTCGACTTCGTCGGTTCCCCGATTAGGGTTTTACGCCTGTGTAAAGCGTAATATTTCGTTTTCTACTGAAAATTTTCAAACTAACCAAACTCTGTGGAAATATGATTTAAATATAAACCATTTCGTTCACGAGTTAAAATTAGGTTTTCTGATCATTAAAATCTTACTGTCAGTGAAAACATCGATTGTTTTCCGTTCGAACTTTTACCGAAATTCGTCTGAATAAACATAATATTTTATTTCTGAATAGAAATTTGGAAAGTAGACTTCCTCACAGACAAAATATAAAAAAAAATCTACAAATTTCTATTTTCGGGCCAAATTAGGGTTTTCTGTCAATATAAAATTACACTGTCAGTTAAAAAAACGCAGACCGGTTTCCGTCTGAGTTTTAAACCCAAATTTTAACCAGAGCTTCCTACTGTAGAGTAAGTTTCAGATATGATTTTGTTTTCTCTAAAATCATTTCCTAAGTCTCAGTTAAAAATAAAAATAAAAATATTTTTACTGTGAAAACAACGTAATTAAAAACAGGCTGTTACAAAGACGGTAGTACTGCTTCATTATTGTAACCAGCTTTGGATATGAGACGGACCGGTCATGAGGACGCATCTTCAGGGATCAATATATGGATGATGTGAGAGCTCAACCCCAGCGTGACAATGTATCGTCCTCAGTTGTTATTGTTGTACAATGACGACACCTTGTCATCTTTTGTACAGGCCAGCATGAAGACTCCTTGTGTTTAAATTTTTTTTTATGCAGCTACATCTCCAAGGTTGTTTATGTTTTTCTTAGTCATGCTATTTTAATGGCGTTGTTATTTCCGCCTATTGTTGTTTCTGTCTTTACATGTATCCTCGCGTGGGGGTGGAGACGGAGGATCAATAATTGTCTCCTCATCTCCTGCTTCTTCCCGCTTCTTCTGCAACTTTGCCTCCATTATATTCTGCCAAACCATTTTATAGCCACCACGAGACATCGTGTGTTTGTGGTCATTTTGTTTTTTGGATCTCCTGTGACTTTTCCCTTTTCTCCTGTTACAAATAGCACGTAGTCAATTTAGTTAAATAAATAAAATAGGTTGGCCTATTATAAAAAAATTTAACTTCAACTAATAGGCAGGCGAGCGCTGGATCGCCACAAACTGGTCCCACGTATCTCGATCAAGGAAACGGTAATCATCAGTAGGAGACTTGTCAACTGATAAGCCGCTGGCTCATCTAGTTTTATGGCTAGTATGACCGTGGTTTTGTGCTAATTATATCCCGTTTTCGCCCAAATTAGACTTGATTGTCGTCAAGCAACATTTTGAGTCTCTAAAGTAGTTTTAAGTTAATTTAGTTGATTTAGAGTCAAATAAAGCACTTATGCTATTTCTTGTTTTCAGGTTAATAAAGTGAAGCAGTTTTGGATTCTTCGCCCCGCGAGAGGCTGCTCGCCTCGCGAGCCTGAAGGCTGACTGTTCCAGAAAATGCAAACCTTTCTGTGTCACCTCGTGAACCATGTCTCGCCTCGCGAGCCTGGAAGACCAGAAGCCATCATGGTTAGCCCCTGATACTCATCACGTGCATAAAAAGAAGACTCTTCCATTCCTCGCCTCGTGAATGATAAGCTCGCCTCGCGAGAGAGCCAAACACTGAAGACTGTTCATAATATTCGCCTCGCGAGCTCGCGGGATCCAGAATTTGTATTTAAGTCTGTTTTAGGTCAGAACTAGGGAGTTTTTATCTTCTTCTTTTCTTTTCATATTGCGGCTACAAGTAGGTTTAGGTTTATGTTTGTAATGGAGAACTAGTCTCCTTTGATTAATCTATTGCGATTGGGTTCCATTGATGCTTGAGGTTTTGTAATTCCTAAACTTAATGCTATTCTCTTTCAATATTTGTTCTGTATGTTCTGTTTGCTTAATTCAGGATTATATAGAATAGGTATTGATTTGTTTCGATGATTGTATGTTCCTATACTTAATCGTGTTTGCTTAATTCACGTGTGTTCGTTCATGTTCGCTTAGTTCATGAGTGTTTCACCCCGTTTGCTTAATTCGGGAATAGGAACATATGTCTCGTAGCATTGGTTTCGCTTGTTAATTGATGCTACAATCGAAAAGGGTTTAGAATCTGCTTAGGGCTTGGAATTTACATGAACCGATGATAGTAGGAAACCGAGAACAGTAGGTTAATCGTTTTTTTAGCTATTTGATAATTACTTAGTTTGCATTGTTTTATGTTTTGTTTCCTTAATTTAGTTTCAAACCCAACCCTCCCCCCCCCCCCTCCCCCCCAAACTAACTTTTCTGTTAATAGCAACCAAAGAGTCCTTGTGAGACGATACTCGAGTTGTCGCACTTTCCCTATCTACATATTTTTGTAAACCGCTCGCTTTTTGACGCATGCGCGACAGCGCGTTCATCAACCTTCTCTCCAAAGGTGTACTTACTAGACACGGTTGCCTTAAACCCCGTCCAAAGCTTAGCCGCATATGAAAGCACTTTCTTCTTCATAGGTGCAGTATTCAGCATTTTAAAATGGACCTACATTACAGAACAAAATAGAGGAATTAGTGTATGATAATATGCTTAAATACAATAGATACAAACAAAGAGATTAAAAGTTACTTTATGGTGAGTGACTCCCAAATCTGATTTTTGACGTTCTCCGATACTTTAGCCCATTCTTTAATCAATATGCTAGTATTGATTTTAGCTTGCACAACCAAGAAACTAGAAAAATCCTTAGTATGCGGGCCAGTAGCCTCCCCATAATTATCAAACTCAATCGGCCACTTCATATTATTAGGAAGGCGTGTGGTCAATTTTTTCATGGTGGTGTATGATCTACCCCTCTTTTTGGAAGAGGTACTACCAGTACCGCCCTGTGAATGAGGCATACCAGCCGACGAGGGACTACCAGCACCACCCTGTGAATCAGCCATATATATGTATATGTATGTCTGTTTGCAAATAAACAACAATGACCATTTATCACTTAAATACTCTAACCAGAAGCAAAACACAACAGCCATAACAAGCAGAACCTAAACAGCAATTCATTTTATCAAATGATCCATGCAGTTTATAAATAGCAAACAATACAATAGTTCATGCTAACTAATTACATTAATCCACTGAACTTTCAACATAGATTACACAAAGACTTAAACAACAAAGCTAACTTAAGAAACTAATTTAAAAACAGAACCCTAAACCACAAAAACCACAAAAACAAAAAGAGAAACAGAGAAACACAAAAAACACAAAGAGAGAAACACAAAATAAAATAGAGAAAGGGAAAGAAAAACTTACAAATGATGAAGAAGACAGCAACTGGAAATGAGTCAAACACTCGCAGGAACTGGAAATGGGGTCAAAAACTCGCAGGAACTGGAACACTGAAAAGAAACACTTAGAGCTGTTAGGACTTGATAAGGAGTAAGGAACAAAAAGGAACATGAGTATGGCAGTACATACCTCGTGATGACCTCCTGAAGTTGACACATGAAAACACAAGAAGGGGGGGTTGAATTGTGTTTGTTAATAATTTTCGAAAACAACCTTTAAAACAATTTTTGCACACAAGGAGATTAGAAACAGAAGCAAGCACAAGGACAAAGATTCTTCTTAAAAGAATTTAACAAAAACAATATCAAAACCCCATAGTTAGTATAATCAAATAAAACTAAAAAGTTTAGCGATAGAAGATTCACGCAAGAGATTTTATCCTGGTTCACTCTCTTCCAACCAAGAGCTGCGTCCAGTCCCTTCGACTTGAAGGATTTATCCACTATTTTTCCAAATAGATTACAACCAAGTATTCAACACCTCTCTAGGCTTACAAGTATTCCTTTCTTACCAAGCCTCTTCAGACTCTAACTCTAACAAAGAGATTTAATGTTTGATCTTCTTTACTCACTATGTGTGAGAATATGTCAGTTTAAGATCAGTTGAATATTACAACAATATTCAAACTAAATAATACAGACTCTTGCTCTTGAAAGAATAATGGAATGAGTGATTATTGATTGGCAAAAGTTCAAAAGTAGTTCTTCAGAACTTGATGTCTTCTATTTATAGTGACCTTTCACTTGTATTTCTTCAACGGTTACTTTGAATAATCCCGTTTAGAGATATCATTTAATGCATGATATCCGTTGTGACTGATAGCTTGATTGTAGCAATGCTGAATAGTACTCATGGTTATCGAGGTAGCATGAAATTGGAGGTTCACTCCTCTGAGTATTGCAGCTTGAGAACTTGTTGTTCCTCTTTTGTGTATAATCCAGCTTTTTTGTTCATAGAGTTGTCATCGTACAGATCGTTTTGCAGTATCTTATTGTACTATTTTTCTTTTTGCATTTCTTGATTGTACTATGTTTCTTTTACAACAAGGTGAAACATTAAAGCAGATAAAACAAATATGAAGAACAAATATTCTATTAAAATAAATATCAATCATATGAAATAAATTCAAGATATTCGGATTGCATTTAATTCGTTACAAGGATGGAGCTCGTCTAAAAAGAACTCCGTCTACTTAGTTATAAGAGAGACTAAGTCTGTTCAAAATTTTATTTTGCTCGTTTGATGATGTGGCATATCCTTTTGTCTAACAAGTCTTCGGACTTGGTATTTCTTAATGAGTTATAAATATCTTCATCTGGTGATGTGGTGGTTAGAGCTTGTCTACCAGATTACTTTATGTTTCAGTTCATTTACTTCAACTAATTACTTCCACTTGCTTACGTGGAAAGATGGACGCGCTCATTACCAAGTCTTTGGACTTGCTGTACCTAACAAGTTATTTAGGTATTTATCTAGAAAATATTTAGAGCCTCGTCTACTTAAGAAAACTAGTCTACTTAATTAAATAACAAAGTAACTTTACCAAAGTATTTGAGCAGCTCGTGGACGCGTATTTTTCAATTAGAACTTATCCCGTGTTTCTTATTTGTAAATATTCCTGCATAACTTAAAGCACATGTTAGATCTCTGCTAACACTTTGCCAGGCAAATTTAATCCTTTTGTTAGCATCAAAACTTAGAGATTATTTAATCCAAAACAACTTTGGTTCCAACACCTCCTTTTAGAACGGGGGGGGGGGGGGGGGGTGAATGAGACGATGGTGGAGTGATGTGGATTTGCAAGAGAAGACGAAGGCTTTGAAGAGACTTGATAAACTGAGAAGAAGTGGTTAGGGCACGGGAGTGAAGAGAGTCTTGAGTTTTTTCATGTTAACGTATTAAAGACATGTAACGTCGGTTGCTAGGTCAACCGCTGTTACATGTCACTTGTAACGTCGGTTAAAAGTAAAACCCCTGTTACAAGTTTTTCCCTCCACCCTAGTCTTTTAGTATTGCTCACTTGTAACAGCGGTTATATCACAACCACTGTTAAAAGTCACTTGAAACATCGGTCATTCCACACCCGTTGTTACAAGTATTTTAAATCTACCAACTATTTACGATACTATCACCACCTCTTTTGTAACATCGGTTTTAACTAATCGATGTTACATCCAGTTGTTACAAGCATATTTTTCACTAGTGTAAACACATCTTAGATATCACCTAGCCCATTAAGTGAGCTTTTCTTGATCGGCAAGTTTATGTGTACAGTAAGGCAAGTTATGGTCAAGTCAGCTTTACATGTGTATAAAGAAAAGGCATATTAGAAGTCAACTTGACAACCACAATAGTCAGCTAGGCAAAGGCAAAGTCAGCTTTACTGTAGTTTTAATAAATAAATAAAATAATAAAAATAAACCATAGGTTCACAACCACAATCACTATTACAGGAACAATAGAAGAAAAAGTGACAATTATTAAAGTGTATTGATAGCCTACAGTTTTTTATACATTATTTGGGGCTCGGACAAAGCCTATAACTCTTTTACAACCTACTTAGACATGATCCATTAACAAATTTAACAATAAAGTGGGATTGAGGCTTACGAAAGACTGATAAACCGTTGGTTCATCTAGTTTTATGACTAGAAAGACCTCAGTTTTGATACCAATTGTGCGAGTTCATTCTAGTTTTAGTCCAAATTTGACTTTAATTGTTCACAAGCAATTTTCTTTAGTCTTAGGGATAATTTTTAGTAATTTCTTTTAGTTTCTTGTCAAAATAAAGCATTTAATGCTACTTTTAATTCCAGGTTAAAAGTGAAACTTGAGGAAGCTAGGAAAAATGAAGGAAACAAGCAAAAGGCAAAAATTGGCTATTCGCCTCACGAATAGAAGCTCGCCTCGCGAGCCATAGGAGCGGATTGAGCAGGAACAAGCAACCATTCAGCCTCGCCTCGCGAGCTAGACTCAGTGAAATGAAGGCCATTCGGTCTCGCCTTGCGAGACAGTGCTCGCCTCGCGAGCCAGACTCAGTGAAATGAAGATCATTCTGCCTCGCCCTGCGAACCTTGTCTCGCCTCGCGAGAAGTCCAAATTTGAACTGGAGCCAACTTAAGATTCGCCTCACGAATCCTTGCTCGCCCCGCGAGCGCGCGCAGATGCCAAACCTTATAAATAGCTTGTTTTAGGTCAAAGAGAGCAGTTTTTTGATTATAAAAGTGTAATCCTAGTTTGTTTGGAGCTGTGTAGTGTGTTTTGAGTCGGTTCTTGAAGGATGAATGCTTTTATTACTTTTTTTGTTGTTTTCGTCTCTATGAGGAACTAATCCTCCTTTCTAAGGGAATGATGAAGCCACCTCTGATGGCATAGTTTATCCAAGTAATATTTTCTTATACCCTTGTCTCTTTTCTTGTTCCGTAATTCTGTTTTGTTTGCGTTAATCATGTGGCCAGTGGTTAACTAGTCTAGTGCATTGAAGCTGGGAAGCAATTCGTGCTTAGGACTTGAATTAAGAACACCGTTTAAACATTACTAGGGTTAGAATAGGAAAGCGGCGCAATCCCTATAAGGAATCAAGAACTTAATTAATCTAGTTGTGGGTTGAATAAATTGGGAAATTGACGACTTGTAATTGTATATATTTCCTTTTGAAAATCGGAAGTGACATTAGGATAATTGAGGGTTCCCGGTTGACAAGAAATTAAATTGAAACTAGGGATAAGGACATAAAACAATTGGGTAACTTGCTTGATAGGGTAGGTGAATTCGTGACCTTAGAGCCTTAGTCATAATCAAATGTTATCACAATCTTTTAGTATCTTTAATTAATTGTTTCAATCTTTGATTTAATTTTTTCTCTCTTAATAACTACTTCTCTTTGACTTGGTCAAATGCTTCGAAATTCCGTATTAAATTGGTTAAATTGGTCTTCCAATCCTTGAGTTCGACCTCGGCATTTACTTACCGTGTTTTATTACTTGCAACGAAACGGTATACTTGCCGGATCGTCAACAAATTTTTGGCGCAGTTGCCGGGGATTGGTACAACCAATTTTCCAAATTTTATGGAATTTGATTCTTTTGATTAAGCCATTTTTAATTTAATTTTCTGCAATTTTATCTATTTTTACTTCTTTGATCCACTTGGTCTTGCCTTGTTTTTGTGTATGCGAGGTACCCTTCCACAAGAGAACTTGCTATTTGATCTCGAGATCACCAAGACCGAGAAGAGGTTGAGAAAGGAATTCAAAGAGAGGAGGAGACTCGAAACAAACCAACCCATCAATCTTGAAGAGATGGCGGAAGAAAATCCACCACCTCATCCTCCTCCTTACAAGCCCCTTTATGATTACAATCTTCTTAACTTGGATGATTGTGTTTCTAGTGTTGTCAAGCCTCCCATCACGGCTAAGTCATTTCAGATGAGGGAATCTGCTATACATATGGTGCAAAGAGAACAATTTGAAAGGAATCCACACCAAGGCCCTCACCATCACATCACTCACTTCTTGGAGGCTTGCGACATGTTCAAATATCCAGAAATGTCAGAAGACGCCCTTCGTTTGTGGATACTCCCATTCTCTCTTCGGGATAGAGCACGCGATTGGTTGGACATACACTTGGATCGTCCGAGCATCACTACTTGGGAATAGATGGCTCGAAAATTCCTCGCAAGATTCTTTCCTCCTCAGAAAGCGGCACGGATGAAGATCGTCGTAACTTCCTTCAAGCAAACTGATGATGAGTCTTATAATGAGGCTTGGGAAAGATATAATTTGTTTTTGGGGAGATGTCCTTCCTCCTATTTTGACTTGGTAACAAAGGTTCAACACTTATTTAATGGGCTGAAAGGAAGATATCAGATGAATTGTGATGCCGCAGCTGGCAGTTCTTTCTCTTATTTATCAGCAGAGGATGCATGGGCTTTACTTGAGAAGATGTCCAGGAATGACTACAACCTCAATATGGGCACTTCTAATGCTTCTGGACTTAGTGCAACATCTATTGAAGCCATTCTTGAGCAGAACACACTTTTGAAGAAGCAGAATGAAACACTGACAAACAAGATGAAGGTGAACGCGGTAAGAGAGGGTTTACCTCCGGGTTGTGTTTTTTTTTCAAGGTGATAATGATAGTGCATATTGTCCAGGCAACCTTTATAAGGAGCATGTGGATTTGTGTCACAATTTTTATGACACGATACCACAGCGTAATGACTATCAGAGGAATAAGGAAAACAACCACTACCATCAGGGACAAAATTGGAATATCATGAGAGATCATCCGGGTTTCTCTTGGAGAAACACTAGTGGTGATCTATCCGGACAACAACAACAACAGAATCAGAGGCCAAACTATAGAATTCAACAGCACAACATCCATCAGGCTCTCCCTCAACCTACTCAATTGCAAATCACAGATGGAGGGAAGCAACCTTGGGAATTGGCTATTGAGAAGACTAGTGCAGCCATAGAGAAGCTGTTAGTAAACACAAACACAGTCATTGACAAATTGGCAACTCATACGGGGGCAACAATTCAGAATCTTGAGACTCAGATGGCCCAACTTGCAAAGCAACTGAATGAGCGTCTTCCAGGCTCCTTCCCAGGTAATACAGAGAACAACCCCAAGAGCCAATGAAATGTCGTGACAACTCGGAGTGGTAAGGTGTTGGAATTTAATGGGGAAGCAACCAACTCTAAAGAGATTAAGACTTCAGAACAACCACAGGTGGAAGAGGAGCAAGCAAGGTAGGAGGATGTAGCCAGTGAAAAAGTACCGGAGCAAGGAGGAAGGTTGAAGTTAGTAGATGAAGAATTCCGAAGGAAGAAGTGGGTTGGACCTCAAGATCTACCTCCCTTCATGAAGGTACCTTATCCAGAGAGATTGAAGAAACCTGGCTAGGATGACCGTGGTTTTGTGCTAAATATATCTCATTTTCACCCAAATTAGACTTGATTGTCTTTAAGCAGCATTTTGAGTCTCTAGAGTATTTTTAGGCTAATTTAGTTAGTTTTGAGTCAAATAAAGCACTTAAAGCTATTTCTTATTGTTTCAGGTTAGAATAAAGCACTTAGAGCCAAAGGAATGAAGAAAATAATGGAAAAATGCAATTCTGGAGTTTTCGCCTCGCGAAAGGATGCTCGCCTCGCGAGCCCGAAGACCAGCACGACCAGCAACAGTCACCCTCTCTGGCTCGCCTCGCGAATCATGTTTCGCCCCGCGAGAAAGCGACTGTTCATATGATTAGCCTCGCGAAACGTGTTTCGCCTCGCTAGCGACCGCAACCCAGAATCTGTATTTATAGTTGTTTTAGGTCAGAACTGAAGGATCTTCTCTTCTCTTCTTCTTTTCTTTTCATAGTGCGGCTACAAGTAGGTTTAGGTTTATGTTTGTAATGGAGAACTAGTCTCCTTTGATTAATCTACTGCGATTGGGTTCCATTGACGCTTGAGGTTCTGTAATTCCTGTTTTATTTGCTTTTCCCTTTTCAATACTATGCTATATATTTCTGTTTGTTTAATTCAGGAGTGTATAGTGTTGTGTTGATTTATTTCGGTGATGTTATGTTCCTATATTGAATCACGTTTGTTTAATTCACGTGTGTTCATTCATGTTCGTTTAGTTCATGAGGGCTTAACCCCGTTTGTTTAATTCGGGAATAGGAACATATATCTCGTAGTAGCGATTTCGTTTGTTAATTGTTGCTACAACCGAAAGGGGATTAGAATCTGCTTAGGGCTTGGAATTTACATGAACCAATGATAGTGGGAAACCGAGAACAGTAGGTTAATCATCTTTAGCTTATTTGATAATCATTTAACTGCTTTGTTTTTACTGCTCTGTTTTCTGTTTTGTTTCCTTTATTTAATTTCAAATACCCAAACCCCCCCCAAAAACTGATTTTGTGTTAATAGCGACTCAAGAGTCCTTGTGAGACGATATCCGAGTTGTCGCTCCCTAAACTACATATTTTTACAAACCGCTCGTTCTTTTTGGCGCGTGCGCGACAGCGCGACCAAAAAATTGACGCCGTTGCCGGGGACTCTTGTTGTTATTAACAGAAAATAATTTAAAAAAAATAATAATAAAAAATAATAAATAAATAAATATCTATTTGCTGAATTAGTTTTGGCTGCTTTGTCTGGTTATGGATCTCAGTACTGCTATGAATAATCTCCTGTTTGGTGATATGCCTAATGTTGATTATAAGCCACCACCATGCATATATTATCCTGATTTTAGTAAACCACCACCATGCACAAATTATCCTAATTTTGATGGAAGTTCTGAGTTTAGCAGTGGTTTTGACATGATTGGTGTGAATGAGGTCCATAGCTCTTCTTCTATCCAGGCCCTTGAGAATAGAATGGATAGGCTCACTTATTTGAAGCAATTGTTTCAGCAGACAAGGTTTTGTGGCATGTGCGGCTCTCCTGAGCACCTGTTTGATGCATGCCCCATTCTGACAGAAGTTACTGATTTGCCTCGAGCTTACGCAGTCCATCCTTACAATCAAGGCAATAAGCTTGAGGATAATGAAGAACCTTTGGAATTAGATGCATGTGTTGAAAGTGATGGCGTGGATGAAGTTTGTGCTGAATCTCCAGACATTCGAGCCTCTTCTGATTCTGATTTTCCATTTGTTTCTGGATTTGATGATATATGTTCATGTACTAACTGTACTGACACTAACCCTTGTGCTGTTTGTGCTGAGTTTCTTGATTCAACTTTGCAGGGTGATAGTGTGAGTGAAGCTGTTTGTTCAGCCGAAGTTCTTGACATCCTGGCTACTCCAATTACACCATCCATTGAGCAGCCACCCTCCTCAGAGCTCAAGCCATTTCCAGACATTCAGACCCTTACTGATTCAGTTTATTTTAACATATCTACTAACTGTACTAACTCTAACCTTTCTGTGGTGTGTGCGGAGAATTCTGCAGGTTTAGCAGGTGATGGATCTGTTAGCACAGTGAATGAAGAACGTGCAGAAGTTGAAGCAGCACCAGTAACACTCTCCACCTATTTGTCACCTCCCCTTGTGGAACAACCGGTGATGGAGTTCAAGCCTCTGGATTTTGCAATATGGCCAGTCCAAGAGGCTGAACCCCACTTTTATTGGGAGGACTTTATGGACAAGGATGAGAAGGAGGTCAACTGTGACCCGAAGGGGAGTGAGAAGTCCGCCGCACTTGGTGGAGTTACCTTGAGTATCAGGCGCCCGCTCTCATACTTATGCTGTAGGCCATGGGATCCAGGAGGATCATACTGCAATTTGGGTATTCCGTGGCCCCAGTATCACAGACAGTGGGATCCTGGTGGAACCGCCCCAATGAGTTTTCTTAAACCCTTTCTCTTTAGTTTACTTTTATTTTCTTGTTAGTTTTTGCTTTGCTTTATGTGTGTTTTGTTTTCTTTTAGCTCCTGAATAATTTGAGAAGATCATGAGTATTTGTGTGTTGAGTCCTGTGTCGGCAAGTTTGCTGGATTTAATTAAATTTTGCATAGATGAATTGCATGTTATGTGTTGATTGTTTTTCCCCTAGGATTTGAAATTTGAAATTTGATCCCCACTTGAAAAATTGAAAACTGAACTTTGAGATATTTTGTTATGATGGCATGATTTATGATAAGTTTGGGGTGATAGGAAGCACACACTGGGGATAGAATCTTTGTCAAACAATTTGCAAAAATTGTCCAGGTGAGGATTTGAGCCTCCAGCATGTTTTTAATTGTGAAATCACTTTCAAGTTGCACTTTCCTGAGTTTGCTTGAATCTCTTTATGGTTTGCATGCTTATGTGTTTGCTTCAAATGATTTAGGCATTTTCTTTGTAAATAACCACTTGGCCTAAAATAACCATCCCTAATGCATGTTCCCTAGTTAGCCCCTTTGAGCCTGATTAGCCTATTGTTTCTGGTTGACCTTATGTTATAAGCCAAAATCTGGAAAAACCCATGTTAACCCGATCTTAGGATTAGGAGAGCATGGAATCTTAGTAAGAGATTGGTTGCAAGAAACTAAGTTTAATTTGGGGTGGCTACAAGGATATGATGTGTTGTTTGGGATTGATAAGAAGAAAAAAAAATAAAAAAAAATAAAAAAAAAGTTGGAGCCAAGAAAAGAAAAGCAGAAAAAAAAAGAGAAAAAAAAAAGAAAAAAAATGTCAAAAAAGCTATTTGAATAAAAAGGCTGTAGTCACCCAAGGCAATTGGAAAATGAAAAAAAGGAATTTGAGTGGAAATTCAAAGTGTAAAAAGCTCATGCTCTCTTAGTTCCTAGGGTCTTTGGTCGCGCTGTCGCGCACGCGCCAAAAAGGACGAGCGGGTTTGAAAATGTAGTTTAGGGCGACAACTCGGATGTCGTCTCTCAAGGACTCTTAAAATGTTATTTTCCACAAAAATAAGTTTTTTTGGGGGGGTTTGGATTGAGATGCAATCAAAGAAAACAAAATGATGAAAACAGAGGAGTAAAACAAGACAGTTCAAAGAGGTTATCAAATGGCCAAAAACAGATTAATCTATTGCTCTTGATTTCCCACTATCATAGGTTCATGCAATTTCCAAGCCCTAAGCAATTTCTTATCCCCTCCCGGTTATAGCAACAATTTACAAACGAAACTACTGCTACAGATACATGTCCCTATTCCCGAATTAAACAAACGGGGTTAATCCCCCATGAACTAAATGAACATGAACGTACACACGTGAATTAAACAAACGCGATTAATTATAGGAACATGATATCACCGGAAATAAATCAACACAATACATTATACTCCTGAATTAAACAAACAGAAATATAAAGCATTGCATTGAAGAGGGAAAAGCATACAAAACAGGAAAATACAAGAACCTCAAGTATATGGAAATCAATTACAATAGATCAATCCTAGAGACTTAGTTCTCCATAACACAAACGAAATCACACAGAGAAAAATGTACAACAGAAGAAATGGAGAAGCAAAAGTCTGCCTAAACTGTTCAGAACATCAATTTATATAAGTCAGAAATAAAGCTTATTCGCGAGGCGAAGCCTCTCTCGCGACGCGAATCCTGCGAACAGTCTGCAACCTTTGGTATTCTCGCGAGGCGAACACACCTTCGCGAGGCGAGTCACTGAAGAGTCTTCTTATTACGCCCGTTATGAATATCAGGGGCCAACCGTGATGCTCTCTGACTTCCAGGCTCGCGAGGCGAATGTATGCTCGCGAGGCGAGACTCTTCAACTTCAAAACTTCCACGGCCGTGACCTTCAACACGGGCAAGCCGTGATCGTCTCTGACTTTTCAGGGTTGCAAGACTCGCGGGGCGAGACCTTCTTCGCGGGGCGAACCAGAGACCTTGCATTTTCTTGGAACAGTCAGGCTTCGGGGTCGCGTGGCGAGTAAGCATTCGCGGGGCGAGCCCCCTGTTTCCTTATTCTCTTGACTTTCACTTAACCTGAAAACAAAGAAATAACTATAAGTGTATTATTTAACTCAAATATAGCTAAATTAACCTAAAACTACTCTAGAGACTCAAAATCGTGCTTGAGGACAATCTAATCTAAGTTGGGTGAAAATAGGATATAATTTGCACAAAACCCTGGTCATACTAGCCATAAAACTAGATGAGCCAGAGGCTTAACAAAATACCCCAAACTTAAACTTTGCTTGTCCCCAAGCAAACTAAGACTCAAAAATCAAAAAGACTCAAGACCTGGCAAGCTCAAAAGATTCAATCAACATTGCACAAATTCAAGCAATACATCAAAATAGTTTTCTTTAATGTCCCCCCTTTTTAAACAAAGCAATCCCCGCATTCATTTATTCTAAACAGTTGAGAATTTCATCATGAAAACAATCAGAAATCTAAGAAGGGGATCTAAGTCACACACAAGAGGGAGATCACCAAATCCAAACAACTGCCTTCCTCACAAGGGCATTATTTGTTCACTCAATCACTCAGTTTGTGTCAGGCTAACAACTTGCACTCAGTTTCACTTTTCAAGAACACTTCCCAAAAAAATTTGCTTTTCATCTCAAAATGGCTCCCACAGAAAACATGCAAGCAACATCAAGAGGTCTTTTATGGGTTGTAATGGGGCCTGGCTAAGGGTAGGATATACAAGAGGAACTAGGCTGAAGACCCTAGGAACTAAGAGAGCATGAACATTTATTTACACTCTGAAATTCACTCAAGTTCCTTTCTTTATTTTTATTTTTTTCTTTATACTTCTGGGTGGCTACAGCCTTTTTATTTCCAACAGCCTTTTTGGCATTTTTGTATTTTTTTTCCTTTTTTTTATGTTTATTTTTTTTATACTTTTCTTCTTCTTTTTTTTCTTTTTCCCAATCCGAAACAACACATTGCACCGGGTAGCCACCCCAAACTTAATTTCTTGCACCCATTCTGAGATTCCATGCTCTCCTAATCCTAAGATCGGGTTAACATGGTTTTCCAGATTTTTGGGCTTATAACATTAGGTTATCAAGAATTAACAGGTTAATAGGCTCAAAAGGGCTAACTAGGGAACATGCATTAGGAATTGGTTATTTTTAGGCTAAGTAGCTATTTACAAAGAACATGCCTAAATCATATGAAGCAAACACATAATCATGCAAACCAAAAAGAGATTCAATCAAATTCAGGGAAGTGCAACTTGAAAGTGATTTTCACACAGTCAAAAACATGTTGGAGGCTCAAAACCTCACCTGGACATTTATGCAAATTATTTGAAAGAGATTCTATCCCTAGTGTGTGCTCCCTATCACCCCAAACTTATCATAAGTCATGCCATCATAATAAAATCTCAAAGTTCAGTTTTCAATTTCACATGGGAATCACTTTTCAAAATCAAAAAATTTTTCAGCCTAGGGGGAATCATCACATATCAATCATGCAAGCAATCTGTGCAACATCAATCAAAATCTAGCAAACTTGCCAACAAAAGACTCAACATACAAATGCTCCTGAGCTTCTCAAATTATTCAGGAGCTTTATTCAAAGAAAAGAAAAACTACAACTAGTTCCCTCCCCCACACTTAAAACATGCATTGTCCCCAATGAACAACAGAATTATACAATCAGAGTGAGGGAAAAGGAAAAGAAACTCCCTGATCAAGTATCAGTGTAGGTTGGAGCATCCAAAGAGAGCTCCTCAACATTAGCATCCGCAGGGTCAGCAGCATCCACACCATGGAATGGCTTCAACCTTTGTCCATTAACCTTGAAGGTTTTGTTGGTACCTACATCCTTGATCTCTACTGCACCATATGGAAACACATTAGTAACAACAAATGGTCCTATCCACCTGGACCTAAGTTTCCCAGCCATCAATTTCAGGCGGGAATTAAACAATAAGACTTTCTGACCCACAAAAAATTCTTTCCTAACAATCATTCTATCATGAAATTGTTTTGTTCTCTCTTTATACATCCTGGAGCTTTCATAGGCTTCAAGCCTAAGCTCCTCAAGTTGCCGCAGAATCGCAGTTTTCTTTCAACACCAGATTTCTACATGTCCATGTTACAACACTTTACTGCCCAATATGCTCTATGCTCAACTTCCACCGGGAGGTGACATGCCTTGCCAAATACAAGCCGGAAGGGGGACATTCCTATAGGTGTCTTAAAAGCAGTCCTCTGGGCCCACAAGTGCGTCTTCCGGATGGCGGCTCCATTCCCTTCTCGTTTGGCTGCACCATCTTCTCTAGAATTTGCTTAATCTCCCTGTTTGATATTTCTGCTTGGCCATTGGTTTGGGGATGGTAAGCAGAGACACTCTATGTACAACCCCATATTTCCGAGTAAGGCCTCCATGGTTCTCATTGCAAAAATGTGTGCCCTGGTCACCGATGATGGCCTTGGGTATGCCAAACCTGCAATAAATGTTGGACCTAACAAATTTTGAAACAATCGAGCATCGTTAGTCCTAGTGGGGATTGCTTCCACCCACTTTGAAACATAATCTACAAACCAACAGAATATATACAAAACCAAAAGAAGGAGGGAAGGGACCCATGAAGTCCATCCCCCACACATCAAAGACCTCACAATAAAGCATGGGATCTTCGAGGCATCTCACTCCTACGAGTGATTGCGGGGCCTGTTATTTGACATTCTTTACAATTCTTGTATACCTCATATGAATCCCTTAAAATTGTGGGCCAGTAGAACCCGGAGTCCAGGACTTTTCTTGCTGTCCTCTCGAGGTCCAAAGTGTCCTCCAACCGGGAGAGGCATGTGAGAAATGCGGGATGGACTCCGTCTCATGATCGGGGACACACCTCCGAATAACCCGGTCACCGCAAAACTTCCACAGGTAGGGATCATCCCACACATAATACTTTGCATCGCTTTCAGCTTGTGGAACTTATGTCTACTTGTACTGCAGGAACAACACCAAAGAACAAGAAAATTTACAATGTCAAGAAACCAGGGGGTTACCCCATACAGATGTAATGTGATCTCTCATCAGGAAAATCATCTTGGATGGGAAAAGTATCCTCATCCCTTGCTATCCGGCTCAAATGATCTGCTACCAAATTTTCAGCTCCACTTTTATCCTTTATATCCACATTGAATTCTTGGAGAAAAAGCATCCACCAGATCAGTCTTGGCTTAGCTTCTGGCTTCTTCAACAGATATTTCAAAGCTGCATGGTCAGTAAAAACAGTCACCCTAGAACCTAGCAAATAAGACCTAAACTTATCAAGTGCAAATACAACAGCTAGCAGCTCTTTCTCAGTGGTGGTGTAATTTGCTTGTGCAGCATCTAAGGTCCTAGAAGCATAGTAAATTACATGGGCAACCTTGCCCACCCTTTGTGCCAGAACTGCTCCCACAGCAAAATTTGAAGCATCACACATCAGTTCAAAAGGGAGTGTCCAGTCTGGGGGCTGGATGACAGGGGTAGAAGTCAACGCTTTCTTCAGATAGTCAAATGACTCTTTGCACTTTTCATCAAACTGGAACAGGGCATCATTCTTCAGCAGGTTTGACAATGGCAATGTTATCTTGCTGAAGTCCTTTATAAAGCACCTGTAGAAACCTGCATGTCCAAGAAAAGAACGGATCTCGCGTACGCAAGATGGGTAAGGCAATGAAGAAATCACATTTATTTTTGCAGGATCTACAGAAATACCCTCTTTGGAAATTACATGACCCAAAACTATCCCCTGTTCTACCATGAAGTGACATTTCTCATAATTCAAAATCAAATCAGTATCAATGCATCTTTGTAGAACTAGACTTAGACTATGCAAACAAGCATCAAATGAGGAGCCATACACAGTAAAATCATCCATGAACACCTCTATGCAATTTTCAATAAAATCAGAGAAAATACTAAGCATGCATCTTTGAAAGGTGCCAGGAGCATTACAGAGGCCAAATGGCATCCTCCTATAAGCAAACGTACCGAAGGGGCACGTGAAGGTGGTCTTTTCCTGATCCTCAGGGGTAATATGAATCTGGAAATACCCGGAAAAGCCATCTAGAAAACAATAATGGGATTGACCAGCCAGCCGATCCAGCATCTGATCTATGAACGGCAAAGGAAAATGATCCTTTCTGGTGGCCTGGTTCAGCTTCCTATAGTCTATACAAACTCGCCAGCTATTCTGGACTCTAGTAGGTACAAGTTCATTATTTTCATTCCTAACTACTGTTAGACCAGACTTCTTTGGTACAACTTGCACCGGACTTACCCAAGTACTATCAGAGATGGGGTAGATAATACCTGCCTGTAGGAGCTTAGTCACCTCTTTCTTTACCACATCCAGAATCAGTGGGTTAAGTCGCCTTTGGGCCTGTCTGACTGGCTTAGCCCCATCCTCCAATAAAATTCTGTGCATGCATTTGGAGGGGCTAATTCCTGGAATATCGGCCAATGTCCACCCAATAGCCTTCTTGTATTTCTTCAGAACCTCTAAAAGCTTGGCTTCCTGGTCAGAGTTGAGGCTGGAGGAAATGATGACTGGCAATGTTGCATTCCTCCCCAAGTAGGCATACTTCAGGTTCTCAGGAAGTGGTTTGAGTTCCAAAGAAGGTGGCTGCTCAACAGATGGTGCCATGGGGTCAAGGACTTCTGCTGAAAAGACAGCTTCACTCTCATTATCACTATCACTATCATCCTCACCCTGCAAGGTTGAATCCAAAAACTCAGAACAAACAGAACATGGGTTAGTGTTAGTACAGTTAGTACAAGTATATACATTATCAAAACCAGAAATAAGAGGAAAATCAGAAATAAAGTCATCATGGGTGTCCTCAATAAGCTCAGAAAGCAACTCTAAGTGGAATACAGAGTGCTCCTCTACTGGGTGTTTCATAGCATCAAAGATCTTGAACTGGGCCACAATACCACCAAACTCCATAGACATAGTCCCATCATAAACATCAATCTTGGTCTTGGATGTCATCATGAATGGTCTGCCCAAGATTATAGGTGATCTACTGGACTGAGTCTCTCCTGCCATGTCTAGGATATAGAAGTCCGCAGGGAATATCAAATCGTCAACTTGCACTAGCACATCCTCTACCATTCCCATGGGTCGGGCACTGGTCCTGTTAGCCAACTGGATGGTAAGACCTGTATACTGCAATGGCCCAAGATCAAGGTTATTAAAGATGGAGGTAGGCATGACATTGATTGATGCTCCCAAGTCCAACATGCAGTTTTCAAACTTCTTGTCCCCAATAGTGCATGGGATAGTGAAGGTGCCTGGATCCTTGCACTTCTGTGGCAGTGCCTGAGTAGGGGTTAAAGCAACAACTCTTTCTGGCTTAGACTGGATAAGTGCTGAGACATTCATTCCCAAGTCAACCCTCTCATTAGTCTTCATTTTCCTCTTGTTGGTGCATAGTTCCTTCAAAAATTTGGCATATCTGGGCACTTGCTTGATCACATCTAGGAGAGGAATATTTACAGCTACTTTTCTGAAAACATCAAGAATCTCCTTCTCCTTATTTTCACCACCAACCTTCTTATTTGTCTGCAATCTATGTGGGAATGGAATGGGTGGTCTATACACTTTCTCAGCTTCAACTTCAACCATAGGCTCAGAAGTAACTTCAACAGTAGGCTCAGGAGCTACCTCAATAGTTTCTTCATCCTTTCCAGAGGTGGCCTCAACAACTTTTCCCGATCTCAGAGATATGGCACTCACATTAGGGTTGGAGGCATTGGGATTTATCACTGGTTGTGCTGGCAGCTGGGTTGTTCTTTGGGCTTGCTTTATGTTATTTATGTCTGTGGCCATCTGTCCAATCTGTGTCCTCAAATCTTGAATGTTAGCACTTGTTTGCTGCTGATACTGTGCCTGTGAGGCCTGGAATTGTGCCTGGAACTGTCCCATTTGCTGCTGGAAAAGTGTAGTCATTTGTGCATTCATCTGTGAAGTTATTTGCTTGCACATGTCATCTACTGAAGTTCTGGAAGGTGCAGAAGTGGCCACTGGAGGAGGATTCTGAGGTGCCATCGGTCTCTATTGGGATAAGTTCCCATACTGCAAATTAGGATGATTACTCCAGCTGGGATGATACCTATTTGTTGAAAGGTCTGGAGTCTTCAGACTTCTGGTTATTGCCACGATTATACGGATGGACTGCAAAGGCTTGAGGTGATTCAAGAATCGATCCTCCTTGCAAAATGGGGCATGCTTCATATGGGTGCTCAGGAGAACTGCACATGCCACACAACACCGCAGGCTGAACCCTATCCATTGCCAATTTCTCTACCAAAGAAGTGAGCCTATCAATTCTATCATCACGGTCATGGCTGGAAGAGGAAGTGCGGACCTCATGTACACCTCTAGTCTCACCAGAATTTCTTCTGGTAGTGAATTGCTGAGAATTCAGTGACATGTTCTCAATGAGTTGCTTGGCAGCAGATGGAGTCTTGTCAACCAACGCTCCCCCACTAGCAGCATCCAAAATATTCCTATCCATTGGCAGTAGCCCTTCATAAAAATATTGGATGAGAAGCTGTTCAGAAATTTGATGCTGGGGGCAACTGGATGTCAACTACTTGAACCTCTCCCAATACTCAGCTAGCGACTCATTTCCTTGCCTAATTCCACAGATTTCTTTCCTGATTGAGGCGGCTCTGGAGGCAGGAAAATATTTCTCTAGGAAGAGCTTCTTCAAGTCGTTCCATGTGGTAATGGAATTCGGCTCAAGGTATAATAGCCAATCTTTTGCAGCTCCTTGGAGTGAGAACGGAAAAGCCTTCAACTTGATATGATCCTCAGTTACTCCTTCTGGCCTCAAAGTTGTGGAGCAGACAACTTGGAATTCCTTGAGATGCTTGTGTGGATCTTCACCTGCAAGACCATTAAATCTTGGCAACAAATGGATTAGCCCAGATTTTAACTCAAAAGGAGTGTCAGCACGAGGATAAGCAATGCACAAACCATTGTAATTCACATCAGGGGCAGCAAGCTGCCTCAATGTCCTTTGGTCTCCCATGTTTTCAAAAACAGACTTGGAATTAGAATCACTACTAGAACTAGCCCGAAATTCTCTACGGAGTGTATGCAATGTTCTTTCTATCTCAGGATCAAATTCACACAGTTCAGGGTAGTTAGATCTAGTAGCCAGACTAATTCAAGACAAAAACAAAAATAAAAGAGAAAAAAAAACAGAAAATAAAATGCGAAAATAACAAAACAAGAGTCCCCGGCAACGGCGCCAATTTTTGGTCGCGCTGTCGTGCACGCGCCAAAAAGGACGAGCGGGTTTGAAAATGTAGTTTAGGGCGACAACTCGGATGTCGTCTCTCAAGGACTCTTAAAATGTTATTTTCCACAAAAATAAGTTTTTTGGGGGGGTTTGGATTGAGATGCAATTAAAGAAAACAAAATGATGAAAACAGAGGAGTAAAACAAGACAGTTCAAAGAGGTTATCAAATGGCCAAAAACAGATTAATCTATTGCTCTTGATTTCCCACTATCATAGGTTCATGCAATTTCCAAGCCCTAAGCAATTTCTTATCCCCTCCCGGTTGTAGCAACAATTTACAAACGAAACTACTGCTACAGATACATGTCCCTATTCCCGAATTAAACAAACGGGGTTAAGCCCTCATGAACTAAACGAACATGAACGTACACACGCGAATTAAACAAACGCGATTAATTATAGGAACATGATATCACCGGAAATAAATCAACACAATACATTATACTCCTGAATTAAACAAACAGAAATATAAAGCATGGCATTGAAGAGGGAAAAGCATACAAAACAGGAAAATACAAGAACCTCAAGTATATGGAAATCAATTACAATAGATCAATCCTAGAGACTTAGTTCTCCATAACACAAACGAAATCACACAGAGAAAAATGTAAAACAGAAGAAATGGAGAAGCAAAAGTCTGCCTAAACTGTTCAGAACATCAATTTATATAAGTCAGAAATAAAGCTTATTCGCGAGGCGAAGCCTCTCTCGCGACACGAATCCTGCGAACAGTCTGCAACCTTTGGTATTCTCGCGAGGCGAACACACCTTCGCGAGGCGAGTCACTGAAGAGTCTTCTTATTACGCCCATTATGAATATCAGGGGCCAACCGTGATGCTCTCTGACTTCCAGGCTCGCGAGGCGAATGTATGCTCGCGAGGCGAGACTCTTCAACTTCAAAACTGCCACGGCCGTGACCTTCAACACGGGCAAGCCGTGATCGTCTCTGACTTTTCAGGGTTGCAAGACTCGCGGGGCGAGACCTTCTTCGCGGGGTGAACCAGAGACCTTGCATTTTCTTGGAACAGTCAGGCTTCGGGGTCGCGTGGCGAGTAAGCATTCGCGGGGCGAACCCCCTGTTTCCTTATTCTCTTGACTTTCACTTAACCTGAAAACAAAGAAATAACTATAAGTGTATTATTTAACTCAAATCTAGCTAAATTAACCTAAAACTACTCTAGAGACTCGAAACCGTGCTTGAGGACAATCTAATCTAAGTTGGGTGAAAATAGGATATAATTTGCACAAAACCCTGGTCATACTAGCCATAAAACTAGATGAGCCAGAGGCTGATCAGTCTTCAGCCTAGTTCCTTTGTATATCCTACCCTTAGCCAAGCCCCATTACAACCCTAAAAGACCTTTTGATGTTGCATGCATGTTTTCTGTGGGAACCATTTTGAGATGAAAATCAAATTTATGGGAAGTGCTTCTGAAAGGTGAATTGAGTGAAATGTTGATAACCTAGACAAACTGAGCGATTGAGTGAAACACTAATCTCCCTTGTGAGGAAGGCAGTTGTTTGAATTTGGTGATCTCCCTCTTGTGTGTAACTTGGATCCCTTGCTTAGATTAATGATTGCTTGAATGGTAGAATTCTCAATTGTTTAGAGTGAATGCATGTGGGGATTGCTTTGTTTGAAAGGGGGGAACATTGAAGAAAACTGTTTTGATGAAATTGCTTGAAATTTGTGCGAAGTTGATTGAATCTTTTAAGCTTGCCATGTCTTGAGTATTTTTGAGTTTGAGTTTTAGTTTGATTGGGGACAAGCAAAGTTTAAGTTTGGGGTATTTTGATCAGCCTCTGGCTCATCTAGTTTTATGGCTAGTATGACCGTGATTTTGTGCTAAATATATCTCATTTTCACCCAAATTAGACTTGATTGTCTTTAAGAAGCATTTTGAGTCTCTAGAGTATTTTTAGGCTAATTTAGTTAGTTTTGAGTCAAATAAAGTACTTACAGCTATTTCCTATTGTTTCAGGTTAGAATAAAGCACTTAGAGCCAAAGGAATGAAGAAAATAATGGAAAAATGCAATTCTGGAGTTTTCGCCTCGCGAAAGGATGCTCGCCTCGCGAGCCCGAAGACCAGCACGAGCAGCAACAGTCACCCTCTCTGGCTCGCCTCGCGAATCATGTTTCGCCCCGCGAGAAAGCGACTGTTCATATGATTCGCCTCGCGAAACGTGTTTCGCCTCACGAGCGACCGCAACCCACAATCCGTATTTATAGTTGTTTTAGGTCAGAACTGAAGGATCTTCTCTTCTCTTCTTCTTTTCTTTTCATAGTGCGGCTACAAGTAGGTTTAGGATTATGTTTGTAATGGAGAACTAGTCTCCTTTGATTAATCTACTGCGATTGGGTTCCATTGACGCTTGAGGTTCTGTAATTCCTGTTTTATTTGCTTTTCCCTTTTCAATACTATGCTATATATTTCTGTTTGTTTAATTCAGGAGTGTATAGTGTTGTGTTGATTTATTTCGGTGATGTTATGTTCCTATATTGAATCGCGTTTGTTTAATTCGCGTGTGTTCGTTCATGTTCGTTTAGTTCATGAGGGCTTAACCCCGTTTGTTTAATTCGGGAATAGGAACATATATCTCGTAGTAGTGATTTCGTTTGTTAATTGTTGTTACAACCGAAAGGGGATTAGAATCTGCTTAGGGCTTGGAATTTACATGAACCAATGATAGTGGGAAACCGAGAACAGTGGGTTAATCGTCTTTAGCTTATTTGATAATCATTTAACTACTTTGTTTTTACTGCTCTGTTTTCTGTTTTGTTTCCTTTATTTAATTTCAAATACCCAAACCCCCCCAAAACTGATTTTGTGTTAATAGCAACTCAAGAGTCCATGTGAGACGATATCCGAGTTGTCGCTCCCTAAACTACATATTTTTACAAACCGCTCGTTCTTTTTGGCGCGTGCGCGACAGCGCGACCAAAACCCTTTCAAGACAAGCAATTCAACAAGTTCCATGATGTTTTCCGCAAGCTTCAAATTAATATTCCATTTGAGGAAGCCTTGGAACAAATGCCATCTTACACCCGGTTTATGAAAGAGCTTCTCTCCAAGAAGCCGAAGATAGTGGATGAGGAAACGGTTGCTTTAACTGAGGAATGTAGTGTAATTCTTCAAAGGAAACTACCGCCAAAGTTGAAGGATCCGGGTTCTTTTAGTATACCATGCACCATTGGGGAAGTAACTCTTGGGAAGGCATTGTGTGATCTAGGGGCAAGCGTCAATTTGATGCCCTTATCTATGATGAAGAAGCTAGGCATAAAAGAGGAAAATGATACTAGGATGTCACTCCAACTAGCGGATCGCTCTATTAAATATGCTTATGGAGTGGTGGAAGATTTATTGGTCAAGGTAGACAAGTTCATCTTTCCAGCTGATTTTGTGGTGCTTGATATAGATGAGGATGCTGAGATCCCTCTCATTTTGGGTAGGCCTTTCTTGGCCACTGGGCGTGCTTTGATAGATGTGCAACAAGGGAAACGCACACTAAGAGTGCAAGATGAGAACGTAGTCTTCAATGTCTTTGAAGCAATGAAACACCCCGTTGAGAGATCGGATGTATATAGAGTTGATGTGGTGGAGACCATTGTAAAATCTATGACCACAAGAGAAGCCCGTGGTTCTTTACTTGCAAAAGTGTTGGTAAAATCCCATGATAAGGAAGAAGAAGAAGAAGACTTTTTGGGGGATGAGGATTATCTTGAATGCTTAAAAAACATGGAAGCCTTGCCAAGTCTCCCAAAGGATGAATGTCAAAAAGAAAAGCTCAAAAAATAAGGGATGAAAGAAGACAACAAGACACCAGAATTAAAGCAACTCCCGGCTCACTTAAGGTATGCATTCTTAAGTGAGAAGGGACAACATCCAGTAATCATTAGCAATGCTTTGAAAAAGGATGAGGAAGAAAAGCTTTTGAGAGTTCTTAGGGAACACAAATCCGCCATTGGATGGAAGATTTCAGATTTAAAAGGTATAAGTCCTTCCTTGTGCATGCACAAAATTTTGGTGGAGGATGATTTCAAACCGGTGGTTCAACCACAAAGGCGGTTAAATCCCATCATGAAAGAAGCGGTGCGTAAGGAAGTGATTAAGCTGTTGGATGCCAGAATCATCTATCCAATCTCGGATAGTAATTGGGTTAGCCTGTTTCATGTGGTCCCGAAGAAAGGCGGAACAACCGTGGTGGTCGATGAGAATAACGAAATAATTCCAACAAGGACCATCACGGGATGTAGGGTTTGCATTGACTATAGAAAGTTAAATGATGCAACAAGGAAAGATCACTTCCCTCTTCCATTCATTGATAAAATGATTGAAAGGTTGGCCGGATATGAATATTATTGTTTTTTGGATGGTTACTCCGGTTACAACCAAATTGTTGTGGATCCTCAAGACCAAGGGAAGACGACCTTCACATGCCCATATGGAGTTTTTGCTTATATAAGGATGCCTTTCGGATTATGCAATGCTCCCGCCACTTTCCAAAGGTGTATACTTTCCATTTTCTCAGACATGGTGGAGAAATTCATTGAAATATTCATGGACGACTTCTCGGTCTTTGGGACCTCTTTTGATAATTGCTTGAAGAATTTGGCTTTGGTTCTTGAGAGATGCCAAGAAACCAACCTAGTGCTCAATTGGGAAAAATGTCATTTCATGGTCAATGAAGGTATAGTTTTGGGGCACAAAATCTCCCAACAGGGGATTGAGGTTGATAGAGCCAAGATTGAGTTGATTGAGAAGCTACCACCACTAATCAATGTGAAAGGGGTGAGGAGTTTCTTGGGTCACACCGGTTTCTATCGAAGGTTCATTAAAGACTTCTCCAAGATCGCGAAACCACTATGTGACCTTCTCGTGAAGGACATATCCTTTGATTTTAATGTTTCTTGCTTAAATTCTTTCAATACTTTAAAAAATATGCTTGTCACCGCACCCATAATCACTGTACCTAATTGGAATTTACCCTTTGAAATCATGTGTGATGCTAGTGATTATGCGGTAGAGGCGGTTTTGGGTCAAAGGGTGGAAAAGTTAGCTCATGTGATTTACTATGCAAGTAAAATTTTAAATGAGGCACAAGCTAACTATTCCACCACTGAAAACGAACTCCTTGCTGTGGTTTTTGCTTTAGATAAATTTAGGTCCTACGTTGTGGGGTCAAAAATTGTTGTATTCACCGATCATACGGGCATAAGACACTTGATGACAAAACAAGAGGTCAAACCTAGATTAATTCGATGGATTCTTCTTTTGCAGGAGTTTTATATGTTGGTATAAGCCCTAGATGCCAATGTATTTCTTTAGACTTACATTTGTATCTTGCTATTATATATATATATATATATATATATGATATGAGGCATTCCAGTTTATTGTGTTACTTGTTTAAACATAATAAAGTCCTTAGAATAGGGATTTCAGTTTAATAGAATATCAAGTATATGACTTGATCGTGAGACACTATTGAACAATGAAATCCTATTCTTAAATATCCGTAGTCAAGTATTTTATTAATAAGGAAAATAATAATACAATTGAGACTATTATGTGTGCATACTGATGACCATATCTCACGGGCCATGGATATGAGATATCGAGTCGACACATAGGTACACATTAGAGTAATGATGTACTGGATTGACCCGCCATGAGAACACTACATGGAGCGTTATGTGAGTGTCATAAGTAGTTCTCATAGTGACAATGGTGCATACAATCCTTCGACCTGAAATCACTACGATCCCTACATGAGGAGTCGTGTGCTTTAATATCGTCAAACGTCATCTGTAATAGGATGATTATAAAGACGGTCATTGGGCATACCACGAGCCATGCAGAGGGATGTGAGTGACCTAGATGGAATTTGTCCCTCCTACATGACAGGAGTAATATCTGTGGGACCCCTGATAGAGTGAGACTGTAAAATGCATGGCCATGCTGAAATGAGTCAATATGAGATATTGACCTCATTTGTTGTTAAGTCTACTCGGGTATCAGGGAACATGATATTGAACAATACAAGGGTGACACATTCTATGCCTTGTGTTCAATATAGATATATGGACAAAGGGATAATAATGCACATGAATATTTGTCACAGGAAGGTTTCGTCAAATCACTGACTTTCTCACTACTTAGGTAGCAGTGATGTATTGCTAGATACCGCTCACTGTTTGTAATATTAAATGGGATTTAATGTTACTGCTAACGTTTTGGGAACCTATAGGGTCACACACATAAGAGCGGATTAAAAGAAGCATTAAAAGGAGAGTTGGACTTTCCTATTGGGCCTAAAGCATAGTACATGGGCTTAGGTCAAGTGCTGCTCACTAACTCACTTAAGGAGGCGCTACTATAAGTAGAACACTTAAGTTGTTGTGCACACAAGGTTGATACCCTAGCCGCACAGAGAGAGTAAGAGTGAACAGTAAGCCTCGGTTTTGAAGCTAGCACTGCAAGACAGAGACGCTTCAGGTTCGTGACGTTGGACGTTCACGGAGTCCGCTCGTGTGGATACCCTCTGAGAACACCGTTAAGTGCGGTGTTACGTGATGTATTGAATTTCAACCAACAACTATCGCTTCAAAAAGTAAACTTTCTAATCATGAATCATGACCATTCGCATGGATCCTTCGATGGGAATTTTTCGCTTCGTTTTATTTTGTTTTATACGCAAATTCCCAACAAAGTGGTATCGAGCCGCTTGCGAAACCATGATTCTGTTACGTGGTTTATCTGTTATGTATGATAACATGTTTATAATGTGAATCGTTTATCTGAAAATTGTTTTTGAAAATCGTTTGCATCTGGTTTGCGAAACCTTGTTTCTGTGATTTTCGTATGTATATGATATATACGTCTATTGCATGTTTGTGTATGTATGCGATATGTACGTTGGTTCTGAATCCTTATTATGTTCTGCGATGGCGTCAAATGTTGATGTTAAACATGATTGTTTTCAGTTCTGTGTTGGCGGCGTTAAGGGGTTTCGACATGAAAAGTTCATGTTGTTGCGGCTGAGGTTCCAAGTGTTGAAACCGTAGCCGCCGTTCCTTGCAACGTGAAGTGTTCACGGGCCTTGCGGTTTTAGGGTTGAAAGGTTGATGCCCTAGCCACCAAGGAAGCGAGGCACGCTTCGGAATAAATGGAGTGTTCACGGGCCTCTGCGTAGTGTGTAATTTCGAAATTCAAATTTTGAAAATTTTATGTCACCATTTAATATTTATATCAATTACAATAAATGTGATTTATATAAATGTGATTTATATCAATTACAATAAATGTGATTTGTTACAATAAATGTGATTTATATAAATGTGATTTATATCAATTACAATAAATGTGATTTGTAGTAACAACAATTGTAATAAATGTGATTTATAGTAACATCAATTATAATAAATGTGATTTGTTATATATATGTTACGTTTTCAAAATTCAGATTTTGAAATCTCTAATTAATGAAATTAATAATAATAATAATTATGTATTATTATTGGTTGTTACTATTTATTTGGTGATGTATGGTGAATGGTTATGGCCTTAGTCCTTTTATCTTTTGGTTTATATTTTGAAATACGGCCTGCGTGCCGTGCCTTTCTCTTATATTCCATATGTATCTTCTTTTCTCATCTCACTCCCCTCATATGAAAATGAGGTTTCTGTTTATGTAATGTAATGATGGAGACAAGAAGACGTTATCACGTGGGAGATCTTGCTTGGAGAAGCTTGGACACTCCTAGGTTTTAGTTTAGATTCTCTCATTGGCTTGGGAGAATCAATACGTTAGGGGCCATAACCATATCACATTTATTTCCCATATATATGTATGAGATGCATGTATGTATATAGTATGTTAAAAGAGTTTAACTAATATATGTATGAGATGCATATATGTAAATAATAAGTTAAAGAGTTTAACAAATGATGAGATCAAACTTTAAACAAATCCCTCAAAAGGAAATATTAAGTCACACTTAAAGGCCTTCCGATGCATGGCACTCATCAAGACTATGATCGATTAAGTGTGGGTCCGCCAAAGCGGGGTACCTTTATCTATAATAGTAAGGCGCGATGGGACAAATGTAATGTTCAACTGCTATCCATTGGGTCTGACTTAACTAAGCCAACTTCAATAGGATTGAAAGGCTTAGAGGCTCATAAGTTGGGCTTTAGTCCATGTGATGGATTAGAATAAGAGTTATTCACCCAACTGTCCAAGAGTTGCATGAGATGCAATCGGAAAGTGTTTCCTACCTAAATAACCGAATTTTAAGTGATCAGTCAAAGCTGACTTAAAGCTAGGTGAAATATGGATCTTGGCCCACTAGAAAATCTTCCAACGGGATTTTCCGAATCAATGATGAGGGTCATTGTTTTGAGTAAAATAGTGGGAGGCGTATTTAATTAAAGACCTAATTAAATAACTTCATGGCATGATACTTATATTTTGCATATTTATCTCTGTAGATTACCATGGCATCAAACACATCAAGTAACCTGTCATTGCGATCCGTCCTTGAGAAGGACAAACTATCCGGAACGAATTTTCTGGACTGGTACAGAAACTTGAGGATTGTCCTCAAACATGAGAAAAAGTTGTATGTTCTTGAGGAGCCTATTCCTGAGGAGCCACCGGCTTCAACTGCTCCTAGGGCTGACAGAGATGCTTATAAGAAGCATCAAGATGACGCCTTAGACGTCGGCTGTCTTATGCTTGCTACCATGACCTCTGAGCTGCAAAAGCAACATGAGACCATGGAGGCGTACGATATGATCGTTCACCTCAAGCTGCTCTACCAAGAGCAAGCAAGGCATGAGCGGTTCGAAGTTTCCAGAGCCATTTTCCAGTGTAAATTGGAAGAAGGGAGCCCTGTGAGTCCTCATGTACTACAGATGATCGGGTACATTGAGAATCTCGAGAGACTGGGATTTCCTTTAGGCCAAGAGTTGGCCACCGACTTGGTTCTGCAATCGTTGCCTGAGAGCTATAGTCAGTTTGTCATGAACTTCAATATGAATGATCTTGACAAACCTTTGCCAGAATTGTTGAGCATGTTGAGAACTGCTGAACAAAATATTAACAAAGGAAAGGGGAAGGCCATTTTGATGGTCCAGGCTGGAAATAGCAAGAAGCAGCCCAAGAAGCCCAAGAACATACAAAAGGGCAAGGGCAAGGGCAAGGCCATCAACAAGATCAAACCCAAGATTTCCGGTTTGAAGCCTGTGGGTGGTGTGGCTAAGGAAGGCAATTGCTTCCACTGTGGTCGGACCGGACATTGGAAGAGGAACTGCCCAAAATACCTGGAAGAGATCAAGAAGAAGAAGGGAAGTGAGACTTCCGCTTCAGGTATGTTTGTTATAGAAGTCAATTTATCTACTTCTGCATCATGGGTATTAGATACTGGATTTGGTTCTCACATTTGTACAAATGTGTGGAACTAGACAGGAGTAGACCATTGACAAAGGGCGAAGTCGATCTACGAGTCGGAAATGGAGCAAAGGTTGCTGCTTTAGCTGTAGGGACTTATGTATTGACTTTGCCCACTGGGCTTACTATTCAGTTAGAGAACTGTTATTTTGTGCCTGCAATTAGCAGGAATATCATTTTCGTTTCTTGTTTGGACAAGATTGGGTTTTCTTTTATAATAAAGAACAAAAGTTGTTCTATTTATTTGGATGATATTTTCTATGCTAGTGCACACATGAGTAATGGACTTTATGTCCTTGATCTTGAAATGCCCATCTATAACATAAATACTAAGAGGTTCAAACCAAATGAGCTGAACCCGTCTTATCTTTGGCATTGTCGTTTAGGCCATATAAATGAGAAGCACATTTCGAAGCTCCATAAAGATGGACTCTTGGACTCATTTGATTATGAATCATATGAGATATGTGAGTCTTGTTTATTGGGAAAGATGACTAAAGCTCCATTCACCGGCAAAGGTGAAAGAGCCAACGATCTTTTGGGTCTTATACATAGCGATGTATGCGGACCCCTAAACACATTAGCTAGAGGTGGTTTTCAGTACTTCATCACATTTACTGATGATTTCGGTAGATATGGATTTGTGTATCTTATGAAACATAAATCGGAATCCTTTGAAAAGTTCAAGGAATTCAAAAATGAGGTACAAAACCAACTTGGTAAAAATATTAAAGCTCTTCGATCAGATCGAGGTGGTGAATATTTGAGCCTAGAGTTTGATGATCATCTGAGAGAGTGTGGGATTTTATCTCAACTCACTCCACCTGGAACACCACAATGGAATGGTGTTTCTGAGAGGAGAAATCGAACCTTGTTGGACATGGTTCGGTCTATGATGAGTCATGCAAAACTTCCAAACTCTTTCGACATGCTCTATTAACAATAGCTTTTACAATTAACCGTGTTCCATCCAAAACGGTAGAAAAGACAGCATATGATATATTGAATTGTAGACGACCCAGCATATCTTTTATGAAGATTTGGGGTTGTGAAGCATATGTAAAATGTCAAGTTTCTAATAAGCTTGATCCCAAATCTGATAAATGCTTCTTTGTGGGGTATCCCAAAGAAACCAAGGGATACCAATTCTATAATCCTTCCGAAGGCAAAGTGTTTGTCACTTGATTGGTGTATTCCTAGAAAAGGAGTTTATCTCCATAGGAACTAGTGGGAGGAAGATAGAACTTGAAGAAATTCAAGAATCACAGAGTAGTGACCTACCATTGGTGGAACAGAGCAACCTTCACGAGAATCTTTGTGGAGGAACAACCCGCTCCAAAGAGCACAAGACCAGCGTAGGTCTAACAGGATACGTCACCAACCTGAGAGATATGGATTTCTCATGACTCCACAAGGTGATGTATTGCTCATGGATCAAGATGAGCCTGTGACCTACCAGGAGGCCATCACTGGCCCAGAATCTGAGAAGTGGCTTGAGGCCATGAAATCTGAGATGGATTCCATGTACACCAACCAGGTATGGACCTTGGTAGAGCCACCTGAAGGGGTAAAACCCATAGGGTGCAAGTGGGTTTTCAAAAAGAAAACTGACATGGATGGTAAGGTACACACCTTTAAGGCGCGATTGGTCGCTAAGGGTTTCAAGCAAATTCATGGTGTCGACTATGATGAGACCTTTTCACCTGTTGCGATGCTTAAATACGTCCGGATCTTACTTGCCATCGCTGCATACCATGATTATGAGATATGGCAGATGGATGTCAAAACTGCCTTCCTTAATGGAAATCTTCTTGAGGATGTGTACATGACACAACCTGAAGGCTTTGACATTTCAGAGGATGCCGGAAAGGTATGTAAATTGCAGCGATCAATCTATGGATTGAAGCAAGCTTCCAGAAGTTGGAACCTTCGTTTTGATGATGCTGTAAGACAGTACGGATTCATCAAAAATGAAGATGAACCTTGTGCCTACAAGAAGGTTAGTGGGAGCATTGTTGTTTTTCTGGTGTTATATGTAGATGACATATTACTCATTGGAAATGACATCCCTACACTACAAAATGTAAAGACATGGTTAGGGAATCGCTTCTCTATGAAAGATTTGGGTGAAGCTACCTATGTATTGGGGATCAGGATCTATAGGGATAGATCACTGAAATTGCTTGGCCTAAGTCAGAGTACATACATAGACAAAGTGTTGAGACGCTTTAACATGCATGAATCCAAGAAAGGACTATTGCCTATGTCACATGGTATATGCCTATCAAAGGCACAATCCCCTTCCACTCAAGAGGATAGGGATCGCATGAGTAAGATTCCATATGCATCCGCAATTGGATCTATCATGTATGCCATGTTATGTACTCGACCAGATGTATCGTATGCTTTAAGCATAACGAGCGGTACGACCACCGATCCCGGTGAAAGTCACTGGTCTGCTGTCAAGAACATCCTTAATTACTTGAGAAGAACTAAGGATTCGTTCTTGGTATATGGAGACGAGGAAGAGCTTGCTATAATAGGTTACACCGATGCTAGCTTCTAGACCGATAAGGATGATTCCAAATCGCAATCTGGTTATGTGTTCTGCCTGAATGGCGGGGCTGTAAGCTGGAAGAGTTCAAAGCAGGAGACAGTTGCCGATTCTACTACAGAGGCTGAGTATATTGCCGCCTCCAATACAGCAAAGGAGGCTGTTTGGATCAGGAAGTTCATTACTGAGCTTGGTACGGTTCCTAGTATTGTGGACCCCATTGATCTCTATTGTGATAACAATGGGGCCATTGCACAAGCTAAGGAACCTAGATCTCATCAGCGATCCAAGCATATACTTAGGCGCTTCCATCTCATTCGAGAGATTATCGATAGAGGAGATGTGAAAATATGCAGAGTACCAACGCTTGACAACGTTGCTGACCCACTTACGAAACCTCTTGCTCAACAGAAGCATGAAGGTCACACTAGATCGATGGGCATTAGATTTATGCCTGATTGGCTCTAGTGCTAGTGGGAGATTGTTGGTATAAGCCCTAGAGGCCAATGTATTTCTTTAGACTTACATTTGTATCTTGCTATTTTTATATATATATATATATATATATATATATATATATATATATATATATATATATATATATATATATATATATATGATATGAGGCATTCCAGTTTATTGTGTTACTTGTTTAAACATAATAAAGTCCTTAGAATAGGGATTTCAGTTTAATAGAATATCAAGTATATGACTTGATCGTGAGACACTATTGAACAATGAAATCCTATTCTTAAATATCCGTAGTCAAGTATTTTATTAATAAGGACAATAATAATACAATTGAGACTATTATGTGTGCAGACTGATGACCATATCTCAGGGGTCATGGATATGAGATATCGAGTCGACACATAGGTACACATTAGAGTAATGATGTACTGGATTGACCCGCCATGAGAACACTACATGGAGCGTTATGTGAGTGTCATAAGTAGTTCTCATAGTGACAATGGTGCATACAATCCTTCGACCTGAAATCACTACGATCCCTACATGAGGAGTCGTGTGCTTTAATATCGTCAAATGTTATCTGTAATAGGATGATTATAAAGACGGTCATTGGCCATACCACGAGCCATGCAGAGGGATGTGAGTGACCTAGATGGAATTTGTCCCTCCTACATGACAGGAGTAATATCTGTGGGCCCCCTGATAGAGTGAGACTGTAAAATGCATGGCCATGCTGAAATGAGTCAATATGAGATATTGACCTCATTTGTTGTTAAGTCTACTCGAGTATCAGGGAACATGATATTGAACCATACAAGGGTGACACATTCTATGCCTTGTGTTCAATATAGATATATGGACAAAGGGATAATAATGCACATGAATATTTGTCACAGAAAGGTTTCGTCAAATCACTGACTTTCTCACTACTTAGGTAGCAGTGATGTATTGCTAGATACCGCTCACTGTTTGTAATATTAAATGGGATTTAATGTTACTGCTAACGTTTTGGGAACCTATAGGGTCACACACATAAGAGCGGATTAAAAGAAGCATTAAAAGGAGAGTTGGACTTTCCTATTGGGCCTAGCGCATAGTACATGGGCTTAGGTCAAGTGCTGCTTACTAACTCACTTAAGGAGGCGTTACTATAAGTAGAACACTTAAGTTGTTGTGCACACAAGGTTGATACCCTAGCCACACAGAGAGAGTAAGAGTGAACAGTAAGCCTCAGTTTTGAAGCTAGCACTGCAAGATAGAGACGCTACAGGTTCGTGACGTTGGACGTTCACGGAGTCCGCTCGTGTGGATACCTCTGGAGACACCGTTCGTGCGGTGTTCGTGATAGACGAATTTCAACCAACAGCCATCGCTTCAAGAGGTAAACTTTCTAATCATGAATCATGACCATTCGCATGGATCCTTCGATGGGAATTTTTCCGCTGCGTTTTATTTTGTTTTATACGCAAATTCACAAAATAATATTGAAATTAGGGACCGGAAATGGTCAAAATGGTGTAGCGGACCACTTATCAAGATTGGTCAATCCCGACACCGAGGAGAAATTACTAGACATCAAGGAAGAATTCCCTGGTGAGAAACTATTCGCATTGTTTGAAAAATATTCTCCTTGGTTCGCGGACATGGCCAACTTCATGTCTTCAAATGTAGTTCCGCAAGGATGGACTAATCAACAAAGAAAAAAATTCTTCTCGGACGCAAGGTACTATGTCTGGGAGGACCCTTATCTCTTCAAGCAATGCGCGGATGGGATCCTAAGGAGGTTCATTCCTCATGATCAAATCGGAAACATGTTGTGGCATTGCCATAGCTCAGATTATGGTGGGCATTTTGGGGGAAAGAAGACCGCAGAAAAAGTCCTCCAAAGCGGATTTTATTCTTCAAGGATGCCCACACTTTTGTTGAGAATTGTGATTGTTGCCAAAAGGGTTGGAAACATCTCTAGGCGGCATGAACTTCCTCTTAACTGCATGCTAGAAGTAGAGCTCTTTGATGTTTGGGGGATTGATTTCATGGGACCATTCCCACCTTCCTTCTCCTATCAATACATTTTAGTAGCGGTGGATTATGTGTCAAAGTGAGTGGAAGCAATCCCAACAACAAAGGATGATGCCCCGATAGTCATGGAATTTTTAAGGCGAAATATCTTCACTAGATTTGGGGTTCCAAGAGTCTTGATTAGTGATGGTGGATCTTACTTTTGCAATAAACAAATGAACCATCTACTATCAAGATATGGAGTCAAGCATAGGGTATCAACACCCTACCATCCACAAACCAATGGGCAAGCATAAATATCCAACCGTGAGTTGAAGCGCATTCTTGAGAAAACCATTAACTCATCACGAAAGGATTGGTCAAAAAAGTTAGATGATGCTTTGTGGGCCTATAGGACTGCTTTCAAGACTCCAATTGGAAGGTCCCCTTACAACTTAATGTTGGAAAAGCTTGCCGTCTACCGGTAGAATTGGAACAAAAATCTTTTTGGGCAATCAAAGAACTCAACTACGATTTAAAGACGGCCGGAGAAAAAAGGTTACTAGACTTGAATGAATTATCTAAAATCCGCATGCAGGCTTATGAGAATGCAAGAATTTATAAAGAGCGGACTAAGACATGGCATGACAAGCACATCTTGCCTAGGAAGTTTGAACCGGGACAATGGGTACTTCTCTACAATTCAAGGTTGAGACTTTTTTCCAGGAAAACTTAAGTCAAGCTGGTCCGGGCCATTCAAGATTATTAATGTTTCTCCACATGGAGCAATGGAATTGGAAGGTAAGGGCTAGAATTTCAAGGTGAATGGCCAAAGGCTCAAACATTATCATGGAGAACCAATCCCAACTAGCAATCAAGTCCATAAGGCCCGGGACGTTAAACAAGTGCTTCTTGGGAGGCAACCCAAGCTAGATATCCTTTTTCTGCATTTATAGAGTCCAAAAACAAATAAAAAAGAGTCCTCATATAAGGTCCTTAGTTAGAAACTTGCATTAGGAAAGCATGTAGGATTTAATTCAATTTAGGAAAGGCAGGGAAGAATTCAGTTCTGGCTCGACTCGCGAGCAGGAATTCGCCCCGCGATCCAGAAGGATCACAGAAAATCATGTCTCTGGCTCGCCTCGCGAGCA
Source organism: Sophora flavescens (assembly GCA_030762895.1). Lineage (NCBI taxonomy): Eukaryota > Viridiplantae > Streptophyta > Magnoliopsida > Fabales > Fabaceae > Sophora > Sophora flavescens. The sequence goes on along the minus strand of CM061064.1, from coordinate 167,236,719 downwards.
GGAATTCGCCCCGCGAGCCAGAACGATCACAGAAAATTCTGTCTCTGGCTCGCCCCGCGACACCAGGATTAGCCTCGCGATACTGAAAGGCGGAATCTCAGAGGTGGGCACCTCGTTCTGCCTCGCGTCGTGAACATCATGTTCGCCACGCGATTCTGCAAAAAAAAGAACTGCAAAGAAAACCCAGATTCGCCCCGCGAATATCTCTTCGCCTCGTGAATCTGGGAATATGAAAAGTCTCAGAAACCTCAGTTTCGCCTCGCGAACTAGGGTTCGCCCCGCGAAAACCAATAATTAGGGTTCTGATTTGGGAATTTTAACGATTCGCGTCGCGATAACGGGGCTCGCCTCGCGAACGTGGACAGTTTTTAGCCCCACGAGACGAGAACGAGTCACTTTTTCAGAAATTTACAACAACAAAAAAAAACTCCTCTCATTCTCTCTCGCACGAGCAAGAAAGGGATCTTCATTCTCTTCACTTTTCACACTCTATCGTTGTTGAAACACATTAGTAAGGTAACAATCATCCTATCTAATCTCTAGTATGATTAATTTTTGGTTGAAAAAACCTCAAGAACTCAAATTTTGAAATTCGAGAATGGGTTAGGATTAAGTTTGAATATACTCTTTTGATTCTTGATTGTGCTACGTACAATGAACCTAAATGATAGATGTCTCACGATGAATTGTACATGAATAGTAAGATTGGGTTTTGATATTTTTAAGATTTTTTGAACTTGAACTTGAATGATTTTTATGCATGTCTGTTGCTTTGAACTAAGGTGAACTGGACTGTATTGCTATGCTTAGAAACCTAGGTTTGGGGTTATTTTGGGTATTAGATAGAGATGATGCATGATAATGGGGGCATTAAAAGTATTTTTCTGAAATGTTTGGAAATGAAGCTATGTATTATTCTTGGAGAATTTGATGCCTGATATAGGTCTGTTAAGAAACTAGGGATGGGATTCTGTACTCATAGTTCTGTAGTGAAATGTTATAAACTGTATTGGGACTTTTCTGGTTTTCAGGTTATGGCTCCCCCGAAAAACGCTGAAAAACAGCAAGTTAAGCACAAGAAGCGCCAATCTGTCCATGATGATGACTTATTGTTCTCCGAGGGACCAGGTTCCTCTTTTGGGGGTATTTCCTCTGCTCCCAGCTTCCGAACTCCTTTTCATGAGAAGCATTGGGAGTTGGTAACGCAGAAGGAGATGGTCATAAAGATGAGGGTGGTCCTTGTGGGGAACAACTATCCGTCTATCTCTGGACAGATTCACACCAGAGGTTGGGGTATGTTGGCTGATCTTCCTCGTCCGTTTGATATCAAACTGGTTCAGGAATTTTACACCAACGCCCTCATCCCCGATATTGATGACCCAGGGTGTGTTTCTATGGTGAGATGGGTGCCCGTGACTTTCACGGCAGATGAGATTAACACTTGTTTGGGCATCCCTATCACCTGGGAGGATAGGAGCCAGTATGAGATGTTGCCAGTAGTACAGGGATTGGCTGCAGTGATATTGGAGACATGTTGCAGGCAGGGGTCCCAGTTGGAGGTGGGGACCTTTGGGAACCTACTGAGGTTGAGGAGGCAGGATCTATCACCATTGGCCCTAGTATGGTCGGTGTTCGTACATGCCAACCTGATGGTTAGCTCTCACGAGTCCACCATTACAGCTGCCTGGGCCCATCTTATATATGGTATTATAAAGGAAAAGAGCATCAATGTTGGGGCAGTCATTACATAAGATATTCAGCAAAAGGAAAACTCGAGGGCACCAAAGGAGTGCCTGGGGCACGGGTTTTTGATTACTGAGCTAATCTGCAGGGAGGGCGTAGCAGTGTCTGACTTGGTGGAGAAGATCCCCAGGTAGCCGATCAACAGAGAGTACATATGCCGCTTCTGCTTCACTGAGCCCACACCACCGAGGAGACCACAGCCCCTCCGAGGCCACGATCAGCTGATATGGCTTTGCTTTTGCAGAACCAGCAGGCTATGAGGAGGGATAATGCTGTGCTGAGAGATTATTTCAGGGAGATGTCCCTAGCTTAGCAGGAGGGACGGGTACCCATTTTCCCTTCCGAGGAGGACTTGGCACCTCGGCTAGGGTGGCAGGATTATCCTGGAGACCAGGATGCCGTGCCACAGGGGCGGGTGCCCGAGGTACCTCAAGCGGATGATGCAACAGTAGCTTAGCAGCAGGGTGACCCGGCAGACCATATTCATTTTGATCTATCAGCCGGCACCATCATTATCTGTTCCCCTACCCACACCCCAGTTTTTATGAGTTCTAGCTATTTTTGTTGATTCGATATGGTTGTATCTTGATGGATAGCTAGAAACTCAGTTCTTTTAGTTATTTTGATACTGATACACTCTTTGATGACTATATTTTTATGATGCATGCATTGATACTGATTTTGCTTTTGCTTTTTTTTTTTTATTTTGCATTTTGATTATGATATTGACCAAGGTTTTTGAAATGTGAATAAATAGATGCTTGACTTGAGTCACCTAGGCAAGGTGAGAATGCCGATTGATGAAAAAGACATCACTCCGAACCACCCTGATTATGAATATGTTCAACTATGCATTAGAGAAAAGCGGATCCCAAACCCTCACATGGAAAACTTGACTAAAGAAAAAGAAGGGGAAATGGATCCGTTTCACTTAAGCTTTGATCGGGGTGTAAATGACTTTGCTCGGAGGGAAGTTGATCTTGAAGTTGAAAAAAGGTAATGTGAGTTTGCAGTGCACATATCTCTTGAGCATACTCTATACGAAAAGATAAAGGAAGCAGTGGAGCGCAACCGGATCCCATTCCCGGATGTGGAATTCTTTAGCAAGAAAAAAGAGAACAAGTGGGACCCGGTGTGGCTAATCATTTTCAAAAGCGCGAATGATTGTGCATGGATGGAGATGGAAGGAAATAGACAAGCAAAGGAAGGAGGTCCAAAGGGAAAGGCCCCAAGAGAAGAAAGCACCATCGAAAACCCGGACATAGTTTGGGCTAAGTATCTTGACGAAGAGGCCGAGTCTACTAGACCAAGGAAGAAACCAGGAAAGACAAGGAAGAGGCGAGACAGGCTAATAAGAGCGCGGGGTCCGCTCGAACCCCTTGAGATAAATCTTTCTAAAACTCAAATCTTTTCTTTTTTGTTCCTTCTATTTTGAATCATGTTGGTTGCATTTGAATAATTGGTCAATACTAAATAAATAAATTATATATATATATATATAATATGATTTTAGTGTCTTAGAGTCTTCTTGGTAAGTCTTAATGGGAATAATTACACTAAGCCTAAATTGAGTGCATATGATATAAAAAAATGGAAAGTCTCGGTGTGTTCCCTTGTGATTTGAAAAAAATTGAAAAATCGATTCCCTTGTTGACGATCCAGCAAGAGTACCGTTTCGTTGCAAGTAATAAAACACAGTAAGTAAATACTGAGGTCGAACTCAAGGATTGGAAGACCATTTTAACCAATTTAATACGGAATTTCGAAGCATTTGACCAAGTCAAAGAGAAGTAGTTATTAACAGAGAGAAAATTAAATCAAAGATTGAAACAATTAATTAAAGATACTAAAAGATTGTGATGAGATTTGATTATGACTAAGGCTCTAAGGTCACGAATTCACCTACCCTATCAAGCAAGTTACCCAATTGCTTCATCTCCTTATCCCTAGTTTCAATTTAATTTCTTGTCAACCGGGAACCCTCAATTATCCTAATGTCACTTCCGATTTTAAAAAGGAAATATCTACAATTGCAAGTCGTCAATTTACCAATTTATTCAACCCACAACTAGATTAATTAAGTTCTTGGTTCCCTATAGCGATTGCACCGCTTTCCTATTCTATCCCTAGTAATGTTCAAACGGTGTTCTTAATTCAAGTCCTAAGCACGAATTGCTTCCCAGCTTCAACGCACTAGACTAGTTAACCACTGGCCACATGATTAACGCAAACAAAACAGAATTAATGAACAAAAAAGAGACAAGGGTAAAAGAAAATATTACTTGGATAAACTAAGCCATCAGAGGTGGCTTCACTGTTCCCTTAGAAAGGAGGATTAGTTCCTCATAGAGACGAAAACAACGAAAAAAGTAATAAAAGCATTCATCCTTCAAGAACTGACTCAAAACACACTACACAGCTCCAAGCAAACTAGGATTACACTTTTCCAATAAAAAAACTGCTCTCTTTGAGCTAAAACGAGCTATTTATAAGGTTTGGAATATGCACACGCTCGCAGGGTGAGAAAGGATTCGCGAGGTGAATCTTAAGTTGGCGCCAATTCAAATTTGGGCTTCTCGCGAGGTGAGACAAGGTTCGCGGGGCGAGGCAGAATGGTCTTAATTTCACTGAGTCTGGCTCGCGAGGCGAGCACTGTCTCGCGAGGTGAGACTGAATGGCCTTCATTTCACTGAGTCTGGCTCGCGAGGCGAGCACTGTCTCACTAGGCGAGGCTGAATGGCTGCTTGTTCCTGCTTGATCTGCTCCTCTGGCTCGCGAGGCGAGCTTCTGTTCGCGAGGCGAATAGCCAATTTATGCCTTTTGCTTGTTTCCTTCATTTTTCATAGCTTCCTCGAGGTTCACTATTAACCTGGAATTAAAAGTAGTATTAAATGCTTTATTTTGATAAGAAACTAAAAGAAATTACTAAAAATTATCCCTAAGACTAAAGGAAATTGCTTGTGAACAATTAAAGTCAAATTTGGGCTAAAACTAGAATGAACTCGCACAATTAGTATCAAAACTGAGGTCTTTCTAGTCATAAAACTAGATGAACCAATGGTTTATCAAAGACATATTTATCAATATAAATAAAGGAATGAGTTTTTTTTTAAAAGGTTAAAGTAATATTTTGGTCCTATACTTGACACAGATTCTCGATTTGGTCCCTATACATAATTTTTTTTAAATGGTTCATTTACATGCAAAAAGTACCTGTTTGGTACCTATACATTATCTGTATGGTCCCTACATGAAGCAAAAAATTATTAAATCAGTTCATAACATGGTGTACGGCAGGGACCATAGGGTACTTTTTATACGTATAGGGACCATTTTAATAATTTTTCATGTATAGGAACCAAATCAAGAACTCGTGTCAAGTATATGGACCAAAATATTACTTTCAACTTAAAAAAAACCTATTTAGTTTACTAGATCGACATATTTATTTAATATTATTTACATAACTATGAATTTATAATATTTTTATAACTTTTCATAATTTACTAATTATATAATAGTATAGTTTATTTTATTTTTTTTTGTGAAATGGTATAGTTTCTTTATTTTATAGAATTAGTATTTTGTTGGCTTAATTGTACTTTTGGTCCCTCAAGTATCACGTTTGTGCGATTTTGGTCTCTCAGATTTCAATTGTGACAATTGTTGTTTTGGCTTCAACGACTCCACGGGGTGGGGGATAGAGTTTTCAATAAAATCTTTCCCTCTTAAAAACTTTTCACAAAACTTTACTTTTCAGAGTTGCGAATTTATGGCCTCAGGATCTTTTACAAGATCAATGAAGGGTTTATATAAAATCTTGAATAGAAGGTGATGAGGATAAGAAAGATTTTTTCAGAACTAATTTAGAATAGGTTCAGGTTCAATAACTCAGTAATAACAAAATACAGATCAAGAACAAAAATTATATTGAACTTTAAACATCAAAGTCGCAGGTTCTTGATAATAAACAGAAAGTAAAGGAGTTTGAGTTTAGAGATACCACACAACCAGATTTATCCAGGTTCAGTCACCTCCACTGTGACCTACATCCAGTCCCCACTCCATCTGTGGGATTTCACACACTAACACACAAGCTTTTCCAGGTAGAGCACTCCTTCACCTCGAGATACCACACTCTTGTGAAGAGCCTCAATGTTCAACCTTAGGGATACCTCACCCTAATCACTCAGAGAGACTCCCTCTCTCTTTACAATCAAAATGTAAAACAAAAGTTGATTCCTAACTCTCAATAGTCAGATAAACAAATTGAAGCACTTATGAGTATTGAAACACTCTTTTCACAAGGAAGATGATGAATGACTTTCACAATTGATTTATTAAATTGATTTCGTAAAACTTTGATATGTTATGATATTTGTATATGTTGTAAAAGTGTTCCTTTGATCCCTCTTTATATAGAAAACAAGTTATAGTCGTTGGGATCAATCAAAGCAGATTTGGATCTGATTTAACAGAATATGTTTTCTTGATTCTGGTTCTTCAAATAAGATTCTGATAGTTCTTGTAGAATTCGCGTCCATAAAATAAGCGAGTCCATCTAGCCATTAAGATTTTACATTCGAATGGGCTAGTAGACGAGCTCTATTTAGTAGACGAGCTCCATATGGTAGATGAGCTCCATATGGTAGACGAGTTTCATATGCTACTTTAGTGGACGAGCGCTTCTGTTAATTTAGTGGACGAGTGCTTATTTCACTTTATTGGACGAGCACTTTTGTCACTTTAGTAGACGAGCGCTTCTGTCACTTTAGTAGACGAGCGCTTGTATCACTTTATTAGACTCCCGCTTTTATCACTTTATTGGACCCCTGTTTTTATCACTTTATTGGACGAGCGCTTCAGTGTTGGACGAGCGCTTCTATTATTCCAGTGTTGGACGAGGGCTTCTGAAATCTTATTTCCAAAAATCATTTTCATTAACGAAAACTTATTCCTTTTAATGCAGGTTATGAAAAAATGATTTTCTTCATGCATCTTTTTAATTGAGCTATTTGTGAATAAAAGATTTCATCTCTTACAAATCATCTAAGACTTGAATCTAATTTCTCATTTAAGCTCTTGTCTTGATGATTCCTTGATCTTCGTCATCGCTCTTTGATTCCTCCAAGTTCTTCCTTGAATATTCTTCTTTGATTGCTCACTGAACTTGTTGATCACTGCTTGATACCTGTCTTTGCTATTTGATACTAAAACATTTGCATACACATTAAGTTGTATTTGTCATATATCAAAATCTCTAAATCATTGAGTTTAACAATCTCCCCCATTTTGATTATGACAAATATTTTAACAAATTATAAGATCAGAATATAGGTGTTGCAGATGCTAAGTGTGTTTGACAGATTTATATCATGGTATCAAAGCAGTTAGAGCAGAAGTATATCAGAGAAAAAAATATTATCATAGCAGAATTTGATTTACTTCCCATTAATCATGTAAGCTTTTAAGTTCCCCCCTCAACATATGCATGTATAATTCGTTTTCTCTATATCATACCGTTTTTTATGTATAATTTGTTATTATCTCCTTTCTCTATATCATACTTTTTCCTCCCCCTTTTGGCATTATCAAAAAGGTAAAGAAAAGAAACATTTAAAGCGATAGAGAAGGTAAGAATTTAAACATTCAAACATAGCATATAGGATTGATCAATTATGCCCAATTCTCTTCTAATGAAAAAGAAGCTTACCTTGTTCAAGGGCTTGGTGAAAATATCTGCAAGTTGTTTAGTTGTAACAACATATTCAATCTCAATTTCTCTATTCTGAATATGATCTCTAATGAACTAATGTCTGATTTCTATATGTTTAGTTCTAGAGTGCATTATGGGATTCTTAGTTATGTTAATTGCACTCGTATTGTCACATCTAATAGGAACTTGGTTTAATTGCACACCATAATCAACTAATTATTGTTTCATCCATAAAACCTGTGCACAACAGCTACCAACTGCTACATATTCAGCCTCTGCAGTGGATAAAGCCACACTAGATTGTTTCTTACTGAACCATGATACTAATAAGTTTCCTAGTAAATGGCAAGTTCCACTAGTACTCTTTCTGTCCAGTTTACAACCAGCAAAATCAGAGTCTGAATAGCTAATTAAAGTACATGTAGCTCCCTTAGGATACCATAATCCCATGTCTTTTGTTCCTAACAGATACTTGATTATCCTTTTAACTGCTGTTAAGTGTGATTCTTTTGGATTTGCTTGATACCTAGCACACATGCATACACTAAACATGATATCTGGCCTACTAAGAGTAAGATAATGTAGCGAGCCTATCATACCTCTGAATTTAGAAACATCAACAGGTTTACCTTGCTCATCCTTGTCCAGATAACAAGAGGTACTCATTGGAGTAGCCATCTCCTTAGCATTTTCCATGCCAAACTTCTTGATCAACTCATTGCAGTACTTAGTTTGGCTAACAAAGATTCCATTTTCAGTTTGTTTTATTTGCAGTCCAAGGAAAAAGTTCAGCTCACCCATCATTGACATTTCAAACTCACTCTGCATAAGACTTGCAAACTCATTGCACAAATGCACATTAGTGGCACCAAAAATTATATCATCCACATATATTTATACAAGTAAAATGTTTTGTGCCTTTTTCTTAGTGAACAAAGTTGTGTCAACTTTAACTCTTTTCAATCCTTTTTCAATGAGAAAATTACTTAACCTTTCATACCAAGCTCTAGGAGCTTGCTTTAAGCCATATATTGCTTTAGACAGTTTATAAACATGGTTAGGCAATTCATTGTTCTCAAAACCAAGTGGTTGACCAACATACACTTCCTCTTGTATAAATCCATTTAATAAAGCACTCTTAACATCCATTTGATACAATTTAAATCCCATTATGCAAGCATAAGCAAGTAGTATTCTTATAGCTTCTAATCTTGCTACTGGTGCATATGTTTCATCATAATCTATGCCTTCTTCTTGGTTATACCCTTTGGCTACCAATCTAGCCTTGTTTCTTACAATTATACATTTTTCATCGGGTTTATTCCTAAAAACCCATTTTGTACCTATTACTTGACAGTTCTTGGGTTTAGGCACTAGTTTCCAAACTTGGTTTCTTTCAAACTAGTTTAACTCATCTTGCATAGCCATCATCCAATGTTCATCAATTATCGCATCATCTATGTTCTTAGGTTCTACTTGCGACACAAATGCCATATGATTACAAACATTTCTAAGAGATTGTCTAGTAGTTACCCCCTTTGTAATTTCACCAATGATGTTATCAATTGGATGATTTCTGACAGTCCTCCATTCCTTTGTTAGGTCAGGCTGTTGTTCTGTTTGCTCCTGCTGCAGCAATTCATTCTTTAAGCTTTCGTCTTCTTCATTGTCCTGTTTCTCTTCTAGGAGAGTTTTCTCAATTGAATCTGCAAGATCATCAATAACAGAATCCTTTTCCAACCTTTTGGGGTTAGACTCATCAAATGTCACATGCACAGATTCCTCAATAGTTCGTGTTCTCTTATTATATATTCTAAATGCTTTACTAGATAGAGAGTAACCTAGGAAAATTCATTCATCAGCCTTTGCATCAAATTTTCCAAGATTATTCTTTCCGTTGTTAAGAACAAAGCATTTGCAACCGAAAACATGTAAATGTGCTATATTTGGTTTTCTTCCTTTGTAAAGCTCATAAGGGGTTTTCTTTAACATTGGTCTTATCAAGACTCTATTTAGCACATAGCAGGCTGTATTGACAACATCTGCCCAAAAATGTTTTGGCAAGCTAGAGTCGTTCAACATAGTTCTTGCTATCTCCTCTAATGATCTATTCTTTCTTTCCACTACTCCATTTTGTTGTGGAGTTCCAGGAGCATAAAAATTATGTTGAATGCCATGCTCATCACAAAAGTTTTCAAACACTTCATTTTGAAATTATCCCCCATGATCACTTCTTATAGAAACAATTTTTACGTCATTTTCATTTTGCACAATTTTTGCCATCTTTTTAAATGCAGCAAATGAATCACTCTTATGAGATAGAAAATATGTCCATGTATATCTAGAGTAATCATCTATTATTACCAATGCATACTAGTTACCACCAAAGCTTTTGGTTCTAGACGGACCAAATAAATCTATGTATAAAAGTTGCAGGGGTCTAGTTATTGAAACAATGTTCTTTGGTTTAAAAGAGACCTTAACTTGCTTTCCTTTTTGACTTGCATCACATAGTCCATCTTTCACAAATTTCAGTTTAGGCAAGCCAACTACAAGATCCTTACGAATTAGTTTATTCAAGTGGTTCATGTGAATGTGTGCAATTCTTCTATGCCAAAGCCAATTCTATTCTTCTTTTGAAATAAGACAGCATGCAGTATTTGAAGAGATATTATTTAAATCAAGCATATAGATGTTATCTGTCCTATGTCCACTTAATTTGAAATTTTCATCATACTGATTTTCTATTAAGTAACTATTGGAATTGAATTTTACCTTGAAGCCTTTGTTACATAGTTAATTGATACTTAATAGGTTGTGTTTCAGTCCCTCAACATATAGTACATCCTTAATAATTGTTGTTGAGTCACTTCCAATGTTGCAAATCCCAAGTATTCTCCCTTTATTGTTGTCTCCATAGGTAACACTACCACTCGACTTAGGGGTAAAGGAAATGAACTTGCTTTTGTCTCCAGTCATGTGCTTGGAATAGCCACTGTCAAGATACCATTTCACATTCTTGGCTTTCCAACACACCTACAAAACATAATCATGTTTTTGCTTTAGGTACCCAAATCTGTTTGGGTCCTTTTGAGTTAGTTGCAGGAATAGTTCCTTTAGGAACCCATATATACTTAGACTCATTATAAGCAGATTTTCTGTAATGACATGTAGAAGCTGTGTGACCTTTTCTAGCACAAAAATTGCATTTAACAACTGGTGTGTTTGATGGCTTAGGTGCAGAAAAAAATTTCTTGAAAGATTTCTCATGTATCTTAGGTTTATAGCCTATTTCAGCCTTATCATAAACACATTTTTGCTATCATAATAAAGCATTCAAGTTATCTCTACCATTTGTGAATCTTGCTAGGTCATTTTTCAGTTTTTCAACCTCTTTAGTCAATGTACAGCACTTAGAACAATTAGAGTTAGATTCAATTAAGACCTTATTCCTAGCTTCTAGTTCTCTTTCTTTCATTTTCAAGAATGCATAGTCATCACGTTGTTTAGCAATTATTTTTCTAGATGAGACAAGTTGTTTAGCAATCTTAAGATATTCAGCATGTAACTCATCAAGTGCATCTTGCAATTCATCAAAAGTAGGTTGTGAATCAGAATTTACCTCACTTTCTGAATCACTATGATTGATGGCCATCAAGCACAAGTTTGCCTCCTCAGATTCAGATTCGTCAGTGGATTCTAGATCATTATCATCCCAGGCAATGTAGGCCTTTCTTGGCTTTCTCCACTTCTTGTCCTTTGAGTCAAACTTTTCATTTTTGTCCTTCTTTTGCAGCTTTGGACAGTCAAGTTTCATGTGGCCAATCTTTTCACATTCATAGCATGTGATGTTGTTGGAAGAGTTGTCACCTTTGCTGAAACTTCTCCTTTGAAAAGTGGATGGCTTCTTTTGAAGTTGCCTTTCTTATTTAGGAACTTCTTTAAATTTCTAACTAGAATTCCCATCTCTTCTTCAGATTCAGCCTCTTGTTCTGAATCATCATCACTGTCTTCTACTTCTTTGACTTGTGATTTCAGAGCTAATCCCTTCTTTATTTTATCAGTTTCTTCACTCTCATTCAGTCTGTTCAACTCCAATTCATGCTCTTGCAGTTTTCCAAACAATGTGACAATGGTCATTGATGAGAGGTCTCTAGATTATGAGATTGCAGTGACTTTAGGTTGTCATTCCCTGCTCAAGCATCTCATTACTTTGTTAATTTGATCCTCATTTGATATAGCTTTTCTAAGACCAGCCAATTGATTTACAATGTGTGTGAATCTCTTTTGCATTTCAGTCATAGGTTCTCCTCGATTCATTCTGAACAACTCATACTCATGTGTGAGGGTGTTCATTCTTGCTCTTTTGACATCTGAGGTTCCTTCATGTGTTATTTTCAATGTATCTCACATCTTCTTTGCTGAATTGCAATTTGAAACCCTGAAAAACTCATCACGATTTAAAGCAGATGTTATAATATTCTTAGCACGTGCATTATATTCAACTCTTTTCTTGTCATCCTCATTCCATTCAGTTTTAGGCTTATTTCTTGGAGCACCATTATTATCTACAGTAGAGGGGACAAATGGTCCATTTTCTACTACATCCCAAATGTCAACACCTGCTGCCTCAAGAAAGATTACCATTCTTTCCTTCCAATAGATATACTCAGATCCATTGAAGGTAGGAGGACGTGCAAGGGAAGGCCCTTCATTTAAACAGTCATTGAAAGTCATACTCTTATAGCTGTAAAGTCAAACTTAAGAGTTTAGCTCTGATGCCAATTGTTGTTTTGGCTTCAACGACTCAAGAGGGGGGGTGAATTGAGTTTTCAATAAAATCTTTCCCTCTTAAAAACTTTTCACAAAACTTTACTTTTCAGAGTTGCGGATTTATGACCTCAGGATCTTTTACAAGATCAATGAAGGGTTTATATAAAATCTTGAATAGAAGGTGATTAGGATAAGAAGGATTTATTCAGAATTAATTCAGAATAGGTTCAAGTTCAATAACTCAGTAATAACAAAATACAGATCAAGAACAGAAATTATATTGAACTTTAAACATCAAAGTCGCAGGTTCTTGAACATAAACAGAAAGTAAAGGAGTTTGAGTTTAGAGATACTACACAACCAGATTTATCCTGGTTCAATCACCTCCACTGTGACCTACATCCAGTCCCCACTCCACCTGTGGGATTTCACACACTAACACACAAGCTTTGCCAGGTAGCTTGAAAAACCTTTACACCACAGAGCACTCCTTCACCTCAAGATACCACACTCTTGTGAAGAGCCTCAATGTTTAACCTTAGGGATACCTCACCCTAATCACTCAGAGAGACTCCCTCTCTCTTTACAATCAAAATGTAAAACAAAAGTTGATTCCTAACTCTCAATAATCAGATAAACAAATTGAAGCACTTATGAGTATTGAAACACTCTTTTCACAATAAGCTCAAGGAAGATGATGAATGACTTTCACAATTGATTTCTTAAATTGATTGCGTAAAACTGTGATATGTTATGATATTCGTATATGTTGTAAAAGTGTTCCTTTGATCCCTCTTTATATATAAAACAAGTTATAGTCGTTGGGATCAATCAAAACAGATTTGGATCTAATTTAACAGAATCTGTTTTCTTGATTCTGGTTCTTGAAATAAGATTCTGATAGTTCTTGTAAAATTCGCTTCCATAAAATAACCGAGTCCATCTAGCCATTAAGATTTTACATTCGGATGGGCTAGTAGACGAGCTCCATTTAGTAGACGAGCTCCATATGGTAGATGAGCTTCATATGGTAGACGAGCTTCATATGCTACTCTAGTGGACGAGCGCTTCTGTCACTTTAGTGGACGAGCGCTTGTTTCACTTTATTGGACGAGCACTTATGTCACTTTAGTAGATGAGTGCTTCTGTCATTTTAGTAGACGAGCGCTTCTATCACTTTATTGGACGCCCGCTTTTATCACTTTATTGGATGCCAGCTTTTATCACTTTATTGGACAAGCGCTTCAGTGTTGGACGAGCGCTTCTATTATTCCAGTGTTGGACGAGCGCTTATATTATTTCAGTGTTGGACGAGCGCTTCTAAAATCTTATTTCCAAAAATAATTTTCATTAACGAAAACTTTTTCCTTTTAATGCAGGTTATGAAAAAATGATTTTCTTCTTGCATCTTTTTAATTGAGCTATTTGTGAATAAGAGATTTCATCTCTTACAAATTATCTAAGACTTGAATCTAATTTCTCCTTTAAGCTCTTGTCTTGATGATTCCTTGATCTTCGTCCTCGCTCTTTGATTCCTCCAAGTTTTTCCTTGAATATTCTCCTTTGATTGCTCATTGAACTTGTTGATCACTGCTTGATACCTGTCTTTGCTATTTGATACTAAAACATTTGCATACACATTAAGTTGTATTTGTCATATATCAAAATCTCTAAATCATTGAGTCTAACAACAATTGGGTCCCTCAGGTGTTGCGATTGTGCAATTTTAGTCTCTCAGGTTCCAATTGTGTCAATCGGGTCCCTCAAGTATCACGATTCTACAATTTTGGTCCCTCGGATAACACAAATATGCAATTTTAAATGTTAGTAGCCTATGTGACACACGTGGGACTGATTTGGAACTTATTGAGGTCGGCTTGACAACTTACATGACATTCCTATATGGCTTTATGAACATCTCACACACTTTAATTGACACATAAGAATTCCATGTAAGCTACTAAGCTGACCTCACTAAATTCTAAATCAGTCTCATGCGTGCCACATAGGCTACTGACATTAAAAATTTTACAATTGTGATATTTGGAGGACCAAAATTGCACAATCGTAATACTTGAGTGATCCAATTGGTGCAATTGAAACATGTGGGACTAAAATTGCACAATCGTAATATATGGGGGACCCAATTGTCTCAATTGGAACCTGAGGTGCCAAAATCGTAAAATTGTGATACTTGGGGGACCAAAAGTGCAATTAAGCCTATTGTTTTAGGTCATTATCAGTTAAAATTTAAAAAAGCATAAGTTCTTTTGCCCTCTATGAAAGGCTTAATTGTACTTTTGATCCCTCTATTTTACTGATTGGGCGATTTTGGTCCCCTAGTTTTTTTTCGCTCGATTTTAGTCCTCACATTTTAAAAATGTGTAATTTTGGTCCACTGTATGTTAACATCCAATAATTAATGATGTATCTAACGTGACTTATGATATTGTAACCTTATTTATGCTTTCTAATAAGTGGTGTCATAACTGAATGTTGATTTGGAATGTTAATTGTTGGATGTTAATATGCAGATAGACCAAAATTGCATATTTTAAAAATGTGGGGACTAAAGTCGAGCGGAAAAAAATTGGGGGACCAAAATCGCTCAAACAGTCAAACAGGGACCAAAATTTCAATTAACCCAAAGTTTTATTATAATGTATACATTTAAATAGATTTTCTTATTATAAATAAAATTATCGTGATTCATTTATTTCAAACAAATTAATTTATCGTGAGTCATGCGTAGAGGTGGACACGAGTTATTATCCACGGAAAACGTTTACTTTGTTTTTTTGAAAAAAAATAATTAAAGAAAGGAAAACGTTTTTCTAACAATTGAATAGGATCCATGGTCAAGAACAAAAAAACACTTGAATAGGACCCGTAAGACTGTAAGAGCCACGCTTCTTTTAAACATATGAATGGGACCACAATGAGCCGTGTGTGAGGACGAAATATTTTATATTTTAAAATAGAGTAAATATATCAATTTTTTTTTGTTAAAGAAAGTTTAGGTGAGTTGGATCTCGGAAGTTCATCAGGGTTAGATAAAAGCCCCAAGGCTTAAGAGTGTTTACAGATATACTTACATATTACCCACCAACGAGGTCATCACATCGACAATGAGATTCAAACCCACGTCCTTTGTGGGATATGAGTTGTATCCTTATCGATTGAACCAACCTTTGATGGTTTAGTAAATATAACCATTAAGGATTTTATTTAAATGTCAATTCTAATTATACAAGTAAAGAATTATATCTTAAATTGTTACCAAAAAAAACAAAGAATTATGTCTTAAATTATATTTTATTTAAAAGGGCTTGGTTTTATTTTATAATGTGTTGGATATGACTTTTTTTAAGAGTTCAACCTAACTTATTTATTAAAAAATGCTTGATTTTATATTAAAAAATATATAAATCCCTAAATTATATAATATTTTTTATATAAATAAAAAAACTTCATTTTTTAAAATTAATTAATTATAACTTGGAAAAATTATTACACACACATTAATATTAATAAATTATATAATTATTATAAATTCATACTTATTTCCTCAGTAGCCTTTTAGATTTTGTCATTACATTATGGTTTTGAAAATCACATGTCCTATTTCAATGTTTCCCACTCTATCCATCCACATAAATATTGTCAAGTAGAAAATATTTTCTACATCATCTATTTAAAAGTGATTAATCCGAACTTTTTCTTAACATCGCGTACCAGTCTTCCCTCGTTTAAGAAGAGCTTTCGCTTGCATCCATCAACGAAGCCATCGACCTCTCCCTTGTGGAACAACACTGCTTCGTGGTGGTAGCACAAGGGCGTGAGTCCCTCATCCATTTTGTACCCTTGATACTGGTTCTCTGAAATATGAAGGAAGTTGTGGAAAGGATATGAAGAGAAGGAAAATACTTAAATTCTCTGAGAAACTCACTTGAAAATTGCCTGCTTGAATTGGCTTAATGTCTCCACTAGGCTTCTTACAAATGCACCAGTACATGAATATTTATAAATGGTCTAGGCACATTATCATAAATGTGTTACAATGAACTTAATTACATGCATTGAAACTAACTCTTAAAAATTATATATTTTTGAATATATATAGAGTTACATGCATAGGAAAAATAGTTTGAACCTAAAAATACATAAATAGTAATCAATTAAATGTAAATTTCAAATTTAACTTTCTAACAAAATAAGGCTTCTTAGTGCTAGTAACTAAAGAGGTTTAGAGTGAAGATAAATATTAGTTTCATTTCTAAATTTACATCAGAATACAAAATGTATTTAAATACAAAATGCTATAACTACTTGATACAACAAACTAAATAGTAGCTAGAAAAGATAAATATTAAATGTCAAAAATACAAACAGAGAAGATTCAAACTTTGAGAACTATCATGACTTAGTGAATACTCCTATACGCCCCCCACAAGATGGAGGAGGGCTCAGCTGTTGAGGATCTTGAAGTCAATCTTATTTAAAAAAGATGCATTCCTTAAGGATCTTGAAGATCTCTGGACAAAAGCACAAAGGACGGAGAATAAAGAACTCATTCTTTCAAAGGTTTTAAGGAATAAACACGCTACCTCTGTACCACGTCAGTAACTTTTAGCCATTTCAAGTACAAAGTAAAAGTACTTTCCAGAAAGTGAACTAAGTGTTGCACTGAAATGGAAAGCTCTCTGCAGCAAGTACAAGAAGTATGCTACTGCAACTCTGAAACAACAACTGCTCAGAAGTAAAGTGTGCTCTTGGTCGCTTATGTCAAAGCTCAACGTCCCTAAACATTTAATGCTTACACAAAACATGATGAAAAGAGACACATTGCACATATTCAAAGAAGCATTTACTCTGCTAATTTATTTCTTCATTCCTTCATTGATTATCTCTTCAATCATTTGATATAAATTTCGCAGTCTTTCATTCTAACATTTACTCCACTCTGAGTGTTACCAGAAAGATTTACAAAACTGTATTAAATACTCAAAACCTTTTACCCTTTACTATTGAGCCTGAAGAGGCTATGTGTGAAAAGAATACTTGTTTGAATGTGAGTCTGGAGAGACTAGGTGTGAAAAGAATACTTGTACTGTAATCTGATCAGTTATAGTGATAACCTTGGTGCTGCCAAGAAATGGACGGAGCCCTGTTGATTTTGAGGTGAACCAGTATAAAACTCTTGAATGATATTCCTCTTCCCTTGTATCTTTAATTTATTTAAGAGTTATTTGTTTAAGCTTTTAACTTGGGGAGTTATTTTGTGAATATCAAATCTCGTTTTTAATTATCCTTCATTGTGTGCGTGTGTGTACTGTCTTAAAATTAGACGAGTCAACCATCTAATTTTCTGTAGCTTTGTTTTTTTACTTGTTGTGCCTGCAAAAATATTTACAAAGTTTTCTAAAAAGTTGGTAAACACAATTCAACCCCCCTTCTTGTGTTAACTTTGGTTTTTTCATCAGCGACTCCAATCATGGACCTGAGGAACTGATGGCGCAGAGCCGAGAGAGGTTTGGTGAGAAGGTTTGCAAGTTGATGACTAGATGGAACATGGGAGACTTGTAATTGGTTGCTGGCAACTAGCTCACGGACAAAATGATAATCAATGGCAAGATGCTTCATCCATAAGTGAAACAAAGGATTACCACAAAGATAGGTTGCACCAATATTATCAGAAAAGACAATTGGAGATTGATGAAGTTCTTGGCCAAGCTCTTGTAACAATTGACGCAGCCAAATAATTTCAGCAGTAGTGGAACCTATAGTGCGATATTCAGCCTCAGTAGAAGAACAAGTTGCAACTGTGGATTGTTTCTTGCAAGACCATGATACGGCATTTGGACCAAGGTAAATGATATATGCACTCGTGGACTTTCGATTAGCAGTGGCTCTTGCCCATTCGACATCAAAAAATGCATTGAGACTGAATGTATTAGTCGTAACAAGATGCAAACCATGAGAAATAGTGTTTTTCATATAGCGGAGAACACATTTAAGAGTCTGCATATAAACATCAGTGGGTGCCTGCATGTTTTGAGAAATCTTGTTGATAACAAAGGCCACATCAGGCCGTGTAATAGATAGATAGTGAAATGAACCAACAAGACTTCGATAAGAGGAGGAATCACATGTAGAAGAGTTTGCAACTGAAGTTAGAGAACACGAAGTGGACATAGGCGTGGAAACAAGCTTAGCATCAACCATGTTAGCCTTATTCAGAAGCTCTTTGATATAATGGTGTTGAGCAAGAAAAATACCATTGGAGGTAGGAAGAAGTTTAACTCCTAGAAAATTGCTTGGTGCCCCGAGGTCTTTGAGAGAAAACTGACGTGCAAGAGCAACCTTAAAGCGTTGAAGAAAAGTAGTGTCATTACCAGTTAAGAGCAAATCATCAACATACATAAAAAACAAATAAATAAATAAAAAGTTGTAACTGTGTCATCCTTGTAGATGAATAAAGAAGTATCAGTTTTGGCATTAAGAAAAAATTTGAGGGCATGATAGCAAGCACGCGGAGCTTGCTTTAAACTATATAATGCTTTTTGAAGCATACAAACATGATTTGGAAAATTTGGATGAACAAAACCCTTTGGTTGAGACATGTAAACCTCTTCCAATAATGAGCCATGCAAAAATGCATTATTAACATCCATTTGACTAAGAGTCCACCGTTTTGAGAGAGTAATACAAATCACCAATTTTATAGTTTGAGTCTTAAAGACTGGACTAAAAGTATCGTTGTAGTCAATACCTGGACGTTGATGGAAGCCCTTAACCATTAACCTTGCCTTATATCGAGCAATAGAACCATCAGGATTGTACTTCAATCGAAACACCCATTTATTACAAATAATATTTTGATGAGGTTCACGGGCAACAAGGGTCCAAGTACCATTCTTCATATGTGCAGTGAACTCATCAGACATTATTTGTTTCCATTCAACTGATTGAAGAGCCAATCCGGAGGAGCAGAAGAAGACGAATTCACGACCTGGGCAACATTAGTTATGGGATTGCGACGCTTTGGATATCCTTTGATTTTATTGCAATTTCTAACCGAGTGTCCAGGCTTGTCACAGAATTGACAAACAATAGAGGAGTTGGAAGAAGACCTCGAGTTGAAGTTACCAGATTCAGTAGAAGGAGAAGCAGAATTGTGAGTTTGAAAATTACCCGAATAAAAAATGAAGCTTCAAAATGTCAATCTTTACTATTAGCATGAGGATGGCGATGCTGAGCATGATTAGCAGTGAGAGGGACTACATTGGAAAGTCGATCCTCACGTTGCAAAAACATCTCAAAATCCACAAGCTTATCATATAGTTCATTAAAGAGAATAGGAGAGTCACGTGTACGAACTGAGGCAATGAACTCCCAAATAGATGGTCCAAGACCATTTAAAGCATAAATAACCAGATCCAGATCATCAAGAGGATGACTAATAAGAGCCAATTCATCTGTAATAGACCAAATATCCTGCAAAAAAGAGGAAACAAAATTTGTTCCCGTGGAGATAGAAATAAGACACTCCATGAGGGACATAATGCGAGAGCGAGATCTGTTATAAAAGGCGTGTTGAAGAGCAAGCCAAGCATCACGGGATGTATCAGTGGATGCCATAACAGATCTGACCTCGAGATCATGGGAACCGAGTAGAGCAATATAGAGAAGCTTGTCTTGACAGATCCACAACTTATAAGCAGGATTAGGAGTAGCAGCACCGCCTGAGCCAACAGTAGATGATGGACAAGGAGTTTCTCCAGTAACATAGCCAACAAGGTCACGAGCAACGAGAAGAGGGTGAAGTTGTTTGTACCATGCATGGTAATTTGAGGAGTTGAGTTTGATTGGAAGTTGGGTGGATAAACTCAATTAGATCTTTGAGATCAGAAGAGGAAGAAGAATTGTTAGCGGAAGTGACAGAGGAAGAAGCCATTAGGATATGATCGAGGAAAAAAGAGTTGTTAAGAAGAAAAGAAATCTGATACCATAAAGACGTTTAGAGTGAAGATAATTTTATTTCTGAATTTAAATCAAAATACAAAATGTATTTAAAAACAAATGATATAACTATTTGATACAGGAAACTAACTAGTATCTAGAAAAGATAAGATTAAATTTCAAAAATACAAACAGAAAAGGTTCAAACTTTGAGAACTATTATGACTTAGTCAATACTCCTATAGTAACAAGCCTTTGCCGTGAAGTCGTGAAGTACATGGCTGAAAACAAGCTTGACTGGAGGTCACAATCCCTATAGTTAAAAAATATGCATTCGC
The DNA here is from genome assembly GCA_030762895.1 of Sophora flavescens. NCBI lineage: Eukaryota > Viridiplantae > Streptophyta > Magnoliopsida > Fabales > Fabaceae > Sophora > Sophora flavescens. Next base: position 167,216,187 of record CM061064.1, on the reverse strand, counting down.
GCATGAATATATCATGATATCAATCATTAAAAGTATTTAAGGAAGTCTAAATTGATCCAACTATGTATTAATGTGTAAATGTGTTAATGCATGATTTGTTTACAGCAAGAAATCCAAATTTACTTAATGAGAAGGAAGCGAACGATACATATTGCGAGGAGTTGAAGAGGGTGGATGCCAATGACACCAATGATTAATTAAGCAACCAAGATTGGGAGTGAAAGATTAGGAATAGGCCAAAGGGAGCATTGCTAATTGTTGCTGTAACACCATGAATTCCACCATACGTTAATAAATGTTAATGTGTTAGACTTAGCTTATATATACTTGTTATGCTTGTTCTTGATGTCTAAGTTCATGTTGGGAAAGTTTATCTTTGGAAGGTTCAATTGTCTTAGAGTCCAAGTAACTTGTTTCATTGTTTTGTCCATATCTAGAGTTCTAGATGTCCGATCGAGATGATCTTGGGGGCGTTGGAAACCCAAGAGAATTATATACAAATCTTATTTCATGTGTTTTGGCCAAATTCGACTGTTTCGGCCTCACCCCGCGAGCCTTTGTTCGCCTCACAAAAAACCAAAATTCAGCTTTGCGCTTTCGGGTTCGCCTCGCAAATCCAACCGACATAAATTGGTTCTCTGACTCGTCCCATGATTCGGAGTTCGCCCCAAAATACATACAGAAACATAAAATGTGATTTAGGTTCTTTTTAAGCCCAAAACGCATTCCAACCCATTTTTAACCCCTAAAACACGATCTAAACCCTAGTCTATCACTTCCCAACACTCAGAGCTACCTCCCTTCTCTTTTTATCTCAATTTCCATCAACTGTCTCTAGAAAACTCTCTCTAAGGAACCCGTTCTTGCACTTTTCTTCACCATTCGTTGATAGGAGAACATCGCTGCAAAGACGTGATCATCGTATTCGTTATTTAAATCTTCAAACAAGGTAAGATTCGTACACCTCATCGCCTTCGTTCTTTCCCTTTTGATTTCTTGGCCTAAGAGTCTAATTAAGGTGTTTCCTTGTTGTTCTAGAGGTCGTAGATTAGTGCTTGTGAGACGAGACCCTAGAGGACCCTCTTTCTTCTTTTGAAACGCGAACCTCATACCAAGTATGGGAGAAGAATAGTGTATACACTAGGCTAGGGAGTAGCATAAGATGAGGGGTTCCCATAGCCCCGTTTATTGTTGTTATAATGTATTGATGCCATGATCTGCCTGGTTGTATGACTGAATTGTTTATATGTTTAATTGGATTAATTGGTATGCCTATTTGTTATAATTGTTGAGTTGTTCATGATGTGGTATGCCTATTGAATTGTCTTATGCCATGAGTTTTGGTTGAATTGGTATGAATACCCATGATTATGAATGTTGTTGTTATGACATGGATTATGTTGATCACATTGACTGGATATGTTGTTGATGATGATGTTACCATTATGTTGAATATGTTAATAGGACCCTAATCGGATTTAATTAGGACTCTTAGTTAACATAGGAATTAAGGGATTAATTCCCCAAAGCTTCATAAGACATGAACTGTGTTAGTGAGGGGTGAGGTTTCATGCCGAATGTTTTAGTTAAGACCCTAGGATCTAATTTGAGAGAATTAGGGAGCCTAAACTCCAAGAACTCGTTGAATTCTGCCCATAACAGTATGGGCTTACCCAAGAGCACAGCCGTGCTGAACAGGGAGCACGACCGTGTTCCCAGTTAACTTCTGGAAAATAGGTCGTGCATTATGCACGACCGTGCAGGATAGTGAGCACGACCGTGCTCCACTTTAGTGGCAGCACGACCGTGCTGGGGGTTTAGTACGCCCGTGCTTCCCCCTACTGGTCAGAACTTAAGATTAATGAATTAAAAGGGTGCTTACCCCAATTATCCCCAGATTATGTAATAATACACTAATAAAATGATAACAAGTTAGATAAATTAATTAAAGATTAATTAAGATAACAAAGACTGATAAGATGGTACCCGATGGGTTACCGTACGTTGTCACGCTTTGGTGATATTTGGGCAAAGTGCTCTCAATGCTTTTTGGTCGAGATGTTGTTATGTTGTACCTTGGTGCTTTTTGGCCAAGGGGTCCTTGATCCCATGGTTTGGGTCTAAGGTGTTCATGTTGATGTTGGTGATAAGTCTTTGGTGCTTTTAGGCCCAAGCAAAGGAGGTGGTTGCCATGTGTGTTGTTGTGCCATTTGCATAGAGCAATGGAGTTGATGTTGAGAAGGATGTTCAACATAGGGGAGGTCGTCCTAGTTATGATCATCTGGCCCAAGTCTCGGGTGGTTCACCCATGGTTTGGTGAATCGCGCGCCCCTGAGGTGGCATATCCAGTTATGATATGTCGGCTATCCAAGGGGTTCCTCCATGGTTTGGGGAACTGCCTGTGTTGATGCTTTTTGGCCAATACGGATATGTAACTCCGAAGTTGACTTCCTAAGTTAGTTGCATCCACATGCATGGATGGAGTAGTGGAGTAGGGTTGCGTTGCACTGCATAGCATATGTTGGATGATTAACATGCTGTTATGATATTATATGATGATGTATATATATTGTATATTGTGAAATTGCTATGCCATGCTATGATGTATGTTCATATTATCCCCTATTCCCATGCCTTTGTGTTTACATGATTTCTTATTCCCTGTTTTCCTGTTTATGTTGTAGCATGTATTTCCTTATGCAGTGGACAGTGAGCAGCCAGCGGAGGAGTGACTCTGGGGAGCCGCAACTCTAGTTAGAATGCTTAGTTATAGTTGTTAGTTTTGTTAGTTATTCAGTTTGTTTCCGTGATATATCCGGATTTTTGGTTATGCCAGCTCTGTATATGACATCGGGGTTGGGTTTTTTCTTTATTTGTCTTGTTTATGTTTTATTGTTTTAAAACTATGTTATTTCCGCGTTGTTTTCGTTGAGATGTGAAACATTTTTATCCAAGTTTTTAGTTTAATCAAATAAATGCATGTTTTATAATTACCTCTTTTAAGTAAATGTTTTATATTAACATGCGAGGTAGAAGGGTGTCACATTTAGTGGTATCAGAGCAGTTCGACCTTGTTCGGACGCGGTATGAGTCTGTTATGAGACTGTTGTGTGCTCTTATTTGAATTGTCTATACTTTTATAGATAATGATGCTTTAGTATTAAGATCTGTTAGTCCTTCCAGCTTGATTTCCTGTATTTAACTGTTGATTCGGGTAAATGCAGGCATCAATGGCCGGAAGAGGTAGGAACGATCAAGCAATTGCTTACACATTGGCACTCCTTGCCAATGCGATCGGCCAAGTTCAGAACAACAACCACGGAGGGCCAGCAGAGTTTCAGGGTCTCGACAAGTTCCAACGGAACAATCCACCTTCTTTCAGAGGAGCTTATGACCCCGAGGGAGCTTTGTTGTGGATAAGGGAGATCGAGAAGATCTTCAGAGCTATAGACTGCAATGATCAACAGCGGGTTATCTTCGCCACGTTTATGCTCAGTGAGGAGGCTGAGAACTGGTGGGAGAACTGTCGCCATAGGATGATGGCTGAAGGTACAGCAGTCACCTGGGTTGTGTTCAGAGATAGGTTCATGGAGAAGTATTTCCCTGCGGATGTGCGTGACAAGAAGGAGATGGAGTTCTTGACGCTGAAGCAAGGAAGTATGTTAGTGGGCGAGTATGCGGCAAGATTCGAGGAGCTATCTAGGTATTACACACCTTATCAGGTCATGGTGGATGACCGGTCAAAGTGTGTAAAGTTCGAGGATGGCCTTCGTCCGGAGATCAAGCAGGCAATCAGCTACCAGGAGATCAGAGTTTTCCCCACCTTGGTGAACAAGTGTAGGATCTTTGAGGATGCCTACAAGTCTAGAGTCGCCAGCTACAGGAATTCAGACAGTCAAGGTAGCAAGAAGACTGAGCAGAAGGATAAGGATAAGGGCAAGCAGCGCTATGCTCCAATCGGACCGGACTTCAAACAAAGTGGCAAGAAGCAGCAGTTTTCGTATGATAGGTCTGGAGGCGGGAATTCTAATGCCTCTAGGCCCAAGAAGTGCGGCAAGTGCGGCGCATCGGATCATTTCACTATCCAGTGTTGAGAACCATACGTCATCTGCTTCAAGTGTGGCAAGTCTGGCCACATAAGTCGGGATTGTGGATGAGCAAATTCAGAACCTCCAAGCGCTTGTCAGCGGTCTCAAGCCAATCGACTGGAGACCACTAGGAGAGTCTTCACTCTTAGTGAGGCCGAAGCCTCCGAGTCTGATGACTTGATCCAAGGTACGTGCTTAATTAATGGGACCCTTTTAACTGTATTGTATGACTCGGGTGCTACGCACTCGTTTATATCACTTGATAGGGTCAAGAGTCTTAATTTTCCTATTACCATTCTGAGTTATGATTTGATTGTTGCCACACCTACAAACAAGCCTGTTCTCACTTCACATGCATGCAAGAACTGTCATATTACTATTGATGATAGGACCTTTATTGTTGATCTTGTATGCTTACCTTTAAAACAGCTTGATATTATACTTGGCATGGACTGGTTATCTTCCAATCATGTCCTTTTGAACTGTTTTGATAAAACCTTAATTTTTGGAACACCAAAGGAGTCTAAGAATCCGACCTTTCTCTCTACCAACCAAGTGAAAGCTTCGATGAAAGACGAAGCCCAAGTGTTCATGATGTTGTCTTCCCTGGAAGTTGAGAGCCCTCCTGATGTCGAAAGTGTGCTTGTTGTGCGGGAGTTTCCTGAAGTGTTCCTCGGGGACGTTTACAAACTACCCACAGAAAGAGATGTAGAGTTCACCATAGATTTAGTACCTGGTACTAGGCCTATTTCCATAGCTCCCTATAGAATGTCTCCTCTAGAACTAGTTGATAAGCCTCTGGCTTATCTAGTTTTATAACTAGATGGACTGTGGTTTTCGTGCAATTTATTCGAGTTCATTCTCGTTTTCGCCCAAATTTGCCTTGTTTTGTTCCTAAGTTGGACTTTGACTCATTTTGCATATTTTGTGTAGTTTTTAGGTTATTTTGAATAGAATTACGCTTGTGGGTGCTTTTGTTGTTTCAGGTTAAATAAGTAAAGCTCCGGGAGTCAAGGAAAGTCGAAAAGCAGTGGAAATTGCAAGTCTGGAGACACTCGCCTCGCGAGTGTATGCTCGCCCCGCGAACCTGAAAGTCAACAAAACAGCAAAAGTCATCACTTCAGTCTCGCCACGCGAGAAGTGTCTCGCCTCGCGAGATCATGAGGACCTGCAAGACAGAGACCATCACGGCCAAGCCATGATGAAGACCACGCCCGTGACAGTTTAAGGTTTGAAGTCTCGCCCTGCGTGACGCATCTCGCCCTGCGAGAGTTGGAAGACCCTGGAAGTCAGAGACCATCACGGCCCAGCCGTGATGAAGGTCACAGCCTAGAATTGAAGACTCACCTCGCGAACACACTTTCGCCTCGCGAGAGTTAAAATTGAAAGCGCGCCAATTTTAATTCTCGCCTCGCGAAAGGCTGCTCGCCTCGCGAACGAGCGCAGATCAGGAATCCTATTTAAAGGCTGTCGCAGATCAGATTAGGAGGATCAATCTTTAGGAGGCTGTAGGGCTTTTGGAGGGCCGCGAATCCTAGTAGTTTTCCACTGTTTAGAGTGGCGTTTAGGGTAGTTTCTTTTCTCTTTGGAGCTGCGTCTCCCTTTTTCTTATGGAGATTATGTCCGATCGCTTGTCTATGAGCATGAGGAACTAATCCCCTCGTCCGAGGGAACGATGAAGCCACCCATGGCGATGTAAATCCGATATGATGTATGTCTTTCTCCTTTAATTCAATTCTTGTTTTCCGATTCTGATTTGAATGTTTGATCATATGTTTTGCGTGATTAATCAGTTAAACGTGTTTGAGGCCTAACGACGATTCGCGTTTCAGAACTTGAATCGGGATCATAAATGTTTTCTAATTCTGACTTAACTGTGTTGATCATATGTGTTGCGTGATTGACTTGTTAACGTTGATGAGGCTTAGTCAGCGATTCACGTTTAGAACTTGAATTAGGATCATCGATCGAATATTGCACGAGAGTGAGTAGGAGATCGGTGCGACCTTATAGGGAACAAGAATTAACAGAATTCGAGATTAGGATTATGAGACCTAGTAAGTAATTAATCCAATCGTCGAATACGTCCTAATGAGCACGAGAGTGGATTTAGGAGAATTTAGGGGTCCCGGTTGACATTGTAATTGAACTTAGGGAGGAATTCATCATCACTTGGGTGTACATATTGGGTAGGTGGATTTGTGACCTTGGACATTTTTATTTTCTGATTTTTAGTTAATTATTTCATTAGATTTGTTAATTGAATTTTAGATATTAATCTCTCTCTCAACCACCTTCCGTAACTTGACCGAACATATCCGATTTCCCGCGGATTAGTCGAATTGGTAGCCCAATCCCTGTGTTCGACCTCGGTAATTACTTACCGTGTTATTTTTATTACTTGCGACGACCTGGTACACTTGCCGGAGTCACAACACTAGCCAAGTTGAAGGAACAGTCAGAGGACCTTATCCAAAAGCAGTTTATTAGCCCTAGCATATCCCCATGGGGACTGTCAGTGTTACTAGAAAAGTATAACGATGGTAGTATGAGGTTGTGTGTCGACTATCGACAACTCAACAAGGTGACCATTAAGAATCGGTATCCCCTCCCAAGGATTGATGATTGATGAGTGTGATTTCACCTCATATTTCCTTGACATTTTGCATGCATTTTCATATAGTTTAGGCATATTTAATTTGATTTTTGTTAGTTTTTACCTTGGAACGGGTAAGGTGGTTTTGTGGTGCTTGTGTTTAGGAATTGAAGATTAAAATGCTCAGGATCAGTTATGTTGGAGCTTGCATGAAGACGGAGCTTGAAAAACAAGAAAATGAGCCAAACAGAGCCCATCACGGCCTGGCCGTGAGGCCGTGATGGCCATCACGACCATGATCGAGTAGGGCTGAAAAGAAAGAAGGATAAACTCAGAACTGGTCACGACCGTGACATGCCAACTGAACCAGACCCTCACAGGCAAAACTGATCACGGCTTGGCCATGATGGTGTTCACGGCCGTTACAGACCCAGCAGCGAAGCCATTCCCAAGTCAGAACCCATCACGGCCTGTGCGTAATATCTAGAATTTTAAAAGATGATTTGATCTGATTTTGTAATTGCTTGGGATTCAAGTAACCCTACATTATAAATAGGCCTCCAAGACTCGAAAATAGGGACGACTTAACTGCTACCCATAGACAAAAATTAGGATTTCTCTTCTTCTCAATTTCTTCTATTCTCTAGGGTTTTCTTTTTATGCTTTTGTTAATTAAGATTGGTATGAACATGGCAATGCTTGAGTAGTCGTTTATTTCTATGAATTGGGGCTATGCCCAAGATTCGTTTATTGTGATGGATTGACATTTTTTCTTGTTAATTTCAATTTTGCTTTCGATTTGATTCCTATTGCTTGAATTACTTGTAAATTCGGTGGCCACTTATTTTCTTGTCGTAGATAACTGAGCGGTGAACTTAGGTATCGGATCTATAGGAATCAAACTTAGGACTTAAATCACGAGAATTAGAAGCGGTCCTTCGAGGGTTCACTGAATTGTCACAAAGTTTAAAGGGTTCGATTTAAATTCAATTACCACGAGAGTAGGGGTTGGTTTAATTGAGCACGGTTCTTGTATCCCGAGAGGGAACATTAACTTATTTAGGATAAATTCACCTTCAAAGCAATTTTGATTTTTAACAAGAGGAGTAGTCAATTTAGTAACATGAGCAGTCTTGTTGGTAACCCAATTCCTGGAAATCTCTTTTGATATTGAAAAATCCCAGATCTAATTTACTTCCCTATTTTGTTCTTGATTTCGTTTAATTGCAATTTTAAATTTGATTGTTACTTGATTCCGATTTCAAAAACCAAATCTTGCCCAAATCTTAATCCAATTTAGTTAAATCAATTTAATAACTAATTGTTATTTAAGATCACGGTCTCTGTGGTTCGATCTCTTTTTATTACTTGACAACGAAGCTGTTCACTTGCGGATTCGCGCCCATCAAGTTGTTGGCGCCATTGCCGGGGACTGTGTTTTCTTGAATTTCAATTTAATTTTTTTAAATTGATTTTTCTGGACATTTTTATTTATTTATTTATTTTTCTTTTTCTAGTATCTATCTCTCTCTTTGCAGGTATTTTTCTCTTTTATGCGAAAATCCCAAAGTCTTGGAAATCTTGTTGAAGTTGACACCGAGATCGAAAGGACCTTTCATAGACGTGGGAGACTACAAAGACAAAGAGAGAGAGGTTGATTCCCATTCCACTAATGGCGAATCTACTGGATACCAAACCACTAAAGGACTATGCAGCCCCAAATGCTAGGGGTTTGCGAACTGGGATTGCTAGGCCAGAAATTGAGGTGGAGAACTACACTATACCGCCTCAGTTAATTGGCATGATTAGGCAACATCAGTTTGGAGGATTACCCTCGGAGGACCCGACTGATCATGTGGAGACATTCTTGGAATTCACCGATGCAATAAGAATTCAAGGTGCCCCGATTGATGCTATACGCTTGAGGTTATTCCCCTCATCTCTGACTGGAAAGGCAAAAGCTTGGTTGAAGCAAGTGCCCGCTAATACTTTGTCAACTTGGGACCAACTAGAGCAGGCATTCTTGGAGAAATTCTTCCCTCCATCCAAGACTGCTTACCTACGAACTCAGATCATCCGCTTCTTCCAAAAGGATGGAGAATGCTTATCCGAAGCTTGGGATCATTACAAAGTATTGCTAGAGTCTTGCCCACATCATAGGCTCGAGAGGTGGTTGTTAGTGCATACCTTCTACAACGGATTGGATTACTCTTCGAAGGTGTCACTTGACTCTGCAGCTGGTGGAGCCTTTATGAACAGACCTCTGACTGAAGCGTTCAATATCATTGAAAACGTAGCCACCAACTATCACCAATGGGGTTCAGAAAGAGGTAATAACCCGAAAAAGCTTTCGGGGCGTAAGTTTGAAATGAATAGTACTGATTTAATTATGTCTAAATTCGACTCATTAAATAAACTCTTTGATAAGCTTGAAAAGGCTAATGTGAGTTCAATAGGTGCTACTAATGTTGTTTGTGATATTTGTGGAATGCAGGGACATGACATAATGGAGTGCCCACATGGTATTGCTCTTGGATCCGGTGCTTCGAGGGAACAAGTGAACTCTTATCACAATTTCTATGACACGAACCCGAAGTGACCAAATTATGCTCCCCCAAATCCCTACAACCAAGTAAGGAAGAATAATCCTTATCTCTCCTACGAGAACTACAACAACACGTTGAACCACGAATTCCAAGAAGGCCAAGGTAATAGGAAACCCGCATCAGGGTATCCTCAGGTACAAAAGTCTAAACTTGAGTCTGTTATGGAAAGTTTTGTTGCTACTCAAACTAAGCAGAATGAAGAATTTAGGCAACAAGGTAGGGAAGTTAATGAGGCAATAAAAGAGTTAACGTCTAAGGTAGATAACTTAGCCATCCATAACAAGACGTTAGAAACTCAAATTTCCCAACAAGCGAGCAATTCAAATAGGCAACCGGGCAAGTTTCCTGGACAACCTGTAGTGAACCCAAATAATGAACAATGTAAAGCTGTAAGCTTAAGGAGTGGTAAGAAACTTGAGGATCCCGAGGCTAAATGGGAGAGTGATAACAAGAGTGTAGATGAGGAGGAGGAACCTACTAAGACGCAACACTTAGAAGAGGAAGAACCTAATGAAAAAGTGTTTAAGTATGTCCCTCCACCACCTTACCAACCTCCGATACCTTTCCCTCAAAGGTTGGCTAAGGCCAAGTTAGATAAACAATTTGGAAAATTTCTAGAGGTCCTTAAGAAATTGTACATTAATGTACCCTTCACTAAGGCGTTACAACAAATGCCCACATATACTAAATTTCTTAAGGATATCTTGTCAAATAAAAGAAAGCTAGAGGACTATGAAACAGTGGCTTTAACTGAGGAGTGCAATGCTTTAATTCAAAATAAATTGCCTCCTAAATTGAAAGATCCAGGTAGTTTCTCTATTCCTTGCTTGATTGGTAACACTAGTTTTGATAAAGCTCTTTGTGATTTGGGGGCTTGTGTTAGTCTTATGATCCTCTCGGTTTGCAAGAAGTTGGAGATGGGTGAACTAAAACCCACAACAATCTCCCTTCAATTGGCGGATCGGTCCGTCAAATTCCCTGTAGGCATCTTGGAGGATGTTCCTATTAGAGTGGGTAAATTTTTCATTCCTGCAGATTTTGTGGTACTTGAAATGGAGGAGGATTCCCAAATCCCCATTATTCTTGGTAGGCCCTTCTTGGCTACCGCAGGAGCAATTATTGATGTTAAAAATGGAAAATTGACTTTAACTGTGGGTGATGATAAAGTTGAATTTGATTTAGCCAAATCTATTAAACACCCTTCTTTTGAGGATTCTTGTTCCAAGGTTGACTTAATTCATCAAGTGGTGAAAGAAGAATCCACTCAAGCTTGTGTTGATGAACCATTGGAAATGTGTTTGATTGGTGGAGACTTAAATGTTCATGGAGGAGAAGTAAGGAATTATGCTCGCTTTCTGGAGGCTAGTCCAGAAATTTCTCCGAACAAAACAAAGAAAGAGAAACTTGAGTTGACACCAAACAATAAGGATTTGAAAGATGAAGAAGCCCCTAAGGTAGAACTAAAACCTCTTCTTTCCACATTAAGGTATGAATTTCTTGGTCCTAACTCTTCCTATCTGGTGATTGTGAACGCTAGCTTGACTGAGTTGGAAACTGAGAAATTGCTTAGGGAGCTTAGAATGCATAGAAAAGTGATAGGATATACAATTGATGATATTAAAGGCATAAATCCTTCTTTTTGCATTCATCACATTTTAATGGAAGATGAGCATAAACCATCCATTGAGCATCAACGTAGGTTGAACCCTAATATGAAAGAGGTGGTTAAGAAAGAAGTGCTAAAGTTGTTAGATGTGGGGGTTATTTATCCAATCTCCGATAGTGAATGGGTTAGTCCAGTGCATGTGGTTCCTAAGAAAGGGGGGATGACTGTTATTCAAAATAAAAATAATGAACTAATCCCTACTAGGACGGTAACCAGTTGGAGAATGTGCATTGATTATAGGAAATTAAATAAGGCAACAAGGAAAGACCACTTCCCTCTCCCATTTATTGATCAAATGCTTGAAAGGTTATCTAGGCATTCATACTTTTGTTACTTGGATGGTTATTCCGGTTTTCATCAAATTCCTATACATCCTAGTGATCAAGAAAAGACCACGTTTACATGTCCCTGTGGCACTTTTGCCTATAGGAGAATGCCTTTTGGTCTATGTAATGCACCGGCTACTTTTCAAAGATGCATGACTGCAATTTTTTTCTGAATTTATTGAAAACATCATGGAGGTTTTTATGGATGATTTTTCTGTTTATGGAACTACCTTTGATGACTGTTTAACAAATTTGTCTAAGATTGTGCAGCGATGTGAAGAAACTAATTTGGTATTGAATTGGGAAAAATTCCATTTTATGGTAAGAGAAGGTATAGTGCTTGGGCACTTGATTTCTGGAAGAGGTATTGAGGTGGATAGGGCCAAAATTGATGTTATTGAAAAATTGCCACCACCGATAAATGTGAAAGGAGTTAGAAGTTTCTTGGGACATGTCGGGTTTTACCGGCATTTCATCAAAGATTTTTCAAAAATTTCTAAACTACTATCTAACCTATTAATGAAAGATGTTCCATTTGATTTTAATAAGGAATGTTTGAGTGCATTTTATATGTTGAAGGAAGCTTTGACCACCGCTCCCATTTTCCAAACACCATATTGGAATGAGCCTTTTGAAGTAATGTGTGATGTTAGTGACTACGCCGTGGGAGCGGTGTTGGGACAAAGGATAGATAAGAAGGTTCATGCAATATAATATGCAAGCAAAACTCTAGATGGAGCTCAAGCCAATTATGCCACAACCGAGAAAGAGTTGCTTGCGGTTGTCTTTGCATTTGAGAAATTCAGATCATACCTTGTGGGGTCTTAAGTCATAGTGTACACAGACCACTCCGCACTAAAGTACCTCTTGACTAAGAAGGAAGCAAAGCCAAGGCTCATCCGATGGATTCTCCTTCTGCAAGAATTTGACTTGGATATTTGGGATCGGAAAGGGACAGAGAACTTGGTTACGGACCACTTATCTAGACTTGAACCATTGGAACATGAGAAGGACAATTTGCCTATAGATGATTCTTTCCCCGATGAGCAACTGTTCGCCATCTTGGGAGAGAATGCTCCATGGTATGCGGATTTTGTGAATTATTTTGTATGTGGGATTCTACCACCGGAGTTCAATTATCAACAGAAGAAGAAGTTCTTTTCCGATCTCAAGAACTACGTGTGGGATGAGCCTTAAATTTTCCGCAAATGTGCGGATAGCATTTACAGAAGGTGTATTCCAGAGGTCGAGGTTCCAAGTATCTTGAGTTGTTGTCATTCCTCATCTTACGAAGGATATGCTAGTGCCTCAAAGACGGTGGCCAAGGTGCTTCAGGCTGGTTTCTATTGGCCTCATATTTTTAGAGATGTCCGAATGTTCGTGCTTGCTTGTGATCCATGTCAAAGAACGGGGAACATCTCTAAGAGGCATGAAATGCCACTCAACACGATGCTAGAAGTAAAGATATTTGATGTTTGGGGAGTTGACTACATGGGACCCTTTCCTTCCTCTTGCAACAATAAGTTCATTCTTGTAGCCGTTGATTATGTCTCTAAATGGGTGGAAGCCATTCCATCCCCAACAAGTGATGCAAAAACCGTAATCAAACTATTCAAGAAGGTGATTTTTCCAAGGTTTGGAATTCCAAGGGTAGTTATTAGTGATGGAGGATCGCACTTCATTTAAAAACAATTTGAAAAACTCCTACTCAAATATAGAGTCACTCATAGGGTTGCTACACCTTACCATCCTCAGACAAGTGGCCAAGTCAAAATTTCCAATCGAGAGATAAAGAGCATTCTAGAGAAGACTGTTTCAAGTTCGAGAAAGGATTGGTCCTTAAGGCTTGATGATGCTCTTTGGGCTTACCGTACGGCTTACAAGACTCCTATCGGGATGACACCCTTTAGACTTATTTACGATAAGCCATGTCACTTACCAGTCGAGCTTGAGGATAAGGCCTTGTGGGCTATTAAGATGCTAAACTTTGATATAAAAGCCGCTGGGGAAAAGAGAATCCTTCAACTTCATGAACTTGATGAGCTAAGATTGGATGCCTATAAGTCCACAAGATCTTACAAGGAGAGAACAAAGAAGTGGCATGATAAGCATATCCTTCATAGAGAATTCCATGAAGGAGAACCGGTGCTACTCTACAACTCGAGGTTGCGGTTATTCCCAGGAAAGCTCAAGTCTAGATGGTCCAGACCATTTAAAGTAATGAAAGTATTTCCATATGGTGCCATCGAGGTTTGGAACCAGGAACATGGAACATTCAAGGTCAATGGACAGAGGCTGAAGCACTACCTTGGAGAACATCCACTTGAACAGAAGGTTGCAATTTCCCTCCTCGATCCAACATCAAAGGTTTGAAAGGACTACGGTCAAGCTTAGGACCATCAATAAGCGCTTCTTGGGAGGCAACCCAAGCTTTCTTCCCCTTCTTAGTTTGTTTTTGAATAATTTAGAAGATTGAGAGAAGAAAGATCACAAATAATGGATTTGCTAAGTGTTTTCAGGTCAAGAAGGGCATGGAAAATGAAGTCAGAAGAGATCATGGGGCCTGCCCCTGATGTCCATCATGGCCATAATGTGGGACCAGAATTGATCACGCCCAGGCCGTGACAAGGGTCACGATCGTGATGAACCAACAGCTGAAAGTCAGACAGTATCATGGCCCACACGGGCGTGACGAGAAGGACCCAGAAGATCAGAACCCATCACGGCCTAGCCGTGATGGAAGTCATGGCCATGATGTGAAGAGTAGAAAGTCAGGAAGGATCACGGCCATGCCGTGATGGTGGTCACGACCGTGATAGGCCAACTCCAAAAGATCCGAATGCGTCACGACCTGGCCGTGACAGGTGTCACGACCGTGACGCAACTTGCTCCAGCTTTTAAAACAAATTTCGTCCTCTCTCTCCCTTTATTATGATACACAAACCTTCTTCTTCCTCTCCTCACCTTATAAAACCTCCATAGCCAACCTCTTAACTCCCACTCCTCCATTCCTTCATCTCCTACTCATCAACGTACCCTTCCCACCATACCCCTCCCAAACCCAAACACAAACCCACCATCTTCCTCTTCATCTTCTCATCTTCTTCCTCTCACAACCTACACCATACTCATTCACCCCAAAAGCTTGAAACTCACCTCTTCCATGACACCCATGCCCAGCCAACACTACTCCCTTGTTCCCTAGACATAAACCAACAAAATCCACAAGCCAAATCCTTCAATTTTGGGCAAAATCAAAAAGTCCAAATTTTGAAACCCTAGCCCCTAAAATCCGAATTGCAGAAAAAGTCCAAGAGGGGATTGTTAATTTTGGTGCTTTGAGACTCATTGAAGAAAATCATGGCAAGCAAGCGTCAAAGGGCAACCGAAGACTCATGCTCTCGTACCAGAGGAAGCAGGAACCTAGGTAACTATTCTGACTCTGACTCTTCTAACTCTGAGACTGATGAACATGGGTATGGAATTGTTTTCAAAGATAATGCTCAACAAGATAGATTCAATATTTTGAAAAATAGGAAGATTATCCAAACAAAATATCTTGATGATGCTTGTATAGACACTCTAGGCCTGACTGTTGACATCAACTGGATGTTGGAAAACATAGGGTGGAGTGAGTTTGCTCGTACCATATACCCTGAATTTGCTGGCCCTACTCTGGAGTTCTTGAGCTCTCTAAATGCGGAAATTCTCCAAGGACCGCATTGCCTTGAGGGAAGGATTACATTCCGTCTCTTCAACCAGGATTTTGTGCTAACCCTAGCTGAATTTAATGAAATTTTTGGTTTACCTATAGCGGGTGACAGGAGATACCCCTTAGGGTTTAGTGCACATAGTTTATGGTCAATAATTGACTATGAAGGCAGTAGTTTTGACCCTCAGACATCCAAGTCCACAACCCTTATTAACCTAAGTATTAGATATATGCATAGGGTCATAGCCAACTCCTTGTTTAGAGAGTGACGGATCCGTCCGCCAGGACGAGGTCATTATACTTTGGGCCATGCTCCACCCTGAGTGCAATGTGAACACGGGGTCTTTTTTGGCTAGGCATCTCTTAAAGGTTGCCAAGAGCTCGAGTGGCACTATTGTCATCGGTGGGGATGATCATGGGGATGATCACCCAGGAGGATGACATGTACTCCATGAAACACCCAAGGCACAGGCATCCAATTCCTCTCCCTAACCCCACACTCTTGGATATAAAAAATCAGGCAAATTAGAAAGTGCCGGTGGGAGAGGTGCCTAAGCCTATTAGGATACAAAGGTCGTTACGTCCGCCACCGCAGGCTAGGCCGTCTGGGCACCCATCTTCTTCCTCTGCAGGTACATCATCCGATGATCCCTATGCGCGGTTCTCGTCCACCTTTGACACTATCCTAGCGAACCAGAAGCGCATCATGGAGGAGCAGCACGAGCAGAGAGCCATGATCCAGCAGCTCTATGACTGGCATCTGAGCCAGCACCCACCACCTCAGTGAGTTGTTTTTATTTTTATCCTCCCTCGGACTTAATTATTTACATTGGGGATAATGTAAGTGTTTATGCTTGGGGTAGGGGTATTATTTTTGCATTCTTGCATGTTGCATTCATTTAGGGTTAGTTTTACATAATCATATGTTTTGCATGATCACATGATTAGATTGCCCCTTGCTTAGAGTATGCATCCAATTGTGAGAAACTTTGTGCCAAATAAATCGAGACAGTGAATTTTTGAACCCAATTTATGTATTCTTGTGATAGGCTAAAAATAAAAATGCTTGAGATGATCTTATGATAGTTGATAATTAGCATGTGGTCCCTTAGATTTATATTTCTCATTGATTTTGAACTACTAAATGTGAGATATTTGAGCCAAAAAGGGGTACTCACCAAATCTACCCCATTCTTTGAGATTGAGTGTTTTATTCCTCTTGGATTGTATTCTCTAGAACTTGACTTGAAACCGTTTTGAAACTTAAAAATTTTTGAAAACATATTTGAAAATGATTGAGGCACTAGGTATTTTTCCGGCCTTATGAGCTTTGACTGATTAAATGCTAACCCTTAGTCACCAAATTTTGAGCCTAATAGAATAAAATGCTTTTCTTGGTATCTTGATTTATTTTAATGAACGATGCTTGGTATGACACCTTTTAAAGTATTGCAAAAGGGAAAAAAGGTGGTTGGAAAATTAAATTGTGGGGTGAAAAGTTAGAAAATAAAATATTTCTCTTAAGTTGAAAATCTCCCCTTCTCCAAATAAATATATAAAAAAAAAAGAGATGGAAAAAGGGATGAGAAGAAGAAAGGGAGAAATAAAAAGAAAAAAAAATAAAAAGGGAAAGAAAAGTGCAAGAGTGTTTAAAGCCTAAAAAAAATGTATTTTAGGAGGTGGTCATGCTTTGCATTGTTGATATTTTGCTAGCCTTCTTGAATTTCCTTTTCTTGGTTTACCCACCTAACAATGAATCCCTCGGCCCCATTACAATGATCTCATGGATCAGTTGATCGGAGCTTGTGTTTTCTCGAAGATAGATTTGAGGTCATGGTACCATCAGATTCGAGTTAAGTCTGAGGACATCCCAAAGATAGCGTTTAGGATGCGTTATAGTCATTGTGAGTACTTGGTTATGCCCTTTGGTGTGACCAATGCCCCTGTGTTCATGGACTACATGAACAAGACCTTTCACCCTTACTTGGATAAGTTTGTGGTGGTCTTTATAGATGACATCTTAGTGTACTCTAAGACTAAGGAGGAACATGAGGAGCACTTGAGGGTTGTCTTGCAGACCCTTAAGGAGAAGCAGTTGTATGTCAAGATGTCTAAGTACGAGTTTTGGTTAGAAGAGGTTAGTTTCTTAGGTAACGTAATCTCAAAAGGTGGGATAGCCGTGGACCCGGCTAAGGTTGAGACGGTGCTCCAATGGGAAGCGCCAAAGTCAATGACCGAGATTAGGATTTTCTTGGGTTTATCAAGGTATTATAGGCAATTTATAGAGGGTTTCTCTAAGTTAGCCTTGCCCTTAACTCGTCTCACCAAAAAGGGACAGTTGTTTGTGTGGGACTCTAGGTGTGAAGAGAATTTCCAAACCCTTAAGAATAGGTTGACATCGGCATCAGTTTTAGTGTTGCCCGATCCTAGTAAACCTTTCGTAGTGTATTACGATGCATCGAAGCAAGGTTTAGGTGGAGTGTTGATGCAAGATGGTAAGGTAGTAGCTTATGCTTCTAGGCAGTTGAAAACCCATGAGAAGAACTACCCTACCCATGACCTAGAATTAGAAGCTGTGGTATTTGCCTTAAAGATCTGAAGGCATTACCTGTATGGAGCGAAGTTTGAGGTCTTTAGTGATCATAAAAGTCTGAAGTATCTCTTTGATCAAGAGGAGCTAAATATAAGGCAGCGTAGGTGGATGGAGTTTTTAAAGGATTATGAGTTTGATCTAACCTACCACCCAGGAAAGGCCAATGTAGTGGACGATGCCTTAAGTAGAAAAACCTTGCACGTCTCCGCTTTTATGGTTAGGGAGATAGATCTAATTGAGGAGTTTTGAGACCTGAGTTTAGCTTGGGAAGTTACCCCTAAGAGCATTAGGCTTGGAACCTTGAAGGTTACCAACAATTTGATGGATCAGGTTAGAGAGGGTCAGAAGTTAGACCGGTATCTCTTAGACCAGCGTGAGTTGCTTGCGCAGGGTAGAGGCCTTAGTTTTAAGGAAGGAAGCGATGGAGTCTTGAGATTCAAAGATAGAGTCAATATACCAGACATCCCGGAGCTTAGAAAGTTGATCCTTAAAGAAGGACATAGGAGTGGACTGAGTGTGCACCCAGGTACCACTAAGATGTATCAGGATCTTAAGAGGATGTTTTAATGGCCTAGGATGAAGAAAGAGGTGGCTGAGTTTGTGTACGCGTGTTTAGTATGCCAAAAGGCTAAGATAGAACACCAAAAACCACCAGGTAAGTTACAACCGTTAAGTATCCTAGAATGGAAATGGGATAGTATTTCCATGGATTTTGTGTCTGGACTCCCTAGGACTCCAGTCAGTTTTGAAGCTATATGGGTTGTTGTGGATAGACTGACTAAGTCCACCCATTTCTTCCCGATGAACATGGAACACTCTTTGGAAAAGTTGGCTAAGATGTATATCAAGGAGATAGTTAGGCTACATGGTGTACCTTCTAGCATAGTTTCAGATAGAGACCCGAGGTTTACCTCTAGGTTTTGGGACGGTTTTCAAGAGGCGCTAGGAACCAAGCTTAGGCTAAGTTCAGCTTATCACCCTCAGACTGACGGTCAGACTAAGAGAACCATCAAATCCTTAGAGGACTTGCTTAGAGCTTGTGTGTTAGAACAGTCTGGTAGTTGGGACAAGTTTTTGCCCCTGATAAAGTTTACCTACAACAATAGTTTCCATTCCAGTATTGGGATGAAACCTTATGAAGATCATTATGGGAGGATATGTAGGACACCCTTGTGTTGGAGTGAACCTGGTGATAGTGTTGTACTAGGACCTGAAGTGGTGCAAGAAACCACTGAAAAAGTGAGGATGATTCAGGAAAATATGAAAGTGGCACAAAGTAGGCAGAAGAGCTACCATGACAAAAGAAGGAAGGCGCTCGAATTCCAGGAAAGCGATCATGTATTCTTGAGAGTTACTCCAACGACTAGGGTTGGTAGAGTGATGAAAGCGAAGAAACTTACTCCTAGATTCATTGGTCCTTACCAAATCCTAAAAAGAGTTAGCGAGTCGCCTACCAAATAGACCTACCACCGTTCTTATCCAACCTGCATAGTGTCTTCCATGTGTCCCAACTCAGAAAGTATGTTCATGACCCTAGTCACGTGATAGTCCCCGATACCATATAGTTAAAAGAGAACTTGACTTTTGAGGTGTTACCCCTTCAAGTCAAGGATAGGAGGGTGAAGCAGCTAAGAGGCAAGGAAATTTCTTTGGTCAAAGTCATTTGGAGTGGGGCTACTGAGGAAAGTGCGACGTGGGAGCTGGAAAGCAAGATGATGGAGTCGTACCCACAACTTCTCAACCGAGGTGAGTAGAAATTTCGAGGACAAAATTTTTGTAAGGGGGGTAGAATTGTAACACCCTGAATTCCAGCATACGTTAATAAATGTTAATGTGTTAGACTTAGCTTATATATGCTTGTTATGCTTGTTCTTGATGTCTAACTTCATGTTGGGAAAGTTTAGTCTTAGGAAGGTTCAATTGTCTTAGAGTCCTAGTAACCTGTTTCACCGTTTTGGCCATATCTTGAGTTCTAGATGTCCGATCGAGATGATCTTGGTGGAGTTGGAAAGCTACAAAAATTATATACAAATCTTATTTCATGTGTTTTGGCCATATTCGACTGTTTCGGTCTCGTCCCGCGAGACTTTGCCCGCCTCGCGAAAAACCAAAATTCAACTTTGCGCTTTCGGGTTCGCCTCGCGAATCCAAGTGACAGAAATTGGTTCTCTGGCTAGTCCCGCGAATGGGAGTTCGCCCCGCGAATACGTACAGAACCAGAAAACGAGATTTAGTTTCTTTTTAAGCCCAAAACACATTCGAACCCATTTTTAACCCCTAAAACACGATCTAAACCCTAGTCTATCACGTCCCAACACTCAGAGCAACCTCCCTTCTCTTTTTCTCTCAATTTCTATCAACCGTCTCTAGAAAACTCTCTCCAGGGGACCCGTTCTTGCTTCGTTCTTCACCATTCGTTGATAGGAGAACATCGTTGCAAAGACGTGATCATCGTATTCGCTGTTTAAACCTTCAAACAAGGTAAGATTCGTACACCTCGTCCCCCTAGTTCTTTCCCTTTTGATTTATCCCCCTAGTTCTTGAGGTCGTAGATTAGTGCTTGTGAGATGAGACCCTAGAGGACCCTCTTTCTTCTTTTGAAACACGAACCTCATACCAGGTATGGGAGAAGAATAGTGTATACACTAGGTGATCAGCCTCTGGCTCATCTAGTTTCACTACAAAAAAAGGTTGTTTAGCGACCGAAAATAGTGACCGAATTTTTCGGTCGCTTTTTGCGACCGAACTGGCGACCGATTGTAGGATCTACATGAAGTAGTGATTAGAGATAATACTGCGATCGAAATTGCGACCGAAATAGAGCGTAGCAGGGTTATCGGTCGTTATTTCCGTCGCTAAATAAAGGAACTTAAAAGTCAGTAATTTTATCCCTTCTTAGCGACCGAAATAGCGACCGAATTAAATGCAACGGTTGAAAGTCAGAAATTTTATGTATTATTAGCGACCGAAATAGCGACCGAATTAAATGCAACGGTTAAATTTTATTTACATTTGCGACCGATTTGAATTCGGTCTCTAAACGGCGCGTAAAAAAATTAAAATCGCGCGTGTTAGCGATCGATTGAATACTCCGTCGCTAAATTTATGAATTCAAATTTCAAATTAACTCATCCCGCGACCGAATTTAGTGACCGATTTTTATTTAAGTGATTGGCGACCGATTTAGCGACCGAGTATTTCGGTCGCCAAATTATAAATCCATAAAATCGTGAAATCTTTCCCTTCTTTCTCATTTCTGCCTTCTCTTCCTTCCTCCCTCACCCATCTTCGATCTTCTCCCTCGCGTTCAGGCCGCCACCACCGTACAGTGGGCACCGCCACCACCGCCGTCTCCGGTAAGCCTCCGTCCTCCTCCTCCTCTTCTTCCATCTCTTCCCTCTTCCTCTCCTCTCTTCCTTTCCCCTCTTCCTGCTCTGTTTTTAATCCCCCCCCCCCTCTGTTTCAGGCCACCATACTCCGCCCCCTCTGTTTCAGGCCGCCATACGCAGCTCTCCGGTCACCACGCACGCGCAGAGCTCCTCCTACCCTCTTCTCTCCTCATTTTATGCATTCCCTGCTCTGCCTTGAGGTAACCATGCATGGACTCTCTATGTATCATTTTTTATTTTGCTTCATTGTTTCATTGCTTGCTTTATTGCTTACTACTGAGAAGAGCTACTTGTGTATTTCATGTGAGTTGTGAGTTGTGATATAGGTGACTGTGATTGAGTAGAACACCTTACCATTGTTTCTAATGTAAGTTGTGATTAATCTTGATGTAAATTCCTATTTAAAAATTACTGTGGTTTTCAATTTTCATTCATATATTTATATCATGTAATGAATATTAAGATACATATAATAGATGTCATTATATGAGATGTGAGATTTGTTTAAAATAAGAAACCAAGTATATGATAAAGATTGCTTGTAGAAAGTAAGATTAATTGTGTGGAGAGCAATTAGTTTTGCTTTGAGTGCAATCAGGTTTTGGTTTTAATCCATTTTATGTTGATTATAGAATGGACCGTTAAGTGTAATGATGTATCGGGTTATTAGAACACTTCTTGTACTCTTATGTACACGACTTGCTTGTTTATAAAAAAAAATTATGGTGGTTAGTGGTTACTTGTCAAGTTTAATTCTTATGGGTTATAAATACTTGTTTGGGGGAATTGGTAAAGGTATATGAAGGGGTGACATTAATTGAGATGTGTTGTAGAGATGTAGAGATAATGGCAAGAAATTGTGGATAAAAGAGATTAAGACTGATATTACAGACATTAATTTGTAATTAATCTTGTTAATAGATTCATATCTTATATTTAATACTGAGATTTGTGGAAGATATGTTTTGATATGAGATATGTGAGATTTGTTTGAACTAGAAAATTAAGAATATGATACGGGTTGCTTAAGAGATGGTAAAATTACAGGGAGAGCAAAGAGTTTTGACAGGAGAGTAAGTGTGGCTACTTTGCCAATTACGTTTTTTTTTTGTTGGATTTGTCAAGTAAAGTTTTGTGATTTATAAATTTTAATATTTGTATTGGGAAATTGGTAGAGTGAGAATGAGTGTGAAGATCAAGGTTTTAAATTGTGGAGTGCATCACGTGATGCGGCCGCAACATCTCGGTTGCGGTGGCCACTGAAACCGCATCGGACCGTGATTGCGGACTGCATCGACCACAATCTGTTTATCTTTCCATATCTTGGCTGAATTTATGTCTTTGAATATCTCACAATAGTATGATCTATAGCCTCTGTGATGCAGCTGTTTACTTGAATAATATCATATCGTATTGTACGTGTATGCGTTCTGATTGTATTGTATTTTGATTTGTTTGGAATCCATGAATTTGTTGGTTCTTGTCTGAATCTGTTTCAAAAATTTCAAAAGAGGGTTTTAGGGATTTCAAGTTCTTGTTCACTTCTTTGTAAACAAAAAAATATTCTTTGTTGGAGTATGAAATGATCTAAAAACATTATTGTAGCCTGTAATTCCAAGAGAGCTTTTCACTCATTTTGAATCGGATTCATTTGGTAATTCTACTTATCTCTTTTCTGTTTGATGATGTAAATTTATTGAAGGCTGGTACTTATATCTGAGCATGTTCATACATTTGGATTGCTATGAAGAATAGTTTATTCTCTTTAACATAAAAATCTTTCAATAACAATGAATCAATGTAATTAGAATAATTTGATATGTATTTATTGATAACTTGTTTGGAAATGATTATGGAATCATATTTGTATATATTTACATTATAAGAATTGGAATGAATTGATAAAGTGTTATTAGTTCGTAAATGGCATGACTTTGTTGTTGTTAATATTCATTTACTAATTTAAAGTCCATGAGCTTAATTAGAAAGTCTCTTCTTGAAGCCAACAAAAGCGAGTCTCTTAGATAATGAAGGATTAAGTATAGGGTTAGATAAAATGAAGGGCTAGGCACAGTTTACCAGGCACATGCATGACGTGCCGTCATCATTAAAACATTATTCACATTAGAAAGCAGCTTTGTACACAATATTATGAAAACAACTCTGGTTTTTTACTCATTTGTTTTATTAGGAAATGGAGCTTTCCAGAAATAGTTGTTGATGACCATCCTTACTAGGTTATCTAGGCACTTCCGGTAGGAAAAGTCCTCTCTATGACCATCCTTCAAAACGACGTAAAAGCATCTGCTTTCCTGAAAACTACTATGTTTGCTAATACGTAAAGTTGCATGTGAAGTTGCATTTCTTTGTTCTATTTTAACATGATAGTATGCTACATGGATCTTTCCATCTTTTCTTATTATCACTTGATGAAGTTTAGACATATGACTTGTTTTCCTTATCGTTTTATCAGAAAATGGACCGGACTAAATGTTTTGAGACAGCCATCCATATAGACCAGTGCAAGATCTCATCAACTTAAGAATAACGATTGGATTCACGTAATGATGGTTAAGGCATAAACTAATCATTTACTAAATTGTTCTTGTGTATTTGCAGGATTTGATTTCAATCCCGCGATCATTCTACCGTCGTTGGGGACAACAAATACCGCGTGTTGTGACTATTGAAGACAAAAACGGAAATCTGTTCAATGGGAATATAGTAATCCATGAGGATCGCCCATATTTTGCAACTGATACAAATGGTATCAGGGAGTTGTATTTGTTGTCCACTGGTGCATTGGCAAAGTTTAAGTACCTTGGGGGTTCTCGTTTCTACATGTTCATCCCTTTGGAAGATTGATGAGTTTTGATATTTTGATTAGTACTTATTGACTGTGATGTATTTTTATGTTTTGATCGTTAATTAATACTTATTAAACATTTTTTTATAAACCATTATTAAACTTGCGTTAATTAATGTATATGTTTTCTTGATCATATTGACTGTGGTGTTTTGGATCGTTAGTACATCATATTTATGTTTTCTATTTATTTAAAAAAAATATTGGTGTATTTTGTTTATATCAGAAATTAAAAATCAATGGGGTAATAGTTGAAAAACCATATTTGGTCGGCAGGATCGTTACAGGAAAAAAAATCAAAATTTTGCGACCGAAATAGCGACCGAATATCGGTCACCAAATTAGGCGAGCTGGGTATGCGACCAACTATACGGCGACCGAAATATATACTTTTGCAACCGAAATATCGGTCGCAGATTTGCGACCGAAATATATGTTCGGTCGCTAAACATTTAGCGACCAGGGTTTCTGCTACCCCCTTAATTCGGTCGCTAATTCGGTCGCTATACAGTTTAGCAACCGAATTATCATGTTTAGCGACCGAAATATTCGGTCGCTAAATAGGTTTTTTTTGTAGTGTTTTATGACTAGTATGACCGTGGTTTTGTGCTAATTATATCTCATTTTCACCCAAATTAGACTTGATTGCCTTTAAGCAACATTTTGAGTCGTTTAAGCAATTTTAGGTTAATTTAGCTGATTTAGAGTCAAATAAAGCACTTACTGCTATTTCTTGTTTTCAGGTAATAAAGAGAAGCAGTTCTGGAGTTTTTCGCCCCGCGAGAGGCTACTCGCCTCGCGAACCTGAAGCCTGACTGTGCAAAAAATGTCATCTTCTCTGCCTCGCTCCGCGAAACAATGTCTCGCCCCGCGAGAAATCCAACCCTGAAGGACAGAGATCATCACGGCTTACCCGTGTTGAAGGTCACGGCTGTGACAGTTTGGAATTTGAAGAGTCTCGCCTCGCGAATGGTAAGCTCGCCTCGCAAGAAAGCCAAACAATGAAGACTGTTCATAATATTCGCCTCGCGAAGGTATGCTCGCCTCGCGAGAGAGCGGAATCCAGAATCTGTATTTAACTCTGTTTTAGGTCAGAACTGAGTTTATCATCTTCTCTTCTTCTCTTTAGTTTAGACGGCTACGAAATTAGGTGTAGGTTTATGTTTGTAATGGAGAACTAGTCTCCTTGATTAATCTACTGTAATCGGGTTCCGCCTTCACTTGAGGTTTTGTAATTTCTGAACTTTATGCTATTCTCTTTCAATACTTGTTTTATATGTTCTGTTTGCTTAATTCAGAATCGTATAGAATAGGTGTTGATTTATTTCGATGATTGTGTGTTCCTATACTTAATCGCGTTTGCTTAATTCACGTGTGTTCGTTCATGTTCTCTTAGTTCATGAGTGCTTCACCCCGTTTGCTTAATTCGGGAATAGGAACATATGTCACGTAGCATTGGTTTCGCTTGTTAATTGATGCTACAATCGAAAAGGGTTTAGAATCTTCTTAGGGCATGGAATTATATAAATCGATGATAGTGGGAAACCGAGAACAGTAGGTTGATCGTTTTTAACTATTTGATAGTTATTTTATTTGCTTTATTTTTATTGCTCTGTTTTTTGCTTTGTTTTCCAATTGAATTTCAATCCACCCCCCCCCCCCCCCCCACCCCACCCAAAAAAAAAAACTGATTTTGTGTTAATAACAACCCGAGAGTCCTTGTGAGACGATACTCGAGTTGTCGCTCCGTATCTACATGTTTTTGTAAACCGCTCGCTTTTTGGCGCGTGTGCGACAGCGCGTTCACTAGGCTAGGGAGTAGCGTAAGATGAGGGGTTCCCATAGCCTCGTTTATTGTTGTTATAATGTATTGATGCCATGATCTGCCTGGTTGTATGACTGAACTGTTTATATGTTTAATTGGATTAATTGGTATGCCTATTTGTTATAATTGTTGAGTTGTTCATGATGTGGCATGCCTATTGAATTGTCTTATGCCATGAGTTTTGGTTGAATTGGTATAAATACCCATGATTATGAATGTTGTTGTTATGACATGGATTATGTTGATCACATTGACTGGATATGCTGTTGATGATGATGTTACCATTATGTTGAATATGTTAATAGGACCCTAATCAGATTTAATTAGGACTCTTAGTTAACATAGGAATTAAGGGATTAATTCCCCAAAGCTTCATAAAACATGAACTGTGTTAGTGAGGGGTGAGGTTTCATGCCGAATGTTTTAGTTAAGACCCTAGGATCTGATTTGAGAGAATTAGGGAGCCTAAACTCCAAGAACACGTTGAATTCTGCCCAGAACAGTATGGCCCTGCCCAAGAGCACGGTCGTGCTGAACAGGGAGCACGACCGTGTTCCCAGTTAACTTCTGGAAAATAGGCCGTGCATTAAGCACGACCGTGCAGGATAGTGAGCACGACCATGCTCCACTTAAGTGGCAGCACGACCGTGCTGGGGGTTTAGTACACCCGTGCTTCCCCCTACTGGTCAGAACTTAAGATTAATGAATTAAAGGGTTTCTTACCCCAATTATCCCCAGATGATGTAATAATACACTAATCAAATGATAACAAGTTAGATAACTTAATTAAAGATTAATTAAGATAACAAAGACTGATATACTAGTTAAGCTTGTACCCGATGGGTTACCGCACGTTGTCACGCTTTGGTGTTTTTTGGTCAAAGTGCTATCGATGCTTTTTGGTTGAGATGTTGTTATGTTGGACCTTGGTGCTTTTTGGTCAAGGGGGGCTTGACCCCATGGTTTGGGTCTAAGGTGTTCGTGTTGATGTTGGTGATAAGTCTTGGGTGCTTTTAGGCTCAAGCAAAGGAGGTTGTTGCCTTATGTGTTGTTGTGCCATTTGCATTGGACTTGATGTTGATGGGGATGTTCAACATAGGGGAGGTCGTCCTAGTTATGATGATCTGGCCTAAGTCCAGGGTGGTTCACCCATGATTTGGTGAATTGTGCGTCCCCGAGGTGGCGTATCCAGTTATGATAAATTGGTTATCCAAGGGGTTCCTCCATGGTTTGGGAACTGCTGGTGTTGGTGCTTTTTGGCCAATACGGATATGTAACTCCGAAGTTAACTTCCTGAGTTAGTTGGATCCACATGCTTGGATGAAGTAGTGGAGTAGGGTTGTGTTGCACTACATAGCATATGCTGGATGATTAACATGTTGTTATGATATTATATAATGACGTATATATATTGTATATTGTGAAATTGCTATGCCATGCTATAATGTATGTTCATATGATCCCATATTCCCATACCGTTGTGTTTACATAATTTCTTACTCCTTGTTTTCCTATTTCTGTTGTTGCATGTATTTCCTTATGTAGAGGACAGTGAGCAGCCAGCGGAGGAGTGACTCTGAGGAGCCGCGACTCTAGTAAGAATGCTTAGTTATAGTTGTTAGTTTTGTTAGTTATTCAATTTGTTTTCGTGATGTATCCGGATTTTTGGTTATGCCAGCTCTGTATGTAACATCGGGGTTGGGTTTTTTCTTTATCTGTCTTGTTTATGTTTCATTTTTTTAAAAACTATGTTATTTCCGCATTGTTTTCATTGAGATGTGAAACCTTTTTATCCAAGTTTTTATTTTAATCAAATAAATGCATATTTTATAATTACCTCTTTTAAGTAAATGTTTTATATTAACAGGGTAAAAATGTGTCACAGTTGCCAAAAGGAATTTAGTACTCCTTCAATATCCTAGACCCTAAACCCTATAGTAATATTGGAAAACAGACCATGTGCGAACATAGCAAGGGTCTCCGGTGGCGCTGCACGGTTGCGGTTGTAGTCAAACTCACTAGAGCCGTAGTTGCTACATTGTCAATTTTTCAAGTTTTGGTCTAAAACCTCCCAACCAACCGATTTGTATGTCCCTAATGCAACACCAATAACTTCACCAAAAAGTTATTAACAACAACAAAAGTGTCTTTAAGAGCATATATGTAATACATAAAAGTGTCACAGGGGAGCCCCTATGAGCTTCCCTTACAATTGCAGTAAAAAATGAATCGTTTATTTGCTTATAGTGAGTTTGATTTTGAGAGTAGTTCAATTGATAAAGTAAACAAAAAGAAGTCTAAAAATTTGTTATTTATTTGACTGCAAAATTAAAATCCCTCGAGCAATCGGCAGGGAAACATATCGACAACCAGATCTTTGAGTTCCGGTTTTCCTTTTATGCAAATGAATGAAAGCAAATTAAGG
This sequence comes from Sophora flavescens, assembly GCA_030762895.1. Taxonomy (NCBI): domain Eukaryota; kingdom Viridiplantae; phylum Streptophyta; class Magnoliopsida; order Fabales; family Fabaceae; genus Sophora; species Sophora flavescens. The sequence continues at coordinate 167,188,095 of CM061064.1, read as the reverse complement.
TGAAGCGAAAAGAGTACTAAATGGATGTTAAGGAATTAACAATTTATTATAAGAATTTAATCTTTATTGGCTTAATTATACTTTTGGTCCCGATGTATCACGATTGTGCAATTTTGGTCCCCTGGTTTCAATTGCGACGTTTAAATCCACAGGTACTATGATTGTGCAATTTTAGTCCACCGGGTTCTAATTACGTTAATTGGGTCCCTTAGATATCACAGTTGTTCAATTTTGGTCCCTCGGATATTACGATTGTGTAATTTTTAACGCAAGTAGCCTGCGTGCCACATGTGGGACTGATATGACACTTAGTGAGGCCAGTACTTATATGACATTCATATGTGGCACTATTGGCATCTCACACACTTTAATGGTCACATGTACGGTCCAATGTTTCTATGCAAATAACATTTTTGGAGACCGGTTCCACATATGTGTACCACGTATGCGGTACAATCTTAATACCTGGGGGGACCTAATTGACTCAATTGGAACCTCGGAAATCAAAAGTGCAATAAAGTCATCTTTATTTTATTAAAACAATTTCACTTTTAACAAAATTTTAATAATTTTCATTTATTTTAAAAAATAAAAAATTCACATTTTTCTATCAACTCTCTTACGGTTAGAGGTATTCATGAGTCGGTTTGGTTAATTTACATAAAAAATTCAAATCAATTAAAATCAATTTGTTCAGTTCGGATTTTCAGTTTTTTTTAGAAAATTCAAGAACGACTTGATTCGATTTGTTTTGAACTTAAAAATATATTAAAATATTTATAAATATTAAATATTAAACTATTAATAAATTTCAAATAACATAGTGTATATGAAAATATATATATATATATATATATATATATATATATATATATTAAAATATAATAAATAATATAATATTAAAATATTGAAACATATATAAAAATTAAAATATAATAATGAATTTTATTTGATACGATTTGATTTCAAAAGCATGGACTCGCTTACCAAACAATTCAATTGATTGATTCAAATTTTTGGATTTATTAAATTGCTGTGAACCAATGCGCATCATTGCTCACAACTCCACCCTTCCTCTCTCTCTCTCCTCTCACATATGTGGTTTGTTACTCTCTACCATTTCAACCGCTCTGGACAATGAAATGAATCAAATAAAGAGTATACATGTCCAACAAACGAATAACCATTTACGACAAAAAAAGATTAGTTGTCACTTGGTACCGTGGTTTCTAACACCTAAGATAAAATGTGATGACATTAACAAACAACGGTAGCATTAACTTGCTAAGGGTTGGAAAGTGGAAGGACTTATTTAGCTCAGGGACTATATTCAAAATTTAAGTAAACTTCATTTGCATTGTAAAATTGTTCATCTTCCGTGATATGGAGCTTTGTGTTGGAGGTCTCATATCATCTACCTCAAATTTTGGGGTGTGATTTATATAGATGTTGAACAACTCTACTTACACTAGTGCAGAAAAGGGATTCTACATCGGAGTTTACACATCGGTTTAATAGAAACCGATGTGTAAAACGAGGCGGTGGCATTTTTGAAATTAAAACCAAAGTATTACACATCGGTTTAGAGAATAACCGATGTGTAAAACACTTCCACATCGGTTATTTCTAACCGATGTTTAAAATTAAAATAAAAAAAATTTAAAGTCAGAATTTTAACATTCAACATCGGTTCTCAATGAACCGATGTGTAAAATTGTGATTAACAACATCAGTTTCTTGATAACCGATGTATAAAATTATAAATAAAAAAATAGAAATTAAAATTTTACTTTTACACATCGGTTTTAAATAACCGATGTATAAAATTTTTAAAAAAAAATTGGGAATTAAAAGTTTAAGGTTTACACATTGGTTTCAGGATAACTGATGTGTATAATATGGTTAACCACATCGGTTTATGGCATAACCGATATGTAATATTGCCAATTTTTATTCTGTTCCGTGCGCTATCCCTCCATTCTTCAGTTTCGAGTTTTGCTGAACCCTAAAACAGAAAACACCCTTTGCTCAGTTCATTCCTCACCCTGTGCTTTACCTTTGCGTTTGGATCCTCGCCCTCACCTCGCTCTGTCCGTTTGCCGCCATTGCTTCATTCTCTGGTGAGTGCTTCCTCCATTTTACTTTGCTTCACTTTCCCTTCACCTTGCTTCATTCTCCAGTATTCACTTTGTTCAGTTTGTTGTTGTGGTTCATTCACTGATGTGTATGGGTAATGGATTTTGCTGTTGTTGGAGCTGGATGGTTATGTTTTGTTATTTTATTAGCATCACTGTTATGTTGTTTTTTTTTTTTTTCTACCAAGATTGCACGGTACTCATCTCCTCTCGCTAACGCTGCCTGCCCTCCGCCGCCTCCGCTTCTCGCTTCTCCCTCCCATCTCTGTCTCTCATGGATTGAAATGTATTTTTCTTTTACTTTTTTGTTTATAGTTCTATCTCTGTCTCCTAATGTATGATATGGTTGTGGTGATGTGGGGTTTCGGAAGAAAGGGATAGAGCTTCTTTTGAAGATCTTTGTGAAGGTTTTTCTTTGGGTCTTGGGGAAGATATAGATAGGGAAGGTCTTAGAAAGACATCATTTGGAGTTCCCAGGTCCTTTTTCCCTTTTTCCCTTTACTGGTTGTTCTGTCATGGCCGTGACCACCATCACGGCTAGGCCGTGATCAGTTCTGCCTGTGAGGGTCTAGTTCAGTTGGCATGTCACGGCCGTGATGGCCATCACGGCCAGGCCGTGACAGGTTCTGCCTTGGAGGGTACATTACTGGTTGTCTGTCACGGCCGTGACCACCATCACGGCTAGGCCGTGATCAGTTCTGCCTGTGAGGGTCTGGTTCAGTTGGCATGTCACGGCCGTGATGGCCATCACGGCCAGGCCGTGACAGGTTCTGCCTTGGAGGTTGCTTTACTGGTTGGTCTGTCACGGCCGTGACCACCATCAAGTTTGATATTACCATCAAGTTTGGCATATTATATGTTTACATTGATATTTATAAGTTATGTTTATGTACGTTGATCGATATTTATAAGTTATGTTTGATATTTATCCTGACATACTAACAAGTTTTTTTTTTTGTTTTGTGTTTAAACAGGTATACATGGCTGATCATGAGGATATACCTCCTTCATGCAGCGGGTCAGAGACCCCGTCTACCGGTAGAAAGGGTAGAGTGCCACACGGATGAGGCATTTGACTGCCAACCGTGGGTCAAATCAAAGGATAAGAGTAGATTTTGATGATAACCTCAAACCTATTGGGCCAATGGAAGATCAGTTTACCAGTTTTGTGGCGACCCTTGCTAGGAACAGGCCTAGTATACTCATTGATAGGTGGAGAGATGTACCGGCGGACGTGAAGGAGCAGATATGGGAGAGTATTCTGGTATCTATACTTCTACGTCCTGTGTTTGTCTGTATCTACTTTATTTTTATCTTAATAATATCATACAATAATTCGTTGATTCTTTTGGTCTTAATGTAGTTGACATTTGACATACCAGGATACATACGCTATGAAGAAGCGTTTCTTTGAAGTATCTTTGGAGAGCGTTGGAGGGGTTTTAAGGCCGACACAGGCAGATACTATATATTCGATCCAAAAAGTAAAAAGAACCCACTTGAGGTGTATCCGTTTCTTGACAAGGCGACGTGGGATCGCTTTGTTCAGAGCCGACGTGATCCCAGCTTTCAGGTTAACTTATTTGATTTGTCTCTAAATTTATGTAATTGCATTAATTTCATTTACTTATGTAATTTAATTGTCTTTTATTTATAACAGGAGAAGAGGAAAAAGGGGCAGGAAAACCAAAGCAAGAATGTCTACCCCCATGTCATGTCTCGTGGGGGATATAAAAAGCTTGTTAAGAAAATGGTTGAAGAGGAAAAGAAAGCACGTCAGCAGGCAGCATCTCAGGCGGATCCTAATGCTGAAAATCTTCCAGAGGTTGTTGATCCACCTCCACCCCCACGCCATCGTTCATGGAAGAGGGGCCGACAAAGAAAAACGGGACAATATACATCCGAGGAGGCCCGTCAAGTAGCTGAGAGGATTGTAAGTATAGTTTGTTGTAATTGTCATTTTAAGATTGTTACCGAATTGTAATGTGACCTGATATTTTTATGTGATAGGATGCCTTGGATGATCAGCTAACCCAAGGAACCTTTGTTCCTAGAGGACGCAATGATATCTTATCTATCGCCATCAGAAACCAGACCACCCGGCCGTGTCATTGGTGTTGGATGGGGAGTCGGCATTCGCCAATACCATGGTTCATCTTCACACCAATGCCACAGGGATTCGGTTGCGAGATAGAGCACAACTAAAACAGGAGATTGCAGGCTGAGAGCTCGACAGGAGATGGCCTAGCGGTTTGCCCAACAGATGGCAATATTTACTTCTTTGTCCCAGCAGAGATGACAGCGGTGTCCAACCCTCTGTCCATGTGAGCACTAAGGGCTCATGTGATCCTCCTCATCATCCCGAAAATGATGATGATGGTGATCTTCTTCTTCTTCTGCCGATGATGATGATGATGATGATGACGCACGATAGGTGTGAGTGTATGTTGATGATCATCATCATCATCGCCGCTTAGTGGCATTGGGTAGGGCATATAATAAGTTAGGTAATATCATACACCATCGGTTATTACCGGATGATCATCCGAGGGTGTCTGTTGAGATTATTCGAGATGTTGATGCTCGAGTCCCCGTGCCCACTGAGGAGGTTCAAACAGTGGGTCGGGCCCCCGGTAACTTCATCCTCTGGCCAAGAAGACTGGTCAACTTTCTTGTTGCATCTGAGATATTCGGTTAGTTGTGTTTTTCTATATTCATAGTTGAAATATATTTATTATTGTTTAAAGATAATGCTTTATTTGTATTTGTTATATGATGTTGGAAATTATATTGTGCCTAAAAGGTCGGATCTAGGAAGACCAGAGATGTCTGCTCCTGCCAAGGTATTCATTTGACCATTTAGTTAATAACGAATTAAATAACTTAATTATCCGTGATTACTAATATATATCTATGTTGTTTAGGGGATCGACAAAGGGGCACCTGGCCATGGTGATGTTTTTAAAGTTCTGGCTATACAGGTTGTCACCATGGAGGATGATGCAGCCTTGGTAACGTTGGCACATGATGCCAGCCCTGGTGAACTGTATATACCAAAGAAGGAACTTATGGAGATGGCACTCAATAAAGAAATGGCCAGTTCTGCACACATATCGTTTTGGTGCACGTAAGTACATTTTATTTATAAGTTAAGTACGTAATTAATTTTTAAATACAATGATAATTAACATGTTTTTCCAATATATTAGGTATCTGCATCGTATGTTAGTCGATCAGGGTAACCTCGCCCTTTATGGGTTCATTGACCCCATGTTCATTCAGGGTGATGTTCTCGTAGCATCGGAAGACCTTGGTCACTACCATACGTGATATACTTGCCCGAGACGATCATCAATTCTATCTTGCGCCTTATCTCAATAAGTAAGTACCGGTTATTTAAGTATAAATATATATGACTTAGTCACTAACTGTTCCGCAAATACAGCCGGCATTGGCAACTGTTGCTCTTGTACCCAAGAATGAACGTCGTGGTCTTCTTACGCTCATTGGGAAATAAGCCGCGAATGAATCAAGAGCGATCATCGAAACGTAAGCGTTAAAATACTTTATAATCAGTAATGCAGTTGTTTTAATTATCTGAAATCTATTATATATACTTTAATTAATATTTTTGTCATGATAGGTCTATTAATGCATCCCACATGTTGCGTGGTGAAAGGCGTACTCGGGCTATCAGATGGATTATTCCCAGCGTAAGATATTTATTAGTTCAAATGCATCAAATGCAGTGGGTACAATAATTGATTTCTATTTTATTTAATTCCTCATATTCTAATTGGGTTTCATTTGTACGTAGTCACGTATACAACGTGGGTCATGGGAATGTGGCTACTATGTGATGCAGTGGATGTTGGAAATTATCTCCTCCGGGATCACTGAAAGATGGAGTGAGGTAAATGTTAATTGACACAATTAGAAGTAATAGTATAGATTCGTTATATGTTTTATGTTAGTTTATTACTTAAAAGATATAATCTTTTGTCCAATTAAACTTGAAGATATTCAACAATCCAACTCCATTGTCTCATTCTGACATCAACATCATAAAGAGGCGTTGGGCAACTTTCTTTCTTGAAGTGTACCACCCATAGTTTGTATATATGTAGTTAGTTTAAAAACTTATCATATACTAGCTATAGTGTACCTTTGACTGATGATATGTATTAGTGCTCGGGTCTGGTTCAATTCTTCTTCTCTCGTGTTTTGATGTAGCCTTGATAAAGTGTTGTTTTCATTCATTCGAAATTAATTAGGCCCGATGCCCTCTGTTTTGGATTCTGTGCTCACTAGTCATTTGATGAAATGTCAGTATTTTTAACCATATGTGTAAGAGCTGATTATTGTCTGTGCTAAGAAAATTGAATGAAGTATGTTTTGCTTTTGAATGATTGTGTCAAAACTGGTTTGGTGTTTTGTTGTTGTTTCTTGTTTGATCAGAATCTTCTTTGGTTTGTTTATTGATCTCGCATTCAAAAACAGGGGAAATGAATGATTGAAATGTAAATAACAGATTAAAAAAATGAGATTTTACACATCGGTTCTCAATAACCGATGTGTAAATTTAACTTTCTACATCGGTTTTCCCAAGAACCGATGTGTAAATTTCACTTTACACATCGGTTCTGTATAAAACCGATGTAGAAAGTCAAATTTACACATCGGTTTTAAGCAAAACCGATGTAGAAAGTTAAATTTACAACTGCTTATCAATTGATAAATTAATTTTCCACATCGGTTAAAATAAAACCGATGTTTAAAATATACTTTACACGTCGGTTTTTTAACCGATGTGTAAAGTGGCAATAAACCACATCGGTCGTTTCCACATCAGTTTTAAAACCGATGTGGAAAGCCAAAAATAACCGACGTGGAATCCCTTTTCTGCACTAGTGTTATCAATTGGTTTTAAGATGAAATCTAATAAACTAGTTATTAGAGTCCAAAGCCCATCTCTGTCGCTTATCACCTGTCATGGCAATCCCACGTATCCCTTGTTCTATTAGATATTTATGGAGGAAGAGTCTTGGAAGTTTTATATTACCGGCCTCAAATCATATGGTGCGATTGATATAAGGAGATCCAATGTTCAAACCTTAACAAATGAGAAAAAATTAACATAACAACTAACTACTAACGTTTGCCTATAAAAAAAAACATTAAAAGAAAAAGAGGCGGGACAATGAAATTAAAGGTGGAGATAATATTTGAATATGAAAGAAGGTGTGAGAGAAAAATGAGATCTTTTATTTAAAATTTTATAAAAAAAAATAAAAATGACTAAAATATTCTAAGTATTCTTTGAGTGAAACAAAGATTGAGTTTTTATCTAAAAGTTGAGGTGTAATTTGTTAATATATTTCCTTTAAAATGTATATTAATAATCCCTCTTATAAAATCGGTGATACGTACATTATTTTTCATTGCAAAATTAAGGAGACGTGAAAGAAGACTCAGGGGACCAATTTGGGAAGGATTGTGAACAATCACTAACATGGGGTCTGCAACCATAATAGCCACACACAAAAAAAAACGTGTTTCCTAACGCCAAATGAAAAACAAAATCTCTAAAAAAATAGCCTTCACACTTCACAGTCTATATATACGAGTGTGGTATGGACCTCATCAAACGCCACAAAAACAAGAAAAGCAATAGACTGAGAAAGAGTGAAACAGATTCAAAAAGAAACAAGAATGGAAGTAGCACAGGTATTGCACATGAATGGAGGCGTTGGAGAAGCAAGCTATGCAAACAACTCCTTCCTTCAGGTATATATAATTATATGTAACATCATGCTTTGCATATTCATATTAATACTCAATTCTGTAACACTAACTAACAAACAAGCTAAGGTCGTATAAGTATAACAATCAATATATGCCACGTAAAAAAGAAAGTAATATTTATGCTTACTAATTTTCTGTATTTATGTTATTGGTCTGAATGAATATTTATATATGATACAGAAAAAGGTGATTTCCTTGACAAACCTCATAAGAGAGGAAGCCATAACCAACCTCTACTACACCACACTCCCGAGAAGCCTAGCAATTGCAGACTTGGGTTGTTCTTCTGGACCAAACACATTCATTGTGGTGTCTGAAACTATCAAGACTGTGGAGAAGCTATGCAGAGAGCTGAACCATAAATCTCCAGAATACATGGTCCTCATGAATGATCTCCCAGGGAATGACTTCAACAACATTTTTAAATCCTTTGACAGCTTCAAAGAGAAACTAAGTAATGAAATGAGAAATGAGATTGGTCCATGCTACTTCTATGGGGTTCCTGGTTCTTTCTATGGCAGGATTTTCCCTCCTCAAAGTCTTCATTTTGTCCATTCTTCTTATAGCCTTCATTGGCTATCTAAGGTATATATACTAATTAACTCCTTTTCTTATTCTTGTTGCAATTTGATTATGTTTAATTAACATCATACCCCGGACAACACATTGGCTATCTGACCCGCTTTGGGCTCGCCTGATATGGGCTACGGGCTATATTGGATCAGATCAAAAAAATCAGAATTCAATTCGATCTATTATAATGGTGTCCAAGTCTAATCATGTGTGAGCTGCAAACTTCTTTAGGTCGACCTATATAATATATATATATATATATATATGTATGTATGTATGTATGTATGTATGTATGTATGTATGTGTTTTTAAAAAAATTATCAATATTCAAGCACAATTGCACAAGCTAATTAATATTATAGCCATAACATATACTACCTTTTTTTTTTACATTTATAGCTAAAACCACACATTTAGTAAAAAATTAAAATAAAATAAAATTTGTGCTTGCATAGGTCTTCTAACATCATCAACATATGTAGCGCAACTCAAAGAAAGACAGAATACTTCAGTCCATAATAATAAATAGTAAAGACCACATTTAATTCAGGCTAAAAAATTATAGTTCACACCCTACATTTTATCGAGTATGTTCACGCAGACCCTATCAGGCTCGCCCATTTTGCACCTCTACCCGCAACTGACCTTTTCTATTTCATTATATGACATATTCATAGATAAGATTGAATTTTTTGGCACTGCAAATTGTTTATATATTCACAATCTTTACCAAATAATTATAATTTCATATTTTTATTTTATAAATTTATGATTGATTTATAAAAAGTTTAAACAAATAATTAGAAATATCAATAGTTTCACCTCGTAAATTATTGATATGCATATAATTGTTGTTTATTGGTGATTAACTAGGTTCCCGATGGTGTAGAGAACAATAAAGGCAATATTTATATGGCTAGCACAAGCCCCTTAAACGTCCTCAATGCTTACTATGAGCAATTCCGACGAGATTTTTCTTTGTTTCTCAAGTGTCGTGCAGAGGAAGTAGTTGAAGGGGGTTGCATCATTCTAACATTTTTGGGAAGAAGAAGCGACAATCCATCTAACAAGGAGTGTTGCTATATTTGGGAGCTTATGGCTATTGCTCTTAATGATATGGTGTCAGAGGTCACCTTTAATCTCTCTCTCTGTGTACATATATGTGTGTGTGCGTGTGACAAGGTTTGGGTATGAATTTAATCCTACTAAATCGTGCTGCATATTAAAAATTAGTTTAGTTCTTGAAACTGAGTGGTAATAATTATTTTAATAACTCTTTTAACAAGGAAGATTTAATGCAACTAAAAAACAATAATATTTTGTGTACAGGAACAGGGACGGACCCAGGCTCACACAACAGGAGGAGGGGCCAATTATAAAATTAAAGTACATCCAACAAATATATATACAACAAATTTCATACAAAATATTTAAAATTATATGCTCAAACATATTAATTAAAGCAATAATCTATCAAAACATAAAACGTCCCCCCTACATGTCACAAGAGTCGTCTATAATTGAATTTATACTAAACTTTTCAGCAATTTTCTTTTCAATTTATACTAGTAGACAATCAGTAAAAAAAAACTAACTGAAAAATATTGCTATGTAGTAGCTGTAGAAATAGGACGTACTCCCTTCGGACCTAATCATAAGCAAATAAATAAATAAATAAAATTCACACTTATTAAGAAAATTAGTTAAGTTAGTTTAATTATCTAGATTTGTATAAAAAAAAAGAGTTAATTGTCTAGGAAATATGCAATGCTCCTGAAAAAGTAAATGGAGAATTGGTTTGATTGGTTAATTTTCTTGATTTTTGCCATACTAACCTTTAATAGTGTTGACTTAATTGATTTTTACTTATATTTGAATCCAAAGAATGTAACTACTTTTTGCTTATATTTAGATCCAGAGGAAGTATGAGATAAGAATTATCACCCTATTTTGTTTTTCTATTTTTATCAGTCAATGATATATATTTTTTATGCAACCAATATCATAGATTAGAAATAGTTTCCAAATCTATTAGTAATTTTAGAAGTAAAAGTTAGGATATTTTTTATACAACCAATGACATAGATTATGAATTTTTTATTAAAAAAAAGTTAGGGGGGCCAAGGCCCCTCTCAAAGTAAGAGTAGGTCCGTCCCTGGACAAGAAGCTTTGACATCAACTTATCCCTCGTTACCTTTTTTTTCTTCTATTTCTCTTTCTCTCTCATTTTCCCCTTCCCCTCCAATATATTAATTTTTCAAAATTCTTCTCTTGACAAATGTTTAATTTGCCATATTGCCTGAAGGGTTGAATTTTTTACAAATGTTTTTTATCCTATTTTTCATTCATCTATTCTTCACCCCTCCTTAGAGAGTCATTTAGAAGGCTCACTCGAGGGCCTTGCAATAATAGATCCTAAGCCTTAAAAAATATGTACACCACACATTAATTGTCCTTTGATACATAAGTAAACTTGACAAGATGAATATGAATATTTTACTACACCATGCAGGGAATTATAAAGGAAGAGCAAGTGGATACATTCAACATCCCTAATTATTACCCATCCTCATCTGAAGTTAAATTGGAAGTTCTCAATGAAGGATCGTTCACCATCAATCGCCTAGAGGTGTCTAAAGTGAATTGGAATGCTTATGATAATTGGAATGCTTTTGACTTTGGATCCGAAATGTCTGAATCACTTAGTAATGGTGCATACAATGTTGCACAGTGCATGAGGGCTGTGGTTGAACCTTTGTTGGTTAGACACTTTGGTGAAGCTATTATTGAAGAGGTTTTTTGCCGCTATCAAGAAATCTTGGCTGATCGTATGTCCAAGGAGAAAACAAAGTTCACCAATATTACCGTATTATTGACAAGAAAGTCGTGATCAAGAAGTTATTTGCGTATATAGTTATGGTTTCTCAAAAAGATTCACCCAATCTTTGTGGGTTTTTTTTATCAAGTAATCTTTGTGGTTGTTTGTTTGCATTCTTTTATGCTCACGAAGAATAAAAACTAGGAGTACTATATTGTGCCCACATCTTATTACTTTTTGTTATATATATGTTTTCAAAATTGTAGTGAAATTATTTCTAGGGATTATGATAATCCGTATCGGAGTATTTTATGTTCAAACATCTTATAATATTTATACACAAACATTTCACGTACACTTGTTCCGTTCATCTGATTAAAAGTTAATTTTATTACTCTCAAATTTTATTTGGATCTTGTTCTAATACTTCAGTCCTATCAAGGGGGGTCGAATCTTAGACTCAATTTTTTAATGACATATGAAACATTTAATATGGTAAAAAGAAAGTGGTTAGATCCATGACCATGCTCCATGCATCGGAAGCCATTGATATTAGGGGTGGACAACACCCGACGGGCCGACCGAACCCGCAAAAACAGTAGCAAATTCTGGAGAAACGAGCGGGTGACAACGGGTTATCGGGTCTTCGGATAACGAGAGTCAGTTTCGTATGGGTTAATACGGTCGGGTTCGGTTCTGAAAAATATAACGCATCGATATCCGAACCCGACCATTGTAATCAATTAAAATAATTTTTTCCCCTGATTTCCCTTTATTTTGATTGATTGCCTTAGATTTCTCTTTATTTTCATTGGTCCACTAAACTTATCCTTATCCCTTATCCCTTATCTTTCTCGTTTAATAACGTATCAGACTATTCCTTTTCCCAATATTTACTTTTCTCTCTCCCGGAATATTTGTAATACGTGACGTTCCAATTTACTCTTCTCACTCCTTCTTCTTCGATATTTCTCATATCTCTGTATGTTTCGGGTTTTTGACTAAACTGGGTTCCTTTTGGAAACTATTTACCAGTTTAGGGTTATTCTGAAACTATTTACCAATGGGGGGTCCTTTTGGACATGTGGCATATTTTATTTTTTTTCACTCTGACTGACGCCTACCACCTTTTGACAAAAGGTAGGCACCACTGCAGATGGTGCCTCCCACTGCAGTGCACCACGTGGCACAGCAGGGGTGCCCCCCACCCCACCCCAACCCAACCCAACCAAAAATTGGACGCTGCAATTTTAAAAGAACAACGCTACAATTTTAAAGGAATAACGCTACAAAAAAAATTTATACTATAAGTATAGGGAGTAACGATGACATTAATGATAAAGTATCTATTTAAAACAACAAGAGGCAATAAAAAAATCTCTTAATAATGAGTAGCAAATAATATCACAGGAGGTATAAAAAAATAATAGCAATAACAATTTACACAAATAAATATTCATCAATTATTACAGTAGTAAAAAAAATTACCTTATAAGAATTAAAAGAAAGTCACCTGCAATTTTAAAGGAACAACGCGACAAAAAAAAATTATACTATAAGTATCGGAAGTAACGATGACATTAATGATAAAATATCTATTTAAAACAACAAGAGGCAATAAAAAAAGACATTTAATATTGTTCATGTTAAAATTATTTATAATAAATTATTACAAAAATAATCATTTAACGGATGCCGGGTTATTATTTATTTGAGATGTATTTACGACATTCTCTATGGTTAAGATCATTGTCGACTGGTTTCATAGCCGTCTTCATTTCAATGCAGACTACATTATTATTGACCTATGTAACCGATATTGATCAATGCTTTGGCAGCATATTTGAAATTAAAAGTTCTTGAGTAGAAACTCATTTTAAATAGAGTTTAATTGATATATATTATCAGTGTAAAAAAAATTTATATTGTCAATCAATAATAAATCGTCACGTTATTGAAAATCTTTGATTCTTATCCAAATCACCCTAAAAGTCATTAATATCATGGTTTGTGATTGATTGATAGTGTAAAAAACTTTACATTGACAACGTATAACAATTAAACTCTTTTAAATACATATATACTAGTAATTGAACCCGTGCCGTATATACCCTAATAAGTTTTCCATGATGTTTCCTGTTGTTATATGGAAATTAGTTTCAACAGCATTGTTAGAGTAAATATTATTTACTACTTGTGATATTATTTGTTACTTGTTATTAGGGTAATTTTTTTATTGCAACTGACTTTCTTTAAAATTGCAGGTGACTTTCATTTAATTCTTATAAGGTAATTTTTTTTACTACTGTAATAATTGATTAATATTTATTGGTGTAAATTGTTATTGCTATTATTTTTTTATGCCTCCTGTGATATTATTTGCTACTCATTATTACGAGATTTTTTTTATTGTCTCTTGTTGTTTTAAATAGATACTTTATCATTAATGTCATCGTTATTCTCTATACTTATAGTATAATTTTTTTTGTAACGTTGTTCCTTTAAAATTGTAGTGTTGTTCCTTTAAAATTGCAGGTGTCCAATTTTTGGTTGGGGTAGGGTGGGGGGCGCCCCCTGCAGTGCCACATGGTGCACTGCAGGGGGAGGCGCCATCTGCAGTGGCGCCTACCTTTTGTCAAAAGGTCAAAGGCGCCAGTTTGACTGGCGCCTTTGACCCGTAAGAGTGAAAAAAATAAAATATACCACGTGCCCAAAAGGACCCCCCATTGATAAATAGTTTCAGAATAACCCTAAACTGGTAAATAGTTTCTAAAAGAAACTCAGTTTGGTCAAAAAGCCGTATGTTTCCCTCCTCTCTCGGCTAGCACCACCTCATATAAGATTCAAATCATACCTTAGCACAGCCGCAGCTCCCTCCTATCTGTCTCGTCCAGCGCCATCAATGACCGACGCGTCGCTGCTCTGCATAGCCACCACACTCTCTCTCTTTATCGTCCAACCTTCTCTTCTCATCGCATCTCCTTCATTATTCATTCCCAACAAAAATAAACCCTACACCGCCGCCGCCCCTCTCTGGTCAGCACCGCCCCTCTCTGTCCCTATTATATGAATCTTACAAACCAAGCCTCTCTGTCTCTTGTCCCCCTCCTGTTGGGAATTTGCGTATAAAACAATATAAAACGCAGCGGAAAAATTCCCATCGAAGGATCCTTGCAAATGGTCATGATTCATGATTATAAAGTTTACCTCTTGAAGCGATGGTTGTTGGTTGAAATTCGTCTATCACGAACACCGCACGAACGGTGTCTCTAGAGGTATCCACACGAGCGGACCAACGTCACGAACCTGAAGCGCCTCTGTCTTGCAGTGCTAGCTTCAAAACCGAGGCTTACAGTTCACTCTTACTCTCTTTGTGCGGCTAGGGTATCAACCTTGTGTGCACAACAACTTAAGTGTTCTACTTATAGTAGCGCCTCCTTAAGTGAGTTAGTGAGCAGCACTTGACCTAAGCCCATGTATTATGCGCTAGGCCCAATAGGAAAGTCCAACTCTCCTTTTAATGCTTCTTTTAATCCGCTCTTATGTGTGTGACCCTATAGGTTCCCAAAACGTTAGTAGTAACATTAAATCCCATTTAATATTACAAACAGTGAGCAGTATCTAGCAATACATCACTGCTACCTAAGTATTGAGAAAGTCAGTGATTTGACGAAACCTTTCTGTGACAAATATTCATGTGCATTATTATCTCTTTGTCCATATATCTATATTGAACACAAGTCATAGAATGTGTCACCCTTGTATAGTTCAATATCATGTTCCCTGATACCCGAGTAGACTTAACAACAAATGAGGTCAATATCTCATATTGACTCATTTCAAAGACGACCATGCATTTTACAGTCTCACTCTATCAGGGGGCCCACAGATATTACTCCTGTTATGTAGGAGGGACAAATTCCATCTAGGTCACTCACATCCCTCTGCATGGCTCGTGGTATGCCCAATGACCATCTTTATAATCATCCTATTACAGATGACGTTTGACGATATTAAAGCACACGACTCCTCATGTAGGGATCGTAGTGATTTCAGGTCGAAGGATTGTATGCACCATTGTCACTATGAGAACTACTTATGACACTCACATAACGCTCCATGTAGTGTTCTCATGGTGGGTCAATCCAGTACATCATTACCTTAATGTGTACCTATGTGGCGACTCGATATCTCATATGCATGACCCGTGAGATATGGTCATCAGTCTGCACACATAATAGTCTCAATTGTATTATTATTGTCCTTATTAATAAAATACTTGACTACGGATATTTAAGAATAGGATTTCATTGTTCAATAGTGTCTCACGATCAAGTCATATACTTGATATTCTATTGAACTGAGATTTCTATTCTAAGGACGTTATTATGTTTAAACAAGTAACACAATAAACTGGAATGCCTCATATCATATATATATAAAATAGCAAGATACAAATGTAAGTCTAAAGAAATACATTGGCCTCTAGGGCTTACACCAACACCTCCATCATCCGGTGTCTCTGTTTGTGGCCGCGAGTGGTGGCGTCTCCGTATCTCCCACGAGTCCCGCCGTTAGCAGTGGCGACATGCATCTCCTACGGCTCCGCTCTGTCACCACCACATGCACCTCCGATCAAGCAGCTGCACACGCTTCAACGAAGAAGAAGAAGAAGAGGTGTTGCTTATTTGAGATGTCTTCAAGAGTTAAAGTTTCAATTTTTATCTTCTATAAACAAAATACTAAAAAAAATTATGTTGTTTGTGAAAGTTTCATGATTTTTTTTTCTGGGTTTGTTTGATCGTTTTTGTTCTGGCCTCTGGGATTTCTGTTCTTGTTCCTTTCTGTAAACTCTTTTTTTTTGGTTCTAAATCCGTTCAAACCCGCCCGCCGGACCCGCCAACCTGCCACGCGCACTATCCGATGGCAGGAACGGACAGGAATGGGTGAGATAATCTCCCCTTCGGTTTTCGTCGGATTTGCATTTCTGGTCCCGAAACCGACTATATCCGACCGGTGTCCACCCCTAATTGATATGGAGGAATTTTAGATTAACAATTGAGAATAAAGAAAGACAACATATAGCCAACAGGTTTTGAGGAAAATTTCAAATTATAAAGTTTTTATTTATTTATTTGAAAAATTCAAATTATAAAGTTGGTCGCTTATAAAGTTCAAAAATTATGTGTTTCCATCTAAAAAATATTTTTCCAGCCCCATCACAAGCTAAAATATTACTTTTAAAAAAAGTTATAAGACTTTAAAATATTTTTTAATGACCTGTTTTCAAGAGTCTAGACATGACAAAAGAATCCGAATCCGTAGGCATCCATCCGAACCCATCCTAATTTTAATAAAAAACCACATTTTGACTGGGTTAAGGTTTAAGAAAAAGCTATTTTCCATAGTCCGGGATGGAGATCTTAATATCCACCCCGAACACTACTAGGTAATTACTAAACTTGTCATAATTATAAAGTTATGGTTTTAGCCTCCTTAGAAGGATATGGATTCCCTCCATCAGTTTCCCCTCCATCATCCCTCCATCATCTTTTTTCTCTCTTAACTTTATTCTCTCTCTTCATTATTTATCATTTTCTCTCTCATGATCCAAAACCCCCCCTTTAATTTTTTTGCTGGACTGCCTCCATCGCTGGAGGCAATCCTGATTGTCCTTGGAATCACAATCAATCTTTAGTTCAGTTTCCCACTTCCCCTTGTTTTCCATTCCCAAATCTCAATTCACAACACCAGAGGCCACTGTCCAAGCTCCGTTCTCCGCCTACGGGCAGAGCGCCGTTCTCCACCTACGCACGTGGCGTTCTCCATCTACAATCAAGGATCCTCGTACTTTCCGATCTCGTTCTCTCCTTGCTCCTTTTTTTGCTATTTTTTTCTTTTTCTGTTATTTTTTTGTTTAGATTTTCGTTTTCAATGTCTGAGACCCAATTCCCAATTTCCACGCATGTTCTGGTTGATTGCTAGAATAATAAATTTTGATACTTTTCAATTTCGTGAATATTTGTGGTATGCAGTATATATGCTGTTTGGTTGCTGAGAAAACGTGTGTAAAGATAAGGGTTCGTTTGATGGTCAGGATAGTATAGGGATGGATATGATAAAAGAAAGGAGTATGATATGATATGAGCATGATAAACTGTTATCTTATCCGACGTTTGGTGTCCACCAGATAACCAATTGGATAGCATTGTAATTTTAGTACGAATTTTAAAATTTTCGTTTTTGTTCGAAATGTTTTCATATTTTATTAGATTTTAGTTTTTTATAATTTTTATATTTTAAGATTATATAAAAAAACAAAATTGTTCTTGTAATAAAATTATATATAATATTTTAAAATTTTAAAATATTATTTAGCTTAAATTAATTTTGTTATAATTTTAAATAATCATTTTAAATTTTTACTTTACATATAGTTAAATTATTAGAATATTTTTTTTATTTATTTGTCAGTTTTTTAAAATAATGTGAAGTAACAAAATTAGACTCGTGACAAAATAAAAATAATTTTTTAAGTTAATTATTAATATTTTTATTATTTTATGTTTTATTATAACTTTGTTGGTAACCATATTATATTTTATTATACTTTAATTATTTTATATATAAAATATTTTTATACTTCAGTATACTATAAATCACCTTATCCGATCTTGTTGAGTCATAACCCAGCTCCCCCCTCAAGATAGAATTTTAACTAGATGGACATGATATGATGAGTGACAGGATTGGTTTATCATATCCTGTTGGCTCACCAAACAATAGTTTCAGACATGATATAATAGCTTATCATATCCTATCTTATCCTGATCACAAAACGACTCCTTATGTTATTATAAGCTAGCGAATAGCGGATAATCTACAGTGGAGGGAAAAGTAGCCTCGTATGATAACTATTTCTAAAATTAGCATATAACGTTTTTTCACTAGTGTATAGCGCTCTTTACAGACGCTACTTAAAGTCAAGTAGCGTTTGAGCTTATAGCGTATAACTTATCATTTTTTCTTTCATTTTTATCCCTACTATCATAATTAAATTCTTCATCCATCATTTAACATAGTATATAAATAAGAATTAATTTCACTATTTATATTTATATTTAATAAAAAACAGAAAATATATTTTTATCTATAAAAAATAAAATTTATATAAAAATCATATAGCTATATATTTTTATTATTCCATTTTATTTATTAAAAATAATTAAAACCAAATAAAATTAAAATTAAAAATTAATATTTAATTCTTTAAATGATGAATAATTTTAAATAAAGCAAACTGTTAAAGGTTGTGAACACCTAATTTTGCCCAGATTTTTTTAATTAATGTTTTGAAAAAATAGTAAACAAAAATGATAAAAATAAAACAAAAAATGTTTTTATTCTGGGCCCATTACACCATCAAATGGAGCTCATTTTCGTTTTTGTTCCAAGTTATCTTTTGGGTCCATTATCCCAAACCCAACCAAAAATTGTTTTTTATTATTCTGATTTGTTAAAATAAAAAATAATAAAAAGTAAATTTTTTTTTCCTGCTCCCACACTTGTACCCCTATTTGTCATCTTCTTCTTTTTCAGAAAAAGGGGATTATGGTATAGTCCTCCAGGCCTCCTTGCACCTGTACCACCCTTGCACCATGGCTGCCCCTACAAGGTGGTGGAGCAAAGGCTGATTTGCTCCCCACTACTTGTACCCACACCAGCTGGCCTAACAAGAAGATTTGTCATCTTCTTCTTTCTTGTGCTATATATTGAACAGTGACCAGAAAGAAAAGGGGGGCACGAAAAATTTTCTTCTCCATTCTATGTTTCTGCTTTCAAAAAACCAAACATGTCAACAAAAATACTGAAAGAAAGAGAGCAAGAACAGAGAGAAGAAAACAATGTAAAAAGAAAAAGGACCCAGAGACCACAATCCCCTTTTTCTTCTTAGCAGAGACCATTTCTTCTTCTTTGATTTTTTTTCTTCTTCTCCAATTCAGAACCCCACACAGCCACAATCACTCCTTCTTCTTCTATCTATTTTTCAACTTTCTTTTTCTACTCACAGAACCATTTCTTTTTCTCTCCATTATCTTCTTCCTCTATTCTATCTTCATCATTTTTTTAGCTTCAGGCCCACACGTATCTTCATATCTTCATCATCTTTGAAAACTTCCTTTGCTTCTCCTCTCTTCTCACTAACAGCCGCGTACCGCCGTTCCTGTTCGCCACCCTTCGACGCGAAGCGTCGTCCTCCGTCGTGCCTCAACCAAGTACCGCTCCCCAGATATGCTCCTCGCCGCCGATCGCGAGCCAGCAGAACGAGATCCATCGTGGCCTCATTTCGCAGTCGCCCGTTGTTCCTGTTCGCCACCCTCCGCCGCGCTCAGTCCGCCGTCGTTGCCGTAGCCCACGCCAGACCCACGCTCCTCGCCGCCGTTCCGGCTAGCCGCTGCTCTCCAGCGTTCATACAGGGGTGGAGGGTCGAGGTTTCTCTTGTTGGTTTGTCACTCTCTCTCACTGTAACCTCACCTTGCGTTTCTGTCTGTGGGTTGTCACTCCAGTTTGTTTTATGTTATTCTGATGTGTTAAGAATGAGAAAGCATTTTTATAAAAAAAAGGGAAAAAACAAGAGTTATAAAAAAAAAGAATCTTTGTAATTCACGCAACAATCTACGACGTTGATGTATGGACTTATTCATCCTCAAGTGTCGTGTGAATGGTAAGGGTTTATCGTATAACATTGCTATCTTGGACCCTGTGCAAGAGTGAATTTATTTTTCAATAAAATATTTTTTAAAAAATATAAAAAAAAAATCAAAGCTTTATAAAATCAACCAACCAATCAAATATTTTCAAAAGAACTACGTGGCTTTGAGTTTCTCATCGTACCTGGGAATACGTAGGAGCAAGATAAATCATCTTGTCAAGCCAAAACTAAATTTTCCTTTTTTTGTATCCCCTTTTTATGCTAAAATAATTAATCAAAAAATTAAAATTTTCTATTTTTAGGGATGCTCTATGGACACGGTGTCATGTTCAGTCCCTTAGATTTGAGGTTGCCCCGTGGACTCATGTGCCATGTTCAACCTCATTTAATTTTTATAAACAATAAACTTAAAAATGTAAAAATTAATAAAAATTTAA
Organism: Sophora flavescens; assembly: GCA_030762895.1. Classification (NCBI taxonomy): domain Eukaryota; kingdom Viridiplantae; phylum Streptophyta; class Magnoliopsida; order Fabales; family Fabaceae; genus Sophora; species Sophora flavescens. The sequence continues at coordinate 167,167,614 of CM061064.1, read as the reverse complement.
AATATTAAAAATTAAAAATAACACTTTATTGTAAATGATTTTTGGGGTAAAATAAATATTTAAAAGGTTATTAAAATGTTTTTTTGCTCAATTAACTTGAGGTACCATTTTTTAAACGGGCGATGTGGGGTGCTAACACATTCCCTACTTGTAACCGACTCCCGGACTCATCTCTCTCTCTCTTTTTAGATCAGTTTACCTTTAAATAATTGGGTTTTCTAAGATTTTGCCAATAAAAATTTTAGTGGCGACTCCTCTGTCATTCTCTCCCTTTTTCGCAGCTCCCGGACGGGACGGTCGCGACAGCTGGCGACTCCACTGGGGACTTTTTTGAGAGTCAGGCCTACCATAGTTGGTTGTGCATTTTTTTTAATAGCTTTGAAAATATTAGTTTTACCCTTCTTTGTTTTATTTATTCGTATTTAGTTTTATAAGTTCTTATAAATGTCTTTGTATATTCTTGCAACCTTAGGGTAGAGAACTTTTGTATTGGTGTTGTTTGTTTCTTTTTGCAGGTTTGGGGTAGTTTTGTTTTAGGAGGCTTTTGTGAAGGTTTGTGTGCTCCAACCACACACATCACTATCACATATTGCACACACTTTTGGCTCTATACCCGAGCTTGCTCAAAACTCAAGGATTAGGCGATGTCAAGACATTGTCATTGAAGAGGTCTTGTACCTCCCTGATATTTGTTGATTCACCACTCAGGTTGTACCCGATGTCATGAGATGGTCATATTGAGAGGGTTTATCCCTACTTGTGATTAGATTCATGAATCGGATCCTTATCTTTCGGGATAGGGGCAATCTGAGAACCACGGCTTTTAGAAGTCTAGACCTACCTGATTTTCACTAATAGAGCAAACTTAGTAGCCAACCTGTTTAGAGTCATTACCTCGGGTTTGTCCAACCTAAGTTTTACCCAATTTAGGACAAAGGGAGCATACTCTTTCTCTCTCTCCATTTTTTTTTTGGCATCATAAACATAAATTGCCATGCACATACATATTTATTATGAAGTTTTCTAAAAAGGAAAAAGGGGGCGGCACATCGTCGCTCCAAGCTCGAATGACATGTTCGAATATTATTGCACTTCTAATAAGCGGCATGTCATAGTGAAGGTAGTGCATTGACAACATACCCGACATAGGGTTCCCAACCCTACTGAGGCTTATGCAACAAGAAGCATGTGGGGCATTTTTTCTTTTTTTGTGTGTTTCATTTCTAATTTTTTCTTTATTTGTGTTTCTTGACAGGAAGACCTTAATATTAACCTTATAGCAAAGAATGGAAGGACCTAGCATAGAAAAGAGTACTAACAATGCAAGCAGTTCCAAGAAAAGCATCAAGATCGACGTGACACTCAATGATGTTCAGAGCTTATGGGAAATTAGTCAACAAATGTCAGAAAAGGCTTGTTCAAACTTTAACAACAATTACGGGAGGATACTAGATTTGTTACGTATTCCGGTGAATGCCTCCACTCTGAGTGCATTTGCTTAGTATTGGAACTCAACTTTGAGATGTTTTGAATTGCCCGACCTAGATATAACTCCGACCATAGAGGAGTATGCTTACATGCTGAGACTGCCTATCCAAAAGGAATCATGTGTCTATTTGTATTATGGACAATATGTGGCAGATAGGAAGATAGCAAGTATGTTGGAGCTTAAACCGGAACAATTGGATAAAATGGAAAAAGGAAACACTACTGGCTTGAAGAGGCGATTCTTGGAAGTTTACCTTAGGGAGTTGGCTCAACAACAACGATGGGTTACTTTTAATAGATTGTTGGCTCTCCTGATCTACGGACTGGTGCTTTTTCCCTTTATTCCGGATGTGATTGATCGATCAGCTATGGACGTCTTCTACAGAGTTGAGGAATATGGGGTGAATTTAGTCCCTGCTATCTTAGCTGAAACTTTTCTCTCATTACAAGTTTGTCATCAGAATCAACAAGGAAAGTTGCGATGTTGTGCACCAATGTTATATGTTTGGATTATGACTCACTTGTCTGCTGGTAACAAAATTGATAGAACAGATGATCCATTAAAAGGATTCATTCGCATGCTGCTAAAGTCACGCAAGCTATATGAATGGAAACAAGAGTTTTATCAGGTCAACTCACGTTCATTTAGATGGATGTGCCCATGGTACAATGGAGATTCAGTTATATTCAGTTGTGGAAGTTTCCCGAATGTCCCATTGATGGGGCCCAGAGGATGTGTCATATTCACCAGCTCTACACAAGATGAACCCCCAAAAGAGCTGCTTAGCGGAGCATATTTCCTATATCAAGAATGTGAAAGCATCAAGAGTCAGACAATGGCAATAAGGTCAGCATGGGACAATGATGATGTCACCGGCAAGTGTACCGGGTTGTCGCAAGTAATAAAAGAAACACTGTAAGAATTTACCGAGGTCGAACTCAGGGATTGAGCTACCAATTCAACTAATTCGCGGGAAATCCGATACGTTTGGTCAAGCGACAGAAGGTGGTTGAGAGAGAGAGATTAAGATCAAAAATTCAATTAACAAATCTAATAAAATAATTAACTAAAATCTGAAATTAAAATGTCCAAGGTCACAAATCCACCTACCCAATATGCATACCCAAGTGATGATGAATTCCTCCCTAAGTTCAATTACAATGTCAACCGGGACCCCCAAATTCTCCTAAATCCACTGTCGTGCTCATTAGGACGTATTCGAAGATTGGATTAATTACTTACTAGGTCTCATAATCCTAATAATCAAACTCTGTTAATTCTTGTTCCTATAAGGTTGCACCGATCTCCTACTCACTCTCGTGCAATATTCAATCGATGATCCCAATTCAAATTCTAAACGTGAATTGCTGACTAAGCCTCCTCAACGTTAACAAGTCAATCACGCAAGCATATGATCAACACAATCAAATCAGAATTGGAAAACATTTATTGAGAAAAAGGGAGAAAGACATACATCGCATCGAATCTACACCGCCATGGGTGGCTTCATTGTTCCCTCAGACGAGGGGATTAGTTCCTCATGCTCATAGACAAACAATCGGACATAACCTCCATAGTAAAATAAGAAAAAGAAGAAGGGGAGACGCAGCTCCAAAAAGACAAGAAACTACCCTAAACGCTACTCTAAACAGTGGAAAAACTACTAGGATTCGCGGCCCTCCAAAAGCTTTCCTTCCTCTGATCTGAAACAACCTATATATAGAGTTATGATTCTGTGCTCGCTCGCGAGGCGAACAGATTATCGCGAGGCGAGCATTAAAATTGGCGCGCATTCAATTTGGATTTCCGCGAGGCGAGAGTTTGTTAGCGGGGCGAGTCTTCAATCCTTAATCTGTCACAGTCGTGACCTTCATCACGGCTAGGCCGTGATGGTCTCTGTCTTCCAGGGTCTTCAGGCTCTCGCGAGGCGAGAATCCTATCGCGTGGCGAATTTCAGTTTTGGCTCCATCCTGAGTTTGAATGATCGCGAGGCGAACTCTGATTGGCGAGGCGAACCCGAAAGGATGACTTCTCTGGCACAGTCAGGCCTTCAGGTTCGCGAGGCGAGCTGGTGACTCGCGAGGCGAGACAGAATGTATGATTCTGCCGCTTGGTGGTCTTCAGGATCGCGTGGCGAGAATCCACTCGCGGGGCGAGTATCTTCAGAATGAAATTTCCACTGTTTCTTGACTTTCCTTGACTCTCGGAGCTTCACTTCTAACCTGAAACAATAAAAAGAAACAAAAAACGTAATTCTATTCAAAATAGACTAAAAACTACTAAAAATGCCTAGAACGAGTCAAAGTCTACTTAGGAACAAAACAAGGCCAAATTTGGGCGAAAACGAGATTGAACTCGAATAATTTGCACAAAAACCACAGTCCATCTAGTTATAAAACTAGATAAGCCAAAGGCTTATCAGACAACATTCATATAAAAGGGCGTGATGAGTTAGGGAGGCAGATCATAGCTCGAACAAAAAGATATGAAGCATGGAGAGAGGCAAGAAGGGGTTGTCCTTCAAAACCGGAACCCCCACCCAGTGCTGAAAACAATCCTCTTACAGAAGATCAAATGCTGAAAAAAAATTGAAGTTCTAAAAGCCCAGATGGGGGTTTGGATGAAAAGAACCAAGTTGCAGAAGTAACTATCGTCAAACTCCAAAGCCAGGTGCAAAAACTGAATTTACAGATCGAGAATTTGAGAAATGAATATGCCGATTCCTACGAAGCCCCAAGTCGCATGAAAAGGGCAAGAAAGGAAAAAGAAGCAGTGATTCAAGAGTTACAAGCAAAGGTGGAGTGTCAAGAAAACACGCTAGTCGGAATTCTGAAGAAGAAAGAAGAGCTTGAGTGGGATGTAGGGATTCATGTCGAAGCAATACAGATACTAAAGGAGCGAGTTGAATCTCTACAAGAATCATTGGCCCAAACCGAACTTTACACTGATCGAGGATGGAAAGAAGCTGTCAAGTATCGTGAATTATTAGCGGAAGCTAATGCGAGGGAAAATTGGCTCAGAACCAAAATACAAGAAAATGAAAGAGGAGAAGCTCAACGTCACGCAGAATGGGTAAAAGGGTGGAAATTGGTTGTGAGGGATGTAATCTACGAAAGGGAAGCATGGAGAAGAAAATATGAAGACATGATTGGTAGAATTCAATATCATACTTCCCAGTTGGTGGAGCGATTTGAAGAAGTATCAATTCAGGTTTACAAAAACCCTTTCCTCCAGATACCACCAGAGGTGACTGAGTTCTTCAAGCATTTTGGGAAGCTTGCAAAGGGATTCAGGAAAAAGAAGATGAAGCTCATGACATAGTATTTTGCGGTCCCCGAAGATGGATTTAGAAATATGAAAACTCTCGATGTATTGTTCTTCTATTTGACCAAAGACTTATGTTTGTATTACAATATTCATCTAATGAAATGGAAGTTTTCATCAATTTTTGTGGGACGCTCTTTTTTTCGGATGATATTTGTCGAGGAGTGAATTCTCCCTTAGATACTTCATCAACTATATTTTTACCCTAAAAACGATGTGTTTTCTGTGTAAAAATATGGGTATCATCAAACAAAAACATTGCTAGTACAGATGTAGTCTATCGAGGAGTGAATTCTCCTTTGGACTTGACATCAACTGCAGTCAATTTAGAGGGAATTATACCACTAGATTTGATTGCGACGGTCTTCCTATCAAAAATGGAGTTTAATTGGTTTCTGTTCTTTCTTTTGATTTTATTCATTTATTCTTTCTTTTATTAAATAAAACAGTATGGTTTTTGAACAATTGCTCCAAGACACCCTTATCGCACTCGATCACAGACAAGAGCCATGGCGGATGAACTAGAAGAAGTCCAAGAGATCAGGGATGAAGTTAGTCAAATCAAGGATCAGATGACTAAGAAGATGGAGATCCTACAAGCAATGCAGAAGGAAAAGAACACAGAGGGGAACCCTCCAGCCTCAAACGAAGGATATCCGGTCACACCTCTTATCCCATCTGGTTTTGCTCAGGTTCCTATTCAAGGCTACAACCAACCAGGGGCCATGATGCCTCTCACTATTTCCAAGCAACCAAACTCATCTTTCATTTGACCCGAACAATCCCCTACGCGGTTTGCCTCGTGGATTTGTGCCACCAACGGCCCCCAGCCCACAAGATGACATTCAAAACTTCGAACATATCACTCAGACACAAACCCCCACCGATGCTGTCGAAATGCCACAAACACAAACTGTCAACCCTACAAATGGTAACACCCCGACGGTGACACTTTCTGCCAATCCAAAAAATCCACAATACACCCTACATTATGGACCCCAGGGGACTCAAATGATGCCAAACTTCGGATCCTCCTACATGCCATACTCCTTCCATCAGACTATGTACGGTGAAACTCCAGTGAGTCAGTCAGGAGGGAATTCCCAATCTAAAGAAAAGTTGGAAGTGCTAGAAGAAAGACTACGGGCCATTGAAGGAGTAAATAGTTATGGTCTGCGGGATGCTTCAGAACTTTGTCTGGTGCCAAATGTTGTAATTCCACCAAAGTTTAAGGTACCCGATTTTGAGAAATATCGGGGAATCACTTGTCCCAAAAACCATCTGACCATGTATGTAAGGAAGATGGCATCATACGCTCAAGATGATAAGATCTTGATTCACTTCTTCCAAGACAGTTTAACTCGGGCAGCTTCAAATTGGTACACGCATCTCGAACGAGCCCACGTCCGATCCTTCAAAGATCTAGCAGATGCATTCCTGAAACAATACAAGTACAATATTGACATGGCTCCCGATAGGATGCAACTCCAAAATATTGCAAAGAGAGACATAGAGACTTTCAAGGAGTATGCACAACGATGGAGGGAATTGGCTGCTCAGGTAGAGCCTCCATTAGCCAAGAAAGAAATTGTGGCAATGTTCATTGATACCCTCCAGTCGCCTTTCTATGATAGAATGATTGGAAGCGCGTCATCGAACTTTTCTGACATGGTCATTATCGGTGAAAGAATCGAAAGTGGAATGAGGAATGGCAAGATCACTGAGACTTCAATAATGAACGACCAGAAGAGAGCCCCGTTTGTGAAAAGGAAAGAATGAGAAGCACACACAGTAACCTTCGAACAAAAGAAACCAAATCAATATAGACCAAACCAAACACCCACCTTCCAAGCCCAATATGCCCCATATTACCAACCACCTCCGTATCACCAAGCCAACCAGCCATACATCGCCGCCACCTCACAATTTCCAAATCCTCAACAGATGGCTCCTTACCGACCATCATACCCTTCTCAGTCTCAAACACACCCTACCATGCCACCTCAAATTGTCCAGCCCCTAGGTCCGAACCCAAACACCAGCCAAACAAGACCACCGTGTAACTCGGAAAGAAAGCCAGTACATTTCGACCCGATACCTATGACCTACACTGAGCTACTGCATCAGCTTATAGGCAAGTCCGTGTTGACTCCTATCCCAATGAAACCATTGGGGCCTCCTTATCCGAAGTGGTTTGACCCAAATGCTAAATGTGAGTATCATGCAGGGGCAATAGGTCATTCCACTGAGAACTGCAGGGCTTTCAAATTTAAGGTACAAGAGCTTATTGATGCTAAGTGGTTGAGCTTTCAGAAAGATGCTTCGAATGGGGCACAAGGTCCTATGTGAAATCATGGGGGTTCGGGAGTCAATGCCGTTGATAGCTTTATGGAACCTACTCTTAAGAGTCAAGTGGTTGATGTCAGAACTCCCATGAGAGTTATTTTAAGGGAGATGCAAAAACATGGATTGGTGCAAACCTCAATTGTTGAAGAGAAGACTCTTGATGAAGAAATAAGGTGTGACTTCGATGGGGATGTGGGGCATTCAATTGAAGAATGTGCAGAATTTCGATAGGTTGTGCAACAGTTAATAGATATGAAGATTATCCTAATTGGTTGTGAATCGAATGAGTGTGGCATTAATATGGTCGCTGAATCTACAATTTCCACAACTCCAGTTAAGATAACTCTTTTTACTGTTGTGATTAATCATCGACCGGTTCCTGAGCAAGTCGCTCCGAAGCCAGTAGTGATACACTATACTAAGAAGGAGCCTATGCCAGTTTCGAGTGGGCCAACACCAGTTGTCATCCGAGTCCCAGGTCCTTTCCCTTACAATGACACCAAAGCGGTACCATGGAAATATGATAGGCAGGTTCAACAAAGTCCTCCCAACGGGACCACTGTGGTTACCAACATTTCGGGAATTGGTGGAATGACTAGGAGTGGTCGCATTTATACTCCAGAGGTATTGCGAAGCGAGGGAACAGAAAAGGAAGAAAAAGATTGCAAGGGGAAAGAGAAGGTGGAAGGACCACCGGCTGAAGAGGATGCCAAAGGGAGTGATAATAAAAAGGAGGCATCTGATGAAGAAGTCGGTGAATTTTTGAAGTTCATCAAGCAGAGCGAATACAGGGTGGTGGATCAATTGAATCAAACTCCAGCTCGGATATCTCTCTTGTCTTTGCTAATGAATTCTGAGCCATATAGGAGAGTACTGATGAAGGTGTTGAATAAAGCTCATGTCTCTCATGACATCACAATTGACAAGCTTGATAACATCGTGAGTAACATCGTTGCTGATAATTATATCACTTTCACTGATGACGAAATTCCAGCTGAAGGAATGGGGCACAACAAGGCGTTACACATCTCGGTGAAGTGTCGAGATCATGTCATGGCTAGGGTTCTCATTGATAATGGTTCTTATTTGAATGTAATGCCAAAGTCAACACTGGCAAAGTTGCCCTTCGATGGAACTCATATGAAGCCAAGCACAATGATTGTAAGAGCTTTCGATGGCACCCGAAGGGAAGTTATGGGAGAAATTGAATTGCCAATTCAGATTGGCCCTTGCACCTTTGAGATACTCTTCCAAGTAATGGACATTACGCCAATTTAGAGTTGTCTCCTGGGATGACCATGGATCCATTTGTCTGGAGCTATACCTTCCACATTGCACCAGGAAGTGAAGTTCATTGTCGATAGCAAGTTGGTAATTGTTTCTGGAGAGGAGGATATGTTAGTGAGTAAGCCATCAACAACCCCTTACATTGAAGCTGTCGAAGAAGCTCTTGAGACCGCTTTCCAATCGCTTGAAATTGCCAATGCCACTTATGTCGAGGACGGTGCTCCACTCTTGAAACCTCAGTCATCTAAAGCGTCCATTATGATGGCTAGGGTTATGCTCGAAGGAGGATACTGACCTCGATGCGGTTTGGGGAAGAATAGCCAAGGCGTCACTGACATCCTCATGCCCACCGAGAACAAGGACAGGTTTGGGTTGGGATATAAACCCCCCAAGGCTGACAGGATGAGGGTTACAGAAGAGAAGAAAAGAAAGAGGTTGGCTCGGCTGGAAAATCGTGAATACGAGGCTGAAAGGGTTCCCATCTGTGACATTCGACAGAGCTTCCGAAGTGTAGGGTTCGCATTCCTGGACCAAGCAGCAGCTGTTGAAGATGATTATCTCGCCGATCATGGTGTCAATTTGGTGTATCCATGTCCTCCGGATACAGAGCTCAACAATTGGGAGGTCATTGAGTTCCCCAGGACCATAGAGTTTTTTTCAAAGTAATTATGTAATGATTATCCTCTAGCTCTGCCCAAGGCTTTAGGATTTTTGTTGTAATGGGCTTACTTGTTTCCGTTTCAGTATGACTTATCAATAAATGCATGCATTCAATATCTTTATGTTCTTATCCCTCTTTTTTTTTACTTTCACTTTTATTCATTGTTTCTCACCAATAACTGTAGTTTCCCATCTTTAACCGATATTCATTCATCTTTCCCTGATAACTGCCCAAATGCATATCTAAAAGTGACTCTCTTGAAAATGACAGTGTTAATAACTCAGCATACAATTTTGACTATCCTATTGATCATGCTGATGAGGTTGTTGATGATGATGGGGAAGTCCCTCCTAAGTTATTGAGGTTGGTAGAACAAGAAGTTAGGGAAATTAGGTCCCATGAAGAGCCGAGTGAACTAATCAATTTGGGAACTGAAGATGATAAAAAAGATGTCAAGATTGGCCTTTCTCCGAAAGAAAAGGAGCGACGTAGGATGATCAAGTTGTTGATGGATTATAAAGATGCTTTTGCATGGTCGTACCAAGACATGCCAGGGTTAGACCCCGGTGTAGCAGAACACAAATTGCCATTAAAGCCGGGGTGTCCTCCAGTAAAGCAGAAGCTGCGAAGAATGAAAGCAGAAATGTCTCTAAAGATCAAGGAGGAGGTCAAGAAACAACTAGATGCATGTTTCCTAGAAGTTGTAAAGTACCCTCAATGGGTTGCTAACATCGTTCCTGTTCCCAAGAAGGATGGAAAGGTTCGAATGTGTATTGACTATCGAGATCTGAACAGAGCTAGCCCAAAAGATGACTTTCCTCTGCCTCATATTGATGTTCTTGTAGATAATATTGCTCAACATGCATTATTCTCTTTCATGGATGGATTCTCGGGATATAATCAGATCAAGATGGCACCTGAAGATATGGAGAAAACTACATTTGTTACTTTATGGGGAACCTTTTGCTACAAGGTTATGCCCTTTGGCTTGAAAAATGCTGGGGCAACATATCAGCGGGCTATGGTGGCTTTATTCCATGACATGATGCATAAGGATATAGAAGTTTATGTAGATGACATGATTGCCAAGTCCATATCCGAAGATGACCATGTTGACAATCTGCAGAAGCTTTTTGAGCGGTTAAGGAAGTTTGAGCTCCGACTGAATCCCGCCAAATGCACCTTTGGAGTGAAATCAGGCAAGCTTCTGGGGTTCATTGTTAGTCAAAGAGGAATAGAGGTTGATCCTGAAAAAGTTCGAGCAATCATCGATATGCCAGCACCTCGAACGGAGAAAGAAGTTCGCGGGTTTTTAGGAATATTGAACTACATTGCTCGGTTCATCTCCCAACTAACCGCGACATGTGAACCAATCTTTAAATTGCTGCGCAAAAATAAGGCTGTGACATGGAATGAAGATTGTCAAAAAGCCTTTGAGAAGATCAAACAATACCTACAGGAGCCTCCAGTCTTGGTTCCCCCAGTTCCAGGAAGGCCTCTCATCATGTATTTGACTGTGCTAGATGAATCAATGGGTTGTGTACTGGGGCAACACGATGAGTCAGGAAGAAAAGAACATGCCATCTATTATCTAAGCAAGAAGTTCACTAGTTGCGAAGCCAACTACTCACTGCTAGAATGCACTTGCTGTGCCTTGGCTTGGGCGGCTCGCCGTTTGAAGCATTACATGTTGTGTTACACTACCTGGTTGGTGTCCAAAATGGATCCGATCAAGTATATCTTTGATAAGCCTGCTCTGACTGGAAGAATCGCTCGCTGGCAAGTCCTGCTATCAGAATACGACATTGTCTATGTCACCCAAAAAGCAGTAAAAGGTAACGCTCTTGCAGAATATCTAGCCAATCATCCAGTGGAAGATTATGGATCCATGCAATGTGATTTCCCAGATGAAGATATAATGGTTTTGTTTGATCACAAGCAATCACCATAAAAAGAAAAGTACGTGGACCTTGTTATTTGACGGAGCTTCTAATGCATTGGGACATGGAATTGGGGCAATACTAATCTCACCGGAAAATGATTATTTCCATGTCACTGCAAGGCTTTGCTTTGGTTGTACCAACAATATAGCCGAATATGAAGCTTGTGCGCTCGGGATCCTGGCAGCAATAGAATCAAAGGCAAGGATACTGGAAATATATGGGGACTCTGCATTAGTCATCCACCAGCTAAGAGGGGAATGGGAAACCCGAGATGCCAAGTAAATCTCGTACATGATTACATCAAAGGTTTAATTGAGCAGTTTGATGAAGTCACATTCCATCATATTCCCCGAGAAGATAACCAATTAGCTGACGCGCTGCCTACCTTGTCCTCGATGTTCAAAGTAAGTGACGAGAGGAACTTACCACTCATCAAAATGGAAAGTCGTGATCATCCTGCATATTGTCAAGTGATAGAGGAAGAGCCTGATCAAGAATCGTGGTACCATGACATCAAATGCTTCATCCAAAGAAGGGAATACCCTCCGGGTGCTTCAGAAAATGACAAAAGAACTCTAAGAAGACTTGCAATGGGTTTCTATTTAGATGGAGGTATTCTTTACAAAAGAAACCATGACATGGAGCTATTGAGGTGCGTTGACTCAAACGAAGCTAAACGGATAATTGAGGAGGTACATGAAGGACCTTTCGAAACACACGCGAGCGGTCATGCATTGGCCAGGAAAATCTTGAGAGTTGGCCAATACTGGTTGACAATGGAGGCAGATTGTTGTAATTATGTGAAGAGGTGCCATAAGTGTCAAATATATGCTGATAGGGTTCATGCGCCGCCAGCTCCCTTGAATGTCATGACGGCACCCTGGCCATTCTCAATGTGGGGAATGGATGTGATCGGTCCAATCGAACCAAAAGCCTCAAATGGGCATCGCTTCATTCTTGTTGCCATTGATTATTTCACAAAGTGGGTTGAGGCTGCATCGTATGCCAATGTGACCAGGAATGTCGTGATCAAATTTGTAAAGAGAGAATTAATTTGTCGTTATGGGTTGCCGAGTGAGATTATCACTGATAATGCGACCAACTTGAACAACAAGACGATGAAGGAGATGTGCGAAAACTTCAAGATAAAGCATCACAACTCCTCCCCGTACCGTCCAAAGATGAATGGGGCAGTTGAGGCTGCTAATAAAAATATCAAGAAGATTGTCCAAAAGATGGTGGTGACATATAAGGATTGGCACGAGATGTTACCTTTTGCTTTGCACGACTATCGTACCTCTATTCGCACCTCGACAGGGGCTACGCCATATTCTTTAGTGTACGGGATGGAGGCAGTGCTCCCGATTGAAGTAGAGATCCCATCATTAAGGGTACTGAGAGAAGCAGAACTGGAAGAAGCTGAGTGGGTTCAGGATCGACTCGACCAATTGAACCTCATTGAAGAGAAGAGATTAGGGGCATTGTGTCACGGTCAATTATACCAGAGAAGGTTGATGAGAGCTTATGAGAAGAAGGTACGTCCGCGGCAGTTTCGGGAGGGTGATCTAGTGCTCAAAAAGATCCTACCAATCCAAAAGGATCATCGTGGGAAGTGGACCCCGAACTACGAAGGACCTTACGTTGTGAAAAAAGCCTTCTCGGGAGGAGCTTTAATCCTCACCAGGATGGACGGGAAGATCTTCCACTCCCTGTAAACTCAGATGCGGTCAAAAAGTATTATGCTTGAACGCATTTCCCAAGAAGAAGAAGAAGAAAAGTGAAAAATGAAAAAAGAAAAGCTCGCTAGGCTGAAAATCTGAAAAGACAGTCTAGGCAAAAGTTAGAGCAACCCGCTAGGCTGAAAACCTGAAAAGGCGGTCTAGGCAAAAGTTAGGGTTCAAAAAAATAAAATAAACAAGGGAAGTGTCGTCAAGCCGATGAACTGGGGCAATCAGTGGGCTAGATACATGAAGACTGGGGCAGATAGCACGCTCAGATGATGATTAGTAAGCAGTCAGAATAGTATGAGGGATACTAACACTAGTCATGGAAAGAGGTGTGACTTGAGGAGATGTGATTCCACTCCACAACCCCTTTTGCAATTCCATTCTCCATTGTAATATCTACTTTGTATACCTTTTCAGTCCAAATATAATGACATTGACTCCCAATTCCTTTACCCTTATCCCTTTGCCTTAACTTTTGTCAAACGTGTGCGTGCATTCATCATGATAAGTATATACTGAAATGTTAAACATGTATTGGTGTCTTCAAAAGCATTTAGAATTTCTTTGAAAGTCTCAAAAGTTCGTAAAGAACAAGATGATCACCCGACAAAAGGCACCGTGGTCTACTGACAGGAAGCATAGGGACAATCATTGCAAAGAAAGCGTACCCTTTCGAAAGCGCTTAGCCTTTATTCTCCACGAAGACAGGGCTTGTTTTAGTTCATCTTGGGGCTTGTCTGTGATCAACACTTTAAGGGGTCGAGGGTGATAATAAAAACCACCTAAGCGATGAAAAATAAAAATAGTAATGTATTACAGGCTTTCCTTGTGTTACATTGAAATCATTTGAGGTTTTCATCAAGCATATAGGATATTTCTGGTATCATGCATTATCTCTTTGCATTGCATTTATTTATCTTTTGTGAGCACAAAGCCCCTAAAATTCATAGACATCATAAGTTTTTACCTTTTCTTTCCAGCTTCAGTGGATAACCGACTCCGCAAGCTTTTCGCATTTCCTGTCAAGCTTCAGTGGATAACCGACTCCACAAGCTTTTTACCTTTTCTGTCAAGCTTCAGTGGATAACCGACTCCACAAGCTTTTTACCTTTCCTTTCAAGCTTCAGCGGATAACTGACTCCGTAAGCTTTTCGCATTTCCTTTCAAGCTTCAGTGGATAACCGACTCCGCAAGCTTTTCGCATTTCCTTTTAAGCTTCAGCGGATAGCCGACTCCGTAAGCTTTTAATCCTTCCTTTCAGGCTTCAGCGGATACCCGACTCCGCATGTTTTTTATTTTTCTTTCAAGCTTCAGTGGATAACCGACTCCACAAGCTTTTTACCTTTTCTGTCAAGCTTCAGTGGATAGTGGATAACCGACTCCACAAGCTTTTTACCTTTCCTTTCAAGCTTCAGCGGATAACCGACTCTGCAAGCTTTTCGCATTTCCTTTCAAGCTTCAGCGGATAGCCGACTCCGTAAGCTTTTAATCCTTCCTTTCAGGCTTCAGCGGATACCCGACTCCGCATGCTTTTTATTTTTCTTTCAAGCTTCGGTGGATAACCGACTCCACAAGCTTTTTACCTTTCCTTTCAAGCTTCAAGCTTCAGCTGATAACCGACTCCGCAAGCTTTTCGCATTTCTTTTCAAGCTTCAGCGGATAACCGACTCCGCAAGCTTTTTGCATTTCCTTTCAAGCTTCAGCGGATAGCGGACTCCGTAAGCTTTTAATCCTTCCTTTCAGGCTTCAGCGGATACCCGACTCCGCATGCTTTTTATTTTTCTTTCAAGCTTCAGTGGATAACCAACTCCACAAGCTTTTTACCTTTCCTTTCAAGCTTCAGCGGATAACCAACTCCGCAAGCTTTTCGCATTTCCTTTCAAGCTTTGGCACTGCCGTCTCGACCTCCATCACCGATAAACATCGAGTCGCCGTCTCCATCACCGCTTCTCCTGCTTCGTTCTTTGTTTTTGCCTCCACCTTCCTATATTCTTCTCTGTCTTTATTCTTCATCTTGTGATTGATCACTGGTCTTCTCATCTTGTTCTTGCCACTCCTTCTTGCAACACCATGGACTTTGTTCAAGATGTCTCATGCTTCTTTAGCATTCTTGGCAGCAACAATCTCCTTAAGATTTTCAGAGTCCACACATTAATGGATGATGGAGAGAGCCAATCAATCTCTCTTCTTGGATTCCTTGTATGAGGCACTATCCTCCTCTTCTTGGATCTCATCCTTCACTGTGTCCAACACTTCATGGAAACCAAAGATTGCTTCCATTTTCACAACCCAATGCTCAAAGTTCTTGCTATCAAGAACCGGTAAAGGAATTGAAAAATCCTCACTCAACTCCATCTCCATGGACACACTCTCCCAAGATCGTTATAGCTCTAGATACCATTGTTGGAACACAAACACTCACACTCACTCATGGTGAACACACATAGAAAGAATAGAAAGGTTGAGAAAGATTAGAGATAGAGATAGAGAATGAAAACAATAAAAAATTCTCTATTATTCACTTCACACTCACAATTACACACTTGCACTTGCACATACACTTCTCTACACTTATAACAATTACACTTGCACACACTTTTACTTCACCACTTGTGCTTAATCACATCACACACTATGTGTATTTATAGACTTACACATACACTAACTAACTCTCTTAATAGCTTCTAACTAATCACTTTAGTTACAACAAACTAATCACACTTTAACAAACTAACAAACACTAACTAATTTGAATTATCTCCAACACATTTTTCATTAAACTACTATACTTGTATAATCAAACATCCCGAGGACAACTATGGCATTGGCAAGGCTCTTTTACCATTCCAAAGAAACAGGACAACATATCAATACACAACCATTTTACCATCATTTCAGCAACTAATCATCTATGAATAAAAATTATCATAAGGGGACCAATTTTAGATATGTTGCTAAAAACCATACAAATACAAGTTCATCAACAGGTGCATATGCATGAACTTCTCTAAAGTAAAAATCATATGAAGGCTGAAATTGTAGTCAAAAGACTCATTCTTGCCCAAACCAATGAGTTAATCTTTAAGTAACTAATCAATATGATTATATGCAAGTAAGTGCATGTTGTCCAAAAAACAAACCCTACTTTTCAAAAACAACTAGTAGCGACTCAAGAAATTTTTGTGGCTTGAAGATTTACAGGCTAGCTTTCAAGAAAAAAAAAATGGTGCTTGATTTCGAGTTGTATAACCAAAGTTATGGTTCAACCTATTGTCAGAAGCTTTTCAAGTAGATCATGCACGAATTTCAGCCCAAAAAATTTGACCCAAATTAAAAGTCCAGATCCAATGCAAGACCTCAAAACTACATCTAATCTAATATCATGTAAAAAGGATTAAATTGCAAGCCCTGGCTGTATCTCTGATTGAAAAAGCTCATTATACTAGACCAAAAACAATGGTTATTCAAGTAAGAAGAAAACATGTGGTCGTTTCTCAGAATTGTAACAAGAAAAGAAATTAACAATGATATGTTTGTAAACAATATGCAGAGGGCACCAAAAAATGGGAATGCTCTAAATGGTGGAGCAAAAATTGGATCAGTAAGAGGAATTGTTGCTCAATATTGTCACTTTAGTAAATTTAAAATACTTTTTTTAATTTTTGAGTAGCCAACCTATTTTATAAACATAGTACTTAGGGTACTCCAACCTATATACATTGTAACCTCAACAGACCAACTATTGTAAATAAAATACTACCCTAAAAAGAGGATAGTAAATTTAAAATATTCGTATCATGCATTTTCATCATTGCCCCATATCCCATACCAAGACAGCTATTGTTCTCCTTCTCCTCAATCTACCAGCTAACATTTTATATTCTTAATATCTTGAAACACTAATGTAGATCCAAAGTCGGTTTCAAAAGCATTAACAATTTCTAACTACAAAATAAAAATAAATGCTTTATTCCAAATTAAAGGGTTTGTTTTCTTTTTATCTCCTTGCCCACTTCTTTGATATGTAACTAGCATATTTGTGGCTTCCCAGAAGGTCATTAACTTTGCTTTAGCCCTTCACTTTGTCTGTTTCCAAATCCTAATTTGTTTTGTTTGTAGCTAAGTTTCTGAATATAGGACAGCAGATTGCAACTACAAACTACTTTGGGATAGGAGCATCCCTTTGAAGATTGAGACTTTCCGTTGGAGATTGATTTTAGATAGGATTCCAACTACGGTAAATCTCCAAAGAAGGGGAATTGTTTACTCGAATGAATTCTTAAACTTCTGGTTTTGTAAAATGAGTATTGAAAATTATGCACACCTGTTTATTTACTGTAATTTTTCATATGTTGTGTGGATGTACATGTATAACTGGTTAGGAGTTCAAACAACACTTGCAAGGAATGTTTGGGATCTGTTTTCACAGCATGACAGACTTCGTTTTTGTAAAGGGCCAAAGAGGATTGGGAGAATGTTTTGGTTTGCTGTCTTATGGACAATATGGTTACACAGAAATGACATGATTTTCAACCAGAGCTCTTTGGATTTTGATAGGGGAATAGAATTGATCAAGTTTAGAGTTTGGAGTTGGTGTCAAGGATTGGTAAAGAAAGCTAATTTGTCATACACAGATTGGATTAGTAACCCACTGTACTGTATGGAATCTGCCTTGTGATCTTCTTGTGGGAAGGGTCTGCGACTAACAACTATTGGAGCCTAGTTTTTACATGTTATTCATATGCAAATGTGTAATATACCCTGTACAAACTTAGTTCCTGGGAGGTTGTAGTTCTTTTGATAGGAAGTTAGTCTTATGGTGGGTGAATATATGTTGTTTAATTTAATTACTTGATACTCCTTGTATATAGGTTTATAGTACCGCTTGTACTCTAGTATATACAATTGGCTTATAAAAAAAATGGTGTGTTGCTGGGTCTAATTCTTAACATGCATCGTCCTTTAATTTGCAAGAGTGAGTGATTGTCCTATACTACCCACGGTAGCTGATTGATCAAACCCCTAAATTTGGGAATTTTTGTTAACTTTCAAATCAAAGACCTAAATTCCTCATCCCCAATTCCCCACACACAAACAACAATTCACTCCAAAAAATATAAAGATGCAAACTTCACACATCAGAAAAGCTAAAACGCTGCTTAAGAATGAAAATCGACCAGTTGAAACTTGTAGATTCAGAGCATCAAAGAGAACAGAGCTTGTATCTCACACTCACTCTCTGCAATTGTCTGTCACAAACGGAGCTTCCATTTTGTACCACGATTGTTTCTTGGAATTGCCAGGTACACGGTTGCTGCCACATAGGGGCTCGGGTTGCTATCACGATAGAGGAAGGAGATGGCGTGCGCGCCGTTGTTGTGGGTGGGTGTTCTGAAGTTAGAGCATAATATGAGAAACAAAGGGTTCTGATCGAGAGGATATGCTTGTGGAAAAAACAAAAAGAGAACGTGGTGAAGTTGACGGAAAACAAGTAAGAATTGGATTGAATTGGGTTCTTGACAGTTTTTAAAAACTCTTTTTCTAAAACATTTTTTCAAGTAAACGATGAAATAAACACTCAAGAAAAATAAAGAGTTAACAAACTCACAATCAAGATCCCTCTCTAACGAAAACTGTAAAGAGATTGGAATAGAAGATTGATAAAGTTATTTTATACTGGTTCATTCTCTTCCAATTATGAGCTGCGTCCAGTCTCTTCTACTTGAAGGTTTTCTCCACTAAAATCCAATAGCTTTACAAACAAGCCTCTTCAGGCTCACTTTAACTTAGAGATAAATATTTTGATCCAAGAACTCACTATGTGTGAGGGTATGAAAGTTTAAGATCAAAAGTTACAAAGTATTGAAGAGAAAATTTAACAGAGTTTAGGTGTTTTCAAATATATGAGCTTTGTTTAGTTTTTGGTAACATTCTTCATTGGGGTCGTCTAGTATTTATAGGATGTCTTCAACTTGAGATCTCTTCTTCTTCAACGATTTTTAAAATATCCGTTTAAACACAGTATTAAATGTTGGGATCCGTTGAGTCTGATAACTTGATATGTGATCTTCATAAAAGCACTATTGGTTATCACTAGAACTTGAAATGGTTCTATCACTTCTCTGTTGTTCTCGAAAGTAACCTTTTGTGTTTCCTGAATTGTACTTTAGTCAACTTTATAAGAGCTTGTGTCAGAGTACAAAGTATTTGTACAATCGATGGTACTATGTTTCTCTTCAAGAAACAAAGCATAAACCTCTCCAAATTTGACCGTTAGGTTATTTTTTTCTTTTGTAGTTGAAAACTCTCCAAAATCCTCTTATTTTGCCAAATTTATACTGCAACACTGAACTCGTTAAATATGAAACCAACAATGGGAAATTGGATGAAAATTCGACATTAAATACCCAAACAGACAATAAAAATGCACCCAAATTAAAACAGACAATCCCTTATTTGTTTTAAAATATTCAAATTGATCATTTCTATATAAGTTTCATCGTTAAGTTGAATAAATTAAAACAAATAAGGGGTCAAGTTGAATAAACTAAAACAAATGAGGGATCAAATTGAATAAAATATCAGGACCAAGTTGAATAAATTATAATAAATGAGGGAACAAGTTGAATAAATTAAAACAAATGAGGGACCAATTTGAACATGAAAAAACCTTGGAGACCAACATGAATATTTTAAAGCAATTAAGGGACCAATTTAAACATTTTAAAAACTTGAAAACCAACTTAAATATTTTAAAATAATTAAGGGAACAAAATAGTAATTTAGCCTAAAGAAAACTCATTTACTTATAGACTGGAATGTCTCGCCCAAAACCGATTCAAATCCTGTGTTTTAAGTACATACTCCACTCAAGAAAATGCGGAGAGAAAGGCTCTTATAGAAGTTTTTTTTATAGGCATCTATTTTTTTATTTTATCATAATCATGATATAGATACGAAGTATTCACCATCATTAGTAGTGATTAATTTCCGTCGGGGAACCTGTTAGGCACACAAGGTAGGTTCTCCCCTCCCAACCAAGTTTTCTCCACACGCAAGAGTCAGGATTTGAACTCATGACCACTTGCTTAAGGTGCACAAATCCCTTATCACGACCAACCACATGTTGGTGATAGTTGGCTATTAGATATAAGTAATTCGGTTACTTTAACGTCGTGAGGTTACACATATATTAATTAGCATTTTTATTATTTAATTTGCTTAAAAAAAAGAATTGATTAAATTTAACACTATAGTAACCTACCCAGACCTTACCCATTGTCATCCCTATTTGGAATTAGTCAGAATTCTCCAATGCCAATTTTTTTCGAAAAATCTTTTTAAAGTAAAATATTTAAAGTAGACAATTAAGAGTGTGTTATCATTAAATAATTTATTAATTAACTTTTTTTTTTATTTTATCATATTAATGATAAATATACTTTCACTTTAAAGATAAATTCATTTTACAGTAGTCTTATTCACCTTGAAGATAAATTCATTTACGTAGAAAAGATCTTATTTCCCGTAAAAAAAAATAAAGGGCACAATAGTAGGGATGACAAAAAGGTGGCCAGGACACGGGTAGTACTCCCCCATCCCCATATGTGCTCAAGGGGATACCCGTTAAATGGGTTTTTATCGGATTTTACGAATATCCATGAATATCACGAATATCCGCGGGCATATAAAAAAAACTATGATCCAATTCATATTTGATAAAAAAAACTTCAATACTCTTTGAGATGGATGGCTCTAAAACTGTAGCTATAACAACTTAGCTAATTGAGCACTTTGTAGCTACAGATTCCGAACTGAGGATAGGTTTCTAGAATTATTTTAAAAGCTCAACCTGACTTATCTTTAAAAAAAACATTATATAATAAAAAAAATTTAAACTCCTATAATAAATAATAATTTTTATATAAATAAAAAGTTTGATTTTTAATTGTTAAATAAATATAAAATGTCAGCAAAATATTATATTGTATATATCATTAAAATAATTTATAGTTTAAAATGTATACAATTATTATAAATTCTCATATATAAATTCTTAAATATGCTACAAATACTATATACAGCTGAAGCCTTCTTGGATTTTCTTAGTAGTTTTTTTGGATGTCGTTAATTGGATTCCATGCATCGGATTTTCGTCAAAAACTAATAAGATACCCGTGCATTTGCACGGGTCACATTCGTTTTTATGCATGTTCGAAACGGCCTATTCATAATCATTCAATTATATACTAAGAAGCTTGTTTATACTAAATCCATGTATGATAACAACTATTATGTAGAAAATAAAGACTGCATCAACAATATAATAATTTTTCATTTCATAAGAAAGTACATCTGTACATCTATGACAATCAGTGGCAGAGCTTGGCAAAATATTTTGAGGAAGCCAAATAGCTAAGTAATTTGGGAGTCAAAAGATTCTTGTATAAACATAGGTTTTGCTTTGTGAGCAACAACCTATTTGGAGCACAAATTTCATTGATATCAAATAACAATATTGAGTTAGTAAACTGCAGGAGCACTACCAGTTTGGCACGTACCAAATGTACAGGTAGAGATAGCAAATTTGATAGGTACATGGTCCGTATATCTTAAATGTATCTGTAGAGCACAGCTCAATGTCCTCGAATAGGGATGATCCAATCTTGGAATATAAACCTGATTAGCAACAACCGTCAATTACCCACTATGCATTGGATTAATTCATTTCATTTCTATATATATATTTGAAGAGCAAGAGAGAGATGTGTAGTGACTATGATAATACCTGATTGCCATAAACATCGCCAAATGCAAGACTGGTGTGATCTCTGGTATAGGAGGGATCACTATAGCTTGTCTTTATGGTGACAGTGTAAGAGCAGCTACCACCCACATTTTACAACATCCATATTCAACTGCTTTACTTCAAATCTGACCACACAATATCTGTAATCTATCTATCTATGTTCTTTCAATCATATCTTTAATCTATCTATAAGAAGCACATGTCACTAAATGTCATCCATCCATCTTAGATCCCATCACACAGTGTGTGTATGAGATAAGCTATATATTTAGACTCAGCATGATTTAAACTTTGGATATTCCAGTGCCAATGACATATGTCATCAAATCTCCCCTCATTAGAATTAGACATTAGATATAAAGGCCTGCGGGATTGAAAGGTTATTGGAGGTGAATTAATTTATTTATATGCATAAGGATTGACAAATGTATTTAGAAGTTTATGCTAACAAATAAATGAAACACATCGTATAGGGTGGGTTTAAGTAAGTTGGTAAGATGTCTATTACATCTTTAATTTCAAACTAAAAAACTAAAAAAGAATGCAAATCTCCCTGTATTGTCTATTACATCCTCCTGTTTCAATATCCAACCTGCATCACAGTAAATATAAGGTTTTAAGAAGGAGCATAGAAACCCATTCATGTCCAATTTCTAGTACAATCAAGAAAAGTCATTCTTGCTCTGTACAAAAGTAATCAACTGAGATTAATGTTTAGAATAATAAATATTAACACCGGCAACTAAAAGTACCCATAATTAGTTAAAGGCACAAAGTTAAAAAGGTTCCCATAATCTGGATCATCCTTAAGACACTGAGTCGAGCAACCCTCCTTACCTCTCCATCATGCCAGGCAACAACATCTATGACGGGCCCTTCTTCATCATAGTTCTAAAACATAAAGCATCATAACCTTATAGAAATACACTACAAAAAAAAGCCCAATTACCGACGGCCACAAACCGTCGGAAACACTAAAAATCTGTCGGAAAACTATATTATCGACGGACTTTCCGACGGACACGATTCTGTCGGTAATAGGCGCGTAGGAAAGCCTTTCCGACGGATCTAGTGTGTCCATCGAAAATTTCCGACGCTCTTAACCGTGGGAAAACTTGCCACACAGAACCCCTAATTACCGACGGAAATTTCGTCAATAACTCTCTGTGGAAGTTACCGATGGAATTTTCCATCGGAAAATGTAACCAACAGTTACCGACGAAAATATCCGTCGGAAAAAAGTTTTTTTTTTATTTTTATTTTGTTTTGTTTTATATTAATAATTAATAATTAATTATTTTTATTAAAATTTATATATTAAATATTAAGTATTGTATTTTATTTATTAATTATTATTATATTATATTTTAATTATTTATATTTTATTTATTAATTATTATTATAATTTATTTGTTAATTTATATTTAATTATAATTAATTATAATTTAATTATTAATTTATATTTTATATTATCAATTACAAAACAAAATTGGAATTAAAAATAAAATTTAAAAATCAATTAAATTAAAATTAATTAAAAATAAAAACAAACTCAACATATAATCCATAAATAAAATATCAGTCTATCTACAAATCTCTACTACACCTATAACTATCCTAATACCCATCACCATAATATCCATCATCATCGTCCTGTCCGGGGGAGTCTGCCGGCGTCACATGACCATCAAGCTGTGACTCAGTAGACAAACCGTCATCATGCGGCTGCGGTGGTGGATTAGTAGTAGTAGTGGAGGACTGGGACTGGGGCCGGGTGGCATGGAGGACCCCCTGCAGAGCGCTACGCCTGTCTGGTGGGAGGA
Organism: Sophora flavescens; assembly: GCA_030762895.1. Taxonomy (NCBI): domain Eukaryota; kingdom Viridiplantae; phylum Streptophyta; class Magnoliopsida; order Fabales; family Fabaceae; genus Sophora; species Sophora flavescens. Next base: position 167,144,205 of record CM061064.1, on the reverse strand, counting down.
AATCGAGCACAGCGGTCACGACCGTAGAGAATGTCTCCATGCTGCGTGATGCGCTCGTTCGTCTCCCTTTGCTGCTGCACCTCCTGCCTCAGCCGATGCACCTCCTCCGTGTCTTGTGAGCCGGAGGATGTAGGCTCCCTAATGGTCATGCTCGGCGTCGACCCCCGACGAATCGACCTAGCTAGGGTCGCAGTACCGTAAATCCGTCCCTTGTTCTTCCCGCCCGCCACATCCATCCAGGCCTGGGTCTATAGTCGCTCAACCTCGGCGGGGTCCATCTGAGAAGGATCTGAGGCACCAGAACAGGAGGCAGCCTCAGATGCTACCTGACTGAACCTGGCGTTGTACTCCGCCTGCAATTAATACATTACAATCAATATGTCACTAGTGCAATAAGTACTTTTTATGTCAGTTAAAATTGATTTTATACGTCAGAATATTGTCTGACATAAATACAGCTGACGTTAATAGTTAATATTTTAACGTCAGTTGTTTAAACAACTGACGTTAAATATAAAACTATTAACGTCAGTTCTTTAAAAAAACTGACGTTAATGTTGTTCAACCTAACGTCAGTTGTGTTAAAGAACTGACGTTAAATGTTTTATTTTTAACGTCAGTTTCCTAATACAATTGACTTTAATAGTGTACTGTATATTTTATAAAATACTATTAACGTCAGTTATTTGATACAACTGACGTTAATAGATTTTTTTTAAATTCAGTTTTAAACTATCACTCCCCTCAGCTATCCCTGCATTCAGTAAATATCCCAGTAACACAGAATATCACACACATTACAGAATTGCAAACACTACCCTTAAATTTCAATATTAACAAAAAGAAATGAAATATACAAAGGAACAATGGGGGGACTTAAAACCAAAACCCATGTATAGGAAAACAATAACTATCTACAAGTATATATATATATAAATTTTAGTCTCTTATGTCTAAAAACAAAACTACCAATCTAAGTATATATATATATATATACATGTTATTAATTAGTTTCTAAAGTCTAACAAAAAGACTATTCATCTAAGTATTGCGGAGGTATCTTGTCAATTCCTTTTTCAGCCGCATACTTGAAGAAGAATTTTGCTAAGCGCATCCTCAAGTCTCTAAACTCATCTTTTTGAAGAGGCGATTGGTCGTTAAATGCTTACACACATTCAAATAATAACAATAACATTAACGCAAGTCATCACCAAAACTATAATATATAATTTAATAAGTTGTTTAAATATTACCTTCCTCCATCCATCTGTAATAGATGCGGAGACTATGTTCAGCATATGAAGCATCACATAATAGCCGCATGACCACCCGTCATGTTGAAATCGAGACTACAAACAAAATTAATTTCAATGTCAGTTAAATATACATATAAATTAGTAATTATAATATTAATTATTTGATAAATAAACTATCAAACCTTGAGGATGGTCCATTCAGGATTTGCTTTAGTCTTAGAAGTCCTACTTCTCCCGTTGGCGCAGCTTATGCTACTCGCCTTCAGTGCGCTATCATAAACAAATAATCATGTCAATTAACAAATTGATATATCACGTGTGTAATAAACGAAAAACAACTGATATTAAAACTTAAATTAAATTTAAGATTAGTTACTTACGTATTTACAGCTTCAACCACCTCCTATGGCGGGTTTTGGTGGAGAGAGCATAAGAATATGACAATATGCCTAGACGGGTGAAGTACGAACAACTGCCAATGGTTATTCATACAGTAGGGAGCCAGTTATAATTCTTTCCGATTGTCTCCCAACAAGTTCCCTATGTATTTACTAAATGCATCGCCATCAAAGAATTAGGGCATAAGGATTGACGGATCTAAGAAGCCGTAAATTGATGCAACGCCCTTATCAAGCTGAAGACGATGGAGATACCTAAGATATGAAATGGTGTGGATGTTAATTACATAATATATATTGAAATTAAAATAAATTATTAAATGGAAAAATACCAAAAATAAATAAGTTATAAAATTAAAATTAACTTACATGCACCAGAGACTCAAAACCGTGCTGGCCAACCAGACGTTATCTCTGCAGGCGTGCCCGAGATCTTCACCACAGAAGGAAAATATCCTCTGTTGATTTGGGCGTGCCACCCATCCATCGTGCTCCAATGGACATTCAAAAATCTCAAATGCATAATCCTCACCAAGTGAGAACAAACGAGTGATAGGTGACAGCGACACCGACGTCGACTTGGCCTTCAATTTAGAAAAAATAAAATAGATAAGTTGTTGATAATTAAAAAACCACAAGTAATTATTTGACTAATTTGGACATTAATAATGAATACATACCTTTGTTAACATTTCGAGCTCACGTCGTTTGAATTCCAACTCAAGCTCACGCCTTTTCATTTCCAACTCAAGCTCATGGCGTCGGACTTCCAACTCCCGCTCCCTAGCTGCCAACTTATCGTCCTCCACATGTGCCCTACTATAACTCTCTTTTGTGCTCACATGTGAAGGGTTGGCATGCCCTGCGGTGTCCTGGGATGAATCGACGGAGGAAAGCTCTCTAGCAAGCGCCTGCTTGAATTCTGGGTTGGATAGTAAGCTTTGCATCAGATGCGTTGTAATAGCAGGGTTGGAGATGAGCTGCTGAGTCATGTCATCCAAAATTGATGCTTCATCTACCACCCGCTTTTGTGAAGCAGACTTGCCATAATATTCTTTGATGGTCACATTCCCAGGAACGCCGATAACCCGACCAGGATGGTCTTTCTTGCCTAGAGCAGTCATCAAGACGCCCCGCCCGTCCGAAGGGACGAATGAGCCCTGGGAGGATTGTGCTTTAAGATCCATCTACAATGAACAAATGAAAAAACGTGCAAGTGAAAAGTGTTAAAAATATCTATACAAATATCAATTGAAATGAAGTTAATTATTTACTTACAATCTTATCTGCCACTTCGCGAGTGGCATTAACTTTAAAAGATCCCGTCTTTGTCATGCGGCCGGCTAACCAGACATCCTCGCGGTAGATGTCCGAAGGAGGACTTGATGGTGTGCCCTCAGGCACCTCTCCTCTTTCTATCCTAGCAGAGTGCTCTTCCTGCTTCACCCTCAGCCTATTCGCCATCATCTCCTCGATCCGAGTCTCGTACCCACCCTGAGACATGGTGTGGCGGTGGACGTTCTTTGCCTGATTCTATCGACCCTTCTCTACCTTAGCCTATTCAAACAAAAACACATAATTAAATACAGTTAAATGATCTATAAGAAGCATACAAAATTAACTTAATCAACCAACCTGAAATTCTCCATCCTGTCGACTCCTAGCAAACATATCCCAAGTATGCTGATCAATCCAGGGATAATCCGAGAACATCTTATCAAGACGCTTTTTCCCAGATACATAGTACCTGGTAAGATCATGCTTGAACCTATTCCAACGCTTTGATGCCATTTTCATACATTTCTTACGATGATCCTCGTCATTTGGCACAGTCCAAGCTACCTACACATTAAACACATAACAACTGGATGGATTATAACTCGGATAATTATCTAATAATGTAAATCAAAAGAATGTAAAGGTAAAATACTGTGATAGCCTCCCAAATCTGATCCTTAACGTTCTGTGGAACGTCATTCCAGTGGTTGTAGTTGATGCTAACGTGCTGCTTCGCTTGTAGAAACACCCACTTTTTCAATTCTTTAGCACGGGATCCCTGGGTATTTAGATTAGCATCGAAGGACACCTCAACCTTCTGTCCGCTTTGCCTGGCCTTCTCTAGTTTCTTCAAAGTCGTGGCTCCTCTACCCCGTTTCCTATGAGCCTGTGATGTCTGTATGGACAAAAAAAATGATAAAATAGAGGGTTGTAACATTATAAACTTACATTAAAAAGAAGGACTAAAGATAGTATATAACATGTAAACTTACACTAGAATCAGGAGTAGGCGAGATCGGGTCCTGCGTAGGCCCCACAGTGTCCTCCCGTGCATGTGGGCCATCCGACTGATCCATATGTATGCTTGTTCAGAAACAATATATATTTATTAACATAGGTTATAACTAAAAATAAATACATAAGTATAAATAAAAATAAATGTATACTAAGTTTAAACTACCTATATCAATATCCTTTCGTGATGATCATCACAAGTGGAATGTACATCGTCCACATGTGTCTCCTCGATTATAGTAGGCATGTTTGTTGAAAAAGAAGGATTCTCAGGAATATCAAGATTTGAATCTTGATTTTCATCACTACAATTATACATGCTTTTTCGTTGGAGAACCACAGACAACCTTTTGTTAGAAGGATCAGTGATGTAGAACACTTGTTTTGCTTGGGAAGCCATTATGAAAGGCTCATTTATATGACCTAACTTGTTGAGGTCTACCAATGTGAACCCCAATTCGTCGGTTTTTACACCACCGTTACTATCAACCCACTTACATTTAAAAACCAGCACCGTAAGCTTAGTGTAATCGAGCACTCAAATATCTTCAATATATCCAAAGTAAGGTGTCGGTGCTATAACGGGTTTTGTGTCCTTTGCACTAGAGAAGTGCATTGCTTCGGCCACGATCATAACCCCACTATTTTGCATGGTACTCTTGTTATCTTGTTCCTTTGTATAAAGGAAAAGTTATTGATGTCGTATCTGCTCCAACATATGATGTTGAAGCTAGGCCCACGTGCTAGCCATCTTACGTCATCAGAAGCAGTACTACCATCCTTAAGCATTTCTTCCTTGAACCATGGTAAGAAAGTCTTGTTATGCTTGTTCAACAACCATGGTAAGAAAGGTTGAACAGAATCGATGTTGTTCAATACATACAAATGTGATTGAAGCACTTCATCCCGACCCTTGCTATTAATTCTTAAGCCATGTGTACCCTTACCATGACATCTTATCTCATCATGCCGAGGCTTAGGAACCCCTATAGGATCCGTGTTATGAAGGTAGTCCGAACAAAACTCAATAGCTTCTTCTGCAACATACCTTTGAACAATAGATGCTTTCGGATGATGAGGATTCTTCACGTACCCTTTCAAGATCTTCATGTAGCGCTCAACTGGGTACTTCCATCTCAGAAAAACCAAGCCACATAATCTAATATCCCTCACCAAATGAACAATTAAGTGAACCATTATGTCCAAAAAGGAAGGAGGAAAATACATCTCCAATTGGCACAAGATTGTAGCAGCCTCAACTTCCAAGTCATCCAACATACGGGGGTCAACGACTTTGCTACATATAGAATTGAAGAATGAGCACAACCGAGTAATGGCATGTCTCACATTTTTTGGAGCAATACCACGAATAGCAACGGGCAGAAGTTGTTGTATCAAGATGTGACAATCATGAGACTTTAAGTCAACTAATTTAAGATCACTAGAGACAAGCCTCTTCATATTTGAAGAGTAACCATATGGAACTTTGATGCCCTGAAGACACCCGCAGAAACTTTGTCTCTTTTTTTTTTTGACAAAGTATGACATGCTAGCGGCAAATAAGCCCGCTTACCATCCTTAACAACTGGACCTAACTGCTCTCGTATACCCATAGCAACGAGGTCGAGACGAGCATTCACACCATCCTTTGTCTTGCCCTGAATATTGAGAAGCGTCTTGATCACACTATCACACACATTTTTCTCCACATGCATCACATCAATGCAGTGTCTGACATCAAGCTTGCATCAGTATGGAAGATCAAAGAATATCGACATCTTCTTCCATATGTTTTTCTCAGCAGCTTTACCTTTCCTTTTCGACTTGCCGAATATAACATCGATGCCCTTTACCCTCTGATAAACCTGCTCTCCAATTAAGGCCGCCGGAGCTTCTTCTGTCTCTTGGCATCCATTAAAAGCTTTTTTCATCTTACGATATGGGTGACCACGTCTAAGAAATCTCCAATGCCCAAGGTAAACAGTCTTCTTTTCATGATGCAACTGAGTGTAGCATATGCCTTCTTCACTTATAGGGCATGCTTTATGCCCCTTGACACTGTACCTGGACAAGTTACCGTATGCTGGAAAGTCGTTGATGGTGCAAAATAACATGGCACGAAGCTTGAAAGTGTCATGAGAATACCCATCAACTACATTAACACCTTCCACCCACAGCATTTTCACGTCTTCAATCAAGGGACTTAGATAAACATCTAAGTCATTTCCCGGTTTCTTTGGGCCCGAAATCATCATAGACAACATCATGTATTTGCGCTTCATGCACAACCAAGGGGGCAGGTTGTAAATTATCAAAAGAACAGGTCATGAACTATGAATACTACTCATGTTACCATAAGGATTCATTCCATCCGTAGCAAGTCCAAGCCTTAGGTTTCTTGGCTCATCGGTAAAATCTGGAAACATAGTATCAATATTCTTCCATTGCATAGAATCAGCAGGATGACGAACCTTTCCATCACGTTTCCTTTCATCATTATGCCATCTAAGATTCTTCGCATCTTTCGCATTGGCAAACAATCGCTTGAACCTTGGAATTATTGGAAGATACCACAACACCTTCGCAGGAGGACCCTTTTTTCTCACATCATCAAGATCATCGTCATCATCACCACCCTTCACTTTGTATCGTGATAACCCACATTTGGGGCAATCATGATTGTCTTCATGAACACCGGTGTACAATATGCAATCATTGGGGCATGCGTGTATCTTCTTATACTCCATACCCATCGGACACAATACCTTCTTGGCCTCATAGTTACGGTCAGGCAATGTGTTGTCCTCCGGAAGCAAGTCTTTCAACACTTCAAGCAATTCCGTGAAGCTTTTATCGGTCCAACCATTTCTTGCCTTCACAAAAACCAATTTTAGCACCGCCAACAACCGTGTATGAGTAGTACACCCTGGATATAAAGGCTTATCCGCATCACCGTACAACCTATCATACACATGAGCTCGATGAAAAGATTCTTGTCCAATATCACGGATCATGTCCTCTACTTGATCATCCTCCATATCTACGTCAACGTCCTCACTTTGGGAGACACTTGCCGTACTACTCAACAACACATCACCATGCCATATCCATCTTGTATAACTCAAGCAAATCCCTTCACAAATCAAACGAGTACATATATCCTTCACCGTACATTTCCTCGTATTCAAACAGTTGACACAAGGAAAATAGAACATTCCATTACTATTAGGAACATTCCTTTGAGCAAATTCTATAAATTCTCCCACCCCCTTCAAATACTCAGCACTAGTGCACTTACAAACCATCCAACTACGATCCATAACTAGATAGGTTCTGTAGATATACAAAACATATATCCAAGGCGTTTAAAAATTATTTCAAATTTACATCATTTTCAGGTTTCTTAAGACAAAAGAAATAAGCAGATGAAGATAAATTAACAAAAAAGAATTCCAATGAGCAATATATTGTTGATGTCCCATGCTACAAGAAACTCTAAATTTCTTCCCATTTTGAAATAGGTCATGATAGCAGAAGAAAAACAAGAGAAAACACAAAACCCACGACCAGAAATAGAGACATTCCAAACAACTCAAACTCACGGTTTCAAGTTTCAACTACAGAGACTACAGTTTCAACATACACTCAAAACCAAAAAAAAAAAAATGTGCCCTAAAGACTTACCAGAAATAGGTGCTCGCGTGGTGGTGGGGAGGGGAGCTCGAGTGATGGCCAATGTTCGATGTGGTTAATGAGAGCAGAGGGACAAGGAGAGTTAGTGCGCGGGAAGGGGAAAGAGAGATGTCAAGTTATTGCAAAGAATGAGCGGAAAGACAGAGTTAGGGTTAAGAGTGTACCTCATGGTGGTGGCGAAGAAGCCCTCGCGGTGGTTGCGGTGGAGATGAGCTCGTGATTAGGGCAGAGTGAGAGTGAGAGTGATAGTGAGAGTCGAGAGTGAGAATGAGAGTGAGAATGAGCATGATGAAAAGAGAAGAACAGAGACGTACAGAGCGAAGTGAAGAAGGCACGCGAGTGTAAACGTTATAATCAAAAACCAAAAATAAAACAACATTTTACGTCAGTTGTTTGTAACAATTGACGTTAAAGGTCATCTATTTAACGTCAGTTGTATTAAACAACCGACGTTAAAAATAAATATTTTTTATTTAAAAACACTTTTAACGTCAGTTGTTGAAGACAACTGACGTTAAAAGTGTATAAGTTTATGTAAAAACATTCATTTCTTTGACTCCTGTGCTACTAACCCATGACTACTGTGCTACTTACCCATGCACATTGTAACTTAATCCTCTTAATGAGCATTAAGTTTATAGATCAGTTTTCAAGAAAATCAGCTAGTCTCTCTTCTCTATATAAAGTACCATTCTTATGTATCAGTCTGTAATACAGCCTCTTCTCTTTTCCTCTATATTTCGTGCGTTTTCTATTCCTTCACATTATGGCTCTATCATATTTGAGACTTTTGTTATTTCTTCCTATACCTAGACTTAAAGGTCTCTGTCTTAATGGTCAAAAAACTTGAGGTTGAGTAAATCACGTAACATGGATGGTAAGGTTGGGTGAATCACGTAATGTGATTCGCTCACCTTATTTCATCCCATTCGTCCCCTTCACTCTGCTTTCGCTGCAAGTGACTGTGGATTCAGATGGAGCATCAAGGAATTCAAGTGAGGGAGGAGATGCATCCATTGGAGTTTCTTAGGACAGGACTGAGAAGAAAAAATGATGTTGAAGCAGAAACTTTTTTATATTTTAGGGCTATGTTGCAGAAATTTTTTATCTTATAATCGTGTAATTGTAACTTATGAATCGCTTCAATGAGATACGATTTGATTATACATATATAACTTGTTTTATGTTAAGTGTTTATTTATTTTAATTTGCACAAGAATTTGTTTACTAATTCAAGCTAATTAATTAAGATTAAAAATAAACTTGTTTAAAAAAAAGTTTTGAAATAAACTGCACTATATGGAGTGACCTGCGTTAAGAGTGACAACAGGGAGATGACAACGAAAGAATGATAGGAATGAGTTTTAGAGAGGAATATAATTATTTAAGTCAGTTATTTATTTAACTGACATAAAAATCACATTTTTAACGTCAGTTGTATAAACAACTGATGTTATTAATAATTCTTACAAACCACTTTTAACGTCAGTTCATTACACAACTGACGCAAATAGAGATTTAATATTTACAAAACTGCCACCGCCTCATTTTTAACGTCAAACATATGGTCAACTGACATAAAACATTCCCGTATATTACATTATTTCCACTAGTGTGTATTAAACTATATATATATATATATATATATATATATATATATATATAATTACCATTAGTTTAAATATAAAAAAACACTTTAGCTCACCACTGTCTACCTCGACCTCTCATCAACAAACTCGTCGGTGTCCGAGCGAATATGTGTTTGCTCAAAGACCGTAGGGAATCAACGGATTGAGCTAGCTCTCCTGCCTGCAACCGACACACCAATAAAATCAATTAGTTATAAAACAAATTTTTAATAAAAATATACAGTTTATAAATAATGTTATTTATATATGCATACCATGTAAATGGCATGCTGCATGTGGCTAATAGAACCACCAGTGTGCATGCTCCCACCCTTCTCGGAAGCCCGATTTCTCTTCGCCTGTTCACACGTCAGCTTGTAAGCTGGAGTGTCCCAGTACGCACACAGTTGGAGCAACTGCTCGGTCGTCAAAGATAGCACGTGTCTGAGGTAGACTCCGGTAACCAGCGCACAAGCTCCTGTTAAAGAAAAAATTAATAATAACATTATACAAAAGAATATATAAAATAAATGGAAAATTACATGAACTAATAAACAAGTACTTACCTCGAATCGTTTGAAGATACAATCTCGATCCTCCCCGGGGATCACCCCCATGATGGCCAGAAGCGACGATACTGTGCCTTGATGGCGAAGGTAACGTACTTCGATCCCACTTTCGATGGGATGAAGCTGAAAAATTCATAATGTTATTAAATCAACAATATGACAACCAACAAATATATGCTTATTAAATAGTAATTATTTAAAAACAACATTAAATTAAATTAAACTTACGATCCAGAAACAGGACGGATCCATGGTCAATCCTCAGGTGCGGGAACCCTACCCACTCAGGTAAGTCCTCAGCAGCGACCGACTGCTGCACAGACGATGATGATGGTATGGCCGTGTCGTGACCGTATACGGCCCCGGATGATGAGGATGGAATGGTCGTGTCCGACTGTGGCATCATCCCAGGAGTTGGCATAAATGATAATCCTGCTGGGTGTGTGGACGGCGCGGTCGATGATTATGGTGGTGCTGGGTGTGGGTGTGGTGTGGGTCCAGTAGGGGGCGGCGAGCTAGTGCGCGTCGTGGCACAAAGCGAGTGGAGGTCTAGACATGGGTGAAGGGTGGGGTAGTGTGGGTCGGGGATAGTGTAGTATGGGTAGGGGATGATGTAGTATGGATCAGTGAGGGTATAGAATGAGTGGGGGATGGTGTAGAATGGGTGGGGGAGGCTCCTGTAGGTGGCAATAGGGTAGGTGCGGTAGGGATGGGGGTGGGTGCGGTGGGTACGGAGGGACCTCTAGGAATGCGAGCAAGCACCTGGGACTTCACGGTGTATCATCCCCGCTTAGCCTTCCCCTTCCCCTTATCACCGCTAGGCGGTGGGGGGCGGGGCGACTGTCCTCATGATGCTGACATATCTATTTTTCTAGTACAATTACAAATCAGTGTAAAAACAATAAGTAATCGACATTTAACAGTCTAATCTAAGCAAGTATTTTTATAGAACAATAGTTGTCAAGTATTACATTATATTTCATAAGCAAATATTTAAAATACAATAAAAATAACATAATAGTAAACTTCCTATTCAGACTTGGTATCGTCATCTGATTGTAAGTCCGACTCTTCTTCTTCTTGCATTGAGTCATCACTCTGGATTTCTTACTCTGATGATGCATGCATGGATGCCTGATTACCAATGACCACTTCTTCCCCTTCATCTGCAGATCCCAACATGCCAGTAATACACTTGACCTCAATTACTTCATTGACATGTGACGATTCATCCGCCTGGAATGGCGGCTCATCCTTTGCATCATCGATTTCTATGAGACCCCTAGGCTTGGTAGTGACTGCAACACACCAACCTCATTTGTCTGTTCTCATTGCTGGATAAGGGACATAATAAACTTGTTTTGCATTCTGAGCAATTATAAACAGATCAAACTGTTGATATCGTCTATCCATGCGAATGTCCATAGTTCGATACTTGGGATCCACTTTTGTGCCTGTCCTCGATGGATCAAACCAGTTACAATAAAATAAGACTACTTTTTTAGGATAAGTAGTAGTATTGTATTGTAACTCGTATATGTGTTTTATGACCCCATAAAAATCACCGGTACCTTCACCCTGTACGACAACCCCGCTATTAATTGTCTTTTTGCCTACGTTTCATTCATCTGTGTGGAATTTGTACCCATTAACAAAGTATGTATGCCATGATGTAACACAGCTATAGGTCTTATACGCTAAATCTCTCAAGTGTTGATTAGTCACACTTAACGGTTGTTAATACACCTATGAAAAGGTAAGTCATATTAAATAATTACTTTATTCAAGAAGCAAAATTAAGCTTAATATAGTGTATGCATCGTCATATTACACTTACTTGTTGCTTGAACCATTCAGGAAAATCTGCATGTGTACGAGCAGAACCATCTTGTTCACTAAATTGATTAATTTGAAGGAACACACTGACAAATAAAATGTGTACTTTGTGTTAAAGGAGAAATTATAACAACATGTGATACATTATTTCAAAAATAGGTCGTTAAGACTTACTCATGGTATGGTTTCATCTCTGTGCAATTTATCAAGACATGTACATGGGCCGATGCATACTCCTCATCAGTTAACCAGTAAGTAAGCTCCTTGCCAGCATGACGGTCAGGAAGGTTAAATACGGATAGCATATAAGGATACCCTGTATTATCAGCATCTACCTCATTCCTAACATGTCTTGGTGCCAACATAAAGTTGTTGAAATAGTGGGAACACAAATAGGTTGTCTCACGGTGTAAGTAAGACGCACAGATTGATCCTTCCACCCTAGCCTTGTTTTTAACTGATCGTTTTGAGTCACCCATGAATCTAAGTAATAAAAAACATCGTTGACAAGGCATTATTCAATGGTCGCTAATTATTTAAATGTCAAAATATAATAAAATTACCTTTCAAATGGATACATCCACCTATATTGTACCGGTCCACCAAGCCTCGCTTCATATGCAAGATGGACAGGGAGATGTTCCATTGAGTCAAAAAATCCTGGGGGAAAAACCCTCTCCATCTTGCACATAATTATTGGAATGTTTTCTTACATCTTGGCCAGACCATCCGCTCTTAAAGTTGCAGAGCATATATCTTTAAAGAAATGACTAATTTCTGTAAGCGGGTTCGAAACATGCTGGGACAGCGAGCCGAAAGCAATAGGAAGCAAACACTTCATGAATACATGACAATCATGACTTTTCATCCCATGAAGCCTCCCTGTTCTTACATCAGCACATCGTGCAAAATTAGAGGAATAACCATTAGGGGTCCTAAGGTATTTTAACCACCGACAAATTGACTTCGCTTCATCGGCGGTTAGAGTGTAACAAGCTTTTGGTTTGATCATTTTTCCATTAGACTGTGGCTTCAGCTCCAAATCTTTTCGTCCATAGTACAGTGCTATGTCCATCCTTGCCTTCTCATTGTCCTTCGTCTTGCCAGACACATTCATAACCGTGTTAAAAATGTTGTCAAAGAAATTCTTCTCAATATGCATCACATCAAGGCTATGTCTTAACAGATTATCCTTCCAATAGGGTAGTTCCCAAAAAATACTTTGTTTTGTCCAGTTATGCCATTCTCCATACCCCGGTAATTTTGACACACCATTTTCAGTGACTTTAAGAAGATCCCTAACCCGGCCCTATATTTGTTTAGGAGTCAACAAAGGCGGTGGACCTTCCTCTTATGTCTGATTCTTTTTGAATGCTCGGACGTTTCTTCGGAAGGGATGGTCGGGATCTAAGAACCGACGATGAGAATCAAACCAGGAACTTTTGCCACCATATCTAAGGGTAAAAGCCTTTCCATGTTCTATGAAATATGGGCACGCCGATTTACCGTGGGTCCCTCAACCAGAGAGCATGCCATATGCATGAAAATCATTGATAGTCCACATCAATGATCCCCTCATCATAAAGTTTCGCTTATTTGAAACGTCATAAGTCAACACACCATCCCACAACTTCTTCAGATCATCGATCAGAGGCTGCAAATATACATCTATCCCAGCCTTCAGATTAGATGGTCCCGGTATGAGACAAGTCAGAAACATATATGGTTTTGACATGCACATCTCGGGAGGAAGATTGTACGGTGTAACAATCACTGGCCAACATGAATATGGTGAGGCTGACACCTGAGTGTATGGTATAAAACCATCTGAACACAACCCAAGTCTCATATTCCGAGGATCTGCTACAAAATCAGGATGAACCCGATCGAAGTGCTTCCAAGCTTCACCATCAGAAGGGTGGCGTATGATGCCCATAATTCTTCTATTCTCATTATGCCACCTCATTTGTCCCACAGTTTGCGTTGATGAAAACAGTCTCTACAACCTTGGAATTACTGGCAGATAGAATATTGCCTGCGCAGGAACTGGTTTCCTCTTACTATTGTCACTACTTTGAACGCGGTACCTGGGTGTCTGACAAAATTTACATTCTTCCAACGCACTGTCATTTGTGCCAGTATGAATACCATAATATAGCATTGACTCATTTGGACAATAATCAATCCTCTTAGTCCCCCAAGACTAGTTTCGACACCAACCGCTTCGCATCATAATAACTTTTTGGCAACAACTCTTTGAAGGGTGTCACATCTTGAAGCATTTTACAAAAGAACTCCAAACACTGCTCTGAGACATTCCAATTGGACTTACAAGCTAGAAGCCTAACATAAATTGATAATTTTAAATCTGACGGCTCTTCAAACAACGGCTTATTTGTCTCTAACAATAGATTGTAGAATCTCTGCGCCGATTCATTAGGAGGCTCTTCCATGTCATCAGACTCATCCGCCTCAAAATTCCCATGTTGCCCAAGACAATCATCGACCATCATATGCGTTGACCGGAGTTGTTCGACATATTCATCATGGTAGCCACTGCCTGATGCACCCATTTCAAGATCGTCACCACCGACTTCATTCAAATCAATATCCGGCAACTCCTCACCATGATCAGTCCATATCCAATAATTAGGCTTGAACCCACGTCGGTATAGGTGTAACTTCACGTCATCATCACTCAAAACCGCCATACAATTGCACTTTGTGCACGGACATCTAATCCCCCCTCTTCGGCATAATCACAATGTTGCTTTGCTTTGGATATAAACTCCTCAACTCCAGCTACAAATGATTGTTTCAGAAGTCGTCTCCCAGACTCGTTCCTATCATACACCCAACTATGGTTCGAGGGATAATATTCCATCCTTCTGCATTTTCAGATAAATTGAAGTATTTTTAAACATGATACTATAACCCTGAATTGCTCCATTTCCTTAAAAGGTGTGGCCCTATCCCATTCGAGGAAAAACTTTTTCACCACTGTATTATACTAGCTACTCATCACTTCTCATGTCTTATAGCTGACGAAATTTCGGCAGCATCTCCCATCGGTCTCCAAGTACACGACTTGACCGCGGTGAGATACCACAACCAAGTATGGACCCGGAGAACAAAAGAAATGCTTCGACCTGAAATTTCATTGACTATTTAACAGATGAGAATCAACTAGTAATTAGTATATCAGTGGGCCAAACTGTCCCAATTGGACAATTCAAGATTCAATAAAATGAGCGATACCATGACCACGAGTACACATGCTAAATAATATTGAACCTTGAACGAGAATCTACGGTTTTTCTCAATTACGTATTAATTATATTATTCCTAAGTTATTTAATTAATTCATTATTTCACTTAATTACTTTTATTAATTAAAATTTATTTGTATCAATTTATGTGTTAAATATTATTATCAACAATAAGAATTAAATTCCTACATTAATTATTATAAATCAAAATCAGAAAAACCCACAGAATCCGGCATTTCCAGCTCAACACTTATAATCGTACAATCAGTCCCAAAAACACATAACTACTGTTTTTAAATTACAATATTTGCAACATATATGTATCATATCATTTTTTTAAAGAAGATGCTTATATATAACATTTACTAAACCCTAAGGTCAGGATTACAATCAGGAAAAACATGAAACATATAAAATGCCTAGTATACAAAATAGATTTCCTAGCTAGGTGATGTGCATGCACATTGACAAATATATATGTATCACGTCATTAAACACTACACAATTTCAAATAAATTAAAAAAATATAGAAACCTGGCAGTGCAGACAGTAGGGGCTCCTAGGCAGTGGTGGTGATAATGGTAAGAGCAACTACTTAACAAACAAACATTAAACACTTAATTAATAACCATTAAACACTTAATTAACAAACATTTAACATTAATTAAAAATTAAACAAATTGCATAAAAAAAACTAAATACCTAGCTCTAGGGTTGCTGCTGGCAGTGGGGGAGGAGGTTGTGGTGGTGGCGGCTGGCGGTTCTGGCAGTGGGGGAGGTAGGACACTGTGGTGGCAGTGGTGGTGGCGCGTGCGGTGGTTGAGGGGTGGCGCACGGATGACGAAATAGGATGTGGGACTGGAGCGAGCGGAGAAAAAGGAGAGAACAGAGAAGGAAGAGAAGAGAAGAAGAGAGGTGGAGGTGTGGTGGTGGCGCGCGCGGTGGCAGAGAGAGGTGAGGGGTGCCCAGTCGCGGTGAGAGAAGAAGAAGAAGAAGAAGAAGAAGAAAGAGTGATAAGAGAGGGAAAAGAGAGGAAGAAAGGAAAAGTGAGGGAGGGAGAAGGGTTCTTGCCACTAAAAGACCCGATTTCCGATGGCCAAGTCCGTCGGTAATTCAAATTTTTGAATTCCGACAGCCTGGTCCGTCGTTAATATAAAAAACAATTCCGACTGACAGGACCGTTGGTAATTACCGACGGGCTAGTCCGTCGGTAGTGCCACGCGCCAAATTTTCCCCCTTCGCGCCACTTTTTTCGACGGAATTACCGACGGATATTCTGTAGGTACCATTACCGACGGTCGTTCCGTCGGAATTACCTGTGACTTTTCACGTTCTAACTTAGCGACGGCAAAAGCCGTCGGAAATTTCCTAGTTACCGACGGACCTGCTGTCCGTCGGAAATTTTCCGTCGGTAATATCCCATTTTCTTGTAGTGATAAGGGAATTCAATTACAAAATTTTGGGTGGAAACATACACAAGTATAAAAGTCTCATTTAGTTTGAGTCTTTGAGGTAGAAAGAGAAGAATTCATGTTTACGCAGCAAATAGAGCACTTCCAACATTAGTGAGGACCATCCTTTCAATATCAACATCTCACTACTTATGAGCATCCTATAACTAATAGGAATTGACTGGATTACTCATTTCCAATCTCAAGGCCATGAAAAGGTAACAATACCCATATTCCCAAAGAGCAATGAAGTAACAATTAACTTTGAACTGTCTTTTTATAGATATTTTATAAGAGTACAAACATATTCTATCTTACCAAGCCTATCTATAGATAAATTCAATTTGAATGCATGCAAAATAGAGGGAAATTTTGTAGAGTCTCACCGACACAACAATTAATGAACCTCCAATGAAAAATGGAGAATATTCAAAAATATTCTCTACAAAAAATGAAAAATGGATGTGCACTCCACTACCTCTGTTCCCACACATTCTAAAACACATCAAAAAATATTCAATATATCAAATCCCATTAAGCAGCAACTATCATTGAAGTAATTACTAAAAGAGAAAACCAAATCACTTTGGGAGACAATACATGTACAATGATTAGCAAGTTCTAAATAAAGATGTACACTGAAAATATTGCACAGTTAAATTCAAACTAAATCCTGGTGCAAAATATTTGCCTTCTCAAGAGCTCCATGCAAGGTCTCATTATTGCCTGTTTTACAACCCTATGGATGCTTTACTTTTCACCCTTGCCCATTTAGGCATTGTAACTAGTCAAAGAAGCACCGTAGTAGGGGGAAAAAAAGATTCTCTTATCTATTCAATTCTTATGGTATTATGTCCTTGTTTTTACTAAAAAATAATAAGTTTCATATTAGTTGTATCCCATCACCGTGTTCAACATCTATGACAATCATTTTATAGCTTACACTTACTTTTTATTAGTCATGACACTAACATGGCAAACTAAAGATATTTATCACATTATTTAATCAAGTAGCAACAGCTTACATCAATGATATTTTTATTGGCCATGTGGATGTCGGTTTGAAGCTTTATTTCCCACAAGCCCCGAGATAGTGGCTTCCTTCAGCACTTGTTTCAAATTTCTTAACACTTTTTTTCAAGTAGGTATTTCAATAGTATGGAGCTGTGGCAGCCCATCTTCAGCATAATCAATGTGATTTAGAATAGCATGTGAATCCAATTAGGGAGGAACTTCCCAAACAAACCACTCAAAACAATAATGAAATAGAATAAAATATGCTGGCAAAAAGAACTTGAATAAATATATATTATTTTACCTGTTCCCTAAAAGAGCTTGAAGGTGGATTATCATCTTCTCATCTTGTTCTGTTTAGTTACCCCAACTTGATTCCTGGCTTCAGGTAATTTGTCCATCTAAGTCTGCAACTCTTAGTGCACCTTGAAAACTCTGAAAACCAAAAAGATCATTTAAGATCAAAGGAAAAGATCAATTAGAATTTACACTAGTGCAGAAAAGGGATTCTACATCGGAGTTTACACATCGGTTTTTAAGAAACCGATGTGTAAAACAAGGCGGTGGCATTTTTGAAATTAAAACCAAAGTATTACACATCGGTTTAGGGAATAACCGATGTGTAAAACGTTTCCACATCGGTTATTTCTAACCGATGTTTAAAATTAAAATAAAAAAAATTTAAAGTCAGAATTTTTAACATTCAACATCGGTTCTTTATGAACCGATGTGTAAAATAGTGATTAACAACATCGGTTTACTGTTAACCGATGTATAAAATTATAAATAAAAAAAAATAGAAATTAAAATTTTACTTTTACACATCGGTTTTAAATAACCGATGTATAAAATTATAAATAAAAAAAATAGAAATTAAAATTTTACTTTTACACATCGGTTTTAAACAACCGATGTATAAAATTTAAAAAAAAATTGAGAAGTTAAAAGTTTAAGGTTTACACATCGGTTTTTGTATAACCGATGTGTATAATATGGTTAACCACATCGGTTTTAGGCATAACCGATGTGTAATATTCCCAATTTTTATTCTGTTCCGCGCCCTATCCCTGCATTCTTCAGTTTCGAGTTTTGCTGAACCCTAAAACAGAAAACACTCCCTCCCTCCAGCTCGAAGTTCATCCCTACCGCTGCCTCCACTAACACTCCCATTCTTTCTCTGCTAACGCGCGGCTCTCTCCTCGAAGTTCATTCCTCACCCTGTGCTGCAATATCTATTTTACTTTTTGGGCGTGCAGTGCTTTACCTTTGCGTTTGGATGCTCGCCCTCACCTTGCTCTGTCCGCTTGCCGCCATTGCTGCATTCTCTGGTGAGGGCTTCCTCCATTTTACTTTGCTTCACTTTCCCTTCACCTTGCTTCATTCTCCAGTATTCACTTTGTTCAGTTTGTTGTTGTGGTTCATTCACTGATGTGTATGGGTAATGGATTTTCTTTGTTGTGATTAAGCGATTTGGGTTTAGGGTTTTCCATATTCAATCTTCGGTTTCGTTCAAATTTTTTCTTGTTTTTCACTGGTTTTGCTTTGGTTTTAGGGGGTGAAGGAGGTTGGAAGGGTTTCCTGTTTCTACACTCTTTTCTCTTGGCTGGTGTTGGTCTCATGGTTATGCTTTCTAGCATGTCTTACTCTGGCTGGTTTTACTCTTAGCCTCTCATACTTATATTTTTGTATTTTTGCTTTTCAGGTACCTTGAATGCTAGGAGCAAGTTAGCAAGTGCATCAACATTCTTTGGAACTTTGTATTTGAAAGTTGGAGGCTTGGAACAGTGGCCTTAAAGACTTTTGTCAAGATATTCAGTCTCTATAACTTTTATTGTGTTAATTGTTAAGTGTCTGCATAGTAAATTCTAGACGGGTGCACTCTCCCAACGCAGTTCCAGCCGCGCCGCCATCTCCGCCACCACAGGTAGCTTGGATGAAAACATCTCCTTTCTTCTTCTTTTTATCTTCCTTAGTTTTAGCATGCTACTCCAACCCCGAATTACCTTTATTTGGGACTGATATTAAAATGCTTTGAACATCAGAAGAAATTTAAATACTGGTATTTCTACCAATCATTGCCGCTGACCAACTTTTTTACTCTATTTGCAGAACAAGAAATTGACAGTTGTTATTTTCCTGGACTGCGGATTTGATTTGAGGAGTGTCCTTGACTCCGTTGTATAGTGCTACTGCCTCTGCTTTGTTCACTTCTCTGCTGTCTTTGCACAATAACAACTAGGCGTGTCTCTCAGAAGGTACGTTTTGGCTGAAAAGCTTTCATTGGAGTTTTAATGTATTTGCTTGAAAATTTATTTGATTCGAGAATATGCCCACAATAATTAGTAAAGCCTTAGTTTCCCGTTTGAGATGCAATACTAATGAGCGTATGTGTATGTGCTTAATGTACCGCTCATTGTGTTGGATCTTGAATTGTCCAAAGTTGGACAGTTTGGGAAAAAACTTTTTCTTAATTCAGTTAAAATAGTTATTCATTGATTCTAATGTTATATACTTGATGAAAGTTCGGATTGATAAATTTCCTTTCGTTCTCCGGGTGCATACTTTATCGTGGTGGATGTCATCGCATTCAAGTAGTGTACGTCGGAGACCGCAGGGAAATGCTGCCGAAATTTTGTCGAGTATGAGCATGAGAGTTAAGGACTAAATGTTAACCGAATGTTGAAAAAGTTTCTTCTCGAATGGGATAGGGCCATACCCTGTCATAAGAAGTGGTTGATGAATATGTTGGACTAAGTACGAAGGTATTGGTTTAGTCATGGATCGCGGTTGGATGAATGCTAGACGGACAAGTGATGAGTATGAGAATGGAGTGGAAGATTTTCTACAGTTTGCAAAAACAAATGCTCCTGATAGTGGTAACGGAAGGTTTTATTGTCCTTGTGTTAACTGTTTGAATGAGAGACGACTAGAAGCTGAGGAGATACGTGATCATCTTATTTGTGAGGGGATTTGCAAGAGTTATACAACATGGATATGTCATGGTGAATCGTTAGACAGCCCGAGGGTGTCGGATAGAGAGGAATGACGTGGAAATGGACGATGGACTAGAGGACATGATCCGTGATGTTGGGCAAGAGTCTTTTCGGCGCGCACATGTGTATGATACTTTGTGCAGTGATGCGCAAGTGGATTTGTATCCGGGGTGCACTAATTTCACACGGTTGTCAGCAGTGTTAAGATTTTTCAATGTGAAGGCGAGAAATGGGTGGAGCGATAAAAGCTTTACCGAATTGCTTGAGTTGTTGAAAGAAATGCTTCCAGAAGGCAACACATTACCATCTCGAAACTATGAGGCGAAGAAGATATTGTGTCCGATGGGTATGGAGTATAAGAAAATACACGCTTGCCCCAATGATTGCATATTGTACAGGAAAGAGTTTGAAGAGATGCACGAGTGCCCCAGGTGTGGGGTATCACGCTACAAAGTGAAGGATGGTGATTCTAGTTGTGATGTGGTCACCAAAGGTCCTCCTGCGAAGGTGTTATGGTATCTTCCCATGATTCCGCGGTTCAAGCGATTGTTTGCTAATGTAAATGACGCAAAGAACATTAGATGGCATGCAGATGAGAGGAAGTGTGATGGACAGCTTCGCCATCCGACCGATTCTTTGCAATGGAAGAGAATTGATAGTTTGTTTCCGGATTTTGGCAATGAGCCCGAAACCTCAGGCTTGGACTTGCTACCGATGGAATGAATCCATATGGAAACTTAAGTAGTATTCATAGTTCATGGCCTGTTCTCCTTGTAATTTACAACCTGTCTCCTTGGTTGTGCATGAAGCGCAAATACATTATGTTAAGTATGATGATTTCGGGTCCTAAACAGCCAGGAAATGATATTGATGTTTATCTGAGTCCCTTGATTGAAGACTTGAGAATGTTGTGGGATGAAGGCGTTGATGTGATTGACGGGTATTGCCATGAGACATTCAGATTGCGTGCCATGTTATTTTGCACCATCAATGACTTTCCAGCATACGGGAACCTGTGTGGGTATAGTGTTAAGGGGCATAAAGCATGTCCAATATATGAAGAAGGAACATGTTACCATCAACTGCAACATGGAAGGAAGACGGTTTACCTTGGGCATCGGAGATTTCTCCGACGTAATCATCCTTATCGTAGATTGAGAAAAGCTTTCAATGGACTTCCGAAGAATGAAATTGCTCCGGTGGCCTTGACTGGAGAGCAAGTTTATGAAAGGGTGAACAACGCTAATGTTATCTATGGGAAGACCCAGAAGAAGTCTACCGAGAAGAAAATATGGAAGAAGAGGTCGATCTTCTTTGATCTTCCATACTGGTGCAAGCTTGATGTAAGACATTGTATTGATGTGATGCATGTAGAGAAAAATGTGTGTGACAGTTTAATCGGAACGCTTCTCAACATTCAAGGCAAGACAAAGGATGGTGTGAATGCTCATCTTGATCTAGTTGCGATGGGTATACGAGAGCAGTTAGCTCCACTTAAAGTGGGGGATAAGAAGACTTATTTGCCCCCAGCATGTCATACTTTATAAAAAAAAGAGAAAAGAAGTTTGTGAATGTCTACGGGGAGTCAAAGTGCCACAGGGTTACTCTTCAAATATCAGAAGACTTGTCTCAATGAAAGATCTCAAATTAGTTGGCTTAAAGTCTCATGATTGTTATGTCTTGATGCAACAACTACTACCGGTGGCCATTCGTGACATATTGCCTAAAAAAGTCAGACATGCCATTACTAGGTTATGCTTATTCTTCAATGCTATATGTAGCAAGGTCATTGACACTAAAAATTTGGATGAGTTGGAAAATGAGGCAGCCATTGTATTGTGCCAATTGGAGATGTATTTTCCACCTTCATTTTTTGACATCATGGTTCATTTGATTGTTCGTCTAGTGAGGGAGATTAGATTGTGCGGTCCCGTTTATTTAAGGTGGATGTACCCGGTTGAGCGATACATGAAGATCCTGAAAGGATATATGAAAAATCCACACCGTCCCGAAGCATCTATTGTTGAAAGGTATGTTTATTGAGTTTTGTACAGACTACATGTCAGAAGCGGAACCTGTAGGGCTTCCGAAGTCTCGTCACGAAGGAAGATATGATGGTAAGGGTACACGAGGTATCACTGTTAAGAGCATGGATCGGGAGGAAGTGCTTCAAGCACATTTGTATATATTGAATAACACTAATGAGGTTGAACCATACTTATGTGAGCATAAAAGCATCATCAATGAAACTTACCCTAGAATGAATGAAAAATGGTGTTTGAACAAGCATAACAAGACTTTCTTGAACTGGTTTAAAGAAAAAATTGCAAAGGATGGTACTGCTTCTGATACATTAAAATGGCTAGCACAGGGGCCTAACTTTGATGTCATATGCTGGAGTGGGTACGATATCAATAAGTTTTCCTTCTATACAAAGTCCCATGATGACAAAAGTACTATGCAAAACAGTGTGGTTATGGTAGTCGTTGAGTCCATGATTTTCTCTAGTTCGAAAGTTAAAAACCCTGTTATGGCATCAGTTTAATACTTTTGTATCTTTGAAGAGATATTGGAGGTTGATTACACGAAGTTTAGAGTACCTGTTTTTAAATGTCGGTGGGTTGATGATAACAATGGTGTGCAAACCGATGAGTTAGGATTCAAATTGGTGGACCTTAGTAAGGTAGGTAATAAAGAGGAACCTTTCATCATGGCATCCCAAGCAAAACAAGTGTTTTATATCCGTGATCCTTCTAACAAAAGGTGGTCGGTGGTTCTCCGGGGAAAAAACATGTATAATGGTAGTGAGGGAAATCACGATTCAACTCTTGATATTTCTGATACTCCTTCTTTCTCAACACGAGTGCCTAATTTCAATGAGGAAAATGAAGTGGATGATGTACATGCTACTCGTAATGATCACCAAGAAGGGTTATGGGAGAACTTTACTAATTGACCACAAAGTAAGTTTAGTTTGATATTACTATCAAGTTTGGCATATTATATGTTTACGTTGATATTTATAAGTTATGTTTATGTACGTTGATCGATATTTATAAGTTATGTTTGATATTTATCCTGACATACTAACAAGTTTTTTGTTTTTGTTTTGTGTTTAAACAGGTATACATGGCTGATCATGAGGATATCCCTCCTTCATGCAGCGGGTCGGAGACCCCGTCTACCGGTAGAAAGGGTAGACGTGCCACACGGATGAGGCATTTGACTGCCAACCGTGGGTCAAATCAAAGGATAAGAGTAGACTTTGATAATAAACTCAATCCTATTGGGCCAATGGAAGATCAGTTTACCAGTTTTGTGGCGACCCTTGCTAGGAACAGGCCCAGTATACTCATTGATAGGTGGAGAGATGTACCGGCGGACGTGAAGGAGCAGATATGGGAGAGTATTTTGGTATCTATACTTCTACGTCCTGTGTTTGTCTTTATCTACTTTATTTTTATCTTAATAATATCATACAATAATTCGTTGATTCTTTTGGTCTTAATGTAGTTGACCTTTGACATACCGGATACATACGCTATGAAGAAGCGTTTGCTGAAGTATGCTGGAGAGCGTTGGAGGGCTTTTAAGGCCGACCTGGGCAGATACTATATATTCAATCCAAAAAGTAAAAAGAACCCACTTGAGGTGTATCCGTTTCTTGACAAGACGACGTGGGATCGCTTTGTTCAGAGCCGACATGATCCCGACTTTCAAGTTTAACTTATTTGATTTGTCTCTAAATTTATGTAATTGCATTAATTTCATTTACTTATGTAATTTAATTGTCTTTTATTTATAACAGGAGAAGAGGAAAAAGGGGCAGGAAAACCAAAGCAAGAATCTCTACCCCCATGTCATGTCTCGTGGGGGATATAAAAAGCTTGTTCAGAAAATGGTTGAAGAGGAAAAGAAAGCACGTCAGGAAGCAGCATCTCAGGCGGATCCTAATGCTGAAAATCTTCCAGAGGTTGTTGATCCACCTCCACCCCCACGCCATCGTTCATGGAAGAGGGACCGACAAAGAAAAACGGGACAATATACATCCGAGGAGGGCCGCCAAGTAGCTGAGAGGATTGTAAGTATAGTTTGTTGTAATTGTCATTTTAAGATTGTTACCGAATTGTAATGTGACCTGATATTTTATGTGATAGGATGCCTTGGATGATCAGCTAACCCAAGGAACCTTTGTTCCTAGAGGACGCAATGATATCTTATCTACTGCCATCGGTAAACCAGACCACCCGGGCGGTGTCATTGGTGTGGGATGGGGAGTCGGCATTCACCAATACCATGGTTCATCTTCACACCAATTCCACAGGGATGTTGAAGCAGATAGAGCACGACTAAAACAGGAGATTGCAGCTGAGCTTCGACAGGAGATGGCCGAGTAGTTTGCCCAACAGATGGCAATATTGACTTCTATGTCCCAGCAGATGACAGCCGGTGTCCAACCCTCTATCCAACCCTATGTCCATGTGAGCACTAAGGGCTCATGTGATCCTCCTCATCATCCTGAAAATGATGATGATGGTGATGATGATGATGCTGCTGCTGCTGCTGATGATGATGATGATGATGATGACGACCCTGATAGGTGTGAGCTGTATGTTGATGATCATCATCATCGCCGCTTAGTGGCATTGGGTAGGGCACATACTAACTTAGGTAATACCATACACAATAGGTTATTACCAGATGATCAGCTGAGGGTGTCTGTTGAGATTATTCGAGATGCTGATGCTCGAGTCCCTGTGCCCACTGAGGAGGTTCAAACAGTGGGTCAGGTCCCCCGGTAACTTCATCCTCTGGCCAAGAAGACTGGTCAACTTTCTTGTTGCATCTGAGGTATTCGGTTAGTTGTGTTTTTCTATATTCATAGTTGAAATAATTTATTATTGTTTCAGGATAATGCTTTATTTTTATTCGTTATAGGATGTTGGAAATGATATTGTGCCTAAAAGGTCGGATCTTGGAAGACCAGAGATGTCTGCTCCTGACAAGGTATTCATTTGACCGTTTAGTTAATAACGAATTAAATAACTTAATTATCCGTGATTACTAATATATATCTATGTTGTTTAGGGGATCGACAAAGGGGCACCTGGCCATGGTGATGTTTTTAAAGTTCTGGCTATACAGGTTGTCACCATTGAGAATGACGCAGCCTTGGTAAGGTTGGAACATGATGCCAGCCCTGGTGAACTGTATATACCAAAGAAGGAACTTATGGAGATGGTACTCAATAAAGAAATGGCCAGTTCTGCACACATATCGTTTTGGTGCACGTAAGTACATTTTATTTATAAGTTAAGTACGTAATTAATTTTTAAATACTATGATAATTAACATGTTTTTCCAATATATTAGGTATCTGCATCGTATGTTAGTCGATCAGGGTAACCTCACCCTTTATGGGTTCATTGACCCCATGTTCATTCAGGGTGATGTTCTCCTAGCATCTGAAGACCCGGTCACTACCATACGTGATATACTTGCCCGAGACGATCATCAATTCTATCTTGCGCCTTATCTCAATAAGTAAGTACCGGTTATTTAAGTATAACTATATATGGCTTAGTCACTAACTGTTCCGCAAATACAGCCGGCATTGGCAATATTGCTCTTGTACCCAAGAATGAACGTCGTGGTCTTCTTCTCGCTCATTGGGAAATAAGCCGTGAATCAATCAGAAGACGATCATCGAAACGTAAGCATTAAAATACTTTATAATCAGTAATGCAGTTGTTTTAATTATCTGAAATCTATTAGATATACTTTAATTAATGTTTTTGTCATGATAGGTCTATTAATGCAACCCACATGTTGCATGGTGAAAGGCGTACTCGGGCTATCAGATGGATTATTCCCAGCGTAAGATATTTATTAGTTCAAATGCATAAAATGCAGTGGGTACAATAATTGATTTCTATTTTATTTAATTCCTCATATTCTAATTGGGTTTCATTTGTACGTAGTCACGTATACAACGTGGGTCATGGGAATGTGGCTACTATGTGATGCAGTGGATGTTGGAAATTATCTCCTCCGGGATCACTGAAAGATGGCAGGAGGTAAATGTTAATTGACACAATTAGAATTAATAATATAGATTCGTTATATGTTTTATGTTAGTTTATTACTTAAAAGATATAATCTTTTGTCCAATTAAATTTGCAGATATTCAACAATCCAACTCCCTTATCTGATTCTGACATCAACAGCATAAAGAGGCGTTGGGAAACTTTCTTTCTTCAAGTGTACCAACCATAGTTTGTATATATGTAGTTAGTTTAAAAACTTATCATGTACTAGCTATAGTGTACCTTTGACTGATGATATGTATTAGTGCTCAGGTCTGGTTCAATTCTTCTTCTCTCGTGTTTTGATGTAGCCTTGATAAAGTGTTGTTTTCATTCATTCGAAATTAATTAGGCCTGATGCCCTCTGTTTTCAGATTCTGTGCTCACTAGTCATTTGATGAAATGTCAGTATTTTTAATCATATGTGTAAGAGCTGATTGTTTGTGCCAAGAAAATTGAATGAAGTATGTTTTGCTTTTGATATGGTTAAAACTTTGTTGCAATTGTGTCAAAACTGGTTTGGTGTTCTGTTGTTGTTTCTTGTTTGATCAGAATGTCTGCTGGTTTGTTAGCTTAAACAAGTTCCTGGAATTGATGGTTATGAATTAGTAAGTGCTCTTACTTTACCAATTAGTTTGCCTTGCCCATTTGTTATCTAACTCATGTGATGCCTAAATCACGTGTGGTTTCTTGCCTTCTTTGTTTCTTGTCATCGAATGAACTATAAAAATTTGTGTCTTCCAATTGTATGTGGCTGCTTGTTATCATTTTCTACTAGTTTGGTGCAATAACTACATTATGTTTACCCCAAAATTTACAGTATGTTATTCTGGTATTGATCTGCATTACTGAAACAGGGGAAAGGAATGATTGAAATGTAAATAACAGATTAAAAAAAAATTGAGATTTTACACATTGGTTCTACAAAAACCGATGTGTAAATTTCACTTACACATCGGTTTTAATAAAAACCGATGTGTAAATTTCACTTTACACATCGGTTATTATTAAAACCGATGTGGAAAGTGAAATTTACACATCGGTTTTTGGTAAAACCGATGTAGAAAGTGTAATTTCCAACTGCTTATCAATTGACAAATTAATTTTCCACATCGGTTAAAAGAAAACCGCTGTTTAAAATATACTTTACACATCGGTTTTATAACCGATGTGTAAAGTGGCAATAAACCACATCGGTCGTTTCCACATCAGTTTGAAAACCGATGTGGAAAGCCATAAATAACCGACGTGGAATCCCTTTTCTGCACTAGTGTTACCTGCTGACATGATGTAAACCGATAAATTTGAGTGGAAGTCAATTGTTGTAGCTGCAAAAGCATATCAGCAACTAATTTAGATGCGAAAGTCATTGCTTACAAAATGTGCTACTGCAAACCAATGTTCTAAATCTCTATATATTCATTAAAAAAAGGTGAAGAAGGCTTATTTAAGAACTTTAATTCCTTCGTGTTCTTCCTGCAAAGAGAAACAAAGATTTAGATGGAAAAATATATGTATAATCAAAATCAGGAGTGAGTGGTCAACTGAAGAAAAAATGAAAAGAGGAAGAAGGTATATTTATCTATAACCCACGTGGTTCCTGCTTTCCCTTCTTCTATCTATAAACCCCCTTATAGTTTCAATTAGAGGCTTCCTTGCCTTCGTACATTAATTTTAGATCCAGATATGAAAAGGACAACATTAATAGTTTTCAAAATGATCCAGATAAGTACATAATCAATAGAAGTAAAATAAATTAATTGAACATGGGAATACTTGCCATATAATCCTAAACCAAAAAACATACATTTTGAAAATGTCACATACTAAGATTAAGATCTCAAGTCTCAACCAATTTGAAGCATAAATGTTTAACTTTCAAATCTCAACCAATCTCCCTTTGATTCTCACTTGTAAGGAGATCTTCCAATCGGTGTCTTGAAAGCGGTCCTATAGGCCCACAAAGCAGTATCCAACTTCTTTGACCAATCCTTCCGTGAAGAGTTGACGGTTTTCTCAAGAATGCGTTTCAACTCACGATTGGATATCTCCGCTTGCCCATTGGTTTGTGGATGATAATTAGGAGTTGCTACCTTGTGCTTGACTCCATATCTCTCAAGTAGGTGGCACATTTGTTTGTTGCAAAAACGGGAACCACCATCACTAATCAAAACTCTAGGAACTCCAAACCTTATGAAGATGTTGCACCTCAAGAATTCCATGACTACCCGTGCATCATCCGTTGTTGTTGGAATTATTGGTTGTTGCCTCTATATACTCAAGTAGGGGAGTTGAATTGAGTATGAGTGATTTTTGAAAACTTATCCCCTTTATGCAAAAACTAAAATTTTTCTAAACTTCTTGAAAAGGTTTTGTCAACCAACTAACTAACCAAAACAAGTTTTTGCTTAATGAATTTATTCAAGACTTTATTCTTTTAATAAGAAAGAGAGATGAAAAGATTGATTTCAGATATTCAGCATTCACAAAATTTAATCCTTAACTATTGCCTCAACATACATTCATCAAATGAAAGTAATTAAGAGAGTTAAGGGATAAAGAGAAATGCAAACCGAGATTTTATCCTGGTTCAGCTACCTCCTCTGGTAACCTACATCCAGTCCCCACTTCAGTGAGTTTCGTCCACTAAAATCAAAACAATTACAGGATTCTTTACAAGCTTCAACTCCCAGGTTCCTTCTACCCAATTGAAAGCTTTTCAGTCAAAGCAATCTTGTAATTCCCAAGAGTCCCTTCTACTCTTGATCTACACAGAGAGAACACCTTCTCTCTAATCTTCCTTTTGCAGTAAGAAAGGTTTTTGATTCTAATTCTAAGAAATCAAGTATTACAAATTGAAGCTCTAACAGAAATATTTCAAGTATTCTAAATGAAAATTTCTCTCAATGAATTTCGTGTTTAATCTTAGTATTGAATGAATTGTTATTTAGAAAGTGTTTACCCATGCCTTTATATAGTAGTATATCAAAATAGATCCGCTGGGCACACTTCAAAAGTCAGTTAAGATCAAAACAAACTTTCATTGAAAATTTCAGTTATCAGTCAATCGATTAGGTAATCGATGTATTAATCAAAGATTCATTTTTTATAACTGAATACATCGATTGTCAAATCGATCGTGTTCTTGGAAATTCTTGATTTTGACTGTTCATAGATGTGTACATCGATTGTGTTCTTGAAAATCATAAGCATTTTCAGCCCATAAGTCTTTACATCGATTGGTCAATCAATTCCATGACTGGTTTCAAAAGTCTTTGCCTCTGTTTGGGCTTGTGCATCGATGTATTGATCGATTGTTCAATTAATTTCAAAAGACTTAACTTCTGTTATGTGTATACATCGATGTACCAATAGATTGGATGTATATTACAACAAATATTGGCTTCTGTTTTGCCTTATGCATCGATTGTAATCTTCTTTCAAAAAGTGTTCGCCTGTTTCACCTTATACATCGATTGTGCAATCGATGTACTGAAGCTTGTTTTACATTTTTAGCAAGTCAGTCACAATCAATCGATGTATACATTGATGTAAACTATTTATACATTGATGTACACATAGGTTTTCATTAAAAGTTAGTTAATTAACTAAAAGTACATCGATGTACGTACACATAGATGTACAAAACTTTCAATTAATGCTTTTTCATTCTAAGTTCATTTTACTTTATGAAAACCTTTTTAATTTGTTTTTGAGAGAGCTATTTTCACAAATAAAAACTTAACAATTTCTTTACATGAAAATCTAATATTTCTTGAGATCCTTTGTGATCCATCTTTGTAATTCTTCATCTTCAAGCATTCCTTCATGATCATTCTTTTGCTCCTTTGATACTTTACATCCTTTTCCTTGCACTGATGATATCTTATACAAGCATTTAAACTTGGCAAGAAATTAGTGAATCAACGTGTAATTCAAGTTAGTTTGGTCATTAATCAAAACACAATAGGGTCATTTTTCCACAAACTCCCCCTTTTTGATTGATGAAAAACTTACCATACTTTATATGTTCAATCTAAAACTAATATATAAGAAGTATATCAGAGTTCATAATGCAGCAGTTTTCATTTTTTTACTCCGCCTGTCTAAGTGACAGTTTTTGAACACTTGGATCATGAATTAGGATTTGTTTTATATAGTATGGTACCCTTTTTCTTCTCCCCCTTTGTCATTATCAAAAAGAAATTATGAGGGATGTAAGATAATTATCAATAAGGTACATAAAAGATATTCATTGAGAAGCAAATCATTCATTCATTCATATGATTGTTTCAAGTAGAGAATAAAAATATGATTCAAAAATAGTAATCACAGCAAATCATTTGATCATTCAATATAGTCATTCACACATCAAAATACACACAAAGAAGGCCCTAAAAACTAAGCATCTTCATTGTTCCTTGGCTCTTCATGGTGTTGTGTAGGCTCTATTAATTGAACATTGGGAATGTCTTCTTCCTCAGGTGCATTTTCAGAAGCCTCAGCAGCAGCTTGCCTAGCCATTTGCACAACATCTTCAGAAGTTGGAATTGCTTCTGGAGGTGGAGGTGCAGTGATGGGGATTCCCTAGTGTAAATGAATGGTGGCCATCTGCCCTTCAAGAGCATTAATCTTTATACTCATGTAGTCTAAAGTTCTCTTGATCATCAAGTTTTTCTTATTTTGTCTCTGCTCAAACACTTCAATCATTTTGATTAGGCTATCCATCTTGGCATTTGCTTCAACATTGTTTTCTATTGGATCTCTTGGCTCGTCTCTAGCCACTCTTACCCATTCACCATCAGAATTCTTGGCCAGCTTCATCTTACTTATAGTGCCCTCACCAAACTTGTGAGTCACTTGCCTTGCTTGGAACCTCTCCCCATATTCCATTAAGACTCCAAAGTTCTCAAGCAGTTTTACCACTAATCCAGGGTAAGGTAGTGTAACTCCACTGATTCTGCAGTCCACCATGTGCCTCACAATGATATAGCTCCAACTAAGCTGTTTCTTCTCAATCATTGCCCACAGCATCAAAATATCATTGTTTTGCACCACAGCATGGTTTCCTGATATTGGAAACAAAATCCTACTTAGCACATATTGAAGTAGCCTGTGCTGAATGTGCATAGAGCTGATGTTAATCAGTCTTCCTTCAGGTGCATTCTCAACCAAAAGCACCTTTTTAGTCTCTTCCTTCTCATAGGCTTTTAACCAATCACTTTTAGGACCTATCTCAGCCATATTACTCTCCAAGTAACCTAAACCAGTAAATTGAGAAAACTCATCAAAAGTCATCTCAATTCTTTTGATCTTAACCTCAGCAAAAAAACCTATGTTATCCATTTCCAAAGTGCAGTAAAATGCCTTAATAAAAGTTGGATAATTGTCACTCTTAGTTTGGAGGAATTCACTTAGCTTGTAGTGTTCTAAGATTTTGTGAAAAGTGAAACCATTCTTCTCAAAATAATTGAAATCCACAGTTCTTGCTTCATGTGTATCTCTATGCTTAAAATCTTTCTCATAGAGCATGATATATTCTTCATCAGAGAAATACCTTTTGAGCAATTCAATCTCAGCAATAAGATCCTCCTCCTCCTCCTCCTCCTTTTCTTGTTCTTCTTCTTCTTCTTCTTCTTCTTCTTCTTCTTCTTCTTCTATCCTCTTCCTCTTTTTATGTTCAGCCTTCTTCTTGGGTGTTTCCTTAGCCACTTTCTTCTTAACTTCCTTCTTCTTTGGAGCAGGCTTTGATGTTTCACCCACCTTTTCTATTCTTTTGGAATCCTTTCTCTTAATAGGTTCCTTGATTTGTTGCTTTCCTTGCCTTTGAGAGGTTTGGGTTTTCTCCATTTCCTTCCTCTTAGGGCGAGAAGGTGTGGCTATGGGGGAAAGTTGTTGAGGTGTTGAGGAATAGGTTGAAGATGATGATTTTGAGTTGGAGGGAAATGGTGTAGAAGGTGCGGTTTGCTTCACACGAGCCATTAGAGTAATTTTTGAGTTCTGCTAGGGTTTTCGGTGTTGAAGATTTGATTTGGAAATGTGAAAAATTTGGTGGGAAAGCTGGTTATTTATAGAATCAGATCAGTCAATCGATGTATCAATCGATTTATTAATGATTTTTAGCTTGTTCAAAAACTTCAGTCAATCGATGTACGAAGTATCAGGATTGAATTTTGAGCTATGCCAATCGATGTGTCAATCGATGTATAAGCTATCTCATAGAGTCCAATAATAGCAGTATGCACTCAATCGATGTATAGGGCAAGTCAGTGAGTCCCAAGTTCTGGAAACTTCACTCAATCGATGTTACAATCAATGTAACTACAAGGTTATCAATTTTAACCCAAGTAAATTGATGTATCAATCGATGCATAAGCACTTACAGAGAGTAGCACTTCTTGGATCAGATGATCAATCGATGTACAAATCGATTTATAGCGGATCATATTAAGATTTTCAGATTTTCATAGCAGGTAAATCGATGTTGAAATCGATGTATAAGGACTTCCAGAGAGACATGTTTTCTGATTTTGTCTAACAATCGATGTGCTAGTGTTTCTATATATAAAAGACTTTGATCAATCGATGTAAATGTGTTAAAATCAGATTTTTAGATTTATACATGGATTGCACAATCTGTGTACTAGCTTTGAGGTAATGGTTGTCTTAAGCTAATTGATTGTCTAATCAATGCACAAAGATCAAATATCAAACAATCATGCATTCAATCATACAAAACATCAAGCATATGTTGGATCAATTATTCCTAATTCTCTTCTTATATAAAAGAAGCTTTCTTTAGCAAATGGTTTGGTGAAAATATTAGCTAATTGCTTAGATGTATCAACATATTCAATAACCGTATCTCCACTTTGAATATGATCCCTTATGAAATGATGTCTTATTTCAATATGTTTGGTTCTAGAATGCATTATAGGATTCTTAGTTAGATTTATAGCACTAGTGTTGTCACATTTGATTGGCACTTTCTCTAAGAGAATACCATAGTCAATGAGTTGTTGTTTTGTGCACAACAATTTCCTGCTGCAACATATTCTGCTTTAGCAGTTGACAAAGCCACACTTGTTTGTTTCTTACTAAACCAGGAAACTAGTGAGTTCCCAAGTAAGTGGCAGGTTCCACTAGTACTCTTCCTATCCAACTTGCATCCAGCAAAGTCAGAGTCAGAGTCAGAGTATCCTCTTAGATTACAAGTTGATCCCTTAGCATACCATAGACCCATATCTTTAGTTCCTAGCAAATATTTCATGATTCTCTTTACAGCTGTTAAATGAGATTCCTTAGGGTTTGATTGATATCTTGAACACATGCAAACACTAAACATTATATCAGGCCTACTAGCTGTAAGGTAAAGTAAGGAGCCAATCATACCTCTGTACTTGGATATGTCTACAATTTTACCTTTTTCATCCTTGTCCAAGTAACATGATGGATCATTGGAGTTGCCATTTCCTTTGCATTCTCCATGCCAAACTTCTCCAGTAGTTCCTCGCAATACTTTGCTTGGCTTATGAAGGTTCCATCATCACATTGTTTAATTTGAAGTCCCAAGAAGAAAGTGAGTTCTCCCATCATGGACATCTCAAATTCATTTTGCATCAACTTGGAAAGTTCCTTACACAGTGAATCATTAGTAGCACCAAATATAATATCATCAACATATATTTGTACAAGTAGTATAGTTTGACCTTTTCTTTTTGTGAAAAGTGTTGTGTCAACCTTGCCTCTAGTAAAACTTTTTTGCAATAGAAAGTAACTCAATCTTTCATACCAAGCTCTTGGAACTTGTTTAAGTCCATATAGGACTTTGGTAAGTTTATAAACATGATTGGGAAATTCATTTATTTCAAAACCAGGTGGTTGACCAACATATACTTCTTCTTGTATAAAACCATTTAGGAATGCACTTTAACATCCATTTGATATAACTTGAAATTCATGATACATGCATATGCTAGCAACATTCTAATAGCTTCTAATCTAGTCACAGGTGCATACCATCATAATCTATTCCTTCTTCTTGATTATAGTTGTTGGCTACTAATCTAGCCTTATTCCTTACTATGATTCCATTTTCATCAAGTTTGTTCCTAAACACCCATTTTGTACCAATTATTTGTTTATCCTTGGGTTTTGGAACAAGTTCCCAAACTTTGTTTCTTTTAAACTGATTTAGTTCTTCTTGCATTGCCATAATCCAGTTTTCATCAACTATTGCATCATCTATAGTTTTTGGTTTAATTTAAGAAACAAAGGCCATGTTGTTACATGCATTTCTTAAAGAGTGTCTAGTAGTTACCCCTTTGGATATTTCACCAATAATATTGTCTAGAGGGTGATTCTTTGCAATTCTCCACTCCTTAGGTAGCTCGTCATTTTTTTTCTCTACTGGATTCTCTACAACTCCTTCTACTTTTGCATTATCTTGCTTTTCTTCAAGTTGAGTTTCTTCAAATGTTTATGCAGCATCATCACAAATATCCTTTCCCAACCTTTTGGGGTTAGTTTCATCAAATGTATCATGTACAGATTCTTCTATAGTTTGAGTTCTTCTATTGTAAACTCTAAAAGCTTTACTAGATAGAGAATAGCCTAGGAAAATACCTTTATCAGCTTTAGGATCAAATTTACCTAGATTATCATTATCATTATTTAGCACAAAACATTTACAACCAAAGCCATGAAGGTGAGAAATATTTGGTTTTCTACCCTTATATAACTCAAATGGAGTTTTCTTTAATATTGGTCTAATCAAGACTCTATTTAGTACATAGCAAGTTGTACTAACAGCATCTGCCCAAAAATATTTTGGCACTTTAGAATCATTCAACATGGTTCTAACAATCTTTTCAAGAGATCTATTTTTCCTCTCAACTACTCCATTTTGTTGTGGAGTTCTAGATGCTGAAAAGTTGTGTTGTATACCATGTTCATCACAGAAATTATCAAATTCCTCATTTTGGAATTCACCTCCATGATCACTCCTTATAGTTATAATTTTCATGTATTTCTCATTTTGTACAAGCTTACCCATTTTCTTGAAAGCGGAAAAGGCTTCATTCTTATGTGCTAGAAAATATGTCCAAGTATATCTAGAGAAATCATCAACAATCACAAGAGCATAAAGATTTCCACCAAAACTTTTTGTTCTAGAAGGACCAAAAAGATCCATATGCAACAATTGTAAAGGTCTACTAGTTGAAACAATATTTTTAGCTTTAAAAGAAGTTTTCACTTGTTTTCCTTTTTGGCAAGCATCACATAAACCATCTTTCACAAACTTCTTCTTAGGTAAACCAATTACAAGTTATTTCGAGATCAATTTATTCAAGTGATCCATGTGAATATGAACTATTCTCCTATGCCATAACCAATTTTCTTCTTCTTTTGAAATTAAGCAACATGCATCATTGGAAGATAAATTGTCTAGATCTAGCATATAGATGTTATTTACTCTATTTCCAATCAACTTCATGTTCTTATCATGTCTAGAATCAATCATACACATATTTGAGTTAAAGTCTACTTTATACCCTTTGTCACAAAGTTGACTTATGCTTAGAAGATTGTGCTTGAGTCCTTCAACATAGAGAACTCCTTCAATATGTGTTACTGGACTTTTTCCAATAGTACCAACACCAAGTATTCTACCTTTGTTGTTGTCACCATATGTTACATTTCCACCTTGTTTGGAAGTAAAGGAAGTGAATCTTGTGATGTCTCCAGTCATGTGTTTGGAGCAGCCACTATCTAAATACCAACTTGAGCTTTTAGCCATCAAACACACCTCATCTTCATTTTCATTGTTACTTTGATGACTAGTCATAAGGAAGAGATTTGTCTCTTCTTCCTCAGATTCTTCAGAGGAATCCATGTCATTTTCCTCCTGTTGCGTTAAAAAGTGCAATGTGCAAGTATACACAATCGTAACAAGTAATAAAGAGTAAGTAAGAGATCGTTCCCACGAGGATTAGAATGTTGTAGCAATTACCAAAATTCAGATTAATTGTTCTTGGAAGTTAAGATTAAGGGGTAACCAAATAGTGTGTGAAAGTGTGATTTTCAAATATTAAAAAGGACAATATTAAAAGACAATAATAAGAGAATAAGATAATAAAATGAGGTTGTGAACAAAGATGGTAAAACAGATACTAGTATGATCCCTTTTAGTTTCAGTTTAGCTTCAGTTATGCTTCGCCATGCTGCAGCATTTAGCTCCAAGAAATTAAAGTTGTGTTTTCCAACACTTGAAAGATAAGGTTCATTAAATACCTTATATTCCTAGATTCTTATTAATTACACCATCTTATTGATAAGCACATTCCAGCTAGCTTAAGGACTTGAATGATTATTCCTAATCCATTCAACATCTACTAATTTTCCAATTAGAGACTTAACCCTTATCTCATAACCAAATCCACTTAACTTCACTTTTCCAAGTTCAGAAACCTAAAGTTCTATTTAAGATGGCCATGCTTAAATAAAACAGTATATAAACACAGATTAAGAGAAAATGCAGTAGCAAAGCATCACATAACAACAACTAACATTCATTACATGTTCAGCATACCAGTACGCTGCAGCAAACTAGCTCATACTGAGCTTACAAGTTTTGGAAATAAAATATAAAATGGGAGAATAAGTCATGGGAGCACGAAAATGGAACCATGGAGAGGAGGAAGAAGTCCCTCCAGCTGCTGTCTTACGCCCCTCAGTTGCTGTCCAATCTGATATGAGGCAGCCCCCCTTTTAAAAGTAAGGAATATTCCCTTTTTTTAGGATTTTACAAAGGCACTTTAATCTTTCCTACTTTTAGGCCAACCAAAATAATATTAAAATAAGTGTCTTGGCCCAATTCACTCCATTGTGTCCCCTTGTGCCATTAAATTAAAACCTTATTAATTAATTTCTTAATCGCACGCTTAACGTAAAATACGTAAAAATTAAAACTTACAACTCATCCAACAAATTAATGTATCACACCTTATATGATAAATATATACACACATATGTCTTGCATCAGAGTTATCAAAAACACTGTTTAGGGTATCCCAGCAACAGGATCCCTTGCAGGTGCATATTCAAACAAACTAACATTTGCGGAAATATAAAACATCTTATAAGACTCACTGGCCCTAGACACTAAACTACATCGTTGGAATTCACAACTCGTCCTCCCGCATCCGGTTCATACGGAATCCCATCCAGCTTCTCAGTGTCAAGCTCCTCCACAGGGTCTTCTTGTACGATCACATAATAAATAAAATACAGCATACAGAAAAATATAGGGGATAAGAAATAGTTCTATCATCAAAAACGGAAAGGAATCATAGCATATAATATAACAACAGCCACAGACACGCATCACACATAACTAACAATCATCCTCAAATTACGATATCATCCTCTACCCTCAATCTCATACAACTAAACCTTTATGCTGGCATGGCCACTAATTCCCCAAATCTATTAGGGATGTTAGTCCGTCGTTCAAGTGACACGTTCCTAAAATCGGTGCGAACCCTTATTCTTGGTGAGAATGCTCATGCAAAGCAATGACACTATAGCTGCATGGCACAGTCGGTGCACACCCTGGATCAAGGGTGCTCATGCATAGCAATGACACTATAGCTGTACGGTATAGTCGGTGCACAACCTCATCCATGGTAAGAATGCTCATGTAATACAATGACACTATAGCTGCATGGTACAGTCGGTGCACACCCTGGTTCTCTCTCTCTCTGGTGCTCAAGCAAAGCATTGACACTATAGTTGCACGAATTAAATCTAACATTGAACGGTCCCACAAGGACTTCGGACCTCGTATGTATCAAACATACGGTTATAAGGACAATACAACTTATGAACCTCACTGAATTATATAAATAACAACTTAGTGCCTTAAGCTTCCATCATAGCCTCGACTCACATTCTATGACACATTTTATCTTTAAAATAATCAATTTAAGCTAGGCACTCTAATTCACCGATACTTTCTCACCCAAACCAAATCTCCCGAACAACATATATCCTCGCTTAAAATCAACTAAGCATAGTACTAAAAACCAGGCAGATCATGCATAACACAATATCATAAAATATTCAAAATCCAAAAATAATACGTCACATGCAGTGGAATACCTCAACCATCGTATCAGAGTAAATTCAACAACATAAAATCAGACATCATCAAATACTTTAAAATCAACATAATGTCGATAAACCTACAATCCTAGAGCACCATTGATTTTACAGAAAAGGTTTCTAATGTGATTTTGGTCTTGTCGATTACTCGACTACTAGAAGGGTTTAAGTCACCGTACACAATTATTATACAATATACTACTTATCGATTCTGACGACAGAGTAATCGTTTCCCCCACCTAAGTTACCACCGAAAACACGAAATCGACGATCCTCATTATCACGCCACAAGTTACCAATTCCACCTTCAACTAAATCAACGATAAAACAAATTAATCAACCAAATCTAAATATGAAAATATTGTAACAGCCTGATTTTAATTATGCTGTTCAACCGGTTAAAATATAATTAATTATATTTTAATCTGAGAGTTAGAAAGTTCTTTTGAATAAAATAAAATCTTTTTCATAATCTACATTATGGTATAAGGTAACGGTAAAATTTTGGGTTGAAAATTCAGATGAAACCCGATCTGCATTTTCACTGAAATTAAAAGTTTACTGAGCAAAAAAACTAATTTTGACCCGTGAACAAAATGGTTAGTGTTTTTGTCGTGTTTCCAATGACTTAAGTAATTTTGGAAATTTTATGTTCTGAATTAAAATATAATATTTTATTCGGGTAAAATCGTCAAAAAATATGATCGGAAACTTTAACCGGGTACACAACGAAGCAGGATGGGGAGCTGAGATGACCAATATGACTTGATTGAAAAAGAGTGACATGTTGATGTTAGTCAAAGGTCACATCATAAAGTAACCATCATTACACTTTTTGAATATAATGTATTTTAATCCACAAACCCATTTTCTCTCACTTTCTCCAATCAAACACACCCTAGCAAAACTTGGAGCCTAAGTGCCTCAATCTCCTTCTCCCACACGCCACTTTCTCTCTCTCCCTCTATATAAACACTCATTTTCTTTCATTTTCACACTTTACACTCACATAACCAAGTTCTTCACTTCAAAACTCCATTGATTTCCTTCAAGAATTCATCATCTTCACTCATTTCCTTCAAGCTCCAAGGGTAAAACTTCTTCTTCTTACTCATCTAAGTTCTCCTCTTCACTTATTTGTTGAGTTTATGCCATGTTCATCCTTTTGATATTCTTAGATCTATAAGCTTCTAAAAAAATCTAGAAAATTGTAGAAAAATCATAAAAATGCGAAACCAATTTCTATGATCTAGTTATGATCTCCACTTTCATTATCTAAGAGCATACATCAAGCCAAATTTTCCTCCCCTATTTTTGTAAAGAGGCCTAACCTATGTCTAAATGGACAAAGGAGGTTTGGTTCAAATTTTTTTAACTTAAATGAGGTTAAATCTAAACTATTTAGGGTTTCTATGTTCCTAATCCTCAACTAATCTTAAGTTTCATCAAGCTTTATCTATTTCAAGTCTTAGATCTACTTCTTCCAAGATTATGTAAAAATGTATAAAAATGTCGATGAGTTAAGATTATGGTTTTTATGCTTTTAGATACTTATACTTTTATGATCCAAGGGTTGGAACCCAAATAAATTTTCTAACCTATTTTTATGTTCAAGGTCGAAACCCTAACCTTAGAGGTTAGAGGATTTTGTTTCATATTTTCAACTTCTAACAACTTATCCTAGTTATCTAAGACTTGAACACCTAAAATCCAAAAGATTAGAGTGAGAAAATAATCTTAGCCTCATTTTGAATTAGAGGCCCAACCTAGTATTAAAGTGAACCTAGTGGGAATTGTTTGATTAATCGTTGTTATGTGATGTTGGTTGAAGGTGGAATTGGTAACGTGTGGCGTGATAACGAGGAACATCGATTTTAGAATCCCGGTGATAACCCATGTGGGGGAAAGAACCAACCTATCATCGGAATGGATAAGTAGTAGATTATATAATCATTGTGTAGGGCGACCTAAACCCTACTAGTAGTCGAGTAATTGACAAGACCAAAATCACATTGGAAACCTTTTCTGAAAAACCAATGGTGATTCGGGGATTGCAGGTTTATCGATATTAGGTTGATTTTATATTGTTGATGGTTGATTTGAGCTTATTACCTTTATTGAATTGATTTTGTGCTATGTTGGTGATATTGGAATATTTTGATTGATATTGTGTTATGCATGATCTGCCTAGTTTTTATTATTATGCTTAGTGCATTTTAAACAAAGATGTATATGTTGTCTAAGAGATGATTGTTTTTGGTGTGAGGATAATGATGATTTAGAAGTGCCTAACCTAGACGAGGAATGTTAAATAGGTGTTATGGCATAGAATATGTGTCAAGTTCTAATGGAAGGTTAAGGCACTAAGATGTTGTTAAAACGGGTTGGTGAGATTCAAGTATAGGTGTTGTTGTCCACAACCGTGTATTGGTAATATAATACACAAGGGTAAAAGTGTATTGGTAATATAATACACAAAGACAAAAGTGTATTGGTAATATAATACACAAGGACATCTGTGCATTGGTAATATAATACACCGTGTATTGGTAATATAATACATGTAAAACACATCTGTGTTGGTAATATAATACACCGTGTATTGGTAATATAATACACGTAAAACACATCTGTGTATTGGTAATATAATACACCGTGTATTGGTAATATAATACACGTAAAAATCAAGAGTTCTCACGAGACCATTTCCACCTTAGAGAAAAGGTGTGCAACTATGAGGTCTTTGGGTAGCATGAGATTGGGGGTAGAGAATGATATATATTAACTTGAGGATGATTCGTTAGTTATGTGTGTCTATTGTCTGTGACAATTACTGTATAATTTATTATGACTCTTTAATGTTTTTTGATGATAGAACTGTTTCTTATCCCTTGTATATTCCTGTATGTTGTATTTTACCTCCTTGTGGAATCGTACGAGAAGACCCTGTTGATGAGCCTAACCCGGAGGAGTTGAATGGAACTCCCTACGAACCAGATGTCAGAGGATGAGCTGTGACCCATGGTGATTAGGGTCTAGTTAGTTATGGCCAGTGCGTCTCGTGAGACGTTTTTATATTTTCCGCTAAGTATAACTTTTGTTTAAGTATATGCCTGTGAGGGATCCTATTGAGAGGATACCCTCAATAGTGTTTTGTATTATGTGTATAAGACTTATGTTTGTATTTTGCAACATAAATATGGGGTGATGCTTTACTTATCTGAAGTTGTATATTGATTAACTTCGAGTTTTAATTTTTACGCATTTTCATATTAAGAGTGCGATTAAGTAATAAAATAATGATGTTTTAATCTAATGACACAAAGGGGCACAACAGGGTGTCTCATTTTGGTATCAGAGTAGTTTGGTTCTTAAACGGACTGTGGGGTTATGTCCGACCCGAATCAAGGACTGAGAGGTTTAGGATGTTGTTACTGGCCGTGTCTAGTTGAATCCACATCGTATTTTGACTATGCTTAGAAGTTGGGTAATGTGTCCGAATATGATGTGAGAGGTTAATATTAGTATGGTATATGGTATTTATATACTTGTCTATGTAGTATTATATGTCATACTAATGAGAGCGCGTGATTTCTTTTAACAGAATCATGGTTCGCGGAAGAGGACGTCCAACTAACAGTGGTGACAGAACTCCAGAAAGGATTATTGGAGCTGTCAATGGTAATGCTGACAATACTGAGAATGGAGGAGGATCATCTTCGAATCCAAATGCAATGGAAACCCTAGATGCCGCTATGCTATTGTAAACCCAGTAGAATGCCTAAATGCTGCAGATGAACAAAGAGTAGCTAGAAATTAAGAATCAGAGAAGGGCGGTAGCAACTGA
The DNA here is from genome assembly GCA_030762895.1 of Sophora flavescens. Classification (NCBI taxonomy): domain Eukaryota; kingdom Viridiplantae; phylum Streptophyta; class Magnoliopsida; order Fabales; family Fabaceae; genus Sophora; species Sophora flavescens. The sequence continues at coordinate 167,101,708 of CM061064.1, read as the reverse complement.
AGATGACGGATTGACTAATTTTATGAATGGAAAGCCACCTCAATTCCGAGGAGAGTATGACCCAGAGAAGGTGGAATGGTGGATACAAGAGATTGAAAAGATATTTGCTACTATGTGTTGCAGGGAGGAGAAGAAAGTGACTTATGCTGCCTTCATGTTGACTGAAGGAGTAGAGTTCTGGTGGAGAGGCAAGAAGAGGTTGTTGGAGGCTGAAGGCAGAATAATTAACTGGAAACTATTCACTGACTGCTTCTTCGAGAAGTATTTTCTGCGTATAGTTAGATGTGAAAAGGAAAAGGAGTTCACAAACCTCAAACAAGGCAACATGTCTGTTGGTGAGTATGCATCACGTTTTGAGGCTTTGATCAAGTTTTCAGAATTCTATCAGAGGTTTCCAAGTGAGGACTGGCAATGTAGAAGATTTGAGGAAGGACTCAGAGATGAGCTGTAGAAGGTTGTAGTGTCTCTTGACATTCAATATTTCCCAAAACTAGTCGAGAGATGCAGTGCCATTGAAAGTATAGACCTAAGGATGGCTAATGAGCAGAAACAACTGAGGTGTTGAGGTCCTAACCGATCAAGTTTCCAGAGGCGCGGTGGAAGTGGGTCTCAGTGGAGACAGAGACCATATGAGAGACCCGGGCAAACGCCGGCACCAGCACCAGTGGCTAGAGCGGGTCAGCAACTGCAAGGCTTAGTTTGCTTCAAATGTCGAGGATCGCATTATGCTAGAGACTATACAAATAGGCCTAGCTGTTTCAACTGTGGGAAACCAGGTCACGTGGCACGAGATTGCAGACAAAGAGTTATGCAACAGCCGACAGCTGCCGGAAGAGGAACTGGAGACAATAGAGGTGAAGCTGGAAGAAGAGTCCCAGTAGCAAGACCACAAGTGGCTAGACCTCAAGCCACTGGAAGAGTGTTTACTATGAGGGGAGCTGAATCCTTTCAATCTGCTGATCTTATACAAGGTATGTGTTTGATAGCTGATAGACTCTCGAACGTGTTGTTTGACACAGACGCTACGCATTCTTTTATCTCGCATGAGTGTGTGGATCATTTGAACTTAACTGTTTCCAAATCACCATATACCCTTACAGTATCTACTCCAACCAGTAATCCTTTGACTACTATGTCTGCTTGTTTACAATGTCCTATCGTTGTTGAGAATAGGACATTTATTGTAGACCTTATCTGTTTGCCTATGCAATAGATAGATGTTATTCTTGGCATGGATTGGCTTTCGGCTAACCATGTAGTGCTAGATTGTTCTGGCAAGACTTTATCATTTCTTGAACCTTATAGTATAGCATCTGCCAATGAAGGAGTTTCTACGAGGAGAGACAACTCTCTACAATTTGTGATGCTTTTCACAGTGGAGGCTAATGAGACTCCCAGCATAGATTCCATGCCTATTGTGAGAGAGTTTCCTGAATTTTTCCCTCCAGACATTCCAGGTTTGCCACCAGAAAGAGAAGTGGAATTCACTATAGATCTCGTACTAGGGACATGGCCTATATCTGTAGCACCTTATCGGATGTCACCGATTGAGTTGGAGTTGAAGGAACAATTGGATGATATGTTAGGAAAAGAGTTTATCAAACCAAGTGTTTCACCATGGGGAGCACCGGTGTTATTTTTTAAGAAGAAGGATGAAAGTGCGAGGTTGTGCAAGGATTGCCGGCAGTTGAATAAGGTGACAATTAAGAATAAGTATTTGTTGCCTAGGATAGATGATTTGATGGATCTGTTGAAATGAGCAGCATTGTTCTCTAAGATTGATTTAAGATCTGGGTACCATCAGATCAGAGTAAGGAAGGAAGATATACGCAAGATGGCTTTTAGGACGAGGTACGGGCACTATGAGTATTTAGTTATGCCTTTCGGTGTAACTAATGCACCAGTCATGTTCATGGATTATATGAACATAATTTTCAGACCGTTCCTCAATAAGTTTGTTATTGTGTTCATCGACCATATTCTTATCTATTCTCGTACGCGGGAAGAGCATGGGGAACATTTGAGATTGGTGTTGCGAGTTTTGAAGGATAGGCAACTTTATGCCAAACTTTCCAAGTGTGAGTTTTGGCTGGAAGAAGTACAATTCCTAGGTCATGTGATTAATAAAGAAGGAATAGCCGTAGATCCAGCTAAGGTTGAGGCAGTTCTTAAGTGGGAACGGCCTAAGTCAATAAGTTAAGTACAAAGTTTCCTAGGACTAGTTGTATATTATCAGAGGTTCATAGAGGGATTCTCGAAGATTGCGTTGCCTATGATGCAGTTAACGAGGAAAAATATAGCTTTTGTATGGACGGACAAGTGTGAACAAAGTTTTCAAAAGCTGAAGGACAGGTTGACTACATCACCTGTGTTGATCTTACCAGACCCACTAGGACAGTTTGACGTATACTGTGATGCATCATACCAAGGTTTAGGATGTGTCCTGATGCAAGAGGGAAGAGTTGTGGCTTATGCTTCTCGACAGTTGAGAATTCATGAGAGAAATTATCATACTCATGATTTGGAGTTAGTAGCAATAGTGTTAGCATTATAGATATGACGACACTTTATGTATGGAGCAAAGTTTAATGTTTTCAGTGACCACAAGAGCCTAAAGTATCTATTCGATAAAAAAAGAATTGAATATGAGACAGTGAAGATGGATGGAGTTTATCAAAGATTATGATTTTGAATTACTATACCATCCTGCGAAGGCAAATGTGGTAGCGGTTGCTTTAAGCAGGAAGTCCTTGCATGTGTCTACAATGATGGTTAAGGAGTTAGAATTGCTTGAACAGTTCAGGGATTTGAACTTAGGAATGGAATTGGTTGAGAATAAGATTTGCTTAAGTATGATCCCTATTAGTAGTGATTTTATGAAAGATTTTAAAGATAAACAAGTTCAGGATCTATACCTCCAGGAAGTAAGTAAAGGAATCGGTGAAGGTAAAATTTATGAGTTTAGTAGAGGAACAGATGATGTGTTAAGGTTTAGAGATAGAATATGTGTGCCAAAGGATGCAGAACTTAGGAAGATGATTTTAGAGGAGGCACATAAGAGTAAGTTGAGTTTCCATCATGGATCCACAAAGATGTATCAGGATTTGAAGAAAATGTTTTGGTGGACAAGGATGAAGAAAGAAGTAGCGGAGTATGTCTTATCTTGTCTGGTGTGTCAGAAAGCTAAGATTGAACATCAGAAGCCAGCATGATTATTACAATCTTTAGATATCCCATAGTGGAAATGGGATAGTATAGCCATGGATTTTGTGGTCAGATTACCACGAACTCCTAAGAAGCATGATGCGATTTGGGTCATCATTGATAGGTTGACGAAGTGTGCTTACTTCTTATTTATTGGTGAAAGTTATAATTTGGAAAGGTTGACTCAGATTTACATCAAATAAATTGTTAGATTGCATGGTGTGCTATCGAGCATTGTCTCAGACCGAGATCCTAGATTCACATCTATATTTTGGAGACAATTGCAAAATGCCTTGGGAACAAAGTTGAGGATGAGTTCTGCTTATCATCCCCAAACTGATGGACAGTCAGAAAGGAGAATTCAGTCACTGGAGGATCTATTGAGAGCTTGTGTGTTGGAGCACACTAGCAGTTGGGATGAGTTCTTACCATTGATTGAATTTACTTATAACAATAGTTTCCATAGTAGTATCAGAATGGCACCATATGAGGCTTTGTATGGTAGAAAGTGTAGGACCTCATTATGTTGGTATGAGACTGGTGAGAACCAAGTTTTGGGTCCAGATGTGGTGCAACAAACTACGGAGCAAGTCAGGAAGATACGGGAAAAGATGAAGGAAGCTCAGGATAGGCAAAGGAGCTACAATGACAAGAGGAGGAGACCATTAGAATTCCAGGAAGGCGATCACGTGTTTTTGAGATTTACTCGAAATTCTGGAATTGGCAGAGCTATCAAATCCAGAAAACTTACTCCTCGATTCATTGGACCTTTTCAGATTCTTCGACGAATTGATCCAGTAGCTTACCAAATTGCCTTACCACCCAATCTTTCCAACCTTCATGATGTCTTTCATGTTTCTCAGTTGAGAAAGTATTATCCTAATCCTTCACATGTTATTGAATCTGAGTCTATACAACTGCGAGAGAATCTAGAGTATGAGGCCTCCACTGTAAGAATAGCAGATAGACGGATTAAGGAACTTCGCGGTAAACAAATTCCTTTGGTTAAGGTTGTATGGGATGAAACTACTGGAGATGCTACTTGGGAACGCGAGGAGGATATGCAACAACAATATCCACATCTTTTCTAAGGTACGTAAATTCGGAGGACGAAATTTTCTTTTAAGAGGGGTAGTAATGTAACAGCCTGATTTTAATTATGTTGTTCAACCGGTTAAAATATAATTAATTATATTTTAATCTGAGAGTTAGAAAGTGCTTTTGAATAAAATAAAATCTTATTCATAGTCTACTTTATGGTAGAAGGTTACGGTAAAATTTTGGGTCGAAAATTCAGACGAGACCCGGTCTGCATTTTCACTGATAGTAAAAGTTTACTGAGCAGAAAACCTAATTTTGACCCGTGAACGAAATGGTTAGTGTTTTTGTCGTGTTCCCAATGACTTTAGTAATTTTGGAAATTTTATGTTCGGAATTAAAATATAATATTTTATTCGAGCAAAATCGTCGAAAAATACGATTGGAAACTTTAACTGTGACACCCTTCTACCCCGCACGTTAATATAAAATATTTACTTAATAGAGGGATTATAAAAACATGCATTTATTTAAATAAAATAAATACTTGGATAAAAAGGTTTCACATCTCAACATATACAACGCGGACAGAAAGCATAAACATAATATAAGTTCAAAAGGGCATAACGTAACATAAACATAAACAAAGACACAAACCCAACCTTAATGTCACATACAGAGCTGGTATAACCGAAAATCCGAAATAACAAATCCTCGGATACAACCGAAACAACTAACTAATAACTATGCAAAACTGGGAATCCTAAACGAAGGTAGCGGCTCCTTGGAGTCATTCCTCAACGGGCTGATCGCCATCCTCTGCATATATACAAAAGGTACATGCAACACAAAACATAACAATAGGGAGTAAGAAACATATATATGAATATAACGGCAAGGAAGCAGTTACCAAGACGAGCATACAACAAACAAACATGTTATATCAACAACGGTATCATAAGATCCTTATCATCATATGTATGCTTTGCAATGCAATCCTGCTCCATGTCTCTACTATGCATTTGGATCCAATCTATCTCAGGATAAGCAACTTCGGGGCTAAATATCCACATTGGCCACTAGGCACCAACGCTGGGGTAATCGAACTTACCTTGGTTGGACCCCTTGGATTGCTGACGAACCTTACTCTCGGATGCGCCACCACGGGGGTACCAGGTCCCGCGGACGGCCAGAACGCCTTACTCTCGGGCGAACTCCTCTATGTCGCACAACCTCCCATCAACATCTCCAATACGTGAATGCATGACAAACATCATACCATCATGACCTCCACCTCCGCTTGGGCCTATAGGTTACCCAAGTGTTATCACCATCATCACCTCGACCACTAGGCTATCAAGGATTATCGTTTAACATTTATCGTTAAGTCTTTTAATCACTCTGGACGTTTTGCATCAGAGGTTACCACCTCGACCACTCGACTATTGACGTCCCCTTAGCCACTAGGCTACCAAGGTACATCATCATTATCACTCTAGCCCCTTAGGCACTAGAGATTACCACCTTGACCATCCTGCATCAAGGCCCCTTGGCCACTAGGCTACCAAGGTACAACATATTTTCACTTGTCTTTTGGTCTTCATGTTTCGTTGGTATCTTATTTAGTCTTTTAAGCATTTGGGGTAAGAACCCCTATCTCAAACCATTTCTGTTTTTTGTTCTGGGCAAGGGAGCACGGGCATGCTCCTTACCAAGCACAGCCGTGCTCAAGAGCAGACCGTACTGTTATGGGCAGCAAGGGTTGTAAACCCTCGCCAATTCCTTTGGAGTAAAACTTGATTCAACCTATTGGCATTACTAAGCCCTTTCATCACAGTCTTATCACTTGGTTTAATCTTTATGTCTTATAGACTTATTTTGGGAATTAATCCTTTAATTGGCTTCTCTCAATTTCTCACAAAATCATTCCCTAGGGTCCTTCTAATCCTTTGAACAAAACCTCACAATTATTATTAATATTCATGTCTTATTAACCGAAAGGGGAAAAACCTCCCTTTCTATTATGGTTCACATCGAATAACCCAATCAACCAATAACCAAACATTGTAACATACGACAGTCATGGCATCATCATTCAACTCATAACAACAATCATATCAACATTAATCATATCATAAACATGTTGAGAAATCATACCATAAACACATATAAATAACTCATATTATCATATCAATATAAACATATAGACATGTTATAAAACAAGACACATCATCAAACACAGGGTCATGGGTTAACCCTTCGTCTTACGCTACCCCCTACGCCTACATATTCATATTGTCCCTTCTCCCCATACCTGGTATGAGGTTCGTGTTTCAAAAGAAGAAAGAGGGTCCTCTGGGGTCTCGTCTCACAAGCACTTATCTACGACCTGAAGAACAACAAGGAAACATCTTAATTAGACTCTTAGGCCAAAAAATCAAAAGGGAAAGAACGAGAGGAACGAGGTGTATGAATCTTATCTTGTTGGAAGGTTGAAACAACGAATATGATGTTCACGTCTTCGTAGCAATGTCTCCTATCAATGAATGATGAAGAACGGTGCAAGAACGGGTTCCCTAGGGAGAGTTTTTTAAAGACGGTTGATGGAATTTGAGAGAAAAAGAGAAGAGAGGCAGCTCTGAGTGTTGTGACGTGATAGACTAGGGTTTAGATCGTGTTTTAGGGGTTAAAAACGGGTTGGAATGCGTTTTGGGCTTAAAATCCACCTATGGGCGACGAGTAATTGGGGTGATCAGTCCCTCCCACCTGTCCAGCACAGTAACTCAAGCAATAATAATTCCATGAGTCAATCTCTCTCTACTAGGGTCTCTGACAGGGGCTCGAGTGCAACTATGTCCGCGCAATATAATTGCCCTCTCATCTCTATTAAAGATCCTTCTTACAGAAACCACCAGACCACTCATCTATTTGTCCTTGACGCCCTTCCTATTAGCAACTAATCATCTAATCCTTACTCAATGACTGCAACTTACCTGAAGGCTTTTGGTGTTCCATCTTTGCCTTTTGACAAACTAGGCACACATGCACAAACTCAGCCACATCCTTTTCATCATAGGCCACCAAAACGTCCTCTTAAGGTCCTGATACATCTTCGTGGCACCTGGGTGTACACTCAGTCCACTCCTATGTCCTTCTTCAAGGATCAACTTTCTAAGCTCTGGAATGTCTGGTACAAAGACTCTATCTTTAAACCTCAAGATCCCATCACTTCCATCCTTAAAGCTAATGCCTCTACCCTGATCGAGTAACTCTCACTGGTCTAAGAGGAACTTGTCTAACTTTTGCCCCTCTTTAATCTGGTCCATCAAATTGTTGGTAACCTTCAAGGCTCCAAGCCTAATACTCTTAGAGGTAAACTCACAAGCTAGACTAATATCTCTAAACTCCTCTTTCAGATCCATCTCCTTAACCATTAAAGCGAAGACGTGTACGGTTTTCCTACTTAGGGCATCGGCCACACATTGGCCTTTCCTGGGTGATAGGCCAGCTCGAAGTCATAATCCTTTAAAAAAACTTCATCCACCTACGCTGCCTCATATTGAGTTTTTTTTGGTCAAACAGATATTTTAAACTCTTATGATCACTAAAGACCTCAAACTTCTCTCCATACAGATAATGCCTCCAAATCTAAGGCAAACACCACAGCTCCTAACTCTAGATCATGGGTAGGGTAGTTCCTCTCATGGGTTTTCAACTGCCTAGAAGCATAAGCTACTACCTTACTATCTTGCATCAACACTCCACCTAAACCTTGCTTCGATGCCTCACAATACACTAAGAAAGGTTTACTAGGGTCGGGCAACACTAAAACTGGTGCTGAGGTCAACCTACTCTTAAGGGTTTGGAAACTTTCATCACACTTAGAGTCCCACACAAACAAATGTCCCTTTTTGGTGAGACGGATCAAGGGTAAAGCTAACTTAGAAAAGCCTTCTATAAACCGCCTATAATACCAGGCTAAACCCAAGAAACTCCTAATCTCGGTCACAGTCCTTGGCGCTTCCCACTGGAGCACCATCTCAACTTTGGTTAGGTCTAAGGTTATGCCACCCTTAGAGATGACATGCCCTAAGAAGCTCACTTCTTCTAACCAGAACTCATACTTAGAAAACTTAGCATACAACTGCTTTTCGTTAAGGTTATACAAGACAACCCTCAAGTGCTCCTCATGTTCCTCCTTAGTCTTAGAGTACACTAAGATGTCATCTATAAAGACCACCATAAACTTATCCAAGTAAGGGTGAAAGGTCTTGTTCATGTAGTCCATGAAGACCGCAGGAGCATTGGTCACACCGAAGGGCATAACCAAGTACTCATAGTGACCATATCGCGTTCTGAACGTGGTCTTCAAGATGTCCTCAGACTTAACACGAATCTGATGGTATCCTGACCTCAAATCTATCTTAGAGAAGATGCAAGCGCCTATCAACTAGTCCATGAGGTCATCAATCCTAGGGAGGGGATACCTATTCTTTATGGTCACCTTGTTGGGTTGTCGATAGTTGACACACAACCTCATGCTACCATCCTTCTTCTTCACTAACAACACGGGTGCTGCCCACGGAGACACACTCGGCCTAATGAACTGCTTCTTCATCAGGTCCTCCAACTGTTCCTTCAACTTAGCTAGCTCTAGAGGAGACATTCTATAGGGTGCTGTGGATATTGGCCCGGTGCTAGGCACTAAATTTATGGTGAACTCTACACATCTCTCTGGGGGTAAGTTATAATAATCCCCCGGAAAAACCTCAGGAACTCCCGCATAACAGGCACACTTCCAACATCAGGAGGGCTCTCTACTTCCAGGGAAGCTATCACCATTTACACTTGGGCCTTGTCTTTCATCGAAGCTTGAACTTGACTGGCAGATAGAAGGTATGGAATCTTAGACTCCGTTGGAGTTCCAAAAACAAAGGTCTTATCAAAACAGATAAAGGGAACGTGGTTGGAAGATAACCAGTTCATCCCAAGAATAACATCGAGCGGGTTTTAAAAAAGAAAAGGTAAGCGCACAAGATCAACTGCAAAGTTCATATTATCAAGAGGTAATAAAATAACCTTCCTAAACACAAGAAGCACCTGAAGGCTCCTTGGATCGTTCAAGACAAACTGCCAAATGCAGTAGGTCAAGCCAAAGCAAAGCTATAGGTACTTAGTACCACGTAACCTTGTCGATATAAATATAGACAATTCAAACAAGAGTCACACAACATACGCACGATAGACTCATACCACGTCCGGACAGGGCCGAACTGCTCTGATACCACTAAATGTGACACCCTTCTACCCCGCAAGTTAATATAAAACATTTACTTAAAAGTGGGATTATAAAAACATGCATTTATTTAAATAAAATAAATACTTGGATAAAAAGGTTCACATGTCAACATATACAATGCGGAAAGAAAGCATAAACATAATATAAGTTCAAAAGGGCATAACGTAACGTAAACATAAACAAAGACATAAACCCTAACCCCAATGTCACATACAGAGCTGGTATAACCAAAAATACGAAATAACAAATCCTCGGATACAACCGAAACAACTAACTAATAACTAAGTAAAACTGGGAATCCTAAACAAAGGTAGCGGCTCCTCGGAATCACTCCTCAACAGGCTGATCACCATCCTATGCATATATACAAAAGGTACATGCAACACAAAACATAACAACATGGAGTAAGAAACATATATATGAATATAACGGCAAGGAAACAGTTAGCAAGACGAGCATACAACAAACAAACATGTCATATCAACAACGGTATCATAAGATCCTCATCATAATATGTATGCTATGCAATGCAATCCTGCTCCACGCCTCTACTATGCATTTGGATCCCATCTATCTTAGGATAAGCAACTTCGAAGCTAAATATCCACATTGTCCACTAGGCACCAAAATCGGGGCAATCCAACTTACCTTGGTTGGACCCCTTGGATAGCTGACGCACCTTACTCTCGGATGCGCCACCATGGGGGTACCAGGTCCCGCGGACGGCCAGAACGCCTTACTCTCAGGTGAACTCCCCTATGTCTCACAACCTCCCATCAACATCTCCAATGCGTGAATGCATGACAAACATCATACCATCATGACCTCCACCTCAGCTTAGGCCCATAGGCTACCCAAGTGTTATCACCATCATCACCTGGACCACTAGGCTATCGTGGATTATCGTTTAACATTTATCATTAAGTCTTTTAATCACTCTGGACGTTTTGCACCAGAGGTTACCACCTCGACCACTCGGCTATCGACGTCCCCTTGGCCATTAGGCTACCAAGGTACATCATCATTATCACTCTAGCCCCTTATGCACTAGAGATTACCACCTTGACCATCCTAAATCAAGGCCCCTTGGCCACTAGGCTACCAAGGTACAAAATATTTTCACTTGTCTTTTGGTCTTCATGTTTCATTGGTATCTTATTTAGTCTTTTAAGCATTTGGGGTAAGAACCCCTATCTCAAACCGTTTCTGTTTTCTGTTCTGGGTAAGGGAGCATGGGCGTGCTCCTTTCCAAGCACGGTTGTGCTCAAGAGCAGACCGTACTGTTCTAGGAAGCAAGGGTTGTAAACCCTCACCAATTCCTTTGGAGTAAAACTTGATTCAACCTATTGGCATTACTAAGTCCTTTCATCACAGTCTTATCACTTGGTTTAATCTTTATGTCTTATAGACTTATTCGGGGAATTAATCCTTTAATTGGCTCTCTCAATTTCTCACAAAATCATTCCCTAGGGTCCTTCTAATCCTTTGAACAAAACCTCACAATTATTATTAATATTCATGTCTTATTAACCGAAAGGGGAAAAACCTCCCTTTTTATCATGGTTCACATCGAATAACCCAATCAACCAATAACCAAACATTGTAACATACGGCAGTCATGGCATCATCATTCAACTCATAACAACAATCATATCAACATTAATCATATCATAAACATGTTGAGAAATCATACCATAAACACATATAAATAACTCATATTATCACATCAATATAAACATATAGACACGTTATAAAACAAGACATTTCATCAAACACAGGGTCATGGGTTAACCCTTCGTCTTACGCTACCCCCTATGCCTACATATTCATATTGTCCTTTCTCCCCATACCTGATATGAGGTTCGCGTTTCAAAAGAAGAAAGAGGGTCCGACGAGGTCTCGTCTCACAAGCACTTATCTACGACCTCAAGAACAACAAGGAAACATCATAATTAGACTCTTAGGCCAAAAAATCAAAAGGGAAAGAATGAGAGGAACGAGGTGTACGAATCTTGCCTTATTGGAAGGTTGAAACAACGAATATGATGATCACGTCTTCGCAACAATGTTCTCCTATTAGCGAATGATGAAGAACGGTGCAAGAACGAGTTTCCTAGTGAGAGTTTTCTAGATACGGTTGATGGAATTTAAGAGAAAAAGAGAAGGGAGGCAGCTCTAAGGTTGTGACGTGATAGATTAGGGTTTAGATCATGTTTTAGGGGTTTAAAACGGGTTGGAATGTGTATTGGGCTTAAAAAGAACCTAAATCGTGTTTTCTGGTTCTGCACGTATTCGTGGGGCAAACTCCCATTCGTGGGGCGAGCCAGAGATCCATTTTCTGTCAGTTGGATTCGCGAGGCGAACCCGAAAGTGCAAAGCTAAATTTTGGTTTTTCGCGAGGTGAACAAAGGCTCGTGAGGCGAGGCCGAAACAGTCGAATTTGGCCAAAATATATGCAATACGATTTGTAGATAATTCTCTTAGCTTTCCAACGCCACAAAGATCACCTCGATCGGACATCTAGAACTAACGATATGGCCAAAACGATGAAACAGGTTACTAGGACTTCTAAGACAGTTGAACCTTCCTAAGGCTAAACCTTTCTAACATGAACTTAGACATCAAGAACCAGCATAACAAGCATATATAGGCTAAGTCTAACACACATTAACATTTATTAATGTAGGGTGGAATTCAGGGTGTTACATTAACCGGGTACACAACGAAGCAGGATGGGGAGCTGAGATGATCAATGTGACTTGATGGAAAAAGAGTGACATGTTGATGTGAGTCAAAGGTCACATCATAAAGTAATCATCATTACACTTTTTGAATATAATTTATTTTAATCCAAAAACCCATTTTTCTCTCACTTTCAACAACCAAACACACCCTAGCAAAACTTGGAGCCCAAGTCCCTCACTCTCCTTCTCCCACACGCCACTTTCTCTCTCTCCCTCTATATAAACACTCATTTTCTTTCATTTTCACATTTTACACTCACATAACCAAGTTCTTCACTTCAAAACTTCATTGATTTCCTTCAAGAATTCATCATCTTCACTCATTTCCTTCAAGCTCCAAGGGTAAAACTTCTTCTTCTTACTCATCTAAGTTCTCCTCTTCACTTATTTGTTGAGTTTATGCCATGTTTATCCTTTTGATATTCTTAGATCTATAAGCTTCTAAAAAATCTATAAAATTTTAGAAAAATCATAAAAATGTGAAACCAATTTCTATGATCTATTTATGATCTCTACTTTCATTATCTAAGAGCATATATCAAGCAAAATCTTCCTCCCCTATTTTTGTAAAGAGGTCGAACCTATGTCTAAATGGACAAAGGAGGTTTTGTTCAATTTTTTTAACTTAAATTAGGTTAGATCTAAACTATTTAGGGTTTCTACGTTCCTAATCCTCAACTAATCTCAAGTTTCATCAAGTTTTATCTATTTCAAGACTTAGATCTATTTCTTCCAAGATTATGTAAAAATATATAAAAATGTTGATGAGTTAATATTATGGTTTTTATGATTTTAGATACTTATACTTTTTTGATCCAAGGGTTGGAACCCAAATAAATTTTCTAACCTATTTTTATGTTCAAGGCCGAAACCCTAACCTTAGAGGTTAGAGGATTTTGTTTCATATTTTCAACTTCTAACAATTTATTCTAGTTATCTAAGACCTAAACACCTAAAATCCAAAAGATTATTGTGAGAAAATAATCCTATCCTCATTTCGGTCGTTAAACTTTCTAATTCGGTCGCTATTTAATTTAGCGACCGAATTAGCGACCGATTCATGGTGGTGGCTGATAACCTGGTCGCTAAGCTTTTAGATACCGAAATAATAATTCGTTCGCTAAATGGCGACCGTAATTTCGGTCGCTAAATAATAAAAAACGGTCGCTACACGGTTGGTCGCATTTTTGGGTAACCATTTGTAGCGACCGATTATCGGTCGCTAGTTCGGTTGCCAATTTTGGTTACTGTTAACCTATATTAGCGACCAAATTATCGGTTTCTAATTCGGTTGCTAAACTGGTTTTTATTAAAAAAAATTAAAATTTAATTTTAAAATAATAATTTTTTTTTCTTTTAAGTTTAGCAAAATTACTAATAAAACACACCAAATTACTAATGAAATATACAATCATAAGAAATAATGAATATATATATATATATAATAATAATCCAAAGTGTCTTACAAGAATCGTTTAAAGTCAAAATATGAAGAAAAAAAATCAGTCATGATGAGGGGGAGTGGCCGCGCTGTCGCCACGCGCCAAAAAGAACGAGCGTTTACAAAAATAATGTAGATAGGGAAGCGACAACTCGAGTATCGTCTCTCAAGGACTCTTAGGTGTTGTCGTTATTAACAGAAAATCAGTAAAAGTTAGATTTGGGGGGTTTTGAGATTGAAATAAAATAAAGAAACAAGCAGAAGACAGAGCAATGAAACCAAAGCAGTTGAAAAAGATTAACAAGAAACTAAAGCGATCAACCTACTGTTCTCGGTTTCCCACTATCATCGGTTCATATAAATCCAAGCCCTAAGCAGATTCTAATCCCCTCCCGGTTGTAGCAACAAATAACAAACGAAATTCGCTACTACGGATGTATGTTCCTATTCCCGAAATAACAAACGGGATTAAGCCCTCATGAACTAAACGAACATGAATGAACACACGCGAAATAACAAATGCGATTAAGTATAAGAACATAGCATCACCGAAATGAATCAACACAATACTATACACTCCTGAAATAACAAACAGAAATATATAGCATGGCATTGAAAAGAGAAAAGCAAATAAAACAGGAAATACACAACCTCAAGTGTGGTAATGGAAACCAATTGCAGTAGATTAATCTAGGAAACTAGCTCTCCATTACAGACTTGAGCACAAAAGAAAAGAAAAGAAAAGAAAATAAACTACTGACTAACTAGCTACTCTGACTAAAACTAGCCAGCTTACTAGCCCCCCCCCCCCCCTCAGTTTTGTCTAAAACTGACTTATATACAGAATCTGGAATCAGCGGACTCGCGAGGCGAACGCTGTCTCGTGAGGTGAATCTTCAACTTTTGGTATTCTCGCGAGGCGAGCTTATCATTCGCGCGGCGAAACTCTTCAATTTACAAACTGTAACGCCCGTGACCTTCAACATGCGCAGGCCGTGATGGCTTCTGGTCTTCCAAGGTTGGATTACTCGCGAGGCGAGTCAAGTCTTCGCGGGGCGAGATAGAAAGGATGGCAAATTTCTGGAATAGTCACCTTCTGGTTCGCGAGGCGAATGCCTACTCGCTGGGCGAAAGACTCCAGAATTATTTCTTTTTATTAACCTAAAAACAGAAAATAGCATAAGTGATTTATTTAACTCTAAATCAACTAAATTAACCTAAAAATAATTTACAGACTCAAAATGCTGCTTAAAGACAATCTAGTCTAATTTGGGTGAAAATGATATAAAATTAGCACAAAGCCAAGGTTTTTATTAGTTATAAAATCAGTCAACCAGAGGCTCATCAAAATACCCCAAACTTAAACTTTGCTTGTCCCCAAGCAAACTAAAACTCAAAAACTTAAAAAGACTAAAGACATGGCAAAACATGGCAAGCTTAAGAATTCAATCAAATTCGCACAAATTTCAAGCAACAAAACAATTTTCTTCAATGTTCCCCCCTTTTTAAGCAAAGCCATCCCCACAATCATTTATTCTAAACAATTGAGAATTTCATCATTCAAACAATCATTAATCTAAGCAGGGAATCCAAGTTACACACAAAAGGGAGATCACCAAATTCAAACAACTGCCTTCCTCACAAGGGCATTTAGTGTTTCACTCAATCGCTCAGTTTGTGTCTAGGTCATCAACAATTCACTCAGTTTCACTTTTAAGAGCACTTCCCATAAATTTGATTTTCATCTCCAAATAATTCCCACAGAAAACATGCATACAACATCAAAAGGTCTTTTATGGGTTGTAATGGGGCCTGGCTAAGGGTAGGATATACAAAGGTACTAGGTTGAAGTCCCTAGGAACTAAGAGAACATGAAACACTTCAACACATTGAAATTCCACTCAAGTCCCTTTTCTCATTCATCACTTACCTCGGGTGACTACAACCTCTTTATTTTTCTAATACTTTTATTTTTTAACATTCTTACACTTTTCTTTTCTTTTTTCTATATTTTTTTTCTTTTTCTTTTTTTATTTTTATTTTTTTTCCTTTTTCCCAATCCCAAACAACACATCACGCCTTGTAGCCACCCCAAACTTAGTGTCTTGCAACCTTTCTCTTATCAAGATTCCATGCTCTCCTAATCCTAAGATCGGGTTAACATGGGTTTTTTCAGATTTTAGGCTCATAACATAAGGTTAACAAGAATTAACAATAGGCTAATCAGGCTCAATGGGGCTAACTAAGGAACATGCATTAGGAATTGGTTATTTTCAGGCTAAGTAGCTATTTACAAACAAAATGCCTTAATCATTTGAAGCAAACACATAATCATGCAAACCAAAAAGAGATTCAAGCAAATTCAGGAAAGTGCAACTTGAAAAGTGATTCTCACACAGTCAAAAACATGTTGGAGGCTCAAAACCTCACCTGGACATTTTTTGCAAATTGTTTGACAGAGATTCTATCCCGAGTGTGTGCTTCCTATCACCCCAAACTTATCATAAATCATGCCATCATAATAAAATCCCAAAGTTCAGTTTCCAAAGACATGGGGATCAAATTTTCAAAAATTTCAAATCCTAGGGGGACAGTCAACACATAACATGCAATCAATCTATGCAAAATTAATCAAAACCAATAAACTTGCCAATATAAGACTCACACAACTCCTGAGCTTCTCAAATTATTCAGGAGCTTTATTGAAAACAAAGCAGAAATAAAGCAAGGAAAAGAAAATTAAAAAGAAGCAAGGTTCAGAAAAACTCATTGAGGGACGGTTCCACCAGGATCCCATTGTCTGTAACATAAGTCCCACATGGTAGCCAAAGGACGGAAGCTCATTCCATGCTTCCCTAACTCGCAGCCTTGATATGTAGGTGAGTGCTTGAAAATTACGGTGACTCCTTCCAGTGCGGCGGACTTCTCACTCCCTCTTGGGTCAAAGATGACCGCTTTCTCAACAAAATCCTCCCAATAAAATTGGGGTTCAACCACTTGGACTGGCCATGGTGAAAAATCCAAAGGCTTAAACTCCATCACTGGTGGCTCCTCAGGGGGAGGTGGCAAACAGTTAGTTGGGGTTACTGGTGCTGCTTCATTTTCTGCACGTTCTTCATTCACTGCACTAACAAAGTTATCACCTACTATACATGCAGAAATTTCAGCACACACCACACAAAGGTTAGTGTTAGTAGAGTCAGTACATATATCACAATAAACTGAATCAGTAAAATTCTGAATGTCTGGAAATTCAGGAATTAGTTCATCCATCCCATTACTCTCAACACATGCATTTGATTTAATTGAATCATCTACTTCCAAAGGTTCTTCATCATCCTCAAGCACGGTGAAGCAGATGTCCTCCTGATCCTCATTTTCTGTATGAACATGGCCCTCAACCTCATCTGTCTCCTGTTCTATATAGATGCTTTGCTCAACATACCTTTCAACAAAACAGTCTATACACAAAGCAGTGCCATTACAATCAGCACAGGCATTAGAATCAGGGGATTCAACACACAGTTCATCAATAGAAACATTATCACAATCATCAGCAGAAGTATCTTCAAGAATAACCATCTGTGAATCTTTATGTTCTTCCGTAGTGTGGAGTTAGCAGTGCAGCCGAGTTGGCGACTATTTGGTCAATTAGAATGGACAACTTCTGAGATTCAGCTTCTCTCCTCTGGTATTCAAGATTACTTGCCTCCATCCTCTGTTGGAATTCAAGATTTTGTTGTGCCATTTGTTGAAAGCTTGCTTCCATTTGTGCAGTCATCTGTTTGAACAGGTCCTCTAGTGAAGGTTCAGAAGGTGCAGAGGTGGTCACTTGGCTAGGATTCTGGGGTGGTGCCAGTGGTAACATCAGTTGTGAGTCCCCATACCAAGGGTTTGGATGGTTTCCCCAGCTCAATAGGAAGACTCTCTTCAAATCAACCCAGCTGAAGATGGAATTCGCCTCAAGATTATACAACCAATCCCTTGCAGCGCCTTCAAGTGAGAGACGGAAAGCTCCCATCTTGATGTGATCTTCTTTTAGTTCTTCAGGTCTCAACATTATAGAACAAACAGCCTGGAATTCCTTCAGATGCGCCTGCGGATTTTCACCTGCAAGACCACTAAACCTTGGCAACCAGTGCCTTAAACCAGCAAAATCAGGATAAGATATGCATGGTGGTAGTTCATAGTAAACATTAGGCATGTACCCACACATGTAATTCTCCATGGCAGTACTAAAATTCACAACCAGACAAAACAGACAAAACTAATTCAGCAAAGAGTTTTTTTTTATTAAATTTTATTTTATGCTAATAACACAAACAAGAGTCCCCGGCAACGGCGCCAATTTTTGGCCGCGCTGTCGCCACGCGCCAAAAAGAACGAGCGTTTACAAAAATAATGTAGATAGGGAAGCGACAACTCGAGTATCGTCTCTCAAGGACTCTTAGGTGTTGTCGTTATTAACAGAAAATCGGTAAAAGTCAGATTTGGGGGGTTTTGAGATTGAAATAAAATAAAGAAACAAGCAGAAGACAGAGCAATGAAACCAAAGCAGTTGAAAAAGATTAACAATAAACTAAAGAGATCAACCTACTGTTCTCGGTTTCCCACTATCATCGGTTCATATAAATCCAAGCCCTAAGCAGATTCTAATCCCCTCCCGGTTGTAGCAACAAATAACAAACGAAATTCGCTACTACGGATGTATGTTCCTATTCCCGAAATAACAAACGGGATTAAGCCCTCATGAACTAAACGAACATGAATGAACACACGCGAAATAACAAACACGATTAAGTATAAGAACATAGCATCACCGAAATGAATCAACACAATACTATACACTCCTGAAATAACAAACAGAAATATATAGCATGGCATTGAAAAGAGAAAAGCAAATAAAACAGGAAATACACAACCTCAAGTGTGGTAATGGAAACCAATTGCAGTAGATTAAACTAGGAGACTAGCTCTCCATTACAGACTTAAGCACAAAAGAAAAGAAAAGAAAATAAACTACTGACTAACTAGATACTCTGACTAAAACTAGCCAGCTTACTAGCCCCCCCCCCCCCCCCCTCAGTTCTGTCTAAAACTGACTTATATACAGAATCTGGAATCAGCGGACTCGCAAGGCGAAAGCTGTCTCGCGAGGCGAATCTTCAACTTTTGGTATTCTCGCGAGGCGAGCTTATCATTCACGCGGCGAAACTCTTCAATTTCCAAACTGTAACGCCCGTGACCTTCAACATGCGCAGGCCGTGATGGCTTCTGGTCTTCCAAGGTTGGATTACTCGCGAGGCGAGTCAAGTCTTCGTGGGGCGAGACAGAAAGGATGGCAAATTTCTGGAACAATCACCTTCTGGTTCGCGAGGTGAATGCCTACTCGCGGGGCGAAAGACTCCAGAATTATTTCTTTTTATTAACCTGAAAACAGAAAATAGCATAAGTGATTTATTTAACTCTAAATCAACTAAATTAACCTAAAAATACTTTACAGACTCAAAATGCTGCTTAAAGACAATCTAGTCTAATTTGGGTGAAAATGATATAAAATTAGCACAAAGCCAAGGTTTTTATTAGTTATAAAACCAGTCAACCAGAGGCTCATCAGGGAGGTGGAGGAATCTAATCATCCTCAGTGTCCGTACCACCGACGTCTGCTATCTAATTGTCCTCTGCAGTAGCAGCATCAGTAGCTGGCGGCGGAACTGGAAGAGCGACAGCAGGCGGCACAACCGTCAGAGCATTACCCTGAGCAATTGGAGTCTGGATCCTTATCTGCTCCAACACCAGCCGCAGTGTCTGGCCCTGCTCGATGCTCGTCTGCATCAACTGCTGGTGTGCCCGAGTCAACTGTGCAATCTGGTTCGCCATCTGTTGCTCTCTCTCGCTCTTCTTCCGAAGCTCCGCGTTCAGCTGCGTGATGGTGTCCTACATTTGGTTGAACTGCTCCTGAGGGACGGTATCGGTGTAGGAAGGAGCAGGCGTGCCGGATGATGAAGCGATAAACTCGCCTCCCAAGTGTCTGAGGCCATACACGTGCCCCTTCTTGTTCCTGCCCCCGACGACCTCCAAATAAATGGCATTATCATCGACGGAGATAGGAGAGCTGGGCCCATCACCAGTCAAGGCCTCATCTTGTGACTGTGAGGCAGTGGGGGGCCGCTGTTTCTGTGCTTTCTGCACCGAAAAATATATTCTTAAATTCATAAGAATAATTAAAAATGAAAACTAATTAATTAAATAGTATAATAAGTCAAAAGTTTAATGTATTACCTGCTCGTCGTAGTGGGCGGCGGCTGATTTAGACCCGCCGGTCCAAGCACATGCGCCACCATCAGAAGCTCGATTACGCCGAGCTGTGGCCTGGATCTCCTGGAACTTCTCAGTAGCCCAGTACTGGTCCAGCTGCCTCCTGATCTCAGGATCCACCCACTTCCCCTTATTATTACCCTTCCCTAGCTTGTTCGTCAGATTCTTCATGACCAGTGAGCCTTTATGCTCAAATATGTCCCTGACGAGACCCTCTAAAGCTATGTCCCACCTATACTCTTTCTGCAACTTACAGTTGTTAGGAAATTCGTGTATGTATATATATATATATATATATATATATATATAAAATGTAAATTTAATTTAAATAACTTAATAAATTGTTACCTTAAACTCTAGAAACAACTGATCCCTATGGCCCCCTGGGATGGCCTTCCATGTAGGCCATGGACCATCAAACTTGCGTCGCAGGATCTTCAATATCGAATCAGAAGGGCCCTTCGCGGGCAGAAAGCTGCTGCAAAATTAGAGAATTAATAAATGTTATAGATAAATTAAAAAAACAAGTAAATAAAAATTAACGATACTTTATATATATTAAAAAAATTAAATTAGCTTACTCGTTATCCCCCCTGGGGATAAGAAGAATCCTCCTGTCGGATGGACCACGACTCTCCTGTCCCAATGATGATGATGGTCCTGTCATAGGTGTGGATGATGAGGGTGCAGCCTATGTCCCGACCACATGAGGCTGGGTAGGGGGTGCAACTCCATCACCCTGAGGTGTCCCGTCCACAGAGGTGCTGGTAGGGTGGTCTCGATCTGAAGTCTGTGGGTCGGCCGCATCACGACCTCTGCCACGACCTCCACGACGACCCCTACCTCTAGAGGAATCTGCCATCTGTGTAAAAAATGAAAAGATGATTACACAACAGTGTAAATAATACAAAAATAAATTACCTATGTAGAATGACATTTACACAATGAATTATGACATAAATAAATTACCTAAGTAGAATCTCCGTCACTAAATTCACCCTCACTCTCATCAGTCTCACTTGATCGGAATGTGCCTTCGCTGGATGCGTCCAACTCGGATTGATCCATTAACTCTCTTTCAACTTCTTCCCCATTTCCGGAAATGTCCACCAGAGAATTAACAATAATGTCCGGCGTAATTTGCAACGGTACGTGGGGTCTTGAAAACTCATCATCTTAGTACGGAGCATCTTTTTCAGGCTGGTTGATTACATTATCAGTAATTATACTGAGAGCCTTTATCTTAATAACACCCAACCAGCCTTGATGTCCTTCGGGATATGGCGAGTAATAAACCTGATCTGCCTGTTGTGAAAAAATGAATGGGTCATACGCCTTATAATACCTTCGAGACAACCTAACTTGAACAATACCATATTTTTTATCGATTTTTGTCCCTACGTCAAGAGTAGGATCAAACTAATCACACTTGAAGTTAACTAACTTCATCACGGGGAAACCGGTATGATCGAGTTCAAGGATGTCAGTTAGAACTCCATAGAAATCATCCTCTACATTGCCATTAGTGACTCGCACACAAACACTCCAAACTCTATAAACCCACCCACTCCAACTCTATACTCTTCCCTAAGACGTTTATTCCGATCCAACCTACGATACATCCATTACCGATTCTCTGAAATATCCATTACTGGAAATTAAATAGCCTGACCAATCCTACAATAACACTTATATATTACGGTGCATTCCAATAACTCCATCAATCTTGTTCTTATGACAAGGTATGAACCTATCCCATTCGAGAAGAAACCTTTACCACACTCGGCTAATAATAGTTATTCCCTTATTCAAATACCTTATGCTTAACAAAATTTCGACTGCATTTCCCATCGGTCTCCAAGTACACGACTCGAACACGGTGAGCATCACCGCGATCAAGTATGCACCAGGAGAACAAAAGGAAATGCATCAGACCGAGATTTCAACAAGTATATATATAAGGCATTTGAACATGGAAATGACTATTGTACGAGTGTGAAAAAGTTTTTTCCCAAACTGTCCCACTTGGACAATTCAAGATTCAATACAATGAGCATGCATACCTTGATAAGTTATGCATGCTCATTAATATTGAATCTCAAATAGGAAACTAAGGCTTTCGTAAATTAATTATTAACTCTAACAGAAAATAAAACCATTAACCTATAAATATTGCAACATTGTTGAGCTTATGTAAATTGCAGCGTAAATCAATACAAACTTAGATAAAATATTGTAGCAAACATCCTATTGAGCTCTGCTCTCCACTAACAAGTAGCAGTTAATTGTCAAACACATCCATAATTTCTAAATTATCAGCACACAACCAGCATCCCGCCTTTCGGATAGGATCACATCCTATTGAGCTCCGCTCTCCACTAACAAACAACACATATTGACAAACACATGCATAAACATTAAATTATCAGCATACAATCAGACAAAATCACATCCTATTGAGCTCAGCTCTCCACTACCAAACAACACGATAATTCACATAATACATTAGAAGCACCACACATATCAGTACCTATTAGACAAAGCAAAACCTTAAAAGAGAGTATTGAGAGAACTTACCTATTCGACAAAGCAAAACCAAGTAAGGATAAGGGAGGAGCCGCAGACAACGAAGATCAGACAAGGACCTATAATGCATAAATAAAAATAATCGTGTCAGAGCTGAAATGACAACATTTGATAATATTACTTTAACCTTATACTAATTTGATATATATTTTTAAAAACCAAATTTCATATTGAGATTTTCACTTAAAAGAGTTATAATTTACTTTTGGATCCCTGCAGAGTTGGGAAGTTATCATGGTACTGCAACTGCTTATTAAAAAAAATAGTGAAACACAAAAATGGTTTGGTTGATCTCATTCGTTGATGACACATATGCCCATATCCCCCTCTCTTCTTGTCAAGCCATCTCTCCCTATCTGTCGTGCCATCATTCCCACTCGCAACCTTATCCCCTTCTCCCTCCTCCCAAGTGGATATATTATTCTATCCATTTATCAAATTTTATAGCTTAGACTTTTCTTTTTCTTTTTTTATTGCATTAAAATAACATATCATATCATCATTTATCTTATTTATGTATAAAGACAAAGCAACACCAACAAAATCTTTCCTATTCAGGAAACTGAAACTCCTCCTCTCTTCCATAACTCATGGAACCCTCTGCCATTGAACGTCTTGATTTTGGAAAGATGGGATATGGTTTGATTCCTATAATCATATAGCCAAAGTCTTCATAATGACAAGAGATAGGCTTGCTGGCTGATAAGCCTCTGGCTCATCTAGTTTTATAGCTAGTATGACCAGGGTTTTGTGCAAATTATATCGTATTTTCACCCAAATTAGATTAGATTGTCCTCAAGCAAGGTTTTGAGTCTCTAGAGTAGTTTTAAGTTAATTTAGCTAGTTTGGAGTTAAATAATACACTTATAGTTATTTCTTTGTTTTCAGGTTAAGTGAAAGTCAAGAGAATAAGGAAACAGGGGTCTCGCCCCGCGAAAGCCATGCTCGCCACGCGACCCCGAAGCCTGACTGTTCCAAGAAATTGCTAAGTCTCTGGTTCGCCTCGCGAAGAAGGTCTCGCCCCGCGAATCTTGCAAACCTGAAAAAGTCAGAGACGATCACGGCTTGCCCGTGTTGAAGGTCATGGCCGTGGCAGTTTGAAGTTGAAGAGTCTCGCCTCGCAGCGTCCATTCGCCTCGCGAGTCCGGGAAGTCGAGAGCATCACGGTTGGGGCCTGATGGCCATAACGGGCGTAAGGAGAAAACTCTTCATATCCTCGCCTCGCGAGCAGAACTTCGCCTCGCGAGAATGCCAAAGGTTGCTGACAGTTCTGAAATTCGCCTCGCGAATGTGTGCTCGCCTCGCGAGCTAGTTAATTTCAGAATTTGTATAAAAGGCTGTTCTGAACATTTTGTAAAAACTTTTGCTTCTCCAACTTTCTGATATACATTTTTCTCTGTGATTTCGTTTTTGCTATGGAGCACTAAGTCCTAGGATTAGTCTACTGTTTGAGGATCCTATATACTTGAGGTTATGTAAATCCCTGTTTTAATTGCTTTTCCCTCTTCAATACCATACTTTGTATTTCTGTTTGCTTAATTCAGGAGTATACTGTATTGTATTGATTTATCTCTGGTGATATCATGTTCCTATAATTAATCGCATCTGCTTAATTTGCGTGTGTACATTTCGTGT
Source organism: Sophora flavescens (assembly GCA_030762895.1). Taxonomy (NCBI): domain Eukaryota; kingdom Viridiplantae; phylum Streptophyta; class Magnoliopsida; order Fabales; family Fabaceae; genus Sophora; species Sophora flavescens. Next base: position 167,077,443 of record CM061064.1, on the reverse strand, counting down.
TCGCTTAGTTCACGAAGGGCTTAATCCCGTTTGCTTAATTCGGGAATAGGGACATGTATCTGTGGTAGTAGTTTCGCTTGTAAATTGCTACTACAACCGGGAGGGGATTAGAATCTGCTTAGGGCTTGGGATTGCATTAACCAAGGATAGTTGGGAATTCTTGACAGTAGATTAATCGTTGTTTGATATTTGATAACCTCTCTTCAGCTGCCCTGTTTTTAATTGCTCTGTTTTGTTTGTTTCTTATTTGCACTCCAATCCAAACCCCCCTAAAACTGATTTTTTGTGTAAGATAATATTCTCAGAGTCCTTGAGAGACGACATCCGAGTTGTCGCATTATACTACAGTTTTAAACCCGCTCGTCCTTTTTGGCGCGTGCACGACAGCGCGACCAAAAAATCGGCGCCGTTGCCGGGGACTCTGAGTTGTTATTTTTCGCAATTTGTTTTTATTTTATTTTCTTTTCTTTCTTTTATTTTCTGTTCTGTTTTGAATTGGTCTGGCTACTAGATCTCATTGCCCTGAACTGTGTGATTTTGACCCGGAAATTGAAAGAACATTGCACACACTCCGTAGGGAATTTCGGGCTAGCACTAGTAGTGATTCCAATTTTAAAACTGCTTTTGAAAATATGGGAGACCAAAGGACTTTGAGGCAGCTTGCTGCCCCTGATGTGAATTACAATGGTTTGTGCATTGCTTATCCTGGTGCTGACACCCCTTTTGAGTTAAAATCTGGGCTAATCCATTTGTTGCCTAGATTTAATGGTCTTGCGGTGAAGATCCACACAAGCACTTGAAGGAGTTCCAAGTTGTCCGCTCCACAACTTTGAGGCCGAAGGAGTAATGGCGAGGATCATATCAAGTTGAAGGCTTTTCCATTCTCACTCCGGGAGCTGCAAAAGATTGGCTTTTATACCTTGCGCCCGAATTCCATTACCACATGGAACGACTTGAAGAAGCTCTTCCTGGAGAAATATTTTCCTGCCTCCAGAGCCGCTGCAATTAGGAAAGAAATCTGTGGAATAAGGCAAGGAAATGAGTCGCTAGCTGAGTATTGGGAGAGGTTCAAGCAGTTGACATCTAGTTGCCCCCAAAGACCAAATTTCTCGAACAGCTCCTCATCCAATATTTTTATGAAGGATTGCAGCCTATGGATAGGAATATTTTGGATGCTGCTAGTGGGGGAGCATTGGTTGACAAGACTCCATCTGCTGCCAAGCAACTCATTGAGAACATGTCATTAAATTCCCAGCAATTCACTACAAGAAGAAATTCTGTTGAGACTAGAGGTGTACATGAGATCCGCACTTCTTCTTCCAGCCATGATCGTGATGATAGAATTGACAGGCTCACTTCCTTGGTAGAGAAATTGGCAATGGATAGGGTGCAGCCTGCGGTATTGTGTGGCATGTGTAGTTCTCCTGAGCACCCATATGAAGCTTGTCCTATTTTTCAAGGAGGATCAATTAATGAATCACCACAAGCCATTGCAGTTAATACGTATAATAAGGGCAATAAACCGGAAGCAGTCTGACATTCCAGATCTTTCAACAAATAGGTACCATCCCAGCTGGAGTAATCACCCTAATCTGCGGTATGGGAACTCATCCCAACAACCGATGGCACCTCAGAATCCTCCAGTGACCACTTCTGCACCGTCCGGACCGTCGGTTGATGATATGTGCAAGCAAATAACTTCACAATTGAATGCACAAATGACTACACTTTTCCAAAAGCAAATGGGACAGTTCCAGGCACGATTCCAGGCCTCACGAGCACAATTTCAGCAGAGAACGGATGCGAGTATTCAGGCATTGCATACACAGATTGGACAGATGGCTACGAGACATAAATAATATAAAGCAAGGTCAAAGAACAACCCGGTTGCCAAGACACGGAAAGTGATCAATCCTAATGCCTCCAACCCCAATGTGAGTTCTATATCTTTGAGGTCCTGGAAAAGTTGTTGAGGCTACTACGGAAAGAATGAAGAAACTATGAAGGCTACCCCGAGCCTATCTTGTTGAAGTTACTCCCGAACTCGTGGTTGAAGTTGAAACCGAGAGAGTGTATAGACCACCCATTCCGCTCCCACACAGATTATGAGAAAAATTTGAAGAGTGGTGGTGAAGATAAAGAGAAGGAAATTCTTGATGTTTTAAGAAAGGTGGGTGTTAATATCCCTCTGTTGGATGTGATCAAGCAAGTGCCCAAATATGCAAAATTTCTCAAGGACCTATGCACCAACAAGAGGAAGATGAAGACTAATGAGAGGATTGACTTGGGAAGAAATGTCTCAGCGCTTATCCAGCCTAAGCCAGAAAGAGTTGTTGCTTTCACCCAGGCACAGCCACATAAGTGCAAGGATCCAGGCACCTTCACTATCCCATGCACTATTGGGGACAAGAAGTTTGAAAACTGCATGTTGGACTTGGGAGCATCTATCAATGTCATGCCTACCTCCATCTTTAATAAACTGGATCTTGGTCCTTTGAAGTACACAGGTATCACCATTCAGTTGGCCAACAGGACCTGTGCCCGCCCCATGGGAATGGTGGAAGATGTACTAGTGCAAGTTGATGATCTGATCTTCCCAGCTGATTTCTACATCTTGGACATGGCAGGCGAGACACACTCCAGTAAATCACCAATCATCCTGGGCTGGCCATTCATGAAGACAGCCAAGACTAACATTGATGTGGGTGATGGGACCATGTCTATGAAGTTTGGGGATATAGTTGCAAAGTTTAACATATTTGATGCCATGAAACATCCAGCGGAAGAGCACTCTGTATTCCACATTGAGCTGATATCTGAGACTATTGAGGACACCCATGAGAACTTGTTTTCTAATTTTCCACTTAATTCTGGCTGTGATGATATTCTTTCTTTTCTTGATTGTACTAACGCTAACCATTTTGTGGTTTGTGCTGAGATTGCTGCATGTTTAGCAGGTGATGAAATTGTCAGTGCAGTGGATGAGAAACATGAAGAAGATGAAGCAGCACCGGAGGCCCTCTCTACCTCTTTGGACTTAGACTGCAAGGAATGGGATCGGTGTGTGAGCTCCCGCTTACTATCGCACTTGATCAGGGAGTACTCTTTTCCTTTCCCTCACTATGATCTTATAATTCTGTTGTTCATTGGGGACAATGCATGTTTTAAGTGTGGGGGAGGGAATTAGTTGTAGTTTTTCTTTTCTTTGAATAAAGTTTTCTTTTCTTTGAATACAGCTCCTGAATAATCTGAGAAGCTCAGGAGCATTTGTGTGTTAAGTTTTAGTTGGCAAGTTTGTTAGATTTTGATTGATGTTGCACAGATTGCTTGCATGATTGATATGTAATGATTCCCCCTAGGCTGAAATTTTTTTTTTTGTTTTTGAAATGTGATTCCCATGTGAAATTGAAAACTGAACTTTGGGATTTTGTTGATGGCATGATGAATGATAAGTTTGGGGTGATAGGGAGCACACACTAGGGATAGTATCTCTTTCAAACAATTTGCATGAATGTCCAGGTGAGGTTTTGAGCCTCCAACATGTTTTAAACTGTGTGAAAATCGCTTTCAAGTTGCACTTCCCTGGATTTGATTGAATCTCTTTTTGGTTTGCATGATTATATGTGTGTAGCAAATGATTTAGGCAGTTTCTTTGTAAATAGCTACTTGGCCTGAATAAACCAATTCCTAATGCATGTTCCCTAGTTAGCCCTTTTGAGCCTATTAGCCTGTTAATTCTTGATAACCTAATGTTATAAGCCCTAAAATCTGGAAAACCATGTTAACCCGATCTTAGGATTAGGAGAGCATGTAATCTTAGAATGGGTGCAAGAAACTAAAGTTTGGGGTGGCTGCAAGGTGCAATGTGTTGTTTGCTTAAAAAATAAAAAATAAAAAATAAAAATAAAAATAAAAATAAAAATAAAAATAAAAATAAAATAAAAATAAATACAAAAATGCCAAAAAGAAATAAAAAGGGCTGTAGCCACCCAGAAGTGTAAAGAAAAATATAAAGAAAGGAACTTGAGTGAATTTCAAGGTGTAAATATAGTTCATGCTCTCTTAGTTCCTAGGGTCTTCAGCTTAGCTCCTTTTGTATATCCTACCCTTAGCCAGGCCCCCTTACAACCCATAAAAGACCTTTTGATGTTGCTTGCATGTTTTCTGTGGGAACCATTTTGAGATGAAAATCAAATTTTTGGGAAGTGTACTTGAAAAGTGAAACTGAGTGCAAGTTGTTAGCCTGACATAAACTGAGTGACTGAGTGAACAAATAATGCCCTTGTGAGGAAGGCAGTTGTTTGGATTTGGTGATCTCCCTCTTGTGTGTGACTTAGATTCCCTGCTTAGATTTCTGATTGTTTTCATGATGAAACTCTCAATTGTTTGGAATAAATGAATGTGGGGATTGCTCTGTTTGGAAAGGGGGAAACAAAGAAGAAAAATTGTTTTTGAAGTTGCTTGAATTTGTGCAATGTTGGTTGAATCTTTTAAGCTTGCCAGGTCCCGAGTCTTTTTGATTTTTGAGTCTTAGTTTGCTTGGGGACAAGCAAAGTTTAAGTTTGGGGTATTTTGATAAGCCTCTGGCTCATCTAGTTTTATAGCTAGTATGACCAGGGTTTTGTGCAAATTATATCGTATTTTCACCCAAATTAGATTAGATTGTCCTCAAGCAAGGTTTTGAGTCTCTAGAGTAGTTTTAAGTTAATTTAGCTAGTTTGGAGTTAAATAATACACTTATAGTTATTTCTTTGTTTTTGAGGTTAAGTGAAAGTCAAGAGAATAAGGAAACAGGGGTCTCGCCCGCTGAAAGCCATGCTCGCCACGCGACCCGAAGCCTGACTGTTCCAAGAAATTGCTAAGTCTCTGGTTCGCCTCGCGAAGAAGGTCTCGCCCCGCGAATCTTGCAAACCTGAAAAAGTCAGAGACGATCACGGCTTGCCCGTGTTGAAGGTCATGGCCGTGGCAGTTTCGAAGTTGAAGAGTCTCGCCTCGCGAGCGTCCATTCGCCTCGCGAGTCTGGAAGTCAGAGAGCATCACGGTTGGGGCCTGATGGCCATAACGGGCGTAAGGAGAAAACTCTTCATATCCTCGCCTCGCGAGCAGAACTTCGCCTCGCGAGAATGCCAAAGGTTGCTGACAGTTCTGAAATTCGCCTCGCGAATGTGTGCTCGCCTCGCGAGCTAGTTAATTTCAGAATTTGTATAAAAGGCTGTTCTGAACATTTTGTAAAAACTTTTGCTTCTCCAACTTTCTGATATACATTTTTCTCTGTGATTTCGTTTTTGCTATGGAGCACTAAGTCCTAGGATTAGTCTACTGTTTGAGGATCCTATATACTTGAGGTTATGTAAATCCCTGGTTTAATTGTTTTTCCCTCTTCAATACCATACTTTGTATTTCTGTTTGCTTAATTCAGGAGTATACTGTATTGTATTGATTTATCTCTGGTGATATCATGTTCCTATAATTAATCGCATCTGCTTAATTTGCGTGTGTACATTTCGTGTTCGCTTAGTTCACGAAGGGCTTAATCCCGTTTGCTTAATTCGGGAATAGGGACATGTATCTGTGGTAGTAGTTTCGCTTGTAAATTGCTACTACAACCGGGAGGGGATTAGAATCTGCTTAGGGCTTGGGATTGCATTAACCAAGGATAGTTGGGAATTCTTGACAGTAGATTAATCGTTGTTTGATATTTGATAACCTCTCTTCAGCTGCCCTGTTTTTAATTGCTCTGTTTTGTTTGTTTCTTATTTGCACTCCAATCCAAACCCCCCCAAAACTGATTTTTTGTGTAAGATAATATTCTCAGAGTCCTTGAGAGACGACATCCGAGTTGTCGCATTATACTACAGTTTTAAACCCGCTCGTCCTTTTTGGCGCGTGCGCGACAGCGCGACCACTGGCCAACAAGTTCCTAACTTGAAATTGAGGTTGATTAGAAAGAGGAACAATGATTCTAGAGTATATAATTTGCCAACTGTGGATGAAATAGCTGCTTTGGTTGTAGGTGATGTTGATGTCGACAATGGTGATAGAGATATCATAGTTGAAACTCAAAGTGGTCAGTTACAAAGGATCCACGAACTCCATCCTTTGTATCTACCAATACAATATCCACTCCTCTTCCCATATGGGGAAGATGGATTCTGTGATTCCACAAAACATAGTGAAATGTCTAATCCTGATAGTCACAAGAATAACAAATTGACTTTGATGGAGTTCTTTGCATTTAGATTCCAACAAAGAGAATCATAATATGCTATTCTTTTATATAGCAGAATATTATTTCAACAATTTGTTGTCGACACATATACTATGGTTGAAGCATGGAGGTTATCCTATATACGGAAGAATCAAAAGCATGTTTGACAAGATCTATATAGAGGGTTAACTGATGCTGTATTCCAAGGAAAAAATGAAGGTTATGCCATAGGAAGAAGGATTGTTTTGCCTTCTAGCTTCACTGGGGGTGCCAGATAGCTGATACAAAATTACAAGATGCAATGGTAATTTGTAAATGGGCAGTATACCCAAATATTTTCATCACTTTCACTTGCAATATTCCTAAATGGCCAGAGATCACTCGATATGTAAACTCACATGGTTTGAATGTAGAGGACAGACTAGACATAGTTGTTCAAGTCTTCAAGACATAGTTCGTTCACTACTCCATATTTTCACTTCACACACTAACTTGAAGTTGTTTTCCTTTTTTTTTTATGATATTCACTTTCATTTCACAACCCTATAGTATGGAGACTTGTCTTATAAAAGACCTAAGACATGGAAAAGAAAATAGAACATTCACGGCAAGGATCATCAGGGTTTGGCAAGTTACTAGACAATATGTTCAATCATCATCTCTTCATATGGTACTCATTGATGAAGAAGTAAGATCCCTTTCTACACTTTTTTGTCATATAAATAATTATATTTTTGTTAACAGTTTATAATTTCCTTCATAGAATTTGTTATAATCTTACATCAACCCTATATTTCTCAGAAAAGCAAGATTCAAGCTAGCATCTATAGTAAAGATACTATACATATCACCCATCTTCACGAAGGAAAATGTTATGCAATCTCCAAGTTCAACATTGGAGAGAATAACATTGCATTCAAAACTACAAAGCATCAATTCCGTATCACCATTCACTGTGGGACAACAATTAAACCTTGTGATGCACTCATTCCATATCATGCATTTGATTTTATCCCTTTTGAGACTATCTTATAGGAGACAAAGATCAATGAATATTTAATTGTTATACACTTCTAATTGACTTTTACATGTTTAATAATGTTAATGTTAATACATTCATTTATGCTTTTAAAATTCATATATATGCTATTACTACAAATGCTATTGGTGTTGTCTCCAACATGGAAATTTAGAGGATTATCAACACGAAGGTATAACAGGAAAGAGAATTGAGTTCAATCTTCTTGATGAAAGGTCCTCCCAATTACATTATTATACTCTTAACTAAACATTTTATTTCACATAGAATTTATACTCAAACTTCATGTTTTTTCTCAAACTTTAGCAATAATTTTGTTTGTGTGACATTGTTTGGGGAACGAGCAATCGAAATGTTCTACTTTCTGTCTGAAAATAACCAACTTAAAGTGGTAGTTTTGTAACTTGCCCGAATCACTCATTATAGAGGTATTTATTATAAAAATAATTCCTTCACCATTATTAACATTTATTTCTAATGTTTACTTATTCTAATCTTTTATACTGCTTTAACAATATATCATTCCTTTAATTTATATTTTATTTGTTATAACAAATTCAACTCATCAAAAAATTTATAGGCCATAACTCACTCATTACTTCATGGAACACAATAAAAGTCCTGATGAATCCAGCTATACCAAAAGCAGCTGCATTGATGAATATGTATGCCTCAAGTTTAATTTTTGTACATATCAGTTTTATTCCTTCTATACATTTCTTATTAAAAAAATATTACTTTTACTTTATATATTTGTAGCCATTCCAATCAATGTTTCGGTGCAACACAATCCACAAGTCAGCTTACATTTCGAAGTAGGAACTCATCTAAGAATATCCTTTGTGATCCTAATCGCAGAAAAACTCTAATTGAAATCAAAGAATCAAAGCAGGCGTTACAAATTATACCTGTTTTTTCAGTTTTGTTAAACAAATTTTCTCATCTACATTCGTTGATCACTTACTTTGATTTCAATAGCCTAGAAGGGTAACAACACTTGCAGCAATTCACGAGATTATTGAGGACTATAATTGGTTTTATCAAGGATGCAACAAGTGTTCTAAAATGGTGAAGAAAAGGACCGATGGTACTTTGTATGTTTTGTTACAATATTTTAGAGATAAGACAATTAGAACATGAAAATACTTTTAACGTCAATTTATGGCATGTATTTATAAAACAACAATTAGATTTAGCATATAAAAATGGCAAAAACCAAGAAGAATCCAAATCTACCAACATAGTATGAAAATTGGGATCAAGATTAAGTGAGACTGTGAGGTAAGCAGAGAATTGTAATTTGATTTTGCCAAAGGGAAGAAGACTTACTGTGCTGCGGTGGTAACGGTGGCGCTGCTCTGGTGGTGTGGTCGCGCTGTCGCCACGCGCCAAAAAGAACGAGCGATTATAAAATAATGCAGTATAGTGCGACAACTCGGATCGTCTCTCAAGGACTCTTTAGGTGTTGTTATTATTAACAGAAAAAGTTAGAAAAAGTTAGAATTGGGGGTTTTGAGATTGGAAACTAAATTAAAGAAGCAAAACAGAAAACAAAGCAAGAAAATAGAGCAGTTACCAAATAAGCTAAAGCGATTAACCTACTGCTTTTGGTTTCCCACTATCATTGGTTCATGCAAATCCTAAACAGATACTAATCCCCTCCCGGTTGTAGCAACAACTCACAAGCGGAACCACTACTACATATATATGTCCCTATTCCCGAATTAAGCAAACGGGGTTAAGCACTTCGTGAACTAAGCGAACACGAAACGTACACACGCGAATTATGCAAATGCGATTATATATAGGAACATGATATCACCGAGATAAACCAACACAACACAATATACTCCTGAATTAAGCAAACAGAAATATAAAGCATGGCATTGAAAAGAGAAAAGGAAATGAAAACAGGAAATACAAGAACCTCAAGTATGGATAAAAACCAATTACAGTAGATTAATCTAGGAGACTAGCTCTCCATTACAGAAATAAGCAGAAAAGAAAAGAAAAGGAAAATAAACTATTGAAACTACCACTACTCCTACTGACTCAAAACCAGCCAAAAAAACTCTTTTTCCTCTGTCTGATGCGTTCTGTTTTTATAAGCTTCTGCACGTCACGGCCGTGATGTATATCACGGGCAGGCCGTGATCGTTTCTGCCAAGGGTGACTTTTCACATTCTGGTCCGTTACGGCCGTGATGTATATCACGGGCAGGCCGTGATACATTCTGACTTTTGGTTTCTCTATTGTCACGGCCGTGACCTTCATCACGGCTAGACCGTGATTCTTTCTGACTTTCTGCATTTCCTTATCACGCCCGTGATGTGTATCACGGCTGGGCCGTGATTCTTTCTGACTTTTCATGATCTTCTCATCACGGCCGTGACCACTGTCACGGCCTGGGCGTGATAGCCTCTGCTTCAGATACACTTCCTTCTTTGCTCTTTTTATTATCCTGCAAACAAGAAAAAAATAGTAAATACTTTATTCAACTCTAAAACAACTAAATTAACATAAAAACACTTTACAGACTCAAAATGCTGCTTAAAGACAATCAAGTCTAATTTGGGTGAAAATGATATGAAATTGGCACAAAGCCAAGGTCTTTACTAGTTATAAAACCAGTCAAACAGAGGCTCATCAAAATACCCCAAACTTAAACTTTGCTTGTCCCCAAGCAAACTAAAACTCAAAAACTTAAAAAGACTCAAGACCTGGCAAGCTTAAGAATTCAATCAACTTTCCATAGATTTCAAGCAAATTTTTTTTTTTTCAAAAGAATTTTTCTTTCAATGTTCCCCCCTTTCAAGCAAAGCAATCCCCACATTCATTTATTCTAAACAATTGAGAGTTTCATAATTCAAACAATCATTAATCAAAGCAGGGGATCTAAGTTACACACAAAAGGGAGATCACCAAAATCAAACAACTGCCTTCCTCACAAGGGAAATTTATGTTCACTCAATCGCTCAATTTGTGTCAGGTTATCAACAATTCACTCAATTTCACTTTTCAGAAGCACTTCCCATAAATTGGAATTTCATCTCCAAATGATTCCCACAGAAAATATGCAAGCAACATCAAAAGGTCTTTTATGGGTTGTAATGGGGCCTGGCTAAGGGTAGGATATACAAGGGTACTAGGTTGAAGACCCTAGGAACTAAGAGAGCATGAACATTATTTACACTTTGAAATTCACTCAAGTTCCTTTCTTAATTTTTTTCTTTATGCTTCTGGGTGACTACAACCTTTTTATTTCTTTTTGGCATTTTTGCACTTTTATTTTTTTTTTCTGCTTTTCTTTTCTTTTCTTTTCTTTTTTTTTTCTTTTTTTTTTCACAATTTTTTTTTTACATAAATTTTTTTCTCAATCCCAAACAACATATTGCACCGGGTAGCCACCCCAAACTTAATTTCTTGCAACCAATTTCTCACTAAGCTTCCATGCTCTCCTAATCCTAAGATCGGGTTAACATGGTTTTCCAGATTTTTGGGCTTATAACATTAGGTTATCAAGAATTAAAGGCTAATAGGCTCAATGGGGCTAACTAGGGAACATGCATTAGGAATTGGTTATTTTTAGGCTAAGTAGCTATTTACAAAGAAAATGCCTAAATCATCTGAAGCAAACACATAAACATGCAAACCAAAAAGAGATTCAAGCAAATTCAGGAAAGTGCAACTTAAAAAGAGATTCTCACAGTCAAAAACATGTTGGAGGCTCAAAACCTCACCTGGACATTTATGCAAATTGTTTAATTGAGATTCTATCCCTAGTGTGTGCTTCCTATCACCCCAAACTTATCATAAATCATGCCATCATAATAAAATCTCAAAGTTCAGTTTTCAATCATATGGGGATCATATTTTCAAAAATTTTCATATCCTAGGGGGAAAACAGTCAACACATATTATGCCATCAATCTATGCAAAAATTTAATCAAATCCATCAAACTTGCCATAACCAAGACACAAACACAACCCCTGAGCTTCTCAAATTATTCAGGAGCATTATTGACAATAAAACAGAATTAAAATAAGGAAAAGAAAATTAAAAAGAAGAAAGGTAAAGAAAACTCATTGCAGGTGGTGATTCCACCAGGATCCCACTGCTTGTAGCATAAGGCCCACATGGTAGCCAAAGGACTGAAATTCATTCCAAGCCTCCCTAACTTGCAGCTTTGATGCGGAGGTGAGCACTTGACAATTATAATAACTCCACCCAGTGCGGCGGACTTCTCACTACCTCTCGGGTCACAGATGACCTCCTTCTTAATAAAGTCTCCCCAATAGAAGTGGGGCTCAACCTCTTGGATTGGACATGGTGCAAAATCCAAGGGCTTAAACTCCATCACTGGTTCCTCAGGGGGAAGTGGTAAACAGTTAGAAACGGTTACCGGTGTTGCTTCAACTTCTGCAATGTTTTCATCCACTGCACTAACAAAATTTTCACCTGCTATACACGCAGAAATTTCAGCACACACCACACAAGGGTTAGAGTTAGTACATATATTACAAGAAAATGAATCAGAAAAAGTTAGAATGTCTGGGAATTCTTCAATCAATTCATCCACCCCATTACTCTCAACACATTCAATTGTTTTACTTGAATCATCTACTCCCAAAGGTTCTTCTTTATCTTCAGGCACGGGGGAGCAGACGTCCTCTTGATCCTCTTTTTCTAAGTTTCCTGAACAGAACAAACCTGCAAAACGATCTGCATTTTCTATTTTTCCTGAAAAGTATAAACCTGTAAAACATTCTACACACAAAGCAGTTCCATCACAATAACAAGCATTAGGATCAGGGGATTCAACACATAAATCATCATCAACAGAAACATTATCATCAGAATTATTTTCAAAAATAACCACTTTAGAATCTGTATGTTCCTCAAGGGGCTGTGAAGTTAGCATTGCAGCCGAGTTGGCGGAAACTTGATCAATTAGAGCCCACAACTTTTGAGATTCAGCTTGGCTCCTCTGGTATTCAGCCTCCATCCTCTGTTGATTTTCCTCTATCATCCGTTGATTTTGCTCGGCCATCCGTTGATTATTCTCAGCCATTTGTTGTAGCATTGAAGCAATCTCATCCAAGGTGCTCTGTGAAGGTTCGGAAGGTGCAGAGGTGGTCACTTGGCTAGGATAGTATGGTGGTGGCTCATTAAAACTAGGATAATACATGCAAGGTGGTTCATGATAAACATTAGGCAAATATCCATACATGTAATTATCCATGGCAATCAAACAACCAGACAAGCAGACAAAACTAACTAGAAAAGAGAATTTTTTTTTTGTTTTTTTAAATGTAACTTTTTGCTAATAACAACAAACAAGAGTCCCCGGCAACGGCGCCAATTTTTGGTCGCGCTGTCGCCACGCGCCAAAAAGAACGAGCGATTATAAAATAATGCAGTATAGTGCGACAACTCGGATCGTCTCTCAAGGACTCTTTAGGTGTTGTTATTATTAACAGAAAAAGTTAGAAAAAGTTAGAATTGGGGGTTTTGAGATTGGAAACTAAATTAAAGAAGCAAAACAGAAAACAAAGCAAGAAAATAGAGCAGTTACCAAATAAGCTAAAGCGATTAACCCCATCGCTTTTGGTTTCCCACTATCATTGGTTCATGCAAATCCTAAACAGATACTAATCCCCTCCCGGTTGTAGCAACAACTCACAAGCGGAACCACTACTACAGATATATGTCCCTATTCCCGAATTAAGCAAACGGGGTTAAGCACTTCGTGAACTAAGCGAACACGAAACGTACACACGCGAATTAAGCAAACGCGATTATATATAGGAACATGATATCACCGAGATAAACCAACACAACACAATATACTCCTGAATTAAGCAAACAGAAATATAAAGCATGGCATTGAAAAGAGAAAAGGAAATGAAAACAGGAAATACAAGAACCTCAAGTATGGATAAAAACCAATTACAGTAGATTAATCTAGGAGACTAGCTCTCCATTACAGAAATAAGCAGAAAAGAAAAGAAAAGGAAAATAAACTATTGAAACTACCACTACTCCTACTGACTCAAAACCAGCCAAAAAAACTCTTTTTCCTCTGTCTGATGCGTTCTGTTTTTATAAGCTTCTGCGCGTCACGGCCGTGATGTATATCACGGGCAGGCCGTGATCGTTTCTGCCAAGGGTGACTTTTCACATTCTGGTCCGTTACGGCCGTGATGTATATCACGGGCAGGCCGTGATACATTCTGACTTTTGGTTTCTCTATTGTCACGGCCGTGACCTTCATCACGGCTAGACCGTGATTCTTTCTGACTTTCTGCATTTCCTTATCACGCCCGTGATGTGTATCACGGCTGGGACGTGATTCTTTCTGACTTTTCATGATCTTCTCATCACGGCCGTGACCACTTGCCACCACCGGGCGTGATAGCCTCTGCTTCAGATACACTTCCTTCTTTGCTCTTTTTATTATCCTGCAAACAAGAAAAAAATAGTAAATACTTTATTCAACTCTAAAACAACTAAATTAACATAAAAACACTTTACAGACTCAAAATGCTGCTTAAAGACAATCAAGTCTAATTTGGGTGAAAATGATATGAAATTGGCACAAAGCCAAGGTCTTTACTAGTTATAAAACCAGTCAAACAGAGGCTCATCATGGTGCCGGTGGCGGCGCTGCTCTGGACGTGCGGAGGAAGACGGACCTAAGAGAGAGAGAAACGGTTAGAGACGGAGAGAGACATATACAGAGACAGAGATGGAGAGAGAGAGAAACGGAGAGGGAGAGGGAGAGGGAGAGAGCTTACCTGACGGCAGTGGCTGGAGGCTGGTGGTCGGAGCTCGCGAGGAAGAGAGAATGAGTGAGAGAGAGAGAAGTTTCATGAAATGGGAAAGAAAGGGGGGTTCTGGTGGATTTAGGGATTTTAGTTTTAGCGACCGAATTATTCGGTCGCTAAATGGGTTGATTTGAAATTTAAATTCATAAATTTAGCGACCGATTTAAAATTCGGTCGCTAACACGCTCTATTTTAATTTTTTACGCGTCGTTTAGCGATTGATTTAATATCGGTCGCAAAGATAAATAAAATTTAACCGTTGCATTTAACTCGGTCGCCATTTCGGTCGCTAAAAAGTCATAAATTTTTTACTTTTACTTTCCTTTATTTTACGACCGAAATAGAGATCGATAACTCTGCTACGCTCTATTTCGGTCGCAATATCAACTCTAATCAGTGTTTGATTTAGATCCTACAATCGGTCGCCATTTCGGTCTCAAACAGCAACCAACAAATTCGGTCACTATTTTCGGTCGCTAAATAACCTTTTTTTTGTAGTGGTTGTCTAAGAGATGATTGTTTTGGGTGTGAGGATAATGATGATTTAGAGGTGCCTAACTTAGACGAGGAATGTTAAAGAGGTGTTATGGCATAGAATATGTGTCAAGTTCTAATGGAAGGTTAAGGCACTAAGATGTTGTTAAAACGGGTTGGTGAGATTCAAGTATAGGTGTTGTTATCCACAACCGTGTATTGGTAATATAATACACAAGGACAAAAGTGTATTGGTAATATAATACACAAGGACAAAAGTGTATTGGTAATATAATACAGAAAAACAAAAGTGTATTGTTAATATAATACACAAGGACATCTGTGTATTGGTAATATATTACACTGTGTATTGGTAATATAATACACTGTGTACTGGTAATATAATACACGTAAAACACATATGTGTATTGGCAATATAATACACCGTGTATTGGTAATATAATACACGTAAAACACATCTGTGTATTGGTAATATAATACATGTAAAAATCAAGAGTTCTCGCGAGTCCACTTCCACCTTAGAGAATAGGTGTGCAAATATGGTATCTTTGAGTAGCATGAGATTGGGGGTAGAGGATGATATATATTAACTTGAGGATGATTTGTTAGTTATGTGTGTTGATTGTCTGTGATAATATCTGTATAATTTACTATGGCCCTTTTCTGCTTTTTGATGATAGAACTGTTTCTTATCCATTGTATATTCATGTATGTTGTATTTTACCTCATTGTGGAATCTTACGAGAAGACCCTGTTGATGAGCCTAACTAGGAGGAGTTGAATGGAACTCCCTACGAACCGGATGTCGGAGGATGAGCTGTGACCCATGGTGATTAGGGTCTAGTTAGTTATGGCCAGTTCGTCTCGTGCGACGTTTTTATATTTTCCGCTAAGTATAACTTTTGTTTAACTATATGCCTGTGATGGATCCTACTGAGCGGATACCCTCAACAGTGTTTTGTATTATGTGTATAAGACTTATGTCTGTATTTTGCAACATAAATATGGGGTGATGCTTTACTTATCTGAAGTTGTATGTCGATTAACTTCGAGTTTTAATTTTTACGTATTTTTACGTTAAGCGTGCAATTAAGTAATTAAATAATGAGGTTTTAATCTAATGACACAAAGGGGCACAACAGAGTGTCTCACATATGGTGCTAGGTTCGGTCAAGTCATAAAAATAAGGCTAGGGTTATTTTCTTAATCCAATCTTTTAGATACTAATTCCTAGAGTATTAACTGACATAAGTTAAGTGTTAATAGTTAAAATTATGAAACAAAATCCTCTAACCAACTAGGTTAGGGTTTCGGCCTCAATGACCAAAATAGGTTAGAAATTCCTTTTGCTCACAAACTCTTGGATCTATAACCTACACACCTTATCTAGTTCATACAAATCATGATCTAGTTAAAGATTGAAGAAAACTTATTTTGCTCACATGAACACAAATTCAGCCAAGGCTAGAAAATAGGGCTGGGAATTTCTTTTGATTTCAAGTTTCTAGATATAAAAACTAGAGGTATTAAAGGGTTAAGATCAAGTGTCATATTATAAAAATTTAACAAAACTTCATTTACCTAGAAATACCTAGGTTTGGCCTCACTATGAAAAATAGGAAGGAAGATTATTTTGATTACATACTCTTAGATGATGATACTAGAAGACATATTAAGATCATAGAAATTGGTTTCACATTAAAATGATTTTTCTACAATTTTCTAGAATTATTTGAAGTTCTAGATCTAGAAATGGAAATTTGAAAAAAGTTGATGGAAATGAAGATTTGATGCATGATAACTGAAGCTAAGATGATGAGGAAGAGATTCCTCACCTTGAAATGAAGAAGTTTGATCAAGAAATTGAGGAGAAATGAAGAACTTCTCAAGTACACAAAGGATGTTCTTCGTGTTATTGGTGAAAAACAAGTAAGAATGAAATTAGGAAGAGAAAGAAATGTGTTAACTGTGGGAATGGGGAGGCAGCCCCGAAAATGAGAGTGTGAGGGAGTGAAATGGCTTTGCTTAATTGTTTAAAATGAACCATGATTGAATCAGTTGACATAGGTTAAGTTAGAATACAATATAATAACTTAACTATGGTTATAATAACTTAACGAGGGTTAATTAGTAATCATGGTTAAAAAAAATATGTGGTCAAGAATTGATGAGAGGTGTAACTGATTTTGAACCACAAAATAGGAGGAAGAAGCCAATTTGGCTTTGTCTTGCCTTAACCATGGTGAAAAACTAACTAGGATAGGTTAGGTTAAGCTTAAGGGAATTTTGGTCATTTCACCTAAAAACTCATAATTCCTAGCATCAATTGCTTCATAATTTATTGGCGAGTCATCCCATAGCTCAGCTCCTCTAGTGTCCGGTTCTATCTCGGCAGTTCCATTTCCGATTCCGTCGTTTTCGATTGAAATTTTTTGAAATAACCCAACTCGTTGAAAATATGATTTAAATATAAATCATTTCGTTCACAAGTCAAAATTATGTTTTCTGATCATTAAAATCTTACTGCCATTGAAAACACCGACCGTTTTCCATCCAAACTTACCAAAATTCGT
This sequence comes from Sophora flavescens, assembly GCA_030762895.1. Taxonomy (NCBI): domain Eukaryota; kingdom Viridiplantae; phylum Streptophyta; class Magnoliopsida; order Fabales; family Fabaceae; genus Sophora; species Sophora flavescens. Next base: position 167,060,300 of record CM061064.1, on the reverse strand, counting down.
CCGAATAAACATAATATTTTATTTCTGATTAGAAATTTGGAAATTATAATTCCTCACAGACACAATATAAAAAAATCTACAAATTTTCAGTTTCGGGTCAAATTAGGGTTTTCTGTCGGTATAAAGTTATACTGTCAGTAAAAACGCAGATCGGCTTCCGTATGAGTTTTAAACCCAAATTTTAACCAGAGCTTCCTACCATAGAGTAAGTTCTAGATATGATTTTGTTTTCTCCAAAATCATTTCCTAAGTCTCAGATTAAAATATAAATAAATATATATTTATCGTTAACACAGCGTATCCGAAAATCGGGTTGTTACACACTGCAAGTGACTGGGCCACGTTGTCAGCTTTTAAGACAGCCTGGTAGGAGAGAGAAAGTGGTCCCGCTTTTATCCTATTCTGATAACCAGTTCGCATCCATATGCTACAGCATGACCAGAGCATTTTCCAGCAACTTGTCAAGAGTTCGGGCCCAGATGCTGCAGCATGCCCAAAGCATTTTCCAACAGCTGGTCTAAACTTCAACAAAAACCTTACAAAAGTCAAGAAACACATTAAACATTTTCCTAGACACTCAAAAACATAAAATTAAACGAAATTTATAAAATGACATATATTTCACTAGACTAACTTAAAACACCTAAAACATTTGCATAAAATACTTAAAGATTACAAAACTCAAGAAAGTGTAAATAACTGTCATTTCTAAGAGTTATCACACCCCCAAACTTGAATCATTGCTTGTCCTCAAGTAATGGAAAGAAAGACACAAAAGAAAAATTAACACAAAAATCAACAAAGACCTAAACATGCACAAAAGACTGATGGTCCACAAATATTTATTTATTTATTTATTTTTCAATCAGCCACTTTTTTCACAAAACCAACTTCTTTCATCCTCAACACTCAGGCATCACAAGTTAGAAGAATTTCATGACATCAATCATTTTCAGCCCCGAACAACATGCTATAGCATTATGCACTCGGAACAGTGTGTTCTTTCTCACTCACTCAAGTAAATGGGTTCCCTCAATCATCATCCACATGCAACCCTATCATAAGCTTGAGAAGCTTCTAAACTCACTAGAACAAAATCAAAGCTTTACACTGCTAGAGGACTTTTATTGGGTTGTAATGGGGCTTAGGTCAGGGTAGGATACATTTTTTTGAAGTGGCTAACACTAAGTGGAGTTCAGAAATGTTTTCCCTACAATATGTTCAACACCAAATGCTTTCCACAAACCACCAAATAAATCTCAGTACCAAGGAGGAGGTACTCTTTTCTTTCTAGTTTCATTATCCCTTCATTCCTTTTCTTATTTTTTTTCTTTCTTTTCTTTTCTTTTTGTATTTTTTTTTTTGAAAATAGAGAACAAGTATCACATTTTGAGGTTTTTGTCCTAAACATGTTCTCTCCCTCTGTTTTTTTACAATACATCACTTTACTGTATAGCACCCACAAACTTAGAATGGTGCTTGTCCTCAAGCTACCCCCAAACTTATGTTACAAGCATATTGTCAAGAAAAGCATCCCTAAACTCCACCTAGATAGGACAATTATTGTTTTTCCAGTTATAGGGCTTGTAATGTGGCTAGTAACATAATAAGGGGCTCAAGCTCAAAGGGGTCACACATAAAGTTAAAATCAAAGGTTAGGCTATTTAGGCTAAGACTAGGATTAAGAAAAATCAAACATGCCTCAAGCAAAAGTGTGTATAGCAGTGATATGTACAAGCAAGCAAGAATCAAGTCAAACTTTACAGAGAAGGCATATGAATGGAAACTCACAATCAAATAAAACTATTGAGGCTCAAAATCTCACAGGTTATATCAAAATGCTGCAGCATATGTTTAAGCCTCAAACAATTTCAGTCAATGCAAACAGCTAAAAAGTTCAACAGTCATGTCAAAGGTTTAGAAATTAAAGTTGTGGTCCAAAAAACTTGATTTATTGTTCAAAAGATTCCCATGAATAGGGTCATTTGTTAATCATCTGTGGTCCAATCAGAGACAAACATACTAAAACAGCAAACAGATAACCACTACCAAACAGAAAATAAACTACAGTACTACTGGAAGAGTGAAACATAAAACAGAATATAAACTTCCAAAACAACAAAAGGTAAAAAGAGAAAACATCCATTTTTCTGATGTAACTGCATGCTGCAGCATCTGGGTGCAGAAATTCTTCACAGCTGGGCCAGACATAAGTAGTGTTGTTTTGGCTTCAACGACTCAAGAGAGGGGGTTGAATTGAGTTTTCAAAAATATTTCCCTCTTAAAACTTTTTCACAAAGCTTTATAAATCAAAGTTGCAGATTAGTGCCCTCAGGATTTGTTACAAGATCAATGAAGGGTTTGTATAAAATCTTGAATAGAAGGTGATGAGGATAAGAAAGATTAATTCAGAAAGATTCAGAATAGGTTCGGGTTTAATAATCAGTAATAGTTCAGTTTCAGTAATAACAAAATACAGTTTATACAGATCAAGAATAGAAATTATATTGAACTTTAAACATCAAAGTGCAGGTTCTTGAACATAAACAGAAAGTAAAGGAGTATGAGTTTAGGGATACCACACAACCAGATTTATCCTGGTTCAGTCACCACCACTGTGACCTACATCCAGTCCCCACTACCTGTGGGATTTCACACACTAACACACAAGCTTTGCCAGGTAGCTTGAAAAACCTTCACACCACAGAGCACTCCTTCACCTCGAGATACCACACTCTTGTGAAGAGCCTCAATGTTCAACCTTAGGGAAACCTCACCCTAATCACTCAGAGACTCCCTCTCTCTTTACAATCAAAAGTAAAAAACAAAAGTTGATTCCTAACTCTCAATAGTCAGATAAACAAATTAAAATACTTTGAGTATTGAAACACTCTTTCCACAGTAAGCTCAATAAGGATGATGAATGATTTTCACAATTGATTTCTCAAAGCGATTTCGTAAAACTGTGATATGTTATGATATTCGTATATGTTGTTTAAGTGCTCCTTTAATCCCTCTTAATATAGAAAACAAGTTATAGTCGTTGGGATCAATCAAAACAGATTTGGATCTGATTAAAAGAATCTGTTTTCTTGATTCTCGTTCTTGAAATAAGATTCTGATTGTTCTTGTAGAATTTGCGTCCATAAAATAACCGAGTCCATTTGGAAAAATAGTCGAGTCTATCATAAAAAATTGCCAAGTCCATTTGAAGAAAATAGCCGCATCCATTTGGAAAAAATAGCCGCGTCCATTTGCCACGTCAGCAAACGAGAGTACTAACACAAAGTAATTGGACGTGCACCAACTAGTAGACGAGCTCCATATGCCATGTCAGTGGACGAAGCTTCTCATTAAGATCTTAGCAAGTCCAAAGACTTGTGTGGACGAGTGCTTCTGTCACCTTAGTGGACGAACACTTTTATCACTTCAGTGGACGTGCGCTTGTGTCACTTTAGTGAACATGCGCTTGTATCACTTTAGTGGACGTGCGCTTGTATCACTTTCTTGGACGGGAGTTCTAACTATTCCCAGTGTTGGACGAGCGCTTATATTATTCCAGTGTTGGACGAGCGCCTTGAAATCTTATTTCAAAAATCATTTTCATTTAAGAAAACTTATTCCTTTTAATGCAGGTTTTGAAAAATGATTTTCTTTCATGCATCTTTTCAAATTGAGCTTATTTGTGAATAAGAGACTTCATCTCTTACAAATCATCTAAGACTTAACAGTAATTTCTTCGTTAAGCTCTTGTCTTGATGATTCCTTGATCTTCATCCTTGCTCTTTGATTCCTCCAAGTTCTTCCTTGAATATTCTCGTTTGATTGCTCACTGAACTTGTTGAATATTGCTTGATACCTGCCTTTACAATTTGACACTAAAAACACTTGCACACACATTAAGTTGTATTTGTCATATATCAAAATCGCTAAGTCATTGAGTTTAACAAGTAGCTCCTCCTTTGAGCAGATTGAGCCATTTGCCTAAGTGTTTTCTTTCCCGGGTTTTTGACTTCCTTTGTAATGGCCACCTCATATGTTTGAGTTGCCTCTTCAATCTTTGGGGGAAAGGTGGGGAAGGCCTCTCTGGTACAAATTTGGGCAAAGACTTTTCTGCATAATTTTTCTGTTGAGTTTCCTTTTGCTGCAAAGATGTTGGAAGATTCTATAATAACTGGATCAATTTTTTAAACTCGGATTCTGCATTCTGCATATAGCTCTTAGTCTTAACAGATTTTCTGCATCCATTCTGCCCTACTGAAGTGAGGACTTCTTTCCCATTTCTAAGGATTATTTCCTTGCAGTGCTCCATTTCATTAGGCTTAGATGTCTCTGTGGTATTGAGCAGTGTGCCAGTCTGTCTTGAGCTCAGTGCTGTAACAAACTGTCCAATCTAATTTTCTAGACTCTGAAGCTGAGCTTTCGTTTCTGTCATGAAGGCTTTAAGTACAACTTCAAGTGATGGTTCTTGGTTTGTTGGCTGACTTTGATGAGTTCCTTGGCCATAATATTGAACCTGCTGACCTTGAGGTGGAAATCTTGGATTGGATGTATTAGAATAAGGATTATTGCTCCAGGTGTTATTCCCCACATAGTTCACAGAAACTGGGTTGCTCGGGTAATCTTCAGATAAATGTCCTCCCTCACAGTAGACACGTGATACAGTATCAGTTTGGAAATATTGTTGTTCACTTCCCATGGGTTCATTCAATGTAGCTTGATTTGCAGAGATGCTCTGGTTAGTCATGGTTAAAATTTTCACCATGGTTGCCAATGAGGCTAAGCGAAAGCGTAAATAGCATAAATTGCGTCCCTTTGTGAACTTTTGCTGCAGCGCTTGATTTCTTTGGAGCATAGCCTAGTGGTGGGTCATTGATGACTATTTGCGGGAATGCTTTCAATCAGGGCATATGCTTCATTAGAAGACTTGGTCAGCAACGTGCCACCTGCTAAAGCATCTAAAATCATTCTTGTATCAAGCAACAATCCATCATAGAAATGTACCATTTCAATGCTGATAGGAACTCCATGATGAGGGCATCTCCTTAATAGCTCCTTAAACCTTTCCCAAGCCTTAAACAATGGTTCATCATCCATTTTCTTGAATGAGGTTATGTCATTCCTCATCCTAGCATTGTTAGTAGCGGGAAAGTATCTAATGAGGAACTTTTCAGCTAAGTTGTTCCATGTATCCACTGAGTTGGGCTCCAAACAATATAACCAAGTTTTAGCCTTCCCACTCGGAGAATATGGAAACAATTGCAACCTGAAGGCATCATCAGTAACGCCTGGGTATTTAAAATTACTAGCCACATCTAGAAATTGTTTCACATGTATGTGAGGATCTTTATTGGCAGCTCCATTGAATTGCCCCATTGCTTGAAACATCTGAAACATAATTGGCTTGAACTCAAAGTGAGGGGCTGTCATCTCAGTTCTCACAATCCCTGTGTTCAGAATTGCTGGATCATAGAGTGCATATCCCCGGAAAGCACTATTCCTATCATTGGCCAATGCCATGCTGTCAGGTTGCTTTGTTGCAGCTATTTCAACCAGAACAAGTATTTGTTGCTACAGTCACCAATCACTGCAAAAATCAGTTGTCCTGACTAAAAGAACTACTAATCTGAAAATTGGAATTTAAACACCATTACTAATCCCCGACAATGGTGGCAAAAACTTGTTGTGTTAAAAAGTACAATGTGAAAGTATACACAATCATAACAAGTAATAAAGAGTAAGTAAGAGATCGTTCCCACGAGGATTAGAATGTTGTAGAAATTACAAAAATTCAGATTAATTGTTCTTAAGATTAAAAGGGCAACCAAATAGTGTGTGAAAGTGAGACTTTCAAATATTAAAAGGACAATATTAAAAGACAACTACTGGTATGATAATTGATAATCTTCTAGATTATGTGATTTTTGTGTGCTTATTAAATGGATTTTTGCCCCCAATTGTGTCGATTGATTGAGTTTTGTCCCTAAGTTTAGCTAATTTAGTTTTTAATAATATTTTGAATATTTTAGTTTAATTTCATGTTTTTAGAGTTAATCTAATAGTATTTTTACTTGTTTACATTTGTAGGAAATAATAAAGATGAGATGGAAAATTGAAGAGATTGACAGATTTGGCTTCTAACCAAAATTGCAAAAAGAAGATAGAAAAGTGGCAGCAGCATAAGAATTGGGTAAATTGATATTGTGATATAGAGCAAGTGGGGATCCAAGTAATTAAATTGGTGATAATTGATATGAAGAATTGCAATTGTCATTAATTGATGTGGGCCATGATCACAAATTTAGGAGATTTAGTTTTCATCCAAATTAAATCAAATCATGAATTACAATTTGCAATAAGTGCAGCAACGTGATAGAAGAATTGCCAGGGGCCCACGCAAATTGAAGATTTGGAGGCTTGCATCTTTACATAGCCACAACGTCGGGAGGAAAAGAGAATGAGGGGCAGACATAGTATCCGCACAGGAACAAAAATATATAGAGAGAACTATACAGTTTTGAGGGGGAGAAAAGGGAGCAATCAAGAGAGTTGAAGCTGACGAGTAGAGACTCATGATGACTACCTTGCCTTCATCTTCTTCCGGAGTTTGTTCTATTACTATTATGTCTAGCTAATTTTCTTTTGTTAGAGGTAGATGGAACTGCCTAGATTAGTTGTTTTGATTCTGGATAATTACTTGGTTCTGGTTTGTTTAATTTCAAGAGTTTATGCACTGTTTGCATGTTTATCTACTGTATGAATTTGCAATTGGGAAATTCAAGTTCATAATCGTTGTTTGTGAATAAACGATTTGCGCGTGTTACTTAGGAATAAGAACACAACCAAATTAATTTTTTTGAGTGGAAATCTTTCTTAATGCTTCTGCCATTTATCTAATACTAATTGAATTAGTAACTTAGACAGAAAAGTTTATTCACCTAAGGAATTAGGGGATAAATTACAAAACTCGGTTTCTTGAAATTGGATAAACTGTTCAAGTTAATTTCCAAGATTGAATAGGTAGGACAGGCAGGGAAATCGATCCTCTAACAATTTCTTTTTTGATTACTAAAAACCCATTTTCTGTGTTTTATTTTCTCACTTGAAAAATACCAAAAATATTTTCTGTTCTTCGTTAAATTTCTGTTCTTATTGGTGAAAAGCAATTTCAAGACATTCGGTTGCTCAAACGAAATTGAGTTGGCACGTTAGTAGTTAACGGTTCAATCCCTGAGGACGATATTTTTATTACTACAGTTAGCGATTTGGTGCTCTTGCCAATTTTGCTCAACAAGTTTTTGGCGCCGTTACTGGGGATTGATTTTTGTTAATATTAGTTGTGCCAAGGAAATCTCGATTTGAGCATTTTATTTTATGTTATTATAATTGCTGCAGTTTTATTTTTATATTATCAGTGTGCATTGATTTTCTTTTGAGTTGTGTATGCGAGGTACTGTTGACAAGAATTCTTTGTTGTTTGATCCTGAAATTGAAAAGACAGCTAAGAGTAACAGGAAGGCAGCTAAGCTTCGTAGGCAACAAGAAAGGGAACAAGCACTTTTACAACAACAGGTGGTTGAAGTTGAAACAGTCGTGGTCGAGCAACCTGCTAGGCGGACATTGAGGGATTATTCCAAGCCCTATACTGAAGGTGCCCGGGGTTCTATTGTGAGACCTGTTGTGCAGGCTAACAACTTTGAAATTAAGCCTGCACTCGTTAATTTGATGCACCAAAACCAGTTTGGTGGAGGAGCTCAAGAGGATCCCAATCATCATATGGAGAATTTCTTGAAGATATGTGATACAGTGAAATTCAATGGAGCTTCAGATGACGCTATTAGATTGAGGATTTTTCCTTTCTCATTGAAGGATAAAGCTAGAAGTTGGCTTCAGTCACAACAACAGGGCAGTATCTCAACATGGGATGATTTGGAGTCCAAGTTTGTGCAAAACTATTTTCCAGTATCGAGGTCAGCCAAATTGAGGAGTGAAATTACCTCATTTGTGCAGCTAGAGTCAGAAACTTTGTATGATGCTTGGGAGAGGTTCAAGGAGCTACTCAGAAAATGTCCTCATCATTCTTTGCCCAATTGGTTGTTTGCTCAAACCTTCTATAATGGGATGGATCCGAATGCAAGACAGATGATGGATGCTGCATGTGGAGGAGCTTTTGATTTGAAGAGTCCAGAAGAGGCTTTGGAAATACTAGAGACCATGGCAGCTAGCAGTACTAATATGCAACATGATATGCAAAACAGAAAAGTATTGGGGGTGAATGTTGTGGATAATAATCTAATTGAGCAACAAGTTAACAAGGTGATTTCTCAACAACTTGCTACTTTGTTGGGGAATGGCCAAGTTAATGCACTGAATACACCTCCCTTGGTGTGTCATTTTTGTGATGGAGAGCATCGTAATGGTGAGTGTGGTACAAATCAACTCGGAGAGCAAGTGAATGCATTGGGGCAACAAATTAACCCCTATTCAAACACTTACAATCCAGGTTGGAGGAACCATCATAATTTCTCATGGGGTGGACAAGGGCAGAATCAATTTAAGCCACAACAACAACAAGGGAATTCTTCATTCCAAGGTCAATCACAAACTCAAAACAGAATGTCATCTTTGGAGAGTGCTTTGGAGAAATTGTCTATTAATACTTCTAATTTTGTGGAGCAATCTTCAAATTTCACGACTGAGACAAGGGCCAACTTCAAGAATCAAGAGGCGTCTATCCGGAATTTGGAAGTGCAAATTGGGAAGATTTCTAAACAATTGTCTGAAAGAGCCTTAGGTACTTTACCAGGTGATACGGTTCCTAATCCAAAAGAGCACTGCAAAGCAATTCATTTGAGGAGTGGCAAGGTTCTGAACAATGTTGACCAGGAGGAGTCTTCTAAAGAAAAGGATGTTGAAAACGTTGTTCATGATGAGAAATAAGAGGAGGAAGAAGTAGTGGTTGAAGAGAAGAAAGAAGAAGCTGAAAAATATGAAAATTCACAAGTTGACAAGCCAACACGGCCGCTGCCCTTTGTTCCTAAAATTCCTTATCCTCAAAGGTTGAAGAAGAAGAATGAGGACAAGCAGTTTTCCAGGTTCTTGGAGGTGTTCAAAAAGCTGCAGATTAATATTCCATTTGGTGAGGTGTTGGAGCAAATGCCAAGTTATGCTAAGTTCATAAAGGATTTGTTGTCCAAGAAGAGGAAAGCCAATGAAGAGGAAACTGTTATGCTTACTGATGAGCCTCTGTTTGACTGGTTTTATAACTAGTAAAGACCTTGGCTTTGTGCCAATTTCATATCATTTTCACCCAAATTAGACTTGATTGTCTTTAAGCAGCATTTTGAGTCTGTAAAGTGTTTTTATGTTAATTTAGTTGTTTTAGAGTTGAATAAAGTATTTACTATTTTTTTCTTGTTTGCAGGATAATAAAAAGAGCAAAGAAGGAAGTGTATCTGAAGCAGAGGCTATCACGCCCAGGCCGTGACAGTGGTCACGGCCGTGATGAGAAGATCATGAAAAGTCAGAAAGAATCATGGCCCAGCCGTGATACACATCACGGGCGTGATAAGGAAATGCAGAAAGTCAGAAAGAATCACGGTCTAGCCGTGATGAAGGTCACGGCCGTGACAATAGAGAAACCAAAAGTCAGAATGTATCACGGCCTGCCCGTGATATACATCACGGCCGTAACGGACCAGAATGTGACAAGTCACCCTTGGCAGAAACGATCACGGCCTGCCCGTGATATACATCACGGCCGTGACGCGCAGAAGCTTATAAAAACAGAACGCATCAGACAGAGGAAAAAGAGTTTTTTTTGGCTGGTTTTGAGTCAGTAGGAGTAGTGGTAGTTTCAATAGTTTATTTTCCTTTTCTTTTCTTTTCTGCTTATGTCTGTAATGGAGAATTAATCTCCTAAATTAATCTACTGTGATTGGTTTCTGTTAAGACTTGAGGTTTCTGTAATCCTGTTTCATTTCCTTTTCTCTTTTCAATGCCATGCTTTATATTTCTGTTTGCTTAATTCAGGAGTATATTGTGTTGTGTTGGTTTATCTCGGTGATATCATGTTCCTATATATAATCGCGTTTGCTTAATTCGCGTGTGTACGTTTCGTGTTCGCTTAGTTCACGAAGTGCTTAACCCCGTTTGCTTAATTCGGGAATAGGGACATATATCTGTAGTAGTGGTTCCGCTTGTGAGTTGTTGCTACAACCGGGAGGGGATTAGAATCTGCTTAGGGTTGCATGAACCGATGATAGTTGGGAAACCGAGAACAGTAGGTTAATCGCTTAGCTTATTTGGTAACTGCTCTGTTTTCTGTTTTGCTTCTTAATTTAGTTTTCAATCCAAAACCCCCAATTCTGACTTTTTCTAACTTTTTCTGTTAATAATAACAACAACTAAAGAGTCCTTGAGAGACGATCCGAGTTGTCGCTCTATACTACATTATTTTTTAAACGCTCGTTCTTTTTGGCGCGTGGCGACAGCGCGGTCCAAAAATTGGCGCCGTTGCCGGGGACTCTTGTTTGTTGTTATTAGCAAAAAGTTACATTTAAAAAAAAAATTATCTTTTCTAGTTAGTTTTGTCTGCTTGTCTGGTTGTTTGATTGCCATGGATAATTACATGTATGGATATTTGCCTAATGTTTATCATGAACCACCTTGCATGTATTATCCTAGTTTTAATGAGCCACCACCATACTATCCTAGCCAAGTGACCACCTCTGCACCTTCCGAACCTTCACAGAGCACCTTGGATGAGATTGCTTCAATGCTACAACAAATGGCTGAGAATAATCAACGGATGGCCGAGCAAAATCAACGGATGATAGAGGAAAATCAACAGAGGATGGAGGCTGAATACCAGAGGGGCCAAGCTGAATCTCAAAAGTTGTGGGCTCTAATTGATCAAGTTTCCGCCAACTCGGCTGCAATGCTAACTTCACAGCCCCTTGAGGAACATACAGATTCTAAAGTGGTTATTTTTGAAAATAATTCTGATGATAATGTTTCTGTTGATGATGATTTATGTGTTGAATCCCCTGATCCTAATGCTTGTTATTGTGATGGAACTGCTTTGTGTGTAGAATGTTTTACAGGTTTATACTTTTCAGGAAAAATAGAAAATGCAGATCGTTTTGCAGGTTTGTTCTGTTCAGGAAACTTAGAAAAAGAGGATCAAGAGGACGTCTGCTCCCCCGTGCCTGAAGATAAAGAAGAACCTTTGGGAGTAGATGATTCAAGTAAAACAATTGAATGTGTTGAGAGTAATGGGGTGGATGAATTGATTGAAGAATTCCCAGACATTCTAACTTTTTCTGATTCATTTTCTTGTAATATATGTACTAACTCTAACCCTTGTGTGGTGTGTGCTTGAAATTTCTGCGTGTATAGCGGTGAAAATTTTGTTAGTGCAAGTGGATGAAAACATTGCAGAAGTTGAAGCAACACCGGTAACCGTTTCTAACTGTTTACCACTTCCCCCTGAGGAACCAGTGATGGAGTTTAAGCCCTTGGATTTTGCACCATGTCCAATCCAAGAGGTTGAGCCCCACTTCTATTGGGGAGACTTTATTAAGAAGGAGGTCATCTGTGACCCGAGAGGTAGTGAGAAGTCCGCCGCACTGGGTGGAGTTATTATAATTGTCAAGTGCTCACCTCCGCATCAAAGCTGCAAGTTAGGGAGGCTTGGAATGAATTTCAGTCCTTTGGCTACCATGTGGGCCTTATGCTACAAGCAGTGGGATCCTGGTGGAATCACCACCTGCAATGAGTTTTCTTTACCTTTCTTCTTTTTAATTTTCTTTTCCTTATTTTAATTCTGTTTTATTGTCAATAATGCTCCTGAATAATTTGAGAAGCTCAGGAGTTGTGTTTGTGTCTTGGTTATGGCAAGTTTGATGGATTTGATTAAATTTTTGCATAGATTGATGGCATAATATGTGTTGATTGTTTTCCCCCTAGGATATGAAAATTTTTGAAAATATGATCCCCATATGATTGAAAACTGAACTTTGAGATTTTATTATGATGGCATGATTTATGATAAGTTTGGGGTGATAGGAAGCACACACTAGGGATAGAATCTCAGTTAAACAATTTGCATAAATGTCCAGGTGAGGTTTTGAGCCTCCAACATGTTTTTGACTGTGAGAATCTCTTTTTAAGTTGCACTTTCCTGAATTTGCTTGAATCTCTTTTTGGTTTGCATGATTATGTGTTTGCTTCATATGATTTAGGCATTTTCTTTGTAAATAAACTACTTAGCCTAAAATAACCATCCCCAATGCATGTTCCCTAGTTAGCCCATTGAGCCTATTAGCCTGTTAATTCTTGTTAACCTTATGTTACAAGCTAAAATCTGAAAAACCATGTTAACCCGATCTTAGGATTAGGAGAGCATGGAAGCTTAGTGAGAAATTGGTTGCAAGAAATTAGGTTTGGGGTGGCTACCCGGTGCAATATGTTGTTTGGGATTGAGAAAAAAATTTATGTAAAAAAAAATAAAAAACAAAAAAGAAAAGAAAAGAAAAGAAAAGCAGAAAAAAAAATAAAAGTGCAAAAATGCCAAAAAGAAATAAAAAGGTTGTAGTCACCCAGAAGCATAAAGAAAAAAATTAAGAAAGGAACTTGAGTGAATTTCAAAGTGTAAATAATGTTCATGCTCTCTTAGTTCCTAGGGTCTTCAACCTAGTACCCTTGTATATCCTACCCTTAGCCAGGCCCCATTACAACCCATAAAAGACCTTTTGATGTTGCTTGCATATTTTCTGTGGGAATCATTTGGAGATGAAAATCAAATTTATGGGAAGTGCTTCTGAAAAGTGAAATTGAGTGAATTGTTGATAACCTGACACAAATTGAGCGATTGAGTGAACATAAATTTCCCTTGTGAGGAAGGCAGTTGTTTGATTTTGGTGATCTCCCTTTTGTGTGTAACTTAGATCCCCTGCTTTGATTAATGATTGTTTGAATTATGAAACTCTCAATTGTTTAGAATAAATGAATGTGGGGATTGCTTTGCTTGAAAGGGGGGAACATTGAAAGAAAAATTCTTTTGAAAAAAAAAAAATTTTGCTTGAAATCTATGGAAAGTTGATTGAATTCTTAAGCTTGCCAGGTCTTGAGTCTTTTTAAGTTTTTGAGTTTTAGTTTGCTTGGGGACAAGCAAAGTTTAAGTTTGGGGTATTTTGATGAGCCTCTGTTTGACTGGTTTTATAACTAGTAAAGACCTTGGCTTTGTGCCAATTTCATATCATTTTCACCCAAATTAGACTTGATTGTCTTTAAGCAGCATTTTGAGTCTGTAAAGTGTTTTTATGTTAATTTAGTTGTTTTAGAGTTGAATAAAGTATTTACTATTTTTTTCTTGTTTGCAGGATAATAAAAAGAGCAAAGAAGGAAGTGTATCTGAAGCAGAGGCTATCACGCCCAGGCCGTGACAGTGGTCACGGCCGTGATGAGAAGATCATGAAAAGTCAGAAAGAATCACGGCCCAGCCGTGATACACATCACGGGCGTGATAAGGAAATGCAGAAAGTCAGAAAGAATCACGGTCTAGCCGTGATGAAGGTCACGGCCGTGACAATAGAGAAACCAAAAGTCAGAATGTATCACGGCCTGCCCGTGATATACATCACGGCCGTAACGGACCAGAATGTGAAAAGTCACCCTTGGCAGAAACGATCACGGCCTGCCCGTGATATACATCACGGCCGTGACGCGCAGAAGCTTATAAAAACAGAACGCATCAGACAGAGAAAAGAGAGTTTTTTTTGGCTGGTTTTGAGTCAGTAGGAGTAGTGGTAGTTTCAATAGTTTATTTTCCTTTTCTTTTCTGCTTATGTCTGTAATGGAGAATTAATCTCCTAAATTAATCTACTGTGATTGGTTTCTGTTAAGACTTGAGGTTTATGTAATCCTGTTTCATTTCCTTTTCTCTTTTCAATGCCATGCTTTATATTTCTGTTTGCTTAATTCAGGAGTATATTGTGTTGTGTTGGTTTATCTCGGTGATATCATGTTCCTATATATAATCGCGTTTGCTTAATTCGCGTGTGTACGTTTCGTGTTCGCTTAGTTCACGAAGTGCTTAACCCCGTTTGCTTAATTCGGGAATAGGGACATATATCTGTAGTAGTGGTTCCGCTTGTGAGTTGTTGCTACAACCGGGAGGGGATTAGAATCTGCTTAGGGTTGCATGAACCGATGATAGTTGGGAAACCGAGAACAGTAGGTTAATCGCTTAGCTTATTTGGTAACTGCTCTGTTTTCTTGCTTTGTTTTCTGTTTTGCTTCTTAATTTAGTTTTCAATCCAAAACCCCCAATTCTGACTTTTTCTAACTTTTTCTGTTAATAATAACAACAACTAAAGAGTCCTTGAGAGACGATCCGAGTTGTCGCTCTATACTACATTATTTTGTAAACGCTCGTTCTTTTTGGCGCGTGGCGACAGCGCGACCACTTACAAAGGAGTGTAGTGCTATCATTCAACAAAAATTGCCTCTTAAGTTGAAGGATCCAGGAAGCTTCACCATTCCTTGTGAGATTGGTAATATGGAGGTTGGCAGGGCTCTTTGTGATTTGGGAGCAAGCATCAATTTGATGCCTTTGTCAATTTTTAAAAGGCTAGGAATTGGTACAGTGAAGCCTACTATGATGTCTCTTCAGTTGGCAGATCGTTCGGTAAAATATCCTTATGGTATTGTGGAAGATTTGCTTGTTAAAATTGATAAATTCATCTTCCTTGTAGATTTTGTAGTGCTGGATATGGAAGAGGATGCTAAAGTTCCTCTTATTCTTGGTAGGCCATATTTGGCTACAGGTCGTGCTTTGATCGATGTGCAGAAAGGTAAACTAATTTTGAGAGTAGAAGATGAAAAAGTGGTTTTCTCAATCAAAGAAGCAGTGAAGCATGCTCAAGATTCTGATTGTTGTTTCCGGGTTGAAGTTTTGGATTCCTTAGTCCTAGAGGAATTTGAAAAAAGTGCAGCAGAAAGTCCCTTGGATGCAACTTTGATGAAAGGCAAAGAAATTAAGGAGGTGCATGATGAAGTCAATTCTGAGGTGGTGGAATGTATGTATCAATTGGAAGCTTTGAAATCTACCTTTTCTTCAAATAAAAAATTACAAGTATTGGAAAAAGAAGAAGTGGTAGTGAAAGAGGAGCCACCCAGTGAGCTGAAACCATTGCCTTCAAATTTGAAATATGCTTTCCTGGATGAGAAAAAGAAGAATCTGGTAATTGTGAATGTTGAGTTGTCGGAAAGTGAGGAGGAAAAATTACTTAGAGTATTAAGGGATTACAAGTCAGCCATTGGTTGGAACATCAGTGATTTGAAGGCCTACATTCTGCATGCATAAAATATTTATGGAAGAGGACTTTAAACCAATGGTTCAACATCAAAGGAGGCCTAATCCAACTATGAAGGAAGTGGTGAGGAAAGAAGTGATAAAGTTACTTGATGCAGGTATAATTTATCCCATTTCTGACAGTAAGTGGGTGAGCCCGGTTCAGGTGGTTCCCAAGAAAAGTGGTATGAATGTGGTGATGAATGAAAACAATGAGTTGATTCCTACAAGGCAAGTCACTGGTTGGAGGATCTGTATTGACTACCGGAAGCTTAATCAAGCTACAAGGAAAGATCATTTTCCGCTTCCGTTCATTGACCAGATGATAGAAAGGTTGGCGAGGCACGAGTACTATTGCTTTCTGTATGGGTACTCGGGTTACAATCAAATTGCAGTAGCCCCGGAAGATCAAGAAAAAACAGCCTTTACTTGTCCATTTGGGGTTTTTTCCTATAGGTGTATGCCTTTCAGGTTATGTAATGCACCCGCCGCATTTCAAAGGTGTATGTTCTCAATCTTTTTTGATTTAATTAAAAAATGCATAGAAATTTTTATGGATGATTTTTATGTGTTTGGATCGTCATTTGATATTTGCCTATCCAACCTGGTTTTGGTTTTAAAAAGATGCCAAGAAACTAACCTTGTTCTTAACTGGGAAAAATATCATTTTATGGTAAGAGAAGGTATAGTTCTTGGTCATCAAATTTCTGCAAAAGGAATTGAGGTGGATAGAGCAAAGGTGGAGGTAATTGAGAAGTTACCGCCACCAGTTAATGTGAAAGGGATAAGAAGTTTTCTTAGGCATACTGGTTTTATAGGCGGTTTATAGAAGATTTTTCTAAAATTGCTAAGCCCTTGACAAACCTTTTGGAAAAAGAGGTAAATTTTGTATTTGATGATGCATGTCTGGATGCTTTTAATAAAATAAAATAAAAACTAATTTATGCACCTGTGATGGTTGCTCCTGATTGGAGTTTACCTTTCGAAATTATGTGTGATGCGAGTGACTATGCTGTAGGTGCAGTGTTAGGACAAAGAAAAAATAAAATTCTGAATGTGATTTATTATGCAAGTCGTGTGTTGAATGATGCTCAGAAAAATTATGCCACAACTGAAAAAGAGTTACTTGCTATTGTGTTTTCTTTTGACAAATTGGGATCCAACCTTGTTGGGTCTAAAGTCATTGTTTACACTGATCGCTCTGCCTTGAGGTATTTGTTTGCTAAGCAGGATGCTAAGCCACGATTGATTAGGTGGATATTGCTTCTCCAAGAATTTGATTTGGAGATAAGAGACAAGCAAGGGAAGCAAAATGATGTGGCAGATCATCTCTCTAGACTTGTCCAAATTGAGGGGAACAAGGACATTCCTTCCATTTCGGAGGAGTTTCCTGAAGAAAAATTGATGATGGTAAATTCTTTCCCTTGGTTTGCCCATTTACAAATTATAAGGCTGCAGGTATTGACCCTCTTGATTTAAGTAGGGAGCAAAAGAAAAAGTTTTTTCATGATGATAAAATTTATGAGTGGGATGAACCATTGTTGTTTAAAAGATGTGCTGATGGGATCATTAGGAGATGTGTCCCTGATGATGAATTTGAAAAAAATTTGTGGCACTGTCATGGGTCTAAATATGGTGGGCATTATAGTGGAAAAAGAACTGCCGCTAAGGTCTTGCAATGTGGCTTTTATTGGCCTACTTTGTTTAAAGATGCCCACAATTTTGTTGAAAAATGTGATAGATGTCAAAGAGTAGGGAACATTTCTAAAAGGAATGAAATGCCTCTAGAATCCATCTTGGAGGTTGAAATTTTTTATGTTTGGGGGATTAACATTACGGGACCATTCCCATCGTCTTTCTCAAATAAATATATTTTGGTTGCTGTAGACTATGTCTCCAAGTGGGTAGAGACTGTGGCATTACCGACCAATGATGCTAAGGTTGTGGTTTCTTTCCTTAAGAAACACATTTTTACAAGGTTTGGGGTGCCTAGAGCTGTGATAAGTGATGGGGGGTCACACTTTTGTAATAAACAATTTGAATCATTACTAAATAAATATGGCGTGAAACATAGGATAGCTACCCCCTACCATCCACAAACTAGTGGACAGGTTGAAATTTCAAATAGAGAGCTGAAGAGGATCCTAGAAAAAGTGGTAGGTTCCTCAAGAAAAGATTGGGCAAGAAAATTGGATGATGTGCTTTGGGCATATAGAGCAGCTTTCAAAAATCCAACCGGAATGTCCCCATATCAGTTAGTGTATGGCATATCATGCCATCTTCCAGTTGAGTTGGAACATAAATCTTATTGGGCAGTGAAGCTGCTTAATTTTAACTTGAAAGCTGTGGGTGAGAAAAGGTTGTTGCAATTAGATGAGCTGGAAGAGTTTAGGTTGCAAGCCTATGAGAGTTCTAAAATTTATAAAGAAAGAACTAAGAGATGGCATGATAAAAAAATAATTGTGAAAGAAATTGAACCAGGACTGTAACACCCGGGTGCTGACGAGGGCGGGGAGTGGCCGCAGGTGCAAGAAGGCACGGACAAGGAGCGGCTCCTGGCAGGCTTCTAGGCGGAGGGACACATGAATGAACCGATTACACACCCGAATGAGAGGGATCCTGAGACTGTGTAGGTAAGGGACTATACAGTTGAGGAAAGCTTATATGAAATGATTGGTACTACCTATACTAACAAGATGCATCCTCTTTTCGGTAGCCCATCACTTAAGAACTCCACAGTTAAGCGTGCTTGACTTGGAGCAATTATGGGATGGGTGACCTTATGGGAAGTTTTCCCAGGAAGCGTGTGAGTGAGGACAAAGCACGCTAAAAAGACCCGTGTTGGTCTGTGGGGACAGTCGTCAATCCATAGAGGAGCCAGGGATGTTACAAATGGTATCAGAGCGGCACCTCTCCCAGTACGGTGTGGTTCGGGGACGAACCAAGCAGAAGCTGGTGGGCATGTAACACCCGGGTGCCGACGAGGGCTGGGAGTGGTCGCCGATGCAAGAAGGCACGGACAAGGAGCGACTCCTGGCAGGCTTCTAGGCGGAGGGACACATGAATGAACCGATTACACACCCGAATGAGAGGGATCTTGATACTGTGTAGGTAAGGGACTATACAGTTGAGGAAGGCTTATATGAATTGATTGGTACTACCTATACTAACAAGATGCATCTTCTTTTTGGTATCCCATCAGTTAAGAACTCCACAGTTAAGCGTGCTTGACTTGGAGCAATTATGGGATGGGTGACCTCCTGGGAAGTTTTCCTAAGAAGCGTGTGAGTGAGGACAAAGCACGCTAAAAAGACCCATGTTGGTTTGTGGGGACAGCCGTCAATCCATAGAGGAGCCAGGGATTTTACAAATGGTATCAGAGCGGCACCTCTCCCAGTACGGTGTGGTTCGGGGACGAACCAAGCGGAAGCTGGTGGGCATGTAACACCTGGGTGCCGACGAGGGCGGGGAGTGGTCGCCTATTGATGTCGCGCGCGGACGCACGCAAAAACTTGATGTCGCGCGTGGACGCACGCGCGTTGCGAATCCGGCAAGTGTACCGGACTGCCGTCAAGTAATAAAAGATATCGAACCCACAGAGACTGTGTTCCCGAATCGCAATCGGTTTTCGAATCGATTAGATCTGGACTTTGTAAAAAGGATTTTTATATTTTTGAAATGGTTTTTGAATTTGAAAGATAGATGAGCAGAGAACAATTAAAACAGAAAACAAATGTTTTTGGGGTTTTGATCTAAACGGATTCCTAGGGATTTGGGTTACCTTTGAGGCTGTTTATGTTGCTAATCTGATTTACCTTTGTTGATTACCGAGATTGCCTTGAAGGCGAGTTTATCCTCTGATAGCTTAAGCTCCCTCTCGGGTTACAAAAGCCGTGCCCAATTGACCCGACCCCTACTCTCGTGGTAGTCGATCCCAGATTGGACCCTTTGCGTTCCGTGACAACTCGTTGCTCCTCGAGGGACGGCTTCTAACTCTCGTGATTTCAGTCCCAAGTCTGACTTCTATAGGTCCGACACCCAAGTTCACCGCTAGGTTCCTCCTTGGAATGTCTCGGTCATGCAAATAACCTAAGTTCACCGCTAGGTTCCTCCTTGGATCATTCACATCTCACAAACTAGTGGCTGCCGGGCTTTACGAGTGAATCACCCTAGAAATCCTAAGTTCACCGCTAGGTTCCTCCTTAGAACGTCTATGTCACGTAAATAAACGGTTGCCGAAATTTATGAGTGAATAACACACTAGAAATCAGATCTAAAACAATTATAAATCAACAATGGTTTCAACATCAAATTAACATCATTTACAAACTTGCCTCGGGCAGAGCCCTAGTCCCTAGAAACTAAGCTACTACTCCAGTCTTGCCATGGAGATGACAAGCTGGGTTGACAACATAATAAAAATCAGAAAAGAGAAGAGAGGAGAAGAGGAGAAGAGATCCTAAATCTATGCCTAGAGTAGTAGCCCCAAAGGTCTCATGTTTTCTGCCTCTGCCTAGTCCCTTATTTATAGAATTGGGCAGTTAGAGTCCTAATCCAACTCAAATTAGATCCAATTCTGTTACTTCTGAGCCAAGTAATACGCGTCACGGCCGTGATGGCTATCACGGCCTGGCCGTGACGGATTCTGCCTTGAAAATTCTTCACTGGTTGGTCTGTCATGGCCGTGATGCTCATCACGGCCTGGCCGTGATGGCCATCATGGCCTGGCCCTGACAGCTTCTGACTTGTGGTGGTTTTGGGTCACGGCCGTGATGGATATCACGGCTAGGCCGTGACAGACTCTGACTTCAGCCTTTGTTCTTTTTCAGTTTTGCTCGATCATGGCCGTGATGGGCATCACGGCTAGGCCGTGATGGGCTCTGTTTGGCTCATTTTCTTCACTTTTAAAGCCCTATCTTCATCCAAACTCCATCATGGTTGATCTTGAGCAATTTACCCTTGATATCTGCAAAACAACACACGAAAACCGCCTTACCCGTTCCAAAGGAAAATTAACCTAAAATCTAATAAAAATATGCATAAACTACATGAAAATGCATGCAAAATGATGGACAAAGATGAGGTGGAATCACACTCATCAAATCACCCCAAGCTTAAAACTTTGCTTGTCCTCAAGCAATTACTCAGGCCATAAGATATAAATCATTCAAAGCATGGATAGTGAACCAAGAACCCTAGAAGCTAATCCAAGTAATAGGCATTTTGAATAAGCACTCAAGAGATAATCAATTTCTAGTCCAATTAGAAGCTTAGGTTTTTTTTTTTTTTCAAGTTCATGTCCTCACTGATTTGGGCACTCATCTCACCTCACTCAAGTGTTTTAGGGTTTATGACAATTCACTCCATTTCCTCAAGGAAAGTATTTTACCATAGGCTTGACCATTAACCAAATCTCCACTTTATTAATGAAAACACTTAAGAATCAAGAGGTCTTTTCCTTTGGTTGTAATGTGGCCATGGGATTTATTGTAAGGTGGGAAAATCAAGGAAAGGGAATTTCAAGAAGGCTAGACAGATTATCAAACATTACAAAGCATGACACCTTCTAAAATACCCCTTTTTGGGCTTTGGTTTACTTTTCCACCTTTCTTCCTTCATTTAATTTTTTTTTTCTTTTTCTTTTCATTTCTCACTTTCTTTGTCATCCCCTTCTCCATTTTTTTTCTTTGTTTATTTCATTTTTATTTGTTTGGAGAAGGGGAGATTTATAGCTCAAGAGAAATTACTTTCTATCTTTTTCATCCCATACTTTTTCCAACTACCATTTTGCCCTTTTTGTAATACTTTAAAAGGTGCCATACCAAGCACTATTTATCAAATTAATTCAAGGTACCAAGAAAAGTATTTTTTTCTTTAGGCTCAAAATTGGGAAACTAAGGGGTAACATTTATCATTCAAAGCTCGGGAGGCCGGAAAAATACCTAGTGCCTCAATCATTTCCAAAAATGTTTTCAGAAATTTTTAAGTTTTGAAATGGTTTCAAGTCAAGTTCTAGAAAATACAGTCCAAGAGGAATTACAACACTCTAGCACAAGAAATGGGGTAGATTTAGTGAATACCCCTTTTGGCTCAAAATCTTACATTTAGTAGTTCAAAAATCAGTGAGGTACACAAGTTTAAGGAACCACATGCTAATTATCAACTATCAAATGATTATCTCAAGAATTTTTATTTTTAGCCATATCACAAGAATAATGAAAAATTGGGTTCAAAATTCACTATCTCAATTCATTTGGCTCCAAGTTTTTACAATCGGATGCATGTTCTAAGTGAGGGGAAATCTAGAGAATGTGATCATACCAATCTAAGCCTATGTGAATGCAACATGAATGCAACAATGCAAATGCAAAAATAAATACCCCCACCCCAAGCTTGATTACTTACATTGTCTCCAATGTAAATAATCAAGTCGGAGAGAGGAGAAAAATGGAACAACTTACCGAGTCGGTAGCGGGTGTTGGCTTCACATTCCAGTCAAAACTTGGGTAGAAATTGTATCACGGCCGTGAGGCTTATCACGGGCAGGCCGTGATCGTTTCTGATCCTCAGGAGTTGCCCTGTCACGGCCGTGATCTACATCACGGCTAGGCCGTGATGCTCTCTGATCTTGGCATCCTACTCATCACGCCCGTGATGGTTGTCACGGCTAGGCCGTGATGCTCTCTGTGCTCTTGTTTAGTTCATCACGGCCGTGACCACTGTCACGGCCAGGGCGTGATGGCCTCTGACTTTATTTTTTTATGCTCTTCTTTTTCGCTTGTGTCCTCCTCCGGTTCCACGTCCATTTCAGCTACCCCCACCCCAAGCTTATCATCCCTCAAGTGTATGACATTGCAATGCTCGTTGGGATTTGCTTCGGGTTGCCCCGGGAATGCACCCTTAGGTCTCGAGTACGTGCTGGCTTGTTGGGCAATCTGGTTTTCTAGCATCTTGTTATGAGTTGCTAAGTTGTCTACCTTAGATGCTAGATCCTTTATTGCCTCACTCACTGCCCTTCCTTGTTGTCTAAACTCCTCATTCTGTTTTGTCTGAGTTTCGACAAAACTTTCAAATAAAGTCTCGAGTTTAGATCTTTGTACCTGAGGGTACCCCGGTGCTGTTCTCTTATTACCTTGACCTTCTTGGAGCTCATGATTAAGCGTGTTGCTGTAGTTGCCGTAGGAGAGGTAAGGGTTGTTTCTTCTTTGATTGTAGGGATTTGGGGGAGCATAGTTGGGCAGCTTCGGGTTCGTATCATAGTAGTTGTTACAAGAGTTCACTTGTTCACCCGAAGCGCCGGATCCATGTGGGCATCCCATCATGTCATGTCCCTGCATTCCACAAATCTCACAAACAAGGTTAGTAGCACCTAATGCACTCACATTAGCTCTTTCCAGCCGATCAAAACGTTTATTAAGTGAGTCTATCTTTGACATAATAAGATCTGTGCTATTTACCTCAAACTTACCCCCCGAAATCTTGTTCGGGTTATTACCTCTTTCGGATCCCCATTGGTGGTAGTTGGTGGCGACATTCTCGATGATGTTGAATGCCTCAGTGAGAGGCCTATTCATAAATGCTCCACCAGCTGCAGAATCTAGTGACACCTTCGAAGAGTAGTCCAATCCGTTATAGAAGGTGTGCACTATTAACCACCTCTCGAGTCCGTGATGTGGGCACGACTCCAGCAGTCCCTTGTAACGATCCCAGGCTTCCGATAATGATTCTCCGTCTTTTTGGAAGAAGCCGGTGATCTGGGTTCTTATGTAGGCCGTCTTGGATGGAGGGAAGAATTTCTCCAAGAACGCCTGCTCCAATTGGTCCCAAGTAGTCAAAGTGTTAGCGGGGATTTGCTTTAGCCAGGCCTTCGCTTTTCCAGTGAGAGATGAGGGGAACAATCTCAAACGCACAACATCGACTGAGGCTCCATGAATCCGGATTGTATCGGTGAACTCTAAAAATGTCTCTATGTGATCGGTCGGGTCCTCCGAAGGCAATCCTCCGAATTGATGTTGCCTAATCATGTTGATTAGCATGGGCGGTATGGTGTAGTTTTCCGCCTCAATCTCTGGCCTTGCAATCCCAGTTCGCAAGCCTCTCGCATTTGGGGCTGCGTAATCCTTCAAAGGTTTTGTATCCGGTTGATTCGCCATGAGTGGAACGGGACTCAACCTTTCTCCCTCTCTTTGTAGTCTTCTACGTCTGTGGAAGGTCCTCTCGATCTCCGGATCAATCTCACTAAGGCTCCCAAGACTTAGAGATCTTTGCATATAACACACAGAGAGATGGATACAATAGAAGGAAAAGAAATTTTTGATTTTTTTTTTTAATTTTTTAAATTTCAGAAATAAAAATCAAATAAAAAGAAAAGGTCCAGAAAAATCAATTCAAAATTTGAATTGAGATTCGAAAAGGCACAGTCCCCGGCAACGGCGCCAAAAACTTGATGTCGCGCGCGGACGCACGCAAAAACTTGATGTCGCGCGCGGACGCACGCGCGTTGCGAATCCGGCAAGTGTACCGGACTGCCGTCAAGTAATAAAAGATATCGAACCCACAGAGACTGTGTTCCCGAATCGCAATCGGTTTTCGAATCGATTAGATCTGGACTTTGTAAAAAGGATTTTTATATTTTTGAAATGGTTTTTGAATTTGAAAGATAGATGAGCAGAGAACAATTAAAACAGAAAACAAATGTTTTTGGGGTTTTGATCTAAACGGATTCCTAGGGATTTGGGTTACCTTTGAGGCTGTTTATGTTGCTAATCTGATTTACCTTTGTTGATTACCGAGATTGCCTTGAAGGCGAGTTTATCCTCTGATAGCTTAAGCTCCCTCTCGGGTTACAAAAGCCGTGCCCAATTGACCCGACCCCTACTCTCGTGGTAGTCGATCCCAGATTGGACCCTTTGCGTTCCGTGACAACTCGTTGCTCCTCGAGGGACGGCTTCTAACTCTCGTGATTTCAGTCCCAAGTCTGACTTCTATAGGTCCGACACCCAAGTTCACCGCTAGGTTCCTCCTTGGAATGTCTCGGTCATGCAAATAACCTAAGTTCACCGCTAGGTTCCTCCTTGGATCATTCACATCTCACAAACTAGTGGCTGCCGGGCTTTACGAGTGAATCACCCTAGAAATCCTAAGTTCACCGCTAGGTTCCTCCTTAGAACGTCTATGTCACGTAAATAAACGGTTGCCGAAATTTATGAGTGAATAACACACTAGAAATCAGATCTAAAACAATTATAAATCAACAATGGTTTCAACATCAAATTAACATCATTTACAAACTTGCCTCGGGCAGAGCCCTAGTCCCTAGAAACTAAGCTACTACTCCAGTCTTGCCATGGAGATGACAAGCTGGGTTGACAACATAATAAAAATCAGAAAAGAGAAGAGATGAGAAGAGGAGAAGAGATCCTAAATCTATGCCTAGAGTAGTAGCCCCAAAGGTCTCATGTTTTCTGCCTCTGCCTAGTCCCTTATTTATAGAATTGGGCAGTTAGAGTCCTAATCCAACTCAAATTAGATCCAATTCTGTTACTTCTGAGCCAAGTAATACGCGTCACGGCCGTGATGGCTATCACGGCCTGGCCGTGACGGATTCTGCCTTGAAAATTCTTCACTGGTGTGTCTGTCATGGCCGTGATGCTCATCACGGCCTGGCCGTGATGGCCATCATGGCCTGGCCCCGGCGCCTTCCGACTTGTGGTGGTTTTGGGTCACGGCCGTGATGGCTATCACGGCAGGCCGTGATGGACTCGACTTCAGCCTTTGTTCTTTTTCAGTTT
The DNA here is from genome assembly GCA_030762895.1 of Sophora flavescens. Lineage (NCBI taxonomy): Eukaryota > Viridiplantae > Streptophyta > Magnoliopsida > Fabales > Fabaceae > Sophora > Sophora flavescens. The sequence continues at coordinate 167,035,151 of CM061064.1, read as the reverse complement.
TGCTCGATCATGGCCGTGATGGGCATCACGGCTAGGCCGTGATGGGCATCACGGCTAGGCCGTGATGGGCTCTGTTTGGCTCATTTTCTTCACTTTTAAAGCCCTATCTTCATCCAAACTCCATCATGGTTGATCTTGAGCAATTTACCCTTGATATCTGCAAAACAACACACGAAAACCGCCTTACCCGTTCCAAAGGAAAATTAACCTAAAATCTAATAAAAATATGCATAAACTACATGAAAATGCATGCAAAATGATGGACAAAGATGAGGTGGAATCACACTCATCACCTATGCAAGAAGGCACGGACAAGGAGCGGCTCCTGGCAGGCTTCTAGGCAGAGGGACATGTGAATGAACCGATCACACACCCGAATGAGAGGGATCCTGAGACTGTGTAGGTATGGGACTATATAGTTGAGGAAGGCTTATATGAATTGATTGGTACTACCTATACTAACAAGATGCATCTTCTTTTCGGTAGCCCATCACTTAAGAACTCCACAGTTAAGCGTGCTTGACTTGGAGCAATTATGGGATGGGTGACCTCCTGGGAAGTTTTCCCACGAAGCCTGTGAGTGAGGACAAAGCATAGATGAGCCAGGGATGTTACAAATGGTATCAGAACGAAACATCTCCCAGTACGGTGTGGTTCGGGGATGAACCAAGCGGAAGCTGGTGGGCATGTAACACCCTGGTGCCGACGAGGGCTGGGAGTGGTCGCCGGTGCAAGAAGGCACGGACAAGGAGCGGCTCCTGGCAGGCTTCTAGGCGGAGGGACACATGAATGAACCGATTACACACCCGAATGAGAGGGATCCGGAGACTGTGTAGGTATGGGACTATACAGTTGAAGAAGACTTATATGAATTGATTGGTACTGCCTATACTAACAAGATGCATCTTCTTTTCGGTAGCCCATCACTTAAGAACTCCACAGTTAAGCGTGCTTGACTTGGAGCAATTATGGGATGGGTGACCTCCAGGGAAGTTTTCCCAGGAAGCGTGTGAGTGAGGACAAAGCAGGCTAAAAAGACCCGTGTTGGTCTGTGGGGACAGCCGTCAATCCATAGAGGAGCCAGGGATGTTACAAATGGTATCTGAGCGGCACCACTCCCAGTACGGTGTGGTTCGGGGACGAACCAAGCGGAAGCTGGTGGGCATGTAACACCCGGGTGCCGACGAGGGCGGGGAGTGGTCGCCGGTGCAAGAAGGCACGGACAAGGAGCGGCTCCTGGCAGGCTTCTAGGCGGAGGGACACATGAATGAACCGATTACACACCCGAATGAGAGGGATCCCGAGACTGCGTAGATATTGGAGTATACAGTTGAAGAAGGCTTATATGAATTGATTGGTACTACCTATACTAACAAGATGCATCTTCTTTTCGGTAGCCCATCACTTAAGAACTCCACAGTTAAGCGTGCTTGACTTGGAGCAATTATGGGATGGGTGACCTCTTGGGAAGTTTTCCCAGGAAGCGTGTTAGTGAGGACAAAGCATAGAGGAGTCAGGGATATTACAAATGGTATCAGAGCGGCACCTCTCCCAGCACGGTGTGGTTCGAGGATGAACCAAGCGGAAGCTGGTGGGAATGTAACACCCGGGTACCGACGAGGGCGGGGAGTGGTTTCCGGTTTAAGAAGGCACGGACAAGGAGCGGCTCCTGACAGGCTTCTAGGCGGAGGGACACATGAATGAACCGATTACACACCCGAATGAGAGGGATCCTGAGAATGTGTAGGTATGGTACTATACAGTTGAAGAAGGCTTATATGAATTGATTGGTACTACCTATACTAACAAGATGCATCTTCTTTTCGGTAGCCCATCACTTAAGAACTCCACAGTTATGCGTGCTTGACTTGGAGCAATTATGGGATGGGTGACCTCCTGGGAAGTTTTCCCAGGAAGTGTGTGAGTGGGGACAAAGCATGCTAAAAAGACCCGTGTTGGTCTGTGGGGACAGTCGTCAATCCATAAAGGATCCAGGGATGTTACAGATGGTATCAGAGCGGCACCTCTCCCAGTACGGTGTGGTTCGGGGACGAACCAAGCGGAAGCTGGTGGGCATGTAACACCCGGGTGCCGACGAGGGCGGAGTGGTCGCCGTGCAAGAAGGCACGGACAAGGAGCGGCTCTGGCAGGCTTCTAGGCGGAAGGACACATGAATGAACCGATCACACACCCGAATGAGAGGGATCCTGAAACTGTGTAGGTATGGGACTATACAATTGAGCAAGGCTTATATGAATTGATTGATGCTACCTATACTAACAAGATACATCTTCTTTTGTACCCATCACTAAGAACTCCACATTAAGCGTGCTGACTTGGAGCAATTATGGGATGGGTGACCTCGGGAAGTTTTCCCAAGAATCCTGTGAGTGAGGACAAAGCATAGATGAGCCGGGATGTTACAAATGGTATCGACGACACCTCTCCCAAGACGGGTGGTTCGGGGATGAACAGGAGTGGTGGGCATGTAACACCCCGGTGCCGACGAGGGCGGGAGTGGTCGCGGTGCAAGAAGGCACGGACAAGGAGCGCTCTGGCAGGCTTCTAGGCGGAGGACACATGAATGAACCGATTACCCACCCGAATGAGAGGATCAAGTGTAGGTATGGGACTATACATTAAGAAGACTTATATGAATTGATTGGTACCCTATACTAACAAGATGCATCTTCTTTTGGTAGCCCATCACTAAGAACTCCCGATTAAGCGTGCTGACTTGGAGCAATTATGGGATGGGTGACCTCAGGAAGTTTTCCGGAAGCGGTGAGTGAGGACAAAGCAGGCTAAAAGACCCGTGTTGGTCAGTGGGGACACTCAATCCATAGAGGAGCCAGGATGTTACAAATGGTATCGCGGCACCACTCCCGAGCGGGTGGTTGGGGACGAACAGCGGAGCTGGTGGGCATGTAACACCCGGTGCCGACGAGGGCGGGAGTGGTCGCCGGCAAGAAGGCACGGACAAGGAGCGCTCTGGCAGGCTTCTAGGCGGAGGACACATGAATGAACCGATTACACACCCGAATGAGAGGATCCCGAGACTCGAGATATTGGAGTATACGATTGAAGAACTTATATGAATTGATTGGTACTACCTATACTAACAAGATGCATCTTCTTTTGGTAGCCCATCACTAAGAACTCCACGATTAAGCGTGCTTGACTTGGAGCAATTATGGGATGGGTGACCTCTGGGAAGTTTTCCCGAAGCGTGTTAGTGAGGACAAAGCATAGAGGAGTCGGGGATATTACAAATGGTATCGAGCGACCCCTCTCCCAAGACGGTGTGGTTCGAGGATGAACAGCAAGCTGGTGGGCATGTAACACCGGTACCGACGAGGGCGGGAGTGGTTTCGGTTTAAGAAGGCACGGACAAGGAGCGGCTCGACAGGCTTCTAGGCGGAGGGACACATGAATGAACCGATTACACACCCGAATGAGAGGATCCCGAGAATGTGTAGGTATGGTACTATCGATTGAAGAAGCTTATATGAATTGATTGGTACTACCTATACTAACAAGATGCATCTTCTTTTGGTAGCCCATCACTAAGAACTCCACGATTATCGTGCTTGACTTGGAGCAATTATGGGATGGGTGACCTCTGGGAAGTTTTCCCGGGAAGTGTGTGAGTGGGGACAAAGCATGCTAAAAGACCCGTGTTGGTCGTGGGGACATCGTCAATCCATAAAGGATCCAGGGATATTACAGATGGTATCGACGACCTCTCCCGAAGGGTGGTTGGGGACGAACCAGCGAAGCTGGTGGGCATGTAACACCCGGGTGCCGACGAGGGCGGGGAGTGGTCGCCGGTGCAAGAAGGCACGGACAAGGAGCGGCTCCTGGCAGGCTTCTAGGCGGAAGGACACATGAATGAACCGATCACACACCCGAATGAGAGGGATCCTGAAACTGTGTAGGTATGGGACTATACAATTGAGCAAGGCTTATATGAATTGATTGATACTACCTATACTAACAAGATACATCTTCTTTTCGGTAGCCCATCACTTAAGAACTCCACAGTTAAGCGTGCTTGACTTGGAGCAATTATGGGATGGGTGACCTCCTGGGAAGTTTTCCCAAGAATCCTGTGAGTGAGGACAAAGCATAGATGAGCCAGGGATGTTACAAATGGTATCAGAACGACACCTCTCCCAGTACGGTGTGGTTCGGGGATGAACCAAGCGGAAGCTGGTGGGCATGTAACACCCTGGTGCCGACGAGGGCTGGGAGTGGTCGCCGGTGCAAGAAGGCACGGACAAGGAGCGGCTCCTGGCAGGCTTCTAGGCGGAGGGACACATGAATGAACCGATTACCCACCCGAATGAGAGGGATCCGGAGACTGTGTAGGTATGGGACTATACAGTTGAAGAAGACTTATATGAATTGATTGGTACTGCCTATACTAACAAGATGCATCTTCTTTTCGGTAGCCCATCACTTAAGAACTCCACAGTTAAGCGTGCTTGACTTGGAGCAATTATGGGATGGGTGACCTCCAGGGAAGTTTTCCCAGGAAGCGTGTGAGTGAGGACAAAGCAGGCTAAAAAGACCCGTGTTGGTCTGTGGGGACAGCCGTCAATCCATAGAGGAGCCAGGGATGTTACAAATGGTATCTGAGCGGCACCACTCCCAGTACGGTGTGGTTCGGGGACGAACCAAGCGGAAGCTGGTGGGCATGTAACACCCGGGTGCCGACGAGGGCGGGGAGTGGTCGCCGGTGCAAGAAGGCACGGACAAGGAGCGGCTCCTGGCAGGCTTCTAGGCGGAGGGACACATGAATGAACCGATTACACACCCGAATGAGAGGGATCCCGAGACTGCGTAGATATTGGAGTATACAGTTGAAGAAGGCTTATATGAATTGATTGGTACTACCTATACTAACAAGATGCATCTTCTTTTCGGTAGCCCATCACTTAAGAACTCCACAGTTAAGCGTGCTTGACTTGGAGCAATTATGGGATGGGTGACCTCTTGGGAAGTTTTCCCAGGAAGCGTGTTAGTGAGGACAAAGCATAGAGGAGTCAGGGATATTACAAATGGTATCAGAACGACCCCTCTCCCAGCACGGTGTGGTTCGAGGATGAACCAAGCGGAAGCTGGTGGGCATGTAACACCCGGGTACCGACGAGGGCGGGGAGTGGTTTCCGGTTTAAGAAGGCACGGACAAGGAGCGGCTCCTGACAGGCTTCTAGGCGGAGGGACACATGAATGAACCGATTACACACCCGAATGAGAGGGATCCTGAGAATGTGTAGGTATGGTACTATACAGTTGAAGAAGGCTTATATGAATTGATTGGTACTACCTATACTAACAAGATGCATCTTCTTTTCGGTAGCCCATCACTTAAGAACTCCACAGTTATGCGTGCTTGACTTGGAGCAATTATGGGATGGGTGACCTCCTGGGAAGTTTTCCCAGGAAGTGTGTGAGTGGGGACAAAGCATGCTAAAAAGACCCGTGTTGGTCTGTGGGGACAGTCGTCAATCCATAAAGGATCCAGGGATGTTACAGATGGTATCAGAGCGGCACCTCTCCCAGTACGGTGTGGTTCGGGGACGAACCAAGCGGAAGCTGGTGGGCATGTAACACCCGGGTGCCGACGAGGGCGGGGAGTGGTCGCCGGTGCAAGAAGGCACGGACAAGGAGCGGCTCCTGGCAGGCTTCTAGGCGGAAGGACACATGAATGAACCGATCACACACCCGAATGAGAGGGATCCTGAAACTGTGTAGGTATGGGACTATACAATTGAGCAAGGCTTATATGAATTGATTGATACTACCTATACTAACAAGATACATCTTCTTCTCGGTAGCCCATCACTTAAGAACTCCACAGTTAAGCGTGTTTGACTTGGAGCAATTATGGGATGGGTGACCTCTTGGGAAAACTTCCCAGGAAGCGTGTGAGTGAGGACAAAGCATGCTAAAAAGACCCGTGTTGGTCTGTGGGGACAGTCGTCAATCCATCGAGGAGCCAGGGATGTTACAAGGACAACATGTGTTATTGTATAATTCTAGACTAAGACTTTTCCCTAAAAAGTTAAAGTCTAGATGGTCAGGTCTTTTTGTTGTTAAGGAAGTGAGTCCCTATAGTGCAATTGAGATTGCAGAGCTAAATTCTTGAAGAAGTTTTAAGGTAAATGGCCAAAGGTTGAAATTGTACATTGGGGGTGATTTGAACAGGAACAGGGTTAACATTACCCTTCACTCGCCCTCTAAGGAGGGTGAACAATCTCACTAAGTCCTATAACATGAATTTTTCTTTGGAAACATCCCAAGTGGTAGTTTAGTTTTTCCTTTCTTTGTTAATTTTTTTTTTTAGTTTTTTTTTAGTTTTGTTAACTTGTTAGTTTCTTAAAAAAATTAGAAAATTTAGAAAGAAAAAAAATTGATTCAGATATATATTTAGTTTGTTTTTTTTTTCTTTTATGACTTGCCTATCTTGTGCTAATGTTTTCTCTGTTTTGAGATATATATTTAGTTGTGCTTCATGGTATCTCATGACAAAAAGGAAGGATAGGAGGCACTAATGATGGTGACCTCAAGTTTGGACCAAATTTTGGAAGCGCGAGATAGGGGAGTTTTCTTTTCTTTATCTTTATTTTGTTCTTATTTTTATTTTATTTTTCTGTTGCTGTGCTGTTTTATTTTTGAGTTTTTTTTTGTGTTTGCAAGTTAATGTCAGTACTCCTATTTTAAAAAAGAAAATAATAAGCATGTTTCTGTGGAACCTCATTCTTGGAAATTTCATTGTATTGTACACCCACCATGTTTGTTTTCCTTTGATATGAAGATGATACTTGTAGTTAGTTTTTCATTTGAGTTTGTTCTTAAATGGATTTCATAACTTTGGTGCATTGTGTTAAACCTTGTTGATTAAAGTTCATGGCTATAAAATTTTGGTGAGAATTAATTGGATTGCTTAACTTTATCCTTGTGAGTCATTTGAGCCTATAATTGTAAATTCTTTCTTGTGAGTGCACCATTGAAACTCATGCTCTTGAGTTTGCTTGGTTCTTGTTTGAAGTTCATGATTCACATTCATGTTATAAAAATGATTTGGGACGTTTTTCACGTAGTCACTTTGACCAAATAGTCAACCTTTATTTTTTTCCCTTTGCTTAGCCCATTTGAGCTTTATATGTAAATCTTTGTTTGTTTTTACCCATGAGCCTTGTTGGTAATGGCTACAATCTCAAGAGAGGGGGGGGGGGGGGGGTGAATTGAGATATTGAAAACTTTTTCAACAATTTGAAGCAAAAACAGAGTTTTCTTAAAGAAAATTGGTTTTCACTCAATTTTAATCCCCAAGAATCAGGTTATGTAACAAGTAATGATGTTAAGAAGAATTATCAGAAGTAACAACAAATTTAACACAGATTGCAGATCAAAGATTCAAGTTAACAAGCATTCTTAAAACTCATTCACAGAAAGAATTGAGTAGAAGAAAGACTCTAAAAGTCTTATTATACAAATTGAAGTTCTAAGAAATATCACACTTTTCTCTCAAAGATGAAGCACTTTTGGAAGCTTTTGAATCTTTTGTATTTTCACTTTCAGAATGTGTAAGGTAATGAAAAGTGTTCCTTTGATCCCTCTTTATATAGAAAACAAGTTATGGTCGTTGGGATCAATTAAAACAGATTTGGATTTGATTTAACAAAATTTGTTTTCTTGATTCTCGTTCTTGAAATAAGATTCTGATTGTTCTTGTAGAATTCGCGTCCATCTTGAAAAATAATCGTTTCCATCTAGCCATTAAGATTTACATTCGGATGGGCTAGTAGACGAGCTCCATTTAGTACTTTAGTGGATGAAGCTTCATATGCCACTTTGGTAGACGAGCGCTTCTCGTTTCTTCAGTAGACGAGCGCTTCTTGTTACTTCAGTAGACAAGCTCTTCTTGTCACTTCAGTAGACGAGCTCTTCTTGTGTTGGTGTAAGCCCTAGAGGCCAGTGTATTTCTTAGACTTACATTTGTATCTTGCCATTATATATATATATATCTATGATATGAGGCATTCCAGTTTATTGTGTTACTTGTTTAAACATAATAAAGTCCTTAGAATAGAAATTTCAGTTTAATAGAATATCAAGTACATGACTTGATCGTGAGACACTATTGAACAATGAAATCCTATTCTTAAACATCCGTAGTCAAGTATTTTATTAATAAGGACAATAATAATACATTGAGACTATTATGTGTGCAGACTGATGACCATATCTCACGAGTCATGGATATAAGATATCGAGTCGCCACATAGGTACACATTAGAGTAATGATGTACTGGATTGACCCGCCATGAGAACACTACATGGAGCGTTATGTGAGTGTCATAAGTAGTTCTCATACTGACACAATGGTGTATGCAATCCTTCGACCTGAAATCGCTACGATCCCTACATGAGGAGTCGTGTGCTTTAATATCGTCAAACGTCATCTGTAATAGGATGATTATAAAGACGGTCATTGGGCATACCACGAGCCATGCAGAGGGATGTGAGTGACCTAGATGGAATTTGTCCCTCCTACATAACAGGAGTAATATCTGTGGGCCACCTGATAGAGTGAGACTGTAAAATGCATGGCCGTGCTGAAATGAGTCAATATGAGATATTGACCTCATTTGTTGTTAAGTCTACTCGGGTATCAGGGAACATGATATTGAACCATACAAGGGTGACACATTCTATGTCTTGTGTTCAATATAGATATATGGACAAAGGGATAATAATGCACATGAATATTTGTCACAGAAAGGTTTCGTCAAATCACTGACTTTCTCGCTACTTAGGTGGCAGTGATGTATTGCTAGATACCGCTCACTGTTTGTAATATTAAATGGGATTTAATATTACTACTAACGTTTTGGGAACCTATAGGGTCACACACATAAGAGCGGATCAAAAGAAGAGTTGGACTCTTCTATTGGGCCTAGCGCATAGTACATGGGGCAACGCTGCTCACTAACTCACTTAAGGAGGTGCTACTATAAGTAGACCACTTAAGCTATTGTGCCCACACGGTTTTTACCCTAGCCGCACATAGAGAGTGACAGTGAGCAGCAGGTCTTGGTTTTCGAAGCTAGCACTGTGAGGCAGAGACGCTTCGCGTTCGTGACGTTGGATGTTCACGGGATCTGCTCGTGTGGATACCTTAGATACATCGCTCGTGCGGTGTTCGTGATAGATGATTTCAATCAATTGTCATCGCTTCAAGAGGTAAATCTTCTAACCATGAATCATGACCATTCGCAAGGATCCTTCGATGGGGATTTTTTTCCGCTGCGTTATTTTGTTTTATACGCAAATTCCCAACAGTGGTATCAGAGCCGCTTGCGAAACCATGATTCTGTTACGTGGTTTACCTGTTATGTATGATAACAAGTTTATAATGTGAATCGTTTTTCTGAAAATTGTTTTCTGAAAATTGTTTGCATCCGTTTTTGCGAAACCTTGTTTCTGTAATTTTCGTATGTATATGATATATGCGTCTATAGCATGTTTATGTATATATGCGATATGTGCATTGGTTCTGGAATCCTTATTATGTTTTGCGATGGCGTCAAGTGTTGATGTTAAACATGATCGGTTTCAGTTCTCTGATGGCGGCGTTAAGGGGTTTCAGACATGAAGAGTTCATGTTCTTGCGGGCCTTGCGGTTTTAGGGTTGAGAGGTTGAAGCCCTAGCCGCCAAGGAAGCGGGAACCCCGTGCTACCTCTGCGTAGTGTGTTATTTCGAAATTCAATTTTGAAATCTTTTATGTCACCATTTAATAATAACATCAATTACAATAAATGTGATTTATAGTAACATCAATTACAATAAATGTGATTTATTGTATATATGTTATGTTTTCAAAATTCAGATTTTGAAATCTTAAAATAATAATAATAATAATAATTGTGTATTATTATTGGTTGATTATTTATTTGGTAATGTATGGTGAATGGTTATGGCCTTAGTCCTTTAATCTTTTGGTTTATATTTTGAAATACGGCCTGCGTGCCGTGCCTTTCTCTTATATTCCATATGTATATTCTTTTCTCATCTCACTCCCCTCATATGTAAAATGAGGTTTCTGTTTATGTAATGTAATGATGGAGACAAGAAGAAGTTATCCTGTGGGAGATCATGCTTGGAGAAGCCTGGACGCTCCTAGGTTTCAATTTAGATTCTCTCATTGGCTTGGGAGAATCAATGCATTAGGGGCCATAACCATATCACATTTATTTGCCTTATATATGTATGAGATTCGTGTATGTAAATAGTAAGTTAAAGAGTTTAACAAATGATGAGATCAAATTTTAATCAAATCCCTCAAAAGGAAATATTAAGTCACATTTAAAGGCCTTCCAATGCATGGCACTCGTCAAGACTAGGATCGATTAAGTGTAGGTCCGCCAAAGCGGGGTACCTTTATCTATACTAGTAAGACGCGATAGGACAAATGTAATGTTCAACTGCTATCCATTGGGTCTGACTTAACTAAGCCAACTTCAATAGGATTGAAAGGCTTAGAGGCTTATAAGTTGGGATTTGGTCCATGTGATGGATTAGAATAAGAGTTATTCACCCAACTGTCCAAGAGTTGCATGAGATGCAATTGAAAAGTGTTTCCTACCTATATAACCGAATTTTGAGTGATCAGCCAAAGCTGACTTAAAGTTAGGTGAAATATGGATCTTGGCCCACTAGAAAATCTTCCAACGGGATTTTCCGAATCAATGATGAGGGTCATTGTTTTGAGTAAAATAGTGGGAGCCGTATTTAATTAAAGACCTTATTAAATAACTTCATGGCATGATACTTATATTTTGCATATTTATCTCTGTAGATTACCATGGCATCAAATACATCAAGTAACCTGTCATTGCGATCCGTCCTTGAGAAGGACAAACTATCCGGAACAAATTTTCTGGACTGGTACAGAAACTTGAGGATTGTCCTCAAACATGAGAAAAAGCTGTATGTTCTTGAGGAGCCTATTCCTGAGGATCCACCGGCTTCAAGTGCTCCTAGGGCTGACAGGGATGCTTATAAGAAGCATCAGGATGACGCCTTAGACGTCGGTTGTCTTATGCTTGCTACCCTGACCTCTGAGCTGCAAAAGCAACATGAGACCATGAAGGCGTACGATATGATCGTGCACCTCAAGCTGCTCTACCAAGAGCAAGCAAGGCATGAGCGGTTCAAAGTTTCCATAGCCATTTTCCAGTGTAAATTGGCAGAAGGAATCCCTGTGAGTCCTCATGTACTCCAGATGATCGGGTACATTGAGAATCTCGAGAGACTGGGATTTCCTTTAGGCCAAGAGTTGGCCACCAACTTAGTTCTGGAATCGTTGCCTGAGAGCTATAGTTTGTTTGTCATGAACTATAATATGAATGATCTTGACAAACCTTTGCCAGAATTGTTGAGCATGTTGAGAACTGCTGAACAAAATATTAACAAAGGAAAGGGGAAGGCCATTTTGATGGTCCAGGCCGGAAATAGCAAGAAGCATCCCAAGAAGCCCACGCACAAACAAAAAGGCAAGGGCAAGGGCAAGGGCAAGGGCAAGGCCATCAACAAGATCAAGCCCAGTGCTTCTGGCTTGAAGCCTGTGGGTGGTGTGGCTAAGGAAGGCAATTACTTCCATTGTGGTCGGACCGGACATTGGAAGAGGAACTGCCCAAAATACCTGGAAGAAATCAAGAAGAAGAAGGGAAGTGAGACTTCCACTTCAGGTGTGTTTGTTATAGAAGTCAATTTATCTACTTCTGCATCATGGGTATTAGATATTGGATGTGGTTCTCACATTTGTACAAATGTGCAGGATCTAAACAGGAGTAGACCATTGGCAAAGGGCGAAGTCGACCTACGAGTTGGAAATGGAGCAAAGGTTGCTGCGTTAGCTGTAGGGACTTATGTATTGACTTTGTCCACTGGGCTTACTATTCAGTTAGAGAACTGTTATTTTGTGCCTGCAATTAGCAGGAATATCATTTCCGTTTCTTTTTTGGACAAGATTGGTTTTTCTTTTATAATAAAGAACAAAAGTTGTTCTATTTATTTGGATGATATTTTCTATGCTAGTGCACACATGAGTAATGGGCTTTATGTCCTTGATCTTGAAATGCCCATCTATAACATAAATACTAAGAGGTTCAAACCAAATGAGTTGAACCCGTATTATCTTTGGCATTGTCGTTTAGGCCATACAAATGAGAAGCGCATTTCGAAGCTCCATAAAGATGGACTCTTGGACTCATTTGATTATGAATCATATGAGATATGTGAGTCTTGTTTATTGGGAAAGATGACTAAAGCTCCATTCATTGTAAAAGGTGAAAAAGCTAACGATCTTTTGGGTCTTATACATAGCGATGTATGCGGACCCCTAAACATATTAGCTAGAGGTGGTTTTCAGTACTTCATCACATTCACTGATGATTTCAGTAGATATGGATTTGTGTATCTTATGAAACATAAATCGGAATCCTTTGAAAAGTTCAAGGAATTCAAAAATGAGGTACAAAACCAACTTGGTAAAAATATTAAAACTGTTCGATCAGATCGAGGAGGTGAATATTTGAACCTAGAGTTTGATGATCATCTGAGAGAGTGTGGAATTTTATCTCAACTCACTCCACCTGGAACACCACAATGGAATGGTGTTTCTGAGAGGAGAAATCGAACCTTGTTGGACATGGTTCGGTCTATGATGAGTCATGCAAACCTTCCAAACTCTTTCTGGGGACATGCTCTATTAACAGCAGCTTTTACACTTAACCGTGTTCCATCCAAAGCGGTAGAAAAGACACCATATGAGATATGGACTGGTAGACGACCCAGCATGTCTTTTATGAAGATTTGGGGTTGTGAAGCATATGTAAAACGTCAAGTTTCTAATAAGCGTGATCCCAAATCTGATAAATGCTTCTTTGTGGGGTATCCCAAAGAAGCCAAGGGGTACTATTTCTATAATCCTTCCGAAGGCAAAGTGTTTGTCGCACGGACTGGTGTATTCCTAGAAAAGGAGTTTATCTCCATAGGAACCAGTGGGAGGAAGATAGAACTTGAAGAAATTCAAGAATCACAGAGTAGTGACCTACCATTGGTGGAACAGGAGCAACCTTCACAAAATGTTGTAGAGGAACAACCTGCTCCAGTAGCACAAGACCAGTGTAGGTCTAACAGGATACGTCACCAGCCTGAGAGATATGGATTTCTCATGACTCCACAAGGTGATGTATTTCTCATGGATCAAGATGAGCCTGTGACTTACCAGGAGGCCATCACTGGCCCAGAATCTGAGAAGTGTCTTGAGGCCATGAAATCTGAGATGGATTCCATGTACACCAACCAGGTATGGACCTTGGTAGAGCCACCTGAAGGGGTAAAACCCATAGGGTCCAAGTGGGTTTTCAAAAAGAAAACTGACATGGATGGTAAGGTACACACCTTTAAGGCGCGATTGGTCGCTAAGGGTTTCAAGCAAATTCATGGTGTCGACTATGATGAGACCTTTTCGCCTGTTGCGATGCTTAAATCTGTCCGGATCTTACTTGTTATCGCTGCATACCATGATTATGAGATATGGAAGATGGATGTCAAAACTGCTTTCCTTAATGGAAAGCTTCTTGAGGATGTGTACATGACACAACCTGAAGGCTTTGACATTTCAGAGGATACCGGAAAGGTATGCAAATTGCAGCGATCAATCTATGGATTGAATCAAGCTTCCAGAAGTTGGAACCTTCGTTTTGATGATGCTGTAAGACAGTACGGATTCATCAAAAATGAAGATGAACCTTGTGTCTACAAGAAGGTTAGTGGGAGCATTGTTGTTTTTCTGGTGTTATATGTAGATGACATGTTACTCATTGGAAATGACATCCCTACACTACAAAATGTAAAGACATGGTTAGGGAATTGTTTCTCTATGAAAGATTTGGGTGAAGCTACCTATGTATTGGGAATCAGGATCTATAGGGATAGATCGCTGAAATTTCTTGGTCTAAGTCAGAGTACATACATAGACAAAGTGTTGAGACGCTTTAACATGCATGAATCCAAGAAAGGACTCTTGCCTATGTCACATGGTATATGCCTATCAAAGGCACAATCCCCTTCCACTCAAGAAGAAAGGGATCACATGAGTAAGATTCCATATGAATCCGCAATTGGATCTATCATGTATGCCATGTTATGTACTCGACCAGATGTATCGTATGCTTTAAGCATAACGAGCAGGTACCAGTCTGATCTCGGTGAAAGTCACTGGTCTGCTGTCAAGAACATCCTTAAGTACTTGAGAAGAACTAAGGATTCGTTCTTGGTATATGGAGGCGAGGAAGAGCTTGCTGTAAAAGGTTACACCGATGCTAGCTTCCAAACCGATAAGGATGATTCCAGATCGCAATCTAGTTATGTGTTTTGCCTGAATGGCGGGGCGGTGAGCTGGAAGAGTTCAAAGCAAGAGACAGTCGCCGATTCTACTACAGAGGCTGAGTATATTGCCGCCTCCAATGCAGCAAAGGAGGCTGTTTGGATCAGGAAGTTCATTGCTGAGCTTGGTACAATTCCTAGTATTGTGGACCCCATTGATCTCTATTGTGATAACAATGGGGCCATTGCACCAGCTAAGGAACCTAGATCTCATCAACGATCCAACCATATACTTAGATGCTTCCATCTCATTCGAGAGATTATCGATACATGAGATGTGAAAATATGCAAAGTACCAACACTTGATAACGTTGCTGACCCACTTACGAAACCTCTTGCTCAACAGAAGCATGAAGGTCACACTAGGTCGATGGGCATTAGATTTATGCCTGATTGGCTCTAGTGCTAGTGGGAGATTGTTGGTGTAAGCCCTAGAGGTCAGTGTATTTCTTAGACTTACATTTGTATCTTGCCATTATATATATATATATATGATATGAGGCATTCCAGTTTATTGTGTTACTTGTTTAAACATAATAAAGTCCTTAGAATAGAAATTTCAGTTTAATAGAATATCAAGTACATGACTTGATCGTGAGACACTATTGAACAATGAAATCCTATTCTTAAATATCCGTAGTCAAGTATTTTATTAATAAGGACAATAATAATACATTGAGACTATTATGTGTGCAGACTGATGACCATATCTCACGGGTCATGGATATGAGATATCGAGTCGCCACATAGGTACACATTAGAGTAATGATGTACTGGATTGACCCACCATGAGAACACTACATGGAGCGTTATGTGAGTGTCATAAGTAGTTCTCATACTGACACAATGGTGTATGCAATCCTTCGACCTGAAATCGCTATGATCCCTACATGAGGAGTCATGTGCTTTAATATCGTCAAACGTCATCTGTAATAGGATGATTATAAAGACGGTCATTGGGCATACCACGAGCCATGCAGAGGGATGTGAGTGACCTAGATGGAATTTGTCCCTCCTACATAACGGAGAGTAATATCGTGGGCCACCTGATAGAGTGAGACCGTAAAATGCATGGGCCGTCTTGAAATGAGTCAATATGAGATATTGACCTCATTTGTTGTTAAGTCTACTCGGGTATCAGGGAACATGATATTGAACCATACAAGGGTGACACATTCTATGTCTTGTGTTCAATATAGATATATGGACAAAGGGATAATAATGCACATGAATATTTGTCACAGAAAGGTTTCGTCAAATCACTGACTTTCTCGCTACTTAGGTGGCAGTGATGTATTGCTAGATACCGCTCACTGTTTGTAATATTAAATGGGATTTAATATTACTACTAACGTTTTGGGAACCTATAGGGTCACACACATAAGAGCGGATCAAAAGAAGAGTTGGACTCTTCTATTGGGCCTAGCGCATAGTACATGGGGCAACGCTGCTCACTAACTCACTTAAGGAGGTGCTACTATAAGTAGACCACTTAAGCTATTGTGCCCACACGGTTTTTACCCTAGCCGCACATAGAGAGTGGCAGTGAGCAGCAGGTCTCGGTTTTCGAAGCTAGCACTGTGAGGCAGAGACGCTTCGTGTTCGTGACGTTGGACGTTCACGGGATTTGCTCGTGTGGATACCTTAGAGACATCGCTCGTGCGGTGTTCGTGATAGACGATTTCAATCAATTGTCATCGCTTCAAGAGGTAAATCTTCTAACCATGAATCATGACCATTCGAAGGATCCTTCGATGGGAATTTTTTTTTCCGCTGCGTTATTTTGTTTTATAAGAAAATTCCCAAAGCTTCTTGTTACTTCAGTAGACGAGCTCTTCTTGTTACTTCAGTAGACGAGCTCCATTTGCCACATCAACAGACGAGCGCTTCTTGTTACTTTAGTAGACGCGAGCTTCTGTCACTTTAGTGGACGTGAGCTTCTGTCACTTTAGTGGACACGAGCTTCTTAGTGGTTCATTGGACGTTAGCTTTTTAGTAGTTCACTGGACGAGTGCTTATTTCACTTCATTGGACGTCAGTTTTTTTTACTTTATTGCAGTGTTGGACGAGCGCTTATATTATTCCACTGTTAAGCTCTTGTCTTGATGATTCCTTGATCTTCTTAAATTTAAGTGCTTCACCTAAGAAATCAAATGTGCTATTTTTACAATAACATCTAAAGTATGAGATCTTCGTTGCTTGATGCGCTAGTCCTTGTCCATTGCTTTGTGTCCATGATCTTCCATCCTTTAATCCTTGATTTTCCTTTTTCATGAGTGATCTTGCATACAACTTAATACATAATAAGTATATGGTCAAAATCCAAAAATATTATGCAAAATACACTTTGTTTGTCATACATCAAAACATGAATGAGGGCTTAGTCTTACAAACTCCCCATTTTTGATTATGACAAACCTTACCATACTTAACCTTAGTTATTAAAAGAAAATCAGAGTGCAGCTGTTCAGTAAGCATGGTTATTGAGTCATTTTCATCCTCCCCCTGTGTCATTGATATCTTTCAAAAAAACAAGTGTTATCATATCATTATCATGAGAAAATTGCATTTATTATAAGTTCAAGTATGTCTTTTCAATGCAGTTCATACTTAGGTATCAGAAAAAAAAATTACATATCAGAGAAAAATTTACAGCAAATGCAAGACAGAATTAATGGTTGTATGGTTCATCTTTCTCCCCCTTTGTCATTATCAAAAAGAAACTATGGAGAATATTGAAATCAAACTGAAAAACAGTCTTGCATTCATTGATAATAAATCATTACAGAGCAGATGCAAGACATCAAGACAACCAAAACACTGAAATAAAAAAAAGGAATTACAGACACATAAGGACACTTAGTCTAAAGTGAGACTAGATAAAAGCATCTTGCCCATGTCCTTCATAATTTTCAGCATCTTGTGCTGCCTCGCTTGCCATATTGACTATATTATCAAAAATATCACGTGATATCAATCATTTTGAGGATCAATTATGCCAAGTTCCCTTCTTATAAAGAAGAAACTCTCCTTATTTAGTGGTTTGGTGAATATATCATCTAATTGCTTGGTTGTATCTATATGTTCAATCACAACATCACCACTTTGAATATGATCCCTGATAAAATGATGCCTAATTTCAATATGCTTGGTTCTTGAATGCATGATGGGGTTCTTTGTTAGATTAATTGCACTAGTGTTATCACACTTTATTGGTACATGATCTAGATGAACACCATAGTCAATTAATTGTTGTTTCATCCATAGGATTTGAGCACAACAACTCCCAGCTGCAACATATTCTGCTTCAGCTGTGGATAAGGCCACACTAATTTACTTTTTACTGAACCAAGACACTAGGGAATTTCCTAATAAATGGTATGTTCCACTGGTGCTCTTCCTATCTAACTTGCATCCAGCAAAGTCAGAGTCGGAATATCCTATTAATGTGCAAGTGGATCCCTTGGGATACCACAGCCCCATTTCTTTTGTTCCTAAAAGATACTTCATGATTCTTTTAACTGTAGTAAGATGTGATTCTTTAGGATTAGCTTGATACCTTGCACACATACACACACTAAACATTATATCTGGCCTACTTGCAGTGAGATAAAGTAAGGATCCGATAATACCTCTATACTTGGATACATCTGTAGATTTACCATGTTCATCTTTGTCCAAGTAGCAGGCTGGACTCATTGGTGTTGCCATTTCCTTTGCACTTTCCATTCCAAACTTCTTTTGTAGTTCCTTGCAATACTTAGTTTGGCTTATGAAGGTTCCATCTTGGAATTGTTTAATTTGAAGTCCAAGAAAGAAGGTAAGCTCTCCCATCATGGACATTTCAAATTCATTTTGCATTAATTTACCAAATTCCTTGCAAAAAGACTCATTAGTAGCACCAAAAATAATGTCATCAACATATATTTTAACAAATAAGATATTGTGTGCTTTTGTTTTAGTAAAAAGTGTTTAATCAACTTTTCCTCTTTTAAAGCCTTTCTCTGGGATAAAATTTCTTAACCTCTCATACCAAGCTCTAGGAGCTTGCTTGAGTCCATAGAGAGCTTTAGTGAGTTTATAGACATGATTTGGGAACTCACTATCAACAAAGCCAGGGGGTTGGCTTACATATACTTCCTCTTGTATTATTCCATTTAAAAAGGTAGTTTTCACATCCATTTGGTACAGTTTAAAGTTCATTATACATGCATAGGCTAATAGCATTCTTATGGCTTCTAATCTAGCTACGGGAGCATATGTTTCATCATAATCAATTCCTTCTTCTTGATTATATCCCTTAGCTACTAGTCTAGCCTTGTTTCTTACTATTATTCCATTCTCATCCATTTTGTTTCTAAACACCCATTTAGTTCCAATTATTTGGTTACTTTTAGGTTTTGGAACTAAATCCCAAACTTTGTTCCTTAGAAATTGATTTAACTCCTCTTGAATTGCAATCATCCAATGTTCATCATTACACATTTTGGTTCTATTTGAGATACAAACGCCATGGTATTGCAAATATTCCTTAAAGAGTTTCTAGTGGTTACCCCTTTGGTGATCTCACCAATGATATTGTCTAGGGGATGATTCTTTGAAACTTGCCACTCATTAGGAAGATTTTCTTGTTGGATTTCTGCTTGAGGTTCTTTATTGCTCCCTTCATCTTCCTTTTCCTTATTGATGTCTTTTCCTTCATCAGATTTCACTTCATCTTCATGAGTTTTTGCATCATCAAAAATGTCCTTTCCCAACCTTTTGGGGTTAGACTCATCAAATGTTATGTGAACAGATTCTTCCATTGATAAAGTACTCTTATTAAACACTCTATATGCTTTGCTAGTTAATGAATAACCTAGTAAAATACCCTCATCAACTTTGGGGTCAAATTTCCCAAGATTATCCTTGCCATTATTTAGCACAAAACACTTACAACCAAAGACATGAAAATGAGAAATGTTAGGTTTTCTTCCCTTGTAAAGTTCATATGGAGTTTTCTTCAAAATTTGCCTTATTAGAACTCTATTTAAAACATAACATGCAGTACTCACAGCATCAGCCCAAAAATACTTTGGTAAATTAGAGTCACTTAACATGGTTCTAGCAATTTCTTCAAGTGACCTATTTTTCCTTTCAACTACTCCATTTTGTTGTGGAGTTCTAGGTGCAGAAAAATTGTGTTTTATACCATGTTCATCACAAAAGTTATCAAACTCCTCATTTTGGAATTCTTCTCCATGGTCACTCCTAATTGAAACAATTTTCACGTCTTTCTCATTTTGAACAACCTTAGCCATTTTCTTAAAAGCTTTAAAAGCTTCATTCTTTTGTGCTAAAAAATGGGTCCAAGTAAATCTAGAGAAGTCATCAACAATTACAAGAGCATAAAGATTTCCACCAAATCTTTTTGTCCTAGAAGGTCCAAAAAGGTCCCTGTGCAACAATTGTAAGGGTCTACTAGTTGAAACAATGTTTTTAGCCTTAAATGAGGTTTTCACTAGTTTACCCTTTTGGCATGCATCACATAAGCTCTCTTTAACAAACTTCTTATTTGGTAAACCAATTACAAGTTCTTTGGAAATCAATTTATTCAAGTGATCCATATGAATGTGAGCTATTCTCCTATGCCAAAGCCAATTTTCATCTTCTTTGGGAATTGGGAATTAAGCAACATGCATCATTGGAAGGTAAATTGTCTAAGTCTAGCATATAGATGTTATTGATTCTATTTCCAATCAATTTTATGTTATTATCATGAATAGATTCAATCATACACAAATTTGAGTTAAAGTTTACCTTGTAGCCTTTATCACATAATTGGCTTATACTTAGAAGATTGTGTTTGAGCCCTTCCACATAGAGAACATCCTTAATCTTGATTGTTGGACTTTTTCCTATTGTTCCAACACCAAGAATTCTTCCTTTGTTGTTGTATCCATAGGTGACATTTCCACCTTCTTTGGGAGTGAAGGATGTAAATTTTGTGATGTCTCCGGTCATGTGTTTGGAGCAGCCACTATCTAAAAACCAGCTTGAGCTTTTGGCCTTCAAACACACCTACAAAACAGATTTTTTTTATACTTTTCCCTTTAGGTACCCAAATCTGGTTGGGTCCTTTGGTGTTAGTAGCAACATAAGTTCCTTTTGGAACCCAAATTTGTTTAATGGCAACATGTATATTCTTTATAAGTCTACAAGTAGCAGCTGTATGACCTTTCTTTAAACAATAATAACATTTCACAAAAGGACTAGTTGAAGAACTTGGTGCAACAAAAAGCTTCTTGAAAGATTTTTCATATACCATAGGATTATATCCAATTCCAGCTTTGTCATACACACCCTTTTGTTGTCCTAATATGGCATTCAAGTTATCTCTACCCAAAGTAAACTTAGATAGAGTTGTATTCAGTTTTTCAACTTCCTTTTTCTAGTGTAGTGCATTTGGTTCAAATTGAACTAGATGCAAGTAATTGTGAATTTTTAGCTTCTAGTTCTTTAAGCTTTACTTGTAAAGATGCATAGTCACTACATTGTTTTGCAATGATCTTCCTAGAAGATATGAGTTGTTTACCAATTTTAACATATTCTTCATGCAATTCATCAAAAACATCTTGTAACTCATCATAGGTAGGAGAAGAATCATTTACCTCGGTTTCACTATCACTTTGTTGATTTGCCATGAGACATAGGTTGGCTTCTTCATTTTCAGATTCACTACTAGTGGGATCCATATCATTTTCTTCCCAAGCTATGTATGCTCTTATAGGATTTTTTCTCTTTGTTTTCATTCTTTTCATACTTTTCTTTCTTTTGTAGATTTGGACATTCATTTTTGTAGTGTCCAAGCTTTCCACATTCCAAGCATTTGATTGTTGAGGAAGAGCTTTCACCTTTGTTTGTGTTCTTTTTGGTAGGAAAACTGAATTGCTTCTTGTTTCTATTCTTTTTTATGAATCTTCTAAATTTCCTCACAAGCAATCCCATGTCTTCTTCTTCAGATTCTTCACTTTCATCAAGGTGTTCATCTTCATCACTTTCTATTGATTCTTTGGAGATATGAGCCTTGAGTGAGAGTCCTTTCTTCTTTTTCTCCTTATCTTCATGACTTTTCAATCTATTGAGTTCCAATTCGTGTTCTTTCAACTTGCCAAATAAAGTAGCAATCTGCATGGTGTCTAGATCCTTTGCTTCAGTAATTTTTTGCTGCCATTCACGACTCAAACATCTCATTATCTTGTTAATCTTTTTCTCATCTGTGATTGTATGTCTGAGTCCTTCTAGCTGGTTCACAATGCGTGTAAACCTCTTTTGCAGTTCATCTATCTCCTCACCATTCTTCATATGAAAGAGTTCATGTTCATTGACTAGGGCATTCATTCTTGCTCTTTTCACATCGTTGGTTCCTTCATGAGTGAGTTGAAGAGTATCCCACATTTGATTTGCCGTTTTGCAGTTGGAGACCCTGAAAAACTCATCATAATTCAAAGCAGTTGTTATAATATTTTTTGCCTTAGCATTATAACCAACTCTTCTTTTATCATCATCATTCCAATCATCTCTTGGTTTTGTTTGTTTATTTCCCTTAGCATCAAGAATAAATGGAACATAGGGACCATTTTCAACAGCATCTAATACATCTAAACCTGCAGCCTCAAGAAAGATAACCATTCTCTCTTTCCAATACATGTATTGGGAGCCATTAAAGGCAGGGGGTCTAGTGAGTGAAGCCCCATCACCCAGGATATCATTAGTAGCCATCTCTTGAAGCTATTAAGCTTTGTAACAAGAGTTTTAGCTTTGATACCACTTGTTGGTAATGTCTACAATCTCGAGAGGGGGGGGGTGAATTGAGATATTGAAAACTTTTTCAACAATTTAAAGCAAAAATAGAGTTTTCTTAAAGAAAATTGGTTTTCACTCAATTTTAATTCCCAAGAATCAGGTTATGTAACAAGTAATGATGTTAAGAAGAATTATAAGAAGTAACAACAAGTTTAACACAGATTGCAGATCAAAGATTCAAGTTAACAAGCATTCTTAAAACTCATTCACAGAAAGAATTGAGTAGAAGAAAGACTCTAAAAGTCTGATTATACAAATTGAAGTTCTAAGAAATATCACACTTTTCTCTCAAAGATGAAGCACTTTTGGAAGCTTTTGAATCTTTTGTATTTTCACTTTCAGAATGTGTAAGGTAATGAAAAGTGTTCCTTTGATCCCTCTATATAGAAAACAAGTTATGGTCGTTGGGATCAATGAAGACAGATTTGGATCTGATTTAACAAAATCTGTTTTCTTGATTCTCGTTCTTGAAATAAGATTTTGATTGTTCTTGTAGAATTCGCGTCCATCTTGAAAAATAACCGTTTCCATCTAGCCATTAAGATTTACATTCGGATGGGCTAGTAGACGAGCTCCATTTAGTACTTTAGTGGATGGAGCTTCATATGCCACTTTGGTAGACGAGCGCTTCTTGTTACTTCAGTAGACGAGCTCTTCTTGTTACTTCAGTAGACGAGCTCTTCTTGTTACTTCAGTAGACGAGCTCCATTTGCCACATCAGCAAACGAGTGCTTCTTGTTACTTTAGTAGACGTGAGCTTCTGTCACTTTAGTGGACGTGAGCTTCTGTCACTTTAGTGGACGTGAGCTTCTTAGTAGTTCATTGGACGTCGGCTTTTAAGTAGTTCATTGGACGAGCGCTTATTTCACTTCATTGGACGTCAATTTTTTTTTTTACTTTATTGCAGTGTTGGACGAGCGCTTATATTATTCCACTGTTAAGCTCTTGTCTTGATGATTCCTTGATCTTCTTAAATTTAAGTGCTTCACCTAAGAAATCAAATGTGCTATTTTTACAATAGCATCTAAAGTATGAGATCTTCATTGCTTGATGCTTTAGTCCTTGTCCATTGCTTTGTGTCCTTGATCTTCCATCCTTTAATCCTTGATTTTCCTTTTTCATGAGTGATCTTGCATACAACTTAACACATAATAAGTATATGGTCAAAATCAAAAATCTTATGCAAAATACACTTTGTTTGTCATACATCAAAATATGAATGAGGGCTTAGTCTTACAAGCCTTAACTTGAAAAACAATGTTTCCATCCAAACCATAGTGGATAGGAGAGAATTGAATTATTGTGAGTGGGTTTGACATAAGTGTGGGGGAGAATATTGTGCTTATATGTTGGTGAAAGGAAGGAATGGTTACAAAAAAAAGAGTTTATTCACAAAATAAATAAAAAGAAAAAGAAAAAATAAGACAAAAAATAAATGCAAAAAAAATATGAAAAATGGTATGAAATACTTGAGAAAAATAAAGTGGTGTTTTGAAAGAAAAGAAGGTGAAGGAAGTCAAAAAGAAGGAGGTGGGAAAAGGGTTGTATGCAAAGCATGGTTCTTTAAAAGTAATTGTTGCTCTCCTATTTTCTTTTCTTTCTTTCTTTTTGTTTTGAAAATAGAGAACAAGTATCACATTTTGAGGCTTTTGTCCTAAACATGTTCTCTCTCTCTCTTTTTTTACAATACATCACTTTACTGTATAGTACCCGCAAACTTAGAATGGTGCTTGTCCTCAAGCTACCCCCAAACTTATGTTACAAGCATATTGTCAAGAAAAGCATCCCTAAACTCCACCTAGATAGGACAATTATTGTTTTTCCAGTTATAGGGCTTGTAATGTGGCTAGTAACAGAATAAGGGGCTCAAGCTCAAAGGGCTCACACATAAAGTTAAAATCAAAGGGTAGGCTATTTAGGCTAAGACTAGGATTAAGAAAAATCAAACATGCCTCAAGCAAAAGTGTGTATAGCAGTGACATGTAAAAGCAAGCAAGAATCAAGTCAAACTTTACCGAGAAGGCATATGAATGGAACTCATAATCAAATAAAACTATTGAGGCTCAAAATCTCACAGGTTATATCAAAATGTTGTAGCATATGTTTAAGCCTCAAAACAATTTCAGTCAATCCAAACAGCTAAAAAGATCAACAGTCATGTCAAAGGTTTAGAAATTAAGGTTGTGGTCCAAACAACTTGATTTATTGTTCAAAAAATTCCCATGAATAGGGTCATTTGTTAATCATCTGTGGTCCAACCAGAGACAAACATACTAAAACAGCAAACAGATAACCACTACCAAACAGAAAATAAACTACAGTACTACTAGAAGGGTGCAACATAAAACATAATAGAAACTTCCAAAACAGCAAATGGTAAAAAGAGAAAACATCCCTTGTTCTGATGTTACTGCATGTTGCAGCATCTGGGTGCAGAAATTCTTCACAGCTGGGCCAGACATAAGTAGCTCCTCCTTTGAGTAGATTGAGCCATTTGCCTAAGTGTTTTCTTTCCCGAGTTTTTGACTTCTTTTGTAATGGCCACCTCATATGTTTGAGTTGCCTCTTCAATCTTTGGGGGAAAGGTGGGGAAGGTCAATTTGGGCAAAGACTTTTCTGCATAATTTCTCTGTTGAGTTTCCTTTGCTGCAGCATGTTCAGAAGATTCTGTAATAACTGGATCAATCTTTTTAAACTCGAATTCTGCATTCTGCATATTGCTCTTAGTCTTAACAGATTTTGTGCATCCATTCTGCCCTACTGAAGTGAGGACTTCATTCCCATTTCTAAGGATTATTGCCTTGCAGTGCTCCATTTCATTAGGCTTAGATGTCTTTGTGGTGTTGAGCAGTGTGCCAGTCTGTCTTGAGCTCAGTGTTGTAGTAAACTGTTCAATATAATTTTCTAGACTCTGAACCTGAGCTTTCATTTCTATCATGAAGGCTTTAAGTACAGCTTCAAGTGATGGTTCTTGGTTTGTTGGCTGACTTTGCTAAGTTCCATGGCCATAATATTGAACTTGCTGACCTTGAGGTGGAAATATTGGATTAGATGTATTAGAATACGGATTGTTGCTCCAGGTGTTATTCCCCACATAGTTCACAGAAACTGGGTTGCTCGGGTAATCTTCAAACAAATGTCCTCCCTCACAGTAGACACATGATACAGTATCAGTTTGGAAATATTGTTGCTCACTTCCCATGGGTTCATTCAATGTAGCTTGATTTACAGAGATGCTCTGGTTAGCCATGGTTAAAATTTTCACCATGTTTGTCAATGAGGCCAAGCGCGAGCAGAAATAGCATAAATTGCAGTCCCTTCGTGAACTTTTGTTGCAGCGCTTGATTTGCTGGAGCATAGCCTAGCATTGGGCCATTGATGACTATTTGTGGGAATGCTTTCAATCAGGGCATATGCTTCATTATAAAACTTGGTCAGCAATGTGCCAACTACTGAAGCATCTAACATCATTCTTGTATCAAGCAACAATCCATCATAGAAATGCTCCATTTCAATGCTGATAGAAAGTCCATGATGAGGGCATCTCCTTAATAGCTCCTTAAACCTTTCCCAAGCCTCAAACAATGGTTCATCATCCAGTTTCTTGAATGAGGTTATGTCATTCCTCATCCTAGCATTTTTAGTAGCGGGAAAGTATCTAATGAGGATCTTTTCAGCTAAGTTGTTCCACGTATCCACTGAGTTGGGCTCCAAACAATATAACCAAGTTTTAACCTTCCCACTCAGAGAATATGGAAACAATTGCAACCTGAAGGCATCATCAGTAACGTCTGGGTATTTAAAATTACTAGCCACATCCAGAAATTGTTTCATATGTAAGTGAGGATCTTCATTGGCAGCTCCATCGAATTGCCCCATTGCTTGCAACATCTGAAACATCACAGGATTGAACTCAAAGTGAGGGGCTGTCATCTCAGTTCTCACAATCCCTGTGTTCAGAATTGCTGGATCATAGAGTGCATATCCTCAGATAGCACTATTCCTATCATTGGCCAATGCCATGCTGTCAGGTTACTTTGTTGCAGCTATTTCAACCAGAACAAGTACTTGTTGCTACAGCCACCAATCACTGCAAAAATCAGTTGTCCTAACTAAAAGACCTACTAATCTGAAAATTGGAATTTAAACACCATTACTAATCCCCGACAACGGAGTACCAAAAACTTGTTGCGTTAAAAAGTACAATGTGCAAGTATACACAATCGTAACAAGTAATAAAGAGTAAGTAAGAGATCGTTCTCACGAGGATTAGAATGCTGTAGAAATTACCAAAATTCAGATTAATTGTTCTTAAGATTAAAAGGGTAACCAAATAGTGTGTGAAAGTGTGATTTTCAAATATTAAAAAGGACAATATTTAAAGACAACTACTGGTATGATAATTGATAAGCTTCTAGATTATGTGATTTTTGTGTACTTATTAAATGGATTTTTGCCCCCAATTGTGTCGATTGATTGAGTTTTGTCCCTAAGTTTAGCTAATTTAGTTTTTAATAATATTTTTGAATATTTTAGTTTAATTTCATGTTTTTAGAGTTAATCTAATAGTATTTTTACTTGTTTACATTTGTAGGAAATAATAAAGATGAGATGGAAAATTGAAGAGATTGATAGATTTGGCTTCTAACG
Organism: Sophora flavescens; assembly: GCA_030762895.1. NCBI lineage: Eukaryota > Viridiplantae > Streptophyta > Magnoliopsida > Fabales > Fabaceae > Sophora > Sophora flavescens. Next base: position 167,008,189 of record CM061064.1, on the reverse strand, counting down.
AAAATTGCAAAAAGAAGATAGAAAAGCGGCAGCAGCATGAGAATTGGGCAAATTGATATTGTGATTTCGAGCAAGTGTGGCTCCAAGTCATTAAATTGACGATAATTGATATGAAGAATTACAATTGCCATTAATTGATGTGGGCCATGATCACAAATTTAGGAGATTTAGTTTTCATCCAAATTAAATCAAATCATGAATTACAATTTGCAATAAGTGCAGCAACGTGATACAAGAATTGCCAGGGGTCCACGCAAATTGAAGATTTGGAGGCTTGCATCTATATATAGCCACAGCGTCAGGAGGAAAAGAGAACGAGGGGCAGACACAGTAGCCGCACAGGAAAAAAAATATAAAGAGAACTATACAGTTTTGAGGGGGAGAAAAGGGAGCAATCAAGAGAGTTAAAGCTGACGAATAGAGACTCATGATGACTACCTTACCTTCATCTTCTTCCGGAGTTTGTTCTGTTACTATTATGTCTTACTAATTTTCTTTTGTTAGAGGTAGATGGAACTGCCTAGATAACTTGTTTTGATTCTGGATAATTACTTGTTCTGGTTTGTTTAATTTCAAGAGTTTATTCATTGTTTGGATGTTTATCTATTGTATGAATTTGCAATTGGGAAATTCGAGTTCATAATCGTTGTTTGTGAATAAACGATTTGCGCGTGTTACTTAGGAATAAGAACACAACCAAATTAATATTTTTGAGTGGAAATCTTTCTTAATGCTTCTGCTATTTATCTAATACTCAAGGAATTGAATTAGTAACTTAGACAGAAAGGTTTATTCACCTAAGGAATTAGGGGATAAATTACAAAACTCAGTTTCTTGAAATTGGATAAAATGTTCAAGTTAATTTCCAGGATTGAATAGGTAGAACAGGCAGGGAAATCGATCCTCTAACAATTTCTTCTTTGATTATTAAAAACCAATTTTCTGTGTTTTATTTTCTCACTTGAAAAATACCAAAAATATTTTATGTTCTTTGTTAAATTTATGTTCTTACTTATTGGTGAAAACCAATTTCAAACCATTCGGTCGCTCAAACGAAATTGAGTTGGCACGTTGGTAGTTAACTGTTCAATCCCTGAGGACGATATTTTTATTACTACAGTTAGCGATTTGGTGCACTTGCCAATTTTGCTCAACAAGTTTTTGGGGGATCATTAGGAGATGTGTCCCTGATGATGAATTTGAAAAAAATTTGTGGCACTGTCATGGGTCTAAATATGGTGGGCATTATAGTGGCAAAAGAAATGTCGCTAAGGTCTTGCAATGTGGCTTTTATTGGCCTACTTTGTTTAAAGATGCCCTAAATTTTGTTGAAAAATGTGATAGATGTCAAAGGGTAGGGAACATTTCTAAGAGGAATGAAATGCCTCTAAAATCCATCTTGGAGGCTGAAATTTTTTATGTTTGGGGGATTGACTTTATGGGAGCATTCCCATGGTCTTTCTCAAATAAATATATTTTGGTTGCTATAGACTATGTCTCCAAGTGGGTAGAGGCTGTGGCATAACCACCAATGATGCCAAGGTTGTGGTTTCTTTCCTTAAGAAACACATTTTTACAAGGTTTGGGGTGCCTAGAGCTGTGATAAGTGATGGGGGGTCACACTTTTGTAATAAACAATTTGAATCATCACTGAATAAATATGGTGTGAAACATAGGATAGCTACCCCCTACCATCCACAAACTAGTGGACAGGTTGAAATTTCAAATAGAGAGCTGAAGAGGATCCTAGAAAAAGTGGTAGGTTCCTCAAGAAAAGATTGGGCTAGAAAATTGGATGGTGTGCTTTGGGCATATAGGACAGCTTTCAAAAATCCAATTGGAATGTCCCCATATCAGTTAGTGTATGGCAAATCATGCCATCTTCCAGTTGAGTTGGAATATAAAGCTTATTGGGCAGTGAAGCTGCTTAATTTTAACTTGAAAGCTGTGGGTGAGAAAAGGTTGTTGCAGTTAGATGAGCTGGAAGAGTTTAGGTTGCAAGCCTATGAGAGTTCTAAAATTTATAAAGAAAGAACCAAGAGATGGCATGATAAAAAAATATAATTGAGAAAGAATTTGAACCAGGACAACAAGTGTTATTGTATAATTCTAGACTAAGACTTTTCCCTGGAAATTTAAAGTCTAGATGGTCAGGTCCTTTTGTTGTTAAGGAAGTGAGTCCCTATGGTGCAATTGAGATTGCAGAGCCAAATTCTGGAAGAAGTTTTACGGTAAATGGCCAAAGTTTGAAATTGTACTTTGGGGGTGATTTGAACTGGAACAGGGTTAACATTACCCTTCACTCACCTTCTAAGGAGGGTGAACAATCTCACTAAGTCCTATAACATGAATTTTTCTTGGGAAACATCCCAAGTGGTAGTTTAGTTTTTCCTTTCATTGTTAATTTTTTATTTTAGTTTTCTTTTTAGTTTTGTTAAAAATGGGGTTGTGAACAAAGATGGTAAAACAGCTACTGGTATGATCCCTTGTAGTTTTAGTTTAGCTTCAGTTATGCTTCGCCATGTTGCAGCATTTAGCTTCAGGAAATTAAAGTTGTGTTTTCCAACTCTTGAAAGATAAGGTTCATTAAATGCCTTCTATTCTTAGATTCATATTAATTACACCCTCTTATTGATAAGCACATTCCAGCTAGCTTAAGGACTTGAATGATTATTCCTAATCCATTCAACATCTACTAATTTTCCAATTAGAGGCTTAACCCTTATCTCATAACCAAATCCACTTAACATCACTTTTCCAAGTTCCGCAAGCTAAAGTTCTATTTAAGATGGTCATGCTTAAATAGAACAACATATAAACACAGATTAAGAGAAAATGTTGTAGCAAAGCATCACATAACAACAACTAACATTCATTACAAGTTCAACATACCAGTACGCTGCAACAAACTAGCTCATACTTTGCTTACAAGTTCTGGAAATAAAATATAAAATGGGAGAAGAAGCAATGGGAGCACGAAAATGGAACCATGGAGAGGAGGAATAAGACCCTCCAGCTGTTGTCTTACGCCCCTCAACTAATGTCCAATCTGATATGAGGCAGCCCCCTTTTAAAAGTAAGGAATATTCCATTTTTTAGGGTTTTACATAGGCACTTTTCTCTTTCCTGCTTTTGGGCCAACCAAAATAATATTAAAATAAGTGTATTGGCCCAATTCATTAACTGCACCAGGACAAACCCAATGCATGTGACTGGGCCACGTCGTCAGCTTTTGAGACAGTCTGGCAGGAGAGAGAAAGTGGTCCCGTATTTATCCTATTATGATAAGCAGTTCGCGTCCATATGCTGCACCATTACTAGAGCATTTTCCAGTAGCTTGTTAGGACCATTCTCAACAGCATCTAATACATCAAGACCACATGCCTCAAGGAATATTAACATCCATTCTTTCTAATACATATAGGCAATGCCGTTGAATGCAGGAGGTCTTTCTAGAGAAGCCCCTTCTCCCAAGATGTCATTTGAAGCCATCCTCTTAAGTTGTTAAGCTTTACACAATAGTGAAAGCTCTGATGCCACTTGTTGGTTGTGGCTTCTATACACTCAAGAAGGGAGGTTGAATTGAGCATGAGTGATTTTTGAAAACTTTTCCCCTTTATGCAAAAACTGAAACTTTTCTAAACTTCTTGAAAAGGTTTTGTCAACCAACTAACCAAAACAAGTTTTTGATTAATGAATTGATTAAAGATTTTATTCTTTTAATCAGAAAGAGAGATGAAAAGATTGATTTCAGATAATCATCATTCACAAAATTTAATCCTTAACTATTACCTAAACATATATTCATCAAATGAAAGAAATTAAGAGAGTTAAGGGATAGAGAGAAATGCAAACCGAGATTTTATCCTGGTTCACCTACCTCCTCTGGTAACCTACATCCAGTCCCCACTTCACAGTGAGTTACGTAAATTAAAATCAAAACAATTACAGGATTCTTTACAAGNTTCAACTCANNGGTTCCTTCTACCCAATTGAAAGCTTTTCAGCCAAAGCAATCTTGTAATTCCCAAGAGTCCCTTCTACTCTTGTCAAACCACTAAGAGTCCCTTCTACTCTTGATCTACACAGAGAGAACACTATCTCTCTAATCTTCCTTTTGCAGTAAGAAAGGTTTTTTATTCTGATTCTAAGAAATCAAGTATTACAAATTGAAGCTCTAGCAGAAATATTTCAAGTATTCTAAATGAAAAGCTCTCTCAAGGAATTTTGTGTTTAATCTCAGTATTGAATGAATTGTTATTTACAAAGTGTTTGCCCATGCCTTTATATAGTATTATATCAAAATAAATCCGTTGGGAACACTTCAAAAGTTAGTCAAGATCAAAACAAACTTTCATTGAAAATTTCAGCTATCAGTCTATCGATTGGGTAATCGATGTATTAATCAAAGATTCAATTTTTATAACTGAATACATTGATTGTCAAATCGATTGTGTTCTTGGAAATTCCTGATTTTGACTGATACATAGATGTATACATTGACTGTGTTCTTGAAAATCATAAGCATTCTCAGCCCAGAAGTCTTTACATTGATTGGTCAATCTATTGCATAATTGGTTTCAAACGTCTTTGACTATGTTTAGGCTTATTTATCGATGTACTAATCGATTGTTCTATTATTTTCAAAAAACTTAACTTCTGTTCTGTGTATACATCGATGTACCAATTGATTGGATGCATATTACAAAAAATGTTGGCTTCAATTTTGCCTTATGCATCGATTGTGGAATCGATTGTAAGCTTCTTTCAAAAAGTGTTAGCTTCTGTTTCACCTTATACATCGATTGTGCAATCGATGTACTGAAGCTTGTTTTTCATTTTTATCAAGTCAGTCAAAATCAATCGATGTATACATTGATGTATACTATTTATACATTGATGTACACATAGGTTTTCATTAAAAGATAATTATTAACTGAAAGTACATCGATGTACACATAGATGTATAGAACTTTCAATTAATTATTTTTCATTCTAAGTTCATTTTACTTTATGAAAACCTTTTTAATTTGTTTTTGAGAGAGCTATTTTGACAAAGAAAAACTTAAAAATTTCATTATATGAAAATCTAATATTGTTTGAGATCATTTGTGATTCATCTTTGTAATTCTTCATTTCAAACATTCCTTCATGATCCTTCTTTTTCTCCTTTGATCCTTTGCATCATTTTCCTTGCACTGATGATACCTTATACAAGCATTTAAACTTGGCAATAAATTAGTGAATCAAAGTGTAATTCAAGTTAGTTTGGTCATTAATCAAAACACAATAGGGTCATTTTTCCACAGGAATTGCATCCACCCACTTTGACACATAATCCACAGCTTCCAATATGTATTGGTAAGAAAAAGAAAGTGGAAATGGTCCCATGAAGTCTATCCCCCAAACGTCAAAGAGCTCTACCTCAAGTACACATTGGAGAGGAAATCCATGCCGCCTTGAGATGTTTCCAACCTGTTGGGAATGATCACAATTTTCCACAAAAGTGTGTGCATCTTTGAAGAGAATAGGCCAATAAAACCCGCTTTGGAGGACTTTTTCCACGATCTTCTTTCCTCCAAAATGCCCACCGTAGTCCGAGCTACGGCAATGCCACAACACGTTTCCGATTTGCTCATGAGGAATGCATCTCCTCAATATCCCATCCGAACATTGCTTGAAAATATAAGGATCCTCCCAAACGTAGTACTTTGCATCCGAGAAGAACTTTTTCTTTTATTGCATAGTCCAACCTTGCAGAACCACTTTGGAAGACTTGAAGTTGGCCGTATCTGCGAACCAAGGAGAAACTTTTTCAAAAATTGCAAACAATCTCTCATCAGGAAATTCTTCCTTTATGTCTAACAATTTCTCCTCGGTGTCGGGATTAACCAACCTCGACAAGTGGTTCGCCACTCCATTTTTCGACCCTTTCCAGTCCCTAATCTCGAGATCGAACTCCTGCAAAAAAAAGTATCCACCGAATTTTTCTAGGTTGGCCTCTTGTTTTGTCATCAAGTTTTGATGGCCGCATGATCAGTGAAAACAACAATTTTAGACCCTACAACATAAGATCTAAATTTATATAAAGCAAAACCATTGCAAGGAGTTCTTTCTCATTTGTGGAATAGTTAGCTTGTGCTTCATTTAAAACTTTGCTTGCATAGTAAATTACCTGAGCTAACTTTTCCACCCTTTGACCCAAAACCGCCTCCACTTCATAATCATTTGCATCACACATGATTTCAAAGGGTAATTCCCAAATAGGTGTAGTAATTATGGGTGCGGTAACAAGCATATGTTTCAAAGTATTGAAAGAATTTAAACAAGAAACATTAAAATCAAAGGATACATCCTTCACAAGAAGGTCACATAGCGGTTTCACTATCTTGGAGAAATCTCGGATGAATCGTCGGTAGAAGCCGGCATGTCCTAGGAAACTCCTCACCCCCTTCACATTGGTTGGTGGGGGAATTTTTTTCAATCAACTCAATCTTGGATATATCAACCTCAATTCCTTTTGGGAGATTTTGTGCCCCAAAACTACACATTCCCTTACAATGAAATGACATTTTTCCTAATTGAGCAAAAGGTTGGTTTCTTGGTACCTCTTGAGCACACAAGCCAAGTTCCTCAAGCAATTGTCAAATGAAGTCCCAAAGACCAAGAAGTTGTCCATGAATACCTCAATGAATTTCTCCACCATGTTCGAGAAAATAGAGAGCATGCATCTTTGGAAAGTAATGGGAGCATTGCACAATCCAAAAGGCATCCTCCTATAAGCAAAGACTCCATAGGGACAAGTGAAGGTTGTCTTCTCTTGGTCTTGTGGATCTACTACAATTTGGTTGTAACCAGAGTACCCATCCAAAAAGCCATAGTATTCATACCCGGTCAACCTCTCAAGCATTTGATCAATGAAAGGAAGAGGGAAGTGATCCTTCCTTGTTGCATCATTTAGCTTCCTATAATCCACACAAACTCTCCACCCCGTGACGGTCCTTGTTGGAATCATTTCATTATTCTCATTGACCACCACGGTTGGGCCACCTTTCTTTAGGACCACATGAATTGGACAAACCCAATTACTATCTGAGATCGGATAGATGATTTCGGTATCCAAAATCTTAATCACCTCTTTACGCACCGCTTCCTTCATGATGGGATTTAACCGTCTTTGTGATTGAACCACCGGTTTATAATCATCCTCCATCAAGATAATTGTGCATGCATAAAGAGTGACTTATACCTTTCAAATTTGAAATCTTCCACCTAATGGTGGATTTGTGTTCCCTCAGAACTCTCAAGAGCTTTTCTTCCTCATCCTTTTGTAAGGCATTGCTAATGATGGCCGGGTGATGTCCCTCCTCACTCAAAAATGCATAGCTCAAGTGAGTTAGGAGTTGTTTCAACTCCAGTGTCTTGTTGTCTTCTTTCACTCCTTCCTTGTCAAGCTTTTCTTTTTGGCATTCTTCCTTTGGGATACCTGGCAAGGCTTCCATATTGTTCAAGCACTCTAGATAATCCTCATCTCCCAAAATGTCCCCTTCTTCATCTTCATCATGGGATTTTACCAACACTTGTGCAAGTGTAGAACCATGGGCTTATTGTGTGGCTAAGGATTTTACAATTGGCTCCACCACATCAACATTATAGGCACATGATCTCTCAACTGGATGCTTCATTACTTCAAAGACATTGAAGACAACATTCTCATCTTGCACCCTAAGTGTGAGCTTTCCTTGTTGCACATCTATCAAAGCACGCCGATGGCCAATAAAGGCCTGCCCAATATGATAAGGATCTCGGCATCTTCACCCATTCCTAGCACCATAAAATATGCCAGAAATATGAACTTGTCCACTTTCACCAACGTAGGGGTACTTGATTGAACGATCTGCAAGTTGGAGTGACAACATAAGCTTTTTGGCTTCTTGTATACCAAGTCTCCTCATCATAGATAGGGGCATCAAGTTGATGCTTGCCCCTAGATCACATAGTACCTTCCCAATAGTCATCTCTCCAATGGTGCATGGTATACTAAAAGAAACCGGATCCTTCAACTTAGGATGTAGCTTCCTTTGAATGATTGCACTGCACTCCTCGGTCAAAGCAATTGTTTCCTCATCCACTGTGTTCCGCTTCATGGAGAAAAGCTCCTTCATGAACCGAGCATAAGATGGAATTTGTTCCAAGGCTTCCGTAAATGGAATGTTGATTTGAAGCTTAAGGAAAACATCAAGGAACTTGTTGAATTGCTTGTCTTGCAAAGGCTTCTTCAACCTCTCGGGATATGGTACCTTCATGTAAGGAGGGAGATCCTTGGGCTCAACCCACTTCTTCCTACGAAATTCTTCATCCACTAATCTTAATTTCCCCTTGCTCGGGCACTTTATCACTAGCTACCTCATCTTCCTTGGCTTGCTTTGTTTCAACTTGTGGTTGCTTTGGTATTTCAACTTCACGAAAACTAGTTGCACCCCTATTTGACTCCAACACCTTACCGCTTCGAGTTGACACGACATTGCATTGGCTCTCGGGGTTGTTCTCGGTATTACCTGGGAAGGAGCCTGGAAGACGCTCATTCAGTTGCTTTGCAAGTTATGCTACCCAAGTCTCAAGATTCTGAATCGCTGCCCATGTATGAGTTGCTAACTTGTCAATGGTTGTGTCTGTACTCACTTTCATCAACTTCTCAATGGCCGCACTAGTCTTTTCAAGAGCCAATTCCCAAGGTTGCTTCCCACCATCTATGATCTATAATCGATTAGGCCTAGGGGGGCTTGCTGAGTATTGTGCTGTTGAATTCCATAGTTCTGCCTTTGGTTATGTTGTTGTTGCCCGGTCAACCCACCACTAATGTTACTCCAAGTGAAACCCGGATGGTCTCTCCTAATGTTCCAACCTGGACTCTGATGGTAGTTCTTCTGTCTATTCCTCTAATAGTTGTTCTGTGGTATTGTGTCATAGAAGTTGTGACACGAGTCCACATGCTCTTGATAAAAAATTACTGGGACAACTCTCACTATCATGATCACCATTCCAAAAATATCAACCTGGAGGCAAACCCTCCCGCACTACATTCACCTTCATCTTGCTAGTAAGTGCTTCATTCTGCTTCTTCAAGAGTGTGTTTTGTTCAAGAATGGCTTCTATGGATGTTGCACTGAGTCCAGAAGCATTAGAAGAGGTTCCCATACTATGGTTATAATCATTCCACGACATCTTTTCCAACAAAGCCCATGCATCCTCCGCTGACTTACAAGAGAAAGAATCGCCAGCTGCGACATCACAGTTCATATGGTAGCGACCCCTCAACACGTTAAATAAATGTTGCACCTTTGTTACCAGGTCAAAGTAGGAAGAAGGACATCTCCCCAAAAACACATTGTACCTCTCCCAAGCTTCATTGTAAGACTCATCTTCATGTTGCTTGAAGGAAGTAACTGTTATCTTCAATTGTGCCGCTTTCTGAGGAGGAAAGAATCTTGTGAGGAATTTCTGAGCCATATCCCCGCACACGATCCAAATTCAAATCTAGGCAATCGCGTGCTCTATCCCGAAGTGATAAAGGGAATAGTCACAAACGAAAGGCATTATCTGAAACTCCGGGAGTCTTCAACATGTCACATATCTCCAAGAAGTGAGCGATATGCCTATGAGGATCTTCATGTACACTCCCATCAAACTGATTTGTTGCACCTGGTTAAGAAACGATGACTTGATCTCAAAAGAATTGGTCGTGATGGTCGGCCTGACAACTGTTGAAGCACAATCATCCAAGTTAGGAAAATTGTACTCATAAAGAGCCTTGTAAGCCAGAGGATTTTCTTCCGCCATCCCTTCAAGATTGATGGGTTGGATTGCTTCAAGTCTCCTTTTCTCTCTCAGTTATTTCCTCAACCTCTTCTCTGTCCTAACAATCTCTGGGTCGTATAGCAAGTCTTCCGGTGGAATTGTACCTCGCAACAACAAAAACAAGGCAAGACCAAGTGGGATCAAAGAAGTTTAAAGAGATAAAAATTGCAGAAAATAAAAATTACTAAATAAAAAAGAATTGACTTTCCTTAAATTTAGGAAATTTGGTTATGCCAATCCTCGGTAACGGCGCCAAAAACTTGATGCGACTCCGGCAAGTGTACCGGGTCGATGCAAGTAATAAAAACATGGTAAGTAATACCGAGGTCGAACATAAGGATTGGGAGACCAATTATACCAAAATTCACAGTAAATTCAAATAGTTTGACCAAGTCAACAAAAGTTTGTTGTGAGCAGAGAGAAAAGATCAAGCAACAAGAATTAACAAATAACAAAGTAAAGATGCAAACAGATAAACATTAGATTAAATTGATGGCTAAGGCTTCTAAGGTCACGAATCCACCTATCAAATCATGCAAGCTACCCAAGTGATTATCTTCTATTCCCTATGTTCAATTTCTTTGCCAACCAGGACCCCCAATTTCTCCTAAAGTCACTTCCGATGTTCTAAAGGACGTATCTAAACTGTAAATTAATCGCCTCCCAGTCTCATAACCTATAGTTTGATTCTATTAAGTTCTTGTTCCCTATGTGGTTGCACCAATCTCCTACCCTATCCCTAGCAATGCTCAATTGGTGTTCCTAACCCAAGTCCTAAGCGCGAATCTCCTCCCGGTCTCAACGCACTAGACAGGTTAACCAAGGACCATTTTATTAACACAATAAATGTAGAATTAAGAAACAATAATTGAGATAAGGGAAAGAAAACATCACATTGGAATAAACTATTCCATCAAATTTAGCTTCATCTTTCCCCTAGAATAGATGATTAGTTCCTCATGGAGACAAAATCAACAAAAGAATTACAATAAATCATTCTAAATACAAGAAGAATTCTGTAAAACCTAGCGAGACGCAGCTCCAAAGAAACTAGGATTAGAACCAATATCAAAAACTCTCGAATCTGCCCTAAAACAAGCTATATATAGTGGGTTGGACTGCGCGCGCTCGCAGGGCGAGCAAGGATTCGTGAGGCGAATCCTAAGTTTTGGCTCCAGTTCAATTTTGAATGCTCGCGAGGCAAGCATCTACTTGCGAGGTGAGACTGAAAGATGCTCAGTTTTCCCTCTTCTGGTTCGCGAGGCAAGTCTTGCCTTCGCGTCATGAGGCTGAAAGGGTATCTGTTCATGTTCAGTCTGGTCCTCTGGTCGTGAGGCGATCCCTTATTCGCGAGGCGAATTAGCCAGAATTTCCTTTTTGCTTGTTTTCTTCAATTTCCTAGTTTCCTTAAGCTTCACTTTTAACCTAAAAAATAAAAGAAGAATTAAAAAACTTTATTGACTCAAAGTTTACAAAAAATTCTTAAAAATCATCTACGAGACTCAAAATGTTGGTTATGGACAAATGAAGCTAAATTTGGGTGATTAGCGAGGTTAAATCGCTCAATTGGCATAAAAACCTTAGCCTTTCTAGCTGTAAAACTAGATAAACTGGAGGCTTATCAGTGCCCATTTGAAACGAGTGGCACTGGCGACCCAGAAGAGAAGGGGACCCTATGTGCAGATAAAGACACAAAAGGGATCTGTGACATCTTGAACGGAGTCAGAAGACAAAAATTATAGAAAAGCCATAACTGAAGTGTCTTCTTTATCACTTCAACCTTCATTCTGTTTTCTCCCTTGCCATTAACATGTTGTTGAGAAGAATAGCCAATAATATTGTATTCAATTTTTTATTGTCACTGTAAAGTGTGAACTCAAAAGATGTAAATTTGAAGTGAAATAAAATAGAAATCAAATATTCTTTGAAGGCATTTGTTCTCATCAAGTGCAATCCTTATCTGTTTATTTACTTTTGATTTTTGATTTATGCTTTTGGTTTTAATAAGAAGTTTTGTGATTGGATTAAACTTATTCTAAACTCTACAAAGCTGTCTTTCTTGGTGAATGGTAAGTCTGTCGGTTTCTTTCCTTGCAAGAGAGGAGTTAGGCAAGGAGATCCCCTCTCACCCCTTCTCTTTTGCTTGGCTGAAGATGTCTTAAGTCGGAGGATTTCTCAACTTGTTCAAGCTGGCCTTCTAAAAACTTGTTCAGGTCCGAAAAGCTTCTCTACACCAAGCCATGTCCTTTATGTTGATGATGTCTTGGTGTTCTGCAATGGTGATAAGAAGAACCTAGATGCTTTAATGAAGCTTCTTACAGATTACAGGAGTGCATCAGGGCAGCACCTAAATAAGGCTAAATGCAAGTTCTACTCGGGTTCAATTTCTCCTAGAAAATCAGCAAGTCTAGCTGCTTGTCTTGGTTTTTCTACCGGTTCCTTACCTTTTAATCATCTTGGAGTTCTTCTTTTTAAAAGGAAAGCCAACCAGGTATCAATTGCAACCTATAGCGGATAAGATTCTTAATAAGCTTGCTGCTTGGAAAGGGTCACTTCTCTCAATTATGGGTAGGGTGGAGTTGGTTAAATCAGTGATTCAGAGCATGCTTTTGTATAGCTTCTAGGTATATATTTGGCCAGCTAATCTTCTAAATATCCTTGATAAGAGCATCAGGAATTTCATTTGGTCAGAAGATACATCAACTAGAAAAATTGTCATAGTGGCTTGGAAGAAAGTTTGTTCTTCTTATATGGAGGGAGGGCTTGGAATTAAATCTCTTAAGGTTTTAAATAAAAATTCTTTGCTCAAATTATCATGGGAACTGGTTGCTTCTGACAAAGAATGGGCTTCTTTTTTAAGAGTTAGATTTCTTCATCATAACAAACCATTGATAAGGTATATCAAATCTTCAATTTGGCCAGGCATTAAACATAACATCCAATCAGTTTTGTCTTCTTCTATTCGGTTAATTGGTGATGGAAAGGACACTAATTTCTGGACTGATACCTGGTTATCCAAGCCATTGGTTGAAGTGCTAAACATTCCTAAACATATGCACAATTCCTTGACTGTTGTCGTGGCTGACTTCATTGAGGATGCAAATGGATTGTTCTTGTAGATCTGCTTGCTAAGCTTTCTGTTGCAGGAATTCAAATATCTCAAATTCCAATTCCTCAGTTTCATGCAAAGGATAGTCTGATCTAGATGAATTCAAACTCGGGCATTCTTTCTCTCAAGGAAGCTTACTCATACTTCAATCCATCTCATTCTCAAGTTGATTGGCACAAAACTGTTTGGATCTCTCTAATTCCCCCTACTAAATCTGCTGTGACATGGAGGCTATTGCACAATAAGCTCCCCACAGAAGATCAATTGTGTAACACCCCAATTTTCGCTGCTTCGTAATATCGGTAATAAATATATAAATATATATTTTTATCCGGGACTTAGAAAATGATTTTGGATAAACCAAGGTCATTTACTTGTTATACTTATTTTCATAAGGTTACGGGGAAGTTTTTGGTTGAAAATTCAGACGGAAAACCGGTCTGCCGTTTTCTGTGTTTTCACTGACAGTAAGAGTTTACTGTCCATAAGACCTAATTTTAACTCGTGAACGAGATGAAAAATGTTTTTATCGTATTTACTACGATACTGGAAGTTTTGAAAATTTTGGTAAAAAAAATTAAAATATTATATTTGTTGCGGGCGTATACGTCGAGATTGTCTCTAGGAAAAGCTTGCGCCAGATGAAACCCGGAGTCGGCAACGTAGCAGAGATGATGGATTTGACCGACTTGACGAGCATTTATGACGAGTTTATCTGAGTCATAATGGCGCATTTATGGCAAAGTGAAATTTTGCTATGAAATGACCATTTTGCCCTTGTCTTTTTATGACAATTGCAAGCAAATGCCATTGGAAAAGTTGACTAAAACTTACCAAAACCCACGGCTCCAATCCTTCTTTATTAAGTTTGGTTCCTTCTTCATTAAGTTGTTGCCTTCTTCATTAACCATTTTCTTCCATTTGTTCTTAACTTTGCCATAAGAACACCATAAGAAAACCTTGAAGAACATCATCCAAACTTTGTTTTCTTGGATCATCAAGAGGTAATAACTTATTCTCTTGTCATTTAAATCATTTCTCTTCATCACTTTTGTAGATCTATGACTTAAATCCATATGTTCTTCATTTGTTCAAAGTTCATGGAGCTACATTCAAAAATTCATAACTAATTCTAGAAAAATCCTTTTGACATGAAACCAATTGCTATGATCTTATAATCATCTCTATTTTCATCATCTAGAAGCACAAGATCATGAGAAATTTCTTTCCCTAAAATCTGGACTGGGCCGAACCTAGGTTAAAATTGTGTTCTTAGGTTTTGTTTCAATTTCATTTCTTGATTCATGATTATATCTTGATAGTTCTTGTATTCTAGTATATAGAAGATCAAAGATCAAACTTGAGCCTATTTGTTTCTTCAAAAACCGAAACCCTAGGTATGATCACTTAATGATTTTGTGATTCAAAAGTTGTTGTAATCTTTGAATCCAACTCTAAGCTTTGTATGTTGATTAAATCCAAGAGTTGATGAAATTTTAAAACTTCTATCCTATTGATCTTTGAGAAAACCAAACCCTAGTTCTTAGAACTAGATGGGTTTAGTTCATGATTCTTAGTTCATAATCATGGTTAAAGTGATTAATCATGCTTAAGTAACTTATGGATCATAAATCCCTAAGTTAATCAAATTTTAAGTTTCCTAACCTAGAAAATTGGGTGAAGCCAAACCCTAACCTCCATGAGCCAAGTATATTGTTGTTTGATTTGATTTATTTTGGTTGCAATTCATTTGAAGGAAACAACCGAGTTAACTGATTTACGCTGACGGGGAGAAAAATCGGATCGGGATCAGGAGATTAACAGGAACTATAGTTTAATCTTCAAGAGGTAAGGGGAGCTTGCCTGAGGGATTTTTCTCAATAACCATTTGCTTGTAGTGTAGTCTGTATAATTTATGTGGTTGTGGTTATCTGTTTAAGTGGTTTATGTTGTGTTGTTTATCTGTGTATCGGTGTTTGATCTGCTTTTAAACTATTTGATTAGCTGCAGTTGTATATTATAATGCTATGATGCATGATCTGCCTGGTGATATTATTCTGATAATTGTTGTTGAATGTTGTTTGTGAGTGTTGTTTGAGAAGCCTGACAGTGGTCAGTGCACAACCGATTAATCAGATAAAAGCTTTAATAAGCTGTGAACATTATATTCAATGTTTTATGGGAAATGTTGAAACATAATAGTGGTGGAAAATAATATTTTGGGAAAATAAGGAGTTTTGAGAAATATTATTATTTTAATGATTTATTTGTATACAAGTAATTTCTGAGTCACAATGAGAGCGAAACCGTGAAAATATTTTTGCACTGCTAATTTTTATGTAAGGAATTCCAGGATATTAGAAAATGTTAATTTATGAAATTATTTGGTGAAAATAAGTTAATTATGATTTTAGAAAATTATTTAAGTGGAAAAAGCTAAGTTTTGGCTTAAAAAGATTTAAAAGTGATAATTGACGGCAAATTTGGAAAAGTGTCGACGGCAAGTATCTTGAAATGGCAAGTCATATTTTAAGTAAGTTTAAAATCTCAAGTGACTCACCTTGTGAAAACTAAGTTTTAGTATTTAAAGACTTTATTGAAGAATTTTTCATGTGAAAAGATTCTCCGAAAAAAAAATTAATTCAACCGTGTTGAAAGTGGTGTGGAACTTAGTAACCGAGACGTCGGGGTACTAAGGTTCTTTGTTGTTATGGACTTGGGGTCCTTTGGACTTTGAGGTCCTGTAGACTTGGTGTCTACTGTATACGTTATGTATACTGTGTTTAGACATTTAAAATGTTTTCTACTACCACGAACCTAAGACTGATTGCAAGGTCGAGAGGTGTCGTGATTGAGCACTCGGACTGTGAGGTCCTGTGTTTTAATAAAAGTTTTAAGGATGTTAAAACTGTGAGTCGTAAGCCATTTTGAGCTTCGGAAAGAAAATATCGAACACAAAGAAAAGCATCAAGAACAGAGTGTTTTCCATTCATTTGGCAGACGTGCCTGTGTTCTGGTTGCGTGCCTGGTGTTCTGGCTGCATGCCTGGTATTCCGCTCCGGCTGCGTGCCGGTATTTCTGCTCGCGCTGCGTGCCTGGTATTTCGTTCTCGCTGCGTGCCTGGTGTTCTCGGCTGCGTGCCTGGTATTATTCATTGCGGCTGCGTGCGGTATTACTGCGTGCATGGTGTTCTAGCTGCGTGCCTGGTGTTCTTGCTGCGTGCCTGGGAGTCTGATCAACTCATTACTTGTTGGGATATCTCATGAGATTAGGTGTGAATGTTTAGATGATGTATAGAAGTGTTCATGCATAGTTTTCCAATGTTGATGTCTGGGGTGTGAAACCCACTGATAAACTGTATGCTATAATTGGGATGTTTATGTATATGTGTATGTGTCTTCTTTTGTGCGAGCATTTAGTTATTTTGTTAAATCCATATATTGGTGTCTCACCCTTACAACCCATATCAGAGACGTACAAAGGGTAGGATTTCTACAAGAAGGAGAAGGCTGTCTAGTTCAAGGCATGCTGTGCTGCTCCAGTTGGTGGTAGTATTGGTTAGTTACGACTAGCTTAGGTCCTATTTTGATATATTGTGTTTAGGAGAATAAAACTGATAATGATCTAGGTGAGAAGACATGTGAGGCAGTATAGTTGTATGACTTATATACATTATGTATTTAAGTGTGATTTGATTATGTTGTTGTGGTTGTGAGGTTAAAAGAAAGAAAGAAAAAAATTTATCACCATATTTTGAAAAGATGAACGTTGAGAAAACATTATTTTTCGAAAGTAACCAGCAAATTAAGTTTTACTTCCGCAAACGGGTAACCATGTGATGACCTGGGTTAGGGTGTCACAAATTGCAGAAAATAGGTTGTATTCTAGTTTCTGTCTGCAGCCTTAGTTATCAGTATGTAGAAACATCAAACCATCTTTTCTTCCACTGCCTTTTGCTACAGCATTGTGGAATTTGTTAGGTTCTGTGATTAACTGCAGAATTGATTCTACTTCTCTAACCTCTATTCTTTCTACTTGTTCTAAAAGATGGAGCCTGCAGGTTGTGGATATCATATCAGCTGCCATAATTAACATCATTTGGTCTATATGGTTCTCTAGAAACAAGATGAAGTTTGATAATAAGAAAGTCACTTCTAGAGTTGTTATTGCTTTGATTATTTCTTCTGTCACTATTTCAGGAAATTGCTCCAGCAAGTGTATGCATCCTTCCAATGATGAACTGTCAATCCTGAAAACCTTCAAGGTTGCTGGCCAGGCAGGGAGAGCTCCAAATATCATCCCAGTCTTTTGGTTAGCTCCTAATAGTGGGTGGATTAAATTTAATACAGATGGGGCAACCAAGGGTTGTCCTAGCCAAGCTGGTGGAGGTGCAATATATAGAGATTACAGTGGAGCAATGTTAGGTTGTTTTGCAGATTATTATGGAATCCACGATGCTTTTCATGCTGAGTTGTTTGCTGTCATGGCAGCCATAGCAACCGCTTGTAGGAAGGGTTGGACAAGTATTTGGCTAGAATGTGACTCCTCACTTGTAGTCCAAGTCTTCTCTTTGTTCCTTGGAATATTAGAAACAAATGGAAAAAATGTGTCAATCTCTCCCTAAAGATGAACTTTAGAGCATCTCACATCTATAGGGAAGGAAATTTCTGTGTGGATAAATTGGCTATTTAATCAAACTTTTTACTTCAAATCACACTTCAAACTTCAAATCACTGCTTCTACTTCCCTATTAGTTTAAGATCTCATAATCGATTATTGATTATGGCTTTTCTTCCTGACTGGGATTCAAATAAAATTAGCATAATCTACTATCCTAATTGGTTATGCCTTCTCTGTAAAACTGCCTAGTTTCATAAATTGTCATAATCGATTATTTACAGGCATTATCAATTATATATCTCCTGGCAGCCAAAAACATTTTCGCATTAAAGTACAGACTGACCATAATCGATTGGGTAATCAATCATTTTACCAAAAATTATTTTTCCAGATAAAATATTATTTAATCAAAAATGGAAAAATAATATTTCTTAAAAACTATATTTCAAAACCATTTTTAATGTTTAAAAATAATTTTAAGAATTGAGATATTTTTCTCTTTTAATACCTTACAACTATTCTAAGACCTTATAAACGATTCTCCTTAAAGACTTTTGTTATTGGTCTTGAATTTATTGTTCTTGATGTTCTTCCAGAAATGTCCTTTAGATAATTACTCTTCAAGATCTGAACATCGATCTATTGATAACCTTATGATTTTAACTCTTCACATTCTTGACTTCATAACTTTTCTTGTTCCAACCTAAACTTTTATAATGTATAATATTTCTCATAGATCATATTAGTTCAAGGGATAGAAAGTAATAATAATATTCCACATTTCATTTCATACAAAAAGCCATGTATAATATTTCAATCCATGAAGACATACGCTAAGATAATATAATTAATTATCTCATATGCATTCACTCAATGGTATCTCAAATATAATTATTTAACACATGTGTAGTTAATTAATATTCTCCAACATATAGCATTCGTTAAGCGCAATATCATTCCCCAATATCTCCCCCTATGTATCACATAGATGATAATTTGCTATTTTTCTTTCCAATATTTCCTTAAGAATTATTTATTGTTTTTCAAGAATATTTTCTCTTTTTTCCTCTATTTGACAACAGCAAAAAGGATTTAAATCTCCCCGTAAAACTGTGCATTTGTTATAAAGGTTTCTTCCCCTTAAGTTTTGACTTTATTGACTATGAGAACCTTTCTATGTTAGGAAGAATTTAGATTTAATGCACAAGAGATTATCATTTAATTGTATTTCACATTTAAGGAATAACTATCTGAGAAGATCAGAAAAAGAATTAACGTTAATGCCAAATATTCTTACTTTATACGCTTCAAATCAATTATTATTCATTATTAATTGATTTTTGTCTTTTCTCTTCATATAAGCGATTATGTTAATCGATTATGACCCTTCTGACTTTTCTTCTTCTTCTTATAATATTACTTAATGTCAAACAAACGACCCACTTGTTTAGTAATGTTTATGTCTAATAAGATAAAGTGTGGATTCTTTGTGCTGGAAAAAAAAAACTCTCTACTAGGGTTTGCATGATAGCCTAGGGTTTGCATGATCATGGCCTCGGCCGTACGCAATCCTGTTTGCCCATGGCAGTTTCTTGCGTCTCCCCCTTCTTCTCCTCCTCATGCCTCTTCTTCTTCTCCTCAAGCAAGAACCTTTGCACAAGCTTTAAACAGTTCGATCAATGTTCCAATGTCTCAGCTGTCGAGACCATGCCTCAAAGGGGAACATATCTCGATCAAAATTTCAGAGGAAGAATACCAACAAGGGCTGCAAGCCTATAAAAACAACCTGTAGGGTCGAATTCTGTTGGAAAAAGGGAGTAAACCGATGAAGTTTACTGATCTGAAGGCAAAGCTTTTGAATCTGTGGAAGCCACTCACTCACTGGAACATTATACCTTTGGGAAAAGGCTATTATGAATTTTGCTTCGCATCACAAGAAGATTTAAGGAAAGTTTGGTCTGTCGGATCATGGAATTTGAAGCCAGGTCTTCTAAGATTGTTTCAATGGATGCCAGACTTCAATCCAAATAAACAGAAGCAAACTCATGTCCAAGTATGGATCCGCATTCATGATTTACCACAAGAATACTGGCGCCCTAAACTATTTTTTGAAATTGCCAATGGTGTTGGAACACCAATTGCTTTGGATGAGGCAACGAAAAATAGAGTGTTAGGCCATTATGCTCGTGTGCTGGTTGATGTTGATCTCACAAAGGCCCTCCCAAATGTGATCATGGTTGAAAGAGACAATTTTGCCTTCTATGTGGAAATTGTTTATGAGAAATTGCCTTCTTTCTGCAAAACCTGTCAATCAATTGGTCATTCTATTGAACAATGTAACAAGAAAGATGGCTTTATTTTGCAGCAAGCATTGAAGGTTGATCAGGAGCAACAGCCTCAACAAAGGGTAAAATCAATATATGTACCTAAAAAAGTATTGAAGAATGCTCACCATGATGATATTGATCAGACTTTGATCAATTTGGTTAATGAGGATGACAAGGTAGAAGATCATGTCCTTTCTGATAATGATAACAACCTGCCAAAACAGGATGGGCCTAATCTTGCTGCTGCTGATGATGATGATGTAGCAGTAGTTTTTGAGGAATCTACAGCCCATAACAATGCTGCTACATTGGTACAAAATGATCATGTCTTAACTGATAATGAAAATAACATGCCAATACAGGATGTGTCTAATCCTGCTGCTAATGATGGTGAGGATACAGAAGTAGTTTTTGACGAATTTACATTCCATAACAATGCTGCTACACTGGTACGAATTGACCCTTTTGAAACTCAGGCTCAAAATATTGAACCTGAAAGCAACATCAATGATGAAATAGTGCCTGACTCCCTAGACACTCAGCATGCTACTGATTCAATTGAGTCTACAACTAATGGTTCCCCCAACAGCCACTCAGCTGGTTATGTTCATCCCCAGGTCC
The DNA here is from genome assembly GCA_030762895.1 of Sophora flavescens. Taxonomy (NCBI): domain Eukaryota; kingdom Viridiplantae; phylum Streptophyta; class Magnoliopsida; order Fabales; family Fabaceae; genus Sophora; species Sophora flavescens. The sequence goes on along the minus strand of CM061064.1, from coordinate 166,987,654 downwards.
AAAAGGAATTAACATTCCTAAAATCAAAATTCTAGGCTGATGGAATTGATGATGATTTAGATGAGGGCATGCTTCTTTCTGTCCAGGGAAATCAAGACAGCAATGAGGATCCTAGCTTCACTAAAGTCTTATCGAAATCTCAGAAAAAGAAGCAAAGACTGAAAAAGAATAAGCAGGTGGTTCAATCTGCAGGTCGTGTCACAAGATCCAAAGCAGGTCATCTAAACTTTGCTTCATGAAGATTTTATATTGGAATGTTAGAGGTATTGGTAATTTAGATACTAAATTGGTCCTTAAAGAGTTTTGTGGTTTGCATAAACCTGACTTTTTATTTATCTCTGAGCCTTGGATTTCCATGGATCAAATCCCTATTTCTTTCTGGAAACAGCTTAATCTGAAACCTTTTGTTGTGAATGATAGAAATGACAGTTTGCCAAATCTGTGGGGCTTATGCTCAGAACATTTGTCACCTGCCATTTTGTCTATTTTTGCCAAGTATGTTGCTCTGTCTGTAAATATTGATGATCAAGTTGTGTATCTGGCTGCCATTTATGCAAGCACAACTCATGTTAAGAGGAGAGACCTATGGCTGAACTTGGCCAATCTGCAACAGAATAACCAAGGACCTTGGTGCTTCATTGGGGATTTTAACTCAGTTTTGGGGTCTCATGAGCAAAGGGGTAGTAGCATTCCTTTAAAAGCATCTTGTGATGAGTTTCAGGCCTGGACTGACAGCTGTGATCTTATCCATATAAACACTAGAGGAGCTGGCTTTACTTGGTCAAATGGTAGAAGAGGTAGAGCTGTTTCAGAAAGAAGATCGAATGAACGATCATGTAACAATGACTGGCTTTCTTTTTGGAGCTCTAGTGTTTGTTGCACTCTGCCAAGGAGCAAGTCAGACCACCATCCATTGTTGTTGATCATGAAAAGAGGTATCCAGACTTTCCCTTCCTCCTTTAAATACTTTCAAATGTGGTCAGACCATGAAGACTGTCACAGACTAGTGGAAGAGGTTTGGAAGAAAGAATTCTTTGGCTGTCCTATGTTTATCCTCACTCAAAAACTGAAAGCTTTAAAGACTGAGTTCAAAACATGGAACAAAACTGTTTTTGGGAATGTTCATGTTAAGGTTGAGGAGGCTCTTTTGGCTGTAGATAAAAATCAAGAGCAAATTTCCATCTCGGGTTATTCTGATGAGTTGAGAATGGAAGAGCAGCAGGCTCAAATTGTTTTGCAGCAGTCCCTTGCCTTTCAAGAAAGCTTTTGGAAAGAGAAATCTAGGGTCAACTGGCACACTAGTGGGGATAGGAACACTTCATATTTTCACAGAATTGCAAAGATAAGGGCTGCATCTAAAGCAATGACAGTGCTTAAATCTGAGGATCGGATTTTGTAAAATTCTGCTGATATTGAGCAGCATGTGATTGAGTACTACACCTCTCTTTACTCATCTGACAACAATTGTTTGGAGAATGGACTTATTGACTCAGTCATTCCAAGGATAGTCACTGATGAAGATAACAGATTGCTCACTGGTCTGCCTTCCAATGAAGAGAACAAAGCTGTTGTTTTTAGCATGAATGGTAGTGGAGCTCCTGGTCCTGATGGTTTTGGGGGAGGCTTCTTTCAGAGATTTTGGAGCATTGTGGGCAGTGATGTTTGTTGCTCTGTTCTGCAATTTTTCAACCAAGGGTGGCTGCTTCCTAATCTAAATTCCAATCTGGTTGTCTTGATCCCTAAGGTAGCTAATGCTGATAAAATTGAAAACTACAGACCAATTGCATTGGCCAACTTTCAATTTAAGATGATAACAAAAATTCTAGCTAAAAGGCTTGCTTCTATTGCCCCTAAAATCATCTCTGAGCAGCAGCGAGGGTTTATCAAGGAGAGGCAAATTGGTGAGTGTATATGTGTGGCATTAGAGGCAGTTAATCTTCTGGACTATAAGGCTTTTGGTGGCAACTTAATGCTGAAATTTGACATCAAAAAAGCCTTTGATACTATTGATTGGTCTTTCTTGTTGAATGTGCTGAAGGCTTTTGGTTTTGATGGCAAGTTCTGCTCTTGGGTGAAGGTCATTCTGAAATCATCAAAGCTTCCATTTTCTGTTAATGGAAAATCAGTTGGTTACATCTCTTGCAAAAGAGGAGTAAGGCAAGGTGATCCACTGTCTCCCTTACTCTTTTGCATAATTGAAGAGGTGCTTAGTAGAGGTATTACTGCTCTTGTGTCCTCAGGTCTTTTGAAGCCAATGAAAGGTCCAAAAGGACTAATTATTCCAAGCCATGTCCTCTATGCAGATGATGTGCTAGTTTTTTGTAATGGCAGCAAGAGAAATCTACAGGTTTTGATGAAGCTGTTCAATGATTATGCTGTTGTTTCAAGGCAGCATCTTAGCCTTCCGAAGTGTAAATTCTTTGCCTCTAACCTGTCAGCTAGTATAATTGCTGTAATCTCTAGCACCTTAGGTTTCTCAGCTGGTGATCTGCCTTTAACCTATCTTGGGGTTCCTCTCTTTAAGGCAAGCCAAGGAGAGCTCACTTTCAGCCAATTGTGGACAGAATCAAGCTTAAACTGGCTTCTTGGAAAGGACATCTCCTTTCCATCATGGGGAGAGTTCAGCAAGTGAAATCTGTGATTCAAGGCATGCTAGTATACATCTTTCATGTATATGCTTGGCCTATCTCCTTACTAAAAACTCTTGACACTTGGATAAAGAATTTCATTTGGTCTGGGGGCATCCATGTGAAGAAGGTGGTAACTGTGGCTTGGAGAGTACTTTGCAAACCTTTCAGTGAAGGGGGATTGGGAATACGATCCCTAAGAGCTATTAATGAGGCAGCTATGTTGAAGCTCACTTGGGATATGCTCACCTCTTCTAGCCAATGGGCAAATGTTATCAAAAATAGGTTCTATAGGGACAACATTCCTACTGCACACTATGCTAAGTCATCTCTTTGGCCAGCAATCAGAACTAACATCCAACAGGTTTTGTTGAACTACACTTGGCAGATTGGAAAAGGTAACCGGATTTATTTTTGGCATGATAAGTTGCTTCATTAGAAGATTGTGGATTTGATGCATATACCAGAAAATCTGCACCTGTCCCTTCAGGCCAACATTGATGCATTTATCTAGAATAATGCTTGGTCCATCCCTGAGGAGTTGAGGAGAAGATATCCAATGGTGATTTTAGATATTGAAAAGGTTTCTATTCCTTTGTTTGATAGTGAGAATCACTTAGTCTGGACTCATTCAAGCTCGGGTAGCCTATCATTCAAGGAAGCTTTTCTGTTTCAGAATCCTCAACAGCAGGGTCTACCATGGGCAAAGACAGTCTGGAACAGTGCCATTCCACCTTCCAGGTCCTTTCTTGCTTGGAGATTCTTGCATAGTAGACTTCCCACAGATGAAAACCTCAAAGCAAGAGGATGCATTACTGTCTCCATTTGTAGTCTGTGTGGTAGAACTGAGGAAACAGCTCAGCATTTGTTCTTGTCTTGTGCCTACGCAGCTCAGCTTTGGAGTTGGCTTAGTGCCTTGCTTGGATGCACGATAGATACTTCCTCCCCCTCTGCCATTCTTGAAGTCTGCAATAGAAATTGGAGTGCCCAGATGAAAGATACGATTCTTCTGCGTTGTGATTAATGTCCTCTGGGCAATCTGGACCTGTAGAAACAGAGCCAGATTTGAGAATGCCTCTTTACCTTTTCAGCAAGCTGTTAACATGATCATATGGTCTGTTTCTTTAACAGGCAACCTATCAAAAGGAACCTCCTGCTCTGCCATGGAGGAGCTATCTATTCTCAAGTCTTTTAAAGTGATTGGCCATTCAGGAAAAGCTCCAAAAATATTTGAGGTATTTTGGAATCCTCCTTTGGTTTCTTGGACTAAATGCAACACAGATGGTGCTTCAAAAGGTTCTCCTGGAGAAGCGGCTGGTGGGGGGATTTTTAGAGATTATAGAGGATGTCTCATTGGTTGTTTTGCTACTTATTTGGGTATCTCTTCTCCTCTCCATGCGGAATTAGAAGCTGCTATGCAAGCTATTGAGATTGCTTTTAGGAATGGCTGGCATAGGCTTTGGTTGGAATGTGATTCAATGTTAGTAGTCCTAGCATTTAAATCTATACACATTGTTCCTTGAACATTGAGGAATAGATGGAGGAACTGTCTTCAAATCTCCAAGAATATGTTATTCATGGTCACTCATATCTATAGAGAGGGCAACGTTTGTGCTGATAAATTGGCCAACTATGGAATTACTTCTCTATGTAACTCTTGGTGGAGCTATGTCCCTAGTTTTATTCAGGAGGACTATAGTCATGATAGATTAGGTCTTCCCAGCTATAGATTTACTTGATTCTTTGATTTTCATGGGTATTGGTCCATGTCCCCCCATGATTTTGTATTCTTTATTTTTCCTCTTGGGAATAAATTTCTGGGGTGCTGCAAGTGATTGGTAGAGTTGGAGGTGCCAACCTAGTTGGGATGTCCCTCTTGTTGGGAATTTGCGTATAAAAAAAATAACGCAGCGGAAAAATTCCCATCGAAGGATCCTTGCGAATGGTCATGATTCATGGTTAGAAGATTTACCTCTTGAAGCGATGACAGTGAATTAAAATCGTCTATCACGAACACCGCACGAACGATGTCTCTAAGGTTTCCACACGAGCAGATTCCGTGAACGTCCAACGTCACGAACCCGAAGCGTCTCTGTCTCACAGTGCTAGCTTCGAAAACCGAGACCTGCTACTCACTCTCACTCTCTATGTGTGGCTAAGGTAAAACAAAACTGTATAGGCACAATAGCTTAAGTGGTCTACTTATAGAAGCACCTCCTTAAGTGAGTTAGTGAGCAGCGTTTGACCTAAGCCCCATGTACTATGCGCTAGGCCCAATAGAAAAGTCCAACTCTCCTTTTTAATGCTTCTTTTAATCCGCTCTTATGTGTGTGACCCTATAGGTTCCCAAAACGTTAGTAGTAATATTAAATCCCATTTAATATTACAAACGATGTGAGTATCTAGCAATACATCACTGCTACCTAAGTAGTGAGAAAGTCAGTGATTTGACGAAACCTTTCTGTGACAAATATTCATGTGCATTATTATCCCTTTGTCCATATATCTATATTGAACACAAGACATGGAATGTGTCACCCTTGTATGGTTCAATATCATGTTCCCTGATACTCGAGTAGACTTAACAACAAATGAGGTCAATATCTCATATTGACTCATTTCAGCACGGTCATGCATTTTACAGTCTCACTCTATCAGGGGGACCACAGATATTACTCCTGTTATGTAGGAGGGACAAATTCCATCTAGGTCATTCATATCCCTCTGCATGGCTCGTGGTATGCCCAATGTCCGTCTTTATAATCATCCTATTACAGATGACGTTTGACGATATTAAAGCATACGACTCCTCGTGTAGGGATCGTAGCGATTTCAGGTCGAAGGATTGCATACACCATTGTCACTATGAGAACTACTTATGACACTCACACAACGCTCCATGTAGTGTTCTCATGGTGGGTCAATCCAGTACATCATTACTCTAATGTGTACCTATGTGGCGACTCGATATCTTATATCCATGACCCGTGAGATATGGTCATCAGTGTGCACACATAATAGTCTCAATGTATTATTATTGTCCTTATTAATAAAATACTTGACTACGGATATTTAAGAATAGGATTTCATTGTTCAATAGTGTCTCACGATCAAGTCATATACTTGATATTCTATTAAACTGAAATTTCTATTCTAAGGACTTTATTATGTTTAAACAAGTAACACAATAAACTGGTATGCCTCATATCATATCATATATATATATATATATATATATATATATATATATATATATATATATATATATATATATATATATATATATATATATATATATATATATATATATATAATAGCAAGATACAAATGTAAGTCTAAGAAATACATTGGCCTCTAGGGCTTACACCAACACCTCTCTATGGTGATGCCTTTTGCACTCCTAGTCTTATAAAAAAAAAGATAAAGTGTTAATATGATTCATCAATAAAAAATACACTTTCATTAAATTCAAAGACATGACACTCAAAAAGACGAACATTAAATCAAATATAGTAAAACAAAATATGTAAAATTCTATAGCTTCTACTCTATGTTTTGTTCCTCTTTTGGTAGCCAAGTATCATCAACCTTTACAACCCTAATGATGTTAGATAAGCTTCATCTATGCTATCACTGGGTCATGGCTGTATTTCTTCTTCTCTCACTAATAGTATGCCATAATGTCGAAAGAGCTGTAATTTGCATAGGATAAAGAAGACAAGATGTTGTTTTTAAATTTGCACAATTTATCATGTGCTTAAGAACAACAGAAGCCCAATTTTTTCTTTTCCTCTTATTCATCACCTATATGAGAAGTATGCCATTCTAAAAAATTCTAGTTATATTATTGTCTCTTGGTAAGATACATCGAGCAAGGACATAGTGAAGCAATTTTTCTTAACATTTGAGATTTTTGAAATAAATTTTTTTCTATGACGGAGCATTTAGCTTGACAAGTTTCTTTAAAGCCCTTTCCCTCTTGTATACACTACAAAAAAAAGGTCATTTAGCGACCGAAAATAGTGACCGAATTTGTTGGTTACTGTTTGTGACCGAAATGGCGACCGATTGTAGGATCTAAATCAAACATTGATTAGAGTTAATACTGCAACCGAAATAGCGACCGAAATAGAGCGTAGCAGAGTTATCGGTCTCTATTTCAGTCGCAAAATAAAGGAAAGTAAAAGCCAAAAATTGCTGACTTTAGCGACCGAAATGGCGACCGAGTTAAATGCAACGGTTAAATTTTATCTATTTTTGCGACCGATATTAAATCGGTCGCTAAATGGTGCGCAAAAAAATTAAAATACAGTGTTTTAGCGACCGATTTAAAATCGGTAGCTAAATTTATGAATTCAAATTTCAAATTAACCCAGTTAGCGACCGATTTAGCGACCGAATAATTCGGTCGCTAAAAATAAAATCCCTAAATCGTGATTTCCTTCCTCTCTTCCCCCATTTCTCTCTTTTCTTCTCTTCTCTCTCACGCGCATCTCCGCCCCCTTCCTTATTCCGGCCGCGCATCGCCACCTCTCAGTGTCTCGTCCTCCTCCGGTCACCACTTGGTAAGGTTCTCCTCTTATCCTTCTCATTTTGTGTTTCTCCTTCTCTGTCTCTCATTCTCTCTTCCTCCTCCCAGCAGCATCGTGCCACCACCGCCACCACGACCACCACTGTAGCACCGTGACCTCCTTCTTTGGAAAGGTCTCCTCTCCTCTCTCTCTGTGTATCTCGCTCTCTCTCTCTTGCTTGGTTCTCTTTGTCTCAGTTTCTCTCAATGTCTCTCTCAAGTGTTGTCTCTTCCTCCTCCGGCCACCACCACCATCTCAAGGGGTTCTGTTCGCGCAACCACCACCCCCACAGTCTCCTCTGATCAGTTCTGTCTTAAGTTAGGGTTTAGGGAAGTTCTATCAGTATGGGTATTTATGTTGCAAATTAATCATTGATGTTGTTCTAGTGAAATCCAGAGTAGAGAAATTCTGACAGTAGGGGTATACTGATTTAAATAACTTATTGGATAGATAATATAAGTTAGCTTCCTCTTGATTCACTATCTCTAAGACTGTAAGGCTTGGAAGTAGGACTACTATAAGTTTCATGGCCATCCCTGCATAAAATAAGTAAATATGAAGCCAAGAATGTAATTAGTAAATTATTGATCAGCCTCTGGCTCATCTAGTTATATGACTAGTATGACCGTGGTTTTGTGCTAATTATATATCATTTTCGCCCAAATTAGACTTGATTGTCTTTAAGCATCATTTTGAGTCTGTAAAGTATTTTTAGGTTAATTTAGTTGATTTAGAGTCAAATAAAGTATTTACTGTTAATCCTTGTTTGCAGGTAATAAAAAGAAATAATTCTGGAGTTCTCGCATCGCGAACCTGAAGGCTGACTGTTCCAGAAAATGCAACCCTTTCTGTGTCGCCTCGCGAATCTATGGCTCGCCTCGCGAGACTGAAGACAAGAAGCCATGACTCTTCCATTCCTCGCCACGCGAGCTATACTTCGCCTCGCGAGAAGACCAAACGTTGCAGACTGTTCATAATATTCGCCTCGCGAGACAGTGTTCGCCTCGCGAGCTCGCAGAATCCAGAAACTGTATTTAAGCCTGTTTGAAGGCAGAACTGGTCTCTCTTCCCATCTTCTTCTTCTCTTTAGATTAGTTGCGTTTGCAACAGTAGGTTTAGCACTTTGTTTTTCTTTGTAATGGAGAACTAGTCTCCTTGATTAATCTACTGCGATTGGTTTCCATTATCACTTGAGGTTTTATAATTTCTGAACTTTATGCTATTCTCTTTCAATACTTGTTTTATATGTTCTGTTTGCTTAATTCAGAATCGTATAGAATAGGTATTGATTTATTTCGATGATTGTATGTTCTTATACTTAATCGCGTTTGCTTAATTCGCGTGTGTTCAATCATGTTCGCTTAGTTCATGAGTGCTTCACCTCGTTTGCTTAATTCGGGAATATGGAACATATGTCACGTAGCATTGGTTTCGCTTGTTAATTGATGTTACAATCGAAAAGAGTGTAGAATCTGCTTAGGGCATGGAATTACATAAACCGATGATAGTGGGAAACCGAGAACGGTAGGTTAATCGCTTCAGTTTATTTGTTAATCTCTTAAACTGCTCTGTTTTCATTGCTTTGTTTTTATTGCATTGTCTTTCTGCTTTGTTTCCTTAATTTAGTTTCATATCCAAACCCCCCAATTCTGACTTTTTCTGTTAACAACAACACCCAAGAGTCCTTGTGAGACGATACTCAAGTTGTCGCTCCCTATCTACATATTTTTGTAAATCGCTCGCTTTTTGGCGCGTGCGCGACAGCGCGACCAAAAATTGGCGCCGTTGCCGGGGACTCTTGTTTGTTATTAACAGAAAATTACAATTAAAAAAAAGAAAGAAAAACCTTTTGCATTACTGAATTAGTTTTGTCTGCTTTGTCTGGTTGTGAATCTTAGTGCTTCCCATGGATAATTATATGCAAAATTATGTGCCTAATGTTTATTATGAGCAACCATGCATATATTATCCTAACTTTGATAGGCCACCACCATGCATGTATTATCCTGATTTTAGTAAACCACCACCATGCACAAATTATCCTAATTTTGCTGGAAGTTATGAGTTCAGCAGTGGTTTTGACATGATTGGTGTGAATAAGGTCCATAGCTCTTCTTCCATCCAGGCCCTTGAGAATAGAATGGATGAGCTCACTTCTTTGGTGAAGCAATTGGCAATGGATAAGGTTCAGTCGGCAAGGTTGTATGGCATGTGCGGCTCTCCTAAGCACCTGTTTGATGCATGCCCCATTCTGAAAGAAGGGTCAGTTACTGATTTGCCTCAAGCTTATGCAGTCCATCCTTACAATCAACGCAATAATCAGAACCAGTACAGCACTCCTGACCTCTCCCCTGATGAGTACCACCCCAGCTGGGAAAACCATCCAAACCCTTGGTATGGGGACTCACAACTGATGTTACCACTGGCACCACCACAGAACTCTCCCCAAGTGACCACTTCTGCACCTTCTGGACCTTCACTAGAGGACATGTTCAAGCAAATGACTGAACAAATGACTGCACAAATGACTACATTTTTTCAGCATCAATTTGGACAGTTTCAGCAGCAAACAAATGCTAGCATTAATACTTTTCAGCAAGTCAGCGGGACTACACTGCAAACTCCACATTCCCCTAAAGATCATACAGATTCACAAATAGTTGCTCTTGACAATACTTCTGAGGATAATTTTGATAATGATGTCAAGAACACTATGGTGGATGAACTGTGTGCTGAATTTCCAGACATTCAGGCTTTTACTGATTCAGTTTATTGTAATATATCTACTGACCATACTAACTCTAACCTTTCTGTGGTGTGTGCAGAGATTTCTGCAGGCTTAACAGATGATGGATTTGTTAGCACAGTGAATGAAGATCGTGCAGAAGTTGAAGCAGCACCAGAAACACTCTATACCTGTTTGCCACCTCCCCCTGTGGAACCACCAGTGATGGAGTTCAAGCCTCTGGATTTTGCACCATGGCCAGTCCAAGAGGTTGAACCCCGATTTTATTGGGAGGAATTTATTGAGAAAGAGGTCAATCTTGACCCAAGAAGGAGTAAGAAGTCCGCCGCACTTGGCGGAGTTACCATGACTATCAAGCGCTCACTTCCATATCAAGGCTGCAAGTTAGGGGACCATGGAACAAGCTTCAGTCCCTTGTCTATCACGTGGGCATTATGCTTCATGCCATGGGATCCGGGAGGATCATACTGCAATTTGGGCATTCCTTGTCCGCTGTATCACAGACAGTGAGATCCTGGTGGAACCGCCCCAATGAGTTTTCTTAAACCCTTTCTCTTTAGTTTACTTTCATTTTCTTGTTAGATTCTGCTTTGCTTTATTTTTGTTTCGTTTTCTTTTAGCTCCTGAATAATTTGAGAAGATCAGGAGTATGTGTGTTGAGTCTTGTGTCGGCAAGCTTGATTGGATTTTAATTGAATTTGCATAGATGATTGCATGTTATGTTGATTATTCCCCCTAGGATTTGAATTGAAAAGTGACCCCCATGAAAAAAAAATTTGAAAACTCAACTTTGAGATATTTTGTTATGATGGCATGATTTATGATAAGTTTGGGGTGATAGGAAGCACACACTAGGGATAGAATCTCGATCAAACAATTTGAAAAAATGTCCAGGTGAGGATTTGAGCCTCCAACATGTTTTTGACTGTGAGAATCACTTTTGGATTGCACTTTCCCGAATTTACTTGAATCTCTTTTTGGTTTGCATGTTTATGTGTTTGCTTCAAATGATTTAGGCATTTTCTTTGTAAATAACCATTTCGCCTAAAATAACCATCCCTAATGCATGTTTCCTAGTTAGCCCCTTTGAGACTAATTAGCCTATTGTTTCTTGTTGACCTTATGTTATAAGCTAAAATCTGGAAAACCATGTTAACCCGATCTTAGGATTAGGAGAGCATGGAATCTTGACAAGAGAATGTTTGCAAGAAGCTAAGTTTGGGGTGGCTACAAGGATATGATGTGTTGTTTGGGATTGAGAAAAAGAAAAAATATAATAAAAAGGTTGGAGCCAAAGGCACTAAAAAAAATGTCAAAAAGGCTATTTGAATAAAAAGGATGTAGTCACCCAAGGCAAATGAAAAAAGGAACTTGAGTGGAAATTCAAAGTGTAAAAAGCTCATGCCCTCTTAGTTCCTAGGGACTTCAGCCCAGTACCTTTGTATATCCTACCCTTAGACAGGCCTCATTACAACCTTAAAAGACCTTTTGATGTTGCATGCATGTTTTCTGTGGGAATCATTTGGAGATGAAAATCAAATTCATGGGAAGTGCTCTTAAAAGTGAAACTGAGTGAAATGTTGATATCCTAGACAAAAACTGAGCGATTGAGTGAAACACTAAATGCCCTTGTGAGGAAGGCGATTGTTTGAATTTGGTGATCTCCCTTTTGTGTGTAACTTGGATCCCTTGCTTAGATTAATGATTGTTTGAATGATGAAATTCTCAATTGTTTAGAATAAATGATTGTGGGGATTGCTTTGTTGAAAAGGGGGAACATTGAAAGAAAAATTATTTTGATGAATTGCTTGAAATTTGTGCAAAGTTGATTAAATCTTTTAAGCTTGCCATGACTTGAGTCTTTCTAAGTTTTTGAGTTTTAGTTTGCTTGGGGACAAGCAAAGTTTAAGTTTGGGGTATTTTGATCAGCCTCTGGCTCATCTAGTTTTATGACTAGTATGACCGTGGTTTTGTGCTAATTATATATCATTTTCGCCCAAATTAGACTTGATTGTCTTTAAGCATCATTTTGAGTCTGTAAAGTATTTTTAGGTTAATTTAGTTGATTTAGAGTCAAATAAAGTATTTACTGTTAATCCTTATTTGCAGGTAATAAAAAGAAATAATTCTGGAGTTCTCGCCTCGCGAGAATTCACTCGCCTCGCGAACCTGAAGGCTGACTGTTCCAGAAAATGCAACCCTTTCTGTGTCACCTTGCGAATCTATGACTCGCCTCGCGAGACTGAAGACCAGAAGCCATGACTCTTCCATTCCTCGCCACGCGAGCTATACTTTGCCTCGCGAGAAGACCAAACGTTACAGACTGTTCATAATATTCGCCTCGCGAGACAGTGTTCACCTCGCGAGCTCGCAGTATCCAGAAACTGTATTTAAGCCTGTTTGAAAGCAGAACTGGTCTCTCTTCCCATCTTCTTCTTCTCTTTAGATTAGTTGCGTTTGCAACAGTAGGTTTAGCACTTTGTTTTTCTTTGTAATGGAGAACTAGTCTCCTTGATTAATATACTGCGATTGGTTTCCATTATCACTTGAGGTTTTATAATTTCTGAACTTTATGCTATTCTCTTTCAATACTTGTTTTATATGTTCTGTTTGCTTAATTCAGAATCGTATAGGATAGGTGTTGATTTATTTCGACGATTGTATGTTCCTATACTTAATCGCGTTTGCTTAATTCGCGTGTGTTCAATCATGTTCGCTTAGTTCATGAGTGCTTCACCCCGTTTGCTTAATTCGGGAATAGGAACATATGTCACGTAGCATTGGTTTCGCTTGTTAATTGATGTTACAATCGAAAAGAGCGTAGAATTTGCTTAGGGCATGGAATTACATAAACCGATGATAGTGGGAAACCGAGAACGGTAGGTTAATCGCTTTAGTTTATTTGTTAATCTCTTAAACTGCTCTGTTTTCATTGCTTTGTTTTTATTGCATTGTCTTTCTGCTTTGTTTCCTTAATTTAGTTTCATATCCAAACCCCCCAATTCTGACTTTTTCTGTTAACAACAACACCCAAGAGTCCTTGTGAGACGATACTCGAGTTGTCGCTCCCTATCTACATATTTTTGTAAATCGCTCGCTTTTTGGCGCGTGCGCGACAGCTCGACCAATTACAGGTACATTGTATTAGACATAAGGAAGACTATGTTAATATGAGATTGAAGGCACATTGCAGGCTCTATTTGCAGGTTTTGCAGGTTTTCTGTTATGATGAGTCACTACACTAGTCACCAATTCTGTTTTGCATTTGTTATTAGATTCAATTGCATATATGAACTTCTTGATTAGGCTTGTTTTCTGTTATGCTCAGGGTGCTATATATATGTAGATATCTGATGAATGAATAATAGAGAAGAAAGATGATGAATGAAATTAATATTTTTCAATAATAGCTTGGCTCTTACATTTTCCTAAGCTTAGCTAGTAGATTGTTAGTGAAGAGCATATTTGAATTGATTTGTTGATTGTTAGTGAAGAGCTGAGCTCAATAGGATTCTGGTTGTGTGCTGGTAGATTAGAAATGATGCATGTGGTTGCAATTGAATATGTTGTTTGTTAGTGGAGAGCTGAGCTCAATAGGATACTGGTTGTGTGCTGGTAGATTAAAATTGATGCATGTGGTTGTAAACTTTATATGTTGTTTGTTAGTGGAGAGCAGAGCTCAATAGGATGGATGTGTCAATTCTATGCCTTGATTGCCATTAGTGGAGAGTGATAGTGTGATTTTACATCATGTTTTCTATAGACTTTTGCATGCATTTTGCATATAGATTAGGCATTCCTTATTTGATTTTAGTTAGATTTTCCCTTGGAACGGGTGAAGGTGGTTTCTGTGTGTTGTTTTGCAGAAATTGAAGGAAAACTGTGCATATTTGGCTATAATGAAGCTTGGATGATTTTGGAGCTTAAAAAGAGAAGAATATGAGCCAAACAGAGCCTATCACGGCCTGGCCGTGATGACCATCACGACCGTGATCAAGCAGAGAAGAAGGCAAAAGTCAGAGACTGTCACGGCCTGGCCGTGACAGACATCACGGCTGTGACCAACCAGAAAATGAGGGCTCACGTCGCGAACACTTCTCTCGCCTCGCGATAGTCAAAAACTTGAAGACACGCCTTGGACAGAAAGCGTCACGGCCTGGCCGTGATAGACATCACGGCCGTGACGCGCAGCAGATCTATAAATAACAGCACAGCAGACAGAAAAAGGGGACTTTTTGCAAAGGCTTGGATACCCTAAAGAGGGCTGATGGTTGGGGGAAGGCTAGGACCTTAAAGATGACATCTTCTCTGCTCTTGGATTGGAAGAAGATTGAAGGATTCGTCATGGAGTTTTCTTTCTCTCTTCTCTCTTTCTCTTTTGTAGACATTATCATGTGTAGTTAATTCCCCCATTGTTGGGTTTAGATGTAGCTTTTCTGAACTTGGTTGTTAATTGATTTGGTTTCAATACAAGTTTCTATTTCTTTATGAGTGTGTGATTCTGTGCTTAATGCTTTCCTTGGATTAGCTACCCATAGGAATGATATGTTGCTTTGATAGATAACTGGAAGGTTGGTGTTAAGGCATGCTCATGAATCATATGCCAAGTAGTTCAAGAATCTAGACATAGGTGTTGAATGCTTGCAATCTTATAAGTCTTGACTTAATGCAAAATCACAGATTAATCCACCTAAGACATTAGGGTTTAACTTGCGGTTTTAGGCTCAATGCACCTAAGACATTAGGCTTGAGTACTTTAGAAAAGGCTTGATTGGCATAATTGAATTAGGACTTGTGTTGTTAGCCATTTCATTGCAATCAAGGGAGGATTAGTGTAGTCTAAACCTGACAATCTCAACCATTTGTAAATTCTGCACTCCAAGTGTTTGTTAAAAGTCCAAAAAGACCAAAAATATTGTATTGCTTTGTTTTCTGTTTTGATATCTCATACCATAGTTTAGTCTAGATAGTTGTTGAGTTTGTGAATTGGTAATTGACATCCGATCCCTGTGGATACGATAACCGGTCTCACCACTGTATTACTTGATTGCGACAAGGTGCACTTGCCTTTAGAGAGCAGAGCTGAATAGGATGTGATCCTGTCAAAAAGGCGGGATGCTTGTTGTGTGTTGCTAATTTAGAAGTTATACATGTGTTTGACAATTATGTGTTACTTGTTAGTGGAGAGCGGAGCTCAATAGGATGCTACTATATTTTATATCTAAGTTTGTATTGAAATATGCTTCAATATATATTTGTTGAAGTATGCTGCAATCCTTTTAAGTCAATGGTTTTATTTTCTGCTAGAGTTAATTATTAAGCTACGAAAGCCTTAGTTTCCTATTTGAGATTCAATATTAATGAGCATCCGTACCTTCTCAGGGCACGCATGCTCATTCAATATTTTGGATGTGCTTGAAGGATTCTTGAAGTTTGAGGTTTTTCTTTAATTCTGCCTTAAGGCCAAGGTCTTAGATAATGAAGGATTAAGTATAGGGTTAGATAAAATGAAGGGTGGGGCACAATTTGCCAGGCACATGATGTGTCGTCATCATTCAAACATTATTCACATTAGAAAGCAGCTCTATACACAATATTATGAAAGCAACTCTGGTTTTCTACTCATTTGTTTCACTAGGCAATGGAGCTTTCCAGAAATAGTTGTTGATGACCATCCTTACTAGGTTATCTAGGCATTTCCAGTAGGAAAAGTCCTCTCTATGACCATCCTTCAAAACGACGTTAAAGCATCTGCTTTCCTGAAAACTACTATGTTTGCTAATCTGTAAAGTTGCATGTGAAGTTGCATTTCTTTGTTCTATTTTAACATGCTAGTATGCTACATGGATCTTTCCATCTTTTCTTATTATCACTTGATGAAGTTTAGACATGTGACTTGTTTTCCTTATCGTTTTATCAGAAAATAGATCCGACTAAATGTTTTGAGACAGCCATCCATTTAGACCAGGTACAGTATCTCATCAACTTAAGAATAACGGTTGGATTCACGTAATGATGGTTAAGGCATAAACTAATCATTACTAAATTGTTCTTGTGCATTTGCAGGATTTGATTTCAATCCCGCGATCATTCTACCGTCGTTGGGGAAGAAGAATACCGCGTGTTGTGACTATTGAAGACAAATACGGAAATCTGTTCAATGGGAATACAGTAATCCATGAGGATCGCCCATATTTTGCAACAGACACAAATGGTATCAAGGAGTTGTATTTGTTGTCCACTGGTGTATTGGCAAAGTTTAAGTAATTTGGGAGTTCTCGCTTCTACATGTTCATCCCTTTGGAAGATTGATGAGTTTTGATATTTTGATTAGTACTTATTGACTGTGGTGTGTTTTTATGTTTTGATCGTTAATTAGTACATTATTAAACTTTTTTTTTATAAACAATTATTAAACTTGCGTTAATTAATGTATGTGTTTTCTTGATCATATTGACCGTGGTGTTTTGGATCGTTAGTACATCATATTTACGTTTTCTATTTATTCAACAAAAATATTGGTGTATTTTGTTTATATCAGAAATTAAAAATCAATGGGGTAATAGTTGAAAAACAAAATTTGGTCGGTAGGATTAAGTTATAGGAAAATTTTTATAAAAAAAATTCAAAATTTGCGACCGAAATAGCGACCGAATATCAGTCACCAAATTCGGTTAACTGAGCGTGCGACCAACTATACGGCGACCCAAATATCGGTCGCAAATTTGCGACCGAAATACAAATTCGATCGCTAAATATTTAGCAACCAGGGTTTCTGCTACCCCCCTAATTCGATCACTACACAATATAACAACCGAATTATCATGTTTAGCGACCGAAATCTTCGGTCGCTAAATAGGTTTTTTTTGTAGTGATAGGTCTTTCCATATTATTTTTGGATTCTCAAGAGATATATGTACCTTGGTCTGGAAGATGGGCAAGTTGAACCTGTGATGCAAATGAGATATTGATTTCGACCTCTTTGACATTGGAGAAGATAGTTTGAAAAATAAAAAATTGGTCAAATTACCTAGAAACTTGTTCACCACCGATGAAGCATATAACTAAGTCTCCACCTTAGACGTTGTCGGGAAAAAATGAGTGAAAAGAAACATTTTTTTTAACACTAAAATTAAAATAGAGTAA
The DNA here is from genome assembly GCA_030762895.1 of Sophora flavescens. NCBI lineage: Eukaryota > Viridiplantae > Streptophyta > Magnoliopsida > Fabales > Fabaceae > Sophora > Sophora flavescens. The sequence goes on along the minus strand of CM061064.1, from coordinate 166,970,564 downwards.
AATGTTGAAAATAAAATTTTACCTAAATGGTCATATTTGTTTTTGCATGCAGAGATGTCTTGGCTACAAAAGCCGACTTCTCAACATTAGCAATTTTTTGTTTTTTATATAAGGAAAGTCGGTGTTGGCCTAATAAACTTCTCAATTGTCTTATATTAAGAGCCCTTCTTCCTTCTTCCTTACACTCATGCCCATTTTAAGTGTGAAACAACTAAAACCCTATCTTAAAGAGTAAACAAATTATTTATTCTTAATTTTTATAAAGTAAATCAGGTCATACACACTAGCATAAAGATCCAAACCTAATTCAGATACACTTTCACACTTAAAAAAAATAAAAAATTCACTCTAAATCTGCTTTAGGTCTCGTTCATTCTTAGGGTCCGTTTGTTACAGATTAAAAAATAAGTGATTTTGACATTCAATAATTTAGATATTATTTTTTTGGATATTTTAAAGAAAAGCAAAAGTTATTTTGTATTTGTTTACAATCATAAAAAAACACTTTTTTAAAGTTGCTTAGTAATATAAAAATGATTTTTTTTCAAAAGTTAATGAAAGTAACTTTTCAATTTAGTCTTAAAAACAATTTTTTGAAAAAAAATCATTTTTCTATGAAATTCTTAAACAAACACGAACAAACTCATTAAAATTAATTTTTAACTTAAAAGAATGATTTGTTATCAAATAATCAGGAACAAATACACTTTTTAAACTTAAACATACCCAGCTCACGCCTCAGCTAGAAGAAATTTCTGGAACCAGATCTGCTTGAGATGAGTGGCCCTTAAGCACGTGGATTGGATAAATATCTAAAGATGGTATTGCTTATTATTTTACGCCAAATAAAGTAGCTAGCTTTCACCCGTCTATATATGGTGGGTGGTATGGGACGGTATGGACTTATCAAACGCATAGAAGTACAAAAGGAAGTAGACTAAGAGAGAGTGGAAATAGAGACAAAACAAACAAGAATGGATGTAGCACAGGTGCTGCACATGAATGGAGGCGCTCGGTCTGTGCTAATAACAAAAGAAAGACAAAATACTTCAGTCCATGTTATGATGATAACAAAACAAAACTACATTCTCATATCACAATGCCTCAATTTTAGGGAAAAACTACAAATAAAAAATGAAGTGACTTGTTGAACCCTAGCTAGCCCAGCCCAATCCCGATTATGACACGGGTTTCATTAGATCGGGCCAAAATAGTACGAGTATGTTTGATATGGTCTTATCAGGTGGGCCCATTTTGCATCTCTATATATTCGGAACTGACATTTTTACTTTCATTATCTGTCCATAAACATATATAAGGTCAAATCTTTTTGGAATTTCAAATTGTTTATCCACAGTTTTTACCAATTAATTATAATTTTAAATTTTTATTTTATAAATTTATGATTGATTTATAAAATGTTCAAACAAATAATTAGAAATGTCAATAGTTTCACTTGTTAATTAATGACATGAATAATTGTTGTTTATTGGTGATTAACTAGGTTCCCAATGGTGTAGAGAACAATAAGGGCAATATTTATATAGCTAGGACAAGCCCCTTAAACGTCCTCAATGCTTACTTTGAGCAATTCCAAAGAGATTTCTCTTTGTTTCTCAAGTGTCGTGCAGTGGAAGTAGTTGAAAGAGGTTGCATGGTTCTAACACTTATGGTAAGAAGAAGCGACAATCCATCTAGCAAGGACGGTTGCTATATGTGGGAGCTTATGGCTACTGCTCTTAATGATATGGTGTCAGCGGTCACATTTAATTTCCTTCTCTCCCACTCTCTCTCCTTCTCTCTCTCTCTCAATTTAATCCTATTAGATCGTGCTACACATTAAAACTTAGTTTGTTTCTTAATAAGTGGTAATAATTATTTTAATAAATGTTATAACATGGAAGATTTAATACAACTAAAAAATAATAATGTTTTTTTATGAGAAAAATAATAATGATTTATGTACACCAAGTTTTGACATCAAGAGGACATGTCCCCTTTTACCTTTTTTTTTCCTATTTCTCTTTCTCTTATTTGTTTTTTTTTTTCCTCTAGATATTCGTTTTTCAAATTACTTATCTTCTCCATGATCTCTCTTCTTCCCTTTTCTCTGGTGGTTTGTGGTGGTACCATGGGTGGTCAGTGTCAGGCCGTAGCTACCAATGAGTGGGTGGGGGGGTGGTGGTGAGTTGTGGTGGAGGTTGGATGGGGGTGCATGAGTGGCAAATTTTTCTTCTTCTCCTTCTTTGCTATTAATTAGCGGTGGGTCTAGGTGGCCATGGTGGGAACAAAGTGGGTTTGGGTGGTCGAGGGTGATTGGTCGCGGCTGTTAGTTAATGGGTTGCAGATTTTGGTGGCCGTAGCCAATGGCGGATCTTAGTTGTGGCTGTGGGGAGTGTAACACCCAGGTGCCGACGAGGATGGGGAGTGGTCGTCGGTGCAAGAAGACACGGACAAGGAGCGGCTCCTGACAGGCTTCTAGGCGGAGGGACACATGAATTAACCGATTACACACCCGAATAAGAGGGATCCTGAGACTGTGTAGGTATGGGACTATACAGTTGAGGAAGGCTTATATGAATTGATTGGTACTACCTATACTAACAAGATGCATCTTCTTTTCGGGAGGCCATCACTTAAGAACTCCACAGTTAAGCATGCTTGACTTGGAGCAATTATGGGATGGGTGACCTCTTGGGAAATTTTCCAGGAAGCGTGTGAGTGGGGACAAAGCACGCTGAAAAGACCCGTGTTGGTCTGTGGATACAGTCGTCAATCCATAATACAGCCAGCGATGTTACAAATGGTATCAGAGCGACACCTATCCCAGTACGGTGTGGTTCGAGGACGAACCAAGCGGAAGCTGGTGGGCATGTAACACCCGGGTGCCGACGAGAGCGGGGAGTGGTCGCCGGTGCAAGAAGGCACGGACAAGGAGCTGCTCCTGGTAGGCTTCTAGGCGGAGGGACGCATGAATTAACCGATTACACACCCGAATGAGAGGGATCTTGAGACTGTGTAGATATGGGACTATACAGTTGAGGAAGGCTTATATGAATTGATTGGTACTACTGATAGTGTGATTTTAAATGATATTTTCTGTACACTTTTGCATGCATTTTGCATATAGATTAGGCATTCTTTATTTGATTTTAGTTAGATTTTCCCTTGGAACGGGTGAAGCGGTGTTGTGGTGTTGTTTTGCAGGAATTCATGATTAAATGCCCAAGGTTTGGCCATGATGAAGATTGGTTGATTTAGAGCCTTAAAAGTGAAGAAAATGACCCAAACAGAGCCTATCACGGCCTAGCCGTGATGCCCATCACGGCCATGATCGAGCAAAACTGAAAAGGCAGAAAGGTCAAGTCGAGTCCATCACGGCCTAGCCGTGATTTACATCACGGCCGTGACCCAAAACCACCACAAGTCAGAATCCATCACGGCTTGGCCGTGATGGAGATCACAGGCGTGAACAGAGGGCTCGCGACGCGAGCAAAGTCTCGCCTCGCGAGATACTAAAAGTCGCCAAAACTGCCAGAGACAGAATCCGTCACGGCATGGCCGTGATGGCCATCACGGCCGTGACGCGCAGCAGTCTATTTAAAGAAACGCAGCAGATGTAACCGGGAGAGTTTTTGGGAGCAGAGAAAAGGAGGCAGCCCAGAGAAACCCTACGGGACGATTCTTGGTGACTGTGGTGGCTGGGTTCATCCTTCCATGGAGTGTTTCCCTTCTTCCATCTTAGTATCTTTCCTTTTCCCTTCTCCTTTGATGATGTGTAACTAAACTCCCATTGTTGGGGTTAGGGTAGCCATTTCTGAATTCTCATGTATATGACTTGATATTGCAATATGGTTTTTACTTCATTATTGAGTGATTGATTCTCTGTGCTTAATGCTTGTTGTGGCTAGCACCCCCATGACTTGATATGTGTTTTGGTATGCAATGGGGACGTTCGTATCATAACCGGAATTGAGATCAATCACCTAATAAGCCTTGTATCTAGGAATGGAACTAGGTTTATTAGCAATCGTGTAATCCCTAATCATAATGCAAATTCATTAATCTAGGCCACCTAAGGAATTAGGGTCTATTAGTGGATTTAGGCTCTTGCCATCCGAGGGATCGGGGTTTGAGTAATTTAGTGGATTGATTGTCATAATTGAAGTAGAAACTGTTTGTGGCTCCTTTCATTGCATGAGAATGAAGTTTGGTGAACCTAATCCCAACATCTTTTATCATATTTAAAACCCATCTTTTATTGCCTTCCAAGTGTTTGAGAAAAGTACAAAAAGAGTTGTTTTTCTTATGTTGTTAGTTCTAGCTTTTGTTAGTTTAGAACTCTCTTCAATCCAAGAATCCGCTTAGATAGTAATTGGTTTGGTAAGTGTTAGTACTTGTAGCAGTCCCCGTGGATACGATAAACCGGTCTTACCACCGTATTACTTGCACAACTGGGTATACTTGCTCAGATTCGTCCAACAAATTTTTGGCGCCGTTGCCGGGGACTGCGTCTCAATATTAGCATATCCATTTCAGTTACTACTTTAGGCAAAAAATTTCTGTACAATCTGTTTTCTGCAGTAATTTTCTGTTCTATTTGCTGTCATTTTTTTTTCTTTTTCTGTTTTGTTTTTGCTGTCAATTTTCTAGTGTGTTTTTGCTGTCAATTTTTTTAGTGTGTTTGCTGTTGTGTGCTAACCTTTACTACTAATAATCTTGTTTGCTAGACTGTTTTTGTATGCGAGGCACTATTCCAGCTGACCAACTCCTATACGATCCAGAAATTGAAAGAACAGCTAGGAAGAATATGAGGCAAGCAAGACAACAGAATTTGTTAGAGCAACAAGGAGAAGACCAAGAGACTTCCATATCTCAAGTTTGTCAAGAAGAACTCAGAATGGCAGGGAATGGTGAAGATACTCCTCCACCACCACGGAGGACACTTGGTGACTACTCCAATACAAATTTCAACAGGCATGTCACGAGTATAGTGCGACCTCCGGTGAACTACAATAATTTTGAAATAAAGCCAAATCTCATCAACATGGTTTCACAAAATCAGTTTGCTGGGTTGGAGAAGGAAGATCCTAACAGTCATATTTCCACTTTCCTGGAGTTGTGCGACACAGTGAAGATAAATGGTGCCTCTGATGATGCAATTCGCCTGCGGTTGTTCCCTTTTTCTTTAAGAGATAGAGCCAAGTCTTGGCTCCAATCACAACCAACGGGGAGCTTCACTACATGGGACAACTTAGAGGCAAAATTCTTGGCAAGGTTCTTCCCCACCTCAAGATTTGTAAAGGCAAGGGGTGACATTATAAGCTTTGCGCAACAAGAAGGTGAGACTCTTCATGATGCCTAGGAAAGGTTCAAGGAATTGCTTCGGAGATGCCCAAACCATGGTTTTGATAATCTTACTCAGATGCAAACATTTCAGCAATGGATTGAGGCCATCAACCAGGTACATGTTGGATGCCTCAGTGGAGGTTCAATGAATACAAAGACAAAGAGAGGAAGCCCTGACTTTGATAGAAGCAATGGCCTCTAATGATTATTTGATGCATCATGATCGGGGTCCCACACAAAGAAGGGGAGTGTTGGAGCTAGATTCACAAACTGCATTGTTGGCTCAGAACAAGATCATGACACAACAATTGGAGTCTCTTACCAAACAACTAGCTCAACTCCCACAACAACTCCAATCTGTTCAAGGGACAACCATGCCACACCAACAGGTACTGAGATGTGATTTCTGTGGAGGTGATCATGAGAATGGAAGATGTGAGGCACCACCTAGTTCCCATGAAGAAGCCAATTATATGGGGAACTATGGGCGACAAGGCAACAACCAAGGGTGGAGGAATCAACCAAATTTTGGTTGGAATCAAGATGCCGGGCAAACAAGCAAACCTCCTCCTACACAACCACTTCAAGATCGGGTTTCTATTCTAGGAAACACACTTAATCAGTTCATGCAGTTGTCCATGACAAACCAGAAAAATACCGATGCTTCTCTAAAGAATTTGGAGGTTCAAGTTGGCCAAATTGCAAAGCACCTAGCCGAGCAAACTAGCAGCGGTTTTTCTGGTAACACTCAACCTAATCCGAAGGAGCATTGCAATGCTATTGTGCTGAGGAGTGGAAAAAGTATTGAAAATGTGGCCGGTGAACCTTTGGTGAAGAATCAGAATGTTGATGGGAAAACAGAATTGAGTGCAGAAGAAAAAGAAGAAAACGGTCAAGATGTTATAGTTGAGAAAGAAGAAAAGGGCAGTGCACAAGACAAGAGGGAGAAGCTAGTAGATGAGAATTCAATTTTGAGGAAGACTAAAAGTCAGCTTTTGAAAGATTGGGACAAGCCTCGAGTGATTCCCTCTTATGTGAAGTTGGCATACCCTCATTTGACCAAGAAAAAGGAGAAAGATGAACAGTTTGCCAAGTTTCTTGATATTTTCCAGAGGTTGCAGATCAATATCCCTTTTGCTGAAGCACTTGAGCAGATGCCCCATTATGCAAAATTTATGAAAGAACTGCTCACAAAGAAAAGAAAGATTAAAGAAGGCGAAACTGTTGCCTTAACTGAGGAGTGCAGTGCGATCATCGCAAAGGAAGCTACCTCCGAAGCTGAAAGATCCTGGGAGTTTTACAATCCCTTGCACTATTGGGAATGTGTCTATCAGGAAGGCCTTATGTGACTTGGGAGCAAGTGTCAACTTGATGCCGCTTTCCATGTTGAAAAAGCTTGGAGGAGGAGAGGTGAAACCCACAAGGATGGCATTGCAGTTAGCTGACATATCAATCAAGCATCCTTATGGTATTTTGGAAGATGTTCTTGTAAAGGTGGAAAAGTTTATCTTTCCAGTAGACTTTGTGGTTTTAGACATGGTGGAGGATGCTGAAGTTCCGCTCATACTGGGGAGACCTTTTCTAGCCACTGGGCGAGCTTTGATAGATGTAGAAAAAGGCCAGCTGAAATTCAGAGTGCAAGGAGAAGAAGTCAATTTCAAGGTATTGGAAGCTATGCATCGCACGAGCACTGAAGAGGAGTGTTTCCGCATGGATATGGTGGATACAGTGGCTGAAGAAGTTGTTGCACATCAACACCACCCCTCTACTCCAGAGAAGAAGGAAAAGCCCAACAAGAAATCAAATCTGAAGCTATGCAAGACAAATGATGTATCAGTTGGTGAGGAAGTTGGCTCTGCTCATCGTGTGAAAACAGAAATTCCACCGGGAAGGAGTAAGAAAAAGGGCAAGAGGCCCAGAGTGAAAAAGGCAAAGCAGAAGCACAAATGTTGGCCCTATAAGCAAAATCATCTCTTTACAGGAGTTTCATGGAAGAAAAGTGCTCTTGCACTTCTATGCCCAGCAGACCCCGGTTAATTGAAAGAAGTTGTCTACACGTCAAGCTAGTGACGTTAAAGAAGCGCTTCTTGGGAGGCAACCCAAGTTTCTTAACTCTTCTTTTTAGTTGTTTTCAGTTTCTTAATAATTTTGTTTTTGATTTTAACCTCTTGAATAATGTGAGAAGCTCAAGAGGAAAAATAATAATTTGAGAATTGCCAAGTTTTCAGGGTAGGAAGGAAGGAAGGAAGAGCAAGGAGAACAAGAAGAAAAGTCAGCACCCATCATGGCCAGATTTTCTGACTGGAATGAGAGCCAACACTAGTTACCGCCTCGGTAAGCCGTTCCAATTTTTTGTTTTATTTTCTTTTTCTTCTCCTTTCTCCAACTTGATTGTTTACATTGGGGACAATGTAAATTTTTAAGCTTGGGGTAGGGGTATTTTGCATTTGCATTTTGCATATTGCATCCATATAGTTTTGCATGATAGTTTGCATGATCACACATTAAATTGCCCTTGTTTAGATTTTGCATCCAATGGTGAAAACTAAGTGCCAAATAAATTGTGATAGTGAATTCTTGAACCCAATTCTGTTTATTCTTGTGATATGGTTGCAAATGAAAATGTTTGAGATAATCTTGGATAGTTGATAATTAGCATATGGTTCTGAGGATTCGTTTTTTTTATTGATTCTGAACTAAAATGTGAGATTTTGAGCAAAAGGGGTACTCACAAAATTTTACCCCATTCTTTGTGTTAGAGTGTTATTCCTCTTGGATGATTTTCTCTAGAACTTGACTTGAAACCATTTTGAAACTTAGAAAATTTTTGAAAACATTTTTGAAAATGATTGAGGCAATAGGTATTCTTCTGGCCTTCTGAGCTTTGAATGTGTAAATGCTACCCTTAGTTGCCCAATTTTGAGCCTGAAAGAATAAAAATGCTTTTCTTGGTACCCTGAAATGTTTTGATAAATATGTTTGATAGGGACCTTCTAAAGTATTACAAAAGGGTAAAAAGGTAGTTGAAAAAGTTTGGGAAAAGAATCAGAAAAAATAATTCTCTTGAGCTGAAAAATCTCCCCTTCTCCAAGCAAAAGAAAAAGAAAAGAAAAAAAAAAGAAAAATAAATAGAGAAGGGGATGACAAAAAGAAAAAGAAATGAGAAATAAAAATGAAAAGAAAGAAAAGAAAGGTGGAAAAATAAATTGAAAACCCAATAAGGTATTTTAGAAGGTCATGCTTTGCAAATGTTGATGTTTATATAGCCTTTTGAAATGTCATTTTCTTGTTATCCCCACCTAACGATTAATCCCATGGCCACGTTACAACCAAATAAAAGACCTCTTGATTCTTAATTGTTTTCATTAATAAAGTAGAGATTTGGTTGATAGTCAAGCCTATGGTAGGATTCATTCCTTGAGGAAAATTGAGTGAAATGTCTTATCCCCTAAACACTTGAGTGAGGTGAGAAAAGAGAGCCAAGCAAATGAACAAGCTTGGGGTGAGCTTCAAGTGAGAAAGTGTGCCCAAATCAGTGAGAACATGAGTCTAAGGAACCTAAGCCTCTAATTGGACTTGAATTGATTGTCTCTTGCTGAATTGTTTGAATTGCCTATTGCTTGGATTATTTGCTGGGGTTCTTAGTTCACTATCCATGTTTTGTTTTCTTCTACTGGCCTTGGTGATTGCTTGAGGACAAGCAATTGAATAAGCTTAGGGTGATTTGATAGTGTGATTTTACATGATATTTTCTGTACACTTTTGCATGCATTTTGCATATAGATTAGGCATTCTTTATTTGATTTTAGTTAGATTTTCCCTTGGAACGGGTGAAGCGGTGTTGTGGTGTTGTTTTGCAGGAATTCATGATTAAATGCCCAAGGTTTGGCCATGATGAAGATTGGTTGATTTAGAGCCTTAAAAGTGAAGAAAATGACCCAAACAGAGCCTATCACGGCCTAGCCGTGATGCCCATCACGGCCATGATCGAGCAAAACTGAAAAGGCAGAAAGGCTGAAGTCAGAGTCTGTCACGGCCTAGCCGTGATGTACATCACGGCCGTGACCCAAAACCACCACAAGTCAGAATCCATCACGGCTTGGCCGTGATGGAGATCACAGGCATGAACAGAGGGCTCGCGACGCGAGCAAAGTCTCGCCTCGCGAGATACTAAAAGTCGCCAAAACTGCCAGAGACAGAATCCGTCACGGCATGGCCGTGATGGCCATCACGGCCGTGACGCGCAGCAGGTCTATTTAAAGAAACGCAGCAGACAGAACTGGGAGAGTTTTTGGGAGCAGAGAAAAGGAGGCAGCCCAGAGAAACCCTAGGGGACGATTCTTGGTGACTGTGGTGGCTGGGTTCATCCTTCCATGGAGTGTTTCCCTTCTTCCATCTTAGTATCTTTCCTTTTCCCTTCTCCTTTGATGATGTGTAACTAAACTCCCATTGTTGGGGTTAGGGTAGCCATTTCTGAATTCTCATGTATATGACTTGATATTGCAATATGGTTTTTACTTCATTATTGAGTGATTGATTCTCTGTGCTTAATGCTTGTTGTGGCTAGCACCCCCATGACTTGATATGTGTTTTGGTATGCAATGGGGACGTTCGTATCATAACCGGAATTGAGATCAATCACCTAATAAGCCTTGTATCTAGGAATGGAACTAGGTTTATTAGCAATCGTGTAATCCCTAATCATAATGCAAATTCATTAATCTAGGCCACCTAAGGAATTAGGGTCTATTAGTGGATTTAGGCTCTTGCCATCCGAGGGATCGGGGTTTGAGTAATTTAGTGGATTGATTGTCATAATTGAAGTAGAAACTGTTTGTGGCTCCTTTCATTGCATGAGAATGAAGTTTGGTGAACCTAATCCCAACATCTTTTATCATATTTAAAACCCATCTTTTATTGCCTTCCAAGTGTTTGAGAAAAGTACAAAAAGAGTTGTTTTTCTTATGTTGTTAGTTCTAGCTTTTGTTAGTTTAGAACTCTCTTCAATCCAAGAATCCGCTTAGATAGTAATTGGTTTGGTAAGTGTTAGTACTTGTAGCAGTCCCCGTGGATACGATAAACCGGTCTTACCACCGTATTACTTGCACAACTGGGTATACTTGCTCAGATTCGTCCAACAAGTTTTTGGCGCCGTTGCCGGGGACTGCGTCTCAATATTAGCATATCCATTTCAGTTACTACTTTAAAGAAAAATAATGGCTTGCTCCCCCAAAAAATTAACAATTCTTTTAAGAATTAATGTTATCGTGTCATCCTATTAGTAACGACGAGTGTTGTTGTGATTTCATGGAAGCAATTTAAGATACCTTCCAAAAAGAACGTTCTAGGTTAGGTTTTTCTAAGTTTCTTTTGCAATCTAAGACGCAATTTTTATTTTTATTTTACAATTTTATTTACTTTCTCGGTTTCATATGTACTCTCTTTTTGGATTCGATTATTTTGCAATTTCTTTCAAAGATTTTGGGCACACTAGGATTAGGGAGTTGCTTTTACTCTTTTGACAGTGTTGGGGATAATGAGTTTTTCTTGTGTACTGGCCTAGATATCCATCTCGACCACCGGGCTTGAATGACCGATCTACCAAGGACATAGAAGAAAGGATAAGATTAAAAGAATAATATAATAATATAATAATATAATAAATAACAGAATAACTAAATAGATATTAACACAAAGGAATGATAACCAACATAACAAATTATAAGGATATCATATATCTCGAAATCGGCTTAAAAGATAATAGATAATAAGAGATAAAACTAATCTCTAAGAAAAGAGATCAGGGGACCTTATTATAAAAGGGGGAACACCCCAAGAGAAAGACTCGCTTTTTCCTAATCTAGGTAAATCTCTCTTAAGCGTACTTGAGGAACCAGCAGGTTCAGGGGATCGCCAAAGGGCCCTTGTTCACTAGTATTAATCATATACATAATTAAGGGATTGAATTTACTACAGTCCGGTCATATTCCGGTAAGGTGGATTTTGGCAAGAACATTTTGGTGCCCACCGTGGGGCCGAGGCAAACTTTCCCCGGTTCCACAAAAAAGTTGAATGGTGACTACTAGAAACGGACGAGTTGGAAGGGCGCAAGCGAATCATCTTGACAATGGTGCTTCGAACACGCATTAGAACCATGATGGTGTCCCCCCCCCCCCAAAAAAACGAAAAATAACCCTGTTCTGGGAGAAATAATGGCACAGTTAAATCAACTCCATCAAGAAAACGAGGAAATACAAGCCCAAAACAGGAAGCTATTACGAGCTCAAAGCATAGAAAGGTTAGCAAAGCCTTCCGATGGAGAACAATCTTCACCCCAGGACAGTCATGTGAGACCCTCGTTTGCACCTTCTCGCGATGACACGAGCAAACCTTCTCGGACCATACCTCAGACATAGGACATAGGAACCAAGCCTCATGCTGAAGAGACTACCTAAAAGGAAAAGGTAGTGAGGATAGACGACCGAGGTTGCCTTTCATTGATGATATAGATGAGGTAATCATGCCCAGAAATTTCAAACCTAAATTTAATGGTGCTATACATCCACCTAAGCATGTAGAATCGTTTATTTCTGCTGTTTATTTGGTGACTAATTCGAAAGCTATCATGTGCAAAATTTTCCCTACAACTTTACAAGGACCTGCCTTGACTTGGCTTACAAATCTTCCACCTCGGTCTGTCAACTCTTTTGATATGCTTGTAACTAAGTTCACTGCATAATTTGCAGCGAGCCGAAAGCACAAAAAGCATTCGGTTTCGCTTGTGAATTTTAGACAAGAAAAAATGAATCACTTAGATATTATATGGCTCGGTTTAGTGCACAGCAAGTTTTAATTCCCAATATGAGCTTGGAATTGTGCCTTCATACCGTCATGGGCTGTTTGAAGCCAGGACCTTTTCTTGAGTACTTATCTCGGAAGCCACCGAGCGATTTTGAGGAATTACAGGAAAAAGCCTCAGGTTTTATGAGCTCCAAAGAGATGGTAGAATCCAAAAAAAGGGAAAGAGGTTTTGATGACAAAAGCACAATGCCAAGCAAGGAGAAGGACAAAGTTGCCGGTCCACCGAGATCTTTCAAAAACAATGATAGGGGGTTGTCAGAAAGGCTACCCAAGTACCAGTCCTACACACCACTGAATCGGTTTAAAGAAACTATTCTCCAGGAGGTGTGCAATGCCGAGTTACCTTACCTCGGGCTTCTAAATCTCCTGCCCATGCTGACAGAAACAAGTGGCATCAGAATTATGGTCACACAACCGAGAAGTGTAGAACAGTGCAGGACAGGATTGAAGACTTGGTGCAAGCAGGCCGCATTCACCGGTTCATTCACCGAGAAAACTTCAGAGGGGGACGAGTCGGGCGAGGACGAGGAGGAGGTGGTTATGACAATCGTAACCGAGATGAAAATCTACGTGACAATAATCAGAGTGGTGATCAGGTTCCCAATCAGGAAACCCAGAATGATAATCAGGGAGGTGGAGTCAGAGGAGTCATTAACACTATTTCAGGAGGGTTCGTTGGAGGAGGTACCACGAGTTCAGCTCGGAGGCGTTATGTAAAAGCCATCCGGTCTATTAACTCGGTGATAACGGTAGAGTTATCCAACTACTCAGTCAAACAAACACTTGTTGATCAAGGTAGTTCAGCTGACATATTGTATCTGACAACCTTCAGAAAAGTTGGGATCCCAGAAAAGTTGATAAAGGAACATGAGGACAAGTTAGTGGGGTTTGCTGGTGAGCAGGTAAAAACTCGTGGATACATTGACCTCTTGACAACATTTGAAGATGGTTGTAAGTCTCGAACTATCTCAGTTAGATATGTCATAGTGGAAGCCAACACATCATACAACATACCCATCGGAAGACCATTGTTGTGACTCCGGCAAGTGTACCGGGTCGTCGCAAGTAATAAAATAAACACGGTAAGTAATTACCGAGGTCGAACTCAGGGATTGGGCTACCAATTATACTAATCCGCGGGAAATCGGATACGATCGGTCAAGTTACAGAAGGTGGTTGAGAGAGAGAAGAGAGAATGGAATCGAAATTCAATTAACAAGTCTAAATAAACTAATTAACTAAAAATCAGAAAACTAAAATGTCCAAGGTCACAAATCCACCTACCCAACATGTACACCCAAGTGATGATGAATTCCTCCCTAAGTTCAATTGCAATGTCAACCGGGACCCCTAAATTCTCCTAAATCCACTCTCGTGCTCATTAGGACGTATTCGACGATTGGATTAATTACTTACTAGGTCTCATAATCCTAATCTCGAATTCTGTTAATTCATGTTCCCTATAAGGTCGCACCGATCTCCTACTCACTCTCGTGCAATATTCGATCGATGATCCTAATTCAAGTTCTAAACGTGAATCGCTGACTAAGCCTCATCAACGTTAACAAGTCAATCACGCAACACATATGATTAACACAATCAAATCAGAATTAGAAAAACAAGAATTGAATTAAAGGAGAAAGACATACATCATATCGGATTTACATCGCCATGGGTGGCTTCATCGTTCCCTCGGACGACGGGGATTAGTGCCTCATGCTCATAGACAAACACTCGGACATAATCACCATCGTAAAATAAAAAGAAACCAGAAAAGGAGACGCAGCTCCAAGGAGAAATAAGGATTCGTAACTACTGCCCTAACCTAAGTGGAAAACCGGATCCCTAACGATTCCCTCCCAAATCTGATCTGCAAAAGCCTTTAAATAGGATTCCTGATCTGCGCTCGCTCGCGAGGCGAGCAGCCTTTCGCGAGGCGAGAATTAAAATTGGCGCGCTTTCAATTTGAACTCTCGCGAGGCGAAAGTGTGTTCGCGGGGCGAGTCTTCAATTTCAGGCTGTGACCTTCATCACGGCTAGGCCGTGATGGCCTCTGACTTCCAAGTCTTCATTCACTCGCGAGGCGAGATGTCTCTCGCGGGGCGAGTCTTCAAACCTCAAACTGTTCACGGGCGTGGTCTTCATCACGGCTTGGCCGTGATGGTCTCTGTCTTGCAGGTCTTCATGATTCGCGGGGCGAGAAGAGTCTCGCGTGGCGAGACAGAAATGTTGACTTTTGCTGCTTTGTTGACCTTCAGTCTCGCGAGGCGATAATACACTCGCGGGGCGAGTGTCTCCAGACTTGCAATTTCCACTGCTTTTCGACTTTCCTTGACTCCCGGAGCTTCACTTATTTAATCTGAAACAACAAAAGCACCCACAAGCGTAACTCTATTCAAAATAACCTAAAAACTACACAAAATACGTAAAATGAGTCAAAGTCCAACTTAGGAACAAAACAAGGCAAATTTGGGCGAAAACGAGACTGAACTCGAATAAATAGGCACATGAACCCTAGTTCGTCTAGTCATAAAACTAGATAAGCCAGAGGCTTATCAACCATCGTTGAACGAGTTCGGAGCAATCGTCTCAACTCCCCATCTCAAAATGAAATTTCCTGCAGATTCAGGGGAGATAATAGCAGCTTGAGCTAACCAAAAGATGGTGAGACAATATTATGCAAATAGTTTGAAAGTAATCTGAGAACCTGACACCATAGAGACACCATAGAGAATAGCAAAGATGATAAAGCAGAAATGGTAAGCTCGGTCAGTTTAGTTAGTTCTATTAACTCGGTTAATATGTTTGAATTGGACCCAAGGATGGATATGTATGAATCCAAGGCCGAACCAACAGAGTCTTTGGAGAATTTTCAATTGGGAACCCAAGCCGAGCAATGCATAAAGGTCGGTAGTCAACTCGACCCAATACTCAAACAGCAAATTTGTGTTGTCATAACAAAGAATGTTGACCTGTTTGCATGGAAAACATCGGATATGCCTAGCATAGATCCCAACTTTCTGTGCCATAAGCTTTCTATATGCCCCAAAGCCAAGCCCGTTGCACAAAGAAAAAGGAAGCTCGATGAAGAAAGGCGAGAGGCTGTAGATGAGGAGACTGCAAAGTTAATAAGGGGAAATTTCATTAGAGGGGTCAAATACATCACTTGATTGGCTAATGTTGTGTTAGTTAAAACTTTTCTTAACTTCTCCTCCGATCCTAACTCGGTCACAGCTCGGCAAGGATTTGTATCTTTACCTATCTGTCAACGATCATGCAATTAGTGCAGTGATCATCCAGGAAGAAGGAAAGCAACAGATGCCAGTGTATTATGTCAGCAGGATCCTGCGAGATGCGGAAACAAGGTACCAAGTAATTGAGAAGCTTGACCTCGCTCTGGTTATGGACGCTCGGAAATTGCGACCCTACTTCCAATCACATCAAGTTACAGTCAAAACAGATCACCCGATAAAGTAGTTACTTAGAAAACCGAATTTAGAGGGGAGGATGATAGCCTAGTCAGTGGAGTTATCAGAGTTTGGTTTGCAATATGAGCTGATAGGACCAATGAAAGCACAGTGCCTCTCTGATTTTATTGCCGAGAGATTCAAGACCGAATCTAGACGTTTTCACTTGGAATTTATATGTTGATGGTTTATCTAACTTAAAAGGAAGTGGGTCTGGAATAAACCTAGAGGGACTAGGCGATTTGGTCCTGGAGCAATCTTTAAAATTTGGATTCGAAGCTTCTAACAATCAAGCAGAGTATGAGGCCCATATTGCAGGATTGATGCTGGCCAAAGAAGTTGGTGTAAAGGAGCTAAAATGTCGAAGTGATTCACAACTAGTAACATGATAAATCTCGGGTGATTACCAAACGAAGGATTCCCAATTACCCAGGTACCTTTGTAAAGTTAATAGTTTAATTTCAGAATTTGATAATTTTACTATTGAACATATTCCTCGTGAGGAAAATTCCAAGGCCGATTTGTTATCTAAGTTAACTAGCACAAAGAAAGATGGCTAGCTCAGAACCTTCATTCTGGAAAATCTTCCTGAACCGAGCATACAGGTTGCAGAAGTCTTGACTGTCAAGCATTATGACCGAGGCTGGATGATGCCCTTCTGGGAGTTTTTGAGCTCGGATAAATTGCCAGTTGACCCCAAGGAGGCAAAGAAAATACACTTGAAATCTTGCCATTACACCATCCGAGATGGAGAGTTATATAGAATAGGTTTTTCCATGCCTTTATTGAAATGCATAACAAAGGGACAAGTCGAGTACGTAATGGACGAGATGTATAGAGGAATTTATGGAATACACTCAGGTGGAAGATCTTTGGCAGCACGGGTTCTGAAAGCAGGATTTTACTGGCCAACCATGAGGTCATACTGCACTAAATGGACTAAGAAGTGTGACACTTGCCAGAAACTTTCTAATGTTGCACAAGTACTAGCTGAAGAACTCCACTCCATGTTCTCGTTGTGGCCTTTCACCATGTGGGGGATGGATATAGTTGGTCCTTTCCCAGTAGCCAAAGGTCAAGTGAAGTTTCTACTAGTTGGGATAGATTACTTTACCAAATGGATTGAAGCCGAACCATTAGCTAAAATCACAGCTCAAAATGTGCAAAATTTCGTATGGATGAGCATCATATGCATACATGGTTTTCCTTATGCGATAGTCATTGATAATGGAAAACAGTTCACTGATAAAGGACTTCAGGAGTTCTATTCCAATCTCGGAATAAAGCACAAAGTAACGTTAGTTGAGCATCCACAAATAAATGGGCAAGCTGAAGCAGCCAACAAAGTCATTTTGACCGAGCTCAAGAAAAGATCAGGAAGATCAAATGGAGCTTGGGTGGAAGAATTGACGAGCATCCTTTGGCCTTATCACTATTCACCCCAATCATCAACTAGTGAAACTCCTTTTAAGCTGACCTATAGGGTAGATGCAATGATTCCGGTCGAACTCGATGATCTTTCATTTAGAAGACAACACCATGATCATAACAATAATGAGGAAGAAATCGGAGTTGAACTTTATATGGTTGAAGAAGTTCGCGAAGAGGCCAAAATCAGAGAGGAATTGTGCAAGAAGAAGGCAGCTCGGAATCACAATTCGAAATCAAGGCCCAAGGAGTTCGTCCAAGGTAACTTGGTACTGAGACTACAAAATGAAGCAAAAAAAAGACTCCAATGAGGGTAAGCTAGCAGCAAATTGGACTGGCCCATTTCGAGTTGTTGAAAGTCTAGGAAATGGGGCTTATAGGCTTGAAGAGTTGTCAGGGAAGGCTATTCCGAGGACTTGGAATACTTCATACCTTAAACTTTATCTTAGTTAAAGCTCATGTAAGCAAGTGATGTACTCTTTTTCCTACCCTGACCTTTTTCCCAAAAAGGGTTTTTTAGCTAGGAAGGTTTTAATGAGGCACACCCAAGTAAATAAATAAATGAAGCTTATTTCAGTTATATCTTGTGCTACTTTGTTTTTATATTACTAAGTACTATTCCATTGTAGCCACAGGAATCAACCACATTAGCAACACTGAAAATGCTAAGCCTAAAGAGGTCGACCGAGCTAAAATCGAAATGTCGAGCCAAAATGGCTGACCGAGCTAAAGTCTAGATGTCGGGCCTAAAGAGGTAAACAAAAAGTCTAAATAGGTCGACCAAGCTAAAGTCGAAATGTCGAGCCTAAAGAGGTAAACAAAAAGCCTAAAGAGGTCGATCGAGCTAAAATCGAAATGCCAATCCAAAATGGCTGACCGATCTAAAGTCAAAATGCCGACCCAAAGAGGAAAAGAAAGACCTGAAGAGGTTAGCCGACCTAAATCCAAGAGGTAAAAACCTAAATGGCTAAACGAGCTAAATTGAATTGCAAAATTCAAAAGGGCTAACTAAGCCAAAACTAACACAAGTGGAAAACTTATTCCTAACTATTAGAAAATCATTCCATAAAAAAAAAGGCAGATCTTGGGATAATATTCTCAAAGCATATAAGTCATTTATATTATAAGCGGGAGAAATACAAAAAGGCATTCCCGAAGATATAAAATATTTCAAAGAGAATTTTTATAAGTTATTCATGGGCATCCCCATGAACAACAACTTCATCAAAATTAGAAGGAACAACATTTTCATCTTGAGGAGGAGAAAATGAGGAAGGCTCCATCACGGTCGCTTCATTTCCTTTGTTACCCTCTTCTTCTTCATCTTGTTCATTATTCTTTTCTTGTTCCTCATTTTCTTCTTCTTCAACTTGGTCTTTTTTTCTTCTTCATCTTCAATCTCGGAAAAAGGAACCATAACTCCATCTTTATTGAAATCTTTGTCCACATCGGCTTGTGATAGGTCAGCATCAGGAAGGAAGTGTTGAATCTGCTTCACAGCACGCGAAAACCCAGAAAAATTTTCCTTCATAATTTGGGCTTCAGCTTCCTTCAACTCGGTTTGAAGCTTGCGTTTTTCATTCTTTTCAGCCTCAAGAGATTGCTGAAGTTTTTCAAAAGAGGTCTGAGAAGCCTCGGCAGTCATATGCAAATTAACTTTTTTGTTTTTCTCATTGGAGAGTTCATCCTGAATGGAAGAGTTGGCCTTTTCCATATCAGCATGTTGGCTTTTTAGTTGCCCTATCAACCGAGCCTGCTATTCACATTTAGAGAGTCTTCTCAAGCTTATACCTAGTGTGCAAAGCTCGGGCACCTTCATTCTCTCCATCTTCTTCACAGTATTAGAGAGCTCATGGCTCCAAAAACGAGTAATAGATGAGACTCGGAGTGCATAAGCAGCTGCGGCTTCGATGCTCGCATCTGGACCCTGTTCCAGTAAAAGCCGCATTCGCTAGCTTAAGCACATGAGAATCCACCAAGGGGCCCGGGTTAAAGTCATTTCCCCAGAGAGAGCCGATCCTAGGGTTACAATTCCCATTGTACCAATTGGCATCGGCAGTCAGGTAGGTAATCATAGTTTATTTTTCGTTTCTCCTCCCAACAGGCGGAGCTGCTTGGGCTAGTGAGGTCGAAGAGAGGCTTCTTCCTTGCTGGGCTTCTTGAGGGATCTCGGCTCTAGCTCGCTTAGGGAGTCAGGTGTTGGGCTCGAAAGATTCGATGACCTTTTTCTTCTTGGCCTTGGCGTCGGTAGCAGGCATAGAAGTTCTAGCGTCTTGGTTTGTTGTCTTCTTGATCAACGCCTTGTAGTTAAATTTGCCCATGATCATTGCAAAATAAATCAGTTATATTAACATCACACAATATTGAAGGCATGTCAAAATATTCATTAAAAGAAAGACTTACGATAGAAGTCGGCTTGTCGAGTGGAAGAAATGGGAAGTTTTAAAAGTCTTCCACAAGGCAATGGCCGAGGGTAAAGTTTGAGAGCTTCAACATCGCCCACTCTTGAGCAGCCATTGATCTGAAGTCAAATCCAGAAAACTTGGAGGGGTGTGGTTGCCAGTAAAAGGGAAATCTGGGCTTCCCCTCAAGAGTAAAGAAAAGAGACTCGTTTCCCTCGGATGGGCGAACTTTGAAGAAGTCCGACTTGAAAAGTTTATAAGAACTCTTATAAAGACCAAGGATACCTTTCTTTTGAATCCCACTCAGAGAGATCCAACCGATTCGATCTTCGAATCGAACTTTGTAGAAATAAAGAAATTTTGGGGTTGTGGCTGTCATGCTGATCTAGCCATGGAGAATTTGAAAAGCTTTCAAAAAGGCCCAATTATTAGGATGAAGTTGGGTAGGCGCAACGTTCATGATTGATAAAAAGTCGCATTCAAATTAAGTAAAAGGAATAGAAACTTCGAGTTGAGCAAATAGAGTTTTATAAACATAGGTAAAATGGGGTTCTATGGGTAGGGCCATAAGAAAGACATGATCATCGTCTGTGCAAGGAAGGCATTCAACAGTGTCACGCCTACCAGGTTGAGTAACCTTGTTTATTACATCTTTAAGAGAGTGAGAAGTCCTAAAGTCAGAGAAATAAACCCCAACATTAGGGCGAACCCAGGAATACCCAGGAATGGTAATGTCTAGAGTTGGTTCCTTTGGAACCCTCACATGACGCTTACGGCGTTTAGGAAGAATAGCAGCCATTGGAGTAGCAGAACTATCCCTATCAGAGGAATGCGAGGAAGATTCTTCTTGGTTTCCTCCGGTTTCGTTAGAAGGGGAAAGATAATGTTGAGGAGAACCCCCAATGGGATTCACCGCAGGCTCGATAATCTGAACTTCTAAAGAGGCATTCTGGGATACCTCAAATGAAGGCTCCACGATGAAAACAGAGTAGAGAAGAGGAAACAATGAAATGAGGGAGAAGTTGGGAAGGCGTACCTGGAAGAAAGGGAAAATGCAGCGATGCTTGAAGAAGAAGAAGTCGAAGGAGGAGGTAAAAGGGAAATCTTTATGTACGGGTTTTCCTCAATTTATAGATGTTAGTGTGATGTTTCAGATAAATTGGAACGTTACTATTTGAAGTAATGATGGTAGTTGGGGTGTGATGGAGGAGAAACGTCTAATGAAGGGGTACCACATGTTGAAGACGTCGAGATACACAACACAGTAGCTAGGGATTTGATTAACCCTATTTATGTACCCGTAGAATAAGCCTCAAAGCTGGGGCAATAAGAGCCATACAATATAAGTTCGGCCATACTTTATTAAAACTCCTATCCCTCTTTTAAGCTTAGAGCTCGGGGGACTTGTATATTGGCCGAGAGTGTCAAATCAGATATCAACATCAAAGTTAAGATCGACTTATCTCATAAAGCTTCTACTCTCTTCTAAGCTTAAAGCTTAGGGGCTTGTGTACTGGCCGAGATATTCATCTCGACCACCGAGTTTAAGTAGGCGATGTTAAAGGACAAGTATAATGAATATATCATAAACTTTATCGACACTAGTTAAGGTCAAGCTCGGTTTATCTCATAAAGCTTTTACGCTCTTCTAAGCTCAATGCTTGGGGGTTTGTGTACTGGCCGAGATATTCATCTCGACCATCGAGCTTGAATGACTGATCTACCAAGGACATAGAAGAAAGGATAAGATTAAAAGAATAATATAATAATATAATAAATAACAGAATAACTAAACAGATATTAAGATAAAGGAATGATAACCAACATAACAAATGATAAGGATATCATATATCCGGAAATCGGCTTAAAACATAAGAGATAATAAGAGATAAAACTAATCTCTGAGAAAAGAGATCAGGGGACCCTATTATAAAAGGGGGAAAACCCCAAGAGAAAGACTCGTTTTTTGCTAATCTAGGTAAATCTTTCTTAAGCGTACTTGAGGAACCAGCAGGTTCAGGGGATCGCCGAAGGGCCCTTGTTCACTAGTATTCATCATATACATAATTAAGGGATTGAATTTACCACAATCCGACCATATTCCGGTAAGTCAGATTTTGGCAGGAACATCTCTTGCATATAAGAAAAAAAATAGCTTTTAAATGTTTTGAGAGAGATGATGAATTGTTGGCTTATAAAACATCATTTTTATTGGTATGGACTGTGGATAGTGACGAGTTGGTGAAAAATGTCTTCTTCTTTTTGTTATGATGTGAATTTTGATTGATTGATAATGAAAAAAACGATGACAATACATACCAACTAAATCATTTTTCAAAAGGAAAACCGTGAAACAAAGATTAAAATTCTATAGCTAGCTTATCTTCACTTTAAAAACATCTTTCTAATGATTAAATAGTTCAATAGAATAAACATCCTTTGATAAAATTATATATAATTTATATGAAATTTAATTAATTATTTTAGTTATTTCAATCAAGATCTGCCACTGGTGGTAGCAAATGATGGTGTTGGGGGTAGTTTGTAATGAGTATCTTGGTAATTACAAGAGGAAATTTTGTAACTTTTGTAATCTGTGTAACAGAAAAACTATGGTGGTGAGTGATGGAGGATAGTGACTGAGGGTTGTCGTAGATCTGGCAGTGGGTAACAATGAGCTTCTTTCTGATAACATCAAGTAAAAAAATGGCAATTCTTGTAAACTATTGATAACTAGGATTTTTTTTAAAAACGGCACCATTTAACAGTATGCCTATCCATGTAATGTTGTTAAACTTAGATGTCCAAATAATGGATCTGACAAAAAAAAAAAATAAGAGCACATAAATCGATGCAGATTCGATACAAAAAAACAACATATTACAAGAAGGAAACACATGATCGATGAACTATATATCATCTTTCTATATATCATCACTCACCACCGTCGTTCGCCACTCATCAGCACATTTGTTTATATTATTATATGTCATCTTACCAACTGATTAGTAATATTACCAACTATTGTATTTGCACTTAAAAGCAACATAACAAATCTTATCAATTCACATTGATTTACAAAAGCGTCCAATTGCTTTGAACCATGACATCCACCGTGACCTACCACACCGTCCAATTCTCATTGTCAAACCCATCAAAACCACCACTATTTGCAACCTTCACCTCCACCTCGCCACCATACTTCACCACTGACTACCCCGTAAAAACCACCACCACCCAACAACCTTCATCTCCACCTTACTACAATTCTTCATCGTTAAATACTATGATCCAGAATCGTGAAATTGCCGCCGACTTAGCTGTTGACCTAACCATTGTTAGCCCCACTGCACCATCAAACCACAACCACTCAGCTTCCTTAATGTGATAAAGCTTTCTACTTTTCATTTTTTTAGGAATTAGATTTGGTAGATGTATTTTTTTAGCCACACCAGGCATACCTTTTGAAGTTAACACAGGCAAACATAAGAAGGGGATTGAATTGTATTTGTTAATAATTTTCGAAAACAACCTTTAAAACAACTTTTGCACATAAGGAGATTAGAAACAGAAGCAAGCACAAGAACAAAGATCCTTCTTAAAAGACTTTAACAAAAGCAATATCAAAACCCAACAGTTAGTATAATCAAATAAAACTGAAGAGTTTGGGAATAGAAGATTCACGCGAGAGATTTTATCTTGGTTCACTCTCTTCCAACCAAGAGATACGTCCAGTCCCTTCGACTTGAAGGATTTATTCACTATTTCTCCAAATAGATTACAACCAAGTATTCAACACCTCTCCAGGTTACAAGTATTCCTTTCTTACCAAGCCTCTTCAGGCTCTAACTCTAACAAAGAGATTTAATGTTTGATCTTCTTAACTCACTATGTGTGAGAGTATGACAGTTTAAGATCAGTTGAATATTACAACAATATTCAAACTAAAGAATACAGACTCTTGCTCTTGCAAGAATAATGGAATGAGTGATTATCAATTGGCAAAAGTTCAGCTAGCAAGATTATGCAGGTAAGAGTTGTTCTTCAGTATCTGAGGTCTTCAATTTATAGTGACCTTCTTCTTCACTTGTATTTCTCCAACGGTTACTTTGAATAATCTCGTTTAGAGATATCATTTAATGCATGATATCTGTTGTGACTGATAGCTTGATTGTAGCAATGCTGAATAGTACTCTTGGTTATCGAGGTAGCATGAATTTGGAGGTTCACTCCTCTGAGTATTGCAGCTTGAGCACTTGTTGTTCCTCTTTTGTGTATAATCCAGCTTTTTCAGTCATAAAGTTGTCATCGTACATATCGTTTTGCAGTATCTTATTGTACGATTCTGCTTTTTGTTTTTCTTGATTGTACTATATTTCTTTTACAACAAGGTGAAACATTAAAACAGATAAAACAAATATGAAGAACAAATATTCTAATGAAATAAATATCAATCATTTGAAATAAATATAAGAGATTCGGATTGCATTTAATTCATTCAAAGATGGAGCTCGTCTACAAAGAATTTTTGTCTACTCATTCATATGAGAGTCCAATTCTGTTCTATATTTTACTTAGCTCGTCTGATGACGTGGCGTACCCTCTTATCTATCAAGTCTTCGGATTTGCTATTTCTTAATGAGTTGATCTCCGTCTAGTGACGTGGCGGTTAGAGCTCGTCTACTATATTACTTTGTGTTTTAGTTCATTTTCTTCAACTAATTACTTCCGTCTGCTTACATGGCAAGATGGACGTGCTTATTTTCAAGTCTTTGGACTTGCTGTACCTAACAAGTTATTTAGGTATTTATCTAGTAAATATTTAGAGCCTCGTCTACTTAAGAAAAAAACTAGTCTACTTAATTAAATGACTAAGCAACTTTACCTAAGTACTTGAGCAGCCCGTCTACAGGGGTGGGCGCGTGTTTTTCAATTAGAACTTATCCCAAATTTATCTTACTTATTTTTAAGTATTCCTGCATAACTGAAAGCACATGTTAGATCTCCACTAACACTTTGCCAAGCAAATTTAATCCTTTTGTTAGCATCAAAACTTATAGATTATTAAATCCAAAACCACTTTGGTTCAAACACCTTTCAATTTATCTTTCAAAAAAAGTCATAATTTAGAATCTAATATTTATTGTTGTATTATCACAAAAAAAATTCTTTAATAATAATTGTTCTCTAATTGTGCTATGAATCGTAAATAATTTTTGATGATTAACGTATACGAATTGTTTTTGTCATTTGATGTGCTAATAATACTAAAAAGAAGTAAAAGGAGTAATTGTAATACATGAGATCGATTGGAGAAATTTTATTGAGCTCATTTGACGTTTTACTTAATTATATATACTTGACATCCTTCTTATTTCAAAAGTTACACGTACCCAGGGTGTTCTTGGATTGCATTGGATCGATTTTGAGTCAAAAAGTTATCTGATTCAATGATGAGAATAACGTGCGGTTTGGACTATATTGGTTTGCTTTCTTAAAACAAATTTGATCTGATCCAATCCAATCCAATCAAATACGGATTGGATTAGATTGGATAATTCGATTTTTGTCATAGTTTATTTTTTACTTATGTCATTCTTTCTACTTATTTAATAGTTGACAAAAAATAATCTCCGTTTTAAAAAAAATTTAACACGTTCTTTTACCTTAAATATTCTTCTATTTTAATTCTCTATATCTATTCTCGTTTATGCTATTATTTTCCTTGAATTAGCTATAGATAAATTGTTCCTAATTATTTTTCAAATTTACTGAATCGTTTTCCTATTTTTCATGTTTACTCAATCAAGTATATATATGTTATGCATCAAAACTTTTAACAACATATAACTTCAAGAAATTAACATTTATTCTAAATAATCTCATATATGACATTCCAACAAAAATATTAAAGAGAATGAGGGTCATAAAGTATGAAAAACAATGCTTAAGTATCAGCAATACTATAATTTCAAAAATAATAGTATATATATATTAGATCGGTTTGGATTAGATTTGATATTGGTTCTCACTAGGGGATCCAAAATTCGATCCAATCCAATGAAAAAAATCGGTTTTTTTGGTTTTCGGTTTTTTCGATTTTTCGTTTTTTCAGTTTTTTATTTTTTTTATTTTTCGATTCGATTTTTATGGTTTGAATCAATTTGGATCGATTGATGAACATCCCTACACGCACCTCCCTTATTTGAGGAGGTCAATGTAATTTTAATATCAACCTTTTGGGGGAGATAATTGAATAATATCATAAACCTTAAGCTTTTGTTTGTATTATGAAAAAAAGTAGCAAAGAAGTAGGGAGGAACAATGATCTAGAGCTGACAGCATACTGTGATTCTGATTGGGCTTCCTGCCCTCTGACCAGAAAATCTATAACTGGCTACCTAATGAAATTGGGTTCAGCTCCTGTTTCATGGAAGACCAAGAAGCAAACAACTGTATCTCGGTCATCCAGTGAGGCAGAATACAGGGCAATGGCTTATGCTGCTAGTGAGATCATATGGCTTCAAGGGATTCTCAGAACTTTACAGGTCCCTTGCAAATTGATGAGTGTGATTTCACATCATCTTTGTCTATCATTTCGCATGCATTTTCATGTAGTTTAGGCATATTTTTATTAGATTTTAGGTTAATTTTCCTTTGGAATGGGTAAGGCGGTTTTCGTGTGTTGTTTTGCAGAAATCAAGGGTAAAATGCTCAAGATCAACCATGATGAAGTTTGGATGAAGATAGGGCTTTAAAAGTGAAGAAAATGAGCCAAACAGAGCCCATCACGGCCTAGCCGTGATGCCCATCACGGCCATGATCGAGCAAAACTGAAAAAGAAGAAAGGCTGAAGTCAAAGTCTGTCACGGCCTAGCCGTGATGCACATCACGGCCGTGACCCAAAACCACCACAAGTCAGAATCCATCACGGCTTGGCCGTGATGGAGATCACGGCCATGAAATGGAGGCTCGCGACGCGAGCATGGGCTCGCCACGCGAGAGACTGGATTTCACAAAACTGCCAGAAACAGAGACCGTCACGGCCTGGCCGTGATGGCCATCACGGCCGTGACGCGCATTACTTGGACCTGAAGAAACCGAATTGGATCAGAATTTGAGTTAGATTGGGATTCTAACTTCCCACATCTATAAATAAGGACCATGCAGAGGAGGGAGCATCATGATCATAATCATCATCATACACATCCATAACAACTAGGACTCTAGGCATAGATCTCTCTTCTCCTCTCCTCTCCTCCTCTCTGATTTTTGTGTTTTTCATTATGTTGTCAACCCAGCTTGTCATCTCCATGGCAAGACTGGAGTAGTAGTTTGTTTCTAGGGATTGGGGCTCTGCCCAAGTTTTGTAAGTGTTGTTGATTTGATGTAAAATCGTTGTTGATTTCGTTATTGTTTTAGATATGATTTCTAGTGTGTTAATCTCTCATAAATTCGGTGACCGCTTATTTGCGTGACGTAGACGTTCTAAGGAGGAACCTAGCGGTGAACTTAGGATTTCTAGTGTGTTTCACAAGTAAAGTCCGGCGGCCGCTTATCAACGAGATGTGGATATTCTAAGGAGGAACCTAGCGGTGAACTTAGGTTATTTGCATGACTGAGACATTCTAAGGAGGAACCTAGCGGTGAACTTAGGTGTCGGACCTATAGAAGTCAGACTTGGGACTGAAGTCACGAGAGTTAGAAGCCGTCCCTCGAGGAGCAACGAGTTGTCACGAAGCGTAAAGGGTCCGATCTGGGATCGACTACCACGAGAGTAGGGGTCGGGTCAATTGGGCACGGCTTTTGTAACCCGAGAGGGAGCTTAAGCTATCAGAGGATAAACTCGCCTTCAAGGCAATTTCGGTAATCAACAAAGGTAAATCAGATTAGCAACATAAACAGCCTCAAAGGTAACCCAAATCCCTAGGAATCCGTTTAAACCTAAAACCCCATAAACAATTGTTTTCTGTTTGTTTATCTTTTAATTTCAAATTCAAAATCCTTTTCACTCAAAACATAAAAATCCTTTTTAAAACTGTCCAGATCTAATGGATTCGAAAACCGATTGCGATTCGGGAACACAGTCTCTGTGGGTTCGATATCTTTTATTACTTGACGGCAATCCGGTACACTTGCCGGAATCGCAGAGCGCAAAGCGCGGCGTGCAACACACACGCGCCGAATGCTCACTATCAAGTTTTTGGCGCCGTTGCCGGGGACTGTGCCTTTTCGAATTTCAATTTAGTTTTTAAATTGATTTTTCTGGACCATTTTCTTTTTATTTGATTTTTATTTCTGAAATATAAAAAAAATATATCAAAAAATTCTTTTCTTCTATTGTATCCATCTCTCTCTGCGTTATATGCAAAGATCCCTAAGTCTTGGGAGCCTTAGTGAGGTTGATCCAGAAATTGAGAGGACCTTCCACAGACGTAGAAGACTACAAAGAGAGGGAGAAAGGTTGATTCCCATTCCACTCCTAGCGAATCTCCCGGATACAAAACCTTTGAAGGACTACGCAGCCCCAAATGCGAGAGGCTTGCGAACTGGGATTGCAAGGCCAGAGATTGAGGCGGAGAACTACACTATACCGCCCATGCTAATCAACATGATTCGGCAACATCAATTCGGAGGATTGCCTTCGAAGGACCCGACCGATCACATAGAGACATTCTTAGAGTTCACCGATGCAATCAGGATTAATGGAGCCTCGGTCGATGTTGTGCGTTTGAGACTGTTCCCCTCATCTCTCACTGGAAAGGCGAAGGCCTGGCTTAAGCAAATCCCTGCTAACACCCTGACTACTTGGGACCAACTGGAGCAGGCGTTCTTGGAAAAATCCTTCCCTCCATCCAAGACGGCCTACATAAGAACCCAGATCACCGGCTTCTTCCAGAAAGACGGAGAATCATTATCAGAAGCTTGGGATCGATACAAGGGACTGCTGGAGTCTTGCCCACACCATGGACTCGAGAGGTGGTTAATAGTGCACACCTTCTATAACGGATTGGATTACTCTTCGAAGGTGTCACTAGATTCTGCAGCGGGTGGAGCATTTATGAATAGGCCTCTCACTGAGGCATTCAATATCATCGAGAATGTCGCCACCAACTACCACCAATGGGGATCCGAAAGAGGTAATAACCCGAACAAGATTTCTGGGGGTAAGTTTGAAGTAAGTAGCATTGATCTGATTATGTCTAAATTTGACTCACTAAATAAACGATTAGATAAGATTGAAAGAGCTAATGTGAGTGCAATAGGTGCTACTAACACTATTTGTGAGATTTGTGGAATGCAGGGACATGACATGATGGAATGCCCTCGTGGTATCGCTCATGGATCCGGCGCTTCGGGTGAGCAAGTGAACTCTTGTCACAACTTCTACGACACGAACCCGAAGCTGCCCAACTATGCTCCCCCAAATCCCTACAACCAAAGGAAGAACAACCCTTACCTCTCCTACGACAACTACAGCAACACGCTCAACCATGAGTTCCAAGAGGGCCAAGGTAATAAGAGAGCCGCACCGGGGTATCCTCAGGTTCAAAAATCTAAGCTCGAGTCTCTCATGGAAAACTTTGTTGCCACACAAACTCAGCAGAATGAGGCAATAAAGGAGCTAGCATCTAAGGTAGACAACTTAGCCGCTCATAGCAAGATGCTAGAAACCCAAATTGCCGAACAAGCCAGCACGTACTCGAGACCTAAGGGTACATTCCCGGGGCAACCCGAAGTAAATCCCATTGAGCATTGCAATGCCATACACTTAAGGGATAATAAGCTTGGGGTGGGGGTAGCTGAAATGGAGGTGGAACCGGAGAAGGACACGAGCGAAAAGGAAGAGCCAGAACCAAAGTATGTCCCTCCACCACCGTACCAACCCCCGATACCTTTCCTACAAAGGTTGGTCAGGAAAAAGCAAGTAGATGTAGAGACTAAAATGCCTACAAAACTGAAAGACCCAGGTAGTTTCTCCATCTCTTGCTCGATCGAACAGGTGCAAATCGACCAAGCCTTATGTGACCTAGGGGCTAGTGCAAGCATGATGCCCCTCACTATCATGGAAAGGTTGGAAAGCAAAGAGTTGAGACCATTCAAATTCTCCTTACAATTTGCGGACGGCTCAACTAGGACTCCTCTAGGCATACTAGAGAACGTTCCTGTAAAGGTAGGGAAATTCTTCATCCCTACCGACTTCCTGGTACTAGACATGAAAGGGAATTCTGAATTCCCCATCATTTTAGGAAGGCCATTCTTGGCCACCGCTGGGGCAGTAATAGACGTAAGGAATGGTAAACTCTCTCTAAATGTAGAGGAAGGTAGGGTAAATTTTCAATTGACTAACTCTTATAACAACCCTCCTTTTGAGAGCCATGTGTGCAAAATTGATGTAACGTCTCCAGTGGTAAAAGAAGAGCTGAACATGGAAGCAACTCCGAAGATATGCATGGCTAATGATGCACCCAGCAGTGGTGAAGTTGGAATTGCTGTCCATACTGAAACAGAACTTCCGCCGGAAGGAAGGAAGGTTAGGAAGTTCCAAATGAAAAGAGCGAAGCGGAAGCGTGACTGGTCGTATGAGCAGAATCGGCTCTTTGAAGGAGCTCCTTGGAAGAGAAGTGTTCCGGCACAACTACGCCCAGCCGACCCCGGTTAACTGAAGGAAGTATGGTCAAGCTTAAGACCGTAAATAAGCGCTTCTTGGGAGGCAACCCAAGTTTTTCTTTCCCTTTTTCCTTTTGTTTTGATTTAACCTCTTGAATAATTTGAGAAGATCAAGAGTCAAAAATATCATTAATAGGTTTGTCTAGTGTTTTCAGGTTGAGAAGGGAAGAAGAGCAAAGAAAAAAAAAAGTCAGAGGCCATCACGCCCTGGCCGTGACAGTGGTCACGGCCGTGATGAACTAATACAAGAGCACAGAAAGGATCACGGCCTAGCCGTGATACACATCACGGGCGTGATGAGTAGGATGCCAAGATCAGAGAGCATCACGGCCTAGCTGTGATGTAGATCACGACCATGACAGGGCAACTCCTGAGGACCAGAAACGATCACGGCATGCCCGTGATGAGCCTCACGGCCGTGATGCAATCTCCACCCAAGTTTTGACTGGAATGTGAGCCAACACCCGCTACCGACTCGGTAAGTTGTTCCAATTTTTCTCCTCTCTCCGACTTGATTATTTACATTGGAAACAATGTAAGTAATCAAGCTTGGGGTAGAGGTATTTTTGCATTATTTTTGCATTTGCATTGTTGCATTCATATTGCATTCTCATAGGCATAGATTGGTATGATCACATTCTTTAGATTGCCCCTCACTTAGAATATGCATCCAAATGTAAGAACTTGGTGCCAAATGAATTGAGATAGTGAATTTTTGAACCCAATTTTTCATTATTCTTGTGATATGGCTAAAAATAAAATTTCTTGAGATAATCTTTTGATAGCTGATAATTAGCATGTGGTTCCTTAAACTTGTGTTTCTCACTGATTTTTGAACTACTAAATGTAAGATTTTGAGCCAAAAAGGGGTAACTCACTAAATCTACCCCATTTCTTGTGATAGAGTGTTGTAATTCCTCTTGGACTGTATTTTCTAGAACTTGACTTGAAACCATTTCGAAACTTAAACATTTTTGAAAACATTTTTGGAAATGATTGAGGCACTAGGTATTTTTCCGGCCTCCCGAGCTTTGAATGATTAAATGCTACCCCTTAGTTGCCCAATTTTGAGCCTAAAGAATAAAATACTTTTCTTGGTACCATGAATTACTTTGATAAATAATGCTTGGTATGGCACCTTTTAAAGTATTACAAAAGGGTAAAAAGGTAGTTTGAAAAAGAATGGGATGAAAATATTTCTCTTGAGCTAGAAAAATCTCCCCTTCTCCAAATAAATAAAAATGAAATAAACACAAAGAAAAAAATGGAGAAGGGGATGACAAAAGAAAGTGAGAAATGAAAATAAAAAAAGAAAAAGAAAGAAAGGTGGAAAAAGTAAATCAAAGCCCCTAAAAGGTATTTTAGAAGGTGTCATACTTTGTAATGTTTGATAATCTGTCTAGCCTTCTTGAAATTCCCTTTCCTTGATTTTCCCACCTAACAATAAATCCCATGGCCACATTACAACCAAAGGAAAAGACCTCTTGATTCTTAAGTGTTTTCATAAATAAAGTAGAGATTTGGTTAATAGTCAAGCCTATGGTAGAATACTTTCCTTGAGGAAATTGAGTGAATTGTCAATAAACCCTAAAACACTTGAGTGAGGTGAGATGAGTGCCCAAATCAGTGAGGACATGAACTTGAAAAAACCTAAGCTTCTAATTGGACTTGAAATTGATTGTCTCTTAAGTGCTTATTGAATATGCCTATCACTTGGATTAGCTTCTAGGGTTTTTGGTTCACTATTCATGCTTTGAATGATTTATATCTTATGGCCTGAGTAATTGCTTGAGGACAAGCAAAGTTTTAAGCTTGGGGTGATTTGATGAGTGTGATTTCACATCATCTTTGTCTATCATTTCGCATGCATTTTCATGTAGTTTAGGCATATTTTTATTAGATTTTAGGTTAATTTTCCTTTGGAATGGGTAAGGCGGTTTTCGTGTGTTGTTTTGCAGAAATCAAGGGTAAAATGCTCAAGATCAACCATGATGAAGTTTGGATGAAGATAGGGCTTTAAAAGTGAAGAAAATGAGCCAAACAGAGCCCATCACGGCCTAGCCGTGATGCCCATCACGGCCATGATCGAGCAAAACTGAAAAAGAAGAAAGGCTGAAGTCAGAGTCTGTCACGGCCTAGCCGTGATGCACATCACGGCCGTGACCCAAAACCACCACAAGTCAGAATCCATCACGGCTTGGTCGTGATGGAGATCACGGCCATGAAATGGAGGCTCGCGACGCGAGCATGGGCTCGCCACGCGAGAGACTGGATTTCACAAAACTGCCAGAAACAGAGACCGTCACGGCCTGGCCGTGATGGCCATCACGGCCGTGACGCGCATTACTTGGACCTGAAGAAACCGAATTGGATCAGAATTTGAGTTAGATTGGGATTCTAACTTCCCACATCTATAAATAAGGACCAGGCAGAGGAGGGAGCATCATGATCATAATCATCATCATACACATCCATAACAACTAGGACTCTAGGCATAGATCTCTCTTCTCCTCTCCTCTTCTCTTCTCTGATTTTTGTATTTTTCATTATGTTGTCAACCCAGCTTGTCATCTCCATGGCAAGATTGGAGTAGTAGTTTGTTTCTAGGGATTGGGGCTCTGCCCGAGTTTTGTAAATGTTGTTGATTTGATGTAAAATCGTTGTTGATTTCGTTATTGTTTTAGATATGATTTCTAGTGTGTTAATCTCTCATAAATTCGGTGACCGCTTATTTGCGTGACGTAGACGTTCTAAGGAGGAACCTAGCGGTGAACTTAGGATTTCTAGTGTGTTTCACTCGTAAAGTCCGGCGGCCGCTTATCAACGAGACGTGGATATTCTAAGGAGGAACCTAGCGGTGAACTTAGGTTATTTGCATGACTGAGACATTCTAAGGAGGAACCTAGCGGTGAACTTAGGTGTCGGACCTATAGAAGTCAGACTTGGGACTGAAGTCATGAGAGTTAGAAGCCGTCCCTCGAGGAGCAACGAGTTGTCACGAAGCGTAAAGGGTCCGATCTGGGATCGACTACCACGAGAGTAGGGGTCGGGTCAATTGGGCACGGCTTTTGTAACCCGAGAGGGAGCTTAAGCTATCAGAGGATAAACTCACCTTCAAGGCAATTTCGGTAATCAACAAAGGTAAATCAGATTAGCAACATAAACAGCCTCAAAGGTAACCCAAATCCCTAGGAATCCGTTTAAACCTAAAACCCCATAAACAAGTGTTTTCTGTTTGTTTATCTTTTAATTTCAAATTCAAAATCCTTTTCACTCAAAACATAAATATCCTTTTTAAAACTGTCCAGATCTAATCGATTCGAAAACCGATTACGATTCGGGAACACAGTCTCTGTGGGTTCGATATCTTTTATTACTTGACGGCAATCCGGTACACTTGCCGGAATCGCAGAGCGCAAAGCGTGGCGCGCAACACACGCGCGCCGAACGCTCACTATATATTTACTAACTCTCACAAAGCACATTGAAGTGGATTGTCACTTCATCAGACAACACATACAAAGTGGAGTTATCAGAACATAATACATGCACACAAAGCAACAGGAAGCATATATATTTACTAAGGCTCTAGGAGCAAAACAATTTCAAGAGTTGCTGTCCAAGGTTGGTGTTCAAGGTCCCCACACTGCTCCTTGAGGGGGAGTATTAAGATAGGACTCCAATTGGATGCTTATCATATTAGTTTGTATTAGTTTTTGAGATCAGTTTTGTTGATAATTGTAGTTGTTCTAGCCTTTGTATAGATAAGCATCTTAGGGGTGTTTCTGTCTTAGTGCTCAGCTTTCCCATTCTTTGTTTTCTGTTCTGTTTGTTACAACATAATTCTGTTTCTATTCTCTTTTCTTGCCTCTATATATAGAGCAAGGTTTCTTCTTGTGTAAACTGACTTTTCTTCACATCAATAGAAATTTGTTGAAGTTGTTTTCAATAGCATAGTCATTTTCAATAGCATCAGATGGTGAATACACTACAGTCATGTTAAAGTCTCAAAAAAAGAAACAGAAGAAGAAAAAAAGGTGTTACTACACAAATCAGATCCTTATAACACAAGGTATAAGGCAGGTACTTCCAAGCCTAAGACTTTTCATGATTAAGTTGAAAATCTTGTTTTGGAATGTGAGGGGTTTATGGAATGCTGAGACTAGATTAGTCCTGAAAAACCTTTGTTTGTCTAACAATCCAGATTTAGTTTTTTTTAACTGAACCATGGCTTAGATCATCTCAAATTCCGATTAGATTTTGGAGTAGTTTGAAGTTACAGCTTTTCTCAGTTAATGATAGAGGGAGTCTAGCACCAAATCTATGGGGGTTATGTTCAGTAAATTTGCAACCTCGTGTGATTGCATCTTCTGTTCAGCATATTTCATTCTCAGTATCTTTGAACAATGAGATTTTTTATTTATCAGTTGTGTATGCTTCTACATCTCACATTAATAGAAGAACTTTATGGCTGGAATTGGCTTCTTTACAACAAAGTTATGCAGGTCCACAGTGTTTTATTGGTGATTTTAATGTTGTCCTTGGCGCACATGGAAATAGGGGTGGCAATTTGCCACCAGCTCTGTCGTGTGATGAGTTTAGAGCATTGTCTGACAGTTGTTTGCTTGCTCATATTGATACAAAAGGTGTTCCTTATACCTGGTCCAATGGTAGAGGCACATCATCTCATATTGAGCTTAGATTGGATATGGCCATTTGCAGTATTGAGTGGCTGGATTTATGGGATTCTATGGCTTGTTGCACTTTTCCAAGAATCTAGTCTGATCATCATCCATTGTTTTTGGCTGTTAGTAAAGGTTTGGTCTAGCACCCTTCTTTTAAATTCCAAAATATGTGGCTGGAGCATAGTGATTGTAGAAGGCTTGTCCTGGAGGTCTGGAGTAGAAGGGACCTTAAATGTCCTTTAGGACCAATGCAAGTCCTTTCAAGAAAGTTGATGAACTTGAACGCTGAACTGAGATCTTGGAATAGAGAGATTTTTGGAGATATGCATTTGAATGTTTCTGCAGCTGCTAAAAAAGTAGAAGAGGTTCAAAATCTGATTGCAGCATCCAGTTTATCTGATTATTTTCATGATGAGGAGGCTAAGGCTCAGTATTACCTACAACAAGCTCTATCTTTTGAAGAAGCCTTTTGGAAGGACAAGGCTAGAATGAACTGGTTAATGAAAGGGGATAGGAACACAGCTTTTTTCCATAGAGCTGCCAAGATCAAAACTGCTTCTCATCAGATAGCCTCTTTGAGGCATGGTGATGACATTCTTCTTGATCCATCTGCAATTGAGTAACATGTCATCTCTTATTTCACAAACCTATATGCCTCACCTAATTGTTGTTTGGACAGTGGTCTTATAGAAAGAGTTATTCCAAATTCAGTCTTTGATGCTGATAATCATGTTCTCATTGGTTGCCCAACTGTTGAAAAAATTAAAGCAACAGTTTTCAGTCTTAACAAGGACAGTGCCTCGGGTCCATATGGATATGGAAGAGGTTTCTATCAGGATTTTTGGGATATAATTGAGTTGTATGTGGTCAATTCCATTCAGTTCTTTTTCATTCACAATTGGATTTTGCCTAATCTAAACTCTAACTTGGTGGTTCTTACACCTAAGTTTAAGGGTGCTGACAGGATTGAAGATTTGAGGCCTGTGGCACTTGCTAACTTCCGGTTTAAAGTGATTACTAAAGTGTTGGCTGACAGGCTCTCTATTATTGCTCCCAAAATTGTGTCAGAGGAACAAAGGGGTTTTCTTAAAGATAGACATATTCAGGAATGTGTTTGTATTGCTTCTGAAGCAATTAATATATTGGATCATAAGAAGTTTGGAGGAAATATAGCATTGAAATTTGATGTTAGAAAGGCATTTGATACAATAGATTGGACATTTCTACTGAATGTGCTTGCTGCCTTTGGTTTTTATCCTGTTTTTTGCAATTGGGTACAAACAATCCTGCAATCTACAAAACTCTCATTCTTGGTCAATGGCAAAGCTGTGGGGTTCTTCTCTTGTATTAGAGGAGTCAGGCAGGATGATCCCTTGTCTCCTCTTCTCTTCTGCCTTGCTGAGGAAGTGTCGAGTGGAGGTATTCTTGATATGGTGGTTTCAGGGAGGTTGAAGCCAATGTCAAGTACCAAGTCATTTCCTACTCCAACTCATGTGTTGTATGCAAATGACTTTGGTTTTTTGTAGTGGTTTGAAAAACGGTCTCAAGTCTTTGATGGAATTATTCGATGAATAAGTAAGGAACTCTGGACAGATTCTAAGTCTCAGTAAATGTAAGTTCTATGCAGGGTCAATGAGTGTCGGCAGGATCCTCTCCATTAGTATGTTGCTTGGGTTTCAACTTGGCTCTTTGCCTTTCGCTTATCTTGGCATTCCTTTATTTAAAGGAAAGCCTAGAAGAAGGCATCTTCAACCAATTCTAGATAGAATCAAACTAAAATTGGCTAGCTGGAAATGATCTCTTCTCTCAATCATGGGAAGGATTCAATTGGTTAAGTCAATTGGCCATGGTATGATAACTTACAGCTTCCACATTTATAGTTGGCCTTTATCTTTGCTGAAACAGTTAGACATTTGGATCAAGAACTTTATCTAGTATGGGGACATTGACACTATGAAGCTTGTAACTGTGGCCTGGAGTGTTGTTTACAGTCCAATTGAGAGTGGAGGTCCTGGTATTAGGCCTATTAAATCGGTAAATTCTGCTGCTATGATCAAGCATTGCTGGGAAATCTTTTCTTCTAGTCAGCAATGGTCTTGTTTCCTCAAAGCTAGATTTTTAAGAAACTCAACAATGGTTTTAGGATATGTGCAATCCTCAATTTGGCCTGCTGTCAAACTTTACTTTCCTGTTGTCTTGCAAAATTCTAGTTGGAATATTGGAAATGGAAGTAATGTTAATTTTTGGAAAGATAAATGGATTTCCAATCCTATTGTATCTATGCTGAACTTACCCCTGAGATGTATCCTTCCCTTAAAGCCACTGTTAGTGTATTTATCTTG
The DNA here is from genome assembly GCA_030762895.1 of Sophora flavescens. Taxonomy (NCBI): domain Eukaryota; kingdom Viridiplantae; phylum Streptophyta; class Magnoliopsida; order Fabales; family Fabaceae; genus Sophora; species Sophora flavescens. The sequence continues at coordinate 166,933,359 of CM061064.1, read as the reverse complement.
AATGGCAGCTGGCAGATTCCTCATTACCTGCAGGTAAAGTGTCCTGATATAGTTCAGGAAATTTGTCAAGTTGATATTCCTGTTTCTGATATGGCTGTTGAGTTATGCTGGTCTGGTTCAGATTCAGGAAGTTTGAGTTTTAAAGATGCTTTTAATTATTTAAATCCACCTCTTAAACTTGTGGCTTGGGGCAAAACTATACGGTCTCTAGCTATTCCTCCATCCTGATCTTTATCTTGTGGAAACTGTGTCATAAAAGAATGCCAACTGATGAACAATTGATCAAGAGAGGTTGCATCATTGTGTCTAGATGCAATCTATGTTCTGTTAATGTTGAATCTAGTGATCATTTGTTCTTTAATTGTGCATATTATATCCAGCTATGGAATTGGTTCAGTTATACTCTTAGCGTCTTGTGGATCATTCCCCTATTGCTTTTATCCTTACTGTGCTAGACAGAAGCTGGAGTCAGCAGCTGCATGATGTTGTGTTGGCAGCTATCATTGCTGTGATTTGTTCAATTTGGAATAGTAGAAATAAAGCCAGGCTTGATGGAAGGTTAATCTCAGTTCAAAGGGCAATTGGAATGATTAAGAGTGAAGTTGGCCACTCTGGTAACCTTTCAAAGGGGTACATGTTCTCTTCTATTGAAGAGTTCAAAATCCTAAAAGCCTTTTCAATTTCATGTCATGCTAGAAAGTCTCCAGTTATTGTAACACCCCGTTTTTCGTTAAGCACTTGTTTGAATGTTTGTTTGGCTGTTAAGTCCTTAAGACTTAGTCTAGAGTCGTTGGTTAAGGGCTAAGTGGGGTTTTTAGCCTTAAAATCTCTTTCTGGAACTTGAGCACAACCGTGCTCATGTCAAGCATGCCCTTGCTTAAGGCTGTATACGTCTCGTTGACGCTGATGTGAGCATGATCGTGCTCAATAGGGAGCACGGCCGTGCTCAATAGGGAGCACAGCCGTGCTCAGCAGTCAGACGCGTCTCGTTGACGCTAAGTCGAGCACACCCGTGTTCAACAGTAAGTACGGTCGTGCTCGGGCCTGAGTCTTTATATAGACATCAGTTTGTGAGGGTTACGAGTTACAACCCTCAAATTGGCACTTTAGACAACCCTAAGTGTGACGGCAGCCTCTCCTTTCCCTTCTCTTGGAACCCAAATTGTTCTTGGCGTTCTTGCTCTGTTTGGGAGAGTCTTTCACGCGTTAGTGTCAATTAGCTAAGGTAAACGTTCTTCGCTCTTGTGTTCCTTTTCATTCTGTTGAATTGGGAACAAATTGATTAACCTTTTTCTGTTGGCCAAGGCTTGAGACGGTTCATCGAGCCAAATCGAGGGAACCGATAGAGCTTTCGTTGCTTAAGGGAGGAATCTTCATACCAAGTATAGGGAGAAGGGATAGTATGAGTATGTAGGCTTGGGGATAGCGTAAGACGAAGGGTGTCCCCCATACTACCTTCCAAAGATAGCATGTTGTACAGATGGATATGACAGCAACCATCAGACATGAGCTCTTCCAGTGACAGCGGAGGAGTAGCTGGACCGTCAGGACCCCGGGATGCTAGTGAGGGTGGTAGTTTATGATAGCTCAGGCCAGTGCTATCTGCGTAGGTGTATGTGTGAGGTTTTTATGTATTTTGAGATGGGACTGAGTGTGGAGAGTCGGTGAGGTATCTTCCTTTCAATATTTTGGTGTATTTTTGTGATGCTGCTAGTTTGTACATATTGGGATCCTACTGATGGGATTCCCTTGACAATACCATACCCAGGATTTTATGTATATATGGATATGTTTATGCATGTATGTATGTGTGTATATATATAATATATATATATATATATATATATATATATATATATGTTGATATATATTTCTGTATGATAGTGTTTTATATTTAAGTTTTAAATCTTTCCGTCGTTTTAATATAAACGTTTAGCGTAAACAACACGATTAGGTTTAAAAAAAATTGGGTTTTTCTTTAATAGGATGCAGGGCGTCTCATTTGGTGGTATCAAAGTAATTCGATTCTAATTGGACTGTGAGATAGGGTGAACTGGCCATTTGGTTGAATCCACACCGGATAACGACTATGTGGTAGTGAGTCCGAATGTGACATTTCTATGACATATAGTATTTATATTCCAGTTTTATGTAGTATTATATGTCATATTGATGTGGGCTAATGATTTCTTTTAACAGGATCATGGCTCGAGGACGGACGAGGACGTGGCAGACGTGGTGGTAGAGCTATAGAGGGTATTGAGGATGAGCATCAGCCTTAGGCAGGAGTTGGAGGTGGAGGGGAGTCATCCGAGACTCTCCATAATATCCGGAAGTTAGCATCCGTTCTGTTGCAGCAGGCAGAACAGAATGCTCAGAGGATGCAGAGAGATGCAGAGTTATAGGAGCAACAGGATAGGAGGAGAACTGTTGGGGCTGAGGATGCGGGATTGACTACCTTTCTAAAAGGTAAGCCACCACAGTTCGGAGGAAAGTATGACCCAGAGCGAGCTGAGTGGTGGATACAGGAGTTGGAGAAGATATTTGATACCATGAGATGCAGAGATGACAGGAAGGTGACTTATGCTGCCTTCATGCTGACCGGAGGGGCAGAGTCATGGTGGAGAGGCAAGAGGAGGTTGCTTGAGACAGAGGGCAGGTTGATCAGATGGGAGCTGTTCCAAGAGTGTTTCTTTGAGAAGTACTTCCCGCGGTTAGTCAGAAGCAAGGAGAGAAAGTTTATGAGTCTCCAGCAGGGAGACAGGTCTGTTGGTGACTATGTGACCAGATTCGAGGCCCTGACTCAGTTTTCCGAGTTCTACCAGAGGTCTCCATATGAGAATTGGATGTGCCAGAGATTTGAGGAGGGTTTACGGCACGAGCTGAGGAGGGCTATAGTGCCCTTGGATATTTTGAGTTTCCTAGAGATGGTGGAGAGGTATAGTGCCATTGAGAGTATAGACCAGAGACAGGCTGCAGAGTTGAGACAGCATCGGAGTGGGAGTCCTACCAGAGCAGGTCATCATAGGAGAGGGGGTAGAGGTTCTCAGTGGAGGGGAGGACCATACACTAGACCAAGGCGGAGCACTCAGACATCTGCACCACCAGTGCCAGCTACAACATCAACACCATTTAGTAGAGAGGACCAGCTGTTGGACGATTCTGGGCAAGTATACCCAGTCGTACAAGTAATACGGTGGTAAGACCGGTTTATCGTATCCACGGGGATTGGATGTCAACTACCAATTCACAAGCTCGGCAACTATCTAGACTAAACTATTAATCAAGAGAAACTAAAACAAACAAAAGAAAAGAAATAAAATCTTTTTGTCTTTTTGGGGACTTTTGACAAACACTTGGCGTGCAGAAAGGATATGTTGAGACTAGACTTCACCAAACCTCTAACTCATGCACTATCAGGACTAGATACCTCCCATTCATGCTTCAGATATTAAAATCAACCCACTAAACTACTCAAACCCCGATTCCTCGGATGGCAAGAGCCTAAATCCACTAATAGACCCTAATTCCTTAGGTGGCCTAGATTAATGAATTTGCATTAAGATTAGGGATTACGTGATTACTAATAAACCTAGTTCCATTCCGAGATACAAGGCTTACTAGGTGATTAAATTCAGTTCCGGTTATGATGCGAACGTCCCCATTGCATACCAAAACACAAATCAAGTCATGGGGGTGCTAGCCACAACAAGCATTAAGCACAGAAAAATAACCACTAATATGAAGGCATGAACATAGATTAATCAGTCAAGATAAATACATAAACATAGGTTTGATTACATCTAATCCCAACACAGGGATTTAACTACTCATAAAACAAAGAAAACCAAACCAGAGAAATAGGAAAGAAGAGGAGAGGAGAGGCTCCATGTGAGCTTTCCTTCTTCTTCAAAGCAATCCCTCTTGGCTCCCTTCTAGGGTTGAAACCCTAGCCCAGCTGCAGCCTCCAAATGCCTCCCTTTGGACCCCAAAAACTCCCTTCATCTGTCTGCTGCGTTCTTATTTATAGGTCTGTTGCGCGTCACGGCCGTAATGGCCATCACGGCCAGGCCGTGACGCGTTCTGGAGTGGGCGTATTCTCAACTTTTGAGCTCTCGCGAGGCGAGCTGGAGTTCGCGACGCGAACCTTTAATTTTTAGCCTATCACGGTCGTGATGTATATCACGGGCAGGCCGTGACAGTCTCTGACTTTTGCCTTCTGCTCTGCTTGATCACGGCCGTGATGGTCATCACGCGCCATCCCAACCCCAACTATCACCACCCACCACGATTTTACACAATTCTCAACAACCCAACCCGCTCACCCCAGAAAACTAAAAAAAAAAAAAATCTATATGCAAAATGCATGCAAAAGAGTACAGAAAACATCATGTAAAATCACACTATCAAATCACCCCAAGCTTAATCAATTGCTTGTCCTCAAGCAATCACTAAGGCCAGAAGAATAAACAGAACATGGATAGTGAACCAAGAACCCCAGCAAATAATCTAAGCAATAGGCAATTCAAACAATTCAGCAAGAGACAATCAATTCAAGTCCAATTAGAGGCTTAGGTTCCTTAGACTCATGTTCTCACTGATTTGGGCACTCTTTCTCACATGAAGCTCACCCCAAGCTTGTTCATTTGCTTGGCTCTCTTTCTAACCTCACTCAAGTGTTTAGGGGAATAAGACAATTCACTCAATTTTCCTCAAGGAATGAAATCTACCATAGGCTTGACTATCAACCAAATCTCTACTTTATTAATGAAAACAAATTAGAATCAAGAGGTCTTTTCTTTGGTTGTAACATGGCCATGGGATTTAATCGTTAGGTGGGGATAACAAGAAAAGGACATTTCAAAAGGCTACATAAACATCAAGCATTGCAAACATGACCTTCTAAAATACCTTCTTGGGTTTTCAATTTATTTTTTCACCTTTCTTTTCTTTCTTTTTCTTTTTATTTTTTTCACTTTTCTTTTTGTCATCCCCTTCTCTATTTTTTTTTATTTTTTTTCTTTTGTTTTTCTTTTTCTTGGAGAAGGGGAGATTTTTTTCAGCTCAAGAGAATATTTTTTTATTTTTTTTTCTGATTCTTTTCCCAAACTTTCAACTACCTTTTTACCCTTTTGTAATACTTTAGAAGGTTCTATCAAGCATCATTCAACAATATATTTCAAGGTACCAAGAAAAGCATTTTATTCTTTCAGGCTCAAAATTGGGCAACTAAGGGGTAGCATTTCATTATTCAAAGCTCAGAAGGCCAGAAAAATACCTATTGCCTCAATCATTTTCAAAAATGTTTCCAAAAATTTTTAAGCTTCAAAATGGTTTCAAGTCAAGTTCTAGAGAAAACAGACCAAGAGGAATAACACTCTAACACAAAGAATGGGGTAAAATTTTGTGAGTACCCCTTTATGCCTCAAAATCTCACATTTTAGTTCAGAATCAATGAAAAAACACAAATCCTCAGAACCATATGCTAATTATCAACCATCCAAGATTATCTCAAGCATTTTTTTATTTGCAGCCATATCACAAGAATAAAAAAAATTGGGTTCAAAAATTCACTATCACAATTTATTTGGCACTTAGTTCTCACAATTGGATGCAAAATTCTAAACAAGGGCAATCTAATTGTGTGATCATGCAAAACTATCATGCAAAACTATATGAATGCAATATGCAAAATGCAAATGCAAAATACCCCTACCCCAAGCTTAAAAATTTACATTGTCCCCAATGTAAACAATCAAGTTGGAGAGAGGAGAAGAAAAATAAAATAAAGCAAAAAATTGGAACGGCTTACCGAGGCGGTAGCGGGTGTTGACTTTCATTTCAGTCAGAAACTGCTTGAAAGTTGGGTTGCTTTTTCTTGTCTTCTTGCTCTTCCCTCCTTCCTTCTTACCCTGGAATCACTTGGCAATTTTATTAGTAAAAGAAAACTCTTGATCTTCTCAAATTATTCAAGAGTTTAAAAGTCAAAAACAAAAGGAAAAAGGAAAAGGGAAATAAAACTTGGGTTGCCTCCCAATAAGCGCTTCTTTAATGTCACTAGCTTGACTTATTGAAAAACATCACCTGGATCCTCCTCCCGGATCAAATGGAAATTGGGGTGGTGATTGCAACAGTAATATAACTTTATTCTCAATTCCACCCAGCCATTGGGTGGAAATTCCATTGACCTTTGCAATTATAAATTCACTTCCTCTCGGGTCAAGTGGAATTTTCAAGAGGAAGTGTGACATACAAGTGGAAGTGGCTAACTTACCATTATCCACACATGCATGCAAGCCAACATATTTATTTAATGCAGAAAATTCAGCAAGCATGGTGGAGGGAGTGCTTTCCAAATGCACCGCCTTCTCACTTGTTTCTCTCCAAGGATGTGTGGAAGGTAATTCCTCTTGTTGTTGTTCACTTACCACCACCTCTTCATCTTCATTGTGATCCATTCCCACAACCAGATTTTTCTCAAATGTTGATTCTTGTGGCTCTATGGGAATCATACATGGTGGTGGAGGTGGCAAATATGAGCAAAAGGTTTCCCAATCCTCCTTGGAGAAGTTGTATATTAGCCTTCCCGTCCTATAATCAACTTGTGCGGGAGTAACATGATCCATCAAATCCATGACGTCTCCCAAACACCAGTTGTCTTCCAAAACGCGACTGGAGGCTTCCTCATCAGGTGGATAATAAAAATTTTCCATGAACTGCACCCACCTTGCACAAACACAACTCAAAAGAAAAAGATCAAATATATACAAAAAAATAAAAAAGAATAAAAATGTCTAAATTAGTTGCCTCCTCTGTTACTAATGATATTGGCAAAACCAATCCCCGGCAACGGCGCCAAAAACTTGTTGGACGATTCGGGCAAGTATACCCGATCGTACAAGTAATACTGATGGTAAGACCGGTTTATCGTATCCACGGGGATTGGATGTCAACTACCAATTCACAAGCTCGGCAACTATCTAGACTAAACTATTAATCAAGAGAAACTAAAACAAACAAAAGAAAAGAAATAAAATCTTTTTGTCTTTTTGGGGACTTTTGACAAACACTTGGCGTGCAGAAAGGATATGTTGGGACTAGACTTCACCAAACCTCTAACTCATGCACTATCAGGACTAGATACCTCCCATTCATGCTTCAGATATTAAAATCAACCCACTAAACTACTCAAACCCCGATTCCTCGGATGGCAAGAGCCTAAATCCACTAATAGACCCTAATTCCTTAGGTGGCCTAGATTAATGAATTTGCATTAAGATTAGGGATTACGTGATTACTAATAAACCTAGTTCCATTCCTAGATACAAGGCTTACTAGGTGATTAAATTCAGTTCCGGTTATGATACGAACGTCCCCATTGCATACCAAAACACAAATCAAGTCATGGGGGTGCTAGCCACAACAAGTATTAAGCACAGAAAAATAACCACTAATATGAAGGCATGAACATAGATTAATCGGTCAAGATAAATACATAAACATAGGTTTGATTACATCTAATCCCAACACAGGGATTTAACTACTCATAAAACAAAGAAAACCAAACCAGAGAAATAGGAAGGAAGAGGAGAGGAGAGGCTCCATGTGAGCTTTCCTTCTTCTTCAAAGCAATCCCTCTTGGCTCCCTTCTAGGGTAGAAACCCTAGCCCAGCTGCAGCCTCCAAATGCCTCCCTTTGGACCCCAAAAACTCCCTTCATCTGTCTGCTGCGTTCTTATTTATAGGTCTGTTGCGCGTCACGGCCGTGATGGCCATCACGGCCAGGCCGTGACGCGTTCTGGAGTGGGCGTATTCTCAACTTTTGAGCTCTCGCGAGGCGAGCTGGAGTTCGCGACTCGTACCTAGAATTTTTAGCCTATCACGGCCGTGATGTATATCACGGGCAGGCCGTGACAGTCTCTGACTTTTGCCTTCTGCTCTGCTTGATCACGGCCGTGATGGTCATTACGGCCAGGCCGTGATGGTCATCACGGCCAGGCCGTGATGGTCATCACGGCCAGGCCGTGATGGGCTCTGTTTGGCTCATATTCTTCACTTTTCAAGCTCTATTTCATCCAAGCTCCACCATGGCTGATTTTTATCATTTTTACATTGAATTCCTGCAAAACAACACCAAGACACCGCTTCACCCGTTCCAAGGGAAAATCTAATAAAAACCAAATAAAGAATGTCTAATCTATATGCAAAATGCATGCAAAAGAGTACAGAAAACATCATGTAAAATCACACTATCAAATCACCCCAAGCTTAATCAATTGCTTGTCCTCAAGCAATCACTAAGGCCAGAAGAATAAACAGAACATGGATAGTGAACCAAGAACCCCAGCAAATAATCCAAGCAATAGGCAATTCAAACAATTCAGCAAGAGACAATCAATTCAAGTCCAATTAGAGGCTTAGGTTCCTTAGACTCATGTTCTCACTGATTTGGGCACTCTTTCTCACATGAAGCTCACCCCAAGCTTGTTCATTTGCTTGGCTCTCTTTCTAACCTCACTCAAGTGTTTAGGGGAATAAGACAATTCACTCAATTTTCCTCAAGGAATGAATCCTACCATAGGCTTGACTATCAACCAAATCTCTACTTTATTAATGAAAACAAATTAGAATCAAGAGGTCTTTTCTTTGGTTGTAACATGGCCATGGGATTTAATCGTTAGGTGGGGATAACAAGAAAAGGACATTTCAAAAGGCTACATAAACATCAAGCATTGCAAACATGACCTTCTAAAATACCTTCTTGGGTTTTCAATTTATTTTTTCACCTTTCTTTTCTTTCTTTTTCTTTTTATTTTTTTCACTTTTATTTTTGTCATCCCCTTCTCTATTTATTTTTATTTTTTTATCTTTTGTTTTTCTTTTTCTTGGAGAAGGGGAGATTTTTTTCAGCTCAAGAGAATATATTTTTATTTTTTTTTCTGATTCTTTTCCCAAACTTTCAACTACCTTTTTACCCTTTTGTAATACTTTAGAAGGTTCTATCAAGCATCATTCAACAATACATTTCAAGGTACCAAGAAAAGCATTTTATTCTTTCAGGCTCAAAATTGGGCAACTAAGGGGTAGCATTTCATCATTCAAAGCTCAGAAGGCCAGAAAAATACCTATTGCCTCAATCATTTTCAAAAATGTTTCCAAAAATTTTTAAGCTTCAAAATGGTTTCAAGTCAAGTTCTAGAGAAAACAGACCAAGAGGAATAACACTCTAACACAAAGAATGGGGTAAAATTTTGTGAGTACCCCTTTATGGCTCAAAATCTCACATTTTAGTTCAGAATCAATGAAAAAACACAAATCCTCAGAACCATATGCTAATTATCAATCATCCAAGATTATCTCAAGCATTTTTTTTTTGGAGCCATATCACAAGAATAAAAAAAAATTGGGTTCAAAAATTCACTATCACAATTTATTTGGCACTTAGTTCTCACAATTGGATGCAAAATTCTAAACAAGGGCAATCTAATTGTGTGATCATGCAAAACTATCATGCAAAACTATATGAATGCAATATGTAAAATGCAAATGCAAAATACCCCTACCCCAAGCTTAAAAATTTACATTGTCCCCAATGTAAACAATCAAGTTGGAGAGAGGAGAAGAAAAATAAAATAAAGCAAAAAATTGGAACGGCTTGCCGAGGCGGTAGCGGGTGTTGACTTTCATTTCAGTCAGAAACTGCTTGAAAGTTGGGTTGCTTTTTCTTGTCTTCTTGCTCTTCCCTCCTTCCTTCTTACCCTGGAATCACTTGGCAATTTTATTAGTAAAAGAAAACTCTTGATCTTCTCAAATTATTCAAGAGTTTAAAAGTCAAAACAAAAGGAAAAAGGAAAAAGGAAAAGGGAAATAAAACTTGGGTTGCCTCCCAATAAGCGCTTCTTTAATGTCACTAGCTTGACTTATTGAAAAGCATCACCTGGATCCTCCTCCCGGATCAAATGGAAATTGGGGTGGTGATTGCAACAGTAATATAACTTTATTCTCAATTCCACCCAGCCGTTGGGTGGAAATTCCATTGACCTTTGCAATTATAAATTCACTTCCTCTCGGGTCAAGTGGAATTTTCAAGAGGAAGTATGACATACAAGTGGAAGTGGCTAACTTACCATTATCCACACATGCATGCAAGCCAACATATTTATTTAATGCAGAAAATTCAGCAAGCATGGTGGAGGGAGTGCTTTCCAAATGCACCGCCTTCTCACTTGTTTCTCTCCAAGGATGTGTGGAAGGTAATTCCTCTTGTTGTTGTTCACTTACCACCACCTCTTCATCTTCATTGTGATCCATTCCCACAACCAGATTTTTCTCAAATGTTGATTCTTGTGGCTCTATGGGAATCATACATGGTGGTGGAGGTGGCAAATATGAGCAAAAGGTTTCCCAATCCTCCTCGGAGAAGTTGTATATTAGCCTTCCCGTCCTATAATCAACTTGTGCGGGAGTAACATGATCCATCAAATCCATGACGTCTCCCAAACACCAGTTGTCTTCCAAAACGCGACTGGAGGCTTCCTCATCAGGTGGATAATAAAAATTTTCCATGAACTGCACCCACCTTGCACAAACACAACTCAAAAGAAAAAGATCAAATATATACAAAAAAATAAAAAAGAATAAAAATGTCTAAATTAGTTGCCTCCTCTGTTACTAATGATATTGGCAAAACCAATCCCCGGCAACGGCGCCAAAAACTTGTTGGACGATTCTGGGCAAGTATACCCAGTCGTACAAGTAATACGGTGGTAAGACCGGTTTATCGTATCCACGGGGATTGGATGTCAACTACCAATTCACAAGCTCGGCAACTATCTAGACTAAACTATTAATCAAGAGAAACTAAAACAAACAAAAGAAAAGAAATAAAATCTTTTTGTCTTTTTGGGGACTTTTGACAAACACTTGGCGTGCAGAAAGGATATGTTGGGACTAGACTTCACCAAACCTCTAACTCATGCACTATCAGGACTAGATACCTCCCATTCATGCTTCAGATATTAAAATCAACCCACTAAACTACTCAAACCCCGATTCCTCGGATGGCAAGAGCCTAAATCCACTAATAGACCCTAATTCCTTAGGTGGCCTAGATTAATGAATTTGTATTAAGATTAGGGATTACGTGATTACTAATAAACCTAGTTCCATTCCTAGATACAAGGCTTACTAGGTGATTAAATTCAGTTCCGGTTATGATACGAACGTCCCCATTGCATACCAAAACACAAATCAAGTCATGGGGGTGCTAGCCACAACAAGTATTAAGCACAGAAAAATAACCACTAATATGAAGGCATGAACATAGATTAATCAGTCAAGATAAATACATAAACATAGGTTTGATTACATCTAATCCCAACACAGGGATTTAACTACTCATAAAACAAAGAAAACCAAACCAGAGAAATAGGAAGGAAGAGGAGAGGAGAGGCTCCATGCGAGCTTTCCTTCTTCTTCAAAGCAATCCCTCTTGGCTCCCTTCTAGGGTTGAAACCCTAGCCCAGCTGCAGCCTCCAAATGCAGCCCTTTGGACCCCAAAAACTCCCTTCATCTGTCTGCTGCGTTCTTATTTATAGGTCTGTTGCGCGTCACGACCGTGATGGCCATCACGGCTAGGCCGTGACGCGTTCTGGAGTGGGCGTATTCTCAACTTTTGAGCTCTCGCGAGGCGAGCTGGAGTTCGCGACGCGAACCTTTAATTTTTAGCCTATCACGGTCGTGATGTATATCACGGGCAGGCCGTGACAGTCTCTGACTTTTGCCTTCTGCTCTGCTTGATCACGGCCGTGATGGTCATCACGGCCAGGCCGTGATGGGCTCTGTTTGGCTCATATTCTTCACTTTTCAAGCTCTATTTCATCCAAGCTCCACCATGGCTGATTTTTATCATTTTTACATTGAATTCCTGCAAAACAACACCAAGACACCGCTTCACCCGTTCCAAGGGAAAATCTAATAAAAACCAAATAAAGAATGTCTAATCTATATGCAAAATGCATGCAAAAGAGTACAGAAAACATCATGTAAAATCACACTATCAAATCACCCCAAGCTTAATCAATTGCTTGTCCTCAAGCAATCACTAAGGCCAGAAGAATAAACAGAACATGGATAGTGAACCAAGAACCCCAGCAAATAATCCAAGCAATAGGCAATTCAAACAATTCAGCAAGAGACAATCAATTCAAGTCCAATTAGAGGCTTAGGTTCCTTAGACTCATGTTCTCACTGATTTGGGCACTCTTTCTCACATGAAGCTCACCCCAAGCTTGTTCATTTGCTTGGCTCTCTTTCTAACCTCACTCAAGTGTTTAGGGGAATAAGACAATTCACTCAATTTTCCTCAAGGAATGAATCCTACCATAGGCTTGACTATCAACCAAATCTCTACTTTATTAATGAAAACAAATTAGAATCAAGAGGTCTTTTCTTTGGTTGTAACATGGCCATGGGATTTAATCGTTAGGTGGGGATAACAAGAAAAGGACATTTCAAAAGGCTACATAAACATCAAGCATTGCAAACATGACCTTCTAAAATACCTTCTTGGGTTTTCAATTTATTTTTTCACCTTTCTTTTCTTTCTTTTTCTTTTTATTTTTTTCACTTTTCTTTTTGTCATCCCCTTCTCTATTTTTTTTTATTTTTTTTCTTTTGTTTTTCTTTTTCTTGGAGAAGGGGAGATTTTTTTCAGCTCAAGAGAATATTTTTTTATTTTTTTTTCTGATTCTTTTCCCAAACTTTCAACTACCTTTTTACCCTTTTGTAATACTTTAGAAGGTTCTATCAAGCATCATTCAACAATATATTTCAAGGTACCAAGAAAAGCATTTTATTCTTTCAGGCTCAAAATTGGGCAACTAAGGGGTAGCATTTCATTATTCAAAGCTCAGAAGGCCAGAAAAATACCTATTGCCTCAATCATTTTCAAAAATGTTTCCAAAAATTTTTAAGCTTCAAAATGGTTTCAAGTCAAGTTCTAGAGAAAACAGACCAAGAGGAATAACACTCTAACACAAAGAATGGGGTAAAATTTTGTGAGTACCCCTTTATGCCTCAAAATCTCACATTTTAGTTCAGAATCAATGAAAAAACACAAATCCTCAGAACCATATGCTAATTATCAACCATCCAAGATTATCTCAAGCATTTTTTTTTTGCAGCCATATCACAAGAATAAAAAAAATTGGGTTCAAAAATTCACTATCACAATTTATTTGGCACTTAGTTCTCACAATTGGATGCAAAATTCTAAACAAGGGCAATCTAATTGTGTGATCATGCAAAACTATCATGCAAAACTATATGAATGCAATATGCAAAATGCAAATGCAAAATACCCCTACCCCAAGCTTAAAAATTTACATTGTCCCCAATGTAAACAATCAAGTTGGAGAGAGGAGAAGAAAAATAAAATAAAGCAAAAAATTGGAACGGCTTACCGAGGCGGTAGCGGGTGTTGACTTTCATTTCAGTCAGAAACTGCTTGAAAGTTGGGTTGCTTTTTCTTGTCTTCTTGCTCTTCCCTCCTTCCTTCTTACCCCTGGAATCACTTGGCAATTTTATTAGTAAAAGAAAACTCTTGATCTTCTCAAATTATTCAAGAGTTTAAAAGTCAAAAACAAAAGGAAAAAGGAAAAGGGAAATAAAACTTGGGTTGCCTCCCAATAAGCGCTTCTTTAATGTCACTAGCTTGACTTATTGAAAAACATCACCTGGATCCTCCTCCCGGATCAAATGGAAATTGGGGTGGTGATTGCAACAGTAATATAACTTTATTCTCAATTCCACCCAGCCATTGGGTGGAAATTCCATTGACCTTTGCAATTATAAATTCACTTCCTCTCGGGTCAAGTGGAATTTTCAAGAGGAAGTGTGACATACAAGTGGAAGTGGCTAACTTACCATTATCCACACATGCATGCAAGCCAACATATTTATTTAATGCAGAAAATTCAGCAAGCATGGTGGAGGGAGTGCTTTCCAAATGCACCGCCTTCTCACTTGTTTCTCTCCAAGGATGTGTGGAAGGTAATTCCTCTTGTTGTTGTTCACTTACCACCACCTCTTCATCTTCATTGTGATCCATTCCCACAACCAGATTTTTCTCAAATGTTGATTCTTGTGGCTCTATGGGAATCATACATGGTGGTGGAGGTGGCAAATATGAGCAAAAGGTTTCCCAATCCTCCTTGGAGAAGTTGTATATTAGCCTTCCCGTCCTATAATCAACTTGTGCGGGAGTAACATGATCCATCAAATCCATGACGTCTCCCAAACACCAGTTGTCTTCCAAAACGCGACCGAGGCTTCCTCATCGGTGGATAATAAAAATTTTCCATGAACTGCACCCACCTTGCACAAACACAACTCAAAAGAAAAAGATCAAATATATACAAAAAATAAAAAAGAATAAAAATGTCTAAATTAGTTGCCTCCTCTGTTACTAATGATATTGGCAAAACCAATCCCCGACAGAACGGCGCCAAAAACTTGTTGGACGATTAGGGCAAGTATACCCAGTCGTACAAGTAATACGGTGGTAAGACCGGTTTATCGTATCCACGGGGATTGGATGTCAACTACCAATTCACAATCTCGGCAACTATCTAGACTAAACTATTAATCAAGAGAAACTAAAACAAACAAAAGAAAAGAAATAAAATCTTTTTGTCTTTTTGGGGACTTTTGACAAACACTTGGCGTGCAGAAAGGATATGTTGGGACTAGACTTCACCAAACCTCTAACTCATGCACTATCAGGACTAGATACCTCCCATTCATGCTTCAGATATTAAAATCAACCCACTAAACTACTCAAACCCCGATTCCTCGGATGGCAAGAGCCTAAATCCACTAATAGACCCTAATTCCTTAGGTGGCCTAGATTAATGAATTTGCATTAAGATTAGGGATTACGTGATTACTAATAAACCTAGTTCCATTCCTTGATACAAGGCTTACTAGGTGATTAAATTCAGTTCCGATTATGATACGAACGTCCCCATTGCATACCAAAACACAAATCAAGTCATGGGGGTGTTAGCCACAACAAGTATTAAGCACAGAAAAATAACCACTAATATGAAGGCATGAACATAGATTAATCAGTCAAGATAAATACATAAACATAGGTTTGATTACATCTAATCCCAACACAGGGATTTAACTACTCATAAAACAAAGAAAACCAAACCAGAGAAATAGGAAGGAAGAGGAGAGGAGAGGCTCCATGTGAGCTTTCCTTCTTCTTCAAAGCAATCCCTCTTGGCTCCCTTCTAGGGTTGAAACCCTAGCCCAGCTGCAGCCTCCAAATGCCTCCTTTTGGACCCCAAAAACTCCCTTCATCTGTCTGCTGCGTTCTTATTTATAGGTCTGTTGCACGTCACGGTCGTGACGCGTTCTGGAGTGGGCGTATTCTCAACTTTTGAGCTCTCGCGAGGCGAGCTGGAGTTCGCGACGCGAACCTTTAATTTTTAGCCTATCACGGCCGTGATGTATATCACGGGCAGGCCGTGACAGTCTCTGACTTTTGCCTTCTGCTCTGCTTGATCACGGCCGTGATGGTCATGACGGTCAGGCCGTGATGGGCTCTGTTTGGCTCATATTCTTCACTTTTCAAGCTCTATTTCATCCAAGCTCCACCATGGCTGATTTTGATCATTTTTACATTGAATTCCTGCAAAACAACACCAAGACACCGCTTCACCCGTTCCAAGGGAAAATCTAATAAAAACCAAATAAAGAATGCCTAATCTATATGCAAAATGCATGCAAAAGAGTACAGAAAACATCATGTAAAATCACACTATCACCAGCAACAGAGAAGCCTGGTTTGTTTCAGATGCGGGTGCCCGTATTACATCAGGGAGTGTCCGGAGGGATCTGGTTGTTTCATATGTGGAAAACCATATCATTTCGCTAGGGAATGTAGGCAGAGAGGGAGACAGCAGCAGCTAGCTGCCGGCAGAGGTGTTAGTACTCACAAAGGTGGAGCTGGGAGAGAAGTTCCAGCGGCAGGACGACAGACGGCCAGACCTCAGGCCACGGGGGGTGTTTACTGTGAGAGGGTCTGAATCCTCTCAGTCTGCAGATCTTATTCAAGGTATGTGTTTACTATCTGTCAGACTCTAGCGTGTGTTGTTTGATTCAGGGGCTACACATTCGTTTGTTTCGCATGAGTGTGTAGATCGTTTACATTTACTCGTTTCCTAGTTACCATATACTCTTACATTATCTACACCTACCAGTGATCCTTTGATCATTATGTCTGTTTGCCTACAGTGTCCTATAGTTATTGAAAACATGACATTCCTTGTGGGTCTTATCTGTTTGCCTATGCAAAAGATCGATGTTATTCTTGACATGGATTGACTTTTGGCTACCCATGTCATGTTAGATTGTGCCCAAAAGACCTTATCTTTTCTTGAGCCTTCTAGCATAGTATCTGCCAATGAAGGAGCAACTATGAGGAGTGACGATTCTCAGCAGTATATGATGCTTTTCTCTTTGGAAGCTAAGCAGATTCCGAGTATAGATTTTATGCCTATCGTGAGAGTTTCCTGAGGTTTTCCCTCCTGATATTCCAGGTTTGCAACCAGAGAGGGAAGTTGAGTTCACTATAGATCTCATACCAGTGACATGACCTATATTGGTACCTCCTTATCGGATGTCACCCGTAGAGTTGGAAGAGTTAAAGAAACAGTTGGATGATATGATGAAGAAGGAATTTATCAGACCTAGTGTGTCACTTTGGGGAGCACCAGTCTTGTTTGTAAGGAAGAAGGATGGAAGTTCTAGGCTGTGTAAGGATTATCAGTTGTTGACTAAGGTTACAATTAAGAACAAATATTCATTGCCTAGGATAGATGATCTGATGGATCAATTAAAGGGAGCTTCAGTGTTTTCTAAGATTGATTTAAGATCCGGATACCATCAGATTAGGGTGAAGAAGGAGGACATACCTAAAACAGCTTTCAGGACGAGGTATAGACACTATGACTACCTAATTATGCCTTTTGGTGTAACCAATGCTCTAGCGGTGTTCATGGATTACATGAACAGGATCTTTAGACCGTTCCTCGACAAGTTCGCTGTAGTATTCATAGATGATATTCTTATCTATTCCCGTTCACGGGAGAAACACGAGGAACATCTAAGAGTAGCGTTACAAGTTTTGAAAGATAGGCAGTTGTATACTAAGCTATCCAAGTGTGAATTTTGGTTAGAGGAAGTGAAGTTCTTAGGTCATATAATCAACAAGGAAGGGATAGCGGTGGATCCAGTTAAGATATAGGCTATGATTAAATGGGAAAGGTCTAAGTCAGTGAGTGAGGTGATAAGTTTTCTAGGTTTAGCTGGGTATTACAGAAGGTTCATTGAAGGTTTCTCGAAGATTGCATTGCCTATGACGCAATTAACGAGAAAGGGTACGATGTTTATCTGGACGGAAAAGTGTGAAAAGAGATTTCAAAAGCTAAAGAGAAGTTGACTACATTTCCTGTGCTGACATTACCAGATCCATTAGGACAATTTGACATGTATTGTGACGCATCATATCAAGGTTTGGGTTGTGTTTTGATGCAAGAGGGAAGAGTTGTGGCTTATTCTTCCCGACAGTAGAGGGTTCATGAAAGGAATTATCCAACCCATGATCTGGAGTTGGCCGCGATAGTGTTTGCATTGAATATATGGCGACACTATATTTACGGATCTAAGTTTAACGTGTTCAACGATCATAAGAGTTTAAAGTATTTGTTTGATCAAAAGGAGGTGAACATGAGGCAAATGAGATGGATGGAATTCATTAAGGATTATGAGTTTGATCTTCAATACCATCCAGGGAAGGCTAATGTAGTGGCGGATGCATTGAGAGTAGGAAATCTTTACATGTGTCCGCAATGATGGTGAAAGAGATGGAGTTGCTTGAATAGTTTAGAGACATGAACCTAGGTATGGATTTGACTGAGGATAGAATATGCCTAGGTATGATCACCATCAGTAGTGAATTTTTTAGAGACCTTAAAGTTAAACAGGTTCAGGATGAATATTTGCAAGAGATAAGTCGAGGCATAGATGAGGGTAAAGTTTCAGAGTTTAGAAGAGGATCCGGTGATGTGTTAAGGTTTAGAGATCGGATATGTGTGCCATAGGATTTAGAGCTTAGGAAGATGATCTTAGAGGAGGCACATAAGAGTAAGTTGAGTTTTCATACAGGAGCCACCAAGATGTATCAAGATTTAAAGAAGGTGTTTTGGTAGCCAATGATAAAGAAAGACGTGGCAGATTATGTTCTATCATGTTTGGTTTGTCAGAAAGCTAAGATAGAACATCAGAAGCCCGCAGGTTTGTTGCAATCTTTGGATATCCCAAAGTGGAAATGGGATAGTATAGATATAGACTTTGTGGTTGGGTTACCACGAACTCCGAAGAGGATTGATGCGATTTGGATTATCATTGATAGGTTAACGAAGTGTGCTCACTTATTACCTATTGGTGTAAGTTACAGTCTTGAGAGATTAACCCAGATCTACGTCAAGTTGCATGGTGTGCCATCGAGTATTGTCTCAGACCGAGATCCTAGATTTACATTTAGATTTTGGAGACAGCTACACAATGCTTTGGGAACAAAGTTGAGGATGAGTTCTTCTTACCCTCAGACTGATGGGCAGTCAGAGAGAACAATTCAATCATTGGAGGATCTTTTAAGAGCTTGTGTGTTGGAACATGTCGGGAGTTGGGATGAATTCCTACCTTTGAATGAGTTCACATAAAATAACAGTTTTCACAGCAGTATCGAGATGGCACCGTATGAGGCTCTGAATGGGAGAAAGTGTAGGACTCTGTTGTGTTGGTATGACTGGCGAGAGCCAAGTGTTGGGTCCTGATGCAGTATAGTAAACAACGAAACAAGTCAGGAAAATAAGAGAGAAAATGAAGGAAGTGCAGGATAGGCAGAGGAGCTACAGTAACAAGAGGATGAGACCCTTAGAGTTCCAAGAAGGTGATCACGTGTTTTTGAGAGTTGATGAGTGTGATTTCACCTCATATTTCCATGACATTTTGCATGCATTTTCATATAGTTTAGGCTTATTTTATTTGATTATTTGTTAATTTTACCTTGGAACGAGTAAGGTGGTTTTGTGGTGCTTGTGTGCAGAAATCAAAGATTAAATTGCTCAGGATCAGTTGTGTTGAAGCTAGCTTGAAGTTGGAGCTTGGAAGGCAAGAAAATGAGGCAACCAGTGCTGATCATGGCCTAGCCGTGATGCCCATCACGACCATGACCAAGTGAAGCTGAAAAGGAAGAATGGGAAACTCAAAATCTGTCACGGCTGTGACATGTCAACTGAGCCAAACCCCTTCAAGGCAGAATTTGTCACGGTCAGGCCGTGATAGTGGTCACGACCGTGACAGGCAATTCAGTGAAGCAGCGCCAAGGCAGAATCTGTCATGGTCGTGACGCCCAATCTATGGATCTTCAACAACTGATTTGATCTGGTTTTTGTATTGGCTTAGGATTCAAATTGCCCAACCTTATAAATAGGACCTAGAGGCTCGAATCTGGGCACTTTTTGGAGGGCTGCTTACCTTAGAAAAATCAGGACTTCTTCTTCTTCTTCTTCTTCTCCTCCTCCTCCTCCTCCTCCTCCTCTTCTTCTTCTCTTCTCTTAGGTTTTTCTCTTTATGTTATTTTTAATCAAGCTTGTTACAATTATGACAATGCTTGAGTAGTAGTCTTGTTTCTAGGAATTGGGGCTATGCCCAAGACTTGTTTATGGTGATGAATTGATTTTCGATTTCTTGTTAATTTCATCTTTTACTTCGATTTGATCCCTATCGTTTTAATTACTCGTAAATTTGGTGGCCGCTTATTTGCGTGTCGTAGATACACTAAGGACGAACTTAGAAGTGAACTTAGGTATCGGATCTATAGGAATCAAACTTAGGACTTAAATCACGAGAGTTAGAAGCGGTCCTTCGAGGGTTCACGAATTGTCACAAAACTCAAAGGGTTCGATTTAAATTCAATTACCACGAGAGTAGGGATTGAATTAGTTGGGCACGATTCTTGTAATCCGAGAGGGAGCATTAACTAATTTAGTATAAATTCGCCTTCAAGCAAATTTTGGTAATTAACAAGGAGAGTAGTCAATTTAGTAATATAGGCAGTTTTGTGGTATCCCAATTCCTGGGAATCCCTTTTGAATTTGAAAATCCCCAATTTGAATTGCTTTCCTGTTTTGTTTAATTGTGATATTAAATTTGATTGTTACTTGATTCTTATCTCAAAAATCAAAACCTTTTCAAAATCCTCTTTATACAATCTAGTTTTATCGATTTAATAATTAGTTGTGGTTTGAGATCACGGTCCCTGTTGGATCGATCTTTTAATTACTTGGTAACGAATCCGGTACACTTGCCGGACTTCCCACCAAGTTTTTGGCACCATTTCCGGGGACTGTGTTTTCTTGAATTTCAATTTAATTTTCAAATTGATTTTTCTGGACATTTTTTTTTTATTATTTTATTTATTACTTATTCCATTTTTCTTTTTCTAGAGTATCTATCTCTCTACCATAGGTATTTTTCTCTTTTATGCAAAGATCCCTAAGTCTTGGAAACCTTATTGAAGTCGACCCCGAGATCGAAAGGACCTTTTATAAACGTAGGAGACTACAAAGAGAGAGAGAGAGGTTGATTCCCATTCCACTCATGGCGAATCTACCGGATACCAAACCACGGAAGGACTACGCAGCCCCAAATGCTAGGGGTCTGCGAACTGGGATTGCAAGACCGGAAATTGAGGCAGAGAACTACACTATACCGCCTCAGTTGATTAGCATGATTAGGCAACATCAGTTTGGAGGATTACCCTCGGAGGACCCGACGGATCATGTGGAGACATTCTTGGAATTCACTGATGAGATAAGGATTCAAGGTGCCCCGATCGATGCTATACGCCTGAGGTTATTCCCCTCCTCTCTGACTGGAAAAGCGAAAGCTTGGTTGAAGCAAGTGCCCGCTAACACGTTGTCAACTTGGGACCAACTAGAGCAAGCATTCTTGGAGAAATTCTTCCCTCCATCCAAGACTTCTTACCTACGAACTCAGATCACCGGCTTCTTCCAAAAGGACGGAGAATGCTTATCTGAAGCTTGGGATCGTTGCAAGGGATTGCTGGAGTCTTTCCCACATCATAGACTCGAAAGGTGGTTGTTAGTGCATACCTTCTACAACGGATTGGATTACTCATCAAAGGTGTCACTCGACTCCGCAGCTGGTGGAGCCTTTATGAACAGACCCCTGACTGAAGCATTCAACATCATTGAGAACGTGGCCACCAACTATCACCAATGGGGTTCGGAAAGAGGTAATAACCCGAAGAAGCTTTCGGGGGGTAAGTTCGAAATGAATAGTACCGATCTGATTATGTCTAAATTCGACTCACTAAATAAACGCTTTGATAAGCTTGAAAAGGCTCATGTGAGTTCAATCGGTGCTACTAATGTTGTTTGTGAGATTTGTGGAATGCAGGGACATGACATAATGGAGTGCCCACATGGTATCGCCCCTGAGTCTGGTGCTTCAGGGGAATAAGTGAACTCTTGTCACAATTTCTATGACACGAACCCGAAGCTACCAAATTATGCTCCCCCAAATCCCTACAACCAAAGGAAGAATAATCCTTACCTTTCCTACGGGAACTACAACAACACGTTTAACTACGAATTCCAAGAAGGGCAAGGTAATAGGAAACCCGCATCGGGGTATCCTCAGGTACAAAAATATAAACTTTAGTCTCTTATGGAAAACTTTGTTGCTACTCAAACTAAGCAGAATGAAGAATTTAGGCAACAAGGTAGGGCAATTAATGAGGCAATAAAAGAACTAACATCTAAGGTAGATAACTTATCCATCCATAACAAGATGTTAGAGACTCAAATTGCCCAACAAGCGGGAAATTCAATGAGGCAACCGGGCAAGTTTCCCGGACAACCTGAGGTGAACCCAAATAATGAACAGTGTAAAGCCGTGAGTCTAAGGAGTGGTAAGAAACTTGAGAATCCCGAGGCTAAAGGGGAGAGCGATAACAAGAGTGTAGCTGAGAAGGAGGAACCTACTGAGACACAACCCTTAGGAGAGGAAGAGCCTAGTGAAAAAGCGTCTAAGTATGTCCCTCCACCACCTTACCAACCTCCGATACCTTTTCGTCAAAGGTTGGCTAAGGCCAAGTTAGATACGCAATTTGGAAAATTTCTAGAGGTCCTTAAGAAATTGTACATTAATGTACCCTTCACTGAGGCATTACAACAAATGCCGACATATGCTAAATTTCTTAAGGATATCTTGTCAAATAAGAGAAAGCTAGAGGACTATGAGACAGTGGCTTTAACTGAGGAGTGCAGTGCTTTAATTCAAAATAAATTGCCTCCTAAATTGAAAGATCCAGGTAGTTTCTCTATTCCATGCTTAATTGGTAACACTAGTTTTGATAAAGCTCTTTGTGATTTGGGGGCTAGTGTTAGTCTTATGCCCCTCTCTGTTTGCAAGAAGTTGGAGATGGGTGAACTAAAACCCACAACAATCTCCCTTCAATTGGCGGATCGGTCCGTCAAATTCCCTGTAGGCATCTTGGAGGATGTTCCTATTAGAGTGGGTAAATTTTTCATTCCTGCGGAATTTGTGGTACTTGAAATGGAAGAGGATTCCCAAATCCCCATTATTCTTGGTAGGCCTTTCTTGGCTACCGCAGGAGCAATTATTGATGTTAAAAATGGAAAATTGACTTTAACTGTGGGTGATAATAAAGTTGAATTTGATTTAGCTAAATCTATTAAACACCCTTCTTTTGAAGATTCTTGTTGCAAGGTTGACTTAATGCACCAAGTGGTGAAAGAAGAATCCCATCAGGCTTGTGTTGATGACCCATTAGAGATGTGTTTGATTGGTGGAGACTTAGACGCTCATGGAGGAGAAGTAAGGAATTATGCCCGCTTTCTAAAGGCTAGTCCAGAAATTCCTCCCAACAAAACAAAGAAAGAGAAACTTGAGTTGACACCGAAGAGTAAGGATCTGAAAGATGAAGAAACCCCTAAGGTAGAACTAAAACCTCTTCCCTCTACATTGAGGTATGAATTTCTTGGTCCTAACTCTTCCTATCCGGTAATTGTGAATGCCAGCTTGAATGAGTTGGAAATCGAGAAATTACTTAAGGAACTTAGAATGCATAGAAAAGTGATAGGATATACAATTGATGATATTAAAGGCATAAATCCTTCTTTTTGCATGCATCGCATTTTAATGGAATATGAGCATAAACCATCCATTGAGCATCAACGTAAGTTGAACCCTAATATGAAAGAGGTGATTAAGAAAGAAGTGCTTAAGTTGTTAGATGCAGGGGTTATTTATCCAATCTCCGATAGTGAATGGGTTAGTCCGGTGCATGTGGTTCCTAAGAAAGGGGGGATGACTGTTATTCAAAATGAAAATAATGAACTAATCCCTACCAGGAAAGTAACCGGTTGGAGAATGTGCATCGATTATAGGAAGCTAAATAAGGCAACAAGGAAAGATCACTTCCCTCTCCCATTTATTGATCAAATGCTTGAAAGGTTAGCTAGGCATTCATACTTTTGTTACTTGGATGGATATTCCGGTTTTCATCAAATTCCTATACATCCTAGTGATCAAGAAAAGACCACGTTTACTTGTCCCTATGGCACTTTTGCCTATAGAAGAATGCCTTTCGGTCTATGTAATGCACCGGCTACTTTTCAAAGATGCATGACTGCAATTTTTTTTCTGAATTTATTGAAAACATCATGGAGGTTTTTATGGATGATTTTTCTGTATATGGAACTACCTTTGATGAATGTTTAACAATTTCTTCTAAGATTTTTCAGCGATGTGAAGAAACCAATTTGGTATTGAATTGGGAGAAATGCCATTTTATGGTAAAAGAAGGTATAGTGCCTGGGCACTTGATTTCTGGTAGAGGTATTGAGGTGGATAGGGCCAAAATAGAGGTTATTGAAAATTTGCCCCCACCGGTAAATGTGAAAGGAGTTAGAAGTTTCTTGGGACACGCCGGGTTTTACCGACGTTTCATCAAAGCTTTTTCAAAAATTTCTAAACCCTTATCTAACCTATTAATGAAAGATGTTCCATTTGATTTTAATGAGGAATGTTTGAGTGCATTTTGTAGGTTGAAGGAAGCTTTGACCACCACTCCCATTTTGCAAAACCCAGATTGGAATGAGTCATTCGAAGTAATGTGCGATGCTAGTGACTACACCGTGGGAGCAGTGTTGGGACAGAGGAGAGACAAGAAGGTCCATGCAATATACTATGCAAGATAAACTCTAGATGGAGCTCAAGCCAATTATGCCACAACTGAGAAATAGTTGCTTGTGATTGTCTTTGCATTCGAGAAATTCAGATCATACCTTGTTGGGTCTAAAGTCGTAGTGTACACGGACCACTCCGCACTAAAGCACCTCATGACTAAGAAGGAGGCAAAGCCAAGACTCATTCGATGGATCCTCCTTCTGCAAGAATTTGACTTGGAAATTCGGGACTGGAAAGGGACGGAGAACTTGGTTGCGGACCACTTATCCAGACTTGAACCATTGGAACATGAGAAGGACAACTTGCCGATAGATGATTCTTTCCCCGATGAGCAACTGTTCGCCATCTTGGGAGAGAATTCTCCATGGTATGCGGACTTTGTGAATTATTTTGTATGTGGGATTCTACCACCAGAGTTTAATTATCAACAAAAGAAGTTCTTCTCCGATCTCAAGAACTATGTGTGGGATGAGCCTTACATTTTCCGCAAGTGTGCGGATAGCATTTACAGAAGGTGTATTTCGGAAGTCGAGGTTCAAAGTATCTAGAGTTGTTGTCATTCTTCATCTTACAGAGGACATGCTAGTGCCTCTAAGACAGCAGCAAAGGTGCTTCAAGCTGGTTTCTATTGGCCTCATATTTTCATAGATGCCCGAATGTTCGTGCTTGCCATGTCAAAGAACGGGGAACATCTCTAAGAAGCATGAAATGCCCCTCAACACTATGCTAGAAGTAGAGATATTTGATGTTTGGGGAATCGACTACATGGGACCCTTTCCTTCCTCTTGTAATAATAAGTTTATTCTGGTAGCCGCTGATTACATCTCTAAATGGGTGGAAGCCATTCCTTCCCCAACAAGTGATGCAAAAACCGTAATCAAACTATTCAAGAAGGTGATTTTTCCAAGGTTTGGGATTCCAAGGGCAATCATTAGTGATGGAGGATCGTACTTCATTGAAAAACAACTTGAGAAACTCCTACTCAAATACGGAGTCACTCATAGGGTTGCTACACCTTACCACCCTCAGACGAGTGGGCAAGTCGAGGTTTCCAATCGAGAGATAAAGAGCATTATGGACAAGACTTTCAGGTTCGAGAAAGGATTGGTCCTTAAAGCTTGATGACGCTCTTTGGGCTTACCGTACAGCTTACAAGACTTCTATCGGGATGACACCCTTTAGACTTATTTACGGTAAGCCATGTCACTTACCAGTCGATCTTGAGCATAAAGCTTTGTGGGCTATTAAGATGCTAAACTTTGATATAAAAGCCGCTGGGGAAAAGTGAATCCTTCAACTTCAGGAACTTGATGAGCTAAGATTGGATGCCTATGAGTCCGCACGATCTTAAAGGAGAGAACAAAGAAGTGGCATGATAAGCATATCCTTCGTAGAGAATTCCATGAAGGAGAACTAGTGCTACTCTACAACTCGAAGTTGCGGTTATTCCCAGGGAAGCTCAAGTCTAGATGGTCTGGACCATTTAAAGTAATGAAAGTATTCCCGTATGGTGCCGTCGAGGTTTGGAGCCAGGAATGTGGAACATTCAGGGTCAATGGACAGAGACTGAAACACTACCTTGGAGAACATCCACTTGAGCAGGAGGTTGCGATTTCCCTCCTCGATCCAACATCGAAAGATTGAAAGGACCATGGTCAAGCTCAGGACCATAAATAAGAGCTTCTTGGGAGGCAACCCAAGCTTTCTTTCCCCACTTAATTTGTTTTGAATTTTTTTTTATAATTAAGAAGAATTAGAGGAGAAAGATCATCAATTAATGGGTTTGTCAAGTGTTTTCAGGTCAGGAAGTCATGAAGAGTGAAAAGGGGATGGAAAAGAAAGTCAGAAGGAATCACGCCCAGGCCGTGATGGTGGTCACGGCCGTTATGAACCAACAGCTAAAAGTTAGATCCCATCACGGCCCAGCCGTGATGGACATCACGGGCATGACAAGTAGGCCCCAGAAGATCAGAGTCCATCACGGCCGTGATGTGAAGACCAAGAAGGGTCAGAAAGGATCACGGCCAGGCCGTGATAGTGGTCACGGCCGTGACAGGTAACTGGAGCAGGACAGATTCCATCACGGTCCAGCCGTGATACGCATCACGACCGTGATGCAGGATTTACCAGACACAGAACGCGTCACTGCCAGGCCGTGAAGGCCATCACGGCCGTGACGCGCATTTAACCTAGGTTTTAAAACGCGTCCTCTGCTACAACCCCCTCATTCCCTTCATCTTATCCATTTTATCCCCACCTCCATAGACACTAAACCCTCTCCCCTTCCTCCCAACTCCTCATTTCCCTCATATCACACTCATCACGCACCTTCCCCCTTAACCCAAACCCACCATCCTCCTATTCACCCACTCTTCTTCTTCTTCTTCTTCTTCTTCCTCTCACGCCCTCCACCATAACCATTCACCCAAGAAGCTCGAAAAATCACCTCCCCATTACACCCATACCCAACCAACCATACTCCCTAGCTCCCTAGACCTCACCCAACAAATCCCACAAGGCAGATCCTCCAATTTTGGGCAAACTCAAAAATTCCCAATTATGAAACCCTAACTCCTAAAAGTTCGATTTTCAGAACCAGTGAAGAAGGGAATTGTGGATTTTGGTACTCTGGGATCATGGCAAGAAAACGTCAAAGGGCAACCGAAGCCTCACGCACTCGCACCACAGGAAGTAGGAACCCGGGTAACTACTCTGACTCTGACTACTCTAACTCTGAGACTGATGAACATGGGTATAGGATAGTTTTCAAAGATAATGCTCAACAAGATAGATTCAATGCTTTGAAAAATAGGAAGATATTCCAAACCAAATATCTTGATGATGCATGTATAGACACCCTAGGACTGCATTTGCTGGCCCTACTCTGGAGTTTTTAAGCTCCCTGAATGCAGAAATTCTCCAAGGGCCGCATTGCTAAGAGGGACGGATCACATTCCGGCTCTTCAACCAGGACTTCGTACTAACCCTAGCTGAATTTAATGAGATTTTTGGATTACCAGTAGGGGGTGACAGAAGATACCCCTTAGGGTTTAGTGCACATAGTTTCTGGTCGATAATTGACTATGAAGGCAGGAGTTTTGACCCTCGGACATCCAAGTCCACAGCCTTTGCTAACCCTAGTATCAGATATATGCATAGGGTCATAGCCAATACCCTGTTTGGCCGTGGAGAGAGTGACGGATCCGTTCGCCAAGACGAGGTCTTTATACTATGGGCCATGCTCCACCCTGAGAGCAACGTGGACACAGGGTCATTTTTGGCTAGGCACCTCTTAAAGGTCGCCAAGAGTTCGAGTGGCACTATTGTCATTGGTGGCCTGATCACCACAATATGCCATCACTTCAACTTTGATCTAGATGGTTTTGAGGCCGCCCCTGGACGGACCCGTATCTCCTTGCAGGCTTGTGAGGCCATGGGGATGATCATCCAGGAGGATGATATGTACTGCCTGAAACACCCAAGGCGCAGGCACCCAATTCCTCTCCCTAACCCCGCACTTTTGGATGTGACAAATCCGGCAAATTGGAAAGTGCCGGCGGGAGAGGAGCCTCAGCCTATTAGGATACAAAGACCGATACGCCAGCCACCGCAGGCTAGGCCGTCTAGGCACTCGTCTTCTTCCTCTGCAGGTACGTCGTCCGATGATCCCTATGCGCAGTTCGCATCCACTTTTGACACTATCTTAGCAAACCAGGAGCGCATCATGGAGGAGCAACGTGAGCAGAGAGTCATGATCCAGCAGCTCTACGACTAGCATCTGAGCCAGCACCCACCACCTCGATGAGTTATTCTCGTTTCCTTTTTTATTTTTATTTTTATTTTTATTTTTATTTTTATTTTTATTTTATGTTATCCTCCCTACGACTTAATTATTTACATTGGGGACAATGTAAGTTTTTAAGCTTGGGGTAGGGGTATCGTTTTTGCATTCTTGCATGTTGCATTCATTTAGGGTTAGTTTTGTATATATCACATGATTAGATTGCCCCTTGTTTAGAGTATGCCTCCAATAGTGAAAAACTTTGTGCCAATTGAATTACGACAGTTAATTTTTGAACCCAATTTTTGTATTCTTGTGATAGGCTAAAAATGAAAAATGCTTTAGATGATCTTTTGATAGTTAATAATTAGCATGTGGTTCCTTAGATTTAGATTTCTCATTGATTCTAAACCACTAAATGTGAGATTTTGAGCCAAAAAGGGGTACTCGCTAAATCTACCCCATTCCTTGTGATCGAGTGTTTTATTCCTCTTGGATTGTGTCCTCAAGAACTTGACTTGAAACCGTTTTGAAACTTAAGAATTTTTTAAAACACATTTGAAAATGATTGAGGCACTAGGTATTTTCTGGCCTTCTAAACTTTGACTGATTAATTGCTACCCTTTAGTCGCCCAATTTTGAGCTTAAAAGAATAAAATACTTTTCTTGGTACCTTGATCTATTTTAATGAACAATGCTTGGTATGGCACCTTTTAAAGTATTGCAAAAGGGCAAAAAGGGTAGTTTGAAGAATAAATTGTGGGATAAAAAGTTAGAGAAGTTTCTCTAAAGTTGAAAATCTCCCCTTCTCCACATAAACAAAAAAATAATAATAAATAAATAAAAAATGGAGAAGGGAATGAGAAAAAGAAAGTGAGAAATAAGAAGTAAAAAGAAAAGAAAGGAATGTGAAGAACTGAACTAAAGCCCAAAAAAGGGAATTTTAGAAGGTGTCATGCTTTGCATTGTTTGATTTTGTCTAGCCTTCTTGAATTTTCCCTTTCTTGATTTCCCCACTTAACAATTAATCCCATGGCCCCGTTACAACCAAAATAAAAGACCTCTTGATTCTTATGTGTTTTCATTAATAAAGTAGAGATTTGGTTAATAGTCAAGCTTATGGTAGGGTTCCTTCCTTGAGGAAATTGAGCGAGTTGTCATATATCCTCAAACATATGAGTGACGTAAGAAGAGTGCTCGAATTAGTGAGAGATGTGAATCTGGGGAACCTAAGCTCCTAATTGGACTTAAAATCGATTGTCTCTTGGTTTCTTATTGAATATGCCTGTTACTTGAATTCATTACCCGGGTTCTAGATTCATTGTCCATGCTTCGATTGATTATCTTTTCTGGCCTTAGTTATTGCTTGAGGACAAGCAAAATATTAAGCTTGGGATAGTTTGATGAGTGTGATTTCACCTCATATTTCCATGACATGTTGCATGCATTTTCATATAGTTTAGGCTTATTTTATTTGATTATTTGTTAATTTTACCTTGGAATGAGTAAGGTGGTTTTGTGGTGCTTGTGTGCAGAAATCAAAGATTAAATTGCTCAGGATTAGTTGTGTTGAAGCTGGCTTGAAGTTGGAGCTTGGAAGGCAAGAAAATGAGGCAAACAGAGCTGATCATGGCCTAGCCGTGATGCCCATCACGGCCATGACCAAGTGAAGCTGAAAAGGAAGAATGGAAAACTCAGAATCTGTCACGGCCAGGCCGTGATGCCCATCACGGCTGTGACATGTCAACTGAGCCAAACCCCTTCAAGCCAGAATCTGTCACGGCCAGGTCGTGATAGTGGTCACGGTTGTGACAGGTAATTCAGTGAAGCAGCGCCAAGGCAGAATCTGTCACGGCCAGGCGGTGATGGCCACCACGGCCGTGACGCGCAATTTATGGATCTTCAACAACTGATTTGATATGGTTTTTGTATTGGCTTAGGATTCAAATTACCCTACCTTATAAATAGGACCTAGAGGCTCGAATCTGGGCACTTTTTGGAGGGCTGCTTACCTTAGAAAAATCAGGATTTCTTCTTCTTCTTCTTCTCCTCTTCTCTTAGGTTTTTCTCTTTATGTTATTTTTAATCAAGCTTGTTACAATCATGACAATGCTTGAGTAGTAGTCTTGTTTCTAAGAATTGGGGCTATGCCCAAGACTTGTTTATGGTGATGAATTGATTTTCGATTTCTTGTTAATTTCATCTTTTGCTTCGATTTGATCCCTATCGTTTTAATTACTCGTAAATTTGGTGGCCACTTATTTGCGTGTCGTAGATACACTAAGGACGAACTTAGCAATGAACATAGGTATTAGATCTATCGGAATCAAACTTAGGACTTAAATCACGAGAGTTAGAAGCGGTCCTTCGAGGGTTCACGAATTGTCACAAAACTCAAGGGGATCGATTTAAATTCAATTACCACGAGAGTAGGGATTGATTTAATTGTGCACGGTTCTTGTAACCCAAGAGGGAGCATTAACTAATTTAGGATAAATTCGCCTTCTAGAAAATTTTTGGTAATTAACAAGGAGAGTAGTTAATTTAGTAACATAGGTAGTTTTGTGGTATCCCAATTCCTGGGAATCCCTTTTGAATTTGAAAATCCCCAATTCGAATTGCTTTCCTGTTTTGTTTAATTGCGATATTAAATTTGATTGTTACTTGATTCTTATCTCAAAAATCAAAACCTTTTTAAAATCCTTTTTATACAGTCAAGTTTTATCGATTTAATAATTAGTTATGGTTTGAGATCACGGTCCATGTGGGATCGATATTTTTATTACTTGGCAACGAATCCGGTACACTTGCCAGACTTCCCATCAAGAGTCACCCCGAAGACCGGAATTGGCAGAGCTATAAAGTCTAGAAAGCTTACTCTACGATTCATTGGACAATTTCAGATTTTTCGACGAATTGGTCTAGTAGCTTACCATATAGCCTTACTGCTTAACCTTTTCAACCTTCACGATGTTTTTCATGTTTCCCAGTTGATAAAATACTATCCAGATCCTTCTCATGTCATTGAGCCTGAGTCCATACAACTCCGAGAGAATCTAGAATATGAGGCTTTACCGTCTAAAATTGCAGATAGAAAGATTAAAGAACTCTGTGAGGCAGACATGCAGCACCAGTACCCCCATTTGTTTTTAGGTATGTAAATTCCAAGGACGGAATTTCTTTTAAGGGGGTAGAAATGTAACATCCGTTATTTTATGTATTGTTTAAGTATGAGGATTAGGTTGAGGACTTGGATTTCATCGTTAAGAGACTGGTTGAGGTCTAGAAGCCCTTTCATGGAAAGTACGCAACCATTTAGAGTGAGTTTGAACATAAACACGTATTAGGGTTTTCTGGTTATCGTCTTTAAAACCTATGAGAGTGAAATAATAAATTTGGAGTTAGGGTTGAGATTAGGCATTTTTGAGGGTTTGAGGTTGTTTATTAGGTCTTAATGAGCCTATATCTCAAATTTGAGCTCAATCGGACGTCGAATAGACCCGAAACGTGACAAGTTGACTTATGGTCAATGGTCAACGCTCAAGCGTGGGTGTATCCACGCTCAAGTGCCCTAGTCAACCTGACAGGGTCATGCGTTGACTTGACACGTGTCACCAAGGGCTGATGTGGCACCTGTGATTGGTTGCATGGTGTGGTGGTCCACCAACCCTCCAACGCTCGAGTGTGGGGAAGCCAATGCTCAAGCGTTGGAGCGCTCAAGTGCCAGGGTACCAGCGCTTGAGCGTTGGGACGCTGACTTGCAAAAATAAAAAGGGTGAAAATGAACTTAAGTTCACTTCACACCCTGAGAAAACATAGAGCAGATAGTGAGAAAAGAAGAAAGAAGGCAGAGAACAAAAAGGGAGAATTTTAGAGAGAGAATGAGAGATCTTAGAGAGAGAGAAGGCTTCCAATGTCGATTACGACTCACTCGATCGTCCCGACACCATTTTGGATACATCGTTGTGTTTGTGGCAAAGTCCTCTACATCATTCTCCTCTTATTTTCTCCAATAGGAAAGGTAAATCCTACTCTCTTTGTGTTGAAATGTCGTTCGTTACGGTTCTTGAATTATCTTTCGTTTCGGTTAACGGATTTCGATTCCGTCTTCGAATTTGAACTTGTAGCAACGTGCGCTTCATAATGTGATGCTTAGGTGAAAATTTGGAGGCTCGGAGGCCTTAGATTTGGGCAAGGTAGAATCGTGAGGAGTCGAGGACGAGCGATTTCGTTATGTTCAAATCATCGTACGACCTTGCAGGTGGGGGAATAAGCTATTTAACATCAGAAACAGCAAAGTGACATTTAATTTGATAATGGCGTAGGGCGACCTAAACCCTACTAGAGAGCCAGTAACGGACAATGTCCATATCACATTGGGGACTACTCAGTGGTACCAACGATGATATTGTACGTTTATCGTTGTAACTTATAAAATATATTATTTTATTATTAATGATTATCTGCTATGACTGATTTGACTGTTTGGACTGCTATTGATAATTGATGGATGATAGTATGAGTGTTGAAATTATTTTGTTATGAATATGTTTATATTTTTTATTATTCTAATTAGAAATGGTGGTATGATGACATGATGCTATAATGGTAATGATTGCGCTTAGAAATTGAATAGTGATCAGATATGATGAGTTATGGTGATGTATATGGGGGATTCATATTACACGTGTTAGTGGTGCCTAACCGAGATGATTATTGTGATATGGTGATGAGACTAATGAGATGAGATTATTATTGAGGTTATCTATGAGATAGTGATGAGAGGTTAAGACACTAGGGGTGCCCTGAAACATGGTCTATGATATGGTGACCTGAAACAGGGTCTATCATCCAGTGTTGGGTCACTGGGGGTTTGGTTTCTCGGAGGGTGTTCTCGGGATTTCAGACTATCGGCAGGACCGTCCCAGAGAGTATTTTATTATAGTCGCAGATATAGTTCATGCATTGCATAAGCAGCCTGGTCGAGGGATCAGGATGTGCATTGTCGTGTATTGTGCAACTATAGTGCCATTGCTTTGCATGGGCATCCTCCCTTTGCGGATGAGGATGTGCGCCGGGGGCTCTAGAGACGGGGTGATATGGATATCCGGATATGTGGCCGAACATGGTGATTCATACAGCATTGCATTGCATCATGATGGAGGGTAGAGGAAAAATCTTAGACGTGGTTTGAGGATGGTTGTGTTATATATATATATATATATATATATATATATATGTGTGTGTGTGTGTGTGTGTGTGTGTGTGTGTGTGTGTGTGTGTGTGTGTGTGTGTGTATGGAGATGGATGTTTAGTGTGCTGTTATAGAATTAAATGTTGCTAAACCCTTTCCGCGTTTGGCGTTATATCATTTCTTATCCCTCTTTCTTTTGCTGTGGTGTGCTTTATTTTATTTTTGGACGTTAGATTCTGAGCTCGGAGATGGCACATTGGGATCATCCGTGGATGACCCAGGATGTGGGGTTCCCCCCTCACGAGGACGTTTGAATTTGAGTCCGTTGACCCTAACGGGTGGCTCGTGGACCCGACCACTCGTTTCACTGTATATACGGGTCCAGTATCGGTGACCACCGGACTAGGGCAAGGATCTCCTTTAGGCTTGGTGGGCACTTTTAGAGCAGGCATGACACTCCCCTTCCCTATCGGACATCCAGATGGGCAGTTACCGCCGATGCCGGGCATGGCACGAGTTCTCTTCATGGTACCCTTTGAGGTACTTGTGCTAGGACCAGGACCTGCACCAACACCCTCGCCTGCACCCGAGCTTGTGCTTGTACCCGTGCCAGAGGAGGACCTAGATGCATCAGTTCCTGACCCGATGCCTATTCCAAAGGCACCAGCACCTCCTGAGGTCAGAGCTACAGGTTCAGAGTCTTCATGGGTGTCCTCCAGACTACCTTCCAGAGATAACAGGATGTACAGACGGACCAGCAACCATCAGACAGGAGCTCTTCCAGTGGTAGTGAAGGAGTAGCTGGACCGTCAGGACCCCGGGATGCTAGTGAGGGTGGTAATTTATAATAGATCAGGCCAGTGCTATCTGCGTAGGTGTATGTGTGAGGTTTTTATGTATTTTGAGATGGGACTGGGTATGGAGAGTCAGTGAGGCATCTTCCTTTCAATATTTTGATGTATTTTTGTGATGCTGCTAGTTTGTACATATTTGGATCCTACTGATGGGATTCCCTTGACAGTACCATATCCAGGATGTTATGCATATATGGATATGTTTATGCATGTATGTATGTATATATATATATATATATATCTATATATATATATATATATATATATATATATATATATATATATATGTTGATATATATTTCTGTATGATAGTGTTTTATATTTAATAAGTTTTAAATCTTTCCACCGTTTTAATATAACCGGTTAACGTAAACAACACGATTAGGTTTTAAAAAAATTGGGTTTTTCTTCAATGGGATGTCGGGGCGTCTCAGAAGGTAACTAATTAATGTGGACTGTGGTCAACATATTTATGGGTCAGCGGATTCCTTTTCTAACAGAGTGGAGGGCGTGCCATGTCACTTGTCAATATCGTCACTTAATTGTCACATAGGCTATCATCAATGGCGTAAGTAACATACCTGACAGAAAGGAAGATTTTGTGTATCATTAGAGAGATAAAAAGACCAAAATGAATATTTTAAAAGATAAAGGGCAAAGATGAATTTTGACTGAAAGATAAAGAACAAAAATGTATCTTAGCCAAATTAAAATATATAAAAGTTTCATGCAAGCGTAATGCATTATGTATCTTGCATTATTTATTTATAAAAAAAATTAACAAGCAAGTCGTTAATACCACATACGACTTACTAACATTTAATTAAAAAAAATTAAGCCTGCATGTCGTGAACACCACATATGACTTGCTTAATTTAATTAAAAAAAAATTAATAATACATGCAAGTCATCAATACCATATATGACTTGCATTATTTAATTAAAAAAAATTAAGCCTGCATGTCTGAACACCACATATGACTTGCTTAATTTAATTAAAAAAATAATAATAATAATACATGCAAGTCATCAACACCATATATGACTTGCATTATTTAATTAAAAAAATATAAGCATGCAAGTCGTTGATGCTGCGTATGACTTGCATTAAAATAAAGTGTTGCATCCTTCATCCAGGATTTTGTTTTCAAAAATCATATCCCTTCTGTACAACTTGCACCAAACAACTAAATACTTTTTAAGTTGTATCATTTTCGAAATTTATGGCTCATATTACACCTACGCCGTCAAAATACCACAACATTACCATCATTGTTATTCTAGACAAAAAATATTATAACATCAAAGTGTGTAATTAAATCTAGATTATATTGATTAGAAAAGTACGAAAGCCAAATGAATTAATCTCTAGCCTTCGGGAGGATACCCTTAGTGTATCAACACACTCTTTTTAAATCAATTCTATTTAGTGTATTTCACAAGAAGTCTACATAATAATAAAGTGTTGATGAGAATATTAAATAAAATTATTGATGATATTTCTCTTTGTTTGAGAAATACTATTTGAACATTAAAATAGAACAATAAAATTTGATAACAATTTATATGATTAATATAGTTCAAAAATGTGGTTAATGAATTGTTGAGTTTGCTTAATGAATATACTAAGATGTCATAACTCATTAATCATTCCCTAAACATCATTAACGATAATTTTGAAAGTCATTAACCATGATTTTCACATTCTCACATGTTCAATTATACATGTAGATTATATTTGAATATCTGATAATAAATCATGATTAATGATATTTAAAATCGTGATCAATATATTTCAGTTAATATTAATCACGTTTTCTTAACCATGCTTCTGAATTTCATTAACCATATTATTCTCCAATTTTGTTGTCCTAATGTTGAAATAACACAACTGCTTTGTTTGATTATCAATTTATTCGTTTTGAGTTGAGGGGTTTGGGACGGGTTGAATGGAATTTAATTAAAC
Organism: Sophora flavescens; assembly: GCA_030762895.1. Taxonomy (NCBI): domain Eukaryota; kingdom Viridiplantae; phylum Streptophyta; class Magnoliopsida; order Fabales; family Fabaceae; genus Sophora; species Sophora flavescens. The sequence goes on along the minus strand of CM061064.1, from coordinate 166,897,190 downwards.
ACCTAACTCTCTCTCGGTAATGCCACATGGCGAGGCTAATGATGTCCCCCACCAACTCGAGTTTAATAAAGGTTCGGTCCCTCAGTACCTTAACGGGCACTCGAAGATGGCACAGCACGTCACAACCCTTCGAGTTTTCTGCGTGGGAACCCTCGACACCAAGCTCCACGAGCTCCGTTTCCTCTCCGATTCAGTTCGTTCCAATCTCCATCGCTTCTTCAGTCATCCCTCCTCCAAGGTACTACTACCCACGATCATTCACACAATATATGATATTTAATTAGGGAGAGATTCTTAAATGTTTCTGGAACAAATGAAACCCGTGCCACATCAGCTGAAGCATTAACAGTATAGTTAGAGAGAGATAATGGGTAATGGCACATATGTTAAACATTCAATATTACATGATAAGTTGCAAATCATCTTGTATGTATAAGAATCAAAAATATTTTTGATGACGTGATAAGTTATGATTGATTGAAAATGTAAAAAGTTTTAGTAAGCAATTAAATCCTTACATCAAAAGAGTAGATATCCAAATTTGTCATTCTAAAAAAATGTGCTCCAATTTAATCCTGCTGAGAAATCAAAACTCTCAATTTGGTTCCGAAGAATATCAAATGGAAGTCAAATTAGTCTTTTTTTAGGACAAATTTTAGGGATATATTAGTCTCCATCAAGGAGTATTTTGACAGACATTTGAGGTTCTTATAGACAAGGTTGAAAATTTTCATTTCTTGAACTAAATTGTTGGACACATTTTTTCTCAAGTAAGAATTTGGGTTACTCTATGTTAAATCTCTTGCTCACAGATGAGCTAAGAGTTTCTCAATACAATGATTCTATTCATGTTATATAAATGTGTTTGCAGTTTGACATGTCTAATTCTGCATAGCAAATTTTTTAACTGTGTTGCATTCATGGGAATGAGTCACAGGTAGAGGTGGTTGTGATTGATGTATCTACTGGTTCAAAACAGCAAGAAAGTTTACAAGATTTTACATTTATTTCCAGAAAGGATGTTCTTTCTTGCTATAGTGGAAGATCAAGTGAGCTGGGTTCAGACTCAACCTTGCTTCTTTCAGAAGATAGAGGCAAAGCCATTGCTGTGATGAGCCAAGCACTCGAGCAGTTGTTGAAGAAATCCCATGATGAGAATAAGGGTCTTGCTGGTGTTATTGGCATTGGGGGCAGTGGAGGGACATCCCTATTGTCATTGCCCTTCAGGTCTCTCCCAGTTGGGATCCCTAAGGTTATTGTGTCAACTGTCGCCAGTGGCCAAACTGAACCTTATGTTGGAACATCGGATTTGGTATTGTTCCCATCGATTGTGGATATTGCTGGAGTAAACAGTGTTAGCAGGGTTATCTTGTCCAATGCTGCTGCTGCTTTTGCTGGAATGGTTATTGGAAGGGTTCAAAGCTTAAAGGATTCTTCTTTGGTGGAAGATAAGCCTACTGTTGGTATAACTATGTTTGGGGTTACTACTCCTTGTGTTAATGCTGTCCGAGATAGATTGCATAAGGAAGGTTATGAGACCCTGGTTTTCCATGCAACTGGGGTTGGTGGCAGGGCTATGGAGAATTTGGTTAGAGAAGGATTTATTCAGGTATATGAGATAGCGATCTATATGCATTCAAGAATGGCATTTCTAGCTGATATAGTTTTTTGAAAACATTGGAGCTTCACTTCTTTGAAAGCATGGCATAAAATATTCGTTATTTGGTCAATTTCATTCTGATCTTTTCTGAATTTAGAATCCCACTTCATAGTAATGTATATATTTTCTATTGAAGTTTATCTCGATTTTGTGAGTATCGTAGTGAAAACCTTTTATTCATTCTTTGATATTCTTGTTCGAACCAATTGCATATTACAATTGTCATTTTAATGGTATCAGTGTACCTTATGGACGTTTGGTTTTGGTTACATTCTGGTCCTTGTGTAATTGCAGCTTCCAGTGGCAATGGCTTGCATTATATTCTACATCCTGAGGACAGGTCTTTGCCCTAACTGTGTAACTGTCAAGGCTAAACCACTAAGCCTGACACTCTTGAGAATAATTTTTACCTGCATGCATGCCAACCCTAACCAAAGACCTTCATGGATTATTTATTAATCTCAGTACCATATTTAATTTATTTTACATATGTGTGTAAATACATTCTGGAAGTCACTTGCAGTCCGTTGCTTTTGTTTCAGATTCTTCTTTATGTTTTCCTGACTCTATTAATGTTTTTCACGCATATTCCTTTCTTTCAATTTTTTTAGGGTGGTGTTATTGACATCACAACTACTGAGGTAGCAGACTACATAGTTGGAGGTGTAATGGCTTGCGACAGTTCTCGCTTTGATGCCATCATAGAGAAGAAAGTTCCCCTAGTACTGAGCGTGGGAGCATTAGACATGGTGAACTTCGGAGCTAAAGATACCATACCACAGAAGTTTCAGCAGAGAAATATATATGAACATAATAAGCAGGTGACTACTCTATATGACTAGGGCATTCTGTTGTGGTCTTTACTTGAAAAGTAGTAATAGTTTTCCCTGATTACTGTTTTGCTTTGATTTAAGGTTCAACAGAAGGTTTTGTCAGTCATTTTATGCATGTTAGAAATTGGCCACATTTTTCCTGCTATCCTGTGACTTCTACCAAAGCGATGTAGTTTTATCAGTGATCTTTTGCTGGACAATTCAAAATGCTTTTATCATTCACTGGTAAAGATGTGTAACGTTATAATGGAGTTAATGTTAAAGCTAACATAATAAATCATGTTTTCTTTTTCCAGGTTTCACTCATGCGTACAACGGTAGATGAGAACAGAAAATTTGCTGATTTCATAGCAAATAAACTGAAAAAATCATCATCTAAGATTTGTGTTTGCCTTCCAGAAAAGGGTGTATCTGCTTTAGATGCGCAAGGGAAGCCTTTTTATGATCCAGAGGCAACGGGTACTCTTCTTCATGAATTACAAAGGCTTATTCAGACTAATGATGATCGAAAGGTACTATAATTGCTCAATAGGATTGTTTACCATAATCCGAAGCTTCAATTTTGCTTGGATTTTATTTTATTTATTGTTGAGGATTTAGTAAAGTTAAAGTTTGTGTGTTTTGCAGGTAAAGGTGTATCCTTACCATATTAACGACCTTGAATTTGCAAATGCATTGGTTGATGCATTCTTAGAGATTAATGTGGAAACTACTAAAGATTCTCATCATCCACGAGTAACCAGTTCTAAATCTGTTGAACACTATCATGAGGATTATGTTTCAAATGCATCAAGCTTTGGGACTATTGTATATGCACCTAGTGAATTCCCAGATGCAAAACCAGGTTCTCATTTGGATTTGCATTATGTTTTTATTCTTCACAAATATTTGTTAGAGACAGTTCTAGAGATATTCATTAATGCTAACTTTCTAGAGGTTTGGCCTTGCAAATATTATGCAGATACCTGTTATTTGTGTAACACAAATGGGACAAGACGCCCACATTTCAATATGTATCTCTACTTTACCTCGAAACACAAAATGCCTCGATACCCATCCACACTAATATATATACTATCGTCCCATATATTGCCCATAGTTGTTGTACAAAAAAACTTTCTTTATGAATATTTGTTTGCAAGGTTGCCAGCAATCGATAGTATTTTGCAAATTAATTTTACAATTTTTTCCCCATATTATTTGTTTATTTTCCTGTGGATTTTAATTTGTGTTGACTTTAAAACTGATTATTTAATGCTAATGCCTAAAAGCTTCTTTTTGTGTTAAACGTGTTGAATTTTGGCAGAATTAAGGTGCCCTCAACAATTACTTTTGGTAGAAAGTGTTTTCTTTATGTCTGATTGAGCAAGTACCATTTTCATTCCTGCTGGCAGAAACTTTGGAGAAAACACAGCTAATATTGCATCAATTGAAACAACAAATAGATAAAGGAGTTCCTATAATAGGAGCTGGTGCTGGGACAGGAATATCTGCCAAATTTGAAGAAGCTGGAGGGATTGATCTGATAGTATTGTACAACTCAGGCCGCTTCCGAATGGCTGGGAGAGGTTCATTAGCAGGGTTATTACCTTTCGCTGATGCTAATGCTGTTGTGCTCGACATGGCCAATGAAGTTTTGCCAGTACGCCTTCATTTGTTTACTTGTTCCAGGAGATCGTAAATTATTGAAATATTAACTTCTATTCAAGTTCTTTTCACTCAAGTTTTGCCAGTACGCCTTCATTTGTTTACTTTTTCCAAGAGATCGTAAATTATTAAAATATTGACTTCTATTCAAGTTCTTTTCACTTCAATTGCCTAATTTTTCTGATGCTTGTTAATTTGGATCTGCTTAATTTCAAGAATCTTGTTAAATATAGGTGATAAGTGGATAAACGAAACAATGAATTGTCAGAGTTTGATTGGTATTGTCTTCAAAGCAGAAAACTTTTTTCAAAACTACTTACAATCTAACATCACTTGGGGATGTTAGAAATATCTGATAATATCTTTTCATATCTTAGCATATCTTAGAGTATCCTAGATAATCTCTTAGGATTTATTTCTTATTTATATTTTATGATTTGATTCTCTATTTGATTAAGATTATGATTCTACTTTTAGTATAAATAGGACTATTGGGTTGTCTTTTGTAATTACCTCATCACTACATCAAATCAATACCAGTCTTATTATTTCTTACTTTGTTTCTCTACTTTCCTCCTTCCCTACCTAAACCTTCCAGTTCAACATGGTATCAGAGCCAGACAAGGTACCATCCTCCGTGACTTGTCTCGTCACTATTCTGCTGCGGAGTTCCGTTAAGTATGAAGGAATTCTAATCATCTTATCATCTCCTTTGTTTCAAACGGGTTATGCCAATGTCTTTTTTCCCCACAAAACCGTGTTCTCTCTCCGATTTTGCAGCCTCTTCCGTGGTTGTGTCCTCATTCCGACCCTCATTTCTGTCCCATCAGCTGCTGTCAGCCACCGCCCACACGCACGTCTCCTCTGATCAACGACTAGTTCTACCTCCTCATATTCTCCTAAGGACTTCCCACCATACCAGTGCGACTTCTCTTCCCACCGACGATCATTCTGGTGGTGACTCCTTTCCCACCGGTGAGTCATATTAGTGGTGACTTTTGTTCCCACCGACGGTCATTCCGGTGGTGACTCCTTTCCCACGGATGAGTCATACTAGTGGTGACTTTTGTTCCCACCGACGATCATTCCGGTGGTGACTTTTTTCCCACATATGAATCATATTAGTCATGACTTCTATTTCCGTCGATGATTGACTTATGATGGCTATGACTCACACTAGCCCAACTCACTGTCCCAGATGCTCTGGGCCGGTGCTTTTCCTAGATGCACTGACCCGTCTTTCTCCCAGATGCACTAGCCTTAGCTCTTTGTCCCAGATGCGATGGCCTCGTCTCAGTCCCGGAAGTAGTTGTCTAACTTAATTTCAAAAATTAAAAAAAAAATTTGGGTCTCCGATATTGTTGTTGAAGCTTCCAAATGCAGTTTTGAGGAGTTCGGACCTTGCTTTGTTAGATTGCTTGCAAAGAAATTTCTGTCAGGCTGATAATCATTCAAACTATCTTGCTAAGTTATCTTTCCAACAACTCTCTCCGGCCTCTCCAACATTCTTGAGTTGCCTTCCAACCATTATTTTCGTGGAACTCAATTTTTTATTTTTTTATTTGAGGGGAAATACATAGTTTTCATGTAACAAGCTCAAAGCTTAGTAAGCTTTAGCTTGAGGGGGAGTACTAGAAATATCTGGTAATATTTTTTCATATCTTAGCATATCTTAGAGTATCCTAGATAATCTTTTAAGATTTATTTCTTATTTATATTTTATGAATTGATTCTTTATTTGATTAAGATTAGGATTCTACTTTTAGTATAAATAGGACTATTGGGTTGTCTTTTGTAATCACCTCATCACTATATCAAATCAATACCAGTCTTATTATTTCTTAGTTTGTTTCTCTGCTTTCATCCTTCCCTACCTAAAACCTTCTAATTCAACATGGTATCATATCCAGACAAAGGTACCATCCTCTGTGACCTGTCTCGTCACTATTCCGCTGCGAAGTTCCATTAAGTATGAAGGAACTCTAATCATCTTATCATCTCCTTTGTTTCAAACGGGTTATGCCAATGTCTTTTTTTTTCCACAAAACCGTGTTCTCTCTTCGATTTTGCAGCCTCTTCCATGGTTGTGTCCTCATTCCGACCCTCGTTTCTGTCCCATCAACCGCTGTCAGCCACCGCCCACACGCACGTCTCCTCTGATCAGCGGCTAGCTCTACCTCCTCATACTAAGGACTCCTCATCATACCAGTGTGGCTTCTCTTCCCACCGACGATCATTCCGGTGGTGACTCCTTTCCCACTGATGAGTCATATTAGTGGTGACTTTTGTTCCCACCGACGGTCATTCTGGTGGTGACTCCTTTCCCACGGATGTCATATTAGTGGTGACTTTTGTTCCCACCGACGATCATTCCGGTGGTGACTCTTTTCCCACATATGAATCATATTAGTCATGACTTCTATTTCCGTCCATGATTGACTTATGTTGGCTATGACTCACACTAGCCCAACTCACTGTCCCAGATGCTTTGGCCCGACTCTTTTCCTAGATGTACTGACCTGTCTTTCTCCCAGATGCACTAGCCTTGGCTCCTTGTCCCAGATGCGATGGCCTCGTCTCAGTCCCGGAAGTAGTTGTCTAACTTAATTTCAAAAATTAAAAATAAAAAGTTTTGGGTCTTCGATATTGTTGTTGAAGCTTCCAAATGCGGTTTTGTGGAGTTTGAACCTTGCTTTGTAGATTGCTTGCAATGAAATTTCTGTCAGGCTGATAAGCATTCCAATTATCTTGCTAAGTTATCTTTCCAACAACTCTCTCCGGCCTCTCCAACATTCTTGAGTTGCCTTCCAACCATTATTTTCGTGGAACTCGGTTTTTTTATTTTTTAATTTGAGGGGAAATACATAGTTTTCATGTAACAAGCTCAAAGCTTAGTAAGCTTTAGCCTGAGAGGGAGTTTAAGAAATATCTGATAATATCTTTTCATATCTTAGCATATCTTAGAGTATCCTTGATAATCTTTTAGGATTTATTTCTTATTTATATTTTATGATTTGATTCTCTATTTGATTCAGATTAGGATTCTACATTTAGTATAAATAGGACTATTGAGTTGTCTTTTGTAATCACCTCATCACAATATCAAATCAATACCAGTCTTATTATTTCTTAGTTTGTTTCTCTACTTTCCTCATTCCCTACCTAAAACCTTCCAATTCAACGTGGTATATTAAGTGTCTAAGTCTCCCACATTGGTTGAGTATATGAGCCAAGAATCATTTATAATAACTTGGGCATCCCTCCTTCTATGAGTTAGCTTTTAGAGTGGAGTTAGGCCCAATTATTCTAACATGGTATCAGAGTCTGCCACGATGTTGGGCCACCCGCAGACGTCCAGTACTGCAAACTTCACGCTCCAGATGTCCAGTCCTAGGCGTGAGGGGGTGTATTAAGTGTCTAAGTCTCCCACATTGGTTGAGTATATGAGTCAAGAACCATTTATAATAACTTGGACATCCCTCCCTCTATGAGTTAGTGGAGTTAGGCCCAATTATTCTAACATGGAGAGAGAAGAGAATGACTTGTTTAGTATAAAGGTTCAATGGGTAAAGCAATTTGTTGTTTGACTTTTCTGGTTCTCGTATAATCTTGACTGAGGAGGATGTCTGTTATAAAATTGTCTTTAATTGACCTGAATGTTAAAAAATAGTTTAATACTAATTCTTGACGCCAGTACCACTAGCAATAAAGTATTAACCGTCAATACCTATCCTGGGTAATAAGTTTATTTTATGTAATGATAAAATCCCCTTGTCAATGTGACACTGAATCTCTTTCTCCCTAACTTTATCTAACAATCTGATCTTTTGTTTTCAGGTGGTAAAGAAGGTACCAGTTCTTGCTGGTGTATGCGCAACTGATCCCTTCCGTCGAATGGATTACTTCCTTAAACAGGTGGAGTCTACTGGATTCTCCGGGGTGCAAAATTTTCCAACTGTTGGGTTATTTGATGGTAATTTTAGACAAAATCTTGAAGAAACTGGAATGGGATATAGGTAGGTGTTAGCAGAATAATTTCTCAGTATATCAAATTAGTTGGACTGTTACACCTCTTACAACTTTGTATCGTTTTCCCATTAAATGACCAGCTTGGAAGTTGAGATGATCCAAAAAGCCCATAAAATGGGTCTCTTGACAACCCCATATGCATTCAATCAAAATGAAGCTATTGAAATGGCAAAAGCTGGTGCTGATATTATAGTGGCCCATATGGGTCTCACTACAACAGGATCCATTGGTGCGAAAACAGCTGTTTCACTCGAGGAAAGTGTAGTTCGTGTACAAGCTATTGCAGATGCAGCACATAGGATCAATCCCAGTGCCATTGTGCTGTGCCATGGAGGTATACACATCAACTAGAAGTCTTTTGTTTGGGTATTTTGATAGATTAAATAGTAAATTTAATGCTCACTAGTCAATTGTTGTTATTTGGGTCAAGTGATTAAGTGTAGAATGTTTTGCAATAGATAACTGAGAAAGCATCTTCTAAGTCTTGAGTTAGAGCCATGTACTGAATCATCATTATGTTTCTCATCCATGTGGAGACACTTTTGTTGAGCTATATTGGTTTAAATTGTAGATGGCATCAGACGCAAAATGTGAGAAACAAAAATGAAAGAAAAGGGGAAAAAGAAGAAAGGCAGGCATGGTTGTATTATAAGACCTAGAAGTTAGGTCTCGGTTAGGAAAAGGCAATAGAGATGGAGGTTGTACCATTGGGAATATTGACGCTAAAATAAAGCAACAGTGAGAGGGTTTCAGAAACAAGGAATGAGAGGGCTTTGAGCCAAAAACAGATAAGAGAGGTTGAACTTGAACGCTATAATGTGTGATTCAGAGTGCAAGGTGTACTGCACAACAAGATTTCTGTGATGAATGCCACATCTGGTGCAAAAATTATGGAATTGTCTTGGTTGATTTTTTTTCAGTGAAAATTATTACTCGACTATGTTTTGGGTGTGTTAGGATCCAATTGCAAGTATGGCACTTGATTACCACATCAAAGGCATGGGATTCTAACATCGGGTTTATATGGCTTCGGGATCTCCCACCATAGTGGCTAGCTTTTGTGGTCTGGTTCTCTCCAGGTTCATATCAATTGGTATCAGAGCCTTTATCATGTCTCATAGTTGCAAACAAGCGGTGTGGGTGGTGACACCGACATTGTAGTGTTCTCTTGGGACTAGCCAAAGGACTAGTCCATGTAGCTACTAGGGCTGTAAGTGTGGTGGAATGTTAGGATCCAATTGTAAGGTGTGGGATTTATATGGCCTTGGGGTCACTTCAATGGTTAGCTTTTGTGATGTGCTTCTCCCAAGGCTTGTATCAGAGTGTATTTGTTTGGGGTTTCAGTTTGAGATATTGTTGAATTGGTGATTCTATTCATCGACAGTTGATGGTTAATTATTTTTGCAGTGGTGGATGTAGGCCAAATTTTCTGAAGCACGGTAAATTATTATACATTTGTTACTTTGTGTGCTTAATTTCTAGTTTGTGGAGGGGATTTTTCCGAACAACTTTTTGCAGCTAGAAATGGCCGAATCTTGCTCACTGTTCTCAATGTCTAAAACTAGTGGTTTGTGTTTGTCTTCTTTTAGTCCCAATTCTGAATAGTGTACTGGAATATGCCAGGTCCAATAGCGGGTCCAGAAGAGGCAGAATTCATATTAAAGAATGCCAAGGGAGTTCATGGATTTTATGGGGCTTCAAGTATGGAAAGACTACCAGTTGAACAGGCTATAACAAGTACAGTCAAACATTACAAGTCAATTTCTCTTAATTGAGGTTTAACATGTCTGTACTTTATCGTGCCCGTGTTCTGTACACAATGTTGCTAATAATTGCTGTTTATGTTTTGTCATTGCTTAAGCACATACTGAATTTGTGAAAAATGTAGGATTTACTGAGATAAATCTTGGATGTATGAAGCAAAAGTAATGTATAATACATGTATTTGGATCCTCTAAGGTGCACGGTGAGTTTGAAGAATACAGTGTAAGTGGTAACCATTGATGAGAAAATCCAGGGAATGGCCATAATTTGTTATAGACGTGTAACCTAGTTATAGACAATTAGACATTGCACTTCACTTTATAAAGTGTACCTTGCGTTTCAAAGGATCTTGATCAATAATACTTATAGCCAAGAGTTTGTGTGGGATAATCATGTATTTTGCGGGGTACTTGCTATGTGTTATTGTGAATTGAAACAAAAAACTAAATCAGATTGACAGATCATTATTTTGTGGACTAGAATAATTAGTATTTTTGGTAAAACTCAGATTAGTGAGATTTGTGTTATACAGCTCCATAAGCACTTGTATATTTCCTAGGGGTTATTGCAGTGGGTCTTGTGTAGGATCTTTTCATGAAGTGTAGGTTAGTCTATATTTTTAGACACAAGGACAGACCCCTATGCTCCAACTACATGTAATGTGGTTGTTCCATTTAAATCATACACAAAAATCACAGAAGAAAGGAGGGTAGTTTTTCTCTACATACATATATGGTTCTAACAAAACAAGCAGCTGGTTATTCTTGTGGTGATTCTGTCATCAAAGTTTCAACATCGAATCATCATCAACCCCCACCAGGTAATCTTACGGTTTTATTGATGACTGAATTTATATTGTATATACAAGCCATATATAAGGATTTATCAATTCCTAAAAGTAGTTTAATAATTGGATTAATAGGTTGATAATTCTTGCACAAATTTATCTCCTAGCTTCAAATCTCACAAGTCTGCATATATGTATACATAGATGCCTGCTGCTTAGTTCTTAGGCCTTCACACGGTGAAATACTTGTAAAATCTCCACCACCCCGGTTTATGCCCCTTGCATGCTTCTGCTGAAGGACTTCAATGTTATTGGACAACCACTCCTTAGTCTAGGTATATGTGCTTTCTTTTCTAAGCAAGTATCTAAATCATCAAGGGTCCACCTATGCAGAAATAGATTTTAATTTTCATCCATTTATACTAGAAAAAAGAATAAAAATCTTAACACGGCATAAAATACTCACGTGTAACCACTAGTGAGTCTGTGTAAAAAGACCAACATTGTCACTTTCGCCATATTAATCCCAAGGCATGTCCTAGGCCCTGATCCAAAAGGTATGAAACTGAAGGGCTTTTGCATTTCCTGCAGATATAATTCCATAAAAGAATTTCATGAGGACATGGGGCATAAAACAATCAATAAAAAAAGAGTGAAGACCCAAATTGATCCCTCAAAAATTTTGGGGACCCAGTTTTAGTCCCTGAAAAAATTAAATTAATCATTTAGTCCCTTAAATTTTCAAATCAGGACACGTTAGTCCCTAGATTTAGTTTCAATGTATATTTACTTGGCTACATGTCCCATTAACCATCCTACTTGGTCAGTTTCTTGCACGATTTATGACGAATTTCGTCGATAGAAAACGAATAAAAAGTGAAAACCATACACAATTTTGAAATTCTGATACCTGAAATTTATGCACTATTTTTTTCACTTTTTAATTTTTCATGGCAGAAATTCGTCATAAGCTATGCAGGACCACCGAGGGACAAGTAGGTTGGTTAATGGGATACGTAGACAAGTAAATAGACGTCGGAACTAATTCAAGGACTAAATGTCCGGCTTTGAAAATTTGAGGGACTAAATGATTAATTTAATTTTTTTCAGGGACTAAAAGCGGGTCCCCAAAATTTTTTAGGGATCAATTTGGGCCTTACTCATAAAAAAATGAATAAAATAAGAGAGAGAGTAGTACATCAAATCTTTGCGGGGTGAATTTCAATGGGTCCTTGTACAAATCTGAGTCGTAATGTATACAAGTTGCATCGATGTTAACGTGCCAACCTTTCTTTATATCATGCCCTATTATCACCATTTGCGTGGTTAATAACATATATAATCATAAATGCCCCAAAAGACTGATGAAAGCACCCCTATAGTGGAGGCTAACTTTTATGAAAACATGTTACCAAAAAGCTTGTTTTATGAAGTAACAATTTACCTTCAATTGTACAGTCTTGAAGTGCAACACGAGGAAACCATAAAAGGACGTTAGACATTCTCAGTGTTTCCTTAACTACCTGGAGATAACAAGAAGAGAGATTCTCATAGTGACATTTGAGAAATCTTATCATAGTTCCTTCCAGTGTAGAGACACAGTAATCATTTCATAGTTTATTTATGCAGCATTTCTTAAGTGTATTTTTATAACCTTCAAACCATAACGCATGTGATTGAGATCTTCGTGATTAAGTGAAGCTCCATCTGGCTTCATTTTGGTTAAAGACATTTGTTCTTCCTGTAAGTCAAGATGAACACTTGTCATTTTATCTTAACATGCAAGGAACATGGTTTTCTATAACCAATCAGAACACAACAATTTTTGCTCTCCTATCCATCCAGAAGGAGAAAGGGGTTTGTCCATTCCAATTAGCATCCAAATGACACATAATAGTACTGAATAAAATAGAAAACTCTACTTAATTCTGTTTTTAGCAGTGATAATAGTTATTGTAGGTAATAAATCTTGAGAAATGTTAGCAACACAACCTTTGTGACACTATTGAGATAATTAACAGCTGTATGTCATCATATCTCAACTGTATCTCCATGTAATTAGGAATAAAGAATAAGTATGATATAATTCCCCTTGTTATTCGCGTTGATATTCAGAAGAATATATACACCATATTCACGTAATCATGTGCCTAAAGATTAGCTGGTAATTATGTACATGATATGCTAATAATGTACAAGAGATATTGTAGGAGCTAAATATGTTATTCCTAATTACATGGAGATACAGCTGAGATATGATGAGATACAGTTGTTAATTATCCCAATACTCCCCCTCAAGTTGGAGCATGAAGATTTCGAATGCCCAAATTGCGAAGAAGGAATTAAAATTGTTGCTTCCCGAGAGCCTTGGTAAAAATATCTGCTAGTTGTAGGTTGGTGCGAACATGAAAGGTAGCAATGTTGCCAACTTGAATATGGTCTCGAACAAAATGGCAGTCAACCTCAATATGCTTGGTATGTTCATGAAAAACAGGATTCGCTACAATGTGAAGAGCCGCTTGACTATCACAAAACAGACGCATGGGTGTCGAATGATGAACACCAAGAGATTTAAGCAAGGATTTAAGCCAAGTAAGCTCACAGCTGGCAGTGGCCATAGAGTGGTATTCAACCTCTGCAGAGGATTGAGAAACGGTGGGCTACTTCTTAGTCTTCCAAGAAACAGGAGAAACACCCAACATAATAAAGTAGCCAGTAAGAGAACGACGAGTCAAAGGACAAGTGGCCCAATCTGAATCACAATAAGCAGTAAGCTTTAAAGCATTGTCCTTAGAAAGCAAAAGACCTTGCCCAGGATGACCTTTTAAGTAATGAAGAACTCGTAGAGAAGCATTCCAGTGGGCTTCTTTGGGACTTTGCATAAACTGGACTAGAGTGTGAACAACATAACATAGTTCCGGGCGAGTGATGGTGAGGTAAATCAAGCGACCAACTAGTCGTCTGTAACGAACCATATACAAGAATATTTCAACAATCCCATATCTTTCATGTGAAAACAAGTGCTAAGATAAGCTTTGAAATTAGCAATTGCTGTAGAATCATTCCGCAGAATGATCAAGTCATCAACATATACAAGAATATGAATAATGATACCATGTCGTTCAAGGGAGAACAACGAGTAATCAGCATAGGATTGAACAAATCCAAATGACTCCAAGCGGAAGCAAGCTTAGAGAACCCGATTTACGAGGGGCTGGCGGAGACCATATAGAGATTTCCGCAATCTACAAACCTTCCTAGGGGAGGCACCGAGAAAACCCGAGGAGGAAGTGACATATATACTTCTTCATCAAGATCACCATGAAGAAAAGCATTGTGAACATCCATTTGATGGAGTTCCCAACCACAAACGACGGCTACCGCAAGGAACACATGAACGGAGACCATCTTAGCAACTGGAGCAAAGGTCTCATTGAAGTCAATACCCGCAACTTGATTGTTGCCAAGAATAACAAGACGTGCTTTGTGTCGTTCTATAGTACCATCAGAGTTGTATTTGATTTTGTACACCCATTTACACCCAATAGTTTTCTTTCCAGGTGGCAAATCTTCAAGAGTCCATGTGCCATTATTTTCAAGAGCCTCAATCTCCTTGCACATGGCGTCACGCCATGAAGGAGAACGAACAGCTTCAGAAAAGCGTGTCAGCTCATGTCCTGCAGTTACTGCAGCCAAAAAACGAGCATGGGAAGCAGAGAAATTATTGCAAGTCACATAATTAACTATGGGATAAGGCGTACTGAAGATAGGGATTGAATAGATGATGAAGAGAGGGGGGGGGGGGGGTCTAGACATCGTCTTTGTATGACAAACATAGTTGCGCAATCGTACTGATGGATGACGTTCTCTTGAGCTGCGTCGAATATGACCATCAGCGGGAGCAGAAGAGAGATCCGTAGCCCCATCAAGAGAACCAGTAGCATGTGCTTCCAACTCAATAAAATCACTCCCCTTACTTCCAGAGACCCATTAGCTGACCCATCAATCCCACTAGATGATGAAGCCATATTATGTGTTGGTTCAACAGGTGCAGCGGAAGGCATCACAATTTGTGGGGTAGGTGGCGGAAGTGTGGAGTCCAACAATGAAGTAGGGGTTACAAAATCCATGTCATAAACCGCAGGATGAGTATACCTAGTAGAGGTAGGAACAGAAGTATGATGATGACTGTAGAGAAAGTGATTCTCATAGAACACAACATCCCGAGAGTTAAAAAATTCCCCAGTATCAATGTCATATAGTCTCCATCCTTTTTTATCATGAGCATACCCAATAAAAATGCACTTCCGACTTCGAGCAGCAAACTTGTTACGGTCACGAGGAATCTTGGAAGCAAAGCAAAGGCACCCAAAAATTTTAATGTGATCATAGATGGGGCTGTAACCAAAAATAATGTGAGATGGGGTTTTGCCTTGGAGAACAGAAGTAGGTGTATGATTAATAAGGTAACCAGTTGTGAGTATACATTCACCGCAAAATTCAATAGGTAGATTAGCTTGAAATCGGAGGGCACGGGCTACATTAAGAATATGTCGGTGTTTCCGTTCGGCTCCCCCATTTTGTTGGGGGGTACCAACACAAGCTGTTTCAAACAAGATACCATGTGCAGCAAAATAATCTCCCAAGGATGTAAATTCGGTTCCATTATCACTTCGAATACATTTCACCTTCTTATTGAATTGAGTTTGAGCCATTACACAAAAATTCTTAACAAGTTTTGCAACCTCTGTCTTATTAGCCATTAAGTAAATCCAAATCCCTCTAGAGTGGTCATCAACAATAGTTAAGAAATAAGAGGCACCACATGAAGAGGGAACACTATACAGACCCCATACATCACAATGAATCAACTCAAACAATTCAACTGCATTGCTAGAACCAAGAGGAAATGATGCACGAGTCTGTTTGGCTTTAAAACAAATATCACAAGGTTCATCCTTATTTCTACGACAATCATTACTACTAACACCAGGAAGAAGACCGACTATTTGGGAAGATGGATGTCCAAGACGTCGATGCCACATTTGATAAGAATTTGCATCAGTTGCATGACATATTCGAGCTTTCGGTGCCATCGAGCGAAGCCAATAGACCCCATCCCTCTCTTCACCCGCTCCAATCACCATCCTCAAAGTGCGGTTCTGTATCACACAAAGTTTATCAGTTAATGTGACTACACAACTTAAATCTTTGATCAACTGAGAAAAGGATATCAAATTTCAAGTTAATCGAGGCACATATAAAACATGTTTAATTGTCATATTGGCACCAATGATTCTTTGTCCCTTCTTGGACAAAGATTCGTATGTGTCCCATCAGGCAGCACAATAGGAGAAGGAAAAATATCTGAGACATCCAGAAGCAAGCGTTTGTCTCCGGTCATGTGATAAGATGCCCTCGTATCCAATATCCAAGAAGAAAAAGACTTACCCGTCAATTTTTCATTGGTGGCAGAATTATTGTTTAAAGATTTAAACATATTCAAGATGGTACTCCATTGATCATCTGTCAAAGCAGGACCAATTGTGCTTCTGTCTTGGGAAGTCAAGATAGGGGAACCAGAGGAAGAGGGTGTTGTGAAGTGAGCAGCATTAGCAACATGAGCTTTGCCTCGATCACGCCCTATGATAGAATCAGTGGCAACACCTTTGCCTTTCCCGATGCTCTTTCTGTTCCCACGTCCCGTATTCCACCATTCTGGATAGCCAATGGTTTTGAAGCAAGAAGTAACCTCATGTCCTTGCCTCCCACAATTTGTGCAGGTACCCTTCTCCGAACGTCCTCTAGTTCCACCATGGTTAGAAGGACCACCATGGACAGCGAAAGCAACAACCTCAGTTCGTGCTTCACGCCCCTTCGTCATGGTCTTGTGGCGTTCTTCTTGCACCACCAGAGCATACACTTTGTTCAATGGAGGAAGAGGATCCTGAGCGATAACATTGGAACGAAGCGTTCCATACAGATCATCATCCAAGCCCATCATGAATTGTTGAACTCGTTCATCTTCACGTTCCTTGCTCAGATCAGCAGTCCATTTGCAGACACACTTGCCACACGTACAAGCTCTCTTTGTTATATACGTGGACAACTCATCCCAAATCTTCAGATGCCCATAGTATGTAGCCACACTCTGCCCATTTTGGTCACAACGTGCCAGTTCCGACCTTAGTTGAAGAATCTGAGGTCCATTTCCAATGGAAAAACATTGATGCAGATCATCCTAGAGCTCTTTTACTGTATCATAATAAGTGATAGTAGAACGAAGGGAAGGTTCGATGGATTGAATGATCCAGGCTACGAGCATGGAGTTAACGCTCCACCAGTCCTCTATGTCGCTTGCATCCGCCGCTGGTTCTGTCACAGCTCCATCCAAGAAACCCAGTTTGCGTTTTACACGAAATGCATTACACATACTGATTTCCCATTCTTGATAATTATCTCCCTTCAAAATCACAGGGCAAATATTCATGCCAGGATGATCAGAAGGGTGCAAATAGTATGGCGAGAGAGAAACATGCTTCTTCTAATTCTCGTCGTTGTCAGAAGTCTGTTTCTTGCCATCATCGCCGCCGTCGCCATCTTTTTCAGCCATGGTATTCTGTTTGATACCAGCAGAAAACTAAAAGAGAATATCAAAGTAGTATCACAGAGGATTTATTTTCCTGCTCTTGATACCATAAAAAATAAGTATGATATAATTCCCCTTATTATTTACGTTGATATTCAGGAGAATATATACACCATATTCACCTAATCATCTGCCTAAGCCTAAAGATTAGCTGGTAATTATGTACATGATATGCTAATAATGTACAAGAGATATTGTAGGAGCTAAATATGCTATTCATAATTACATGGAGATACAGCTGAGATATGATGAGATACAGCTGTTAATTATCCCAATAAACACTCTTTAACATACTCATTATTACTAGATGAATTTCATGTGAGTCTCACTAAATAGAGTGGGTCCCATATAAAATTCATGGTCCCACATGAAATTCATCAAATAGCAAAGATGTTAGAGAGTGTTGAAAAAAGTACGTTGCTAGCATTGTTCATAAATCTTCGTATCTTACTATGTTGGGTCCATAATTTTATTAGAATCTGTACAGTATCTCTCACCCTGAGTATGTCCTGTGCTTCTCTGTTGTCATGTAGAAATTTTACACTCCACATCATTGCTGCTGCGGTGGTTGTTTGTCCAGCAATTATCAATGTCAATAGGTTATCCATAATCTCTGAGTCATCAAGCTTTTCACTTGCTGGGTATGACTCTCTCTGCAGCATAGATTGCAGGAAGTCCCCTGGAGACTCATCTCCCCTCCTACGTCTGGCAATGATCTCTCCGAAGGTTTCCATGAGCCTTTTACGAGCCTACATTAGCTATGTTTTTAGTTCAACCACAATAAGACTTTGAGAAAAATAATAACGATGATATTTACTCAAGCTTTTTTCCCATAATTTACTCAGATTTGACTCATCTAAAATGAGCAAAAGTGTAAAGTGAAAATGTAAGGGCATATCCACCATTGATTAGAAAAGTGGGTTGAGATCTCAATACACTTTAATTAATCAAGAGTATCCCTAACTTTTTTCACTTTACACATTTGCTCACTTTAGAGGAGTTTTATTCAATTTACTCAGTACTCATCAAAGGCGTGTAACTTAATATCCACATGAATTTAATCCTAGTATATATACCAATAAAATTTAGATACAAACATTTATAGTTTGTAAAGAACTTGTGAAACATATGTTTGTGTAACTAAGATTAACTTACCTTGATGCCTTTATAGTATCTGGTGCCAGGAATCATGACAGGAAAAGATAACATGGCATTAGAGACTGCAGTGCAGTCTTTCTCGATCTGTTGTAATAATGAATCCTCCGTGATGCTCATTAACATATCACACATTGCATCAAATGTCATCTTTATATGTCAAACATTTCATGAGAATTGAGTTAGAGTATATCCAAAGTATAAACTTGACATTGTATTATAAGTAGTAGCAGCATTAAATGTTGTTCGTAAGTTCATTGAGATAGGTCCCTATTTGCTGCATTTTTATTGAATCATCATACTTACTAAGCAGATAACATAACAAAATGGTAGAAGGTTTCGTTTTTACCTTCATACTGAAGTCCAACACCCTGAAACTTTTCCCACTTTGTTCTAGCTTTTGCAGCCTTCCACACAACATTTTGTCAAATTTTGTGACAAATGCAGATAGAGAAGTCATGGAGAATGGCTCAGATAGAAGACGCCTTATTCTCTTGTGACTCTCAACGGGTACACACAATAAGCTCTTCTCCCCCACGGCATCTGCCATTGATTTTACATAGCCCTTGTTGAATTGAACAAAATCATTTGCAAATATCTTCCTTGCACCTTCAGGATTAGGAACAAATATGTGGATCTTGCCGAATAGCCTTGTCTTGAACCATCTCCCATACCTATTTTGATCACATTAACAAGTCATGTGTTTTGGCTCATGGTCCGAATTTATGTTGGTTTACTATAATATTTTTTGGTCTTTGATCGAGTATCCCCATAGATAAAGCTTGGAACTAACCATCGGATCAATGGTGGTCCAGGAATCAAACCCCTGACCTTGCAGGTAAAATTTACCTGGAGACACGATCCACTTCTAATGTGACCAACCACTGTAATGCAATTCAATTAAACATAAAATCGATTATGGTCTAAATCAGGGTAGTCAATAGCACTGCTATAGCGGTGGAGCCGAGTGGCCGATGGCCGCTACTCGGGTGGCATGGCGAAGCATTTTCAAGTCGCGACGGTGGAGGTCGCTTTCACGACGGAAATATCACCAAAAAGCGATGGAGCAGGTGCTCCTGGGTCGCTCTTATATCAAGGGTCGAAGTTTCATCCACATAACCCTCCGACGAGCCTCTTTCGGCCACACTCAATCGTCAGTGCCACTATTGGACGTGTGACTCTTGCTCACATGCGGCGGCTGCACAACAGATCTAGGGTTTTCAGTATTTCAGGTCACTCTTTTCTCCTTTCTTCCTATTTTACCCTCTTTTTAACACTTCAATTCTCTATTTTGCCCTCTTTACCTCATCAATTCTCTTATTTGCCCTCTTTTTATTGCTTCTTCCCCCACTCTCTCTCCCTTCTCACGTTCTTTTATCAGTCTGGTTCCTTCCTCTTCTCTCTCTTCCTCTCCCCTTCTTATCCTTATGCGTCTCCTCCCTCCTCCCTTCAGTTCTCCACACTTGCCTAAAATAGTGGTCGTCCCACTATGTGCTATCTGGCTATAACGTTTTTGAGGTCGGTCACTCCGTTCCGCTATCCAGGATTGATATCTCTGGTCTAAATATGATAATATTGTTTACACATCTTTCAAGTACACATCACCTCACATCACATATAGGTGACAGAATCAGAGTGTAGGTGTGTAGATAACAAGGTGAGATATTTAATGATAAAAACTATATAGAAGTGAGGTGATGTGTGTGTAAGTGTATATGCGTAGCAATATTTGTCTAAAAATTCAACTTATTTTGTTCTAAAAATTATGCAGACCATAATCAAGTTTATCATACACTTAAACTTTTAAACCAAAATAATCATTGATTTGTTCATGATTATTTTCTATCTGATTCACTAGCTGCCTAAAAAATTATTTTGGTCTAAAAATTGAACTGTACAATAAACTTTTTTTTTAATAGAAAAGTATTAATATGTTAGTTGTTATGTTAATTTTTTTCTCTTTTCTCAGGGTTTGAACCCTGAACCTCTAACCCGTGTGTACAACAAACTTGATTATGGTATGTACAACACTCATGATTAAACGAAAGTCTTTGCATGTTTAATGATGCTTTCATATGTCCTAAAGCATTGAGGATAATAAAACCACTCAATCACATAAAACTGAAGTCAAGCCTAGGTATAATAAAATAAGAATCAAAAGGAGACCAGATCTTTGTCCTTATATCTGTTATGAACCTTAAAAAGTTTTCTCCAGTATGAAAAGCAAGTAAGAAGCTGTACATGTATGCATGACTAAACAATAAACCATGATTCTTGATAAGTAAATACTCTAAGGACGTGTTTTTACTTTTAAACAAAATCACTTACCACAATCGCCTAAGTTTGACAAAATCATAGCATCCTCTTGTACTATTAGTGGCTGAAAGAAAAGAAAAAGTTTCTCCAATAAAAGGAAGTCCCAGCCTACCAGGGATATCTTCTCTCTCGTTTGTAGCTCTTTTCCAAGCTTTTGAAGCGAAATATGTTATTACCACAGAGACAAGTGCAACCACGATTATGTCATAATAGTTCTGCACCATGGATACTAGCTCTTCTCTTGGTAGATTCAACATCTCTTTTGTTTTATAATAACTACTCTTTCTCAACACAATGGCGATGAAGGAAAAATAAGTACTTAGTTCGTGAGTTATGGTTCAAGTAACGCTTATAATATTACATATATACAAGGACATGACGACAATATTGTATAAGTCAAGATGCTTTGTTTTGTAAAATATTAGAACGAGGAGCATCTTTGGAAATGGTTGTTATTTCAAAAGCTAGAAGATTCTTATTACTAGAAGACAATCTTAACAAGTTACCAATGAAGAGTTATTTTGTTAAAGAAAATACTTCAAAATTAATAATAAAACGGGTAAGTATTTAGACTTAATCATTGTACATAGGAAAAAAATTAATTGTGGACTAAACTTGGTTTATGATTTAACAGACTTGGATGCTGATTGAAATGCCCTTCCACTATTCTAGTACTGTTGATTGAAAGCTCCTTTACATAAGATGGTGCATGTTGCAACTGCCATTATAGCTGAATGGAGTTGTGACTGAGCTCATATGCTTAAAATGGTTAATCAAACATTGTTTCAGTGATTTCATTAAGATTATCCATGTTGGGGTCTTAGTGGCATGGTGGGTTACCTTAGATTTTGAGAATAATTCTTAGTTAGGTAAAGGTTATCATAGAAATTGTTGGACACATGGGATAATAATAGGAATGCATCCATTTTTAAAAATACTTTTGACACATGTCAAATAATGATTTGAGTATGCAACAAAATTGAGATGACCCGCTTCAGATGGTTTTAGGATTTTCTTCAAATTAAGTGTAATGGGAGCGACTTAACTAGAAAATAAATTATTTTTCCCCCTTAAAAGAGAGAATGAATTGAATTGATATTTGATGGAATACCACTTGGAACCAAGGAATATATGCCCTCATAAAATGGTTGGATATTAAATAGACGGCTGAGAATGACAACTTGGATGGTGAGGTTTATGAGAGAAATGTTATTTGTATAATCAAATGGGACAAGTTGTTGTCACTGGTTAATCCAATTCAAAATTGTGATTAATGATGTGTTGAACTCGGTTAGTGGGTAAACATGTGGTTCATGTAGTTTAGTAGATAATTAATGAGTTACCTATTTATTACATGTGTACCAGGGGTTCTAAATCGCGGTCGCGGTTTGATCATATTGCGGTTTTCGCGATCACGGGTATTACGACTGCGATGTGGATTGCGATCGCTGCGACGTGAAGTGATCATGACTTTGCACAAATTTATACTAAAATTATCTATTTTACTATACAATTAATAATAGCTTATAGTTTCAGTCAAAAAAAATAAGATAATAGCTTATAGTTTATATTTTTTCCTTATTATGAGATATCAAAAGTAATAAAATTAATAAGATTATGTTTAAATATAAATAAATTAGCAACTATCTACTAATATTATACATGTTAAATCTCATAAACAACTTATTCTAATGTGTTAAATTAAAAATAGCACAATAAAAAAAATACACCAATAAAAATAAGGGTTAGAAATAGATTACAATTTGTTAAAAATAAGGATCAGAAACATATTTAAAAAATACACCAAAAGTTTTAAAATTTAAATATTTAAGTTTTTTTAAATTTTAATTAATCAGATCAATTAACACAATTTAAACTAAAATTTTAATAACTTTTATTTAAATAAAAATGTCCATCGAATAGAGATATTTAGAAAATGTGGAGAAGTAAAATAATCAAGAAATCCGTTCTTCTTGACACCCCAGTCCCTGTTCTCTCTGTATCTCGAGCCTCCCTCCTCAAACTCCAACCTTTTTTTTTTTTCCTTCAAAGCACATAAGGAGAATCAGTGGAAGGAGGCTCCTCAACCTCACTCAGTCACTCAAGATGCAACGGCGGTGACGGATCTGGTACGAGACACTGGCGACGGATCTGGTACGAGGCGACGTCGGCGGCGAACTCTGGTTTGTGCTGCAAGCGGTTGCGGCAATGTTGTTTCGAGTAGCGGCGACTACTGATGTGAGCAGCAGCAGCTCGGGATGCGAGCGATGGCGGCGACTCCGAATGCGAGCGGCGACAATGGCTCCAGAGTGTGAAACGTAGAGAGTGTTGCGGTTGAAACGGTGACGTAACGGCCGCAACGTCGTCCCTTTGCATTTTCCCTCTGTGATTTCGAGTCACACCGTGATATCGGCTTGATGCGGTTTCGGCCGCCACCTCTGTTATGCAGCAGCTGCAATGTGTGATGCGGGAAAGTTTTTGGAAACCTTAGATGTTTAATTATTAATCAAATTCAACACATTATTGATTACGACTTTAAAATATATTAACCAATGACCAAAAACTCGTCTGTTGTATTTTATTGGACAAATAACACAACTTGGTATCATAACCCAAGAGACAAATGCTAGCAACTAGCTAGGTTCCACTTTGGCACTCTGCTAAATTTGCAATTGTCATCATGTAATTTTTAAGCTTTTACAACGATTTGTGAACTTGTTCATTGTATTTATTTTCCTGGCTTATTTCATTTATCGCTCAACGGAATATATATGACCCTGATCAAGAGAGGGTCCATTTGGATGAGTTTACAAAGGGCAACATATCTAAGAACCATAAATAAAGTAAGGAAGGTAACTGGGGAAGAGCTAGCTCAAATGGTTTGAGCTAAGGGTTTAAGGAGTTTGAGGTTTAGTGTTTAAATCCTGACAAATGAGAAAAAAATAACAACTAACATATTAATATACTAACATTTGCCTATATAAAAAAAAGTAATTAAGGTAATTGTAATTTTTCAAACGAGTATGACACCCTGGTGTGTAGTTACGAGAGGGGAGATTTGTGTAATTTCGTAAATCCCAAACCTAATTTTCTAAACAATATGAGTGTCAAGGTGAAAAAACAAATAAATGCAAGCTAGTTCTTAATCTTGATGAACACAAAAATTGAGTTGAATGTACACTTAACAATAGTAAATATCAAGCTTACATACAAATTTCTCAAAAAGTAATATATATATATATATATATATATTTGAATACGAGCCCGCTTGTTTAAGATTAAAAAATAATTGATTTTGACACAACTAACAAATACATACATATTTATAAATATATTATACCAAAATTTTAGAAAATTATATAGCATAATAGCAATTATTATTTTACTGAATCTTAGTTCACTGTGTAAATTTTTCCATTTAAAAATTAAAAATTATTTTGCTCTCTTTCATTTATTATTCTTTAATCCTGCTTTCATATTTTTATTATTATTATTATTATTCTTTAACATGGAGGGCTATATATGCGCCCAACAAACTATACAAGAACAATAAATGGGGAAAGAACTAATGAAGCACATGCAAATTCATCAAGCAAACACCGTGCAAGGGAAGGGATCAATTTTTATGGTTAAAGTGAAAGGAGAGAGAAAACAAATCAGAATATGAAATCATAAAATTACGGTTTTTTTCCTTTTTGTTAACTACGGTTTTGATATTCAACCCCTGCCGTTGTGCGCCCCAGCTTTCGAGGAAGGAAGAGTTCTCAAAATTTCCAACAAAACTTATGTACTATGTAGTATGCATTGTCCCATCCACTTTCTTTTATTTTGTTTTTTATTTTCGTACATTGTCTTAGTCACTTTATATCCTTTTTATATAGCCAATGAGCCAATGATACCTATCACCAATAGATACTTTGTTAAATTGCATATTTTCCGCCCAGAATCTTATACTCCCATCATTTCTTTCACTAAAAGTATTTAAAACTTATTATAAAAACAAATATATTTCTTAATAATAATTAAAGTGGAATTTGCCTCATAGTATAATTAAACAAAAATTTAATTAGGATCTGATAAAAAAAATCACTACATCATGAAACACTGTGTCAGGAAACATGAGCAAATTGTGATTCCAATTAAGTATGGTTTGAATTTGGCAAAGTGAAACCAATTCAAACATAAGTGATTTTGACAAGGTGAAGCAACACTTCACGGGGAAACAATTTAATATGGAATATAATAAATCAATTCAAGTGAGTTTTACAATTTTGCCATCAAACAAAAAGGAAAATTAATTAAAGTGAGAATAGCATAAACACACATGAGTCAGGGCTACACATTTTGCACGAAAATAAAACTAAGGAGCTACATGTACACCGCCATTACAGAAGAAACAAAACCACAAATCAAAAGATTCTTAACCAATTTAAGGGGGAAAATATTTATCAAATTAATTCATCAAATAACATGAAAACATTTTAAGAATCCCAAATCAATAATTAAGAACATCAAAACACCGATTCTTCATAATAGTCAAATCTACATGCAAAAACCTCAATTTCCATATTAAAAAAAATTCAAAAAAAAACATCAAATCAAATCAAGAAACCACATCCTTCAAGAATTGATTCCAAAGAGGTTTTGAGAAAATGTTTTACTCAAACGCTATAGGTATTACTGCCACATCATTATAAATGTCTACCTTACCATAAAACAAGAGTATATATCTATCCTTAGGCTCCCTCAATCAAGAATTTATTACAAGAAACAACAAATACGAAATGGGTCGACACCGAAGGATTAACCGACATTGGTTGTGAAGAAGCAACAAAAAAAACTTCTATCAGAGTACTTTAAGACAACAAGTCTATATGACAATCAGTCCTTATCAAGAATAGTATCCAACCCAGACATAGATAACAAATAAGACCAATGACATAAGGTATGTCCCAATGCACGAGGACATAATTTAAACAAACACTGGAAGTAATAAGATCACCCCCCTAGAAGTAGAAACACATGAATCAAATGATAAAGGAAAGACAGGTAACTCTAAATTTCACACATAATAGGATATATCAAAGCATGCATTATTCCTGAATCAAACAATATATTAACTTTTTCTCCTATACGAGTAGAAGAAGTTCAGTCTCCTTCGGATCTAAGCTGCCTTGGAAAAGCCCCACGTGCTAAGGGTCCCAGGTTGCCACCACTCCACTAGTGACTGGTCTCAATTCCCCTGTAGTTTACGGAGAATCTCCGTATGCCCTTGCATAGCTTTGGTGATTCAATCCAAAGCTGCTGCAAGTGTAACATTCGTCCCTCGCCTACTAGTCGCCATAAATCTGCTCACTACCAAAGAAATACTGGGTTGATCAGGTCCAATATCCCAAAGAATAGTGCGCATCATTTATAACTCTAACAAGCATCCTATGCACCCAAGTTTTGTTTTAGAAAAGGCCTCACTAACACAGCCCGATTTAGAATCGAGCTGCTATGATACCAAAAATGTAACGCACTTCGTTACATTAGTAACCCAAAATAAATTCAATAAAAATCTTGAAAACATTTAATAAAAATATACAAGTCATAGAAAATTTCTCAAATAATTCAGTCTGAAAAAATGCCTCATATTAAGTAAAATAATAATATTTCAAAATAAATAAAATACTAATAAATCCATACATTTGAATAAAAATCAAAAGCCTCAAAACCGGGCGTCTAGCTACAATCCGAGAAAAGTAAACTGAAACTAATAAATGATGTCGACATGGCGCACTTAAACCATGCTACAATACTAACCGACTAAGCTAGCAACAAGATATTAACTCTTCAAGTATTTGAGTCATCAACAACAATGTCATCGGGCTCTGAAAGCAACACTTTTAATGAGATATAAAATCCCAGTGAACAGCAATACAGTTATAAAATGTTTCGAAAATAGTGTTCTTCTCAGTCGGCTCGCTAACCGGAAAAACTGTCCATAGTATCCGCTAATTTTCCAATATATATATATATATATATATATATATATATATATATATATACTTTTAATAATATCAGTAATTTCATCAACTAAAAAACATATAACATAAGAACAACTCATCTCAATGCATCACATTCCACCTCCCAAGTAAATTCTAAATAAATTCAAGTGACTCAAAGACCTCATAATTAAATTGGTCTCTTGTCGGCATGCCATAAATCTCACACATCACGCGACAATGGTGTCCCATTGCCCACCCTTACTGTTAATCAATATGGCACCTCAAGAGGGGGGTGAATTGAGTTGAAGTCACTTTTTTTTGAAAACTTTGCTTTCTTTAAATAATTGTTCAAGAAAGACTATGTATGATGCAAAGAAATTGAGTATAAGAAGTGAGTGATTATGAATAAATGACCTCATTTAAAAATCAGAGAATTAAATCCACCACAATTAACCAAATACAATAAAGAACAACAATTGAACAACAATTGCAAGAACTAGATGAGTGAGTGATGAGTGTGATTACACCTCACTACAAAAAAACAACTGTTTAGCGACCATAATATTCGGTCGCTAAACAGTGTAAATCGGTCGCTATTTAATTTAGCGACCGATTTAGCGTCCGATTAAGGGTGGTGGCTGAATACCTTAGCGACCGAAATAATATTTCGGTCGCTAATTGGCAACCGAATTTTCAGTCGCTAAATAATAATAAACGGTCGCTAATTTTGGTTACTGTTAACCTATATTAGCGACGGATTTTCGGTCGCTATACCTCATCTGTAAATGTTAAATAAAGTTTAGCGACCGAATTATTGGTTTCTAATTCGGTCGCTAAACTGGTTATTATTATTATTTTTTAATTTTAATTTTTAAAATAAATTTTTTTTCTGATTTTCTTTAAACGTTAGAAAAATTACTAATAAAACACACCAAATTACTTATGAAATATACAATCATAAAAAATAATAAATATATATAAAAAGAATAATCCAAAATGTCGTACAAGAATCATTTAAAGTCAAAAAAATGGAAAAAAAAAATCAGTCATGATGAGGGGGAGATGGAGGAATCCAATCATCCTCAGCATCCGTACCACCGACGTCTGCTAGCTGATCGTCCTCTGCGCATAGAGCGACATCGATAGTGGCGGCCAGGAACTGGAGGAGCGGCAACAGGCGGAACAACCGTCAGAGCATCATCCTGAGCAACTGGAGTCTGGATCCTCATCTGCTCCAACACCACCCGCAGTGTCTGGCCCTGCTCGATGCTCGCCTGCATCAGCTGTTGGTGTGCCTGAGTCAACTGTGCAACAATTGAACAACAATTGCAAGAACTAGATGAGTGAGTGATGAGTGTGATTACACCTCACTACAAAAAAAAATTGTTTAGCGACCGTAATATTCGGTCGCTAAATAGTGTAAATCGGTCGCTATTTAATTTAGCGACCGATTAAGGGTGGTGACTGAATACTTGGTCGCTAAGGTTTTAGCGACCGAAATAATATTTCGGTCGCTAATTGGTGACCGAATTTTCAGTCGCTAAATAATAATAAGCGGTCGCTATTAGGTTGGTCGCATTTTTTGGGTAACCATTTCTAGCGACCGATAATCGGTTGCTAGTTCGGTCGCTAATTTTGGTTACTGTTAACCTATATTAGTGACGGATTTTCGGTCGCTATACCTCATCTGTAAATGTTAAATAAAGTTTAGAGACCAAATTATTGGTTTCTAATTCGATCGCTAAACTGTTTATTATTATTTTTTTAATTTTAATTTTTATAATAAATTTTTTTTTCTGATTTTCTTTAAACGTTAGAAAAATTACTAATAAAACACACCAAATTACTTATGAAATATACAATCATAAAAAATAATAAATATATATAAAAAGAATAATCCAAAATGTCGTACAAGAATCGTTTAAAGTCAAAAAAATGGAAAAAAAAATCAGTCATGATGAGGGGGAGATGGAGGAATCCAATCATCCTCAGCGTCCGTACCACCGGACGCTCGCTAGCCGATCGTCCTCTGCAGATAGCGACATCGACTGGCGGCGGGAATGGAGGAGCGGCAGCGGCACAACCGCCGTGAGCATCATCCCGAGCAAATGGAGTCCGGATCCTCATCTTCTCCAACACCACCGCGATGTCGACCCCGCTCGATGCTCGCTTTGCTTGACTCTTGGTGTGCATGAGTCAACTGTGCAATCTGGTTCGCCATCTGCTGCTCTCTCTCGCTCTTCTCCCGAAGCTCCGCGTTCAGCTGCGTGATGGTGTCCTGCATTTGGTGGAACTGCTCCTGAGGGACGGTATCGGCATAGGAAGGAGCAGGCGTGCCGGACGATGAAGCGATAAACTCGCCTCCCAGGTGTCCGAGGCCATACACGTGCCCCTTCTTGTTCCTGTCCCCGACGACCTCCAAATAAATGGCATTATCGTCGACGGAGACAGGAGAGCAGGGCCCATCACCAGTCAAAGCCTCATCTTGTGACTGTGAGGCACGTGATATGGCATCGTCCTTCTCGTTGAAGCCCACCTACAAAGTATAGTTGAAGAGATTTATTTAAAATTATATCCAATATTAACAAATCATTTATAATAAATTACAAGTAAACACTAAATTATTTTTTTGCTTACAGCATAGTTACGGGCCTTGTCGTTGACCCATGTCCCCGACTTCAACTTCTTCGTCCTCTCCACCAACTCCATAGCAGTCGGGGCCCGCTATTTCTGTGCTTTTTGCACAGAAAAATATAATATTAAATTCATAAGAATAATTAAAAATGAAAACTAATTAATTAAATAGTATATTAAGTCAAAAGTTTAATGTATTACCAGCTCGTCGTAGTGGGCGGCGGCTGATTTAGACCCACCGGTCCAAGCACATGCGCCACCATCAAAAGCTCGATTACGTCGAGCTGTGGCCTGGATCTCCTGGAACTTCTCAGTAGCCCAGTATTGGTCCAGCTGCCTCCTGATCTCAGGATCCACCCACCTCCCCTTATTCTGACCCTTACTCAGCTTGTTCGTCAAATTCTTCATGACCAGTGAGCCTTTATGCTCAAATATGTCCCCGACGAGAGCCTCTAAAGCTAAGTCCCACCTATACTCTTTCTGCAACTTACAGTTTTTAGGAAATTCGTGTGTACATATATATAATGTAAATTTAATTTAAATAACTTAATAAATTGTTACCTTAAACTCTAGAAACAACTGATCCCTATGGCCCAGTGGGATGGCCTTCCATGTAGGCCATGGACCATCAAACTTGCATTGCAAGATCTTCGATATCGAATCAGAAGGGCCCTTCGCGGGCAGAAAGCTGCAGCAAAATTAGAGCATTAATAAATATTCTAAATAAATTAAAAAAACAAGTAAATAGAAATTAACGATACTTTATATATATTAAAAAATTAAATTAGCATACTCGTTATCCCCCCTGGGGATAAGAAGAATCCTCTTGTCGGATGGACCACGACTCTCCTGTCCCGATGATGATGATGGTCCTGTCGTCGTAGGTGTGGTTGATGAGGGTGCAGCCTGTGTCCCGACCACATGAGGCTGGGTGGGGGGTGCAACTCCATCACCCTGAGGTGTCCCGTCCACAGAGGTGCTGGTAGGGTGGTCTCGATTTGAAGGCTGTGGGTCGGCCGGGGAAGGGACTCTCGCAGCACAACCTCCATGACGACCTCCACGACGACCCCTACCTCTAGAGGAATCTGCCATCTATGAAAAAAATGAAAAGATGATTACACAACAGTGTAAATAAGGCTTTCGTAAATTAATTATTACCTCTAACAGAAAATAAAACCATTAACCTATAAATATTGCAACATTGTTGAGTTTATATAAATTGCAGCGTAAATCAATACAAACTTAGATTAAATATTGTAGCAAACATCCTATTGATCTCCGCTCTCCACTAACAAGTAGCAGTTAATTGTCAAACACATGCATAATTTCTAAATTATCAGCACACAACCAGCATCCCGCCTTTCGGACAGGATCACATCCTATTGAGCTCCGCTCTCCACTAACAAACAACACATATTGACAAACACATGCATAAACATTAAATTATCAGCATACAATCAGACAAGATCACATCCTATTGAGCTCCACTCTCCACTAACAAACAAATCACTATTCTATATATACAGAATCCAGTACAACTATTTATAAGACTAGAAACACATAAATTAATATAAAATAGAATCAACAATATACGATTACAAATTTAGAACAACTTGCAACTTCCCTTCTTCCTTATACTCTCCTCCCCATCTCCTTTATTTCAGAAGAAGAGGAAACAAAGGGAGAAAAGTTTGATAAATCTCATATCTCAAAATTTCAAACCCGCCCACTCCCACCCCAACTGTGTACCAAACTGACCTCGATAATGAATTATTCATGGCATCATTTTGAAGTTTTTGAAATTGGATTATGTTTACACCCAAAAAAAACAAAAATAAATAAATCACAGGATATGGTCTCTGTGTGCATTAAGGAGACATACCATAGAGCTATGTTATTTGCACATCACAATCTCTTGCATCTCCCTTTATACTCTTTCATAGGGAAAATGGACCCTTTTCTCATTAACTTAAGGTGTAAAAGGAGATGTTGGAGATTGTGATGAATGAATAACATTAATGCATAACATGTGATACTTCCCCAACCCCCTTTAACCATTGTGGTTGAGGCTATAATTGATTGGAGTTTCTCTAATCTCTATTATGTTTGTGTGAAGTCTTTTTTGTTTTCATCCAAAGCTTAGCTATATTCATGAGACCAGATAGCTAATAAATCTTTCTGCTGCCAGGTCCTATCAAGACTGTTGCTTGTCCTTTCAATTGCATCAACCTTTTTTTGATCAATCAGAATGTTGCAATGGAACGTCAGATTGTATTACTAATTCACATGATTCAGTAGCATACTTAGAACCATCTCCTGTGCAGGATGATATGAATACAAGGGTATATGAATGCTCATAATCTTCATGCTAAGGTTTATGTGTGTGCTTATTTAACCCCTTTATCTAGCTAAGAATAGTAGAAAATATGTTTATCCGACATTAATCTGTTGGGGGCATCGATAAATTTCGAAGTTTTCATTTAGCTATGCAAATAAGTGTTATACAACAACTAAACCAAAACTTGGTGCTACCCCAAGGTAACCAGATTTGTCATGCCACTCGAGTTTTTGTCTTTGGAACATTTTTGTAATAAAATTTGGATTAATTACAGTCTCTTTTTCTGATATTTCATTTTACAATCATGATTGGCCTCATTCTGCAATCTGCAGTTTCCATTCAGAGAGAAAAAGATGAAGCCTCAGAAAATTTTTGGACCCTCTTAGACATACCACCAGACCAGAATTTTTGGACACACTCACAAAGCAACCAAAACAGTAATCATCATTGTTGCAAAAAGAATTTCAGAGACTGTGAAATAACAATAAAACGGAGAATGAAGGGCGCAGGGGATACACAAAAGGAAGGAGGGGATACCTTTGCAGTGGTCCTTGCGGTTGTCCCTGTGGTGGCCGGAGCTCTACGGTGGTGGCACTGTTTCTGCGGAGGGAAATACCAAAGATGAGCGGGAGGAAAAGGAAGAGAAGAAAGGAAGAGATGAGAGGTAAGAAGACTTACGTACTGTGATACAGTGGTGGCCGTACTGGTGCGGTGGTGGCGGTTGTGGAGACGGACGACGGACTGGCGCGGTGGTGGAGGTAGGGAGCAGAGCTGAGAGAGGAAAAATGAAGAAGTGAGTAAGAAAATGGGAGATTTCGTGATTTAGGGATTTTAGTTTTAGCGACCGAAATAATTTGGTCGCTAAATCGGTCGCTAAAATGGTTGGTTTGAATTTGAATTTATAATTTTAGCGACCAATTTAAATTTCGGTCGCTAACACGCGCTATTTTATTTTTTATACGCGTCGTTTAGCGACCGAATTAATATCGGTTGCAAATATAAATAAAGTTTAGATTATGAATTCATAAATTTAGAGACGGATTTCGAAATCGGTCGCTAATATAAATAAAGTTTGACCGTTGCATTTAATTCGGTCGCCATTTCGGTAGCTAAAAATTCATAAATTTCTGACTTTTAATTTCCTTTGTTTAGCGACCGACATAGCGACCGATATCTCTACTACGCTCTATTTCGGTCGCTATTTCGGTCGCAGACTCAACTCTAACCAGTGTTTCATGTAGATCTTACAATCAGCCGCTATTTCGGTCTCAAATAGCAACCAAAAAATCCGGTCACTATTTTCGGTCGCTAAATGACCTTTTTTTTGTAGTGCCTCATATTTGTTTATCATTTTGCATGCATTTTCATGTAGTTTATGCATTTTTAATTTGATTTTTGGTTAGTTTTTACTTTGGAACGGGTAAGGCGGTTTTGTGGTGTTGTTTTGCAGGAATTAAGGGTAAGATGTTCAGGATTGACCATGATGGGGCTTGGATGAAGATGGAGCTTTAAAAGTGAAGAAAATGAGCCAAACAGAGCCCATCACGGCCTAGACGTGATGACCATCACGGCCATGATCGAGCAAAACTGAAAGGAAAAGAAGGCAAAAGTCAGAACTGGTCGCGGCTGTGACCTGTCAGCTGAATCAGACCCCCACAAGTCAGAATCTATCACGGCGTAGCCGTGATGAGCATCACGGGCGTGACAGACCAAAAATTGAAGAAGCGCCCAAGGCAGAATCCATCACGGCCTGGCCGTGACGGCCATCACGGCCGTGACGCGTGTTACTTGGATCAGAAGCAACTGATTTGGATCTTATTTGAGTTAGATTGGGATTCAAACTTCCCAAATCTATAAATATGGCATCAAGTCAGAGGCTTTGGGGGACTTTTGGCTGCTACACTTAGGCTATTATTTAAGATCTTTCTTCTTCTTCCTCCTCTCTTTTCTGATTTTTATTTTCATGTTATTGTCAACCAAGCTTGTCATCACCATGGCAAGGCTTGAGTAGTGGTTTAATTTCTAGGGGTTGGGGCTATGCCCAAGGTTTTTTTATGGAAATTAATTGATGGTTTATCTTTGTTAATTGCGATTTTGCTTTAGATCTGATTTCTAGCATTTTAATTACTCGTAAATCTGGTGCGCGCTTATTTACGTGTCGTAGATATTCTAAGGAGGAACCTAGCGGTGAACTTAGGTATCAGATCTATAGAGTCAGACTTAGGACTGAAATCACGAGAGTTAGAAGCCGTCCTTCAAGGATTAACGAATTGTCACAAAACGTAAAGGATTCAATCTAAATTCGACTACCACGAGAGTATGGGTTGGTTTAATTGGGCACGATTTTTGTAACCTGAGAGGGAGCTTAAACTATTTGAGGATAAATTCGCCTTCAAGGCATTTTCGATAATTAACAAGGGGTAATCAATTTAGTAACATAAACGATATTGTTGGAAACCCAAATCCCTAGGAATCCATTTAAATCTGAAAAACCATAAATTGTTTACTTTCTGTTTTACTTGATTGCATTCTATCTCTTATTTAAAAAATCCAAATCTTTTTATACAGTCCAGTTTTATCATTTAACAATTAGTTGCGATTTGAGATCACGGTTTCTGTAGGATCGATATCTTTTAATTACTTGGCGACAATCCGGTACACTTGCCGGAATCGCACGATATCAAGTTTTTGGCGCCGTTGCCGGGGAGTGTGCCTTCTCGAACCTCAATTTAATTTTTAAATTGATTTTTTTGGACCTTTTCTTTTTATTTAATTTTTGATTTTTGTTATTATTAAAAAAAAAATTCCTTCTTGAGTATTTATCTCTCTGTGCTTTTTATGCAAAGATCCCTAAGTCTTGGAGACCTTATTGAGGTTGACCTCGAAGTTGAAAGAACCTTTCACAGACTTAGGAGACTACAAAGAGAGAGAGAGAGAGAGAGAGGTTGATTCCCATTCCACTCATGGCGAATCTCCCGGATACGAAACCGTTGAAGGACTACGCAGCCCCAAATGCGAGGGGTTTGCGAACGGGGATTGCTAGGCCAGAGATTGAGGCAAAGAACTACACTATACCGCCTATGCTCATCAACATGATTAGGCAACATCAATTCGGTGGATTTCCCTCGGAGGACCCGACTGACCACGTAGAGACATTCTTGGAGTTCACCGATGCAGTTAGAATTCATGGCGCCCCGGTTGATGCTATTCGTTTGAGGTTATTCCCCTCATCTCTTACTGGAAAAGCGAAAGCTTGGCTGAAGAAAATACCCGCTAACACCTTGTCGACTTGGGACCAACTGGAGCAGGCGTTCTTGGAGAAATTCTTTCCTCCATCCAAGACGGCCTACATACGAACCCAGATCACCGGCTTCTTCCAAAAAGACGGAGAATGCTTGTCAGAAGCTTGGGATTGCTACAAGGGATTGCTGGAGTCTTGCCCACATCATGGACTCGAGAGGTGGTTGATAGTGCACACCTTCTACAATGGATTTGATTACTCTTCGAAGGTGTCACTTGACTCTGCAGTTGGTGGAGCCTTTATGAATAGGCCTATGACTGAGGCATTCAACATCATTGAAAACGTGGCCACCAACTACCACCAATGGGGTTCAGAAAGAGGTAATAACCCGAAATAGATTTCGGGGGGTAAGTTTGAAATAAATAGCGCTGATCTTATAATGTCTAAAATAGACTCACTGAATAAACGTTTTGATCAGCTTGAAAGGGCTAACGTGAGTGCAATAGGTGCTACTAACATTGTTTTTGAGATTTTTGGAATGCAGGGACATGACGCAATGGAGTGCCCGCGTGGTATTGCTCATGGATCCGGAGCTTCGGGGGAACAAGTGAACTCTTGTCACAACTTCTACGACACGAACTCGAAGTTGCCCAATTATGCTCCCCCAAATGCTTACAACCAAGGAAGGAAGAACAACCCTTACCTCTCCTACGGGAACTAAAGCAACACCCTGAACCACGAGTTCCAAGAAGGCCAAGGTAATAGGAAACCCGCAGCGGGGTATCCTCAGGTACAAAAGTCTAAACTCGAGTCTTTACTGGAAAGTTTTGTTGAAACTCAAACAAAACAAAATGAGGAGTTTAGACAACAAGGTAGGGCAGTAAACGAGGCAATAAAAGAGCTAGCATCTAAGGTAGATAACTTTGTCATCCATAACAAGATGCTAGAAACTCAGATTGCCCAACAATCCAGCACATACTCTAGACCTAAATGTACGTTCCCGGGGCAAACCGAAGCAAATCCCATTGAACCTTGTAATGCCATACACTTGAGGGATGATAAGTTTGGGGTGGTTGAAAAAGACGTGGAACCAAAGGAGGACATGAGCGAAGATGAAGAGCCAGAACTAAAGTATGTCCCTCCACCACCGTACCAACACCCAATACCTTTTCCACAAAGGTTGGTCAAGAGAAAGCAAGTAGACATAGAAGCTAAAATGCCTCCTAAATTGAAAGACCCAGGTAGTTTTTCTGTCGCTTGCTCGATTGAAGAAGTGCAAATAGACCAAGCCTTATGTGACTTAGGGGCTAGTGCGAGCTTGATTCCACTCACTATCTTAGAAAGGTTGGGAACCAAAGAGTTGAGTCCATTCAAATTCTCTTTACAATTTGCGGATGGCTCAACTAGAACTCCTCTAGGCATACTAGAGAATGTTCCCGTAAAGGTAGGGAAATTTTTCATCCCTACTGATTTCCTGGTATTGGATATGAAAGGGAATTCTGAATTCCCCATCATTTTAGGAAGGCCATTATTGGCCACCGCTGGAGCGGTAATAGACGTAAGGAATGTCAAACTATCTCTGAATGTAGAGGAAGGTAGGGTAAATTTTAAATTGACTAACTCATATAACAACCCTCCTTTTGTGAGCCATGTGTGCAGGATCGATATAACGTCTCCAGTGGTAAAGAAAGAGCTCAAGATGGAAGCAACTCCGAAGATTTGCATGGCTAGTGATGCACCCAGTGGTGATGGAGTTGCTGATCATGTGGAAACAAAACTTCCGCCGGGAGGGAGTAAGGCCATGAAGCTTAGAGTGAAAAGAGAGAAGCGGAAGCGCAGTTGGACGTATGAGTAGAATCGGCTCTTTGAAGGACTCCCATGGAAGAGAAGTGTTTCTGCACTTCTACGCCCAACTGACCCCGGTTGATTGAAGGAAGTATGGTCAAGCTTAAGACCGTAAATAAGCGCTTCTTGGGAGGCAACCCAAGTTTTCTTTTTGTTTTTCAATTTAGCTCTTGAATAATTTGAGAAGATCAAGAGGGAAAAAATCATAAATTAATAGACTCGTCAAGTATTTTCAGGTTAAGAAGGAAGGAAGAGCAAAAAGGGCAGGGACAAACAAAGTCAGAAATCATCACGCCCAGGCCGTGACAGTGGTCACGGCCGTGATGAGCTAACCCATAAAGTCAGAAAGGATCACGGCCAAGCCATGACATCCATCATGGGCGTGATGAGAAGGACCATAAGATCAGAGAGTATCACGGTCTAGCCGTGATACAGGTCACGGCCGTGACAGGCCAGCTCCTGAAGACCAGAATTGATCACGGCCTAGCCGTGATGCGCCTCACGGCCGTGATACAATTTCCAACAAGTTTTTGACTAGGCATGTGAGCCAACACCCGCTACCACCTCAGTGAGTTGTTCCATTTTTCTCCTCTCTCCGACTTGATTATTTACATTGGGGACAATGTAAATCTTTAAGCTTGGGGTAGGGGTATTTTTGAAAATTTTTGCATTTTTGCATTTTTCATATTGCATTCATATAGGGATACTTTTGCATGATCACATTCTCTAGATTTCCCCTCACTTAGAATATGCATCCGATTGCGAGAACTTGGTGCCAAATAAATTGAGATAGTGAATTTTTGAACCCAATTTTTTATTCTTGTGATAAGGCTAAAAATAAAAATGCTTGAGATAATCTTTTGATAGTTGATAATTAGCATGTGGTTCTCTAGATTTGTGTTTCTCACTGATTTTTGTACTACTAAATGTGAGATTTTGAGCCAAAAAGGGGTACTCACTAAATCTACCCCATTCTTTGTGATTGAGTGTTTTATTCCTCTTAGATTGTATTCTCTAGAACTTGACTTGAAACCGTTTTGAAACTTTGAAATTTTTGAAAACATTTTTGAAAATGATTGAGGCACTAGGTATTTTTCCAACCTTCTGAGCTTTGATTGATAAAATGCTACCCCTTAGTTGCCCAATTTTGAGCCTAAAAGAATAAAATACCTTTCTTGGTACCTTGAAATAATTTGATGAATGATGCTTGATATGGCACCTTTTAAAGTATTACAAAAAGGGGAAAAAGGTAGTTGAAAAATAAAAAGTATGGGATGAGAAAGTAGAAAATATTTCTCTTGAATTGAAAAATCTCCCCTTCTCCAAATACATAAAATAAAATAAACAAAATAAAATAAAAATATGGAGAAGGGGATGACAAAAAGAAAGTGAGAAATAAAATAAAATGAAGGAAAGAAAGGTGGAAAGATGAATCATAGCCCAAAAGGTATTTTAGAAGGTGTCGTGCTTGGAATGATTGATATTTTGTTTAACCCTCTTGAATTTCCTTTTCTTGATTTTCCCACCTAACAATTAATCCCATGGCCCCATTACAACCAGAGTAAAAGACCTCTTGATTCTTTTGTGTTTTCATTAATAAAGTGGAGATTTGGTTAATAGTCAAGCTTATGGTAGAGTACCTTCCTTGAGGAAATTGAGCGAATTGTCATATTCCCTTAAACACTTGAGTGAGGTGAGAAGAGTTCCCAAATCAGTGAGAATATGGATTTAGGAGACCTAAGCTTCTAATTGGACTTGAAATTTATTGTCTCTAGGTTTCTTATTTGAATAAGCCTGTTACTTGGATTAGCCACTCGGGTTCTTGGTTCTCTGTCCATGCTCTGAATATTTATATCTTATGGCCTTGGTGATTGCTTGAGGACAAGCAAAATCTTAAGCTTGGGGTGATTTGATGAGTGTGATTACACCTCATATTTGTTTATCATTTTGCATGCATTTTCATGTAGTTTATGAATTTTTAATATGATTTTTGGTTAGTTTTTACTTTGGAACGGGTAAGGTGGTTTTGTGGTGTTGTTTTGTAGGAACTAAGGGTAAGATGTTTAGGATTGACCATGATGGGGATTGGATGAAGATGGAGCTTTAAAAGTGAATAAAATGAGCCAAACAGAGCCCATCACGGCCATGATCAAGCAAAACTGAAAGGAAAAGAAGGCAAAAGTCAGAACTGGTCACGGCCGTGACCTGTCAGCTGAACCAGACCCCCACAAGTCAGAATCTGTCACGACCTAGCCGTGATGAGCATCACGGCCATGACAGACCAAAAAATGAAGAAGCGACCAAGGCAAAATCCATCACGACCTGGCCGTGACGGCCATCACGGCCGTGACGCATGTTACTTGGATCAGAAGCAACTGATTTGGATCTAATTTGAGTTAGATTGGGATTCAAACTTCCCAAATCTATAAATATGGCATCAAGTCAGAGGCTTTGGGGGACTTTTGGCTGCTACACTTAGGCTATTATTTAGGATCTCTCTTCTTCTTCCTCCTCTCTTTTCTGATTTTTATTTTCATGTTATTGTCAACCAAGCTTGTCATCACCATGGCAAGGCTTGAGTAGTGGTTTAATTTCTAGGGGTTGGGGCTATGCCCAAGGTTTGTTTATGGCAATGAATTGATGGTTTATCTTTGTTAATTGTGATTTTTCTTTAGATCTGATTTCTAGCATTTTAATTACTTGTAAATCTGGTGCGCGCTTATTTACGTGTCGTAGATATTCTAAGGAGGAACCTAGCGGTGAACTTAGGTATCGGATCTATAGAGTCAGACTTAGGACTGAAATCACAAGAGTTAGAAGCCGTCCTTCGAGGATTAACGATTTGTCACAAAACGTAAAGGGTTCAATCTAAATTCGACTACCACGAGAGTAGGGGTTGGTTTAATTGGGCACGATTTTTGTAACCCGAGAGGGAGCTTAAACTATTTGAGGATAAATTCGCCTTCAAGGCATTTTCGATAATTATCAAGGGGTAATCAATTTTGTAACATAAACGATCTTGTTGGTAACCCAAATCCCTAGGAATCCATTTAAATATGAAAAACCATAAATTGTTTACTTTATGTTTTACTTGATTGCATTCTATCTCTTATTTCAAAAATCCAAATCTTTTTATACAGTCCAGTTTTATCATTTAACAATTAGTTGCGATTTGAGATCACGGTCTCTGTGGGATCGATATCTTTTTATTACTTGGCGACAATCCGGTACACTTACCGGAATAGCACGTCCACTCGCACGATATCAGTGAGGGAAGGAGAAGATCACACAAACGATTTTACCGATTCGATCACAACCTGAGTGATCTACATCCAGCTCTCAAGAACCTTTGAGAGATTCCACTATTTGAAAATTGTTTACAAGATTACAATTATCAAAAGAAACTAACGGATACCCCTCATTTACCTTGATTACTTTGAGATGTCCTACTCAAAGTAATCCTTACCTCTTAATGATGCATCACCTTAGCTCCAAGGATTCCCCACCTTGGCTTCAAGGATTTCCCACCTTGAAATTAACTTGGATGCCTCACCAAATCAATGTTGCAATTATCCTATTGCTTACAAGAGAATTGTTTCCAAAAGGAAATACAAAAGAAAACTATAATTGTCTTTTACAAGATGAAGTATGAAAGCTCTAATGATTTTTGTGGAGGTATTTTGGCAGAGTTTTTTTACTTGAAAACTTGTTAATTTTCGTGGCAAAGTAACCCCTATTTATAGAGAAAAAGTTTAGAAGAGATTTTAAAAATTTGAAGAATTTTAATTATGTTTTTCATGAAGTAGTTTCAGTCTAGTAGTTGACTACCTGACTGAAGTAGTAAACTACGTGACTGAAGTAGTCGATTACTTTGATTAAAACACGTTTATGGAATGCCGAAGAACAAAGTAGTTGACTACTTAACCCAAGTAGTCGACTACTTGCCTTTTTCACATAAAAAATCAATTTTTTTTCCTTTTTAAAGGCAAGTCCATAAACTTGTTTTTAATATCTTGAATCCATTTGTTAAAATCTTATAAATATTTTAACTCTAAAATACTTGTTAAATCACTTACAACTTATACTTCAATCTTAAAGGCAATTTTACAAAATATTCCTTAAGAAAATATTAAACCCTTCAACAATTGGAGTTTCTTCCTTGGTGTGCATTTGGAGATCATCATCAAAACCATATTTTGAACTTCACTTACTCATGATGAGTATTTCGATGTCACCCTCTGGTCGGGGACATTTCTATTTCGATACCTCCCATGTGCACATAGCGGTATTTCTCCCTTTTTGACACCCCAAAGTGTGGTGGTGTTACTTTCGATACCATTTTTAGGTGATATTGCTCCTTTTCGACATACCAAATACAAGGTGATGTTACTTTCGATACCCTATTACGGTGGTATTACTCTTCGATACCCCTATCATAAGTGATATTGCGGCAAACATCATGGAGCATATCATAAGTCACATATTTCATGTATCATACATATCACAAAATATTTTTCCACAATTAAGCACATAGATTTCCACCAACAACAAGCAATCATGAATATCCGATGTGCTTACGATGCATGTCGTGCGATCCGGCAAGTATATCGGATTCGTCGCCAAGTAATAAAAAGATATCGATCCCACAGAGACCGTGATCTCAAATCACAACCAATTATCAAATCGAGTAAACTGGACTCTAGAAAAAGGATTTTGATTTTTGAAATAAGAGATAACTCAGAAAATCAGATAAGTAATGCAATCAAGTAAAACAAAAAGTAAATCAGTTTATGGTTTTTCAGATCTAAATGGATTCCTAGGAATTGAGTTACCAACAAGATTGTTTATGTTACTAAATTGATTATTCCTTGTTAATTACCAACATTACTTTGAAGGTGAATTTATCCTCAAATAGTTAATGCTCCCTCTCGGGTTACAAAAACCGTGCCCAATTAAACCAACCCCTACTCTTGTGGTAGTCGAATTTAGGTTGGACCCTTTACGTTTTGTGACAATTCGTTAATCCTCGAAGGACCGCTTCTAACTCTCGTGATTTAAGTCCTAAGTCTGATTCTATAGATCGGATACCTAAGTTCACCGCTAGGTTCCTCCTTAGAATATCTACGACACACAAACAAGTGGCCACCGAATTCACGAGTAATTAAAACACTAGAAATCAGATCTAAAGCAAAATCGTAATGAAATCGAAATCAATTCATAACATGAAAACAGATCTTGGGCATAGCCCCAATCCCCAGAAATTAAAATACTACTCAAGCATTGCCATGGTGATGACAAGCTTGATTAACAACAACATAAAATAAAAAAAATAAGAGAAGAGAAGAGGGAGAAGAAGAGAGATCCTAAATTATAGCCTAAAAGTAGCAGCCAAAGTCTGCCTTTCATCTCTGCCTAGATGCCTTATTTATAGATTAAGGAAGTTTGAATCCCAATCAAACACAAATTCAGATCCAAATCAGTTTCTTCAGATCCAAAAATTACGCGTCACGGCCGTGATGGCCATCACGGCCAGGCCGTGACGGATTCTGCCTTGGGCTTTTCTTCACTTTTTGGTCTGTCACGGCCGTGACCACCATCACGGCTAGGCCGTGATCAGTTCTGCCTGTGAGGGTCTGGTTCAGCTGACAGGTCACGACCGTGATGGACAACACGGCTAGGCCGTGACCAGTTCTGACTTTTGCCTTCTTTATTTTCAGTTTTACTCGATCATGGCCGTGATGGTCATCACGACCAGCCCGTGATGGGCTCTGTTTGGCTCATTTTCTTCACTTTTTAAGCCCCATCTTCATGCAAGCTCCATCATGGTTGATCCTGATCATTTAATCCTTAATTCCTGCAAAACAACACCACAAAACCGCCTTACCCGTTCCAAGGTAAAAATTAACCAAAAATCAAATTAAATATGCCTAAACTATATGAAAATGCATGCAAAATGATAAGCAAATATGAGGTGTAATCACACTCATCAAATCACCCCAAGCTTAAGATTTTGCTTGTCCTCAAGCAATTACCAAGGCCAGACAAGATAATCAGAGTATGGATAGCGAACCAAGAACCCGAGTAACTAATCCAAGCAACAGGCATATTCCATAAATACCCAAGAGATAATCAGTTTTAAGTCCAATTAAAAGCTTAGGTTTCCTAAATTCATATTCTCACTGATTTGGGCACTCTTCTCACCTCACTAAAGTGTTTAAGGATATATGACAATTCGCTCAATTTCCTCAAGGAAAGTATTCTACCGTAAGCTTGACTATTAACCAAATCTCTATTTTATTAATGAAAACAC
Organism: Sophora flavescens; assembly: GCA_030762895.1. NCBI lineage: Eukaryota > Viridiplantae > Streptophyta > Magnoliopsida > Fabales > Fabaceae > Sophora > Sophora flavescens. The sequence continues at coordinate 166,853,992 of CM061064.1, read as the reverse complement.
AAAAGAATCAAGAGGTCTTTTATTTTGGCTGTAATGAGGCCATGGGATTAATCGTTAGGTGGGGAAATCAAGAAAAGAAAATTTCAAAAAGGCTAAACAAAATATCAAACATTGCAAAACATGACAGCCTCTAAAATACCATTTTGGGCTTTGATTCATTTTTCCACCTTTCTTTCTTTCTTTTTATTTTATTTCACTTTCTTTTTGTCATCCCCTTCTCCATTTTTTTTGTTTATTTTATTTTATTTATTTGGAGAAGGGGAGATTTTCAATTCAAGAGAAATATTGTTCTAATTTTCTCATCCCACAATTTTATTTTTCAAACTACCTTTTTACCCTTTTTGCAATACTTTAAAAGGCGTCATATCAAGCATTATTCATCAAAATATTTCAAGGCATCAAGAAAAGTATTTTATTCTTTTAGGCTCAAAAATTGGGCAACTAAGGGGTAGCATTTAATCAATCAAAGCTCAGACGGCCAGAAAAATACCTAATGCCTCAATCATTTTCAAAAATGTTTTAAAAAATTTTCAAGTTTCAAAACGGTTTCAAGTCAAGTTCTAGAGAGTACAATCCAAGAGGAATTAAACACTCTATCACAAAGAATGGGGTAGATTTAGTGAGTACCCCTTTTTGGCTCAAAAATCTCACATTTAGTAGTTTAAAATCAGTGAGAAACACAAATCTAAGGAACCACATGCTAATTATCAATTATCAAAAGATTATCTCAAGCATTTTTATTTTTAGCCTTATCACAAGAATAAAAAAATTGGGTTCAAAAATTCACTATCTCAATTTATTTGGCACCAAGTTCTCGCAATCGGATGCATAATCTAAGCAAAGGGTAATCTAATCATGTGATCATGCAAAACTATGCCTATATGAATGCAACATGAAAAATGCAAAAAATTGCAAAAATACCCCTACCCCAAGCTTAAAAACTTACATTGTCCCCAATGTAAATAATCAAGTCGGAGAGAGAAGAAAAATGGAACAACTCACCGAGGTGGTAGCGGGTGCTGGCTCACATGCCAGTGAAAAACTTGTTGGAAAATGTATCACGGCCGTGATGTGTATCACGGCTAGGCTGTGATCAATTCTGGTCCATAGGAACTGGCCTGTCACGGCCGTAACTTCTATCACGGCTAGGCCGTGATGCATTCTGACCTTCAGGGTCCTTCTCATCACGCCCGTGATGGGCATCACGGCTGGGCCGTGATCCTTTCTGGTCTTCTGGGTTAGCTAATCACGACCGTGACCACCGTCACGGCCTGGGCGTGATGACTTCTGACTTTATTTGTCCTTGCCCTTTTTGCTCTTCCTCCCTTCATAACCTGAAAACACTTGGCAAAAATCATCGATTAGTGATCTTTCTTTTCTTATCTTCTCAAATTATTCAAAAACAAAATTCTAAAACAAATGGAAAAGGGAAAGAAAACTTGGGTTGCCTCCCAAGAAGCGCTTATTTATGGTTTTAAGCTTGACCATACTTCTTTCAATCAACCGGGGTCGACTAGGCGTAGAAGTGCAGGAACACTTCTCTTCCATGGGAGTCCTTCAAAGATCCGATTCTGCTCATATGGCCAATTGCGCTTCCGCATTGCTCTTTTCACTCTGAGCTTCATGGCCTTACTCCCTCCCGGCGGAAGTTTTGTTTCCACATGATGAGCAACTCCAACTTCATCACTACTGGGTGCATCATTTGCCATGAAAATCTTCGGAGTTGCTTCCATGTTGAGCTCTTCCTTTACCACTGGAGACGTTATATCGATCGATCCTGCACACATGACTCTCAAAAGGAGGGTTTTTATATGAGTTAGTCAAATAAAAATCTACCCTACCTTCCTCCACATTCAGAGAGAGTTTGCCATTCTTTACATCTATTATCATTCCAGCGGTGGCCAAGAATGGCCTTCCTAGAATGATGAGGAATTTAAAATTCCTGTTCATATCCAATACCAGGAAATCAGTAGGGATGAAAAATTTCCCTACCTTTACGGGAACATTCTCTAGTATGCCTAGAGGAGTTTTGGTTGGGTCATCCGCGAATTGTAAAGATAATTTGAATGGACTCAACTCCTTGGTTCCCAACCTTTCCAAGATAGAAAGCGGCATCAAGCTCGCACTAGCCCCTAAGTCACATAAGGCTTGGTCTATTTTCACTTCTCCAATCGAGCAAGCAATAGAGAAACTACCTAGATCTTTTAGTTTAGGAGGCATATTAGTTTTTATCTTGACATTGTGCTCCTCAATTAAGCTCTTAGTTTCTATTTTCACTTGCTTTCTCTTGACCAACCTTTGTGGGAAAGGTATTGGGGGTTGGTACGGTGGTGGAGGGACATACTTTGGTTCTGGCTCTTCATCTTCGCTCATGTCCTCCTCATATTACACATCCTTTTCAGCTACCCCAAGCTTATCATCCCTCAAGTATATGGCATTATAATGTTCATTGGGATTAACTTCGGGTTGTCCCAGAAACGTACCCTTAGGTCTAGAATATGTGCTGGCTTGTTGGGTAATTTGAGTTTCTAGCATCTTATTATGGATGGCTAAGTTATCTACCTTAGATGCTAGCTCTTTTATTGCCTCGTTGACTGCCCTACCTTGTTGCCTAAACTCTTCATTTTTTTTTGTTTGAGTTTCAACAAAACTTTCCAAAAGAGACTCAAGTTTAGACTTTTGTACCTGAGGATACCCCGATGCAGGTTTCCTATTACCTTGGCCTTCTTGGAACTCGTGGTTCAGTGTGTTGCTGTAGTTCCCGTAGGAGAGGTAAGGGTTGTTCTTCCTTCCTTGGTTGTAAGAATTTGGGGGAACATAGTTTGGCAACTTCGGGTTCGTGTCGTAGAAGTTGTGACAAGAGTTCACTTGTTCCCCCGAAGCGTTGGATCCATGAGCAATACCACGTGGGCACTCCATTATGTCATGTCCATGCATTCCACAAATCTCACATACAATGTTAGTAGCACCTATTGAACTCACGTTAGCCCTTTCAAGATGATCAAAGCGTTTATTCAATGAGTCAATTTTAGACATGATGAGATCAGTGCTGTTCATTTCAAACTTACCCCCCGAAATCTTTTTCGGGTTATTACCTCTTTCTGAACCCCATTGGTGGTAGTTGGTGGCCACGTTTTCAATGATGTTGAATGCCTCAGTCAGAGGCCTATTCATAAAGGCTCCACCAGCTACGGAATCAAGTGACACCTTCGAAGAGTAATCCAATCCGTTGTAGAAGGTGTGCATTAATAACCACCTCTCGAGTCCATGATGTGGGAAAGACTCTAGCAATCCCTTGTAGCGATCCCAAGCTTCGGATAAGCATTCTCCGTCCTTTTGGAAGAAGCCGGTGATCTGGGCTCGTAGGTAGGCCGTCTTGGATGGAGGGAAGAATTTCTCCAAAAATGCCTGCTCCAGTTGGTCCCAAGTCGTCAAGTTATTAGCGGGCACTTGCTTCAGCCAAGCTTTTTCCTTTCCAGTAAGAGAGGAGGGGAACAACCTCAAACGAATAGCATCAACCGAGGCACCTTGAATTCTAACTGCATCAGTGAACTCCAAGAATGTCTCCACGTGATCAGTCAGGTCCTCCGAGGGAAATCCTCCAAAATGATGTTGCCTAATCATGTTAATTAGCATAGGCGGTATAGTGTAGTTCTCCACCTCAATCTCTGGCCTAGCAATCCCAGTTCGCAAACCCCTCGCATTTGGGGCAGCATAGTCCTTCAATGGTTTGGTATCCGGGAGATTCGCCATTAGTGGAATGGGAATCAACCTCTCTCTCTCTTTGTATTCTCCTACGTCTATGAAAGGTCCTTTCGACTTCAGGATCGACCTCACTAAGGTTTCCAAGACTTAGTGATCTTTGCATAAAAGAGAAAAACACAGAGAGATAGATACAAAAAGAAAAAGAGATTGATGAAATATTTTTTAAAAAATATAAAAGTAAAAAGAAAAAGTCCATCAAAATCAATTTAAAAATTAAATTGAGATTCGAGAAGGCACAGTCCCCGGCAATGGCGCCAAAAACTTGATGTGCTTACGATGCAGGTCGTGCGATCCGGCAAGTGTACCAGATTCGTCGCCAAGTAATAAAAAGATATCGATCCCACAGAGACCGTGATCTCAAATCACAACTAATTATCAAATCGATTAAACTGGACTCTAGAAAAAGGATTTTGATTTTTGAAATAAGAGATAACTTAGAAAATCATATAAGTAATGCAATCAAGTAAAACAGAAAGTAAATCAGTTTATGGTTTTTCATATCTAAATGGATTCCTAGGAATTGAGTTACCAACAAGATTGTTTATGTTACTAAATTGATTATCCCTTGTTAATTACCAACATTACTTTGAAGGTGAATTTATCCTCAAATAGTTAATGCTCCCTCTCGGGTTACAAAAATCGTGCCCAATTAAACCAACCCCTACTCTCGTGGTAGTCGAATTTAGATTGGACACTTTACGTTTCGTGACAATTCGTTAATCCTCGAAGGATCGCTTCTAACTCTCGTGATTTAAGTCCTAAGTCTGATTCTATAGAGCAGATACCTAATTTCACCTCTAGGTTCCTCCTTAGAATATCTACGACACGCAAACAAGTGGCCACCGAATTCACGACTAATTAAAACACTAGAAATCAGATCTAAAGCAAAATCGTAATTAACAAGAAATCGAAATAAATTCATAACATGAAAACAGATCTTGGGCATAGCCCCAATCCCCATAAATTAAACTACTACTCAAGCATTGTCATGGTGATGACAAGGTTGATTAACAACAACATAAAATAAAAAAATAAGAGAAGAGAAGAGGGAGAAGAAGAGAGATCCTAGATGCCTTATTTATAGATTAGGGAAGTTTGAATCCTAATCAAACACAAATTCAGATCCAAATCAGTTTCTTCAGATCCAAAAATTACGCGTCACGGCCGTGATGGCCATCACTTCCAGGCCGTGACGGATTCTGCCTTGGGCGTTTCTTCACTTTTTGGTCTGTCACGGCTGTGACCACCATCACAGCTAGGCCGTGATCAGTTCTGCCTTTGAGGGTCTGGTTCAGCTGACAGGTCACGACCGTGATGGACATCACGGCTAGGTCGTGACCAGTTCTGACTTTTGCCTTCTTTCTTTTCAGTTTTGCTCGATCATGGCCGTGATGGGCTCTGTTTTGCTCATTTTCTTCACTTTTTAAGCCCCATCTTCATGCAAGCTCCATCATGGTTGATCCTGAGCATTTAATCATTAATTCCTGCAAAACAACACCACAAAACCGCCTTACCCGTTCCAAGGTAAAAATTAACCAAAAATCAAATTAAATATGCCTAAACTATATGAAAATGCATGCAAAATGATAAGCAAATATGAGTTGTAATCACACTCATCAATATCAAAACATATCATACATGAATAATCACATTACAACATTAATTGGTTAATGAATTCCCATTTTACAAAACCCCCAAATTTTATAAATTACGTTATTGACAATATGCATCATTCAATTAAATTCTCCCAAAATCATAAGGTAAGCCCTTGTCAACCCATCAAACAAATATATCATGAAAAATATTTGGAAAAATATTGTTGCTCACCTTTCAAAAACCTAAAAAAAAAAACTCTAAAAAATATCTCTCACAAAAGTTCAGTGCTTCACTAAAAATCTTCATTCTTTTTTTATAATATTTCCCCTACAAGAAAAATTGAATTTAGCGAGGGCCAAAGGCCGTCGCAAACAGCTTAAATCCGTCGCAAAACACATGTTTTTGACGGATTTGCGTCGGCCATAAATCCGTCACATATTGGGTCATCGTAAATGCTTTCTGACGGTTTTTTTAAATGACTGTCGCTAATTAGCGACGGCTTAGCCGTCACAAATTATAGGAAATTAGCGACGGCATAGCCGTCGCAAATTATAGAAATTAGCGACGGCCTGACCGTCGCAAATTAACATAAATTAGCAACGGCATGACCGTTGCAAATTATAGAAATTAGCGACGGCCATGCCGTCGCAAATTGCAACACATTTTTATAAAACTAAATAATTTAATTAACTAATTTTTTATTAATTATTTATTTAAAATATGAATTATTTTTAATTAATTATTTAATATTTAATATAAAATTCAAAATTAATATAAACATTAGTTATTTTTTATATTAATTATAATTTAGACTATATTATGATAAATGAAAAATGAAAAATAATTTTAAACAATAAATGAAATTCATAAATAAAAGCAAATTGTTTTGACAGAGTGCATACATCGTACAAAATAAAATCTAATATTAAAGAAACTAATAACCCAAACTAATAACCCTCTCTAAAGCCCCGCATTAACAAATCTGTAAAGGATTGATCATCCTCGTCACTAGTCGGTCGATGACCCTCAGGCTGGGACGGTGGTGATTGTGGCTGAGAGGTGCTGTGAAGGTGCTGGTCCTGCTGCGATTGTGGCTGAGGGGTGCTGGTTCCTAAATGCAGCATGAGCTCTCTCTGTGCAGCTGCCATCATCTCTATCTGCTCCATCATATGTGTTTGTTGAGTAAGCAGCTGCCGATTGATCTCATCCTGAGCTACCAGTTTCTGTCGCATCTTGACCATCTCCGCAGACTCATGAGACCGGCGGGGCCTAGTACTGGATGATGCTCGACTCTGCTGAGTGAAGATGCTGGGGCACCCGCGTCGATAGTTATCGGCTAGGTCTCCCATACCGTATATGCGACCCTTGTTCTTACCGCCAGCAACCTCGACCCATGTCTGCAACTCCAATTGGGCTTCCACCTCTGGGTCAAGTGTGGTGGAAGGGGAAGATGAGGCTGCCTGAGACCGAACCTGAGATAACTTAGCATGATAGTCCTCCTGTCATTAAAATTGATGCACATCATCATACAAAATGACCATAATTATTAAATATAAAATAAAAATAATTTCCAACAAAGAGACATGTAAATCACCTGAGTGCGTCTAGAGCGCTCATCTACATACTCGCTGGTACCCTTCCTAGTATGGGTTTGGGCTTGAAGCTCAACCGGCTTGACGCTACGGCCAAGCTCCCTAGCCTGCACAAACAAAAAAACTTGTTCATATTTGAAGTTACACATTCTTAATAGCCAGATATGTAAATGAATTAACAAAATATGATGCTGGAACTTACAAGGCGTCGAGCATGCTCCCCGCTTCACGATCTTTGCCGCCAGTGTGCAGGCTCCCACCCTTTTCCGAGGCCCTGTTGAGCTTTGCCTGGGCGGATTTTTTCTTAAATGCAGGTGTAGCCCAGTAAGCACATAGCTACTCCCAAATGGGTGGGAAACACCATTTTGGACGTTCTCCCTTTTTTCGATATCTCGTCAACAACTCGGAGAGGCGTTTGTTCGCTTTTTGATGAAAAATTATCTCTACATCAGTGGAATGCTCTACTCTCCAAGCATCCTTCTCCTGTAAATAAGGAGAATATAATATTTTTTAGGATAATAATAAACTAAAGAAACATTAAAACTAACTAAAAAATGGAAGTAAATTCAAAAGTACAAAATACCTTAAAAGCCGCAAAGAATCGATCCTGATCCTAATCCTCAAGCTCACTCCAATGTTTCCAGGCCCGATCAAACTGAGATGTAACTGCATACGTGACGGCCTCTGCAGATTTTCTCGACGGAAGGAACCTTATCAATAGAACATGAGAACAATCAATACATATACATATAAAATCTACACTCAACAATAAAATAACAATATTTGAGATATTTCTTACCCTTTATCGGTCGGGGTAACAATAACTCGGCCATCTGACATAACCTCGATCTCATCATCATCTGATGATATAGGCGGTGAATATCCATAACTCTCCTCGTCGTCATCATTAGACTGATGATCACTGTCCATGGGCAAATCCACCCCTGATGCATCTGGTTATCTGGAATTGTCTCCATGGGTCTGAGTCGAAATCCTTGGGGTGGGCATCATCGTGATCCCAATGGAGGTGTCCATGAACTGAGTGGTTGGAGCAACAGGTTGGTAGGGAGGTGTCAGAACATGTGTAGGCACGGGTGTGGGCGGTGGACATGGTGTAGGAGCAACAGGTGGGGGTGCCGGTGCCATATCATGTGGAGGCATGGGTGTGGACGGTGGGCGTAGTGTAACAGATGTAGATGGGAGGGACACGAATCCGTCATCGACTGTCCGTGTCACGAAGCGGGGTCGACCACGACGACGTGCCCCTCCAGCAGGTGCCTTACCCTTTCCCTTACCATCAGTCATGTCTATAGTGAAAAATGATGCTAATAATAATTAATTAAAAGTAACCAAAACACAAATTTGCAAATAATGGAAATTGATGGTGGTAATAATTAACTTAAAGTAAGCAAAAACACAAATTTGTAAATAATGGAAATTGATGCTAATCATAATTAACTTAAAGTTATGACAATGACAATACAACAAAATACAAAATATATCACTAAAATAAATAAAGTAATTGTTATTCAGAATTTGAGTCAGTGTCATATTCATAGCCATCTTCATCTTCTTCATCTACTGTTGATTCTGCTTCTTCAACATCTTCATCCGGAATGATTTGATTTGATGTCAAGCTGGAGGTATCCACTTCTTCCCCTACAACTTGTGTGTCTTGTAAACATGAGATTGGTTCAACTTCAATTACCTCATTTGCATGTGACATTTCATCCGTTTGATATGGCTCATCCAACTCTGAAACATCTATTTCAATGCGACCCCTTGGTTTTGTCTTGATTGCAACACACCAACCTCGTTTTTATGTTTGAGTTGCTGGATAAGGAACGTAATATACTTGTCTCACATTATGTGCCATGATAAACGGATCAAACATATGATATCTTCTACTCATTTGGATGTCCATAATATTATATTTTTTATTCAAATTAGTGCCTCTACTAGATGGATCGAACCAATTACAACAAAACAACACTATTCTCTTAGTGTAATCTAAATAACGATATGACAACTCATATATGTGTAGTATCACACCATAAAAGTCATCTGCAACTCCGCCTGGCTCACCCTTTATGTAAACACCACTATTTATTGTTGTTTTGTCTTCTGTCCATGATTGAGTATGAAATTTGTACCCATTCACGAAGTATGTGTGCCATTCTTTGACTTGTGTCAGAGGACCGTCAGCCAAGTTTCGTAAATGTTGATTAATGACAGTAGGTGCCTCATTGTAAACCTATTCACAAAGTTTAACGATATATGTTTTTATCCGCATACACTATAGCGAATAACAGAATGATAAATGGGAAGATACTTACTTGTTGCTTAAACCATTTTGGAAAATCTTCATGAGTACGAGCAGATGCATCACGAGAAGACAAGAATGCAATGAACATATATGGATAACATCAATGAAAATTGACATATGCTATCGAAGGAATAAAAATTATAAGCTCATACTTACTCATGGTATGGTTTAACCTCGGTGCAATTGATCAATACATGAACATGAGCTGAGTTCCACTCTGCCTTCGTTAAATAATGTGTCAACTCCTTTCCGGAATGACGACCGGGAAGACAAAAAATTGATAAGGTTCCAGGTAGTCTTCCACTTTCATTTTCCGTTTCGTTCCTTCTAGTTGTTGGCGACAAAACCATGTGTTTGAAATAATGAGAGCAGAAATGAATTGTCTCACGGTGTAAGTAAGACACACAGAGCGAACCTTCAACCCTAGCCTTATTTTTCACCGATCATTTTTACTCGCCCATGAATCTATTAAAAAATGACGAGGTTATTATTAATTAACTAATATGCATGAAAATGGATCAATAACTGTGATACTTAAATTACCTTTCAAATGGATACATCCACCTATATTGAACTGGACCACCAAGTTTGGCTTCATATGCAAGATGAATCGGAAGATGCTCCATTGAATCAAAGAAGCCCGGGGGAATATTCTCTCCAGCTTGCACAAAATGAGTGGAATGTTTTGTTCCATCCTGGTCAAATCGTCTTCCCTTAAAGTTGCAGAACACAAGTCCTTGAAGAATTGACTTATTTCAGTAAGGGCATTCAAAACATGGGGGGGGGGGGGGAACGAACTGAAGGCGATGGGAAGTAAGCACTCCATAAACACATGACAATCATGGCTTTTCATCCCATGCAACTTGCCTTTTATAACATCAGCACATCTTGTCAAGGTAGAAGAATAACCATCAGGCATTCTGAGCCCCTTTATCCATTGGCAAACTAACCTTGCTTCCTGGATAGTCAAGGTATAATTGGCCTTTGGCTTGTACATCTTCCCATTATCCTGATGTCTCAGCTCCAAATCCAGTCTCCTGCAGTACAACTTTAAGTCCATTCTAGCCTTATCGTTGTCTTTGGTCTTGCCAAGCACGTTCATCACAGTGTTGAAAATGTTGTCAAAGAAATTTTTTTCAATGTGCATTACATCAAGATTGTGCCTCAATAAATTATCTTTCCAATAAGGAAGATCCCAAAAAATACTCCTCTTTGTCCAATTATGCCACTGCCCGTAACTATCTAATTTGGAAACCCCAGCTTCAGTCACTTTTGGCAAGTCCCTGATTCTACTCCAAATTTGTTATGGTGTTAACCTCGGAGGCGGTCGATCCATTTCAACAATCCCCTTCTTGAAGGCATTCTTATTCCTTCTAAATTGATGATCGTTCGGTAAGAACCTGCGATGGGAATCAAACCAGGACGACTTCCCCCCGTATTTTAAGGTAAATGCCTATGTATGCTCAATACAATGCGGGCATGCAAGCTTCCCATGCGTCCCCTAGCCAGACAACATGCCATACGCAAGGAAGTCATTAATTTTCCACATCAATGCTGCCTTCATTGTAAAATTTTGTTTTCGAGAAATATCGTACGTCAAAACACCATTCCACAACCTCTTCAGATCATCAATCAAAGGTTGCAAGTATACATCAATGCCTGCCTTTGGATTAGATGGACCCGGAATTAGGCAAGTCAAGAACATATATGGCTTTGACATACACATTTCGGGAGGAATATTGTAAGGGGTAACAATAACGGGCCAACATGAATAAGGTGATGCTGAGGCTTGGATATATGGGGTAAAGCCATCTAAGCATAACCCAAGTCGTACATTACGAGGATCAACGAAAAAATTCGGATGCACCCGATCAAAGTGCTTCCATGCTTCACCATCAGAAGGATGGCGTAACACTCCTGCATTCCTCCTATTCTCATGGTGCCATGTCATTTTTCCTGCAGTCTGCATCGATACAAACATCCTCTGTAATCTAGGAATGATTGACAAGTAGAACATCAACTTTACCGGAACTGGTTTCAGATTACTTCTACTTGCGTTGCACTGACGATACCTTGGTGCGTGACAAAATCCGCACTCAACCAATGCGCCATCATTTTTGTTGAATTCATTATCGTAAAAGATCATGCACCCATTCTGACAACAGTCAATCCTCTTGGACTCCAATCCTAACTTGGACATTAACCTCTTCACATCATAATAATTGTTGGGTAATCCTCCTTTGAAAGGCGTCTCGGCCAAAACCATTTTGGAAATGAAATCCAAGCCTAACTTGGGTATGCCCCAATTGGACTTGGCAGACAACAGTAGAACACACATCGATAACTTCGAGTCGGGGGACCTTCCCACAAAGGCTTATTTGCATCTGTTAGGAGATTATAAAATTTTTGTGCATCTGCATTAGGAGGCTCTTCTGTATTATTGGACTCAAACGACCCGGACATCATAAGAGCGTCACACACCATCTCCTCCATGGAAACAAAATGATCTCCATATCCAGCTTCTACACCACTACTTGAACCACCGGTGCAATTCTGGTCAATGCCAAAATCAAATTGCGGCATTTCTTCTCCATGATTTGTCCAAATCCAGTAATTAGGCCTAAACCCAGCTTTATACAGGTCGACCCTCACATCGTCTACATTCTTAATTCGGGTACAGTCACACTTCACACAAGGACATCTAATCAGCCCCCCATTGTTATAAGTATCTTGCTGACTTGCCTTGGTAATAAATTCTTCAACACTATCTAAGAAAGATTGTTTTAATCCCCCTCTACGCGGATAAACCCTATCATACATCCAAGTACGATTCAAAGGAACAAATTCCATCCTCTGCATTTGCGCCAAAAAAAGATAACTATAATGAAAAACTATTTTGGGCAAACTTGCAGAACTGCTCCATTTCTTTATTTGGTATGGCCCTATCCCATTCAAGAAAAACCTTTTTCAACACTAGTATAATAGTTACTCATCATTTCTCATGTCTCTTGTCTCATATCTGACGAAATTTCAGCAGCATTTCCCATTGGTCTCCAAGTACATTACTTGACCAGGGTGAGATATCACAATCAAGTATGTACCCAGAGAACAAATGGTAATGCGTCAGACCAAATTTTCATCAGATATATCACATAAGAATTAATGAATAGCTATTATACTAGTAAAGAAAAAGTTTTTCCTCAAACTATCCTACTTGGACAATTAGAGGTCCAATATCAAGAGCACAATGACTTGCAACAGTACACGTGCTCTAAAATATTGCACTTCAAATGGGTAACTAAGGTTTTTCTCGACGATCAACTCATTTAGAAAATAAATCTTTATTGCTAATGACAATTTATAATATCCCTAACAGACTTGAAACAAAACTTAAACAACACTACAAGAATAAGAATCATTTAATATAATATAGGCAAGAAACTTAAAACTTAAAACACTTAATAGATATAGGCAAAAGTGACCAGAAAGATATAAGGATCATTTAATATAATTTTGATAACCAGAACCCTGTCAAAAATACACTAAAACAATAAAGAAAATTCATAGTCCATTCAGCACAAGAAGAGATTATGATTCAAGCTACTCACCAATTCAGTCATTAATATCAAAAGAAAACTAACCCAAACACCTATAACATGACAGATTCCAACCTAAAAGCATTTAATTAGGTGATTCAACAAACAGTGTTTCACAGAGCATGGTAACACAGAGGACCAGATCTACGAAACGTACTGATGATCGATTTATCAAAACTTAAATCCCCACTAGCTTGATTCTTCACAACTTCAGCTCTATTAAAGTTCTAAGTATCAACAGGGGGCATTGAAGTAACAATTCACTAATCCCTTATATAATCATCAAGCATGTTTATCAATGAGGAAAAGACAGCCCAAACTTGACAAATGAATGTATCATTTCACTCAATTTTTGAAAATTGTTTCAGACCTTCCATCAAACAGATTCAAAGAATGTAGTTAGTAAAGAACCCGTCAACTCAGACTATTAAAGAAGAGAAAATCATGCCATGGTAAAATCAACTCAAAATAAAATATATTGCTTTCCAGCCAATTTCTTAAGCATCCTTAATGAATCATAATCCTGTCATAAATACACAAAAAACAATAAAGAAAATTCATAGTCCATTCAGCACAAGAAGAGATTATGATTCAAGCTACTCACCAATTCAGTCATTAATATCAAAAGAAAACTAACCCAAACACCTATAACATGACCACATTCCAACCTAAAAGCATTTAGGTGATTCAACAAACAGATTATAGACATTAATCAAAAGGCATTATATTACCAAATCAATTACAATCTCCACATCAAGGTGCACCAAAAAATCATCAAATCAATAGCAAACATTCTCTCAATTAACGAAAAAAAACACACCTTGTGTTGCTTTGTTTGCTTGGAAGTGATTTTCCCTTGTTGTTGAACCTCAAAGTCGCGTTCTTACTCTCTAAGAGAACGTGACTCTCCAGAACTAATTCATAAACAAATATATGCAACAATTATGAGATTAAATATGGAACAAAAATTAATGATGCAAAAATGAGGTGGTGGTTGTTTATCAATGAGGAAAACAAGATGGCAGTTTCGTAATTATTTCTGAAAACTGGAGATGAAAACAGAAAATTGGAAACAAAACAAACAGCCACTAAGTTGTTATGAGATAAAAAAACATGGGATCAACTTCTCAGGTTCCAGGAAACATACAATGCTATCGTGTCCCATTCACAATTGAATACTTGTAAATAAAAATCACATTTTCATCATTCCCAAACAAAAACAAAGCACCGACACTGTAAATCACCTTAACAAATTAAAGTCACACCCAGGCATAAAATTTGAAAAATAAACAAATTTATCAAAAAGATTTGAAGCCCAACTAATCAATAATCATAATGCAAAGATGACTACTTAAAAATTATAGCATTTTACATGGATCCAGAATATCGTTCTTAATAGACCACAACAACTCATGCATCAATATTGGACTAGCAACAAACAGAGAAAAAAATAACAGACAGTCATCATTCAGGCATTATATCATATTGTTTTTATTGTGTCTACTATTTTCAAACATTTATACGGGAAACAGTGAAAACAAAATTTTTTGTGTTTCATGTACAAATTCTTGAAATAGAAACATGATGAAAATAAGGTAAAAGAAAATCCAAACACACCCTAAGATTCGAAGGTTTTGTTAAAAAAATTCTTAGAATGCTGGAGGGGAATACAGGCAAACATCCCTGAAACATGAGAAATTGATTTCCATGTATGATAATGTCTTTTCAATATTCGAGCCACAATGTAATTCTTTGAAGCAAGTGAAATGTTGATGATTCAGGATCTAGGAAGAATATCTAGGCCAGCAGAAATAGCTTTTTGTCTCTAACATACAAACAGTTTCCAGATGAAAGATATATTATTAGCTCTTAATTAAACACGAATGAAGTTGCAGGAAATAAAAACGGAGTTCAGGACAAAACCATCCTCAAGGACTGCTGAATTCAAATCACAACTGCAAAATCAAACAGTAGCATAAAAGAAGCTTTATGCAGAAAAATGTAATGAGATGCAATATCTTGGCCAATATAAAGCAGCTACGTCTATCCGGCAAAGATGCATTCTTTACTTGTGCATAAACATATAAGGCAATAGTATGAAAATCTCCCTAAAATTATGGAGGAAATTATATTTAAAGAATTCACAATCAAAAGAAAGACTGTTGATTAGAAATTTAAAACCAATTGTTGTCAAACTCCATTGCTTGTTGATGCTGTGGATCATGGTGCAGTAATACTAACAGGATACAAAGCTGAGAGATTTATATTGGAAAAGAAAAAGGATGGATGTGTTAGAAAAAAGAAATGCTTAGGAGTGATGTCAAATGCTTTAATAAACAATGTCACATGGAGACTACAAACTAATGCCAAAGTGACAATCTCAGCATGTGCAAACATAGATAAATGCTCAAACCTTACTATGAGGAGAAGAACCCAAACCATAAATCAACCCACTGTCGCTGCGTGAGAGGGAAAGGCATAAAAATGGAGCCCTAGGAGTGCCTACGCATAAAAATGAAAGGGAAAAAGGGAATGCGGTTCAGAGTTCAAAAATGTAAAAATGAAAGGGAATGAGGAACACGGTTTAAAGTTTACAAAATGAAAGGGAATGATGAATGCTACCAGTGTTACGTACGTCGCGGCAGTGAATGGGCGGTGGAGGAAAGGAGGTGGTGCTGCTGGTCTTCGGGATGGGTCGGCAGAGGCGGCGCGAGAGGTGGTGGTTGGGCGGCGTGCGGTGGGAGCTGAGAACCAGAGTGAGAGGGGAGGAAGATCGAAGAGGGTTTCTGTGAAGATGAAGTGAGGGAGGAAGAAAACTGTTCGAGTAACTTAATAGAAATTAGCGACGGACTTTTAATATTAGCGACGGCTAGGCCGTCGCAAATTAGTATTCCGTCACAAATTGAGAATGACTGTCGCAAAAGTACAGTCCGTCGCAAAACAATATGGTCGTTGCAAATGACCTTGGACAAACATTTACACATTAGCGACGACCATGCCCGTCGCAAAGTGGCGCCAACATTTCGCGTAAAATGGCGGGAACAGTACTGACATATTTGTGACGGAACTGCCGTCAGTAATCTCTTCTACCATTTGCGACGGCTTAAGCCGTCAGAAAACATAAAATTAGCGATGGATTTGAGGCCGTGGCAAAAATTCCGTCACTAATTAGCCTTATTCTTGTAGTGTTCCTAGTCTGTGTAACTCCTATTTAGCACCACAAGGTAACCGTCACTGCCTCCTTTTATTTTCTTGTTCAGCGCTCCTGACCTTTTATATATATATATATATATAGACAGCGCATGTTTACGTGAAGCATGTAGGTTACTTATATATAATTCTAATTTTTTTAATTTGATATTTCTTTTGTTGTTACTAAATAATTCTAATAAATCTTATACTAACAAATCCTCTACACTAAACCTCTTAATTATATTTTATTTACACTATACTTTTAAATAACTTAATCTCTTTTTTTATCAAATTAATTATATTGGAATGTTAGGATGTTATAGTGAATCAGGATAAAACATCTTTGTGAATCTTTTATCCCTATCTCTTTACAACTTTCGTTTATACTAATTGTGGGGATTTGATTCTGAGTTTGTTAACCTCTTCAAAAAGGATTTCTATTGTGTGTTTATTTCATTGTTTGCTTGCCAAAAGGTTTTAGAAAAGGATTTTTCAAAAAACTGTTAAGAAACACAATTCAACCCCTCTTCTTGTGTTTCCCTGTGTTAACTTCAGTTGGTATCAGAGATCAGTCTCGAAAGAGTTGAGAATCTAACAAGTGCTGAGGGAGTATGATCCAGTAAACATGGATACAGAAGGACAAGCAATCAACAGACCTCCACTCTTTGATGGTAGTGACTATGATTATTGGAAAAAGAGAACGGTGGCTTTCCTTGATCCACATAATGTGGATATCTGGGAGCTGATTGAAACCGGCTGTACTGAGCCAAGAGGTGACAATGCAGCTGCTATTCCTACGGCTCAATGGATCATTGACACGAAGGCTCAACAACAACTCAATCTGAAGACCAAGCACTACTTGATGTGTGCTATCACCAGATCTGAGCATGACAAAGTTCATAGCTGCAACACAGCTAAGGAAATATAGGATACTCTAGCCCTAGCTCATGAAGGGTCATCCCAAGTAAAAGAGTCAAAGATAAGCATGCTAGTTCACCAGTATGAACTATTTAAAATGGATGAACATGAAACCACAGATCAGATGTTTCGAAGATTCCAAACCATCTCAAATAGCTTAAGATCTCTTGGAAAGACTTATGAGAATATAGATCATGTCAGAAAAATATTGAGGAGCTTACACAAGCAGTGGAGACATAAGATCACTACTATTCAGGAAGCAAAAAATCTCAACACTATCATTCTAGAAGAGCTTCTTGGATCTCTTAAAGTCCATGAGTTTGAACTCAATGAAGAATAGAGTACCAGAAAAGGGAAGTCCATTGCCCCAAAGGCTAAAAAGGCTAGCGCTTTAAAAATTCTAAAGGCTGGGGAATCCTCGGATGAAGCAGACCCTTCTGACAATGATGAAGGATCTGATGAGGATGAACTATCTTTCATCTCCAGAAAGATTCAAAACATGTGGAGAAAGAAAGGTGGTTTCAGAAGGAAGCAGTTCCACAAAAAGATCACCAAAGATAAGTCAAACTCCAAAGATAAAAGTTCACCCTTGTGCTTCGAGTGCAAAAAGCCTAGTCATTTCAAAGCAGATTGCCAAGAGCTAAAGGATAAAATAAAATTCTTCAAGAAGAAGAAAGGTATGATTACAAGTTTGGAGGATCTGGATCTGTCATCATCTGATGAAGAAGAAGAAGTTGAGGAAGAGGCAAACATCTGTCTCATGGCTAGCACTTCTTCTGACAGTGAATATACTGATGTTGAGGTAATGGATTCTGACTCATTTACTCTACAGGAAGCATTTGATGAGAATAATTAACTCGTCCATTCTATCTCATGAATATAAAAACCTTAGAAAGAAATTTTCTAAGTTGACAAAAAAGTATGATAGAGTCTGCATTGAAAAGTAAGCTCTTGTTGATGAAAACAAGAAATTAAAGTCTGAGAATGTCTGTCTAACTGACAAACTCAAGGTTGAGCCCAATGTTCCTCGTGAAGTTGAAAAATTGAAACAAAATGTGACATATATGACAGACAGCTTGTCTAAGTTTTTAGGTGGCTCAGAAAAGTTAAACTTGATACTGAGATACTGTAGATCAACTCATGATAAGTCTGGCCTAGGCTATGACAAAGAGAAGCAGGATGCATCTCATAAAGTATCAAAACCTCATGCACAACACAGAGTTCTAAGAACTAATGTACAACATAATAAAACAAAACCTAGCTCGTCCAATACATACTGTATAGTATGTAGTAAAGGTGGTCATGTTACTTCTAAATGTATACATAATAAACATGTTAAGCATGCTAGTCCAGTGACTACTAACAAGAAAGGACACAAGTCAATCTGGGTACCTAAGAACATGATTATACCTATTGCAGATTTGTTTAACAATAGGAAAGAAACACGCATCTTGGTACTTGAACAGTGGATTCTCACGTCACATGACGGGAGAAAGGTGTATGTTCCAAGACCTTAGACATAAAGATGGTGGCTGGGTTACCTTTGGAGATAATCAGAAAGGAAAAAGAACAGGAGTAGGTAAAATGGGTAAACATCATTTTCCCTCCATTGATAATGCTCTGTTAGTTGAAGGATTAAAACACAACTTGCTAAGCATAAGTCAATTGTGTGATGGTGGGTATGCTATTTCCTTTGACAAAAACATGTGTAGTGTCAAGAAAACTGATGGATCACTCTTGTTCACTGCTAAGAGGCAAAACAATATGTATAATATTAACTTGGAGGACCTCTCAAATCAAAGTGTCTCATGTCTAGTGTCCATTGAAGACGAGATATGGATTTGGAATAAAAGGCTAGGTCATGCAAGCTTGAAGTTAATTTCAAAGCTAAATAAGCATAACCTCGTGAGAGGACTACCAACCTTAAGTACAAATCTAATGCTCTCTGTGATGCATGTCAAAAGGGAAAACAAGTTAAAGATTCTTTTGAATCCAAGAACATAGTTAGTACCTCAAGACTACTAGAATTGCTACAAATTGATCTCTTTGGTCCAACAAGGACTTCTTCTGTCTGTGGTAAGAAATATGGTCTAGTCATAGTAGACGACTACACTAGATGGACATCGTTTATGTTCTTAGCTCACAAGGATGAGTTATTCAAGGTCTTCTCTATATTCTTCAAACGTGTACAAAATAAAAAGGCATGTGTATCACTTCAATCAGAAGTGACCATGGGGGAGAGTTTGAAAATGAGCTATTTGAAAGGTTCTACGAAGAAAGTGGTATTCTTCATAACTTCTCAATACCTAGAACACCACAGAAAAATGGTGTGGTAGAGAGGAAGAACATATCTCTTCAAGAGACGGCTAGAACAATGCTCAATGACAACTTTGTCCCTAGATACTTCTGAGTTGAAGCTGTTAATACTGTATGCTACATTCAAAACAGAATACACATTAGACCACTTCTGAATAAGACTCCTTATGAATTGTGGAAAGGATGAAAACCCAACATATCTTACTTTCACCTTTATGGTTGTAAATATTTTATATTAAATCCTAAAGATCAACTTGGTAAGTTTGATGCAAAAGTAGATAATGGAATACTGTTAGGATATTTTGAGTCGTCCAAAGGTCTTACAGTCTATAATTCCAGAACTCTTATTGTGGAAGAAAGCATACAGGTAACATTTGATGACAAACAGTCTGATAAGAAATTATCAGATCTAGATGAAGCTTTTGCATATTTGAATCTCAAAGATTCAGGAGATCTAGTGAACATCAAGACTGATGAATCTATAGACGATCATCATAATGGTTCAGGAGCTTCAACTTCTCAACAAGACAATGCTCAAAGGTCATGGCACTTCAAAAATTACCATCCTCAAGAACAAATCATTGGAAGTCCCAGCGATAAGTTAAGGACTAGGTCAACCTTCAGAGAGCAAGCTAATTCTGCTTTTGTCTCTAAGTTGGAACCAAAGACAGTAGATGAGGCTCTACTATATGAGGGATGGATTTTGGCCATGCAAGAGGAGCTGAATCAATTCGAAAGAAGTGAAGTCTGGACTCTTGTACCTCTTTCAAAGGACAAGTCAATAATTGGAACCAAATGGGTCTACAGAAATAAACTTGACGAAAATGGTAACGTGGTAAGGAACAAAGCAAGATTAGTTGCTCAAGGGTATTCTCAAGAAGAATGTATTGATTATACTGAAACCTTTGTTCCAGTTGCTAAATTAGAAACAATTCACATTTTATTATCATTTGTTGCACATCATAATATTATGCTTTATCAAATGGATGTAAAAAGTGCATTTCTAAATGGTTTCATTATCGAGGAAATGTATATTATGCAACCTCCGGGTTTTGAAAGTCAAACTTACCCTGAACATGTATATAAGCTTAAGAAAGCATTATACTGTCTTAAACAAGCTCCTAGGGCTTTTTATGAAAGACTAAGTTCATTTCTAATGGATAATGTATTTTGTAGAGGAAAGGTTGATACAACCTTGTTTAGAAAATCCAACAATTCCAGCTTTATAATAGTGCAAATTTATGTTGATGACATAATTTTTGGAGTTACTAATGAATCTCTGTGCAAGGAATTTTCTAAGTTAATGCAAAAAGAATTTGAAATGAGTATGATGGGAGAACTCAAGTTCTTCCTTGGACTTCAAGTAAAACAAACAGTGGACGAGGTGTACATCCATCAAACCAAGTACACAAAGGAACTCCTAAACAAGTTCAAGATGGATGATTACAAGCCAATGATTACACCAATGCATCCCACGTCCATACTAAACAAAGATGATAAAGATAAAAAGATTAGTTGGTTTTTGTGATGCTGACTATGCTGGAGATCGCATATAAAGGAAAAGCACCAGTGGGGATGTCACTTAATTGGAGAAAATCTAGTCTCATGGTCAAGCAAAAGACAAAACACAATTGCCTTATTAACTGATGAAGCTGAGTATATATCTGCTGCAAGCTGTTGTTCTCAACTTCTATGGATCAAACATCAATTGGAGGACTATAATGTGTTTGTAAGTAGTATCCCACTTATGTGTGATAACACTGTCGTAATCAATCTATCTAAAAATCCAATCTTTCATTCAAGAGCTAAGCACATAGAGATTAAACACCATTTCATTAGAGATTATGTGCAAAAAGGTGTGTTTGATATATAGTTTGTGGATGCTGGCCACCAACGGGCAGATATCTTTACCAAACCTCTAGCCGAGGACTGATTTATTTTTATTAGGAAGTATCTTAACATGATTTGTGTTGATTGATATGCCGTCCAATGAAGGTCGACCATTGTATGTTAAATGCTCGTCTATTGCATAACTAGTCCAATGCCTATGCATATTTGCTATATGTCTCGTCTATGCTTTTCTATTAATTATTTACATTTATTATGTCTCAAGACCTATTTATTTCAAATTCTCTCTGCTAAGTCAGTTATTTTGATCATTTGTACAAGCTACTTTTTACAGTTTCAAGAAACCTGCACCGTGTCAGCATTTAATGTACGTCCTCTCACACGTCTTTAATTTCTTTTTATTTAATTTTTTTTAAAGGAAAACCCTTCACCTTCGAAACCTTTTTAAGTTTATCTCTCTCTCTCTCTCTTAGAAAACCTTTTCACTTGCTCTGAAACCTAACCCCCTCTCTTGCGAAGAACTCTCTGTCTCTCCAATCTCCAAAACTTCAACAATGGCCTCATCTTCTGCAAATGCTGCCTTCAATGTGGACAATTTGGAAATTGGTATTGAGCATTTCTTCGACTTCAACATTCTCAAGGAATACAAACAGGATGTAAGCAAGTCCATCAATGCTATTGGCCCGAGAGGAAGTAAGTTCAGTATTGCAGTTGAAGAGGTCAATGGAGTTTTCACACACTGGCTAGGTGGGATTGTGGCCAGAGTTATATTACTGCTGCAGTCGCCACTCCATAAACCATGGGATCCGGGTGGAGGATCTCACATCTTGAGCACCCCTTGGTCTTTATACCACAGGTTATGGGATCCAGGTGGATGCTTCTTAATGAGTCAAGCTAGTGACGTTAAAGAAACGCTTATTAGGAGGCAACCCAACTTTTCTATTCCTTTTTCCTTTTGTTTTTGATTTTTAACTCTTGAATAATTTGAGAAGATCAAGAGTTTTCTTTTACTAATAAAATTGCTAAGTGATTTCAGGGAAAGAAGGAAGGGAGAGCAAGAAGACAAGAAAAAAGAGCAAAGGCAGCAACCATCACGCCCAGGCCGTGACACTGGTCACGGCCGTGATAAGCTAATCATGAAGACCAAAAAGGATCACGGCCCAGCCGTTATCCACATCACGGGCGTGATGAGAAGACCCTGAAGAGCAGAGAGCATCACGGCCTAGCCGTGATGAGGCTCACGGCCGTGATGCATTTCCCTACAAGTTTCTGACTGGAATGAGAGCCAACACCCGCTACTGCCTCGGTGAGTTGTTCCAAAAATTTTGTTTTTTATTTTATTTATTTTATTTTATTTTTCTCCTCTCTCCGACTTGATTATTTACATTGGGGACAATGTAAGTTTTTAAGCTTAGGGTAGGGGTATTTTGCATTTGCATTTTGCATGTTGCATTCATATAGTCATAGTTTGCATGATCACACAATTAGATTTCCCTTTCTTAGATATGATGCATCCAATTGTAAGAACTAAGTGCCAAATAAATTGTGATAGTGAATTTTTGAACCCAATTTTTTTTATTCTTGTGATAAGGCTGCAAATGAAAATGCTTGAGATGATCTGTGATAGTTGATAATTAGTATGTGGTTCCGTAGACTTGTGTTCTCATTGATTTTTGAACTACTAAATGTGAGATTTTGAGCCAAAAAGGGGTACTCACTAAATCTACCCCATTCTTTGTGATAGAGTGTTATTCCTCTTGGATTGTATTTCTCTAGAACTTGACTTGAAACCGTTTTGAAGCTTAAAAATTTTTGAAAACTTTTTTTGAAAATGATTGAGGAACTAGGTATTTTTCTGGCCTTCTGAGCTTTGATTGATGAAAGGCTACCCCTTAGTTGCCCAATTTTGATCCTGAAAGAATGAAATACTTTTCTTGGTACCTTGAAATTTATTGATAAATGATGCTTGGTAGGGACCTTCTAAAGTATTACAAAAAGGGTAAAAAGGGAGTTGAAAAAAGTCTGGGATGAAAGAATCAGAAAAATATTTCTCTTGAGTTGAAAAATTTCCCCTTCTCCAAGCAATAGAAAAACAAAAGAAAAAGAAAAAATATATAGAGAAGGGGATGACAAAAAGAAAAGTGAGAAATGAAAAGAAAAAGAAAGAAAAGAAAGGTGGAAAAAGGAATCAAAACCCAAAAGGGTATTTTAGAAGGTCATGTTTGCAATGATTGATATTTTGTGTAGCCTTTTGAAATGTCCTTTTCTTGATCGCCCCACCTAACAATAAATCCCATGGCCCCGTTACAACCAAAGCCAAAGACCTCTTGATTCTTAATTGTTTTCATTAATAAAGTAGAGATTTGGTTGATAGTCAAGCCTATGGTAGAATTCATTCCTTGAGGAAAATGGAGCAAATTGTCTTATATCCTTAACACTTGAGTGAGGTGAGAAAGAGAGCCAAGCAAATGAACAAGCTTGGGGCGATCTTCAGTTGAGAAGGAGTGCCCGAATCAGTGAGAATATGAATTTAGAAAACCTAAGCTCTAATTGGACTTGAACTGATTGTCTCTTGCTGAATTATTTGAAATGCCTATTGCTTGGATTAGTATTTACTCGGGTTCTTGGTTCAATATCCATGCTTTGATTATATATCTCTTTTGGCCTTAGTGATTGCTTGAGGACAAGCAATTGAATAAGCTTGGGGTGATTTGATAGTGTGATTTTATATCATGTTTCCTGTACACTTTTGTATGCATTTTTCATATAGATTAGGCATTCTTTATTTGATTTTAGTTAGTTTCTCCGTTGGAACAGATAAGGTGGTTTTGTGTGTTGTTTTGCAGGAATTGACGATTAATTGCCCAAGATTCGGCCAGGATCAAGCAGAGCAGAAGGTAAAAGTCAGAAGCTGTCACGGGAAATGCTCGCCCCGCGAGAGGCTACTCGCCTTGCGAGACTGAAGACTGACTGTGCCAGATAATGCAACCATTTCTGTCTCGCCACGCGAACCATGTCTCGCCTCGCGAGCCTGAGGACCAAAAGCCATCAGGCACAGGCCCTGATACTCATTACGGGCGTATTTGAGAAGAACCTTACTATCTCGCCTCGGGAGCCACTCTCGCCTCGCGAGAGATCCAATCTCTGAAGACCAGATTTTTATCATTCGCCTCGCGGCGCGTGCAGAGTCTGATTGGTATAAGTTGCTGTTTTAGGGCAGAATGAGGAGTTTTTAGAGGGGGGCACTTGGATGCACTTGGAGGCTGCGGCTGGACTAGGGTTCCAACCCTAAAAGGGAGCTGAGTTAGGGGGTTGCTGTGACGACAATGGGAAGCTTCAATGGAGTTCTCCCTTTCTTCCTTTCTCTATTGCTTTTCTGGTTTGCTTTTCTCTTTTTTGAGTAGCTAAATCCCGTTTGTTGGGATTAGATGTAATCAAACTGATCATTATGTATTTGCCTTGACTTATTATTATGTGATCATGCCTTAGTATTAGTGATTGAATTTCCATGCTTAATGCTTGTTGTGGCTAGCACTCCCATGACTCGATTAGTGTTTTGGTATGCAATTGGGAAATTCGTATTAGAACCGGAACTGAATTTAATCACCTAGTAACCCTTGCGTCTAGGAATGGAGTTTGGTTTACTAGTAATCGCGTAATCCCTAATCCTAATGCAAATTCATTAATCTAGGCCACCTAAGGAATTAGGGTCTATTAGTGAATTTAGGCTCTTGCCATCCGAGGAATCGGGGCTTGAGTAATTTAGTGGATTGATTTTAATATCTGAAGCATGAATGGGAGGTATCTAGTCCTGGTAGTACATGAGGCAGAGGTTTGGTGAAACATGATCCCAACACCTCTTTCTGCACTCCAAGTGTTTGTTAAAAGTCCCCAAAAAGACAAAAATATTTTATTATTTTTTTGTTTATTTTAAATTCTCTTCACATTCTAGATAGTTGCTGAGTTTGTGAATTGGTAATTGACATCCAATCCCCGTGGATATGATAACCGGTCTCGCCACCTTATTACTTGCACGACTGGGTATTGATAGTGTGATTTTACATGATCTTTCAAATACACTGTTGCATGCATTTTTCATATAGATTAGGCATTCTTAGTTTGATTTTTATTAGATTTTCCCTTGGAACGGGTGAAGCGGTTTCCGTGTGTTGTTTTGCAAAAATTGAAGGAAAACTGTGCATATTTGTCTATAATGAAGCTTGGATGATTTTGGAGCTTGAAAAGAGAAGAAATTGAGCCAAGCAGAATTCTGGAGATTCGCCACGCGAGACTTGATTCGCCTCGCGACCCTGAAAGCTGACTGTTCCAGAAAATGCAAGCCTTTCTGGTTCGCCTCGCGAACCTTGTTTCGCCTCGCGAGTCTGGAAACCAGAAGCCATCACGCCCAGGCCCTGATGCTCCTCACGAGCATATTTGAGAAGCAATTTACGGCCTCGCGTCGCGAACATCTCTCGCCTCGCGAGAGTGCAATTCTTTGAAGCAATAGATTTTAACTTTCGCCTCGCGAGAGGACATTCGCCTCGCGAGCGAGCGCAGAACAGATTGGTATAAGTTGCTGTTTTAGGGCAGAACTGAAGAGTTTTGGAGTTTTGGGAGTTCTTGGAGGCAGACTGAGAGGCTGCGGCTGGAAGAGGGTTCCAGCCCTGAAGGGGATGTTTTCCTTGCTCTGGGACTGGAAGAAGATTGGAGGATCCTTCTATGGAGTTTGCTTCATCCCTTCTCTCTTTCTCTTTGTATTCTCTTTTTATGAGTAGTTAAATCCCGTTTGTTGGGATTAGATGTAACAAAATTGATTATCATGTATTTATCTTGACTGATTATTCTGTGTTCATGTCTTCATATTAGTGATTAATTTTCTGTGCTTAATGCTTGTTGTGGCTAGCACCCCCATGACTCGATTTGTGTTTTGGTATGCAATGGGGACGTTCGTATCAGAACCGGAACTGAATTTAATCACCTAGTAACCCTTTCATCTTGGAATGGAGTTAGGTTTACTGGTAATCGCATGATCCCTAATCTTAATGCATATTCATTAATCTAGGCCACCTAAGGAATTAGGGTCTATAGTGGGTTTAGGCTATTGCCATCCGAGGAATCGGGGTTTGAGTAATCTAGTGGATTGATTTTAATATCTGAAGCATGAATGGGAGGTATCTAGTCCTGATAGTACATGAGTTAGAGGTTTGGTGAAGTTTGATCCCAACATATCCTTTCTGCACTCCAAGTGTTTGTCAAAAGTCCCCAAAAAGACAAAAAGATTTTATTTCTTTTCTTTTGTTTGTTTTACTTTCTCTTGATTAATAGTTTAGTCTAGATAGTTGCTGAGCTTGTGAATTGGTAGTTGACATCCAATCCCCGTGGATACGATAAACCGGTCTTACCACCGTATTACTTGCACGACTGGGTATACTTGCCCAGATTCGTCAACAGGTATACTTGCCTAGATCCGTCCAACAAGTTTTTGGCGCCATTGCCGGGGATTGGTTTTGCCAATATCATTAGTAACAAAGGAGGCAACTAATTTAGACATTTTTATTCTTTTTTATTTTTCTGTATATATTTGATTTTTTTCTTTTGAGTGTTTGTTTGTGCAAGGTTGAGGAAACACATGGACTATCATTACCATCCAACTTGGGAAGCTCAACTTGACTGGATCGTGTTTGATGGTATCACTGTTAAGCACGTGAAGATTTACTCCAAGGAGGAATGGCAGTCCTATTTGTCATCCTTGCAACCACCACCACACTTCGAGCTGGATCCTGATTTGCTAGAGATTCTTTGGGATATAGATGCTTATCCTCTGAGCTTGAGCATAGAGCGTAGCCAGGAGGAAATTAGTTCCATGATTCAGAGGGCTGAGAGGGAAAAAGGCTAGTAATATAGTGTCATTGCTAAGTGACATCTTTCAGAAACTGGAAGAACAAGCCAGCGAATTTTTTAAATTACTAGCAGAAAAGCCACATGGAATTCAAATTGAAGAGAATCTACTTGCTAGCACGGACGTGAATGAAGATGAAGTGGTGGTGGTAGAAGAGCAAAAAGAAGAGGAATGTGAATGGAAGGAGCAAACACCGTTGGAAGCTACTCAAGAAAAGTATTCCCAAGAACTATCCACCTCTGAGGCCAAGGCAAGAGCCAATTATGATTGTATCGATGCTCTGACGCAAAGCTTCAAAAGTCAAGTTGGGGAGATTTGCAAAAAGTTAGTACAATACCCACATGAAACATTTCTTGAGCAAAATATGGTTTTGGGGATAGTTCAAAATGTAGATGAAGTGGTAGTGGACTCTACCATGCTTGTTGAGCAATCTGAAATTTCTGCATTGGACAAATATGTCGGCTTGCATGCAAGTGTGGACACTGCAAAATTAGTCCCTTCCACTTGTCTGTCAAACTTCCTCGTGAAGACACCACTTGACCCGAGAGGAAGTAAGTTCAGTATTGCAGTTGAAGAGGTCAATGGAGTTTTCACACACTGGCTAGGTGGGATTATGGCCAGAGTTATATTACTGCTGCAGTCGCCACTCCATAAACCATGGGATCCGGGAGGAGGATCTCACATCTTGAGCACCCCTTGGTCTTTATACCACAGGTTATGGGATCCAGGTGGATGCTTCTTAATGAGTCAAGCTAGTGACGTTAAAGAAGCGCTTATTGGGAGGCAACCCAACTTTTCTATTCCTTTTTCCTTTTGTTTTTGATTTTTAACTCTTGAATAATTTGAGAAGATCAAGAGTTTTCTTTTACTAATAAAATTGCCAAGTGATTTCAGGGAAATAAGGAAGGGAGAGCAAGAAGACAAGAAAAAAGAGCAAAGGCAGCAACCATCACGCCCAGGCTGTGACACTGGTCACGGCCGTGATAAGCTAATCATGAAGACCAGAAAGGATCATGGCCCAGCCGTGATCCACATCACGGGCGTGATGAGAAGACCCTGAAGAGCAGAGAGCATCACGGCCTAGCCGTGATGAGGCTCACGGCCGTGATGCATTTCCCAACAAGTTTCTGGCTGCAATTAGAGCCAACACCCGCTACCGCCTCGGTGAGTTGTTCCAAATTTTTTGTTTTTTATTTTATTTTATTTTTCTCCTCTCTCCGACTCGATTATTTACATTGGGGACAATATAAGTTTTTAAGCTTGGGGTAGGGGTATTTTGCATTTGCATTTTGCATGTTGCATTCATATAGTCATAGTTTGCATGATCACACAATTAGATTGCCCTTGCTTAGATATGATGCATCCAATTGTAAGAACTAAGTGCCAAATAAATTGTGATAGTGAATTTTTGAACCCAATTTTTTTTAATTCTTGTGATAAGGCTGCAAATGAAAATGCTTGAGATGATCTGTGATAGTTGATAATTAGTATGTGGTTCCGTAGACTTGTGTTCTAATTGAGTTTTGAACTACTAATTGTGAGATTTTGACCCAAAAAGGGGTACTCACTAAATCTACCCCATTCTTTGTGATAGAGTGTTATTCCTCTTGGATTGTATTTCTCTAGAACTTGACCTGAAACCGTTTTGAAGTTTAAAAATTTTTGAAAACTTTGTTTGAAAATGATTGAGGCACTAGGTATTTTTTCGGCCTTCTGAGCTTTAATTGATGAAATTCTACTCCTTAGTTGCCCAATTTTGATCCTGAAAGAATGAAATACTTTTCTTGGTACCTTGAAATTTATTGATAAATGATGCTTGGTAGGGACCTTCTAAAGTATTACAAAAAGGGTAAAAAGGTAGTTGAAAATAGTCTGGGATGAAAGAATCAGAAAAATATTTCTCTTGAGTTGAAAAATTTCCCCTTCTCCAAGCAATAGAAAAACAAAAGAAAAAGAAAAAATATATAGAGAAGGGGATGACAAAAAGAAAAGTGAGAAATGAAAAGAAAAAGAAAGAAAAGAAAGGTGGAAAAAGGAATCAAAACCCAAAAGGGTATTTTAGAAGGTCATGTTTGCAATGATTGATATTTTGTGTAGCCTTTTGAAATGTCCTTTTCTTGATCGCCCCACCTAACAATAAATCCCATGGCCCCGTTACAACCAAAGCCAAATACCTCTTGATTCTTAATTGTTTTCATTAATAAAGTAGAGATTTGGTTGATAGTCAAGCCTATGGTAGAATTCATTCCTTGAGGAAAATGGAGCGAATTGTCTTATATCCCTAACACTTGAGTGAGGTGAGAAAGAGAGCCAAGCAAATGAACAAGCTTGGGGTGATCTTCAGTTGAGATGGAGTGCCCGAATCAGTGAGAATATGAATTTAGAAAACCTAAGCTCTAATTGGACTTGAACTGATTGTCTCTTGCTGAATTATTTGAAATGCCTATTGCTTGGATTAGTATTTACTCGGGTTCTTGGTTCACTATCCATGCTTTGATTATATATCTCTTATGGCCTTAGTGATTGCTTGAGGACAAGCAATTGAATAAGCTTGGGGTGATTTGATAGTGTGATTTTATATCATGTTTCCTGTATACTTTTGCATGCATTTTTCATATAGATTAGGCATTCTTTATTTGATTTTAGTTAGTTTCTCCTTTGGAACGGATAAGGTGGTTTTGTGTGTTGTTTTGCAGGAATTGACGATTAATTGCCCAAGATTCGGTCAGGATCAAGCAGAGCAGAAGGCAAAAGTCAGAAGATGTCACGGGAAATGCTCGCCCCGCGAGAGGCTACTCGCCTCGCTAGACTGAAGACTGACTGTGCCAGAGAATGCAACCATTTGTCTCGCCACGCGAACCATGTCTCGCTTCACGAGCCTGAGGACCATAAGCCATCACACCCAGGCCTTGATACTCATCACGGGCGTATTTGAGAAGAACCTTACTGTCTCGCCTCACGAGCCACTCTCGCCTCACGAGAGATCCAATCTCTGAAGACCAAATTTTTAACATTCGCCTCGCGATCTAGGTCTCGCCTCGCGAGCGTGCGCAGAGTCTGATTGGTATAAGTTGCTGTTTTAGGGCAGAATGAGGAGTTTTTAGAGGGGGGCACTTGGAGGCAATTAGAGGCTGCGGCTGGACTAGGGTTCCAACCCTAAAAAGGAGCTGAGTTAGGGGGTTGCTGTGATGACAGTGGGAAGCTTCAATGGAGTTCTCCCTTTCTTCCTTTCTCTAATGCTTTTCTGGTTTGGTTTTCTCTTTTATGAGTAGCTAAATCCCGTTTGTTGGGATTAGATTTAATCAAACTGATCATTATGTATTTGCCTTGACTGATTATTCTGTGTTCATGCCTTCGTATTAGTGATTGATTTTCCATGCTTAATGCTTTTTGTGGCTAGCACCCCCATGACTTGGTTAGTGTTTTGGTATGCAATTGGGAAATTCGTATTAGAACCGGAACTGAATTTAATCACCTAGTAACCCTTGCGTCTAGGAATGGAGTTTGGTTTACTAGTAATCGCGTAATCCCTAATCCTAATGCAAATTCATTAATCTAGGCCACCTAAGGAATTAGGGTCTATTAGTGGATTTAGGCTCTTGCCATCCGAGGAATCGGGGCTTGAGTAATTTAGTGGATTGATTTTAATATCTGAAGCATGAATGGGAGGTATCTAGTCCTGGTAGTACATGAGGCGGAGGTTTGGTGAAATCTGATCCCAACACCTCTTTCTGCACTCCAAGTGTTTGTTAAAAGTCCCCAAAAAGACAAAAATATTTTATTATTTTTTTGTTTATTTTAAATTCTCTTCACAGTCTAGATAGTTGCTGAGTTTGTGAATTGGTAATTGACATCCAATCCCCACGGATACGATAACCGGTCTCACCACCGTATTACTTGCACGATTGGGTATACTTGCCCAGATCCGTCAACAATACTCAAAAACCTTTTACCCTTTACTGTTGAGCATGAAGAGGATAGGTGTGAAAAGAATACTTGTTTAAGTGTGAGCTTGGAGAGGCAAGGTGTGAAAATAATACTTGTACTATAATCTGACCAGTTATAGTGATAACCTTGGTGCTGCCAAGAACTGGATGTAGCCCTATTGTTTTTGGAGTGAACCAGTATAAAATCTCTAGAGTGATATTCCTCTTCCCTTATCTCTTTAATTTATTTAAGAGTTATTTGTCTTAGCTTTTAATTGGGGAGTTAAATTTGTGAATATCAAATCTCGTTTTAATCCTTCACTATGTGCGTGTGTGTACTGTTTTAAAATTAGACGAATCACCCATCTAATTTTTTGTAGCTTTGTTTTTGCTTGTTGTGCCTGCGAAAATATTTTCAAAGTTTTCTAAAAAGTTGGTAAACATAATTCAACCCCCCTTCTTGTGTTAACTTTGGTTATTTCAAGATCATGCCAGAATTCCTTAGTAAATGCTCAACAAGGCTATTGTTCACAAGACTAGTTCAAATTAAGGACAACATTTCTTCAACTCATAAGTTCTGTATCTGCAACCTTGTTACTGAAACAACTGTTAATCTACCTAATCTTCTTTTCAGAAGATTCAGAAGTTATGTGTTGACCAAGGAGAAAAGTTCAGCCATACCCTATTGTCATCTTCTTTCCAAGATTCTGAAGTCTCACCAGATATATACCATGCTGGAAGTTGGAACTCCAGAAGAGCAAGCTTTGTATATGAAGACTCATGGAATGTCCCCTGCCATCTTTGGAAGGATGAATCTGGTCATGAAGCACCTTGCCCCAGTTATTCAGATAAAGGCTTCCAGAAAGGAAGAGCTATTGAAAATTAAAGAAGAGTAGATTGAGCTGAATGAAGCTGAGGGGCAAGCCATGCAAAAA
Organism: Sophora flavescens; assembly: GCA_030762895.1. Taxonomy (NCBI): domain Eukaryota; kingdom Viridiplantae; phylum Streptophyta; class Magnoliopsida; order Fabales; family Fabaceae; genus Sophora; species Sophora flavescens. Next base: position 166,822,083 of record CM061064.1, on the reverse strand, counting down.
AAAAAAAAACAGCTGGATGACGTACCAAGTCAACTCGTCTAGCTGCTTCTAGGAAGCCCTTTGTTGGGGTAGTCATTAGGGAACCAAGGGCAGATGAACCCTAAGATGCTTAGAAAAAGAAAATAGGAAGGTAGATCATCCTGTCTCACAATGAGGATGATGAAGAAGATGATCAACCAATTGGATTAGCTTTATAGAAGCAGAAACAAGTTGTCATTTCTACTTATGTGCCTACCAGAGCTAGGCAATCTGGTAGGAAAGCAAAGTCCTTTATGATTATTGAGATAAGTCCACCTGCACCATTTGAAATTGAAAACACTGTTGCTGCTTTAGTAGATGGTATTAGGGTTCTTGTCAACACCACTACACCTTTACAACCACCCACACAATCTCGATCACCACCATCTAACCAAAATCAACCTTTCTCACCCATCCAATAACAACAAACTTCACACATATATGAACCAAAACACTCACCCCAACACATATCTGAACCACAACACCCACCCCAAAACTTATATGCATATTCACCTATTCAAACCTCTCCACAAAGACCACAATTCCTACTAATTATCCCTACTGATGACCCCTAGATTAATCAACCAGACAACATTGGATCCTAATCCTGGAGCACCATTCCCAAAGATCCCTAAAGTCCAATTCCCATACACTAACCCCTCAGTTCTCTATGATGGCAAAGCTGAAAGTTGCGCCAAAGTAAAGAGGAATTGGAGAATCGTGTACAACACTCATGCTCCAACCCCTGAACCAAAACCTTTTTATCGTTTACCTGAGTACGAATATGAACCAGAGTTTGTTCAATATCCATGGTACTCGCCTATTCCATATGAAGGAGATAGACCCCATCCTTCCACTCTCTTCAATGTCAATGGACCCCTTCTCACTCACCTTCCACAACAGAAATTTCCACCAAGGAAAATATATCCCAACCTTATCAAATTCTCACCTTTTATCCCTCATACCGAGGATGTTGATAGGGATATTATTAATATCCGGTGGATTTTACCCTCCAAGGTCAACGAAGACAAAGTAGAGTTTAGAAGGTCCAGGACTCACAACTATAGACGATTTATTCTTGACAGAAATGTCAAATGGATTAAGTTCGTTCATCCTGGGGAATATGGTGTTTTAGTTGATATTTGTGACTACATCATGTACAGTCTTCTCAACACTGAGTTCTCCATGCCAAGGTACATCCAGGCTGCAAATTTTGTTCCTCCAACCTGGTTGCATCACTCAACCAGAACTACCAGAGTTGGCATATAACCTTCAAGGGTTTGCCCTAGATCGCCTATGATCGATCTGAACAAAGTTAAAGATGGCAAGTTCATAGAACCAAAGAAAACAATGCATGTGCCTTCCAGATGCATGTTATAACCCAATGAAGATGATAAGATTGATCAGTACTTCATCAATATCCTTCTTGTTGGTGATGAAGAAAATAATTTTGATTTTGAAGCCAGAGGATATTGGGAGAGCCACATGAAAATCCGTGCCAAGCTTCTTCATCGGGACTCACTGCTGCTGAAAAGGAAGAGACTCCCATAATAAGAGGAAGATATGAGTTTTCTGAGATCATGTACTTCATTCATGAAGATACCTTAGTCATTCCCCTCTGGAGCTCATATATATATATATGAAGATGAAGTGCACTGGGTTGCACATGTACCTACACCAGAGCCATCTGTGCACATATCTGAAATTCATTATGAGGACATAAAGGAAATAATTGTTGAAGGACCAAGAATAAATCATCAAGCTGTTCAGACTGAGCACCATGAAGAAAAAATTGCTGAGACTCGGAACAAACCAGAGACAATAGGAAACCAGGCTTCACAGCCAGTGCCTTTGTCTGTTATTCACCCTGAAGCACCTCAGTATTCCCAGGCTTTAAGCATTATGCCAAATCAAGTAAATTTGGATGCTATAGCTGAAAGTTCCATATCTACTCTTCCTCCAGACCTTGATGAGATCATATCTAGGAAGGTTGAAGCACAAGTTGAGAGGAGTGTTTAACAAGCAATCCAGCCGACCAATGCCCCCTTCAACAAATGTTTCAGTTATTCTCGTTTATGGGTTTTCAATAGAATCAAGGCCTTTCTTCTCCACCCCCACCTCCTTCTCCTTCAAATCCTTAAACTCTTTATCTTTTTCACTCTGTGTTGTTCTCTTTCTATAACTGACAATGATGGTCCACTCTTTTTACATTTTTGTCTAATGACAAAAAAGGGGGAGAAGATATATAGAGAGCTAAATTTGAAAATCAAAGTATTCTAAATGCATTTCTATGTGTACTCTGCATACATTGAAGTCATATCTAATCTATAAATATGTTTAGTATAATTAGTGCTCTCATACTTGTTTAAAATGCTCTGATATCGGTTTAAATATCTAGGTATATGTTCTGATATTTATCATACTTGCTTTGCATATCTGAATGATTGATTAGACTTGTTCTCTGTTTTGAATGCTATGTCTTAGGAGGAGCCCCTTTTGGCTCTTTTAAGACTTTGTACACTCAAATTTAATAAGTTTTTGTCATCATAAAAAATTGGGAGATTGTTGGAACCAAAGTGGTTATGGTTAAAATAATCTCTTAAGTTTTGATGTTAACAAAAAGATTAAATTTGTATGGAAAAGTTATGAACTAACTCGTTTTTCCTAGTATATAGGACTGCTTTCAGTATCGCTAGACGAGGAAACTAGTCTAAAGTTTGCTTAGGAAAGTTTAAAAGCATCTCGGGTCCAAGGTTTACTTGCTAGACGAGTGTTCAAACTCATCTGGTAAAGAACTAGTCCAAAAGGCTATTGCTAGACGAGTAACTAGAAATAACTAAGTTCAAAAGACGCTAGACGAGTTCCTTAGAATATCAAGTATAAGAAGCGCTCGACGAGGTTTTTAAGCTTTTAAAGAAAAGAACAAGTCCAAAGACTTGTAGTCCACCTGAGAAAAAGAATGGACTACCCGATAGAAACTAGACGAGTAACTAATTAAACTACCCGATAAAAACAAAGTTAAGTTACACTAGTCTACCCGGTAGAACTACTAGCCGAGGTATCAATAGACTACCTAATTGCTTCTTGTTCTAAGTTCAAAATGCACGTCCAAAGACGTATCTATTTTTTCACCCGTCCAGACATCGAATTTATTTCAAATGATTGATTATTTAATTTATAATGTTTCCATATCGTTTCCCATGTTATTTGAATTGTTTATGACTTTTTCTCTCAGTAAGAGAAACATAGTACCATCGAATACACAAAGCTTTATACTCTGACATACAAGATACTGTAAAGTTGAATAAAGTACAAAGAAGGAAAGATAAAAAGCTACTTTCGAGTACAAGAGAGAAGTGACTGAACCACTTCAAGGTCTACTGATAACCAAGAGTGCTTTTTTGAAGATCACATATCAAGTTATCAGAACTCAACGGGTCTTAGCATTTAATGCTATCTCTAAACGGACATTTCTTGAAGATTGATGAAGAATACATGAGCTGAAACTGAAGATCTTCTATAAATACTGAACGACCCTAATGAAGTAGGTGACCGAAACTGGGCAAGCTAAAAACTCTTGAAAGCGCATAAACTCTGTCAAAGCTTCTCTAAATTGCTCTGTAACTTTTGATCTTAAACTTTCATACTCTCACACTTAGTGACTTCTTAGATCAAAATCTTTATCTCTAAGTTAGAGTGAGCCTGAAGAGGCTTGTTTGTAAAGAATACTTGATTGCCTGAAGATGTGTTGAATACTTGAGAGATTGTAAGCCTGAAGAGGTGTCGAATACTTGTAAATCTATTGGATTATAATGGAGAAATCATTCAAGTAGAAAGGACTGGATGTAGCTCTTGGTTGGAAGAGAGTGAATCAGGATAAAACATCTATGTGAATCTTCTATCCCTATCTCTTTACAGCTTTCGTTTATACTAACTGTGAGGATTTGATTCTGAGTTTGTTAACCTCTTCAAAAAGGATTTCTATTGTGTGTTTATTTAATTGTTTGCTTGCAAAAAGGTTTTAGAAAACGATTTTTCCAAAAATAGTTAAGAAACATAATTCAATCCCCCTTCTTGTGTTTCCATGTGTCAACTTTAGGCCCAAGTTCGTCCGTCATAAGACGTTTACATAAACCTGACATCCCCAAATCCTCATAAATGACAAGCTGGGCTTTCGGCCCATCCATATCTCATATGGGCTCTTTTAAATCGCCTTAGATGGAACATGGTTAAGAGTGCATGTAGCCGTAAGTTGAGCAAAACCCCATATAGAGTCAGAAAGGTCTGAATGACTCATCATGATCGTACCATGTCTAAAAAGGTGCGATTCCTATTTTCGGACACGTCATTCCATTGTGGCATTCCAAAAGGTGTGATTTGGGACACTTTACCACACTCTTTCAGATAATCATCAAACTCTTGGCTTAAGTATTTTCCACCACGATCTGATCGTATGACCTTAATACTCTTTCCAAGTTGGTTCTCCACTTCATTCCTGAACTCTTTGAACTTTTCAAAGGTTTCAAACTTGTGTTTCATAAGATACACAAATCCATATCTACTGAAATCATTAGTAAATGAGACGAAGTATGGATAACCACCTCTAACACTTGTTTAGGGGCCCACATACTTCGCTATGCATCAATCCCAAAAAATCATTGGCCATTTCTCCTTGCCCGATGAATGGGGCCTTAGTCATCTTCCTCGACAAGCAAGATTCGCATACATCAAGTGATTCATAATCGAATGAGTCCAAGAGTCTATCCTCAAGGAGCTTGGAGATGCATTTATCACCTATATGGTGTAACATCATTCGTTACATTAGTAGCCCAAATTAATTTTCTATAAAAACCTTTAAAACATTAAAATTAAATAACCGAGTCATAAAATTTTTCACAATAAATTTAAGTCTAAAGGCATCTTGAATATTCAAAATAATTAAATAAAGTAATAGTGATAAATAAATCATTATAACCGAATAAATAAAGCCTCGTAAATATTAGTTATTAAAATCACATAACTCTTTTACAGTTGTTTTTACCTCAAAAATGGGCGTCTAATAAACCAAAATAAATAAATAAAAACAAACTAGAACTAATAACTTCAAGACTTTCTCAAGTCGTTGCGCCATCTATGTCATCACCTATAAACTCTGAAATATAACACCACTAATGAGATTTATAATCACAGTAAGTAAACACAGTTCTAAAAGGTTTTCGAAAAGATGTTGCTTTCAGTTGACACGATAACCGGAAAAACAACCATCATAATCCATCATTTTCAAAATAATTTAATCTCAAAGTATTTCAAATAATAATTTAAATAAACCACAACACATACTATAAAATGAACAAAACAAACATATGAGTGCAATGATATCAAATTGCCTTCTCTTCGTAGTGTTAAGTCTCTAAAATGTCTGATGTGCATTTCCCTAAGTTTTGATGAAAACTAAACATTTGTTAATTATTTAATTAACCTTCATATTGGTTGCTAACCTGTCTATCAAGTGTGCATATCACAAAAGTAAGAAGTCACTTTCTCACCTGCTGCCCACATAGATGACCACCTGTCTGGAGAAGCAAAAGTGAACCTGTCTGCTTACTAGGATATTGACTTTCTGCATTGAAGTTTCAACTTGTCTTCTGATAAATTTCTTAACTTGTCTAAGGTTCTTCAATAGGGAACTCAAGTACAAAGAGCTTTTGGAAGCTGTCCCCTCATACAGAAGACTCCAAAGCTCTCTATTTCTTCCTCTCACGTTTATCAAGAAAGTCAGAAGGTCATTCTCACATGCAACCTAGGAAATCAGAGATGAAGTCCAGTTAACGAATGTTTCCAACATGATTTATTCCCTAATACTCTTGGTTATTACACGAAAAGGGAAATGTGCCCTGCAAAGTACAAAAGCACTCTGCACAACTCTGATTTGGCTACTGCACGATGCATAAAGCCATGATCCTCCATGTTAGAATACAACCAACGTTCCTATTGCATTAATGGCTGCCCAAAACGACTCTATTGCATTTAGTGGAGCTCTGCTTGAGGCCAAAGTTTTAAAGAAATGTCTCTAACGGATCTTAAATGCTTGAAGGCTATAAATACAGAACTCATTGAAGATGAAGATATATAACACATAGCATTAAAGAGCCATTACTCTACGTATTTATTTCTTCATTCTTTCAATATGTATTCTTCAATCATTTGAAGTTATTAAGAAATCTTTCCTAAGCTTACATTTAATCCACTCTGAGTGTTAGTGAAAGAACTGTCTGTCTAATTATATTTATTACAAACAAACTTCTCAAACAAACCTCAGTGAGCCTGAAGAGGCTAGGTGAGCAAAGAATACCTATCTTGGAGCCTGAATACTTGTCTTGGCAAAAGGCTAGGTGTGCAAACAATACTTGGAGTCTGTAACCTGATCAGTTATAGTAGATAAAACTTGGTGCTGCAAAGGACTGGACGTAGCTCTTTGTGTTAAAGAGTGAACCAGGATAAATAGTTTTGTTAATCTCTCTTCCCTTAAACTCTTTAGTTGATTTGATTATATTATCTGCTTTCTAACTAAAGGGGCTAAAGTGTGAATATCAAACTTGTTTTCAAGTTGTGTGCTTGTGTGTTTTTCTGTTAAAATCACACCAGACAGGTCACATGTCTGTGGAGTGTTTTTACACTTGTTTGAACCTAGCTTCTGTGTGCAAAAAGTTTTCAACTTTGTTTTAATTTCTGATAAACACAATTCAACCCCCTTGCTCGTGTTTATAATTGTTTATTTCACGTAGGAGTCCCCTTTCCATTGCCTCGCATTAGGCCAATCTATCATCGCTAAGAGTTAGGCCCTTTGCCATCTATACGAAGGAAGTTTCCACAACCTTGCAATGTCCAACATTGCCTTCTCTGAGACGCCCCGACGTCCCATTAAAGAATACCAAAAATATTAAGACCTAGTTTCGTTATTATCATTAAGCTGATATATTAAAACAGCGGAAAATTTAAAACATAAAATTATAAACACATATGTAAACATACATACAACACATAACTATAAATATATACATACATGCCAGTACTGTTGTCAAGGGATTCCCCTCTGTAGGATCCCGATATATACCCAAGCTAGTGACATCAACAAAATACATCTAAAGCCAAAATGAAAAGCCTCGCTGATGCACTCCACACCCCGTCCCATCTCCAAAAATACAGTAAAACCACACCCACACCTATACTGATGGCACTGGCCCGAGACATCATACACTTTCACCCTCGTCTGCATCCTGAGGTCCGGTAGGTTCGGACACTCCTCCGCTATCACTGGAAGAACTCCTGGCCGGCTACCCTTGAAACCTTTTCCTGTAGAGTCTGCTATCCCGAGGATGTAGTCGTCTAGAAGATACCCACGAAGACTCAAACCGTAGCACGAACCTCTGGGGGTGCGGGTACCTCAGGAAGGGGTGCTAGGTCCGAAGCAGGGGCAACTGGTAGGTCCTGAGCGAGGGCAACTGATTGGTCCTGAGCGAGGGCAACTGGGTCCTCCTCCGGAATAGGTGCCAACTCGTGCTCCGGCGCTGGTGCGGGTGCAAATCCGGGTACCAAGGCATCAAGAGGTACCATGAAGGGTACAGGGGCCATCCCGAACATAGGCGGTATCGGTGGTACGTGTCCATCAGGATGTCCTATTGGAAATGGGAAGGTCGTGCCGAAACGAAACGTGCCAACAAATCCGATGGGCGCTCCCTGCCCAAGCCCCATAGTGATGGATGCAGGACCCGTATATACCGCGAAACGAGTGACCGGGTCCACAAGCCACCCGTGCGGGTCTAAGTACTCCACCTCACAGGTCCCCGAGAAGGGGAACCCTGGATCCTAGGTCATCCATGGGTGGTCCCAGTACGCCATCTGCTCTGTAGGAGTCTGAAGTACAAAACATATATATACACAACACACAGCACAAAAAAATGGATAAGAAGCCATATAACATCAAATGTGGAAAGGGTTTAGCCACATTTAATTAAATAATCGCACACTAAACATCCGTCTCCCAAGAATAAATATATGTAACACAATCATCCTCAATCCACATCTAGGATCTTTCCTCTACCCTCCATTATGATGCAATGCAAATGCTGTATGAATAATCTCCTCAGGTATCAGCCATATCCGGATATCACAACAATATAATAGACACGTCCCAGAGTCCCTGGCGCACACCCTCGTCCGCGGATGAAGGGTGCCCATGCAAAGCAATGACACTATAGCTACACAACCCGATGCACACTTCCGGACCACAATCCAGGTTGCTTGATGAGTGTGATTTCACCTCATATCTAATTGACATTTTGCATGCATTTTCATATAGTTTAGGCATATTTAATTTGATTTTTGTTAGTTTTACCTTGGAACGGGTAAGGCGGTTTTGTGGTGTTGTTGTGCAAGAATTGGGGATTAAAAGGCTCAAGATTAACCATGATAGAGCTTGCATGAAGATGGGGCTTGAAATGTAAAGAAAATGAGCCAAACAGAGCCCATCACGGCCTAGACGTGATAGCCATCACGGTCATGATCAAGTAGAGCTGAAAAGAAAGAATGGAAAAGTCAGAACTGGTCACGGCCTAGCCGTGATGTCCATCACGGCCGTGACATGCCAACTGAACCAGACCCTCACAGGTAGAACTGATCATGGCTAGGCTATGATGGTGGTCACGGCCGTGACAGACCGTCCCGCGAAGCAATCTCCAAGGTAGAATCCGTCACGGCCTGGCCATGACAGGCATCACGGCCGTGACGTGCAATATATGGATCTTTAGAAACTGATTTGATCTGAATTTGTGATTGCTTGGGATTCAAGTTACCCTAATCTATAAATAGAGCACTTAGGCTCGAAATTAGGGGACTCTGAGGGGACTTTTGGGGGATGCTACCTTAGGCAAAAACTAGGATTTCTCTTCTTCTCCAATTTCTTATTCTCTCTTAGGTTTTCTTTTATGCTTTTGTTAATCAAGCTTGCCATGACCATGGCAATGCTTGAGTAGTCTTTTTGTTTCTAGGGATTGGGGCTATGCCCAAGATTTGTTTTATGTTATGAATTGACATTTTACTTTTTGTCAGTTTCAATTTACTTTCGATTTGATTCATATTGCATGAACTACTTGTGAATCTGGTGCGCACTTATTTGCATGTCATAGATACTCTAAGGAGGGACCTAGCGGTGAACTTAGGTATTGGATCTATAGGAATTAAACTTAGGACTTAAATCACGAGAGTTGGAAGCGGTCCTTCGAGGGTTCATGAATTGTCACAAAACTTAAGGGTTCAATTTAAATTCAATTACCACGAGAGTAGGGATTGATTTAATTGGGCACGGTTCTTGTAACCCGAGAGGGAGCGTTAACTTATTTAGGATAAATTCACCTTCAAAGCAAATTTGATAATTAACAAGGGGTAGTCAATTTGGTAACATGAACAATCTTGTTGGTAACCTAATTCCTAGGAATCTCTTTTGATTTGAAAAACCCCTAATTGATTTACTTTCCTATTTTAATTGATTGCGTTCTTAAATATTTGATTTTCTAGTTAATTCTTATTACAAAAATCAAATATTTTCCAAATCCTTTTTATATAGTCCAGTTTAATTAATTTAATAATTAATTGTTGTTTGAGATCACGGTCTCTGTGGGATCGATCTTTTTATTACTTGACGATGAATCCGGTACACTTGTCTCATTGACATTTTGCATGCATTTTCATATAGTTTAGGCATATTTAATTCGATTTTTGTTAAATTTTACCTTGGAACGGGTAAGGCGGTTTTGTGGTGTTGTTGTGCAGGAATTGAGGATTAAAATGCTCAAGATTAACCATGATGGAGCTTGCATGAAGATGGGGCTTGAAAAGTAAAGAAAATGACCCAAACAGAGCCCATCACGGCCTAGCCGTGATAGCCATCACGGTCTAGCCGTGATAGCCATCACGGTCATGATTGAGTAGAGCTGAAAAGAAAGAATGGAAAAGTCAGAACTAGTCACGGCCTAGCCGTGATGTCCATCATGGCCGTGACATGCCAACTGAACTAGACCCTCACAAGCAGAACTGATCACGGCTAGGCCGTGATGGTGGTCACGTCCGTGACAAACCGTCCCGCGAAGCAATCTCCAAGGCAGAATCTATCACGGCCTGGCCGTGACAGGCATCACGGCCGTGACGCGTAATATATGGATCTTTAGAAACTGATTTGATCTGAATTTGTGATTGCTTGGGATTCAAGTTACCCTAATCTATAAATAGAGTACTTAGGATCGAAAATAGGGGACTCTGAGGGGACTTTTGAGGGCTGCTACCTTAGGCAAAAACTAGGATTTCTCTTCTTCTCCAATTTCTTCTTCTCTCTTAGGTTTTCCTTTATGCTTTTGTTAATCAAGCTTGCCATGACCATGGCAATGCTTGAGTAGTCTTTTTGTTTCAAGGGATTGGGGATATGCCCAAGATTTGTTTTATGTTATGAATTGACGTTTTACCTTTTGTCAGTTTCAATTTACTTTGGATTTGATTCCTATTGCATGAACTACTTGTGAATCTGGTGCGAGCTTATTTGCATGTCGTAGATACTCTAAGGAGGGATCTAGCGGTGAACTTAGGTATTGGATCTATAGGAATTAAAACTTAGGACTTAAATCACGAGAGTTAGAAGCGGTCCTTCGAGAGTTCACGAATTGTCACAAAACTTAAAGGGTTCAATTTAAATTCAATTACCACGAGAGTAGGGGTTGGTTTAATTGGGCACGGTTCTTGTAACCCGAGAGGGAGCATTAACTTATTTAGGATAAATCCGTCTTCAAAGCAAATTTCGATAATTAACCAGAGGGGTAGTCAATTTAGTAGCATGAGCGGTCTTGTTGGCAACCCAATTCCTGGAAATCTATTTTTCATATTTAAAATCCCAAAAATATTTGATTTTATTTTATTGTTTCTTTTATTTTCTTGAAATCTATTCACACTTATTTCTTAATCTAAAATAGTTGTTTAATTTGTGAAGTGGTACTTGGTTTCCCAATCCCTGAGTTCAATACTCGGTTTCTCACCGTTTTATTATTACTTGCTTCGATCTGGTACGCTTGCCCGAGCCCATCAATGCTCATGCAATGCATGAACTATAGCTGCGACTAAAATGAAATCATCTCTGGACGGTCCGCCGTTAGCCTATCCCCAATAATTCTCCCTCCGAGGCATAGACCCCACTCGACCATGTTTCAGGTCCCTCATATCACAGACCATGTTTCAGGTCACCCCCTAGTGCCCTAACCGCTCATCAATCTCAGCCTCATATCACGATAATCATCTCGGTTAGGCATTGCTATCACATATCATATGCAATCCCTAAATACATCCTCGTGTCTCAACATAACTTATGATTTACTTAATCCTCTAAGCACAATCATACCATTCATCATATCATCATAATCATCATCATGTTATCCAAAATCATCATCATATATCATCATGTCATAATATCATTTCCAAATAATAAATACCAAAATATAATAACAATAATAATAATAATAAGTATAAACACTTTCAAAAATAATTACAACACTCATGATATCATACATCAAGTACCAAGTTCAAATCAACCAGTCAAACAGGCAATCATCACGTAATAAAATTATATATATATACATATATCTGTGTGTGTGTGTGTGTGTGTAGCGTAACGGCGATAAACGCACAATTTCTATATCATCATCGGTACCACTGAGTAGTCCCCAATATGGTATAGACATTATCCATTACTCGCTCTCGCGTAGGGTTTGGGTCTCCAAAAATTCACCTGAACACATTATTGTGGAGCATACGTTACAGGGAATCCTAATATGAAAACGGAATCGAAAACTGAGAGACGGATTGAAAGATAACCTCAATACCATCACCGACGACATTTCGACATAAAAAGGACATAGGCTTACCTTGGGCTAATTGAGAAAAGAAATATGGGATAATGAAGTAGACATCATGAGGATCACAATGGTATAGTCGATTTTTCGATCGGATGAACGGATTGCTCGGAATCGATTCCAGAATTTTCTCTCACTCACGGCCCCTCTCTCTCTCTCTCTGCTCTATCTCTCTGTTTTTCTTTCTTTACGTTAACTAAGTAGGAAGAAAATATAAAGTCAGCAACTTCTTCATAGTGAAGTAAGCTCACTTTGTATTCATAGCTGGTGACTCACCAATGCTACAGTTACTAGGCTTTAAAGTTGATGTGAGATAAGGAAGGTAAATAAGCAGGAGGTGGCCAAGTAAAGGTATGCAGCATGGTAGCCAAAATTTTTGACATTGTTAGACTTATCTTGATTTACTTTTACATAGTTTAATCATAACTTTATTTATTTGCTTCATTTGGCCGTGTACCTTGCTTCTCCTTATGTATGTTTTGTTTTGCACAACTAAATCCTTTTATTGGAAACTCTTATACGTCCAAATAGTTGCATCATGTGGAAGCTCATTCATTTTCATCAAGTAGGAGATGTCACGGTTTTAGAGTTGTCATTACTTTGCTTAAGTAGGAGGTGCAAGTAGGTGTCATTCTAGAGTTAAATTCTAATATTTTTATGTGCAAGAGTTATCCATCCTTTTGATATAAGTTGGTCATCCTTTTACTATGCCATGTACGTACATGATTTCTAGGATTAGGATTTCTTTTAGCTAGTTTAATTAAGATAAGAATGATAAGCTAATCATGACTTATAAGTAAATTAAGGTATTTGCTTTAACTAGATTCAATTAGCTTAAGTAACCTTCCAACTTATAATTTAACTAATCTAATTTAATTCATTATATGTATATCTATTCATGAATCATAGAAAAACATTTCAAGTTAGTGATTAGTTAAACTTAAATAGCCTTAACTAGCTAATAAACTGAGATTAGTGTTAATTATTCATGATTAGTAAAACTTGAGTGAAATTGATCATAATTAGTTAACTATAATTAAGACCTATATCCATGTAAATTGGTTAATGATAAACCACTTAATTAAGGATTTAAATTGAGGTGCTTCCGGTAGGGGTTTTTGACGTACTTGCTTGAGGTGCTTGCCTACTGAAAATTTTGAGTTACTTGAATTTTGTTCTAAACTTGCATATACGTTCGGATTCTTAAATAGTTTTGATTTATTTGACTCTCATTCCCATCTATTTAAGATATCTAAATTTTTATTCACGAAAGATAGGATGTTACATTCTCCACGTAGGAGGCCCTTTGTCATCGCCTCGCGTTAGACCAATATATCACCGCTACGAGTTAGGCCCTTTGCCATCTCTATGAAGAAGGTACCCATAACCTTGCAATAATCATTATTGCCTTCTCCTTGAGGGAGGCCCTTCGACATTGCCTCTCATTAGGTTAATCTGTCATCGCTACGAGTTAGGCCCTTTGTCATCTCCTCGAAGGAGGTATCTCAAACGATTATCTCTCCCCAATGGAGATAACCAAACGCACGCATTTTTCCATACAATCATTCCAAAATAACCTCAATACATAACATCATGTCACATACATTAATATTCATCAAGTTCATATCAAAACAACACTCTTACGTCACATATCACAAAAAGACAAACCAAATAATAATAATAATAATATCAATTTAATTTTAAGAATCAAACCCCAAATAATTACCCATTAATTTCATACTCAAACTTATTAAAATTTATACATTGGACGTTTAAGAAAAGAGCGTTTACTTACTTCTCAGATACCTCCAAAAATGATTTATGACAAATGCTAATACTTCACTAAAAAAAATTCTTCTTTTTATCAATATTTTTTGATCTGTGTGGTTTCCTATTCAGCAATGCAAAACAATATTCCACGCTGGTTGCTCTTATTTTGTGTATTTTTCTCACTGTGCGGCTGCTCTATGCGACACACCCACCTCTTCTACTTAGTTTCCTTCCTTTCAATCCTTTAAATTAACTGGATGGAACCATTTTCTTTTCTTTTTGTTTTTCAATTATTATTATTATTAAGTTAAACATCCCCCACCCTGAGTCCCTGCTTGAAGGCCGCTTTACCTTTATACTTATGTTAATTTTTTTTAATTTTTTTTTCTTTTCATCTTTTTTTATTTTATAAGAATTAAGCTTTCTTTTTATTATTTTTTTACGCTTAAGAATTCAAATTAAATTTACTACTCAGGACAAAAACAACCTGATATGACCCCTCTCTACTTTTATATTAGAATATATATATATATATATATATATATATATATATATATATATATATATATATATATATATAAGGATAGTTTCATAAAATAGTTTAACTATCACTACTTTATCCAATTTTGCATTCTTTTAAATCACTAAACAATCCCAGTAAATTTTATACTAATAATTTTCTACACTAAACTTATAATGACTTAATCTTTTTATTAAAATAATTATATTTAAATTTTAGGATATTACATATGGCCTAAACGACAATGTCAAAGACATGTAGGGTTCAAATCAATTGGCGTGACCATTTTCGCATTTATATTATAGATGGGCATATGAGGATTAAGGACACCAAGTCCATTATCCGAAAACGTGCTAACATAGAAAATATCATGTGACTGATATTTCTGGCAATAGCTATAACATAATAACATTTATTTAGTTCCAAAACAAGCCCCAAAGGCAAAGTCAAAAACTTCTATAGTTAATGCAACAAATTTTGCTCTATCTCCTATTCACAGGTTGACTTTTCCTTTAGTTAACGTCCTACTCCCTTTGATCCTTCACATTAATGTCAGATCCACATGCGGTATCAAATACCCATGATTTTGAAGTAGGTAGACTTCTACAACATAATGCTCGAAGAGGAAGTCATACTTCTTTTCATTTCATATACTCTTTGTGGTATCTTTAGCAGTTTTCAAATGTTTGGTCAAACCACAAAGAAATCAATTGTCTTCCTTTGCAACCCCGCCTATTTGCTTCAAGACAGAAGTATTGGGCTTGAACTTGTTCTTACCCATGTTCTTCGCCTTGCTTATCAGTCTTAAGACTTTCCTTTTCAAGACTATCACAATAGTCTACCATTTTCTATTGTAGAGACTCTGCTTGGTAGTTCTCAACTTCCTTGTAATCTCTAGTAAATGTTTGTCAAAATTGTTCACAATGATTTGACTATAACTATTCGGCAACAATTACAAGATCATATCACTGACCAACATTTGGCCAAAAGGAAATCTCATTTTACCAATTTCTTAATGTACTCAATAATATGAAGCACATCATAACTATCAGGATTTCCCTTATGTCAGTTCGCAACTGAAAAAGGGTCGGAAAGACTTATGGTTCTTATGCATTGCATGCTCTCAATAGAGCATCATGAGGTGCATGATCATATCACACGCCTTCTTGGTTGCAAGCATGAGGCATCCTACATCTAGGACATCGATTTGATGCTTCTCGTATTCATCCATTTCGATCCTAGTAGGAATTGGTTGCTCAGAAATCATTTGCTCAGGAACTTACAACTATGTCTCGTACTTGAGGACAATCCTCAAATTCTTGTGCCAACCCAGAAATTTAATTCTGGATACCTTGTCCTTCTTAAGGGCAAATCGCAGTAATAAATTATAGTGTTTTATTTCATGGTAATTTTAATTATAGAAACATACAGAATATAAGTATCACGATAAAACATATAATAGGATCTTTTATTAAATCGCTCTCACTATTTTACTCAAATCAATGACCCACATCATTGACTCAGAAAATCCCTTTGGAATATTTTCTAGTGAGACCAAGATCTATATTTCACCTTGTTTTGAGTCAACTTTGGCTGATCTCCCAAAACTTAGTTATTTAGGTAGGAAACTCCTTTCCAATTACATCTCATGTAACTCTTGGATCAGTTGGATGAATAACTCTTATTCTAATCCATCACATGGACTAAAGCCCAACACAAAGCCTCTAAGCCTTTCAATCCTATTGAATTTGGCTTAGTTAAGTTAGACCCAAATCATAGCATTTGGACATTACAATTGTCCCATCGCATCTACACTTATTCGATATTAGTCTTGATGAGTGCCATGCATTGGAAGGCTCTTAAACTTAATATTTCCTTTTGAGGGTTTTTAATTAGTGATCTCATCGGCATTGTATCTGATACAAAACGTCTCTCAACATACATGTCATACATGTTATCATACAGTTTATTGACATCTATAGCATACAAGACATATATGCATATAAAACATACATGTATACATACATTTCATGCATCACATACAAGAACATACATCTCATACATTTCATGCATCTCATACACAAACATTTAAGATAAGGTATTATAGTTATGGCCTCCTAATATGCAAGAATTAAATAAACTAATTATTACAATTCTTTAACCCTCGAGCAAGCTTCCCAGGCTTCTTCCATGATGTCATCATATGGTGTTGTCTCCTCCTCAACTCAAGCAATTACATTTATTTAAAATAAACAAATAATTAAAGGCACGACACGCTGACTGTATTTAAATAAATAAATCACGACACACAGGTCATATCTGACCAAAATAAATAACACCATAATCTAAGGTCATAACCAATTAACCATACATCACACATTTAAAATTATTAACAATCAATAATAATACAATAAAGCCTTTTTATTATTATTATTATTATTATTATTATTATTAAATAATTTTAAGGTGATAATATTTTGATATTCAATTAAAATCAAAATAATTGCTTGCAGTGCCCATTATTATAATTGAAATCATAGATCCTTGGATTATTATAATTAAAATTTGAAACCAAAACATCCAAGATGGCAGATGTACGTATTGGTCCATGAAAGGGTGAATCCAATGACCATATGATATCATTTTTTTAAAAAAAAACAAAATGAAATCAAACCATGCTTAATCTACCAATATGTGGTTGGTCCAAGTGATAAGGGACTTGGGTACCTTAAACAAGTGGTTAGGGGTTCGAATCATGGCTCTTGTGTATGGAGAAAACCTGATTGGCAAGGGAGAACCCACCTTGTGTGCCCAAAAGGTTCCCCGACGGAGATTAGTCACTACTAACGGTGGTGGATACTTCGTACCTATGTCATGGTTACCCAAAAAAACCATGCTCAATCTTTCTTTCTTTCTTTTTTTTTTATATTGAAATCAAATCAAGCTCATTCACGCATAAAGTTTGCACACAGGGTTCATACACTGTTCCGAAAAATATTTTTCAAAAACAATTGGAATTTGAACATTTCAAATTCACAAGACCTACGAACTGTTCCGAAAAAATAATAATTTCAAAAGCAATTTTAATGCATTTGAATGCCAAGCTTTGATTGCACACGCATAAATTTGTTCCAGTATACTCACCATACACATTCGAGAATATGATGCAAATATATATATATCAACATATATATACGGGTCGATCCAACATATGTTGAGGCCTAAAGCGAATATTTATAGTGCTCTTATGCTTTTTAAACAATACAGTGGCATAAGAGCTGCAAACTATGAGAGCGAAAATTAGAGAGAGGAACTTTGGGATGGGGTGGATTCCTGATCGTGGGAAAATACATGGGAAGGGTGACTTCATCAACAACAAGAGATCTACCACTTGTTACTTCACCAATTTTCCAGAGAACTTGATCGAGAAGGACTTTTGGAAAGTGTTCCTGAAATGGGGAAGGGTAATAGACATATTTATTCCACCCAAAAGGGATAAATATGGTAACAAATTTGGGTTTGTCAGGTTTTTGGATGTATGCCAACCGAAGGAACTAGAAGTGAAACAAGATTCACTGTGGCTGGGGTCTTACAAACTCAAGGTGAACATCCCTTATTTTGAACGCATGGCTGGAGGAGGGAAACCGAATGTAGAAAATGTAACAAATCAAGAAAAGGATCAAGATTGATCCAAGAACAGTGTTCTACCTTTGGTCACTGTAATGAACAAAGTGAACTGAAACACAAGCTTGCAAAGCAAGCAATCGCAAACTGAGGGAGAGAATGAAAGTGAAACTGACAAAGAGAATGAGTGAATGATTGTTACGTTCATTCATCTTCTTGAATGCAAACACTAGCAAGCTATTTATACAAAAGCAAACAATAACTAACAGAACAGAAAAACAGAAAAATAAAATTTAACAAAATTCTAACTAACAATAACTAATTTAACTAACTTCTAACTAAAATATAAATACATGTGGTTCACACCCACCCTCAAGCTGGGGCGCACAAATTGAGAAGTCCCAGCTTGGAATGAATGTGAGTGAAGTGTTGAGGACAAAGGGGCTTGGTAAGTGTGTCAGCCAATTGTAGTGATGATGAAATAGGAAGGAGTTTGATGTGGCCCGAAGCACATTTCTCCCTCACAATGTGGCAATCAAGCTCTATGTGCTTGGTTTTTTCATGGAAAACTGGGTTGGCAGCTATGTGCATGGCCGATTGATTGTCACAATAGATTACTGCTGGGGAGATAAAAGGGATGTGAAGATCTTGCAGCAAATAGGTGATCCATTGGACCTCACAAGTGGTAGCTGCCATAGCCCTATATTCTGCCTCACAGGAGCTTCTAGAAATAGTGCTTTGTTTCTTGGATCTCCAAGAAATGAGGGAGGATCCAAGATAAATGTAGAAGCCTGTGATGCTCCTTCTTGTATCTGGACATGTGGCCTAGTCACTGTCACTGTAGGCCTTTAATTGGAGTGTAGAATTGCTAGGCATGAATAAACCAAGTCCAGGTGAGCCTTTGAGATACTTAAGCACTCGAGTTGCTGCAGCATGATGAAGATTAGTTGGTTTTGCCATGAATTGAGATAGTTGTTGGACTGCAAAGGCAATATCAGGGCGAGTTGTGGTGAGATATAGGAGCCTTCCAACAAGTCTTCTGTAACATGTGGCATCATCAAGAGGATTTCCATCATTTTGGCTTAAGTGAACTTTACTGTCCATAGGTGTGGTGACTAGCTTGCAGCCAAGAAGACCAGCATCAGAGATTAGTTCCAAGGCATACTTTCTTTGGTTGATGGAAATACCAGCTTTGCTTCTAGCAACTTCTAGGCCTAGGAAAAATTTAAGATCTCCTAGATCCTTAATTCTGAACTTGATATCAAGGGCTGTTTTGATAGAATTAATTTCTAGAGCATCATTTCCTGTCAGTATCACATCATCAACATACACCAAAAGTGCTGTGAAAAACTGGCCAGAATGTTTGACAAAGACGGAATAGTCACTTCTGGATTGGTGATAACCAGCCTCAATTAAGAAGGAAGACAACTTGGCAAACCATTGCCTACTGGCCTGTTTAAGACCATAAAGAGATTTCTGTAACTTGCATACTTGGCCAGGATGTGCAGCATGTAAGCCTGGTGGCAGAACCATATAAACATCCTCAACTAAGTCTCCATGCAAGAAGGCATTGTTGACATCCAACTGTTTCAATAACCAGCCATTGATGGAAGCCAATGATAAGACAAGTCTTACTGTTGTCATTTTGGCAACAGGAGAGAAAGTGTCCAGATAATCAACTCCTTCAGTTTGAGTGTAGCCTTTAGCTACTAATCGAGCTTTATACCTTTCTATAGAGCCATCTGCTCTATGTTTAATTTTGAAGACCCATTTGCAGCCTATTGGTGTCTTTCCTTTTGGAAGATCAATCAAGGACCAGGTTTCGTTTGTTACCAGAGCCAGTAACTCAGCTTGAATGGCTTGCTTCCGGCAATCATGTTTAATGGCCTGAGTGTAGCTTTGAGGTTCAATCTTAGAAGAAACAGAAAGAACAACAGATTTGTGAGAAGGAGTCAATAAATCATAAGAAAGATAAGACTGGATTGGATAGGATACATTTGATGATGATTCAGTATCAGTTTTAGTGCATCCAGCTGCAAGGTTGCAGTGATAATGTTGTAAATAAGAAGGTGCCTCTCTGTGTCTAGTAGACCTTATAATTGGCTGAGATAATGGTGAACTGGGAATGGAGGTTTCAATGGAAGGTGAATTCTGTGGAGAAGCATTATGTAAATGGTGAGGTGAAGGAGGCTCTAGCCTAGAATGTGAGACAGATGTGGACTGAGACTCTATGGGAGAAGGAATATCACAAACCATTGGATCAATGCCTTGTGATGTAGGGAAAGGACATGGTGAATTAGACTGGATGGACTCAGTGTTGTGGTTGTGAAGGAAAGGAAAAACAAGTTCATGGAAAAGCACATTCCTTGAAACAAAAAGTTCTCTGGTTTTTAAGTTTAATAGGATGAAGCCTTTGGTTCCTGCCTTAAAGCCTAGAAAAACACATTTGTATGCTTTGGCATCTAGTTTGGTTTGAGATCCTGCAGGTATATTGGCAAAAGAGAGACAGCCAAATACCTTTAGGTGAGTGAAATCAGGTGGTTTTCCATGCAATTTCTCAAAAGGTGAAAGTTTATTAAGGAGAGGAGTGGGAAGCAAGTTGATTATGTGAACAACATGTGCAATGGCATATGTCCAGTAAATTTTAGGGAGTTGGCTTTGCAACATCAGAGCTCTAGCTACATTTAGGATGTGTTGGTGCTTCCTTTCAACAATTCCATTCTGTTGGGGAGTATATGTGCAAGTGGTTTGATGAACAATGCCATTGACAGAATAATATTCTTTCATGTAAAATTCAGGACCATTATCACTGCGGATGGTTTTAATTTTCTAAGAAAACTGTCTTTCTATCAGAGTGACAAAATTTTGTAGAAGTTTGGATGCTTCTCCTTTAGTTTTCATTAAGAATATCCAAGTGAATCTTGTAAAGTCATCTACTATACTCAAGAAATATCTATGACCATGAACAGATACAGTAGGGAAAGGTCCCCAAATATCAACATGTATCAGATCAAAGGAATGAAAAGAGGAGGAAGTGCTAGTGGGAAAAGAAGTTTCTTTTGTTTTGACAAATGACAAATGTCACAGATGTAAGTCTTATTCATATCAATAGAGGGAACAGTAGTACATTGAATAGTTTTTACACAATCAATTGAGTCATGTGCTAACCTAAAATGCCAGATACTGGACTGAGGAATATTGACAGAAACAGAATTTATTGAAACATAACTAGAAAAAGGTCTACTGGTGCACATAGGCATCTTCAATATGTAAAGTCCATTTTGCACTTTAGTTGTACCAATCATCTTCAATGTAGCCTTCTCCTGAATGTGACAACACTGTGAATCAAAGGATATGACATATGGCATACAAGAAGTCAGTTTAGTGACAGAAAGAAGATTATAGGAGAAATGAGGTATGTACAGAACATCATGAAGAACAAAATCATTGGAAAAGACAATGCTTCCTGAATGGCATGCAAGAACATCATTTCCGTTTGGAAGTTTCACCCTAATTGGTCTAATTTTATGATAGGATGAATAAAAAAGGAGATTATAACAAATGTGGTCAGTGGCACCACTATCCATTATCCAAAGGCTAGAACCAAATGAATTGTTACCTGGATCATGTGTGGAAGAGGCTTGCGTATGTGATGTTGAAGACATCACAAGATCGATCCGATTAGGCTGAGGTAAAGATTTTTGTGATTGCTGTTGCAAACTCAATAAGCCTTGATCTTGTTCAGATGAAACTGAAACCTGGACTGTCCTGATCTTCCTTTTGGAAATTACCAATCTGTTCATTGTTTTCAACATCATCACCTTCTGTAGCATTAACTGAACTGATTCTCCCTTGATTTCGAAACTGAAAATTAGGAGGGAATCCATGCTTTTTATAGCAATTATCAACAGTATGCCCTAGTTTTCCACAATAAGTGCATTGTTTTCCATTGCCTCTTCCACCTGAATTTCTATTGAAATTTCCATTGCCTCTTCCATTACCATGGCCATAACCATAGTTATTGTTTTCTCTACCAACTGCTGCAATCAATTTTGGCTCATCATGATCACCAACAATTTGCCTTTCTTGCTGAATTATCATTGAGAAAACCTCATGCTCTGAAGGAAGTGGCTTCATGAGCATGATCTGTGACCTAACTTCTGCATAAGGTTCATTCAACCCCTTCAAGAATCGAATTACTCGATCTTGATTCCTATAGTTTTGAACTTTCACAAGAGCATCACATGAACATTTTACTTGACAGCTACAAGTAGGTAATGGTCTATAATTGTCTAATTCATCCCAAAGGATCTTCAACTCAGTGTAATAATCAGTTACACTATACTCACCTTGCTTTAATGCAACAATCAAATCTTCCAAATCCGAGATTCGGAAAAGATCCCCTTGAGAAAACCTTGTTCTAAGTTCTTTCCAGATATTACAGGCTGCATCATTTCTGAGAATGCTTCTCCCAATTGAATTTGAAACTGCACCAATTATCCAGCGAACAACAAGATTATTCGCTCATCTCCAATCGGAATACAATGGATCTGTCTTCTCTGGTACTGGAATTGTTCCATCAATGAAACCTATCTTGTTCTTTGTGATCAAACTCATCTCCATGGAACTCGCCCACTGATGATAATTTTGCCTAGTCAAAACTTCAGAAACCAGAACAATTGGAGGATTTTCTGAATGATGAACATAGTATGGCGAAGATTCATCCACACCAAACCTTGAACCTCCGCTTGATCTATTGTTAACGATGGAATTGTTTTCAGCCATGAATGCGCACCAACGTAGCAGAGCTCTGATGAATCAGAGCTCTGATACCATGTAGAAAATGTAACAAATCAAGAAAAGGGTCAAGATTGATCCAAGAACAGTGACCTACCTTTGGTCACTGTGATGAACAAAGTGAACTGAAACACAAGCTTGCAAAGCAATCAATCGCAAACTAAGAGAGAGAATGAAAGTGAAACTGACAAAGAGAATGAGTGAATGATTGTTATGTTCATTCATCTTCTTGAATGCAAACACTAGCAAGCTATTTATACCAAATCAAACAATAACTAACAGAACAGAAAAACAGAAAAATAGAATTCTAACTAACAATAACTAATTTAACTAACTTCTAACTAAAATATAAATACATATGGTTAACACCGAATATGAAGGAATTGTAAATGTAAGGCAAAATCATAATATCACGAAACCAGGGACCATTTATGCAAGAGTAGTGGGGGGGGGGGGGGGGGGTTAATGGGAATGAAGTCAGAAATGAAAACCGTACAACAATAAATAACCCCATAATGCAAACGTTCAGAGGCAACTGTTGTAGTGGTTTGGAGTTTAATGTGAAAGAAGATGATATGGCTTGGTTAAAAAACTACTTTGTGGGCACGCAAAATGCATTAATTGTCTAAGGAAAAAATTCATTATGGAAACATCTCTTTCAACCACGTTGACCCCAATGGGTGGGAGCTTAGTTTTGATTCAAGTTACAGAGGGGCTGAACTTCGAAGATGAACTCAAGAAGAATCAAAAGGAATACTCAAGATGGTTCAGAGAGATCACTCCATGGGATCCAAGTGTTGTACCAAAATCACGTTCAGTTTGGTTGAAGATTTTGGGGGTGCCGGTGCATATCTGGAATGAGCAGGGTTCTAAATTGCGGTCCGCAACCGCTAATGCGGCCGCAATATTGCATTTGCGGGACTCACTGCATCTGCATCACGCCGCAATTGCGGTGTGATTCGAAATCACCCGTAACGGCCGCAACGTAACGCCGTTGCGTCCGCATCGTAACGCTGTTGCGTCCGCATCGTAACGCCGTTTGTCCACATCGTAACGCCGTTTGTCCGCATCGTAACGCCGTTCGTCTGCAACAGGCCGCATCATACCGCAATCCGTTCAATCTTCTTAAAAAACAAAATTCAGAGAATCAAATCAAAGTACATCAGAAAAGATTAGATTCTTCACCTTTTGCTTTTGGCTTTATGCATGCCTTTATCTCTTTTCTCCGAGTCTTTATCTCTTTTCTCGAAGTGTCCCCAATGATTTTGCCATATGCCGAGTGACTGAGTCTGAGTTTGCTCTGGATCTGCTCAAGAATCAAGATCTCCATTTGGCGCCTCACGCGGTTGTGTGCCTCGCCGGCCTCCGTGCCTCCTCACGTCCGATCTACCAGCCTCACGCCTTCACGGTCACGGCATCACCTAGTCACCCCAGGGTAAGATCTTATCTTCCTCCTCTGCTCTGCTATGGCAGCGAACAGAGTCACTGCTCAGTCGCTCACTCGAAGTTCAATGGGGGTTGTGTGTGGCGAGTAGGTGGTGGGGGAGGGAGGAAGAGTGGTGATTTTGGGGGTGGTGGACTGGTGGTCGCCTCTCGCGATCTCGCCTGGTCGGTGGAGATTTGGGGGTCGGGTTAGGGTAAGGGTTGGTGGTTTTGAAGAGAAAGGAAGGAGGGAAAGGGGCAGGGTCAAGGATGTGGGGCTGAGAGCGGTGACTCCGTGTGTCTGCGACTCCGGTGCGACGATGCAGAAGCAGATCACAGAGGGAAGAAAAAGGGGAGAAGCAGGGGGCGTGGTCACAGACTCACAGCTCTGTGTGTCTCTCAGTCTCTCTTGCCTCTTGCGTTGCGTGTGGGTGGGAGAAAATAGAGGGGTCAGGAGGGGAAAAGAGTGAAACTGTGAAAGACCGAAATACTGAGTGTGATGTGAGTGAGAGTGTGACTGTGTGAGACGTGGGTGTCTGAGTGGATGGGAAATTGGGAATTTTTGATTAGTGAGGGGAATTTTTGGGTGGGAATATGGTTAGATTTAGGAATTTTTAGAGGGAAATTTTGAGAAAATTTAAAAGGGGAAGGAGGTTAGTCAAGAGGAGAGGAAAAAAATAGATTTTTTTTTAATATATGTTTAGCATTTTTTTACGCAAATATATATTTAGCTAGTATTTATTCAAATTAAATGTTAAATTGTTAATAACTAAATTATTTGTGTTTGCCTGATTAGTGATTACTAGTTTATATTAAAATTGTAAGTGATATATGTTTAGATTTTTTTTACGCAAATATATGTTTAGTTAGTATTTATTCAAAATAAATGTTAAATTGTTAGTAACTAAATTATTTGTGTTTGCCTGATTAGTGATTACTAGTTTATATTAAACTTGTAAGTGATATATGTTTAGCTTTTTTTTTGTTTAGCTTTTTTTTTACGCAAATATATGTTTAGTTAGTATTTATTCAAATTAAATGTTAAATTGTTAGTAACTAAATTATTTGTGTTTGCCTGATTAGTGATTACTAGTTTATATTAAAATTGTAAGTGATATATGTTTAGTTTTTTTTTTTTTTACGCAAATATATGTTTTGCTAGTATTTATTCAAATTAAATGTTAATAACTAAATTATTTTTGTTTGCCTAATTACTAGTTTATATTAAAATTGTAAGTTTGGTTGAATTATTGATTGATGTTTATTTATAAATATTGAACAGGTTGTCTAAAATATACACAATGTCACCAAGAGAAGAATTTCCTACACAAAGATTAGATGGTGCTCCAAGTGACGATATTGGATGGCATTTTGGAAACCCAGTAGCCGGAAGTCGGAACAATATCGAATGCAAACTTTGTCACAAAATAGTAAGAGGTGGCATTACAAGATTGAAACAACATATAGCACATATGAAAGGACAAGTGTCTGGCTGTGCTAGAGTGAGAAAATTGGCTAGAGAAGGTATGATGAAGCTTCTTCTTGAAGGAAAAGCAATAAAAAATGACTCCAAAAAAACAAAAGAAGAATTTGAAGCACGCCTGAGAGGAGAAGATGAAGATGAAGACGTGGATCACCTTATTGATGAACGAATGGGGTTTGCTACACAGGAAAGCCTTAGATCACAACGTGAATGGGAAGACAGGCAACAATTTAGACAACATACAGGAGGGCATGGAAATACATATGAACAAGGTGGAAGCTCTCATGCGAGTGTTGGTGGGGGTGAAAGGCCTGAAGATGTCACTTTTGAGTTGAGATCTACAAATATTGATCTTATGAGGAGCAAAAGCATGAAGCAACCAAAAATCGGTAGGGGTGTCATGAAGACATTGAGGAGGAAGCTAGGAGAGGCAGTAAGCAAGTGTTTTATTTATAAGCGCTTACCTATGAATTTATCTAACTCTCCTTGGTTGCATAATTTGATTGTTACAGCTGCTGAGGTAGGTAAAGGGGTTAAATGTCCGACCCTTTATGAAATCTCGGATGTATATTTAGAGAATGAATATAGGGAAATGAAGAAGTGGTTGAACGTATTGAGAGGTACATGGAAAGAAAAAGGGGTGACAATAATGTGTGATGGTTGGACGGACGATATCAACCATACTCATATTATGAATTTTTTGGTGCATAGTAGTAAGGGGACAATTTTCTTGAAATCAATTGATGCTTCTGATGTTGTTAGTAGAAACACGGATTACTACTTTCAATTATTAGATAAAGTTGTTGAAGAAGTGGGAGAAGAGTTTGTTTTTCAAGTGGTTACAGATAATGAAGCAGCACTGAAAGCAGCTGGTCAGAAACTGATGGAGAAGCGGCCTCATTTGTATTGGTCTGCTTGTGCGGATCATTGTTTAGATCTTTGCTTGGAGGATATAGGATAAAAGAAAAATGTACAGAAGTTATTAACTGATGCAAAGACTGTGACAAATTTTCTCTATAACCATATATGGACTGTCGACCTCATGAAAAAATATATTGGAGGTAGAGAAATTGTCCGTCCTGGTGTTACCCGATTTGCAACACAGTTCCTACAACTTCAAGCAATTATACAGCAAAAGCAAGGTCTGAGAAACATGTTCAACTTCGAAGATTTTAGACGATTTAAATTTGGTAAAGCGAAAAATGGACCGTCATATGAAGCAAGAACAATTGTTAATGATAGTGAATTATGGAGTAAGTCCCAAGACATATTGAAGGTGTTTGAGCCTTTAGTAAAAGTATTGATACTTGTTGATGGTGACGAGAAACCAACCATGGGTTTCATATATGAAGCCATTGATAGAGCTAATCAAGCAATTAGACAAAATTCTCGTTATCATTCCAGATATAATGATTTAATAGACAAGCGATGGAGATACATGCATTCCGATCTTCATTCTGCCGGTATGTTGATATAATTTATAAATTTATTTTTATCATGTAATTTTATATTTATACTTTCATCCATAATAATATATTATCCTTTTTTAGGTTATTTTCTTAATCCGCGATTTCAATACGGAGTTGAACATGGGGATGATGTCTATAAAGAAACGTTTGAAGGAACAAATAGAGTCATCTTCAGAATAGAAAGAAACATCGATGATCAGATTAAAGCTCTGAACCAGGTTAGTAATGAATATTTATATTTTTAAACTTATAATTCATTATTTATCAAATGAAGATATTTACGTATTGATATATTATGTTATATTTCAGTTAGTACTTTTTAGAGATAAGGTTGAAACATTTGGTACTCCTCAAGCTCAAGCAGCTTGGTATAAGATGAATCCAGGTAAAATAATATTTTATTATAAATCATTGAACTTTAAATTTATTTTTTAATATAATAACTAATAATTTGTTTACCTTTTGTTGCTCCTTTAAAAAGCTGAATGGTGGTCCTTTTTTGGTGTATGTGCTCCTGAGCTTAAACATGTGGCTATAAAGGTTCTTAGCCAAACAACTTCAGCAACAAATTGTGAGAGAAATTGGAGCACATTTAGTTATATCCACACGAAGACAAGGAATAGATTGAGGTATAAAAAGCTGCAAAAGCTTGTCTTCACGCACTATAATATGAAATTGAAAATGAGGCATCAAATGAGAAAAAAGTCAAGATGAAATTGAAGCAAGTTTTAATCCATCAATCTTGACTATATATTTCAAGAAGATGCATTATCTCCATAGATTGAAGAGAGAGAAGATCCACTATTAGATGGAGTATAAAATGCAGAATGGTTGCCTCTAGTGGATACAGATGATGAAGATGTGGAAGTTATTGATGATAATGATGATTCTAATGAAGATGGTGGTGGTTTAAGTCCACCAAGTAATAATAGTGGTGATGGGGGTGGTAATGTAGAAGCTGAAGAAGGTGGCGGTGGCGGTGATGATAATGATGATGGTGATGATGATGGGCAATTTCAAAATGATCCATCTCAAGATTCACCATATAATAGGCGTTATAGGAGCTTGACTGATATGCCTCCTTCTGGTAGTTCATTACCCGAGAGCAGTAGAGGTGGGTCACATTCTAGGAGAGGAAAAAGAAAACAGAATGTTCCACTTGAAGATTCTTCCTCTTCTAGTATTGCACAAAGTTTTAGTGACTTTGGTATTGATGATTCTTCTCAGAGTAGTCAACAATCTCATCCACCTTATTATCAATATCCTTATTTCAACACATATAACACATACGCAAGTGATCAAGCTCCCTCATACTACCAACCATCAATGAATTATCAAGATCCATATCATCAACAATCAAGTGATGGATTTTTTGATTATGTCTTTGGACAAGGAAATACACAAGATGATAGCCAAAGTGAGAATAGAGGTTATGAACCACCACGTCATTCCACCATGTGGTAGCAACTATTATGTAAGTTCAATTTTTATTATCTTTGATTCATATATTTGTTAATTATTATTATTATTAATTATTATTTTAAATTTATTAATTTGTTTACTTTTATCTTCTTCTTTTTTGTAGTGAAGACGTATCTCTAAGTGGTGACAATGTGACATTATTTTAGAATCACAATTGCAGCTGGATGTATTCCTATATGTGAGTATGTGACACTAATATCTTTTTATTTGTGATTCATATATATTTATGCACTTTTAAGTTTCTGACCTTCTTACTTCTTTGTAATTTTGTACTTATATGTGCTTAAAAGTTTTATTTATAATTTATTTTCACTAAATTAAGTTTAAATTATTTATAAACATAATATAATGTCTTAAAAATGAATAGAAATTTATACAACATCATTAGTAAAAGATATATAAAGAATTATAAAAAAAATTATTTTTTTTTCATTTTGTGAATTTTTCAAATCATTTCACGCCGCAGCGGCCGCATTACGCATCGCAGCGGCCGCAATGACCGCAATCGCGGTGACCGCAACCGCGACCGCAACCGCAATTTAAAACCCTAGGAACGAGGACTTCTTCAAACAGGTTTCTCAGCTAACAGGAATGTTCATTTCAGTGATAATATCAACAGGTTCTTGTCAGAATGGAAATATCAAAATTTGGAGGGGCTATCTTTAGAAGATGACGATGCTACAAATCTATCCAGTAGAGGCTTAATATGAGTAGCCTGAAACATTTACCTGCCTGAAAAAATATTATTCATAATATCACAAAACACATACTTCTTATGATTTTCAGGGAATCCGTAGAAACTCGTGCCCCTCCACTTCATTGGACTGTATTCAGACTAGATTGCATGTATATAAAATTTAAAGACATTCCTAAAATATCAACCTGAATTGAATTTTTCCATAGGCAAGCCAAACCACCAGCTCTACCTCTTCCCTTTATTACATAACTCATAGCAACAATATTAGATAAACCACCTAAATGATGCCATTTATTCATTTTTGAGTCTTTGCTCACTGTTTCCATAAGGAAAACAAGATCGAGGGACTTAGATAGAATGACTTTATTTAGGGTTTGAACTGTTCACGGGTTGCCAAGCCCATGACAGTTCCATGACAGTATTTTCATGGTTCTCGACAGGCCTTCCAAGCAAGACTCGTCGTTAGGCCTTCCAAAATCAAGGAATTTTCATCTGCTTTCCTTTTTGTTGCGATGATAGTCTTTTCATCGGCTTTCCTCTTTGCAGGTTGATCCTTAGTCTTTCCTTCCTGGTTGAAACCAAGCTTGTCCAAATTTGACTCTAGGAGGGATTGCACTGGGGAAATTTCCTTGTAGGAAATATGAGGAAT
Organism: Sophora flavescens; assembly: GCA_030762895.1. Classification (NCBI taxonomy): domain Eukaryota; kingdom Viridiplantae; phylum Streptophyta; class Magnoliopsida; order Fabales; family Fabaceae; genus Sophora; species Sophora flavescens. Next base: position 166,792,204 of record CM061064.1, on the reverse strand, counting down.
TTTTTCTTGATATCTTATCCAAGTTGTCGTTCTTATTGATAGTTTATTTAGGAGACCCCATAATTGAATTAGTGGTTGTATAAGGGTTGATATGATCCACACCTAATTTAGGGTTCCAAACTTTATGTTCTGCAGGACTTTCCTTGGACTTTCCTTCATGGTTGATACTGATAATCCTCTGGCTTATCTAGTTTTACATCTGGAAAGACCATGATTTATGTGCCAATTGTATGAGTTTAATCTCATTTTCACCCAAATTTGGCTTTATTTATCCTTGAGCATTGATTTGAGTCTTTTTGTTAGTTTTAAAGAATTTTTGGTAGATTTGGAGTCAGACAAAGCATCTCATACTCTTTAAGTTTTGAGTTAAAAGTGAAGATGGAAGAAACTAGGAAAAACTGAAGAAAACAAGCAAAAATAGAAATTGACTTGCTAGCCCCGCTAGCAGTTGTCCGCCTTGCTAGACAGAGAAGGAACATATGAAGGCTCTCTGTCTCGCCCCGCTAGCAGTTGTTCGCCCCGCTAGACAGAGAAGGAAAATATGAAGGATGTCTATCGATCTCTCCCCGCCAGCGTTTGCTCGGCCCGCCCAGCCAGCAATTGCTAGCCCCGCTAACGAGCGTTTGACGGCTTAGTGTAAAAGCTTGTGTTTAGTGCGAAATTTGTATCCAATCCTAGTTTTCTGAGTTGCGTCTAGTTTAGGTTTACATACATTTTGCTTATTTTTATTTCATGTTTATTTTTTATTTGATGACGTTGAAGTACGCTATGAGGAACTAATCCTCTTTTCTAAAGAAGCGATGAAGTCGCTCATGACGGCATAGTTAAACGGTGATGTTTTCTACTCCCTATTCTTAATTCTTACTTCTTAGTTCTATTTGATTTGCATTAATCATATGAGCTAGTGGTTAACTAGTCAAGCGTGATAAGCCCGACCATAGATTTATGCTTTAGGACTTGAATTAAGAACACAAATTGAATATTGATAGAGATATAATAGGAGATTTGTGCAATCGTTATAGGGAACCAAGAAATTAATGAATCTAACTTGTTAATCTTCGAATAGAGATATAATTGATTGGCATGCCTAGGTGTTTTCTCTTGTGCTCGACCGAGACATTAGAATAATTTAGGGTTCCTTGTTGGCCTGTAATTGAACCTAGGCGTAGAAAATAATCACTTGGATCCATTGCTTAATTGGGTTGGTGAATTTGTAACCTTAGAACTTTCCCAATCTTAATCACAACTCTTGATAATTACTATTGTTTTGATTTACTCTTGCTTGATAATTGAATTAGATAATTTCTTTAATCCCACAACTTCTCTAATTTGACTTGGTCAACTATAACTGCTTCCTTTAGATATTGATATAATTCACCACCCAATCCCTGTGTTCGACCTCGGTAATTTACTTACCTTGTTTTTATTACTTTCTTTGATCCGGTACACTTGCCGGAGCCCATCAAGTTTTTGACGTAGTTGTCGGGGATTGGCATAGCCAATTTTTCTTTATTTAAAGAAAACAGTTAATTTGAACAAGCCAAATTTTCTTTTTAATTTTTATAAATATTTTATCTCTTTAGATTTCCTTGGTTTCAATTGGTCTTGTGAGTTTCTTTTGTATACGAGGTACCGTTCCACTGGAAGAATTGCTATACGACCCAGAGATTCGTAGAACCGAGAAAAGGTTGAGGATTGTACTTCTACTATTGTGAGGCCTTCCATCACGGATAATGCTTTTGATATCAAGGCGTCAGTTCTTCAATTAATTCGACAACATCAATTTGATGGAGGGGTGCATGAAGATCCTCACAGGCATATCTCGCGATTCTTGGAGATATGTGATATTTCGAAATATGCTGGAGTTTCAGATGATGTATATCGCTTTCGTCTACTCCCTTTCTCTCTGCGGGATAGAGCACGCGATTGGCTGGATTTGAACATGGATCACGGAAGCATCACCACTTGGTGCGAAGTTTGATTAAGTCCACTGAGCTTGCCCAGTTTTGAGTCTTTTATTTTTAGTTTACTTGAGGAGAAGTAAAGTTTAAGTTTGGGGTAGTTTGATAATCCTCTGGCTTATCTAGTTTTGCAGCTGGAAAGACCATGATTTATGTGCCAATTGTATGAGTTTAATCTCGTTTTCACCCAAATTTGAATTTATTTGTCCTTGAGCATTGATTTGAGTCCTTTTGTTAGTTTTTAGGAATTTTTGGTAGATTTTGTTGTTTTGGCTTCAACAACTCAAGAGGGGGGGTGAATTGAATTTTCAAAAAATATTTCCCTCTTAAAACTTTTTCACAAAGCTATATAAATCAGAGTTGCGGATTAGTGTTCTCAAGATCTTTTATAAAATCGATGAAGGGTTTTATAAAATCTTGAATAGAAGGTGATGAGGATAAGAAAGATTAATTTAGAAAGATTCAGAATAGGTTCGGGTTTAATAACTCAGTAATAACAAAATACAGTTTATACAGATCAAGAACATAAATTATATTGAACGTTAAACAACAAAGTTGCAGGTTCTTGAACATAAACAGAAAGTAAAGGAGTTTGAGTTTAGGGATACCACACAACCAGATTTATCCTGGTTCAGTCACCTCCACTGTGACCTACATCCAATCCCCACCCCACCTGTGGGATTTCACACACTAACACACAAGCTTTACCAGGTAGCTTGAAAAACCTTCACACCACAGAGCACTCCTTCACCTCGAGATACCACACTCTTGTGAAGAGTCGCAATGTTCAACCTTAGGTATACCTCACCCTAATCACTCAGAGAGACTCCCTCTCTCTTTACAATCAAATTGTAAAACAAAAGTTGATTCCTAACTCTCAATAGTCAGATGAACAAATTGAAGCACTTTGAGTATGAAACACTCTTTTCACAGTAAGCTCAATAAAGATGATGGATGATTTTCACAATTGATTTCTCAAAACGATTTCGTAAAACTGTGATATGTTATGATATTCGTATATTTTGTTTAAGTGTTCCTTTGATCCATCTTTATATAGAAAACAAGTTATAGTCGTTGGGATCAATCAAAACAGATTTGGATCTGATTAACAGAATCTGTTTTCTTGATTTTGGTTCTTGAAATAAGATTCTGATTGTACTTGTAGAATTCGTGTCCATAAAATAACTGAGTCCATTTGGAAAAATAGTCGAGTCCATTTGAAGAAAATAGCCGCGTCCATTTGCCACGTCAGCTGATGGGAGTACTAGCACAAAGTAATTGGACGTGCTCCAACTAGTAGACGAGCTTCATATGCCATGTCAGTGGACGGAGCTTCTTATTAAGATCTTAGCAAGTCCAAAGACTTGTGTGGACGAGCACTTTTATCACTTTAGTGGATGTGCGCTTGTGTCACTTTAGTAGACGTGTGCTTCTGTCATTTTAGTAGACGTGTGCTTCTATCACTTTCTTGGACGTCAGTTTTTACTATTCCCAGTGCTGGACGAGCGCTTATATTATTCCAGTGTTGGACGAGCGCTTTGAAATCTTATTTCAAAAATCATTTTCATTTACGAAAACTTATTCCTTTTAATGCAGGTTATGAAAATGATTTTCTTTCATGCATCTTTTCTAATTGAGCTTATTTGTGAATAAGAGATTTCATCTCTTACAAATCATCTAAGACTTAACACTAATTTCTTCGTTAAGCTCTTGTCTTGATGATTCCTTGATCTTTGTATTTGCTCTTTGATTCCTCCAAGTTCTTCCTTCAATATTCTCCTTGATTGCTCACTGAACTTGTTGAGTATTGCTTGATACCTGTCTTTGTAATTTGACACTAAAAACACTTGCATACATATTAAGTTGTATTTGTCATATATCAATATCTCTAAGTCAATGAGTTTAACAATCTCCCCCTTTTTGAGTATGACAAACCTTTTGACAAATTATAAGATCAGAGTATAAGTGTAGCAGACGCTAAGTGGTTTTGACATATTTCTATCATGGTATCAAAGTAGTCAGAGCAGAAGTATATCATAGCAAAAAAATATTATCAGAGTAGAATTTGATTTACTCCCCATTAATCATGTAAGCTTTTAAGCTCCCCCTCAACATATGCATGTATAATTCGTTTTCTCTATATCATACTTTTTCTTCATGTATAATTTGTTATTATCCCCTTTCTTTATATCATACTTTTTCTCCCCCTTTTGGCATCATAAAAAAGGTAAAGAAAAGAAACATTTAAAGTGATAGATAAGGTAATCATTTAAACATTCAAACTTAGCATATAAAATTGTTCATGATAGAGGGATAGGTGCAGGGGCAAATCAAAAAGATGCGTCCAACTCGCATAGATATTCCAAAACTCTCTTCTGATCATTCATAGATATTCCAAATCAAATCATACAAGAATCATAGCATATTTATACAAAGATACAGTCATATAATCAGTTTCTTTAGAGATTAGATATATGATTGATCGATTATGCCCAATTCTCTTCTAATGAAAAAGAAGCTTTCCTTGTTCAAGGGCTTGGTAAATATATCAGCAAGTTGTTTAGTTGTGTCACCATATTCAATCTCAATTTCTCTACTTTGAATATGGTCTCTAATGAAATGATGTCTGATTTCTATTTGTTTAGTTCTAGAGTGCATTATGGGATTCTTAGTTAAGTTAATTGCACTCGTATTGACACATTTAATAGGAACTTGGTTTAGTTGTACACCATAATCAACTAATTGTTGTTTCATCCATAAAACCTGTGCACAACAGCTACCAGCTGCTACATATTCAGCCTCTGCGGTGGATAAAGTCACACTAGATTGTTTCTTATTGAACCATGATACTAATGAGTTTCCTAGTAAATGGCAAGTTCCACTAGTACTCTTTGTCTAGTTTACAACCAGCAAAATCAGAGTATGAATAGCTAATTAAAGTACATGTAGCTCCTTTGGGATACCATAATCCCACGTCTTTTGTTCCTAACAGATACTTAATTATCCTTTTAACTACTGTTAAGCGTGATTCTTTTGGAATTGCTTGATACCTGGCACACAAGCATACTCTAAACATGATATCTGGCCTACTAGAGTAAGATAAAGTAGTGAGCCTATCATACCTCTGAATTTAGAAACATCAACAGGTTTACCTTTCTCATCCTTGTCCAGATAACAGGAGGTACTCATTGGAGTAGCCATCTCCTTAGCTTTTTCCATGCCAAACTTCTTGATTAACTCATTGCAGTACTTGGTTTGGCTAACAAAGATTCCATTTTCAGTTTGCTTTATTTGCAGTCCAAGGAAAAAGTTCATCTCACCCATCATTGACATTTCAAACTCACTCTGCATAAGACTTGCAAACTCATTGCACAACTGCTCAATAGTAGCACCAAAAATTATATCATCCGCATATATTTGTACAAGTAAAATGTTGTGTGCCTTTTTCTTAGTGAACAAAGTTATGTCAACTTTACCACTTTTAAATCCTTTTTCAATGAGAAAATTACTTAACCTCTCATACCAAGCTTTAGGAGCTTGCTTTAAGCCATATAGTGCTTTAGACAGTTTATAAACATGGTTAGGCAATTCATTATTCTCAAAACTAGGTGGTTGACCAACATACATTTCCTCTTGTATAAATCCATTTAAGAAAGCACTCTTAACATCCATTTGATACAGTTTAAATCCCATTATGCAAGCATAAGCAAGTAGCATTCTTATAGCTTCTAATCTGGCTATTGGTGCATATGTTTCATCATAATCTATGCCTTCTTCTTGGTTATACCCTTTGGCTACCAATCCATCCTTGTTTCTTACAATTATACCATTTTCATCTAGTTTATTCCTAAAAACTCATTTTGTACCTATTACTTGACAGTTCTTGGGTTTAGGCACTAGTTTCCAGACTTGGTTTCTTTCAAACTGGTTTAACTCATCTTGCATAGTCATCATCCAATGTTCATCAATTATAGCATCATCTATGTTCAAAGTTAATTGTTGCATCGCAAGCAAAACAAATCATTTAAGGCTTCATTGATTTTATTAGATTCAATTTGTGAAACAAAATCCATATGATTATTCCAAGATAGATCAAATAACTTTGATAGAACAATGTAGACATATTATACAATGATATATAAGTCAACACAAAGATTCACAATCATTCATTAATAATGATAATCAGAAAACATATTCAATCAGTATTCTTTCTTTATTGTTACCTATTTTGTGTTCGGTGAAGGCTCTATGTCATGATTCCAATTTTTGCTCTTGACCTTCCACCACACTTCACTTTCTGAATCACTGTCATTTCTGGCCATCAAGCACAAGTTTGCCTCCTCAGATTCAGATTCTTCAGTGGAATCTAGATCATTATCATCCCAAGGAATGTAGGCCTTTCTTAGCTTTCTCCACTTCTTGTCCTATGAGTCAAACTTTTCAGTTTTGTCCTTCTTTTGTAGCTCTGGACAGTCAAGCTTCATGTGGCCAATCTTTTCACATTCAAAGCATGTGATGTTGTTGGAAGATTTGTCACCTTTGCTTAAGTTTCTTTTTGGAAAAATGAATGACTTTCTTTTGAATTTGTCTTTCTTCTTTAGGAAGTTCTTGAATTTTCTAACTAGCAACCCCATCTCTTCTTCAGATTCTGCCTCTTGTGATGAATCATCATCATCATTGTCTTCTGCTTCTCTGACTTGTGATTTCAGATCCAATCCCTTGTTTCTTTTATCAGTTTCTTCACTCTCATTTAGTATGTTCAACTCCAATTCATGTTCTTATAATTTTCCAAACAGTGTGGCAATGGTCATTGATGAGAGATCTCTGTATTCTGAGATTGCAGTGACTTTAGGTTGCCATTCTCTACTCAAGCATCTCATTACTTTGTTAATTTGATCCTCATTTGAGATTGTCTTTCCAAGACCAGCCAATTGATTTATGATGTGTGTGAATCTCTTTTGCATTTCAGTCATAGGTTCTCCTCGATTCATTCTGAACAGCTCATACTCATGTGTGAGGGTGTTCATTCTTGCTCTTTTGACATCTGAGGTTCCTTCATGTGTTACTTGCAATGTATCCCACATCTCCTTTGCTGATTTGCAATTTGAAACCCTGAAAAACTCATCACAGCTTAAAACAGATGTTATAATATTCTTAGCACGTGCATTATATTGAATTCTTTTCTTCTCATCCTCATTCCATTCAGTTTTAGGCTTATTTCTTGGAGCACCATTAGCATCTACAGTAGAGGGGGAAAATGGTCCATTTTATACTGCATCCCATATGTCAACACCTACAGCCTCAAGAAAGATTACCATTCTTTCCTTCCAATAGATATACTCAGATCCATTGAAGCCAAGCAGGCGTGCAAGGGAAGCCCATTCATTTAAACAGTCATTGTAAGCCATGCTCTTATAGCTGTTAAGCCAAACTTAAGAGTTTAGCTCTGATGCCAATTGTTGTTTTGGCTTCAACAACGCAAGAGGGGGGTGAATTGAGTTTTCAAAAAAACATTTCCCTCTTAAAACTCTTTCACAAAGCTTTATAAATCAGAGTTGCGGATTAGTATTCTCAGGATCTTTTATAAAATCGATGAAGGGTTTGTATAAAATCTTGAATAGAAGGTGATGAGGATAAGAAAGATTAATTCAGAAAGATTCAGAATAGGTTCGGGTTTAATAACCCAGTAATAACAAAATACAGTTTATACAGATCAAGAACAGAAATTATATTGAACTTTAAACATCAAAGTTGCATGTTCTTGAACATAAACAGAAAGTAAAGGAGTTTGAGTTTAGGGATACCACACAACCAGATTTATCCTGGTTCAGTCACCTCCACTGTGACCTACATCCAGTCCCCACTCCACCTGTGGGATTTCACACACTAACACACAAGCTTTACCAGGTAGTTTGAAAAACATTCACACCACAGAGCACTCCTTCACCTCGAGATACCACACTCTTGTGAAGAGCCTCAATGTTCAACCTTATGGATACCTCACCCTAATCACTCAGAGAGACTCCCTCTCTCTTTACAATCAAATTGTAAAACAAAAGTTGATTCCTAACTCTCAATAGTCAGATAAACAAATTGAAGCACTTTGAGTATGAAATACTCTTTTCACAGTAAGCTTAATAAAGATGATGAATGATTTTCACAATTGATTTCTCAAAACGATCTCGTAAAACCGTGATATGTTATGATATTCATATATGTTGTTTAAGTGTTCCTTTGATCCATCTTTATATAGAAAACAAGTTATAGTCGTTGGGATCAATCAAAACAGATTTGGTTCTGATTAACAGAATCTGTTTTCTTGATTTTGGTTCTTGAAATAAGATTCTGATTATTCTTGTAGAATTTGCGTCCATAAAATAACTGAGTCCATTTGGAAAAATAGTCGAGTCCATTTGAAGAAAATAGCCACGTCCATTTGCCACGTCAGCAGACGGGAGTACTAGCACAAAGTAATTGGACGTGCTCCAACTAGTAGACGAGCTCTCTATGCCATGTCAGAGGACGAAGCTTCTCATTAAGATCTTAGCATGTCCAAAGACTTGTGTGGACGAGCACTTTTATCACTTTAGTGGACGTGCTCTTGTGTCACTTTAGTGGACGTGAGCTTCTATCATTTTAGTAGATGTGAGCTTCTATCACTTTCTTGGACGCCAGTTTTTACTATTCCCAGTGTTGGACGAGCGCTTATATTATTCCAGTGTTGGACGAGCGCTTTGAAATCTTATTTCAAAAATCATTTTCATTTACGAAAACTTATTCCTTTTAATGCAGGTTATGAAAAATGATTTTCTTTCATGCATCTTTTCAAATTGAGCTTATTTGTGAATAAGAGATTTCATCTCTTACAAATCATCTAAGACTTGACACTAATTTCTTCGTTAAGCTCTTGTCTTGATGATTTCTTGATCTTCGTCTTTGCTCTTTGATTCCTCCAAGTTCTTCCTTGAATATTCTCCTTTGATTGCTCACTGAACTTGTTGAGTATTGCTTGATACCTGTCTTTGTAATTTGACACTAAAAACACTTGCATACACATTAAGTTGTATTTGTCATATATCAAAATCTCTAAGTCATTGAGTTTAACAGATTTGTAGTCAAATAAATCATCGCATGCTATTGAAGTTTCAGGTTAAAAGTGAAGCTGGAAGAAACTTGGAAAAACTGAAGAAAACAAGCAAAAATGCAAATTTGACTGGCTAGCCCCGCTAGACACAGAAGGAACATATTGTAACACCCCGATTTTCACTACTTTCTAATATCGGTAATAAATATATAAATGTTTATATTTTTATCCGAGACTTAGAAAATGATTTTGGTTAAACCAAAGTCATATTCATATTATACTTATTTTTATAAGGATACGGTTAAGTTTTGGGTTGAAAATTCAGACGGAGCCCGATCTGCGTTTTCACTGACAGTAAGATTTTACTGATCAGAAAACCTAATTTTGACTCGAGAACAAAATGGTTATATTTTAAATCCCATTTCCAACAATAGTGGTTATTTTGAAAATTTTCAAAATAAATAGTTTATTATACTTGATTCGGGCGTAAAACCTAAATCGGGTAATCGACGGAGTCGAGAACTGACGTGCAGAGACAAAACCCAACATCGGATGAGGAGACATCTTGCCACCTAGGGTGGTGAGTCATAGGGGTGACTCACCTAGCATTTAATTTATGAAATGGTGGTTTATATGTGAAAAGACCAAAATACCCCTAACCTAACCTATTCTAGTTAAACATTAACCATGGTTAAGGCAAGACAAAGTCAAATTGGCTTCTTCCTTTTTGTTTTGTGGTCACAAATCAGCCACATCTCTAACAAATCCTCACCACTCAATTGTCATGATTACATTAGGCCTGAAATTACCAAAATATCCTTAAGTCTTAAGTAAATAACAATTTAGCCCCTAAGTAAAATTACTAATGTGTCCTTAAGTGAATTAATTCTTGGCCCTCCTTGCCCTTGAGGTTCACGGATAACACCCCCACATTAGGTCATCACATTCAATTGTTCAACACTTCATCTTCTTCATCAACATTTTCTTATTTTCTCTCAACAGTTCTTAAGTTCCTACAACCAAATTTGTGAAACAACTACTTGATCTCTTGCTCTTTTTCAAATTCCAAGAGGTATACCTTACTTCTCATTATCAATAAAACTCTATGTTCTTCAATTATTTTCATAATTCAAGGCCATGATCATCATTTTCAATTTTAGGGTTCTCATGTTCAAAAATCTCTAGAAAATCATAGAAAAATCCTATGATCATGAAACCAATTTCTATGAACTTGTCATCATTTCTATATTCATGATTCAAGAGCATGAATCAAACAAAATTTTCTCTCCTATTTTCTCTCTCAAGGCCGAAACCTTAATTTTGTGGGTGGAGGAGTTTTGTTCAATTTTTATTTAAAGTGATGCTTGATTTCATTCTATTAGTACATATAAGTGTTAAATCCAAAGGATTGAATAAAAATGACATCTCTAACCTATTTTATGACCTAACGCCGAACAAACCCTAACACTGGTGTTAGTGGATTTTTTTTTCAATTTGAAGTCATGATCATTGATTATGTAATCTCTAATGCTTAAGGATCACAAATCCAAGAGCATGTGAATTTTAGAAATTCCTAACCATATTTATTAGTCATGGCCGAACCCTAGCCATAGAATTTAGGAGTTCTAATTGTTTGTTGATTGATTATTTGGTTGTGGTTTGTTGAAGGGTAATGTAGTGTGAATCGTGTACGAGTGTTACGGAAGATCGGACGTTCGACGGAATTTATTTCGGAAATAAAAATCTCCCAGAGGTAAGGGGAGTACCTGACACTACAAAAAAAGGTCATTTAACGACCGAAAATAGTGACCGAATTTTTTGGTTGCTATTTGCGACCGAAATAGTGGCCGATTGTAGGATCTACATGAAACACTGGTTAGAGTTGAGTCTGTGACCGAAATAGCGACCGAAATAGAGCGTAGCAGAGATATTGGTCGCTATGTCGGTCTCTAAACAAAGGAAAGTAAAAGTCAGAAATTTATGAAATTTTAGCTACCGAAATGGCGACCGAATTAAATGCAACGGTCAAACTTTATTTATATTAGTGACCGATTTCGAAATCCGTCGCTAAATTTATGAATTCATAATATAAACTTTATTTATATTTGCGACCGATATTAATTCGGTCGCTAAACGGCGCGTAAAAAAAATAAAATAGCGTGTGTTAGCGACCGAAATTTAAATCGGTCGCTAAAATTATAAATTTAAATTCAAACTAACCATTTTAGCGACCGATTTAGCGACCGAATTATTTCGGTCGCTAAAACTGAAATCCCTAAATCGCGAAATCTCCCATTTCCTTCCTCACTTCTTCATTTTTCCTCTCTCAGCTCTGCTCCCTACCTCCACCACCGCGTCAGTCCGTCGTCCGTCTCCACAACCGCCACCACCGCACCAGTACGGCCACCACCGTATCACAGTACGTAAGTCTTCTTACCTCTCATCTCTTCCTTTCTTCTCTTCCTTTTCCTCCCTCTCATCTTTGGTCTTTCCCTCCGCAGAAACAGTGCCACCACCGTAGAGCTCCGGCCACCACAGGGACAACCGCAAGGACCACTGCAAAGGTATCCCCTCCTTCCTTCTATGTATCCCCTGCGCCCTTCATTCTCCATTTTATTGTTATTTCACAGTCTCTGAAATTATTTTTGCAACAATGATGATTACTGTTTTGGTTGCTTTGTGAGTGTGTCCAAAAATTCTGGTCTGGTGGTATGTCTAAGAGGGTCCAAAAATTTTCTGAGGCTTCATCTTTTTCTCTCTGAATGGAAACTGCAGATTACAGAATGAGGCCAATCATGATTGTAAAATGAAATATCAGAAACAGAGACTATAATTAATCCAAATTTTATTACAAAAATGTTCCAAAGACAAAAACTCGAGTGGCATGACAAATCTGGTTACCTTGGGGTAGCACCAAGTTTTGGTTTAGTTGTTGTATAACACTTATTTTCATAGCTAAATGAAAACTTCGAAATTTATCGATGCCCCCAACAGATTAATGTCGGATAAATATATTTTCTACTATTCTTAGCTAGATAAAGGGGTTAAATAAGCACACACATAAACCTTAGCATGAAGATTAGGAGCATTCATATACCCTTGTATTCATATCATCCTGCACAGGAGATGGTTCTAAGTATGCTCTTGAATCATGTGAATTAGTAATACAATCGGCGTTCCATTGCAACATTCGATTGATCAAAAAAAGGTTGATGCAATTGAAAGGACAAGCAACGGTCTTGATAGGACCTGGCAGTGAGAAAGATTTATTAGCTATCTGGTCTCATGAATATAGCTAAGCTTTGGATGAAAACAAAAAAGACTTCACACAAACATAATAGAGATTAGAGAAACTCCAATCAATTATAGCGTCAACCACAATGGTTAAAGGGGGTTGGGGAAGTATCACATGTTATGCATTAATGTTATTCATTCATCACAATCTCCAACATCTCCTTTTACACCTTAAGTTAATGAGAAAAGGGTCCATTTTCCCTATGAAAGAGTATAAAGGGAGATGCAAGAGATTGTGATGTGCAAATAACATAGCTCTATGGTATGTCTCCTTAATGCACACATAGACCATATCCTGTGATTTATTTATTTTTGTTTTTTTGGGTGTAAACATAATCCAATTTCAAAAACTTCAAAATGATGCCATGAATAATTCATTATCGAGGTCAGTTTGGTACACACTTGGGGTGGGGGTGGGCGGGTTTGAAATTTTGAGATATGAGATTTATCAAACTTTTCTCCCTTTGTTTCCTCTTCTTCTGAAATAAAGGAGATGGGGAGGAGAGTATAAGGAAGAAGGGAAGTTGCAAGTTGTTCTAAATTTGTAACCGTATATTGTTGATTCTATTTTATATTAATTTATGTGTTTCTAGTCTTATAAATAGTTGTACTGGATTCTGTATATATAGAATAGTGAATTGTTTGTTAGTGGAGAGCGGAGCTCAATAGGATGTGATCTTGTCTGATTGTATGCTAATAATTTAATGTTTATGCATGTGTTTGTCAATATGTGTTGTTTGTTAGTGGAGAGCGGAGCTCAATAGGATGTGATCCTGTCCGAAAGGCGGGATGCTGGTTGTGTGCTGATAATTTAGAAATTATGCATGTGTTTGACAATTAACTGCTACTTGTTAGTGGAGAGCGGAGCTCAATAGGATGTTTGATACAATATTTAATCTAAGTTTGTATTGATTTACGCTGCAATTTATATAAGCTCAACAATGTTGCAATATTTATAGGTTAATGGTTTTATTTTCTGTTAGAGGTAATAATTAATTTACGAAAGCCTTAGTTTCCTATTTGAGATTCAATATTAATGAGCATGCGTAACTTATCAAGGTATGTGGTGTGCGTCGTGCGAGTGCATGTGCGATTCCGGCAAGTGTACCGGATTGTCGCCAAGTAATAAAAGATATCGATCCCACAGAGACCGTGATCTCGAATCGCAACTAATTGTTAAATGATAAAGCTGGACTGTATAAAAAGATTTTGAATTTTAAAATAAGAGATAGAATGCAATCAAGTAAAACAGAAAGTAAATAGTTTATGGTTTTTCAGATCTAGATGGATTCCTAGGGATTTAGGTTACCAACAAGATCGTTTACGTTGCTAACTCGATTACCCTTGTTAACTATCGAAATTGCCTTGAAGGTGAATTTATCCTCAAATAGCTTAAGCTCCCTCTCGGGTTACAAAAGTCGTTCCCAATTGAACCAACCCCTACTCTCGTGGTAGTCGAATTCAGATTGGACCCTTTGCATTTCGTGACAATTTGTTGATCCTCGAAGGAAGGCTTCTAACTCTCGTGATTTCAGTCCTAAGTCTGATTCTATAGATCCGACACCTAAGTTCACCGCTAGGTTCCTCCTTAGAATGCCTATGACACGCAAACAAGTGGCCACCGAATTTACGAGTGATTCAAACACTAGAAATCAGATCTAAAACAAAATCGTAATTAACAAAGATATTACATCAAATTAACAACATAAATCAGATCTCGGGTATGGCCCCAATCCCTAGAAACTAAGCTACTACTCAAGCCTTGCCATGGAGATGACAAGCTTGGTTACAAATAACATGAAAATAAACTAAGAGAAGGAGGAGAGGAAGAAGAAAGAGATCCTAAATTGTAGCCTAAGAGTAGCAGCCAAAAGTCCTCTAAGCCTCTGACTTGATCCCATATTTATAGATTTAGGAAGTTTGAATCCCAATCTAACTCAAATTCTGATCCAATTCAGTTGCTTCGGGTCCAAGTAATGTGTGTCACGACCTTGATGGCCATCACGGCCAGGTCGTGACGGCTTCTGCCTTGGGCTCTTCTATAGATTTCAGACTCTCGCGAGGCGAGAGGACTTTCGCGTCGCGAGACTTCAAGTGATAGATATTATGATAGGAATCACGACAAGGCCGTGACAAATTCTGACTTGTGGGAGTGAAAGGTCACGACCGTGATGGTCATCACGGCTAGGTCGTGACCGGTTCTGACTTCAGTCTTTCTTCCTTTCCAGTTTTGCTCGATCATGGCCGTGATGGGCATCACGGCTAGGCCGTGATGGGCTCTGTTTGGCTCATTTTCTTCACTTTTCAAGCTCCTTCTTCATCCGAGCTCCATCATGGTCGATCCCAAGCATTTTACCCTTGATTTTTGCAAAACAACACCACGAAAACCGCCTTACCCGTTCCAAGGGAAAATTAACAAAAATCAAATTAAATATGCCTAAACTACATGAAAATGCATGCAAAATGATAAACAAAGATGAGGTGAAATCACACTCATCAAATCACCCCAAGCTTAAGATTTTTCTTGTCCTTAAGCAATCACTAAGGCCAGAAGATATAAATAATCAGAGCATGGATAGTGAATCAAGAACCCGAGAAACTAATCCAAGTGACAGGCACATTCGAATAAATCCCCAAGAGATAATCAAATTCAAGTCCAATTAGAAGCTTAGGTTCCTTCAAATTCATATTCTCACTGATTTGGGCACTCGTCTCACCTCACTCAAGTGTTTCAGGGTATATGACAATTTGCTCAATTTCCTCAAGGAAGGTATTCTACCATAAGCTTGACTATTAACCAAATCTCTACTTTATTAATGAAAACACATAAGAATCAAGAGGTCTTTTACTTTGGTTGTAATGTGGCCATGGGATTTAGTGTTAGGTGGGAAAATCAAGAGAAGGGAAATTCAAGAAGGCTAAACAAATTATCAAACATTGCAAAGCATGACACCTTCTAAAATACCTTTTTTTTGGGCTTTGATTTACTTTTCCACCTTTCTTTCTTTTTATTTTTATTTCTCACTTTTTTTGTCATCCTCTTCTCCATTTTTTTTTGTTTATTTCATTTTATTTATTTGGAGAAGGGGAGATTTTTAGCTCAAGAGAAATATTTTCTAACTTTCTTATCCCATACTTTTTCAAACTACCTTTTTACCCTTTTTGTAATACTTTAAAAGGTGCCATACCAAGAATTATTTATCAAAGTAATTCAAGGTACCAAGAAAAGTATTTTATTCTTTTAGGCTCAAAATTGGCACTAGTGGAAAATATACATTAGATGGTAAAGGTTTACGTCAGTTAACCAAAAGCTAGACGTTAAAAAGGAGGCGGTGGCAGTTTTGTAAATATCAGACTTCATTAATTCAATTTTAACGTCAGTTGTTTTAAGGACTGATGTTAAAAGAGAAGTGACTCACTTTTAACGTCAGTTCAATAAACAACTGACGTTAAAAGTGAACCTTTTAATGTCAGTTCTTCACTGAACTGACGTTAAAAGTGCCTCACTTCACTTTTAACTTCTGGTCTTTCATCAACAGACGTTAAAGGTTATTTTAATAATTTCCTTTATCTATTATACGTACCCTTCCGCATTGCCTTCCTCAAAGTTTTAGTTTCACAATTGCTTTGATGTTTTGTGTTTCTGTTTTGAAAACTAAAATATATGTGCGAAGTATAAGTTGATTCAATAACCCAAACCGGATCTCATTCATTGAAAGGGTTTAAAATCCTTTAAAATACTATAAAAGGTTACATTGAAAGGGTTTAAAATCCTATAAAAAGTTACATTGAAAGGGTTTAAAATCCTAAACATTTTGTTGAGGGGCTTCGTTCCCTTCACGGGTGAGCAAGAGAGGAGAGTCGAGCGACCGAGTTTTCCAGAGCGGCTGAGCAAGGGTGCACCTGATCTGTTTCAGTCTTGGAACAGTCATTTGCTTCCAACGCTGACGTTCTAGTGCTGTAGCTAGCTGCCGATTTTCCAGAAAGATGATAAGGTGAGCAACTCACACTATGTGATTTACACAGCCTTATCACCCATGCATGTTATGTGATTTACACAACCTCAGAAGTTGTTTGACCATTAAGACAAAGACCTTTGAGTCTAGGAATAGGAAGAAAGAGTGATGAAGTTAATCTCCACGGCAGAGCCATATTGTGAAGCAGAAAATTAAAAGGATGGAAGGAACCTATTTATAGGAGCAGGGGATGAAGTTACTAAGCTATTCTGATTTTCTTGAAAACTTACCTATAAACTTTAATGCTCATTAAGAGGATTAAGTTACAAGGTGCATGGGTAAGTAGCACAGTAGTCAAAGGAATGAATTCTTGCAGAAACTTATACACCTTTAACGTCAGTTGTTTAAAATAACTGACGTTAAAGGTGTTTTTAAAATAAAAAATATTTATTTTTAACGTCAGTTTTTTATACAACTGACGTTAAAAGTGTGGTTTTTACTTCAGTATAATAAATAGCTGACGTAAATAATCCTATAAATTATAAACGTGCAGAATGAATATTGGAAATAATGTAATATACGGGAACTTGGCAGTCATAAATTAAGTTGACGTTAAAAATGAGGTGGTGGCAATTGATTGGCAGTCATATTTATTTTTAACGTCAGTTTTTTATACAACTGACGTTAAAAGTGTGGTTTTTTACTTCAGTATAATAAATAGCTGACGTAAATAATCCTATAAATTATAAACGTGCAGAATGAATATTATAAATAATGTAATATACGGGAACTTGGCAGTCATAAATTATGTTGACGTTGAGGTGGTGACAATTTGTAAATATTAAATAACTATTTGCGTCAGTTGTGTAAAGAACTTGTGTAAATATTAAACAAGTTTATTTTTAATCTACATTAATTAGCTTGAATTAGTAAACATATTCTTGTGAAAATTAAAATAAATAAACACTTAACATAAAAGTGTTATATGTATAATCAAATCGTATCTCATTGAAGTGATTCATAAGTTACAATTACATGATTAAAAAGATAAAAAATTTCTGCAACATAGCACTAAAATATTAAAAAGTTTCTGCTTCAACATCGATTTCTTCTCAGTTCTGTACTCAGAAACTCCAATGGTGCATCGATCCCCTCCCTGCTCATTTGAAGTCCTTGATGCTCCATGTGTGCTTTATCCACAGTCGCTTGGGGAGGAGATGGAATAAAGTGAGGGAGTCATATTATGTGATTTACACAACCTCAGAAGTTTTTTGACCATTAACACAGAGACCTTTAAGTATAGGTATAGGAAGAAATAACAAAAGTCTCAAATGTGATAGAACCATATTGTACAGGAATAGAAAACGCACGAAATATAGAGGAAGAGAAGAGGGTGTATTTACATACTGATACATAAGAATGGCACTTTATATAGAGAATAGTCTCTCTCTGATTTTCTTGAAAACTTATCTATAAACTTAATGCTCATTAAGATGATTAAGTTTCAAGGTGCATGGGTTAGCACAGTAGTCAAAGGAATGAATTTTTTTGCAGATATACACTTTTAACGTCAGTTGTCTTCAAAAACTGACGTTAAAAGTGCTTTTAAAATAAAAAAATATTTATTTTTAACGTTAGTTTTTTATATAACTGACGTTAAAAGTTTTATTTTTACTTCAATTAAATAAATAGTCAAAGGAATTAATGTTTTAACGTCAGTTTCTTAATACAACTGACGTTAAATATATGACCTTTAACGTCAGTCTTTACAAACAACTAACGTCAAATGTTGTTTTATTTTGGTTTACACCCGAGCGCCTTCTGCACTTCGCTCTGTACGTCTCTTTTCTCTTTTCATCACGCTCAACCCTCACTCTCAACCCTCACTCTCACTCTCACTCTGCCCTAATCGCGAGCTCATCTCCACCGCAACCACCACGATGGCTTCTTTGCCACCACCGTGAGGTACACTATTAACCCTAACTCTGCTTTCCATTCATTCTTATAACTTTACATCTCTCTTTCCCCTTCCCGCTCACTAACTCTCCGTGTCCCTCTTCTCTCAGTAACCACATCGAACGTTGGCCACCACTCGAGCTCCCCTCCCCACCACCACGCGAGCACCTATTTGTGGTGAGTCTTTAGGGCACATTTTTTTATTTTTGGTTTTGAGTGTATGTTGAAACTGTAGTCTCAGTAGTTGAAACTTGAAACCGTGAGTTTGAGTTGTTTGGAATGTACGTCTCTATTTTTGGTTTTGAGTGCATGTTGCTCTGCTGGTTGATCTATCACGGTCGTGATGCTCATTACGGCTAGGCCGTGATCAGTTCTGCCTGTGATGGTCTGGTTCAGTTGGCACGTTACGGCCGTGATGGACATCACTGTCAGGCCCTGACCAGTGCTTGGTAATCTTCAAAAACTATAGTTTTCAATCTCCCGTATTGTCCTTATATTGGATATATGTTTTGTATATCTACAGGACCTATCTAGTTATGGATCGTAGTTGGATGGTTTGTAAGCGTACTAGTGCTGAGTATTTGAAGGGGGTGGGAGAATTTATAGAATTTGCTCAAAGGAATGTTCCTAATAGTAATGGAATGTTCTGTTGTCCTTGTGTCAAGTGTTTGAATACGAGGAAATGTACGGTGAAGGATATACGTACTCATTTTATTTGTGAAGGGATTCGCTTGAGTTATACAAGATGGATATGGCATGGTGATGTGTTGTTGAGTAGTACGGCAAGTGTCTCCCAAAGTGAGGACGTTGACGTAGATATGGAGGATGATCGAGTAGAGGACATGATCCGTGATATTGGACAAGAATCTTTTCATCGAGCTCATGTGTATGATAGGTTGTGCGGTGATGCGGATAAGCCTTTATATCCAGGGTGTACTACTCATACACGGTTGTTGGTGGTGCTAAAATTGGTTTGTGTGAAGGAGAGAAATGGTTGGACCGATAAAAGCTTCACGGAATTGCTTGAAGTGTTGAAGGACTTGCTTCCGGAGGACAACACATTGCCTGACCGTAACTATGAGGCCAAGAAGGTATTGTGTCCTATGGGTATGGAGTATAAGAAGATACACGCATGCCCCAATGATTTCATATTGTACACCGGTGTTCACGAAGACAATCACGATTGCCCCAAATGTGGGTTATCACGATACAAAGTGAAGGGTGGTGATGATGATGATGATGTGAGAAAAAAGGGTCCTCCTGCGAAGGTGTTGTGGTATCTTCCAATAATTCCAAGGTACAAGCGATTGTTTGCCAATGCGAAAGATGCGAAGAATCTTAGATGGCATAATGATGAGAGGAAACGTGATGGAAAGGTTCGTCATCCTGCTGATTCTATTCAATGGAAGAATATCGATACTATGTTTCCGGATTTCGCCGATGAGCCAAGAAACCTAAGGCTTGGACTTGCTACGGATGGAATGAATCCTTATGGTAACATGAGTAGTATTCATAGTTCATGGCCTGTTCTGTTGGTAATTTACAACATGCCCCCTTGGTTGTGCATGAAGTGCAAATACATGATGTTGTCTATGATGATTTCAGGCCCAAAGCAACCGGGAAATGGCTTAGATGTTTATCTAGGTCCCTTGATTGAAGACTTGAAAACACTGTGGGTGGAAGGTGTTGATGTAGTTGATGGGTATGCTCATGAGACTTTCAAGCTTTGTGCCATGTTATTTTGCACCATCAACGACTTTCCATACGGTAACTTGTCCGGGTACAGTGTCAAGGGGCATAAAGCATGCCCTATATGTGAAGAAGGCACATGCTACACTCAGTTGCATCATGGAAAGAAGACGGTTTACCTTGGGAATCAGAGATTTCTTAGACGTGATCACCCATATCGTAAGATGAAAAAAGCTTTTAATGGATGCCAAGAGACAGAAGAAGCACCGACGGCCTTAATTGGAGAGCAGGTTTATCAGAGGGTAAAGGACATCAATGTTATATTCGGCAAGTCCAAAAAGAAAGGTAAAGCTGCTGAGAAAAACATATGGAAGAAGAGGTCGATATTCTTTGATCTTCCATACTGGCGCAAGCTTGATGTCTGACACTGCATTGATGTGATGCATGTGGAGAAAATGTGTGTGATAGTGTGATCGGGACGCTTCTCAACATTCAGGGCAAGACAAAGGATGGTGTGAATGCTCGTCTCGACCTTGTTGCTATGGGTATACGAGAGCAGTTAGCTCCAGTTGTTGAGGATGGTAAGCGGACTTATTTGCCGCTAGCATGTCATACTTTGTCAAGAAAAGAGAGACAAAGTTTCTGCGGGTGTCTTCAGGGCATCAAAGTTCCACATGGTTACTCTTCAAATATGAAGAGGCTTGTCTCTAGTGATCTGAAATTGGTTGGCTTGAAGTCTCATGATTGTCACATCTTGATGCAACAACTTCTGCCCGTTACTATTCGTGGTATTGCTCCAAAAAATGTGAGACATGCCATTACTCGGTTGTGCTCATTCTTCAATTCTATATATAGCAAAGTCGTTGACCCCCGTATGTTGGATGACTTGGAAGTTGAGGCTGCTACAATCTTGTGCCAATTGGAGATGTATTTTCCTCCTTCCTTTTTCAACATAATGGTTCACTTAATTGTTCATTTGGTGAGGGAGATTAGATTATGTGGGCCGGTTTTTCTGAGATGGATGTACCCAGTTGAGCGCTACATGAAGATCTTGAAAGGGTACGTGAAGAATCCTCATCGTCCGGAAGCATCTATTGTTCAAAGGTATGTTGCAGAAGAAGCTATTGAGTTTTGTTCAGACTACCTTCATAA
The DNA here is from genome assembly GCA_030762895.1 of Sophora flavescens. Lineage (NCBI taxonomy): Eukaryota > Viridiplantae > Streptophyta > Magnoliopsida > Fabales > Fabaceae > Sophora > Sophora flavescens. Next base: position 166,771,112 of record CM061064.1, on the reverse strand, counting down.
CACGGATCCTATAGGGGTTCCTAAGCCTCGGCATGATGAGATCAGATGTCAAGGTAAGGGTACACATGGCTTAAGAATTAATAGGAAGGATCGGGAGGAAGTGCTTCAAGCACATTTGTATGTATTGAACAACATCGAATGTGTTCAGCCTTTCTTATTTGAACATAAAAGAAAAGTCAATCAAGAAAACCCTCGAATGAGCGAAAGGTGGTTGTTGAACAAGCATAACAAGACTTTCTTACCATGGTTCAAGGAAGAAATGCTTAAGGATGGTAGTACTGCTTCTGATGACGTAAGATGGCTAGCACGTGAGCCTAGCTTCAACGTCATATGTTGGAGCAGATACGACATAAATAACTTTTCCTTTTATACAAAGGAACAAGATAACAAGAGTACCATGCAAAATAGTGGGGTTATGATCGTGGCAGAAGCAATGCATTTCTCTAGTGCAAAGGACACAAAACCCGTTAAAGCACCGAGACCTTACTTTGGATATATTGAAGATATTTAGGTGCTCGATTACACTAAGCTTACGGTGCCGGTATTTAAATGTAAGTGGGTTGATAGTAACGGTGGTGTACAAACCGACGAATTCGGGTTCACATTGGTAGACCTCAACAAGTTAGGTCATATAAATGAGCCATTCATAATGGCTTCCCAAGCAAAACAAGTGTTCTACATCACTGATCCTTCTAACAAAAGGTTGTCCGTGGTTCTCCAAGGAAAAGGCATGTATAATGGTAGTGATGAAAATGAAGATTCAAATCCTGATATTCCTGAGACTCCTTCTTTTTCAACAAACATGCCTACTATAATCGAGGAGACACAGGTGGACGATGTACATGCCACTCGTGATGATCATCACGAAGGAATATTGATATAGGTAGTTTAAACTTGGTATACATTTATTTTTATTTTTATTTCTGTATTTATTTTGAGTTATAACCTATGTTAATAAATATATATTTTTCTGAACAGACATACATATGGATCATTGTTCCATTTTTCCATTGCAATTCTGTAATGTGTGTGATATTCTGTGTTACTGGGATATTTACTGAATGCAGGGATAGCTGAGGGGAGTGATATTTTAAAACTGAATTTTAAAAAACAAATACTATTAACGTCAGTTGTATGATACAACTGACGTTAATAGTATTTTATAAAATATACAGCACACTATTAACGTCAGTTGTTTATTACAACTGACATTAAAATTAAGACCTTTAACGTCAGTTCTTAATAACAACTGACGTTAGTTTTAACAAATTAACGTCCGTTCTGAAAAGAACTGACGTTAATTTTTACAAAATTAACGTCAGTTGTTTTAAAGAACTGGCGTTAATTTTGACAAAATTAACATCAGTTGTGTTAAAGAACCGACGTTAATAGTTATATATTTAACGTCAGTTCTCAATTAACGTCAGCTGTATTTATGCCAGTCGGTATTCTGACGTAAAAACTCAATTTTAACTGACGTAAAAAGCACTTATTGCACTAGTGTGGGCAACTAAGGGGTAGCATTTAATCAATCAAAGCTCAGAAGGCCGGAAAAATACTTAGTGCCTCAATCATTTTCAAATATGTTTTCAAAAATTTTTGAAGTTTCAAAACGGTTTCAAGTCAAGTTCTAGAAAATACGATCCAAGAGGAATTAAAACACTCTATCACAAGGAATGGGGTAGATTTAGTGAGTACCCCTTTTTGGCTCAAAATCTTACATTTAGTAGTTCAAAAATCAGCGAGAAACACAAATCTAGAGAACCACATGCTAATTATCAACTATCAAAAGATCATCTCAAGAATTTTTATTTTTAGCCTTGTCACAAGAATAAAAAATAAAAATTGGGTTCAAAAATTCACTATCTCAATTCATTTGGCACCAAGTTCTAGCAATTGGATGCATATTCTAAGTAAGGGGCAATCTAAAGAATGTGACCATGCAAAACTATGCCTATATGAATGCAACATGAAAAATGCAAAAATGCAAAAATTCACTAAAATACCCCTACCCCAAGCTTAAAAACTTACATTGTCCCCAATGTAAATAATCAAGTCGGAGAGAGGAGAAAAATTGGAACAACTCATCGAGATGGTAGCGGGTGTTGGCTCACATTCCAGTTAAAAACTTGTTGGAAACTGCATCACGGTCGTGAGGCTCATCACGGGCAGGCCGTGATCAATTCTGGTCTTCAGGAGCTGGCCTGTCACGGCCGTGACCTGCATGGTCCTAAGCTTGACCAAACTTCCTTCAATCAACCGGGGTCGGTTGGGCGTAGAAGTGTAGGAACACTTCTCTTCCATGGGAGTCCTTCAAAGAGCCGATTCTGCTCATACGGCCAATTACGCTTCCGCTTTGCTCTTTTCATTCGAACCTTCCTGGCCTTACTCCCTCCCGGCGAAAGTTTTGTTTCCACATGATCAACAACTCCAACTCCATCACCATTTGGTGCATCATCAGCCATGTAAATCTTCGGAGTTGCTTCCATGTTGAGCTCTTCCTTTACCACTGGAGACGTGATATCGATCCTGCACACATGGCTCTCAAAAGGAGGGTTGTTATATGAGTTAGTAAATTCAAAATCGACCCTACTTCCTCTACATTTAGAGAGAGTTTGCCATTCCTTACATCTATTACTGCTCCAGCAGTGGCCAAGAATGGCCTTCCTAAAATGATGGGGAATCCAGAATTCCCTTTCATATCCAATACCAGGAATTCGGTAGGGATGAAGAATTTCCCTACCTTTACATGAACGTTCTCTAGTATTCCTAGAGGAGTCCTAGTTGAGCCATCCGCAAATTGTAAGGAGAATTTGAATGGTCTCAACTCTTTCGTTCCCAACCTTTCCAAGATAGTGAGCGGCATCATGCTCGCACTAGCCCCTAAGTCACATAAGGCTTGGTCGATTTGCACTTGTGTAATTGAGCAAGTGATAGAGAAGCTACATGGGTCTTTCAGTTTAGGAGGCATTTTAGCTTCTATGTCTACTTGCTTTCTCTTGACCAACCTTTGTGGGAAAGGTATCGGGGGTTGGTACGGTGGTGGAGGGACATACTTTGGTTTTGGATCTTCCTTTGCGCTCATGTCCTCCTCTGGTTCCACGTCCATTTCAACCACCCTAAGCTTATCATACCTCAAGTGTATGGCATTACAATGCTCAATGGGATTAGCTTCGGGTTGACCCGGGAACGTACCCTTAGGTCTAGTGTATGTGCTAGCTTGTTGGGCAATCTAGGTTTCTAGCATCTTGTTGTGGATTGCTAAGTTGTCTACCCTGGACGCTAGCTCTTTTATTGCCTCGTTCACTGCCCTGCCTTGTTGTCTAAACTCCTCATTTCGTTTTGTTTGAGTTTCAACAAAACTTTCCAATAAAGACTCGAGTTTAGATTTCTGTACCTGAGGATACCCCTGAGCGGGTTTCCTATTACCTTGGCCCTCTTGGAACTCGTGGTTCAACGTGTTGCTGTAGTTGCCGTAGGAGAGGTAAGGGTTGTTCTTCCTTTGGTTGTAGGGATTTGGGGGAGCATAGTTGGGAAACTTCGGGTTTGTGTCGTAGAAGTTGTGACAAGCGTTCACTTGTTCCCCCGAAGCACCGGATCCATGAGCAATACCTCGTGGGCACTCCATGATGTCGTGTCCCTGCATTCCACAAATCTCACAAACAATGTTAGTAGCACCTATTGCACTCACATTAGCCCTTTCAAACCGATCAAAACGTTTATTAAGTGAGTCTATTTTTGACATTATAAGATCAGTGCTATTAACTTCAAACTTACCCCCCAAAATCTTGTTTGGGTTATTACCTCTTTCTGAACCCCATTGGTGGTAGTTGGTGGCCACGTTTTCAATGATGTTGAATGCCTCAATCAGAGGCCTATTCATAAAGGCTCCACCAGCTGAAGAATCAAGTGACACCTTCGAAGAGTAGTCCAATCCGTTGTAGAAGGTGTGCACTAGTAACCACCTCTCGAGTCCATGGTGTGGGCAAGACTCCAGCAGTCCCTTATAGCGATCCCAAGCTTCCGATAAGGATTCTCCGTCTTTTTGGAAGAAGCTGGTGATCTGGGTTCGTATATAGGCCGTCTTGGATGGAGGGAAGAATTTCTCCAAGAGCACATATTCCAGTTGGTCCCAAGTAGACAAGGTGTTGGCGGGCAATTGCTTTAGCCAAGCCTTTGCCTTTCCAGTCAGAGATGAGGGGAATAACCTTAAGCGTATTGCATCGACAGGGGCACCATGAATCCAAATTGCATCGGTGAATTCCAAGAATGTTTCTACGTGATCAGTCGGCTCCTTCGAGGGCAATCCTCCTAATTGGTGCTGCCTAATCATGTTGATTAGCATAGGCAGTATAGTGTAGTTCTCCGCCTCGATCTCTGGCCTGGCAATCCCAGTTCGTAAACCCCTAGCATTTGGGACTGCGTAGTCCTTCAATGGTTTCGTATCTGGTTGATTCGCCATGAGTGGAACGGGACTCAACCTTTCTCTCTCTCTTTGTAGTCTCCTACGTCTGTGAAAGGTCCTCTCGATTTCTGGATCAACCTCACCAAAGCTCCCAAGACTTAGGGATCTTTGCATATAACACACAGAGGGATGGATACACTAGAAGGAAAGAACTTTTGAATTTTTTTTTCAAATATAAAAATTAAATAAAAAGAAAAGGTCCAGAAAATCAATTTAAAAATTAAATTGAGATTCGAAAACGCACAGTCCCCGTCAACGGCGCCAAAAACTTGGTGTGCGTCGTGCGAGTGCACGTGCGATTCCGGCAAGTGTACCTGATTGTCGCCAAGTAATAAAAGATATCGATCCCACAGAGACCGTGATCTCGAATCGCAACTAATTGTTAAATGATAAAGCTGGACTGTATAAAAAGATTTTGAATTTTGAAATAAGACATAGAATGCAATCAAGTAAAACAGAAAGTAAACAGTTTATGTTTTTTGAGATCTAGATGGATTCCTAGGGATTTAGGTTACCAACAAGATCGTTTACGTTGCTAACTCGATTACACTTGTTAACTATCGAAATTGCCTTGAAGGTGAATTTATCCTCAAATAGCTTAAGCTCCCTCTCGGGTTACAAAAGCCGTGCCCAATTGAACCAACCCCTACTCTCGTGGTAGTCGAATACATATTGGACCCTTTGCGTTTCGTGACAATTCGTTGATCCTCGAAGGACGGCTTCTAACTCTCGTGATTTCAGTCCTAAGTCTGATTCTATAGATCCGACACCTAAGTTCACCGCTAGGTTCCTCCTTAGAATGCCTATGACACGCAAACAAGTGGCCACCGAATTTACGAGTGATTCAAACACTAGAAATCAGATCTAAAACAAAATCGTAATTAACAAAGATATTACATCAAATTAACAACATAAATCAGATCTCGGGCATGGCCCCAATCCCTAGAAACTAAGCTACTACTCAAGCCTTGCCATGGAGATGACAATCTTGGTTACAAATAACATGAAAATAAACTAAGAGAAGGAGGAGAGGAAGAAGAAAGAGATCCTAAATTGTAGCCTAAGAGTAGCAGCCAAAAGTCCTCTAAGCCTCTGACTTGATCCCATATTTATAGATTTGGGAAGTTTGAATCCCAATCTAACTCAAATTCTGATCCAATTCAGTTGCTTCAGGTCCAAGTAATGCGCGTCACGGCCGTGATGGCCATCACGGCTAGGCCGTGACGGCTTCTGCCTTGGGCACTTCTATAGATTTCAGACTCTCGCGAGGCGAGAGGACTTTCGTGTCGCGAGACTTCAAGTGATAGATATTCTGATAGGAATCACGGCTAGGCCGTGACAGATTCTGACTTGTGGGAGTGAAAGGTCACGGCCGTGATGGTCATCACGGCTAGGCCGTGACCGGTTCTGACTTCAGTCTTTCTTCCTTTCCAGTTTTGCTCGATCATGGCCGTGATGGGCATCACGGCTAGGCCGTGATGGGATCTGTTTGGCTCATTTTCTTCACTTTTCAAGCTCCTTCTTCATCCGAGCTCCATCATGGTTGATCCCGAGCATTTTACCCTTGATTTCTGCAAAACAACACCACGAAAACCGCCTTACCCGTTCCAAGGGAAAATTAACAAAAATCAAATTAAATATGCATAAACTACATGAAAATGCATGCAAAATGATAAACAAAGATGAGGTGAAATCACACTCATCAGTATGCATGCTCATTGTATTGAATCTTGAATTGTCTGAGTGGGACAGTTTGGGAAAAAACCTTTTTCACACTCGTACAATAGTCATTTCAATGTTGAAATGCCTTATATACTTGTTGAAATCTTGGCCTGATGCATTTCCTTTTGTTCTCCTGGTGCATACTTGATCGCGGTGATTCTGACCGTGCTCGAGTCGTGTAACTTGGAGACCGATGGGAAATGCTGCCAAAATTTTTTCAAGTATAAGGTATTTGAATATGGGAATAACTATTAGTAGCCGAGTGTGGCAAAGGTTTCTTCTCGAATGGGATAGGTTCATACCTTGTCATAAGAACGAGATTGATGGAGCTATTGGAATGCACCGTAATATATAAGTGTTATTGTAGGATTGGTCAAGCTATTTAATTGCCAGCAATGGATATTCCGGAGAATCAGAAATGGATGTACCGTAGGTTGGATCGGAATAAACGTCTTAGGGAAGAGTATAGAGTTGGAGTGGGTTAGTTTATAGAGTTTGTTGTTAGCCAGGAGAGATTTATACGGCTGGGCGGTGATCAATTGAGGTGTCCTTGCAAAAGATGCAAGTGTCAATCTTTCAAAAGCGTGGATGGAGTTGTAGCCGATCTTTATGAGAAGGGCTTCATGCCTAATTACTATTGGTGGAGTAACCATGGTGAGACGTTTCCTGACTTAAACCCTATTGTGGTTGAAGGTTCGTACTATGGAAGTGGTGACCGGAGGGAAGAATTGAATCCATACGAGCAGATGATAATGGATCATGCTGTACCATCAGTTGGTGTTGTACTAGAAGAAGATGGGGGAGAAGATGGTGGAATGGGTTCCCAATGCATAGAGGAGAATCCGAGTCCCGAAGCTCAAAGATTCTATGATATGCTGAGTGTTGCACGATCTCCATTGTGGGAAGGATGTCGGGAGTACACGGAGTTGTCGATGTGCATGGAATGGTTGAGTATCAAATCTGACTACAATATGCAAGAAGGTTGTTTTAATCGCCTCACCAAGTCAGTGTCCAAGGCGTTGCCAGAAGACAATCGGATGCCTACTAGTTTTTATCATGCTAAGAAGTCTGTGAAAAATTTGGGTCTGGGGTGTTTGAAAATTGATTGTTGCCCGAATGGATGTATGTTGTACTATAAGGATGATTTAGCGGAAAGCATAACATGTTGTCGATTTTGTGGTGCGGATCGGTATAAGACAACCACTAGGATGGTCATTGAGAAGAAGAGGTCGCTAAAAAAGATGTGGTACTTTCCGCTCGTGCCAAGACTTACAAGATTGTACTCTTCGATGGCCACTGCAGCTCACATGAGGTGGCATAGTGAGCATGAGAGGGAGAAAGATATCTTGTGTCATCCATCTGATGGAGAAGCTTGGAAGCATTTTGATAGGGTTCATATGGCATTTTCGCAGGACCCTCGCAATGTCCGATTGGGGTTATCTACCGATGGATTTAATCCTTTTGGGCAGTCTGGAAAAGCATACTCTTGTTGGCCGGTTATCTTGACTCCGTACAATCTTCCCCTGGGGATGTGCATGAAGCGGGAGTTTATGTTCCTAACAGTCATAATTCCGGGTCCGTCTAATCCAAAAGGTAAGATTGATGTGTACTTGCAGCCGCTGATAGATGAGTTGACAATGCTGTGGAATGATGGTGTGTTGACATATGACGTATCTTTGAGGCAGAATTTCATCATGAAAGCAGCTTTAATGTGGACGATCAATGACTTTCCTGCTTATGGGATGATGTCGGGTTGGATGACCGCGGGGAAGCTTGGATGCCCAATATGTATGGAGCGATCGAAGGCATTTACGCTTAAAAACAGTCGAAAGATCTCATATTTTGATTGTCATCGTCAATTGCTTCCAGAAGATCATCCTTATAGGCGGAACAAGAATGCATTCAAGAAGCGTTGTGCGGAGACAACACCGCCTCCACCACGTTTGACTGGTCCTAATGTATGGCGCAGAGTACAGTACTTACCGCTCGTCCATGAAACCCAAGGAGAACATATTCCTGATTATGGCATCAACCATAATTGGACAAAACAAAGTATATTTTGGAGGTTGCCGTATTGGAGGACGCAGCTACTCCGTCACAACATTGATGTCATGCATACTGAGAGGAATGTGTTTTTGAATGTGTTTGACACTGTGATGGACATCAAGGGGAGGACAAAGGATACAAATAAAGCCCGATTGGACCTGGCTGACATTTGTAATCGGAAGGAGCTTGAGTTGCAGGACGGTGGTCGTGGCAGACTTATCAAACCGAAGGCAAGTTATACACTAAGCAAAGCACAGAAAGTGGTCGTCTGTAAGTGGGTTAAAGAACTAAAGTTACCATATGGGTATGCTTCCAATCTGGGTAGATGTGTTGACGTTAAGGAAGCAAAGTTACATGGAATGAAGAGTCATGATTGCCACGTGTTCATGCAACGGTTGCTTCCAATTGCGTTCGACGCATTACCGAAGAAAATTTCGAACCCACTTGTTGAGCTTAGCCACTTTTTCAGGGAGCTTACATCGACAACACTAAATATGAATCAATTAAAGGATATGGAAGTCAAGATACCCGTTTTGTTATGTAAGCTGGAGCAAATCTTCCCACCGAGTTTCTTTGATTCCATGGAAAACCTGCCAGTTCATATACCGTACGAAGCAAGAGTTGGTGGCCCAGTCCAATACCGCTGGATGTATCCATTTGAGAGGTAAACAACATCAACTATTTTACTTAATACATATGAAATTCACGAACACGAGAGCGTAGTTTAGCTTTCCCTAAAACTAGTAATTATTTGTATGTATCCCTCTGTAATAGGTTCCTGCACTCCCTTAAACACAAAGTCAAGAACAAGGCACGAGGAAGGTTCCATTTGTGAAGCATACTTAGTAGAGGAGACTTCCATTTTTGCCTCTTATTTCTATCCGGACGAAGTTAACACGAGAGGGACAAGGATGCCTAGAAACGTTGATTCGGGCGAAGGAAGTTCAACTAGTCCTCCTAGATCAATATTCAACTATCCGGGCAGATTTAGTGGCAAATCAAAAGGATATTTCTTGGAGCAGCATGACATTAATGCTGTTCATCTGTATATCCTTCAAAATTGTGAAGAGGTCGTGCCATATTTAGAGTAAGTTTCTACAATGTTTTTTATAAGTTCAATTGACATTTATGATTATTAATCGTCCTGTTGTTAATCTCCCATATGTAGGATGTACGATAATTTTCTAAGGGATCTCCAACCTGACATTTCAAACGATCAGGTTGATCGAGAAATTACTTCTCAGTTTGCTACATGGTTCAGTAAATATGTAGGTTAAGCACCTTCATTTGTTGAAATACATTTTATCTCCTTAAATATATAGCATGTATAAGAATAATATAATATTTGATTTTTTAGGTACTAGATCCAGAAAACAATGTTCAAAATCCATTGTTGACAAATTTGGCATGGGGGCCTAACAGATGGGTTACATCATGGAATACTTATATTGTAAATGGATATAAATTTAACACAAAACCATGGAATGAAGGAATGCAGACGTGCAACTATGGTGTTTGTGTGCGTGCCACTGATGGCAAGGTAGAGGATGATTTCTATGGGGTTCTAACTGACATCCTTGAACTCGATTATACCGGTTTCCCCGTGATGAAGTTAGTTATCTTCAAGTGTGATTGGTTTGATCCTACTCTTGACGTAGGGACAAAAATAGATAAAAATTATGGTATTGTTCAAGTTAGGCTGTCTCGAAGGTATCATAAGGCGTACGACCCATTCATTTTTTCACGACAGGCTGAGCAGGTTTATTACTCGCCATATCCCAAAGGACATCACGGCTGGTTGGGTGTTATTAAGATAAAGGCTTGCAGTATAATTACTGATAATGTAATCAACCAGCCTGAAAAAGATGCTCCGTACCAAGATGATGAGTTTTCAAGACCCCACATACCGTTGCAAATTACATCGGACATTATTGTTAATTCTCTGGCGGACATTTCCGGAAATGGGGAAGAAGTTGAAAGAGAGTTAATGGATCAATCCGAGTTGGACGCATCTAGCGAAGGTACATTCCGATCAAGTGATACTGGTGAGAGTGAGGGTGAATTTAGTGACGGAGATTCTACTTAGGTAATTTATTTATGTCATAATTCATTGTGTAAATGTCATTCTACTTATTAGGTAATTTATTTTTTTATTATTTACACTGTTTTGTAATCATCTTTTCATTTTTTTCACAGATGGCAGATTCCTCTAGAGGTAGGGGTCGTCGTGGAGGTCGTGCTACGAGAGTCCCTTCCCCGGCCGACCCACAGCCTTCAGATCGAGACCACCCTACCAGCACCTTTGTGGACGGGACACCTCAGGGTGATGGAGTTGCACCCCCCACCCAGCCTCATGTGGTCGGGACACAGGCTGCACCCTCATCATCCACACCTACGATGACAGGACCATCATCATCATCAGGACAGGAGAGTCGTGGTCCATCCGACAGGAGGATTCTTCTTATCCCCAAGGGGGATAACGAGTATGCTAATTTAATTTTTTAATATATATATAAAGTATCGTTAATTTCTATTTACTTGTTTTTAAAATTTATTTAGAACATTTATTAATGCTCTAATTTTGCTGCAGCTTTCTGCCCGCGAAGGGCCCTTCTGATTCGATATCGAAGATCCTGCGACGCAAGTTGATGGTCCATGACCTACATGGAAGGCCATCCCACTGGGCCATAGGGATCAGTTGTTTCTAGAGTTTAAGGTAACAATTTATTAAGTTATTTAAATTAAATTTACATTATATATATGTACACACGAATTTCCTAACAACTGTAAGTTGCAGAAAGAGTATAGGTGGGACTTAGCTTTAGAGGCTCTCGTCGGGGACATATTTGAGCATAAAGGCTCACTGGTCATGAAGAATCTGACGAACAAGCTGAGGAAGGGTCAGAATAAGGGGAGGTGGGTGGATCCTGAGATCAGGAGGCAGCTGGACCAAGATCTTGGGCTACTGAGAAGTTCCAGGAGATCCAGGCCACAGCTCGACGTAATCGAGCTTCTGATGGTGGCGCATGTGCTTGGACCGGTGGGTCTAAATCAGTCGCCGCCCACTACGACGAGCTGGTAATACATTAAACTTTTGACTTAATATACTATTTAATTAATTAGTTTTCATTTTTAATTATTCTTATGAATTTAATATTATATTTTTATGTGCAGAAAGCATAGAAACAGCGGGCCCCGACTACTATGGAGTTGGTGGAGAGGACGAAGAAGTTGAAGTCGGGGACATGGGTCAACGACAAGGCCCGTAACTATGCTGTAAGCAAAAAAATAATTTAGTGTTTACTTGTAATTTATTATAAATGATTTGTTAATATTAGATATAATTTTAACTAAATCTCTTCAACTATACTTTGTAGGTGGGCTTCAATGAGAAGAAGGACGATGCCATATCACGTGCCTCACAGTCACAAGATGAGGCTTTGACTGGTGATGGGCCCTGCTCTCCTGTCTCCGTCGACGATAATGCCATTTATTTGGAGGTCGTCGGGGGCAGGAACAAGAAGGGGCACGTGTATGGCCTCGGACACCTGGGAGGCGAGTTTATCGCTTCATCGTCTGGCACGCCTGCTCCTTCATGCGCCGATACCGTCCCTCAGGAGCAGTTCCACCAAATGCAGGACACCATCACGCAGCTGAACGCGGAGCTTCGGGATAAGAGCAAGAGAGAGCAGCAGATGGCGAACCAGATTGCACAGTTGACTCATGCACACCAGCAGCTGATGTAGGCAAGCATCGAGCAGGGCCAGACACTGCGGCTGGTGTTGGAGCAGATGAGGATCCAGACTCAGCTTGCTCGAGATGGTGCTCGACGGCCGGTTGTGCCCTGCTCCCGCTCCTCGGGGCCGCCGCCCACTCGATGTCTGCTATCTGCAGAGGACGATCAGCTAGCAGACGTCGGTGGTACGGACGCTGAGGATGATTGGATTCCTCCATCTCCCCCTCATCATGACTGATTTTTTTTCCATTTTTTTGACTTTAAACGATTCTTGTACGACATTTTGGATTATTCTTTTTATATATATTTATTATTTTTTATGATTGTATATTTCATAAGTAATTTGGTGTGTTTTATTAGTAATTTTTCTAACGTTTAAAGATAATCAGAAAAAAAATTTATTTTAAAAATTAAAATTAAAAAAAATTTAATAATAACCAGTTTAGCGACCGAATTAGAAACCAATAATTCGGTCGCTAAACTTTATTTAACATTTACAGATGAGGTATAGCGACCGAAAATACGTCGCTAATATAGGTTAACAGTAACCAAAATTAGCGACCGAACTAGCAACCGATTATCGGTCGCTAGAAATGGTTACCCAAAAAATGCAACCACCATAATAGCGATCGTTTATTATTATTTAGCGACTGAAAATTCGGTCCCCAATTAGCGACCGAAATATTATTTCGGTCGTTAAAACCTTAGCGACCAGGTATTCAGCCAGCACCCTTAATCGGTCGCTAAATTAAATAGCGATCGATTTACACTGTTTAGCGACCGAATATTACGGTCATTAAACAGATTTTTTTGTAGTGTGAGGGATTTTTCCGATAGATATATGCTAATAGTATGTGGTCTGTATAATTTATTTGGGTGTGTTCGTGTTAGTTTAAATTATTTTACGTAGTTAAATTTATCTGCTTTTAAATTATCTGATTTTAATTGTTTATCTGCAATTAATTGTTATAACATTTTAATGCATGTCATAAACTGTGCTAATTGCTATAGTGTTGACATGAAATTATTATTGATGTTGGTTGTGTATTAAAAAGCCTGACAATGGTCAGTGCTCAATTAATTACGAGGATAAAAACATTAAAAAGCTTTATAAGAAATAATGAATTTTAATTGGTGGAATATAGTAATATAATATTACTTAATTATTTGATTGGTTAAAAATTTGGAATAGCTGAAATTATTATTGTTGTAATGATTTACCGGTGTGAGAGTGATTTATGAGTCACAGTGAGGGCGTAACCGTGAAAATATTTTAGTACTGTTAATTTTTACGTAAGAAATTACAAAATATTAGAAAATGTTATTATAAAAAGTTAAGTTTCAAAAATAATTTAATTATGGTGTTGAGAAAATTATTTTACTAAAAAAGTCAAATTTTGACTTAAAACGTTTTTAAAATGGCAAAACGGTTAGTTAATCCAAAACAGTTACATAAAGCATTTTTAAACAGCAATATTTGTTAGAACCGAGAGTTAGTCTCAAATCAACATTTTTCTTTGAACTAAAGTTTCAAATAAAGATTTTTAGAAGAAAATGAGTTTTTAAGTGATTTGATGATTTTATAAACGAATTTCCAAGGTAAAGAGATTTTATGTAAATTTGTTTTATACAATGGTGTAATTCTGACAACTTGGATAAGTTGAGGAGATTTTGTTTTTGATTTGTGTTTCATAGAACGAAAATGATTTTAAAGTGAAAAACAAACCTAGTGGTCTAGACGTCGGAATTCTATTTTGTCCTATCAAATTTATGTAAGTTTTGCGCTTTATAATCTACGAACCTAAGGCTGAATGTATCAGTCTAGTGTTTCGTGATTTGCACATTCGGACTTGGAGTCCTATTGTGGAAATTGAAAGACAAGCTTAAACGTTTAAAAGTTGAGAAGGTCGTGAGCTTTTGAGCTTCGATAAGGAAAGAATGAACAAAAAAAAAGTGACGAGAAACAAAATGTTTTACATTTGCATTTGTGGCAGACGTGCCTAACGTTGTGTCGTGAGACCTTGATGGATAAGGTATCATGTGACGTTGTACATTGTGCCTTGATGGATAATGAATCCATGTGACGTTGATCATTGTGCCTCGAGTTGGACAATGGTATTATGGAAAGTTGACGTGACATTGTACCTAATATATTTGGCAACCGAGATTGATCAAATCATTTTAATGATGTTGGGATCTCCGGAGATTAAGTACAAAAGTTTAGATGGTGAATATTGAAGTGTCATGCATTTGTTTTAAAAATGACGATGATTGTTGATAATCCGTTGGCTTATGATATTTTATCTATTATTTTTTAGCGGATTTCATTAATTAAATTTTGTTAAATGCTTGATTTAGCCCAAATTAGACTTTGTTTTCCTATTTTGGTTATTTTAGAGTCAATGTGTGCATTTGATCAGATTTTTATTAATTTTCTGATATTTTCTTATTCTTATTTTTAGGAGAGGACAAACAAGAATGATTAAAATTAAATTGAAGATTGCCAAGCAAATTGCAAGGGCCCACATGACAGATTTGAATCCAAATCAATCTGGATTTGGATTATTATGATTAAAAGATAATTCAATTGCCATTGAGATAAAAGATTGGATCCAAATTAATCAATTTGGATTTGGATAATAATTGCCTATCACAACAATAAGGATATGATAAGATTTGGCAATTAATTTGGAGATATTGATTTGGATATGAAGATTTAAAATGCTCATGACCAATTATGATGGAGCTTGCATGTAGATGGAGTTTGAAAAAGTAAGGAAACTGAGCCAAACAGAACTGATCACGGCCTAGCCGTGATGAGCATCACGACCGTGACAGACCAACCAACAGAGCAACATCCAAGGCAGAATCCATCACGGTCTAGCCGTGACAGGCATCACGGCCGTGACGCGCAATATTTGGATCTGAACAAGCTGATTTCATCTGAATTTGTATTTGATTGGGATTCAAATTACCCTAATCTATAAATAGGGCAATTAGGCAGAGACTCAGGGGGACTTTTGGCTGCTACACTTAGGCAAATTTTTAGGATCTTCTTCTTCTTCTTCTCTTCTCTTAGGCTTTATTTTATGTTGTTGTTAATCAAGCTTGTCATCACCATGGCAATGCTTGAGTAGTAGCTTTATTTCTAGGGATTGGGGCTATGCCCAAGATCTGATTTATGTTGTGAATTGATGTTTTACCTTCGTTAATTTCGATTTTGCTTTAGATCTGATTTCTATTGTTTTAATTACTTGTAAATCTGGTGCACACTTACTTGCATGTCATAGATACTCTAAGGAGGAACCTAGCAGTGAACTTAGGTATCGGATCTATAGAATCAGACTTAGGACTTAAATCACGAGAGTTAGAAGCGGTCCTTCGAGGATTAACGAATTGTCACAAAACTTAAAGGGTTCAATCTAAATTCAACTACCACGAGAGTAGGGGTTGGTTTAATTGGGCACGGTTTTTGTAACCCGAGGGGGAGCATTAACTTATTTAGGATAAATTCGCCTTCAAAGCAATTTTGATAATTAACAAGGGGTAGTGAATTTGGTAACATGAACAATCTTGTGGTAACCCAATTCCTAGGAATCTCTTTTAATTTGAAAATCCCAAAAATATTTGATTTTATTTTATTGTTTCTTTTATTTTCTTTGAAATCTTCCCACACTTATTTCTTAATCTAAAATAGTCGTTTAATTTGTGAAGTGGTACTTGGTTTCCCAATCCCTGAGTTCGATACTCGGTTTCTCACCGTTTTAATATTACTTGCTTCAATCTGGTTCGCTTGCCAGAGCCCATCAAGTTTTTGGCACCGTTGCCGGGGATTGTCAATACCAATATCATTAGTAACAAAGAAAACAACTACTTTAGACATTTCTTTTTATTTTGTATATATTTGATATTTTCTTTTGAGTTTTGTTTATGTTAGGTGGATGCCACACATGGACCATTGTTTCTATCTAAACAGGGAATCTCAAATTGATTGGATCGTGTTTGATTGTATAGTTGATAAGCATGTGAAGATATACTCCAAGGAGGAATGGAGATCCTATTTTTCATCCTTACAACCACCACCAGACATTAAGCTGGATCCCGAGGTGCTGGAATCACTTTGGGATATAGATGCTCAACATTTGATCCAGAGCATAGAGCGTTGCAAGGAGGAATTTGGTGGCATGATTCAAAGGCATAAAATGCGTAAGAAACGTTTTCAACTGGTAACAGAGATTCTAAGTAACAACTTTCAAAGGTTAGAAGAACAAGCTAGTGAATTTTCTAGATTGCTAGCAGAAAAGCAACATGGAATTCAAATTGAAGGGAATCTATTTGCTAGCATGGACGTGGATGAAGACGAAGTGGTGGTGGAAGATGATTCAAGAGGAGAGGATCATGAAGAGGAGTACAAGGAGGAAATATCTCCTATTGTTCCTTTGCAAGGGACAAAAGAAATCAATCATGTAGAAAATACTTCTCTCACCATTCCTATTGAGGATCCTAAAAATTCTAAGTTGGATAAGTATGTTGGTTTGCATGCATGTTTGGATATAACAAAGTTGGTACCTTCTATTTGTCTACAACATTACTTTGTGAAAATACCAACTTTGGAGTTCAAGCCATTGCCTGAGAATTGAGAGTTTTCATCAATAGCGGCAAAGGCTCTAAGATCGCCACAAGAAGTTATGGTCATAGTACTTCATGGAGAAACTAATTACATAAAGGTCATTCTTGGAGTAGGTGACTTACCATTTGACCTCGGAGGAAGTGAGCTCATCATATCACTTAAAGAAATCAACGAAATCTCATCACACTTGCTTCTTCCATCTCCACTTCACAAGCCATGGGATCCCGGTGGAAGGTCTTACATCTTGGGCATCTCTTGGTCTTTTTACCATAGGCTATGGGATCCGGGTGGAAGCATCTTCAATGAGTTTTTCTAAACCTTCTCTTTTTAATTATTTTGCTTTTCTTTACTTGAGTCATATGTGTGTGAGTCTTGTGTTGGTAAGCTTGAATGGATTTTATTAAATTTAGCATAAATGGATTGCATGAAATATGTTGATTTTTGATGATTTCCCCTAATGATTTGAAAATTGAAAATTGATCCCCATGTGAAAAATTGAAAATTTAACTTTGAGAATTTTTGTTTGGAATGCATGATTTATGATAAGTTTGGGGTGAAGGGGTGCATACACCAGGGATTGTATCTCGGTCAAACAATTTGCGAAAAATGTCTAGGTGAGGAATTTGAGCCTCCAACAATGTTTTAAAATTGTGTGAATCACTTTTAAGTTGCACTTTCCTGGATTTGCTTGAATCTCTTCATGGTTTGCATGTTTATATGTTTGCATCAAATGATTTAGGCAATTTTCTTTGAAATAGCTACTTGGCCCAAAAAGAACCATCCCTAATGCATGTTCCCTAGTTAGCCACATTGAGCCTAATAGCCTATTGTTTCTTGATGACCTTATACTATAAGCCAAAAATCCAAAAAAACCATGTTAACCTAATCTTAGGATTTAGGAGAGCGTGGATGCTTAGCAAGACAAGGGTTGAAGGAAACTAAGTTTGGGGTGGCTACAAGGATATGATATGTTGTTTTGGATTGAGAAAAAGAAAAAATATAGGTTGAAGACAAAGGCAAAAGGGAAAAAAAAGAAGAAGAATAAAAAAAAATTGCCAAAAAGGGGCAAAATAAAAGGGTGTCAGAGGAAATAGGTTGTAGCCACCAAAAAAAAAAGATTGAAAAAGGGAGTAGAGTGAAAATAAAAGTGTAAAAAGTTTCATGCTCTCTTAGTTCCTAAGGACTTAAGCCTAGTACCTTTAAATATCCTACATTTAGCCAGACCCCATTACAACCTATGAAAGACCTTTTGATGATGCATGCATGTTTTTGTGGGAACTTTGTTTGAGATGAAAATCAAATTCATGGAAAGTGCTCTTCAAATGTGAAGTTGAGTGAAAGTTGATATCCTAGACAAATTGAGCGAATGAGTGAATTATTAAATGCCCTTGTGAGGAAGGCAAATGTTTGAAATTGGTGATCTCCCTTTTGTGTGTAACTCGAACCCTTTGCTTAGATTAATAATTTCATGAATGATGGAATTCTCTTTGTTTGAAGTAAATGAATGTGGGGATTACTACAATGAAATAGGGGGAAACATTGATTGGAATTGTTTTGATAAAATTGCATGAAGATTATGTGAAGTTTGATTGAGTCCATTGAGCTTGCTAAGTTTCGAGTCTTTTTTAGCTTTAGTTTGCTTGAGGACAAGCAAAGTTTAAGTTCGGGGTGTTTGATAATCCACTGGCTTATGATATTTTATCTATTATTTTTGAGCGGATTTCATCAATTAAATTTTGTTAAATGCTTGATTTAGCCCAAATTAGACTTTGTTTTCCTATTTTGGTTATTTTAGAGTCAATGTGTGCATTTGATCAGATTTTTATTAATTTTCTGATATTTTCTTATTCTTATTTTTAGGAGAGGACAAATAAGAATGATTAAAATTAAATTGAAGATTTCCAAGCAAATTGCAAGGGCCCACATGACAGATTTGAATCCAAATCAATTTGGATTTGGATTATTATGATTAAAAGGTAATTCAATTGCCATTGAGATAAAAGATTGGATCCAAATTAATCAATTTGGATTTGGATAATAATTGCCTATCACAACAATAAGGATATGATAAGATTTGGCAATTAATTTGGAGATATTGATTTGGATATGAAGATTTAAAATGCTCATGACCAATTATGATGGAGCTTGCATGAAGATGGAGTTTGAAAAAGTAAGGAAACTGAGCCAAACAGAACTGATCACGGTCTAGCCGTGATGAGCATCACGGCCGTGACAGACCAACCAGTAGAGCAACATCCAAGGCAGAATCTGTCACGGCATAGCCGTGACAGGCATCACGGCCATGACGCGCAATATTTGGATCTGAACAAACTGATTTCATCTGAATTTGTATTTGATTGGGATTCAAATTACCCTAATCTATAAATAGGGCAATTAGGCAGAGACTCAGGGGGACTTTTGACTGCTACACTTAGGCAAATTTTTAGGAGCTTCTTCTTCTTCTTCTTCAAATTACCCTAATCTATAAATAGGGCAATTAGGCAGAGACTCGGGGGGACTTTTGGCTGCTACACTTAGGCAAATTTTTAGGAGCTTCTTATTGCGGCTATGCCCAAGATCTGATTTATGTTGTGAATTGATGTTTTACCTTCGTTAATTTCGATTTTGTTTTAGATCTGATTTCTATTGTTTTAATTACTTGTAAATCTGGTGCGCACTTATTTGCATGTCATAGATACTCTAAGGAGAAACCTAGCGGTGAACTTAGGTATTGGATCTATAGAATCAGACTTAGGACTTAAATCACGAGAGTTAGAAGCGGTCCTTCGAGGATTAACGAATTGTCACAAAACTTAAAGGGTTCAATCTAAATTCAACTACCACGAGAGTAGGGGTTGATTTAATTGGGCACTGTTTTTGTAACCCGAGAGGGAGCATTAACTTATTTAGGATAAATTCGCCTTCAAAGCAATTTTGATAATTAACAAGGGGTAGTGAATTTGGTAACATGAACAATCTTGTGGTAACCCAATTCCTAGGAATCTCTTTTAATTTGAAAATCCCAAAAATATTTGATTTTATTTTATTGTTTCTTTTATTTACTTTGAAATCTTTCCACACTTATTTCTTAATCTAAAATAGTCATTTAATTTGTGAAGTGGTACTTGGTTTCCCAATCCCTGAGTTCGATACTCGGTTTCTCACCGTTTTAATATTACTTGCTTCGATCCGGTTCGCTTGTCGGAGCCCATCAACTGTCGGGTATGAAACCCTTTGATAAACTATTTGTTTATTTTTGAACATCTATGTTGTTATAACTATACATGTTATATGTTGTTTTGTGTGTCGCGCATGTAGTTATCGTTTTAAATTCCATATATTGGTTCTCACCCTTGCATGTTTCTGTTCTTCTGGTTTTGGCTGTTGTACCTTGGTATACGAGTACAGATATTGCAGAGAAGTTTCTTAAGTCACTTGGAGACTTAAGTCTGGATTGCGGGAAGAGGTGTGTGATCATAGGGATGATCGCGGGGTCTTAACAGTGAGTGTCTTGTAGAGCGACCAGCTTAGGTTTGTGTTTGAGGATGCATGTTTTGAGAAGTTTAGTATGTGTGTCGTGATAATTTTCATACAGTTTATGAGAAAATACTTTTGAGAAAAAGAATTGTACGCTGTGAAGGGTTAGTTTATAAATAAAATTGGTATATGTGTGATATCAAGTATAGGGTGAATGTAATATTGTGTTGCGTGTATCATATTCTTCCGAAGGGTTAAGGAGAAAAAATTTTACACCCAAATTTTCTGACTTAAAAGTAAGTCAATTTTCGAAAGCAACCAGCAAATTTCTTTTTAATTTATTTCCGTACGTGTTCACGAGGTAATATCCAAGGGGGGTGTTACACATATGAAGGCTCTCTATCTCGCCCCGCTAGACAGAGAAGGAAAATATGAAGGATGTTTGTCTCGCCCCACTAGCAGTTGCTCGCCCCGTGAGGGCTCGCCCCTTTAGCGAATGTTTAACAATTTAGTATAAAAGCTTGTGCTTAGTACGAATTTTGTATCCCATCCTAGTTTTCTCTGAGATGTGTCTCGTTTAGGTTTACATATAATTTGCTTAGTTTTATTTCATGTTTATTTTTGATTTGATGATGTTGAAGTATGCTATGAGGAACTAATCCTTTATTCTAAGGAAGCGATGAAGGCGCTCATGACGGCAAAGTGAAATAATGATGTTTTCTACTCCTTATTCTTAATTCTTGCTTCTTAATTCTGTTTTATTTGTGTTAATCATATGAGCTCGTGGTTAACTAGTCAAGCGTGATGAGTCCGATCGAAGATTCATGCTTTAGGACTTGAATTAAGAACACAAATTGAATATTGATAGAGCTATAATAGGAGATTTGTGCAATCGTTATAGTGAACCAAGAACTTAATGAATCTAACTTGTTAATCTTCGAATAGAGATATAGTTGATTGGCATGCTTATGTATTTTCTCTTGTGCTCGATCGAGACATTAGAATAATTTAGGATTCCTTGTTGGCCTGTAATTGAACCCAGGCATAGAAAATAATCACTTGGATCCGTTGCTTAATTGGGTTGGTGAATTTGTAACCTTAGAACTTTCCCAATCTTAATCACAACTCTTGATAATTGCTATTGTTTTGATTTACTCTTGCTTGATAATTGAATTAGATGTTTTCTTTAATCTCTACGACTTCTCTCCTTTGACTTGGTCATCTATAACTGCTTCATTTAGATATTGATATAATTGGTCATCCAATCCCTATGTTCGACCTCGGTAATTTACTTACATTATTTTTATTATTTACTTCGATCCGATATACTTGTTAGAGTCCATCAGATACCAGAAGAATCCATATTAGACTCTAAGAACAATTGCACTGGGGAAACTTCTTTACAAGAACTAGGTTGAATTTTTCCATGCGTGTGATCCAATATGTCCTTATTGTTAATTTGCTTAGGAGATCCGATTAGAGAATTAGTAGCTGAGGTGGGTTTGAGTTGTTTCAGACCTGAATTGGAAATCAATTCATTATGTTCTGCAGATTCTTCCATTGATATATTTTTCTCTTTCATAGATAATTTAGAGAATCTTTCTAGAACATCCATATACACTATTTGGATGTTTCTGACATGCAGCTTCACTATTGGTAAGTGACTCTTTATCTTCAAAGCTCCTTCTCCCTAGCTGATTGGTTCTGAGCCATGGGTCATAATTTTTGGACTTTATTGATGTGTCTTTAACAACTTGAATAGCCGATGAACATCCTTGCTCTCCATGACCAATCATACGGCATAAAAAGCAGAATTGAGGAAGTTTTTCATACTTGGAATCAACCCCCAAAAATACCATCTTTAAGACTCTCCGTGAAGTACGGACATCTCTTCAAAATATCGTGTTGCGTATCGGACATGTTTCGAACATCGGTACTTTTTGAACATGTCTATATAGTATATAAGCGGTGTTCCGGTGTTAAATGTTTTGGATATCAACCGTGTCGTGGTGTTCGTATCGTATCACGGTGTCCGTTTCAGAGTCGGTGCTTCGTAGCTCCCTACATTGGCACATGCCTTAAGAGGTTTGTCAAGATCTAAATCTACCTTTATCTCGATGATTTGCTTCAGATTCTAAGGCATTTCCAATACAAGAACCTGTATCTTTTCCCATAGATCTGGTTCTATAGTGAGTTCAAAGACCATATATTTGTATCCAAGTTTGATTGTGGAAAAATTTATATCTTTTGGATCTATTTCTCTTTGCCATTCCTTCACCACTAGCGAAGAATTTTTAAAGACCCAATGACTCCCCTACAAGATTCTTTTAACATCTTTGGATTCATCCACAAATTTTTTATATAGCTTGCCTTCAGTCTCCTCCACCCGGAATCCCTTTAGGTAGCACCATATGTTGGATAAAGCACTTTGTAATGAGTTGTTATGGATTGGCTTTTCTGTTATTATTTTACCAACTATATTTTATTTGCAGGTCCAACACCTTCCAGGATATCTTCATCATTAAAGATGATCAGAGGATCATCTTCTGCAGTGGGTTGATGAGAAAATCCTTCTCCATTATCAGTCCCATTCTGAGGTATGCCTTGTGATTACATTGAGTGCCACACTAACAGGGGAGAGAGACGACACAAGGGAGAGGAAAAGGGTCATTTCCTTCTTTTGATTACAGGGTGAAAACTGAAGGAAGGAAAGAAGAATTTTGGAGAGGAATACGTCAAGATTCTCTTCTTTGAAGAAAACAAAGGGAAGACTCCACTTTTGATGAAAAAGACAATAGTACCCCTAAAACCATCTGCTCAAATAGCCGCGGGGAACAATCGCTCGCCTCCTCGTGTGTTGCCTGTCTGACCGCTTCCCCGTCACCGCCGTCGTTCTCACATGATTAAATGATTGATAGAAAGACCAAAGCACTAAACACCAAAGTGAGAGATGGTTGTCCTTTGGAGGAGCTGATAGAGTTGTACGTTGTTAGGAAAATGTTTTCTCACATATTGATAAGAAATGGGCCTTGAAGAGATGACAACATTTTATCCACATAGATTTGGTATTTTAATACAAAGATGCAGAATGTGATGGTTGGGCCGGTAGTAGAAGGAAGAACTGATTTTTTAATTTCACATAATTAATAATTTGGTAATAGAAGCTGATATGGTGAATTTAATTGGATGTGTCTTTAAAATAATTTTACACAGAAATTAAACTCAAAAAACGTACTTAAACCTTTTTTAAGTAGAAAAATGTACTTAAACTTTAGTTTAAATTAATTAATAAATTAACTGAATATTTAAAGGGTATTATATATGTTTATGGATTAAAGTATAAAAAGTTTACACTTACATTTATTAACATTTTGACATGTGTGTTTTATATATTTTAATAACTAAGATAGAGAAATAATATTAATAGCGGTTCATCGAGATATTATTGGATGACATTGCACTTTTGCTCCCTCGACTTTTTTAATTGTGTGATTTTAGTCCCTCAAAAATTTTATTTGCACATTTCATCCCTCAACTTTTTCAATTGTGCGATTTTGGTCCCTTAAAAATTTAAGTGCACATTTAGTCCTCTAATTTGTCGAATTGTACAAAATTGGTCCTTCCGTCCATTACTAGTCAATGTGCCATTAAATTTTTGAGGGATCAAAATCGCACAATTTTAAAAGTTGAGGAATGAAATGTGTAATTAAAATTTTTGAGGGACCAAAATCGCACAATTGATAAAATTGAAGAATCAAAAGTACAATTAAAATTTTTTAAGGACCAAAATCGCACAATTAAAAAATTGAAGGACGAAATGTGTAATTAAGCCTGTTATAATCATTACCAGTAATGCAATTTCTGACCAATTTCGGAAACGCGTGCCTTATTGTTAGAATTTACCAAGTTTGGTTTCTGTGGACGGTGCCCAAATTAGTCTCCTCAACCTTGGCCGTCACTCCAGACTCCAGTCAATCCATTTAATTAGTATACGAAGAAAATTAAATTTTTAGGTAAATGCAGAGCAAGTTCTCTAAATCATTTTTTCGTTTTTTTTTTTATAATACTGATATAGGAATTAGAAAATGTTAGGTACCAAAGAGTTCAAAATATCTCCACGGTGATATGATATTATCCACTTTGAACTTACATTCTCGTGAATTTGTTTTTGGATATTACGGGAACAATTTCCATATTTATAAAGTAACGCTCCTCTTCTTAATTAGTCTACGAGGAAAATTAAATTTTTAGGTAAATGCAGAGCAAGTTCTCTAAATCAATTTTTCTTTTTTTTTTACAATACTGATATTGGAATTAGAAAATATACACGTCTCCACATTGGTATAATATTATCCACTTTGGGCTTACACCCTCATGAATTTGCTTTAGGACATTATTGATATGATATTATCCACTTTGGGTTTACAGCCTCATGAATTTGCTTTTGGACATTATGGGGACAATTTTCATACTTATAAACTCATGTTTCTCTTCTTGTTTAGGCATTGATACCACTGTTAGGTATCGAATGGTCCTACATGTCTCCACATTGATATGATATTATTCACTTTGGGCTTACACCTTCATGAATTTGCTTTTGGACATTACCCAAAAGATCTCATACCCTTGTTTAGACATTGATAACACTGGTAGGTACCGAAGAATCCTACATGTCTTCATATTGGTATGATATTATCCATTTTGGGCTTACACCCTCGTGGATTTGTTTTTAGACATTACCCAAAAGACCTCATATCAATGAGAACAATTTTCACACTTATAAACTCATGCTCCTCTTCTTATTTAGACATTGATACCAATGTTAGATATCGAAAAATCCTATATGTCTCCATATTAACATGATACTATCCACTTTAAACTTACATCCTCACAGATTTACTTTTGGATACTCGTTTACTTTTGGACAATTTCCGAGGGGTTTGCATACGCGTTTAGTTGCTTAGTTCTTCTTCTTTTTCTTCTCTAGGCATAATTTAGCTTTTGTAAGTCTACCTGGTCAACGTAGGTCAGTAAGAAAAGAACTATAAGAAGCACCTTCGTTGTTGCTTCTGTTCTTTGATTCTTTCCATTTTGAATAGAACATTTTTTTTTAAGGTTAAATTCTTATTTTACTCTTTTATTTTTATTTTAGTTTTTATTCTGATTTCTTTTTTTTTTGGTTTAGTTTTGGTTCTCTAATTTTTTTTAGGTTTCATTTAAGTCATTTTCATCGGTGAGTTTCACGGCGGATACATAACGCCGTCAGTACAAAACTGACGGAAGGGATCAAAATAAACCTAAAAAAAATATGGATCAAAATAAAAACTAAAATAAAGATAGGGGAACAAAACACTAATTTAACCTTTTTTTTTTTATATACAAATTTTGAAAACAACTTTATTAACACTTCATTCATGCAGGTATATTTATTTTAATTTCATATATAATATATAATATATAATAATAAGTAATAAGTAATATTATTTTTACCAACATGTGGTTGGTCTAAGTGGTAAGGGACTTGGGTACTTGAGCAAGTGGTCAGGGGTTCAAATCATGATTCTTGTATATGGAGAAAATCTGATTGGGAGTGGATAACCCACTTTATGTGCCCAACAGGTTCCCCGACGGAGTGGTGGATACTTTGTACCTATATCATGGTTACCAAAAAAAAAATATTATTTTTATTTTATCAATACATAATTTCCATTTTTATATCATAAATCAATATCCTTAAAATCCTAGGTAATATCTTTCTAAAAGTAATGTATAAAACATTTGCTTAAACATTTTTCTATATATTAGAAAAATCACTCCCAAGATCCAATCCACACACATTGGCCATTACCCGGTCATTACCTTTCAAACTTCAACTCAACATTGAACGCATAACAATCACAATCTCATTAATATTTATATATATTCTCAATTTTTAATTGATTGGAACACAACATTTGTATCCCTCAATCTCACCCTCTAGAACCAAACTTACTAATATTAAAGAACCACAACACCACACTACCGCATCATCAATCTTCATTTTTTATTTCCCCCATCCCAACAAAAAGACACCAGCATGTCTTCCATTTCTTCCTCCTCCGCCGAGTCCCACCTATCCACTGCCAAAACCATCCTCTCAACCGCCGCCTCCGTCGCTGCCACCGTAATGGTAGTCCGCTCTATAGCCAACGACTTCCTCCCTAACGAACTCCACGACTACTTCTTCACCGGAATACGCCGCCTATTCTCTCGCTTCTCCTCCCAACTCACGATGGTCATCGACGAGTTCGATGGCCTCATCAACAACCAAGTCTACGAGGCCGCCGAGGTTTACCTCGGCACCAAAATCTCCCCAACAACACAAAGACTCAAAGTCACCAAACCCCAAACAGAAAAAAACTTTGCCCTAACCATGGAACGTGACGAGGTCATAACCGACATTTTCCACGGCATAAAATTCAACTGGACCCTCATATGCCGTCAAGTCGATTCTTCTAGAAACTTCCACAACCCACGTGACCTAAACTCCACCCTTCGCTCCGAGGTTCGCTCCTTCGAACTAACGTTCCACAAGAAGCACAAAGACATGGTGTTAAAGACCTATCTACCCTTCATCATGAACGAAGCAAAGTCCATGAAGCAAGAAACAAAGGCGTTGAGGATATTCACGGTGGATAACATGTACGGTAACCCTAGTGACATGTGGGTGGGCACGAACCTGGACCACCCTGCTACGTTCGAAACGGTGGCGTTTGACACAAAGGTCAAGGAGTTTGTGTTGGAGGATTTGGAGAGGTTTGTGAAGAGGAAAGAGTATTATAGGAAAGTTGGGAAGGCATGGAAGAGAGGGTACTTGTTGTACGGTCCACCTGGAACTGGGAAATCTAGTTTGATTGCTGCTATGGCTAATTATTTGCATTTTGATATCTATGATTTGGAACTCACTGAGTTGAACTATAACTCTGAGTTGAGGAGGTTGCTTATTGGGATGGCTAATAGATCTATTCTTGTGGTGGAGGATATTGATTGCAGCGTTGAGTTTCATGATCGTAAGGGTCAATCACGTGATGCTGCTACCGGAAGCAATGACAATAAACAGGTTACTAATTTTATTTTATTTTGTACTTTGTTTCTGTTGGGAGATAATTTTAAACTATGTTGCACCACCTACCAAGATAATACGTACAATGATGCACAATTCAAATAATATAATCTGGACTATGTTATTCAGGTTAGTTGAACTTTAACTATATAAAAATCTGATTGAAATATCAATCACCCCACATGACAATTAATTGATTGGTTTAAATTATGCTACTTAAGTGATGCATCATTATATCGGTGCAACTCATGCAACACCATGTTGACTATGCTTTTCATCTTGTTTTGTCTGTTTTGAATGGGCACTGATATTTGTTTTTCTTTGTATGGGATGATTAAAATTGGTAAATGGTATTTTATCGGAAAGTTTATTCAAAATAGGAGATGCTGACACTTGCTTACATATTATTTTGTAAAATAAAAAATTAAATTTAAAATTGGTAGTGTGAATAAACAATTTGAGTATAATGTTATTAATTCCAAGATACCTATATGCATTAATTTTTATTAATTAATTATAATGACAATGATAATTTTATATTTTATAAAATTGTGATTAATTTTAAATGTAAAAAATAATTTTAAATACCAATAATTGATTATCTTCTGCATTGTTTAAAGGAATAAAAAATTCAATAGCATGAAGAAAAAATAAAATATTAGTTTAAGTTGTGAGAGCGTTTTGATTTAATGCTGGTTTGAGAGTGGTGGCTTTTGTCTGAAATGAATCCTTGAAATGCTAGTAATTCAATTATTATTATTTTTTATTCTTTGTCAAACACTAGTGACTAGGGAAATTGATTCTCTGCGGAACAAAATCGACTTTAGAAAAATCCTAACTATACTTATTTTTTGTGTTTGAAAAATAGTTAATATAAAAATAATTCATAAATTCCTAACCCTTGGATTTCCCTAACCGCAATGACTTGAGGGAATTCCTGAGTGCTTGGAATCCAAACCCAGTGGCTAGTTGCCTTCCAGTGGCATTTGAGTCGTTTGTTTTATTATTTGTTTGCAACCGATTACTTGCTCCCTAAGCTGTCAGTGTCAAGACTCCTACATTACTTATGATTTTTTTTTTAAGTGAGTTTGTTTTTAAAAATAAAAAAAAAGGAGAAGTGTGTATTTATTTTTAATTTTTTAATATATTAAATAATTTATATATCTTACTTTAGTAAAGGTAAGTATCAGTAAAAACACACAATTCTGCACTCTGCTCCATACTAATGATTTATGCCACATAAGTTCTGCAAAAGAGGAATTGTGTTTGATTTTTATCAAACAAATACTTTTATACATGTTGATCTTATTAATTTTTTTTTATAAATAACAATAGGCATAAAGTAAAATAAAATTAATATGTAACTTGGATTTTTTTTTTTTTGGGGTTAGAATTAGATAAAAGTCATCGACTTGACTATTCTTGGAAAGAAAAAAGGGTACCTTGCAAGTTGGGTCATGACACTCCAAGACACTGTGCTCTTGCTGCCAATTTCATTGGTTTTTGACTTTTTGTTATGTGAGAAGACTCAGCTGGTCTTAAGTAATTTTTTTACCATGTATCTAAAATAAATAATTAAGAGCGTTAGATTATTTAACAGGTTTAATTTTTTATAAATATTATTAAATTAAAAATAAATATATAATTATTTATTTATTTTAGAGGTTTCTAGGATGCTGTTTGCTTGGGGCTAGTCCCCTTTTATTTCATAAAAAAAATACTTATTTTTAAAAAAGTGTCACACCTATATGTCAATTTTTTGTAATCCATAAATATATAAGTAATAGAATAATACTAGTATATATACCCATGCAATGCAATGCACGGGTATGATTTGATTAATTTATATACTGAAAATGTAAATTGATAAATATAATTAAATTATAAAGTTCATTTATTAAAATAAATTTTATGCAAAATGTATATATTGAAATGCTATCTAACAATCATTATAATAAATTATATGGATAACTGAAAATAGATATAAAGAAATTAAGTATAAACAATGTATATAAAATAAACTATTTGCATGCATTATAGTCTAACCATTATCTAAATGGTGATGTTTTATCATATTCATCAATCCATGAATCATGTATGCTGATCCAACACTGTCAATAATATAAACATTAATGAATTAAGTCTACATATTGCCCCAAGTTTTACTGTTCGTAGAACTCCATAGGTAAAGCTCAAGAATACGATCTAGGCAGTAAAAATGTCCTAAATTCATAAAATTGTCATCATAGATATGTGCACGACTTCATAAAATTCTTCATCTATTTCTTCATCATTATATCTTTGTCATCTATATCTCCATTCATTTATCTTCAACCATTTTTGCATTAACCTCAACTTTCACCTTTCATCAAAAATTTAAGCATCAATCAATACAATCTAACTCACTTTGCTTCATAATGTAAATGATGCACACACTAACAGATATGATATGCATGCAAGTAAACTAAAAACATAGAATAGAGCATTTGTGCACATTCATACCAATACAATAATCCGAGCAATAAGGACAACAAAAAATCGAATCATTAACTCTATGAAACCTCACACTAGTGTCAATGTCAAGCCAACAATCCTACATTGATATTCTTTTTTCTTTTTTTGAAAAAACCTATATCCTATATCTATTGACAGGTTCAACCATGGATTCAACCAAATATTAATAAGGGTTTCTTGTATATATATAATATTAAAGACATCCGGTTTCAAATCAATTTACCTATTCACATTTTGAAACATATGTATGCCTTATACGTTAATTGCTTCCTCTAATAAAATGTGCAAGCTGTAAATTTACACACACACACACAATATATATATATATATATATATATATATGCAAGCACCAAAACAACACTCCAATCATAAGAATACCGCTTAATGAAGATATTAACAAACCAAATAAATAGCAAACAGATATAGATAGGGACTTGCTTACATGAGAGGGGGTGTATTTGTATAATGGGTTCTAGATTAAAATAAATCTTTGTAAAATAAAGGAAAGAGTAAACGCCCAAATTGGTCCCCGAAAAATTCCAGAGACCCACTTTTAGTCCCTTATAAAAATGTTATTTTTTAAAAAAATTATTTGTATGGTTAAAACGAAAAGTTGTTTTCATTAACTTTTGGGGAAAAAAAATCACTTAAAATCACTAATGCATTTAAAAAAAAATTATGATCGTGAACAAATTAAAAATAACTTTTATTTTTCTTTAAAATCATCTCTAAATTATTGAATGTCAAAATCTGTTTTTTAACCCGTAACAAATGGATCCTATTTCTCTCACTAAAAAATCATACAAAATCTACTTTACAAAACAATCTATCGAAATTAAAAAAACTTTGAACACTGGATTTTGACAACCTCTTAAAAAATTTGATAGTTCTAATTAAATACCACAAAACTTATTTAAATTATTTAAAAATTTTGATTAAATACCACAAGACTTCTTTAATATAAAATAAGCTTTAGAGTCTTTCAAGATCCCACTCCTATAGTCACTTCAAAAAAAAAAAAAATTCACTCCAATACATCCATTTGACTTGTCCAGTCACACCAACTGAAAAAGAGAAATACCTACCGTCCATACTAAAGAAAAGACGACACCCATATGGAACTCTACAATAGCCCATGGCACAAGAAGAAAATGATGAAAATAAATAAAAAATAATTTATAAAATTTTAAAAAAAAAAAACTAAAGGCTGATCCCTCACTTTACTGTAGATCTACAGAAAAAGTGAGGATCAGCATTAGAAAGTTATATGATTAAGTGATTCTTTGTGTTGTAATGAATTATAATTATTGCAGAAAGTAATGTAACAATTAATTGGTGATATTATGAGATAATACAAGATATAGAATTTTTTTTTTTATGAACTGACATAGAAATAAGTTGAAACAATAAATTTTGATTTAGAGGTTTGACCCGTTGAATTTTTTTTTTATCCGTACCTAAAGTCCACCTTGAATATCACTTAAATATTTCTTATTTACGCATATATTATTTTCACCATAACAATTTCTACTACACCCACAGGTCACTCTCTCGGGTCTGCTAAATTTCATAGATGGATTATGGTCAAGTTGTGGGGATGAAAGAATCATAGTGTTCACAACAAACCATAAGGACAAGCTTGATCCTGCATTGCTGCGCCCTGGTCGCATGGATGTTCATATTCACTTGTCCTATTGCACCCCTTGTGGTTTTAGGCAGCTAGCTGAAACTTACCTTGGAATTAAAGAACACTCTCTCTTTGAAGAGATTGATGAGGCAATTCAGAAAACACAGGTGACTCCAGCTGAAGTAGCGGAACAACTTCTGAAGAGCACCCACATTGAAACCACTCTTGTAGAGCTGGTGGGTTTTCTTAAAAAGAAGAAAGAAAATGACGAGGAACTTGAGGCTAAAAAGAGGGAACAGGAGTCCAAGGATGAAGAAGAACAAAAGAGGAAGAAGGAAGATGATGAAGAGAAAGGAGAAATAGTTGATAAAGAAGATGATAATGACGAAAAGAAAAGTGATAGTTGAGTTAAACTTGAACACTTGCTATTTTTCAAGCAAAAAATTTATATGGACCTGTGGTCAGATAACATATATAAAATGTAGGGGTGTAATCGGATCGGTTTGGTTCGGATTTGAGGAAAAAAGTGTCCGAACCAATCAAAATTGTTCGGTTCGGTTCGGTTCGGTTTCTGGCATTTTCTGTTGGTAGACCCGAACCAATCCGAACCGATCATATTCGGATCGGTTCGGATCGGATTCACGGGTTCCCACCTTTTAAAAAAAAAAATACATGTTTTCTCCTATTACTCCTGTTTCACCTATTTCGATTTCCATTTCTCCTGAATGCAAATTACATATCCCACATCAAATCTAGTTTACTCCCCAAAAATCAACACAACATCTAACATAAAAAATCCACAACACCATATGATTTCAGAATGATAGAATTCCAAAACAAAAATCAACACAACACCATATGATTCCAGGATTGTAGAACTGTGGCTAAGCACCATATGCTGTTATAGTTATGGCATTACATTGCACAAATAGTCCAAACATAAAAGCAGGGAAATGCAATACTAAAATGAAAGTGTCCAAGGTATGTCAGAGACCAAAACACCTGCCTATAATCTTAATTATATAGAGGAAAAAAACCAAAAACTGAACTTTTAAAAGCATAGACCCTAAGTAGCATAACCAATTCGAATTGCTTTGACCAAGAAAAACTCCACCTTCAAATTTGCACAACCTCTCCGGGAGCCATCAACTTAAATACCGAAAACAACATAGCACGGCCAAGTCAATCACACTAAGAATATCAATCACATTTCACGAGAAAATACAAAAAAATGATCTTATGTCCATTATCTACATATAACTAATCTTAGTTTTCGTGCCCCAACACCCTATGTCAAACTTCAAATAAATGGAGGGACCTTGATTGCATGCGATCCACCGCACTAATCCAAGCTTTCATGTAGGAACAGATTTCATTTCCAAAGCAATCAAATCCCTGGCATTGACTTTGCAACAGTTCACTCATACCCTGATCAATGGTGTGGATTTTTTAATTCTATTCTTTCTAAAACCACAATGATGATAGTATCAATAATTAGCTGTTTACTATTCTTATTTTGGGGCACAAGGTTTATATTTCATGATAATACTGAATTGGTTTACTTGTCATGAGTAGGCTATCAAGTTCAAGTTTTGAAGATCAATTCTCATTTTTAGGTAGTTGGCTCAATGAGCACATCCAAGAAGCACGAACACCTTTCACAAGCCAGTTCTCTTTCTTTGAGTTTGGGATTTCAACAAAAAATTCAGTTCTAACTCAAAACTAAGGGACCGGTTTTTCAATATAGTCTATTCTCGCAATCTATTCATCGCAAGTAGTGGTGGAGCAATTTGTTGGTAGCTTATTTTGGCAACTTCTAATCGAAGGAATGGAATCTTTTCGAGATGGTTATGAGGTAGTCTTAGTTGAGAACCCCTCAACAGCCTAGTTTGATTGCTCAAGAGTCTCAAAAGCTAAAGCGAATTCGAAAGATGTACCATTAATGAAGTGCCCTTTAATCTTATATATAATTATCATCAAGATAAGAACTCGATAGAAACAAGAATAACTTGGAGAGCTAACTCCAATGTGATGTTGAATGTCCTCAAGTTCATCTAGAGCTAACTCCACTTGCCGATTAACATTTCCAAAACCCGCCTTGTTCCGCATTTTAAAGTCAGCTTTTAGATTTTTAAACCACTTGGACCAAGACAGACCATAGGGCAGACCAACAACTCCTTTAGACCAGGACTCTTTAACCAACCTTAAGCAATCATCATGCTTAGACAACATATCAAAGTACTTAAAGGATGAAGGAAAGAACTTGGCACTTGACACAGCATTGAGTATACTGGGAATGCACAATCTAGAGTTGGAGCAATGGCAGCTGAGCTAGAAGAAGCAAAGAAAAGCCTTCAGAAAGCTATAGAAGAAACTAACTCCATGGCTCAATGCATCAAGTCCCTCAAGAAGGAACTCGAGCAGACAAAGAAAGAACTAGAGGACACAAAGGTAAGAGAATTAATGTTGCTGCAACGAAAGGATAATCCAGAGATTGAAGACCTCAAGTTCATTAATGCAAATGCAAATGGATAGTTTTTGTTTTGTTTTGTTTTTTTTTAATTATCTAAGAAGCTAGCATGATGTACCTCAATATAAAAAGATAAAACAAAGACCACATATTTTCACCAAAAGGGTGATCTTGGGTGACCTATCTCGAAGATCATCTTATATTTCTATCGAGATTTGCCCCCATTGCAGGACAAACTCAAATGAAAGTTAAAAGAAACAGGAAAAAAAAACTCCATTGTCTGAGTTTTGACTTATCAATCCATGATCATAGCACAAAATTGTAAGTGATTCGAACATCTTAATTCATCAGTTGAGCACCTTACCATCAACAAGAAGCATGTCCCCCACTTCCACATCATTGACAAAATCATCATAGTTCACGCTAACACAATCTGCAGTTCCAACACCTCTCTGAATAGTAAAAGTAAATTCCTGCCCACTTGTTAATTCTATTGGTTGTGGCAAATCCCCACTTCTAACCTCAGGACCCTGAAAACACAAAGAATTATCAGTTAACACAAGAAACAAGTAGTATTGATTTGAAACGAATGTTTGAGAGAAATTGTGTGTATAAGCAGCACACTCGATCTAATATTTATAGCTTGATAGCAATCAATCAACACAGTAGTCAAAGGGCTGATTAGGAGCTAACTAGAAGTGATCTGACAGCCTAATAATCAATAGCTAACTTAAGTAGTCTAAACAATCCAGAAATTGTTTGTTGTTTGATACAGCACTAAATACATGTTTATAATGAATGAAGTGTAAAACAACATAATAATAAGTTACCTTAATCCAAGGCCATAAACTGACTACTAGTGTTCCCAATATCCTGATGCAATACATTTATCTCTGGAAGCTCTAATAATATAATAATACAAAAAATATATTAGAAAGTCTGAAAGATATCAAATTCAATGATAAAATAATTAATAAACTTTTTACCCGAATCATCTTCACCATATGACTTTGTAGATTATCAACTTTTTCAGACTTTACTCCTCAACCAATTTTGAGTACAAATCAAAGCCTCTCTTGTGGAGGGATGCAATGAACTACGGTATGGGTCAAGAACACGACCCCGGTACTAAATGCGGACTCGGATGACACAAGTAGACACGGGATAGCTAATATGTCCCTAGCCATTCGAGAAAGAACATGATACTTCACCGTCTTACCTCTCCACCATTTGAGAATATCAAAATCATCACAATAGTCTTCCACATCATCTTCAATATATCTTTCCAACTCATTTCTCTTCACTCACCTTGCTTCCTCCTTACCTTTCGTATGAACGCACCTTTACATGATATTTCACTCTCGTCGTTTTGACCACCTTGTGCTTGAAGAGTACTATTCGAGGGTTGAGCATTAGAATCACAAGTATCATTGGGAATAGGATACCAAACAACATCTTCGAGAAAATATTTTTTTTATAAGATCTTTCAATTTTTTTAATACTTAGTCACAATAGCCATATTCGAACTGAATACCTGATCCAAACAACACTCAAAATACTCCAATTTATATCTAGGGTCAAGGAAAATAGCCACCAACAACAGATAATTCAAATGCTCAATGTCCCAATATTTGTCAAATTTTATTTTCATATTTGATGACATCCTATACAGCACCTCATCATCACTTTGCATCCACTTATTCAATGTAGCTTGGATTTCACACCACTTATCAAAGAAGCCATTAGAAGTGACATGCAATGATGCAGAAAAAAGTAAGGGTAGCATCATAGAAAATCTTTAAAAATTTAGTGAAAACACGAGCACGATTCCAATCATCAATAAGAGGAGCACCCCCTTCACTATCAACAAATGCTACATAAGAGTGGTCATCAAATTGTAAGCGAACAAATGCCTTTTCATACTTTTCAGCTATGTCCAACATCAAATAAGTGGAATTCCACCTAGTTGGAACATCAAGCACAAGCATTTGACCCATGGTTATGTTTGCCTCATCGACACACCTCTTAAACGAGGACAATCTTTGTGGAGATGACCTCACATACTTGCAAGAAGCCCTTATCTTTGAAATAGAACTATCTAGTTCCTTCAACCCATCACTTACAATTAAGTTCAAGATGTGAGCACTACATCTCATATGCAAATACTCCCCTTTCAATATGGTAGTACCTTTCCAATCATCCATGCCTCTAACCAAATATGACATGGCTGTGGTGTTAGCACTAGCATTATCTACGATTCTGATACAAATCTTGGTAATACCCCAATCTTTTATGCATTTCTCTAAAGCTTTTCCTATGGTTTCCCCCCTATGGTCTGCAATCAAACCAAAACTCACTATCTTCTTTTGCAATTCCCACCCCTCATCAATAAAATGGGCAGTCACACACATATAATTCATGTTTTGAATGGAAGTCCAAGTATCGGTTGTAAGGGAAACCATTTGGTAGTTTTGTTCCAAGAAAGATTTCAAAAGCACTTTCTCACCCATAAAGAGTTGCATGCAATCCTTTGCCATGGTCACACGACTAGGGATTTTAAATCGAGGTTGAGCCACACTCATGAAAGCTCTAAACCCGGGGTTATCGACAAACTTAAAAGGGAGCTCATCCATTATTAGCAACTTAGCCAAAGCCTCTCTGCATTCATCTTGCTTAAACTCAACAAGCCTCATAGATACAGTGTTATCATTCTCACTTTGTTTTCCTACGGCAATCGTTTTTTGCTTCTTATCGGTGTTACTTGGGTTTTTAGTACACTTATTCATATGTTTGTTGAGGTTGGAAGTCCCATGATTACTACTATTGCAAGCATAATGTTTGCCACAATAGATACGAGATAGCCTTATCACCCTCTCTCTTAAAATGATTCCAAGCCATAGATGGAGGTCTACTGGGTTTTTGTTTGACACGTACCTCCAGTGCAGATTGACCTTCAACTGAGGTATCTCACTGACACATCGAAAGTTGTTTTCGTTGGAGGAGTAGGTGCACTAGAAATTTGAGTCCCGGATGTATCTTGATTCTCGGTCATTTTGCACCAAACCTAAGGAATTAAGGAATGCACACAGGTAGCATAGATCGGTAAAGAAAGAATCAATGATTCAAATAACAATAAAATAAAAAATCCCAAAATCAAAAATTTAAAAACCCTAAAATCAGAAATCCCTAAATGCACAAATTGGGTACCAATCTCGAGAGGATGTTGCAGACTCGCGGTGATAGAGAGGTGGAGACCAGGAGGAGATGTCCTGACGCGGAGCCGGTGATGAAGCAACAGCCGAAGAGGTGGAGAAGTATCACGGATTCGCAGATGATAGAGCGTCATGAAGAGTTGCATGCAATGTTGCGGACTCGCGGTGATGGAGTGGTGGAGGCCGGAGGAGGTGCAGTGCGGTGATGGAGCTGCGAGAGGGTGAAGAGGTTGAGGTGATGGAGCGGCGAGCGTCCGAGCGAGGTGAAGAAGTCGCGGTGATGTAGCGAGGTGAAGAGGTGCCCGAGGTGGAGAGGTGAAGAAGTCGCGGTCTTGGTCGCGGTGGCGGCGATCTTTGGAAGCCGGAAGGGAGGACGCGTCGTCGCCGCCGCTGACTCGAGTTGAAGGTTGAAGACGAGGACGAGGAGAGGAGTGCGAATGTGCGATCTGTGTCTGACTTCTCTGAGTGTCACTGTGTCTGCCTTGCCTAATATAAATATTGCAAATAATTTAAAAAAAAATTAGGGGTTCGGTTCGGTTCGGTTCTAGCGGGTTCAATTTTCCTGGAACCGAGAACCGAACCGAACCAAGGTCGGGTCCAATGATTATGACCCGAACCGAACCAATGACCCGAACCGACCCACAAAAACGGATTGGTTTGGTTCGGATCGTCCGGGTTCGCGGGTCGGATTAAATCCACTTACACCCCTAATAAAATGACAATGTTCATTTATTTTGGACTTTGGACGACTACTACTATATGATTTTAATGCATTTTTTTTTCTCTTCTAGATCTCTTTTGATAACTGAAAGTCTGAAACAGAATAGAGTGCTGCAATAGTCATCAAGAGGATTGTGTTGCAATTAAATCCTATATATTAACTAATTAATTATAATAGTGTCTTATAAACTTTTTGCTGTCTTTGTTTAATATTTTTGCAATCTTTAACATGTAAATGCAGATAAGCTTCTTATAGGGTGTGGCTACAGTGCACCACCCACATTTTACACCACCCACTACACCACCCATGTAACAAATTTTGGACCAATCAAATTGCCACATAGGTTGGTCAAAATTTCAAATTTTCTAGTCGTATTATACTGTACTCAAACTATATTAATACAATATATTATAGTATAGTATATGTACTCTTTGTATTTGTAAATTTAACCCATATTAAAATAATATTTTTTGATTAAAAAAAACTGATTATATTACAAAATATTATTGACAACGAACATTATTTTAATTCATATTAAAATATTATTTTTTAATATAATCAGTTTTTTTATCAAAAACATTATTTTAATATGGGTTAAATTTGTGAATACAAAAAGTACATATATTATACTACAATATATTGTATTCATATATTTGACTACAGTAGAAATACAAGTACAAAGTTTGAAATTTTGATCAAACCCATATGACAATTTGATTGGTCCAAAATTTATCACATATGGGTGTGACAGTGGATGGTACAAAATATGAGTGATACATCTTAGCCCAAACCCGCTTCTTATATCCTGTATTCTTGTCAGATGATGAATAAATAAAACTTTGACGGATCTATATTTTAGTTGGCTTTTTTCTGTTGCATTTACTGGTTGTGTGATACTGGCAATTTGTGCCTTTGTAGGATTCTCTTAACTGCTATATAAGGTTTCTATTTTTCTAGAAGTCGTTGTTGAAGTGAAAGAGTATGCAAGCAAAACCATTCATTCCCTGTTGTCTTAAATATTTCCTTCTATCTGATAGGTTTCCCTTCTTTAGTGGAGAGGAGAGATAAAGGAGTGATAAAGAAAACAAAATAGTAGATACAAATAAAGAGTGTTACAGAAGATTTTTAAGGAGACACTACAACAAAAGTCACTTTTAATGACATTTAAAAAATATCGCTAAATTGTAAGAAATGTTACATATTAAGATTAGTAACATTTATTAAGTGCGGTACAAAGTCCATGTAGCAAAAAATCTTAAGCAATTTTTTTTATATATCTGGTGTTCGCGGATTGGATTGGATCGGTTTTGAGTAAAAAAGTCATCCGATCCAATGATAAAAACAACATGCGGTTTGGATTGGATCGGTTTGCTTCCTTAAAAAAATCCGATCCAATCCAATCCAATCAAATGCGGTTTAGATTGGATTGGATAATTCGGTTTTTATCGATACATATTTACATAGTTATTTACATCAAAGAACATCCAATATTTCGGTTCGATTTGGATTTGATCGAGTATTTAAATAGTCATATGAATTTGTTACTTATTTAAAATAAAAATTAATTTTAAAATATTATATTGACATTTGACAATTTCTAATAAGTGATTTAACGGGATATACATGAATTGATATACACTCTCATGCGTAAAGATATTTTACACTATCACCTAATTATAAATTGTTAAATCATTATAAATGTTTGATTATTGTCCTAAATATATTAAAAGTCACCCAAAACATGATTTATAATTGGTTAACAGTGCAGAAGTTTTTACACTAACATTACATTTACATACCAATTAAACTCTCTAATGTAAGGACTAGATGATAACTTATAAAAATATAAAGACTAATAATTACTTTTATAATATAAAGATCAAATTAGTTTCATTGAACTAAATAATTTCGGTACGGTTAGGATTAGATCGGTTTTACATATAGGATCCAAAATCTGATCCAATCCAATGAAAAATTTCGGTTTTTTTCGGTTTGCGGTTATTTCGGTTTTCGGTTATTTCGGTTGTCGGTTTTTCGGTTCGGTTAGTGCGGTTGGCATTGGATTGGATCGGTTGATGAACACTCCTATATAGTAACATCTAATAAATGTTACAATATGTTTTTTTTAACATTTATTTAGCATATAACAACATTTTGGTTAATTGTAGCTAAATGTTAAAAATGTCGTTAAATGTATTTTTTATGACATTTTAAAAATGTTGCCAAAAGATATTATCAATAACCTTTTTTTAAAATGCAAGCAATTGTTAGAAAAAATGTTGCAAAAAATAATTTAACATTTTTAAACATCATCCTATTTAAAAATGTCATCGATTGTGGTAACCAAGGCAACTGGCAGCACAAAAACAAACACATGTGTGCTGATATAAGCCCAGCGGTACCAAGAGTAGCCATTGTGAGTTTGTACCAAGTCTAATAACCTTCTCCACAGGAGCTGCACATACGCACATTTATGGATATCTACCACTACACACTCCCTAAAACAGACACAACAGTGGACTCATTTGAACCACTCATTAACCAAAGAAATAAGAATACATGGCTTCTGAATTTGATGCTAATTACACATAATTTCATATATCATGCTGCAACCTCAGCTCAGAGCCCAAAACAGAGAACCATAGGCATACTCTACCTGTTAGTTTATGAAGGACAAAAATAAACTCCCATAAACTTTGAATGAATTACAATTATTGGAACTCATACCAGTGGCAAACTCATAACCATGAGTTGAAGCTTCCCTCCTCCCATGCATTCCATCAACAAAATTTTTAAGAAAAGAGACAAAAATGCAACAATCAAATGTTTCACCAGAACCAAATCTCTGATTCAAACACCTACTCAAATAAATCATCACACAACAGCAAAACACTGCTAGATACATGATGGATATATTGATAGAGATAGTGAGTGAGTGAGAAAACTAACCCGAAGGATGCGAGTTCTGAGCGGTACAAGATTCTTCTTCATTCGAGCTTCAGAGGGAGCGATGATGGAGGTTGTGGGAAGGAGAGGGGGAGATAGATAGAGAAAGAGAGAGAGATTGGGATTCTACGGCACAGAAATGCGAAATTTTGGAGAGTGAGAGTGAAAATTTTCAGAGTGTGTTAGTCTGTGAAGTTTGCGTGAGTGAGAATGGGTAGAGTGAAGTTTCAGAATGGTCGAGAGAAAACGACCGAGAGTGAAGATTAGTCACGGAGAATTAATGTCAGTGGATAAGAAAGAGAGAAACTTAACTCTGATTTACTTTCTGGTGGCAATTAAATCCCTCACTTATGCACTGTCAGTTTTCAGGTAATTTTAACGGTTTTTTTATAATTTATTTTCTAAATTTCATATTTACCCCTAACCCTTCATCATCTTCCCCAGCCCAAACCCTTAATCCCTATTCAGAGCTAACCACGTGCTCCAAAGCACTGCCACGAGTGCATATTGCATGACTTAGAGCACCACCGCGAGTGTCTTAGAATTCCTGTGACGCCATTCATACTTAGCCATGCTTAAGCCACTTTTCCCCCTCATTTGGATGCATCTTGAAAACGAACTTAAGATTTGGTATTGATAGAAATGCGTGCGCACCACTTTTGCCTCAATAGTTAAAGGTTCATAAAATATATAAAAAATAAATTAAGGGTTCAGACAACAAGATGGCTTTCAACATCATATGTTTTTATTTGGATGACTCCTTTGTGTTTGTTTGCGGTGTAGGATTTCCACAGCCAATTTCCTATCGTGATGTGAATGTGTACGTTAAGTGAATCTGTAGGATTTCAACAAAAAAAAAAAAAAAAAAACGTTAAGTGAATGGGGAGTTTGATAACCCATTTCCATTGTCACTTGCCCAGTTTCTTGATAATAGAGATCGGAACGTTTATGGGGTATGAGAAAGAGGATAATGATAAAAGTGTCATTTTGATTTTATTTGTTTATCTGTTTAGCCATTAACCAGTTTCAATAACCGTCATTCAATTATTTTAACAATAAATTTAAGGATTCACTTTTGCTCTCTTATCATGAGAGACTTACTTGCTCCCTCATGATAGAAGCCTACTAACATTTTCTCAAATAAATGTTACAAAAATATTTTTTATTGCTAATGTTACCTGATAAATGTTGCTAAATGTACTTCCTGTAGTAGTGAGAAGAAATGGAGAAAAATCTCCTTCATGATAGACATCTATTTATTAGGAAGTTTTGGCTTATAAAAGCCAATGCTACCGTCCAATAGTTTTGAGAGAATGAAATAGAACTTCACTTGTGTGAGAGCAAAATCCTTTTGAGAGAAAAATCAAGAGAGTGTTTAGCCGATGAGATTATTGCTATTATTTTTGTAATTCCATTATTTTTCATAGTGAAAGATATTTTTTGTTGTCTAAATTGTGATTATACAAAGTGTGAGAAAAGTCCGATCCTGGGATAATAAATTATTCATTGGCCTTGTATTAGGTGATTTTATATGTTATATATCTTTCCCAACAAGTGGTATCAAGAGCTTCGACTCATTACAGTTTAACTTGTGTTTTTCACAATGGACGGGTCAACCTCGGCGACATCCGCAACAATATATGATTAAGTTAACCTCTTCAAACTACTCCATTTGGAAGCCCATAATGGAGGACATCCTCTACTGCGAAGATCTGCACCAAAAACACGTTTAAGTGCGCGTCGGTCATTTGGGACGAACCCGAGAGTACCAAAACTGTCCTGTCGGAATCGC
This sequence comes from Sophora flavescens, assembly GCA_030762895.1. NCBI lineage: Eukaryota > Viridiplantae > Streptophyta > Magnoliopsida > Fabales > Fabaceae > Sophora > Sophora flavescens. Next base: position 166,728,652 of record CM061064.1, on the reverse strand, counting down.
AGGCAAACAAATGCTAGTGAGGCGAGGCCGAAAAAGCATAATTGGGAAAAAACACCAGTAATAAGACTTGTAGATAATTCTCTTAGCTTTTTAACGCATCAAAGATCACCCCAATCGGACATCTAGAACTCAAGATATAGGCAAAACGGTAAAACGGGTTATTAGGACTCTAAAACTATTGAACCTTTCTAAGGATAAACCTCCCCAAACATGAACTTAGACATCAAGAACAAACATATTCAAACATACATATATATATATATATATATATATATATATATATATATATATATATATATATATAACATATATAAATGCATTAAGCTTATTTACGAAAAACAGGGTGTTACATCATTGAGTAACACAACACCACAAGGTGTTCTGACATTGGACATAGTAAAAGATAGCATGTTCAATGAAGAATCAAGATGGAAGGAACAAGGAATGCTGACAGAGTCCGAGGCGCATGCCACTGACTATTATGGAAGAAGCATCCACAAGAAGTTCAACACTAGAGACAAGTCAAGGGGCAAGTCAAGAGATAAGTTCAAAGGAAGGTCGAGGACAAGAAGAGATTAATTAGAATGTTACTACTTTCACGAGAAAGACCATATGAAGAGAGAATGCAGGAAGCTCAAAAAAGAGCAGCAAGAAAATGGTGATGAGAGTAATGTAGCTGCTACCATTTTTCATGGAGATGAGGTAATCTTTGTTTGCGATGATGGCCATATTAATTTGACATCACAAGATACATGTTAGGTCGTGGATTCCGGTGCATCATTTCATGTAACCTCATGAAGGGATTTCTTTTCTTCCTATACAAGCGGTGGTTTTGGTCATGTGAGGATGGGGAATGATAATAGATCCAAGATTGTGGGTAAAGGATATGTTTCCCTTGAAACAAATACCGGTTGTCACCTAACATTGAAAGACGTGAGACGTGTTCCTGACATGCGTCTCAATCTAATATCCACAAGCCTACTAGACGAAGAAGGTTATACTAGTGTGTTTAGGGATAGGAATTGGAAGCTAACACAAAGTTCCCTGGTGATAGCCCGAGGCAAGAAAGTAAGCACTCTTTATGTGATAGAAGCCAAAGTCAATAATGGGTGTGTTAATGCTCTCAAAGAAGACTCCTCAGTCAAGCTATGGTATAAACGGCTCGAACATATGAGTGATAAGGGGCTTCAAATTCTAGCCAAAAGAGATACATTGGCAGGTTTAAAAGGATCGAAAATGTCTCTTAAGCCGTGTACACATTGCTTGGATGGAAAGCAACATAGAGCTTCTTTCCGCTACAAGGCCCCACATAGAAGACCCAATGTTTTAGATTTGATGCATTCTGATGTTCGTGGTCCAATGACCACTAGTACCCATGGAGGTGCAAGGTACTTTATTACCTTTATTGATGACCACTCCAGGAAGGTTTGGGCGTATGCCCTCAAAACAAAAGTCCATGTGTTTGTAGTATTCAAATAATTTCATGCTAGTGTTGAGCGAGAAACTGGTAAAAAGTTAAAGTGTGCTCACACTGACAACGGAGGAGAATTTATGGGAGCTTTTTGACATTATTGCATGAGTGATGGAATTCGGCATGAACGATTTGTTAGAAGACACCTCAAAGACAATGGAGCGGTGAGAGGATGAACAAAACTATTGTTGAAAGGGTGAGAACGATGTTATCTCATCCCAAGTTACCCAAAAGTTTTTGGGTTGAAGCTCACGATGATCACAGTTGACTTGATCAACTTATCCCATTCAGTTTCGTTGAATGGTGATATTCCAAAGAAGTTTTGGATAGGTAAAGATGTATCCTACAACCATTTGAAGATGTTTGGTTGTAGAGCATTTGTTCATATTCCAAAAGATGAGAGATCAAAACTCGATTCCAAGTCGAAGGAATGCATCTTCTTGGGATATGGAAATGAAGAATTTGGGTATAGGCTATGGGACCTTGTTGAGAAAAAAATTATTAGAAGCAGAGATGTTGTCTTCTTTGAAGACCAGAATATTGAAGATATTCAGAAGGGTGTTAAGCCTGTTAGTTCTAAAGAACACCCAATAAACTCGGATCTTGTTCCTCTTCCAGAGCTTTATGTAGGAGATGCAATAGAAGATATTGGAGATGCAAAAAATGAAACTCCAAATGATAATGATCCAACTGAAGAAGTAGCTGATGGTAACAGAAGTGATGGTACTGATGATGATATGGCTGAAGATTATGAGGGCGGAGAACAAGATATTCAAGAGCCCCAGTTAAGAAGGTTGGTCAGGATGCCTAAACCGCAAACCAAATATCCTCAAATGAGAATATGTGTTACTCACTGACGGGGGAGAACCAGAGTCTTATGAAGAAGCTATGATGGATGACCACAAGGAGGAGTGATTGAAAGCCATGCAAGAAGAAATGAAATCCTTGCATGAGAACCAGACTTATGAGTTGGTAGAGTTACCAAAAGGTAATGAGAACTCATAAACAAATGGGTGTAGAAGTTGAAGACTGAGGAGAACAACTCACGACCCAGGTACAAGGCAAGATTAGTCGCGAAGGCTTTAATCAAAGAAAGGTATTTACTTTGAAGAGATTTTTCCACCTGTGGTAAAGATGTCATCAATTCAGGTGGTGCTTGGTTTGGTTGCAAGTTTGAATCTAGATATGGAGTAGCCAGATGTGAAGACTGCATTTCTTCATGGCGATTTAGAAGAAGAAATTTACATGGAGCATCCAGAGGGATTCAAAGTCAAAGTCAAAGAAGATTTAGTATGTCATCTGAAGAAGAGTTTATATGGACTTAAGCAGGCACCACGTCAATGGTACAAGAAGGTTGATTCCTTCATGATCGGGCATGGATACCGAAGGACTACTTCTGATCATTGTGTCTTTGTGAAGAGATTTCTTGATGGTGAATTCCTCATACTACTTTTGTATGTGACGATATGTTGGTTATAGGACAAAATAGAGACAAGATTAGCAAGTTGAATAAAGAAATGAAGAAGTCTTTTACTATGATAGACTTGGGACCCGCAAAACATATTCTCGGTATGTCCATCCGTCGTGATCCGAAGGAACGAAAGCTGTGGTTATCATAAGAAAAATATATCGAGAAGTTATTAGAGCAGTTTCACATGGAGAAAGCAAAGCCAGTTGCTACTCCACTTGCTAGTCACTTTATGCTTAGCACAAAGCAAAGTCCTACAGGTGAAATTGAAAAGGAAGGGATGCTTAGGGTGCCATATGCCTCAACTGTTGGAAGCTTAATGTATGCAATGGTGTGCACACGACCAGACATAACACACGCAGTTGGTATTGTTAGCAGATTCTTGGCTAAACCAGGAAAAGAGCATTGGAATGCTATAAAGTGGATTTTAAGATATCTCAGAGGAACTTCCAAAATGAGTTTATGCTTTGGGATTAGAAGACCTGAACTGATTGGCTACACAGATGTAGATATGGCGGAAGATATTGATTCTAGGAAATCTACTTATGGATTCCTTATTACATTTTCAGGGGGAGCAATATCATGGCAGTCAAAGCTACAAAAGTGTGTTGCTTTGTCTACCACAGAGGCAAAGTTCATTGCAATAACAAAAGGTTGCAAAGAAATGCTATGGATGAGGTGATTCTTGCATGATTTAGGGTAAGAACAACAAAAATACATTGTGATAGTTAGAGTGCAATCCACTTTAGCAAGAATTCGAGTTTTCACTCGAGGTCGAGGCACATTGATGTGAGATATCACTGGATACGTGATATATTGGAATCTAACCAGTTACAGCTTGAGAAAATCCATACTGATGATAATAGTTCATATATGATGACCAAGTCCTTACTTGAGGACACGTACGGATTTTGCAGAAGAGTGGCTGGACTGCTGGAGCCCTCCACCTAAATCGGGAGGGGGAGATTGATGGGTTTCCATTATTTAGTGGAGAGATAAAGAAAACAAAATGGTAAATGCAAATAAAGAGTGTTACGAGAGACTTTTAAGGAGAAGAAATGGAGAAAAACTCTCCTTCATGCTAGCCACCTATTTACTAGGAATTTTTGGCTATAAAAGCCAATGCTAACGTTCATTTGTAACATCCGGTAGAAAAACCAAAACATAGAGTTTGCAAGAAAGAAAGAAAACCTCACTTGTGTGAGAGAGAAATCCTTTTGAGAGAAAAATCAAGAGAGAGTTTAGCCACAAATATTTTGGAAATTATTACTATTATTTTTGTAATCCCATTACTTTTCATAGTGGAAGATATTTTTTGTTGTCTCATTGTAATTATACAAAGTGTGAGAAAAGTCTAATTCAGGGATAATAAATTATCCATTGTCCTTGTATTAGGTAATTTTATTTGTTATCTTTCCCAACACTATCTAGGTGAACTTTTCTGAAAAAATTGCTACTTACCCAATACTCTCTTATAAACCTGATAATCTAGTCAATCATCACCCAAATGGTGTACTTAAATCAAGATATATAGGAAAGACATTAGGTCCTACTCATTTATAAACTTAGTTAAGGTGAAATTATTCGTGCTCATGGCTTCCTTACCTTGCTTTAATTGGATTAGGATTTAGTGTTGTGTCACTCTCTCTCAGTACTATTTTTTCATATTTTTTGGGACAAAACAAATCAAAGGTTGGGAGTGGGTGTGAAACAAATCCAATGACTGATGTTGTATTGACCGCAGCCAATTCAGATCTGCTTTAATTTATTTATTAGGGATTTTGCCTTGAATGGTAAGAACAGAAAAAAAAGTGAACAAAATAGGACTAATATACAGACTTGGCAGTGTACCAGGACACGTATCATATCAAGAAACATTATATGATTACAAAGTATTTTGGTTTCCTTTCCATTTGTTATAATTTGAGCATTGCCTCTTAGTTACAGAACAAGTGAGAAGGGAGTAGGAGACCATTAATTTAATCTAATGCAAGTCATTAGTCATTACACAAAAACATCGTACATAAACACCATTCTTTTTAGTAGCAGAAGACAGATGATTATGTTTAGTAATCACCTAACTCTTTTGTCTAACATTTTCAAGCGCCATATGTTAAAGCATAGCACCAGGACACGTATGATTTCAAGAAACATTATATATGATTATAAAGTATTAGTTTCCTTTCCATCAGTCTTGATGGAATTATTTTTATAAAACGAAAGCAGACCAAAGAAAAGCAGGGCAGCATGAGGATACAGTGTTATACTCGTCCCTTTTCTTGTTTTTGAAAATTTCTTGTGGTCAAGACTCAAATGTGAATAAGATCAATTCAATGAACTAAAGGCTTCCGACATATGATCATGATTGCTGCTAAGCGGATTTGGATTCTCTCATGCTTAACATTAAAAGAATATGATATGGTGAGAGAAAGACGCAAATTATTTGAAATATAATTAACAGATCCTACGACCATAAAAGATGAGTTCTAATGTGAAGAAAAAAAAACTAGTAAAGATACCCATGCAACTCATGGGTTATCTAACAGATTTGAAGTTGACACAGGGAAACACAAGAAGGGGGATTTGAATTGTGTTTCTTAACAGTTTTTCGAAAAAACCTTTTGTTAAAACGTTTTTGCAAGCAAGATAAGATAAACACACACAAACAAAATAACATTTTAAAAGATTTAACAAACTCAGATTCAAATCCCCACAGTTAGTATAAACAAAGAATGTAAAAGATGAGGATAGAAGATTCACACAGTTAATTTATCCTGGTTCACTCTCTTCCAACCAAGAGCTATGTCCAGTCTCTTCTACCTGAGGTTTTTCTCCACTATAATCCAATAGCTATACAAGTATTCAATACCTTTTCAGACTTACAATTATTCTTTCTCTACCAAGCCTCTTGTGCTCTAACTTTAACAAAGAGATTTAAGATTGATCTAAGAACTCACTATGTGTGAGAGTATGAAAGTTTAAGATCGGTTGTGATTACAAATGAATTTGTTCAAGAGAACTTTGAGCAGAGTTTTGGCACTTTGAATATCAGAGCTTAGATCTATTTCTTTACTGGGGTTTGCCCAGTATTTATAGATGAAACACTTCTTTACCTTGATCTTCTTCAACGGTCTTCAATTTGTATCTGTTTAGACATAGCATTAAATGCTAGGATCCGTTGAGTCTGATAACTTGATATGCTTTCTGGAGAAGTGCTCTTGGTTGTGAGGAAGAATGCTCAAAGTAGTGCTATCATTTCCCTATTATACTGAAAGTTGCTTTCTGACTTTCCTTCTTTGTACTTGGTTTAATATTACAGCCATATAAATGTTAGAGTACAAAGGTTTGTGTTCTCGATGGTACTATGTTTCTAACCTCAAAAAGAAAAAATTTAAACATTTGAAGCAATATGGGAAAAAGACACAAATTCCTTCATATTAAATAAACAATCATTTGAAATAAATTCACTTTGACTAGACGGGTTCAGTTAAGTGACGGTGGACGAGCATGTCTTTGGACGCGCAATTTTAACTAAGTAAGAGAACAGGGTCATCTACTGGATGTTGCGTCTAGCTAACTTCTCGTCTAGAGTCAAGTCTTTGGACTTGATGTTTTCCTGAGAGTTTTTAAAAGGTTCTTCAACTGCTTATTTTAGACATATACTTAGACACTCGTCTAGTGTTATTTAACTTAGCCAATTTTTAATACCTCGTCTAGCGATAACTTTATAGACTCAGAGACTCAGAAAATTTTACCATGTTTTTGAAGGCTCATCTAGCAATTGAAAACTTAAACCCGATACTGTTTCTTAGCAAAACTAAGAACCTAAAAAAAGTTTTCCTCATCTAGAAATACTTTAACGAACCTGCAAGCTAGAATAAACAAGTTAGATCTTTGGCACAACTTTGCCATACAAATTTAACCTTTTTGTTAATATCAAAACTTAAGCGATTTAATTTGCCTAAACCATTTTGGTTATAACAATCTCCCCCCTTTTGATGATGAAAAAAACTAATTAAATTTGAGTGAGCATAGTCTAAGAGAGCTATAGAGCTCCCCCTAAGACAAAACATACAGAAACTTAATGAATTCTAACATTAGGCAAAAAAACACAGAGAGCTAGGTATTGAAACACAGAAATTTAGAAGTAGTAAAAGAGCATATAAAATCAAGATAACAAATAACACAAAAAATCATATAAATGAAACTATGCTTATGCAGATGAAGACTTACACATTCCGAAAGACTTCTTTATAAAATTTATTTCTCTCTTTCTTTTCTCCCCCTTTTTTGTCATCAGACAAAAAGGTAAATAGGATTAACCATCATTGTCAGTTGTAAAACAAGGAGAAAAAAAGAATAAAGAAAATAAAGACTAAGGATTAGAAGGTGGAGGAGGAGGAGGTTGGTTTTGATTTTGAGGAGGTGGAACAGGTTGACTTTGAGTTTGTTGGAAGTTGGAGAGCAACTGAAGCATCTAATTGAGTAGAGAATTGGTTGGCTTCAAAGACTTTTCTACTTGAGCTTCAACCTTTTTGGTGATAATTTCATCCAAATCAGGTGGCAGAGAAGTTTTTGAGCTTTCAGCAGTAGTAGTCATGTGGCATTGTTCTTGCATTATGGTCAGTGCTTGTGAGTGTTGAGGTTGAGCTTCAGGATGCACAACTACCAGAGCTAGAGGTTAAGATGAATGCTTGATAGAAGTGCCTTGTCTACTGACAAATTCTGCAACTTCTTCATTAGTAACCTCAGTATGCACAGATTTCTCATTCAGATCAAGACCTTCAACAACTATCTCTTCCATTTCCTCAAAGGATTCAGCAGATGCTTGTACAGATGGTTCAGGTGTGAGCACATATGGAACCCAGTGTACTTCATATTACTCATTGACAGAACTCCTTACAGGTATACCAAGAGTATCCTCATGTATATAAAATCTTATAGAGGAGAAGCCATATCTGCCTCTAACAGTAGGAGTGGATTTCTTATCATCTTCACTGAGTCCTGAGGATGAAGCTTATCTATTACAATTCTTGATGTGACTAGCCCAAAAGCCTCTGACATAATTAAGTGCCCTCTTTTCCTCATCTTCAGTTAGCAAAAACTGGATGAATTCTTGATCAGCTCGAGGATCTGGACTTGGCTCAAGAATGCAGGAATTAAGGGCAGGAATAGGATAAGTGTTCAATCTCTTCTTTGCATCCATGTCCTTATTCAGATCAAGCATTGTCAACCTTGGACAAATTATGGGAGGTTTCATACCAAGCTTTATGTCCTTGGTTGAATGAAGCAACCAGGATGGAGGGACAAAGTTAGCAGCTCTGATGTATCTTTGTAGCTCAAATTCTACCTTCAGATGAGCATACATAATGTGATCAATCACATCAATAGCACTCCCATATTCCCTAGGATGCACATACTGCAGCCATGTGATATTCCTGTCTAGAATGAACTTGCGGCCATAGGTTCTGGATCTTTGGCATTCAACATATGGTGAGGCAGCCTTGTAGGGAATTGTCCACCATATTGGAATTATGTGTCTGTCTGCACTATCTGTGTGGGGCTTGAATGGTGAGAATTTGATAAGGTTGGGGTAGATTTTCTATGGTGGGAATTTTTGTTGTGGTAGGTGAGTGAGAAGGGGTCCATGGGCATTATACATGGCAGATGGAAGGGGACCATCTCCTTCATATGGTATAGGTACGTGCCATGGGTAGTAGGTTGGTTCAGGTTCATACTCATACTCAGGTAGGGGATAGAAAGTCCTGGTTGACTCTGGTTCAGGCTGATGAGTATGATAGAGGGTTCTCCAATCCCTTTTTACCTTGGCCCAGCTTTCAGCTTTGTCATCAAATAAGATTGAAGGGTCAGTGTAAGGAAATGTGATTTTGGGTAGTTTAGGGAATGGTGCACTTGGATTGATCCCAATATCATCTGGTTGATTAAACCAGGGATCACCAGAAGGGATAATAGGTTAAAATTGAGGTCTGATTGAGGATATTTGGACAGATGAATATTGTGGTGAGGTTGTGTGTTGGGGTGAGGGTTATGGTTCGTTATAGGTTGTGGTGGAAGAGTTTGGATTTGAGTTTCAGGTTGTGATGGTGCAGTGATGTTGATAGGAACATTAAAGCTTTCTACTAAGGCATCTACATCTAATTGTACAGGATCATCAGCTAGTAGAGTTAACTCAAGTCACAATGGACTTAGCGTTCCTGGTAGGTTGCTGCCTTGCCCTTGTTGGAACAATAGTAGATTTCTGAGCAGCTGTCTTCTGTTTCTTCAGAACAGATCCAATTGGCAGATTATCCTCATCATCATCCTCATTGTGAGACAGGATGATCTTCTTTGACCTCTTCTGTCTTGGGACAGCTTGTGGTGCACTAGACCTTGGTTCCCTGATGACCAACCTAGCAGCAAAAGACTTCTTGGCACCATCTAGACGAGTTGTCTTGACCCGTCGTCCAACTGTTTTCTTCTTCATGCCAAGGGTCTCAGCTTGCTTGACTGGTTCTACTTGAGCAACTGAGCTGAGTTTCATATTTGTCAGGTTCACCTTGCCAAATACAGCAGGAGACATGCCCTTTTCCTTGAGGATAGCGGCTTGTTCCTCAAGAGTCATGGCTTCAAGTTTTGCATAAACATTATGAGCCTTGAAGATCTTGGAGAGCAGATGGCATAAAGGAATGACATATGCTTTCTCCCTATGAACAACATAGTCTCTGAATCTGCCAAAAAGAAGGTGAGGCAGATTGACCTTAGACTCAGCTACCAGGTGACAGAGACAGAACTTGTGTAGGGCAGAAAGATTGTCCTTAGACCCTGCCTTATGCAACATAGACTTGTTTAGTATTTGATGAAGAATACGAACTTCATCCTTCATCTCCACAGCCTTCCATGAGTGATTTCTGACAGTATCACTCCTCATCAGAAAAGCAAACTTCTGGTCCACCCAGTTCTTGTTCCCATTTCTCCGTTAGGGTTAGACCCTCATGAGCACAATGAATCGCTATAGAAATCGTAGCTTTAGACACAACCACCTTGATTCGCAGCACTGTAGCAGAAATTTCAGACTTGGTAACCTCGGGTTTCTTCCAGAACGCCCATATCAAGTCAGGAAACACAAATCTTCTCAATGAAAATTCCTCCCCAACCAGCAGTGTTGATGTAGTGACTAACATCAACATTATATTCCTTCAATATTCCAAACTCGAAATGATGTTCTATTCCAATTTCAAGAGCGTTGACATTATAGGTAGAAACAACAGAAGAAGACGCCATTGTTGAGAGTTTGAAAGGTTAGGGATTTTGGACGTAGGGGAAACTTATGCAAGAAGATTTTAGGTTCAGAGTGAGTGAAAGGTTTTTCAGAGGGAAGAGGTACGCTTAAAAAGGTTTCGAAATGTGAAGAGTTTTTCTGAAAATAATTCTAAAAGAAAATTGAATGAGGGACGTGTGATAGGACATGCATTAAATGCTGACACGACGTAGGTTTTTGAAACTGTAAAAATCAAGTTAAAGAAATGATGGATATAACTGACTCAACAAAGAGAATTTTGTATTAAGTATGTCTTAGACATAATAAATACAAATAATTAACAAATAGCATAGACGAGTCAGATAAGAGCATGCAAACAGGCAATAGACACGATAAGCGTTGGATGCATTAATGGTCAGTATTTGTCCATTGATGGTCGTAAGTATCTACAAATTTTATATCAATCACACCTTTTTGCACATAATCTCTAATAAAATGATGTTTAATTTCTATGTACTTAGCTCTAGAATGCAAGATTGGATCTTTAGATAGATTGATTGCAGCAGTGTTATCACACATAAGTGGAATACTACTTACAAACACATTGTAGTCCTCCAATTGATGTTTTATCCATAGAAGTTGTGAGCAGTAGCTTGCGGCTGATATGTACTCAGCTTCAGTAGTTGATAAGGCAATGGTACTTTGTCTTTTCCTTGACCATGAGACTATATTAGCTCCAATGAAGTGCAATCCTCCACTGGTACTCTTCCTTTCTATTCTATCTCCAGCATAGTCAGCATCACAAAAACAAACTAATCTGTAATCATCATTTTTCTTAAAGCACAAACCCAGATTAGTAGTATCTTTCATATATCTAAATATTCTTTTAACTGCTGATAAGTGAGATTCTCTAGGATCATATTAAAATCGAGCACATAAACAAACACTGAACATAATATCAGGTCTGGATGCAGTAAGATATAAGAGAGAGATCCTATCATACCTCTGTATACCTTTTGGTCTACCTTTTTTTATCTGTCATCTTTGTTCAGTATGGACGTGGGATGCATAGGTGTGTTCATTGGTTTGCAGTCATCCATTTTGAACTTCTTTAATAGTTCTTTTGTATACTTGGTTTGATGGATGTACACCTCGTCCACAGTTTGTTTTACTTGAAGTCCAACGAAGAATTTGAGTTATCCCATCATGCTCATTTCAAATTCTTTTTGCATTAGCTTAGAAAATTCTTTGCACAAAGATTCATTGGTAGCACCAAAGATTATGTCATCAATATATATTTGAACAATAATAAAACTGGACTTAGTATATTTTCTAAACAAGGTTGTATCAACCTTTCCTCTACTGAATCCATTGTCCATTAAGAATAAACTTAACCTTTCATACCAAGCTCTAGGAGCTTGTTTGAGGGCGTATAAAGTTTTCTTTAGCTTATATACATGTTCAGGATGGGTTTCACTTTCAAAAACCGGAGGTTGCATGACATACACTTCCTCATTTATAAAGTCATTTAAAAATGCACTTTTCACATCTATTTGATATATCATGATATTATGATGTGCAACAAATGATAGTAATATGTGAATTGCTTCTAATCTAGCAACTGGAGCAAAGGTTTCAGCATAGTCTATACCTTTTTCCCGTGAGTAACCTTGAGCAACAATTCTTGCTTTATTTCTTACCAGTTTACCGTTTTCATCAAGCTTATTTATGTAGACCCATTTGGTTCCAATCACTGATTTGTTCTTTGGTAAGAGCACAAGAGTCCAAACTTCACTTTTTTCAAACTGGTTCAGTTCCTCTTGCATTGCCAGAATCCAACCCTCGTCCAGTAGAGCCTCGTCTACTGTCTTTGGTTCTAACTCAGACTAAAGTAGAGTCATCTACCTCTCTGAATGTTTATCACTGGGACTTCCAATGATTTGATCTTGAGGATGGTAATTTTTGAAGTACCAAGATCTTTGAACATTTTCTTGTTATGAAGTTTCTGACTCAAGTTGTTGTTGATAGTTTACTTGATCATCATACTTGGGTGGCGTTTGGAAAAGCTTATTTAAGCTCCTTTTAACTTATCTTATGACATAAACTCTTATGTGGTGTGTTTGGTAGAGCTTAAAAAAAATCTTATGACATCCCATAAGGAGTTTTGAGCTTATTTTCATAAGTTACTAGGAGATGCTTATGGGTATTTGTTAAAAGAGCTTATGCATCATAAAGTTCCGTGTTTTTCACAACTCGATCCTCTGAGACCCATTTCTTTTTTTTTCTTTTCTTTTTCTTTCTTTTTTCTTCACATTTCTATACTCTTCAGTCGATTCTCTCCGACCTTTCTTCTTCACATAGCAGCGGCAAAGAGAGAGGAACCCTAGCAGTGCAACCACCGCCTGCCGTCCGGAGCGTCGACCACCTGTGCACCGCCTTCCTCCTCCCTTTTCTTTCCCCTCTCCCTTTCCCTTTTCTTCCCCATCTCCCTCTTATGCCTGAACTCCTCCCGTCTCCTTTTCATTTCTCCTCTTCAAACGTCCCCAAAATTCAACACCAACAACCTGAATTTGAACCCATGGTATTCAGTCACATGTACAGATTTGATAGCTCACTATGCTTGAAGACGATTATCTTCACCAGATGATTAAACTTTCAATGACTAAAATGATCCCATATTAAATAAAAAAACTTGAGAATTTAGTTAATCACCATAGTTAATGTTACCCGTGTGACCTTGTGAATGAAAGTTATTATGAATGTTAATGAAAGTTGGTGGGTTACACTAAAGGAGCTTGGCGGGTATGTAATGGGGCATTACACCTTGAATCAATTTGCCTATGTGAGGGCTGCACTTGGGGTGGCCCTACCAAGCTTTTTTTGGGCTTATCATATTATTGTGGCTCTTGTTTTTTATTTTTTTGCTCTGGATTGGTTATTCACTTGTTTGCAACATGTTGAATGGTTAGAGTGGTCTTTGAGAAATGCTTAGGTGCTCAGGTTCTCTAGTTGTTGGGTTGTAAAGTGTTGTGTAAATGATTGTCTTCATACTTATCTTTCTTCATTCTTCTCCAACTCGGCTCTTGGTTCTGGTTCAGACTAGCATTCTGTCTATTTTTTTCCCTGATCTGGCTTGGCTTTTATGTTGTCCATTTGTTTGGGGTGGTATTGTACAAACTGATTTTGTGCTATTGTAAAAACTGATTCTGTGCTACTGTAATCTCAACATTAACCTAAAAAAAACTCCATGATGATATTATTTTTTAAATTAACATCTAAAAAATTTGTCATTATTTATATGACATGTGTTTTGAGATTAACATTAACAAATATCATTACTTAAAATTATTTGTTAAAATTACTTTTTTTTAATTGTAATTTAATAAAGTCAATTTTTTTTAAAATGTTTATAAGCGCTTATATAATAATGTATCCAAACACCTAAATTTTGGATAAGTGTTTTTTGAAGTGTGGATCCAAATGCGCATAACTTATTGAATTTAAGCGCTTCTAGCATAAGCTCTCATACGATAAGATCTTATGCGATAAGCACTTAATTAAGTTGTTTACCCAAACGTGGCCTTGATGTTTACTGGATTTTCATAATCTTTTAGTTTCAAATCTGCAAAAGCTTCATCAAGCTCTGCTAATTTCTTATCAGGCTGGTTGTCATCAAATTTAACATGTATACATTTTTCAACTACTAAAGTTCTAGAATTGTAAATCCTAAAGCCTTTAGATGATTCAGAGTATCCTAACAGAATTCCATTATCTACTTTAGCATCAAACTTACCAAGTTGATCTTTAGTATTTAGTATAAAGAACTTATAACCAAAAGGATGAAAGTAAGATATGTTGGATTTTCGTCCTTTCCACAATTCATTAGGAATCTTATTCAGAATTGGTCTTATGTATATTCTGTTCTGAATGTAGCATGTAATATTAACAGCTTCAGCCCAGAAGTGTTTAAGGACAAAGTTGTCATTGAGCATTGTTCTAGCTATCTCTTGAAGAGATATGTTATTTCTCTCTACCACACCATTTTGCTGTGGTGTTCTAGGTATTGAGAAGTTGTGAAAAATACCACTTTCCTCACAGAACCTTTTAAATTGCTCATTTTCAAACTCTCCCTCATGGTCACTTCTGATTGAAGTGATACACTTGCCTTTTTCATTCTGTACACATTTGTAGAATACAGAGAATACCTTGAATGACTCATCCTTGTGAGCTAAGAACATAACCTATGTCCATCTAGTGTAGTCGTCTATTATGACTAGACCATATTTCTTGCCACTGACAGAGACAGTCCTTGTTGGTTCAAAAAGATCAAGGTGTAGCAACTCTAGTGGTCTATTGGTACTAACAACATTCTTAGATTCAAAGGAATATTTGACTTGTTTTCCCTTTTGACATGCATCACAGAGAGCATCAGATTTAAACTTAAGGTTTGGTAATCCTCTCACGAGGTTATGCTTACTTAGCTTTGAAATTAATTTCAAGCTTGCATGACCTAGCCTTTTGTGCCAAATCCATCGCTCATCTTCAATGGACACTAGACATGAGACACTTTGATTTGAGACATCCTCCAAGTCAATGTTATACAGATTTCTTGACATTACAAATGTTCTTATCAAAAGAAACAGCAAACCCACTATCACATAATTGACTTATGCTCAGCAAATTATGTTTTAAACCATCAACTAAAAGAACATTATCAATGAAGGGAAAAGGATGTTTACCAATTTTACCTACTCCAATGATATTTCCTTTCTGATTACCTCCAAAGGTAACCCAACCACCAATTTTGTGTCTAAGGTCTTGGAACATACACCTTTCTCCCGTCATGTGACGTGATCAGCCACTGTCCAAGTATCAAGATGCATGTTTCTTTTCTGTTGTTAAGAAAATATGCAACATGTATAATCTTATCTTTAGGTATACAGATTGACTTGGGACCTTTCTTGTTAGTAGTCACTAGACGAGCATGCTTGACATGCTTGTGATGTATGCATCTAGATGTTATATGACTACTCTTTCCACAGACTTTACTGTAAGTGTTGGACGAGCTTGATTTTGTTTTAGTATGTTGGGCTTGAGTTTTAGAAACTCTATGGTTTGCTTGAGGTTTTGATAATTTGTGAGATGTTTCATGCTTCTCTTTGTGATAGCCTAAGCTAGACTTATCATGAGGTGACCTAGAGTACCTCAGTATCAAGCTCAACATTTCCGAGCCACCTACAAATTTAGACAAGGTGTCTGTTAGATATGTCACAGCTTGGTTCAGTTTTCAACTTCACAAGAGACATCAGGCTCAACCTTGAGTTTGTCGGTTAGACTAACATTCTCGACTCAAGCTTCTTGTTTTTATTTTCAAGAGCTTGCCTTTCCATGCAGACTTTATCATACTACTTAGTCAAATTAGAAAATTTCTTTGTGAGATTTTTATATTCATGAGACAGAATGGACGAGTTGTGTAGTAACTCATCAAAAGCTTCTTGTAAGGAGAATGAGTCAGATTTCATTACCTCACTATCAATGTATTCACTTTCTGAAGAAGTGATAGTCGTGAGACAGATATTTGCCTCTTCTTCAGCTACATCTTCTTCTTCAGACGATGATAGATCCATATCCTCCCAGGTAGCCATTATACCTTTCTTATTTTTGAAGAACTTCCTTTTGGCCTTCAGTTCTGGGCAGTCAGCTTTGAAATTACCAGGCTTTTTGCACTCGAAGCACAGAGGTGGACCTTTTTCCTTGGAGTCTGATTTTTATTTGGGAAACTTTTTGTTGAACTGCTTCCTTCTGAAACCACATTTCTTTCTCCACATATGTTGAATCTTTCTGCAGATGAAAGACAATTCATCCTCATCAGATCCTTCATCATGATCAGAAGAGCCTGCTTCATCTGAGGATTCCTCAGCTTTGAGAGCTTTGGATGAGCTAGCCTTCTTGGCCTTTAGGGTAATAGACTTTCGTTTTCTGGTACTCTCTTCTTCATTAAGTTCAAGCTCATGGACTTTGAGAGATCCAAGAAGCTCTTCTAGAGTGAGAGTAATGAGGTTCTTTGCCTCCAGAATAGCATTGACCTTAGGTCTCTATTGTTTGTGTAGGCTCCTCAATATTTTTCTGTCATGTTCTCTATTCTCAAAGGTCTTTCCAAGATATCTAAGACTGTTGGTGATAGTTTGGAGTCTTCCAAACATTTGGACTATGGTATCATGTTCAACCATTTTGAATAACTCATACTGGTGAACCATCATGCTTATCTTTGACTCCTTAACATGGGATGACCCTTCATGAGCTAGGGCTAGAGTATCCCATATTTCCTTAGCTGTGTTACAACTATGGACTTTATCATGCTCATATCTGGTGATAGCACACATCAGGTAGTGCTTAGCATTCAGACTGAGTTGATTTTGAGTCTTCTGCTCTGGAGTCCATTGAGCTCTAGGAATAACAGCTCCAGCATCACCTCTTGGCTTCGTATAGCCAGTTTCAATAAGCTCCCATATATCCACATTTTGTGCATCAAGAAAAGCCATCATTCTCTTTTTCCAGTAGTCATAATCACTACCATGAAAGAGTGGAAGTCTGTGGATTGCTTGTCCTTCTGTATCCATGCTTGATGGATTGTACTCCCTCAGCACTTGTTAGATGCTCAACCCTTTCGAGGCTGAGCTTTGATACCAACTGAAGTTGACACAAGGAAACACAAGAAGGGGGGTTGAATTGTGTTTCTTAACATTTTTTCGAAAAAGCCTTTTCTTAAGACCTTTTTGCAAGCTAAATAAGATAAACACACACAAACAAAATAACCTTTTAAAAAAGTTAACAAACTCAGATCCAAATCCCCACAGTTAGTATAAACAAAGACTGTAAAAGATAAGGATAGAAGATTCACACAGTTGATTTATCCTGGTTCATTCTCTTAAACCAAAAGTTAGGTCTAGTCCCTTCTACCTAAAGGTTTTTCTCCACTATTATCCAATAGCATTACAAGTATTCAACACCTCTTTAGACTTACAAGTATTCTTTCTCTACCAAGCCTCTTCAGGCTCTAACACTAACAAAGAGATCTAAGATTGATCTAAGAACTCACTATGTGTGAGAGTATGAAAGTTTAAGATCAGTTGTGATTACAAATGAATTTGTTCAAGAGAACTTTGAGTAGAGTTTTGGCACTTTGAATAACAGAGCTTAGATATGTTTCTTTACTAGGGTTCTTCCAGTATTTATAGATGAAATGCTTCTTTGCCTTGATCTTCTTCAACGGTCTTCAATTTGTATCCGTTTAGACATAGCATTAAATGCTAGGATATGTTGAGTCTGATAACTTGACATGCTTTCTGGAGAAGTGCTCTTGGTTATCAGAAGAATGCTCAAAGTAGTGCTGTCATTTCCCTATTGTACCGAAGGTTGCTTTCTGACTTTCCTTCTTTGTACTTGGTTTAACTTTACAGCCATATAAGTGTCAGAGTATAAAGGTTTGTGTTCTCGATGGTACTATGTTTCATCCTCAAGAAACAAAGATTTTAACATTTGAAGCAATATGTGAAAAAGACACAAATTCCTTCGTATTAAATAAACAATCATTTGAAATAAATTGACTTTGACTAGACGGGTTCAGTTTCAGTGACCAATGAACGCGCATGTCTTTGGACGCTTAATTTTAACTAAGTAAGAGAATAGGGTCGTCTACTAGATGTTATGTCTAGCTAACTTCTCGTCTAGAGTAAAGTCTTTGGACTTGCTGTTTTCCTAAGAGTTTTTAAAAGGTTCGTTACTGCTTATTTTAGACATAGACTTAGACACTCGTCTGGTGTTATTTAACTTAGCCAATTTTTAATACCTCGTCTAAAGATAACTTTATAGACTCAGAAAATTTTACCATGTTTTTGAAGGCTAGTCTGACGGTTGAAAACTTAAACCCGATACTATTTCTTAGCAAAACTAAGAACCTAAAAAAAAGGTTTCCTCATCTAGCAATACTTTAACGAACCTGCAAGCTAGAATAAACAAGTTAGATCTTTGGCACAACTTTGCCATACAAATTTAACCTTTTTGTTAACATCAAAACTTAAGAGATTTAATTAGCCAAAACCACTTTGGTTCTAACAAGATTTTACTGCTTGATAAACATTTACATAAATTCCTTGGTGAACAACTTATGATGCTACTTTGAACACCAATTTGTCGAAGCAGTAAATTCCAAATAACATCAACATTATTAGTAACACTGCTTTGGCATTTATATAAATTGTCTACAATATGTGTTGCAGCTGCTTTATAAAAAAAAAAAAGGATCAGCTGCATCAAAAAACAAAAACAATACCAAATACAGTTTTAATGACCACAGGAGCTGGTCAATATTTAATTAAATGAAAGTGAAAATAATCATTGATAATCAAAGAAAAACAAAAAAAGCATAGTCTACTGATACACGCAGCAATTTCCATTGAAGTTGCTTTCAGAAACTCCGCACCGGTGATGCATTTGACCATATGATTGAAGAGGAGCTGCATTGATGACCCTTGATGGATACTAAGATTGATTCCCTGAAAGAAACATTAAGAAGGATTTAAAAGTTAACCTTAACTAATGATTGAATTTAGGTTTTATATTCCAAAGTTAAATTTTATGCAAATAAAAATTGAGTGCAATGGTTTGGCTGCTGCACTGCAAAAAGTAGACATACCAGAAATTTGAATATAGTAGATTGGTTTAATGGCTACAGCTATGACTTTGTGTAGGACTACATTTGAAGTATGTCATTCATACTGGATTTGAGTAGGTTAAGTGCATTCTTGTTAGCTTGAATAGACATATGAGGACCTTCACAGGTTTGTAATTTCTGATCCTTTAAATTGTGTTGCATAACATTTTATTCATTCATCAACTTATAATGGTTTTTTAACCTTTGAACTGTTTTATATTGCTTCAATGGTCCTTGTTGAGAAATAAATAGTGTTTTCCATATCATAAGTAAGTTATGAAGTTTTTATTGAAGTTATTTGTTGCAGATCAGTTGGACTGAATATGAAGACTCGTTAGGCTAAAATTGAGGCTGCATCTATAATCAAACATAATTGACATTGCAACTGAGTTTTGAAAGGAAATTTAAGGATGGAGCTACAAGTTGTGCATTATATAGGATTAGTCTTTATTTTTGTAAGTTTGAATTAACATTATCAGATGTAATGAAGAGGAAAAAGTTTGTAAGTTTTTTAATTACTGAAATGGATTAATGTACAACACAAATGATGTGTTGTTTTATAATTCATGTGTTTAAGGTATTCTTTTCTAATACCAACTGCACATCTACCAAGTATCGTACTTATCAGTTTATGCAGACCCTTTAACCACATGGTCATCAGCTTTTTAAGACTCAAAAGTCAAATAATGGGCAACAAAAACATCACGTGGTTGTGACTTGTGCAATAACTTCCAAGTGTTGAAAGAAAAACATCCATTAAATAACATTAACAATATTAATAGCAGTGATATGCCATTTATATAAGTTTTCAACGACCTGTATTGCAGCAGCTGTACTATAAAGTAGCACTAGTGTTATCAAAAGCAAAAATAGATTGATGTCCAGTATTAATGATCATAGCAGATGTTCAACATTTAGCAGCTGTTAAATTATAACCTTAACTAATGATAAAATCTTAGGTTTTCTATTTCAATCTTAATCATTATGCAAATAAAGATTGAATATTGGAGTAATTGTAAAAGGTGAGTAAAATGCTTAGTTGATTCACTGCTGCAATTCGACATACCAGAAAAGTTGGTTAACAGTTTGCTGCAAGTCGTAATGAACTTGACAATTAGCTACTAATTTCAAAAGATGAGTTTGAAATTTTTAAACAACAATATAATAACCCAAATCCTAGACATTTGCATATTTGAAATTAGATAATATAAGCATAATTCAACCAATAAAGGATGGGAAAAATTTCCGAACCTGGGTGGTTGACAATTACAGGTTCCGAAAGACTTCATTGTAGACAACATTTATCGTTGATGAGCATGCACTTCCATCATCGGTCAAAATCAGTAGTTTCAACTCCTTTTTTATTTTACTCTTGAAACAACAACATAAAGCTGACCATGTGTAAAAAAAGGTCGTGATAAATAGATTCCTACCTTGGAAAGTGATTGTCCTTGACTTTTGTTAATTATCATTGTAAAACATAGACATAGGGGAAATTGTCTCCTATGAAACTTAAAAGGAAATCCAGGATCAGAGGGTACTAAATCTATCCTTGGGATAAGAATCCTATCTCCAATATTTTTCCCTGTCATAACTGCCGCTGTTGTTATATTTGTCCCTAAATCATTAACCTGCAACCTTGTTCCATTACATAAACCATTGGCTTGCTCAATATTTCTTAGAAGCATTACATGTACTCCTATCTTAAGTCTTAATCGATGATTTGGAATCCCATAACATTTAATATCATTCAAAAACTCCGAGGCAAACCATTCTCCTTGAATCTCTACATCTTCATCTGATTGGCAAGGTGTGTCAGAAATAAGATATTCTTTCTCATCTCCCGGAATCAAAGAGAGGATGAATTCATTAACTTGTTCAAGAGATTCAAGAGTTGGAACAACGATTGCCCGCTCTTCAAAAAAATTAGAACTATTCATATTTTGTAAGATATGAGGATAGACAAACTCAACCAATGAAAGTAGAGGATTTTCACATTGGGGAATCAATAGTTCTTCAGGGATGATGATGTCATGTTCACCATCTGCATTCGCATGATCGTCACCATCTCCAATCTTAAGGATCCAATCAGCAAATTCTTTTATTTCGTTAGTACTTTGATCCGTTTTTGCAGTACTTTATCTCATATTTTTAGTCAGCTTCAACACTTTGCAAGTTTTCCATAATTCAGAAGAATTGACTGCTGCTTGAATAATATCTTTTCGTGAACCTTTTCTAACAACCGGTAATATCTATCTAAAATCACCACCCAAAACAACTACCTTTCCCCCCAAATGGTTTGTCATTGTTACGTGCACATTTGAATGTCATCAGATCCCTCAAAGTGCAGTCAAAAGCCTCGAAGCAAAATCTATTCATCATTGGAGCTTCATCCGAAATGATTAACTTTGTTTCTATAAGGAGTTTTGCTCTAAGACTTCCTTGACTAATGTTGCAGGTTGATTCCTCATTTATAATCAATGGAATACAAAAAGTGGAATGAGCAGTTCTTCCTCCAGGCAGCAACAAAGAGGCAATACCACTTGAAGCAACATTGAGGACAATCATTCCCTGTGACCTAAGGGCAGCAGACAGTGTTTTCCATAGAAAGGTTTTCCCTATTCCACCATGACCATATAAAAAGAAGAATCCTCCACTTTCAGACAAAACGGATTCCATGATGTGATCATACACACTGTGTTGTTCTTCTGTCAACAATTCCAACAGAGACATGTGTAACTCACCCATCTCGCCTCTATCATAGTTCAGCTCCTCAGCAATAAACTTGTTTTGAAAGTCAAACATATCTGAAATTTGTGGGTAGGGGAGACAACCATAATCTTTGAGAGATCTTCCATTTGAAATGAGCAGCCTTTCCAATTCTATAAGGCAGAGGTTTTTCATTTCATCATTTCCAATCTGCAGACCTGAAGAAATAAATAGTCTACATAAGACACAGCAAGATATGATATATTTGACTTTAAATTGATGTATTCTATTTTTCAATGGCTAGGGAAGGCAATTATATGTCCAGGGAATGTATTTTTAAAATTTTCAATTAGTTGCTGATGTCTACTTGCCTATAGAGTATAATTTTCCATTTTGATATCATGCTGTTAACATTAAAATCCGTGGCATATCAGCTGGAGTGAATAAGTTTTGTTGCAGCCCCTTATATTTAGGTAAAGCGACCTTCATGATTGATGTTATTGATCCAGGGAGGTCTAATGTTTCAATTGCTGAGTTAAAGTTAGGGGTGGTAAAATGATCCATTTGTCCACCATCCATCCAGTCCATCCATGAAAAAATTCATCCAATCCATCCATTTATAAAAAAATAATATAAATGGATTGGATGGATTGGATTATTTTTTTAGTGGATGGTTTATGATCCATCCAATATATTTTAGAATCCATTGGACCAACAATCAAAAATGTAACGGATCAACTTTTATCCATTCCAAAATCAATTTATTTTTTTCATATTATTTTTCACCAAATAAAAAAACCTCCATTTGTAAAAAAAAGTCTATCTAATTTTCTCTTCCGTTCCTTATTATTTTTTCTTCACTATTTTTATTTTATTTAGGATCAAACTTAGGTACAGTATTCTAGTTACTGTGCCTATTGTCTTAAGGAAAAACACTATAAAAGAATTGAAAGAATTATCCAGTCCATCCAAAGAGTTATCCATCCAATCCATCCATTACAAAAAAAAAACTTTAATGGATTGGATCAAGTTGGATCATTTCATATTAAGGATGGATATCCATCCACTATGTTACTAAATCCATTGGATGATATTCTTAAATTAAAAACAAATCCATTGGATAAAATTGAAAAATAAAACAAAATTTACAAAATCCACTACGGATCCATTTTTTGAGTTAAAAACAAAAACACACAACATATGAATACTACATGCGACATGTGTTAAATTTAAGCAGCAAAATTGGCCGAAGAGAATTGAACTGTTGAAGAGGATTCGGATTGCTGCTACTGCTAGAGTATTTTCTCATTCCATTATAAGTTTCTTTGTTTGTATTTTTATATAAGTTTCTTTGTTTGTATTTTTATGTTAACATTCTTAATGATATGGTATGTGCAGTTCGGGGACATCGCGAGAAAACCTAAATTGACGCCATCAATTGCCGAAGATCTTGACCGCCATTAAAATTATTTAATTGTAAAAAAAAATTATTCTTTAAAATAATTTTTATGGATGGATTGGATATCCATCCATAAAAAAATTGTTAATGGATGGATTGGATGGATTTTATTAAATGGATATGGATGGATTAGATTTTTTTTAATGAATTTTTAATGGATCATAATGGATTAATGGATCGTTTTCAATCCATCCATTACAATCCGCATAAAAAATTATCCAAACCATCCATTTGCCACCCCTAGTTAAAGTTATCAACTGGAAATATTGTATTAGGTGATACAAAAGATAGTATTTGTGTTTAAGTTCTGGACTCATTTAGGAGCTTCCAAATCCACTGGTTTTGGTTTCAATCAGGGTTAAGTTGAGAATACAAAGAAGTATATATATGGAGATATAAAAACAGGAACAAAATGATCAAATGTCAGTTTACTAAAACACAATTTGCTGTTTAATTCGGTCCTATTTTTTTTGGTGTATACATTTACCCTTTTATGACTGTAACTTCTATCTATGTTTGATTTTTTGACAATATGAAAATATCTAATTGTCCTATGTAAAGTGTTAAAGACTGTTGTATTATTTGTAGTTAAAAAATATTGAAATAGTCACAGCTAAGGGAAACATCAAAACCTTTCTTCTATGATAGAGTATGCCATCGGATAGTAATTCCCAAGTGGAGTTCCAAACAACATCTGGCTTTGACATTGTGTAATTGTGTTCATCACTAACAATGTAACAGACAACTTTCTCAATTGATTCCCGGAAGCTGTTTTGCTGGCTTCCTTAATTGCATTAATGTATTCCTTATCATCTGCTGACAAACCCAAAGCATAACATGCCTCTTGAAAAGTGTCATAGGTGTATCCATTCACAAGTCCTAATGCTTTCATAGTCAACACATCCTCTTTGAATTGTCAACAATATCTTCATGTAGTATAATTCACCTGTGCCAACTGGTACATAAGTAAGTCTCCCAATAGTAAAACCTTGCTTCCTTGGTTGCCACCTCTTGTCTTGGCTGAGATAAACAAATTTTGTTGGGAATTCAACATTAGTGAGATCCCTTCCCTCAACATAAGTTTTATTAGCCTCAAACCAAGCCAAAAATATTGTCTCAAGATTTTCATTGTTGTTGACAACTGTATCAATTATGTCCTCATCTTTAAATAGACTAGATTGTTCATTTAGGATATGAAAGTATAACCTTAGAACCGGTGGCCACCTCTCATGAATATCAAAAGCATAAATTCTCCATGCTGCTTGACATGGTGATAGATATCTACAATCATAATATCATTTATCTCATCAACTACAGCAGGTTTTTTGAATTTTCAGCACCATTAGAGATCTCAATAGTGGCTCGATCTGGTCCCTTGTTGATATATTTAAACAAATACTTGATTGAATTGGATTTATTACAATATTTTGTATTCACATGTCCTTGATACCTTGACAAAAGCAAGGGACTGCAAGGAACCACGTTCCTATTATCCAACTTCACATCATTTTTGTGGACATATATATATACCAGAATCTGTACGCTTATAGCATGGATGGCCATCAGCATCAATTGTAGTATTTGTTTTAATTTTTTTGGGATAATACTTGGAACATCTTCTTTCTTTCAAGCAAGGTGATTTCATGTTAGCAGCTCTGCAAGGTCCATGAATCATGTATGATGCAACTGTGTCATGCAACCTTTGTATACAAATCTGGATGAGGCAATTCAGCAGATATTACTTTATCAATCTCTCTTGCATTTGAGTCTATTTTCTCCATCCAACCACAACAATATTTGTGCATGCGGAAGTCTTTTTTTTTGAAACTCCACAGTATACATCCCTATTTTGACAAAAGCAAATACATTAATAACATAACTCATACAAATTGTCAGATTGTTTAAAAAGTCGAAGAGTTAAGTTATGGACTTTCCTCAATTAACCTTTCCAAATATTTGTTTCTTTTTGAAGTCTGTCATTACTCATTAGTTCATCTAACTTCATCTTGAAAACTCGAGAGACAATATCAGGCCTGTCAGATGCTGTTAGACCCCTTCCAGCAACAAAATCACGTATCTCACTCCAATTAGTGTTACAGGTAATGGTGACAAATAGATTAGGATATCCAAACCTCTTACAAATAGCCATGGCATCCTGACAGTTATTGAACATGTACCTCATACTACCAGTAAAAGATGCTAGTAAAATCACACGCTTACCGGTTGAAGAAGGATCGGTTTCTCCTCTATTAACTGCCTCTTGTAAGCCATTCAGAACCTCACACTTGATTACTTGTTGATTATTTCTTATGAAGCTTAATCGTTGAACCTATATCATAGTGAAACAGTCAACCAAAACTGTTGAAACAATCTTCTTGAATTCACAATGTTACCAAATTCAACATCCCTTTCTTGAATCCTGAATGCAATCCACTCCCTCAAAGAAATATGTTGTCTTGTATATGTCTGAGAATCATCCTCGAAATCTCTGTAGGGAATATCTTCTTTATATCCATCTTCTCCATATGGGAATATTAATGGATATTGTAAGGGGATGAAGGAAGTATGTGTTTCGTGAATTTTACTTAACTCCCCTGAGATGCCTTTGAAATAACGTCTCTTCCAACATCCATGCTATTCAAGTCTCTGACTATCAAAGCTGCTACTTCATCTGCAGTAGGAAGATTATATACCCTTGCATCCTTAACACGACTTCGAAACAACCTCAAACTGAATTTTGAAGTATTATCATCCATTACAAAATCTTTGACTCGTCTGAAAGACTTGGCAAGCTCATTAAACTCATCAATCATAATAGTAAGATCTCGAACCAGAGTCTCGTCATACATTTTTGAAGTTTTTTTGGACCTACATACAATAGAAAATCAGCACCATTTACATAATTACATATTTAGATATAGTACATATAATTGTTGGCGAAGCAAAAATTAAGGACACATACCAAAAGTGACTAAGTCTGTGTTGTAATTCATTCTGTGTCATAAATATATATTTATTCAAACTTGGGTGGACTTCCTTCTTTTGGTAACAAACTTCCAATTCGATGATAATTCTGTCCGCTAAGGATAAACTGACGAGGAACACCACCATTGTTGACTGAAAATTCTATCTTACCACCAATTGAGGTAAATGCGAACATGCTATTGTAGGCTCTAATATTTTCCTTAAAATGACTGCTTATATCATCCACACCAATCATTAAGGAGAGGAGAAAAGTTGATGGTTCTTTTAGAAATGGCAGTTGTACCCTTCCCTTAAGGCAGCAGATTGAAAAATGCACTTGCCTAACTTTCCTAGCCTTTTCAGCTCGTTCTTCAAACCACACCTGAGCGCTGCAATACTGACTTTCCATTGCATGTTGTCCAAAGTTGACAGCGACTGTAAGACATTGAGGAAAAAAAAGGAAAGTTTAGTTAATATAACATTAAAGCCAAATACGCAACATTAATCAACCATACATTGCACCTTGAGTTTCAGCATTTGAATACAATTCAGAGACAAACTCTGTTGTATCTTCCATAAAATCATGTGTTATCATTACACAGATTGGATGGCATTAAAAATATATAATATTAATAAAAGTTATAATTTGAAACTTTAATAAATGTTAGGATTATAGATCAGCATACTAACCTGAGGAAGAACTACTTGCATTCTTATTTTGATTTACAAACTGTTGATCGAAATCCAATCTATTTGTACTGATAGATTGTAGTATATCTGCAGATTGTCTAACAGATTTGCCAAAATAACACAGAGAGGAAGGATCCAACACTTCAGATAATCCAGAGACAAAATCTGTAGTTAAGCCAGGGACATATGGAATGCATGGTTCTAGAAGATGAAATTCCTTCACTAATTGGAGAAGCTTTGTACAACTAAAAACTTGAGAAAGAGGATTGGATGCAGCTTTGCTTTTACTTCCCACATTAAAGTTGTTCTTACTACTTTGGAAATCATTACCAAGTCAACCATTTCCTGGTTCATTCAAAAAGGATATCATTGTATGTGTATGAAAACAATGATAATCAAATAAAAATCACAAATAGTTGTTTCATTACAAAGAAAGACAGTTACCTGGAGACAATGGTGAGAATGGATGTCTATCTTGTTTCTTGAGTCTTAGATTCCCATTGGTGGAGTTCACATCCGAAGATAGAGGAGATTGAATATCTGGTAAACATGTTTTTAGTTTTTACTTATGCTGTAACATGTCATTTTGGTGACATGATGGTGACAATGGTATTCCTTTTGGTTTTTTCAAACTTGTTTCCCATTAGTAGATAAAAGCTGATTTGGTATCATATTCTCATTTGAAATAGACATGGACAATATGGATAAACAAACACCATGAAAAATCAATGAAGTACCTCAATAACACATGTAAATTGCTTGACCAAAAACACTAATATTGAAACCAATCGTGATACCTGTCATTCCATTTCCTTTCTTGATTGACTTTTGCCTCATGATGAATGGTCGCGCTGTCGCGCACGCGCCAAAAAGAACGAGCGGTTTTTAAAACTGTAGTTTAGGGCGACAACTCGGATGTCGTCTCACAAGGACTCTTGAAGTGTTATTTATCACAAAAATCAGTTTTTGGGGGGGTTTGGATTGGGACGTAAATAAAGAAACAAAGCAAAACAAAGCAATGAAACAGAGCAGTTGAAAAGATTATCCAATATCTAAAGACGATTAATCTATTGTTCTCGATTTCCCAACTATCATAGGTTCATGCAATTTCCAAGCCCTAAGCAGATTCTAATCCCCTCCCGGTTGTAGCAACAATTTACAAGCGAAACCACTACTACAGATATATGTCCCTATTCTTAAATTAAGCAAACGGGGTTAAGCCCTTCGTGAACTAAGCGAACACGAAACGAACACACGCGAATTAAGCAAACGCGATTAATTATAGAAACATGATATCACCGAAAATAAATCAACACAACACAATATACTCCTGAATTAAGCAAACAGAAATATATAGCATGACATTGAAAAGGGAAAAGCATACAAAACAGGAAATACAAGAATCTCAAGTGTAGTGGAAATCGATTACAATAGATTAATCCTAGAAAATTAGTTCTCCATGGAAAAACGAAAACACACAAAAAAATGTAAAAATAATGGAGAAGCAAAAGTTCTTCCAATCTGCCCAGAACAGCCTTTTATACTATTCAGAATTTTAGCCCACTTGCGAGGCGAATGTTCTCTCGCGAGGCGAATGTTATGAAGAGTCAGCAACCTTTGGCATTCTCGCGAGGCGAAGAACGGCTCGCGGGGCGAAGAATTGAAGAGTCTTCTTATTACGCCCGTTATGAACATCAGGGGCCAACCGTGATGCTTTCTGACTTCCATGATCGCGAGGCGAAGAAGTTATCCGCGAGGCGACCCCGAGAGCTTGCATATTTCTGGAACAGTCATCCTTCAGGGTCGCGAGGCGAGGTGATGTTCGCGGGGCGAACCAGAGAGGATGACTTTTTTACTGTTCTGGTGGCTTTCAGGTTCGCGAGGCGAATCCCATGTTTCTTTATTCCCTCAACTTCTACTTAACCTGAAAACAACAAAATAGTCATAAGTGCTTTATTTGACTCAAAACTGGCTAAATTAACCTAAAACTACTTTAGAGACTCAAAACCTTGCTTGAGGACAATCTAATCTAATTTGGGTGAAAGTAGGATATAATTTGCACAAAACCCTGGTCATACTAGCCATAAAACTAGATGAGCCAGAGGCTTATCAAAATACCCCACACTTAAACTTTGCTTGTCCCCAAGCAAACTAAAACTCAAAAATAAAAAAGACTCAAGACCTGGCAAGCTTAAAAATTCAATCAACCTTGCACAAATTCAAGCAGTTTCATCAAAACAGTTTCTTCAATGTCCCCCCTTCAACAAAGCAATCCCCACAATCATTCATTCTAAACAATTGAGAATTTCATCATTCAAACAATCATTAATCTAAGCAGGGAATCTAAGTTACACACAAGAGGGAGATCACCAAATTCAAACAACCGCCTTCCTCACAAGGGCATTTAGTGTTCACTCATTCGCTCAGTTTGTGTCAGGCTAACAACATTTCACTCAATTTCACTTTCAAGAGCACTTCCCATAAATTTGATTTTCATCTCCAAATGATTCCCACAGAAAACATGCATGCAACATCAAAAGGTCTTTTATGGGTTGTAATGGGGCCTGGCTAAGGGTAGGATATACAAAGGAACTAGGCTGAGGACCCTAGGAACTAAGAGAGCATGAAACACTTCAAAACATTGAAATTCCATTCAAGTTCCTTTTCTCATTCTTCTTTTTGCCTTGGGTGGCTACAACCTCTTTTATTTCAATATCCTTTTTGAAATTTTTTTGTACTTTTTATTTCTTTTTTTTTTCTTTATTTTTTTTCTTCTACAAGCCCTTGGCTCCAACCTTTTTATTGTATTAATTTTTTTTTCAATACCAAACAGCACATCACACCTTGTAGCCACCCCAAACTTAGTTTCTTGCAACCATTCTCTTTCTAAGATTCCATGCTCTCCTAATCCTAAGATCGGGTTAACATGGTTTTTCAGATTTTAGGCTCATAACATTAGGTTATCAAGAATTAACAGGCTAATCAGGCTCAATGGGGCTAACTAGGGAACATGCATTAGGGATGGTTATTTTAGGCTAAGTAGTTATTTACAAAGAAAATGCCTAAATCATCTGAAGCAAACATATAATCATGCAAACCATAAAGAGATTCAAGCAAATTCAGGAAAGTGCAACTTGAAAGTGATTCTCACAGTCAAAAACATGTTGGAGGCTCAAAACCTCACCTGGACATTCATGCAAATTGTTTGACAGAGATTCTATCCCTAGTGTGTGCTTCCCTATCACCCCAAACTTATCATAAATCATGCCATCATAACAAAATCTCAAAGTTCAGTTTTCAATCACATGGGGATCACTTTTCAAAAACCAAAAATTTTTCAACCTAGGGGGGATCATAACATCAATCATGCAATCAATCTGTGCAAAATCAATCAAAATCCAGCAAACTTGCCAACATAAGACTTAACACAATTTATTCAAGAGCTAAAAGAAAAAACAAAACAAAACAAAACTACAACTAGTTCCCTCCCCCACACTTAAAACATACATTGTCCCCAATGAACAACATAACTATAAAATCAGAGCGAGGGAAAGGAAAGGGTACTCCCTGATCAAGTGTCAGTGTAGGTGGGAGCTTCCAAAGAGAGCTCCTCAACATTAGCATCCACAGGAACACCAGCATCCACACCATGGAATGGCTTCAGCCTCTGCCCGTTAACCTTGAAGGACTTGTTGGTACCTGCACTTTTAATCTCTACTGCACCATAAGGAAAAACGTTAGTAACAACAAAGGGGCCATCCCATTTTGACCTAAGTTTCCCAGCCATCAATTTCATGCAGGAATTAAACAGTAAGACTTTCTGGCCCACAAAAAATTCTTTCCTAGCAAGCATCCTATCATGAAAAAGTTTTGTTTTCTCTTTATAAATCCTGGAGCTTTCATAGGCTTCTAGTCTAAGCTCCTCAAGTTGTTGCAGCTGTAGTTTCCTTTCAACACCAGCTTTCTTCATGTCCATGTTACAACACTTGATTGCCCAATATGCACGGTGCTCAACTTCCACCGGGAGGTGACATGCCTTACCAAATACAAGCCGAAAGGGGGACATTCCTATTGATGTCTTGAAAGCGGTCCTCTGAGCCCACAGTGCGTCTTCCAGACGGCGGCTCCATTCCTTTCTATTCGGCTGCACCATCTTCTCTAGAATCTGCTTGATCTCCCTGTTTGATATCTCGGCCTGGCCATTGGTCTGAGGATGATAAGCAGTGGAAACTCTATGCACAACTCCATATTTCCTGAGTAATGCTTCCATTGTGCGGTTGCAGAAGTGAGTGCCCTGGTCACTGATGATAGCCTTAGGTATGCCAAACCTGCAAAAAATGTTGGACCTAACAAATTTGGAAACAACTTTAGCATCGTTAGTCCCAGTGGGGATTGCTTCCACCCACTTTGAAACATAGTCAACAGCCAAAAGAATATATACAAAACCAAAAAAAGCAGGGAAAGGACCCATAAAGTCGACCCCCCACACATCAAAAACCTCACAAAAAAGCATGGGCTGCTGAGGCATCTCACTCCTACGAGTGATGGCGGGTGGCCTCATTGTTTGACATTCCTTGCAATTTTCGTAGACCTCATAGGCATCTCTAAAAATTGTGGGCCAAGAGAACCCGTAATCCAGGACTTTTCTTGCTGTCCTCTGTGGTCCAAAATGTCCTCCAACTTGAGAGGCATGTGAAAAGTGTAAGATGGACTCGTCTCATGATCGGGACGCACCTCCGAATAACCCGATTCACGCAAAACTTCCAAAGGTACAGATCATCCCACACATAGTACTTTGCATCGCTCTTGAGCTTGTGGAACTTGGATCTACTTGTACTGCGGGGAACAACACCAGCAACAAGAAAGTTAACTATGTCAAAGAAACCAGTGGTGTTACCCCATACAGATGTAGGAGTCGCTCATCAGGGAAGTCATCTTGGATGGGAGAAGGATCCTCATCCCTTGCTATTCGGCTCAAGTGATCGGCTACCAAATTTTCAGCTCCACTCTTGTCTTTTATCTCCACATTGAATTCTTGGAGCAAAAGCATCCACCGGATCAATCTTGGCTTAGCTTCTGGTTTCTTTAACAGGTATTTCAGAGCTGCATGGTCAGTGAAAACAATAATTTTTGAACCTAGCAAATAAGACCTAAATTTATCAAGTGCAAACACAACAGCTAGCAGTTCTTTCTCAGTGGTGGTGTAATTGGATTGTGCAGCATCTAATGTCCTAGAAGCATAATGAATTACATGGGCAGCCTTGCCCACCCTTTGTGCCAGAACTGCTCCCACAACAAAATTAGAAGCATCACACATGAGTTCAAAAGGGAGTGTCCAGTCTGGGGGCTGGATGATGGGGGTAGAGGTCAATGCTCTTTTCAGGTAGTCAAATGCCTTCTTGCAATTTTCATCAAAATGGAACATGGCATCATTCTTCAGTAGGTTTGACAAGGGTAGAGCTATCTTGCTGAAGTCCTTAATAAAGCGCCTGTAGAAACCTGCATGGCCAAGAAAAGAACGGATCTCGCGTACGCAAGATGGGTAAGGCAATGAAGAAATCACATCAATTTTTGCAGGATCTACTGAAATACCCTCTTTAGAAATAACATGACCCAAAACTATCCCCTGTTCTACAATAAAGTGACATTTTTCATAGTTCAAAATCAGATCAGTCTCAATGCATCTTTGTAGAACTAAACTCAGACTATGCAGACATGCATCAAATGAGGAGCCATATACAGTGAAGTCATCCATGAACACCTCCATGCAATTTTCAATGAATTCAGTAAAAATGCTAAGCATGCATCTTTGGAAGGTGCCAGGAGCATTACAAAGGCCAAATGGCATCCTCCTATAGGCAAACGTACCGAAGGGGCACGTGAAAGTGGTCTTTTTCTGATCCTCAGGGGCAATATGGATCTGGAAATACCCAGAAAAGCCATCAAGAAAGCAGTAATGAGATTTACCAGCCAGCCGATCCAGCATCTGATCTATGAATGGCAAAGGAAAGTGATCCTTTCTGGTGGCCTGGTTCAACTTCCTATAATCTATACTGCACTGCTGCCTATTCTCGGACTCTAGTAGGTACAAGCTCATTATTATCATTTCTAAGTACTGTGAGACCGGACTTCTTGGGTACAACTTGCACTAGACTTACCCAAGTACTATCAGAGATGGGGTATATAATACCTGCTTGCAGAAGTTTAGTCACCTCCTTCTTCACCACATCCAGAATCAATGGGTTTAGCCACCTTTGGGCTGCGCTTCATTGGTTTAGCCCCATCCTCCAATAGAATTCTGTGCATACATCTGGAGGGGCTAATTCCTGGAATGTCAGCTAAGGTCCACCCAATAGCCTTCTTGTGCTTCTTCAGAACCTCTAAAAGCTTAGCTTCCTGGTCAGAGTCAAGGCTGGAGGAAATGATGACTGGAAGTTTTTCATTCGTCTCCAGGTAGGCATACTTCTGGTTCCCAGGAAGTGGCTTGAGCTCTAGGGAGGGTGGCTGCTCAATGGATGGTACATTAGGAGTAGCCATGATGTCAAGGACTCCTGCTGAACAGACATCTTCACTCTCACTATCACTATCACCCTGCAAAGTTGAATCAAGAAACTCAGCACAAACAGCACACGGGTTAGTGCCAGTACAGTTAGTACATGAATATAAATCATCAAACCCAGAAATAAAAGGAAAATCAGAAACTAGGTCCTCATGGGTATCATCAATGATCTCAGAAAGCAACTCTAATTGGAAAACTGAGTGCTCCTCCAATGGATGTTTCATAGCATCAAAGATGTTGAACTTTGCCACAATATCACCAAACTCCATAGACATAGTCCCATCATTAACATCAATCTTAGTCTTGGCTATCTTCATGAATGGTCTGCCCAAGATTATTGGTGATCTACTGGAATTTGTCTCTCCTGCCATGTCTAGGATGTAGAAGTCAACAGGGAAAATCAGCTCATCAACTTGTACTAGCACATCTTCTACCATTCCCATGGGGCGGGCACTGGTTCTGTTGGCCAACTGGATGGTTAGACCTGTATACTGCAAGGGCCCAAGATCAAGGTTATTAAAAATAGATGTAGGCATGACATTTATAGATGCTCCCAAATCCAGCATGCAATTTTCAAATCTTCTATCCCCAATAGTGCATGGAATAGTAAATGTGCCCGGATCCTTGCACTTTTGTGGTAATGCCTGAGTAGGAGCTAAAACAACAACTCTTTCTGGTGCAGGCTTAGATTGGATAAGAGCTGAAACATTTCTTCCCAAATCAACTCTCTCATTATTCTTCAACTTCCTCTTATTGGTGCATAGATCTTTCAGAAATTTGGCATACTTAGGCACCTGCTTGATCACATCTAGAAGGGGGATATTCACAGCTACCTTCATAAACACATCAAGAATTTCCCTTTCCTTTTCTTAACCGCCAATCTTCTTATTTTTCTGAACTCTGTGTGGGAAGGGGATTGGTGGTATGTATACTTTCTCTGCTTCAACATCAACAGTAGGCTCAGAAGTTACCTCAACAGTGTCTTCATCTTTTCCAGAGGTGGCCTCAACAACTTTTCCAGATCTCAGAGAAATGGCACTCACATTAGGATTTGAGGCATTGGGATTTATCACTGTTTGTGCCGGCATCTGGGTTGTCCCTTGAGCTTGCTGTATGTTATTTATGGATGTGGCAAGCTGTCCAACCTGTGTATGCAAAGCCTGAATGCTAGCATCTGTTCGTCTTGAACCGTGTCCTGTGAGGCCTGGAACTGTCCTACTTGCTGCTGAAACTGTAGATTGGTTGCAGCCATTTGCTTGACCAAGTCTTCTAATGAAGGTCCAGAAGGTGCAGAAGTGGTCACTTGAGGAGGATTCTGTGGGGCTGCCATTGGTTGTTGTTGGGATGAGTTCCCATACCGCAGATTAGGATGATTCCTCCAGTTGGGATGGTACCTATTTGTGGAGAGGTCTGGAGTGTTGTACCGGTTCTGGCTATTGCCTTGATTATAGGGATGGACTGCATAAGCTTGAGGCAAATCAGTACTTAACTCTTCCTTCAGAATAGGGCATGCCTCATATGGGTGCTCAGGAGAACTGCACATGCCACACAACCTTGCTGGCTGAACCCTATCCATTGCCATTTTCTCCACCAAAGAAGTGAACCTATCCATTCTATCCTCAAGGGCCTGGTTAGAAGAAGAGCTATGGACCTCATGCACACCTCTTGTCTCAACAGAATTTCTTCTGGTAGTAAATTGTTGGGAATTCAGTGACATATTTTCAATGAGTTGCTTGGCAGCAGCTAGCGTCTTATCAACAAGTGCTCCCCCACTAGCAGCATCCAAAATATTCCTATCCATCGGCAGTAACCCTTCATAAAAATACTGGATAAGAAGCTGTTCAGAAATCTGATGCTGGGGGCAACTGGATACCAAATGCTTGAATCTTTCCCAATATTCAGCCAACGACTCATTTCCTTGCTTGATGCCACATATTTCCTTCCTAATTGACGCAGCTCTGGAAGCAGGAAAGTATTTCTCTAAGAAGAGCCTCTTCAAATCGTTCCAGGTGGTAATGGAATTTGGCGGAAGATATAACAGCCAATCCTTTGCAGCGCCCTGTAGTGAAAACGGGAAGGCTCTCAGCTTAATGTGATCTTCAGTTACTCCCTCTGGTCTCAAGGTTGTGGAGCAGACAACCTGGAACTCCTTGAGATGCTTATGTGGATCCTCACCTGCAAGACCATTAAACCTTGGCAACAAATGGATTAGACCAGATTTTAATTCAAAGGGGGTAACAGCACCAGAATATTCAATACACAATCCATTATAGTTACCATCAGGGGAAGAAAGCTGTCTTAATGTCCTTTGGTCACCCATGTTTTCAAAAACAGATTTAGAATTAGAATGATCACTAGTGCTAGCCCGAATTTCTCTACGGCGTGTGTGTAGTGTTCTTTCAATTTCAGGATCAAAATCACACAATTCAGGGCAATTAGACCTAGTAGCCAGACCAATTCAAAACAAAAACAGAAAATAAAAGAAAGAAAAGAAAAAAATAAAATGTGAAAAACAACAAACAAGAGTCCCCGGCAACGGCGCCAATTTTTGGTCGCGCTGTCGCGCACGCGCCAAAAAGAACGAGCGGTTTTTAAAACTGTAGTTTAGGGCGACAACTCGGATGTCGTCTCACAAGGACTCTTGAAGTGTTATTTATCACAAAAATCAGTTTTTGGGGGGGTTTGGATTGGGATGTAAATAAAGAAACAAAGCAAAACAAAGCAATGAAACAGAGCAGTTGAAAAGATTATCCAATAGCTAAAGACGATTAATCTATTGTTCTCGATTTCCCAACTATCATAGGTTCATGCAATTTCCAAGCCCTAAGCAGATTCTAATCCCCTCCCGGTTGTAGCAACAATTTACAAGCGAAACCACTACTACAGATATATGTCCCTATTCCCGAATTAAGCAAACGGGGTTAAGCCCTTCGTGAACTAAGCGAACACGAAACGAACACACGCGAATTAAGCAAACGCGATTAATTATAGAAACATGATATCACCGAAAATAAATCAACACAACACAATATACTCCTGAATTAAGCAAACAGAAATATATAGCATGGCATTGAAAAGGGAAAAGCATACAAAACAGGAAATACAAGAACCTCAAGTGTAGTGGAAATCGATTACAATAGATTAATCCTAGAAAATTAGTTCTCCATGGAAAAACGAAAACACACAGAAAAATGTAAAAATAATGGAGAAGCAAAAGTTCTTCCAATATGCCCAGAACAGCCTTTTATACTATTCAGAATTTTAGCCCACTCGCGAGGCGAATGTTATGAAGAGTCAGCAACCTTTGGCATTCTCGCGAGGCGTAGAACGGCTCGCGGGGTGAAGAATTGAAGAGTCTTCTTATTACGCCCGTTATGAACATCAGGGGCCAACCGTGATGCTTTCTGACTTCCATGATCGCGAGGCGAAGAAGTTATTCGCGAGGCGACCCCGAGAGCTTGCATATTTCTGGAACAGTCATCCTTCAGGGTCGCGGGGCGAGGTGATGTTCGCGGGGCGAACCAGAGAGGATGACTTTTTTACTATTCTGGTGGCTTTTAGGTTCGCGAGGCGAGAAGACTCTCGCGAGGCGAATCCCCTGTTTCTTTATTCCCTCAACTTCTACTTAACCTGAAAACAACAAAATAGCCATAAGTGCTTTATTTGACTCAAAACTGGCTAAATTAACCTAAAACTACTTTAGAGACTCAAAACCTTGCTTGAGGTCAATCTAATCTAATTTGGGTGAAAATAGGATATAATTTGCACAAAACCCTGGTCATACTAGCCATAAAACTAGATGAGCCAGAGGCTTATCAATGAACTTTCGTTTCATCCTGGAAACTCTAGAAGTGGTACAATCCATTTTGCTCACTTAGTGTTGCAAGCATAAAAAATTCTATGTTACTTACTGAAGCATAAGATAGTTTTTGCAAAGGGTAGAAATTTGCAACATGAGAGTGACTAAGTGCCCACTTTTTTCTGTACAAAAGATATCAAAGCTGTCATTTCTCTCTTTAGCTTTTTGTATTATATTGTGTGAATATATGCCTTGACAGGTACTTTTGTTTTGATGAATGACAAAAGGAAAAGGTCCAAAAGGACTAAGCAGCAAAAAGCGAAAATTCATAAAGCAAGCCAGCACAAGGGGCACAATGGGAATTTCAGTATTTGTATTGGATGTTTTAGAAAATGTGTGTAAATGGTAAGTAGCATTCTCAATAGAATGTTGGTCTCACACACACACATTTAACATGTGCCTAAAACCTTTTTAACATATTTTATATCTGACAATTAATTGTGCTTAATGAGTAATCAAAATATTAATTGTTAAGATTTTCAAATTCAAATGTGCTTCGAGCCATAATCGATCATGGGAAACCAATAATAGATTATGATATCAATTAAAAGGCTTTAAATGAGTTTAATGAGTATTGATTTTAATTAAAGCGTTAAGTTTTGAATTTGAAATAGAATAATCGATTATGTCATTTGTATAATCGATTATGTCCTTAATGTCTTTCAACGACCTTCAAATAGAAACCCCGTAATTGATTATGTAATCGATTATCGCTTTTTATATGAAAGCCAGTGGTCTCGTAATCGATTAGTATAATCGATTATGCCTATTCTGTCAAAGTGAGTGCTTCCTGAAATTGATTTAAATAATCGATTATGAGAATATAAGAATCGATTATGCTGCGATAAAAATGAATTTTAATGAGGCTTGACCTATTTTGTTTATACCAACTCTTCTCACATAGAAAAGTAAAGTTAGGCAGCCATCAGAGGTAAGAACTCTATTATTTCAATTGTGCTAAAAACTCTGATAAACATATTCTCTACTATTTCTCTTGCTCTATCACTTTGACCATATTATATTGAGAGTTCTACACACCATATAGGTGTTATTGTAATTGCTCTTCAATTTGTTTTAATAAGCACTATTAAGAGTGCATATTGTTGGTAAGAGTCGTGTGACTCAAACCCTTCTTTTCTACACCAGGTTTTCAAGAGAGGTGATATCTCTTGGGGTGTTCTTGGATGTGATAGTGTTTAAAAGGGAGGTGATATTCCTTGTGGTTGACAAGAGATGGTATATCTCTTGGGTTATTGTCTTGAGGCTCTTTCACTGGGGGAGATGATATCCCTGGTCTATGAGGAGTGCTCTCAATTGTAAAGGTTCTAGTTGATCCTGTTTAAAAACTAGAGTTGATTGAAAACCCTTGGTCGTATTGTCTTAGGGACTAGACGTAGGCCATGTGGGTAGCCTGTGGCTGAACCAGGATATATCCTGTGTTCATCTTCTCATCCCTTATCTCTTTTATTTCTGCTTTATCTTTTGTAAAACGCTTTTAATCGCACGCGTATTCAACAAAGTTTTTTTTTCATAATATATTAAAAGGAAAAAGTTTTTATCTTTGCCAAAGTTTTTAAAAAACACAATTCACCCCCCTCTTGTGTTTGGAGTCACTTGTCAACAAGTGGCATCAGAGCTTAACTCTTTGATATAAACGGCGAAACCGCCTCAAGAGGTAACATGACTCCAAACCGTTTTTGTAACGAGGGAAACTCTGTAAATAGACCCCCATCTTTCAATGGTGAAGGGTATGGTTATTGGAAAGAGAGAATGCAAATATTTCTTGAAGCATTTGATATTGATATTTTGGATGATGTGGAAAACGATCCATTTGTCCCCAAGCATGAAATTAATGGTGCTTCGGTGGATAAACCGAGAAACCTCTGGACCGAGGAAGATAAGAAAAAGGTCCAATACAATTTGAAAGCTAGGAACATCATCACTTCAGCTTTAAGCTACGATGAGTTCTATAGGGTCTCAAATTGCAAGACCGCTAAAGAAATGTGGGACACCCTTCAATTGACCCATGAAGGTACTACCGAGGTCAAAAGGGCAAGGATGAACACATTGACCCATGAGTATGAGCTATTTAGGATGATATAGGGTGAAAGCATACAAGATATGCAGAAACGTTTTACCCATATTATAAATCATCTTAGGGCTCTTGGGAAATCTTTTAATAGTGAGGATTTGATAAATAAAGTGCTTAGATGTTTGAATAGAAATTGGCAACCCAAAGTAACTGCTATATCTGAATCTAGAGATTTATCATCTATGTTTTGGGAAACTTTATTTTGAAAATTGCAAGAACACGGACTTGAACTATATCGCCTCATGGAAAGCGATAATAAGATAAATAAAGATCATGCACTCAAAGCACACATGATTGAAAAAGATGATGAGAGTGACTTTGATGATTGTGATAGCCTTAATGAAGACGAGGAGGAGATGAGCCAAATGATCCGCAAGTTTAAAAATTTCTTAGGGCGAAAAGGCAAAGCAAAACAAGTCTCCAATCCTAAAGGGAAAGATGAGGAAGAAGGAACATATTTCAACCCAACTTGCTACAAATGCGGCAAAAAGGGTCATATAAAACCCGACTGTCCTAAAGGCCAAAGATCGGATAAAAGGGCACAAAAGGACCGAAGAGAAAGAAGGGCCTATATTGGTTGGGAAGACAATGATATGGATTCATCCGATGAGTCGGATAATGAAGAGGTGAATTTATGTCTCATGGCAAATCATGAGGAAGATGAGGTAAACGACCTTGAACTTGAAACTGGGTTATCTTATGATGAATTGCTTATTGCTTGTGAAGAATTGAATGATGAAACTATTAGACTTCGAAAAATTATTTCTTCATTCAAGAAAACCATCTCTCTTCTTGAATCTAAAATCGATGTTTTAAACAAAGAGATGGAAGCCCTTAAAGAAAAAGTAGTTATTTTAAACGAAATTTCATCATGCTTATCATGTGATAATAAAAAGAATGAAGTTCCTAAATGTGATGAATGCAGCGTTTTGAAAATTAAAGTTGAGGACTTATATAACACGCTTGCGAAATTCACAATGGGAAGAGATAACCTAAATGTTCTTTTGGGAAATCAAAAGGGAATGTATGACAAAGCCGGTTTAGGTTATCATCCAAGGTTTCATGAAAAATATTTTAAAAAGTTTTTTGGTCCAATCAACATGTCCAACAGTCCTTTTGTTAAATGCTTTCATTGTAATAGAAAAGGCCAGACTTCTATTTGCAACATTAAGGAAAACAAATGCATGAATGTTAAAAATGCATGGATTTCAAAGGGTTTAATGCCTAAGACTAATGTTCAAGGATCCAAAATGGTTTGGGTACCAAAGACCAAAATATGATTCTGTTTTGCAGGAGTGCTTGAAGACAAGAACAACAATTGGAACCTTAATAGTGGTCGTTCAAAGCA
The DNA here is from genome assembly GCA_030762895.1 of Sophora flavescens. Classification (NCBI taxonomy): domain Eukaryota; kingdom Viridiplantae; phylum Streptophyta; class Magnoliopsida; order Fabales; family Fabaceae; genus Sophora; species Sophora flavescens. The sequence goes on along the minus strand of CM061064.1, from coordinate 166,688,062 downwards.
CATTATAGGAGACAAAAACAAATTATCCTTTCCATCACCCAAAAATGGTAGTTATGTTTTCAATGGTGACAACCGTAAAGGGTATAAGGTAGAGTTTGTTTCATCTAAATTTATGATCATGACTTATGAGTTATATTGACAAATAAACCAAGTTAATTGAACAATAAATTGGAAATATCTATATGATTAGTTTGGACAAATTTCCTTTAAATAACGGTTGCTAGATAGGTTTTTCACCTTTTTATTACTAATTTGTGTATTAAGTGTGACAATTTTTTGAGTCATAATCGATTATATGATAGTTATAATCGATTATGAGAAGTCAGAAAGGCCAAAATCGATTGAAGAAATCGATTATGCATAGAAAGGAAACAAATATCAAAAGTCAATAAGGTCGTAATCGATTAACATAATCGATTACGCTTGGACGAGGAGCAGAAAGCCAAAAGTCAGAATGCCTCTAATCGATTAGCATAATCGATTATGTACGCAAGCATTTTTCCAGAAGAATCCAAATCGATTACATAATTGATTATTCAAATAATCTAGAAAACAATCGATTATTTAACTGGTTTCATGAAAGGAAAAGGTCATGCACTCAACTTATGATTAGTTATTGTACAGCTTGATATACCTCATGAGAAATAACTATACTTGCATGTTAAAACCTTTTACATGGCTATCTCTTCGAAATTCTTTGAAAAGTGTCTTTCATCATGATACATGCTTGTCATGCTTCAATTTTTTCCATTTCATCAAATCATACTAAGCTTCTAATTTTATCTTAAATGTTTGTTGAGTTTACATGTTTTATTTTACCTTTCTCTCCAATGCCTTAGAAAAATGAAGTATTGATTTGAAAAATTATCTTCGAAAGGGGGAGAAATATTTGTTTGCTTAAGGGAAAGAATCATATACTTGCTAAAGGAGGAAATCGTTTCTTTTACTATCCTGGTATTTGCTTCCGCACACTATGTTAGGATTACGCCGATGCCTGCATATATACGTTTTGTCTATATTTCTTGCCTGAATATATGCCTTGCTTTATTTACTTTACCCGCTTTTTGATAATGGCAAAAAGGGGAGAGTTATCTGATTGCATGATTCAGGGGGAGTGGGTATGAATGTATGCAGAAAGTGAGGGGGAGTAGAGCATAAAACTGTGCTTAGAGCTCTGATATTTCTTATATATATGCTCTAACCTGTTTCTTAAGCAAATCCCTCCATGAGATGTTTGTCATCATCAAAAAGGGGGAGAATGTTAATATATGCCTTGACAGGTACTTTTGTTTTGATGAATGACAAATGGAAAAAGTCCAAAGGGACTAAGTAGCAAAAAGTGGAAATTCATAAAGCAAGCCAGCACAAGGGGCAAAATGGGAATTTCAATATTTGTATTGGATGTTTTAGAAAATGTGTGTAAATGGTAAGTAGAGTTCTCAATTTAATATTGGTCTCTCACACACACATTTAACATGTGCCTAAAACATTTTTAACATGTTTTATATCTGATAATTAATTGTGCTTAATGAGTAATCAAAATATTATTTGTTAAGATTTTCAAATTCAAATGTTCTTCGAGCCATAATCGATTATGGGAAACAAATAATCGATTATGATATGAATTAAAAGGTTTTAAATAAGTTTAATGACTACTGATTTTATTTAAAGTTGTTAAGTTTTGAATTTGAAATAGAATAATCGATTATGTCATTTGTATAATCGATTATGTCTTTACTATCTTTCAACAAGCTTTAAATAGAAACATCGTAATTGGTTATGGATTTTTATATGAAAGTCAGTGGACTTGTAAACGATTAGTATAATCGATTATGCCTATTCTATCAAAGTGAGCGCTTTCTAAAATTGATTTAAATAATCGATTATGAGAATATAATAATTGATTATGCTGTGATAAAAATGAATTTTAATGAGGCTTGACCTATTTTATTTGGACTAACTCTTCTCACATATAAAATCAAAGTTATGTAGCCATCCGAGGTAAGAACTCTATTATTTCAATTGTGTTAAAAACTCTTATAAATATATTCTCTACTATTTCTCTTGCTCTATCACTATGACCATATTATATTGAGAGTTCTACACACCATATAGGTGTTATTATAATTGCTCTTCAATTTGTTTTAATCAGCACTATTAAGAATGCATATTGTTGGTAAGAGTCGTGTGACTCAAACCCTTCTTTCTACACCAAGTTTTCAAGAGAGGTGATATCTCTTAGGGTGTTCTTGGATGTGATTTCCAAGTGTTTACAAGGGAGGTGATATTCCTTGTGGTTGACAAGAAAGGGTATATCTCTTAGGTTATTGTCTGGAGGCTCTTTCACTGGGAGAGGTGATATCCCTGGTCTGTGAGGAGTGCTCTCAATTGTAAAGGTTCTAGTTGATCCTGTTTAAAAACTAGAGTTGATTAAAAACCCTTGGTTGTAGTGCCTTGGGGACAAGACGTAGGCCACGTGGGTGGTCTGTGGTTGAACCAGGATATATCGTTGTGTTCATCTTCTCATCCCTTATCTCTTTTATTTCTGTTTTATCTTTTGCAAAACGCTTTAATGGCATCTGTATTCAACAAAGTTGTTTTTCATAATATATTAAAAGGAAAAAGTTTTTATCTTCTCCAAAGTTTTTGAAAAACACAATTCACCCCCTCTTGTGTTTGGAACTTGTCAACATATTGGTTGGACGATTACCAAAAGGAAATATTGGGAACATTGTTTGAATTAGAGTGGAAAGAAAAGTTCATCGCAGGTCACCCAACATCGTTAGGTGATCTTGTTAAAGATGATCTTATAGCCCAATCTCCAGAAGGAAATATTCCATATGAGCAATTGAGTTATGGTCAATTCATTGCAGCTACCCAGAAAATAGGGGCAAGACTTTGTAAGGAAGACAAAGTCAGAGATCAATTCAAAAAAGAAAAGACCGCCAAAAAGAATTTAGGGTCTTTTTGTGAACAATTTGGTATACCCCCTTGTCCTAAGGATAAGACCAAGTCTTCTAAGAATTACGAAGGCAAACCCCAAAAAACTAAGTATACCAAGTATACTAAGAATAAGAAAAACAAACGGTATGGCAAACCCAAGCTAGAATTCAAACCAAAATTCAAACCTAAGACAGCTACTGGTGATAGGAAAGCGGTTACTTGCTATAACTGCAGCAAACCTGGCCACATCAGTAAATACTTTAGGCTAAAGAAAAGAATCAAAGAATTGAATCTTGAACCAACAGTTGAGGAACAACTGAATAATCTTTTGATTCAATCGGATGCTTCATAAGAAGAATCAGATGGTGATTTTGCTGAAGATATTAATAATGTTCAAGAGGATGATATTGGAAATCTCAGCTCCGATTCATCTCATGAAATTAATGTCTTAACTAAGGAGCAAGATCTCCTTTTTGAATTCATTAACTCTATAGCTGACCTAGATGAAAGGAGAAAATATCTGGACAAGCTTAAATCTTCCTTGGAATCCTCAAAGGAAAAGGATTTCAAAGAAAAAGGCAAAGTTATAGTCAAAGATCATTTTGACTTCAAACAAATTCTTAAGCGGCTGGATGCTACTCAGCAAACAAAGCCTGTTACAATTCATGATATCCAATGAGAGATTAAGAATCTGAAACAAGAAGTTAAGGAAATCAAACAAGAACAAGCTGTTCACAAGTTGATTTTGTCTCAAATGGCAGAGGCTCAATCAGACGAGTCTGGTTGTGAAGATAAACTAGAGTCGTGCCATCAAAGAAGATGAGCATGACAATCTTACTAAAGGACAGGATGAGCATGAAGATGAAGCATTCATTAAATTAGTAAATCAATTAAGAATTCAAAAGTTCCATATCAAGATCAAAATTATCATTGGAGAGTTTGTTCTTGATTCTACAGCACTTTTCGACACAGGTGCTGATTCAAACTGTATTCAGGAAGGATTAATTCCTACCAAATACTTTGAAAAAACCTCTGAGAAGTTAAGCGCAGCTAATGGTTCTAAACTTAGGATCAATTAAAAGCTGTCAAAACCCTTAATAGAAAATCAAGGTCTCCATGTTGAAACCCCTTTTCTATTAGTTAGAAATCTTAAAAATGAAGTGATTCTTGGAACTACGTTCATCATATCACTCTTTCCTCTCTCCATTACTCACAATGGAATCACAACCCAACATTTGGGAAAAGACATAGTCTTTCTCTTCATCAGAAAACCAATCATTCGAGATTTAAATCTTCTCGATTGTAAGATTGACCAAATCAATTTCTTGAAAGAAGAAATTTATTTTAAGAATATTGAGTTGCAATTACAACAACCAAACATCAAAGATAAGGTCCAGATCCTCTTTGATGAAATCCAAAAATCTATCTGTTCTGATTTACCTACAACATTTTGGGATAGAAACAAATACGTTGTTGACTTGCCTTATGAACAAGATTTCAACGAAAGGCAAATTCCAACTAAATCTAGACTAATCCAAATGAATCATGAGCTCCTTAGATATGCGGAGACTATGTTCAGCATATGAAGCATCACATAATAGCCGCACGACCACCCGTCAATTTGAAATCGAGACTACCAACAAAATTAATTTCAACGTCAGTTGAATATACATATAAATTAGTAATTATAATATTAATTATTTGATAAATAAACTACCAAATCTTGAGGATGTTCCATACAGGATTTGCTTTAGCCTTAGAAGTCCTACTTCTCCCGTTGGCGCAACTTATGCTACTCGCCTTCAGCGCGCTATCATAAACAAATAATCATGTCGATCAATTAACAAACTCATATATCATGTGTGTAATAAACTAAAAACAACTGATATTAAAACTTAAATTAAATTTTAAGATTAGTTACTTACTTATTTACAGCTTCCACCACCTTCGATGGCGGATCTCGGTGGAGAGAGCAGAAGAATATGACAGTATGCCTAGACGGGTGAAGTACCAACAACTGCCAATGGTCATTCATACAGTAGGGAGCCAGATATAATTCTTTCCGATTTTCTCCCAACAAGTTCCCTATGTATTTACTCAATGCATCGCCAGCAAAGAATTGGGGCAGAAGGACTGACGGATCTAAGAAGCCGTAAACTGATGCAACGCCCTTATCAAGCTGAAGACGATGGAGATACCTAAGATATGAAAAGGTGTGGATGTTAATTACATAATATATATATATTGAAATTAAAATAAATTATTAAATGGAAAAATACCAAAAATAAATAAGTTATAAAATTAAAATTAACTTACGTGCACCAGAGACTGAAAACATTGCTGTTCAACCAGACGTTATTTCTGCAGGCGTTCCCGAGATCGTCACCACAGAAGGTAAATATCATCCGTTGATCTGGGCGTGCCACCCATCCATCGTGCTCCAATGGACATTCAAAAATCTCAAACGCATAATCCTCACCAAGTGAGAACAAACGAGTGATAGGTGACAGCGACACCGACGTCGACTTGGCCTTCAGTTTAGGAAAAATAAATTAGATAAGTTGTTGATAATTAAAAAAAAACACAAGTAATTATTTGACTAATTTGGACATTAATAATGAATAAATACCTTTGTTAACATTTCGAGCTCACGTCGTTTGGAGTCCAACTCAAGCTCACGCCTTTTCATTTCCAACTCATGCTCATGGCGCTGGACTTCCAACTCCCGCTCCCTAGCTGCCAACTCATCGTCCTCCACATGTGCCCTACTAAAACTCTCTTTTTGCTCACATGTGAAGGGTTGGCATGCCCTGCGGTGTCCTCGGGATGTACCGACGGAGGAAAGCTCTCGGCAAGCACCGCTTGAATTCTGTGTTGTATATTAAGAATTGCATCAGATGTGTTGTAATAGCTGGGTTGGACATGAGGTGCTGAGTAATGTCAGTCAAAATTGATGCTTCATTGACCACCCTCTTTCGTGAAGCAGACTTGCCATAATATTCTTTGATGGTCACGTTCCCAGGAACACCGATAACCCGACCAGGATGGTCTTTCTTGCCTAGAGCAGTCATCAAGACGTCGTTCCGTCCAGAAGGGACGAATGCGCCCTGGGAGGATTGTGCTTTAAGATCCATCTACAATGAAAAAAAAATGAAAAAACGTGCAAGTGAAAAGTGTTGCAAATATCTATACAAATATCAATTGAAATCAAGTTAATTATTTACTTACAATCTTATCTGCCACTTCGCGAGTGGCATCAACTTTAAAAGATCCTGTCTTTGTCATGCGGCCGGCTAACCAGACATCCTCACGGTCGATGTCCGACGGAGGACTTGATGGTGTGCCCTCAGGCACCTCTCCTCTTTCAATCCTAGCAGTGTTCTTCCTGCTTCGCCCTCAGCCTATCCGTCATCATCTGCTCGATACGAGTCTGGTACCCACCTTGAGACATGGTGTGGCGGTGGACGTTCTTCGCCTAATTCTGCCAACCCTTATCTGCCTTAGCCTATTCAAACAAAAACACATAATTAAATACAGTTAAATGATCTATAATAAGTATACAAAATTAACTTAATCAAACCAACCTGAAATTCTCCATCCTGTCGACTCCTGGCAAACATATCCCAAGTATCCTGATCAATCCAGGGATAATCCGAGAACATTTTATCAAGCCGCTTCTTCCCAGATCCATAGTACCTGGTAAGATCATGCTTGAACCCATTCCAACGCTTTGATTCCATTTTCATACATTTATGACGATGATCCTCGTCATTTGGAACAGTCCAAGCTACCTACACATTAAATACATAACAACTGGATGGATTATAACTTGGATAATTATCTAATAATGTAAATCAAACGAATGTAAAGGTAAAATACCGTGATAGCCTCCCAAATCTGATCCTTAACGTTCTGTGGAACGTCATTCCGGTGGTTGTAGTTGATGCTTACGTGCTGCTTCGCTTGTAGAAACACCCACTTATTAAATTCTTTAGCACGGGGTCCCTGGGCATTTAAACTAGCATCGAATGACACCTCAAACATTTGTCCGCTTTTCCTATCCTTCTCTAGTTTCTTCAACGAGGTGGCTCCTCTACCCCGTTTCCTATGAGCCCGTGATGTCTGTATGGACAAAAAAATGATAAAATAGAGGGTTGTAACATTATAAACTTACATTAAAAATAAGGACTAAAGATAGTATATAACATGTAAACTTACACTAGAATCAGGCGTAGGCGTGATCGGGTCCTGCGAAACCCCCACAGTGTCCTCCCGTGCATGTGGGCTATCCGACTGATCCATATGTATGCCTGTTCAGAAACAATATATATATATGTATTAACATAGGTTATAACTCAAAATAAATACAGAAGTATAAATAAAAATAACTAGATAGGTTCTGTAGATATACAAAACATCTATATATCCAATATAAGGACAATACGGGAGATTGAAAACTATAGTTTTTGAAGATTGCCAAGCAGTCCGGTCACGCCTGGCTGTGATGTCCATCACGGCCGTAACGTGCCAACTGAACCAGACCCTCATAGGCAGAACTGATCACGGCCTAGACGTGATGAGCATCACGGTCGTGACAGATCAACCAGCAGAGCAACATGCACTCAAAACCAAAAATAGAGACATTCCAAACAACTCAAACTCACGGTTTAAAGTTACAACTACTGAGACTACAGTTTCAATATATACTCAAAACCAAAAATAGAGACATTCCAAACAACTCAAACTCACAGTTTCAAGTTTCAACTACTGAGACTACAGTTTCAACCAGCAGAGCAACATGCATGCACTCAAAACCAAAAATAAAAAAATGTGCCCTAAAGACTCACCAGAAATAGGCGCTCGCGTGGTGGTGGGGGGGAAGCTCGAGTGGTGGCCAACGTTCGATGTGGTTACTGAGAGCAGAGGGACAAGGAGAGTTAGTGCGCGGGAAGGGGAAAGAGAGATGTCAAGTTATTGCAAAGAATGAGCGGGAAAGACAGAGTTAGGGGTTAAGAGTGTACCTCACGGTGGTGGCGAAGAAGCCCTCACGGTGGTTGCGGTGGAGATGAGCTCGCGATTAGGGCAGAGTGAGAGCGAGAGTGAGGGTTGAGAGTGAAGGTTGAGCGTGATGAAAAGAAACGTACAGAGAAGTGCAGAAGGCGCGCGGTTGTAAACGTTATAATTAAAACAAAACAACATTTTATGTCAGTTGTTAGTAAAACCTGACGTTAAAGGTCATATATTTAACGTCAGTTGTCTTAAGAAACTGACGTTAAAAACACTCACACTTCTTACGTCAGTTGTTAGTAAAAACTGACGTTAAAGGTCATATATTTAACGTCAGTTGTATTAAGAAACTGACGTTAAAAACACTCACACTTCTTACGTCAGTGGTATTACACAACGGACGTTAAAAGTTTATTAGTTTCTGCAAAAACATTCATTCCTTTGACTACTGTGCTACTTACCCATTCACCTTGTACCTAATCCTCTTAATGAGCATTAAGTTTATAGATAAGTTTTCAAGAAAATCAGAATAGCTTAGTAACTTCATCCACTGCTCCTATAAATAGCTTCCTTCCATCCTTTTAATTTTTTATGCTTCACAATATGGCTCTGCCATGGAGATTAACTTCATCACTCTTTCTTCCTATGCCTAGACTCAAAGATCTTTGTCTTTATGGTCAAACAATTTCTGAGGTTGTGTAAATCACATTACATGGATGGTAAGGTTAGGTGAATCACGTAATGTGATTCTCTCACTTTATTTCATCCCCGTCATCCCTTTCACTTTGCTTTGGAAGCAAGTGACTGTGGATTCAAGACGATGCATCAAGGAATTCCAGTGAAGAAGAAAGATGCAAAGATCCATTTCACTTTGCTTTCGCTGCTAGTGACTGAGGATTTACTTTGCATCATGGAATTCAAGTGAGGGAGGTGATGCATCCATTGGAGTTTTGATGACAGGACTGAGAAGAAAATGATGTTGATGCAGAAACTTTTTTATATTTTAGGGCTATGTTGGAGAAATTTTTTATCTTTTAATCATGTAATTTTAACTTATGAATCACTTCAATGACATATGATTTGATTATAAATATAACTTGTTTTATGTTAAGTGTTTATTTATTTTAATTTGCACAAGAATTTGTTTACTAATTCAAGCTAATTAATAAAAATTAAATCAGAATAGCTTAGTAACTTCATCCCCTGCTCCTATAAATAGCTTCCTTCCATCCTTTTAATTTTCGGCTTCACAATATGGCTCTGCCATGGAGATTAACTTCATCACTCTTTCTTCCTATTCCTAGACTCAAAGATCTTTGTCTTAATGGTCAAACAACTTCTGAGTTTGTGTAAATCACATTACATGGGTGATAAGTTTGTGTAAACCACATTATGCGAGTTGCTCACCTTATCATCCTTCCGGAGAATCAGGTGCTGGAGGGCAAATCAGGTGCTCGGGCGTCACAGTTCCAAAACCTCAGCTTTGGCAGCAAGTGACCGTCATGGAAGTCTCTAGAACCACTGCCTTTGCTTGAAACAGATCTAGTGCACCTGTTTTTGCCTCTCTTGAGCTCTCTCATGCCCCCCATTTTTCTGAGGTCTTCGGAGTATAGTTTTCCCTTTGGCATATTTCATAAAACTCTCTGATGGGATGTAGCTTTAATGTTTAGGATTTTAAACCCTTTCAATGTAACTTTTTATAGGATTTTAAACCCTTTCAATCTTCTCAGATCGATCAGTATTACACTTCATGAATGAGATCCGGTTTGGGTTATTGATTCAACTTATACTTCGCACATATATTTTAGTTTTCAAAACAAAAACACAAAACATCAAAGCAATTGTGAAATTGAAACTTTGAGGAAGGCAATACGAAAGGGTACGTATAATAGATAAAAAAAATTATTAAAATAACATTTAACGTCTGTTGATGTAAGGACTGACGTTAAAAGTGAGTCACTTCACTTTTAACGCCAGTCCTTAAAACAACTGACGTTAAAATTGAATTAATGAAGTCTGATATTTACAAAACTGCCACCGCCCCCTTTTTAATGTCTAGTTTTTGGTTAACTGACGTAAACCTTTACCGTCTAATGTATATTTTCCACTAGTGCCTGCAGACAAAATATTGCAAATGGCTCCCTCAGAGCAATCATTCGTAGTCTGATATGCTGTAGCCATCATTGTCATATGCTGCATAGTTTGGAGCATTTGATATTCCGTTTGGCCATCTATATTCCATTCATAGATGTTGTTGGCATTGAAGCTCCTAAAAGTTGGAGTTTTTTCTTCAAAGAGCATATCTGGAGGAGTTGCTCTAGGATAATAAAGTTTGGAGGGTTCTTTCCATGATTGGGTAAGGACGGGATTGATATTGATTGGGGGTTTTTCTGAGGATTTGGTTTGGAAGTATTATCCGCAGATTCTATTTGAGCCGTCTTCATTGATGACATTGATAGTTGGACCTTTATCCCTGATTAAAGGTCTTCCTTCTTGATTATCGGATGGAGAATCTGGAACATTTAACTGTTTCAGCTTTTCCTCTATTTTCTCCATAAATTCATGTTTTTCCTTTTTGACATTAGGATGAAGAAGAAGTAAACTATCTTTGATCTTCTTTTTCATTCTAAAGGGTTTAAACAAGGGTTTTTCTAAGGCAATATCCTTCTTAATTCCCGAAGTAGATACCTGGGTGGTTGCATCTTTTTAACCAAGTATTCTCCTAACACTTGAAGGTATTTATTCGTATAATTTGATTGCTCCATTAACTTGTTTATGTCATGGGCAGAGACTGCTTCATCAATATTCTTGTTTTTGAACGGAGCAGCTATAATGGGTTTATTGGTGAAGGGATCTTTGATACCCGGGAGTTGGAAAGAGTTATTTGGTGGTAACTCTGTCTTGACTAACTCACCATTTTTTAAATGCCATACTGTTATGACATTGGTGGTTTTATCAACATCTATCCTTGTCTTCCAAGGATAATTGATTGAATGTTTGACTGAGTAAGCATGAAACCAGTCAAAAAATAAAACCTTTGTCTTAACATTGTTAAGAAGTTGATAATATTCTTCCTGAATATTTATCCTTTTTGTTCCCTTAAACTTTTGCAAGAACCACTCTCTTTGAGGTTTCCATTCCTTAGAGTAAAAGTCCTTACGAAGGGATTCCTTATCTATAATGAACTTACAAATCATTATAAGATTCATTAAGAGAGGAAAAGGTTGGAGACTGAATTGATCGTTGATCATCTTTTGTCTGATAAATTGGTCTAGGGATGGTAGATGATGTATCTAATCCCTGAAGATTAATGGTTATCATTTGAGACGTAGTTGAAAAGTATTGTCTTGAGGGAACATATCTGAAGTCTTCTGATATAAGACTATAAGATCTGACGGAGCTGAAATAATTTCTTCTTTCAAAGATTAATTAAGCTCTCCCAGTTGGAGTTTGAACTATGTTATTGAAATCAGTCGTTTCACTTGGTAAAGCTGGAACAGCCTTATCCAAAATCCATCTTTCTGGAAGGACTACGTCCTTCCAAAGGATTGTTTTTGGGACAATCACGTTTGCTTTAGTAACATTAGTAAGAAACAGGGTTGCCTCTCCCGATGTTCTATTTTTGAGAACTTTAGAATTACAAGAATTCATAGCCCCTTATTGAATCCTGTAAAGCAAAGCTGCAGGGATTGATCCAAGCTTCATGTCTAAGCCACAGATCTTAAGATTTAGGAACAAGGAGTCTAGGATGTTCTAATCCTGTAAACTCAAAGTTCTATTTGGGTAACAATTGAAATAAATTGGACCATGGCTTAGGCTAGTTTCTACCGTACCTAAGAAGGAGTCTTGAAATTTATTGTGCCTAATATCCCTTAAGCACATCAAGATTGAAGCGTTTAATCCTTCGCATATTAAAGGTTTTACAGCTAATTGAACACATCCGATGTGTAAGTACCTGTACTCAAGGTTCTAAATTGCGGTTGCGGTTACGGTCACTGGAATGCGGCCATTATTGCATTTGCGTCGTCATGATCGCAGAATTTGCGCGCGTGAAATAATTTTATGTTTGCACCAAATCTAAAAAATATTGTATAATTATTGTAATTCTTCATATATCTTAATTGAGAAGAGGATAGCAAAAATAGAGAAAAGAAACAAATTGCTAAAGCATAAAGGAATAATTCTTGCATTTAAATGCTTTGGGGGCCTGAAATTTTTTTAGTTTTGGCAAAAAAAATTGAACGAACGATGCTGAAAATGGGTGTTACAGCATAATGCGGTCCGATGCAGTGTCTGATGCGGTGCTGATGCGGTTGCGTTGCGGCCGTAACACGTGAAAAGGGATCACACCGCAATTGCGGTGTGATGCGGTTGCGCTGCGGTCCGCAACCACAATATTGCGGCCGCAATACGTAATGCGGTCCGCAATTTAGAACTATGCCTGTACTTTTGCTTGTGACTCTTTATCGTATCCATTGAGAGAATATGAAATTCCTCACTCTATGGACAGATTGGAATATTTTTCTCTTCTGTTTTGCTAACATAATCAGAAGTAGTGAAGAACTTTCCTTCTGACTTGTATAACTCTTTTGTGGGTATTCTGGGAATTACCCAATTATCAATATCTTGATTGATATTTTCAAAGCATATTTCCTCATGGAAAATACTGCTTGGATTGGTAGGAATATCAGATTCCTGAAGAGATGAAGAAGAGGGTTGAGAAGAACGGAAGGAAAGCTTGGAGAGGGAGCGAGATAACATAATTTTCAAAATTCCGATATCATTGCCTTCCTTTGGTTCCATAGCAATTGTAGGTAGTGATCTAAGCCGTACCCTACTGAATATTTTTTATAATTTTCAAAAATAAAGTCTTTACATGAGTTTACTAAAATCATTAGATCTTAATATTCTTAACCATAGTTGTACCATACCTTTGGGTAAAAAGGATTTACTTTAATTAACGAAAAGCTACCTCAAAGTAGACTTACTGCTACTCGTTATCCATACTTTGATTTATCTTGCTTCAAGCATCGGCAAATTAGACTTACTGCCTCGTCGTCCCCCTGGTGTCAGAGCCAGATGGGAAATGTGCAAGTAACCAACATCAGTAGTATACATTTATTTGTTACACACAAATTTTAGCTTTGAATCTTTTTTATAAGTCTGAATGGAACACTTTTGATATAACTCAGCTATATTGAAGCATATGAAAATTTAAACACTGAAGATAATTATATTCATTCATTCACTCATCCTTGGTCATCAAAATCAAAATCACCATTCATCTATTCCTTGCATTACAGATTTGGAACACCCAAAATATAAACAATCATAAAAACTTCTAAAACAAAATAACTAACACTAGAATGTGTTCTAATAGTCTGACACTCACCACAATAACAAAACACTAAACGACTGTCTTGTATACATCTTCGAAGACAACTTGATTCCATTTTTGAAGCCTTGGGCAACATAGAAATCCTTCCATCCTTTCCCAATCTTGATTGACCTTCTTGGGACAGTGCGAAGAAAAATGTCACAATTTTTCTCCATTCCAGACAAAGCACACAAATTAAGGCTTCCAACCCCAGACTTCCTTAGAAACTCAGCAAAATCCAAAGGCAAATTCTAGAGAGAAAAAAAATCAAAAACAAACAAATTCATATGAATATTTAAATAATTGAGTGAATCAAAATGAACTACAATATTGAATACACCCACCAGTTGACTTCCACTTATTTTATAATGAGTCAAATTAACTTTGAAGGTCATCGCACGTTTAGCAAGATGATGAGAATGATATGCAGGAAATGATGATGAGGGTAATGGTTTCTTGAACACAGTAATTAGAAATGAAGGCTCCTCTATATAGCACAAATTGATTGAATGGTCACCAGTCAATCGATAAAATGGATGTAGGTCAGATCAGTCATCCGTCATTCGGGGTTTGATGATAGATATGTTAAAGGTGACTTTGTGTGAATTTCCCTTGACATCAATCAAAGTCCAGATGTACAAGTTCATTTTAAAACACGGTAATGAAGTCAGTGTCAACCTCACCATGTGGCTGTGATAGAAACATGAAAATAACCAAATTAATAGCAAACCACATGACAGGGAAAGTTAAAACCCTACAAAGACAAATTAAAATCACACTGGACTTACCTCATCCTTCATGCTCATCGTGTGAAATCCCGCTTGACCTCTTTTCCTGTTAATGGCATTGTAACATCCCATTTTCTGGATTAGTATATGAGGAAAGGATTAAGCATATTTGAAGTCTTAATCACGTTTCTTAGGTGTTAGTGAGTTGTGTTTCAAGTTTAAAGGGAATCAGAGTTAAAACGGGTTCAGAACGCAAGGGAATGCAAACCAAGAGATTAATTAATCGACTAATTAATTAGTTGAGAATTGGAATATTAAAATTAGATCGGGCTTGAGTATAAAAGGCTTTTGGGAATGGCCTAAAATAATTACAGAAAAATATTCCAACAGTAGGTTACATAAGAAGATACGGAAGAAAACACCCAGTAGTGCCGACGGAACAACACGTAGTGGCACATGTCGTGACCAGGAGGAAGGTGGCCATGGTGATGCAACCTCACACTCCAATACCCCTTTTCATGTATGATACCTAACCCCTTTGCATGTATGACACCTAACCCTTTTGCATGTATGACACTTATCTCCACTACCCATTTGCATGCATGACACTTGTTTTTCCACTAAGTTACCTAAAAGCCACCTAAGTCATCTAAACAAAACCAAGACATTAGCTAAGTTAAATAAGAGTGATCAGATTTCACTTCCTTCTCACTTTCACGTAGCAATAGAAAGAAGAGTTGGAGAAGAAAATTCCCAAAAGTACAAGACAACCATTGTTCGAAGCTTTGATGCTTAGTTGGAGTGGTCACTGTGAAATCGTCACCATACATTCTTCCACCATTAATCGTGTTGAAATTTCATAGAGAGGTTCTGGGTTGATAGTATTTCATATCCAACAATTGAAATTCCATAGAATCCCAGAGTGTGAGTTACCTGACTCAGAAGAAGGAGATAAGCTCAACTCGGGTAGCTCCAGACCAGTCACCTTGGGAGGTTCAACCTAGGCTCATCCACCATTGGATCAAACTGAAATGTCTGGAGATGTAAAGGAAAGGCATATCTTCAATCTCACCGTTCACTTTTGTAACAAAAGGTCTAGAATGAGAGATACAGAGCCGAAACAGTGGCGGATCTTGTGGTGCTGCAGATTTTGAGTTTCTTATTTGGTGTCTTTCAAAATGTGATGTTTAGGTGGGATATCGGAGATTCAGGGACCTTGTTCGGTGTGAGGTAGATTTGAGAGGAGTGATCTCGTAGCGTTTTTGAGGTCGTACGTTCTTCTGGTGGGGGAAAGAAATTATTTAACGTCGAAAACGGCACTGTGACGTTTAATTCGATAATGGCATAGGGCGACCTAAACCCTACATGATAGCGAGTAACGGACAATGTCCATATCACGCTGGGGACTACTTAGTGGAACCTGTGATGATATTGAGATTGTGCGTTTATCTCCGTTACGTTTATTATATATTATTTTATTATTTTATGATTGTCTTCTTGGATGATTTAACTGGTTGAATTGATGTTGATAATTGTTGGATGATGATGTTATGAGTTGTGATTATTTTATAAATATGATATGTTATTATTTTATTAGAATTTGGTAACGATTATTATCTTGAAAAATGTGAATATGATGATATGATGGTATGATGTGATGAGTGTAACGATTGTGATTAGTGGTTGAGTAAATGATAAGTTATGTTGAGACAGGATGATGTATTGGGGAATTCATATTATATATGTTAGTAGTGCCTAACCTAGATGATTACTGAGATATGATGATGAGATTGATGATATGAGATTTTTATTGAGGATATCCATGAGATTATGATAAGCGGTTATGACACTATGGGGTGACCCGAAACATGGTCTATGATATGTTTGACCTAAAACATGGTTATGGCACTCGGATCTTTCCTCTACCCTCCATCCGCGAACGAGGGTGTGCGTCGGGGCCTCTGGGACGTGTCATTGTGTTGGATATCCGTATATGACCGATACCTGATGAGATGATTCATAAAGCATTGGCATTGCATCATGATGGAGGGCAGAGGAAAGATCCTAGATGTGGATTGAGGATGACTGTGTCATATATATATACTTATACTTTTGGAGACGGATGTTTGTGTGCTGTGATAGAATTAAATATTGCTAAACCCTTTCCACGTTTGACGTTATATTGGTTCTTATCCTTTTTCTTCTTGCTGTTGTGCGTATGTTTTATTTATGTGATCGCTATAAGAAGACTCGGTGGAGGAGCCAGCTATGGAGTAGCTAGATTGAACCCCGTACGAGCCAGATGCTGGAGGATGAGCAGTGGACCCGAGTAGTTGAGTAGAGAGTCTATGGCCAATGTGTCTTGTCTCTTTGGGATGTTGCTTTTATTTTCAGTTTGATTCTCAGTTTGTACATATTTGGGGTCCTACTAATGGGATTCCCTCGATAGTAATGTATGACTGTATACTAGATATGATGTCAATCTATGTATGTATATATGTTGTTTATATTTTAAGTTTTTAATTTTCCGTCGTTTTAAGGTAACCGCTTACGTCAATAACACGATTAGGTTTTAATAATTTTGAGTTTTTCTTTAATGGGACGTCGGGGAATCTCATTTGGTGGTATTAGAGCAGTTCGGTTCTATTCGGACTGTGAATTAGTGTGTACTGGTCATTTAGTTGAATCCACATCGGATATCGACTATGCTTAGAAGTTGGGTAGTGAGTCCGTACGCGATAAATCAGCATTAATGTCACATATAGTATTTATATTCTAGTTTTATGTAGTATTATATGTCATATTGATGTGAGTTAATGATTCCTCTTGACAGGATCATGGCTTGAGGTAGAGGTAGAGGACATGGTAGACATGGTGGTGGTAGAGCTATAGAGAGAGACCCTATAGTGGGCTTTGAGCATGAGCATCAGTCTGAGGTAGGAGTTGTAGGTGGAAGGGAGTCATCTGAGACTCTCCAGACTATACGTGAGTTAGCCACAACTATACTACAGAAAACCCAGCAAAACGTGGGGATGCTACAGATAATTACAGAGCAGCAGGACCAACATAATCAGAGACAGCAGAGGAGAGGAAGACCTATGAGAGTAGGGCATCAGAGGAGAGGAGATAGCGGTTCTCAATGGAGGAGAGGATCCTATACCAGGCCAGCATAGAGTGTTCAGACACATGAAGCAAAACCAATGTATGGAGTGGGTCAGCAGCAGCCAGGCCAAGTTTGTTTTGGATGCCGGGGACCACATTATAATCGAGACTATCGGGAGAGACATGGCTGTTTTGTTTGTGGTAAACCAGGTCAATTGGCTCGTGACTGCAGACAGAGAGCTAGGCAGCAGCCAGTAACTGCTGAACGAGGATTCGGTGCTAACGGAGGTGGAGCTGGGAGAGGAGTCCCAGTGGCAGGACGACAGACGGCCAGACCTCAGGTCACGGGGAGAGTGTTTTCAATGAGAGGATATGAGTCCTCTCAATCTACATATCTTATTCAAGGTATGTGTTTACTATCTGGCAGACTTTCACCCGTGTTGTTTGACTCAGGCGTTACACATTCGTTTTTTCACATGAGTGTGTGGATCATTTACATTTGCTCGTTTCTCAACTACCATATACTTTGACAGTATCTACCCCTACCAGCGATCCTTTGATCACTATGTCTGTTTGCTTACAGTGTCCTATAGTTGTTGAAAATAGGACATTTTTTGTAGATCTCATCTGTTTGCCTATGTAACAGATATATGTTATCCTTGGTATGTATTGGCTTTCGGCTAACCATGTAGTGTTAGACTATGCCCAAAAGACCTTATCTTTTCTTGAGCCTTCTAGCATAGTATCTGCCAATGAAGGAGCAGCTAGGAGGAGTGACGATTCTCAGCAGTATGTGATACTTTTCTATTTGGAAGCTAAGGAGGCTGAGTATAAATTCCTTGCTATTGTAAGAGATTTTCCTGAGGTTTTCCCTACTGATGTTCTAGGTTTGCCATCAGAGAGGGAGGTGGAGTTCGCTATAGATCTCATACCAGGGACTGGACCTATATCAGTAGCTCCTTATTGGATGTCACCTGTGGAGTTGACAGAGTTAAAGAACTGGATGATATGATGAAGAAGGAATTCATCAGACCGAGTGTGTCGCCGTGGGGAACACCGATTTTGTTTGTCAAGAAAAATGATGGAAGTTCTAGGTTGTGCACGGATTATAGGTAGTTGAATAAGGTTACAATCAAGAATAAGTATTAGTTGCTAGGATAGATGATTTGATGGATCAGGTGAAGGGAGCTTCGGTGTATTCTAAGATAGGTTTAAGATCAGGATACCATCAGATTAGGGTGAAGAGGGAGGATATACCTAAGACAGCTTTTAGGATGAGGTATGTACACTATGAGTACCTGGTTATGCCTTTTAGTGTAAGTAATGCTCCAGCGGTGTTCATGGGTTACATGAACAGGATCTTTAGATCGTTCCTCAACAAGTTTGTAGTGGTGTTTATAGATGATATTCTTATCTATTCCCGTAGTTGGGAAGAACATGAAGACCACCTGAGAGTTGTGTTGCAAGTGCTGAAAGATAGGCAGTTGTACGCTAAGCTATCCAAGTGTGAATTTTGGTCAGAGGAAGTGCAGTTCTTAGGTCATATAATCAATAAAGAAGGTATAGAAGTGGATCCAGTTAAGGTAGAGGCAGTAATTAAGTGGGAGAGGCCTAAGTCAGTAAGTGAGGTGAGGAGTTTCCTAGGTTTAGCAAGGTATTACAGAAAGTTCATTGAAGGTTTTTCTAAGATTGCGTTGCTTATGACACGATTAACGAGAAAGGGTACGACGTTTGTATGGACGGAAAAGTGTGAAGAGAGCTTTCAGAAGCTAAAGGAGAAGTTGACTACATCTCCAGTGCTGACATTATCAGATCCATTAGGGCAGTTTGACGTGTACTGTGACGTGTCATATCAAGGTTTGGGTTGTGTTTTGATGTAAGAGGGAAGAGTTGTGGCTTATGCTTCCCGACACTTGAGGTTCATGAAAAAAATTATCCAACCCATGATCTGGAATTGGTAGCGATATTGTTTGCATTGAAGATATAGCGACACTATCTTTACGGAGCTAAGTTTAATGTATTCAACGATCATAAGAGTCTGAATTATTTGTTTGATCAAAAGGATCTGAACATGAGGTAGCGTAGATGGATGGAATTCATTAAGGATTATGAGTTTGATATTCAATACCATCCAGGGAAGGCTAATGTGGTGGCGGATGCACTGAGTCAGAAATCTTTGCACAATGATGGTGAAAGAGATGGAGTTACTTGAACAGTTTAGAGATATGAACCTAGGTATGGATTTAAGGATAGAATATGTTTAGGTATGATCACCATCAACAGTGAGCTTCAGAGAGATCTTAAAGTTAAACAGGTTTAGGATGAATATTTGCTAGAGGTGAGTCGAGGCACATATGAGGGTAAAAGTTTCAGAATTTAGGAGAGGATCCGATGGTGTGTTAAGGTTTAGAGATCGGATATGTGTGCCCAAGGACTTAGAGATTAAGAAGATGATCTTAGAGGAGGCACATAAAAGTAAGCTGAGTTTTCACCCAGGAGCCACCAATATGTATCAAGACTCGAAGAAAGTGTTTTGGTGACCCAAGATGAAGAAAGAAGTGACAGAGTATGTTCTATCATGTTTGGTGTGCCAGAAAGCTAAGATAGAGCATCAAAAGCCCGCAGGGTTGTTGCAATCTTTGGATATCCCATAATGGAAATAGGATAGTATATCGATGGACTTTGTGGTTGGATTACCATGAACTCCGAAGAGGTTTGATGTGATTTGGGTTATCATTGATAGGTTGACGAAGTGTGCTCACTTCTTACCTATTGGTGAGAGTTACAGTCTTGAGAAGTTGACTCAGATCTACATCAAGGAAGTTAAGGTTGCACGGAGTGCCGGCGAGTATTGTCTCCGACCAAGATCCTAGATTTACATCTAGATTTTGGAAACAGTTACAAAGTGCTTTGGGACCAAAGTTGGGGATGAGTTCTCCTTATCATCCTCAGACGGATGGTCAGTCGGAGAAAATAATTCAATCATTGGAGGATCTTCTAAGAGCTTATGTGTTGGAACATGTCGGTAGTTGGGATGAAAGTGTAGGACTCCGTTGTGTTGGTATGAGACTGGCGAGAGATGATAGCATGAAAGTGAATGGCTTCGTCATCAAGTAATAAAAAGATCGAACCCACAGAGACCGTGATCTTTAATAACAATTAATAATTAAATTAATTAAACTAGACCAGAAAAATATTTGGAAAAGATTTGGTTTTTAAAATAAGATTAACTAACAAATCAAGTATCTACGCAATCAAATAAAATCGCAATCAAATCAAATCCGGAGATTTTTAAATTAAAAGAGATTTCCAGGAATTGGGTTACCAACAAGACTGCCCATGCTAGTAAATTGACTACCCCTCTTGTAAATTATCAAAATTGCTTTGAAGGTGAATTTATCCTAAATAAGTTAATGTTCCCTCTTGAGATACAAGAACCGTGCCCAATTAAACCAACCCCTACTCTCGTGGTAATTGTATTTAAATTGAACCCATTAAGATCCGTGACAATTCGATGAACCCTCGAAGGACCGCTTCTAACTCTCGTGATTTAAGTCCTGAGTTCAATCCCTATAGATCCAATACCTAAGTTCACCGCCAGGTTCATCCTTAGAGTATCTATGACATGCAAATAAGTGAGCACCAAATTCACAAGTAATTCATGCAATAGGAATTAAATCGAAACCCAAATTGAAATTAACAAGAAGCAAAACGTCAATTCATCACATAAAACGAGTCTTGGGCATAGCCCCAATTCCTAGAAATAAAAAGACTACTCAAGCATTACCATGTTCATAGCAAGCTTGATTAACAAAAGCGTAAAAAACCTAAGAGAAAAGAAGAAATTGAGAAGAAGAGAAATCCTAATTTTTGCCTAAGGTAGCAGCCCAAGGATCCCTATTTTCGAGCCTTAGAGTCTGATAAGCCTCTGGCTCATCTAGTTTTATGACTAGTATGACCGTGGTTTTGTGCCAATTATATCTCGTTTTCACCCAAATTAGGCTTGATTGTCCTCAAGCAAGGTTTTGAGTCCCTTAAGTAGTTTTAGGGTTATTTAGTCAGTTTTTGAGTCAAATAAAGCACTTATGGCTATTTCATGTTTTCAGGTTGACTTAGAGTCCAAGGAATGAAGGAAACAATGGAAATTGCAATCTGGAAACACTCGCCACGCGAGCAGATACTCGCCCGCGAGAGTGAGGACCAGCCAAGTGCCGGAAAAGTCATGTTCTCTCGCCTCGCCCGCGAGCTATTGCTCGCCTCGCGAGCCTCGAAGTCGGCAAGCATTACGGTCATCCCGTGACACCCATCACGGGCGTGAAGAGAAACCCCTGGAAGACAGAGACCATCACGGCCTGGCCGTGATGAAGGTCACCATGACGAGATAAGCACCAAGACAGAGACCATCATGGCCTAGCCGTGATAGGCATCACTACTGTGACAACCCAGGTTTTGAAGACTCGCCTCGCGAGAATAACGCTCGCCTCGCGAGAATACAAATTCAAGAAGGCGCCATTTTAATATTCGCCTCGCGAGAGGCCACTCGCCTCGCGAGACTCGCAGATTTCGAAAGTTATAAATAGCTGTTTAGGGGCAGAATGAGAAGGATCTTTTGCTAATCCTTGTTTTCGAATTTCTCTGCTGTATATGTTTTTGATGGAGAACTAATCTCCCTAGGTTGATCTGCTGTAATCGGCTTCCACAAACACTTGAGGTCTTGTAATTTCTGATTTAATTCTCTTCTCTCTTTCAATGCGATTCGTTATTCTCTGTTTGCTTAATTCAGTTTGTATCGAATTAGTGTTGATTTATTCTCGATGATTTTATATTCCTAAACTTAATCGCGTTTGCTTAATTCACGTGCGTTCAATTCGTGTTTGCTTAATTCACGAAGGGCTTCATCCGTTTGCTTAATTCGGAATTAGGAATATATGTCCCGTAGCGTCGGTTTCGCTTGTAAATCGATGCTACAATCGAAAAGGGATTAGACTCCGCTTAGGGCATGGAATTACATGAACCAATGATAGTGGGAAACGAAACAGCAGATTGATCGTCTTAGTCTTATTTGATAATCACGTAATTTGCTCTGTTTTTATACTCTGTTTTCGTTCTGTTTTCCAATCAATTACAAACCAAACACCCCCCCAAGAAAACTGACTTTCTGCGATAATAGCACTACAAGAGTCCTTGCGATACGATACCCGAGTTGTCGCACACTAAACTACATTTTTACTAACCGCTCATCTTTTGACGCGTGCGCGACAGCGCGTCAAATTGGCGCCGTTGCTGGGGACTCTTGTTTGTTGTTCTCGCTTTTTTTTTCGTTTTTGTTTTGAATTAGACTGGCCACTAGGTCTACTTGTCCTGACTTGTGTGATTTTGATCCCGAAATTGAAAGAACACTGCACACACGCCTTAGGGCAATTCGGGCAAGCACTAGTGGTAATTCTGATTTCGAACCTGTTTTTAATAACATGGGTGACCAAAGGACATTGAGGCAGCTTGCTGCCCCTGATGTTAACTACAATGGGTTGTGTATTGAGTATGCTGGTGTGGTTGCTCCTTTTGAACTTAAATCTGGTTTAATACACTTGTTGCCAAGATTTAGTGGTCTTGCAGGTGAGGATCCACATAAGCATTTGAAGGAATTCCAGGTGGTCTGTTATACACCCTTGAGGCCAGAAGGCATTATCAAGACCATATCAAATTGCGAGCCTTCCCATTCTCCCTTGAAGGCGCGCCGCAAAGGATTGGCTATATTATTTGGAGCCAAATTCTGTTACAACTTGGAATGATCCGAAGAAGGTTTTCCTGGAAAGATACTTCCCGCCTCCGTGAGTCGCTTCCATCGAAAGGAGATATGTGGCATCGAGGCAAAGCAATGAGTCATTGGTCGAGTCTTCGGGAGAGGTTCAAGAAGTTGGTATCTAGTCGCCCTCAACACCGAGTTTCGAGCAGCTCCTTATTCAGTATTTTTATGAGGGATTGCTCCCAATGGACAGAAATATCTTGGATGCCGCTAGTGGAGGAGCGCTCGTCGATAAAACTCCAGCTGCTGCCAAGCAATTGATCGAGAATATGTCATTAAACTCCCAACAGTTCACAACCAGGAGCAACTCTGTCGAGACAAGGGGTGTAAATGAGATTCAAGGTTCGTCTTCCAACAAGGCACTCGAAACCAGAATTGATGAGCTCACTTGTTTGGTGAAGCAACTGGCAATGGATAAGGTGCAGCCGGCGAGGTTGTGTGGCATGTGTACTTCTCCTGAGCATTTGACCGACACGTGCCCTATTCTGAAGGATGGGTCAATCACTGATATGCCTCAAGCTTATGCGGCTAATCTCTACAATCAAGGCAATAATCAGAACCGGTACGACCCTCCTGACCTCTCCACAAATAGGTACCATCCCAACTGGAGGAATCACCCTAATCTGTAGTATGGGAACTCGTCCCAACAACAACCGGTGGCACCACCACCGAATCCTCCTCAAGTGACCACTTCTGCACCTTCCGGACCTTCATTAGAAGACTTGGTCAAGCAAATGGCTGCACAAAATCTCCAGTTTCAGCATCAAGTTGTACAGTCTCAGCAGCGAACAGATGCTAGCATTCAAGATTTGAGGACACAGATTGGACAGCTTGCCACATCCATAAACAACTTACAGCAAGCTCAGGGATCGAACCAACTACCTGCACAGACAGTGGTGAATCCCAATGCCCCCAATGGCAATGTGAGTGCCATTTCTTTGAGATCCGGGAAAGTAGTAGAGGGAGCCCCCGAGAAAGATGAAGAAACTGTTAAGGCAACTCCTGAGCCCTCTGTTGTTGTTGAAGCTGAGAGAGTGTATGTGCCACCGATTCCCTTCCCACAAAGAGTGCAGAAAAATAAGAAGGTTGATGGGGAAGACAAGGAGAAGGAAATTCTTGATGTGTTCAGAAAGGTGGCTGTAAATATTCCTCTTCTAGATGTGATCAAGCGAGATGCCTAAATATGCCAAATTTACGAAGGATCTATGCACCAACAAGAGGAAGTTGAAGAATAATGAGAAAGTTGACTTGGGAAGAAATGGTTCAGCTTTTATCCAGTCTAGGCCTGCACCGGAAAAAGTTCTTGCTTTAACCCCTACTCGAGGCACTACCACGAAGTGCAAGGATCCAGCACATTCACCATTCCATGTACTATTGGGGACGGGAAGTTTGAAAAGCGCATGCTTTGGACTTGGGAGCATCCATAAATGTCATGCCCACCTCCATCTTTAACAACCTTGATCTTGGGCCATTGCAGTATACAGGTCTCACCATTCAGTTGGCCAACGGGACCAGTGCCCGCCCCATGGGAATGGTAGAAGATGTGCTAGTGCAAGTCGATGATTTGATCTTCCCAGCCGACTTTTACATCCTGGACATGGCAGGAGAGACACATTCCAGTAAATCACCAATCATCCTGGGCCGACCATTCATGAAGACAGCTAAGGCTAATATTGATGTTGATGAAGGGACCATGTCTATGAAGTTTGGGGATATCGTTGCAAAGTTTAACATCTTCGATGCAGGGAAACATCCAGTGGAAGAGCACTCCGTTTTCCACATAGAGCTGCTTTCTGAGACTATTGAGGACACCCATGAGGACTTGTTTTCTAATTTTCCATCTATTTCTGGTTTTGATGATATTTTTGCATGTCCTGATTGTACTAACACTAACCATTGTGTGGTTTGTACTGAGATTGTTGCATGTTTAGCAGGTGATAAATTTGTCAGTACAGTGGGTGAGAAACATGCAGAAGATGAAGCAGCGCCGGAGACCCTCCCTACCTATCTGCCACTTCCTCCTGCGAAGCCACCAGAGGAAATGGATTGTGCACCATGGATAGTTCAGGGGATTGAAGCCAAATTTTATTGGGAGGACTTTGTTGAGGAAGCGGTCGTCTTTGACCCAAGAGGAGGTGATGAGTCCGTCGCATTGAGCAAGGTCACCAACAGTGTCAAGTGTTTACTCATATATCAAGGATGCAAGTTATGGGACCATGGAATGAACTCTCCTTCTTTGGCCTTATGTTACAAGTAATGGGATCCAGGTGGCAGCGCCCACCTACACTGCAACTTGATCAGGGAGCACCCTTTCCTCTCCCTCACTCTGTTTTGATAATTGTGTTGTTCATTGGGGACAATGTATGTTTTAAGTGTGGGGGAGGGAACCATTTGTTTTGTTGTGTTTTGTGTGTTGTTGTGTTTTCTTTTCGCTCTTGAATAATTTGAGAAGCTCGAGAGCATGTGTCTTGTGTCGGCAAGCTTGGTAGGTTTTGGTTGATTTAGCACAGATTGATGGCATGATTTATGTTGATGATTCCCCCTAGGTTTTTGAAATTTGGAAATTGTGATCCCCATTTGAAAAATTGAAAACTGAACTTTGAGATATTTTGTTGTGAGAGCATGATTTATGATAAGTTTGGGGTGATAGGGTGCACACACTAGGGATAGAATCTCGGTCAAACAATTTGCATGAATGTCCAGGTGAGGATTTGAGCCTCCAACATGTTTTTGATTGTGTGAATCACTTTCAAGTTGCACTTTCCCGAATTTGCTTGAATCTCTTCATGGTTTGCATGTCTATGTGTTTGCATCAAATGATTTAGGCAATTTTCTTTAAATTAACTACTTGGCCTAAATTGAACCAGTCCCTAATGCATGTTCCCTAGTTAGCCCCTTTGAGCCTAATTAGCCTATTGTTTCATGATGACCTTATGTTATGAGCCTGAATCTGGAAAAACCATGTTAACCCGATCTTAGGATTAGGAGAGCATGGAAGCTTAGCAAGAGAATGGTTGCAAGAAACTAAGTTTGGGGTGGCTACAGGGATATGATGTGTTGTTGGGGATTGAGAAAAAGAAAAAAAAAATAAAGGTTGGAGCCAAAGGGCAAAAAAATAAATCTTTTAAAAGAAAAAAAGAAAAAAAAAATAAAAATGCAAAATGTCAAGAAGGGTATTAGAAGAAAAGGGCTGTAGCCAACCAAGGCAAAAAGAAGAATAAGAATAGGAACTTAAGTAGGAAATTCAATGTGTAAACAGCTTCATGCTCTCTTAGTTCCTAGGGATTTCAGCCCAGTACCTTTGTATATCCTTCCCTTAGCCAGGCCCCATTACAACCTCGAAAGACCTTTTGATGTTGCATGCATGTTTTCCGTGGGAACCATTTTGAGATGAAAATCAAATTCATGGGAAGTGCTCTTAAAAGTGAAACTGAGTGAAATGTTGTTAGCCTAGACAAACTGAGAGATTGAGTGAACACTAAACCCCTTTGTGAGGAAGGCGATTGTTTGAATTTGGTGATCTCCCTCTTGTGTGTAACTTAGATCCCCTGTTTAGATTAATGATTGTTTGAATGATGAAATTCTCAGATGTTTAGAATAAATGATTGTGGGGATTACATTGTTGAAAAGGGGGGAACATTGAAGGAAAATTGTTTTGATGAATTGCTTGAAATTTATGCGGAATTGGTTGAAATCCTTCTAGCTTGCCAAGTCTTGAGTCGTTTTGAGTTTTAGTTTGCTTGGGGACAAGCAAAGTTCAAGTTTGGGGTATTTTGATAAGCCTCTGGCTCATCTAGTTTTATGACTAGTATGACCGTGGTTTTGTGCCAATTATATCTCGTTTTCACCCAAATTAGGCTTGATTGTCCTCAAGCAAGGTTTTGAGTCCCTTAAGTAGTTTTAGGGTTATTTAGTCAGTTTTTGAGTCAAATAAAGCACTTATGGCTATTTCATGTTTTCAAGTTGACTTAGAGTCCAAGGAATGAAGGAAACAATGGAAATTGCAATCTGGAAACACTCGCCACGCGAGCAGATACTCGCCCCGCGAGAGTGAGGACCAGCCAGTGCCAGAAAAGTCATGTTCTCTGCCTCGCCCCGCGAGCTATTGCTCGCCTCGCGAGCCTGAAGTCAGCAAGCATTACGGTCATCCCGTGACACCCATCACGGGCGTGAAGAGAAACCCCTGGAAGACAGAGACCATCACGGCCTGGCCGTGATGAAGGTCACGGCCATGACAGATAAGCACCCGAAGACAGAGACCATCATGGCCTAGCCGTGATAGGCATCACGGCTGTGACAACCCAGGTTTTGAAGACTCGCCTCGCGAGAATAACGCTCGCCTCGCGAGAATACAAATTCAAGAAGGCGCCATTTTAATATTCGCCTCGCGAGAGGCCACTCGCCTCGCGAGACTGCGCAGTTTCTGAAAGTTATAAATAGCTGTTTAGGGCAGAACAGAAGGATCTTTTGCTAATCCTTGTTTTCGAATTTCTCTGGTTGTATTGCGTTTTTGATGGAGAACTAATCTCCCTAGGTTGATCTGCTGTAATCGGCTTCCACAAACACTTGAGGTCTTGTAATTCCTGATTTAATTCTCTTCTCTCTTTCAATGCGATTCGTTATTCTCTGTTTGCTTAATTCAGTTTGTATCGAATTAGTGTTGATTTATTTTCGATGATTTTATATTCCTAAACTTAATCGCGTTTGCTTAATTCGCGTGCGTTCAATTCGTGTTTGCTTAATTCACGAAGGGCTTCATCCGTTTGCTTAATTCGGAATTAGGAATATATGTCCCGTAGCGTCGGTTTCGCTTGTAAATCGATGCTACAATCGAAAAGGGATTAGACTCCGCTTAGGGCATGGAATTACATGAACCGATGATAGTGGGAAACGAAACAGCAGATTGATCGTCTTAGTCTTATTTGATAATCACGTAATTTGCTCTGTTTTTATACTGCTTTTTCATTCTGTTTTCCAATCAATTACAAACCAAACACCCCCCCCCCCCCCCAAGAAAACTGACTTTCTGCGATAATAGCACTACAAGAGTCCTTGCGATACGATACCCGAGTTGTCGCACACTAAACTACATTTTTACTAACCGCTCATCTTTTGACGCGTGCGCGACAGCGCGTCAGAGTCCTATTTATAATGTAGGATAATTTGAATTCAAATCTGTTACAAAATTATATTAAATAAACAATTAAATTTTCAGATATTGCGCATCACGGCCGTGATGCCTGTCAAGGCTAGGCCGTGACAGATTAAGTCTTGGAAAACTTGGCATTGGTTGGCCTGTCACGGTCGTGATGGCCATCACAGCCTGGCCGTGACAGGTTCTGACTTTTGCGTTCTTTTCTTTTCAGCCTTGCTCGATCATAGCCGTGATGGCTGTCACGGCTAGGCCATGATGGGCTCTGTTTGACTCATTTTTCTTTCTTTTCAAGCTCTGTCTTCATGCAAGCTCCATCATAACTGATCCTGAACATTTTAATCTTCAATTCATGCACATAAACACCACAAAACCATCTTACCCGTTCCAAGGTAAAAACTAATAAAAATCAAATTAAAAATGCCTAAACTACATGAAAATGCATGCAATATGATAAATAAATATGAGGTGTAATCACACTCATCAAGAGCCAAGTGTTGGGTCTTGATGTGGTACAACAAACCATAGAACAAGTCAGGAAAATAAGAGAGAAAATGAAGAAAGCATAGGATAGACAAAGGAGCTACAGTAACAAGAGGAGCAGACCCTTAGAGTTCCAAGAAGGTGATCACGTGTTTTTGAGAGTCACTCCGAAGACCGGAATTGACAGAGCTATAGAGTCTAGAAAGCTCACTCCCCGATTCATTGGAACATTTCAGATTCTTCGACGAATCGGTCCAGTAGCTTACCATATAGCCTTACCGCCTACCCTTTCCAACCTTCACGATGTCTTCCATGTTTCCCAGTTGAGAGGCTTTACCGTCTAAGATTTCAGATAGAAGGATTAAAGAACTGTGCGGTAAACAGATTCCCTTGGTTAAGGTCATCTAGGATAGTGTTACCGGAGATGCTACCTGGGAGCGTGAGGCAGACATGCAACAGCATTATCCACATCTTTTCTGAGGTATGTAAATTCCGAGGACAAAATTTATTTTAAGGGGGGTAGTAATGTAACACCCCATTTTCTGGATTAGTATATGAGGAAAGGATTAAGTATATTTGAAGGTTTAATCATGTTTCTTAGGTGTTAGTGAGTTGTGTTTCAAGTGTGAGGGGAATCAGAGTTAAAATGGGTTCAAAATGCAAGGGAACGCAAGTCGAGAGATTAATTAATCGACTAATTAATTAGTTGAGAATTGGAATATTAAAATTAGATTGGGCTTGAGTATAAAAGGCTTTTGGGAATGGCCTAAAATAATTACAGAAAAATATTCTAGTAGTAGGTTACACAGGAAGATGCGGAAGAAAACACCTAGTTGTGCCAACGGAACAAAACGCGGTGACACGTGTCGTGACCAGGAGGAAGGTGGTTGTGGTGATGCCACCTCACACTCCACTACCCCTTTGCATGTACGACACCTAACCCCTTTGCATGTATCACACCTAATCCTTTTGCAGGTATGACACCTATCTCCACTACCCATTTGCATGTATGACATCTATCTCCACTACCCCTTTGCATGTATGACACCTATCTCTACTACCCCTTTGCATGCATGACACTTGTTTTTCCACTAAGTTACCTAAAAGCCACCTAAGTCATATAAACAAAACCAAGACATTAGTTAAGTGAAATAAGAGTGATCAGACTTCACTTCCTTCTCACTTTCACGCAGCATGAGAAAGAAGAGTTGGAAAAGAAAATTCCCAAAAGTAGAAGACAACCATTGTTGTAAGCTTTGATGGTTAGTTAGAGTGGTCACTGTGAAATTGTCACCAGACCTTCTTCAATCGTTAGATCGTGTTGAAATTTTATAGAGAGGTTTTGGGTTGATATTATTTCATATCCAATGGTTGAAATTTCACATAAATCCCAGAGTGTGAGTTATCTGACTCATAAGAAGGAGATAAGCTCAACTCGGGTAGCTCCAGATCAGTCACCTTGGGATGTTCATCCTAGGCTCATCACTCGTTGGATCGAGCTGAAATTTTTGGATAAGGTAAAGGGAAGGTAGATCTTTAATCTCACCATTTACTTTTTTAAACAAAGGTCTATATTGTGAGATATAGAGCTGAAACAATGGTGGATCTTGTGGTACTTACTGCAGATTTTGAGTTTCTTATTTGGTGTCTTTCAAAATGTGATGTTTAGGTGGGATATCAGAGACTCGGGGACCTTGTTCGGTGTGAGGAAAATTCGAGAGGATTCAAGTAGGAGTGATCTCGTAGAGTTTCCGAGGTCGTACGTTCTTCAGGTTGGGGAAAGAAATTATTTAAAGTCAGAAATGGCATTGTGACATTTAATTCTATAATGGCGTAGGGCGACCTAAACCCTACATGATAGCGAGTAATGGACAATGTCCATATCACGCTGGGGACTACTTAGTGGTACCCGTGATGATATTGAGATTGTGCGTTTATCGCCGTTACGTTTATTATATATTAATTTATTATTTAATTATTGCCTGCTTGGACTGCTTGACTGGTTGAATGAATATTGGTGATTGATGGATGATGATGTTATAAGTGTTGTGATTATTTTATGAATATGTTATATTATTATTTTATATTATTTTATTAGATTTTGATAATGATTATTATTTTGGAAATGATGATATGAATGTAATGATGATTTTATGACATGATGACAATGATGATGATTTTGATGATATTATGGTATGATGTGATGAGAGTTATGATTATGCTTAGAGGTTGAGTAAGGGATAAGTTATGTTGAGATATGATGATGTGTTGGGGAATTCATATTATATATCTGTTAGTTGTGCCTAACCGAGATGATTACTGTGATATGATGATGAGATTGATGAGACGAGATTATTATTGAAGTTATTTATGAGATTATGATGAGCGGTTAGGGCACTAGAAGGTGACCTAAGACATGATCTGTGATATGGTTGACCTGAAACATGGTTTGGTGGACCTGAAACATGGTCGTGTGGGGTCTATTCCTTGGAGGGAGAATTCTCGGGGTTTAGGCTAACGGCGGACCGTCCCCGACATGATTTCATTTTAGTTGCAGCTATAATTCATGCGTTGCATGAGCACCCTGACCGTGCTTCAGAGGTGTGCACCGGATTGTGTAGCTATAGTGTCATTACTTTGCATGGGCATCCTCCATCCATGGACGAGGGTGTGCGTCGGGGCCTCTGGGACGTGTCATTGTGTTGGATATCCGGATATGGTCGATACCTGATGAGATGATTCATACAACATTTGCATTGCAGCATGATGGAGGGTAGAGGAAAGATCCTAGATGTGGATTGAGGATGATTGTGTCATATATATACTTATACTTTTGGAGACGGATGTTTGTGTGCTGTTATAGAATTAAATGTTGCTAAACCCTTTCCACATTTGACGTTATATTGTTTCTTATCCCTTTTCTTCTTGTTGTTGTGTGTATGTTTTATTTATGTGATCGCTATAAGAAGACTCGGTGGAGGAGCCAGCTATGGAGGAGCTAGATGGAACCCCTTATGAGCCAGATGCTGGAGGACAAGTAGTGGACCCGAGTAGTTGAGTAGAGAGTCTATGGCTAGTGTGTCTTGTCTCTTTGGGATGTTGCTCTTATTTTCAGTTTGATTATTAGTTTGTACTTATTTGGGGTCCTACTGATGGGATTCCCTCGATAGTACTGTATGACTGCATGCTGGATATGATGTCTATCTATATATGTATATGCATGTATGTTTAGACATGTTGATACCTCAGTACGACAGCGATTTAAGTTTTAAAATTTTCCACAATTTGAAGGTAACCGCTTACGCCAATAATACGATTATGTTTTAATAATTTTGGGTTTTTCTTTAATAGGACGTCGGGGCGTCTCAGGCATGGTGATCTTCCATTGGCGATTTGGGGTAAAACTTGAAGGTCTGGATGGAAGTATAAGGAGACTGAGGAGTCAAGCAATGAAAGGGTTAAAAGGTTTTATTAAAGTATTGAAGTAAAGAAAAAAAAGGGTTTTTTATATTTGCTTCTTAGTTGTCATCGAAATATAAAACGGCACCGATATAGAGGATGACAATTAAGTATTGTTAGGGTCTAGAATGTTCAGTGGAGTTAAAAAAAAAATTATAAGATGTAGCCAAATTGATAATAAAAGGCTAGTGCTGGGCTTTAAGTGTTGGGCTGCTAGCCTTTCCAAAACAAAAAAAAGAAGAAGGACTAAGGTTATAATTCTAAAAAAAAAAAAAGTTAGTAGGATGAAATGAAAAATTATTTTTAGTCAAAGAATAGTGGTGGGGTATAAGTCTTGGGCTGTCAGCCTTTTCCCAAAACAAAAAAAAAACACTTAAGGTTATTTAGGTGATAGTTAACACCAAAAGGTATCGATGGGCTTTCAGACTATTGGTCTGGCACAATCCTACTGGAAAGCCAAAAAAAACTAATTAACATTTATAAAAATCGGTTTTATTAAAACCAGAACGGACCGACTGGTCAGACCGGTTCGACCGGAAAGCGGACATATGATCTGTCCGGTCACAATGTCATACCGAATAAGCCTTCAAATCGATTCTGACGTCATTAAACCGGTCAGAATCGGTAACAACCGGCCGGTTTGACACTGACCGGTTTCGGTTGGACCACTCCTTCGCTCAAAGCATGCCACGTCACCACGAGCATGGACATCCGTGTGAAATTTGAAATTGAAATGCAAAAAGTGTAGCTTGTAAGAATTGAACATGTGACTCGTTGCATGCTGGAAGTACATCTACCGCTAGGTTGCACAACCATTCGTGTTACACATTTGAAAAATATATAATATATATACATATATTTGTAATATACTGGTTTTATAAGGTTCAACCAGTGACTCACTGATTCGACCAGTAACCCATTAATCTAGTATCCCAACCGAGTCGATGACTGCTCCGATTTTAATAATACTGGTAAAAATATTTTATCGTATCCTTTAAAAGCTGTGATATTTCAGTTAATGATTCATTTAAGTTGATAAGTTAAAAATAAGAAATCATAAGGTAAAATCCCAAAAAAGTTTAAATTTATATAGACTAACTTTTTAGCGAAAGCTAATAGGATAAAAACAACCATTAGAATAATAAAATAACACTTCACTTTTAAAATCATCCAAGCTTAACATAAGATTGGTGTTAACAAAACACACCAACAATCAAAGCACTTAAGCCCTATTACAAAGGTTGTCAACAGAATAACAAAGAAAGAGACTAAGTTAACACTTAGTACTACATAGAATTACACCTACAACAGCCTCATTAAACTACCTAACTAAAGCTGCTCAAAATATTTTGAGTATTACATAGTCCATTAACCAAGCAGCAGCAGCAACATAAATACATAAAAACAACTACTGAAAATAGATGTAACACCCGAAACCCAACAATGCTCCCTAAGCACTCTACTCCTTCTCAATCTTTATGTTTTTCATCAACATTTTCAAGGGCAGATCCAGCTCAGAGAGTGTATGTTCAGTTGCAATGTCCCTCTTTAGAGGAGATATCTCTTGTGAATCTCTAGACAGATCACAGCCCTCATCAAATTTGTTGTCCCACTAGCTTGTGAAAACTGCCCCATCAGATTCTATGAACAACAATACAAAAATTAATAAATGAGGAACAAACTTTAAAAGGATCGGTTAGTGAGGAATATTAGCTTATGTTAGAAAATACCTATTTCAGACCAATCTCAGAACCCTCAACCATCGGTTGCTTCCCATCATCCAAAATAACATTCTCAGAGTTCACTTCCTAAAATAAAAAATTACAACCCAGTTATCATAAAAAACAACAACAACCTAATACACGTAGAAAAGGTAAGGAAGCACAGTTAACAATACTACTACCACTGATTTCAGGTAAGGTAATGAAGTTGTTCATAATTGCAGCATCACTGCAGACTTTTTTGACCTGAAGAAGGACTGCTTAAACTCTCCACTAAATTCATTCCTACACTCCACTTCAAAAAGAAAAGACTTATCCACCAAACCATTAATTTTCATTAGGAACGGATCCTTGGCTACTACACAATAAATGAACAAATTAGCAAACTGTATGATATATATTTACCAATTACCAATATCAATACAAACAGATCATGAGTAGGAACAAAATAAATATGAATAAAATAAAACATGTATACCTCTTCATGTGCTTCAAACATGTCTGCCCATGTCTTATTGTTGAAAAGCGTCATAGCATCATGATCAAATATCACAAATGTTGTAGAATCAGATTCATCAATGACAAGAACCTTGATACAATACGTTAGGAAAACCTTCATCGCATGTTTGTTGCATTTCTCACAAAAAACATTTTGTGATCTAGATAGACTGACTTGCCGCATATGCAAGCAGTATAGTACCAATCATCATCATTGACAATGTGTTTCACAGTAGCAAGGACAACACAACAAGAGTCCTAGAATGCATTTATAGACATTTTTTGAGACTATAATATTATTTAAAACATAAAAAAGACCATAAGACATTACACAAAATTAAATATAGCACAATAACTGTCATGACCCGAATTTTGTAGTCATGACCAACTAAAAGGGAAAGACTCTCATTTCCCCTTCGCAGCCTCACAAACATACACAAATTCGTCTCATTCAAAGTAAATGATTACATTCATTACTTACATAAGGAATGTAATACATCAGAGTGACTAACATACAAATTACAAAGTCCTTCTTTAACTTGAAACAACTTAAAACTAAGGGTACAAACCCTCAAACTATCCACATGGCATCCAAGGCTTTCAACAGCTTTACAAATACATGCAGCTGAAAAGTTAAACGTGAGGTTCTACTAACTAGGTGAGGGAGTTTCCTCCAAGCACATACAATCACACAAAGACAAGTGCGAAATAAAATCACACAAGCACTTCAACATTGAATTAAACAATTAAATAAATATTTCCAAAGAATACTTCACCACCATCAGTTTACATACAAAAGAGTCATAAAGAAACAAAGCATTAAGTGAACATATTGTCTCTCGAAAAAGTACTTGTGGAATGGCTTGCACTAACATTCTTTTCTCAAAACTCATGTCCCACTTGTAAGGGGATACATATCATAGCATATACATCGAATCTTTGGGTCCACTTGGGTTGTTCGCTCAAGGTCCCTCACCCCGACGGTTTTGATTTTGCTCCCTCCGGCAAGCATCAACATCCATCCTCAACGCCTGTGGTATCTAATGAGATCCCATCATCCTCGACGGTGTTATTTATATACTGGAGCCTCCCGCTCCCCGATTTGCCTATCCAAAGATTCATATCAAATTCTTGACAATCTATTCCATCAAATACTTTTCGTAAAATTTTTACATCACAAACATGCAGAAGGACAATTTCAACAATCATATCGTGAACAATTTTTAAGGTAAGCATTAAACACTATTCACTTCAAGGTATTCTCAAGAATAGAAACAAGATCAATACACCACATCACATTTTGTTCTTAAATTAACATAATCGGATACGAACATGATGAAACCTAATATTGTTTAATATCATAGTCATAATCTAATACACCTAAAACCAACTTGAACATTTACCACAATGTATCATAGTATCATTTTATAAATAAGACACTTTATTAAATTAAAGGATTCATAACAACATCTCAAATGATCATTTAAATTCCAAAATGTTCTCAACCTACCATATTATCAATTAATAATCAAGAATAATCCAATCATCACATAATAGTATCCTCTAAAACTAACACATAAATATAATCCAACCATAACCACATGTGATCTAAGAAATATGCTATTAATTATTTCTAGTTATTTAAATATATATAAATATAGATATATGATATAATCATTATGTATAATATTATAATATATTATAATATAATATAATATACTATATATATATATATATATATATATATATATATATATATATATATATAAAATCCAATGATAGCAGCTTACGCTGCTTCCCTGTAATGCCCACAATTTACCATAGTCATGGACTTTGGATTGGTAACGCACACATGGCCATGGTGGAGAAAATTTTCTCTTGGCTCTTCTATTGTCCAACTGGTACCGCAAAAATGGACCAAAAAGGAAAGTAATTTCTATATCCCCTGTGTAGTTCTCAAGCAAAAAGGGAATAAATAAAAGTAGAAAGAAAATTTCCCAATTCTAGCATTTTCCAATTAAAAAAATGACCATCCAGCAAGGATTTATTCTCAAATTTTCAAACCCACATGCTATCCCCAAGCCAGATTACACGAGCTCCAGCGCAAGGCAAAAACAATGGGTATCATATATTCAATTAGATATACATAATACACTGCAACTTCAAGAAAGTGTAAAGACCCAAAAGAAAATAACCTACTTCACTTATCCCATGTAAGTCACGCATAAAACCATAACCCGTGGGGATGAAGATACTTTCATCACTAGTACAATAAGTACTTTTTACATCAGTTAAAATTGATTTTATACGTCAGAACATTGTCTGACGTAAATACAGCTGACGTTAATAGTTAATATTTTAACGTCAGTTGTTTAAACAACTGACGTTAAATATAAAACTATTAACGTAATTTCTTTAACACAACTGACGTTAATATTGTTCAAACTAACGTCAGTTCTGTTAAATAACTGACGTTACATGTTTTATTTTTAATGTTAGTTTCCTAATACAACTGACGTTAATAGTGTACTGTATATTTTATAAAATACTATTAACGTCAGTTGTTTGATACAACTGACGTTAATAGATTTTTTTTTAAAATTCAGTTTTAAAATATCACTCCTCTCAGCTATCCCTGCATTCAGTAAATATCTCAGTAACACAGAATATCACACACATTCTGAGAATTGCAAACACTACCTTTAAATTTCAATATTAACTAAAAGAAAAGAAATATACAAAAGAGCAATGGGGGGACTTAAAACCAAAACCCATGTATAGGAAAAACATAACTATCTACAAGTATATATATATATATATATATATATATATATATATATATATATATATATATATATATATAAATTTTAGTCTCTAATGTCTAAAAACAAAACTACCAATCTAAGTATATATATATATATATAAATGTTATTAATTAGTTTCCAAAGTCTAAAAAAAAACTATTTATCTAAGTATTGCGGAGGTATCTTGTCAATTCCTTTTTCAGCCGCATACTTGAAGAAGAATTCTGTCAAGCGCATCCTCAAGTCTCTAAACTCATCTTTTTGAAGAGGCAATTGGTTGTTAAATGCCTACACACGTTCAAATAATAACAATAACATTAACGCAAGTCATCACCAAAACTATACTATATAATTTAACAAGTTGTTTAAATATTACCTTCTTCCATCCATCCGTAATAGATGCGGAGACTATGTTCGACATATGAAGCATCACATAATAGCCGCACGACCACCGTCAAAGTTGAAATCGAGACTACAAACAAAATTAATTTCAATGTCAGTTAAATATACATATAAATTAGTAATTATAATATTAATTATTTGATAAATAAACTACCAAACCTTGAGGATCATCCATTCAGGATTTCCTTTAGCCTTAGAAGTCCTACTTCAGCCGTTGGCGCAACTTATGCTACTACGCCTTATGCGCTATCATAAACAAATAATCATGTCAATTAACAAATTCATATATCATGTGTGTAATAAACTAAAAACAACTGATATTAAAACTTAAATTAAATTGAAGATTAGTTACTTACATATTTACAGCTTCCACCACCTCCTGTGGCGGGTTTTGGTGGAAAGAGCAGAAGAATATGATAGTATGCCTAGACGGGTGAAGTACGAGCAACTGCCAATGGTTATTCATACAGTAGGGAGCCAGATATAATTCTTTCCGATTGTCTCCCATCAAGTTCCCTATGTATTTACTAAATTCATCGCCAGCAAAGAATTGAGGCATAAGGATTGACGGATCTAAGAAGTCGTAAACTGATTTGGAGCCCTTATCAAGCTGAAGACGATGGAGATACCTAAGATATGAAAAGGCGTGGATGTTAATTACATAATATATATATTGAAATTAAAATAAATTGTTAAATGGAAAAATACCAAAAATAAATAAGTTATAAAATTAAAATTAAGTTACGTGTACCAGAGACTCAAAACCGTGCTGGCCATCCACACGTTATCTCTGCAGGCGTGCCCAAGATCTTCACCACAGAAGGAAAATATCCTCTCTTGATTTAGGCGTGCCACCCATCCATCGTGCTCCAATGGACATTCAAAAATCTCAAAGGCATAATCCTCACCAAGTGAGAACAAACGAGTGATAGGTGACTGCGACACCGACGTCGACTTGGCCTTTAATTTAGAAAAAATAAAATAGATAAGTTGTTGATAATTAAAAAAAAACACAAGTAATTATTTGACTAATTTGGACATTAATAATGAATACATACCTTTGTTACCATTTCGAGCTCACGGCGTTTAAGTCCAACTCAAGCTCACGCCTTTACATTTCCAACTCAAGCTCACGGCGTTGGACTTCCAACTCCCGCTCCCTAGCTGCCAACTCATCGTCCTCCACATGTGCCCTACTATAACTCTCTTTTGTGCTCACATGTGAAGGGTTGGCATGTCCTGCGATGTCCTGGGATGAACCGATGGAGGAAAGCTCTCTAATAAGAGCCTGCTTGAATTCTGGGTTGGATAGGAAGCTTTTCATCAGATGCGTTGTAATAGCAGGGTTGGAGATGAGCTGTTGAGTCATGGATTCCAAAATTGATGCCTCATCAACAACCCGCTTTCGTGAAGCAAACTTGCCATAATATTGTCTGATGGTCATGTTCTCAGGAACACCGATAACCCGACCAGGATGGTCTTTCTTGCTTAGAGCAGTCATCAAGACGTCCTGCCGTCCAGAAGGGACGAATAAGCCCTGGGAGCATTGTGCTTTAAGATCCATCTACAATGAAGAAATGAAAAATTTTGAAAATAAAAAGTGTTAAAAATATCTATACAAATATCAATTGAAATGAAGTTAATTATTTACTTACAATCTTATCTACCACTTCGCAAGTGGCATCAACTTTAAAAGATCATGTCTTTGTCATGCGACCGGCTAACCAGACATCCTCGCGGTCGATGTCCGACGGAGGACTTAATGGTATGCCCTCAGGCACCTCTCCTCTTTCTATCCTAGCAGCGTGCTCTTTCTGCTTCACCCTCAGCCTATCCGCCATCATCTCCTCGATCCAAGTCTCGTACCCACCCTGAGACATGGTGTGGCGGTAGACGTTCTTCGCTTGATTTTGTCTACCCTTCTCTGCCTTAGCCTATTCAAATAAAAGCACATAATTAAATATAGTTAAATGATCTATAAGAAGCATACAAAATTAACTTAATCAACCAACCTGAAATTCTTCATCCTGTCGACTCCTAGCAAACATATCCCAAGTATCCTTATCAATCCAGGGATAATCCGAGAACATCTTATCAAGCCGCTTCTTCCCAGGTACATAGTACCTGGTAAGATCATGCTTGAACCCACTCCATCGCTTTGATACCATTTTCATACATTTTGTACGATGATCCTCGGCATTCGGCATAGTCCAAGCTACCTACACATTAAATACATAACAATTGGATGGATTATAACTCGGATAATTATCTAATAATGTAAATCAAAAGAGTACAAAGGTAAAATACCGTGATAGCCTCCCAAATCTGATCCTTAACGTTCTGTGGAACGTCATTCCAATGGCTGTAGTTGATGCTAACGTGCTGCTTTGCTTGTAGAAACACCCACTTTTTAAATTCTTTAGCACGGGGTCCCTAGGGCTTTATATTAGCATCAAAGCACACCTCAAGCTTCTGTCTGCTTTGCCTGGCCTTCTCTAATTTCTTCAAAGTCGTGGTTCCTCTACCCCGTTTCCTCTGAGACTGTGATGTCTGTATGGAAAAAAATGATAAAATAGAGGGTTGTAACATTATAAACTTACATTAAAAAGAAGGACTAAAGATAGTATATAACATGTAAACTTACAGTAGAATCAGGCGTAGGCGCGATTGGGTCCTGCGTAGGCCCCACAATGTCCTCCCGTTCATGTGGGCCATCCGACTGATCCATATGTATGCCTGTTCAGAAACAATATATATTTATTAAAATAGGTTATAACTAAAAATAAATACATAAGTATAAATAAAAATAAATGTATACTAAGTTTAAACTACCTATATCAATATCCCTTCGTGATGACCATCACGAGTGGCATGTACATCGTCCACATGTGTCTCCTCGATTAAAGTAGGCATGTTTGTTGAAAAAGAAGGAGTATCAGGAATATCAAGATTGGAATCTTGATTTTCATCACTACCATTATACATGTTTTTTCCTTGGAGAACCACGAACAACCTTTTGTTAGAAGGATCAGTGATGTAGAACACTTGTTTTGCTTGGGAAGCCATTATGAAAGGCTCATTTATATGACCTAACTTGTTGAGGTCTACCAATGTGAACCCCAATTCGCCGGTTTGTACACCACCGTTACTATCAACCCACTTACATTTAAAAACCGGCACTGTAAGCTTAGCGTAATCGAGCACCCAAATATCTTCAATATATCCAAAGTAAGGTGTCGGTGCTTTAACGGGTTTTGTGTCCTTTGCACTAGAGAAGTGCATTGCTTCGGACATGATCATAACCCCACTATTTTGCATGGTACTCTTGTTATCTTGCTCCTTTGTATAAAAGGAAAAGTTATTGATGTCATATCCGCTCCAACATATGACATTGAAGCTAGGCCCACGTGCTAGCCATCTTACATCATCAGAAGCAGTACTACCATTCTTAAGCATTTCTTCCTTGAACCATGGTAAGAAAGTCTTGTTATGCTTGTTCAACAACCACCTTTCACTCATTCGAGGGCTTTCTTGATTGACTTTTATTTTATGTTCAAATAAGAAAGGTTGAACAGAATCGATGTTGTTCAATACATACAAATGTGCTTGAAGCACTTCCTCCCGACCCTTGCTATTAATTATTAAGCCATGTGTACCCTTACCTTGACATCTTATCTCATCATGCCGAGGCTTAGGAACCCCTATAGGATCCGTGTTATGAAGGTAGTCCGAACAAAACTCAATATCTTCTTCTGCAACATACCTTTGAACAATAGATGCTTCCGGACGATGAGGATTCTTCACGTACCCTTTCAAGATCTTCATATAGCGCTCAACTGGGTACATCCATCTCAAAAACCGGCCCACATAATCTAATCTCCCTCACCAAATGAACAATTAAGTGAACCATTATGTTGAAAAAGGAAGGAGGAAAATACATCTCCAATTGGCACAAGATTGTAGCAGCCTCAACTTCCAAGTCATCCAACATACGGGGGTCAACGACTTTGCTACATATAGAATTGAAGAATGAGCACAACTGAGTAATGGCATGTCTCACATTTTTTGGGGCAATACCACGAATAGCAACGGGCATAAGTTATTGCATCAAGATGTGACAATCATGAGACTTTAAGCCAACCAATTTAAGATCACTAGAGACAAGCCTCTTCATATTTGAAGAGTAACCATGTGGAACTTTGATGCCCTGAAGACACCCGCAGAAACTTTGTCTCTCTTTTTTTGACAAAGTATGACATGCTGGTGGCAAATAAGTTCGCTTACCATCCTCAACAACTGGTGCTAACTGCTCTCGTATACCCATAGCAACGAGGTCAAGACGAGCATTCACACCATCCTTTGTCTTGCCCTGAATGTTGAGAAGCGTCCCGATCACACTATCACACACATTTTTCTCCACATGCATCTCATCAATGCAGTGTCTGACATCAAGCTTGCGCCAGTATGGAAGATCAATGAATATCGACCTCTTCTTCCATATGTTTTTCTCAGAAGTTTACCTTTCTTTTTGGACTTGCCGAATATAACATCGATGCCCTTTACCCTCTGATAAACCTGCTCTCCAATTAAGGCCACCGGAGCTTCTTCTGTCTCTTGGCATCCATTAAAAGCTTTTTTCATCTTACGATATGGGTGATCACGTCTAAGAAATCTCCGATGCCCAAGGTAAACCATATTCTTTCCATGATGCAACTGAGTGTAGCATGTGCCTTCTTCACATATAGCGCATGCTTTATGCCCCTTGACACTGTACCCGGACAAGTTACCGTATGCTGGAAAGTCGTTGATGGTGCAAAATAACATGGCACGAAGCTTGAAAGTCTCATGAGAATACCCATCAACTACATCAACACCTTCCACCCACAGCATTTTCAAGTCTTCAATCAAGGGACTTAGATAAACATCTAAGTCATTTCCAGGTTGCTTTGGGCCCGAAATCATCATAGACAACATCATGTATTTGCGCTTCATGCACAACCAAGGGGGCAGGTTGTAAATTATCAACAGAACAGGCCATGAACTATGAATACTACTCATGTTACCATAAGGATTCATTCCATCCGTAGCAAGTCCAAGCCTTAGGTTTCTTGGCTCATCGGTGAAATCCGGAAACATAGTATCAATATTCTTCCATTGCATAGAATCAGCAGGATGACGAACATTTCCATCACGTTTCCTCTCATCATTATGCCATCTAAGATTCTTCACATCTTTCTCATTGGCAAACAATCGCTTGAACCTTGGAATTATTGGAAGATACCACAACACCTTTGCAGGAGGACCCTTTTTTCTCATATCATCAAGATCATCATCATCATCACCACCCTTCACTTTGTATCGTGATAACTCACATTTGGGGCAATCGTGATTGTCTTCATGAACACCGGAACACCGGTGTACAATATACAATCATTGGGGCATGCGTGTATCTTCTTATACTCCATACTCATCGGACACAATACCTTCATGTCCTCTACTCGATCATCCTCCATATCTACGTCAACGCCCTCACTTTGGGAGACACTTGCCGTACTACTCAACAACACATCACCATGCCATATCCATCTTGTATAACTCAAGCAAATCCCCTCACAAATCAAATGAGTACGTATATCCTTCACCGTACATTTCCTCGTATTCAAACACTTGTCACAAGGACAACAGAATATTCCATTACTATTAGGAACATTCCTTTGAGTAAATTCTATAAATTCTCCCACCCCCTTCAAATACTCAGCACTAGTGCGCTTACAAAACATCCAATTATGTTCCATAACTAGATAGGTTCTGTAGATATACAAAACATATATCCAATATAAGGACAATACAGGAGATTGAAAACTAGTTTTTGAAATCCTAATTGAAAACTAGTTTTTGAAATCCCGTCAACCATGTATATCTTATTTGACTAACTGCCTAAAACAAAATTTCCACGGTAATCTCACATCATTCTTCTAGTCAAACAGGCAACAACACATATTAGGACTATTGCTATATCTAGTACTATAACCACTCAGCCATATGAATCGATCAAGAGAGCATGATATATACAAGAAAGGCGTTTAAAAATTATTTCAAATTTACACCATTTTCAGGTTTCTTAAGATAGAAAAGAAATAAGCAGATGAAGATAAATTAACAAAACGGAATTCCAATGAGCAATATATTGTTGATGTCACATGCTACAAGCAACTCTAAATTTCTTCCCATTTTGAAATAGGTCATGATAGCTGATAAGTGTCTGGCTCGACTAGTTTTATACTAGTAAGACCATGGCTTTTGCACTAATTACTCGAGTTTCAATCTCGTTTTAGCCCAAATTTGGATCTAATTGTCCTCCAGCAACATTTTGAGTTTCTTAAGTAGTTTAGGATATTTTAGTTAACTTTTGAGTCAAATAAAGCATTCACTGCTATTCCATATTTTCAGGTTAAAAGGGAAGCACTTCGAGTCAAGGGAATGAAGAAAACAATGGAAATTACAAGTCAGAAAGTTTCTCCTCGCGAGAAGCTACTCACCATGCGAGCTTGAAGACCAGCCTAAACAGCAACAGTCACCCTTTCTGTCTCGCCTCGCGAATCACTATCTCGCCACGCGAGCCTGAAGGCCTGACTGTGCCAGAGAATGTCACCTTTTGGTCTCGCCCCGTGAATCACCGTCTCGCCTCGCGAGAACCCAATTTTGAACGCGCGCCACTTTTAATATTTGCCTCGCGAGCATGCGCAGATCCTGAAGGTTATAAATTGTTGTTTTAGGGCAAATTGAGAAAAACTTTTGATATCCGCTGTTTTGCGAATTTTCTAGGTTTTGTATTACGTTTTTGATGGAGAACTAATCTCCTAAGATTAATCTGCTGTAACCGGTTTCCGCCTCACTTGAGGTTCTATAATTCCCAATCTCAATTTGCTTCTTCCTTTCAATACTATCCTATATGTCTTGTTTGCTTAATTCAGGTTGTATAGAATACGTGTTGATTTATTTCGGTGATGCTATGTTCTTATACCTAATCGCGTTTGCTTAATTCACGAGAGCTTCACCCTGTTTGCTTAATTCGAGAATTAGGAACATATATCTCGTAGTGTCAATTTCGCTTGTTAATTGTTGCTACAATCGAAAAGGGATTAGAATCCGCTTAGGGCATGGAATTATATGAATTAATGATAGTTGGGAAACCGAAACAGTAGATTAATCGTTTTAGCTTTTTGATAATCACCTATTTCTTAACTGTTTTCTTAATTGAATCTTTAATCCTAACCCCCCCC
The DNA here is from genome assembly GCA_030762895.1 of Sophora flavescens. NCBI lineage: Eukaryota > Viridiplantae > Streptophyta > Magnoliopsida > Fabales > Fabaceae > Sophora > Sophora flavescens. The sequence goes on along the minus strand of CM061064.1, from coordinate 166,643,297 downwards.
ACAAAAAAAAACTGATTTTGAGGTTAATAACAATCCAAGAGTAGTCCTTGAGAGACGATACTCGAGTTGTCGCGCCCTAGCTGCAGTTTTTAAAACCACTCGTTCTTTTTGACCCGTGTGCGACAGCGTGTCAAAATTGGCGTCGTTGCCGGGGGCTCTTGTTGTTATTAACTGATTTGCTGATTAATTTCTGAATTAGTTCTGGCTACTAGGTATGGTTGCTCTGACTTGTTTGATTTTGATCCTGAAATTGAGAGAACACTGCACACACCGTAGAGCAATTCGGGCTAGCACTAGTTCACCAATCAGTAGTGATTCTGATTCTGTACTTGCTTTTGATAACATGGCTGATCAAAGAACATTGAGACAGCTTGCTGCTCCTGATGTTAATTATAATGGTTTGTGCATTGAATATGCTGATGTTGTTGCTCCTTTTGAGTTAAAATCTGGTTTAGTACACTTGTTGCCAAGGTTTAGTGGTCTTGCAGGTGAGGATCCGCACAAGCATCTGAAGGAATTCCAGGTTGTTTGCTCTACACCCTTGAGACCGGAAGGAATAACTGAATACCATATCAAGCTGAGAGCCTTCCCGTTCTCACTTCAAGGTGCTGCGAAGGATTGGTTATATTACCTTGAACCGAATTCTGTTACAACCAGGAATGATTTGAAGAAGGTCTTCCTAGAGAGATACTTCCCTTCCTCCAGAGCTGCATCAATCAGGAATGAGATATGTGGTATTACACAGGGAAATGAATCATTGGCTGAGTACTGGGAGAGATTCAAGAAGTTGGTATCCAGTTGTCCTCAACACCAGATTTCCGAGCAACTTCTCATTCAGTACTTCCATGAGGGATTGCTACCGATGGACAGAAACATTTTGGATTCTGCTAGCGGGGGAGCACTTGTTGATAAGACTCCAGCTGCTGCCAAGCAATTGATTGAAAACATGTCACTCAACTCCCAGCAGTTCACCACCAGAAACAACTCTGTCGAGACAAGGGGTGTGAATGAGATCCATGGCTCTTCTTCCAACAAAGCCCTTGAAACCAGACTTGATGAGCTTACTTCTCTAGTGAAACATTTGGCGGTGGATAAAGTTCAAACAGCAAGGTTGTGTGGTATTTGTACTTCTCCTGAGCACCTGACCGATGCATGTCCCATTCTGAAAGATGAGTCGGTCACTGCTTTGCCCCAAGCATATGCAGCCAATCTTTACAATCAAGGCAACAATCAAAACAGGTACAACATCCCTGACCTCTCCACTAATAAGTACCACCCCAACTGGAGGAACCATCCGAACCTTCGGTATGGAAGCTCATCCACACAACAACAGTTGATGTTACCACCACAGAACTCTCCTCAAGTGACCACCTCTGCACCTTCCGGACCTTCACTAGAGGACCTTGTCAAGCAAATGGCTGCACAAAGTCTCCAGTTTCAGCAGCGAACGGATTCTAGTATTCATGCTTTGCAAACATAGATTGGGCAGTTTGCCACTTCGATGAATGCCATGCAGCAAGCTCAATGATCGAACCAACTACCTGCTCAACCAGTAGTGAATCCTAATGTCCCAAATCCTAATGTAAGTGCAATGACTTTGAGATCCGGGAAGATTGCAGAACCAGCCCCTGAAAAGAATAAAGTTGATGAGGTAACACCTGAACCTCCTGTTGTTGTTGAAGATGAGAAAGAGTATGTGCCACCAATTCCCTTCTCGCAAAGAGTGCTGAAAAGTAAAAAGATCGATGAGGAAGACAAAGAGAGAGAAATTCTGGATGTATTCAGAAAGGTGGCAGTGAACATTCCGCTCCTTGATACGATTAAGCAGGTTCCAAAATATGCAAAGTTTCTGAAGGATTTGTGCATACACAAGAGGAGGTTGAAGGGTAATGAGAGAGTCAATGTGGGGCGAAATGTTTCAGCCCTCATTCAACCTACGCCTGCACCTGAGAAGGTTACTGTTTCAGTCCTCACTCAAGAAATGCCACAGAAATGCAAGGATCCGGGAACTTTTGCTATTCCATGCACTATTGGGGATACTAAATTCAACAATTGCATGTTGGATTTAGGAGCTTATATTAATGTTATGCCCACTTCTGTTTTCAACAACCTTGATCTTGGTCCTTTGGAGCATACAAGTCTTACTATTCAGCTGGCAAACAGGACCAATGCTCGCCCCATTGGAGTGGTAGAAGATGTGCTGGTACAAGTTAATGACTTGATTTTCCCTGCTGATTTTTACATCCTGGACATGGCAGGGGAAACAAATTCAAGCAGATCACCAATCATTCTGGGCAGACCGTTCATGAAAACGGCGAAGACAAAGATTGATGTTGATGATGGAACCATGTCCATGGAATTTGATGACATTGTTGCAAAATTCAACATTTTCGATGCTATAAAGCATCCCTTGGAAGAGCACTCTGTCTTTCAAATAGAGTTGCTCTCTGAAATTGTTGATGACACTTATGATGACTTGGTTGCTGATTTTCCATCTATCTCTGGTTTTGATGATGTTTATTCATGTGCCGATTGTACTGACACTAACCCTTGTGCTGTTTGTGCTGAGATTGATGCTACCTTGCAGGGTGACAGTGTAAGTGAAGCTGTTTGTTCAGCTGAAGTTCTTGACAGCACGGCTGCCCCAAACATACCATCCATTGAGCAGCCACCCTCCCTAGAGATTAAGCCACTTCCTGGAAATCTGAAGTATGCTTATTTGGAGAGGAATGAAAAACTTCCATTTATAATTTCCTCTAACCTTGATTCTGACCAGGAAACCAAGCTCTTGGAGGTTTTGAAGAAGCATAAGAAGGCAATTAGGTGGACCTTGGATGACATACCACGTATTAGCCCCTCCAGGTGTATGCATAGGATTTTGTTGGAGGATGGGGCTAAAATAGTTAGGCAGCCCCAAAGGCGGTTCAATCCCTTTATCCTTGATGTTGTGAAGAAGGAGGTAACAAAACTCTTGCATGCGGGTATCATATACCCTATCTCTGACAGTAATTGAGTGAGCCCAGTGCAAGTTGTACCTAAGAAATCTGGACTCAAAGTGGTGAAAAATGAAAATGATGAACTTGCCCCACTAGAGTTCAGAATAGCTGGAGAGTTTGCATTGATTACAGGAGATTGAACCAGGCTACTAGAAAAGATCACTTTCCTTTGCCGTTCATCGATCAGATGCTTGAACGGCTAGCCGGTAAATCACACTATTGCTTTCTTGATGGTTTTTCAGGTTACTTCCAGATCCACATTGCACCAGAGGATCAAGAGAAGACAACCTTCACGTGCCCCTTCGGCACTTTTGCTTACAGGATGATGCCATTTGGTCTTTGCAATGCCCCTGGCACATTCCAGAGATGCATGATTAGTATTTTTACTGAATATATCGAGAATTGCATGGAAGTGTTCATGGATGATTTTACTGTTTATGGTTCCTCATTTGATGCATGCTTGAACAGTTTGAATCTGGTTTTGGAAAGATGCATTGAAACTGACCTTGTTTTAAATTATGAAAAATGCCATTTTATGGTTGAGCAGGGGATTGTTTGGGGGCATATCATTTCTGAAAAGGGTATTTCAGTAGATCCTACCAAGATTGATGTGATTTCTACATTGCCTTACCCATCTTACGTTCGCGAGATTCGTTCTTTTCTTGGTCATGTAGGTTTTTACAGGCGCTTCATAAAGGATTTCAGCAAGATAGCTCTCCCTCTGTCAAACTTGTTGAAGAATGACGCCATTTTCAACTTTGATGACAACTGCAAGAAGGCGTTTGATTTATTGAAGAAGGCATTGACCTCCACTCCCATCATCCAGCCTCCTGACTGGGCCCTCCCTTTTGAGATCATGTGTGATGCCTCTAACTATGCTGTGGGGGCGGTCCTTGCACAAAGGGTGGGCAAGGCTGCCCATGTTATTTACTATGCTTCTAGAACTTTAGATGCTGCACAAGCTAATTGCACCACTACTGAGAAGGAACTTCTAGCTATTGTTTTTGCTCTTGATAAATTTAGATCATATTTTCTAGGTTCCAAGGTTGTTGTTTTCACTGACCATGCAGCTCTGAAGTAGTTGTTGAAGAAACCAGAAGCAAAACCGAGATTGATTTGGTGGATGTTGTTGCTCCAAGAGTTTAGTGTGGAGATTAAAGATAAAAGTGGAGTTGAGAATTTAGTAGCTGATCACTTGAGCAGAATAGAGAGGGATGAGGATCCTCCCCCCATTCAGGATGACTTTCCTGATGAGCAGCTCTTACAGTTACATGGGGTAACTCCTTGGTTTGCTGATATTGTTAACTATCTTTATGCCGGTGTTTTTCCGATAGGTGCAACTAGGTCACAAATTCACAAACTCAGGAGTGATGCCAAATATTATGTTTGGGATGATCCATATCTTTGGAAATTTGGCAGTGATCAGGTAATTAGGAGATGTGTCCCCGACTATGAGATTGAGTCTTGATCAGCCGTTAGCTCATCTAGTTTTATAACTAGTATGACCGTGGTTTTGTGCTAATTTTATCTCATTTTCACCCAAATTAGACTTGATTGTCTTTAAGCAGCATTTTGAGTCTCTAAAGTATTTTTAGGTTAATTTAGTTGATTTAGAGTCAAATAAAGCACTTACTGCTATTTACTGTTTTCAGGTAATAAGAAGAAATAATTCTGGAGTTCTTCGCCCCGCGAGAAGGATTCCGCCCCGCGAACCTGAAGCGTGACTGTTCCAGAAATTGCAAACCTTTCTGTCTCGCCCCGCGAATACATGACTAGCCTCGCGAGAATGAAGACCAGAAGCCATGACTTTTCCATTCCTTGCCACGCGAGCCGTACTTCGCCTCGCGAGAAGAGCAGACTCTTCGTATTATTCGCCTCGCGAGACCGCGGAATCCAGAACTGTATTTAAGTCTTTTAGGCAGAACTGATTAGGGCTCTTCTAATCTTTTGTTTTCTCTTTAGTTTAGATGGTTGTAGAATTAGGTTTAATGCTTTGTTTTTCCTTTGTAATGGAGAACTAGTCTCCTTGATTAGTCTACTATAATTGATTTCCATCACACTTGAGGTTCTATAATTCCTGTTTTATTTGCTTTTTCCTTTTCAATGCTATGCTATATATTTCTGTTTGCTTAATTCAGGAGTGTATAGTGTTGTGTTGATTTATTTCGGTGATGTTATGTTCCTATATTTAATCGCGTTTGCTTAATTCGCGTGTGTTCAATTCGTGTTCGCTTAGTTCACGAAGGGCTTAACCCCGTTTGCTTAATTCGGGAATAGGAACATATATCTGTAGTAGTGATTTCACTTGTTAATTGTTGCTACAACCGGGAGGGGATTGGAATCTGCTTAGGGCTTGGAATTTACATGAACCAATGATAGTGGGAAACCGAGAACAGTAGATTAATCGTTTCTTAGCTATTTGATAATTCTTAGTTTGCATTATTTTCTGCTTTGTTTTCTTTGTTTAAATTCAAATCCAAAACCCCCCAAAACTGATTTTGTGTTAATAACAACAACCCAAGAGTCCTTGTGAGACGATATCCGAGTTGTCGCTCCCTATCTACATATTTTTGTAAACCGCTCGCTTTTTGGCGCGTGCGCGACAGCGCGACCAAGTCTATTTTGCACTTTTCTCATGCTTCTCAAGTAGGGGGACACTTTGGGCCACAAAGGACTGCAAGAAAAGTCCTCGACTCGGGTTTTTACTGGCCCACCATTTTTAGAGATTCTTATGAGGTTTACCGCACTTGTAGAGAGTGTCAGACAGTAGGTACAACCATCACTCGTAAGAGTGAAATGCCTCAACAACCTATGCTTTTCTGTGATCAGATGATTTCTAAGAAGGAATTCTCTGTGGGCCAACAGGTTTTATTGTTTAACTCCAGCCTGAAGGTGATGGCTGGGAAACTTCGATCCAAGTGGATTGACCCATTTGTTGTCACTAATGTTTTCCCTCATGGTGCAGTAGTAATAAAAAGTGCAGGTAGCAACAAGGTCTTTAAGGTTAATGGGCAGCGCTTGAAGCTATTCCATGAGAGCTCAGTGCCTGAAGATGCAACTGTTGAAGAGCTCTCCTTGGGAGAGCTTACCTACACTACAACTTGATCAGGGAGCACCTTCTCCTTTCCCTCACTCTTGTTTTATATCTATGTTCTTTCATTGAGGACAATGTATGTCTTAAGTGTGGGGGAGGGAACCAATTGTTTGTTTTTGTTTTGTTTTCCTTGTTTGTGTTGCTTTAAGTCGTATGTGTGTTGAGTCTTGTGTCGGTGAGCTTGTTGGATTCTAATCTAATTTTGCATAGATGGATTGCATGATATGTGTTGACTGTTGATGATTTTAATTTCCCTAGGTTTTGAAAATTGGAAATTGATCCCCATGTGAAAAATTGAAAATTGCACTTTGAGATATTCTATTGTGATTGCATGATTTATGATAAGTTTGGGGTGAAGGGATGCACACACTAGGGATTGAATCTCGATCAAACAATTTGCGAAAAATGTCCAGGTGAGGATTTGAGCCTCAAACATGTTTTTAATTGTGTGAATCACTTTTAAGTTGCACTTCCTCGGATTTGCTTGAATCTCTTCATGGTTTGCATGTTTATGTGCTTGCATCAAATGATTTAGGCAATTTTATTTGAAATAACTACTTGGCCTAAAAGAACCATCCCTAATGCATGTTCCCTAGTTAGCCACATCGAGCCTAATTAGCCTATTGTTTCTTGATGACCCTATGTTACAAGCCAAAAATCTGGAAAAAAAAAAAACCATGTTAACCCAATCTTAGGATTAGGAGAGCATGGAAGCTTAGCAAGACAAGGGTTGAAAGAAACTAAGTTTGTGGTGGCTACATGGATACAATATGTCATTCTGGGTTGAGAAAAAGAAAAGTAAAGGTTGGAGCCAAAGGTAAAAAAAAAAGAAAAAAGAACAAAATGTCAAAAAAAGGGTATTGGAAGAAAAAGGCTGTAGTCACCCAAAGCAAAAAGAAAAATGGGAAAAGGAATTTGAGTGGAAGTTCGATGTGTCAAATTGCTCATGCTCTCTTAGTTCCTAGGGACTTAAGCCTAGTACCTTCGAATATCCTACCTCTAGCCAGGCCCCATTACAACCTTTAAAAGACCTTTTGATGTTGCATGCATGTTTTCGTGGGAGCTTTGTTTGAGATGAAAATCAAATTCATGGGAAGTGCTCTTGAAATGTGAAATTGAGTGAAAAGTTGATAGCCTAGACAAATTGAGCGAATGAGTGAAATGTTAAACGCCCTTGTGAGGAAGGCGATTGTTTGAGATTGGTGATCTCCCTTTGGTGTGTAACTTGGATCCTCAACTTAGATTGATGATTGCATAAATGATGAAATTCTCAATTGTTTGAAGTAAATGAATGTGGGGATTATATTGTTGCAAGGGGGGAAAGCATTGAAGAAAAATTGTTTTGCTAAGATTGCATGAAAATTGTGCGAAATTGGTTGAATCCTTTAAGCTTGCCAAGTTTGAGTCTTTTTGAGTTTTAGTTTGCTTGGGGACAAGAAAAGTTTAAGTTTGGGTTATTTTGATAAGCCTCTGGCTCGAATAGTTTTATACTAGTAAGACCATGGATTTTGCACTAATTACTCGAGTTTCAATCTTGTTTTAGCCCAAATTTGGATCTAATTGTCCTCCAGCAACATTTTGAGTTTCTTAAGTAGTTTAGGATATTTTAGTTAATTTTTGAGTCAAATAAAGCATTCACTGCTATTCCATATTTTCAGGTTAAAAGGGAAGCACTTAGAGTCAAGAGAATGAAGAAAACAATGGAAATTGCAAGTCTGAAAGTTTTGCCTCGAGGGAAGCTACTCGCCACACGTGCCTGAAGACCAGCCTAAACAGCAACAGTCACCCTTTCTGTCTCGCCTCGCAAATCACTATCTCGCCACGCGAACCTGAAGGCCTGACTGTGACAGAGAATGTCACCTTTCGATCTCGCCCCGCGAATCCCCGTCTCACCTCGCGAGAACCCAATTTTGAACGCGCGCCACTTTTAATATTTGCCTCGCGAGCGGGCGCAGATCCTGAAGGTTATAAATTGTTGTTTTAGGGCAGATTGAGAAAAACTTTTGATATCCACTATTTTGCGAATTTTCTAGGTTTTGTATTACATTTTTGATGGAGAACTAATCTCCTGAGATTAATCTGCTGTAACCGGTTTCCGCCTCACTTGAGGTTCTATAATTCCCAATCTCAATTTGCTTCTTCCTTTCAATACTATCATATATGTCTTGTTTGCTTAATTCAGGTTTAATAGAATACGTGTTGATTTATTTCGGTGATGCTATGTTCCTATACCTAATCGTGTTTGCTTAATTCGTGTGTGTTCAATCGTGTTTGCTTAATTCACGAGAGCTTCACCCCGTTTGCTTAATTCGGGAATTAGGAACATATATCTCGTAGTGTCAATTTCGCTTGTTAATTGTTTCTACAATCGAAAAGGGATTAGAATCCGCTTAGGGCATGGAATTATATGAATCAATGATAGTTGGGAAACCGAAACAGTAGATTAATCATTTTAGATTTTTGATAATCACCTATTTGTTAACTGTTTTCTTAATTGAATCTTTAATCCTAACCCACCCCCCCCCCCCCCCCCCCCCACCCCACAAAAAAAAACTGATTTTGAGGTTAATAACAATCCAAGAGTCCTTGAGAGACGATACTCGAGTTGTCGCGCCCTAGCTGCAGTTTTTAAAACCACTCGTTCTTTTTGACCCGTGTGCGACAGTGTGTCAATAGCAGAAGAAAAACAAGAGAAAACACAAAACCCAAGACCAGAAATAGAGACATTCCAAACAACTCAAACTCACAGTTTCAAGTTTCAACTACAGAGACTACAGTTTCAACATACACTCAAAACCAAAAATAAAAAAATGTGTCCTAAAGACTCACCAGAAATAGGTGCTCGCGTGGTGGTGGGGAGGGGAGCTCAAGTGGTGGCCAACGTTCAATGTGGTTACTGAGAGCAGAGGGACAAGGAGAGTTAGTGCGCGGGAAGGGGAAAGAGAGATGTCAAGTTATTGCAAAGAATGAGCGGGAAAGACAGAGTTAGGGTTAAGAGTGTACCTCACAGTGGTGGTGAAGAAGCCCTCGTGGTGGTTGCGGTGGAGAGGAGCTCGCGATTAGGGCAGAGTGAGAGTGAGAGTGAGAGTGATGAAAAGAGAAGAACAAAGACGTACAGAGCGAAGTGAAGAAGACGAGCGGGGTGTAAACGTTAAAAGTCATTTATTTAACATCAGTTGTCTTAAACAACTGACGTTAAAAGTCATTGTTTAACATCAGTTGTATTAAACAACTGACGTTAAAAATAAATATTTTTTATTTTAAAAACACTTTTAACATCAGTTGTTGAAGAAAACTGACGTTAAAAGTATATAAGTTTCTGCAAAAACATTCATTCCTTTGACTACTGTGCTACTTACCCATGCACCTTGTAACTTAATCCTCTTAATGAGAATTAAGTTTATAGATCAGTTTTGAAGAAAATCAGGTAGTCTCTCTTCCCTATATAAAGTACCATTCTTTTGTATCAGTCTGTAATACACCCTCTTCTTTTCCTCTATATTTCGTGCGTTTTCTATTCCTTCACAATATGGCTCTATCATATTTGAGACTTTTGTTATTTCTTCCTATACCTAGACTTAAAGGTTTCTGTCTTAATGGTCAAAAAACTTCTGAGGTTGAGTAAATCACATAACATGGATGGTAAGGTTGAGTGAATCACATAATGCGATTCCCTCACTTTATTTCATCCCCTTCATCCCTTTCACTCCGCTTTGGCAGCAAGTGACTGTTGATTCAGATGGAGCATCAAGGAATTCAAGTGAGGGAGGGGATGCATCCATTGGAGTTTCTGAGGACAAGACTGAGAAGAAAATGACATTGAAGCAAAAACTTTTTTATATTTTAGGGCTATGTTGCAAAATTTTTTTATCTTTTAATCATGTACTTGTAACTTATGAATCGCTTCAATGAGATATGATTTGATTATACATATAACTTGTTTTATGTTAAGTATTTGTTTATTTTAATTTGCACAAGAATTTGTTTACTAATTCAAGCTAATTAATTAAGATTAAAAATAAACATGTTTTAAAAAAAGATTAGAAATAAACTACACTATATATGGAGTGATCTGCGTTAAGAGTGACAACAGAGAGGTGACAACGAAAGAAAGATAGGAATGAGTTTTAGAGGAATATAGGATTATTCACGTCAGTTATTTATTTAACTGAAGTAAAAATAACACTTTTAACGTCAGTTGTATAAACAACTGACGTTAAAAGTGTTAATAATTCTTACAAATCACTTTTAACGTCAGTTCATTACACAACTGATGCAAATAGTGATTTAATATTTACAAAACTGCCACCGCCTCATTTTTAACGTCAAACATATGGTCAAATGACGTAAAACGTTCCCGTATATTACATTATTTCCACTAGTGCATCATACCAAACAATAAAAAAAAAATATAACCACAAAGAACTAACCCTCACCTTGGTGGTAAATCTTGAGCTTCTAGAGTCAAGAATAAAAATGAAGATGGAAAGAATAAACAACTCCAAGCTCCAAGCTCTCTCTTTGATCTCCTCTTCCCAAGCCTCTCGTCTCAAACCCTAAGCCCTCTTTTTAAACATTTGGCAAGAAAATGAGAGGGGGAGAGGAAAGCTCCCCCTTTTTAAACAAAAAAAATTTAAGACATTAGACAATAATGTTGTAACACCCTTGCGAGTGTCACATGGAATTAAGCATACTGCTTTGATACCACCAAAATGAGACGCCCCGACGTCCCATTAAAGAACCATCCTAATTAACTAAGCCTTAATCCATTTGATTAGCGTTGACGCGGATATACATTCGAAAATATTATAAGTTTGCGGAAGCGATAAAATTAAAATCATTTAAACATACACAGCAGAAGAAAGATAAAACACCAGAAATGTACATAGTATATACATCATGTCTACAACAGCACCATCAATCCCAATAGAGGAATCGGAAGCCTACTGTCTATACAAACCGGGTAAAGAAACAGATAACAGGTCATAGAAAGACTGGTCACAGAAAAGACAATAAAACCTAACACAGACAGCATCGTCCGCCTCTCACAAAATACATCAAAAGATCAAAAGAAGACTAGATCACAGAAGCTTTCCCTAGAAGACGCTACCGACGAACCACATCACAGGCGATATGGGCATCTGGAACTACCCTCACCCTCGACAAGAGCACGACGATAATCTCCGGCATCCCTGGTATGAATCCAAGGCTCCCACACAGACTTGTCGTTACTAATAACGATCCTACGGCAATGATAGCGATGCAACGTCTATGTACTCCTCCTCCTCCTGCCTTTGTAGACTCTGCCAACTCTATCCTAAAACACGGACTGCTCCCTCCTGTTCCACCTGTCATCCGGGAACTCATGCTGACGTGACAGATACCACATATCTGTGAAGGAAAGTAGCTGAGAGATCCAGTAAGAATCGAGCATAGTGAAGTCAGGTCCTCATCCGAGACAGACATAGATACTGACCGGGCCAACGTAACACATGAAGAACTATGAGTGGTCTACCTGCCACCCACGGTCGTCATGATATACTATCTCAATGTCCCCCAGGTCTGGACCCTCGACGGAACCATCTGCAGGTAGTGCATCTGATGATGCTCCTGTCTGATTGCCGTCGGCCTATGACTGGTGCTGTAATACCCCCTGGGTATTGGGTATTACTACGTAACACATGCGGAAGTAAATTAAAAAGATAATTTGCTGGTTGCTTTCAGAAAATTGTTTTCTTTTAAGTCAGAAAACTGGGGTATAAAATTTTTCTTTAAGGATAACTCTGAAATCCATAATACATACATTTAAAATGTAAAGTCATATTCGTAACAAAGTTGCTACCTTGACACACAACATTTCTCTAAGTTTCCATTTTCGAAAGAAAAAGTTTAAACTACAGATGGATGTATATAACACTACATTTACCGACCTCTTTAGATATATAACCCAACTTAGACTCCTAAGCTAGCCATTTTATCAAATATTCATTGAGACCACCCCCCCCCGTGGCTATCCCCCAATCAGAATACTTTCCCAACCTCTAACACTTGGTCTTCAAGTGACTTAGAAAGACTCCTCTGCAACATCGGTACTAGAGTACCAAGGTACTATGGCAAAACCTGAAGAGACCTGATATAACTGTAAGAGTGAGACACCAGCAAATGGATATATCATACGACAACCATATACATGACATACAACACATTGGTATATTAGCATTTAAGCATTATTCATAGATAAAACAACAAGTGTTATATCAGTGGGTCTCATACCCAAATCAATCAGTTTTATAAAGATAATGTATGACACTTCAATCATCAGGCTCTAAACTTAATCTTCGGAGATCCCAACATCCTCAAAATGAGTTGATCAGGCTCAATACACCGTCTCATTGGCTAGCTAAACACAACGATAATACACCATCTCATTGACCATTTAGGCACAACGATTATGCACACCGTTTCAATTTCCATTTAGGCACAACGATACACGTACACCGTCTCATTGTCCATTTTAAGAACAACGATAATACACCGTCACATGATACCTTTCCTGTTAAGGTCTCATGTTAAAACCACATCGGGCACGCCTGCCGTGAATGCAAATGTAAAACATTTAGTTCTCGATGTTTTCTTTGTGTTCGTTCTTATTCGTTGTCGAAGCTTAAAGGCTAGCAACTATTCATAAATTTCATCATCACCTGAAAATCAATAACACAGGACGCGCAGTCCGAGTGCTCAATCACAACACCTTATACCGATGCCGCAATCAAGGTTTGTGGTCATAGAAATCATTTATGATTTTATGCATGTTTTATTCTAACATGATAAGGACTCCTAGTCCGCGGCAACGAAATCTGGACGCACAGTCCTCAAATTCGAGATTTGGACTGTTAGCATATAACATCACGATTATGACCCTTGGTCCATAATTCTTGACACGGATCCTAGATCACGTGCATATCACCGAAAACTAAAGCGACGTCTCGCGACTAGATTCCTATTCATATGTGCTTACTTTTCACTCAGTAAAAATCAAATCCAAAACATAACCTCGGTCACTTATCCAAGTAACCGGAACGTTTCCAAACCATTTAGGAGAAAATCCTTTTCCTTTGCAAAATCTTTTATAAAGCAATTAGGAAATTCGTTTGTTTTTGAAATCCTTGATGGAATAAAGTCAAATATTTTCAAAGGTTTTTCTTTCGTAAAACACATAGTTCGAAAAAGGTTTTCTCTCGTACAAAACTTTAGATCATGACATGGTAGTTTCCGTTGACTTAAAATCACTTCAACATTTCTTTTAAAAACGAGAATCTTATTCTTTTTGAAGTAAGCATTTTAAACATTGAACTTTTATAAATGAAACCAAAACTTTCAAAGTTCTACTCAAGGCTTTTAATCCTTATAATCATTGAGCACAGACTCAAGCCCGGCTTCTCAAACTTCAATCAACAGTAATATATATCTCAAACAGTAATATCACAGTTAATGACAGTTCATCACATATATATAATTCACAATACTGTAAAGCAAGTAATAATCAACTTCAAGTAATAATCACAATAGCAATGTACAAATCAGCAGGGAAAATCAAGTCATTAACTTGAACAAGCACATCTTCTACTACTCCAATGGGGCGAGCATTGGTCCTGTTTGCCAACTGAATAGTAAGACCTGTATGCTGCAAAGGACCAAGATCAAGATTGTTAAAAATAGAAGTAGGCATAACATTAATAGAAGCTCCTAAATCTAACATACAATTATCGAATTTACTATCCCCAATGGTACATGGAATAGCAAAAGTTCCCGGATCCTTGCATTTCTATGGCATTGCTTGATTGAGGGCTGAAACGGTAACCTTTTTAGGTGCAGGTTTAGGTTGAATGAGGGCTGAAACATTTCGTCCCAAATTGACTCTCTCATTTCCCTTCAACCTCCTCTTGTGTGTGCACAAATATTTCAGAAACTTCGCGTATTTCGGAACCTGCTTAATCACATCAAGAAGCGGAATGTTTACCGCCACTTTTATAAATACATCCAGAATCTCTCTCTCTTTGTCTTCCTCATCAATCTTTTTATTTTTCAGTACTCTTTGTGGGAAGGGAATTGGTGGCACATACTCTTTTTCAGCCTCAATAACAACAGAAGGTTCGTGTGTTACCTCAACAATTTTTTTATTTTTTTCAGGGGCTGGTTCTGCAACCTTCCCAGATCTCAAAGAAATTGAACTCACATTAGGATTAGGGGCATTAGGATTCACTACTGTTTGGGCAGGTAGTTGGTTCGATCCTTGAGCTTGCTGCATGGCATTCATCGAAGTGGCAAGCTGTCCAATCTGTGTCTGCAAATTATGAATACTAGAATCCGTTCGTTGCTGAAACTGGAGATTGTTTACAGCCATTTGCTTGACAAGGTCCTCTAGTGAAGGTCCGGAAGGTGCAGAGGTGGTTACTTGGGGAGAGTTTTGTGGTGGTGTCAGCGGTAACATCAGTTGTTGTTGTTGTGTGGATGAGTTTCCCTACCGAAGGTTTGGATGGTTTCTCCAGCTGGGGTGGTACTTATTAGTGGAAAGGTTAGGAATGTTGTACCTATTCTGATTGCTGCCATGATTGTAAAGAGTGTCAGATAGCAGGTACAGTCATCACTCGTAAGAGTGAAATGCCTCAGCAACCTATGCTTTTCTGTGAGGTGTTTGATGTGTGGGGAATTGACTTTATGGGTCCTTTTCCTGCATCTTTTGGTTTTCTCTATATTTTACTTGCTGTTGATTATGTTTCAAAGTGGGTGGAAGCTATCCCCACCGGGACTAATGGTTCTAGAGTTGTTGCAGATTTTGTCAGGTCCAATATTTTTTGCAGGTTCGGAATACCTCGTGCTATCATAGGTGACCAAGGCACTCATTTCTGTAACCGCACCATGGAAGCTTTACTCCGAAAATATGGAGTTGTGCACAGGGTCTCTACTGCATATCATCCCCAAACTAATGGGCAGGCTGAGATCTCAAACAGAGAAATCAAACAGATCTTGGAGAAAGTGGTGCAACCAAATAGGAAGGACTGGAGCCACCGTCTAGAAGACGCACTTTGGGCTCAAAGAACAGCTTTCAAGACACCAATAGGGATGTCTCCCTATAGACTTGTGTTCGGTAAGGCATGTCATCTTCCTGTAGAAATTGAGCACCGTGCTTATTGGGCGGTCAAAAGTTGTAATTTGGAAATGCAAAAAGCAGGCATTGAAAGAAAACTCCAATTACAACAGCTTGAAGAGCTTAGGTTAGAAGCCTATGAAAGCTCTTGAATTTATAAAGAGAAAACTAAGCACTTCCATGATAAGATGATTTCTAGGAAGGAATTCTCTGTGGGCCAACAGGTTTTATTGTTTGACTCCCGCCTAAAAGTGATGGCTGGGAAACTTCGATCCAAGTGGATTGGCCCATTTATTGTTACTGATGTTTTCCCCCATGGTGCGGTAGAAATAAAAAGTGCAGGTACCAACAAGGTTTTTAAAGTTAATGGGCAGCGCTTGAAGCTATTCCATGAGAGCTCGGTGCCTGAAGATGCAACCGTAGAAGAGCTTTCCTTGGAAGAGCCCACCTACACTACAACTTGATCAGGGAGCACCTTCTCCTTTCTCTCACTATTATTTTATATTTATGTTTATGTTCTTTCATTGAGGACAATGTATGTCTTAAGTGTGGGGGAGGGAATCAATTGCTTTGTTTTTGTTTTGTTTTCCTTGTTTGTGTTGCTTTGTTTGTTTTCAAAAATAAAAAAATGCATGTTTTTTTCTTTGGTTTTTAGTTTAGAATTGTGAGTAATTTCTATGTTCTATTGATTAAAGAATTGTGGTGTGATATGATTGATTTTTTTGTGCATTCTTAGTTTATAGGTAGGACTAAACACTAAATTGTACATCATTTGTGGTAAATCATTAACCCCTGTGAGATTTTGAGCCTTATAATGGATAATACATAAAAAAAAATCCATCTCTTTCTTTCCTGTGTGATTTCACTCATGTTTGAATAGTCTCTAGAACTTGAATTGATTCTTGTTGAAGCTGTTTGTTTATGTGTGCACACTGATATGATAAAGGCATGTTGTTTTGTTTTATTTTTAGCCAGTTAGCCAAAAAGCCAACCCTGCAAATATTATCCCTCGTTTGGAAACCACTTTGAGCCTGTTTATCCCTTTTTTGTTTTAAACTCATTACAAGTTGATCAGCCTCTGGCTAATCTAGTTTTATAACTAGAAAAACCTTGGCTTTGTGCTAATTTTATATCATTTTCGCCCAAATTAGACTAGATTGTCTTTAAGCAGCATTTTGAGTCTGTAAAGTATTTTTAGGTTAATTTAGTTAATTTAAAGTTAAATAAAGCACTTATGCTATTTTCTGTTTTCAGGTTAATAAGAAGAAATAATTCTGGAGCTTTCGCCCCGCGAGTAGGCATTCGCCTCGCGAACCTGAAGGTGACTGTGCCAGAAATTTTGCAACCTTTTTGTGTCGCCCCGCGAATAGATGACTCGCCTCGCGAGACTGAAGACCAGAAGCCATGACTTTTCCATTCCTCGCCGCGCGAGCCGTGCTTCGCCTCGCGAGAATACCAAATGCTGCATTATTCGCCCCGCGAGTCAGTGTTCGCCTCGCGAGTCCGCTGATTCCAGATGTATATAAGTCAGTTTTAGACAGAACTGAGGGGCTGGTAGCTAGTTAGTCAGTAGTTGTAGTTCAGTAGTTTATTTTCTTTTCTTTTCTTTTATGTTTAAGTCTGTAATGGAGAGCTAGTCTCCTAGATTAATCTACTGTGACTGGTTTCCATTACCACACTTGAGGTTATGTAATTCCTGTTTTGTCTGCTTTTCTCTTTTCAATATCACGCTATATGTTTCTGTTTGCTTAATTCAGGAGTGTATAGTGTTGTATTGATTTATTTCGGTGATGTTATGTTCCTATATCAAATCGCGTTTGCTTAATTCGCGCGTGTTCATTCATGTTCGCTTAGTTCATGAGGGCTTAACCCCGTTTGCTTAATTCGGGAATAGGAACATATATCTGTAGTAGTGGTTTTGCTTGTAAATTGTTGGTACAACCGGGAGGGGATTAGAATCTGCTTAGGGCTTGGAAGTATATTAACCAATGATAGTGGGAAACCGAGAACAGTAGGTTGATCGTCTTTAGTTT
Organism: Sophora flavescens; assembly: GCA_030762895.1. Lineage (NCBI taxonomy): Eukaryota > Viridiplantae > Streptophyta > Magnoliopsida > Fabales > Fabaceae > Sophora > Sophora flavescens. The sequence goes on along the minus strand of CM061064.1, from coordinate 166,626,026 downwards.
ATTTGTTAATCTCTTAAACTGCTCTGTTTTCATTGCTTTGTTTTGCCTTGTTTCTTATTTGCATTCACTCCAACCCCCCAAAAATCGATTTTCCTTAATAATAACAACCTAAGAGTCCTTGAGAGACGATACTCGAGTTGTCGCTCCCTATCTGCATTATTTTGTAAACGCTCGTTCTTTTTGGCGCGTGGCGACAGCCCGACCAAAAATTGGCGCCGTTGCCGGGGACTCTTGTTGTGTTATTAGCAGGAAAAAAAATAAAAAAATAAAAAAAAATAATAAAAAAAACATTTTTGCTGAATTTGTCTGGTTATGGATCTTACTGATAAGCTTACTTATTTGAAGCAATTGTTTCAGCAGAGAGAGTTTTGTGGCATGTGCGACTCTCCTGAGCACATATATGAGGCATGCCCCATTCTGACAGATGCTACTTATTGGCCTCGAGCTTATACATTCCATCCTGACAATCAAGGAAAAAAGCTTGAGGATAATGAAGAACCTGTGGAATCAAATGCATGTGTTGGAAGTGATGGGATGGATGAACCTTGCACTGAAATTCAAGAAAATCAGACCGTTACTAATTCAGTTTCTGTTACTACATGTACTAACTGTACTGACACTAACCCATGTGCTGTTTGTGCTGAGTTTCTTGACTCTATTTTGCAGGCTGATAGTGTGAGTGAAGCTGAGTGTTCAGCCGAGGTTCTTGACATCATGGCTACTCCAAATGTACTATCCATTGAGCAGCCACCTCCCACTGTGGAACCACCAGCAATGGAGTTCAAGCCTCTGGATTTTGCTCCCTTGGATATGAAGACACTATGGCCAGTCCAAGAGGCCGAATCCCACTTCTATTGGGAGGACTTTATGGACAAAGTTGAGAAAGAAGTCAATTGTGACCTGATAAGGAGTGAGAAGTCCGCCGCACTTGGCGGAGTTACCAAGATTATCAAGTGTCCGCTCTCATCTTTTTGCTGTAGACCATGGGATCCGGGAGGATCATATCACAATTTGGGCATTCCGTGGCCCCTGTATCACAGACAGTGGGATCCTGGTGGAACCGCCCCTCAATGAGTTTTTTTCTAAACCTTTTCCTTTTAATTATGCCTTACTTTATTTATGTTTTTGTTTTTAATAAAGCTCCTGAATAATTTGAGAAGCTCAGGAGTATTTGTGTGTTGAGTCTTGTGTTGGCAAGTTTGCTGGATTTGATTGAAGTTGCATAGATTGATTGCATGATATTTTGTGACTGTCTCCCCCTAGGATTTGAAATTTTTGAAAATTTGATCCCCATGTGATTGAAAACTGAACTTTGAGATTTTGTTATGATGACATGATTTATGATAAGTTTGGGGTGATAGGAAGCACACACTAGGGATAGAATCTCGGTCAAACAATTTGCATGAATGTCCAGGTGAGGATTTGAGCCTCCAACATGTTTTAATTGTGAGAATCATTTTTAAGTTGCACTTTCCTGAATTTGCTAGAATCTCTTTATGGGTTGCATGTTTATGCGTTTGCTTCAGATGATTTAGGCATTTTCTTTGTAAATAACTACTTAGCCTAAAAATAACCAATTCATAATGCAAATTCCTTAGTTAGCCCCTTTGAGCCTGATTAGCCTGTTAATTCTTGTTGACCTTATGTTATAAGCTGAAATCTGAAAAACCATGTGAACCCGATCTTAGGATTAGGAGAGCATGGATCCTTAGCAAGAGAATGGTTGCAAGAAACTAAGTTTGGGGTGGCTACAAGGATATGATGTGATGTTTGGGATTGGGAAAAAGAAAGAAAAAAAAACAAGCAAAGCAGAAAAAAAAATAGAAGAGAAAAAAAAGAAAAGTGTAAAAATGATAAAAATAAAAGTATTAGAAGAAATGGCTGTAGTCACCCAAGGCATAAAGAAAAATGAGAAAAGGAACTTGAGTGGAATTTCAATGTTTTGAAAAGTTTCATGCTCTCTTAGTTCCTAGGGTCTTCAGCCTAGTTCCTTTGTATATCCTACCCTTAGCCAGGCCCCATTACAACCCATAAAAGACCTTTTGATGTTGCATGCATGTTTTCTGTGGGAATCATTTGGAGATGAAATTAAATTTATGGGAAGTGTTCTTGAAAAGTGAAACTAAGTGCAAAGGTTTTAGCCTGACACAAACTGAGCGAATGAGTGAACACTAAATGCCCTTGTGAGGAAGGCAGTTGTTTGAATTTGGTGATCTCCCTCTTGTGTGTAACTTGGATCCCCCGCTTAGATTAATGATTGTTTGAATGATTAAATTCTCAAATGTTCAGAATGAATGATTGTGGGGATTGCTTGGTTTGAAAGGGGGGACATTGAAGAAAATTATTTTGTTAAATTGCTTGAAATTTGTGCAAAGTTGATTGAATTCTTAAGCTTGCCATGTCTTAAGTCTTTTTAAGTTTTAAGTTTTAGTTTGCTTGGGGACAAGCAAAGTTTAAGTTTGGGGTATTTTGATCAGCCTCTGGCTAATCTAGTCTTATAACTAGAAAAACCTTGGCTTTGTGCTAATTTTATATCATTTTCGCCCAAATTAGACTAGATTGTCTTTAAGCAGCATTTTGAGTCTGTAAAGTATTTTTAGGTTAATTTAGTTAATTTAGAGTTAAATAAAGCACTTATGCTATTTTCTGTTTTCAGGTTAATGAGAAGAAATAATTCTGGAGCTTTCGCCCCGCGAGTAGGCATTCGCCTCGCGAACCTGAAGGTGACTGTGCCAAAAATTTTGCAACCTTTCTGTGTCGCCCCGCGAATAGATGACTCGCCTCGCGAGACTGAAGACCAGAAGCCATGACTTTTCCATTCCTCGCCGCGCGAGCCGTGCTTTGCCTCGCGAGAATACCAAACGCTGCATTATTCGCCCCGCGAGTCAGTGTTCGCCTCGCGAGTCCGCTGATTCCAGATGTATATAAGTCGGTTTTAGACAGAACTGAGGGGCTGGTAGCTAGTTAGTCAGTAGTTGTAGTTCAGTAGTTTATTTTCTTTTCTTTTCTTTTGTGTTTAATTCTGTAATGGAGAGCTAGTCTCCTAGATTAATCTACTGTGATTGGTTTCCATTACCACACTTGAGGTTATGTAATTCCTGTTTTGTCTGCTTTTCTCTTTTCAATATCATGCTATATGTTTCTGTTTGCTTAATTCAGGAGTGTATAGTGTTGTATTGATTTATTTCGGTGATGTTATGTTCCTATATCAAATCGCGTTTGCTTAATTCGCGTGTGTTCATTCATGTTCGCTTAGTTCATGAGGGCTTAACCCCGTTTGCTTAATTCGGGAATAGGAACATATATCTGTAGTAGTGGTTTCGCTTGTAAATTGTTGCTACAACCGGGAGGGGATTAGAATCTTCTTAGGGCTTGGAAGTATGTTAACCAATGATAGTGGGAAACCGAGAACAGTAGGTTGATCGTCTTTAGTTTATTTGTTAATCTCTTAAACTGCTCTGTTTGCATTGCTTTGTTTTGCTTTGTTTCTTATTTGCATTCACTCCAACCCCCCCCCCCCCTCCCCCCCCCCCAAAACTGACTTTCTGTTAATAATAACAACCTAAGAGTCCTTGAGAGACGATACTCGAGTTGTCGCTCCCTATCTGCATTATTTTGTAAACGCTCGTTCTTTTTGACGCGTGGCGACAGCGCGACCACAAGTCGATAAGCGAAAAACAATATTATCACCCTATTCAAAGGGTTGAAAGAGTCTTTTTTGGAGTTGTGTGGGGTTGAATAACATAGTTGTGATGTTTCAAAGGTTGGCATAAAAAGAAAAAAAAAAAGAGGCGAAAAAGTGAAAAATAAAAGGAGGAACACAATTCACATTACTGTTCCTTTTGAATATATATATATATATATATATATACAAAAAGAAAGAAAAAAAGGAATAAAAAGATAAAGGAGAAGTGAAATAGTTGTAATGTTGATTGTTTGAAGGTGAATGAAATTGGATGCAGTTCAACTCCCGCAGCTCTTTCAATTTTCTTTTGACCCTTTTGATTTTTAGCCTAGTACCCTTAGTATTTATCGCACCCTTACCTTGGCCAAGTTACAACCCAAATAAAAGTCCTTTTGATCTTTGTGTGTATGTATATCATTTGTGGATGTTAGAGTCTTTTCAAGCTTATGGTAGTACTCTCTTTCATGATGTGCTTTGAGTGTAAACAGTCTACCTAAACACTTGAGGGTTGAGTGAATTTTATCTTGTGAGGATCTTGTTGTTTATGATGTACTCTTTGGTAATCTGTTTTTTCTATTTGCTTTGAATGTCACAAAAAAGTTACTCATTAACGTCATATTCTTGAAGCTTAGACTTGGAATTTTTCTTGCACTTTGTATCCTGAGAACCTTTGGAGGTGCATGCTTTGTTTTTTTCTTTCCTTTTGTTTTGAAGTTTTTCTATTTTGAATTTATAATTTTGCTCGGAGTGCAAAAGTTCGAGTGTGGGGGAGTTTGATCAGTGCATTCGGATGCGCATTCTTCTACTATTGTACTTTGGCATTTCTCTACTTTGTTTTATTAATTTTACTATTTTATTGTGTTTTTAGATTTAAGTTTATTTTTTCCTTTATTTTATTTTCGTATTTTATTTTCAGCATTAGCAGATATTTGATACCTTTTCACTGTGCAAACCATAACTTGAGCTACGGGAATCGGATTGACGCGTTCTAATATGAGTTGGAAAGCTAAGAGAAAGATATACAAGTTTCGTGTTGAACTAAAAAGCTGGTTCGGAGTGAAAAAGGGTCGAATAAATCAGTTTAGTTCCAGACTTAAGAAATAATTAGTTAGTGGGCCGGTTTTTATGTTTTCTGACCCGGTTTGGATTAGAACCCAATTCCATGTTATTTTAACCTAACTCAGCCGCTGCTACTGAGGACATTCACTATTCACGAAATATTTCAAAAGTTTTTGTACATTTGTAATGGAGAACTAATCACCAGGGATTAATCTGCTGTAATCGGTTTCCGCCGACACTTGAGGTTCTATAATTCTCAATCAAATTGCTTATCCCTTTCAATATTATGCTATATGTCTTGTTTGCTTTATTCAAGTTATATAGAATAAGTATTGATTAGTTTCGATGATTATATGTTCCTTTACCTTGATCGCGTTTGCTTAATCCGCGTGTGTTTGATCGTGTTTGCTTAATTCACGATAGCTTTAATCCGTCTGCTTAATTCGGAAATTAAGAATATATATCTCGTAGTGTCAATTGCGCTTGTTTGATTGCTGCTATATTCGAAAACGGATTAGAATCCGCTTAGGACATGGGAATTATATGAATCAATGATAGTTGGGAAACCGAAACAGTAGATTAATCGTTCTAGCTTATTGATAATCACTTATTTGCACTGTTTTCTTAATCGAATATTAAACCTAACCCCCCCCCCCCCCCCCCACCCAAAAAAAAATCGATTTGTAGGTTAATAATAATCCAAGAGTCCTTGAGATACGATACTCGAGTTGTCGTTCCCTAACTACAGTTTTTTTTTTTCTAATTACTCGTTTTTGACCTGTGTGCGACAGCGGATCAAATTTGTAGTCTCTGTTTCGGTTTCCCAACTATCATTGATTCATATCGTATCTCAGTAAACTTGTACCGGCAGTGAAAACGCAGACCGGCTTCCGTCTGAATTTTTAACCGAAAATTTTACCGTGACTTCATATGTTACAACAACACAAGAAAATGATTTTAGTTTAATTAAAATTATCCTGAGTTTAATCTAAAATAAACACATTTAAATATGTATTTACTGCTACAGAAGCATAGGAAAAACATGGTGTTACAGGTGCTCATCTGACGACGATACATACACATAAAAAGGAAGAAAAGAAGAATAAGATGGCAGATAAGAATCTCGACACTATCATAAAAACAGGGATAGGGAAAACATAGTAAAGTATACTATCAAACAACAGTCAACACATGCAGCAAACATCTCCCGAATCATACTGTCATAGTCAACCTCGATTATCCAACTAGGATCAATTCTCTAAGGAGTCACACTCTTATGCATGTCGACAGATCTCTCATACTAGGGATACTAATCCCCAGAACATTCTATATCTCTCTCGGGCCTATCCGTCGCCCAGAGAATGTCAGTTGTTTTGTCCTAGTAACAGTTCCGTTCGCCATGACCAATAAGGGTGCTTCCCCCTATGACCTACAACTCAAATAGAGGTATCTTGGTATCCTCAGAAGGTCCATCATAGACTGGAATACTCGGGGCTAGACGTCGGGATAGCCAAGCCTACACGGCGGTCTCGACATAGTGGGTGCAAATCACTGGTCACTTGAAAACCATTCCAGACCGAACTACATCCTCGAGGTTCCCAGAACCGTCCCTCTCCATATTCCGTACCCGCACCCGGGTACACCAACCTCACATGACTCCCAGTCACACGGCCCGCCACTTTGGCAAATATGCAATGCAACACAAATCTAAGTTGACATCGGTACCATTACTCAATTACACGCATTATGATGCACTCGACATCCACAATCTCAACTCGGTACCCATATAGCATTTTCAGAATCCATTATCATCATTAAATCGATTCCATAATCTCAACTCGGTGCCCATATACCGCTTTCAGAATCAATTCTCATCATTAACTCGATAGCATACCCTCAGGTGTCAACTAGGTTTCCAACAACAGACAATCCAGACAACCTCAAAGACATCAATGACACCATCATAATATCATCATCCACAACATCAATAATAACTTAGCATAATTAAATAACATCATGGTATCAAACATCATCATGCATATATAGCAAACAGCACACGTCAACCAGCAACAAAATCATCAACAACAATAAACAGCAAAATAGACAAGCTCAGCATAAATGATAAATCAGTCCTAACATCGATAAGTGTGTCGTAACTAAATCCCATATACAGTTTTAAAAATCAGTTTCAATAGGGATTTAATTATCGCAAGCTACTTGACAACTAGTAGGGTCTGGGGCACCCTACGCATACAGCATAATATACAATACAACGCTTGCCTCCGCGGTGTGTCAGATACTTTCTCCCCACCTTAGACAATCTTAACGAGAAGCCTCGAGCCTCGAAATCCATGCCCTCACGAACCAACCAGCTCCTACCACGTGTCCCAAATAACTCCCCGATGCTCCGAAATTGGTCCTGAACACACGGGCAGAGTCCCGACAATGTCATAAACCCTAATCTTGCAACAGTTTCACAGACAAAGCCATAATCAAAGCAAGATTCACAAAACAAAGTAAATGACATTGTCGACGTGTCGACGAGTTAGAGACTCGAGCATTACCTCCACTGTTTGACGAATAAAAGGTAGGTACTTGACGTGCTCGTCGCTCTGAACGCGTATACGAAATCAGAATAAAAAACGCTTGCCTCCGCGGTGTGTCAGATACTTTCTCCCCACCTTAGACAATCTTAACGAGAAGCCTCGAGCCTCGAAATCCATGCCCTCACGAACCAACCAGCTCCTACCACGTGTCCCAAATAACTCCCCAGTGCTCCGAAATTGGTCCTGAACACACGGGCAGAGTCCCGACAATGTCATAAACCCTAATCTTGCAACAGTTTCATAGACAAAGCCATAATCGAAGCAAGATTCACAAAATAAAGTAAATGACATTGTCGACGTGTCGACGAGTTAGAGACTCGAGCATTACCTCCACTGTTTGCTGAATCAAAGGTAGGTACTTGACGTGCTCGTCGCTCTGAACGCGTATACGAAATCAGAATCAAAAACGGATGAAATAATCTCCCATAATCTGAGGTTTCTTTCACTAGAAAGCTCTCCCTTCTCTCTAACTCAGTTCTGGTTGGTGCTTAAAGTGACAAGTTTGCATGCAACGTTAGTGGAGAAGAAGAAATAGTGGGGTTAGGTACCTGCGCCCACGCTGAGTGCCAATTCCCCAGACCGAGTGTTGCTTCTGGTCAGCCATGTTGACTTCATGCGTTTCTTCGCGTTAAGCTCATTTGAAGTTCGATTGACCTCAAATTTGAAACATAAGCTCATCAACATCGAAGGAATAATAGATAGCCCTTAAATATGCCTAATCCCTTCCTTAAATAAGAATCGAGAAAATGGGGTGTTACATTACTACCCCCCTTAAAATAAATATCGTCCTCGAAATCTAAATTAAGTTACCTCACATGTGTGGGTATCTCTGTAGCATATCATCTTCTCTCTCCCAGGTAGCATCACCAGTTACTGCATCCCAAACAACCTTAACCAATGGAATATGCTTTCCACGAAGTTCCTTTATCCTCTGTTCCTCAATCAGTACAGGTAAAGCTTCATACTCAGGATTTTCTCTTATTTGGATTGATTAGGGCTCTATTATGTGTGATGGATAAGGATGCTATTTAAGACATCGAGATACATGAAAAACATCATGGATATTTGAAAGATTGGGCGGTAAGGATATTTTATAGGCTATTGGACCAATTCGGCGAAGAATCTAAAAAGGTCCTATGAAACGAGGTGTAAGCTTTCTGGATTTGATTGCCCTGCCTATTCCAGTTCTTGGAATGACCCTCATGAAAACATGATCGCCCTCTTGGAATTCCAACGACCTTCTCCTCTTATCGCTGTAGCTTTTCTGCCTATCTATCGCTGCTTTCATTTTCTACAGAATCCACTTAACTTGCTCGATCGTCCTCTATACCACCTCCGATCCAATCAACTGACTCTCACCAGTTTCATACCAACGGAGCGGTGTTCTGCACTTCCTTCCATACTGTGCTTTGTATGGCACCATGCCAATACTTGAATGGAAACTGTTATTCTATGTAAACTCAATCAAGGGAAGAAATTCGTCCCAACTTTGTGTGTTCCAGCATGCACGCTCTTAACAAATCTTCCAAAGATTGAATTGTCCTTTCCGATTGGCCATCCGTCTGAGGATGATAAGTCGAACTCATATGTACCTCAGTTCCCAATGCACTGTTTAGACTTTGCCAAAACCTTGAAGTAAACCTCGGATCCTTGTCCGAAATTATACTTGTTGGCACACCATGCATCCTCTCTACTTCCTTAATGTACAACTGGGGTTAAATTTTCCAAATAAAACCTCTGATTGATATGTAAGAAATGAGCACATTTTGTCAACCTATCAATGATCACCCAAATTGCATCATACTTCTTTTGTATCCTAGGCAAACCCGACACAAAGTCCATTGCAATACTGTCTAATTTCCATTCTGGGACGTCTAGAGATTGCAATAATCCCACTAGCTTTTGGTGTTCAATCTTGGCCTTCTGACACACCAAGCAGGATTGAACATATTCTGCCATTTCTTTCTTCATTCCAGGCCACCAAAACATCTTTTTAAGATCTTGATACATATTTGTGGCATCGGGATGAAAACTTAGCTTACTCTTGTGTGCTTCTTCCAAGATCAGATTCTTAACTTCTCTATCCTCTGGTACACAGATCTTATCACCAAACCTAAAGATTCCATCAGTACCTCGCTTAAACTCCATAGACTCTCCTGGTTCTATCTTCTGATTGATCTTTTGGAGATATTGGTCTTCCGCTTGCTTCTTCCAAACTAAGTCTATGAATCCACTAGTAATAGTGACCATTCCCAAACTTATCTTTTTTTAGGATAATTCCGTTATCCCAAGATTCACGTCTCTGAACTGCTCGATCAGTTCTAACTCTTTGATCATCATAGCAGACACTTGCAAAGATTTCCGACCTAACGCATCTGCTACGATGTTTGCTTTTCCAGGATGGTACTGGAAATCAAACTCATAATCCTTTATAAACTCAATTCATCTCCTTTGTCTCATGTTCAACTCCTTCTGATCGAACAAATACTTTAGACTCTTGTGATCACTATACACAGTGAACTGAGAACCATATAGACAATGTCTCCATATCTTCAATGCAAACACTATTACGGTCAACTCTAAGTCACGGGTTGGATAATTCCTCTCATGTACTCTTAACTGTCTAGAGGGATATGCCACTACTTTGCCATTCTGCATAAGAAAGCAACCCAGGCCTTGATGTGACACATCACAGTACACATCAAACGATGCTATCGGATCTGGCAAGACTAGCACTGGAGATGTTGTCAGCCTCCTTTTCAACTCCCGAAAACTAGCCTCACACTCATCAATCCACTCAAACACCTTTCATTTTCTCATCAACTGCATCATCGACAATGCAATCTTCGAGAATCCCTCAATAAACCGTATGTAGTAACCTACCAAACCAAGAAAACTCCTGACTTCGTCCACCGTCTTAGGACTTTCCCAATTCACCACTGCTTCAACTTTAGCAGGATCCACAACTATCCAGTCTTTGTTGAGCACATGCCCCAAGAATTGTACTTCGTTTGACCAGAACTCACACTTCGACAACTTGGCATAGAGTTGTCTATCCCTTAATACTTGAAGTACAACCAGAAGATGTTCTGCATATTCTTCTCTACTTGAAGAGTAGATTAGAATATCGTCAATAAACACAACGACAAACTTGTCCAAGTACGATCTAAAGATCTGATTCATGTAGTCCATGAACACGGCTGGAGCATTAGTCACACCAAACAGCATAACCAGATACTCATAGTGACCATACCAACTTCTAAAAGCAGTCTTCGATATATCATCTTCCTTCACATGAATCTGATGGTACCCAGACCTCATATCTATCTTAGAGAACACAGTTGCTCCCCGCAACTAATCCATAAGATCATCAATCATCGACAACGGGTACTTGTTCTTGATTGTTACCTTGTTCAGTTGCCGATAGTCCATACACAACCTTGAACGTCCATCCTTCTTCCTTACGAACAACACCGGTGCTCCCCATGGTGAAACACTTGGTCGGATGAACTCATTCTTAAGCATATCATCAAGCTGCTTCTTAAGCTCCACCAACTCCATTGGGGACATTCGATAAGGTGCGATCGATATCGGTCTGGTCCCTAGTATGAGATCTATCATGAACTCTATTTCCCTCTTCGGTGGTAGCCCTGGCACATCAACCAGGAAAACTTCAGGAAACTCGCATATGACAGGCAGTGCTTCTGCTTTCGGAGACTCCTTGGCTTCCAAGGAAAACAATAGCACACAATCCTTTGGTCGTCCTTCATCCAATCTACTGTCACTGATTGGCAATAATCCAGATTGCTCGGAAAAATAAAGGGTTTTGTTTGAACAGTCAAGCACTACATGGTTAGCCGAAAGTCAATCCATGCCCAAAATCACATCAATCTATTGCATAGGCAGAAAGACAAGGTCTACAACAAAAGTTCTATTCTCTAGAACAATAGGGCATTTACGGCAAACAAAAAGAGTTGTATCTCCCATAGGAGTGGACACATTCAGATTATACGGTAAAGATGAAATAGGTAATTGCAAATGATCCATGCACTCTAAGGAAAAAAACGAATGCGTAGCCCCCAAATCAAACAACACAAATAAGAGCTTACCGAAAATTAGACACTTACAATGTATCAAATCAGGCTCTCGAACGGATTATGATCCTCTCATGGCAAATACTCTTCCACTGGCTTGAGGTCTGCCTCCTTGTTGGTTTCCAATCTGAGCTCTTGTTCCGACTCCTTGAGCTCTTCCACCTTGTTGTGGAGCTTGAATCCTCTCCACATTGCCCTGAGTACAGAAACAACCAATATGACCGGTACGTCCACACTGGCAACAGATCTCATTCTGGAATTGAGGACAATTCTTCAGCAGATGTGGTCCACCACACTTGAAGCATGTCAGGAAACCCGACACACTCTGGCTAGAACTTCCACCACTCGTACCAACTGGTTGCTAATTGGGGTGACTGTAAGGCCTCGCCCTTTGTTGAAACCTTCCACCTCTGCCTCTATTGTTGAAACCTCCTCTAAAAGGTCCAGCGCTTCGTTGTTGGGGCTGAACTGACTTAGCCCTGTCATGACTCTCTAGAGCAGTGCATTTCTGCACCAAAGCTAGAAATTGATTCAGCTCTAGCGGCAGCATAACCTTTTTTAGTTCAGGCCTAACCTATCCTCGAACCTTCAACATACCCACTCTTCATCTGGGTGGATATGGTAGTATTGAGAAAACTTCGGCAAATCCTCAAATCTAATGGCGTACTCTCCAACAGACATGTTGCCTATTTCAGGCTCATGAACTCCTTCTCTTTTTCATTTCTGATACTTTTTGGGAAATACTTATCCAGAAAGCACTCCCGAAACAACTTCCAGCTAATAACTTGCTCTTTTGCTTCAAGCAGTCCCTGCTTATTCCATCACCAAGCTTCAACTACTATGGGATCCGAGTCTTATCAACATCTCCTTGTGATTAGAACCAAGCTATTGGCCGGTATGACCATACTGATAACATACAACATTATGGAACTAAGGGCAATATCTCAACATGTTTGTCACTCCAAACTTGAAACAAGTCAGCATTCCTAATGATGCTTGACTGGAATCTCCACCACTGGTACTTGCAGATTGTTGGTAGGTGCAGCTGTAAGACTTGTGCATTGAACTATAGGTCTTACAAAAGCATAAAACAGTCATCCTCATACTTTAAGAATAACTCGCGTATCAGACACTCTACCCTTTCTAAGTATAGTTGACATCCAATGGGGATTCAACTAACAGAGACGGTACTCATCCTACCCCGAGGTCCTCAAACCTCATTGGATTCAGTTCCCCACAGTCCGGTTTAGAACCGAACTGCTCTGATACCACCAAAATGTAACAACCTTGCGAGTGTCACATGGAATTAAGCATACTGCTCTGATACAACCAAAATGAGATGCCCCGACGTCCCATTAAAGAACCATCCTAATTAACTAAGCCTTAATCTGTTTGATTAGCATTGACACAGATATACATTCGAAAATATTATAAGTTTGCGGAAGCGATAAAGTTAAAATCATTTAAACTTACACAACGGAAGAAAGATAAAACACCAGATATGTACATAGCATATACATCATGTCTCCAACAATACCATCGATCCCAACAGAGGGATCATAAGCTTACCGTCTATACAAACTAGGTAAAGAAACAGATAATAGGTCATAGAAAGACTGGTCACATAAAAGACAATAAAACCTAATACAAACAGCATCTACCCGCCCGCCTCTCACAAAATACATCAAAAGAAGACTAGCTCACAGAGACTCTCCCTAGTAGACGCTACCGAAGAACCACATCACAGGTGATATCGGCGTCTGGAACTACCCACATGCTCGATAAAAGAACGATGATAATATCTGGCATCCCTGGTATGAATCAGGGGCTCCCATACAGACTCGTCGCTGATGATAACGATCCTACAACGATGATAGCAGTGCAACATCTGCGTACTCATCCTGCCTTTGTAGACTCTGTCAACTCTATCCAGAACCACAGACTACTCCCTCATGTTCCACTTGTCATCCGGGAACTCTTCCTGACGTGACGGATACCACATCTCTGTGAAGGGCAGTAGCTGAGAGATCCTGTAAGAATCGAGCATAGTGATGTCAGGTCCTCCTCCGAGACAGACATAGATATTGACCCGACCGATGTAACACATGAAGAACTATGAGTGGTAGACCTGCCACCCACGATCATCATTATGTACTATCTCAATGTCCCCCATGGTCTGGACCCTCGGGGGAACCATCTGCAGATAGTGCATCTGACATTGCTTCGGTCCGATACCGTCGGCATACGGCTGCTGTTCATCTGATGAACCGATGCATACACATAAAAAGGAAGAAAAGAAGAAGAAGATGGGAGATAAAAATCTCGACACTACCATAAAAACAGGGATAGGGAAAACATAGTAAAGCATACTATCAAACAACAGTCAACACATGCAGCAAACATCTTCCGAATCATACTGTCACAGTCAACCTCGATTATCCAACTAGGATCAATCTCTAAGGAGTCACACTCCTATGCATATCGGCCGATCTCTCACACTAGGGATACTGATCCCCCAGACATTCTCTATCTCTCTCGGGCCTATCCGTCGCCCAGATAACGTCAGTTGTTTTGTCCTGGTAACAGTTCCGCTCGTCGTGACCAATAAGGGTGCTTCCCCCAATGAGCTACAACTCCAATAGGGGTATCTTGGTATCCCCGGAAGGTCCACCATAGACTGGAATACTCAGGGCTAGACGTCGGGATAGCTAAGCCTACACGGCGGTCTCGACATAGTGGGTGCAAATCACTGGTCCCTTGAAAACCATTCCTGACCGGACTACATCCCCGAGGTTCCCAGAATCGTCCCTCTCCATATTCCGTACCCGCATCCGGGTACACCAACCTTGCGTGACTCCCAGTCACACGACCCGCCACTTTGGCAAATAAGCAATGCAACACAAATCTAAGTTGACACCGGTACCGTTACTCAGTTACACGCATTATGATGCACTCGATATCCACAATCTCAACTTGGTACCCATATACCATTTTTAGAATCCATTCTCATCATTAACTCGATTCCACAATCTCAACTCGGTACCCATATACCGCTTTCATAATCCATTCTCATCATTAAATCGACATCGTACCCTCAACTGTCAAGTAGGTTTCTAACAGCACAAACAGACAATCCAGACAACCTCAACGACATCAATGCCAACATCATAATATCATCATCCACGTCATCAGTAATAACAATAATTAAATAACATCATGGCATCAAACATCATCATGCATATATAGCAAACAACACACGTCAACCAACAGCAAAACCATCAACAACAATAAACAGCAAAACAAACATCCTCAACATATGCACGTAAAATGATAAAGTAGTCCTAACATCGATAAGTGTGCCGTAAATAAATCCCGTGTACAGTTTTAAGAATCAGTTTCAATAGGGATTTAATTATAGCAAGCTACTCGACAACTAGTAGGGTTTGGGGCACCCTACGCATACAACATAATATACAATACTACGCTTGTCTCTCTAGCGTGTCAGATACTTTCTCCCACCTTCGACAAATGTAATGAGAAGCCTCGAGCCTCGAAATCCACGCCCTCACAAACTAACTAGCTACTGCCACGTGTCCCAAATAACTCCCCAGTGCTTTGAAATTCATCCTTAACACATGGACAGAGTCTCGACAATGTCATAAACCCTAATCTTGCAACAGTTTCACAAACAAAGCTAGAATCAAAGCAAGATTCACAAAACAAAGTAAATGACAATGTCGACATGTCGACGAGTTAGGGACTCGAGCATTACCTCCACTGTTTGACGAATCAAAGGTAGGTACTTGACGTGCTCATCGTCCTGAACACGTATCTGAAGTCGGAATCGAAAATGGATGAATGATTCTCCCGGAATCTGAGGTTTCTCTCACTACAAAACTCTCCCTTCTCTCTAACTCAGTTCTTGTTCGTGCTTAAAGTGACAGGTTTTCATGCAAGGTGAGTGGAGAAGAATAAATAGTGGGATTAGGTACATGCGCCCATGCTGAGCGCCAATTCCCCACGCTGAGCGTTGGCTCCTGGTCAGCCATGTTGACTTCGTGCGTTTCTTTGTGTTCTGAGCTCGTTTGAAATCCGATTGACCTCAAATTTGAAACATAGGCTCATCAACACCTAAGGAATAATATCAAGCCCTTAAATATGCCTAATCCCTTCCTTAAACAAGAATCGAGAAAACGAGGTGTTACAAATGTCCTTCACTAAAAGGGCATTATGGTTAGGACTAAAAAATAATAATAACATTAACTTACTAGTTAAATTTTAATTAACTTGCTAAGGTTTATGCACTATCCTATTTATGTCATAAATCCTTGTTTAATTTACTAAAGAAAACACAAGAATTTTTTTTAAATTATAGCTTAATTTGTTAATTGAGAAATTATTTGAACCTAAAAAAAATATATCATGTATAACATTTATATGAAGAAAAGAAAAGAAATAAAATTTCAAGCATAACATCATCTAAAACTTATTATTAAATTATCAAAATAACTGGGTAATACAATAACAAAATGAAATACAATTGTTAACCTTTTGGCAATCTTTTAGACCCTCAATAGTCCTTCCTGGGGTCTGTTGAAGAAAGTCCGCACAGAGACCAATAGATGGAGTTTCAATGAGTTGGCTCAACCCTTGTGTGGGAGATTCTATAGTTTCATTCATCCTTATTCATCAAACAATTAAACAAAATACTTTACCAGATTTACTTATATACTTATGACATAAAATGACACAAAACTTTGAACAAAAATCACAGGAAGAACTTTTTAAAACCAGATAACATGTTTCTAAGTTGCACAGCCTCTGCACATGTTGGATTGAAGACTAACTTGGTACAGTTCATGCAGTTTTGGAGATTAATTTTCTCTATACAAAACTAATAATTTTCAGGCTAACATGAGTTGAGAAATAATAATAATAAATAGGATCCTTTAAAGGATTTATAAACAGGGCAACATGATACCTTTGAAAGTTTTCACTTTCCCGAATTGGACAATGTTGTACAACTCCAGCAGCGAGGAAGGTATTCAGTTCATCAACATAGGATCCAAAGAGAGTGCATTCAATCCTATGCCTATAACAAACAAAGGACAACCATAAGATACAAAAAAAAAGGGAATATGCATGGTTGATGATTGATATGCAATCCTTACCCATCAGCTTCTAGGCAAATGACATTAAGTTTTGTCTTGATGCCATTCCTCTCGATCTCTCTTTCAGTTCTGACACCAATAAGCAAACCCATGACATCTGTACCAATAAGTTAATTAGGCTAAAGATTAGCAACTAAAAACCAACACCACAAACAAACAACACTAATTTAAAATGAACACTTACCGACCAAAGCATACAAATTTGTAGGCACATAGAAATTATCCAGCGACACCACCCTAGTTTGAAACTGAAAGTTCAACTTGTAGGGGTGGTGGCAAGTTCTCTACCTACCTCTATTAGAAGCAACCCCAAAAAATTGAAAAGAGTAAATAAAGCCCTCTTTTAAATCCCTCTGAGAAAGTCCTCCTAATTGAAGCATGAATTTGGTCACCCTGCAACAAAAGGAAATTTGTTAAGAACATATATATGTGAGAAGCTATAGTAAAAATGAAGAGGAAGAAATATTAAAACATGAACCTTGTCATCCATGAGCACCAACTCCATCGAAAATGGTATTTTTTGCTTACCGAAGTCAGCCACCAGCCATAGACGAACCACCCTAGCCGTGATGGTCCAAGTCTCCTTCTTAGGAGAAATCTCATAACTGAATCAAACTTGGTACACATATTTCTCAGCAAATAAGCAACTCAGATTCCTTTTTTTGAATGTGAGTGTTTTGCATCTCCATGAAACTGAATGGGTCAATTTATAGAGGATGGAATTAGAACACAAACATCAAACAAAAAGATTAAATTATTAAAATAAAAATAGAAAATTAAAAAGTAAAGCAGAGATTCAAATCTCATTTAACCAGAAACAAACCCACCTAACCAAGCAACCTGTGAGAGCCCCAGTGTGTCAGTGAACACATGGATCCATGGTCCAAAACCTTCTATAAGGGAGAAACACAAAACCACCTAGGAAACACCATATCACTGCATCAGAGGACAAACTTGCACAAAGAAAGCGAGCGTAGAAAGCTTTCCTCCATCGTTGAAAGCGGCCATTTGTTGGTTTTCGTGGGATAGGGAGTTCACATGTTTGTGACAATTTGTTACTGATATGTTTCAAATTTTTCGAGATTCCTGTGAGATTTAGCACCATTTAGCAAGATTTGTTCAGAATGAGGGGAAAGTAGGGTGAGGTTTTCGGTGAGGGTTTAGGTGATTTCGTGAAAGAGAGAGGAGAGACGAACATAAATTACATGGTTTTGACAATTAATGTCTGATTTGTGAGAGATTTAGAAAGATTTGTCTGAGAATTAACAATATTTAGGAATGTTTGTGTTGAAAACGGTGAGGTTTTGACTGAGTGTATAGGGGAGTGTTTGAATGCACTGGGCTGCATGTGTTGGGTCGAAGGAATTGTATACCGGCCATCCCTTTTCTACATATGGTAAAATTTTGAATTCATGTTCGTTGGGTGGTTACTATTTGAATGCCACGTGTAAAAAAAGTCTCCAACAGTGACTAAAACATATATAATATGGATTATGTCTTTGTCTCACTATAAGACCATATCATGTTGATCATATTCTTCCAAAATATGAGAGTATCCATTTCCTTACTAAATAGTCATGTTTTACAATGTTTAAGATTTCAAGGATGACATTGTCAAAAATAAAAAAAATAAAAAAAAAATATTTCAAGGATGACCATGTAATCAAAATAAGTGAGACAAAATACAATTATGCAAGCCAAAAGTTGGCAATTGTTGGGCCATCGATCATGTATAGCTTGGCCCATTTTATTTTATTTTTTGAAATTTAGTTTGGCCCATGCTGCATGCACATCAAGCTAAAAGAATAATGGTTAAAGTAATCTTTTAGTCCCTATACGTGACACTGATTTTCAATTTGGTCCCTATACGTAAAAAGTTATCAATTTGGTCCCTATACGTGACACTGATTCTCAATTTTGTCCTTACCGCTAATTGGTCCCTATATAAGAGGACCAAATTGTAAATTATTGTCACATGTATGGATCAATTCAAAAAAAAAAATGAAATTGGTCCCTACATGTGACAATTATTTTTAATTTGGTCCTTATATGTGATAATAATTTGCAATTTCGTCTCTCTTATATAGGGACCAATTAGTGGTGAGGACCAAATTGAAAACCAGTGTCACGTATAGGGACCTAATTGATAACTTTTTACGTATATGGACCAAATTGAAAATCAGTATCCCGTATAGGGACCAAATGATTACTTTAACCAAGAATAATATAGGCAGATGTATTATTGAAAGTTGAATCATACTAACAACAAAGAGTTTTAAATTATCCAGGAGTTTAATTTTTTTTTCTTTTGTGGGATCCATGAGTTTAATTTTGATACATGGTGGATGTAAAGTTTTTATATTATTAGCTAATCATATATTACTTCGAGCATATTTGGGAAAACTGGATTTTATTTCCATTTAGAGCTTGTTTGGGAACACCCAAAACAACTGTTTTACACTAAAAAAAGTTTTTTCACACAAAATTATTTTGTTTGGGTGTTTAGCTTAAATTTTGAAAAAGCTTTTTTTTTTTTTTTTTTTTTGGGGGAGTTGAAATGGGTAATAATATGCCATCTCCCACTTAAGCTGTTTTATCCCAAAAAACTGTTTTTAAAATAATCTAACATGTTTGACATCTTGATTAAATTTATAAAAAAAGTTTTTTTGGAAAAAAAAAATTGTTTTATGTCATCTAGTTTGTTTTAGTTTAACATTATTGTGATTTGATCATTTTTATTCTCAAAACTCTCTTCTGTGTTTACTCCTGCAAAACTAAATTCTAAACAAATATTATTAAATTATACAAATAACTCCATACCCTTTTTTATAATTTACTATATAAAGTGATTTTTTTATACCACCCAAATAGAATATATTATCTTAAAATCATTTTTCAATAAATAGATCCAAACAAAAACAGATTCTGACACAACAATCGATTATATAAAAACGATTATCAGTATAATTTTTTTTTCTAATTTTCCCAAACACACTCTTCATATATGATTTTTAAGATACTTACTGTTCCGTCCAAATATCTCAGATAAGAGATACTCGGCCGAAGAAAGTTTAGTGGGAATGTTTTGGAATTTGCTTGACAGAATTGAGATTATGCTCCTACGTATCCAATGGGAATCAAAGCAAACGTAGTTCTCATTGAGGGGGTTGAGCCCCTATTTATAGATATTTTCAGTGCCACAGTTAGAGTAAGACGGTTACTGAGATCCTATTTGTTAGGATCAGATTGCTATGGCAGTTAGGCAATGATATGGATAAGGCTCCGAGTTACACGGAGAGATATTTGGACCAGCGAGATATTCGGCCTAGTCAGTTATGGCTGGATAGCTCGGGGCCGAGATATCTTCATTCGTGGCCTGGTGTGGAGTAGGCCCGAGTAGTTATCCTCGGGTGTTGAGTGTATTAATAGGTCTTTGGCTTTATGGGAGCTCGGGTGAGTATCCATTTACGAGAATGAGCTCGGTCGTATTGACAATCCTCGGCCTTATATCTTCGGCCGGTACACAAGCCCCCCGAGCTCCGAGCTTAAATAAGCGAAAGAGCTGATAAGTATGAAACCGAGCTAATTCTTCGGCCACACAAACTTCTGCATTCCCAGCTGTCATCTCAATCAAATCTTTCCTCTTTGTCAGAGAAAGCAATCATTCCCCCTAATACTTCTGCGGTACGCTTTAGGTAAGAAACCCTAGGGTTCCGCACCCATTTAATGAGGGAAAAATCAAAAGTCGCGCCCTTTTGGGCTTGATGGAACGTGGGCCGTCAACCGCAGCTACAAATATCCCTTCCGCCTCCAACTCCCTTCTACCTTGCTTATCCTCCTTCGCCCTTCACCTTCGCCTTCCAAGTTTCTTCCATCACTCTTCTGCTTGTCATTTTTCAGGTATGCCCAGTCTCCTTCTTCCCCTCATGCTTCTAAGTTTAATTTCTGCTTACCAGATGAGTTCATCCATGTCCTCTGAGTCAAATACCTCGCCTCTAATTGAGCACGAGGTTTCCCCCATTGGGGGTTCTCCCTCCACCTCTTCGATTCCTTCACGGGAGTTGAACGTCGGAGGAGGGGAAGCGTCCTCCTCCGGGTCGTCTTCCCCTGGGTCTGATTCCTCTGGGTCTGACTCCAAGTCCGGCTCTCCCTCTTCCCCGGTGTCCAAACCCGCCGCTCGTAAACAACGCCTAAGGGTTCCAAAAGACCCTATTCCTGATATCACCCTTCCTGGGTATACCTGGGTTAAAGGCGAGGTTGGGACCTTTTTCTCTGACTTCCAAACTCCAGAATCAATTGATCAACTTCGGTCCCAAATTAATATCTCGGCATCAGGGGACGAGTCCGAGTTCATTTGCTCCCCATGCTCAGGTACCGAGTGTGTCTTTCTCAGGGCTCGTCCTTCCGAGCCCCCCTTTACATACATGTACAAAACATTATTTGATAAGCTACGTGTGTCTCTTCCTTTTACCGAGTTTGAGTGTGATGTTCTGAGAACCATGAACGTCGCTCCTACTCAACTTCACCCCAACAGTTGGGCTTTTATGAAAGCCTTTCAAATTCTATGTAAATACCTCGGGATGGAGCCCACCACTCCAAATTTTTTGTATTTTTACCAAACAAGGTTTGGTGAGAAAATGGGATGGATTTCCCTTAACGGGCTGAACCGGAGAGGACTGCTTAGTCTGTACACATCATCGTACAAAGATTTCAAAGTCGGCTTCTTCCGAGTTCGCCCCTCGGGCTCCCACTCCTCCCACTTTTTTGACGATGATAACTGTGCCAAGTTTCCTTTATACTGGCAATCCTCCCCCATAAAATTCGTTGGCTTTGAGTACCAATCCCTCCCGGCCGAAGATAGGCGGGACATAGACATACTAGAAAAACTTCCTCGGCCCCTCCATTGTGGACGCCTTCTGAAACTACCATTCTCATCTACTCCGAGAACTGACCTGAAAAGTAAGTGCTCGGCTTTTTAGTTTTGGAATCTTTTCTGTATGTGTTGCTGTACTAACAACTCTTTCTTTTTGGCAGTCATTATGGGGAAATTTAACTTCTCCAAGCTTGTAAAGGCTGCTACAAAAGAGGGTCAGGGTCCCTCATCAACTGAGAAGAAGAAGAAAAGACCTCCCCCCACCAAGGCCTCTGCGAAGGGAACTTCATCCTCCGCCCCTCAAAAAAGAAAGAGGGTAGAAGTTGTAGTTGACACCGAAGATTCTCCCCCACCTCGACCAAGTCCCCCACACCCTACTACTCAGGAGACTGGAACCGCGGGGCGAGAAGAACAACCCCTTCCATCCACCGAGCTGAAATGGTACAATTCTTCTTTAAAGGCAGGGACCTCATCCCTCTGGGGTGAAGACTTCAACCCCTTCCCTTCTTTCGACTCAAACTTCCTAAAGCCCGCAGATCTCCGGTTAATGAGGCAACAAGGGGCTCAATCCAGCATGGAGGCTCTGTCCACCTACTGCATCCGAGCCGCTGCCTTGGCCCGATTTTGCAGCCGAGATTTAGTGGAGGCTGAAAGGAAGTCTCGGCAACTGGAAGCCGAACTGGCTTCTATTGAGAAGCTGAAAGGGGATTTTACCCGGACCTCCACTGAGCGTGATGAGCTGGCCAAGACTAATAATCTCCTGAACACTACCATCGCCGAGTTGAATGGCCAGAACTCCGAGCTTAACACCAAAGCCAAATCTGCTGAAGAGAGTAAAGCTCAGGCTGAAGAAGGTAGAGCTCGTGCTGAAGAGGAGCTCAAAAAGGCTCAAGCTGAAACTGAGCAACTTAAAGCTGCCTTGGAGGCCGAGACCAAGGTCAAGATGGAGCTCCAGGAGGATGTAAAAGAGGCCACTAGCTGCATCATTATCGAGCATCGGAAAGGTTTTGACAAGGCTATTGCTCAAGTGGAGGTTCTTGCCCCGGGGGTTGATCTTTCAGGAGTCGATGTGAATAAAAAGGTGGTAAACGGGGAACTTATTCCCATAATTCTCGAAGAGGAGGAAGAGGTGGAAGGGGCTGAAGATTCCCCCGAGGACCATATTGAGGCCGAGGAGAGCCATAGGGACGAGTGACTAGTTTTTTTTGTCTTTGTTCATCCCTTGTAATGGGCTTGTGCCCTTCTAACTTTGTTTTACTTAATGAAAACTGTTACCATTTTGCTGACTTTCCTTTTTCCTCGTAGCCTCTTGTTTGGCCGAGATACACTTGAAGTGTTTTTTATCTTCCGTCGTTGTGTTTGGCCTGTTTAAACAAATCTTCGGCTAAGACCGAGGTATTCTACCGTCCATATCAAAGATGGACGGTAGTTGTTACACGTGAAACGCATGTCTCACACCTTACGCATGCAATCACGCATTATATGCTTTGGAAACCGCAATGCAATTATTGCTTTTTGCTTAGTTTCGAGATTTGTTTTTCCAACAAACCTTTTCCCATGCATATTTCTTCCTTTCCAACGCCTCTTGCCCCTTATAAATAGGGCTACTTCGCTGCTGTACTTGTTCATTCCTCATTCTCTTCCCCCAGGGAAATTCGTCTTCCTTCAATCCGAGTAGTTCTATGATAGTGTTAGGGGTTTACGCTCCCCTCTCCCAGTTAACATCCTTTTTTGAGTTTCATAGCTGCCAAAAAGGATGTAAGTGGGAGACGGGATCCAGAATTCCTTTTATGATTCAATCCTCCAAGAAGGATGTTAACTGGGAGAATAGCAGACTTCGGGAGTCGCGAAAGGGGTAGAGGCCGTCTACTTCCTGAGCGGGCCGAGCACCTCATCATCCAGCTTGGCCGTCTACTCCCGGAGTGGGCCGAGCACCTGATCTTGCCCGTACCCTAATTGGGGAGACGACTGGCAACCCGGGCGACCCTTATTTTCAATTTCAGCCCTTTATGTAAGTAGTAGTACTTTCTAGTACTCGACTCGTACCTTGTTTCTACTTTCAATATTGTACTCGGTATTATCAATAAATTTCAATGGCTCGGATTCGGCCTTTAGATTACAATTTTATTCTCCTTACTGCTTGTAATTTATTGCACTTTAAGTAATTTCAAATGCTAGTACTCGGCCTTCAGGCTCAAACTTGGCCTTAGACAATTTAATTGGCTCGAACTCGGCTTTGAGGCTCAAACTTGGCCTTAAACAATTTAATTGGCTCGAACTCGGTCTTCAGGCTCAAACTTGGCCTTAAACAATTTAATTGGCTCGAACTCGGCCTTCAGGCTCAAACTTGGCCTTAAACAATTTAATTGGCTCGAACTCGGCCTTCAGGCTCAAACTTGGCCTTTAACAATTTAATTGGCTCGAACTCGGTCTTCAGGCTCAAACTTGGCCTTAAACAATTTAATGGCTCGTACTCGGCCTTCAGGCTCAAACTTGGCCTTTAACAATTTAATGGCTCGTACTCGGCCTTCAGGCTCAAACTTGGCCTTAAACAATTTAATGTTCGCGAAACACATACATCGGCAAATTAAGAAAACAATGTTCATAATAAATTATTTTAATGGATAAACAGGAAGTCTACGGTGTGCCTCGTTAAAACCTTCTCGATCAAAACCCTTTTTGGGACAAAATACCGAGGTAGGAAAAAGAGTACATCACCTGACTATATACATCAACTATAATAAAATTTTAAATGCGAAGCATTCCAAGTCCTCGGGATAGGCTTCCCGGACAATTCTTCTAACCTATATGCTCCGTTTCCCAAGTTTTCTACTACCCGGAATGGCCCTCCCCAGTTTGCTGCCAACTTGCCTTCCGTATGCTCCTTCCTTGCTTCTCCTTTTATTCTCAGCACCAAGTCTCCACGCAGGAAACTCCTCGGCTTTACTCTTGAATTATACCTCCTAGTTGCTCTCTGTTTGCAAGCTTCTTCTCTGATTTTGGCCTCCTCCCTGATTTCCTCTACCAAGTCAAGTTCGACCCTTAAATTGCTTTCATTATCATTTGGTTCATGTTGCATACGTCGAAAAGACGGCTCACCAACCTCCACTGGGATCATGGCGTCTGTTCCATATGTCAGCCTGAAGGATTGAGGTGTGCAGTGGTAGGCCCAGAGGATACTTGGTAACTCTTCTGCCCAAGCTCCTTTCGATCTTCCCACCCTCTTCTTCAGTTCTCCGAGAATGACCTTGTTGGCCGCTTCGGCTTGCCCATTGGTCTGGGGATGTTCAACCGATGTAACGTGGTGTTTAACACCGAGGTTGTCATAGAATTCCCGCAATGTCTTATCTACGAACTGTCTTCCGTTGTCTGTGACGATTGCAAAGGGAATTCCGTGCCTACAGATGAGGCTTTTCCACACAAATTTTTGGACTTTCTCGGCGGTAATCTTCGCCAAAGGCTCTGCTTCAATCCATTTTGTGAAGTAGTCCACTGCTACCAGGAGAAACTTGACTTGACCTTTGGCCACAGGGAATGGCCCCAGTATATCCATTCCCCACATAGCAAAAGGCCAAGGCGAGTTTAATGTGTGAAGTCCTTCGGGAGGGGTACGACTTATATTGGAGAATCTTTGGCACTCATCACATTGCTTCATCCACTCAATGCAATCTGCTCGGATGGTAGGCCAATAGTACCCTGCTCGGACTACCTTGGAGGCCATTGATCTGCCCCCGCAGTGAAAACCACAGATTCCTCGGTGAACCTCTTCCATGACGTACTTTGATTGTGCCTTCGTCAGACATTTTAGCAATGGTACCGAGAACCCCCATTTAAACAATTCTCCAGAAATAATAGCAAAGTGACTTGCTCTGAGCCTGATCTTCCTGACCTCAGCATGATCTGGGGGCAGAGTTTCTGAGGATAAATACTCCCAAATGGGTGTCATCCATTCTCGGTCAACCGATTCGCTGGCCATCACCTCCCCAAACGTGACACTCGGTTCATTTATGGTTTCTTGAATAACTGTTCTATGGTGGCCCGGCTTCTTTGTACTGGCCAATTTGGACAGCAGATCGGCCCGAGTGTTTTCTTCTTGGGGAATGTGCTCAATAGCGAATTTCTCGAAGTTGGAGATTAATTGGTTGACCTTGCACAAGTACTTGGTGAGCTGAGGCTCTTTCGTTTGCTACCCTCCTGATATTTGCCCTGTGACTAGCTGTGAATCACTCCGGCATCTAACAGCCTTCGCCCCCATTTCCTTTGCCAGCATTAACCTTGCTATCAAAGCTTCATATTCGGCTTGGTTGTTTGAGGTTTTGAACTCAAACTTTAGTGACTGTTCCAGGATCAGATCTCCCGGGCCTTCCAGAATCACCCCAGCTCCACTGCCCCTGACATTCGAGGATCCGTCCACATACAAATTCCACCATATATCCTCGGTTATCGGCTGCGGGTTGAGCTCGGCTACGAAGTCGGAGAGACATTGAGCTTTCAAAGGGCCTCTCAACTCGTATGTCAGGCCGAACTCGGATAACTCTACCGACCACGCAATCATACGTCCTGCCAACTCGTGCTTTTTGAGAATCTGCTTAATCGGGTGGTCAGTTTTGACAATCACCTGGTGACTTTGGAAATACGGGCGCAATCACCGAGCTGCAGTTACCAGGGCCAAAACCAGCTTTTCAATGACTTGATACCGGGTTTCAGCATCATGAAGGACCCTGCTGATGAAGTACACCGGCATTTGAACTTTCTCTACTTCTGACAACAATGGCAATGATGGCATACTCGGTGGCTGACAGGTATAAGTATAACTCTTTCCCTGGGATGGGTCGAGTTAATATCGGTGGTGAAGACAAAAAGGTCTTGAAATCGACGAAGGCCTTCTCGCATTCCTCGATCCACGTGAAGGTTTGAGGCCTCTTTAGTAATCTAAAGAAAGGCCGAGCTTTCTCTGCAGATTTGGGTAGGAACCGAGATAATGATGCCAGCCGTCCTGCAAGTCTTTGCACTTCTTTAATATTTTGTGGGCTTCTCATCTCAATCACCGCCTGACATTTATCAGGATTGGCCTCGATTCCCCGGTGTGTCAACATGAAGCCGAGGAATTTTCCACCCTGAACACCGAAAACACACTTCTCCGGATTCAACCTCATATTATACTTTCTCAGCTGCTGAAAAATTTCCTCCAGATCTTTTGGGTGGCTGTTGGGGTCATCGGATTTTACGACCATATCATCCACATAAACCTCCATAGTCCTTCCGATTTGTTTTTCGAATACCCGGTCCATGAGCCTTTGGTATGTAGCCCCAGCATTTTTCAGTCCAAACGGCATTACCCGGTAACAGTAATTCGAGCCTTCAGTTATGAAAGCTGTTTTCTCCTCATCTGGGGGATACATTCGGATCTGATTGTACCCCGAGTATGCATCCAAGAAACTCAAGATTCTGTACCCGGAGGCTCCATCCACCAGTCTATCAATACTCGGCAAAGGATAGGAATCCTTTGGGCAAGCTTTATTCAAGTCTGTGTAATCGGTGCACATGCGCCACTTGCCATTTGCTTTTTTGACCAGAACAATGTTGGCCAGCCAGGTAGTGTACTCTACTTCTCGGATAAAGTTGGCCTTGACCAACTTCGCTGTTTCCTCTTCCACAACCTTTCTCCTCTCCTCACCAAGTCTCCTTTTCCTTTGGGCCACTGGTTTCGCCTCGGGACAAATTGCCAGTTTGTGGCATAAGAAGTCAGGATCAATTCCCGGCATATCAGATGTGGTCCAGGCGAACAAATCGGCGTTGCTGCAGAGCACTTCCTTTATTTCCTCTTTCAAATTCGGCTCAAGGTGACCGCCGAGTTTAGTACACTGATCAGGCTGTGAACCGAGCTGGAACTTTCCTAACTCCTCAATAGGTTGTGGACGTTGTTCCTGCATGTCCATTCTCGGATCCAGTTCAACAGAGTTAACAGAATTCACCGACTTGTCTTTCCCCCTGTCTAGCGTTTTTGCAGGTGTAGGTTTAAGTTTGCTTACACGCAAACTATCAGCATAGCACTGTCTGGCCATTTTCTGATCAGCCCGGACAGCAACTATGTCTCCCAAGTTGGAAGGGAATTTCATCGTGAGGTGGGGAGTAGAGACCACAGCTCCTAACTCGTTCAAAGATGGTCTGCCGATCAGGATATTGTATGATGTTACTGCATTAACCAACACGTACCTGACCATGATAGTCTTGGATGCTTTGCCATCCCCAAAAGTCGTCAGGAGGTCAATGTATCCTCGCGTATCCACTTGTTCTCCTGCAAAGCCGACGAGCTTACTATCGTATGGTTGGATAGATTTCTCTGGGATCCCGAGCTTCTGAAATGTTGAATAATATAAGATATCTGCCGAGATCCCCTGGTCGACAAGGGTTCTTTTGACCGAGAAATTGGCCAACTGCACAGTGATCACCATAGGGTCATCTTGATTAGGATCCACCCCCACGAAGTCTTCGTCAGAAAAGATAATAGGTGGGGAAATTCTCGGGGGTTTGCCGGATACCGAGTTGACAGCTCGAATAGCCCGCAGGTGCTTTCTCCGAGCTGAATTTGTCGTGCCTCCCCCTGCGAATCCACCTGAAATAGTGTTTATCACACCTCGGACCACATTATCCTCCTCTCGCCTTTCATTCTGGCCCTCTCTGGTTTCTGGTCTTTCATTATTTCGTTGACCGCTGCCCCTTCTCGGGCTTTGGTCACCTCCTCTCCTTCTGCTTCTGCCACGCCCCTCACCATTGTTGTGGTTTCTCCGAACAAAATTATTGAGATGGCCAGCTTGCACCAACTCTTCAATCTTATCTCGCAGGACCCAGTACTCCTCGGTGGTATGGCCGTAATTACGATGATACCGACAATGTTTCTGTCGATCGGCGTGCAGGGCGTGTGGCCACGGTTAGGGAGCTGCAAAAGTTCCGCGTTGTATGCTTCCTCAAACACCCGAGCTCGGTTTGTGTTGAGGGGAGTATAGTGCTCATACTTCGATCCCCTATGCAAATGCTCGGACGGGCCTTTGAATTTCGGCCTATCACCTCCGGCCCTCCTCTTCTCTCTCCCTTCTCATCTGTCAGTATCATAAGTTCTTTCCCTTTTCTTAGACTCCTCAACCTCCTCCATATTAATGAATCCCGCAGCTTTTCTCCTCAATTCATCCATACTGGTTGGTGGCTTCCGAGCCAAGTGTCTGGCGAAAGGGCCAGGCCTTAACCCGGTCAAGATGGTGTGTAGTGCAACATCGGCACTGAGATTCTGGATGAGGATCGTCTCCTTGCTGAATCTGGCCATGAAATCACGCAGGGACTCATTCTTTTCTTGCCTAAAGTTTACCAATGAGGCCGAGGTTTTTTGATGTGCCCGGCTCGTGGCAAACTGAGCATTGAACTTAGTCATGAATGTGTCAAAGGAGTCAACTGACGCTGGCGGTAGCTGGGTGTACCAGGTCAACGCAGCATCCTTCAGAGTAGTTGGAAAGACCTTACACATGACAACATAATCGTCGGTAAAGAGGTACATCTGAGTAGTGAAAGCGTCCAAGTGACGCTCGAGGTCCGAGGTGCCATCGTATCTGTCAATGCTTATTGGTTTGTAGTTGGCTGGTAGGGGAACCTCCATGATAGCGTTTGTGAAGGGATGTCTCGGCCTCCGCCCGCTGGTCTTTTCATTAAGTCTATTTGCCTGCAGTGACAGTTCAGGGGCCTGCCTAGGAAATTCCTCCTCGTCTACTCGGTCCATATGATGAGAAGCCCGGAGTTGTGGGCCTCCTTCTCTGCGCGAGTTTCTGGATCCTTCATTCTCAGCTGTCCGGCGCTTTCTCTCAGGAGGAGAAGAGGCGGACCTTTCTCTGCTCTGTCCTGGTTCGCGACGGCTGTTCTGCCACCTAATCTCCTCATTCTCCCTTCTCAGCATGGCAATCTGTGCAAGTAGTTCTTGGATAATGGGGTTGTCGGTCGTTATAGCCGGGTTTATGGATCGTTCCCCATTATCTCCGTTGTTAGCATTCTCTGGCTCCTCTCTTCTGCAGTTCCCGCTCCTTGTTCTCACCATGGTTTGTGGTATGGGAAAGTTTTGCTTCGATTCCCACAGACGACGCCAAATGTTCCGTCCAAATATCTCAGATAAGAGATACTCGACCGAAGAAAGTTTAGTGGGAATGTTTTGGAATTTGCTTGACAGAATTGAGATTCTGCTCCTACGTATCCAATGGGAATCAAAGCAAACGTAGTTCTCATTGAGGGGGTTGAGCCCCTATTTATAGATATTTTCAGTGCCACCGTTAGAGTAAGACGGTTACTGAGATCCTATTTGTTAGGATCAGATTGCTATGGCAGTTAGGCAATGCTATGGATAAGGCTCCGAGTTATACGGAGAGATATTTGGACCAGCGAGATATTCGGCCTAGTCAGTTATGGCTGGATAGCTCGGGGCCGAGATATCTTCATTCGTGGTCTGGTGTGGAGTAGGCCCGAGTAGTTATCCTCGGGTGTTGAGTGTATTAATAGGTCTTTGGCTTTATGGGAGCTCGGGTGAGTATCCATTTACGAGAATGAGTTCGGTCGTATTGACAATCCTTGGCCTTATATCTTCGGCCGGTACACTTACTATAAAGCCAAATGTTTTTAATGATGTCATAATATTTGATTTGATGATTTACTAAAAAAATCTTTATACCAATAATGTATTATAATTAAATCCATTATCAATTGCTATAATTTCATGAAAATAATTTCTCTAATATCCAGGAAAAGGGAAAGGTTTTGATAGTCTTTTATATGGATCAATAGCGAGATGACCAATGTTTTAACCATGTAATATAATGGAAATGTAAATTATTTAAGAGTTTAATTAATGTATATTATTAGTATAAATTTTTTTTACACTGTCAATCAATAAGAAATTATGATTTGAATGATAAGAGTCAATTTTTTTTTAATGATTTATCA
The DNA here is from genome assembly GCA_030762895.1 of Sophora flavescens. Classification (NCBI taxonomy): domain Eukaryota; kingdom Viridiplantae; phylum Streptophyta; class Magnoliopsida; order Fabales; family Fabaceae; genus Sophora; species Sophora flavescens. The sequence continues at coordinate 166,595,562 of CM061064.1, read as the reverse complement.
ATTTATGATTGATTCACGTTATAAAAATCTTTATAATAATTTTTGAGTTTTCAAAATATCCTTCATAAGACTAATCCTCGGGGTTGAAGGATTTTAAAAAGTTTACGTACTAAAGTTTCCTTTTTTTTAATATAAATATAATCCTTATTAATTTAATATGTTTTTTCTTTTTAATTTAATTGTAATGAGTATAACACGACCTCCAATACCAAAATGCTAACCTCAACGAGTTCAAATTATTGATTGCCTCTTCGTTTTCCTTGCCAAACCGTAAACCCTAGTTCAATGAAGATTTCTTTGTACTCTAAATCGACTAAGGATTTGAAGTAGGAACTCGTTCTCGTTGAAGTAGGAAGACGTTCCTTTTGAAGCTGAGCCTCTTGAACAAGAACGCCATTTGAACGCAACTTGGAAATCTCGTGAGTTTGAATTTTTTATTTTTTTATCTGATCAATGTTACTGTTTTAACTTTGTGGTGGTGTTAATTTTGGTATTCAGAGTTGATTTATAATGCCATTGCGTGTTTTGAATATCTATTGATTAGTGCTGTATTTTTGTTCTGTCGTATCATCCAAATCTAATATTCTCATAGCCCAGTTTTCGTGCATGTGTATTTAAATTACCTAAGAGGAATGCTATTTAGTGATTTGGGAAAATTTGACATCAACGTCGTTATCTATTACTAAGGCAATTATAATTGGGGGGAATGGGTTCATTGAGTTGTTTATGTTCTCCAATTTTGATGGAGATTTAGATGGGGTGGAGGATTTGGATGGCATTGTAGAAGAGATTGCTGAAGTAAGGAGTGGGTTTAATGATTTGGTCATTTTTATGAGGATCTACAAGAAGAAAAAGATGGGATTTATTCAGATTGAAGTATTGAACAAAGGGTAGGAATCATTATATATTGATTCAATTACCAAAATAGAGACTGAATGATATTAAATCGAGGATAATATGATGTGTATCATCTTGGACTTGGAGTGCTGCCCTGCATCCATTCATGGATACATAGATCCATGCATACATACAGTGTTTGGCCAAGTCTGGTTGCTTCAGTTGTAGACTCAAGTAGTTTTTCAATGCTGCCTACAATTTTCTGCCTAAAATTTTCTTCACCATCATACTAAGGTTAAGGTAGTACCGCTTATGGTTCATGCTTACAAATTGCAATGATATATTTTTACTTTGAATCATTTCATTATTTTTGTACCCTTACATAGGTTTCATTTATAAGATTGGAGTTATTCCTGAAGTATATAACAATCTTCATCTTCATTAATAGAAAGATTGCAGTTTGGCTTGGCCATTGAAGTTTCTACTGTCCTATATTATATGCTTTAGTTCTATAGGATTATTTTATGTTGTTTACAGATGGTGTCTGCAATGTTAAGTTTGTGTGGAGGGTAAACTGTGATGCATAATTTTCCTTAGGATTTTGATATCATTTGGCCTTTATTTAAACCTCGATCAAAGTATCAAACATTATTTAAGTTATAGTATAACCATTTGTAACAAGACTACTTTGGGGGATTTATACTTTATATTCTCTCACCCTGTATCTTTGGAGAATTGTGTTCATGTATCTACTATCTAGTAGTAATATTAGCTTTTACAAGCATTTAAAATGATTAATGTGGATGCAAATAAGTAAATAATGAATGTTTGGTAATGATGTTCTGTGCATATAAATGGAATTTAGTTGGAAATTGGACTGAACTTCAGCCCTGATCATTGGTACGTTTCTTACCTTAGAGGCATGCTATTTAGTGATTTGTGAAAATTTGATATCAACATGAGCATCTATTATAAAGGCAATTTTTGTAGTTTGTCATATTGAAATAGATCTATTATATTGAGGTTGAAATAAATTTAGCATTTAGAAGATAAAAAGGAATTTGTGAACATGACATTGAATATGTGTGATGAACGTCTACATTCTATATATGTATTGCAGATGGATAACTTTGATGATGTTTCAATTGTAAATTTGGATGATGATAGAGATGTGAATTTTGCTGATAATGCTGATGAAAGTGGTAGTGATCAGCCTATTGATTTGGGGGATCAAAATGTGACTGAAGACTTAGATGTTGGAGATGAACAGTATAAAAAGGTAGCAAACTTGACAACTAATGAGATACGGGGTTTAGAGTTTGGTAGTGAAGAAGAAGCTTATCAATTTTATCAGACATATGCTAAATGTCATGGTTTTGTGATAAGGAAAGACATGTAAATCGGGATATCAAGGGGAATATAATAATGCGCCTGCTTGTATGTAATAGAGCGGGATTGAGGAACAAAAAGCACTTGATGAGAGTAGATAGAAAAGAGAGCATAAACCAATCACTCGTACTAATTGTCAGGCCAAGCATCAGGTACACTTCAATCAAAGGAGATCAAAATGGATAGTGATGTCCTTTGAGGAGTCTCATAACCATGAACTAATCCCGTCCAAATTTATGCGCTTAATCCCTGCTTATTGTGTCATGACTAATGCAGATAAAGCTCAGGTGGATAGCTTGCATTCGTGTGGTGCCAGAGCTTGTCACATAATGGGATACATGGTGTCTCAGAAAGGGCGATATTCTGGTGTTGGTTTTACGAAAAAGGATTTATACAACTATGTTGACTGCCAAAAGGGTGGTCAGATTAAGGACGGGGATGCACTTGCTGCCTTAAGTTATCTACAAGGTAAAGCTGACAATGATCCATTGTTTTTTTTTCTAAATGCACTACTTTTGTTGATGGTAAACTGAAGCATCTTTTTTGGGCTGATGGAGGCAGCAAAGCTGATTTTCAATGTTTTGGTGATAGAGCCTTCGACACCACATACAAGAACAAATACAATTATCCTCTAGTAATTTTCTCTGGGTGTAATTGATAGGAACTATTTTCCTATCTCAAACACACAACTGAGATTTAAGCAGTAAGATGAAACCAACTCTGTTTTATTGACTGGAATTAGAAGACAATTACAAAGTAGAAGAGTAAAAGAAGAAAGGCAAGAGCAAGTGCTCCGAGCAAGGAGGAAGACTCCTAGCCCAAGTCAGAGAAGAATCTCTTGACTCCCAAAACACAACAACATTCAGCATACCCTTTCTCTCATGCCTCTATCCCTATATAACAGATTATGTTACTAGGTTCCCACCCTTCTACAATTTCTCTCTCCATAACTAACTTACCCCTCTCTCCAGTTTACAGTATTCTACCTACAGTTGTTAGGCCTTGGGACATATGGGCCTTCTAGTATGGACCTTGAGAGGCCTTGTGGGCTGCTTGGGAACCTCTGGGTGCAGATTCCTATCAATACCACCCCCTTCAAATTGACCTTGTCCTCAAGGTCATGGCTATGTGAGTACATATGCAAAAAGGTGAAAGTTTCCAATGTCAATTGGCCTGAATCAGAGGAATCACCATGATACTTCTCAATCTCATATAGGTTTCCTAAGTTGGAATTTCCATTCCATAGCAGTAGGATAGAGCTAGGGATGAATTGAATCATAGCCATGTTGGATCCTGCATCCGCATCAATTATATTTAGTCCCTCAATGATCTTGATTGTCACAAATTTGGAAACCAAGTAAGCACCCTCGACTTCCACCTCAGGAGGCATGGTTGCTTCAGCTGGTTTCCCTTTGAAGGTTTGCTGCCCAAGAGTCACTGGAACTAGATTCCTATCAATACCACCCCCTGTAAAATTGGCCTTGTCCTCAAGGCAAGAAGAGAGAAACATCTCCTTGATGACATTTGCTTCTTCCTAAGCAACCTCTTCCACTGCTTGAGCCTTCCAAGGGATGAGCCATTCGAGAACTGTGCTGCCATTAACGTCACTTTCTCTGCATACAAGTTCTGCTTCAGTGGGCTCTATTATGTGAATCTTGCCATGTAAACCAAATCCCAACTTCAGTTTCAGCTCAAAGGTTTTGATTTCAGTAAATTCTGCCTTTGCAACATCAAGAACCAATGCTTCCCCTACAAAACCTCTCTCCAAAATAGTTTCCCTAAACTGATAATTGGTGATAAAACCAAAAACATCCTTTGGCTTCATCTTCTGTAACCTTGGTAGTTCAATTTCCAGCACATCAGCCAAGGCCTTAGAACCTTCTCGGATGTCATCTCCACTTATGCGGAGTGGGGTAGTGAAGCGAATAATAATGCAACTTCCATCACTGCACCCAGCTGTTGGATATTCTAATGCACATTGATTACAAAAGACATGGCCACACACCATATTAACATCATCTTCGGGTGGATCATGGCAAACACAACATATAGCCAAAGTTGTTTCCCAATTAAATAGATTAATCAATATCTCCCTTGGAAGCCTTTTAGCTATTTCAACATAATCTTTTCCAACAAGATCAGAATCATAATCTTTAGGAAGATGGTGGTCACAAGCCTGATGGAGACATAAAAACATTAAAGGAATATTTGCATAGTTTTGACTCACTATTCCTGCAGCAGTATACACTTTAGATTGAGAATGTGATTCTGCTATAATTCCTCCCAACTGATAATGATCTGCAGCCTTATTCCTAAGAGTGAAACCATTTAAATTTCTGTCAGTGTTTGGCTCTAATGAATCCAGCACTGAAGGAAGCCAATCTGGTGCAATCCAAACACAGCCACTGCTCATCATTTGTAGCTTCTTCGTAATGGAAAATATTATCAAACCAGAATTAGGATTAACATGAACAACATAGGCACGTGATTCCATTGAGTTTAATTCATTTAACAAGTCACTGATACCTTGTGAGGCTTCAAGAGGGAATGCAGTCGTGTAAGAGATACTGGCACTTTTCTTTAACGGTGCATCACCCATTACATAAACTCCATTCATTCCATTATCATCATCCTTTTTTGTTTCATCTGGTTTGCTGATATGTACCTCAGTGCCAAGAATTAAGCTATCTAAGACCCTTCTCGCTTGACCCAAGATGCCAGAATCAAGTTGGGCCAGGCCCATCAGGTCTAGAAATGGACCCAACTCACAGAATACCATTTCTCTTCCTCTAGCTTCCTCATTTTTAGTCAGAGTCATCATTTCTTCGAAGGTGTGCGCCCAACCCTTCAACAGCAAACCCATGGCTGCCGCAAATAGATTGGCGGCCGACAGCCCTAGCCGTTGAGGAGCCGCCGCAAGTGGGTTGATGTCCGGCGGTTCGGGTGGCGGCGGCGGTACTGCAATGCTTGCCCGCCACAACCCTCTCCTTAGAGCAGTAGCAGCCACTGTGTGAGAACCACGGTCTAGTGGTGGTGGTGGTGGTGTGGGCTCGATCAGCCTGCCTGGAAGCCAGGACATCCTCTCTATCGACGACCCATCACCTTCTACAGAAAAAACAGTGTCCGCCGATGACCAACTCGCTGAAAAGCTATGTTCGGACCTTTTACCCTCTATTTTGTCCCGGGCCCTAAATGTACCTCCCAACAAATTAATATTAGTTTGGGCCTGGCCCAATAGGTTAAAAAATTGATCAATTCCTTGCAATCCCATTCTCGCCCCTCCATTCAATTGTTTCTCATTCCCACTTTTGCTCTCTACCGTTGGTGGCGATGGAGGCTCGACCTTGCCATGTGACGACACATCGACCGCCATGAACACGTTCCGATACGGCGGTCCACGTTCACCGCCGACCATTGTCTCCTTCGTCTCCGTCACCAGCTGAGTAGCATCTGCCGTATCTGCACCACAGCTCCATGGACCTGTTGGTGATGCCCGGTCGTCCACAATGCCGCGAGAGAGATGACTCTCGGCTGTTCCTAGCGTCTTGGTTATACATAGTGATGACCTTGACGACCACTCACTAATATCCGGTAGAAGAAATTCGCATTTTTGCGGTGATTCTTGTTTCTCCTCTTCTATCGTCACGTCAACCAGCGCCGGATTTTGAAAACAGCTAGCCTTGGCCTGCGCATCTCCAGCTTCGACCAACTTAGGGTATTCCCTAGCTTTGACCTCCACCTCGATCTCGACCACTGGGTGATTTCCGGTTTCTGCATCTGCGCTCTGATTTCTGCTTCTTCCTTGTTTTTCCAGCATTGTCTTCACTGGCTGATCTGAATTTGGTGCCATGAACAGCGATTGTGGGGGTTGTTGCTGCCGTCGGAATCCCTCTTGTAGTTCGTCACATAGTGCTGCAACTGTCTCAGTGAGGTTCTGCAGCAACTCATCCAGATCGTTGATTCCCTGAGAAGCCATGTGTGTGTACATATACCACAAATATCTCTCCAACTAATTCTCTCAACGAAAGCACCAATTGATAGGAACTATTTGCCTATCTCAAACACACAACTGAGATTTAAGCAGTAAGATGAAACCAACTCTATTTTATTGACTGGAATTAGAAGACAATTACAAAGTAGAAGAGTAAAAGAAGAAAGGCAAGAGCAAGTGCTCCCAGCAAGGAGGAAGACTCCTAGCCCAAGTCAGAGAAGAATCTCTTGACTCCCAAAACACAACAACATTCAGCATACCCTTTCTCTCATGCCTCTATCCCTATATAACAGATTCTGTTACTAGGCTCCCACCCTTTTACAATTTCTCTCTCCATAACTAACTTACCCCTCTCTCCAGTTTACAGTATTCTACCTACAGTTGTTAGGCCTTGGGACATATGGGCCTTCTAGTATGGACCTTGAGAGGCCTTGTGGGCTGCTTGGGAACCTCTGGGTGCAGATTCCTATCAATACCACCCCCTTCAAATTGACCTTGTCCTCAAGGTCATGGCTATGTGAGTACATATGCAGAAAGGTGAAAGTTTCCAATGTCAATAGGCCTGAATCAGAGGAATCACCATGATACTTCCCAATCTCATATAGGTTTCCTAAGTTGGAATTTCCATTCCATAGCAGTAGGATAGAGCTAGGGATGAATTGAATCATAGCCACGTTGGATCCTGCATCTGCATCAATTATATTTAGTCCCTCAATGATCTTGATTGTCACAAATTGGGAAACCAAGTAAGCACCCTCGACTTCCACCTCAGGAGGCATGGTTGCTTCAGCTGGTTTCCCTTTGAAGGTTTGCTGCCCAAGAGTCACTGGAACTAGATTCCTATCAGTAATCATCATTTGCAGACCATTATATTTGGTTGTGTTTTGGTGGCAGATGAGACAACTGAGACATATAAGTGGATTTTTGAAGCATTTTTGGAAGCAATGTGTAATAAACATCCAAAGGTAGTTGTGACAGATGGTGATGATGTTATGAGGGAGGCAATCAAGCAAGTGTTTCCGGATGGATCACATCAACTTTGTGCATGGCACTTGCATAATAATATATGCATGTGAAAATGTCAAAAGTGCTCCATTTTTGGACGATTTCAAAACAGCAATGTACACAAATTTTACCCCGGATCAATTAGAAGAGTATTGGAAGAACATAGTTGATAAACATGGGCTTGTAGGAAATAAATGGGTTTGTAAGGCATATGAGAACAAGTCATTGTGGGCCACTGCATATCTTCGTGATAAATTCTTTGTCCGTATAAGGACTACGTCTCAATATGAAGCTATTAATTCAATAACAAAAACATATGTCAGGGAAAAAAGCACAATTCTTGAATTTATGCATAACTTTGAGCAAGCTATGAGAGAATACAGAAACAATGAGCTGGTTGCTGATTTTAAGTCTCTATTTTCAGAACCTGTGATGACTACCTCTCTTTACAAGATCGAGAAAGAGGCTTCAAAAATTTACACATCGGAGATTTTCAAAAAGGTTAAGCATGAGGTTGAAAAGGTCGGCGCAATAATTGTTACCGAGCGAGACAAAAATGGAGAGAAGTTGATGTTTAAGATGAACAAGTATTGCGAGCCTGGTAGTGAAATCCGTGTTGTTTATGATACAGTGAAGTCTAGTTTCAATTGTGATTGTCAACTTTTTGACGCTCGTGGCATTCCGTGTGCTCATATTATTTGTGCCATGAAAAATGAGCATATGGGCTGTATTTCCAGCAGTTTGATTTGCAAACGGTGGACAAAGACTGCTAAGAGTGATTGCATCTCCTCAGATTGCTCGGAGGAAGTAGATCCTGATGTCATGTATGTTGTCTGTTTTGGGGCTTTATCAGCTGCTTGTAATAGGCTTTGCCATATTGCTGCACAGAAGAGTGAGTATTTCAGCGAGATCATGGATGAAATATGATAGCTTACTAATAAGTTTGAGATGCTAGGGGGTCCACATGGCACACATAACTCATCAGATACCGGTGATCCCTCTTTGGTGAAGACAAAAGATGATCCAAAAAAGAAAAAGTTTACCAGGAAGAGAAGATATTGTTCATATTGTAGTGACACTGGACACAAAATCAGGAGATGTCCGATGGCATATGATCAGAGTACAAAGGATGATGGGTTATCGCCTTTAGAGTCTACTGACATCAGCAAAGAATCTGATAATGTAAATTTTTGAAATATTTTCATTTTTAATTCTGAAGTTTTGCATTTGTGGTACACATGATCATGATTTTATTGCAGGATAAAGAAGTAACATGTGATGAAAATAATGGCCACGATGTTGTACTTGCAAATCAGTCTACAAGGCATTATGATAATGTAATTACAACTGCTTAGTTTTTTTTTTTGTGTGTTGTGGGTGTTGTTAGGTTTTAAATTCTGGTTTTACTATTATTGCAGAAGGCAAAAGAGAAACTCAGTGGTAATTGCAAAAGGAAGGAAAAGAAAGTCAAAGGGTCAACACAAAATTCTGAGAAGCACCCTGTAAGTATATCATATTCACCATGTTATAAATTTGCTTGAATGATATTAATTACATATGTTGTTTGCATCTTGTTCTGTTTGTATCAAACTATTACTGATTGATTTTTTTTTTATAAGAAAATCAAATCATTTGGTTGTTCCCGTGGAGGTAAGGATGAAATTCGACTAGGGGTTTTTGTGTTATCCGCAACACCCCCCCCCCAATGCATATTCCAACATTTGGTTCTGGCACATTGAGCCAAGGGAGGTCAGCGTTTCCTCATTTTGGTGGAGTTCCTGTTTCCCCTCAAATTCCCCAAGTCCCAGCTTTCCCACAATTTCCTCAGGTTTGTCATGAAATCCATATGCTGCTTGTAACTTTTTTCCCCGTATTTTATGTCTTATGCCTGCTAATAATTAATACATGTCTTTTCAGTATTTTACTGGAGTACCGAATGTTAATGGCGGCATATCTTGGAATGGTTCCTTTCAAGAAGTCACTAAAAAAGGAGGTAAAAAAAGTAAGTATCAAATGCAGCTATTCAAATGGAGTATTTGAGAAGTAATCTTGATTTTTGTATTGTTTAATGAATCACAACTAGAGATCATGTGTAGTATATAATAGAGTTGTTGATCGATCATTATAGGTCTATAGGTGGTAAGCATGTCCAGTGGTAGTAGTGGCATCCAGATAGTGGAAAAAGGTAAATACTCTGATCACCTTTTATTATTAGCAAATCTATATTATCTATTTTTTAATGTTTCTGTTTTATTTGTTTATAGACTTCAGCTTCTTTAGCTTTAATTCCAGGTATAGTAGAAGTAGGATTTGATGATTTGTGTAGTTAGAAAAGACAGAGGATTAGTTTTCCTGTCCTTATAGTTCTTATTACTAGAAGATGGTTTGCCTGTTTTGTTAATATTTCGATGTTGTGGCCTGAGCTCTCATGTTGGTCCCTCATCTCATAGTTTGTTGAAAGTAGAATTTGCTTGTAACACTGATTTCGGTATACAGTGAAATTGATTGGAGCACTTTAGGGTTTAGACTTTAAAATTGATATTGCAATCTATGCATAATAAATCTGAAGTCTAACTTCATAAGCTCCCACTTGTTGAATAACCTGTTGTGCTTACAGTCTCTTTCAGGCAAGTCTTGGCTGTTCCACAGATGCCATGTGTGTCAGCAACTTGTATTTTTGTACCGGTGAATGTCTTGCCAGCATAGTGGAAGTTGATGAAAATAGGGTGGTGTTTCCCTTCTTTGCTGACGTTGGGTTTAAAATGAAGGATGCTGAATAAATCAATTTTTAGTTTTGTTGGATAGTTAGTTCCGATTAATTTGGATTTTGGCATTGTTGCAGTTGCGTGATGCAACTCTTGATCACCTTACATTGTGATAGTATATATCATTATCAAAGTATCTATAGTAATTATACACAATTTATACTGAAAATTCAGTTTGCATAATGTCCTTTTTTTTTTGCTTGTGTTAAAAAAAGTTAATTTGAAAATATTAGCAATTTTTAAATGTAGTATAATGTTTTTAAAGAATTATTATTTATTCGGATTTTAATTATTTTGAAGATTGTAATTTGGTTTTGAAGAGATTGCTAGTGATTGAAAGGCTCGATTCAAATGTCGTGTTGAAACTTAAAATATAAGTCTCCATTCTAGCTTGGTGCATTTATTTAATTTAAAAACCTAATTATGGCCCAGTACATTTATTTAAGAAGGGAACTTCACAAGATATTTTAAAATGAATTTAAGTTCCTGAATTTAAATAACGTGTTCCAGAACCTTTTTTATTTTTTTTGTAAATATTTACTACAGTTTCCGGAACTTTGGTTGCGGAACAAATTTCTAAAAATGTAATAGAACTTGTTAAGATAGAGGTCACGGTTTATGGGCAAAATTTTGTAGCTAAAATTTTAAAGAGGTTATGAAAGTTACTTGTGTAGGCCGAATGTTTCCCATGTTAAGGAAGCAAGCTTACCATGTGCTTCAAGTAGGAAGTGTCATTAAGCAAGTAGGAGGTGTCATCTAACCATGGCATATGTGGCTTACTTAAGGTTTAGGAAATGTACTTCAACTAAATTTAAGAAAGGTAGTACACGATCCTTTTGCTACAAAACTGTGTATTACGGTAAAATAACTCATCAATGCTACTATTATACTATAGACTATACGATTGGCAACATGCAAGGGAAAGCCAAGCCGGAGGTGTCATTATTCAAGGCTTGTCATGTTTTTACTAAGCATGAGGTGTCATGCTAATGTTTTCAAGTTGCTTACTAATCCAAACTATAATTGTACAAGCTGTCTTAAAAGATGTAAAGTTACTTTTGCTAGCTCAACAAAATATAATAATGGTAATCTAGCTATGGTGAAGTGATTAATTAAGCTTGACTATCCTAAATTAGCTAGTAAACTAATTGAGATTAGTGTTAATTAATCATGATTAATAAAACTTGATAGATTGATAATAATTAGTTAGATATGATTAAGATCTATATCTACGGCTAATTATCTTTTAATTTGGTTAATGTTAAACCACCTTATTTAAAGATTTAAATTGACGTGCTTCTTGTAGGGGGATTTCGATACTTATCAAAAAAATAGGCGATTTCGACGTGCCTGCTTGAGGTGTTTGTCTATTGAAAGTTTTGATGTGTTTGAATTTATTTTCTAAACCCGCATGTGTTTGGATTCTTAAATAGTTTTGATTTATCTAACTCTCACTTTATTCTTAGCCCTTTTTCTCTAAAGAACATTCTACTGTTTCTAACCTAAGTTACTCTAACTAACGAAACTCATCAAAACCTTGTTAAGATATCCAATTTTCAATCACTAGAAACAGAATGCTATAGATCGAACCGCGCTATCTTGTGTGTTCACTTCTTCTCTTATTTTGCTTTCTTGTTTGATTAATTTCTACCTACGAAGTGTTTGTTGTATTTTCTATGTGACTCTTGTTTTTTTTTTGTGTATTTGTGATTGTGTTCATGAACTTTATGGCTTCCAATCGAGTCTTGGAACCAGCACTTAGATAATACCATTTACATAATAAATTTTTATTTTAAAAAAATTACGACTTAATATACTAGTATAAAGGATTGTGTTTTTGCTTGAATTTTCACACTCTTCCTATACACACATAATTTTATGGAAGGAAATATTTGTGTTGACTAGCGGGTTAATTGGAGATTAAGAGTATGGATTATATGAGATAAGTAACTTTTTTTATTTTGATAAGTAAATTTTTTATTATTAAAAAGAGATAAGTAACTTGACAGTCACTTGTCTAGGCTTGTTTTTGCTAATTTTTCGTGGGGCTGCCTTGATGTGAATTATCTATTTGATATAGTTTGTTATTGTTTTATTTTGGGCTTTGCCTTTCTAATAAAAAAGATGTATAACTTTAATAATATATTTAGTATGTGTTTAGATTTCAGTATGGCACAGGAAATCCAAACTTGCTTTTGCCATTTTTTATGATGTTTGGATTATCTTTGAACTCAATTAGAAGAATTAATTTTGGAGCCAAACTTGGGTTTGTGCATAAGCAAAAATTTGTTGCTTTTGCATCTGTCAAAATACAGTTTGAGTTTTTCAACTGTAACTTTTACCATATTACCCTTAAAAATTAATCATTTTTCATACCCATCTAAAAGTTGAAGGACAATTTGATAATTACGCATTTAAAAGTCACTTTAAATGACACAATCGAAACTACATTCATTCTACTAAAATTATTTTAAACAATAAAGTATTTAAATATAAATCATTTACTGTAAACTCACTTTTAATAAAAATTCGATTCGAGAAACTCAATTTTGCACTTCCATTACCAAACAAACCCTAAACTATTCAAAAAACCGTTTTCTAAAGAGGATATTTGTCAGACAATAAAAATTTTCGCTAATCAAAATATCGAGTAAACCATTAATTTGATCTTTGAAAGTATGACATGCTATCAGATCAATCCCTATAATAAGAAAAATTCAAAGTCTCAGAAATTGTAAATTGTCAATCATTTTAGTCCAAACATTATCTTATATTGTCAAATATTTCAGATTAGCCCCTAAAGTTGAATGCTAAAAATAAAAAATAGTCCTTAAGCATTAATTATGAATATCAACTTAGTCCTCAAAAATGTATTTTGTAAGTATCAATTTGATTGTAAGTATTTAACATTAAGAACTAATTTAAAAATAGATTAATATTTGGACTAAAATGAATTACAATTTACTATTTGCAATTTTAAAGTTTTTTTTTAAAATTTATCTTATTCTAAGGACTCATTTTACAACATTTTACACTTTCATGAGTTATGACATCAAAATTTGACATCATAAGGGGATACCCTAGTTTTAAGTAGGTTGTAAACCAATGAAATAAAAAAAGAAAAAAAATAAAATGATAAAAAATAACCTACTCAAAACTAGGATGTTCCTCGTGGTGTCAAATTTTGATATAAAACATGATAACTCCACTTTCATATACCAAAACATGGTTTACTCTAAAAATATCTAAGGAAGAAGAAACCCGGCCCAACCCGTGCATTATATGAACACCTCGTAATCGGATAACTTGTACTAGAGTTTGGCATTTCCTTCAGTATAGAGGTTACGGCTATTTTTCATCTTGAGCTTCTACCAATAATAAGGGGACATAGCGTCTCGCAGCTGAAATGTTTTCAACTCTAGTCATCCCTCTCTGCTTAGTGTCCACCGCAGCCATCATTGTTTTGTGAACCTTGATTTCTCCCAGGTTGTTTTATTTTTACTTTCAGTTCGGTTACCATCGATTATTTTATCTTATTATTATTGTGTTTCTCCGTGTCTGATTTTTCTGCGTTTTTCTGCTTTGCTTCGTGTTTCAGTTATCAGCTTTTGCTTTTTATAATAATTAGTTGGGAGGTTGAGTTCATGGGAGTTCTCTCCAATATCATGTTTTTGTTTTTCTTCGTTGATGTATATTATTTATTTTGAATTTTTTAAGTGAAATTAGGGAATTGGGTAGATTAGTTTAGGTGGGTCTGATGGAGAATTATACCTGAATTGTTAGATTTTAAAATAAAAAGAGTTTCTTTAATACTTTTATCATCTGGAGAAACATAGCAAATATGTTCTTTGTACTATGATATACTTCATTTTTCTGGTTGTGTTAATGGCTATCAAAACACAGTGCATCTGAATGAGCACAAGTGAATGGTTATTTTTGTGTTTCAAACTTTGCCATTTTTGTTTTGTTTTGTGATTGTGACAACAGATTGTGCTTCCTTGTAATATGCCCATAGCCATAATTTATGAACTCATCATAATTTATTGAAAAAAAGAAAAACAAAAGAAAATAAAAGCATGGGGGGACATAATTTATGAACTCCTGTATTGTTGTTCCTCCGAGTTCCTCTTTTAGTTGCATGCATAATTCAAAGAAATATCTTTTAACATACTTTACTAATTTGTTGGCTATTGTTGTGTAATTTTTGTGGTAGGTACTTCCTCCTGAGAAATTTGGAATGAATGGAATGACAATCTCAGCAACAAGCAATTCCTGCACGATTAGATTCAGTGGCATTATCCAGAAAGCATTTGTGTCTCCATCTCCCAGGAGAAAGTACGGAAAAGGAATTTTGAGAAATCTTTCCATATGTGCCTCACAGTCTAATTCTTCAATTGACCCTATCATTATTCAGTCCTACACATCCCCGATATTTGCTTCCCACCTTTCGCTGTCTGATGCCCCGCAACGGTCAGATGAGTGGTTTGCCCTTCGTAGGGACAGGCTGACGACAAGCACATTCAGTACTGCATTGGGTTTTTGGAAAGGGAGCCGCCGCCTTGAATTGTGGCACGAGAAAGTATTTGCATCAGAGGCACAAATCACAGAAGCTTCTCAAAGAAATGCGATGGAATGGGGTGTGCTCAATGAAGGAGCAGCTATAGATCAGTATAAAAAGATCACAGGCCGTGAGGTGAGCTCATTGGGGTTTGCAGTCCACTCAAACGAGCGTTTTGGTTGGCTTGGTGCCTCCCCTGATGGTCTTCTCGATTGCTTCTCAGGAGGCGGCGGCATATTGGAGGTCAAGTGTCCTTATAACAAGGGCAAGCCTGAGGCAGGCTTGCCATGGTCAAACATGCCTTTCTATTACATGCCTCAGGTGCAGGGCCAAATGGAGATAATAGATTGTGAATGGGTTGATTTGTATTGCTGGACACCAAATGGAAGCACATTATTTCGTGTGCTCCGAGAGCGTGATTATTGGAACTTAATACATGGGATTTTACGAGAGTTTTGGTGGGAAAATGTGGTTCCAGCTAGGGAAGCTCTGCAGTTGGGATGCGAAGAACAGGTGAAGTCATATAAGCCTGCTTCTAGACACAAACAGACCGGACTAGCAATTTCTAAAAGCATAAAGTTAGCTAGTCAAGCAAAGCTGTTATGTAAAGAAATTGCAGGTCATGTTGAATTTTTTAGCTGACTGGATTCACAAGTATTAGATTAAGCAGCTGACTTCAACAGTGCAATCCTTATTCTTTGTAATTGTAAGATTTTAAAGCTCAATTATGTGTTAATTGCTTATTAAGACAGTTTTGGTGTAAGTGGAGAAACTATAGGTGCTCTTTTGAGCTTTTTGCCTTCAATGCAAATAGCCTTTGTATAAAACACCATCTTGCTCTTTTAGACAAAACGGAGGAAAGAACCCATTATTTATTGAACAATCTATATCTTGGAAAAAGACTTGGTCGTATTATTGGCCAAACAAGACAAAAGTGTGAAAGGGGTATGTAATTTTCAGTTACTGGTGTGCTTCTCTTCAGATCCCTTGATTTCTCCTCAGCATTGTTACAAATATGAGCAAATGATCCTACAAAGAATATCTAGCAAGTAGTTGAAGAGTCTTATGCTGCAGCTTTGACACCATGGCACGGATGTTTTCTAACTTCTAAGTAATAACCATTTCTTCTTTTCTTCTGTTCAGTTAATTTTATGCTGCTTGATGAATTTTACAGGCTAACCTATAAGTTTCAGCTCAGCTTGGCTCGTCATGGGCCATTTATTTATCATGTTCATTCTCGACCTTATGAATTCTTATACATATATAAAACTTGCATAATTTAGCATACTGACCAGAATTGTGCAATTGTTGGTTTCTGCTGAATTAACAAAAATGGTACTGTTGATAAGAGAAATAACAGTGTTTTATCTTGATTAATTAACCTAAACATAGTCTACGGTCGACACTAGGATTTCACTATGAAGTATTATTTGAATCGCAATTTTTTCAGGTTAATTACAATAAAAAAAAGGCTTAAAAAAAGGGGGGAAGACAATGTATGATTTCCAAGGTTGATTTTGAGAAGGCTTATGACTCGGTCAACTGGAGCTTTTTGGACTATATGATGGGGAGGATTGGTTTAAATGACCAATGGAGGAAGTGGATTGGAGGTTGTATATTTTCAGGGAATTGTTCTGTGCTTGTGAATGGGAGTCCAACAGAGGAGTTCTCAATCCAAAGAGGCGTAAAACAAGGTGATCCATTGGCCCCTTTCTTATTTTTTATGGTAGCGGAGGGGCTAAGTGGTTTAATGAGGAATGCAGTTTCCCAAGGGAGGTTCAAAGGTTTCAAAGTAGGTAGTGACGGATGTGAGGTATCTATCCTTCAGTATGCAGACGATACTATATTTGTGGGGGAGGCCTCGTGGGAGAACTTGTGGGTTTTGAAAGCTATTTTGAGATGCTTTGAGCTTGCTTCAGGTTTAAAAATCAATTTTAAGAAGAGCAGTCTAATTACAGTGAATGTTGATGATCTGTTTGTGTTGGTAGCTTCGCAATTCCTCAATTGCAAGAGAGGGAGGCTTCCTTTTAAATATTTAGGCCTCCTGATTGGGGCAAATCATCGTAGTAGCTCGACATGGCAGTCGGTCGATGTTATGGCTCGAAGATTGGCTTCTTGGAAGGGGAGACATCTTTCTTTTGGTGGGCGGATAGTGCTAGTCAATTCGGTTCTAAATAGTCTCCCCATTTATTTTATGTCATTCCTGAGAATGTCGAGGAAAGTGCTAAAAAAGCTAGTGAGGATCCAAAGGTATTTCTTGGGGGTTGGGGGTGGGGTGAGGGGGGAGCTTAGTGAGGGGAAAGATCTCATGGGTGAGGTGGGAGAGAGTATGTAGACAAATAGAGCAGGGGGACTAGGTGTAAAAAACTTAGATTGGTTCAACCTTTCTCTTTTGGCAAAATGGAGGTGGCGGGTTCTAAAGGAGGAAGAAGGTTTGTGGAGAGAGGTATTGGTAGCTAGATGTGGGAGTGAGGGGGGAAAGTTGTCTTTTTCTCTTAGGGATAGGGGTGTAGAGAGTTTTGCTTCTGGTTGGTGGAAAGGTAAGGGATATGTAGATTAGGAAGGATCCAATCCATAGAGGATTTGTTCCAATTGGGCTTGAGAAGAAAGATGGGGAGAGGGAATAAAATCATGTCGTGGGAGGATGTGTGGGTGGACAATTCTAGTTTGAGGGAGTCTTTTCTTAGATTGTACAATATGTCGGAGGATAGAGGAAAATTGTTGTTAAGAGGTTGGAGTTTGGGAGGGTGATGTTTGGATATGGAATTTGAGGTGGAGGAGGAATTTTTTCAGTTGGGAGGAAGCCCTTGTTCACGAGTTAATAAATCTTCTTCGTTCTGTCCCCATTTCTAGAACTGAAGATGATGATTGGTTATGGTTGTAAGGTGAATTTAACATGTTCAGTCCAAAATCAGCATACAGGTTACTGCTGAAAAAATGCAGCAGTGCAGAACTGGTCTGGGGTTTTGAGGAAAGCCTCTTCAAAGTCTTTTGGAAGAGTAAGGCGCCTTCTAAGATCCTAGCTTTCTCTTGGCTAGTCATCTCGGATAGGTTGCCTACAAAAGTCAATTTAGCAGCTAGGAATGTACTTCAAGGGGAGGAAAATCAGCGTTGTGTGTTCTGTACTGTGGCTTTAGAAAATGCAGACCACTTGTTTATGTCATGTAAGTTTTCTTCTCAGGTTTGGATGAAAATTTTTGGCTGGTTAGGTCATGAAGTGGTTCTTCCTTCTAGTATCACAAATCTGTATTTGCAATTTGCTGGTTTGTTCTCGGGCAGAAAGAAGAAACAGAGGGGGTTGCTCATTTGGCATTTGACAATCTGGTCAATTTGGCTAACCAAAAACTAATTTTTAAAAACTCTCCTCTGGATATGGTCCGTCTGCTTGACTTGGTAAAATGTAGGTCTTGGGAGTGGACAAAGGCCTCAAGTGGTTCTTAATTGTTCTCTTTGTTCTACTTAAATGCTTCATTATTTTGCTACTTATAGAGACTTCAGTTTTCAGCAGTATGCAATGAGATTGAAGTCTTCAATCTTCAGAAGTTTGCAATAGAGATGTTGAGGTGCATTTATTGGAGCATTAAATGCCTTACAGCAATTTGTCCTTGCCTTCATCTCTTGCATCTCTTGCATCTGAGAGGCAGGTTTCTTCTTTCGTGCATTGTTCTCTTTGTTGTAGCAGAAAAATGCTTTTGCTTTTGTGCATAAAGAACACTTTTCTCTCATCAGATTTCTAAAGTAAAACATTCTCGATGAGTTGTAGAGCTCCCTTATTCGAGTGTCAAAGCAAGGATCACATGTCAGACTATCAGAGTTGCCAAACTGATATGCTTGGTCTGCTTCTTTGATGACCTTCACTTGAGTTTTCAATGGACATTGTTTGAGTTACCTTCCAAGCATTCTAACCACATTAACTTGAATCGTTAACTTTGCTTCATCTTTAATCAAGTCCTTCAAAGTTCCATTTATCATTTGTACACTTAACACACCATTAAATACTTCATACAATGTTTATCATATAGGTGAGCACAAAAAATGAGATATTTATTATCATCAAAACATAGTCTGAAAACCAACATCTATTGGTCCAAGTAGCTAAAGCTTGGATCTCTCCTCTCAGTTTAAAGTCTTGTCAATGAAAAAAAAAAATACACGGTGAGAGAGGAGCTTTGTCCTCTTATATACTTCACCCGACTCTATTCAAATTAGTCGAGATCCAAAGTCACGTCTGAAATCTATTACATGTGGTGATTTAAACAAAAAGAAGAAGTCAAAGTTTAAACTTTAAAGGGTATATGTAAGGGTGACAAATGGATGGATCGGATAAATTTTTATTCGGATCTTAACGAATGAATTAAAAATAATCCATTATAATCCACTAAAAATTCATTAAAAAAAATCCAATACATCCATGATCCATTAAATAAAATCCATCCGATCCATCCATTAACAACTTTTCATGGATGGAATCCAATCCATCCACTAAAATTTATTTTACGAAATTAAATAATTTTATATCTCTTTTATCCATCCATAAAATAATTTGTAAAAAAAATTAAAATATTATCTCTATCTCACTCTCGCTCTCCTCTTTCTTCCTCTCTCTACCCTTTCTCTCTTTCCTTTTTTTCTACTCTCTTTATCTTTACTCTCTCTCTCCACTCTATCTCACAACCATTTTGTATCACGCCAATTTTTCTATTACTATATGGGAGTTATTGATTTTGTGCATCTACAGAGGTTGTTTTGCCACAATATTCCATGACATTGTTTTACAAAACTTGTTACGACTTTCTGTGCTTTCAATTAGTTAATACTTTTTTTTAAAGTTTCTCAGTAAAAAAAAGGCAACGAAAAAAGAAAACGTACGTGATAACGTGGATTACAACTTGTGCTTGAGAACGATTAATTAGTTAATACTTAATGTAACAAAAAAAGAAAAAAATGCAGATAAATAAAATAAAAAATAGTGAAGAAAAAATAATGAGGAACATAAGAGAAAATTAGATGGAGTGTTTTTTTTTTTTGTTACAAATGGAGGGTTTTTTTATTTGGTGAAAAATAATATGAAAAAAATAAATTGGTTTTGGAATGGATAAAAGTTGATCCATTACATTTTTTATTGTTGGTCCAATGGATTTTAAAAAATATTGGATGGATCATAAACCATCCACTAAAAAAATAACCTAATCCATCCAATCAATTTATATTATTTTTTTATAAATGAATGGATTGGATGAATTTTCTCATGGATTGACTGGATGAATGATGAACAAATTGATCATTTTACCACCCCTAATATACTCTTTTATCTTTTTTTAATATCAATGGCTTGTATAAAACCGTGTTTCATGTACTTTCTCCTCTTTTTTCGTGCTACTTCCCCTTTTATTTATAGTATAATCTAGTCATATATTAACACATCATTAAAAATTTAGACTGAAATATACTTGTAGTCTTTCAAATTTTTAATTGACGAAATTCATCCTAAAAAAATGAAGCTGCTAATTGGACTAGCGTCTCTGAAAGAGCTAGTTTGACTAGCACCTTTGATGTTAGAAAAATAATATTAAAAAATGTAACAATATCCAAAACAATCCTAAATTAGTAAAGAGTTCCAAAATAACTCTAAACAGATAAATAATTTCTAAAATTACACAAATTTGATCAAAAAGTCCCAATAAACTGCAATGCCTTAAAACCAATCTTCAGCCAAAAATTTTACACTACAACAGCCACAATTTGCATTGCAGTGACCACAATGCCTGCAATTGCAATAGCTCGAACCACTACCATATTGTAATTTAAAATCATGTTTTAATGTGATAATAAGTGACTACACGATAATGCACTACAATGAATAATAAACAAAACTAATTTTAAAATAGCTATATCAATTTCTTTCGTTATAATGAAGCTAGCAGCTCTAACTTCTAACACCCATAGGAGAAATGTAAGCAATTTCTTGCTGGGAGTGAGAGCATAGATAACAAGACAATAGTAGTAGATGGATTGAGTTTCTGCATGATTGTCATGGATTGAGACCCCCTCCCCAAAGGAAACAAATCCAGAAAATGTAACAATGATTCCATAAGCCAGAAAACTGAAGGATTCTTTTTCTATGATGCCACCAGTCGATTAATTTTAATCAGAATCACAATCAGCAACTACGGAGGATCTAACAGTTCTACGTGTACTTTCATCGTAGCCCTCATCTTCATCATCCTCATCTTTCTTCTCGACAATTATGCCTGCGAAATCACAGTTAAAAATCTTTCCAGTCCCTAAAAAATAAAAAGGACATATAGTATAGAGGCACATTACCTTTCTTCATCAACAGAGCCTCAAGTGATTTTGTGGTAAAATCATCTTTCCCTCCCAGATCTTGAAATCCTATCAATCTGTCAACTGCAACGCCTTGTCTGAAAAAGATACACCTTAGCCAAATACTGATATAACAAATCAATTTTATCCTCATTGAAAATCAGTTTGGTTCAGTGACAACAGCATATAAGATATCCTTAATTTGGGGCACTTGGATAAGGTTTTCTCTTTTGTCTTTTAGCCATAGATAGTTCACCCGGCCAACTCTTGACCTTCTAGGGCGGGGCGAGGAGGGGGTTTTACTAGAGAAACATTAATATACTTCTGGAATACTGAAAGCACTCAATTAACCAAGACCAAAAGGTGAGGTAACAGATTTAGGTCTCACCTGAACAGTATGACACAAGGCAAAGTCTTGACTGCCAGTTTTGCAACAAAGAATGGTGCATTCTGCATATCATTTTCAATAGTTAACTTATTTACTCAACTTCTTTTCCAAGACAATAATATGTCCAAAGTTACAGTTGCATTGGCTCAACACTGAGCAAACACTAAATCATCTCTATTGCCAAATGATAGAACTATTCATGCTGACCTCTGCATCGAGCTTGATGAACTTTGTATCAATATGTTTTTGTGAAAGGGTCTGTAAATGCTTATCCATTATCCTGGAAACATTGTTGATACAACAACAGGAACATGTGATTGTGCATGTCAGAGAGAAAGATACTGAGAGATGTTAACACCAAGAAGCAATATATAATTCAAAAACATACTTGCATCGATAGAACTCCCTATGGTAAAAATGACAAATCACTTTTTCACTTCCAGTGACTTCACCTAAGAAATCCCCCTCAGTTACCTCCTTGTATTCCCCATGACCTTTCCTCTTCCATGCCTCCCGTTTCTCTGCTTCTTTCTGTGAAAGACAAATCCAGTCATAAGCAGTGAATTATTCATAAATAACACAAGCAAAAACAAAATCAGAAAAAAAAAAAAATTATGCATCCTAGTACATATGGAGCACAAAATTGGCACCTTAAGAGCTGCAATCCTATCTGCATGTAGTTTTTCCAACTCTGGATCCTGACATCACCATTGTATAGACCATTTAAATCATAATGAGGGAATATAATATATACATAATTGACAAAGTTGAGAAGTTTACAAAGCATACATCCATTAACTCGTCAAGGTCAACTTCCTGGTTTACAGAACTTGATCCCTGTGCCTTCTCTTCCGCAAGCAATTCCTGCAGGGATCATAGCACAGGTCACATTACAACAAATGTAGCTGCTGGCATAAGAATTATACATGACAATAATCTTCACAAAAATAATGGCAAAATGTTAGTGTTTGAAGAATTAGGTAAAACCATAGCTCAAATAACATTCAAGAATACATAGAAATTTCATGAAAGTAGTGCTTAAAAAACTACCACTGAAATATATGTTAGTCAACCATTCGTCATCTATGGTACTGGTAACCTTCTTAGATATAGTGAGAACAGTTGATGAGCAAATAAGAAAAATTAATTAAAGGAAAGAGTTCATAGAAAAACTTCAGATATAGGTTAAAAGTTATGAATCAGGCAGTTCCTTGTGAGCTCTACTCACTTTGGTTTAGCACTAGGAAGCACGGACATTGACACGGAAACCGGACACGACATGGACACGGACACCGCTATATATATATATATTTATTTATTTATATGTATATAATTAGAAAAAAATAGATTTCTTATAAAAAAATTAGAATATGGGCATCATTTATAAAAAAACTAAATTGATAACCAAGAATTATATATTCATCTAAGCGGTGTCCCGCCCGTGTCGCGCAATTTTTTTTGTTGTTTTAAAAATGGACATCTCCAACCCGTGTCTGACACGCATCGTATGGGAGTCGTACCGGTGTCAGTGTCTGGCACGTGTCCGACACGGGGACACGCCTTCTTCATGCTAAGTCCGTGCTTCCTAGGTTTAGCACCAATATAAAGCTAATTCAAGTGTATAGCTAGATTCAAGTATTAAAAGAACATTATCATATGATACATTGTAGGGAATCATTACCTTCATTCAAATTTGCAAACACGCGACAATCAAATCATGCAAGTTAAAAAATAATTAATAAAAAAAGCTAACATAATATTTCATCACAATAACAGTTCAAATTTTTTTTTTTAAGAAAAACGCTTCTCCTGATTATGAGTATTCAAATGGCAAACAGTGAACCACTGAACCAAATAAAAAGCAATTATGTTCAACATAGTGACTTGAAAACAACATTAGCGAGAATGACAATGCAATGCTGTCATGAAAGACAAAACTATTACAAAGAACACAGACAGAAAACCTTGAGTTGTTAAATGGCCAAATTAGTGAAAGAAACCGATAATCACACGAGTTGAAAAGGAGGTCGAGGATGTTTTAAGCCATTTCTTATTATGTAACACTAGATGTTTTATTTATGACCTAAAATTGGCATGTTGGACAAGGAGGAGGATCCAGAATCACAGACAAGTGTTAAGTGAAAACCTCCAAATAAATTGTGAAGCACATAAAAATTATTGGAAGGTCAAGCTAAAACAAAACAAAATAGATACCAATCACACATCATCAAATGGCACAAAATTGGGGTGAAGATGGTACCTTCTGATAATCACGGGCAGCTGCCGCAATCACATTTCCAAACGCCAGATTGGACAAAGTGGACTTCACTGCATTTGGATCCATCTCTATCTACCAAAACATAAAAATTGAAACATTTTTTATTAATCAAGATGCAAATTAATGGTTCCTCTCACAAATAAGATGTGGGAAGATCTGGGATTAGGCATAGGCGCCTTTCAATTCGGGTGCTAAACTTGGGAGGCGATAAAGAAACTTTAAAAAACTAAGCAGTTCTTATATGCTTAATTCAGTGATCTAATGTGCACAATATGAAAATGTACATCACGAATCTGAAATCTTATCCCAAAAGGAACAAACAGAAGTGAGATAAATGAAATATTGGATTATTTTACCATGTTAAGTCCTCACCAAAAAAAAAATCAAAATTCAAAATTTACGCTTTCCCATTTACCATTTTCAAACGCCTTCATGCTTAATTTGATTCACTATCTAAGAAAAGAAATAAAAGAAAATGACGAACCTGGGCTGACACGCTGCGATTCAAACTGAGTATTGTGCAGTGGGTGGGGTTTGAGGTATGACCGGGAAGGATCGCTGGTTGACGGTGCGCAGTGGTTGTGTGAGGGCGAGGGAGCTAGGAAGTAGGAACAAGACTACAAGAGGGATTTGGGGTCATTCATAAAATTATGAAATTAAACATATTAAATTTTTTATAAAAAAAAAAATCCATTTTGATAAAAAAAAAAAATCTAAAGTTGGATCGTTTAACTATTTCGTTATATTATGAGAGAAAATAAAAAATATTATATTATTGTTATTTTTTGCAATAAATTTTCTTCTCTCCGACATTATAGCTCAAATGATAATTATAATCTTCTATTCCTTTTCAATATATATATATATATATATATATATTGTATGTTAATTCATGTAATCACATCTTTTTATTCGTTCTCATTATTTTCTCACCATTTTATTTTCTTTGTAAAGAGAAAATGCATTTTTATTTGTATGGTGTCTTTTTCCATTTTCTTTCTTTCTATTTTCTTTCCATTTTTTTCCTCTTACATCCAAACAAACCCAAAATGGGATCTAGAAAACATAAGAGGGAGGAATGAAATGGGATGAGATGAAATTTAGTGTAAAATGGAATGAAACAAAATTGTCATACCATTATGTTGATATTTCGGGACGGAATAAAGTGAAATGAAGTAAACAATAAGTAGCTTCTATCTTATTCCATCTCATACCTCCAACAAATTGGGATGAATTAGTATATTTAATATTTGAAAAAGTGAAATATTTAGTTTTCCAATGAAAACTTGTTTTTCTGCTTCCTTAACGAGTATGCTAAGGGTAATCGTTAGTATAACTCTTAAAACAATCCAAATAATAGGACCTAATATCATTCATTTCCATTCTGCTTCATTGCGCACTACACTACCTATTGGAACCAAAGTGATTTTGGATTAAATAATCCGAGTTTTGATGTTAACAAAAGGATTAAATTTGCTTGGCAAAGTGTTAGTTGAGATCTAACATGTGCTTTAAGTTATACAGGAATACTTTAATATAAGTAAAATAAACATGAGATAAGTTTTCATTGAAAGACTACGTGTCCACCCTTGTTAAGGTCTGCTCAATATTTTGGTGAAGTTATTCATTTATTTATTTAAGTAGACTGGTTTTCTTAAGTGAACAAGGCTCTAAGTGTTTGCTAGACGAATACCAAAATAACTTGTTAGATACAACAAGTCCAAAGACTTGATAATAAGCGCGTCCATCTTGCCACGTAAGCGACGGAAGTAATTAGTAGAAGTAAATGAACTGAAAAATAAAGTAATCTAGTAGACGAGCTCTAACTGCCACGTCACTAGACTGAGATCTTTTTAACTCTTTGAGGAAAAGCAAGTCCAAAGACTTGATAGACAAGAGGATATGCCACATCATCGGACGAGCTAAATAACCCGTTGAAACAGACTTAGTCTCACATATAACTAAGTAGACATAGTTTCTTAAAGTAGACGAACTCCATCTTCGAATAAATAAATGCTATCCGAATCTCTTGAATTTATTTCAAATGATTGATATATATTTCAATAGAATATTTGCTCTTCACTATTGTCCTATCTGCTTTAATATTTTACCTTGTTGTAAAAGAAACATAGTACCATCAAGAAATGCAAAAAGCAGAGTCGTACAAATAAGATATTGCAAAACGATCTGTACGATGACAGCTTTATGACTGAAAAAGCTGAATTGTTCACAAAGGAGGAACAACAAGTTCTCAGGCTGCAATACGCAGAGTAGTAAGCCGCCAATTTCATGCTACCTCGATAACCAAGAGTACTGTTTAGCGTGCCACAATCAAGCTATCAGTCACAACGGATATCATGCATTAAATGCTATTTCTAAACGGGATTATTCAAAGTAACCGTTGAAGAAATATAAGTGAAGAAGAAGGTCACTATAAATAGAAGACCTGAGATACTGAAGAAGTGAGAAAAAGGACTCTTGACTGCACAACCTTACTAGCTCATCTTTTGTAAAAACTACAATCCCTCATACTCATATTTCTTTAGAGAGCAAGAGTCAGTATTTCCTTGTTTGAATATTGTGAAAATATTCATCTGATCTTAAACTGTCATATGCTCACACATAGTGAGTTAAGAAGATCAAACATTAAATCTGTTTGTTAGAGTCAGAGCCTGAAGAGGCTTGGTAAGAAAGAAATACTTGTAGCCTGGAGATGTGTTGAATACTTGGCTGTAATCTATTTTGATAATAGTGGAGAAAATCCTTCAAGTAGAAGGGACTGGACGTAGCTCTTGGTTGGAAGAGAGTGAACCAGGATAAAATATCTTGTGTGATTCTTCTATCTCTTAACTCTTACAGCTTTATTCGTTTCTTCCTAACCGAGGGGTTTTGATATTGCTTTTGTTAAAGTCTTTTAAAAATGATCTTTTTCTTTGTGCTTGCTTCTGTTTCTAATCCCCTTGTATGCAAAAATTGTTTTAAAAGTTGTTTTCGTAAATTATTAACAAACATAATTCAACTCCCCTTCTTCTGTTTGCCTGTGTCAATTTCAGTTGGTATCAGAGATCAGCCTCGAAAGGGTTGAGCATCTAACAAGTGTTGAGGGAGTACGATCCAACAACCATGGATGCAGAAGGACAAGCTATCAACAAACCTCCTCTCTTTGATGGAACAGATTATGACTACTGGAAGAAGAGAATGATGACCTTCTTGGATGCACAGAATGTAGATATTTGGGAACTGATTGAAGCTGGCCACACTGAACCCAGAGATGAAGCTGGAGCTGCTGATCCTAGAGCCTAATGGACTCAAGAGTAGAAAAACCAACATTAGCTGAATTTGAAGGCTAAGCACTATCTCATGTGTGCTATAACCAGATCTGAACATGACAAAGTTCACAGCTGCAGTACTGCGAAAGAAATCTGAGATACTCTTGCCCCGGCTTATGAGGGTTCCTCACAAGTTAAGGAATCAAAGATCAGTATGCTGGTTCATCAGTATGAGCTGTTTAAGAAGGGTGAACATGAAACAATAGACCAAATGTTTGGAAGATTCAAACCATGACCAACAGTCTCAGATCTCTTGGAAAAGTTTATGAAAATAGAGATCATGTCAGAAAAATCCTGAGAAGTCTATCCAAGCATTTGAGACCCAAAGTAACTGCTATTCAGGAAACCATAAACCCGAATACACTCTCTCTGGAAGAGCTTCTTGGATCTCTCAAGGTTCATGAACTTGAACTTAATGAAGAAGAAAATTCCAGAAAAGGAAAATCTATTGCCCTAAAGGCTAAAGGCAAAGAAAGCAAGTTCATCAAAGTTCTCAAAGCTGTTGAGTCATTAGATGAATCTGAATCCTCTGATAATGATGAAGGATCAGATGAGAATGAATTGTCCTTTATCTCCAAGAAGATTCAACATATGTGGAGAAAGAAAGGTGGTTTCAAAAGGAAACAACTCAACAAAAAGTTTTCCAAGGAGAAGTCAGAATCCAAGGAAAAAGGTCCACCATTGTGCTTTGAATGCAAGAAACCTGGTCATTTCAAAGCTAACTGCCTTGAGCTAAAGGATAAAGAGAAATTCTTCAAAAAGAAGAAAGGCTTCTTGGATACATGGGAGGATCTTAATCTATCTTCATCAGATGAAGAAAATGAAGCCGAGGAAGAGGCAAATATCTGTCTCATGGCAGACACTGCATCAGAAATCGAATACACTGATGCCGAGGTAATGGACTCTGATCCGTCCACTCTTCAAAATGCTTTTGATGAACTGTTGCATGAGTCGTCTATACTATCACAAGAATATAAGAGTCTCAAAAAGAAGTTTTCTAAACTGACTAGAGAATATGATAGGGTCTGCACTGAGAAACAAAACCTCAAAAATGAAAACAACATACTAAAATCAGTTAATGTCAGTCTAGCTGACAAAATGGTGTGTGAACCTGATGTTTCTTGTGAAGTTGCAAAACTGAAACAAAATGTAACATATCTAACCGATTCTCTGTCAAAGCTTGTAGGTGACTCAGATAAGCTTAGTCTCATTTTAAGGTACTCTAGGTCACCTTATGATAAATCCGGTCTTGGTTATGACAAAGAGAAGCAAGACACATCTCACAAAAAGTCAAAACCACTTAAACAACATAGAGCTTCAAAAGTTCCAAATAAATATACCAAAGCTAAGTCTAGCTCGTCCAACACCTTTTTCAAAGTGTGTGGGAAAAGTGGGCATATTACATCTAGTTGCATACACAATAAACATGCTAAGCATACTCGTCCAGTAACAACTAACAAGAAAGGACCCAAGTCAGTTTGGGTACCTAAAGATAAGATAATACCTGTTGCATATCTGCTTAACAATAGGTAGAAAACATATGTCTTGGTACTAGGACAGTGGCTGCTCACGACACATGACGAGAGAAAGGTCTATGTTCCAAAACCTTAAGCCCAAAGATGGTGGTTGGGTCACATTTGGAGGAAATCAGAAAGGGAAAATCATTGGTATAGGTAAATTTGGTAAACATCATTTTCCCTCCATTGATAATGTTCTTTTAGTAAATGGCTTGAAGCACAATCTACTGAGCATAAGTCAATTATGTGATCGTGGATATGCAGTGTCTTTTGATAAGAACATGTGCACTATCAAGAAAGATGATGGATCACTTTTATTCACTGCTAAAAAGAAAAACAATCTCTATAAGATTGACTTGGAGCACCTCTCAAATCAAAGTGTCTCATGTCTAGTGTCCATTGAAGATGAGCGATGAATTTGGCACAAAAGGCTAGGTCATGCAAGCTTGAAATTAATTTCAAAGCTAAACAAGCATAACCTCGTGAGAGGACTACCAAACCTTAAGTTCAAATTTGAGGCTCTCTGCGATGCATGTCAAAAGGGAAAACAAGTCAAAGGTTCTTTTGAATCTAAGAAAGTTGTTAGTACCAATAAACCACTAGAGTTGCTACATCTTGATCTTTTTGGTCCAACAAGGACTGCCTCTGTCAGTGGTAAGAAATATGGTCTTGTCATAGTAGACGATTACTCCAGATGGACATGTGTTATGTTCCTAACTCAAAAGGATGAGTCTTTTAAGGTCTTTTCTATATTCTGCAAACGTGTACAGAATGAAAAAGGCATATGTATCACTTCAATCAGAAGTGACCATGGGGGAGAGCTTGAAAATGAGCTATTTCATAAGTTATGTGAAGAAAGTGGTATCCTTCACAACTTCTCAATACCTAGAACACCACAACAAAATGGTGTGGTAGAGAGAAAGAACAGATCTCTTCAAGAGATGGCTAGGACTATGCTCAATGACAACTTTGTCCCTGGACACTTATGGGCTGAAGCTGTTAATACTGCCTGCTACATTCAGAACAGAATATACATTTGACCTATCCTGAATAAGACTCCTTATGAATTGTGGAAAGGACGAAAACCCAACATGTCTTATTTTCACCCTTTTGGTAGTAAATGCTATATACTGAATACTAAAGATCAACTTGGTAAGTTTGATGCTAAAACAGATAATGGGATACTATTAGGATATTCTGAAACATCTAAAGGCTTTAGAGTTTATAATTCTAGGACTCTGATAGTAGAGGAAAGTATTCATGTCAATTTTGATGACAAACAACCTGATAAAAAATTATCAGAGCTAGATGAAACCTTTGCAGATCTTGATCTAAACATTCCAGAAGACTCACCAGAGATAAAAAATTGATGATCAAGCAAATAACCCCACTCAACAACCAGAAACTTCCACTTCTCAACATAATACAGTTCAAAAATCTTGGTACTTCAAGAATTATCATCCACAAGATCAGATCATTGGAAACCCCAATGACAAGCTAAGAACCAGATCAACCTTCAGAGAATAAGATATTTCTGCACTAGTCTCTAAGATGGAACCAAAGACAGTAGACGAGGCTCTGCTGGATGATGGTTGGATTCTAGCTATGCAAGAGGAACTCAATCAGTTTGAAAGATGTGATGTTTGGACTCTGGTTCCACTGCCCAAAGACAAATCAGTAATTGGAACAAAGTGGGTTTACAGAAACAAACTTGATGAAAATGGTAAGGTAATAAGAAACAAAGCAAGACTTGTTGCTCAAGATTTCGCTCAAGAAGAAGGTATAGATTATACTGAAACTTTTGTACCTGCTGCTAGAATAGAAGCTATTAGAATTCTACATTCATTTGTTGTACATCATAGTATTATGCTTTTTCAGATGGATGTTAAAAGTACTTTTCTAAATGGCTTTATTAATGAAGAAGTCTATGTTATAAAACCTCCGGGTTTTGAGTGTGAAACCCATCCTGAACATGTATATAAGCTTAAGAAAGCTTTGTACGGTCTTAAGCAAGCTCCTAGAGCTTGGTATGACAGACTAAGTTCTTTTCTTATGGAAAATAGATTCAATAGAGGAAAGGTTGACACAACCTTATTTTGAAAATCCATTAAGTCTAATTTCATAGTTGTACAGATATATGTTGATGATATTATTTTTGGTGGTACTGATGAGTCTCTATGCAAAGAATTCTCTAAGTTAATGCAGAAAGTGTTTGTAATGAGCATGATGGGAGAACTCAAATTCTTCCTTGGACTTCAAGTAAAACAAACCTTGGACGAGGTGCTCATCCACCAAACTAAGTATACAAAAGAACTTCTGAAGAAGTTTAAGATGGATGATTGTAAGCCAATGAATACTCCTATACACCCCACTTCCATACTGAACAAAGACGATAAAGAGAAAAAGGTAGACCAAAAGGTATACAGAGGTATGATAGGATCTCTCTTATATCTCACTGTGCCTAGGCCTGATATTATGTTCAGTGTATGTTTATGTGCTCGATTTCAATCTGATCCTAGAGAATCTCACTTATCAGCAGTTAAGAGAATTTTTAGATATTTAAAAGGTACTACTAATCTTGGTTTGTGCTTTAAGAAAAATGAAGATTACAGATTAGTTGGTTTTTGTGATGCTGACTTTGCTGGAGATAGAATTGAAAGAAAAGGCACTAGTGGAGGATGTCACTTCATTGGAGCTAATCTTGTATCATGGTCAAGCAAAAGACAAAGTACTATTGCCTTATCAACTGCTGAAGCTGAGTATATATCAGCTACAAGTTGCTACTCACAACATCTCTGGATCAAACATGAATTGGAGGACTACAATGTATTTATAAGTAGTATTCCGCTTATGTGTGATAATACTGCTGCAATAAATCTATCTAAGAATCCAATTTTGCATTCTAGAGCTAAGCATATAGATATTAAACATCATTTTATTAGGGATTATGTGCAAAAAGGTGTATTTGATATACAATTTGTTGATACTGACCATCAATGGGTAGATATCTTTACTAAACCTCTTGCAGAGGACAGATTTAGCTTTATTAGGACGCATCTTAATATGATATGTGTGGATTAATTTAGGCGTCCAGCCTTGAAGAATTTTGTTTTGGTAATCTTGCGTCTACTACCTATGCACGTCTAATACCTATAAAAAGTTGTGCGTCTATTGTGTTGCACGTCCATATGATGCGTCCACTGTTACTGGTTACCCTGTCCATAGTATAGTTTCAGACGAGTCCAAATCTGTCCATGTTTAAGCATATTTTTTTTAATGTGTTAATAAATGCATTTATTTTGTCTCAATGACAAATTTATCCTTTATTCTCTTTGCGGAGTACTTCCACCAATCCCTTCAAGACCTTTTTATAGTTCCAAGTTACCAACGCCGTTTTATCATATTGACATGTCATGTCAAAAAAAAATTTTTTAACCTTTGAGATTCAAAATTCCTTTATAAGTAATATATTTCCCTCTGAGAACAACTTTACATTTCTCTAACCTCTTGAGCTATCTCTCTCTCTCCACTTTCAACCCTAAGCTCTCTGATCACCTAAAATGGCTTCTTCTTCAACCTTTAACGTGAACACAACTTGACAATTGAGCATCATTTCAACTTTGGAGTGTTGCAAGACTACAACCTAGACATAAGCAAGTATGTTAATGCAGCCGGTTGGGGAGGACTCTTTACAGAGAAAGTCTCTATCTTTCCCAACCTGATTAGGGATTTCTGGAGGAATGTTCAAGTGACTGATACTGACTTCTTCTCTACGGTGTTGAGAAAGAAGATTGTAGTCTCAGAAAAGACTATTGTTGATGCTATTTTCTGTGCTCGGGAGGGTTTGGTTTTTACTGAGTCATGGGAAGAAGATTTGGGTGGCTCCGAGACCATTGAAGTCTATCTCATGAAAGAAGATACAATCAGAACTCACACTTGGAATGCTGTTGAAATGAAGGACATTGTTCGCATCCTTCATCAGCTTCTTAATAAGGTGGTTCTTCATAAGGTTGGATCCAAAGACAACCTCTCCTCTCTGCACAAATTCTGCCTCTGCCATCTTCTCACTGAAACGAAGATCAATCTTCCAAGAATTTTGTACAGAAGATTTAGAGATGCTGTGATGAACAAGAAAAGGCTCTCAGCATTTCCTTTTTGCCATATTCTTTCCAAGATTTTCAAGGCTCAAGGAATTCATGAGATTCTTCCTGCAAGGACTCCTAAGGAGCAAGCTAGGATCTTAACTGAAAAACCAATGTCGGCTCAAGACTTTGGTAAAATGAATATAGCTAACATGAACCTCAGTACCTATGTTGCTGCCAAAACCGAGAAGTTGATGAAAACTAAAGAAGAAATAGTGGAACAAAACAATGCTGAAGTCCTAGGAGTAAAAATAGTAACTAGGTAAAAGACCACTGCAACAAGGAAGCCTGCCCCCAAGAGACCAGCTGGTGACCTTGTTATCAGGGAACTTTCTGATGCTCCTGCTGCAAAGAAGCAAAGAAGAGTTATCTTCTCACACAATGAAGATGTGGAAGCTGATGAGGACAGCATTCCTATCAGTATAATCCTGAAGAAGAAGAAGACTTCTGCTGCTGCTGCTGCTGAGGCCGTTGTGTCTGTTACAACAAAACTTAGAAGGCAACCAGCAAGAAAATCCAGAACAACTAAGAATTCTAATGTAACCATATCTGCTAGTGGTCCTGTTCAAATAGCAGTAGATGCCTTAGTGTCTAGTTTTGAAACTAGAGTTGATGATATGCCTGTTGATAATAACATTACTGTATCCACTCCATATGATGTATACATTCTCACATCCCTTTCACCCCAACCAACACAAATAGCCACTCCACAATTTCAACCTATTATCCCTGTCGATGATCCCTAGTTCAATCAACCAGATGATGGCATTTCCCTTGGTGCTCCTTTTCCAAAATCCTTGAGAACCCTATTTCCCTTCACTCATAATTCTGTTCTTTATGATGGCAAATCTGAGGATTGGGCCAAGGTAAAAATAGAATGGAAACTTCTGTTTCACTCTCACCAACCTGAACTTGAACACATTCCCAACAGATGTCATCCTCTACTTGAGTATGAGGAAGAAGTCAGCCCACTTGTTAAACCCCTTTACCTACCTCATCCTGACTGTAGATTAATAAAAATGTGCCTTCACAAATGCACAACAACTTAGGACCATTAGTCACTCACCTACCCCTAAACAATTCCACCCCCCCCCCCCCCCCAGAAAAATTTACCCTAACCTTGTTAAACTCCTCCTTTCATACCCCTCACTGATGGACTTAAGAGGCATGTCATACCTGTTTGGGAGACTGACCCGAAAAGAAAAAAAACTTCCTACCATCCCCGAGCAAAAAGCACGATCCTCAAAGCATGTTCCCATGATCATGCCAAAGGACACAAAATGGGTATTCTTTTAGCATCCCAGAGTCTATGGGAGGGCCTCCGGTTTCTTTCTGGATCAGCTCATCTATGAAATGTTGAAGTAGGAATTCAGTCATTTCAGAGTTGATAGAGCCACGCATTTTGTCCCTCCATCCTAACTGAGACATAATGAAGCAACCAGAGTTGGAATAATGCCTTACAGAATCTGTCCAAGACTGCCGATGGTAGATCTGAATAAGGACAAAGACAAGAAAAATAGAAGATTCAAAGGAGTCACGC
This sequence comes from Sophora flavescens, assembly GCA_030762895.1. Lineage (NCBI taxonomy): Eukaryota > Viridiplantae > Streptophyta > Magnoliopsida > Fabales > Fabaceae > Sophora > Sophora flavescens. The sequence goes on along the minus strand of CM061064.1, from coordinate 166,561,499 downwards.
CAGAAGTTGAATCAGCAATGCTTGATCTACATCAAGAAACTTTTGACTACTCAATGCTGGATTTCTTTTTGCAAACTAAATCCATTGAGTTGATCAATGAACATCGAGCTGCTGATTTCTGGAAATCTCATATTATTCACTGCACAAGAGAGGCATCTTCCTCTGGACTTTCTGAAGAAGAGAAGAAGGAAATTCCTAAGGTCAGAGGGAAGTGCGGTCTTTCAAATTGCAGGTATATGATCTATAAAGACCTTTGGGGACTTCTCATAAATAGTAAAAATGTGGAATTCATCTACCCCATTAGATGGGGAAAAGAAGTCTCAGTGATCCTTTCACCTACTTCAGAGCCTCTCGCAGATGAAACTGTTGTTGAAGAACCTAGTCAAATTGCCACTACTGTTGGCTTAGAGGAAACAACTGAATCCATTCACAATCAGAGCTCATCAGAAAAACAATCTTCTCAACCATTAGCTCTAGTTGTGATGCACCCTTCAGATCATTCAAGAACATTAAGCACATTTACCGAGTCTGCTGAAAGCTCAAGGCAACAGGCTCTGCCACCTAATCTTGAAAAGGTTCTTGGAAAAATAGTTGATGACAGAGTTGGCAAGATAGTTGATGAGAAGGTTGAGAAGATGACTGAGAAAATTAAGGAGGTTGTCCAACAGCAAGTTCAAACTTCAATGGCTCCAACCTTAGAGGTTGTCAATAAAATGCTGGAATTCCTCATGGACTTCAAGAAAAGTCAGACTCAAAACCCTTCACCTCCACCACCTCCTCATGCTTAACCTTTGCCTTTTATCTTTTTTCTCTTATACTGACAATGATGGTCCTCTCCTTTTACCTTTTTGGCTGATGACAAAAAAAGGGAGAAAGGAAAGGAAAGATATTTGTTTATATAAAAAGAAAAAGTCAGTTTTTGAAAAGATCAAAGTTGTTTGCATATGCATATTCTTTTCTACTTGCTAATTGCACCGATACTTATGTTTGCTTTTTTGCTTTGATATATGGTGACTATGCTTATGTATTCCTTCATATATACTCTAAGTATGATAAGATGTTGCACCTATCTGTTAGCTTATATATAGTTGTTCTTCATATGCTTTTTCTGCTTAAATTTTTGAATGCTTTGTCTTAGGGGGAGCCCCGCAAGCTCTCTTAGACTTTGCTTTTCAAATTTAATTAGTTTTGTCATCATTAAAATGGGGGAGATTGTTGGAACCATAGTGGTTTTGAATTAAATAATCTGAGTTTTGATGCTAACAAAAGGATTAAATTTGCTTGGCAAAGTGTTAGTTGAGATCTAACATGTGCTTTCAGTTATACAGGAATACTTTAATATAAGTAAAATAAACATGGGATAAGTTTTCATTGAAAGAATACGTGTCCACCCTTGTTAAGGGCTGCTCAATATTTTGGTAAAGTTACTCATTTATTTATTTAAGTAGACTGGTTTTCTTAAGTGAACGAGGCTCTAAGTGTTTGCTAGACGAATACCAAAATAACTTGTTAGATACATCAAGTCCAAAGACTTGATAATAAGCATGTCCATCTTGCCACATAAGCAGACGGAAGTAATTTGTAGAAGTAAATGAACTGAAAAATAAAGTAATCTAGTAGATGAGCTTTAACAGCCACGTCACTAGACTGAGATCTTTTTAACTCTTTGAGGAAAAGCAAGTCCAAAGACTTGATAGACAAGAGGATATGCCACGTCATCGGACGAGCAAAATATTTTGTTGAAACAGACTTAGTCTCACATATAACTAAGTAGACGGAGTTTCTTAAAGTAGGCGAGCTCCATCTTCGAATAAATAAATGCTATCCGAATCTCTTGAATTTATTTTAAATGATTGATATTTATTTCAATAGAATATTTGTTATTCACTATTGTCCTATCTGCTTTAATATTTTACCTTGTTGTATAAGAAACATAGTACCATCAAGAAATGCAAAAAGCAGAATTGTACAATAAGATACCGCAAAACTATCTGTACGATAACAACTTTATGGCTGAAAAAAACTAGATTGTTCACAAAGGAGGAACAACAAGTTCTCAGGCTGCAATATTGTTTAGCGTGCCATAATCAAGCTATCAGTCACAACGGATATCATGCATTAAATGCTATTTCTAAACAGGATTATTCAAAGTAACCGTTGAAGAAATACAAGTGAAGAAGAAGGTCACTATAAATAGAAGACCTGAGATACTGAAGAAGTGAGAAAAAGGACTCTTGACTGCACAACCTTACTAGCTCATCTTTTGTAAAAACTACAATCCCTCATACTCATATTTCTTTAGAGAACAAGAGTCAGTATTTCCTAGTTTGAATATTGTGAAAATATTCATCTGATCTTAAACTGTCATATGCTCACACATAGTGAGTTAAGAAGATCAAACATTAAATATGTTTGTTAGAGTCAGAGCCTGAAGAGGCTTGGTAAGAAAGAAATACTTGTAGCCTGGAGAGGTGTTGAATACTTGGCTGTAATCTATTTTGATAATAGTGGAGAAAATCCTTCAAGTAGAAGGGACTGGACGTAGCTCTTGGTTGGAAGAGAGTGAACCAGGATAAAACATCTTGTGTGATTCTTCTATCTCTTAACTCTTACAGCTTTATTTGTTTCTTACTAACCGAGGGGTTTTGATATTGCTTTTGTTAAAGTCTTTTAAAAAAGGATCTTTTTCTTTGTGCTTGCTTCTGTTTCTAATCCCCTTGTATGCAAAAAGAAAGCTTTTGGAAAGTCACCTGGCTATTAAATGAATTTAGCTTTTATAATGACAAATAGTAGAGACCTTAGCATACAATAATATATATGAATATACAAGTAATACTTTATTTTTCATGTACTCTTTTTTATATAGGAAAATACTTATAATTACGAATGATGGTTTGATACTAATAGATGAACAGTTCGGTTTCATAAATATTACTAACTTTTGATTTTGTTTTTATCATTTTAATATAAATTAAAGTGTAGTCAACATGTAGTTAGTTCGAGTTGTAATGGGCTTGAGCTGTTGGAGCAGTCGCTTGCTCTATCACACACACACACAATCACAATATCACTCTATTGGAGCAGCCACTTTTGATTTTATTTTTATCATTTTAATATAAATTAAAATGTAACCAACATGTAGTTAGTCCGAATGGTGGAGCAGACGCTTGCGCTATCACACGCACACAATCACAATATCACTCTGAATATTGAGAGAAAGAGGAGAATATGAAAACTGAAAAAATGCACAAAATTACTCTTCATTGCTTAGCCATAGGCTCTTATTTATTCACTTGTACATTATGTATACAACCAACTAACTATCAACAGCTTAGTAAAACTGACATAAAGCTAACTAACAAATTAATTAGCTTACTAACTATTGAATTTGAATTACAACACTTACAACATACCCCCTTAATTCAGATTTACTAAAGATCAACACCTAACTTCTCTCTAAGCATATTGAATCTCTTGGATTTTAGGGACCTTGTCAAAATGTCAGCTAACTGCTCTTCAGATCTGTAGTAAGCTATACTCAGCTTCCCTTTATTCACTTGATCCCTTAAAAAATGAAATCGTGTTTAAATGTGTTTACTCCTTTCGTGTGCCCCTGGATTCTTTACCAAATTAATGGTCGATTTGCTATCATCTATCATGAGCTGCATTTGACCAGCACTCTTCAAATGTTTCTCATCCAATAGAGTTTCAAGCCACAAAGCCTAGCATGCTCCATAGGAGGCGGCAATATACTCTGCTTCACAGGATGAGAGTGCAATTATAAATTGCTTCTTCGAGTACCATGATATTGAAGCATTCCTCAACATGAAAACATATCCAGTTGTGCTCCTTCTATCAATTTTATCTCCACACCAATCAGAGTCCGAATATCCACTGAGTTTTATTTCTATATGATAAGTTTTTTGTGTGTGGAAACAATAGACCATAATCAAGTGTTCTTTTTATGTACCTCAAAATTCTTTTTGCTGCTAAAAGATGGGAGGATTCAGGGCTTTCCATGAACCTGCTGATTATCCCAATTCCATAGGTAATATTGAAATAGACAACTAAAAATACGAGAAGGGGGTTGAATTTTGTTTATCAGACTTTAAAAGAAAGTTGAAATCTTTGCGCACACAAGCTAGAGACAGACAAGTGTTTTTGCAAAGCACAAACAAGTGACTTGTCTGGTTAGTTTTCAACAGAAAAGCACACACACATGCAAGATTAAAACTTGTTTGATATTTAGTTAGTAAAATGATAAAATAATCAAAGCAACTAATGAATTAAGGATAGAGAGATAGACACAACTGTTTATCCTGGTTCACCCCTTAACAACTAGCGCTACGCCCAGTGTAACACCCCGTTTTCTCGTCTCTTGACTTGTAATTATATTTTATATTATTATCAGGGATCTAGAAAATGATTTTGAGAAAAACAAAATCATAGTTGAGACCTTCTATATCGAATGAAGTTACGGTTAAAATTTGGTTTTAAAACTCAGACGGAAACTGGTCCGTGTTTTTACTGACAGTATAATTTTGTACCGGCAGAAACCCTAATTTGACCGGAAACTTTGAAATTTTAGATTTTATCATTATTTCAGTGATAAAGTCTATTTTGAAAATATTCACTAAAAAATAAAGTATTTATTTTATTTGAGCGAATCTTGACGAAAAACGATCGAAAAACCCTAATCCGGTAAACGACGGAGCCAGATTCGGAACTGTAGATGTGACACCCGTTCCCCGAGCATCACATTAATTATTACGTGTCGATTTATTTCGAAAAATATTTATTTATTATGGATATTCAAATTCTTGGAATTATCATAAAACTTTTCACCACAAGCACCCTTAAACATAAATGACGAAAATGTAAATAACACCATAAATATACATAAACACCATTTTATATTAACAAAAGCCTTTTTGATTAAAGGCTATTTTGACAAAAGTTACATTGATTGATTCAACATGGTTTTTCACAACAACTAGTTCAAACATGCTTGAAAAGAGTTAAACAAGTTTAAAGAGACGTGGTCAGATACAAAAGTCAAAATAACTGCACAGATACTACCACCTCAAAATAAACCTATGGCTGGTCTAGTCCTAGTGGTATCCGTTAGGGAGACCACTACGGTTATCTCCACCCTGCGGAGATACAACTGGGGAAGAGTCATCCACATCACCTCCATCATCATGGTCAAGTGGATGGTACTGAGGATCCTCATCTATCTCCTCAACGGGATCGTCCTCCAAATCCGCCTGGGGGTCCTCCTCCATAATCTCAGGTGGGTCCTCCTCAACAGGTTCAACAGGTGCTGCCTCCTGATGAGGTGGGTACTGGGGCTGCTGAGGACCTAAGACCGCTAAACCCTGGGCAGCCAATACTGTATGCAGATATCCACAGGTGGTAGTGTGATCCGTACTGTCTCTGTAGTGTGAACCCTCCGAACATGTCCATCCAAAGCTCTACCCTCCACTGTACAGACCGGGCTAGTACAGTAAGTTGCGTGAGTTCCCAGAAGAAACTCCCACGCATCTAGGTCCAAGTAGTTCTCAAATATGAGGGCTCGCACCCTAGAGTGAATCAATGGTGCGTCCGGATCCATTTATTTTTCCCAAACAAATAAAATACCGCGTAGAAAAGAAAATCCAACAAAATACAAGGGTGAGATACCAATATATGGATAATCATGATAACTACATACTTGCAACACATAACATCATATCCAACAGATATCATCATATACCTAACATGGAATTTTCAATTAAAGCATAGTATCACACAATTCATCATCAACTTTGAAAAGCATATGACATTTCAAAATTCAACTTTTTATGTAAAACTCCGGAGTTTTCAACTTCTTTTAAAAAAAATGAGCTGATCAGGCTCGATTGCCAATAAGACACAACGTGTTTTTCCACAGCACTGTCCAAAACTCCTGGCACAGTGACCAGCGTGAGTGGATGTCCATAACATACTGTCCAACACAAGGCACAACAATCCAGGCTAATGGACTTCATTGTCCGTCAAGGCACAATGAAAAACGTAGCATGAAATACCTAACCCTTAAGGTATTCATACAAAAACAACATAGGCACGTCTGCCATAAATGCTTGAGAAAAATCATTTTATTTTCAGCTTTTCTTTTTGCTTTGTTATTTCCGTTGTCGAGTCTCAAAGCTCACGACCTTACCAAGTTTTCAATGTCTTAAAACTTTTATTATCAACACAGGATATTAAGTCTGAGTGTCTAATCACAACAGTCTTGGACCCGTGCATCAGTCTTGGACTTTGGTCGTAGAAAACAACTTTCACCTTATTACTACTTTCACCATGTTTCAATACACCGTGTATAGGACAACAGTCCATAACAACGTGACACGGATCATAGATCAACGTGTTTTAAAACACTAGTATTCCGACTTCTTGGTTACTGTATTCAACTTTTCTTTTTCGTTCAGTGAAAAATATAAAATCCAAAAACAAAACTTCCGTAACTTACCCAAGTTATCGGATATTTTCATTTTGAACAAAACTTTTTCGAAAAACATTTCTCTTTTGAAATTCATTTTAAGATGAATCCTTGAGTTATAGAAAATCTCTTTCTTTTTCTAAAAATCTATCTTTACTTCGTAAAAGATCTACTTTTCCAAAAATATTGAGACTTTAGAGAGGAACCTTTTTATAATATATCGAGAACAAGATTTTTCTTATAATTCTTCACCATAAAATAACTTCAAAATTCTAAGTCTGCTATAAAATAATCTTTTTTTGAAGTCTCTAAAGAAAATTTTCTTTTATTTTCATAAAGAATATTTTTATTTTCAAACTCTTATGTTTTCACCAAACGTTAAAATTTTGCTTTTTCTTTTATCAAAAGTTATTTCAAAAACTTTGAAATATTTATCTTTTGGCTTTCTATATAAGCTTTTAAGGCTTTTATCTTACTTTAATGATTGTGCTATAACCAAAAGGTTAGGCTTCTTATGCAACAACCAACATTTCTTTCAACAATTTGCAACATTTACACATAAATCATTTAAGCATATACTTCAGTCCAACATTTTATCAAGGCCACATAAATTAAAATGATTCCAGAACAACCAACTCAACAACAACATCGAACAAAACTCAAACAAAACAAGTATACAGAATTCAACCTTTTCACCAAAATAGTCATATCAGCAACAACATCAACACAACCAAATAACTCAAATACACAAGCATATAGTTATCACAATTTTTTTAATATCCCTCAGGCTTTCTCCCCTTACCTTAGCTTGAGCGATCACTTCTGGTCTTTCCGCATGTTTTAAAGTAAGGAACTTGAATTCCCTCTCACGTTTGCAAAAGTCTAAATAAAATCAAACATATAATATATGTCAAAATTTTATAAAATTACTTTTTGTTCATAAGGTAGGTTTCGGCCTTATAGGAAAATTTGAGGTTAAAAAGTTCAAATCTCTACAAGCATTTTGGATCAATGATCCTTAAGCATTATAGGAACAAAAAAAATCAAGTCTTAAACTCACGAATAAATTTTTAATTTCCCTTTGTCATATAAAATAGATTTCGGTCTTCTAAAAAAAATAGGTTAGAAAACCAAATTTTCAACTTCCATAAACACATGTATGCATCAAAATAGAGATTAAGGCAAATATTTTCTTAAAATCAATATAACTCAAAGTTTCTTCAACTTTTTATCAACATGAAAGAGATTAACATGATGATCAAAGTGCTCTATTTTCTCAAAACTTAAAACACTCAAATTTCAAATTTGATACCACATGCATGTAAAAATCAAGAATCAAAATGACACATTTTCCTTGAAAATCAAAGTTAAGCCTCCTTAACCCAAACAATTAGGGTTTCGGCCTTCATACTCAAATAGGAATGAAAAGTCAAATTCTATATAAAGCTCTTAAGCTTAAAACTCATGCATTTAGGTTTTAAAGGCATGCAAGTAGAATTTTCAACAAAACATCAACCTTTCCACTTATACCATTTTCGGTCATAACAAAAAAATAGGTTTTGATGGATTTTTCATTACATGAAAATGTAGAAATGGATAGAAAGGATGATGATGAGTTTAAATAAATTCATCTCTTGTTTCATAGTTTAAATAAAGAACATGATCATGAACTTAAAGGAAATATCATGCATGTGGATACATCAAAGCTTTTAAGAAAGTAAAGAGTAAGAGTTGAGAGTTTATACCCTCTAGATATTGATGATGATGAGTAAAACATGAGGATGAAGTTAACCCTTAGTCTCCAAGCCCAAGAAGGGGAGAGGTTGAAGATGATGAATAGTAATTTAGATTAGAGAGTAAGAGTGAGTTTGAGAGAGAAAGTGAGCAAATGAAATAAAGGGTAAGATGAGGGTCTATATAGAGAATGTTGTTTGAGGGGGGGGGGGGGTTGTTTTTTAATAATAATTTAAAACTTGAATTTTTATTATAAAATATAGGTTTTTCTTGTAAATTGAAAATAATAATTACATTGTGTGCGGAATAGTGTTAAATAGTGAAAAATATCACTATTTACCTCAATCAAGTATATTCAAATCTGAAAAAAATCTGAGTTAGATAAATTTGGTTCGGTCCGGTTCCAATTGTTTCTCGTTAGTGAAAATCGATCGTATTTTCTTTCACTAATTTCCCACAAAAAAATTCATATTAAAAGAAATAATTTCTAAAATTATATAAATAATTATAATTAAGTTAGAAAAATTAAAATTCAATTTTTCGTAATGGAATTTTTTTTTCCGGGTCAGTATAACTTTACTGACAGTGAAAACTTAGACCGGAAACGCCTGAAATTTTATTCCAAAAATTTAATTGCACTTTAATAATATAAAATAAGTCATGATAATGAGATGTGGTTTATTAAAATAATTTTCATAGATTATAATAATAAACACTCAATTATCCACATAACATAGATTACAGACAAGCAGAAAAATCGAGGCGTTACAGTAGAGATATGCCAAAGGATAGTGGCGATGACTTAACATGGACAACTCACCCTTGTGAGTCACCCATGTAATGATGTCAATTGAAAATATCTTCTAAAAATATCTAGATATTTATGCAAGCAAAAGACCAAAATGCCCTTTGACTTCTTTGTTAATTCCTTTTGTGTCCATCAATTTTGGGACCATTTTGTCCTCCCTATACTTGACATTTTCGAGCTCCTCTCTCAATTATACACCTATTCCATTTCATTTTTCGTAAAAAAACACCCAAGTTCCTTTAGTTTCTAAGACTTCAAAGATCAAAACATACAACTTTCTTTTCTCTCAAATGTTCTTCATGTTCATCATTCATAAGTCCTAGTTGATCCATGGTCTCTAGTGATACACAGCCATTACCCCCCCTTCCATAGACTTCATCTTCATTCATTTCTAATTTATCATCTTTGTTCATAACACAATATCCTTTCCTTCATGCTCAATTTCGGCCACACCATGAAATTCACCAACCAAGTACTTGTTTGAAACTCTAAGACCATATGCATACTCCCCAACATGATATAGACACTAGTTGTCTCACAAGAAAATTCATTTGGAGCATGTTTGAACAATGGGTTTCCTAGACCAAGAATTCGGCCACCATCATCATACGATGATCCACTTGCTTGATTCACAAACCAAGAGTAGATCCTTGATCCTCTCATCATTCTAAGCCTCTTCTATTTCACACAAAAATCATTTCCAAGCCTTCTCGCAAAATTAGTATTTTTGGTGTCAAGAACTTGATTTCTCGATTCATCAATTATTTCACTTCAAGTGAGTGACTTCTACCATGAATCCTCTTCCTTGTCCATGGCTCAACTCATGTGTGTAACCCTTTTTTATTTTTGTGTGTTGTTTGCTAGGTTTTGTAAACATAAAACCGTGAGGCCCTTGGAGATTTAGCTTGACTTTTGCTTGATTTTCAAGTGATCTACAAGAGGTATGAGGGAGAATAACCTTCATCTACCTTATTGTGGGTGTGCGTGTGGTTTATATTGTCTTTGTGCTGTCTTGAAACCCTAGATGTGGAGTTATGTGTGTAAGTCCATGTAATCCTCTAAGAGCATTTTATATAATTATTGTGTGGTACATGTGATGTGCTTGTGATTTGTGGGTTATATGCATGCATGATATATGTTTGTTTATCCCCCCCCCCCCCAGCTGTTTTAGACCATTCAACTATTTTATGAAATAATCATCGTGTTTGGGTAAAAAAATTAAATCTAAAAAAAAGCTGTTTTACCTCTATTTCAGCTGTTTTGAGATAATCTCCTTACCCTAGCTGTTTGATTATTTGGCTACAGATTATTCTGACCTCTCAAACCACTCTTCCTGTTTTAACCCCCTGCATTTCACTTGACGCCACCCCCTCCATTTCAATTTGAGTTTGAGCGATACCCCCCTCCACATGATGCTAAAATCACGTCACTACTGATTATTTTTGTTAATTAATTTTTTTTAAGGATGTTAATTAAATTTTTTAAGACTTTCAATTTTTTAAAAAATCCATTTAGAAAAATATACATTTAAAATAAATAATGTTGGAAAAGCATCAAATATTATTAAATTATATAAATAACCTCATATCCTTTTTCATAATTTACTACATAAAAGTGATTATTTTTACATCACCCAAACAAAATAGATTATCTTTTCAGGAAACATACCCAAACAAAAATTGATTTTGATTATAATCGATTATCACAATAATTGATTATTTGAAAACAGATTATGCTGATAATCGATTTTTGTATAATCGATTATTGTGATAATCGATTATAATGATAATCTGTTTTTGTTTGAGTCTATTTGCTAAAAAGAGATTTTAAGATAATCTATTTCGTTTGGATGGTGCAAAAGAATCATTTTTACATGGTAAATTACGAAAATGGTAGGAGTTATTTGTTTAGATTAATAAATATTTGATGGTTTTTTTAACATTAAAACTTGTTAAAATAATTCTTTTTATATCTTGTTATAACTTTTATTTCTATTACAAAAAATTGAACAACTTGGTATCACTTTCCCAATTAAAGCACACGTGTGCCTTGCCTTCACACTTCAATGGTTCACAGCAATAATTTGAACCGATTTCACGACCCTTAAAGCAAATTTCTCTGTTGTATTTTTTATCATTAATTTCTCTTTTGTATGTTAGATTGACGTACTGTACAATGGGTTTCAAGAACTCAATGGTGTTCCTTGGGAAATTCTTTTGGAAAATGGAGCAATGGGTAATTCTGCTGCAAAGGGGTCTAGAGTGGGTAAGATGGGAAAGCAACCTTGAGATGCACAAATAATCAAAATCAAACCATCCAATAGTCTAATGAAACAGATGGTAAAAAAACAACTTTTTTTTTCAAGAAAAAGCTTTTTTAAATATTTTAGCTAATTGCCAAACATGATAGATTATCTATGAAATAACTTTTTAGCTAAAAAACAGGTGAAATGGGAAAAATCAATCTTTCCCAAACACACTCTTACATGAACTTTGCCAGAAAAGCATGATTCATATATTAAAGTTTCATGCCATGATTTATTATCTTGATAAATGCATATGTATATGTGATTGTGAGTTGATTAGTGAAGTTCAAATCTTCACTTGGTTATGTCTTGGTTTCGGCCAAGAATGAGAAAAATTGTGATGAATAACTTGATCTTCGCAAACTATGAAATTCTAAGTTTGTTTAAAGGTTTAAAGAGTAATAAAACCATGAAGAAAATGAAAGTTTGAAAAACTATTTTTCTGTGTTTGAAATCTGCCATTGGTGGTTCGAATGACTCAAAATGATTTTAATCTAAGTTTAGGTCTTAAGAGAACAAAAATCGTATCTTAACGGACCTAAAAGTGGAATTTCTAAAAGAATCGGATGTATAAAATGAACCAAGGTTCCAATTCCGTCCCAAACCAATTTAGACAGTTTGAATTTGTTTTTAAAGTCCATTTAAGTGTCCTAAGACTCCAAAATGAGTTTCTCACCCTTAGATTTAAAAATCGATGAAAAAGGAATTATGCGATTTTTGAACTTAGCAACGTTTGGTTGAATTTTAGGGTTTTTAAGCAAACCGTAACGTGAAGTTGAAATCAGTATTTTTAATACCTGAACATAGGTATTGTAAATTAGGAAGTGAAATATTCGAGAAAAAGAGTTAGACTTTTGAAAATACAAAGTCTCAGTTCTAAATTCAGTAAAAAGGGGCAAAATCGCCTTTTAAGTATTTCAAGTATTTTTGGGAAACTATTTTAAGAAGTTTGGTATTAATATGACTAAGTTCAAATCTTACTTCAAAATGATTTGGTTTTAGCTAAAGGTTTTGGTTTTAAGAATTTTAGTCTTCAAAGACTTGTATTTACAATAAAATGCAAAACCTTAGTCATAGATGGCTTAGTGAAAATATGAACGTAATGATTTATGACTTATGGTGAAGCAAGACCATGTGTCATAAAGTGTGGATAATTCAATATCCATACATCCATAAGATTTAATGGACTCAAAATAATTTGACTTCTTTGAAGCCAAGCAAAAGGCTCCATTAGAAAAGTGTAAAGAAATAAATGATTGGACTGTCGATCCAATTTCATAATGTGTTAGGACTTGTAAGCAAGTGCCTTAAAACATATTTACACAAACATGGAAAGTCTGCTTGAGAACTGTGGTTCAGCGAAGGCCTGATAATTCAGACCCGAGGATATCATCCGTCAGAGATTGACATTAAATGGATTCTAGTGGAATCACGAAGTTTATCCGGTAGATAGACACATTGGACGTATCCTAGTAATTTTGCCCAAATACATATTTGATACTATGTTGGGTAAGGCCATTGTGCCTAGGAAGCCGATCTTTCCGGTTGTAGAGGTTTTATAAAGAGCCCGATGTTTTACAGAGAGTTTGAGATCACATATGATTATGATTGTACGTATGTTATGATTTAAGCCTTGTGTGCCTAATCAACTATCCACATATGGTGCCTAAGGTGGGTGGATGTGAAACCTGTACTGACCATTTCCTTTCCAAAATGTCAATTAGCTCCGGAGTTAGGATCAAGAATTCCTTGAGGCTGTGTAGGTATGGGACTATGCAGTTTCAATCAGTTTCGCTCTATTCTCATACCTCGATGGACAGACAGTGTCTAGTATGCTTTGATAAGCTTACCAGTTAGTTTGGTAGTGTATATTCTATGGATATAAGCATTCTGTAATTTGTATGTGGGTTGTACCACTGCATACCTGCTTTATGTGTATGATGAATGGGGATCTCACCTCATTTTGTGTTTTTTGCTCTTCTGTTTATTTTATGTTCTGCAACAAAGACGGAAGTACTGCTTCACCATCATAACCAGCCTTAGGATATGAGATGGATCGGTCATGAGGACGCATCTTTAGAGATTAGTATATGGAAGATGTGAGAGCTCAACCCTCGTGTGATGATGTATCGTCCTCAATTGTTTTTATTATACAATGATGACACCTCGTCGTCATTTTGTACAAGTCAGCATGATGAGTCCTTGTGGATAGGACTAGTTTTACGGAGCTTCGTCTCCAAGGTTATTCATGTTTTCTTGGTCATATGATTTTAATGGCGTTGTTATTTTCGCCTGTTGTTTTTGTCATACATGACTTTTTTTTTATAGAATTTATGAAGGTACTATGTAATAATTATTTACTATTTAAATTTTCTCATTTTCTGGATGTATATGTTTCAGGCATGTTAGTGGTTGTATAAAATATTAATAAGTGTTAAGTATTATCTAATTCCTTATTTGCAAAAAGGGACATAATAAAAATAAACATGTATCTTTAGAAAATTTATTTTTCAGTGTTAAACGATTTTGCGAAAATGTCACCGACAATGTAGAGCCTAAGAAGGGTGTTACATCCAGTCCTTGGCAGCACCAAGTTTCTTGCACTATAACTGATCAGGTTACAGACTCCAAGTATTCTTTGCACACCTAGCCTCTCCAGGCTCCAAGACAAGTATTGTTTGCTCACCTAACCTCTTCAGGCTCACTCAAGTTTGTTTGAGAAAGGATTGTAATAAATACAATTTTCTAGTCTTTCACTAACACTCAGAAGAGTGAATTAAATGTGAAGGTTAGAAAGACTACGTAATAACTTCAAATGATTGAAGAATACAGATTGGAAGAATGAAGGAATAAATGCACAAAGTAGTGACTATTTAATGCTGTGTGTTCTCTATCTTCATTTTCAATGACTTTTGTATTTATAGGCTTCAATCATATTAAATCCGTTAGAGACAGTCCTTCATATTTTGGCTTTGAGCTGAACTCCATTAAATGCAATAGAGTCGTTCTGGGCAACCATTTAATGCTTAGGAACGTTGGTTGTACTCTAACAGGGATGAACAGTGCTTTATGCTTTGTGTAGCAGCCAAATCAGAGTTGTGCAGGTTGCTTTTGTACTTTGCAGAGCACTTTTCCCTTTTTGTACAACTCCCAGTTCTACTAGGGAATAAAGTATATTGAAAGCACTCCTTTTCTGAGTTCCTTAGTTGCTTTGAGTGTTTGACCTTCTGACTTTCTTGATTCTCATGAGTGAGAGCTTCAGTAACTTTTGTTTGATTGGACAGCTCCTAAAGGTTCCTTTGTCCTTACGTGTTCCTCATCGAAGAACCACAGACGAGTGAAAGCTTCATTAGACAGGTTGACATATAGTCAACAATCCAGTCAGCATACAGGTTGACTTTTACTCATTAGACATGAGATATCCAGAGATGATCAAGTTACTTTTTAGGGCAGACAAGTTATAGATAGACTTAAAGTAATAATCTTCACACTAAGTAGACATTTCAACAACTAGTATGAAGTCCAATTAAATCATTGATAAATGTTTAGTTTTCATCAAAACTTAGGGCAAATGCACATCAGACATTTAGAGGCTTAACAAATATCTGGCATGCTATTACACAAATATCTTAAAGAACTAACAATCTATTTGTAGAGAGTAACATCAACATATTTCTCACATTCACTCTTTTCAAGCTTCAAATTGTTCTCTACTGGAGTTGCAACTTGATTGCAGTCATACATATTGAATCTCTGCAGTATATCAGTGGCATACTTCCTTTGATGCAATAGAATTCCCTTTCTGGTAGTCTCAAATTCCATACCAAGGAAATATGATAGAATTCCTAGATTAGACATTTCAAATTCTGATATCATTTTAGACTTGAACTCACCAATTTTTTTTCTTCACATTACTGCCTATCACAAGTAGATCATCTACATACAGGAATACCAGCAACAATTATGTAGTATTAGAGGCCTTCACATACACCTAATACTCCACACCGCATTTGGTGAATCCAAGCTACAATAGGAAATTGTCAATCCTTTTATTCCATGCCTGAGAATCCTGCTTCAGTCCATATAGGGTTGTGCTTAGTTTATACACCTTTTCTTCACTCCCTTTATTTCAAAACCTAGAGGTTGACACACATAGACTTTCTCATTGAGCGATCCATTGAGAATTGCTAATTTTACATTAAGCCGGTGTAAAGACCAGCCCTTGACACTTGCAAATGCTACAGCAAACCTGTGGTTTCAATTCGAGCCACAAGAGCAAATACATCACCATAATACAGCCCCCCTTTTGTAGAAAGCCCTTTGCAACTAATCTAGCCTTATATTTGGCGATAGTTTCGCCTGGCTTCTCCTTTGTTTCAAAAACCCACTTCATTGCAATTGGCTTATTTTGTTTAGGTAAGGTCACCAGCTCCCAAGTTTCATTTTTGTCTATGGAGTTCAGCTCCTCATGCATAGCTACTATCCACTTTGGTTCTTGAATTGCCTGCTCAAAGCTCCACATTTGCATATAATGTTAAATGAACCAAATCATCTTCTTCTGTGTTAGCACTATCAGAAAACATCACATGATCATACAATTTGATTGGTGGCTGCCTATTTCTCCGAGGTCTGTGTTCATGAATTCCATTATGTGACGACCATGAAAAAATTATAAAATCAAATGGTATGAACAAAATTGAAAATGCGCATGAAAGTATGGAAAAAAAAAATTTAGACCTTACAACATGTATTCAAGTGTTCTAACATAGTTCATGTGAAGTTATAACACCATAGACTTAAGGGTGTGCTAAATATACAAAACAAGTGACGGTTGTGAGTCTATTTTTGCAAAAATGACCCTCCCCACTTAGGGGAAGGCCTTAGGGGCCCAAAATTAATATTGAGGGACCACTTTGCAAATTTTAAAGTGGATAAAAAAATAAGAGTAAGGGGGAATATAGGTTTGACAAATGAGAAGGAAGAAAAGAAGAAGAAAGGAGAGAAGAACGGAGGAAGATCTGAAAGAAAAGTTAGGGAAAGTTGATCCATCAACTTCATGGGTAAACATTTTTCCACTCCATCATCTTCTCCATCTTGGGTCCATCATATTTTTCCCCAAAAACCCTCATTCCTCCCCCATTTTCAGTTTTGGAGACAACTCCAATAATGAAGCTTAGATTTTCCAAGATTTTGGTCTAATAAGTTAGGGAACTTGCTCCCTATTGGTTTAGGATGTAAAAGGGAGTTTGAAGAAGCCTCAAACACCTTCTCGGAGCTTCAAAATTAAGAGAAGATACACCCTCAAGGTGGGATTTTGGTGTCTTCTTGAGTTTCTTTTGGTTTATTTTTTCTTACTGATGTTTTTGTCCATGAAATTGAAAGGAATGTCAAGGTTATGATTGATGGGTTAAACCCTAGAAATTGGCGGTGAAGAACTCCATTGATGAAGCTTGAGTTTTATTGGTTATAGGTGTTGAAAAAGCTTGAAACCTCACATATTTCTTTGTGATTTAAAGTTGTATTTTGGTTATGGTAAACCCCTTGAATGCAAGATAAATCAAGCAATGTTCTTGGCGATGTAAGAAAAGTTAATGATCATTGGTCTCATTCACCCTTAAACACTTGTTTGAGCCTTTTATACTTTTGTTTCTTAACCTTTAGCAATGGCCATATTACAAGCTTTCAAAAGTCCATTTGGATCAATGAAGAGTAGATCCTTTTTTCATAAAATATTAATCTTGAGACAAGGCATTTACACATTCTTTTTAGAAGTGTTTTACCCCATAAAAAAGATAGAAAAAAAAAAATGA
Organism: Sophora flavescens; assembly: GCA_030762895.1. Lineage (NCBI taxonomy): Eukaryota > Viridiplantae > Streptophyta > Magnoliopsida > Fabales > Fabaceae > Sophora > Sophora flavescens. The sequence continues at coordinate 166,544,361 of CM061064.1, read as the reverse complement.
AAAAAAAGAAGGAAAAGCCACTTAGTCTGAAAAAATCGTAAGGACACTCTAAGAAAAAGTTAAGGCGAATTTTTTTTTTAAAATTTTAAAAAAATAAAAGGGATTTGTGTAGGGACAACTCTTTACCCAACCATATTAACAGCTATAACTCTTGGTTGAATGTGGCCCTACACTGGGGCAAATATCAGTGTTGATCAATTCAGCCCTACACTAGGGCAAATTCCCTTTGTTCCTCAATTGAATCCCAAACTCGGGCAATTTTTTTGAGGTTGCCCTACATTGGGGAAAATTTCTGTGTTGATCAATCCAGCCCTACACTGGGGCAAAATTCTTCCCCTGTTGCTCAATTCAACCCTAAATCGGGGCAAATTTTTTATGTTGGAGTTGGTCTTAAACTGAGGCAATTTTATTTTACCTGCCAAAGGGTCACATCAATCAGTAAGCCTTGACCAATTACTATCAAAGGAATGGCAACTTGGAGCAACACCCATTTGATTTTCTTGTTCTTCTTTATTCCTTGCACTCAAGTTTTCAAAATCCTCAAAGAAGATCCATAATCAATCCTCTTATTGAAACATTTGCGTTCCATGGATGTTCATTAGGTAATGCTTCAAGATAATTGAATATAGGTCCAATAGTAAGGTTCATCAATTTAACGACAATCTCTCGAGGAACCACTGAAGTCATAAAAAGTTCAAACATCTCAAGTGGAGGTGGTAGATGATGTTCTCAAGGAGCAATCGAGATTATGAGGCAGCTTTATTTTCAATTTGTTGCTTGTAAATGAAGGGGAGGTGAATACAAGTGGTGTCGAAGATACTACGTTGGCAACAAGAACAAGGTCTGACTCTAAGTGGATAAGAAGTCAGGTGAAGTGTCTGAATGCAGCTTTGATCGGTTGATACTTATTAAGAAGCACCGGGTTCAATTTATCTGCAAAGGCTTCACGCTTAAATTCTATCTTTTGGGAGTTTGTGTGGAGTTGGTCCTCCAGTGCAAATGTTTTGATAAAAAGGAAAAATTATGAGTAATGAATAAAAAAAAGGAAAAAAGAATAAGAGTTTTAATTTTATTGGTCAAAGTCTCAATTCTTTTTGGTTTAAAGGCCCACTACAAAAGTTTTGGCTCAAAGGCAAACTGCAAAAGTCTTTTTTTGGCTCAAGGTCTACTTCAAAATGTTTTTGGCTTATAGGCCCACTGCAGAAGTTTTTGGTTCAAAACCTACTTCAAAATGTTTTTTCGGCTTAGGGCCTATTTCATAAGGTATTTTGACTGATGGTCCAATCTTCATGTTTGGCTTAGAGGCCCACAACAAAAGTTTTTTGGTTGAAAGCCTACTTCAAAAGGTTTTTTTTTTGTCTCAAGGCCTACTTCATAAGATATTTTGGGTCATGGTCCACTCTTCAAGTTTGGCTCAAAGGCCCATTACAAAATTTTTTGGCTCAAAGGCCTCCTGCAAAAGTCTTTTTTTTGGTTCAAGGCGTACGTCAAAATGTTTTTGGCTCAAAGGCCCATTGAAGAAGTTTTTGGCTCAAAGCTTACTTCAAGAAGTATTTCGGCTCATGGCCCTATCCAAAAAGTTGTTTGGCTCAAGGCTCCATTTCATAAAACTTTCTTGCTCATGGCCTAATTCATCATTTTTTGCTAAAGGCTCTTCTTTGTTAATTTTTTTTGCCTCAAGACCCAAAGGATAGAATTCTTGGGTCATCGCACAATTCATAAAAAAATAAAAATAATATGCTCAAGGAGTATTGCATTTTTCGAGCTCTGAGGCTAACTATATTTTTATGTTTGGGATCTGAGTTCCACTGCCATTTAAGTTTTCAATCTTCGAGGCTCACTGTAATTTTATTTTTATGATCTGAGGCCCATTTTATCAATTAGTGTATGAGGAAATAATTATGCATGTTTGAAGGCTTAATCATGTTCCTTAGGTGTTAGTTAACTCACGTTTCAAGTTTTAGGAGATTCGAAGTTGAAATGGGTCCGGAACGCAAACAAACGCAAACCTAGCGATTAGTTGGTCAATTAATTAACTAATTTAGAGTTATAATATTAAAATTGATTCGGGCATGAGTACAATAGGTTTTTAGGAGTAACCTAAAATAATTAAGGAAAATATTCCAGCAGTAGGTTACGCAGGAAGATACTGAAGAAAACACCCGGTTGTGCTGACGGAGCAACATGCGATGACCCATGTCGCAAAACCAAGACGCCACATCCCACTCCGCTACCTAGCCCTAAACACCTACACTTGACACATGGATTCCACCATCGCCTAAATTATGCCACCCAGCCTAAACTAAAATATGGCACCTAATACTAACATGCAAACTAATAATTTAATGAAAGACATAATGCATCTAGTAAAATTGAATTAAAATCCTACTTCACTCACTCATGAAGAGAAGGACTAGAGGAGAAACTGAAAAAAAAATCAGAAGAAGAGAAGGCAGCTATTATCGTTGCACTTTGAAGCTTGGTTGGAATAGTCGCAATGAAATCGTAGCCAAGTACTTTTCAACCGTTGGATCGTGCTCAAATTTGATAATAAATTTTAAGACTTTTGGTTCTTCAAATTCATTGGTCGGATTTTAGAAATAATCTTCAAAGAGTGAGATATTCAGCTCTCACAGTCGACCTAGAGGACGAGAAACTCATTCCGCATACCACTTATCCTTCCTACTGTCATCTAAGATTCGTTCACCATCGGATCGGGCCGAAACTTTGTAAGAATGTTAAGGACATGTAGTTCCTCATTATCACCGTTAAAATTTTCAATTAAAGGTCTATAGCTAGAGATATAGAGCTCACACAATAGCCCTGAAATGCAGAATAGCCATTCCCAAAACCACATCTATGCCTCTGTTAAATCACCACTCAAATTTGTGCACCATTGGATCGAGCTGAAACTTTGGGAGCTATTTCAAGGCTTGTTGTTATTTATTTTAATCAGTTAGATTGGTAAGTGGAGGTCTAATAAACTGCCGTTTTGTATACTTTATTGTTAGGAAATTGGTTGTGATTTATTATTTATTTGGAAATTATTATGGATACTCACCTAATTTCCTGTGTTTATTGTAGGATACATCAACATGGCATTGGATCATTAAAACTTGGAGCAAAATGGATAAATCTGGAAGGTTTTTGGAGAAAAAGACTAAGTTCTGAAGATTTAAAAGGAGCATGACCGTGCTCAACAGTAAGCACGACCGTGCTCATTAGCAGAGTCCTTGCTGATTAGCACACCCTTGCTTGCTTGCTGGAGTTGACGTCATTTTCTAAGCACGACCGTGCTTATCATTAAGCACGATCGTGCTCATCAGTAAGGCTTTACTGACTTTCCCATTTTTAGCACGATTTGACGCCGTTTTCGTTAAGCACAACCGTGCTCAACATTAAGCATGGTCGTGCTCGTGTATCAGAAGCACAATCACTTAGGTTTTCTCAGTTAGCTATAAAAGGAAGTGATTAGGGCACATATTGGTAAGCTGGTGACGTAAAGAGAAACAGAGCCGTCAAGTGAAGGACCATCTCCCCGTTGATTCGAAGACTGCTTTGCATCAAAAGGGTATTCGGGTTTTAGTTTTCTATTTCTCTTTTATGGATTGTTACATGTTTGTGATTTTTATAGTTATGAGTATGACTATACGTAGCTAAACTTATTCCTAGGGTAATGGTGGATCTTATGTTTTGATACCTTTGATGTTTTATCAATTTTAATATGATTTTGTGTTTCGTTTAATTGGTTGGTCTAATTCTTGCGTTTGAATTTCTAGAAGGTTTGGTCGTCCTTTACTAAGTTAATTAATTGACTGGCGACCGTACCACAATTAGTTAACGGAACTCTAGGATTAATCGGATTTGGGGTTGCGTGGACCAAACTCAATCCCCTGTTTTCAATCAGTTATTGAATTAACAAAACTTGCCAGTTCTTTATGCTTCCTTTAACTGTTTGCCTTGCATGACCATTGGGGGTAACTATTTAGGGGAAAGAATATTAATATTGCATGACCATTGGGTATTAATAGCTTTAGAGCGAGTGATTGGCAATCAATAAGAAACACATATCATTGAGGAATTGGGTAATATCATAGGTAGTAACATAAGTGAAACCAAGTACCCTAGGCTTTCCATAATTGAACCTTTGCTTGTGATTCTTGTCTTCCTTGGTGTTTACCATCTTGTTTCTTTCTATTCTTTACTTATAACCAATTCGATTGTGTAGATAACATAAGGAAGTAATTAATCTATAATTTTCACCAATCTCTGTGGGTTCGATACTTGGAGTCCCAAATACTCCTATATTACTTTTACGATAAGGTGCACTTACCCTTAAGTGTAGTTTTAGCGCAACAAGTTTTTGGCGCCGTTGTCGGGGATTGTTTTTGACAATATTAGAGAGATTAATTCCTAGTTAATTTAGACGCCATTTTATTTACTTTGTTATTTTCTTATTTTGATTTACTTCCTTGTACGCTAACGCGTTCTCAATCTCCTAACTTGTAATATAATCCTGAAATAGAAAGAATTGCGCGTAGAAACAGAAAGCAAGCTAGAGAAAGGAGAACAATGGCTCAAGAAGATGACAGGGCGATGTTGGACTTTGCTCGTCCTTCAACCACCAATGCTACAGGGAGTATTACTAGGTCTACCATTGAGGCCAACAACTTTGAGATCAAACCAGCTTTGATCTCTATGTTACAAAATGCAATCCAGTTTAATAGGGGTCCAAGTGAAGATCCCCATAATCATCTTGCTGATTTTCTTGAGATTTGTGACACCGTCAAACATAATGGTGTTTCAAATGATGCTTTTAGGCTTTGACTGTTTCCCTTTTCTTTAAGGGATAGGGCCAAACTTTGGCTAAAGTCCTTGCTGTCTGGTTCCATAACCACTTGGGACCAACTCTCTTCTAAATTTATGGATAAGTATTTTCCACCTGCTAAATCTTCCAAACTTCGTAATGACATAACTTCTTTTGTTCAGGTTGAAATGGAATCTCTGTATGAGGCATGGGAGCGATTTCAAGAGCTGTTGAAGAAATGCCCCATCATGGCTTTCCTGTCTGGCAGTTAGTCCAAGCATTCTACAATGAGTTATCTTCATCAAATAAGAGCACGATTGATGCAACAACGGGAGGTAGTATATGGAATAAGAGGCCACATGCAACTTATGAGTTGATAGAACATATGACTTCTAGTTACCAATAGCCATCCAGTGATAGGCATGTGAACAAGAGGCAACCTGCACTTTTACAAGTTGGAGCCTACCAAGTGGATGCTAACGCAGCATTGGAAAACAAATTGGAAGCTCTTTCAAAGAAGATGGAAGCAACGATGCAGACACAGACTCAGTTAATAACTCAAACTGCTGCACCTCCTATTATTTGTGTTCTTTGTGACAATGAGGGACATGAGAGTACAGAATACCAAGCAGGAAACCCTTTTGTGGTAGATGAAGAGGCAAATTATGTGGGTAATCCTAATCGGGGTAACAATGATCCTTATTCAAATCACTACAATCCCGGATATAAGCAAAAATCAAATCTCTCATATGGAAGTCAGAAACAGAATATTCTCTACAGGCCACCTTAATTGAAAAATCTAGGTCCGAGACAAGAGGAACGCAAGCCAAATCTCTATGATACAGTGATGAAACACATAGAGAGCACTGATGAGAGGTTTAAGACTTTGGAGAATCAGATGCTACTTTGGTAACATTAATGACATCAAGAGAAAAAAGGACACTGCCTAGTCAACCAGAGATGAATCCAAAGGAGCATGCTAAGGTGATCACCCTTAGAAGTGGGAAAAAGATAGAGGTTCCTCATGAAGAAGAGAATAAGTCAAAAACCAAGGAGGTTTCTACTGAAGGGAACCCAAAGGATGAGGTAAGTGAGAAAGATCTAGTGAAGGAAGTTTTTGTGCCATCTCCCAAGTCAACCATTCCTTTTCCTCAAAGGTTTAGCCAACAAGACCCCCAATTTACTAGATTCTTGGATATACTGAAGCAAATCCATATAAATATCCCATTCGTGGAGGCCATTTCTCAAATGCCCAAATATGCTAAATTCCTTAAGGAGATTTTGGGTAATAAAAAGAATCTGGGAGAGTTTTCTACAGTGAGGTGATCAGCCGCTGGCTAGCCTAGTTTTATAACTAGAAAAACCTTGGCTTTGTGCTAATTTTATATCATTTTCGCCCAAATTAGACTTGATTGTCTTTAAGCAGCATTTTGAGTCATTAAAGTATTTTTAGGTTAATTTAGCTGATTTAGAGTTAAATAAAGCACTTATTCTATTTTCTGTTTTCAGGATAATAAAAAGAAATAAATCTGGAGCTTTCGCCCCGCGAGAAGGATGTTCGCCCCGCGAACCAGAAGCGTGACTGTGCAAGAAAATGCATTCCTTTCTGTCTCGCCACGCGAAGACATGACTCGCCTCACGAGTAATCCAACCCTGTAAGACCAGAAGCCATCACGGCTCATCCATGTTGAAGGTCACGGCTGTGACAGTTTGGAATCTGAAGAGTCTCGCCTCGCGAATGATATGCTCGCCTCGCGAGAGAACCCAAAAGCTGAAGACTGTTCACATTATTCACCTCGCGAATGTGCGTTCGCCTCGCGAGTCAGCGTAGTCCAGAAGTTGTATATAAGTCTGTTTTAGACAGAACTGAGGGGGAGCTAGCTGTTAGCTAGTTTTTAGTCAGTAGTTAGTCTTTCGTTTTCTCTTTAGTTTATTGTTTGCCTTTGTAATGGAGAACTAGTCTCCTAGATTAATCTACTGTGATTGGTTTCCATTTACATTTGAGGTTATGTAATTCCTGTTTTATTTGCTTTTCTCTTTTCAATACAATGCTATATGTTCCTGTTTGCTTAATTCATGAGTGTATAGTGTTGTGTTGATTTGTTTCGGTGATGTTATGTTCCTATATATAATCGCGTTTGTTTAATTCGCGTGTGTTCAATCATGTTCGCTTAGTTCATGAGTGCTTCACCCCGTTTGCTTAATTCGGGAATAGGGACATATATCCGTAGTAGTGGTTTCGCTTGTAAATTGTTGCTACAACCGGGAGGGGATTAGAATCTGCTTAGGGCTTGGAATTTACATGAACCAATGATAGTGGGAAACCGAGAACAGTAGGTTAATCGCTTTAATTTATTTGTTAATCTCTTTCTACTGCTCTGCTTTATTGCTCTGTTTTCTGTTTTGTTTCTTTATTTTTCTTCAATCCAAACCTCCCAAAACTGATTTTCTGTTAATAATAGCAACCTAAGAGTCCATGAGAGACGATACTCGAGTTGTCGCTTCCCTATCTACATTATTTTGTAAACGCTCGTTCTTTTTGGCGCGTGGCGACAGCGCGACCAAAAATTGGCGCCGTTGCCGGGGACTCTTGTTTGTGTTATTAGCAGAAAATAAAGAGAAAAAAGAAAGAAAAAAAACCCCTTTTCTTTGCTGAATTAGTTTTGGCTGATTTGTCTGATTGCGAATCTTCCTACTTCCCATGGAGAATTACATGTATGGTTATATGCCTAATGTTTATTATGAACCACCACCATGCATATATTATCCTGATTTTGATAGGCCACCACCATACATAAATTATCCTAACTTTTCTGGAAGTTTTGAGTTTAGTAGTGATTTCAACTTGTTTGGAGTGAATGATTATTCTAGCCAACATAGTGGAGGACAGGGCATCTTGAATGAGTTATCTTCTTTGGAGCATCAATATCAGCCTAACCCCACACCAGTCCAACCCAGTCTGGAGGAAATGGCAAGGGACATTCTTGAATGCCAGCAAAGGACAATGGCAAGCCTTCAGCAAATGATAGAGGAAAATCAACGGATGGCAGAACAAAGTCTTGAATCCCCCCAGAGGAGAGAAGCTGAATATCAGAAGTTGTCCATTCTAATTGATCAAATAGTCGCCAACTCGGCTGCACTGCTAAATCAACGCCCCCTTGAAGAACATACAGATTCGTAAGTAGTTATTCCTGACAATACCTCGGAGGATGATTTTGATAATACTTCTGTTGATGAACTGTGTGTTGAAGCTCCAGACAGTCAGACCCTTGCTGATTCATTTTATTGTCCCCTGTCTACTGACTGTACTTACACTAACCTTTGTGTGGTGTGTGCTAAGATTTTTGCAGGTTTAACAGATGATGAATCTAGTAAAGCAATGGATGAAGAACCTTTGGAAGTAGATGATTCAATTAACTCATATGCATGTGTTAAGAGTGATGGGATGGATGAACTAATTGCCGAATTTCCAGACATTCAGAATTTTACTGATTCAGTTCATTGTGATATATGTATTGACTCTACTAACACTAACCTTTGTGTGGTGTGTGCTGAAATTTCTGCATGTATAGCTGGTGATGGACTTGTTAGCGCAGTGAATGAAGAACGTGCAGAAGTTGAAGCAGCACCAGTAACCCCAACTAACTATTTGCCACCTCCCACTGTGGAACAACCGGTAATGGAGTTCAAGCCACTGGATCTTGCACCATGGCCAGTCCAAGGGGTTGAACCCCAATTTTATTGGGAGGATTTTATTGAGAAAGCGGTCATCTTTGACCTAAGAGGGAGTGAGAAGTCCGCCGCACTGGAAGGAGTCATCGTAACTGTCAAGCACTCACTCCCATATCAAGGCTGCAAGTTATGGAAGCATGGAATGAACTCCCACCCTTTGGCTATCACTTGGGCCTTATGTCACAGACAGTGGGATCCTGGTGGAACCGCCCCTCCAATGAGTTTTTCTGAACCTTGCTCTTTTAATTTTCTTTTCCTTGTTTTATTTGTTTTGTTTTCAATAAAGCTCCTGAATAATTTGAGAAGCTCAGGAGTTGTGTTGAGTCTTGTGTTGGCTGGCTTGCTGGATTTTATTGATTTTGCACAGATTGATTGCATGACTGTTGATGATTTTCCCCCTAGGATTTGAAATTTTTTTGAAAAATGATCCCCATGTGATTGAAAACTGAACTTTGAGATTTTGTTATGATGGCATGATTTATGATAAGTTTGGGGTGATAGGAAGCACACACTAGGGATAGAATCTCTGTCAAACAATTTGCAAATAATGACCAGGTGAGGTTTTGAGCCTCCAACATGTTTTTGACTGTGAAAATCACCTTTTAAGTTGCACTTTCCTGAATTTGCTTGAATCTCTTTTTGGTTTGCATGTTTATGTGTTTGCTTCAGATGATTTAGGCATTTTCTTTGTAAATAACTACTTAGCCTAAAAATAACCAATTCCTAATGCATGTTCCTTAGTTAGCCCCTTTGAGCCTGATTAGCCTGTTAATTCTTGATAACCTAATGTTATAAGCGGAAATATGGAAAACCATGTTAACCCGATCTTAGGATTAGGAGAGCATGGAATCTTAGCAAGAGAATGGTTGCAACTAAGTTTGGGGTGGCTACAAGGATATGATGTGTTGGTTGGGATTGAGAAAAAAAGAAAAAAATACAATGAAAAGGTTGGAGCCAAGGGACAAAAAGGAAAAAAAAAGTACAAAAATTTCAAAAAGGCTATTTGAATAAAGAGGCTGTAGCCACCCAAGGCAAATGAAAAATGAAAAAAGGAACTTGAGTGGAATGTTAATGTTTTGAAGTGTTTCATGCTCTCTTAGTTCCTAGGGTCCTCAGCCTAGTACCTTTGTATATCCTACCCTTAGCCAGGCCCCATTACAACCCATAAAAGACCTTTTGATGTTGCATGCATGTTTTCTGTGGGAATCATTTGGAGATGAAAATCAAATTTATGGGAAGTGCTCTTAAAAGTGAAATTGAGTGAAAGCCTAGACACAAACTGAGCGATTGAGTGAAACACAAATTTCCCTTGAGAGGAAGGCAGTTGTTTGAATTTGGTGATCTCCCTTGTATGTGTAACTTGGATCCCCTGCTTAGATTAATGATTGTTTGAATGATGAAATTCTCAATTGTTTGGAATAAATGATTGTGGGGATTACTTTGTTTGAAAGGGGGGAACATTGAAGGAAAAATTGTTATGATGAATTGCTTGAAACCTGTGCGAAAGTTGATTAAATCTTTTAAGCTTGTCATGTCTTGAGTCTTTTTAAGTTTTTGAGTTTTAGTTTGCTTGGGGACAAGCAAAGTTTAAGTTTGGGGTATTTTGATCAGCCGCTGGCTAGCCTAGTTTTATAACTAGAAAAACCTTGGCTTTGTGCTAATTTTATATCATTTTCGTCCAAATTAGACTTGATTGTCTTTAAGCAGCATTTTGAGTCATTAAAGTATTTTTAGGTTAATTTAGCTGATTTAGAGTTAAATAAAGAACTTATTCTATTTTCTGTTTTCAGGATAATAAAAAGAAATAAATCTGGAGCTTTCGCCCCGCGAGAAGGATGTTCGCCCCGCGAACCAGAAGCGTGACTGTGCAAGAAAATGCATTCCTTTCTGTCTCGCCACGCGAAGACATGACTCGCCTCGCGAGTAATCCAACCCTGTAAGACCAGAAGCCATCACGGCTCATCCATGTTGAAGGTCACGACTGTGACAGTTTGGAATCTGAAGAGTCTCGCCTCGCGAATGATATGCTCGCCTCGCGAGAGAACCCAAAAGCTGAAGACTGTTCACATTATTCGCCTCGCGAATGTCCGTTCGCCTCGCGAGTCAGCGTAGTCCAGAAGTTGTATATAGTCTGTTTTAGACAGAACTGAGGGGGAGCTAGCTGTTAGCTAGTTTTTAGTCAGTATTTAGTCTTTCGTTTTTTCTTTAGTTTATTGTTTGCCTTTGTAATGGAGAACTAGTCTCCTAGATTAATCTACTGTGATTGGTTTCCATTTACATTTGAGGTTATGTAATTCCTGTTTTATTTGCTTTTCTCTTTTCAATACAATGCTATATGTTCCTGTTTGCTTAATTCATGAGTGTATAATGTTGTCTTGATTTGTTTCGGTAATGTTATGTTCCTATATATAATCGCGTTTGCTTAATTCACGTGTGTTCAATCATGTTCGCTTAGTTCATGAGTGCTTCACCCCGTTTGCTTAATTTGGGAATAGGGACATATATCCGTAGTAGTGGTTTCGCTTGTAAATTGTTGCTACAACCGGGAGGGGATTAGAATCTGCTTAGGGCTTGGAATTTACATGAACCGATGATAGTGGGAAACCGAGAACAGTAGGTTAATCGCTTTAGTTTATTTGTTAATCTCTTTCTACTGCTCTGCTTTATTGCTCTGTTTTCTGTTTTGTTTCTTTATTTTACTTCAATCCAAACCCCCCAAAACTGATTTTCTGTTAATAATAGCAACCTAAGAGTCCTTGAGAGACGATACTCGAGTTGTCGCTTCCCTATCTACATTATTTTGTAAACGCTCGTTCTTTTTGGCGCGTGGCGACAGCGCGACCATGAGGCTTAATAAGGAATACTTTGCTATCCTCCTCAAGAAGTTGCCACCTAAACTTAAAAATCTAGGGAGTTTTACTCTTCCTTGTTTGATTGGTACTTCTTATTTTGAAAAAGCTTTATGTTATTTAGGTGCCAATATTAACTTAATGCCTTTGTCTGTTTTCCACAGGTTAGGTATTCAAGAGCCAAAGCCCACTACTGTTTCATTGCAGCTAGCGGATAGATCCATTACCTATCTTGGAGGTATTGTGGAGGATGTTCTTGTCAAGGTTGACAAGTTTATCTTCCCGACTGCTTTCATAGTGCTTGACATAAAGGAAGATGAAGAAGTTACTATAATTTTGGGAAGGCCATTCTTGGCCACTGGTAAGACCATCATTGATGTGCACCAAGGGAAGCTTACTTTAAGTCTTAATGATGAGAAAATGGTTTTTAAAGTTTTTGATTCTTTGAAATTTCCTTCCACTATTAATTCATGTAATTTTATAAATGCCTTGGATAGTCCATCTGCACTAATATCTTCTCATTCTTAGCAGCGATTGATGGAGGACACCCTTGAGAAAATTTTATTTTTCGAAAAGGATGACCTTGTGGATATTGAGGAGTTGATAGATGAGATAATTGCAACGCCCCCCCCCCCCCCCCCCTTGAGGGCATTACTTACGTAACACGTGCGGAATTTAAAATTAAAATATAATTTGCTGGCGCTTTCGGAAAATAATTTAGATAAGTATACAAGTGTCAGAAATTGGGTATGAAAATTTTGTCACGACTCCTAAGCCTTGATTGGCACACGGTCTTACTATCACAGTATGGCAAGCCTATTTAATTTAAAGAATTTACTTGAATAAAAGCTAGTATTTTACAAAAATTTCGACAGAGTCTCCTCTGTAATTCGGACATCCCAGGTAAAAGAACACCTGCTAAAATAATTACATTTTCACTCCAGAATTTCAGTTACACCAAATCCAACCAGACAGCAATATATATATAAATAACAGTCATAACCATAAGCTTTACAAAACCAAAAGGAAAAGTTTAAGTTTTCTTTCAAAATAACGCTCTCCGAGCCATAAACATTCCATTTAAAATAAAGGCTCTCTGAGCCATACTCATACATACTTATCAAAATAATCTAAGTCTCAAACCCTAAGCTGGTCATTCTAAAAAGTTATTCCTGAGAAGAACTCACGTGATCGTTCCACAATCAAATACTTCATCAAGCAACTAGATCTAAGTCTCTGAGTGACTTAGGAAGACTCCTCTGCACATCTGTACTAAAATACCCGAGGTACAATAGCAAACCAGAAGAAACCTGATATGTTTGTAAGGGTGAGATACCATCATAAGATATATCCCACAACAACCATATACATGATACATACAGCACATAATCATATAAGCAGTCAAATCATGCATATACACAACAAAATAGTGTTATATCAAAGGGCATCAAACCCGCACAGCCAATCTTTCGAAAATATGCATGACACTTCAATCATCAGGCTCTAACTTAATCTCATGAGATCACAACACCATATTATCACTGGAGAAGTTAGAGTTGGTCAAGCTCTAGCCCACCTGGGCAGTTACCCCCTTACCCTCATGCATTAAGGTCTCAGGACGGGCAACGTCACATGTGCCTCTTAACTCGGTTTACATGGACAGACTCCCCAGATACCACCTTGTATCTGTCATAATCATCAATAGCACGTCTGCTTGGGGAAATGCACATGATAAAATATTTTATTGAAAGGATTTCTTTGTGTTCATTCTTTTCACTGTCGTTGCTCAAAGCTAACGACTTAATCATCATTTCCCCATCACTTGAGAACTCAGAAGCATAGGACTCATAGTCCGAATACTCAATCACAATGCCCAAGACCGTGGCCGCAGTCAAGGGTTGTGGTCGTAGAAAACAACCTTCACCTTTAATCATAATCATCACACGCGGTCAGAAGACACACAGTCAACACAAGCGTGATTAGGACCCAAGTCCCTAATATCATAACCAGGGCTCGTAGTCCCGGGTTAACACTGATCCAAGATCACGTGCACATCACTGAATACTAGAGGCGACGTCTCGCGTTCTAGATTCACTTTCATAAGTACTTATTTTTCGTTCAGTGAAAAACAAATCCAAAACCGAATCATCGATAACCTATCCAGGTTATCGGAAAGTTTCTAAAATATTTAGGAAAAACATTTTCTTTGAAAATCTTTTATAAAGCATCTTTGAAATTCTTTTATCTTTGAAATATTTCCCCCAATAGGATATTGCCAAGCAACCTTGAAAGTTTTCACTTGAAAACACATAGTTCGAAAAGGATTTTCCTCTTGTATAACAATAGTACACCAAAATCATTTCAACATTTAAAACAAGTACTTTAAGTTTAAAGAGCTTTTGGAAAAGAACACCAATCCCTCCATATTCAAAGCTTATTAAGGTTTTTAATCCTTATTATGGTTGAGCACAGACGCACGTCTGGCTTAGCAAACTTTCAATCAACAACAGTGTATATCATCAGTGTAATGGCAATCTCACAGTTGAAAGCATTTCATCACATGTATGCATTATACCATTTAGAACAAGTACAGTTCAATCATCAGATAATAGCAGAACAGTTTAAGTACATAAAATAATCAAGTAAGCTCAATCATCATATAAGAATCCAGTTAAACACCTACACACATGCATACAGTCATTGAATATCCTTAGGAAATCCCCCCTTACCTTTGAAGACAAGTAAAGGATCCTCGTCTTAATACTCACATTAGCTCCAAGAGTGTAACTATCTACTCCATCAAGCAAGCATAGCCGTGTCAAACGTCTCAGAGAGGAAATCCAACAACGCGCAACAACCAAAAATCAAGAAATCAATTTCCCGTGATCAAACACACATTCTAACTTTATCTAAACACCTAATCTAATTACCAAACAAGGTTACTTTTAAAGAAAATCATGTTTGAAGCTCACGCTTCCTAATACCCTTTTAGGAAACTTTGTTTTGATTAAAAGATCTTGAAAAAGAACTTTGGAAATCATCCATTAAGAGTCCTAATTACACTAAATCATAATTAATTTCATAAAAACATACCCAAATTCAAATAAAAATCAAATTGGGGGTTTAGGGCTCATTATTAAAATTTAGGGAAAACTCAGAATAATAAAATTGGTTTAGGGAAACACAAATTCACAGTCCCAATCTCATAAAACAACCTTAAATTTCAAAGTTAAAATCGGAAATCAAAGGGTTAGGGTTAGGGTTTTAAAATCAATTTGGGGGTTTTGAATCTAAAAAGAGATGAGAGGTTTTGACTCACCCAAGCTTGAAGACAACTTGAAGGTGGTCTTTGTGGTGCTCCTCGCGGCGGCGGACGGCGACGGAGGGGGGCGGCGGTTTCGGAACAAAGCGGACGAGCAGCATAGGGAATGATGAACTAACACACGTTGTCTTCTCCCCACTGTGCTCGATCAGATCGAGACCGGAAGAGAGGCGAGGGCGGCGCGATATGGCTGAGCTCGTGGTGGTTGAAGCAGACTAGCACTAAACGTGAGCTGCTGCAAAAAATCGCGTGCAGGAGAACGCGACGATCGGAGGAGGTGGACCGGACGTGTGGGTCGCGCGGCTGCGCGGTGGTTCAGACGGCGTGGCGGCGCTCCTTCGGTGGCTGGCTGGTCGTGGAGAGGAGAAGAAAGATGGAGAGAGGAGGAAGAAGGGAAAAAGAAAGAAGAAGGAGAGAAGAAGAAAGAAGGAAGAAAAGAGAAGCAGAGAAGATAAGGGAGAAAGAGAGAGATTGCGTCGAGAGAAAGAGAGAGAAAAGAGAGGAAGCTTAGCTTTTAAGCTAATTATTTAGTGATAGGTACCAAATGAGTGATAAATATTAGGTCTAAAATAAACATGTTTTTACTTTTTGGATTCTAAAAATAAAGGTTGATAAAAATATGTTTTCGAAATTCAAGTTAGAGTAAAGATTAATAATTGAACTGATCAACTAAGAAAATACTCGGTCCAAAATTTAATCTCCGAAAATTACCAAACCAAAATATTCTTAACTCTAAAATTAAATAGGATAAGAATATGAAAATGTTTTTCTCTTAATCATATTATTTAAAATATTTTTCTGTACTGGTTTAATAGTGACAATAACGTAATTATTGTCTAGTAAACGTGCATTCACTGAAATAAGTCAGTGCCAACGCACCCAATAAAATAATTTGAAGAGAGTAATTTAATTACTCAAACTAAACCACATAACAAAATAAACTTAAACATCCAAATAAAATAATTAATCCTAGGTGTAAAAAAACTAGGGTGTTACATTACTACCCCTCTTAAAAAAATTTCGTCCTCGAAATTTCGTAGCTCAAAACTAAACATGATGTTGTAATCATGCCTTAACTCTAAAATCTTGCTTTGTATTCTCATTGCTTCATTCCTTTCATCTATAACACTATAACAGAATCAATTCTTAGGGCCATTCTATTTATCCTCGAGACTTTTCACTACCGCATTATCCCCACTACCTTTGATATTTCATCTTAGTTTATTACACTTTAAAGAACAAAATCAACGCTTAATCTCTTCACTTCTCATTATAGATCCATTAGAAAACTTTCTCCAATATCTAACTTTCACAGCTGACATCAAACCAACGCTAACTTTACCATAACATCAATTAACCTTCTACTCAAGAGATGCGATCCTAGTCTTAGTTCATTTGGGCTTAATCTACTCTTCTAGTCATATCAAATTCACACTTTCAAATCTTCAATCAAAATATCGTAACATTTCTGAGTTGCACATGCTAACCTTTGCGCCAAAAACCTAAGAAATTCAATCTTATCAAAATTGAATCTTACCACATCCAACATAGTCTGTTCTCCTCTTAATTCCTCTCGAATCTTTTGCCTACTTCGAATTCATATCCTTCATTTGCCTCTCATTTTCAATTTGGTTCTCAAGCCCCGTTAATATCCCTGATTTAAGAAATTTCCTATGCACATCTACCCTATTGTCCAAGGAAATACACAACTCCTAACAATTCCTCCATCTGAAAACATAACTCTATCACTTATACAAGGAAGTGCTTGTATCCTATCTGCCCTTATCTAATATATTTGCAGCCGAGAAAAGGGATGATAAAATAGAATTTCTCTAAGGCCATAACCCCTAAGAGTTGCACCAAAACAAAGCCAAGAAATCTAGGTGGACACTCCCCAATGGCAAATCTTGAATTTAAAATGTCCAGTTTCTACTATGGATCATCAACCACATATTTACCAGAATAAGACCTCAAAGATTATAAACATTTCGCCAAAGTTTATCACACTCGAAAGACATAATCAAAACTTAATCACTTCTTGCCTCCAAATTTGTCTACTAGCAAAACTTCTTTAACACCATATCCTCACGACAAACATCAGGTTCAACACTTAACTCTATCACATATATCAACCTTCAACTCAAAGTACACAATTATAGTCTTAGTTTTCTTTGAATATATTCCACCACTCCAAATTTTATCATAGTCATTCATTTCAATCTTAAAGAATACGATTACATTTCTCCATGCAACTACAACCAAAGGGAATCACTTCAGTTTGAATTACCCAAAATCATAATTCTTAAACTTTTCTAACAACTTAGTTTCACTCAAGAACTCCTCTTTACTACGTCCGTTCAGCTTAAGGAAAACTACCATATATTTTTTTCCATTAATCCTCGGACTCACGAAGTCAACATGAACCATAACCTTTGATCACTACTCTAATTTCCTTTAATGATGCATCTGCCTCGATCATGATAAAATCCATCGTAATCGTCTCTCTCAACGACGTTGAACTTAAGGGTTCTCATAGTACCATTCACATTTATACACTAACGGAACTCCTATCAACTCTGGTTCGTACTACCACAGAGATGACAAAATTAGATACCACACTATCTCCCAACTAACCTGCTAAAGATAGGTCACCTCATTCCTTATCCATCCCACGGAGGATGATTAGTTGGACTTAGTCTCAACTTAGCCTTCAACACTTAAAGTAAACATAACCGACACACGTTGATAAACTTCCGTTTTTCATCTGAAACAATACTTGAAGATGCTCCACAAAGTCTGAACAATCCTCTGATACAATATTCGGTTCACTAACTCTGCTTGTGGATCTTAACTCGTAAGAAGGGTGTAGACTTCACCAGTCGATCAACGATCACTTGAATTCAAACAAAACTCGTGTAAGTCTTCAGCAAACTCATAACAAGAATTGAAGGTATGCCAACATCTCAACAAGGAAGGTCTCAATTGTACATCTTGATGTGGAGATATCCTACTCACGACTGATGAGATAAGTCACACATCGACAACATTTGGAAAATATGTAGAATTAAAATGATCAATGACGAGAATTACGGTCGAACCGCAATAAGACAAGACCTGGTGATCATAAAAGAATTTCTCAAGAAAAGAAAATTTTTCAGGATTTCACGTTCACATAAGCATAGAAAAGAATTTCATTAATTTGAAGGATATCGGAACATCCAGTATGGAAAAAGATCATTCCATCAGGTTCGTGGATGTAAAAATGCATGATCAATACACATTTACAAACATGAATCTAATAAAGTTCATTATTCCACAAGAATCTTCCAACGGATTCAAAGAATCAAGGGGTGAATAATGTCTAATCCCAAGAGGATTAATTCTTATTCTTAATATAAAGAATTTACAAAATGATGACTTTCACCTCTATCAAAAATAGAAGTGACGAAACTGAGTTTCACCAAGAAACTTCTGCTATCACGAAATTATTTGTGTTATAACTCAAGAAATAGTCATAACCACTTCTCTCAACAAAATGTGAAGGTATCCATACCAATCGATTCCTTTAAACCAATTCACTCAAATGTCTAATACATCGAGGATCATTTGAAAGTGTGAGTACGACTTCTCACAACAAAGAAATGAATAACTGGAAATTTATGAATCAGCATAACTAATTCATGAGTCCTGACAGCATTGCAAATTAAAATCGGAAGATATGTCGACACATACCAACTTC
Source organism: Sophora flavescens (assembly GCA_030762895.1). Lineage (NCBI taxonomy): Eukaryota > Viridiplantae > Streptophyta > Magnoliopsida > Fabales > Fabaceae > Sophora > Sophora flavescens. Next base: position 166,525,912 of record CM061064.1, on the reverse strand, counting down.
ACCGTTGTGATTATCTAATACAATCACAGGATTTGAGGAATAATTGTCAACTGACAAACACAAGAGAATCAAAGGGTACAATGAAGAATTCCTCAATCACGAGACACTCACCCAAGATCGAAAATCCACTCGATTCATCTTGGTTCCAACCAACATACACATCTTTCTAGCCAAGCTTAGTATGACCACCTTGAATTGGGTACGATCCCGGACAACTAACCAATCGATCCAACATACAAAAGGTTGATCTTTCCTCATAAACCTGAGTTGACGATGCAAAACCTTAGATAGGTCATCACTCCAATCTAGTAATAACTCATCTTCAAGTCAATCTTTGAGTAGTCGACAACTCCTCAAAATAGATTTACCAAATCAACTACGCAAGTCGAGAGAATACTTGTCCATCATTCGTCCCTTTTACCTAAGCGTCGAGAAATTTACACGGTGACACAACCTCCACACTACAATTGGTGCTTCACAAGGAAAACACTCGGTCTAACAAGCGGTTCAGACCACCGATCTTTCAATTGAATGAGTCATCTAACTCGTTTTAACCGTAGGCAACATCCTACACAAAGCGACAGAGATCGCTAGAATCCAAACCAGATCAATCAAAAATCAATGTCCTTTGCTAACCATAAACCTAGAATATTTCCAGGGAACACTCCCGGAAAAATCCTTTTACACAAGCATCTTGTTTCGAATGTCTGACACGATTCGCAAGAATAATCGAATGTCATATTCGAACCCAAGTAACATTCAAGATCTACGGTCTCCCAGGACATAAAGCCTTTGGAAAACCATCAAGAAACATATACTTGTGTGTCAACACACATTGCTTCAACAAGAAACAATTCAAACAAAATCCAACCAGAGATCACACAACAAAAACTTAACAGACCTATTCCCTAAAGATCCCGAAAGACTCGACCAGCTCTGATACCACCTTGTAACGCCCCCCCTTGAGGGCATTACTTACGTAACACGTGCGGAATTTAAAATTAAAATATAATTTGCTGGCGCTTTCGGAAAATAATTTAGATAAGTATACAAGTGTCAGAAATTGGGTATGAAAATTTTGTCACGACTCCTAAGCCTTGATTGGCACACGGTCTTACTATCACAGTATGGCAAGCCTATTTAATTTAAAGAATTTACTTGAATAAAAGCTAGTATTTTACAAAAATTTCGACAGAGTCTCCTCTGTAATTCGGACATCCCAGGTAAAAGAACACCTGCTAAAATAATTACATTTTCACTCCGAATTTCGATTACACCAAATCCAACCAGACAACAATATATATATAAATAATGATCATAACCATAAGCTTTACAAAACCAAAAGGAAAAGTTTAAGTTTTCTTTCAAAATAACGCTCTCCGAGCCATAAACATTCCATTTAAAATAAAGGCTCTACGAGCCATACTCATACATACTTATCAAAATAATCTAAGTCTCAAACCCTAAGTGGTCATTCTAAAAAGTTATTCCTGAGAAGAACTCACGTGATCGTTCCACAATCAAATACTTCATCAAGCAACTAGATCTAAGTCTCTCGAGTGACTTAGGAAGACTCCTTTGCACATATCTGTACTAAAATACCCGAGGTACAATAGCAAACCGGAAGAAACCACGATATGTTTGTAAGGGTGAGATACCATCATAAGATATATCCCACAACAACCATATACATGATACATACAAGACATAATCATATAAGCAGTCAAATCATGCATATACACAACAAAATAGTGTTATATCAAAGGGCATCAAACCCGCATGACCAATCTTTCGAAAATATGCATGACACTTCAATCATCGAGGCTCTAACTTAATCTCATGAGATCACAACACCATATTATCACTTGGAGAAGTTAGAGTTGGTCAAGCTCTAGCCCACCACAGGCGATTACCCCCTTACCCTCATGCATTAAGGTCTCGGGGCGGGCAACGTCACATGTGCCTCTTAACTCGGTTTACATGGACAGACTCCCCAGATACCACCTTGTATCTGTCATAATCATCAATAGCACGTCTGCTTGGGGAAATGCACATGATAAAATATTTTATTGAAAGGATTTCTTTGTGTTCATTCTTTTCACATCGTTGCTCAAAGCTAACGACTTAATCATCATTTCCCCATCACTTGAGAACTCGAAGCATAGGACTCATAGTCCGAATACTCAATCACAATGCCCAAGACCGTGGCCGCGAGTCAAGGGTTGTGGTCGAGAAAACAACCTTCACCTTTAATCATAATCATCACACGCGGTCGAAGACACACGGTCAACACAACGTGATTAGGACCCAAGTCCCTAATATCATAACCAGGGCTCGTAGTCCCGGGTTAACACTGATCCAAGATCACGTGCACATCACTGAATACTAGAGGCGACGTCTCGCGTTCTAGATTCACTTTCATAAGTACTTATTTTTCGTTCAGTGAAAAACAAATCCAAAACCGAATCATCGATAACCTATCCAGGTTATCGGAAAGTTTCTAAAATATTTAGGAAAAACATTTTCTTTGAAAATCTTTTATAAAGCATCTTTGAAATTCTTTTATCTTTGAAATATTTCCCCCAATAGGATATTGCCAAGCAACCTTGAAAGTTTTCACTTGAAAACACATAGTTCGAAAAGGATTTTCCTCTTGTATAACAATAGTACACCAAAATCATTTCAACATTTAAAACAAGTACTTTAAGTTTAAAGAGCTTTTGGAAAAGAACACCAATCCCTCCATATTCAAAGCTTATTAAGGTTTTTAATCCTTATTATGGTTGAGCACTGACGCACGCGTCACGGCTTAGCAAACTTTCAATCAACAACAGTGTATATCATCAGTGTAATGGCAATCTCACAGTTGAAAGCATTTCATCACATGTATGCATTATACCATTTAGAACAAGTACAGTTCAATCATCAGATAATAGCAGAACAGTTTAAGTACATAAAATAATCAAGTAAGCTCAATCATCATATAAGAATCCAGTTAAACACCTACACACATGCATACAGTCATTGAATATCCTTAGGAAATCCCCCCTTACCTTTGAAGACAAGTAAAGGATCCTCGTCTTAATACTCACATTAGCTCCAAGAGTGTAACTATCTACTCCATCAAGCAAGCATAGCCGTGTCAAACGTCTCAGAGAGGAAATCCAACAACGCGCAACAACCAAAAATCAAGAAATCAATTTCCCGTGATCAAACACACATTCTAACTTTATCTAAACACCTAATCTAATTACCAAACAAGGTTACTTTTAAAGAAAATCATGTTTGAAGCTCACGCTTCCTAATACCCTTTTAGGAAACTTTGTTTTGATTAAAAGATCTTGAAAAAGAACTTTGGAAATCATCCATTAAGAGTCCTAATTACACTAAATCATAATTAATTTCATAAAAACATACCCAAATTCAAATAAAAATCAAATTGGGGGTTTAGGGCTCATTATTAAAATTTAGGGAAAACTCAGAATAATAAAATTGGTTTAGGGAAACACAAATTCACAGTCCCAATCTCATAAAACAACCTTAAATTTCAAAGTTAAAATCTGAAATCAAAGGGTTAGGGTTAGGGTTTTAAAATCAATTTGGGGGTTTTGAATCTAAAAGAGATGAGAGGGTTTTGACTCACCCAAGCTTGAAGACAACTTGAAGGTGGTGCTGTGGTGCTCCTCGCGGCGGCGGACGGCGACGGAGGGGCGGCGGTTTCAGGAACAAAACGGACCAGAGCATAGGGAATGATGAACTAACTACACGATTGTCTTCTCCCCACTGTGCTCGATCAGATCGAGACCGGAAGAGAGCTGAGGGCGGCGCGATATGGCTGAGCTCGTGGTGGTTCGAAGCAGACTAGCACTAAACGTGAGCTGCTGCAAAAATCGCGTGCAGGAACGCGACGATCGGAGGAGGTGGACCGGACGTGTGGGTCGCGCGGCTCTGGCGGTGGTTCAGACGGCGTGGCGGCGCTCCTTCGGTGGCTGGCTGGTCGTGGAGAGGAGAAGAAAGATGGAGAGAGGAGGAAGAAGGGAAAAAGAAAGAAGAAGGAGAGAAGAAGAAAGAAGGAAGAAAAGAGAAGCAGAGAAGATAAGGGAGAAAGAGAGAGATTGCGTCGAGAGAAAGAGAGAGAAAAGAGAGGAAGCTTAGCTTTTAAGCTAATTATTTAGTGATAGGTACCAAATGAGTGATAAATATTAGGTCTAAAATAAACATGTTTTTACTTTTTGGATTCTAAAAATAAAGGTTGATAAAAATATGTTTTCGAAATTTAAGTTAGAGTAAAGATTAATAATTGAACTGATCAACTAAGAAAATACTCGGTCCAAAATTTAATCTCCGAAAATTACCAAACCAAAATATTCTTAACTCTAAAATTAAATAGGATAAGAATATGAAAATGTTTTTCTCTTAATCATATTATTTAAAATATTTTTCTGTACTGGTTTAATAGTGACAATAACGTAATTATTGTCTAGTAAACGTGCATTCACTGAAATAAGTCAGTGCCAACGCACCCAATAAAATAATTTGAAGAGAGTAATTTAATTACTCAAACTAAACCACATAACAAAATAAACTTAAACATCCAAATAAAATAATTAATCCTAGGTGTAAAAAAACTAGGGTGTTACAATAATGGCACTAGAGGAAGGGATTGCCCAAGAAAGATGGAGAGGGATTAAGCAATTTGAAGTTCTTGAGGGACGTGGTTCACAAAAGCCAAAATCATCAATTGAAAACCCCCCAGAACTTGATCTTAAACTTCTTCCTTCTAATCTTAAATATGCCTTTTTATCTCCTCATTCTTCATTGCCAGTAATAAATTCTTCTTCTCTGACAAGTTCTATGGAGGAGAAACTCTTATGAGTTTTGAGAGATAATAAGGAGGCCTTTGGGTGGACCATTCATGATATTAAGGGTATTAGTCCCTCAATTTGCACCCATAGGATACATATGGAGGTGGAACACAGACCCAAGGTGCAACCTCAAAGAAGGCTCAACCCAAATTTAAAGGAAGTGGTGAAAAAAGGAGGTAATCAAAATGCTTGATGCAAGTATTATTTACCCTATTTCTGATAGTCATTGGGTGAGTCCTGTGTAGGTTGTCCCTAAAAAGGGAAGAACTACTGTCATGGAGAATGACAAGAAGGAATTGATAGCTGTCAGGGAGGTAACAGGGTGGCGTATGTGTATAGATTATAGAAAAATAAATGAGGCCACTAGGAAATATCATTTCCCCTTCCCTTTATTGACTAAATGCTTGAGAAATTATCTGGTCGTGAATTTTATTGTTTCTTGGATGGGTACTCTGGTTATATGCAAATACCTGTGGCTGTGGAAGATCAAAAGAAAACCACTTTTACTTGCCCATATGGTACTTTTGCATATAGACGGATGCCTTTTGGTTTGTGTAATGCACCTGCCACTTTTCAAAGATGCATGATGGCCATATTTTCTGATATCTTAGAGGATTGCATTGAAATATTCATGGATGATTTTTCTGTTTAGGGTCCCCATTTGATAACTGTTTGCATAATTTGGGGGTGGTTTTGAAAAGGTGTAAAGACAATAGTTTGGTTCTTAATTGGGAAAAATGTCAATTCATGGTAACTGATTGCATTGTTTTGGGACATAAGGTTTCTTATAAGGGTATTGAGGTTGACCTTGCAAAGGTTGAGGTAATTGCCAAATTGCCTCATCCTAACTCTGTTAAGGTCATTAGAAGTTTCATTGGGCATGTTGGTTTTTATAGGAGGTTTATAAAGGATTTTTCAAAATTTGTAAAACCTCTTTCTAATCTATTACTGGAGATGCCCCATTTGATTTTTCTGATGCTTGTTTGGAAGCCTTCAAAATTTTGAAGGCTAAATTGATTGATGCACTTGTTGTTGTTGCTCCTGATTGGTCTTTGCCATTGAGCTTATGTGTGATGCTAGTGATATGGCAGTAGGTGCTGTTTTGGGTCAACGAAAGGATAAAAATTTTCAAACCATTTACTATGCTAGTAGGACTCTTGATGAAGCACAAAAGAATTATACCACTACAGAAAAAGAGTTACTAGCAGTAGTATTTGCTTTTGATAAATTTCGTCCTTATTTGGTTATGTCTAAGGTTGTTGTTTATACTGACCATTCTGCTATTAGACATTTGCTTGCCAAACAGAATCCCAAGCCAAGATTGATTAGATGGGTGTTGTTGTTACAAGAGTTTGATGTGGAAATTAGAGACAAGTGGGGTGTGGAGAATTCAATAGCGGACCATCTCTCAAGGGTGGATACTTCTGTTAGACCACAAGTTGAAGAGACCATAAAGGAGACCTTTCCCGATGTGCAATTATTCCCAGTTTCCGAACTTCCCTGGTATGTAGATTTTGTCAACTACAAGGCAGGTAATAAACTTCCCCCTAACCTCTCACATGCTCTGCGTAAGAAATTTCTTTCTGACGTTAAGTATTATTTGTGGGAAGAGCCTTATCTGTTTAAGGTATGTAGTGACAAAATCATTAGGAGATGCATTCCTGAGGTTGGGACACATGCTATTTTAGAGCACCTCCATTCTAGAGAAGTTGGCGGCCATTTTGGCCTAACTAGGACAGCTCAAAATGTTCTTCAATGTGGTTTTTACTGGCCTACTCTTTTAAAGGATGCATACAAATTTGTGAAATCTTATGATAGGTGCCAGAGGAGTAGGAATATTTCTAGAAAACATGACATGCCTCTAAATAATACTTTGGTTTGTGAATTATTTGATGTTTGGGGCATTGATTTCATGGGACCTTTTCCCAAATCTTTTTTAAATGAATATATTCTGGTTGTTGTGGATTATGTCTCAAAGTGGGTGGAAGCAATGGCTTTACCCACTAATGATGCTAAAGGAGTTGTAAAGTTTTTAAAGAAAAATATTTTTACAAGATTTGGCACTCCTAGAGCAATCATTAGTGTGGTGGCACCCATTTTTGTAATAAAAAATTTGATAATCTTTTGACAAAATATGGTCTCACTCCTAAGGTAGCTACCCCTTACCACCCACAAACTAGTGGGCAAGTTAAGGTTTCCAATAGGGAGTTAAAGAAAATTTTGGAAAAGACAGTTAACAGTTATAGGAAAGATTGGTCTTTGAAACTTGATGATGCATTATGGGCATATAGAACTCCATTTAAAACTCCCATTGGCATGTCCCCCTATAGATTTGGTTTTGGAAAAGCATGTCACTTACCTGTTAAGTTAGAGCATAAGGCTTACTGGGCCTTGAAATTTTTGAATTTTGATATGCAACTTGCATGTGAAAAGCGCTTATTGCAGCTTAATGAGATGGATGAGTTCCATCTTGAGGCATATGAAAATGCCAAACTATACAAGGAGTGCACTAAAAAGTGGCACGACAAGCACATTCAAAAGCGTGAGTTTCATGTTGGTAGTAAAGTTCTAAATTTAACTTACGACTTCGCTTGTTTCCCGGAAAACTGAAGTCTAGGTGGATTGGCCCTTATGAAGTTACCAAAGTCTTCCCATATGGCGTGCTTCAGGTAACCAGAGATGGGAAAGAAACCTTCAAGGTTAATGGGCAAAGAGTGAAGCATTATGAGGATGGCGTGGTACCTGAACGTCACATAGTGAACTTGGAATAACACCCCTCTCGGGGACAACCGTCAGGCTCGCGACGTTAAACAAGCGCTTCCCAGGAGGTAACCTGTGTTTCTTCCATTTCATTTTATTAACTATTAGTTTAGGATTTGAATCATTTTCAGTTTTTCCTTAATTTAATTTTTAGGAATTGAATTAATTGTGGGGAGATTGGAAGGATTCGATAAAAAAATAATGCTGAGCAGAAACACTCGCTTATGCTCACTTCTCATAAGCACTGAATTGAGCATGGCGGTGCACAACATTAAGCACGATTGTGCTCACTTACGGATTTGAAAAGTTAAAATGGTGCTGAGCACGACCATGCTCCTTTTCTGATTTGAATCTGAATTTGAATTTTAAAATGGGGCTGAGCACGACCGTGCTTAACACTGAGCACGACCGTGCTCCTTTACTGATTTGAATTATAAATAGAGGAGGACAGGCAGAGCGTGGATTCGGATTAACCGTTCTCTCACCTTCTCCTTCATACCTTTTACTTTGTCAGCCCCTTTGCCCTTTCCCTCAAGTGTTTTTGCTCCAACTCTCAAAAGGTACGTTCTTCATGTTTTCCATGTGCTTTCTGTGTGCTACAATGAGTGAATACATGATTTGGTTCCTTTTTGTTTTCCATTTCTTTTCTTTATTTTCTTTTTCATTTATTATTTTGATTTTAATCTTAATTATCAATACCGACCAATTTTGTTTGTGAAAATAGATGTCATTCTCAATCTCTCCGAATCACCCCGAGTTTCAACACATCAAGGATTCAATCCGAGATAGACGGTACCCATTCCCAGAAGTCAACAGTTTGACTAAAGAATAAAGGGAGAAGATTTATACGAATTCATATCCAGGATACGACCTGTCTCGCTTGGATTTTTGTCGGGATGCAAATGAGTATGTCCGGTTGAGATCCTTCTAGATATTGAACAGAGGGAAAGAGAACGCCGACTAGATAGTGATGGGCACAAGCTCTATCATGACTTGATCGACAGGAAAATAAGGAGACCAGATCGGATTCCATTCCCGGAAGTAGAAAGCTATACCGAATAGGAGTGACACAGATATCGGGAGCCTTTCCTGATACAATGTCAAGGGGCTAACGATATTGCATGGCAACAAATAGAGAAAGCCCGACTTGCTAAGAAAGAAGAGGAAGAGACAAGGAATGGCAATGATGGTGAGGAGTCTGATCGGACTCCTTGAGATAAAAATTTCTAAACCTTTCTCTTTTCCTTTCATTTTCAAATTTTGCAAATAAATTTTGGTCATAAAAAAAATTGCGTTGAGTCTAATTAGGTAGTCTGCTCCTGTTTTAGTTTTTTTTTCTAAAATTAAAAATTAAAAAAATAAAAAAATAAAAAAATTAAGCACGATCGTGCTCCTTGGTAAGCACGGTCGTGCTCAGCTGCGATTTTGAAAAAAACAAAAGTGGGGCAGAGCACGGACTAGGGTTCATTTTGAACCCGTGCTCACACTCTGCCCCTTCCTCAAACCCTAGCGCCGCAGCAGCTGCATAGTGCCCCCTTCATCATTTTTGATCTCCCCTAATCCCTAATCATCCCTAATCGGGTAACAGCTCACTTACTTTAATCTTCTTTTCTTGATCATAGTCTTGCTTAAGTGAATATTTGAAACTGTGAGTGGATTCCCTTTTTACTACGTTAATAACATGAGACTTTGCATATTGTTATGTTACTTATCCTGGGTTGTGGTTTCTTTATGTATTTGCCTTGTTTGAATGATTTTGTTGCGCATTTTGGGTTTCTGACACTGCATTTTTTGGAATTGGGAATTGAGCACGGTCATGCTCATCATCTAAGCATGGTCATGTTGTTCATCATCTACAGATTCTGGGTTTGTTCTTTGAGAACGACCGTGCTCATCATTAAGCACGGCCGTGCTGTTCATATTTTTGCAGAATTGCTTGTATCAGTGAGAACGGTCGTGCTCCCTGTTAGCAAGGCCGTGCTCATCCATTTACCGGAATTAAAAAAAAATAAAAAATAAAAAAATAAATTTGTTTTTTTAAGCAAGGCCTTGATCCCTATTAGCAAGGCCGTGCTGGGCTACTGATGGCCCAACCCCACATTTGTGGTTTACTGAGAGTGCATGCATGGATTATATTGTTTAGTGCTTATGATGCTATGATTTGGTGTCTGAATTATCTGTATTTTCTTTATCTCATTATTCATGGCATTGATGTACTCTTTGTTTGATTTTCAGGACTATGGCTCCTAAATGCGCTTGTCGGGTTGTTCAGCCTAACCCACCCCTCCAGGGCGAGTATCTTCACTTCTAGAGGCCAGAGCATTTTCAGAAGTTCCATAGGCTAGCCCCTTTCGAGTTCGTCTCGACTAGGAGACTTGACAGCTCACGGGCTAGCTCCCCGTGTTCAGCAGCTGATTCGGAACATCGGGTGGGAGCGCATTGGATCTATCACATACCCTGCTTATCGGGAGCCCACCTTGGAGTTTCTCTCCACACTGAGTTATGTGTACGACGATGAGGAGGCGGAGCCCTTTGTCATTTTTTAGATGCAAGGAGTGCAGAAGGAGTTGACCCTGACCGAGTTCAACATCCATATCGGCTTTACGACTGCAGAGTCAGTATAGACTGATCTATACAAGAGGGGATTGTTGGAGTCCCCAGCAGATTTCATAGATGCGGTCATGTGGGCCTTGATTATCGATGGGGATATACACTATAACCCTTAGATGTCGAAGGCCTCAGTCATCACTGACATACCATTGCGTGTGATTCACCGTTGGCTAGCCCATTCCATCACAGGACGCTATTCCACGCAGGGCGTGGTTTCGAGGACAGATTTGTACATCCTCTGGTGTATGGTTAACGCCAGCCATATTTTTCTACAGAGATGCCTGAACATTTGCATGAGGCTGAGGGAGGGGCAGACGGGATACATCTTGGTGGGAACCTACATTACTCAGCTGGTGCTTAGCTTTGGCGCCACAGACCCTCGTGCACACCAGATGTGTACTATGCTCACCATTGATGAAACGATGTTGACTCACATCGGTGTTTTGGTGCGTGATCGACTAGGAGATTTACGCGTCGCTGCTCCAGTTGTCGCTCAGGAGGAGCCAACAGTTCCTATGATGTGCACCCTCAGGAGGAGCCTGTCGCAGATTTCCAGGAGCAGGTCCCAGGCACAGATGCTAAGATGGATGACCAGCCTGCTCCACCACCACCGCAGGAAGCCATGGAAGGTCTCATTGTACGATTAGACAGTCTCGAGCTAGGAGTCAATGCTCAATTGGATGCTCAGGAGACGCAGATCCAGGGCATTTACCTGCGGATGGATGCTCAGGACACACAGCTGGCGACTATGCTCTAGCTGATGCAGCGTCATTTTGGCCCTCTTCCACAATGATTTTATTTTGTTCATTTTTGTACACAAGCGGCTACGCTATTGTATAAAAAATTGAATATTCAGTCATGACAACTATTACTGGGAAGTTCTCTGTCTCTATCTCTTTCTTTCTAGCTTTGTTAAATTTTCTGTATTCCTTACTTATGCTTTTAATTATTTGCATTAGGGACAATGCTAGATTCTAAGTGTCGGGAGGGGCAATTACTTGTGCTTTTATTCCTCTTCATTGAGGACAATGCTAGATTTTAAGTGTGGGGAGGGGAAATTCAATTTTTCCTTACTAGGTGCTCACAGTTTCACTTGATTTATCTGTCATATGCACTTAGTTGACTGTGATGATTGCATTATGTTTTTGGGTGATGATTCTGTGCCACATTGTTATAGAAAATTAGAGATCTATATCATTAGGGGACCCAATTAATTTATTCTTTTGATTGCTTTGATAGACTTATAACTAAAATTGAATTGGGATTATCATTTGAAAGCTAAAAATTAGCATGAGGTTCCTTGTTTGATTGATTTTCATTGAATTGAGATACTAAATGTGAGACTTGAACCATTATAGGGTTATTTTCTAAATCATGATATTCACCCCTCTGTTTGTGTGATATTCTCCAAGTTTGTACATTCTAGAACTTGCTTTGTGACCATTTCAAGGTGAATTTGATTTGCATGCATGTTGAATATGATTGAGGTAATTGTAGGTATTTTTCTGCCCTTCAAATATATTGTTTTGCCATGTCCATTAGTTTCCCATTTTGAGCCTTAGAAAAAAATTTCCTTGGTACCCAAGTATAAATTTAAAAATTGTTTGGCGGTAACCTCTTGGAAACATAAATGGAGCAATTAGATTTGGAATGTATTAATGGTTATGTATGGGTGGCAAGAAATTTTATTGTTGGAAATTTCTCTCTCTTTGATGTGGAAAGAAAAATTGAAAAGAAAGAGAGAAGAAAATAAGTGTGGATTGAATTGAAAAAAAAAAAGAAAAGAAAGAAAGTAGAAGAAAAAGGAAAAGTAATGCAAATGTGAAATTCTTTAGAAAAGGTAAATGGTGTTATTCAGTGATTCATATCTAATGCTCCATTTATGCTTTAAGTAGCCCTTTGCATATCCCTTTTCTTTTTTTTCCCACCCGACATCATTCCCATGGCCACGTTACAACCCATGAAAGACCTCTTGATTCTGGATGCATGTAAACTTTCAGTAGAGATTTGGTCTATAAACATGCTTATGGTGATGTGATTTCTTTTGGGAACTTGAGTGATAAATGTCTTTACCCTTATATACGTTTGAGAGTTGGGAGAAAAGTGACCCCTTATTCATTGAGAAGTTTGATTTAAGGGAACCTAAGCCTCTAATTGGGAAATCTCTTGATTTTTCCATATAAAAATTTGAAGTTAAATTATCTGCCATTACTTGTTGAAGATTTAGGGTCCCTTGATGTTTGGTTCTTTGATTTTCTCCATTTTATTTTAGGCTGGGATTATTGCTTGAGGATAAGCAATCCTTAAGTGTGGGGAGGTTGATAAACTGGCGTTTTGTATACTTTATTGTTAGGAATTGGGTGTAATTTATTGTTTATTTGGAAATTATTGTGGATACTCACCCAATTTCCCGTGTTTATTGTAGGATACATCAACATGGCAGTGGATCAATAAAACTTGGAGCAAATGGATAAATCTGGAAGGATTTTGGTGAAAAAGGCTGAGTTCTGAATATTTCAAAGGAGCACGGCCGTGATCAACGGTAATCATGACCGTGCTCATTAGAAGAGTCCTTGCTTATCAGCACGCCCTTGCTTGCTTGCTGGAGTTGACGTCGTTTTCTAAGCACGACCGGGCTCATCATTAAGCACGACCGTGCTCATCAGCAAGGCCTTTCTGACTTTCCCATTTTTAGCACGGTTTGACGTCGTTTTCATTAAGCACGACCGTGCTCAACATTAAGCACGACCATGCTCGTGTATCTGATGCCCAATCACTTAGGATTTCTCAGATAGCTATAATAGGAATTGATTAGGGCACATATTGGTAAGCTGGTGACGCAGAGAGAAACAGAGCCGTCAAGCGAAGGAATGTTTCCCCGTTGATTCGAAGACTGCTTTGCTTCAAAAGGGTGTTCGTGTTTTAGTTTTCTATTTCTTTTTTATGGATTGTTACATGTTTGTGATTTTTATTGTGATGAGTATGACTATGTGTAGCTAAACTTAATCCTAGGCTAATGGTGGATCTTATGTTTTGATACCTTTGATGTTTTCTCAATTTTAATATGATTTAGTTTTTCGTTTAATTGGTCGGTTTAATCCTTGTGTTTGAATTTCTAGAAGGTTTGATCGTCCTTTACTAAGTTAATTAATTGACTGGCGACCGTACCACAATTAGTTAACATAACTCTAGGATTAATCGGATTTTGGGATGCATGGACCAAATACAATCCCCTGTTTTCAATCAGTTATTGAATTAACAAAACTTGCGAGTTCTTTATGCTTCCTTTAACTGTTTGCCTTGCATGACCATTGGGGGTAACTGTTTAGGAGAAAGAATATTAATATTGCATGATCATTGGGTATTAATAGCTTTAGATCGAGTGATTGACAATCAATAAGGAACACATATCATTGAGGAATTGGGTAATATCATAGGTGTGACACCCTCTACCCTGAAACGTGTATTATATAAATAGTAAATAAAAAAAATTATTATGTTTTTGAGGAATAAAAACATGTATTCTTGAAAACATTTTTCACAAAACATACTTGAGAGCATCACATCATAAAACTTGAATTTCACTGAAGAATAAAATAAAAACATCATAAACAATCATGAAGTTTGTATGGAGATATAATGATAGTAAATTAATCCCCTGACCTGATGTCACATATATCAGAACTTTAGATTCCCATACAATATAAATAACCAAGTTTCAAAATTGAAAACATAAAGCACTAAGACAACATGCAATACAGCCATCTCCAACAGCTACATCACGACACTTCATAGAAGGCATCCCTCCACTACTCGTATATTCCTGTAGATTCCTCATTCTCTGTCACAAGACTAAAAATGTTGTACGGGAGAGTGATCATGTTCAAACCATATGAAGAGAAGAGACAGTAACCAAGACAGTGCGCATACACAATTACATAACCTTAGTATACTATCCAACATACACACATAAACATACGACATATCAACTTACATCATATCATATAAACAACTTATGTTATGCGATACATGTGCAACACTACTCCGCTACTCCATTATGCATGTGGATCCAACTAACTCAGGATGAACGACTTCGGAGTTACATATCCACATTGGCCATAAAAGCACCAACGCTGGCAGTTCACCAAACCATGGGTGAACCCCTTGGATAGCCGACGTATTATTGTTCAATTATTGTTCGGGATAGATGCTTTCTTGATAAAAGAAGTTTCTAGATGAGACTTGCGTTTGGGTAAACAACTTAATTAAGAGCTTATCACATAAGACCTTATCGCATGAGAGCTTATGTCATAAGCGCTTAAAGAAAGAAAAAGAAAGAAAGGAGCATGAGAGGATTCGAATAGTGAAAAACACGGAGAGGGTGTTTAGTGCATAAGCTCTTATGATAATTCCATAAGCTTCTCCCATTGACTTATGAAAATAAGTCAAAAACTCCTTATGGGATGGCATAAGTTATTTTTATAAGCTCTACCAAACATGCTGCATAAGAGCTTATGTCATCAGTTAAGTCAAAAAGAGCTTAAATAAACTCTTCCAAACGCCACTAGTCACTTTTACTTTTGGTAAAAGTGATTCAGTTTGAATTTTTATCGGACTGTTGTCATTTTTAAATTGTCGTTTTGTAAATCCTTTGTTCAAAGAATAAATCCTCTTAAGGTTAGGAACTATTCGTTTTGTAAGTTCCTAATTCTTTGGGAGTTCTCGTGAAATAAGGAACTTTATTAGAGTCATGGATGTAAATATGTATTAGCTATATATTTTTACACTCACGAACCTATTAAAGAATCTTTTTACATATTGAACATTCTTGTATTCTTTTCAGATTAACAAAGTTCTTCTATACACTTTCTTGTGAAAGTAAAACTTTGGGATTAAGAAATTCTGTCTAGTTTTGAGTCACGAAATTTCGGGGACGAAATTTTTTTAAAGTGGAGTAGTAATGTAACACCCCGATTTTTCTGTTTTCTAATATCGGTATAAATATAAGTAAACGTTTATATTTTTATTTGAAACTTAGAAAATGATTTTGGGAAAACCAAAGTCATATTGATATTATACTTATTTTTATAAGTATACAATTAAATTTTTGGTTGGAAATTCAGACGGAACCTGGTCTGCATTTTCACTGACAGTGAGATTTTACTGATCAGAAAACCTAATTTTGACCCAAGAACAAAATGAATAAATTTTATATCTCATTTCCACGATATAGGTTATTTTGAAAATTTTCAAAATAAATAGGTTATTATACGTGATTCGGGCTTGAAACCCTAAATCGGGTAATCGACGGAGTCAAGAACGGACGTACAGAGACAAAACCTGACATCGGATGCTGAGATATCTTGCAACCTAGGGTGGTGAGTCATAGGGATGACTCACCTAGAAATTAATGAATGTAATGATGAGTTTAGTGTAAAAAGACCAAAATACCCCTAACATAACCTATCCTAGTTAATTTATAACGATGGTTAAGGCATCTTCATCTTGTTTTTGTGGTGGAGAATAAGCCACATCTTCAACAAATTTCCACCAGAAGTTTTTCATGATTACCTTAGGTAAAATTACCAAATTGTCCTTAAGTTGTCATTTAATCACAAATTTAAGCTTTGGACCCATTTACCCCCCTAATTCCACAGCCCAAACCCCATTTGTGAGCCATCTCATTGCTATAAAAGCCATGCTTCATCATCTTCATCAAGTTTGCTTCCATATATCTTAAAACTCTTAAGTTCCATAGCCTTGATTTGTGAAGAAAGTACTTGATTCCTTGCTCATTTTTCATTTCTAAGAGGTATACCATGCTTCTCTCACTCAATCATCATCATATTCTTCAATTATTTTTGTGTTTTGAAGACATGATCATTATTTTCAATTCTTAGATCTAGAACTTTGAAATTCAGAGAAAATCATAGAAAAATCCTATGAGCATGAAACCAATTTCTATTATCTTATTATCCTCTCTATATTCAAGATTCAAGAATGTGCATCCAACAAAAATTTCTTGCCCATTTATCTTGATAAGACCGAACCCTAGTTTGTTGTGGGGGAGGAACTTTGTTCATTTTTTCAACAAGTCTTGCTTGATTCAATCCTTTTATTCATGTATGTATTGAATCCATGATGATTGAATCAAACTAAAATTCCTAGCCTATTTTTCTATTAATGGCCGAAACTTATAAGTTTTAGTGTGACGGGATCTTTTTTCAACATTGTTAAATGATGTAGATCTCATCTTTCTGATCCTTTTTGTTGTTAATTCCAAGTTGTGGTATCAAAATAAAATTCGTAGCTCATGTTTTCATCAATGGCCTAAAATGAGTTTGTGAGGGTTTGAGATGTTTTGATTCTGTTTTTGTTTTTAACTTAGGACATTTTCCTAAACTCTATGATGCTCTAGGATCATAACTCTAAGAGTGTGTAATTTTTTTGAAATCTCTAGCCATATTTTGTGTCATGGCCGAAAATCTTAACTTTGTAGTTAAGATGGTTTAGATTCAATTTTTGTTAAAAAAGCTTTGTTTATGTCTTAATCTTGCTTAAGGATCCTTAATCCAAAAGCTTGCAAAATTTTATCATGTCTTGCCAACTTAAAAACCTCATGGCAGAACCTATCATATAGGAGCATAGGTGTATTTAGTGTTTGATTGATACTTATTTGTTGTGTTTTGTTGAAGGATAAATTGTTGTGTGAATTGTGTACATGTTTTGCGGAGATCGGACGTTTGACGGAACTTAAATTCAGAATGAAAATCTTCAAGAGGTAAGGGGAGTACCTGAGGGATTTTTCCGATAGCTGTATGTAATTTGTTTGTGGTCTGTATTCTTTATTGGGTGTATTTATTATTTTACGTAGTTAGCATTATTATTTTTTCAATTATATGCTTTTAATTATTTACTTATTTGCATTTAAATATGATTATATTTTGTTGCATGCCATTAATTGCAATTTGCTATATTATTGGCATGAAATGATTTTTGATGTTGATTGTGGATTGGAAAGCCTGACAGTGGTCGGTGCTCAATTAATTACGAGGTTGAAAGCGTTAATAAGCTTTTTATGAAATAATGAGTTTTTAATTAGTGGAAAACAACAATATATTATTACTTAATTATTTGATTGGTGAAAAATGGATAATAGTGAAAAATAATATTATTTTAATGATTTAACGGCGTAAGAGTATTTTATGAGTCATAGTGAGGACGTAACAGTGAAAATATTTTAGTACAGCTAATTTATACGTAAGAATTTCTAAATATTATAAAATTTTATTTTAAGAAAATAAGTTTCAAAAATATTTTTATTACAGTGTTGGGAAAATTATTTTACTAGAAAAGTCAAATTTTGGATTTAAAAAAATCTTTAAAACGTCAAACGTCGGTCAATTCCGACAATAGTAACAAAAGTATTATTAAAGATGGTAATATTAGTTAAAATAGAGAACTTGTCTCAAAGCAATATTTCCAGGATCAAAATATTTATTTTTGAAAGAAAATGAATTTTAAGTGATTTTGATGATTTTATAAAACGAATTTCCAGCGTAAAAGGATTTTCTGTAAAGTGGATTCATACAACGGGTTATTTCCAACAACTTGGATAAGTTGAGGAAATTTTGTTTTTGATTTGTGCTTCACAGAACAAAAATGTTTTTAAATTGAAAGACGAACCTAGTTACCGAGACGTCGAGTCTAGTGTTCTATGGTATGGACCGGGGGTCCAAAAGGTAAAGTTATGGACTAGATGTCCTATAAAAATTTGTATTGATTTTTGTGCACCAAAATCTATGAATCTAAATCTGGTGCATCGGTCTAGATTTTCGTGATTTGCACATTTTGACTTGGAGTCTGTTTTATTGGAATGTTTGATAAACTTAAATGTTTTAAACATTGGATTGGTCGTGAGCCTTTGAACCTCGACACGGAAAGAATGAACACAAAGAAAGTGACATGAACAAAACGTTTTACATGCATTTTTGGGCACACGTGCCTCTGCATAGGACTTGAATTCTTGATGGCAAGTATTCATGAAGTTTGCATCATTGTGCCTTGATGGACATATGACCATGAAACCGTATACTATAAATAGTAACCACTGTGCCACGTTTTGGACAGTGATATGGTTAATTTGAAACCTGCCTTATCTGGCAATGATTAAAACCTGCCTTATTTGGCAACGAGAGCCTGATCAGCTCATTTATTTGGTGTTTGAAGCTCCGAAGATTAGGTACAAAAGTTAGATGATGAATATTGAAGTGCCATTGTTTTTTTTAAAACAACGACAATTGTCAGGTATGAAACCATTTGATAAATAAATTGTTTATTGTTGAATGTACATTTTAAATGTTATTTGTGTGTCGTGCATATGGTTATCGTTTTAAGATCCATATATTGGAACTCACCCTTGCATATACTTGCGCTTCTGGCTTTGCCGTTGTACCTTGGTACACGAGTGCAGATGTTGCAGAAGCATTCCTTAAGTCACTTGGAGACTTAAGTTTGGATTGTGGAAAGAGATGTGCGATCATAAGGATGATCACGAGGTCTTATCAGTGAGTGTCTTGTAGAACGACTAGCTTAGGATTTTCTTTAGGGTGGTATGTTTTGAGTAAGTCTATGTAGATGGTACCCATTCTCAGTCTCTCCGGATCACCCCAAGTTTCAACACATCAAGGATTCAATCCGAGATAGACGGTACCGATTCCCAGAAGTTGACATTTTGATTAAAGAACAAAGGGAGAAGATTTATACGAATTCATACCCCAATTGTGAGCTATCTCATTGCTATAAAAGTCATGCTTCATCATCTTCATCAAGTTTGCTTCCATATCTCTTAAAAACTCTTAAGTTCCATAGCCTTGATTTGTAAAGAAAGTACTTGATTCCTTGCTCATTTTTCAATTCTAAGAGGTATACCATGCTTCTCTCACTCAATCATCATCATATTCTTCAATTATTTTTGAGTTTTGAAGCCATAATCATTATTTTCAATTCTTAGATCTAGAACTTTGAAAATTCATAGAAAATCATAGAAAAATCCTATGAGCATGAAACCAATTTCTATTATCTTATTATCCTCTCTATATTCAAGATTCAAGAGTGTGCATCCAACAAAAAATTCTTGCCCATTTATCTTGATAAAGCCGAACCCTAGTTTGTTGTGGGGGAGGAACTTTGTTCATTTTTTCAACAAGTCTTGCTTGATTCAATCCTTTTATTCATGTATGTATTGAATCCATGATGATTGAATCAAACTAAAATTCCTAGCCTATTTTTCTATTAATGGCCGAAACTTATAAGTTTTGGTGTGAGGGGATCTTTTTTTTCAACTTTGTTAAATGATGTTAATCTCATCTTCCTGATCCTTTTTGTTGTTAAATCCAAGTTGTGTTATCAAAATAAAATTCGTAGCTCATGTTTTCATCAATGGCCTAAAATGAGTTTGTGAGGGTTTGAGATGTTTTGATTTTGTTTTTAACTTAGGACAATTTTCCTAACCTCTATGATGCTCTAGGATCATAACTCTAAGAGTATGTAATTTTTTTGAAATCTCTAGCCATATTTTGTGTCATGACCGAAAATCTTAACTTTGTGGTTAAGATGGTTTAGATTCAAATTTTGTTAAGAAAGCTTTGTTTATGTCTTAATCTTGCTTAAGGATCCTTAATCCAAAAGCTTGCAAAATTTAATCATGTCTTGCCAACTTAAAAACCTCATGGCCGAACCTATCATATAGGAGCATAGGTGTATTTAGTGTTTGATTGATAATTATTTGTTGTGTTTGGTTAAAGGATAAATTGTTGTGTGAATTCTGTACGTGTTTTGTGAAGATCGGACATTTGACGGAACTTAAATTCAGAAGGAAAAATCTTCAAGAGGTAAGGGGAGTACCTGAGGGATTTTTCCGGTAGCTGTATGTAATTTGTTTGTGGTCTGTATTCTTTATTGTGTGTATTTATTATTTTACATAGTTAGCATTTTTTGCTTTTCAATTATCTGCTTTTAATTATTTACTTATTTTCATTTGATTGTGATTATATTCTGTTGCATGCCATTAATTGCTATTTGCTATATTATTGGCATGAAATGATTTTTGATGTTGATTGTGGATTGGAAAGCCTGACAGTGGTCAGTGCTCAATTAATTACGAGGTTAAAAGCGTTCATAAGCTTTTTATGAAATAATGAGTTTTTAATTAGTGGAAAACATTAATATATTATTAATTAATTATTTGATTGGTGAAAATTGGATAATAGTGAAAAATAATATTATTTTAATGATTTAACGGTGTAAAAGTATTTTATGAGTCACAGTGAGGGCGTAACAGTGAAAATATTTTAGTACAGCTAATTTATTACGGTGTTAGGAAAATTATTTTACTAGAAAAGTCAAATTTTGGACTTAAAAACATTTTTAAAACGCCAAACGTCGGACAATTCCGACAATAGTTACAAAGTATTATTAAAGATGGTAATATTAGTTAAAACAGAGAATTTGTCTCAAAGCAATATTTTCAAGTTCAAGATATTGATTTTTGAAAGAAAATGAATTTTAAGTGATATTGATGATTTTATAAAACGAATTTCCAGCGTAAAAGGATTTTCTGTAAAGTGGATTTATACAACGGGTTATTTCCAACAACTTGGATAAGTTGAGTAAATTTTGTTTTTGATTTGTGTTTCACAGAACGAAAATGTTTTTAAATTGAAAGACGAACCTAGTTACCGAGACGTCGGGTCTAGTGTTCTATGGTATGGACCGGGGGTCCAAAAGGTGAAGTAATGGACTAGATGTCCTATAAAAATATGTATTGATTTTTGTACGCCAAAATCTATGAATCTAAATCTGGTGCATCGGTCTAGATTTTCGTGATTTACACATTTTGACTTGGAGTCTGTTTTATTGGAATGTTTGATAAACTTAAATGTTTTAAACATTGGATTGGTTGTGAGCCTTTGAACCTCGACATGGAAAGAATGAACACAAAGAAAATGACATGAACAAAATGTTTTACATGCATTTTTGGGCAGACGTGCCTCTGCATAGGACTTGAATTCTTGATGGCAAGTATCCATGAAGTTTGCATCACTGTGCCTTGATGGACATATGACCATGAAACCGTATACTATAAATAGTAACCACTGTGCCACATTTTGGACAGTGATATGATTAATTTGAAACCTGCCTTATCTGGCAACGATTAAAATCTGCCTTATATGGCAACAAGAGCCTGATCAGCTTATTTATTTGTTGTTTGAAGCTCCAGATATTAGGTACAAAAGTTAGATGATGAATATTGAAGTGCCATTGTTTTTTTTTAAAACCGACGATTGTCGGGTATGAAACCCTTTGATAAATAAATTGTTTATTGTTGAATATACATATTAAATGTTATTTGTGTGTCGTGCATATGGTTATCGTTTTAAGATCCGTATATTGGAACTCACCCTTGCATATACTTGTGCTTCTGGCTTTGCTGTTGTACCTTGGTACACGAGTGCAGATGTTGCAGAAGCGTTCCTTAAGTCACTTGGAGACTTAAGTTCGGATTCCGGAAAGAGATGTGTGATCATAGAGATGATCATGAGGTCTTATCAGTGTGTGTCTTGTAGAACGACTAGCTTAGGATTTTCTTTAGGGTGGTATGTTTTGAGTAAGTCTGTGTAGGTGTTTTGAAAACCTTTTTATGGTTTGAAATCATGTTGTGAATAATTTTTTTTTTTTTTACTATTGTGATGTACACGTTATGTTTGAAGTATTCAGAAGAAATTGTTTTACACCCAGATTTTCTGACATTAAAATAAATCAATTTTCCGAAAGCAACCAACAAAATTTATTTTAATTTTAATTCCGCATGTGTTCACATAGTAATGCTCAGGGGGGGTGTTACACTCATCATCTTTGATTATCTTAGTTAATATTTAATTAAGTTATCTAATCCTTATCGTTTGATTGGTGTGTTATCAAGTCATTACTGGGAACATTTGGGTTAAAACCCCTTTAATTCATTAGTCTTGGATTCTGATCAGGAGGGGGAGCACGGGAGTGCTCAATCCCTAGCACGGTAGTGCTGCCACTTAAGTGGAGAACGATCGTGCTTCCTATTAGGCACGATCGTGCTTCCTGGAGCATGACCGCACTGATCTGGGAACAAGGGGTTGGGAACCCTTTGCCAAATCCTTTGGGGGTAAAACATAGATCAAACCTATTGGCCTTTACTAAGTCCATTAACAAATAATCTTATCACTTTGGCTTAATCTTTATGTCTCGTGACTTTTAGGGAATTAATCCTTTAATCTGGTTTCCCTCAAACTCTCATGGATCAATCCCTAGGGTCTTAACTAAACCTTTTGGCATAGGCCTCACACTTATTATTAACATTCAAGTCTTATGAACAACTGGGAAAAACATCCCTTAATTCTCGTTATCATCATTAACATATTTTAACATCTTTCATTATTGATGGCATTGATATCCTCAACAACAAACATTCATTAAGAGCACAACATCAAACAACAGCCAATAACATCATAACTCATCATAAACATGGCATCATAACATCATCATAGATATGGCATAACATCATCAACATTAACAAGGCATATCATCATCAAGAATCATGCCAAAAGAACACTATAACATACACTCATATCAACCTCCACTAGAACATATTCACACAAATTCACACAATTGAATCCATTGGTTCATTATTAAGGTTCATTACTCCTACAATGAATATGATATATTACAATCACAAACACCACATATATACTTTTGTTCATACAAGGATTCATCAACCAATCAAAGCAAGCATAGAAGCACAAGGAGGAATTATGCAAAAACCCCTAACCACCTCAATTCCCTCTCAAATCCCATATAGAATAAACAATCTCTCCCCCCATACCTTAAATTGGATTTCGTAGTACATTGAAAAGAGGAGAAGGGTTGTTCGGCAATTTTGTTTGAATGCTTCTTCATCACGGCATGAAAACAACAACGGGAGATACCCAGAATCAATCCTTATTTCAACAAAACTCAAAGGAGAAGTAAGAAGAACATAATGAGTGATTATTACCGTTATTTGAGACCTATGGAGACTGAAAGGAATGAATAAAAACACTAGCAAGATGACTCCATAGCAATATCAATGTTCTCATGGCAGAAGATGGTGAAGGACGATGAACGCGAGCAATTTTCCTTCAAGAACTATTGAGAGAAACCCAGGGAAAACAAAAGAGATGAGGAGAGGCAGCTTTTCTGAGTATTTAGTCATGGGAAATAGGATTTTTTCCGAGTCTTGTGGTATACAAAAAGAGTTAGGGCGTAACGGGCTCCTATTTCAACCCAACCTGAGTATGGTTCGTTATTTTGCACATAACCTAAGCTACAAGTATCCGATTGGGGCGTTCTTGGTGTCGTTAGAAAGATTAGATAAATATCTACCAATTACTGTTTGCTGACTAAATCCTAAATCATACTCTAAGATGGTCAAAAGTTTGATGAAAGTTTAACGACAGATTTGGTAGTTATTCCTAGATAGGATCCTTAGGAGATTATGATAAGATCTTAAGAGGTAACCAAAAATAGGATTATCATTTATTAATAAGGACTCAAATATGATTGGTTGAGGAGCTAAAATATAAGAATTACACTATCTCTATTTAAATACTAAATCACGCGATATCTCATCATATCATTCTTAATAACTTATTATTAATAAAATCACATATCATATTTTAACATATAAAATCACAAACAAAATCATATATTCATATAATATCACATATTAAGAGACACAATCTCATATTAATACAAATAATCATATATTAATATACATATTATCATATGTAATAATACATACATACATATATATATGTATGAGCATAAAAATACTACAACATTGATCCCAATTACATTATCAATTGTATAAATAACAATACTAACTTTATTAATAATAATAACAACAACAACAACAACAGTAATTAGGCATCCATAGTAACATATACCCTTATGCGAAAATCAGGGTGTTACAATAGGTAGTAACATAAGTGAAACCAAGCACCCTAGGCTTTCCATAATTGAACCTTTGCTTGTGATTCTTGTCTTTCTTGGTGTTTACCATCTTGCTTATTTTTATTCTTTACTTATAACCAATTCAATTGTCTAGATAACTTAAGGAAATAATTAATCTAGTAATTGTCACCAATCTTTGTGGGTTCGATACTTGAATTCCCAAATGCTCATATATAACTTTTGCCATAGGGTGCAGTTGCCCTTAAGTGTAGTCTTAGCGCAACAAGTTCTGAAACTCAGGTTGAAGTGGTTTCCATTGTCGGATTTTCAAACCGATCACGTATTCATGTGTGTGGCTTCGACATCTTCGAGGTTTTGTCTTTGCATGTGAGATTCATCAAGGTATTTCAATGTCGACATCATCGACATTTATCCTTTTTAAGATATTTAAATTCATTCTACTCGTATTCTTAGTATCGATTTCGTTTTTGATGCATTTTAGGCTTTTACACGTTTTTCTACTGAATCAGTCGATCGGGAATCGACTTCGTGCCTTGATTCAAATTCGTCCATTGATTGGAGCTCTGTTGTTGATCCGGTGGTTGTTTTTGTCCTTCTAGCTATTTTTGGACCTCGTGCGTGTGCTTGGGACAAATTTTGGTCCAATGCACATACCGTGGGTGTCAATATCAGATTCGAGGATGTTGATGGAAAGCATGCTGAGGTTCGTGCCGGTAGCGCGAAAGCATTCATAGCTTTTACTGGAAAGCGCACACATCAGTAATGTGGGGGAAATGCTTGACATCGTCGGGGAGGCAAGTATAGTGTAGTATGTTAAATTGAATGTGTGTAGGGTGCCCCAGGCCCTACTAGTATGTCGAATAATCGACAATGGCTAAACCCTATTAAATTAATTTTATAATGTTATCTAGGGTTTAGTTGTTGTAGGTTTATCGATGTAGGTACGAAACCCTAGGTTAGATGAATTGTGCTGCTGGGAGTTGTCTGATTTGTCTCTGCTATAATGTTTGTTGTCACATGCTGAGAATTGATAATTGGTATGCTTGATGTGATTTTATGAATATCATATGCATGTGTTGGTATTGTTGATGATGTTGTGATGGTTATTCTGATATATAATGATGAGATTTAGGGTTAACATCGTGGTAATGCCTTGAGAATATAGCTTTAAGGCCAGGGGTGTATGAGCATCATGATGAGACTGTGAATATGTATGAAGGTTCCGGTGTTAACCAAAGTATGGTTGTTTCATTGTATATTTCCAAGTGACGAGTTGTACAACTGGGAGTTATGCGAGGTTAGTTGTACTCGAGTGCAAGTACGAATTACGAAAGGGCCTGTTTGTGAGAGATCTTGGGGATGTACGAATCGGACTCGGGAGGTTCACAGTAACTAGTAGGTAGCTCCTATTGTGTCATGTTCCGCGATATAGGCCGATTTTCTCGACTTTACCCTCAGTATCCATGTCGCAGGTGGACGCTCTGAGGTGACCCAAACACCCCTATTGGAGTTGAGCTCATAAGGGGATACACTCTTATGGGTCACGACGAGCCGAAGGGTTACCTGGACAAACTAACCGAAGTTTTCCGAGGTGAGCAGTTAGGCTGGTGGGGGAGAAAGTCTTGGGGATGAGCCCCGTGTGAGAGATATCAGCTAACATGCATAGGAGTGAGACTTCTTATAGGAATGATCTGAGAGTTAAACTTCAAGGATTTGTTGTGTTGGTGTGACTCGAAGGATGTTTGTTACTTGTCTGTATGTGCTATGATGTTTGATAAATGCTATTCTACGTGTCCCCATCCCCTTTTTAGGATGTTGATCGAGTTGCTTATCTCCCTTTTCTTCTATCTTTTCTCTGTATGTATCGATACGGTAGGTGAGCACCTACAACAAGATGGGGATGTTAGTTTGGCAGGACAACCAACCACACCACTATCTAGAGAATATCCCCCTGCGGGTATATAGGCGCTGTTACGAGGAGGGCGAAGGTAGTTCGAGATACCCATTCCATTGAGGGTGTAGATATACCGGATGTGTCCGTAGGTAGTGAGCCTCTATGAGCCTTTTGTATTTTTTTTATGTATTTTGGAGAGGCGGACCGAGTATTTCTAGGACTTCTTCTTATGTATCTCTTTTACCAGTCTGTATTTTTTTTATATTTCTATCTTTACTTTTAGTTTGTATAGATGATTATAGGTTGTGATAGCCCCATGGAGGGGACTTAGCGTGTATAAGCGCGCTAATGATTAATAACCGGTTTAAGGCTTAGTTAATTAGGTGGTTCTTTGTGATTTGAGGCTTTCTACAACTTTAACTTTCGAGCTCTGAGGTTCACTTCAATTTTATTTTTTGGGATCTGAGGTCCACAACACTTTATTTATTGGAAGAGGAAGTTCCGTCCATTGCTTATTTTCCTTTTTGTTGGACGAGAATGTTTCGTCCATTGCATATTTATTTTTGGGATCTGATGTGACATCCTCTACCCCGCACGTAATTATAAAACGATAACATATAAAGAAATAATTTAATTTTTCAAAATAAGATAAACACATGCATATCATTTATTAGAAATGAAAACCAACGAGTAACAGATAGCACATTGTAACAAGGACTCAACGCGGAAAATAAAACATAACAAAGGTTTTTAAAAAGAAGGACATAACATAAGCATAACGAAAGATATAATCGAAACCCAACCCCAATGTCACATTATAGAGCTGGCATAACCAATCCAATAAACAACTCGGATAAACAAACTGAAAATAAACATAACTAAACTACGAGTAGCGGCTCCTCAGAGTCACTCCTCAGCAAGCTGCTCACCGTCCTCTGCATAACCAAAAAGATACATGCAAAGCAAACAACAAAAGACGGGGAGTAAGAACCATAAATATAAACATAACGGCAACAGGATAGTTAGCAAGATGAACATACAACAAAGCAACATCATACGCATCATATAAACAATAATAAGTATATCACATATCACATTCATTAATCATATAATGCAATGCGACTCACTACTCTGAATGCATGTGGATCCATCGACACCGGGCGTACGACTTTGAAGTTACATTTCCACATTGGCCAATAAGCAGCAACGACAGGGCAGTTCACCTTACCATGGGTGGACCCCTTGGAAAGCCGATGCACCATACTCTAGGATGTGCCACCACGGGGGGCCACGATTCACCTAACTCTCGGATGAATCGCCGTGGATGGTCAGATCACCTTACTCTCGGACGACCTCTCCTATGTCGTACCTCCCCCTAATAACTTCATGCATGATGCATGCACACGAACAACCAACCGTTTATCCACCACCTCCATCAACACCATTTATTATGGCTTAACGTCTTTGGCCAACAAGCACCAAAGATAACATCATCTTTAATCTTTTAATTTTAAACGTTAAACAACGCTCTGACCAAAAAGCACCAGAGCTCAACACCTAGACCATTAAGCATCAAGGCCCCCTTGGCCACTCGGCTACCAAGGTACAACATCATCTTATCACTTGCCTTTGGTCTTCATGTTCATTTGGTATCTTATTAAATCTTTTAAGGTGTTTGGGGTGAAACTCCTGTTTCAGCACTGTTTCAACATTCTGGTCTGCGCCCGTGCTCACCCTTCAGTACGAGCGTGTTGAGCTCACAATCAAGCATGATCGTGCTGACCGTTGAGCACGGGCGTGCTTAAGCAGCATGCCCTTTATTGGGATTCAACTGCAGCACAGGCGTGCTCCTTGTTAAGCATGGTCGTGCTCAATGGAGCGTGGTCGTACTAATCTCGGCAGAAGGGTCACAGACATTTTTGTCAAATTCTTGGGACAGTTCATAGATTCAATCCTTTTGTCTTTTACTAATCCATTGAACATCAGCTTCATTATTATTAACTTTTCTTCATGTCTTATCATTACGGGGAATTAATCCTTTAATCACAGCTTCGTTATTAATGTCCCTAAAACACTCACTAATCAATCCTAAGGCCTTTTACTAAGCCCTATGAACATAATCTTGCATCTCATACTATATTCCTGTCTTATGAACAACTGGGACAACATCCCTTAAATCTCATTTATCATTGTTAACGTATTTTAACGTCTTTTAACATCATTAACAAGACCTATTAATTAATTAGAGACTTATTAACATCATTGTTGGTATTAACATCCTCAACAATCAACACTCTTTAAGAGCACAACATCATCATCATTATCATGGCATCATTCTCATCAAAACAACATCATCATCATAGCATTCATCATCATGAACATTCACTCATGGCGTTCATCAAACATATCAACATCACCATCATAGTAACAAGTCTAAACATGTAACACAATGATTTTCGTATACGTTGTATTACTGATAAAGATATATTTATTTATATTTTTATCCAAGACCTAGAAAATGATTTTTTGAGGAAACAAAATCATATCTTGAACCTACTCTATGGTAGGAAGCTCTGGTTAAATTTGGTTTTAAAATTCAGACGGAAATCGGTCTGCGTTTTTACTAATAGTATAATTTTATACCAACAGAAAACCCTAATTTGACTTAAAACTGAAAAATTGTAGATTTTTATATTATGTCCGTGAGGAAGTCTGTTTTCCAAAGTTTTGCCCAAAAATAAAATATCATATTTTATTCGGGAGAATTTTGGGGAAAATCGGACGGACACCCTAATCGGGTAAAACGACGGAGCCATATATGAAGCTGAGGGGATGG
This sequence comes from Sophora flavescens, assembly GCA_030762895.1. Classification (NCBI taxonomy): domain Eukaryota; kingdom Viridiplantae; phylum Streptophyta; class Magnoliopsida; order Fabales; family Fabaceae; genus Sophora; species Sophora flavescens. The sequence goes on along the minus strand of CM061064.1, from coordinate 166,496,898 downwards.
AAGTGATTGATGTGAATGAGAGGACAAGTAATAAATGTGAGGGGACAAGCGTTAAATGCGATGGGACAAGCGTTAAATGCGATGGGACAAGCATTTATGGCGATTCCTAAATATCTAGATATTTTTAAGGTAAAAAGACCAAAATGCCCCCAAGCTTTCATGGTTATCAACAAGACATATATCCTCACCCTCAACCACTCATTTTACATGGTTGTAAACCCCCACACCTATCCAATTTCCTGCAGCCACATCAACTCAACCACACCCATTTCATTTTGCTTTCATTTCATCATCTTCTTCTCAAAAACCGTAATCGGGTAAACAACGGAACTGGATACGGATGCGCAGAGGGGATGAGTCACCATGATGAGTCATGGTATCTTCACCATAAATGATCATAAATGTGAAATCGTAGAATATCTAGACAGTTATGTAGTAACCTAACCTATCCTGGTTAAATGGAAACCATTGTCAAGACCAAGACATCATCAAATTGGCTTCTTCTTCCTCATTGTGGTGCACAACCATCCACACCCTTCAAACACCCATCCACCACACATTTCATTCCTAGCCATGATGATTACTAAGAATAGCTAGATTATAATACTATATTTCTAACTTAACTTAACCTAGCTTAGTTAACATTAACTATGGTTATTAAGGACACATCTCCTATCCCTTAACCACTCAATTTACTTGGCTGAAAACACCTCCACACCTAGCCAATTTTGTGGCTGTCTTCTCTCCTCTTCATCACTTAATTCATTCATTCATTCCATCATAATTCTCTAAGTCATTTCTCTCAAAAATCTAAGACTCCATGATGGCAAAGCTTGCATCTTGGATCATTCTTTTCTTCATTTCAAAGCGAGGATCCTCTTCCTCGTCACCTTAGCTCTCTTTATCACCAACTACTTCAGATTAGAGGAGAATAATTGAGAGATAAACCTCAATAGTTACAAGAAACCTTTGTTGGAAGCTTTGAAACCTAGTTGGAGTAGTCGCGGTGAAAGAGTTGCCAAACACTCTTCAACCGTTGGATCGTTCTCAAAGTTTAGAAGAAGGTCCAAGACCTATGGTTATTTATATCCAATGGTAAGAATTGTGAACCAACCTCCAGAGTATGAGATATTAAGCTTGGACAGTGGACTGAAAGGGTGAGAAACTCAACCCGGGTACCACCAAACCTGTCACCATAGAATTGCGATATGAGATTCGTTAACCGTTGGATCGGGCTGAAACTTTGTGAGAAGATTTAGGAAAGAAATTTCTTCACCGTCACCGTTCATTATAGTAATTAAAGGTCTGTGGCAAGATATATGGAGCTCGAACAGTAGCTCTGTTTTGTTAGCTTTTCCCTAGGATTCTTGAGCTTATTTTTGAATCCGATTTCCCCTAAGTCCAGCCACCGTTCTCGTAAGTTTTTATTTCGATTTTGTATCTTGATTCAAATAGATTTATTGATTGGAACCTTATTGTTGATTCGGTTGGTATTTCTTTGTTTTCTGAAAATTGTGATACCCATACATGTAATCGGGACAGAAACCGGAACGAGGGATGTGTTGGGATGGATGGTAGCAGAATTGTGGATGTTGTTGGAAAGGGTGTGGAGGTTCGTGGCAGTAGCGTGGACGAATTAGGAACTTGTACGGGAAAGCGCGCACGCCAATCAGGTGGGAGAAAGAACCAAACCGGACCGGTCATTGAACCGGTGAAAGTACTGGTTCACGATTCAGTGGTCCAACCACGGTTGAACCGTAGTTGAACCGATATTAATTAAATATATAATTTATATAATTTTATTTAATAAATTAATATACTAATAATAAATATTGGATGTCTTAATTAGTTGGTTGAGAAAAAAAAATGGTTCTTAGAGCATCATGATTTGAGGACTAATAAAAGAAAATTAAAAACAGGTCCATCCTAATGGCTTTTGGCCCAATAGGTCATGGTAATAGTAATATAGAAATGGATAAGAACAACAATTAACTCAGATTCTTATATTGCTAACGTAGTTGGATAAGTTTAATTCGGGATTTTGTCTTTTCCCTAATGGAACCGATGAACTGATCTCCTCCATGCAATCCTAGCATTCTTTTAATGACTTGTTTCACTGGAAACTTCGAAACTGGTATGAGGCGAATGCTTTTTCAATTTGCACCGCTTCCATTTGATAAAACTAGAGTCAGGGGACCCAGAAAAACTCGTCACTGGTGTTCAGATGCTTGAAGGTTAGAATTGTAAAGAAAATGCAGTGAATCATTCCCACCTTCTGGTTTGGAAAGCTTGAAATCTGTAAAAGAAAACACTGATTTAAAAGTCCCACATTGGTAGAATAGGTGGGGGAGTGTGAAAAGATGGGCTATAAAAGTAAGTGGGAGAGTTGCGTCTTTGGATAACAAAGGAGCGCTCAAATATCTGAGCAGGTTCAAACCGTTTAGTTTCCGGTTTTGACTGGTTATACCGGTTTGGGTCCGGTTTTTTAAAACTCTGGTTTTAAGTATCATCCGGACCGGCTACCTGGCCGATTCACCAGTTAAACGGTTGAACCAGCGAGTCTGGTCCGGTTTTAACTACCTTGATAATTTATAATAATGGTATAGGACGACCTAAAACCTACTAATGGTCGAGTAATTTACAAAACCAAAATCACATTGGAACTATCCCGTAGTACCAATGATGATTTGAGGATTGTAGGTTTATCATCGTTAGGATAATTTTAGAATATTTAAGGATGTCTGACTTTAATATTATGGAACTGTTAGTGATGCACTGGTTGAGGTATTCTCCTACATGTGACATTTACTTGGTTGTTTGAATATTTTATGTATATTATATTATGTATGATCTGCCTGGTTTGATAACATGCTTAGTTGGTTGTTAGGCAATGATATGTGTTATTTAGGAGATATTTGTGCAGGTGAGAGTGTGATATATGACTTAGAGGTCTAGCCTAATAAAATGTGAGTGTTGTGTGATGAGCCATATGATGGGATATGAGCGGAGATATGATATGAGAGTGTGATGAAAGGTTGAGGCACTAGGTGATAATTTGATACAAGTTAGTGAGATTCATATATATGCATTGTTGTTCACAGTCGTGTGAATAGAACACACGAGGTCAGGATATCCTATTTTGGATATCGGATGTTACGGGTGAGTGCCCTACGGATATTGAGTTCTGAGGAAGACTACCGTAATACTCTTTAGTCCTGGACACGTTGCGCTAAGTATTCTATCGAGGATAGAGATACTATGAAGTTTGGCACAACCGCATAGGAAGTCTGGCACAACTGCATACGAAGTCTGGCACGACTGTATACGTATTTTGGCATTACTGCATACGAAGTTTGGTACTACTGCATATTGAGCTATTTCCAATGGGAGAATAGTGTCGTACCGAGTTTCTGGCACTAAGTTCTTGGAATTGCACCGCCTGGACTACTGACTAACGTGACAAGAATAGAGATGGCCAAGTCAGCATAAATGTTTAGTAGAATGAGATTGAGGGTAGAGAAAGATATAGTGATTTAAGGATGATTGTAAGCTATGTGTGATGTGTGTCTTTGACTATTATTAGATTATATGTTATATATTCCTTTCCGCTTATGATGATATAACTGTTTATTATCTCCCTATTTTTGTATATTGTGTATGTTCATCTTATTCCCTGAGAAGACTTTATGGTGGAACCAGTTGCTGAGGAATTAGATGGAACTCCGTATGAACCGGATGCGGGAGGACGAGCTGTGGATTATAGCGATATAGTTTAGTGTCTATGATCAGTGAGTCTTGTGAGCCATTTTTATTTTCAGTCTCTTATGACCTTTTGTATAATTATGTACCTGCAAGGGATCCTACTGATAGGATACCCTAGTCAGTATGTTGTACTCTGATGGATAGACTTATGTGGTGTATTTGTGTTATGTCTTTGGTGTGTTGGATTATTTTTCAAGAGTTGGATGTTTTATAATTAAGTTGTAATATCTTCGTATTTTTGGGTTACGTTTAACGTTAAAAACGCGAGCAAGTTTAAATAAATAATTAATGATACAACATGGCACAACGGGGTGTCGCAAAACACCCCAAACTTAAACACTTAGACATACAGATATCAAATAGACAAACATAAACATGTTATCAAGCAAACAGTCATATAGACATTTAATCAAACACCACGGTCATGGGTTAACCCTTTATCTTACGCTACCACATAGCCTACATCTTTATACTAGCCATTCTCCTCATACCTGGTATGAAGATTCCCACTACGACAGCGCAAGCAAACTATCCTCGTTCCCTCGAGTGGCTTGATGAGTTCCTCAAGTATTGGCCAAACACAAGATGATTAACCAATTAATCCCCAATTTAAGAAAAGGGAAAGGAGATTAAAGAGAGGGATAACCAGTTTACCTTTAGAGGCACTAGCGCACGTGACTTCTTTCCCAAACGGACTCGAGAACACCAAGAATTTTAAAGGGTTCAAGGGAAGGGAAAGGGAAGATGTTTCTGTCGCACTAGGACTGCTCAAAGTGCCAAAAAGAGGGTTTGGCTTGCAACCCTTATGGAACTGTTCTATTTATAGACTCTGTGACCTGAGCACGACCGTGCTCTATTTAAGCACGATCGTGCTCAATTCCTAACCACGGGGCACTCAAAGTTTGCACTGCGAGACAAACTAAACGATCGAATTGGACAAAACACATAAAATAAGACTTGTAGACAATTCTCTTAGATTTCCAACGCATCAAAGATCACCTTAATCGGACACCTATAACTCGAGATATGGCCAAAACGGTAAAACAAGTTACTAGGACTTTGAAAGGATGGAACCTTTCTAAAGCTAAACTTTCCCAAACATGAACTTAGACATCAAAAACAAACATAACAAGCACACACACACACACACACACACACACACACACACACACATATATAACATATATAAACGCATTAAGCTTATTTACGAAAAACGGGGTGTTACATCTAAGGCCCACAACACTTTATTTATTAGAAGAGGAGGTTCCATCCATTGCATATTTATTTTTGGGATGTGAGGTCCACAACACTTTATTTATTGGATGAGGAGGTTTCGTCCATTGCCTATTTACTTCTTTGTTTGGACGAGGAGGTTCCATCCATTGCATAACTACTTTATTTATTGGACGAGGAGGTTTCGTCAATTGTATATTTATTTTTTGGATCTGAGACCCACAACACTTTATTTATTGGACGAGGAGGTTCTGTCCATTGCCTATTTACCTTTTTGTTGGACGAGGAGGTTTCGTCCTTTGCATATTTATTTTTTGTAGGACGAGGAGGTTCCCTCCATTGCATATTTACATTTTTGTTAGACGATGAGGTTCCGTCGATCGCATATTTAATTTTGTTGGACGGGGAGGTTTCGTCCATTGTATATTTTGTAAAGTCTCTAAAATGTCTGATGTGCATTTTCCTAAGTTTTGATGAGAACTAAACATTGGTCAATGATTTAATTAACCTTCATATTGGTTGCTAACCTGTCTATCTAGTGTGCAGATTAATACAGTAAGAATCATTTGTCTGCTCATATAGATGACTACCTATCTGGATAAGCGAAAGTCAACTTGTATGCTGACTAGGATGATTGATTTCTTTCAAGAGGCATTTTCAACATGTCTCTCCATGAGTTCCTACACTCGTCTGAGGTTACTCGTTGAAGAACCAATGACCTAACAAGCTTTTGTTGGCTATCCCATCAGAAAGAGACTTGAAGCCTTCTCTCGTACTTAGTCTCACACTTATCAAGAAAAGTCAGAAGTTACTCTCCCAAGCAACCTCGGATATCAGAACCAAAGACCAGTTAAAGAATGCTTCCAAGGTGCTTTATTCCCTAGTACCTCTGGTCCTTTCACGAAAAAGGAATTGTACTCAGCAAAGTACAGAAAGCTCTCTGCACAACTCTGATATAGCTGTTTCACGATGCATAAAGCCACGATCTTTCAAGTTAGAGTACAACCAACGTTCCTATTACATTAATGGCTGCCCAGAACGACTCTATTATATTTAATGAAGTTCTGCTTGAAGCCAACATCTGAGGAAATGTCTCTAACGGTTCTTAAATGCTTGAAGACTATAAATACAAAAGTAATTGAAGATAAAAAAAAGGGAATACATGTAGCATTAAAGAGTCAATACTCTGCGCATTAATATCTTCATTCTTTCATTCTGTATTCTTCAATCATTTGAAGTTATTACACAGACTTTCCTAAGCTTTACATTTAAACCACTTTGAGTGTTAGTGAAAGATCTGTCTGTCTGAAGTTGTATTTATTACAAACCACATTTCTCAAAACTTGTCTTGGAGCCTGAAGAGGCTAGGTGTGCAAAGAATACTTGTCTTGGAGCCTGAAGAGGCTAGGTGTGCAAAAAATACTTGGAGTCTGTAACATGATCAATTATAGTGGATAAATCTTGGTGCTGCCAAGGACTGGACGTAGCTCTTTGCTTTGAAGAGTGAACCAGGATAAATAACTGTGTCAATCTCTCTTTCCTTATAAACTCTTTAGTTTTCTTATCCGTTTATCAAGTGGTGTGTTTGTCTTAGTTAAAATCTCATCAGACAGGTCACCTGTCTGTCCTATATCCCTCCACTCGTCTGAACCAAGTTTCTGTGTGCGAAAAAGATTTCAACTTTGTTTAAATTATGATAAACACAATTCAACCCCCTTCTCGTGTTTACAGTTGTCTATTTCATATTTATTTTTGAGCTATGAGACTCACTGCAAATTTATTTTTGGGATATGAGGCCCGCCGCAAATTTATTTTTTTGGATCTAAGGCCTGCTGCAAATTTATGTTTTTGGAATCTGAGACCCGCTGCTATTTTATTTTTGGGATCGAAGACCCGCTGCAAATTTATTTTTGGGATTTGATACTCACTGCAGTTTTATTTTTCAAGTTGAGGTTTTATTGTATTTGTTTTTGGGATCTATGGCCTACTGCAACTCTAAGGCTCATTGCAATTTTGTTTTTCGAGCTCTAATGCTCAATGTTCTGAATTTTCTCAAGCTTGCCTGCATCGTTTGCATCGTCTCATCCTGGATAAAACACGTGTTCATTTTATTTACTCGTTCCTTATGATGATCACATGAAGAATCGCTCATTCTTCATGTATTCCAGTAATGAATAAGTAAAAAGGGGCAACAATGAACTCCCCATTTTGATCGGGTCCCTTTTTATCATTTTTTTAAAATTTATAAAAATTCCAAAAAAATTGAAAATAAACAGTCATGCAAAAAAGGTAGTGTTTTTGAAATAAATTAAGGAAAAGTGGAGAAAAACATTAAAAATTTCGGAAGGAAAAAAAATGATCGACCATGTATTTAATAAAAATGATTTGTTTCCTTTAGAATATTTTAAAAATTTAAAAGGGAAATAAATTATGGAGGAAGTTGACTTGTTTGAGATTTAATGGGTAATAAAAATGATTTCTTTCCTTTTAAACATTGAAAATTCAAAAAAGGTACAAATTGGATTTAATGAAATTAATTATGGAGATTTGGTTACATGATTCACCTAATGAGATTTTTTATTTTATTTTATTTTATATAAAGATATGCAGGTTTCATTTGGAAGGGGGGAGGCACGCAAACAGATCCCAAAGAAGAGACACACTTACTGCGGGCTCAAACACAAACACTCATAGCAATAAAAATGCTTGTGGCTTGCTGTATGTTATGTTATGCACAATGCACTTTTCTTCTTCATTTTATTCAATTAACTAAATGTGACTTATGTGATTTTTCCCCCTTATTATGTGATTAGCTCTTTTGGGATATGCCAGTGTAAGCAAGTAAATCTTTAAAAAAAAATAAAAAAAATCTTCTGTTGGTCTAACCTAAAAAAAAAAAAAAATTACTACAAGAACCTCTATGATTACCTGCCCATTTTTTCTATGGATTCAGCTCAAAAGTTTACTACAAATTTTCCTACGGGTTTATGTCCCTAAGTAATACCTTCATGAGTAATTTTTTCGTACGAATTTTAAAATCTGCAGCTTGTAGATTTTCTTGCGAAAAATTTAAATTCATAGGAAAATTCTAAGGAAATGTTAAAATTTCTTACGAATTTAAATATACATGAAAAAAATCTTATTTCAGAAAAAGTTACAGCAAAATTTGCAAGAAATTCCTGTGGAAAAATTCCACAGGAAAATATGAAAAAAATCGTGATTTTCTAGTAATGAATCATTTTTTTAAATATTTATTAAAAGGGGTAAAATGAGTTCTTTAAAACTTATTTATTATTTACACAATTAATGTGGCTAACCGTTTTTCTAACGTCTTTATTAGGGGTGTTGTGGAGTTAATTATCTATCATTCCCTATGTACAACGAATTCTAAACTCAAGTTGATTTCAAAGACCATTTTTTCATTTTTTAAAGGTTTTCCGATTTTTACCTAAATAAATAAAATTGATGACGACTCTACTCTATATTCTTAGAATGTCAAATTTCTAAATTGGTCAGTGACAATAGTTGTAATAGTGAATAGGCTTTGGTAGTGGAAGACTGTAGTCTTTCTTTGATTCTCTCTTTCTTTCTCTCTTCTTCTCTCTCTCTGTTCTTGAGGACCTAACAAATACACTAATTTAGTCATAAGTAATATACTAATATTAGTTGTTTAAACAAGAATTTAATTAATATGTACTGTTAGTATTAAGATTTTTTACATTGTAGATCAATAAAAAATGATCATTAATATTCGACTCTTATCCTAACTACATTAAAAGTATCATGATTCTGATTGGTTGAAAGTGTTAAAATTTTTACATTGACATTAGATACCAATTAAACTCTAAAATAATTAATTAATCAATATTTGATAACAAACCTATTATTTAAATGTTGAGTTTTTTTTTTTTTTGAAAATTAACAAAAAAGTTTAGATTACGTACACATTAATTTTATCTCAAAATATGAGATTTTTCATATGTTTACTTACAGTTACATTCGCATAGGTCTTTGACGAGTTTCCCACATTATTGTTTGGGGGCTTGCAGCCGGAAAACTGGGAAGAGGAATATTCATGTGTGGTAGAGGGGAGGCTGTGATATATATGAATGGTATAGCTAGCCTTACGTTTCGCCAAAACCTTTACCTGCTTCCGTCTCTGTTTCTTGTGACCTCTTCTCCAATTAGAAAACTCTGAATCAATTAACGGTTTCGCTATCTTATAATCTTATTAAGACTTGGTCAACATTATTGTCAATGGTGTCTCGTCGAAACCTCACTGTTCCTTAAACAAGAAACCTATTTTCAGGATTATCCTCTCTTCTTATAATAACTTCTCTCTCTTAATTTTTTTTCCTCTTTCTTAGGTCCTCTTCGTTTTCAAGAGGTCATTTCCTTACCTTCATTTCTTTTCCCCAAATTTGCAAATATCATTGTAAACTCATACATCTCTTCAACAGCTTTCCTGTTTGTTGGTGTTTTGTTTCTTACATTTACTTTTAGATGAGTTTATAATCAAAATATCTACTAGAAGAAGTGCATTTTATAATTTATTAGAAAATAAGCTAATAAAAGCGTGCACTTTTACGTTATAAGCCTCGTGTGTGTTTGCATGCATGCTCATCTTGTTGCATGCAATGCATCGTGTTTAATGAATTATTTGTTCAATCTCCATATAACCAAACTAATTTTTTTTTATGTATCTAGAGTTAATTATATTTTTGGTCCCTTTACTATTGTGCATATGCGATTTTGGTACCTATGATTTTTTAGGACATCTGGTCCCTATATATTTTCAATGTTATAAATTCGATCATTCTGTCTGATGTTAATCAAATTTTTAATGATCAATAAAGAAGAATCATTGTTCTAAGCACATATATAATCTTTGGCAGGACATATGATTACATTGTGAATTAATTGTTAACCAAGTAATAAAAAATGGTATACAAAATAGTGTAATTAAATGATAATTTTTGTTGGTGGGATTTGCAGGCAGGGCATTTGGGAGTGCTTTAATTGTTTACCCCCCATCTTATGATGAGTGGTAGTGCTTGATTCTCCTGAATACCCAGCAGAAGAAATCAACCCAAGCAACAAAATGTCTGGACCTCTGTCCCCCAAGACAGGTTAATTTATGATTCCAACTTTGTTAATTGATTAAATCACCTATATTACAACAAATTCAAACGTGGTTGATTGTTTACCACTTTACCTATAATTATATATAATGCAGCTCTCGAAAAGACTGACCGTGTTGGTTCTTTAAAGAAGAAGGCAATGAACTTCAGGAGTTCTATAACGAGGAAGAGCAGACGAAGCAGTAGCAAGGTCATGTCCGTTGAAATCGAGGATATCCGTGATGCGGAGGAGTTGAAGGCCGTTGATGAGTTCCGTCAAGCTCTTGTCTTGGATGAGTTACTCCCTGAAAAGCATGATGATTATCACATGTTGCTCAGGTCAGGACATTTTTCTTGAATTGATCCACTTATATTTTTGAGACACAAGTATAGTTTTAAATTATCATGAAGGTTACCATCGTTTAGGGTTCAAGTGGCAGAGTTTGATTCTCCTTAAATAAGGTTGAACGTTGAAGTTTAATGAATGAAAAAAATTAGACATTAGTTTTGCCTCTTTGAATAACTCACTCTTCTTAATATATTTGGATTAGTCAGAATCAAATATGATTTCGAAAAAAAAAATGTGGTCAAATAAAATCGCAAATGTGATCATAATATAATTGTGAATACTATCAAAACTGAAACAATACGAACCATAATTTTAAGATCCTACAAATAAATATTGTCACACATAATAGAATTTAGCTAGAATTATTTGTCAAAAGCAATTGTTGGATAAGTCAAAGTAGTAAAGACCATTTATTTATCAATATCAATAACAACGCTAATTTCGCTAGTGAAAAACTTTTGGCAAAAAGAATTCTAGTTATCTATTATTTTCCATACAAACTTATAAATGCAATATGGTTCAATTCCGATTAATGGATATGAGAAAGAACTTGAAATTTTCCCTCTCTATTCCTGCCTTTTGTTGTTCAGATTCCTCAAGGCCAGGAAATTTGACATTGAGAAAGCCAAGCAAATGTGGTCTGACATGATCCAGTGGAGGAAGGAATTTGGTGCTGACACTATCACCGAGGTACTTTTATTTAACATAAATATCTTTTGTTAGGCCTTATAAGAGATTTATCAATAGTTTATAGGGTTTAGCTGACCAGTGTTTCAAGAGTATTGTTTAAAAAATTTAGAAAAGATAATTATTCATTATGTATATTTTTTTAAAAGCTATTGAATGTACCGCTTCCTATAGATTTTTTTTTTTAGATTTCTTAACAAATATACTAATTACACTCATTAACATTTGCTATATTTTTATTTACTTATTGTTCCTTTTCACATTTGTTTAACTAGTTTCATTGCTTTTCTCTACCTTTTTGTGCCTTTTATACTAGGACTTTGAATTCAATGAATTCGATGAAGTGTGGCAATATTATCCCCACGGACATCATGGAACAGATAAAGAAGGACACCCTGTATACATTGAGAGATTGGGCCAAGTAGATGTAACAAAGCTGATGCAAGTCACAACCATGGATCGCTATATCAAATATCATGTTAAGGAGTTTGAGAAGACATTTGATGTCAAGTTTGCAGCTTGTTCCATTGCTGCAAAGAAGCACATCGATCAGAGCACAACAATCCTAGATGTGCAGGGAGTGGTATGTAAGAGAAATTGTTACTTGCAAGGTTTTAATTTTTTATGTGCAACCATGATTATAAATTATGTATTGTGGACTCACAATCATACTGTAATTACAATTGTAATTGTATCAACTGCATCTTTTTTTTCTTTCTAGATTATTTATATTTGTGATAAACTCAATGTGACCATAATTTTAAACCATGGTTACTTGTATGAGTCAAGCCAAGTTTCAACCATATTTTTTTTTGAAGGTTTAATTTATTTATACTTGAATTTTTTTTCCAAAAAAATCAAATAGATTTTCGAAAGTATATAATTGGTCCTTAAATTAAATAAAATTTGTAATTGAGTTTCTCGTACATATCTTTATCAGGGTTCCATAAAGTTTTCATTAGAGTTCTGTTAAGTAATCTATCTACTCGTGCTTTTGTGGGTCCTTAGACTTTCTATAAAGAAATCAAATATAGGTCTGGAAATTTTTTTGAGAACCCTAATGGAGATATATAAGTGGACTCAATTATAATTTCTTACTAGTTTAGAGACCCAATTACAATGTTTTAAAATTTAGGGACTTGATCAAATTTACTCAAGTAGTTGAGGAGGCAATGGAGTAGTTAAATCTAGTTCAAACAAATTTACTAAATGACAAATTAAATGCAGTACAATCTTTATTTGGTTCACAAACTTTAGGAGAAACAACATGAACCCTGATACCTATAAGAAAGTGAAGGAAAAAAAATGAGGAAAATATTCAAAGATGTTGAAAACTCATAAATATTGTCTTCATGTCACAGGGGCTTAAGAGCTTTAGCAAACATGCTAGGGAGCTTGTCACGAGCCTTCAGAAGATTGATGGTGACAATTATCCAGAAGTATGTGTTTTTTCTTCTTTTATTTTTGTTGAGATTTGCAGAAAATGAAGTTTTTATTGTGAATAAACATTGGAGATTACAGAGTTATAATATCATGACATTGGTTGCTTCACTGCAGACCTTGAATCGCATGTTCATCATCAATGCAGGTTCTGGATTCAGAATGTTGTGGAACACCATAAAATCCTTCCTTGATCCAAAAACCACCTCCAAAATCCATGTTAGAATATATACCATATCCTAAATCTGTTTGTTTTGTCAATAAAAATAGGATTTTATCTAATTGAACTTATAATTTATCAGGTTCTTGGCAACAAGTATCAGAGCAAATTGCTTGAAATAATTGATGCAAGGTGAGTTCATGATGCATAACTGATGTAACATCATAATCCCTTGGTTTTTTTTCTTTTTTCTTTTTCTGTGTCATAAATACTCTAAATTGTCATTCTGTGTATTGAAAAAGTGTTGTTAACACTGGCTCAAGGTTGTTGATGACCTTCATATTCATTGGTTTTGCTTTGCCAGTGAGTTGCCAGAGTTTTTAGGAGGTACTTGTAATTGTCCTGATCAAGGAGGCTGCATGCGTTCTGATAAGGGTCCATGGAAGGATCAAGAAATAATGAGGGTGGGCTTGCAAATCCTTGTTTTCTTTCTTTTTACTCTCCTTAATTTATGATTTCAGATGATAATTTTGAATTCTATTTATGGATCAACAAGCTTATGTATTTGATATATGGACTTGCAGATGGTTCAGAATGGTGAGCACAAATGCTCAAGGAAATGTGAGTCTCCTGTCATGGAACAGACAACAACTAATGAGGTGATGTAGCTTACCTTATTTAAAGGTCTTTGTTAATGTTAGAAAACATATTGGTCTTTCATTGACCATTTCCTCTGCAAATTAAATGCTGTAGTCTTCTCTATTCAAAATCATTTTCTTTTATATTTTCTATTAACTAGTAGTTCCTTCTGGCATTGATGACCTTCCTAATTAATCTATATAAGCATGTTCAGGGACATCAGAGTTCCAACTTGGAGGCAAATCTCACCTCACAGTTGTCTTCTGTTTTTGCCGAGGTATGTCAGTACATCCATGAATGTATTATCCATGCTTAGTCTAGTTAGCAATGAAAATATGTCAGTATTACTTCTTTATCACAGGATATAGTTTATCTAAGAAGTTAATGAATACATAGATATAATCAAATAAAATTGTTAAGTTTCAATCTATATACCAATGAAGACATTTTGGTCCTAACACTCATTAAACTAGACCTTTCAAATGATAAATACTATAATTAAAATAAAATATTGTTCCAAACTAATTAATCATGTATGCTTCTTTCCTCTTGTTTCATAAACATGTTTTCTTTATATTATGGGATTTTAGACTTGGTCTTCTTCCTTTGGTATTGTGTGCAGTATATTTTGTTATTTTCATGTGACCATTAGTTTATACAGAAAGCATATTTTGGTAGTTACACGTGGTCCTTCTTATCAACATATGTGTATCCTAGGTCTTTTGAGCTTTCTCATCACAATAATCCTCTTGTATATATGTTGATTTTTTTAGTGCCTCTTGTTTCCTCAGTTTTAACTTTAGTAAAAACATAAATCCAACAGGTCCCTGCTACTAAAGCTTACAACTACGAGGATTTTGTCCCTGTTGCTGATAAAACTGCTTGGAAAAAGGTCGAAGAAAATGACACATTTGCAGTATCAAAAGGTACATGGTGGCCAGAAATGTATTGCTATGTTAAACACTATTTTACAATGGAAAATGAAATTCTCATGTTCTTTTTTCTCGAATTTCTTTTTATATCTACTTTATAATCATCTACTTTATACTTTACAATAGCTATAAAGTAGTCGAAAAACAAGAATGATATTCTAACACCAAAAGTTGACACAAACTTTTGACACATTGGTTAATCGGTATAAATATTTGGTTAATTCAGTTCATTATATGGTTAATTACATGTAAATATTTGGCATGATGATCCATTAATCATATAAAAAACTAAATTAACCAGATATTTGCATGTGATTAACCAAATATTTACACGGTTATAAAAAATAAGCTTCAGATGACCCATTAACCATATATTGAATTGAATTAACCAAAAATTTGTGTGTGATGAACCAAGATGTCCACTTGGATGTCAAACCCAGGTGTTAGAATATCATAACTAGTAAAAAAAAGGGTGCGAAAAATAAGAATGTGAGAATACCATTACTCTTTTATAATAGATATTCCTAAAACCTTTGAAGTCTGGGCCAAATCAAATTTGTGTGTGTGGTCTATCCTTGTGTTTAAGCCATTTAGGCTAGCCAATTATTGGGAAAAGGCTGCTTGTTATTTTTGTAGTCTTTCTTATCATTGTCTTACCTTGCCATTTATGAACTAAACTGCATGACTTTCTTGAACTCATGGCATGCAGCTGGAGTAGAAGCTTTCGCCATGGCTGATTCGTGCAGGATTCACGAGAAAGTGAATTCCCAGATTTTCACTGGCGTGATGGCCTTTGTGATGGGAATAGTGACCATGGTCAGAATGACAAGAAACATGCCAAAGAAGCTTACCGATGCCAACTTCTACTCCAATTCTGTTTACAATGGTGGGCAGCAAGTCCCTTCTGACCAAATGACTACTAACCCTGCCATTTCTGCTCAAGAGTTCATGACTGTGATGAAACGCATGGCCGAGTTGGAAGAGAAAATGATCCACATGAACCACAATCCTTCCATGCCACCTGAGAAGGAGGAAATGCTGAATGCTGCCATAACCCGTGCAGATGCTTTGGAGCAAGAACTAATGGCAACCAAGAAGGTAAATAAATACAATATGGCTGGCTAGTTTTCACTTTTCACCAAATTATAAGCTGAAAAAAACCAACTATTAAGCTATAATATGGATAATTCTAATTAGGGACATGATCACTATCTTTTAAACTCTTCCTTATGGAGTTACTATTATGCACTATTATGATAGTATAAAGATTCGTTAGGTGAGAAATCAAAGAATGTGAGGGATAGAGTTCGTAGGCATACGAGAGATACGGAACATACTCTGAAAGTAGCATTGAATTGATTAAAAGAAGATGAAATGAGAGATATGAAGCTCTATTTATAGAGCTAGCTAATTAACACAACTAACTCCCTAACAAACTGTGACAAATAACATAATTTTTTACAAAAGAGTTAACCTTCAACCAAGGTTTTAAATTTGGGTCCGAAACCGAGATCTGGGCCGCGATGTGTTGCTTTTGACAGTCGCCGAAACCACATCGCGACCACAATGATAGCCAAATTGACCGCATTTTCCTGCCATTGTCTGTAAAGCAACGCGGCCGCGACGCGACCGCAATTTAAAACCTTGCCTTCAGCCAATAATGAATTGTCAATTCAATACTTTTATACTAAGTAATTTAAAAGTTACGCATATATAAAATGATTTGTGATTATAGTTGACAGTGTAAAAAACTTTCCATTGTCGGCATATCAAAAATAAACTCTTTTCTAATTTATGCACAATAGTTTTATAATATTTTTACATCACGAAAGCAGTGTTCAAATATATGAAATTCCCATTTGTTATTAGTCTATATCCTACATTATTGTACAAACCTATGTTCTCTCCCTCTACTTATGAAAATTTTAGTCTAATGGTTCTTATTTGTTAGGCTCTGGAGGATTCACTTGCCCGACAAGAGGAGCTCTCTGCTTATATTGAGAAAAAGAAGAAGAAGAAGAAGCTGGTAGGCACATTACTTATATATATATATATATTACAGTTATTGCAGAGAAAAGTTATTTCTGAAATTTGTATTTTTTTTTTGTTTAATACTTTCTTTTGCGATGCAGTTCGCCTGGTGAGCTCTGAATACAACTGAGGATTAATTTTACTTTCGGCTTTTGGAAGAATTCCCCGATGTCTTCTTATTACATTGAATGTTCAAAATACCAACTACTAGATGTGCCAGAAATATCATCTTATAGTACTCTAGGATAGGACTTGCTCACTATGTATATAAAAAGCGATGCACAATGTATCAAAAGAGAGTCCTATTTTGGACGTACAGGAATGAATATCTTATAGTAAGAAATTAGTGAGGACCTATGAATATGTATGAAAACCTAAGTGCCACAGAAGAGCACTTAAAAGAACTAAAAATATTAGTACTTTTACTTGCACAAAATATAACATCACCGGTATTGTTGGAACTAAGGCATACACAAACACTCTTGAAAAAACACAGCAATGAAAGAAAGAAAATAATCAAAAAGGGGATGGAAGGGAAAGAACGAGAATCTATGTGAACAGAATGATATTTCTCTGTTCTTGGTACTTTCTTATTGATCACATTACACAACTTTACACCTTTGCACACACTTCTTTATGAACACTATCACTAAGTCTATTTTTAGACTTCTACACATCACTTTCTCTAACTAACACAAGCTTACAAATCTCAACAAACTAACTAACTCTTAAACTAACTAACTGAATTAACAAACTCAACACACCTCCCTAATTCAGTTTGGGAGAAAACAATGATATGCTAATTGCATCACTATGGAGACTAACATCCCAACTATGTTGGCACCCTAGCCTCCATCTATCACTTGCAACATATCATTCGTGTGTCAAATCAGCTAGTGATACAACCGTAAGCTTGGTTCTTAAGTCTCTAAACTTTTCTGGCTTCAGTGGTTTTGTCAATATGTCTGCCAATTGTTCTTCAGTTCTGCAGTACTTCGGCTTCAATCTTCCTTTGGTTACTTGATCTCTAAGGAAGTGGAACCTTGTCTCTATATGTTT
Source organism: Sophora flavescens (assembly GCA_030762895.1). NCBI lineage: Eukaryota > Viridiplantae > Streptophyta > Magnoliopsida > Fabales > Fabaceae > Sophora > Sophora flavescens. The sequence goes on along the minus strand of CM061064.1, from coordinate 166,479,486 downwards.
GCTTCTTCCATGTGCTATCGGGTGTTTTGCAAGGTTAATTGCAGACTTGTTATCTACTAACAGCTTTACTGCACTAGAGTATTTTATCTGAATTTCCTGCATCAATGTGTCCAACCAAAGTGCTTGACAGGCACTCATTGAAGCTGCCACATACTCAGCTTCACATGAAGACAATGCCACAATTGACTCCTTCTTTGAGCTCCAGGAAATCAGGGCTTTTCCACATAAGAAAACATGGCCTGCAGTGGTCTTTCTATCATTTTTATCACCACACCAATCTGCATCAGAGTATCCCATTAGCTCCTCTTCTCTCCTTTCATCTCCATTTGGAAATAAAATTCCAAAATCAGCAGTGCCTTTTACATATCTCAGCACCCTCTTGGCAGCTAGCAAGTGTGGTGTCCTTGGCCTTTCCATGAACCTGCTAATCAAGCCAACACTAAATGCTAGGTCAGGTCTGGAATGACAAAGATACCTCAGTGATCCAACTATCTGTCTGTAGTAGGTAGGATCTATCAACTCTTCACTTCCATCCTTCTCGAGGTTTATGCCAGTTTCTGTAGGGGTTGATGCAGGGTTGCATTGCAGCATACTAAACCTCTTTAAGAGGTCATTAGCATACTTGTGTTGATGCATGACAATACCTCTTCCAGTCCTTATGAATTCAATTCCTAAGAAGTAAGATAACAGCCCTAAGTCTGTCATTTCAAACTCTTTCATCATCTGCACTTTGAACTCAGCTATCTCAGCCTCATTGCTTCCTGTGACCAGTAGATCATCAACATACAAGCACACCAGTAGCAAGTCAGTAATATTGGTTGTTTTAACATAAACAACATGCTCTGAATTACATTTATCAAAACCACTTTGTATCATGAAGCTGTTGATCCTCTTGTTCCAAGCTCTTGGAGCTTGCTTTAAGCCATATAAGGCCTTTCTCAATTTCAGCACTTTACTTTCATGACCAGTTATTGCAAAGCCTGGGGGTTGTGATACATACACCTCCTCATCAATTGGTCCATTTAGAAAAGCTGACTTCACATCCAATTGATGCAAGGTCCAGTTTCTCATACTTGCAATTGCTACAATCAATCTCACTGTCTCAATTCTTGCAACAGGTACATATACTTCATCATAGTCTATCCCTGCCCTTTGCTGAAAACCCTTTGCCACAAGTCTGGCTTTATACTTGATCACCTCTCCATTTGGACCTACTTTGACCTTGTAAATCCATTTGACTGCAATTGGTTGTTTCTTTGATGGCAATGGGACAAGTTCCTAGGTTTGATTCCTCTCAATTGAACTCAGTTCATCCTCCATGGCATTAATCCATTTTGGATCCTTCATAGCTTCTTCGAGTGTTACTGGTTCTGCATCACAGAATAGTGCAAATTGTACTAAGTCACCTTCTGCTGTTATATTGGAGTCAGACAACATCTCATAGTCTTGTAGCCTTAAGGGAACTTGTCTCAGTCTCTGTGGCCTGTTGCTTTGAGAGACTGCTGTAGGAATTATCACTTCTTCATCAACATTGAGATCTACTAGTGTCTTTGATTGTAGTTCAATGGCTTCTGTTTCCCAATTCCAGCATCTGTGTTCATCAGTGATCACATCTCTGCTGATAACAATTTGCTTGTTCTTTGGATTGTATAGTTTGTATCCACCAGTTGAATGATACCCTACAAGTATCAACTGCTCTCCTTTATCATCCAGTTTTCTTCTCAGCTGGTCTGGAATGTGCCTGTAGCAAACTGAGTCAAAGACTCTAAAGTGAGTCACACTTGGCTTGTTCCCACTCCATGCTTCTTCAGGTGTTACTCCATTGAGTCTTTTGGTTGGACATCTATTCAATATGTATCCAGCAGTGATTGCTGCTTCACCCCAAAACTGGTTTGGCAGGCTTTTGGACTTCAACATGCTTCTGATCATGTTGACTATGGTTCCGTTCTTCCTCTCTGCAGTGCCATTGTGCTGAGGAGTGTATGGAGGAGTGATCTCATGCACTAAGCCTTCAGCTTCACAAAACCTGTTGAATTCCTCAGCCACATACTCACCACCTCCATCAGTTCTTAAGCATTTAATAAAGCTACCACTTTGTTTTTCAACAAACAATTTAAACTTCTTGAAAGTTTCAAACACATCACTTTTCTTTTTGATCAAATATAACCAAAACTTCCTGGTTTTGTCATCTATAAAAGATACAAAATACCTGTTTCCTCCGAGTGATTCAATCTGAAATGGTCCACAGACATCAAAGAAAATCACCTCAAGCTTCTGTGAGGATCTGGTTGGCACTTACTGGTTGAATGCATTTCTTGGCTGCTTACTCTCCAGGCATTCTTCACACAATTCATTAGGTACTTGTATATGAGGAAGGCCATGAACCATATTGAATCTTTTCAAAAGATTCAAGTCCCTGAAGTTTAGATGTCCAAGTCGAAAGTGCCATAGCCATTCATCTCTATTCACAGCAGTAGCTAGGCGTTTATGTTCCATTATGCTAATCTCCACCTTGAAGATTCTGTTATTGGTTAATGGAGCTATTAGAATCAACCTCTTACTATCATCACACACCTTTAAGGTACTGTCCTCCATTCTCATAGTAAAGCCTTTCTCTAATAATTGACCAAGGCTTAGAAGGTTGTTTTTCATACCTGGAACATATAGCACATCTGTAATGAGAGCATGCTTTCCATCCTTTCTTTTTATCAACACTGAACCACACCCTTCTGATGTGAGAGTTCTGTCATCAGCAAATTTGACTTTGCTTTTCAATGAAGCATCAAGTTTTACAAACCAATCTTTCCTTCCTGTCATATGAGTGGAACAACCAGTATCTAGGTACCAAGAACCAGTGCTATCACCTTTATTCTTAGTAGTAGCCAGAAGCAGCACTTGTTCTGAGTCATCACCATCTTCCTGTGCAAGTTGTGCTTCATCTCCCCTCGGTTCCCTTTTGTTGATGCTCTAGCATTCACTACAAAAAAAACCTATTTAGCGACCGAATATTTCGGTCGCTAAACTTGATAATTCGGTTGCTATACTGTTTAGCGACCGAATTAGCGACCGAATTAAGGGGGTAGCAAAAACCCTAGTCGCTAAATGTTTAGCGACCGAACTTATATTTCAGTCACAAATCTGCGACCGATATTTCGGTCGCAAAATTATATATTTCGGTTGCCGTATAGTTGGTCGCATGCCCAGCTCGCCTAATTTGGTGACCGATATTCGGTCGCTATTTCGGTCGCCAATTTTGATTTTCTTTTTTTTTTTTAATTTTCCTATAACTTAATCCTGCCGACCAAATATTGTTTTTCAACTATTACCCCATTGATTTTTAATTTCGGATATAAACAAAATACACCAATATTTTTTTAAAATAAATAGAAAACGTAAATATGATGTACTAACGATCCAAAACACCACAGTCAATATGATCAAGAAAACATATACATTAATTAACGCAAGTTTAATAATGGTTTATAAAAAAAAGTTTAATAAGTACTAATTAACGATCAAAACATAAAAATACACCACAGTCAATAAGTACTAATCAAAATATCAAAACTCATCAATCTTCCAAAGGGATGAACATGTAGAAGCGAGAACCCCCAAGGTACTTAAACTTTGCCAATGCACCAGTGGACAACAAATACAACTCCCTGATACCATTTGTATCTATTGCAAAATATGGGCGATCCTCATGGATTACTATATTCCCGTTGAACAGATTTCCGCTTTTGTCTTCAATAGTCACAACACGCGGTATTTGTTGTCCCCAACGACGGTAGAATGATCGCGGGATTGAAATCAAATCCTGCAAATACACAAGAACAATTTAGTAAATGATTAGTTTATGCCTTAACCATCATTACGTGAATCCGATCGTTATTCTTAAGTTGATGAGATACTGTACCTGTCTATATGGATGGCTGTCTCAAAACATTTAGTCGGATCCATTTTCTGATAAAACGATAAGGAAAACAAGTCATATGTCTAAACTTCATTCCAATGCTTACAATGTAAATATATACAAATATGATTCCATAATCATTTCCAAACAAGTTATCAATAAATACATATCAAATTATTCTAATTACATTGATTCATTGTTATTGAAAGATTTTTATTTTAAAGAGAATAAACTATTCTTCATAGCAATCCAAATGTATGAACATGCTCAGATATAAGTACTAGCCTTAGATAAGTAGAATTACCAAATGAATCCGATTCAAAATTAGTGAAAAGCTCTCTTGGAATTACAGGCTACAATAATGTTTTTAGATTATTTCATACTCCAACAAAGAATATTTTTTTGTTTACAAAGAAGTGAACAAGCACTTGAAATCCCTAAAACCCTCTTTTGAAATTTTTGAAACAGATTCAGACAAGAACCAACAAATTCATGGATTCCAAACGAATCAAAATACAATACAATCAGAATGCATACACGTACAATACAATATGAAATTATTCACAGCAAGTAAAGAGCTGCATCACAGAGGCTATAGATCATACTATTGTGAGATATTCCCTGAGGCAATATAACAGAACAATGAACAGCCTTCAAAGACATAAATTCAGCCAAGATATGGAAAGATAAACAGACCAGAAATTACAAGTTCCATATTTAATAGAAAACACATCATTAACACAGGGACAATCTTGTTACTGGACATGTTAAACTAGAATGGTCTTCAAACAACTGCCTCAGTATTGGTCATTTGTTTGAACTATAGCCATGAACTATCCATGTTTGAAATTGTAGACACCTAGCACAAAACAAATTGAAAATCCATAGCACACATCCTCACTAACCAATTTAGATGCATTTCACAAAGCAGAACTGAATCTAAATCAAAGACTAAGATGCTGAAATGGAAGGTAATTTCACAGGTAATTCAACAAGAAGCAAACCGGGAGGGTTCTCAGATTAAATTTTCCCGTTAAATTGGTACGTCAATAATCAACAAAAAACCAAAACCTATTTATGTTTCGCAGTCTCACAGGCAGCAATGGCATTCTGTGGCTCAAGTAGACATCAATTCTAATCTCGCAGTCTTGACTTTTGATATTTCAATGCATTAAAAAAAAAGTTACAAAAACAGATTTCTCGTGCTTTCTCAATGAGAGCTTCCTAATCCTAATAGGAGTGATTAAATAATGACACATGAAAACAAATGATCATCACAACTCACAACTCACATGAAATACACAAGTAGCTCTTCTCAGTAGTAAGCAATAAAGCAAGCAATGAAATACATACAATCCACAAAATTTTTGAAATGAAACAATGAAGCAAAATAAAAAATGATACATAGAGAGTCCATGGTTACCTCAAGGCAGAGCAGGGAATGCACAAAATGAGGAGAGAAGAGGGTAGGAGGAGCTCTGCGCGTGGTGACCGGAGGGCTGCGTGTTGGTAGCCGGAGTATTGGTCGAAGCACTGAAACGGGGGGGGGGGGGAATTAAAAACAGAGCAGGAAGAGGGGAAAGGAAGAGAGGAGAGGAAGAGGGAAGAGATGGAAGAAGAGGAGGATGAGGACGGAGGCTTACCGGAGATGGCGGTGGTGGCGGTGCGCACTGCGGTGGTGGCGGTGCGCACTGCGCGGTGGTGGCGACGCTGACTGGCGGACGCGAGGGAGAGAAATGGAGTGAGGGTGGAAGAGATGGCAGAAATGAGGAAGGAGGGAAAGATTTCACGATTTTAGGGATTTATAATTGAGCGACCGAAATAATCGGTCGCTAAATCGGTCGCCAATCACTTAAATAAAAAATGGTCACTAAATTCGGTCGCGGGATGAGTCAATTTGAAATTTGAATTCATAAATTTAGCGACGGAGTTTTAAATCGGTCGCTAACACGCGCGGTTTTAATTTTTTTACGCGCCGTTTAGCGACCGAATTAATATCGGTCGCAAATGTAAATAAAATTTAACCGTTGCATTTAATTCGATCGCTATTTCGGTCGCTGAGAAGACATAAATTTTCTGACTTTTAAGTTCCTTTACTTAGCGACGGAAATAGTGACCGATAACCCTGCTACGCTCTATTTCGGTCGCTATTTCGGTCGCAGTATTAACTCTAATCAGCCTTTCATGTAGATCCTACAATCGGTCGCCATTTCGGTCGCAAAAAGCAACCGAAAAATTCGGTCACTATTTTCGGTCGCTAAACAACCTTTTTTTTGTAGTGATTCATCATCAAAATGCCCCCATTTTGAGCAATTATAACATTGCACATTGCTTTTATCAAACTTCTCACCCTTCCTTCTGCCACCTCTACCTCGAGGGCCACCTCCACCTCTTCTGTTTTGCTGATCACTGCTTCTCTGATCTGAGTGACCTTTGTTTGATTCAAAGTTGTTCTGGTGCCTTCCCCTATTAGCCTTCCATCTGTTCCTCCCTTTATTGTTTTTGTTTCCTTCTCTGGATTCTTTTGAGCTTGACTGAGCCTGCAAGGCTTGCTCAGTAATCTTGACTCTAGTTCTTGCATTCCTTTCTTGCTCCCTTTGTTCTTGAGCCTCAAATGCAGCCTGTAGGTCCTCAATCTTTAGGCTCTCAAGATCTTTTAATGCCTCAATAGAGACAACAATATGATCAAATTTGGGGGGCATTGATCTTAGAATCTTCTCCACTATCTGTTGATTTGATAGTATTCCTCCACAATTCTTCATTTGGTTGGTCAGGGTTAGAATCCGGTTGAAGAAGGCTCCAACCCCTTCACTGCTTTCCATCTCTATCAGCTCATATTGCCTTCTGTATGTCTGAAGCTTCACCTTCTTGGTTTTGTCAGCTCCAGCACAAGCCCTTTCAAGAATATCCCATGCCTCTTTTGCAGTAGGAGCCATGGATATCTTTTCAAAGTGTGCAGGATCCACACACTGATGCAGTATGAACTGAGCCTTGTAATCTTTCTTTTTCAGCTCCTTGAACTCGTTTCTTTCTTCCTCGGTTGTGTTTCTGCCTGGTTCCTTCACTCCACCTACTGTCATCACCTCCCACGCGTCTTGGAAGCCACAGATTGCCCTTACTTGAGTGCACCATTTGTCATAGTTCTTCCCATCAAGAATGGGAAGATTTACTGGAAAATGACCACTTAATGCAGCCATGATTGTTGCCACGATTTGCAACAAGATCCCTCAACCAAGAACACAATTTCTCTCGGGATCTCACAAAGCTCTAGATACCAAATGTTGGAACTAAGGCATACACACACACTCTTGAAAAAACACAGCAATGAAAGAAAGAAAATGATCAAAAAGGGGATGGAAGGGAAAGAACGAGAATCTATGTGAACATAATGATATTTCTCTGTTCTTGTTACTTTCTTATTGATCGCATTACACAACTTTACACCTTTGCACACACTTCTTTATGAACACTATCACCAAGTCTATTTATAGACTTCTACACATCACTTTCTCTAACTAACACAAGCTTACAAATCTCAACAAACTAACTAACTCTTAAACTAACTAACTAACTGAATTAACAAACACAACAGATATTACACAGATTATTGAGTCCAAATGTAATGAGTAAGTGATTTCATTAAATGAACTTGGAACTTTATATATGTACAAGAATATTGGGAATCACGCTTTCACTAACTGGAGCTAACTAACTAATTTAACAAATTAACTAACTTGGCTAAAATTAATTACTAACTGTAATAGTCCGTCTCAAGATTGGAGGAAAATGTTTTTGACACCCATCTAATTATTGGATAACAAAACTTAAACTATTTAAGGTGAGGACAAGGGCATGGTCAAGAGATCATCAAGTTAATGTTATATATGACCATAAATCAATTTCAGTAGCCTAGCTTGCAAGAATCGCAAGCTAGAAATATGTTCAACTTCATTGACATGTGACATCCACTTGGTAAGGCACTTCTTCCTTAGAGTAATAATATTTAGACACAAAATGGTATTCATCACCGTATAAAAATAATCTTCAACGCTTATTTATTGTTTTCTTCTATCTCATCATGTATTTCATCACTCGCAAAACACCCCCATCAACTATCGGTGTCCATAAATGGTGTCAAAATTTGTATCCAAATATCATTACTCTTGTGTTATCGGCTTCGATGAAACCCTTCGTTTCATTTTGATTGTGACATACCAACTCAACCCTTGTCTTACATTTTGTGAAATGATGAATGGATCAAACCGATCATACCTTATATTACAGAATAAAATGAAATGAACAGATTAAAACACGAGAAGGGGGGTTGAATTGTGTTTTAGTTAACTTTTTCGCAAATAAGAAAGTTTTCTCCAGATAAAGACTCAAACACAAGAATCCGTCTGATATAAAGATTGTTTATAAAAACTTAGCACTATCAACCCAGTTAGCACAATAAATATAAAGCAAACTTAAATAGATAAGGAAAGAGAGTTGAAACAGATTTATACTGGTTCACCCCAAACCTTGGTCTACGTCCAGTCCTTGGTTTCACCAAGTATTAACAATATAACTGATCAGGTTACAGACATGTATTCTCTGCACACCTAGCCTTCACAGGCTCAACTAACAAGTATTGTTTGCACACCTAGCCTCTCCAGGCTCAAACAAGTATTCTTTCAGCAAGCCTCTTCAGGCTCAACAAATGGTAATAGTTGAGTGAAGCAGCAGCTTCACGATTTACAACTTTGCAAGTCAGTCGAATAACACTCAATGAGTGAATACGTATTTAGGTAGGTATGACTGCAATAAAGACTTCTCAATAAATACAAATGATTAAAAAGAGAAGTGTTTTAAGAAGAAGAACTTAGAGAGCTTTGAATATGAAAAGAGTATTGAATGCTTGAGTGATTAAGTTCAGGTGTGTGTCTTCAACAGTCTTCAAAGTCTTCTATTTATACTCATCAGTAATAAATCCGTTGTGGAGAGTTCTTCGGATGAGTAAAACTTTTGTTCTTCATCCATTAACGCCAAAGAGTCATTATGAGCTTTCATTTAATGTTTATGATCGTTGGAGAGCTTCAAGACAAGTTGAATGTATATGTTGGCATTACTTTATCTGAGTGCAGCTTGATTCAGAGCAGTGTTTGTTACTTTTCAGACTTGGTCAGCACGACTTTTCTTATTTGTGCAACACGGGTCTGTGACCGAGTAAAGGTTATTTTGCCTTTTGCGACAAAAGGAATTTCAAACATGGATTGCTGCTTTAAGCTTCTGAATTTGAATTTCTTGATTTGAAAACGCAAGGAATATTCTTGACTTTCGGATATAAGTGAAGTGAAAGACTTCCAGTCAAGTTGTAGGGTCAGACGCATTTTCGTATCTTGTAGATACTGAGTCTTCTTTCAGACACATTGTGTTATTGACGAGCCTCTGTTTGACTGGTTTTATAACTAATAAAGACCATGGCTTTGTGCTTATTTTATATCATTTTCACCCAAATTAGACTTGATTGTCCTTAAGCAGTATTTTGAGTCTATAAAGTGTTTTTAGGTTAATTTAGTTGATTTAGAGTTAAATAATGTACTTATGTTATTTTCTTGTTTTCAGGTAATAAAAAGGAATAATTCTGGTATTTCGCCCCGCGAATAATCTCTCGCCTCGCGAGTCACCAAGCCCAGAAAGTCAGAAGCCATCACGGTTTGCGCATGTTGAAGGTCACGGGCGTTACAGTTTGGGATCTGAAGAGATTCGCCTCGCGAAGGATATTCTCGCCCCGCGAGAAGATCAAAAGTCGCAGACTGTTCACAATTTCCGCGTCGCGAGATAGGCTTCGCCTCGCGAGTCCTCTGATTCCAGAAACGTGTATATAAGACAGTCTTAGGCAGAACTGAAGGGTAGGTCAGAGTTAGCCAGTTTTGGCTAGTCTTTGATAGATAGTAGTAGTAGTTTCCAGTAGTTTATTTTCTTTTCTTTTGTGCTTATGTCTGTAATGGAGAACTAGTCTCCTAGATTAATCTACTGGGATTGGTTTCAATTATATTTGAGGTTCTGGATTTCCTATTTGAATTGTTATTCCTTTTCAGTACTGTTCTATATGTTTCTGTTTGCTTAATTCAGATATGTATAGGATTAGTATTGATTTATTTCGATGATTGTATGTTCCTATATATAATCGCGTTTGCTTAATTCGCGTGTGTTCAATCATGTTCGCTTAGTTCATGAGTGCTTCACCCCGTTTGCTTAATTCGGGAATAGGAATATATGTCTCGTAGTATTGATTTCGCTTGTAAATTGATGCTACAATCGGAAAGGGTTTAGAATCTGCTTAGGGCTTGGATTTGCTTGAACCAATGATAGTGGGAAACCGAGAACAGTAGGTTAATCGTCTTTAGTTTATTTGCTATTCTCTTTAACTGCTTTGTTTTCATTGTTTTGTTTTCTTTATTTTATCTCAATCCAAAACCCCCAAAACTAACTTTTGATTTTCTGTTAATAATAACAACACTAAAGAGTCCTTGAGAGACGATATCCGAGTTGTCGCTCTACACTACATTATTTTAATAATCGCTCGTTCTTTTTGGCGCGTGGCGACAGCGCGACCAAAAATTGGCGCCGTTGCCGGGGACTTTGGTTTGTTGTTATTAGCAGAAAATAAAATTTAAAAAAAAAAAATTGCTAATTAGTTTTGTCTGCATTGTCTGGTTGTGAATTTTAGCACCCCCATGGATAATCACATATATGGTTACATGCCTAATGTTTACTATGAACCACCACCATGCATATATTTCCCTGATTTTCTTGGTTTATCACACTGGTTGCCAAGGTTTAGTGGTTTTGCAGGTGAAAATCCGCAGGAGCATCTGAGGGAATTCCAGATTGCTTGTTCTATAATGTTGAGACCTGCAGGAATAACAGAAGATCACATTCAGATGGAAGCTTTCCAGTTCTCACTTGAAGGTGCTGCAAGAGATTGGTTGTATTGTCTTGATGAGAATTCCATCTCAAGCTGGTTTGATTTGAAGGAAGCCTTCCTGTGTAGATACTATCCTGCCTTCAGAGCTGCACCTTCCGAACCTACCCTAGAGGACCTGTGCAAACAGATGACTGCACAGATAAATGCACAAATGGAAGAAATGATACAACAAATGGCCGAGCAAAATCAACGGATGATAGAGGAAAATCAACAGAGGATGGAGGCTGAATACCAGAGGAGCCAAGCTGAATCTCGGAAGTTGTCCGCTCTAATTGATCAAATAGCCGCCAACTCGGCTGCAATGCTAACTCCACAGCCCATTGAAGAACTTACAGAGTCACAAGTTATTCTTGAAGATACTTCTGATGATGATTGTGATAATATTTCTGTTGATGATGAATTGTGTGTTGAATCCCCTGACTCTAATGCATGTGATGATTGTTATTGTTCTGGCACTGCTTTGTGTGTAGAATTTTATTTTGAAAGGTATGTTAAGCAAAGCATCCATATGGAACAGGAGACAGATGAGGTTGAGGGCCATGTTCATATAGGAAATGAGCATCAGGAGGATCAGGAGAACATTAGCTCCACCGTGCTTGAGGATAAAGAAGAATCTTTGGTCTTAGATGCAGGTGTTGAAAGTGATGGGGTGGATGACCCGTGTGCAGAAAGTCCAGACAATCAGACCTTTACTAACTCAGTTTCTTTTACTACATGTACTAACTGTACTGACACTAACCCGTGTGCTGTTTGTGTTAGGTTTCTTGACTCTATTTTGCAGGGTGATAGTGAGAGTGAAGCTGCCTGTTCGGTCGAAGTTCCAACTATACCATCCATTGAGCAGCCACCCTCCTCAGTTTCTTGTAATATATCTATTGACTGTACTAACTCTAACCTTTCTGTGGTGTGTCCTGAAATTTCTGCAGGTTTAACAAGTGATGAATCTGGTAGTGCAGTGGATGAAGACCTTGCAGAAGTTGAAGCGACCAAGAACCCTGACTAACTGTTTGCCACCTCCCCCTGTGGAACCAAAAGCTCTGGATTTTGCACCCTTGGATTTTTCACCATGGCCAGTCCAAGAGGCTGAGACCCACTTCTATTGGGAGGATTTTGTTGAGAGAGCGGTCATCTGTGACCCGAGAGGAAGTGAGAAGTCAGCCGCACTGGGCAAGGTCACCGTAATTGTCAAGTGCTCACTCCCACATCAAGGCTGCAAATTAGGGAAGCTTGGAATGAGATTCCATCCTTTGGCTACCACGTGGGACTTATATTACAGACAGTGGGATCCTGGTGGAACCGCCCTCCAATGAGTTTTCCTTTCCCTCACTCTGATTTTATTGTTATGTTGTTTCATTGGGGACAATACATGTTTTAAGTGTGGGGGAGGGAACTAGTTGTAGTTTTTGTTTTGTCTTGTTTTTGATTCTTTTTTTTTCTTTGAATAAAGCTCCTGAATAATTTGAGAAGCTCAGGAGTTGTGTTTGTGTCTTGGTTATGGCAAGTTTATTGGATTTTATTGATTTTGCATAGATTGATTGCATGATAGTGTTGACTGTTTCCCCCCTAGGATTTGAGAAAATTTGTTTGAAAAATGATCCCCATATGATTAAAAACTGAACTTTGAGATTTTATTATGATGGCATGATTTATGATAAGTTTGGGGTGATAGGAAGCACACACTAGGGATAGAATCTCTGTCAAGCAATTTGCAAAATAATGTCCAGGTGAGGTTTTGAGCCTCCAACATGTTTTAAACTGTGTGAAAATCACTTTTGATTGCACTTTCCTGAATTTGCTTGAATCTCTTTTTGATTTGCATGATTATGTGTTTGCTTCAAATGATTTAGGCATTTTCTTTGTAAATAGCTACTTGGCCTAAAATAACCAAATCCTAATGCATGTTCCCTAGTTAGCCCCATTGAGCCTACTAGCCTGTTAATTCTTGATAACCCAATGTTATAAGCCCAAAAATCTGGAAAACCATGTTAACCCGATCTTAGGATTAGGAGAGCATGTAATATTAGAATGGGTGCAAGAAACTAAAGTTTGGGGTGGCTGCAAGGTGTAATGTGTTGTTTGGGATTGAAAAAAAAATTGTGAAAAAAATTAAAAATTAAAAAATAAAAATAGAAAAAAAAGAAAAGTGAAAAAAAAAAGTATTAGAAAATAAAAGGCTGTAGCCACCCAAGGCATAAAGAAAAAAATTAATTAAGAAAGGAACTTGAGTGAATTTCAAAGTGTAAATAATGTTCATGCTCTCTTAGTTCCTAGGGTCTTCAGCCTAGTTCCTTTTGTATATCCTACCCTTAGCCAGGCCCCATTACAACCTATAAGGACCTTTTGATGTTGCTTGCATGTTTTCTGTGGGAATCATTTTGAGATGAAAATCAAATTTATGGGAAGTGCTCTTAAAAGTGAAACTGAGTGAAATGTTGATAGCCTGACACAAACTGAGCGATTGAGTGAAACACAAATTTCCCTTGTGAGGAAGGCAGTTGTTTGAATATGGTGATCTCCCTCTTGTGTGTAACTTAGATCCCCTGCTTAGATTTCTGATTGTTTGAATGATGAAATTCTCAATTGTTTAGAATAAATGATTGTGGGGATTGCTTTGTTTGGAAGGTGGGAACATTGAAGAAAATTATTTTGTTAAGTTGCTTGAAATTTGTGCAAAATTGATTGAATCTCTTAAGCTTGCCAGGTCTTGAGTCTTTTTAAGTTTTTGAGTTGTAGTTTGCTTGGGGACAAGCAAAGTTTAAGTTTGGGGTATTTTGATGAGCCTCTGTTTGACTGGTTTTATAACTAATAAAGACCATGGCTTTGTGCTTATTTTATATCATTTTCACCCAAATTAGACTTGATTGTCCTTAAGCAGTATTTTGAGTCTATAAAGTGTTTTTAGGTTAATTTAGTTGATTTAGAGTTAAATAATGTACTTATGTTATTTTCTTGTTTTCAGGTAATAAAAAGGAATAATTCTGGTATTTCGCCCCGCGAATAATCTCTCGCCTCGCGAGTCACCAAGCCCAGAAAGTCAGAAGCCATCACGGTTTGCGCATGTTGAAGGTCACGGGCGTTACAGTTTGGGATCTGAAGAGATTCGCCTCGCGAAGGATATTCTCGCCCCGCGAGAAGATCAAAAGTCGCAGACTGTTCACAATTTCCGCGTCGCGAGATAGGCTTCGCCTCGCGAGTCCTCTGATTCCAGAAACGTGTATATAAGACAGTCTTAGGCAGAACTGAAGGGTAGGTCAGAGTTAGCCAGTTTTGGCTAGTCTTTGATAGATAGTAGTAGTAGTTTCCAGTAGTTTATTTTCTTTTCTTTTGTGCTTATGTCTGTAATGGAGAACTAGTCTCCTAGATTAATCTACTGGGATTGGTTTCAATTACATTTGAGGTTCTGGATTTCCTATTTGAATTGCTATTCCTTTTCAGTACTGTTCTATATGTTTCTGTTTGCTTAATTCAGATATGTATAGGATTAGTATTGATTTATTTCGATGATTGTATGTTCCTATATATAATCGCGTTTGCTTAATTCGCGTGTGTTCAATCATGTTCGCTTAGTTCATGAGTGCTTCACCCCGTTTGCTTTTGTTAGGGTTTGAACTCGTGTATTCATAATTTACATCCAGCAACTTAACCAACTGGGTTGACTCCAAGAGTCACCCCTTTGCTTAATTCGGGAATAGGAATATATGTCTCGTAGTATTGATTTCGCTTGTAAATTGATGCTACAATCGGAAAGGGTTTAGAATCTGCTTAGGGCTTGGATTTGCTTGAACCAATGATAGTGGGAAACCGAGAAATGAGAGGTTAATCGTCTTTAGTTTATTTGCTATTCTCTTTAACTGCTTTGTTTTCATTGTTTTGTTTTCTTTATTTTATCTCAATCCAAAACCCCCAAAACTAACTTTTGATTTTCTGTTAATAATAACAACACTAAAGAGTCCTTGAGAGACGATATCCGAGTTGTCGCTCTACACTACATTATTTTAATAATCGCTCGTTCTTTTTGGCACGTGGCGACAGCGCGACCAGTTATCATAACACAGACACGTCTTTGAGACTTTTTGTTTTGCCATAATGCTTTTGCTTTATGATCTGCACACTTAATACACATATTAGCATATTTCAAAAGGTTCACTTAAAATCATTCTTTGTTTGGATTCATCAAAATCAGAGATGTCAAAAACTTAGACTTAACAATCTCTCCCTTTTTGATGATGACAAATATTTTCTTATGATTTTAATGAACTTCAAATAAAACATTAGTAAGAGCTAAGATCAAGCGAATATAGTCGTGCTCCCCCTAAACTTATGCTTACCTTTAACTGATTTTGGACTTTTAAATTATAAGAACACATGATCAGAGCATATAAAGCATTATATTTAGACGCATTATATCTAAATCTTTTATCTTTCTCCACACTCCATACTTATTCTTTTCTCCCCCTTTGTCATCAGCAAAAAGAGAAACACACATATATAGAACTGAATATTGATTTATTGAGAAAGAACATCATTGACAAATACATTACTTGTTCAAAGAAAATAACAAAATAAAATCAAGGATTTTACTTTTCAATAAATTTCCTAAGAAGGGTCATGACTGTTTCCATCGTCTCACTAAGACCGTTGATTTCAGCTCTAGCAACAGGATCCATACCAATGATAGTGGATGCCATTTCAGTGAAGTCTGCATATGCAGATGAACAGGAGGGACGAGGTTTCAGAATTGGCATCTGATGTCTTAGGAGGTTCATAAGGATCAATTTACAGACAATGCCAGGGAAGGGAGAAACCAGAAGAATAAATGAAAGTAAGATCAAAGATGATAGGAAAAAGAGAAAGGGTTAACGGAAACACTGAGTGCAACGAACCAAAAGGTTGCAAACAAGGAACCCTAAAAGAAATATGTTCGAATTTGGTTAAGTAAGAAATGAGAGGAGATAGATTGGTGAAAAACCAAGATAGATTTTAAGAAGAAACATGAAAATTAAAAGAGTAAACTAAAAAAGGGTTATTATAAAAACTTAAAGGTAAAATAAAAAGAAAAGGAGTGAAAACGATGGTAGGTTGGAAGGGGTAGAGTTGCCTTGCTTCTGATCTTTCTTCATCAACCATCAGGATAGCCTATCCAAGGTATCTGATAAGATGAGAGTTTGGCTTTGTCTGTTGGTGTCTCAACCTTCTCAACCAGAGATAGTCCACAATGATGATTAAGATCTTGAAAGAGTCTTGGTTCAGGGTGACTCATAAATAATGTGGAGCATCTTGGAAAATTCATCTTCTTGTACTTCCTTTTTATCCAAACAAATGCCTTCTTGGACATAGGGTCCAACTTCTGTTTCTTGCAATATGGTCCTCTGTCAGGACAGATTTTCAAAACTGTATCTGGCCCCATACAAGCATAATGATTTGGTTTGTATTTCCAAGAGGTTTGGTTTAGCCTTAGTGCAGTCTGCTTAGCAATGAGGTTGCTGATTGCCTTAAGATCATATGAACTTAAAAGGCCAGGGTTAATCAGTTCAATTGTCTGTGGGGTAGTGGAAATGTATCTGAAATGAGAGGTATTTATCTTGGGATTGTGACAGAGAGTTAGAGATTGGTGAGATAAGAGAGTCAAATACTTGTGCAATAGGAACAAGTGTTTGATTTTCTTGTTATGGTGAGGGAGATGGTGAGGAGTGGTGATTTGATAGGCAGTCTAGTGAAGGATATGATTGAGGTTCTGGTGAGGTATTGTTAGGAGTGAGGATCAAATTGAAACTTCTAAGTGAAAGGGCATGAAGATTCTCAGCAATGGTGATTTGGTTATGAAGTGGAGTGTTGTGTAAAGATGGTGTAGAGGAGGAACTAGAAGGTGAGGGTACTTGAACAGGTGAATGAGGTGAGGGTTTAGACAACCTTAATGGTGAGGAAGGAGGTGAATTTAATTGTACATGAACCTGCACAGGCTCAGCGATCTTCAGCCTTGTAGACCTTCTGACTAGTGTAGCCTCATCTTCAACTTTCCTCTTCAATTCCTTTTGAGGAGTAGCAGCTTGTGTTGACAAGTGACCTCAAACACAAGAGGGGGCGAATTGTGTGTGAATTGATTTTTGAAAACTTTTGGCGATTTAAACTAAATTTAAAACTTGCTTTGCGAAGCAATAGATTAAAAGTAAAATGTTACGAAATAAAGCGTATGAAATATAAAAACGTTGCGAGAAAGTAAAGAGATAAGGGAAGAAAATAACACAACAATGTATCCTGGTTTGGTCACACAACTACCCACGTGGCCTACGTCCAGTCCCCAAGGCAATACAACCAAGGGTTTCCAATCAACTCTAGTTTTTAAAACATGCTAAACTAGAACCTTTACAAATCAGAGCACCCTTAACACGAATCACAGGACGTACTATCCCTTGTGCAAGAGTCTCAAAAACAGTTTCGTGAGATCATACTCACTTAGAAAAACTTTGAAAAAGATTACAAATAGAAAGCACTCAAAAGTGCAGATATGAAACACAAATTGAAGAGCTTTACAAAGACACCTATATGGTGTATAAAACTCTCAAAGTATTATGGTCAAGTGATAGTTCAAGATAAAATAGTATAAACGAAATTAATCAAAGTTTAAGCACAGAGTATGATAGCAGATAATTGTGTAACTGAGGTAAGGCTGCCCATTCTTCTATTTATAGGAAATAGGTGATGGTTCAAAAAGAAGTTAGGTCAAGCCTCTTAAAATTCATTTCTGTCGAGCCATAATCAACTATTTCATGACCATAATCGATTATTTAAGTTAATTTCAGGAAGCGCGCGTTAGACAGAAAAGATGTAATCAATTATACTAATTGATTATGAGTCCACTGACTTTTCTATAAAAAGCCATAATCGATTACATAATCGATTACGGGGTTTCTGTTTGAAGTCCAAGAGAAGTCAGAGAGGACCTAATCGATTATACCACAATCAAAATCGATTATACTAATTCAAAATTTAAATCCAACGACTTTAATGTCATAATAACCCATTAACACTAATTAAAGCCATTTAATTTCGACTCATAATCGATTATAGGGTTACCATAATCGATTATGGTACGTGTAAACTTGAATTTGAAATACTTTACAATTAAGGAAAATGATTTATCACTAAGGTTAGTTAATTGTCAGTTTTAATCCAGTTAAAACACATGTCAAAATCATTTCAGCACATGTTAAACATTTAGGCATATGTTTAAATAAGTGTGTGTGTGTGGGACCAATACTAAGTTGAGAACTCTACTTACCATTTACATATGATTCTAAAACAAACAATACAAATAGTAAAATTCCCATTTTACCCCTTATGCTTTCTTGCTTTATAATCTTCCGTTTTTTGCACTTTAGTCCTTCTGGACCTTTTCATTTTGTCTATCATCAAAATAAATAACCTGTTCAAGGCATATATGCACATACTCCCCCTTTTTTATGATGACAAACATCTCAAGGAGGGATTAGCTTAATAAAAAAGGATTAGAGCAATATCATAAAGATCATCACAATTCAAACATAGATATAAGCTCTACTCCCCCTCACTTCATGCATTTATTCAAATCACTCCCCCTGAAGCATGCAAGTATATATATATAACCTACATCACTCTCCCCCTTTTGGCATTATCAAAAGCGGAAATTAAACATGCATAGCAAGGAATATATTCATGCAAAAGTTATAATAAGTTCAAGTGCAGTAGGGATAGTAGTAAAAAGTCACAAAATAGGTATAGTCATCCAAAATAAAAATAGTCATAATAATAGCAGAATAATAAAACTAGAAACATAAAATATAATCAAGCGTCATCCTCCTCCTCATCATCATCCACCTCATCACCACCAACTGAATCATCGTCGCCGTCGTCATCTAGACCAACTGAAGGCTGAGGCTGTGCTCGAATAGGACCATCAATGATGATCTCCGAATTAGCTACGCGACACTCCAAAGCCTCCACCTGATTAGCTATCTCACGAATGGCAGTGGAGTTTTCACGAACCTCAGTGGTGTTTACCTGAACTTCTGCTAGGATACTCTGCAAGAGAGCCATGACCTCCGGTGAAACAGGAGCAGCAGAAGGAGCCTGTGATGATGAAGATGCTCTAGAAGTGGCAGGTGTGTCGTCAAAGAGTGCATACAACTCCCTTTTGGACTTATACTCCCAAACATATCCATAATGTTCAATGCCCATCATGTTTATGGTTCCTTGATTAAACATGGCATGGTATTTTAAGCCATCAAGCTTGGCTTCTATAACATCCGTTATTTCATGTGTGGTTTATGTATGAGGATTAGGTTAAGGACTTGGATTACATGATTGATATGTTTTTTGAGGTTTAGAGACCCTTTCATGGCAAATACGCAACCTTTTCGAGTGAGTTGGAATGTAGGAACAAAATTAGGGTTTCCCGGTTAGCGTCTTTGAGACATCTGAGTGTAAAATAAGAAATTTGGAGTTAGAGATGAGATTAGGAATTTTTGATGGTTAGATGTTGTTTATTAGGTCTTAATGAGCCTATATCTCAAATTTGAGCTCAATCGGACGTTGAACGTACTCTAAACGCAAAGAGTTGACTTTTGGTTAGAAGTCACCGCTCAAGCGTGGGTGTATCCACGATCAAGCACCCAAGTCAACCAGACAGGGCCATGTGTTGACTTGCCACGTGTCACTAGGGTTGATGTGGCACTCCAGGATTGGTTGCATGGCGCAGTGGTCCACCTACTCTCCAACGCTCGAGCGTGGAGAGGCCAACGCTCAAGAGATGGAGTGCTCGAGCGCCAGGAAACCTGTGCATGAGCGTTGGTGCGTAAAATGGCAAAAATAAAAGCCTAAGTGACTTAAGGCACTTAGGCATTTGAAACATAAAAACAGAGAGCAGAGAGTGTGAAGAAGCCAGAGAGCATAAAAGAGAGGTTTTAGAGAGAGGGGGAGAGAAACCTAGAGAGAGAAAGAGTCTCGGCTCATAGTACGACTTGCTTGATCGTACCGTGACGATTCCGGATACACCGTTGCGTTCATGGCAACGTTCCCTACATCGTTCTCTTCTCCTTTTCTTCAAAACTGAAGGTAAATCATCCTCTTTTATGTCGAAACTCCATTTGTTACATTTCTCAAGTTATCTTTCATTTCTTCATTTGTCGGAATTCGATTCCGACTTTGATTTTGAACTCGTGGTAACGTGTGCCTCGCAATGTGATGCTTAGGTGAATTTTTGGAAGCTCGGAAACCCTAGTACTTTGCAGGGAAGAATTGAGGAGTTTCGAGGATGCTTTGTTTTGTCTCGTTTCGTTTAACGCACGGCTCTCCAGGTGGGGGATAGAAATCATTTAACGTCGGAAATGGAGCAGTCGCATTTAATTCGATAATGGAGTAGGGCGACCGACACCATACATGAGAGCGAGTAACGAACAATGTCCATATCACATTGGGGACTACCTAGTGGTACCAATGATGATATCAAAATTGTACGTTTATCGTCGTTACGATAAAAATATATTATTTTATTATTTCATGATTGTCTGCTTAACTAATTTGACTGGTTGAATTGAATTTGGTAATTGATGGATGATATTATGAGTGTTAGAATTATTTTTAAATATATTTATATTTATTATTATTATATTTTGGTAATGATTATTATTTTGGAAATGATGGCATGACGGTATGATGTGATGAGTATTATGATTATGCTTAGATGTTGAGTAAGTGATGAGTTATGTTGAGACACGATGATGTATTGGGGGATTCATATTATATATGTGTGTTAGTAGTGCCTAACCGAGATGATTACTGTGATATGATGATGAGACTGTTGAGATGAGATTATTATTAAGGCTATCTATGAGATTATGATAAGCGGTTAGTGCACTAGGGGGTGATCTGAAACATGGTCTATGATATGGTTGACCTAAAACATTGTCTGGTTGACCTGAAACATGGTCTTTGGGGTCTATTCCTCGGAGGGAGAAATCATGGGGTTTAGGCTAACGGCGGACCGTACCAGACATTATTTCATTTTAGTTGCAGCTATAGTTCATGTGTTGCATGAGCACCCTGGCCGTGGTTCAGAGGTGTGCACTGGATTGTGCAGCTATAGTGCCATTGCTTTGCATGGGCATCCTCCATCCGCGGACGAGGGTGTGCGCCGGGGCCTCTGGGATGTGTCGATGTGGATATCCAGATATGGCCGATACTTGATGAGATGATTCGTACAACATTTGTATTGCATCATGTGGAGGGTAGAGGAAAAATCCTAGATGTGGAATGAGGATGATTGTGTTACATATATATACGTACTTATATACTTTGGAGATGTATGTTTAGTGTGCTGTTATTGAATTAAATGTTGCTAAACCTTTTCCACGTTTGACGTTATATTGTTTCTCATCGCCTTTCTTTTGTCGTGTGTTTTGTTGTCTGTATATGTTTTGTACCTTAGATCCAAAAAGGACGAATGGCGCACTGGGATCACCCTTGGATGACCCAAGATCCGGGGTTTCCCCTCTCGGGAACCTTCAAGATTGAGTGCGTTGACCCAAACGGGTGGCTAGTGGACCCGGTCACTCGTTTTGCAGTATATACGAGTCTGATGTCCATCACTTCTGGATTCGGGCAGGGCGCACCCATTGGTTTTGTCGGCACTTTCCGTGGTGGCATGACCTTTCCTTTTCCCACCGGACAGCCAGATTGGCATATACCACCGATGCCGTCGCTTCCAGGCATGGGTCCCATCCCCTTCATGGTACCCTTTGAGGTACTGGTACAGGATCGGCACCTGCACCAGCACCAACACCAGAGCCAGAGTTGGCCCCCATACATAAGGAGGACCTGGTTGCTCCAACTCAGGACCTGATACCCCTTCCAAAGGTACGGGCCATTGTTTCAGAGTCTTCTCGGGTGTCTTCCAGACGGCTACATCCTAGAGACAGCAGGCTATACAGGCAGAGGTTCCAGAGGCAGGAGGATAGGAGCTCTTCCAGTGGGAGCGGGGGGGACCTGCTGGACCACGGGATGCTGGAGAGGGTGGTAGTATATGATGGCTCGGGCCAGTACCGTCCGTTTAGGTGTGAGTGGGGTTCTTATTGTATTTTGAGAGGGAACGGGGTGTGGAGAGAAGCAGTAAGGCATCTTCCTTTTGTCCTTTGATGTATTTTGATGTTTTCACCAGTTGTTTATATTGGGATCCTACAGATGGGAATCCCTTGACAGCTCAGTATCAGGATGTGATGTATGTATATATATGGTTATGTTTCTGTATATATGTGTACATGTTGTTTTATATTTTAAGTTTTATTTTTCTGCCGTTTTAATACATCCGCTTAACGATAATAACGAAATTAGGACTTAATATTTTGGGTTTTCTTTAAAGGGACGTCGCGGCGTCTCAGCTTCCCCAGTGAAGCTGACATGGACATGATGCAGAATGCGGGTAATCAAGTGCCCATATGGAAGAGACCCACCTAACCTATTATCAACCATGTGTTGTATAACCAGACCAGCCTAATCAACAGTTTTCTTGTTTTCTAGCAATCAAAGCAGAACAACATCAATCTTTAAAAGCTGAGAAAAATTATGACGCCTAGGAAACAGTATTCTAGCAACAGTATAATGCAGCAACCTACTCTCGACCTTTTTTCTGTCCAGCAGTAATTTCCCTGTGAGTGGCCTCATAGGGATCAGTCAACAAAGCCCTGGTGGCTTCCAGCCTAACAAACTCATCCGCTAAGGGTGCAGCAGGACCCTCAGCAGTTAAATGAATGCCACCAGAAGGCACTCCAACAACTCTCCCAAAGTCAGCAAAAGTGAACCTAATGGGTTTGTGGCATACCTCAGAGATAAGGACACCATCAACCAAGCGGAGGTTGCAGTAAAAGACCTGCACCAGTTCCGAGTAAATGTCTTCAGTGATGGAGAGTAAGGTTGTTAGATTTGCATGGTCCAAAAACTCCATGAATTTGAACCCTTGTTCCCTCAAGAAATGTAGATCCTGAAATCGTGGTCTTTGGATGTTATACCCATTAAATTTTATATTTTTTTATAGTATGAAATGTTTTAAATGATAAGTTATGATATAAGAATATAATATTTTAGTACCTTAATGAATTAAATAAATATTTTATAATCCAATTATGATATTTCATAATTTGACATGTACCCTTTAGGAATTTAATTAGTCTCATAAAATAAATAATGATGGTTCCTAAGCTTTCATTTTATAATATCCTTAGGCCCAATGACAATTTTTTTTTTCTTTTTATCCATGTATCATATAGTTTGGTTTAAGAAGATATGCTACCTCTCCTTTCAATTTCAAAAATTTGAAGAAAAAAAAAATTAAGAGCATAGGGTTTGAGAGAAAGAGAGAGAGAGAGCTTGAAGGAGAAATTAGGTGGTGTTGCTTCGTTCCTCTTTTGACTATAAGACATTCTAACCTAGTATTCTTCCATCAAGGTAAGGGGATTTGTTTATTTCATTTTAAATACTTGAATGTGTCTTCTTCATATATATATATTTCCTTTTTTTTGCTGTGTGGTTACGCTGCCAGGAGACGAAACAGAGACACTGATGTTCCCTTCTTCCTGTTTCGCAATGCCATCTACAATAGTATAAATAAATAAATAAATAAAATGAAGCCAGGTTCATATAATTTTTCTATGGTGGCCTGGCGTAGGTAAGGGGAGCAGCTTGCGCTGCTATGATCCTTCCTTCACTTTATTTTTAAATAAATAAATATATATAATATATTTACTAAAGTATTATATTATTATTATTATAATATTAAAAGTATTATTATTTGAAAGTAGTATATATATATATATATATATATATATATATATATATATATATATATATATTAAGCAAGGTGATAAGTAACCATAAATTTATTAATAAAATAAAAAAGAAAACAAGAACATGATGGGACAAAAATTAAAACCCATGCAAAATAAACGAGAATCAAGCATACATAGAATTAGGTTTTTTATTCAGTCTCAGGTTATACTTCTTCTGAGATTTGGGCGTAACCACCGTGAAACCATCATCAGCAACATTATCATTATTTTGCTCTCCTTCCTTAGAAGTACTTGCATCTTTTTTCTTTTCCAACCAAGTAGATAAAACATTAAAATCATTCTGAACAATAGTTGGAAAAATGTTAAGATCTTGAACATTAATCTCAGGAGTCTCAAGATTCTTACCACTACCTGTTAAATCACAGGTAGCCTTGGAATGCAAGGACACTGGAGTCGGAGTACCCTTCGAATTAATTGTTAAATCACCGGCTATGGAATGCTCGGGCGCCGGAGTATCCTTGACTGTAGAGTCAACATTCATTGCAGCAGAAGTTGAGATCGTCTCTATAGAGCCATTGATAGCATTTGTTGCAACCGAAGATGAGTTTTGTGGAATGGAATTTGAGACATGATCAGGGGATAAAGGTTCCTCATAGACTGTCTCAACCGATTCACTATCGCTCAAATTTTCACCCAGTGATGTATCATTTTGCCCATCAGCGTCAATTGATTTTTGCTCTGGAACCTTAGGGACATAAGCTTGCTTAGTCTTCTGCACCAAAGGCGAATCCTTATGCAGCAATTTCTCATTGTCAAATTTACAAGTCGAAGCCAAGTGCCCAATTGATTTACAATGAAAACAAAAAGAAGGAAGCTTCTCATATTCAACACCGACAGGAAAAGCAAAACCTTCACGTTCTACCATAATCTCCTCGAGTAACTTCCCTATTGGATCAACATCCACTAAACCTCGAGCATAGTGACCATATGCCCTAGTACCAGTAGCTTCATCCAAACTTAATAGAGTACCCAAACCGCCTGCAATTTCAAATAACAATTTCGAGCACCAATATTCTTGCGGCAAGTCATGAATTCTAATCCAGCATTGAGCATGAGATTGCTTCTGCTTGTTAGGAATAAAATCTGGAGACCACTGAAAAAGGAACAATAGCCCTGATTGAAGGTTCCAAACCCCAACAGCCAAGACACTACGCAAATTGATCTAACAGGGAAGTTGCTCAAGGAGATTATGGTAGAATGTGAAGGTTTTGCTTTTCCTATCGATATTGAATATGAGAAGCTTTCTTCTTTTTGTTCTCCTTGTAAATCATTTGGGCACTTGTTCTTATTTTTATATTTTATTATAGCATTTGAAAAGAGGAACTTAGGTGTTAAAGTTTGATGATGTGGTTAGTTGATAGTTTTAGTTGCAGAGGTAAAGAGAAGATATGGAAAACATGTGATATTGTTTGGATTGATTTTTTTTATTCTTTTCATTTTTATTTTTTTGTGTGATAAAAATGATGCTATGAGTATTGATATTTATTCTTTCAGAGCATGTTTTGGATGATGAAAAATTGATATCTATGTCAATTAGTGACGTAATTTTTAGGAATGTTTATTATTATTATGACATTGTTGACCTGACTTGGAATTACGCTAAAGAGATAAGTATATTCCATATTGATGTTAATGTGTAGGTTTATGACAATAATGTAAAGAGGTGAATTGGTATATTGTGTTCTTACTCACGTTTGGTTGCATGTGATTATTGAAGAGGGTATTTAGTGGAATGGGTTGAGCTATTTTATATTGTGAATCTTTGGGTACCGACCTGGGAGCGGGAGGCTACGGGATATAAATAGCACCGTCGAGGATGAGGGGACCTCATTAGATACCCCGGGTGTTAAGGAGGGATGTTGTTGTTGGCCGGATGGAGCGGTATCTCCGGGGTACGAAATTAAAACCGTCAGTGTGGTGGACCTTGAGCGAACAACCCCAAATGGGACCCAAAGACTCAATTATTTTATATATAATATTCTGGATATGTTTCTCATGAAAGGAACCTGAATTCTTTTTTATTAATGTAGTTTCAAGCCATTCCACAAATACTTTTCATGTTAGAATATGATCGTTATTTTTGTTTAATATTGATAATTATATATATGTGATATGTTTATAGCTGTGTGTGTGGGATACCCTCACTGAGTTTAATATTCACCCCACGCTTTTAAAATGTTGTAGGCCCAGGTATTGATCAGTCTAGACCTCCTCATGCATAGGAGCTATTTTGGAAACCGTGCATGTCATGTGGAGACTTTTCTATCTTGTTATTTTGTGGGTTTGCACTCGGTTTGTTAAGGCTGATAACTTTTTGTTAATAAGAATTCAGGACTATGTTAACCTTTTGTCTAGTTTGCTTGACTCTTGATGAAACTATTTAGTAATATGATGTATTAAAGAGTATAATTCTATTGACTTTGAATGAATACAAATTTGTGTATGCTTGTGAGGCTGCGAAAGGGAAAGTTAAGGTTTTGTCTTTTGGCCTGTCATAGCTACGAAATTTGGGTCATGACAAAGTTGGTACCAAATCCTAGGTTTACACAGTCCTGAAAAGAAATTAAGTTTTGATAACATTTGTTGTTAAATTTCGAACCCGGGCAAGATTTAAGACAAAGGTTATTGCGACTCAGTTTCTGTTTTGATCTTTTAAAAGATTGCCATTTATTAACTCCACATGGCAGCACAACGACATCGTGAGATATGTTAGCTTAGTATTACTATTGCATGCACTTAAAGTCTTTTGTTTTAGCCTTAATGTTGTTGTTATGTGTTTTGAATCATTTTATTTTAGTCTAATGTTTGTGCATTCATATTGAAGGATGGTATTAACACGAAGAGGCGTGTCAAATGAATATGTTCGTGGAGGACAAGACTATCCACAACTTGAGGGTGAGAGTAACCCACCTCATCAATCTGGAGGTGAAGTGGAACTCACAACGACTTTGCAGCAGATGGCCAATGCCATTGCTTTACTGGCACAACGGATACCACAAGGTGGGAATCCTCTTCCTCCACCACCACCACCACCACCACCACCGTCTGGAGATCCTTCCGAGTACTCTGCTAGTTCTGACTCTAGTTGGACCCCTGGGGGAACTCTCCACCACATCCACCTCCATCGAGACCATCTTTGTTGACTTCCTTAACTGAGTTCAGGAAGCTGAAGCCGCCTACCTTCTCGGGTACTAGATCAGAGGAAGACCTTTATTTTTTCCTTGAGGAGGTTGAGTGACTGTTGCGGGCCTTAGGATGCTCCCCTGATAGGTCTGTAGAGCTAGCCGATTTTCAGTTGCAAGGCACGGCTAGAGATTGGTACACAGCTCTCGGTGCTCAATGAGAGTTAGATGCTAGTGTTCTTGAGTGGAGAGATTTTGCTAGTTCTTTCATGGAGACCTTCTTACCTTGAGGGACGAGGGAGAAGAGAACTATAGAATTTGAGCAACTGATAGAGGTTGATATGTCGGTAATGCAGTATAAAAATGAATTTCTGAGACTCTTAAAGTACGCTCCACATTTAGTGTCAGATCCGCAATTACCAGTATCATGGTTTGCCTATTGGTTGAGGTTTGGTATTGGCATATCGGTGCCAATGTTGGATGGGACTTCTTTTGAGCTGGTTGTGAGCTTGGACATTAGGGTCGAGAACAGTTTGAATGAGGCCAGGGCAGAGCAGCGTCATCGAAAGAAAGCTAAGAAGGATGAGCATAGGGACGGTTCAGTTAGTGAGAGGCCAAATTCTAGGCCACAGTTTCAACATAGATTTTCTCTAGTTGGAGGGTCTAGTGGATTAGAATTTCAGTCATCTAGTGCTCGTCCGACCTTTTCTGGAGGTCCTCAGAGAAGCCATAACCCTTTTTTTGCATCTTTAGGGATTCCTGTGTGTGGGACTTGTGGCAGGAAGCATACTGGCACATGTGGCAAGGGACCCATGTGTTAGTCGTGTGGACAGCCAGGCCTTTTTTGCAACAGGTGCCCTAAGCTTGTTGGATCAGTAGGCATATTTACCTCAGCTGCTGATTCCTTAGCTCCCAGTGTGAACTAGAGGGTTGAGACTAGAGGAGGACCAGCTCAGAGGCAGAGTCAAGTGGAGGCTAACAGAGCCATAGCGAGGGTGTATGCTTTGAGTCATCAAGAGGCTCAGGCTGCACCAGAGATGATCACATGTATACTTTCTGTTGGCCCTTCTTGTGCTAGAGTTATTTTTGATTCGGGTGCCACTCGGTCCTTTGTGGCGGGTCGATATGTTCATGTGACGGGGATTCCTTTAGAGGCTTTACCTTTTCCTTTGGAGGTTTCTACCCCTCTAGAAGGAAAATGTGAAGTTGTTTCTTATGTTAGAGATTGTGAGGTCAGGGTGCATGGGGTTAATATTACGACTGGTTTGATTTTGTTAGAGCAACTTCAGATGGATGTTATCCTTGTATGGACTAGTTGTCTAAGTATGGCACCAAGATGGATTTGTAGTGAAAGGACAATTACCTTGGCATCCTCGGGGGAGGAAACCTTGGTTTTTCAAGGGGACCGCGGTGTGACGCATCACTGCTTGGTTTCGGTCTTGAAGGGTGAATAAGCTCTTAAGGCAAGGATGTATGGGTTTCTTGGCTATAGCAAATGTCAGAGATAGTGATGTCTCTAATCGATTAGAGGATATGCCTATAGGTCGAGAGTTTGTCGATGTGTTTCCAGATGACTAGCCTGGTATACTCCCACATTGAGAGATAAAGTTCTCCATTGACTTGGTTCCTAGAACACAACCTATCTCTATACCTTCTTACCGTATGGCTCCATCTAAGTTGAGAGAGTTAAAGAGTCAACTTGGGGATTTTTTGGATAAGGGTTTTATTCGCCCTAGTACATCTCCTTGGGGAGCTCCTGTCTTGTTGGTTAAAAATAAGGATGGCTCTTGGAGAATGTGCACTGATTACTGCCAGTTGAATAAGGCGACAATAAAAAACAAGTACCCTTTGCTTCGGATTGACGATTTGTTTGATCAGCTTCAAGGAGCTCAATTCTTCTCCAAGATTGATTTGAGATCCGGGTATCATCAGTTGAGGATTAAGGAGAGTGATATTCCGAAGATGGCCTTCAGGACTCGTTATGGACATTATGATTATTTGGTAATGTCGTTTGGTTTGACTAACGCTCCAGTTGCTTTTATGGACTTGATGAACCGAGTGTTCCGTCCTTACTTGGACCAATTTGTTATCGTCTTCATTGATGACATTTTGGTGTATTCTAAGTCTCGGGTCGAAGATGAACAACATCTTAGAGTTGTTTTGGAGGCTCTTAGAAGCCACCAATTGTATGCTAAATTCTCAATGTGTGAATTTTGGCTTCCAGAGGTAGCCTTTTTGGGGCATGTAGTATCTCGTCACGGTATTGCGGTGGACCCTAAGAAAGTGGAGACAGTGAGAGATTGGCCTAGACTGTTGAGTGTTACAGAGGTGCGTAGCTTCATGGGTTTAGCTGGTTACTATCGAAGGTTCATTGAGAACGTTTCGCAGATAGTGGTTCCATTAACGCGATTGACACAAAAGGGGTAAAGTTTGAGTGGAATAAAGCTTGTGACAACAGTTTTCAGAATATGAAGGAATTGTTAACCTCGACGCCAGTGTTAGCTTTGCCTTCGGGAACAGGTGACTTTGTGGTATATTGTGATGCATCTCCTGTTGGTTTGGGATGTGTTCTGATGCAAATATGGAAAGTTATAGATTATGCCTCTCGATAGCTGAAGAAGCATGAGCATAACTATCCCACCCGTGATTTGGAAACGGCTGTTGTTTTTGCCTTGAAGATTTGGCGACACTTCTTGTATGGGGATTCTTGTTATATATACACGGACCATAAGAGTTTCAAGTATATCTTTGATCAAAGGAGTTGATTATGAGACAACGACGATGGCTGGAACTTCTGAAGGATTATGATTGTACTATCCTCTACCATCCGGGTAAAGCAAATGTTGTGGCAGACGCCTTGAGTAAGAAGTCCATGGGAAGCTTGGCTCACCTTAGTGTGGAACGACAAAGATGTGTTGAAGACTTTCAGCGTGGAGTGAATTCGTTAGTTGCTTTTGATATTTCTACTTTGGGTACTCTAACAGCTCATGTGGGAGTGAAGTCTACAGTGTTAGAGGGAAATTAAGTCAGGATAGAGACACATCTCTTTGCCAGCTTAGAGACAAGGCACTGGAGGATGATAGTGGGTATTCAGTGGATGAGCAGGGTATGCTTTGTTATAGGGGACGAGTAGTAGTTCCCTTGGAGGCGCACAAGAAGTTGTTAGAGTTGGCAGATTCCTCTTCCTACACGATGCATCCCGGTTCGGGCAAGATGTATCAGTATCTTAGACTCCTGTATTGGTGGTCAGGTATGAAGTAGGATATCGTCAACTTTGTGGCCAGGTGTCTTACCTGTCAACAAGTTAA
Organism: Sophora flavescens; assembly: GCA_030762895.1. Classification (NCBI taxonomy): domain Eukaryota; kingdom Viridiplantae; phylum Streptophyta; class Magnoliopsida; order Fabales; family Fabaceae; genus Sophora; species Sophora flavescens. The sequence goes on along the minus strand of CM061064.1, from coordinate 166,449,295 downwards.
AGCAGAACATCAAAAACCGGCAGGTCTTCTTCAGAGTTTAGAAGTTCCCGAGTGGAAATGGGACAATATCACCATGGATTTTGTAGTAGGTTTTCCTCGAACATGGAAGGGGTTTGACTCGATTTAGGTTATAGTGGATCGTCTGACTAAGTCGGTTCACTTTCTCCCAGTTAAGACCACTTCCACACAGAGCAGTACGCAAGATTGTATTTGGATGAGATTGTTTCATTGCATGGGATTCCATAGTCTATTGTCTCCGATAGAGGGTCACAATTTACCTCACATTTATGGAAGTCTTTTCAAAGGACATTAGGGACTCATGTGCATTTCAGCATGGCTTTTCATCCTCAAACTAATTGGCAGTCACAGCGTACAATTCAGACATTGGAGGACATGTTGCGAGCATGTGTCTTAGAGTTTGAGGGTTCCTGGGATAAGTACCTTTCGATGGTTGAGTTTGCGTATAACAACAGCTATCACAATAGCATTCGAATGGAGCCTTTTGAGGCATTGTATGGCAGGAGGTGCAGGACTCCTTTGGGTTGGTTTGAGACAGGTGAGCATCAGTTTCTAGGTCCCGACTTGGTGCAGGACTCGATTGAGAGGATTCAAATGATTAGAAACCGGTTGCAGACGGCTCAAAATAGGCAGAAGGTACATGCAGATGTTAGACGACGAGATCTTGAGTTTAAGGAGGGAGAGCACGTGTTTCTAAAAGTATCACCTTTCAGAGGTACATTAAGGTTTGGTCAGAAGGGCAAGTTGAGCCCTAGGTATGTGGGACCGTACCAAATTACCCGTCGTGTGGGCAATCTGGCTTATGAGTTTGCGTTACAGCCAGAGTTGTCTCATGTGCATCTAGTTTTCCATATTTCTATGTTGAGAAAATATCTTCGGGATGAGTCACACATCCTTCAGCCACAACCTGTTGAGGTGAGTCCTTAGTTGACTTTCGGGGAATGTCCGCTGCGGATACTAGACCGTCAGGTTCGAAAGATACGATCTAAAGAAGTACTATCTATGAAAGTAGCTAGGAATCATCCTAGTGGAGAGGAGTTTACTTGGGAATCAGAGCAAATAATGCGAGACAATTATCCTCGTCTGTTTGAATCTAGTGAGTTCTCCTTCGCTCGAATTTGAAGACGAATTCTTTTAAGGGGTGTAGAATTTTATACCCATTAAATTTATATTTTTTTAATAGTATGAAATGTTTTAAATGATAAGTTATGATATAAGAATACAATATTTTAGTACCTTAATGAATTAAATAAGTATTTCATAATCCAGTTATGGTAGTTCATAATTTGACATGTACCCTTTAGGAATTTAATTAGTCTCATAAAATAAATAATGATGGTTCCTGGGCTTTCATTTTATAATAACCTTAGGCCCAATGACAATTTCTTTTTCTTTTTATCCATGTATCATATAGTTTGGTTTAAGAAGATATGCTACCTCTCCTTCTTTGAATTTCAAAATCTGAAGAAAAAAATTTAAGAGCTTAGGGTTTAAGAGAAAGAGAGAGAGAGAGCTTGAAGGAGAAATTAGGTGGTGTTTCTTCCTTCCTCTTTTGACTATAGGACATTCTAACCTAGTATTCTTCCATCAAGGTGAGGGGATTTGTTTCACTAGTGCAGTAAGGGCTTTTTACGTCAGTTAAAATTGATTTTATACGTCAGAATATTGTCTGACGTAAATATAGATGACGTTAATAGTTTTATATTTAACATCAGTTGTTTAAAAAACTGACGTTAAATATAAAACTATTAACGTCAGTTCTTTAACACAACTGACGTTAATATTGTTAAAACTAACGTCAGTTGTGTTAAAGAACTGACGTTAAAGGTTTTATTTTTAACGTCAGTTTCCTAATACAACTGATGTTAATAGTGTACTGTATATTTTATAAAATACTATTAACGTCAGTTTTTGATATAACTGTCGTTAATAGATTTTTTTTTAAACTCAGTTTTAAAATATCACTCCCCTTAGCTATCCCTGCATTCAGTAAATATCCCAGTAACACAGAATATCACACACATTACAGAAGCAAACACTACACTTAAATTTCAATATTAACAAAAAGAAAAGAAATATACAAAGGAACAATGGGGGGACTTAAAACCAAAACCCATGTATAGGAAAAACATAACTATCTACAAGTATATATATATATATATATATATATATATATATATATATATATATATATATTTAGTCTATATATGTATATAAAACAGTTTACACAAAATCAAAGGATATATATATATATATATATATTTTATCCCAAAATATATATATATATATATATATATATATATATATATATACATGTTATTAATTAGTTTCTAATATCTAACAAAAAAACTATTCATCTAAGTATTGCGGAGGTAACTTGTCAATTCCTTTTTCAACCGCATACTTGAAGAAGAATTCAGTGAAGCGCATCCTCAAGTCTCTAAACTCATCTTCTTAAAGAGGCGATTGGTCGTTAAATGCCTACACACGTTTAAATAATAACAATAACATTAACGCAAGTCATCTTCAAAACTATAATATATAATTTAACAAGTTTTTTAAATATTACCTTATTCCATCCATCCATAATAGATGCGGAGACTATGTTCAGCATATGAAGCATCACATAATAGCCGCACGACCACCCGTCAATTCGAAATCGAGACTACAAACAAAATTAATTTCAATGTCAGTTGAATATACATATAAATTAGTATTTATAATATTAATTATTTGATAAATAAACTACCAAACCTTGGGGTAGGTCCATTCAGGATTTGCTTTAGCCTTAGAAGCCCTACTTCTCCCGTTGGTGCAACTTATGCTACTCGCCTTCAACGCACTATCATAAACAAATAATCATGTCAATTAACAAATTCGTATATCATGTGTGTAATAAACTAAAAACAACTGATATTAAAACATAAATTAAATTTAAGATTAGTTACTTACTTATTTACAGCTTCCACCACCTCATGTGGCGGCCTTTGGTGGAGAGAGCATAAGAATATGACAGTATGCCTAGACGGGTGAAGTACGAACAACTGCCAATGGTTTTTTATACAGTAGGGAGCCAGATATAATTCTTTCCGATTGTCTCCCAACAAGTTTCCTATGTATTTACTAAATGCATCGCCATCAAAGAATTGGGGCAGAAGGACTGATGGCTCTAAGTAGCCGTAAATTGATGCAACGCCCTTATCAAGCTGAAGACGATGGAGATACCTAAGATATGAAAAGGTGAGGATGTTAACTACATAATATATATATTGAAATTAAAATAAATTATTAAATGGAAAAATACCAAAAATAAATAAGTTATAAATTTAAAATTAACTTACGTGCACCAGAGACTCAAAACCGTGCTGGCCATCCAGACGTTATTTCTGCAGGCGTTCCCGAGATCTTCACCACAGAAGGAAAATATCCTCTGTTGATCTGGGCATGCCACCCATCCATCGTGCTCCAATGGACATTCAAAAATCTCAAACGCATAATCCTCACCAAGTGAGAACAAACGAGTGACAGGTGACAGCGACACCGACGTCGACTTGGCCTTCAATTTAGGAAAAATAAAATAGATAAGTTGTTGATAATTAAAAAAAAAACACAAGTAATTATTTGACAAATTTGGACATTAATAATGAATACATACCTTTGTTAACATTTCGAGCTCACGTCGTTTGAAGTCCAACTCAAGCCTTTTCATTTCCAACTCATGCTCATAGCGTTGGACTTCCAACTCCCGCTCCCTAGCTGCCAACTCATCGTCCTCCACATGTGCCCTACTATAACTCTCTTTTGTGCTCATATGTGAAGGGTTGGCATGCCCTGCGGTGTCCTGGGATGAACCGACGGAGGAAAGCTCTTTGGCAAGCGCCTGCTTGAATTCTGGGTTGGATATTAAGCTTTGCATCAGATGTGTTGTAATAGCAGGGTTGGACATGAGGTGTTGAGTAATGTCAACCAAAATTGATGCTTCATCGACCACCCGCTTTCGTGAAGCAGACTTGCCATAATATTCTTTGATGGTCACGTTCCCAGGAACATCGATAACCCGACCAGGATGGTCTTTCTTGCCTAGAGCAGTCATCAAGACGTCCCGCCGTCCAGAAGCGACGAATGAGCCCTGGGAGGATTGTGCTTTAAGATCCATCTACAATGGAAAAATGAAATAACGTGCAAGTGAAAAGTGTTAAAAATATCTATACAAATATTAATTGAAATCAAGTTAATTATTTACTTACAATCTTATCTGCCACTTCGCGAGTGGCATCAACTTTAAAAGATCCCGTCTTTGTCATGCGCTCGGCTAACCAGACATCCTCGCGGTCGATGTCCAACGGAGGACTTGATGGTGTGCCCTCAGGCACCTCTCCTCTTTCAATCCTAGCAGAGTGTTCTTCCTGCTTCGCCCTCAGCCTATCCGCCATCATCTGCTCGATCCGAGTCTGGTACCCACCCTGAGACATGGTGTGGCGGTGGACGTTCTTCGCCTGATTCTGCCAACCCTTATCTGCCTTAGCCTATTCAAACAAAAACACATAATTAAATACAGTTAAATGATCTATAAGAAGCATACAAAATTAAATTAATCAACCAACCGGAAATACTCCATCCTGTCGACTCCTAGCAAACATATCCCAAGTATCCTGATCAATCCAGGGATAATCCGAGAACATTTTATCAAGCCGCTTCTTCCCAGATACATAGTACCTGGTAAGATCATGCTTGAACCCATTCCAACGCTTTGATGCCATTTTCATACATTTATGATGATGATCCTCGTCATTTGGCACAGTCCAAGCTACCTACACATTAAATACATAACAACTATATGGATTATAACTCGGATAATTATCTAATAATGTAAATCAAACGAATGTAAAGGTAAAATACCATGATAGCCTCCCAAATCTGATCCTTAGCGTTCTGTGGAACGTCATTCCAGTGGTTGTAGTTGATGCTTACGTGCTGCTTCGCTTGTAGAAACACCCACTTATTAAATTATTTAGCACGGGGTCCCTGCGCATTTAGATTAGCATCGAAGGACACCTCAAGCTTCTGTCTGCTTTGTCTGTCCTTCTCTAGTTTCTTCAACGACGTGGCTCCTCTACCCCGTTTCCTATGAGTATGTGATGTCTGTATGGACAAAGAAAATGATAAAATAGAGGGTTGTAACATTATAAACTTACATTAAAAAGAAGGACTAAAGATAGTATATAACATGTAAACTTACACTAGAATCAGGCGTAGGCGCGATCGGGTCCTGCGTAGGCCCCACAGTGTCCTCTCGTGCATGTGGTATATCCGACTGATCCATATGTATGCCTGTTCAGAAACAATATATATTTATTAACATAGGTTATAACTCAAAATAAATACAGAAGTATAACTCAAGCAAATCCCTTCACAAATCAAATTAGTACGTATATCCTTCACCGTACATTTCCTCGTATTCAAACACTTGACACAAGGACGACAGAACATTCCATTACTATTAGGAACATTCCTTTGAGAAAATTCTATAAATTCTCCCACCCCCTTCAAATACTCAGCACTAGTGCGCTTACAAACCATCCAATGAGCAGATGAAGATAAATTAACAAAACATAATTCCAATGAGCAATATATTGTTGATGTCACATGCTACAAGCAACTCTAAATTTCTTCCCATTTTGAAATAGGTCATGATAGAAGAAGAAAAACAAGAGAAAACACAAAACCCACGACCAGAAATAGAGACATTCCAAACAACTCAAACTCACAGTTTCAAGTTTCAACTACAAGAGACTACAGTTTCAACATACACTCAAAACCAAACATAAAAAAATGTGCCCTAAAGACTCACCGGAAATAGGTGCTCGCGTGGTGGCCAACGTTCGATGTGGTTACTGAGAGCATAGGGACAAGGAGAGTTAGTGTGCGGGAAGGGGAAAGAGAGATGTCAAGTTATTGCAAAGAATGAACGGGAAAGACAGAGTTAGGGTTAAGAGTGTACCTCACGATGGTGGGGAAGAAGCCCTCGCGGTGGTTGCGGTGGAGATGAGCTCGCGATTAGGGCAGAGTGAGAGTGAGAGTGAGAGTTGAGAGTTAGAGTGAGAGTTGAGAGTGAGAGTGAGCGTGAAAGAGAAGAACAGAGACTTACAGAGAGAAGTGCAGAAGGCGCGCGTGTGTAAACGTTATAATCAAAAACCAAAAATAAAACAACATTTTACGTCAGTTGTTTGTAGCAACTGACGTTAAAGGTAATCTATTTAATGTCATTTGTCTTAAGCAACGGACGTTAAAAGTCATTGTTTACGTTATAATCAAAAACCAAAAATAAAATAACATTTTACGTCAGTTATATTAAACAACTGACGTTACAAATAAATATTTTTTATTTAAAATCATTTTTAACGTCAGTTGATGAAGACAACTGACGTTAAAAGTGTATAAGTTTTTGAAAAAACATTAATTCCTTTGACTACTGTGCTACTTACCCATATTGAGCATTAAGTTTATAGATCAATTTTCAAGAAAATCAGCTAGTCTCTCTCTTCTCTATATAAAGTACCATTCTTCTGTATCAGTCTGTAATACAGCCTCTTCTTTTCCTCTATATTTCGTGCGTTTTCTATTCCTTCACAAAATGGCTCTGAGACTTTTGTTATTTCTTCCTATACCTAGACTTAAAGGTCTCAGTCCTAATGGTCAAAAAACTTCTGAGGTTGAGTAAATCACGTAACATGGATGGTAAGGTTGTGTAAATCACGTAATGTGATTTACTCACTTTATTTCATCCCAGCCATCCTTTTCACTCTGCTTTGGCCCCAAGTGACTGTGGATTCAAGACGTTGCATCAAGGAATTCCAGTGAAGGAGGTGATGCAAAGATCCCTTTCACTTTGCTTTCGCTGCTAGTGACCGTGGATTCACGATGCATCATGGAATTCAAGTGAGGGAGGAGATGCATCGATCCATCCATTGGAGTTTATGAGGGCAGGACTGAGAAGAAAATGATGTTGAAGCTGAAACTTTGCATCCATTGGAATTTCTGAGGACAGGACTAAGAAGAAAATGATGTTGAAGCAGAAAGTTTTTTATATTTTAGGGCTATGTTGCAGAAATTTTTTATCTTTTAATCATGTAATTGTAACTTATGAATCGCTTCAATGAGATACGATTTGATTATACATATATAACTTGTTTATTATAAGTGTTTATTTATTTTAATTTGCACAAGAATTTGTTTACTAATTCAAGCTAATTAATTAAGATAAAAAATAAACTTGTTTAAAAAAAAAAGTTTAGAAATAAACTGCACTATATATATGGAGTGACTTGCGTTAAGGGTGACAACAGGGCATTTCAGATAGGGATATAGGATTATTTACGTCAGCTATTTATTTAACTGAAGTAAAAATCACATTTTTAACGTCAGCTGTATAAAAAACTGACATTAAAAATAAATATTTTTTATTTTAAAAACACTTTTAACGTCAGTTGTATTAAACAACTGACGTTAAAAGTGTATAAGTTTCTACAAAAACATTCATTCCTTTGACTACTGTGCTACTTACCCATGACTGCTGTGCTACTTACCCATGCACATTGTAACCTATAATCCTCTTAATGAGCATTAAGTTTATAGATCAGTTTTCTAGAAAATCATCTAGTCTCTCTTCTCTATATAAGGTACCATTCTTCTGTATCAGTCTGTAATACAGCCTCTTCTTTTCCTCTATATTTTGTGTGTTTTCTATTCCTTCACAAAATGGCTCTGAGACTTTTGTTATTTCTTCCTATACCTAGACTTAAAGGTCTCTGTCTTAAGGGTCAAAAAACTTCTGAGGTTGAGTAAATCACGTAACATGGATGGTAAGGTTGGGTGAATCACGTAATGTGATTCCCTCACCTTATTTCATCCCATCCCTTCACTATGCTTTGGCTCCAAAGTGATAGTGGATTCAGATGGAGTATCAAGGAATTCAAGTAAGGGAGGAGATGCATCCATTAGAGTTTCTGATCGAGGACAGGACTGAGAAGAAAATGATGTTGAAGCAGAAACTTTTTTATATTTTAGTGCTATGTTGCAGAAATTTTTTATCTTTTAATCATGTAATTGTAACTTATGAATCGCTTCAATGAGATACGATTTGATTATACATATATAACTTGTTTTATGTTAAGTGTTTATTTATTTTAATTTGCACAAGAATTTGCATTGTTTACTAATTCAAGCTAATTAATTAACATTAAAAATAAACTTGTTTAAAAAAAAGGTTTAGAAATAAACTGCACTATACGGAGTATCTGCATTAAGAGTGACAACATGGAGATGACAACAATAGAAATGAGTTTCATAATTATTTACGTCAGTTATTTATTTAACTGCCGTAAAAATCACACATTTAACGTCAGTTGTATAAACAACTGACGTTAAAAGTGTTAAAATCATTTTTAACGTCAGTTCTTTATACAACTGACGCAAATAGTGATTTAATATTTGCAAAACTGTCACCGCCTCATTTTTAACGTCAAACATATGATCAACTGACGTAAAACGTTCCCGTATATTACATTATTTCCACTAGTGTTTATTTCATTTTAAATACTTGAATGTGTCTTCTTCATATATTTTTTCCTTTTCTTTGCTGTGTTGTTACGCTGCCAGGAGACGAAACAGAGACTGATTTTCCCTTCTTAATGTTTCGCAATGCCATCTACAATAGTATAAAAAAATTGAAGCCAGGCCCTTATAATTTTTCTATGGTGGCCTGGCGTAGGAAAGGGGAGCAGCTTGCGCTGCTATGATCCTTCCTTCACACTTTATTTTTATATAAATAAATATATATAATATATTTACTAAAGTATTATATTATTAAAAGTATTATTGTTTTAAAGTAGTATATATATATATATAGCATTTGAAAAGAGGAACTTAGGTGTTAAAGTTTGATGATGTGGTTAGTTGATAGTTTTGGTTGTAGAGGTAAAGAGAAGATATGGAAAACATGTGAGATTGTTTGGATTGATTTTTTTATTCTTTTTATTTTTATTTTTTTGTGTGATAAAAATGATATTATGAGTTTTGATATTTATTCTCGTAGAGCATGTTTTGGATGATGAAAAATTGATATCTATGTCAATTAGTGACGTAATTTTTAGGAATGTTTATTATTATGATGACATTGTTGACATGACTTCGAATTACGCTAAAGAGATAAGTATATTCCATATTGATGTTAATGTGTAGGTTTATGACAATAATGTAAAGAGGTGAATTGGTATATTGTGTTCTTACTCATGTTTGGTTGCATGTGATTATTGAAGAGAGTATTTAGTGGAATGGGTTGAGCTATTTTATATTGTGAACCTTTGGGTATCGACCGGGGAGCGGGAGGCTAGGGTTATAAATAGCACCGTCGGGGATGAGGGGACCTCGTTAGATACCCCGGGCATTAAGGAGGGATGTTGTTGTTGGCCGGAGGGAGCAGTATCTCCGGGGTACGAAATTAAAACCGTCAGAATGGGGGACCTTGAGCGAACAACCCCAAATGGGACCCAAAGACTCAGTTGTTTTATATATGATATTCTGGATATGTATCTTGTGAGAGGAACCTGAATTTTTTTTTATTAATGTAGTTTCAAGCCGTTCCACAAACACTTTCTAATGTCAGAATATGATCGTTATTTTTGTTTAATATTGATAATTATATATATGTGATATGTTTATAGCTGTGTGTGTGGGATACCCTCACTGAGTTTAATATTCACCCCACGCTTTTAAAATGTTGTAGGCCAAGGTATTGATCGGTCTGGACCTCCTCATGCATAGGAGCTATTTTAGAAGCCGTGCATGTCATGTGGAGACTTTTCTATCTTGTTATTTTGTGGGTTTGCACCCGGTTTGTTAAGGCTGATAACTTTTTGTTAATAAGAATTCAGGACTATGTTAACCTTTTGTCTAGTTTGCTTGACTCTTGATGAAACTATTTAGTAATATGATGTATTAAAGAGTATAATTCTCTTGACTTTGAATGAATACAAATTTGTGTATGCTTGTGAGGCTGCGAAAGGAAAAGTTAAGGTTTTCTCTTTTGGCCGGTTATGGCTACGAAATTTGGGTCATGACAAAGTTGGTGTCAAAGCCTAGGTTTACACAATCCTGAAAAGAAATTAAGTTTTGATAACATTTGTTGTTAGATTTCGAACCCAGGCGAGATTTAAGACAAAGGTTATTGCGACTCAGTTTCTGTTTTGATCTTTTAAAAGATTGCCATTTATTAACTCTACATGGAAGCACATCGGCATCGTGAGATATGTTAGCTTAGTATTACTATTGCATGCACTTAAAGTCTTTTGTTTTAGCCTTAATATTGTTGTTATGTGTTTTGATTCTTTCATGGAGACCTTCTTACCTCGAGGGGCGAGGGAGATGAGAGCTATAGAATTTGAGCAATTGAAACAAGGTGATATGTTGGTAATGGAGTATAGAAATGAATTTTTGAGACTGTTAAAGTATGCTCCACATTTAGTGTCAGATCCGTAATTGCGAGTATCACGGTTTGCCTATGGGTTGAGGTTTGGTATCGGCAGCTCGGTGCCATTATTCCGTGGGACTTCTTTTGAGCAGGTTGTGAGCTTGGCCATCAGGGTCGAGAACAGTTTGAATGAGGCCAAGGCAGAGTAGCATTAGCCAAAGAAAGCTAAGAAGGATGACCATAGGGGAGGTTCAATTAGTGAAAGGCCAAATTCTAGGCCACAGTTTCAGTCATCTAGTGCTCGTCCGACCTTTTCTGGAGGTCCTCAGAGAAGCCATAACCCTTTTTCTGCATCTTTAGGGATTCCTGTGTGTGGGACTTGTGGCAGGAAGCATACTGGTACATGTGGCAAAGGACCCATGTGTTACTCGTGTGGACAACCAGGCCATTTTATCAACAGGTGCCCTAAGCTTGTTGGATCAGCATGCAGATTTACCTCAGTTGCCGGTTCCTCTGCTCCCCGTGTGAACCAGAGGGTTGAGACCAGAGGAGGACCAGCTCAGAGGCAGAGTCAAGTGGAGGCTAGCAGAGCCATAGAGAGGGTGTATGCTTTGAGTCAGCAGGAGGTTCAGGCTGCACCAGATATGATCACATGTATACTTTATGTTGGCCCTTCTAGTGCTAGAGTTATTTTTGATTCGAGTGCCACTCGGTCCTTTGTGGCGGGTCGCTATGTGCATGTGACGGGGATTCCTTTAGAGGCTTTACCTTTTCCTTTAGAGGTTTCTACCCCTCTAGAAGGAAAATGTGAAGTTGTTTCTTATGCTAGAGATTGTGAGGTCAGGGTGCATGGGGTTAATTTTCCGACTGATTTGATTTTGTTAGAGCAACTTCAGATGGATGTTATCCTTGGTATGGACTGGTTGTCCAAGTATGGAGCCAAGATGGATTGTAGTGAAAGGACAATTACCTTGGCATCCTCGGGGGCGGAAACCTTGGTTTTTCAAGGGGACAATGGTGTGACGCATCAGTGCTTGCTTTAGGTCTTGATGGCGAATAAGCTCTTGAGGCATAGATGTATGGGTTTCTTGGCTATGGCAAATGTCAGAGATAGTGATGTCTCTAATCGATTAAAGGATGTGCCGATAGTACGAGAGTTTGTCGATGTGTTTCCAGATGACTTGCCTGGTATACCCTCACATCGAGAGTTAAAGTTCTCCATTGACTTGGTGCCTGGAACACAACCTATCTCTATACCTCCTTAGCGTATGGCTCCATCTGAGTTGATAAAGTTAAATAGTCAGCTTAGGGATTTGATGGATAAGGGCTTTATTCGCCCCAGCATATCTCCTTGGGGAGATCCTGTCTTGTTAGTTAAAAAGAAGGATGGCTCTTGGAGAATGTGCACTGATTACCGCCAGTTGAAAGTTTGAGACCTAGGGCAAAAAATGGTCGCTACTCAGTGCTGAGTTACCTTTTAAACGTACCCATAATTGATTATGTAAGCGAGCATAATCGATTATTGCTTACCATGTTGTTCTCTGATTGGTCAATTTTTGTTGTATAATCGATTATCCGGTATGGTATAATCGATTATGAGTTTGTGCGCCTGACCTTTCTTCTTCACAAAATCGATTAGCTAATCGACTTTTGCCCAGTTCTTCGTATAATCGATTTTGGTGATGAACATGATGAACACCTAATCGATTATATAATCGATTTTGACTCTTCTGGAAAAATGCCTTCATGCATAATCGATTAGAGGCATTCTGACTTTTGGTTTTCTGCTCTTGTTCCAAGCGTAATCGATTATGATAATCGATTACGACCTTTCTGAATTTTGATGTTTTCTCCTTTCTACGCATAGTCGATTTTTCTAATCGGTTTTGAGCTTTCTGACTTCTCATAATCGATTATGCCTATCTCAGAATTGATTATTGTTTGAAAAATTGTCACACATAATACACAGATTAGTAATAACAAGATGAAATGCACATTTATTCAATGCGTGATTGATTTAAAATTCCTACCTCAGTTCTTATGAAAAAGAAACTTTCTTTAGGTAGAGGTTTAGTAAAATTGTCTGCGAGTTGTTTAGATGTCTCTACGAATTCAATCGTACAGTCTCCTTTTTGGACATGGTCTCTAATAAAATGATGTCTTATATCGATGTGCTTGGTTCTAGAGTGATAAAATGGATTTTTCGTGAGGTTTATAGCACTTGTGTTGTCACATTTAATAGGGACGATTTTAAGATCAATACCATAATCATTTAATTGTTGCTTCATCCATATTATTTTTGCACAACAACTTCCCGCCGCAACGTATTCCATTTCGGCGGTGGATAAAGCCACACTAGCTTGTTTCTTACTATGCCAACAAACTAAAGCATTTACTAGTAAGTGGCAAGTTCCACTAGTGCTTTTTCGATCCAATTTGTATCCAACAAAATCAGAATCCGAGTACCCAATAAGGGTGCAATCATCCCCTTTAGGATACCATAAATCCATATTTTGTGTGCCAATGAGGTATCTCATAATGCGTTTTACCGCAGCGAGATGTGATTCCTTAGGGTTTGATTGAAAACGTGCACACATGCAAACACTAAACATAATATCGGGACGACTTGCAGTAAGGTAAAGGAGAGAGCCTATTATACCTCTATACTTACTTACGTCCACTGATTTTCCATCCTCATCTTTGTCAAGATAGCAAGAGGTGCTCATGGGAGTAGATAGTTCCTTCGAGTTGTTCATCCCAAATTTCTCAAGCAACTCCTTGCAATATTTGGATTGGTTGATGAAGATGCCTTCCTTTGACTGCTTGATTTGAAATCCAAGGAAATAGTTGAGCTCGCCTATCATTTACATTTCAAAAATGCTTTGCATTATATTAGAAAAATCCTTGCACAAAGTCTCATTAGTAGCACCGAAGATAATGTCATCCACATAAATTTGAACTAATAGAATATCATGCTTTTTTTATGATAAAAATAGTGGTATCAACTTTCACTCTTTGAAAACCATTTTCCAACAAAAACTTACTTAAGCGTTCATACCATGCCCTAGGGGCTTGCTTTAAACCATACATAGCCTTTTTCAATTTGAAAACATGATTTGGAAATTCAAAATTTGAAAAACCTAGGGGTTGACCCACATAAAATTCTTCTTGAATAAAACCGTTTAGAAAAACGCTTTTAACGTCCATTTGAAAAAGTTTGAAATCCATGATGCAACCAAAAGCAAGAAGCATTCAGATGGCTTCTAATCTAGCTACGGAAGTTTAGGTTTCATCAAAGTCTATACCCTCATGTTGGTTAGATCCTTTAGGCAACAAGCCTAGCTTTGTTTCTAACAATTATTCCATTTTCATCTAGTTTGTTACGAAAAACCCATTTAGTTCCAATTACCAAAAGGTTTTTAGGTTTAGGGACTAATTCTCAAACATCGTTTATCTCAAATTGATTTAGTTCATCTTGCATGGAAAGTTTCCAATGCTCATCAATTATAGCTTCATCAATATTCTTAGGTTCAATTTGTGACACAAAAGTCATATAATGACATGCATGATTGAGAGAGTTTCGAATAGTTACCCCTTTTGAGATATCACCTATAATATTGTCAAGAGGATGGTGTCTAGATGTTCTCCATTCTCTTGGAAGATCATTGTGAGGTGATTCTTCATTTTGAGGAAGTGGTTGATCATCATTTTCTTTCTCTTGAGTGTGTTTCTCCTCAAGATAGCTATTTCCCAATATTTCTGCAAGGTCATCAACACTTTCCTCTACTACAACTTTAAGGTTAGTTTCATCAAAATATACATGCACAGATTCTTCAATGGTCATAGTTCTTTTGTTATAGATTCGAAAAGCTTTACTAGAATTGGAATATCCAAGAAATATACCTTCATCAACTTTAACATCAAATTTACTAAGGTTATCTTTACCATTATTTAAAACAAAGCACTTACATCTGAATACGTGAAAGTGTGAGATGTTAGGCTTCCTTCTCTTGTAAATTTCATAGGGCGTTTGTTTCATAATAGGTCTTATGAGGACTCTATTCATCATATAGCATGCGGTGCTTACCGCGTCTGCCCAGAAATACTTAGGAAGGTTGGTCTCATTGAGCATCATCCTCGCTAGCTCTACTAGAGACCTATTTTCCCTTTCCACCACCCCATTTTGTTGGGGAGTCCTTGGTGAGGAAAAATTATGCTCGATTCGATATTCAGTACAAAAGGCCTCAAATGCCTCATTTTGGAACTCACCACCATGATCACTTCGGATAGTTACAATGTTTAAACCCATCTCGTTTTGAATAACCTTGGAAAGTTTACGAAAGACACCAAAAGCATCATTTTTATGAGGAATAAACAAAGTCCATGTATAAAAGGAATAGTCATCCATAATAACAAGCACATAGTAATTACCACCAAAGCTCATGGTTCTAGATGGACCAAACAAATCCATGTGTAAAAGCTATAAAGGCTGGTTTGTAGAAATAACATTTTTAGTTTTGAAAGAGGCCTTTACTTGTTTTCCTTTTTGACAAGCATCACACATTTTATCTTTTTCAAAACGAAGCTTTGGTAAACCAATTACTAGGTCCTTGCGAACCAACTTATTTAGATGGTCCATGTGAATATGAGCCATCCTCCTATGCCATAGCCAAGTTTCATCCTCTTTACTAATTAGACAGCATACATCATTTGAAGGTAGGTCATCCAAGCAAACCATATAGATATTTCCAATTCTTTGTCCAATTAATTTAGTTTGATTATTAGAATCCATGACCATGCATTTTGAGTTATCAAAAACAACGTTGAAGTTTTTATCACAAAGTTGGCTAATACTCAAAAGATAATGTTTTAGACCTTCAACATACAAAACATTTCAATGATGAGATTTGGACTTTTACCAACCGTTCCAATTCCCAAGATTCTACCTTTGTTGTCGTTGCCATAGAAAACAAATCCACCCTTTTTAGGTGTGAGTGAGGAGAACTTGGTTTTGTTTCCCGTCATGTGCTTGGAGGATCCATTGTCAAGATACCAATTTGAGTTCCTTGCTTTTAAGCACACCTACAAAACAGTTTCAAGTTTTAACTTTTGATACCCAAATCATGTTGGGTCCTTGAGAGTTAGCTTTGGGTGCATTCCCCTTTTGAACTCATACTTTATTGCCATTGACATTCACATTCTTTCTAGCATTACAAATAGATGCGGTATGCCCCTTTCTACCACAATAAAAACATTTTACAAAGGGACTACTAGAAGTATTGGTGGGGCTAAAGAATTTTTTAAAATATTTTTCATGTAATTTAGGGTGATAGCCCAAAACGGCTTTATTATAAGTTCCTTTTTGGTTTCCTAACAAAACATTGAGATTATCTCTCCCATTTGTGAATTTTACAAGAATGTCATATAGGTCCTCAATTTTGATTTTCAAAACATTACATTCATTGCATTTTGAAACTTCATTTATTTTGATTTCGCAAGATAAGCATGATGATGTTTTGTTTGAAAGAACTTGTTTTTCCTTAATAGCTTCCATTTGTTTATTTAATAAGTTTACTTTTGCTTCAAGATTAGAAATGATTTTCTTTGAAGTTAAAATGATTATCCGAAGACGCATACTTTCATTATTCAATTCTTCACATGCAGCAAGTAAATCATCATAAGACAATTCATTTTCAATTTCATTATCAATTACCTCATCCTCGTCGTCCTCATGATTGGCCATGAGGCAAAGGTTTACTTCCTCGTTGTCGGATTCATCGTAGGAGTCCATGTCATTGTTTCCCCAAGCAATGTCCCCCCTTGGCACATATCATGTATGCTCTCCTTCCTTTTCTATCCTATTGTGGCCTCTTTTCAAATTTGTCATTCTTCTTTAGACTTAGAGGACACTCGGGTCTTATGTGACCCTTCTTCTTACAGTTGAAGCATGTTGGCACGTAAGAGGTTCCTTCTTCATCAACTTTATTTTGAGGAGTGAAGGTTTGTTGTGTTTTGCCTTTATTCCTCAAAAATCTCTTAAATTTTCGGACCATTAGACTCATGTTCTCATCTCCTTCACCAAGCTTATCAAGTTCATCAAAGTCACTATCTTCCTCGTTTGTTTCACTTATATTAGCCTTGAGAGCAAGGCCTCTCTTCTTTTTGTCGTTTTCCTCATTTTTAATGAGGTGATTGAGTTCTAACTCGTGTTCATGTAGTTTTCCAAAGAAAGTTGCCAAAGACATAGACGTTAGATCACGTGATTCATAAATAGCAGTTACTTTGGGTTGCCAACTTCTATTTAAACATCTAAGAACTTTATTTATCAAATCTTTATTATTAAACACTTTCCCAAGAGCCCTAAGATGATTTATAATATGGGTAAAACGTTTTTGCATATTATGCTTTCACCCTATTTCATCCTATATAGCTCATACTCGTGGGTTAATGTGTTCATCCTAGCCCTTTTGACCTCGGTAGTACGTTCATGGGTCAATTCAAGGGTGTCCCACATTTCCTTAGCGGTCTTGCAATTTGAGACCCTATAAAACTCATCGTAGCTTAAAGTTAAGGTGATGATGTTCCTAGCTTTCAAATTATATTGGACCTTTTTCTTTTTCTCGTTCGTCCAAAGGGTTTTTAGTTTATCCACCGAAGCACCATCGACTTCGTGCTTGGGGACAAATGGGCAATTTTCCACAACATCCCAAATATCAGTATCAGAGGCTTCCAAAAACATGTGCATTCTTTCTTTCCAATATCCATACCCTTCACCATCGAACGATGGGGGTCTGTTTACGGAATTACCCTCATTACGAAAACTGTTTGAAGTCATCTTTCCTCTTGAGACGGTTTCGTCCTTTATATCCAAGAGTTAAGCTCTGATGTCACTTGTTGACAAGTGACCTCAAACACAAGGGGGAGGGGTGAATTGTGGGTGAATTGATTTTTGAAAACTTTTGGCGATTTAAACTAAAATCAAAACTTGCTTTGTAAAGCAATAGATTAAAAGTAAAACGTTACGAAATAAACCGTATGAAATATAAAAGCGTTGCGAGAAAGTAAAGAGATAAGGGAAGAAAATGACAAAACGATGTATCCTGGTTCGGCCACACAACTACCCACATGGCCTACGTCCAGTCCCCAAGGCAATACGACCAAGGGTTCCAATCAACTATAGTTTTTAAAATATGCTAAACTAGAACCTTTCCAAATCAGAGCACCCGTAATGTAACCCCCCGACATTACATGACTAACTCAATTTCGTAATAACCTACTAAAACAAATTAATATTTGCTGGTTTCTTTCGGAAAATATCTCGTGTAATTTTCTATAGGTCATGAAAGCCGGTATAAATTTTTTTATGCGGTTGCGGTAAAACTTAAACCTATTTTATAAGATACTAACTCCACATTTTCATCAATTTGTTATGACCCAAAAACCAAAGCCATACCAGTGCACAAGCTTACAATCCTAGCCTGGCAAATCTATATTCTTTAGAAACATACTTAAATATAGATCGATACTTTTTACAAAAATTTTGACAGAGTCTCCTCTGTAATTTCAACATCCCAAAATAAAAACACCTGCTAAAATATTTATATTTTCATCCCAAAAGAAAGGCCCTCCGAGCCATAAACATCCCATCCACAATAGAGGCTCTCTGAGCCATAAACATACATATGCATAACAGTAATCCAATAAAAGACTCTCAGAGTCATAATACCTATAACTATGACTTTCTCCAAATAAAATTTACTCGATAAAGTAAGTTGGTCGCACTAAAAGATATTCCTAGGGAAGACCCCATGGTTCTCACCATTATAACCAACATCAGACATCTTTAAGGATTGGGACTAATGTCCTCGAGTGAAGCTGGGAACTTCTCTGCAACATCTGTACACTCAAACCAAAAAATACCACAAAAGAAACCAAACAAAAATAATGCAAAGGTGAGATACCGACATATGAGTTTTATCATAGCAGTCACAACACGACACTCACACAGTGACATATAGTATATCATAACTATAAACACAGGGATTCATTCCCAAAAATCAAATGCATTTTGTAAAACATTTCATGTCACTTCAATATTCACTATCTAGTTCACTATCTCCGGAGATCCTAACTTCCCTTCGTCGAGCATGATAGGATCGCGATAATGCCCATAATACAATTGTCTAGCACGTTTGGGTTGGCCTCTCAATTTAGGTCCGATCCCGAATTGTTCTGGGGGTATCGCATCTCAACTAAATAATACAGAATAGTTCCTGATTGAGTACATTTCGAGCAGGGCGACCGATTTCCACGTCCCGAGATTGCTGCCCACCCGAATGTCCCTGAAGACCCAAAAACTAAAGAAACCGTCTTTGGTCCGTAACTATTCAGTTTGTCAGTTCACCCTTTGTGAAACTATAGCTCGATACATAATGACATGTTTGCCAAAATGGCATAAAAACCAGACTATGCATGTAAAAACAAGGGGTTCTCATTTTTCATTTTCTTTTTCGCATCGTTTTTTCATCGTCAAGGCTTTATGCTCTCGACTACTTTTAATCAAGTATTAAATTAAACTTTAATACTCACATAGGATTTTATTAATAAAATCCATGATTCATAATCTCTTTCACAATCGAACACTAGTCCGACATCTCGGAATTCTAGGTTCTATCTTTTCTCAAAACTCGAATAGGAACTCTAGCCTGTCAATCCGGAACACTAGGTCCTTTCTACTTTCTCGAAACTCGAAACAAGAACTCTAGCCCATCAATCCGGAGCACTAGGTCCTTTCTTTTCCTCAACATTCAAAACAAGAACTCTAGCCCGTCAATCCGGAGCACTAGGTCCTTTCCACTTTCACTCTCTTTCAAGAGGTTTTTGTTCAGTGAAAAACTAAATCAAAACAAAATCCAAGTGTTTTCTCACTTTGTACAATGGGTACCTTACCATTCCTATAGTTACATTTTCATCACCACTTTTCCTTTTTGGAAATCCATTTTATGAAAATTTGAAAATTCACTAAAATCTCTTTTTTAACTTTGAACAAAAACAAAACTTTTATAAAATTTAAACGAGAAACCTGATCTTTAAGATACTTTTGCTTTCAAAATCCTTTTTGAATAAATCCCATAACTTATGGTCGTTTTTCCGTTTTCTTTCCTTTTCCTAAACTTTGTTTATTCTTCACACTTCCATTATTTGTAGTTTTCTTCTCACTTTCCCAAAGAATCCCTACACCACTTTTTCAATGTTTCTAAGTTAAGGTATTTTAATGTTTTAATCTTGATTAACAAGCAATGACCAATGTCATGCTATCAGTCAATCACATTCAAGAAAAACAGTAATATAATCCAATACATACATAATTCAACAACAACATATACATTTCAACAATTTCCAAATAACATCAAAACACATTTTAAATCAAACATATATCCAATCACACAAATAGGGTACAAGACTAGCAAAAACTCCTCAGGTAAACTCCCTTTACCTTTGAAGACCAAAAAAATATCATTCGTTCAGGTTTCCTCTAACACCTTACGACAGGTGCGGACAGCTCCTATCAGCTCCCAAAAACACAAAACCCGCTCATCCAAGCAAACGCAACCACGACGACAACCCAGATAGGGAGTCAAAGCATTTTTCACAACCAGACAAAACACATAATCAGCTACTCATCATCAAACGCTTACTCTAAGTTGATTTTAAATACTTAATTTCACAAAATATAGCTAACTTCAATAAAGATCAGATTTGGGACTTTAGGGTTCATAAATCAATTTAAGGAAAACTAATTTAAACTAAATAATAATGAAATTAGTTTAGGGAAACATTAATTCATAGTCCCAATTGCATAAAACAAGTGTTAGTTTCACACTTTGAAACTGAATCAAAATCTTAGGGTTAGGGCTTGTAAATCAATTTGGGGCTTTTTGAATCTGAGACATATAGATGAGATTTCACTTACCCAAGGAAGAAGAAGTTGTGGTGGTGCTGTGATGCTTGGCACGACGGTGGATGGCGGTGACACGATGGTTCTGGTGGCGGCAGCAGTGGTTCTGTTACATCCATGGACCAAAATGAAGAGGAAACTTCATAAAGGAAGAGAAGGATGATAAAACCACCAAGGACGGCGACCAGGAGGCGCTACCATGGCGACGGCAGGGGCCCACCGCGATGGTGATATCGCACGATGAACCAAAGGCATGGGCCGAAGCTGGGTCGCGTGGCTGTGATGGCGATCGATTTCTCGCTCCAGGAGGCGGTCAGCGGCACTACTAGGGGCGGAGCGCGCGGCTGAGTGAGTGAGAAGGGAGGAGGAGAAAAGATGAAGTTTAAGCTTTGAGAAGGAGGAAGGAACTTGTGATGTTTTGAAGGAGAGAGAAAACATGAAAAAGAAAGAAGTGCGAGGGAGGGGTGAAATGCGTGACCGGAGAAAAAGAAGGGGAAAATCCTTTTTTTTCTCATTTTCTTTGTTTTCTTACAGTTAATAGGTAAAATGTGAGGTTAAAAATTGAGTCTAGAAAAATTTAACTAACACTGATCACTGGATCTAAAAATAATGAGTGACAAATATATAATTTTAAAATTCAAAATAGAGTAAAGATTGATAGTCGAATTGATCTCCCAAGAAAATCAATGATCCAAAATTAATCTCCGATTAATTCTAAATCGATTTATTTTCAAATCTAAAATTAAATAGAGTAAAATTTGAACATAATTTTCTTTCAATCATATTATTTAAAATATTTTTCTAAATAAATACTAATAGTGATAATAACATAATATTATTGTCTAGTAAACGTGCATACACTGACATAAGACAGTGTTAACGTATTTAATAAAATAATTTTAAAAGGGTAAATAAAATTACTCAAGATTAAGCGTCATAAAATAATTAAAACTAATGTCCAAATAATTATCATTCCAATAAAAAATAATATAAACAGATATACTTTACCGATATTGCAAAACCGTAAAAAAACTGGGGTGTTACATTACTACCCCACTTAAAAAAAAAAATCGTCCTCGAAATTTCGTGACTCGAAACTAGACAGGATCTTGTAATTACATCTTAATCCCAAGATCTTACATTGTACTTCCCGGATTCACTTCCCTTAGATGACATTTGAAACTCAATAACAAAATTCATACTTATTCTTCGTTATATTTATCCTGAAAATTTAATCCCTTATCCTCAATCCACACTTCCCGTACTTAACAAATTTTCCTTAATCTTTCACACATCAATTCCTATCCAAGATTCTATGTTGTATTTCTACTCGCTTCATTCCCCTTATTGCTAACTCCATATACCTAATCAATTCTTACAATGTTTTCTTTCATCCTCGAAATTCTCTACCACCACATTATATTCAATGTCCAGGACATTTTATCTCAATTCCTCCTAAATGAAGATCAAAATCAAAACTTAATCATTTCTATTTTCAAATTACTGATCCACTAGAAAACTGTTTTCCACACATCCAACTCTCATAGTCATTACTAAGATCAAAACTAACTTTACCGCAACAAGCATCAACTTCTTACTCCAGGTATCCAATTGTAGTCTTAACCCTTCTGAACATAGTTTACTTTTCCATATTATATCACCATTACATATTGCAAGTCTCCAATCAAAACACCATAAAACTTCTCAAGGTCAACTGAAATCAAAATACCACACGCCGGGTATGATTATCCAACTCATCAACTTTGAATTTTCCTAACAATTTAGATAATGCAAGAGTTTATCTCTTTCGATTCAAATCAACTTAGGTGAAACTACTATAGACACTTTCCTTTTACTTCTAAACTCGTACAATCCATCTTACTACAAACCTCTGATCATGCCCTTAGATTTTCCTTAACGATATTCTGCCTCAATCATGTTAAAATCTATTGAAATCAACTTACTTAATGATGTTGATCTTAGGGTTCCAATCTTACCAGTCATATCTATATCTCAACAAATTCCTATAACCTCTTTTTTATCCTACTATAGGGATGACAATAATTAGGTACTATGCTTACTCCCAGCTAACCTTCTAAGGATAGATTGTTTCTTAATTATCAATCAAGTTGAACATGATCAGTTGGACTTAGCCTCAACTTGGTCCTCAATACTTAGAGCAGACATCATTGAAAATTATGGAGTAAACTTCGGATCTTCTTTTGAAATGATACTTGATGATACTTCGTGAAATTTAATCAGTACTTTGATACATACTCCGATTTTGCTTCTCCACTTCATGGTAGGTCTTAATAGCTAAGGGTGTTGACTTCATCAACCTGTCCACGATCATTTGGAACTATCTAAAACTCTTGAAGGTACTCGGTAAACCCACGACAACCTTCATTGCGATACTAACACCTTTAGCAAAGGAGGTCTCTAACGTCAAACTACCTTTCTTTCACTGTACTCGACTAACGTTGACTTGCTGATATGAATCAGATACCCATCCTCATAACTCTAGAGGTAGGTCACATGTCAATATCGTTTGGAAAATACGTAGGGTGAAGTTGATCAAGGATGACAAGTCCTTTCGAACTACAATAAGTCATGGTCTTGGAGATCACAGAAAGAAATTTTCAAGAAAAGAAATTTCTTGATTTCACATTCACAAAAGTATAAAGAAGAATTCCATCAATTTTAAAGATATCGGAACATCCATTATGGAAAAAGATTCTTCAATAGCTTCGTGAGTGTAACAATGCATAGCTAATACATATTTACAAACATGACTCTAATTAAAGTTTCTTCTTCACAAGAACTTCCAGCGGACTTAGGAAATCAAAGGATTAATAGTTCTTAATCCCAAGAGGATTCATTCTTGGTACAAAGAACTAGCATAATTAATTTATGAGTTCTGACAGATTTCAAATCAAAATCAGAAAAATCTGTATAACACTTACAAACTTCACCGTTGTGATTGTCTAATACAACCATAGGAACTCAAGACACACATCCAAGGTTGAAGATTCAAATCATCTTGCCTTGGTTCCAACAAGCACACAAGTCTTTCCAGACACGCGTAGTATGGTCACTTTGAATCGGGTACGCTCACAGACAACTTAGTCAGTCTCTCAGACATGTAAATAGTTGATTTTTTTTCTCATAAGCTGAGTCAACGATGTAAAAATCTTTGATAGGTCCCCATTCTAATCTAGTGACAACCCATCCTCAAATCGATCTTTGAGAAGGCAACAGCTCCTCGCAAGTGATCTATCAAATCAACTACGCATGGCAGAAAATACTCATTCTTGATCATCAAATTGTTGAGGTTGTCAGAAATCTATGTGGTGTCTCGAACCATCACACAACATTGGTGCTTCATACGAAAAACACTCAGTCCAACAAGCTGCTTAGACCACAGATCTTGCAGTTGAATCGAGTCGTCTAACTCGATTACTTTTGTAGGCGACATCCTACACAAAGTGATAGAGAGCAACCTGAATTCTAGGAACTAGATCGATCAAAAACTCAATATCCTTCTATATACTAAACATGAGTTCTCACAAGTTCTCAAATCGACTAGAGACTAATTTAAACACACATATTTATGTGTCAACACACATT
This sequence comes from Sophora flavescens, assembly GCA_030762895.1. Taxonomy (NCBI): domain Eukaryota; kingdom Viridiplantae; phylum Streptophyta; class Magnoliopsida; order Fabales; family Fabaceae; genus Sophora; species Sophora flavescens. Next base: position 166,425,224 of record CM061064.1, on the reverse strand, counting down.
GTTTCGACCAAGAAACAATTCAAGTAAGGTCCAACCAGAGATGACACGACAAAAAACTGACGGACCTATTTCCCAAGGTTCCCGAAAGACTCGATCAGCTCTCTTACCACTAATGTAACGCCCCCCCCCCCCCCCCCTTGGGGCATTACATGACTAACTAAATTTCGTAATAACCTATTAAAATAAATTAATATCTGTTGGTTGCTTTCGAAAAATATCTCGTGTAATTTTCTATAGGTCATGAAAGCGGGTATAATTTTTTTTTTTTGCGGTTGCGGTAAAACTTAAACCTATTTTATAAGATACTAACTCCACATTTTCATAAATCTGTCACGACCCAAAAACCAAAGCCGTAACCGGCGCATAAGCTTATAATCCTAGCCTAGCAAATCTATATTCTTTAAAAACATACTTGAATACAGATCGATACTTTTTACAAAAAATTTGACAGAGTCTCCTCTGTAATTTCAACATCCCAAAATAAAAACACCTGCTGAAATATTTATATTTTCATTCCAAAAGAAAGGCTCTCCGAGCCATAAACATCCCATCCACAATAGAGGCTCTTTCAGCCATAAACATACATACGCATAACAGTAATCCAATAAAAGACTCTCAGAGTCATAATACATATAACTATGACTTTATCCAAATAAAATTTACTCGATAAACTAAGCTGGTCATACTAAAAGATATTCCTGGGGAAGATCCCGTGGTTCTCACCATTATAACTAACATCGGACATCTTCAAGGATTGGGACTAATGTTCCCGAGTGAAGCTGGGAACTTCTGTGCAACATCTGTACACTCAAACCCAAAATACCACAAAAGAAACCAAACAAAAATAATGCAAAGGTGAGATACCGACATATGAGTTTTATCATAGCAGTCACATACACTACACTCACACAATGACATACAGTATATCATAACTATAAACACAGGGATTCATTCCCGACAATCAAATGCATTTTGTAAAACATTTCATGTCATTTCAATATTCACTATCTAGTTCACTATCTCTGAAGATCCTAACTTCCCTTCGTCGAGCATGATAGGATCACGATAATGCCCAAAACACAATTATCTCGCGTGTTTGGGTCACCCTCTCAAATTAGATCTGATCCCGAATTGTTCTGGGGTGTCGCATCTCACCAAAATAATACATAATAGTTCCTGATTGAGTACATTTCGAGCAGGGTGACCGATTTCCACGACCCGAGATTGCTGCCCCGAGCATTTCGTGGAGTTCGAACCTGAATGTCCCTGAAGACCCAAAAACTAAAGAAACCGTCTTTGGTCCGTAACTATTCAGTTTGTCAGTTCACCCTTTGTGAAACTGTAGCTCGATACAAAATGGCACGTCTGCCACAATGGCATAAAAACCAGACTACTTTTAATCAAGTATTAAATTAAACTTTAATACTCACATTGGATTTTATTAATAAAATCCATGATTCACAATCTCTTTCACAAACGAACACTAGTCCGACGTCTCGGAATTCTAGGTTCTATCTTTTCTCGAAACTTAAATAGGAACTCTAGCCCGTCAATCCGGAACACTAGGTCCTTTCTACTTTCTCGAAACAAGAACTCTAGCCAGTCAATCCGGAGCACCAGATCCTTTCTTTTCCTCAAAACTCAAAACAAGAACTCTAGCTTGTCAATCCGGAGCACTGGGACATTTCCACTATCACTCTCTTTCAAGAGGTTTTCGTTCAGTGAAAAACTAAATCAAAACAAAAGACAAGTGTTTTCTCACTTTGTACAATGGGTACCTTACAATTCCTATAATTACATTTTCATCACCACTTTTCCTTTTTGGAAATCCATTTTATGAAAATTTGAAAAATCACTAAAATCTCTTTTTCAACTTTGAACTAAAACAAAACTTTTATAAAATTTAAACGAAAAACCTGATCTTTAAGATACTTTTCCTTTCAAAATCATTTTTGAATAAATCCCATAACTTTTGACCGTTTTTCCGTTTTCTTTCCTTTTCCTAAACTTTGTTTCATCTTCACATTTCCATTATTTATAGTTTTCTTCTCACTTTCCCAAAGAATCCCCACACCACTTTTTCAATGTTTCTAAGTTAAGGTATTTTAATGTCTTAATCTTGATTAACAAGCAATGACCAGTGTCATGCCATCAGCCAATCACATTCCAACAAAACAGTAATATAATCCAATACATAAATAATTTAACAACAGCATATACATTTCAACAATTTACAAATAACATCAAAACACATTTTAAATCAAACATGTATCCAATCACACAAACATGGTACATGACTAGCAAAAACTCCTCAGGTAAACTCCCTTTACCTTTGAAGACCAGAAAAAGATCATTCTTTCCGGTTTCCTCTAACACCTTACGATAGGTGCGGTCAGCTCCTATCAGCTCCCAAAAACACAAAACCTGCTCATCCAAGCAAACGCAACCACGACGACATCCCATATAGGGAGTCAAAGCATTTTTCACAACCATACAAAACACATAATCAGCTACTCATCATCAAACGCTTACTCTAAGTTGATTTTAAATACTTAATTTCACAAAATAGAGCCAACTTCAATAAATATCAGATTTAGGACTTTAGGGTTCATAAATCAATTTGGGGAAAACTCATTTTAACTAAAGAATAATGAAATTAGTTTAGGGAAACATTAATTCACAGTCCCAATTGCATAACAAAAAGTGTTAATTTCACACTTTGAAATTGAATCAAAATCTTAGGGTTAGGGCTTGTAAATCAATTTGGGGCTTTTTGAATCTGAGACATATAGATGAGATTTCACTTACCTAAGGAAGAAGAAGAAGTTGTGGTGGTGATGTGATGCTTGGCACGACGGCGGACGGCGGCTACAAGACGATTCCGGTGGCAGCATCAGTGGTTCTGTAACATCCATGGACCAAAACAAAGAAGAGGAAACTTCATAAAGGAAGAGAAGGATGGTCAAACCACCATGGACGGCAGCCATGAGGTGCTACCATGGCGGAGGCAGGGGCCCACCGCGACGACGATGTCGTATAGTGAACCAGAGGGGTGGGACGAAGCTGGGTCGCGTGGCCGTGATGGCGATTGATTTCTCGCTCCAGGAGGCGGTTGGCGACACTCTTAGGGGCAGAGCGCGCGATTGAGTGTGTGAGAAGGGAGGAGGAGAAAAGATGAAGTTTAAGCTTTAGGAAGGAGGAAGGAACTTGTGATGTTCTGAAGAAAAGAGAAAATATGAAAAAGAAAGAAGTGTGAGGAAGGGGTGAAACGCGTGACCAGAGAAAAAGGAGGGGAAAATCCTTTTTTTTATTTTCTTTGTTTTCTTATAGTTAGTAGGTAAAATGTGAGGTTAAAAATTGAGTCTAGAAAAATTTAACTAACACTGATCACTGGATCTAAAAATAATGAGTGACAAATATATAATTTAAAATTCAAAATAGAGTAAAGATTGATAGTCGAATTGATCTCCCAAGAAAATCAATGATCCAAAATTAATCTCCGATTAATTCTAAATCGATTTATTTTCAAATCTAAAATTAAATAGAGTAAAATTTGAACATAATTTTCTTTCAATCATATTATTTAAAATATTTTTCTAAATAAATACTAATAGTGATAATAACATAATATTATTGTCTAGTAAACGTGTATACACTGACATAAGACAGTGTTAACGTATTTAATAAAATAATTTTAAAAGGGTAAACAAAATTACTCAAGATTAAGCATCATAAAATAATTAAAACTAATGTCCAAATAATTATCATTCCAATAAAAAATAATATAAACAGATATACTTTACCGATATTGCAAAACCGTAAAATAACTGGGGTGTTACACTTAACACAAATCACATGACGTACTATCACTCGTGCAAGAGTCTCAAAAATAGTTTCGTGAGATCACACTCACTTAGAAAAACTTTGAAAAAAGATTACAAATAGAAAGCACTCAAAAGTGCAGATATGAAACACAAACTGAAAAGCTGTTACAATGACACCTATATGGTGTATAGAACTCTCAAAGTATTATGGTCATGTGATAGTCCAAGATAAAATAGTATAAATGAAATTAATCAGAGTTTAAGCACAGAGTATGATAACAGATAATTGTGTAACTGTGGCAAGGCTGCCCATTCTTCTATTTATAGGAAATAGGTGGTGGTTCAAAAAGAAGTTAGGTCAAGCCTCTTAAAATTCATTTCCGTCGAGCCATAATCAATTATTGTATGACCATAACCGATTATTTAAGTTAATTCCAGGAAGCGCGCGTTTGACAGAAAATCTGTAATCGATTACGGGTCCACTGACTTTTGTATAAAAAGCTATAATCGATTACATAATCAATTATGGGGTTTCTGTTTGAAGTCCAAGAGAAGTCAGAGAGGACCTAATCGATTATACCACAATCATAATCGATTATGCTAATTCAAATTTTAAATCCAATGGCTTTAATGTCATAATAACCCATTAACATTAATTAAAGCCATTTAATTTTGACTCATAATCGATTATAGGGTTACCATAATATATTATGGTACGTGTAAAATTGAATTTCAAATACTTGACAATTAAGGAAAATGATTTCTCATTAAGGTTAGTTTATTGTCAGTTTTAATCCATTTAAAACACATGTAAAATCATTTCCGCACATGTTAAACATTTACGCACATGTTTGAATATGTGTGTGTGTGTGGGACCAATACTAAGTTGAGAACTCTACTTACCATTTTACCCCATTTTACCCCTTATGCTTGCTTGCTTTATAATCTTCCGCTTTTTGCACTTTAGTCCTTCTAGACCTTTTCATTTTGTCCATCATCAAAACAAATAACCTGTTCAAGGCATATATTCACATCTTGCCCCTGAAGTTGACACAGGGAAACACAAGAAGGGGGATTTAATTGTGTTTCTTAACAGTTTTTCAAAAAAGCCTTTTCTTAAAACTTTTTGCAAGAAAAACTAGATAAGCACACACAAACAAGAAAACCTTTTTAAAGAGTAAACAAACTCAGATCCAAATCCCCACAATTAGTATAAACAAAGACTGTAAAAGATAGGGATAAAAGATTCACACGAGTGATTTATCCTGGTTCACTATCTTCCAATCGAGAGCTACGCCCAGTCCCTTATACTTGAAGGTTTTCTCCACTATTATCCAAGTAGATTACAAGTATTCAACACCTCTTCAGGCTACAAGTATTCTTTCTCTACCAAGCCTCTTTAGGCTCTAACTTTAACAAAGGGATTTAAGTTTTTGATCTATGAACTCACTGTGTGTGAGAATATGAAAGTTTAAGATCAGGAAGAATACAACTGAAAATATTCAGAAGAAATTTGTTCAGAGATTTGGCACTAAGAAAATTTCACAGAATTAAGTTGTTTCTTCTCTTGGGGTCGTCTACTATATATAGACTTCCTCATCTTTTCTTCAACGATCTTGAGTAAATATCCATTTAGAGATAGTATTTAATGCTGAGATCCGTTGAGACTGATAGCTTGATATGCTTCCTAGAGAAGTGCTCTTGGGTATCAGAGGAATGCTCAAAGTAGTGTTGTCACTTCCTTGTTGTACCGAAGGTTGCTTTCTGACTTTCTTTCTTTGTACTTGGTTTAACTTTACAACAATATAAGTGTCAGAGTACAAAGGTTTATGTTCTCGATGGTACTATGTTTCTAATCTCAAGAAACAAAGAGTAAACAATTGAAGCAACAAGGGAAAGAGACATACATTCCTTGGTATTAAATATTCAATCATTTGAAATAAGTTCACTTCTAATAGATGGGTTCAATTTCAGTAACCTGAGGACGCACAAGTCATTGGACGCGCAATTTTATCTTTACAAGAAAGTAGGCTCGTCTATTGACGTGGCGTCTAGTTAACTTCTCGTCTAGAATCAAGTCTTTGGACTTGCTATTTTCCTGAGAGTTTATTAACTGGCTCGTCTACAACATATGTTACATATAAACTTAGACTCTCATCTAGTGTCTTTTACCTTAGCCAATTTTTAGAACTTCGTCTAGCGATAACCTTATAGACTCAAAATTTTTACCATGATTTTGAAGGCTCGTCTAGCGATTGAGAACTTAAACCCGATACAGTTTCTTAGTAAAACTAAGAAGCTAAATACAGGTTTCCTCATCTATCACTACTTTAACAAACCTACAAGCTAGACTAAACAAGTTAGATCTTTGAGATAACTTTGCCATACAAATTTAACCTTTTTGTTAACATCAAAACTTACACTAGTGGAAAATATACATTAGACGGTAAAGGTTTACGTCAGTTAACCAAAAACTAGACGTTAAAAAGGGGGCGGTGGCAGTTTTGTAAATATCAGACTTCATTAATTCACTGTTAACGTCAGTTGTTTTAAGGACTGGCATTAAAAGTGAGGCGGTGGCAGTTTTGTAAATATGAAATCACTATTTGCGTCAGTTGTTTAATGAACTGACGTTAAAAGTGTTTTGCAAGAAATTATTAAAACTTTTAACGTCAGTTGTTTATAAAACTGACGTTAGAAGTGTGATTTTTACTTCAGTTAAATAAATAACTGACGTAAATAATCAACTCATTCCTATCTTTCTTTCGTTGTCATCTCCCTGTTGTCACTCTTAACGCAGAGCATCACTCCATATAGTGCAGTTTATTTCTCATCTTTTTTTTTTATAAAAGTTTATTTTTATTCTTAATTAATTAGCTTGAATTTGTAAATTAACAAATTCTTGTGCAAATTAAAATAAATAAACACTTAACATAAAACAATTTATATATGTATAATCAAATCGTATCTCATTGAAGCAATTCATAAGTTACAATTACATGTTTAAAAGATAAAAAATTTCCGCAAGATAGCACTAAAATATAAAAAAGTTTCTGCTTCAACATCATTTTCTTCTCAGTCCTGTCCTCAGAATCTCCAACATTGAATGCATCCCCTCCCTCATTTGAAGTCGATGCTCCATCTGAATCCACAGTCACTTTGGAGCCGTGGCAGAGTGAAGGGTGCACTCGATCTGTTCAAAGAATATTCTTGGAACAGCCACTTGGTTCCAAAGTTGAGGTTTTGGAACCGTAGTCTGCCGATTCTCCGAAGGATGATGGTGTGTGCAATTCACATAATGCGATTTACACACCCTTATCACCCATGTAATGCGATTTACACAACCTCAGAAGTTGTTTGACCATTAAGACAGAGACCTTTAAGTCTAGGTATAGGAAGAAAGAGTGATGAAGTTATAAATCTCCATGGCAGAGCCATATTGTGAAGCAGAAAAATTAAAGGAAGGAAGGAAGCTATTTATAGGAGTAGGGGATGAAGTTACTAGGCGTCGTAAGTTGCTAAAAAATTAAATTGATCATTAAGAGCATTAGGTTCCAAGGCGCATTGGGAGTTGGCAATCATATATTATATATAAACGTGCAGAAAAGAAAACGCTCGAAGGAATAGGAAGAAACTTATACACTTTTAACGTCAGTTGTTGAATAAAACTGACGTTAAAAATGTTTTTAAAATAAAAAATATTTATTTTTAACGTCAGTTGTATAAACAACTGACGTTAAAAGTGTGATTTTTACTTCAGTTAAATAAACAGCTGACGTAAATAATCTTATATCCCTATCTGAAATGCCCTGTTGTCACTCTTAACACAGGTCTGTTAACATCAGTTGTTGAATAAAACTGAAGTTGAAAGTGTTTTTAAAATAAAAAATATTTATTTTTAACGTCTATTGTTTATACAATTTACATTAAAAGTGTGATTTTTACTTCAGTTAAATAAATAGCTGACGTAAATAATCCTATATCCCTAGCTATCTGAAATGCCCTGTTGTCACTCAATTAACACAGGTCTCAGAGCCATTTTGTGAAGGAATAGAAATATAGAGGAAAAGAAGAGGCAGTATTACAGACTGTTACAGAAGAAAGTTACTTTAACACTTTTAACGTCAGTTGTATTCAACAACGGACATTAAAAGTGTTTTTTTTTTAAAAATATTAATATTTAACGTCAGTTTGTTAATAACACTGACGTTAAAAAATTAATTGTAATGTCAGTTGTTTAATACAACTGACGTTAAATGTTGTTTTATATATACACCCGCGCGCCTTCGCACTTCGCTGCGTACGCACGTCTCTTTTCTCTTTTCATCACGCTCAACCCTAAATCACTCTCAACCCTCACTCTCACTCTCACCCAAAGAGTAACCCTAAGCGCGAGCTCATCTCCACCGCAACCACCACGAGGGCTTCTTCGCCACCACCGTGAGGTACACTATTAACCCTAACTCTGTCTTTCCATTCATTCTTTGCAATAACTTGACGTACATCTCTCTTTCCCCTTCCCGCGCACTAACTCTCCTTGTCCCTCTGCTCTCAGTAACCACATCGAACGTTGGCCACCACTCGAGCTCCCCTCCCCACCACCACACGAGCACCTATTTCTGGTGAGTATTTAGGGCACATTTTTGTATTTTTGGTTTTGAGTGTATGTTGAAACTGTAGTCTCAGTAGTTGAAACTTGAAACCGTGAGTTTGAGTTGTTTGGAATGTACGTCTCTGTTTTTGGTTTTGAGTGCATGTTGCTCATTTGGTTGATCTCACATTGCAGTAGTGATGCTAATCACGGCTAAGCCGTGATCGATTCCGCCTGTGATGGCATGGTTCTGCATTGGGTTGCACGTTACGGCCGTGATGGACATCACTGCCAGGCCGTGACCAGTGCTTGGCAATTAATCTTTAAAAACTATAGTTTTCAATCTCTCGTATTGTCCTTATATTGGATATATATATATGTTTTGTATATCTACAGGACCTATCTAGTTATGGATCGTAGTTGGATGGTTTGTAAGCGTACTAGTGCTGAGTATTTGAAGGGGGTGGGAGAATTTATAGAATTTGCTCAAAGGAATGTTCCTAATAGTAATGGAATGTTCTGTTGTCCTTGTGTCAAGTGTTTGAATACGAGGAAATGTACGGTGAAGGATATACGTACTCATTTGATTTGTGAAGGGATTTGCTTGAGTTATACAAGATGGATATGGCATGGTGATATGTTGTTGAGTAGTAATACGGCGATTGTCTCCCAAAGTGAGGACGTTGACGTAGATATGGAGGATGATCGAGTAGAGGGCATGATCCGTGATATTGGACAAGAATCTTTTCATTGAGCGCATGTGTATGATAGGTTGTGCGGTGATGCGGATAAGCCTTTATATCCAGGGTGTACTACTCATACACGGTTGTCGGCGGTGCTAAAATTGGTTTGTGTGAAGGCGAGAAATGGTTGGAGAGATAAAAGCTTCACGGAATTGCTTGAAGTGTTGAAAGACTTGCTTCCGGAGGACAACACATTGCCTGACCGTAACTATGAGGCCAAGAAGGTATTGTGTCCTATGGGTATGGAGTATAAGAAGATACACGCATGCCCCAATGATTGCATATTGTACACCGGTGTTCATGAAGACAAACACGATTGCCCCAAATGTGGGTTATCACGATACAAAGTGAAGGGTGGTGATGATGATGATGATGTTGATGATGTGAGAAAAAAGGGTCCTCCTGCGAAGGTGTTGTGGTATCTTCCAATAATTCCAAGGTTCAAGCGATTGTTTGCCAATGCGAAAGATGCGAAGAATCTTAGATGGCATAATGATGAGAGGAAACGTGATGGAAAGGTTCGTCATCCTGCTGATTCTATTCAATGGAAGAATATCGATACTATGTTTCCGGATTTCGCCGATGAGCCAAGAAACCTAAGGCTTGGACTTGCTACGGATGGAATGAATCCTTATGATAACATGAGTAGTATTCATAGTTCTTGGCCTGTTCTGTTGGTGATTTACAACATGCCCCCTTGGTTGTGCATGAAGCGCAAATACATGATGTTGTCTATGATGATTTCGGGCCCAAAGCAACCGGGAAATGACTTAGATATTTATCTAGGTCCCTTGATTGAAGACTTGAAAACGTTGTGGGTGGAAGGTGTTGATGTAGTTGATGGGTATTCTCATGAGACTTTCAAGCTTCGTGCCATGTTATTTTGCACCATCAACGACTTTCCAGCATACGGTAACTTGTCAAGATGCAGTGTCAAGGGGCATAAAGCATGCCCTATATGTGAAGAAGGCACATGCTACACTCAGTTGCATCATGGAAAGAAGACGGTTTACCTTGGGCATCGGAGATTTCTTAGACGTGATCACCCATATCGTAAGATGAAAAAAGCTTTTAATTGATGCCAAGAGACAGAAGAAGCGTCGGCGGCCTTAATTGGAGAGCAGGTATATCAGAGGGTAAAGGACATCGATGTTATATTCGGCAAGTCCAAAAAGAAAGGTAAAGCTGTTGAGAAAAACATATGGAAGAAGAGGTCGATATTCTTTGATCTTCCATACTGGCGCAAGCTTGATGTCGATAATCTTGCATTGATGTGATGCATGTGGAGAAAAATGTGTGTGATAGTGTGATCGGGATGCTTCTCAACATTCAGGGCAAGACAAAGGATGGTGTGAATGCTCGTCTCGACCTCGTTGCTATGGGTATACGAGAGCAGTTAGCTCCATTTGTTGAGGATGGTAAGCGGACTTATTTGCCGCCAGCATGTCATACTTTGTCAAAAAAAAGAGAGACAAAGTTTCTGCGGGTGTCTTCAGGGCATCAAAGTTCCACATGGTTACTCTTCAAATATGAAGAGGCTTGTCTCTAGTGATCTTAAATTGGTTGGCTTGAAGTCTCATGATTGTCACATCTTGATGCAACAACTTCTGCCCGTTGCTATTCGTGGTATTGCTACAAAAAATGTGAGACATGCCATTACTCGGTTGTGCTCATTCTTCAATTCTATATGTAGTAAAGTCGTTGACCCCCGTATGTTGGATGACTTGGAAGTTGAGGCTGCTACAATCTTGTGCCAATTGGAGATGTATTTTCCTACTTCCTTTTTCGACATAATGGTTCACTTAATTGTTCATTTGGTGAGGGAGATTAGATTATGTGGGCCGGTTTTTCTGAGATGGATGTACCCGGTTGAGCGCTACATGAAGATCTTGAAAGGGTACGTGAAGAATCCTCATCGTCCGGAAGCATCTATTGTTCAAAGGTATGTTGCAGAAGAAGCTATTGAGTTTTGTTCGGACTACCTTCATAACACGGATCCTATAGGGGTTCCTAAGCCTCGGCATGATGAGATCAGATGTCAAGGTAAGGGTACACATGGCTTAAGAATTAATAGGAAGGATCGGGAGGAAGTGCTTCAAGCACATTTGTATGTATTGAACAACATCGAATGTGTTCAGCCTTTCTTATTTGAACATAAAAGAAAAGTCAATCAAGAAAACCCTCGAATGAGCGAAAGGTGGTTGTTGAACAAGCATAACAAGACTTTCTTACCATGGTTCAAGGAAGAAATGCTTAAGGATGGTAGTACTGCTTCTGATGACGTAAAATGGCTAGCACGTGGGCCTAACTTCAACGTCATATGTTGGAGCGGATACGACATAAATAACTTTTCCTTTTATACAAAGGAACAAGATAACAAGAGTACCATACAAAATAGTGGGGTTATGATCGTGGCCAAAGCAATGCACTTCTCTAATGCAAAGGACACAAAACCCGTTACAGTACCGACACCTTACTTTGGATATATTGAAGATATTTGGGTGCTCGATTACACTAAGCTTACGGTGCCGGTATTTAAATGTAAGTGGGTTGATAGTAACGGTGGTGTACAAACCGACGAATTGGGGTTCACATTGGTAGACCTCAACAAGTTAGGTCATATAAATGATCCTTTCATAATGACTTCCCAAGCAAAACAAGTGTTCTACATCACTGATCCTTCTAACAAAAGGTTGTCCGTGGTTCTCCAAGGAAAAAGCATGTATAATGGTAGTGATGAAAATGAAGATTCAAATCTTGATATTCCTGAGACTCCTTCTTTTTCAACAAACATGCCTACTATAATCGAGGAGACACAGGTGGACGATGTACATGCCACTCGTGATGATCATCACGAAGGGATATTGATATAGGTAGTTTAAACTTAGTATACATTTATAACCTATGTTAATAAATATATATTGTTTTGAACAGGCATACATATGGATCATTGTTCCATTTTTCCTTTGCAATTCTGTAATGTGTGTGATATTACGTATTCTTGGGATATTTCTTGAATGCAGGGATGGCTTAGGGGAGTGATATTTTAAAACTGAATTTAAAAAAAAACACTATTAACGTCAGTTGTATCATACAACTGACGTTAAAAGTATTTTATAAAAATATACAGTACACTATTAATGTCAGTTGTTTATTACAACTGACGTTAAAATTAAGACATTTAACGTCAGTTCTTGATAACAATTGATGTTAGTTTTAACAAAATTACGTCCGTTTTGTTAAAGAACTGACGTTAATTTTGACAAAATTAACGTCTGTTATGTTAAAGAACCGACGTTAATAGTGTTATATTTAACGTCAGTTCTCAACTGACGTTAAAAGTTAAACTTTTAACGTCAGCTGTATTTACGTCAGTCAGTTTTCTGACGTAAAAAATCAATTTTAACTGACGTAAAAAGCACTTATTGCACTAGTGTTAAGAGATTCAACTAGCCAAAACCACTTTGTTCTAACAATCTCCCCCTTTTTGATGATGACAAAAACCAATTAAATTTGAGTGACCAAAGTATAAGAGAGCTACAGGGCTCCCCCTAAGACAAATCATACAAACTTAATAAAATTCAATCAGATAAAGAGCAATTACAGATATGCATATGCAGAAAAACACTTAAATCAAATAACTGATTTTATAAATTTAATTCTCTCATCCTTTCTCCCCCTTTTTTGTCATGAGACAAAAAGGAAACAGGAGTGGACCATTATTGTCAGTTAAAGAAACTAAAAAGAACTAAGAAGAGGGTGGAGGAGGTGGAGGAGGTTGAGCTTGTTGAACATGAGTTTATTGATAGCTTGTGAGTAATTGAAGCATCTGATTGAGCAGAGCATTGGTTGGCTTCAGTTGCTTTGCTACTTGAGCTTCATTTTTCTTATCTAAAATCTCATCCAGGTTTGGTGAAAGAGAAGATCTGGAGCTTTCAGCAGTGGTAGCAATATTGCCTTGCACTTGCAGTAAACTCAAAGCCTGAGAGTGTTGAGGTTGATCATGAGGATGCACAACTGCCAGAGCCAAAGGTTGTGAAGAATGTTTGCCAGAAGTTCCTTGTCTGCTAACTGATTCAGCAACTTCTTCATTCATAACCTCAATCTGAACAGCTTCCCTACTCTGGTCAGGACCTTTAACAACAATCACTTCTATTTCCTCAGAAGAAGTCTCGGAGGCTTGTACAGATGGTTCAGGTGTGGGAACATATGGAACCCAGTGTACTTCATCTTCTTCATAGACAGGGCTCCTCAGAGGAATACCAAGAGTATCCTCATGTATATAAAATCTTATAGAGGAGAAACCATATATGCCTCTAACAGTATGAGTGGACTTCTTATCATCTTTACTAAGTCCCGAGGAGGAGTCTTCTCTGTTGCATTTGTTGACATGACTAGCCCAGTAGCCTCTGACGTCCTCTTTTCTTCATCTTCAGATAGTAAATGGCTTATGAATTCTTGGTCAAGTTGAAGATCTGGAGTTGGTTGAAGAATGCAAGAATTAGGTGCAGACATTGGATGAGTGTTCAGTCTCCTCTTTGCATCCTTGTCCTTGTTCAAGTCTATCATAGGTAATCTTGGGAAGATCATTAGAGGACGCATACCAACCAAGGTATCCCTTGAAGAGTGAAATAGACAAGTTGGAGGAACAAAATTTGCAGCCCTGATGTACCTTAGCAGTTCAAATTCTGCCTTCAGGTGTGCATACATGATGTGATCCACTACATCAACAACACTCCCATATTCTCTTGGATGCACAAATTTCTTCCATTTGACATTCTTGTCCAAGATGAATCGATGATAGCCACAACTTCTTGATCTTTGAAGAGGGATTCTGTCTACCTCTGTTGCCTTTAAAGGCACAGTCCACTAGACAAGGATAACATCTCTGTCAACACCATCGGTGTGGGGTTTGAAGGGTGGAAGTTAAATAAAGTTAGGGTAGATTTTTCTTGGTGGGAATTTCTTTTGTGGTAGGTGAGTGAGAAGTGGTCCATGTACAGTGTAGTTTTCTGAGGGTAAGGGTTCATAAGGTTTATATGGTATGCCAATATAGCTTCTAGGAATGACTTCCTCTGGCTCATACTCATATTCAGGTAAAGGGTAGAAAGGTCTGGTTGATTCATATTCAGGTTGGTGAGTGTGGTATAGGATTCTCCAATCTCTTTTAACTTTGGTTAAGCTTTCAGCTTTGCCATCAAACAGGATTGAAGGGTCTGTGTAAGGAAAGGTAACCTTGGGAATTTTGGGAAATGGTGCACCAGGATTGATCCCTACATCATATGGTTGGTTAAACCAGGGATCATCAGCAGGTTTGACAGGTTGAAATTGAAGTCTTGTTGGGGAAGTTTGGATTGGTGAGTGGACAGGTGAAAGTTGGTGTGGGACTGTGTGTTGTGGAGAGGATTGTGGTTCATTTGTAGGTTGTGGTGGAAGGGTTTGGACTTGTGTGTCAGGGTGAGGTGGTGATTGTGATGGTGAAAATGGGTTGACAGAAACATTAAAACTTTCAACTAATGCATCTACTGCTAATTGTACAGGATCATTAGCAGGGATGCTTACCTCAAAAGTCACAATAGACTTAGCCTTTCTTAAGGGTTGTTGCCTAGTTGAGGTTGGAGCAGCAGCAGGAGCTTGCTTTTGTTTCTTGAGCATTGATCCAATAGGGACATTGACCTTATCGTCTTCTTCCTCATTGTGGGATAGGATCACCTTTCTTGATCTTTTCTGTCTTGAGGCAACTTGTGGGCATCAGACCTTGTTTCCCTGATGACCACTCCAGCAGTAGCAGGCTTCTTGGCAGCATCTAGACGAGTTGTCTTGGCTCTTTGTCCAACTGTCTTCTTTTGGATGCCAAGAAACTCAGCTTCATTGAGATCTATCTATTCCTCTTTAATTTTCATCCTTTCATATTCCATAGCCAGTTCCATTTGAGCCACAGTACTCAACTTCATGTTTTTCAGGTTTACCTTGCCAAATACCAAGGCAGACATGCCCTTCTCCTTGAGGATTTCAACTTGTTCCTCAAGAGTCTTGGCCTCCAGAGTAGCATAAACCTGTTGAGCCTTGAAATTTTTTGATAGAAGGTGGCATAAGGAAATTGCAGATGCCTTCTACCTGTGAATTACATATTCTTTGAATCTTCCAAAGAGAATGCGAGGCAAAATGACCATGGTCTCAGTTAGCAGATGACAGAGACAGAATTTGTGCAAGGCAGAGAGGTTGTCTTTAGACCCAACCTTGTGTAGAACAGTCTTGTTCAGAATCTGGTGAAGGACATGAACCTCATCCTTCATCTCCACAGCTTTCCACAAATGATTTCTCACTTTATCAGGCCTCATCAGAAATGCAGCAATGACCTCTGGTCCTCCCAACTCTTCTTCCCATTTATCAGAGATATCTAACCCTTCTTGAGCACAGTTAACAACAGCAACGATGGTTGCTTCAGATACAACCACCCTGGTTCCCAACACTTCATCAGAGATTTACGTGTTGGTTACATGAGGGTTCCTCCAGAAAGCCCTAATTAGGTCTGGGTAAACCGAGACCTTCTCGATGAAGAGACCTCCCCATCCTGTAGCAGTGATGTATTTGCTTACATGCACGTTGTACTCTTTTAAGATCCCAAACTCGAAGTAGTACTCAATACCAATGTTCAACTTGTTGACATTGTAGGATGAAATAGTGATTGAAGAAGCCATTGTTGAGGTTTGAGAGTTAGGGTTAGAGAAACAAGGGAAATAGAGAGTTCTTTTGCAAGAGATTTCAGAATCAGAGAGAGTAGAGGTTTTATTAGATAGAAACGTCTTGCTTAAGAAGGTTTGGAAAATGTGAAGAGTTTTTATTGAAAATAATTCAAAAAGAAAAGAAAAGATAGACTTGTGAAGAGACATGCATTAAATGCTGATATGGCGTAGGCTTTTTGAAACTGTAAAAAGCAAGTGATGAGATTGATGGAAGTAATTGACTCAGTCAAGAGAATTTTAATTAAATGTCTTTGAGACAAAATAAATGCAAATAATAATAGATAGCATAGATGAGTCAGATAAGAGCATGCAGACAGTCAATGGACACGGTAAGCATTAGATGCACATTCAACTTGTAATATATGCGATAAACGTTGGACGCGAATTCAATCCACACAAATCATGTTAAGATGCTTTTTGATAAAAATAAATTTGTCCTCAGCAAGGAGTTTAGTAAAGATGTCTGCCTATTGATGGTTAGTATCTACAAATTGTATATCAATAACACCTTTTGCACATAATCTCTAATAAAATGATGTTTAATCTCTATATGCTTAGCTCTTGAATGCAAGATTGGATTCTTTGAAAAATTTATTGCAACAGTACTATCACACATTAGTGGAACACTACTTACAAATATATTGTAGTCCTCCAATTGGTGTTTGATCTATAAAAGTTGTGAGCAGCAACTTGCGGTTGAAATATACTCATATTCAACAGTTGATAATGCAATGGTACTTTGTCTTTTGCTTGACCATGAGACTAGATTAGCTCCAATGAAGTGACATCCTCCACCGATACTTTTTCTTTCAATTATATCTCCAGCATAGTCAGCATCACAAAAACTAACTAATCTATAATCATCACTTTTCTTAAATCACAAACCCATATTAGTAGTACCTTTTAAATATCTAAATATTCTCTTAACTGCTGATAGATGAGATTATCTAGGATCAGATTAAAAGCAAGCACACAAACATACATTGAATATAATATCAGGTCTAGACACAGTAAGATATAGAAGAGATCTTATCATACCTCTATATACCTTTTGGTCTAACTTTTTATCTTTGTCATCTTTGTTCAGTATGAACGTGTGATGCATATGAGTGGTCATAGGTTTGTAATCATCCATTTTGAATTTCTTTAGAAGTTCCTTTGTGTACTTAGTTTGATGGACGTACACCTCGTCCACTGTTTGTTTAAATTGAAGTCCAAGGAAGAACTTGAGTTCTCCCATCATGCTCATTTCAAACTCTTTCTGCATTAGCTTAGAAAACTCTTTGCATAGAGATTCATTATTAGCAACAAAAATTATGTCATCAACATATATTTGAACAATAATAAAACTGGACTTATTGGATTTTATAAACAAGGTTGTATCAACATTTCCTTTACTGAATCCATTGTCCATCAAGAATGAACTTAACCTTTCATACCAAGCTCTAGGAGCCTTTTTGAGGCCGTATAAAGCTTAATTTAGCTTATATACATGTCCAGGATGGGTTTCACTTTCAAAACCCGAGGGTTGCATCACATACACTTCCTCATTTATAAAGCCATTTTAAAATGCACTCTTGACATCCATTTGATATAGCATGATATTATGATGTGCAGGAAATGATAATAATATGTGAATGTCTTCTAGTCTAGCAACAGGAGCAACGGTTTCAGTGTAGTCTATACCTTCTTCCTGTAAGTAACGTTGAGCAACAAGTCTTGCTTTATTTCTTACTACTTTACCATTTTCATCCAGCTTGTTTCTGTAGACCCATCTGGTTCCAATAACTGATTTGTTCTTTGGTAAACGTACAAGAGTCCAAACTTCACTTATCTTAAATTGGTTCAGTTCCTCCTGCAATGCCAGAATCCAACCCTCGTCTAGTAGAGCCTCGTCTACTGTCTTTGGTTCTAACTCGAAGACTAAAGCAGAATCATTTTGTTCTCTGAATGTTGATCTGGTTCTTAGCCTATCAATGGGACTTCCAATTATTTGATCTTGAGGATGATAATTCTTGAAGTACCATGACCTTTGAACATTTTGTTGTTGTGAAGTTTCTGACTCAGGTTGTTGTTGATCTCTACTTGATCATCAGACTTGATGTTTACTTGAGATTCAAATATGCAAAAGCTTCATCAAGCTCTGATAATTTCTTATCAGGCTGCTTGTCATCAAATTTGACATGTATACATTACTCAACTACTAAGGTTCTAAAGTTGTAAAGCCTAAAGCCTTTAGATAATTCAGAATAACCTAACATAATTCCGTTATCTACTTTAGCATCAAACTTACCAAGTTGATCTTTAGTATTTAATATAAAGCATTTACAACCAAAATGATGAAAGTAAGATATGTTGGGTTTTCGTCCTTTCCACAATTCATAGGAAGTCTTATTCAAGATTGGTCTTATGTGTATTCTGTTCTGAATGTAGCAGGCAGTATTAACAGCTTCAGCCCAGAAGTGTCTAGGGACAAAGTTGTCATTGAGCATTGTTCTAACCATATCTTGAAGAGATATGTTCTTTCTCTCTACCACACCATTTTCCTGTGTTGGTCTAGGTATTGAGAAGTTGTGAAGTATACCACTTTATTCACAAAACTTTTGAAATAACTCATTTTAAATCTCTCCCCTATGGTCACTTCTGATTGAAGTGATACACATGCCTTTTTCATTATATACATGTTTGCAGAATACAGAGAAGACCCTGAATGACTCATCCTTGCGAGCTAGGAATATAACCCATGTCCATCTAGTGTAGTCGTCTACTATGACTAGACCATATTTCTTTTCACTGATAGAGGCAGTTCTTGTTGGTCTAAACAGATCAAGGTGTAGCAACTCTAGTGGTCTATTGGTACTAACAACATTCTTAGATTCAAAAGAACCTTTAACTTGTTGTCCCTTTTGACATGCATCACAGAGCATCAGATTTGAACTTAAGGTTTGGTAATCCTCTCACGAGGTTATGCTTATTTAGCTTTGAAATTAATTTCAAGCATGCATGACCTAGTCTTTTGTGCCAAATCCATCACTCATCTTCAATGGACACTAGACAAGAGACACTTTGATTTGTGAAGTCCTCTACGTCAATCTGATACAGATTGTTTTGTCTCTTGACAGTGAATAAGAGTGATCCATCAACCTTCTTGACACTAAACATGTTCTTATCAAAAGAAACAGCAAAACCACTATCACATAATTGACTTATGCTCAGCAGATTGTGTTTTAAACCATTAACTAAAAGAACATTATCAATGGAGGGAAAAGGATGTTTACCAATTTTACATACTCTAATGATATTTCCTTTCTGATTACCTCCAAAGGTAACCCAGCCATCATATTTATGTCTAAGGTCTTGGAATATACACATTTCTCCCGTCATGTGACGTGAGCATCCACTGTCCAAGTACCAAGATGCGTGTTTCTTTCCTGTTGTTAAGCAAATCTAAGATCAATGTATTCACTTTATGAAGAAGTGCCAGCCATGAGGCATATATTTGCCTCTTCCTCAGCTTCATCCTCTTCTTCTGATGATGAGAGATCCATATCCTCCCAAGTATCCATTAGAGCTTTCTTATTTTTAAAGAACTTCCTTTTGTCCTTTAGTTCTGGACAACCAGCTTTGAAGTGACAGGCTTTTTGCACTCGAAGAACAAAGGTGGACCTTTTTCCTTGGAGTCTGGTTTTTATCTGGGAAACTTTTTGTTGAACTGCTTCCTTCTGAACTCACCTTTCTTTCTCCACATATGTTGAATCTTTGTGGATATGAAAGACATTTTATCCTCATCAGATCCTTCATCACTGTCAAAAGGGTCTGCTTCATCTGAGGATTTCTCAGCTTTGAGAACTTTGGATGAGCTAGCTTTCTTTTCGTTTAGGTCAATAGACATTCCTTTTCTATTACTCTCTTCTTCATTGAGTTCAAGCTCATGGACTTTGAGAGATCCAAGAAGCTCTTCTAGAGTGAGAGTATAAAGATTCTTTGCCTCCTGAATAGCAGTGACATTAGGTCTCCACTATATGTGTAAGCTCCTCAAAAAATTTCTGACATGATCTCTATTCTCATAGGTCTTTCCAAGAGAAATAAGACTGTTGGTAATAGTTTGGAATCTTCCAAACATTTGATCTATGGTTTCATGTTCAGTCATTTTGAATAAGTCATACTGGTGAACTAGCGTGCTTATCTTTGACTCCTTGACTTGGGATGACCCTCCACGAGCTAGGGATAGAGTATCCCATATTTCCTTAGCTGTGTTACAATTATGGACTTTATCATGCTCAGATCTGGTGATAGCACACATCAAGTAGTGCTCAGCTTTCGGATTGAGTTGATGTTGAGTCTTTTTCTCTAGAGATCATTGAGCTCTAGGAATAGCAGCTAGATAAGCCTCTAGCTTATCTAGTTTTATATCTAGAAAGGTTAAGTTTTTATGCTAATTAAGCGATTTAACCTCGTAAATCAGTCGAATTTGACTTCTTTTGTCCCTAAGCAACATTTTTAGTCTCTTAAAAAGTTTTTAGGAATTTTTGGTTATTTTGAGTCAACAAAAGCATTAAAATGCTATTTTTTATATTTCAGGTTAAAAGTGAAGCTCGTGGAAGCTAGGAAAATTGAAGAAAACAAGCATAAAGGCAAAAAGGCAGATTCGCCTCGCAAGAAGGTGCTCGCCTCGCGAGCCTGAGAATTAGAATAAGGAGGAACAGACATCATTCAGCCTCGCCACGCGAAGGAAGTACTCGCCTCGCGAGCCAGAAGCAGTAGATTGGAAGGCCACTCAGTCTCGCTCTGAGAACCCTATTTTGAACTGGCGCCAAACTTAATATTCGCATCGCAAGAGGCTGCTCTCCTCGTGAGCGGGCACAGATTCTAAAAATTATAAATAGCTTGTTTAGGTCAGTTTTAAGTGGGAGTTGTTTTTGGCTAATCCTAGTTTCCATGAAGCTACGTCTCACTGAGTTTTACAATTTTCTTCTAGTTTATAGGATGAATTCTTGTATTGCTTGCATTGTTACCGTGATTATGAGGAACTAATTCCCTATTCTAAGAGAACGATGAAGCCACCTTTGATGGCATAGTGAATTCAAGTAATATTTTATTATTCCCATGTTTCTTTTCTTGTTTCTTAATTCTGATTTTGTTTGTGTTAATCATAAAGGCATGTGGTTAACTAGTCTAGTGCGTTGATGCTGGCAAGCGATTCGTACTTAGGACTTGAATTAAGAACACCGTTTGAATATTACTAGGCATAGAATAGGAAAGCGGTGCAATCGCTATAGGGAACCAAGAACTTAAAGAATTTAATTGTGAGTTGAACATATCAGCAGATTGACAATTTGCAAGTGTAGATATTTCCTTTTGAAAAGCAGTAGTGACATTAGGATAATTGAAGGGTCCTGGTTGACAAAGAATTTGAACATAGGGATAAGAAGATAAACACTTGGGGTAACTTGCTTGATAGGATATGTGGATTCGTGACCTTAAAGCCTTAGCCATTAATTAATTCTCGTTGTTATCTGTTAGCGCAATTTAGATAATTGATCTTGTTATCTTTTCTTATCTAATTTTCTCTCTCTTCTCAACCACTTGTCATTGACTTAGTCAAACGCTGGAATTTCTTTAAAGATTCGGTTAAATTTGTCTTCCAATCCTTGTGTTCGACCTCGGTATTTACTTACCGTGTATTTATTACTTGCAACGAACCGGTACACTTGTCAGATTCGCAACAAGTTTTTGGTGCTGTTACCGGGGATTGGCACAACCAATTTTCCTAAATTTTTAGGAAGATTCAAAATTTTGATTAAGCAATATTTTTTCTTTTAAATGTATGCAATTTTTATCTTTTTCAACTTCTTTGATCCACTTGGTATTGGCTTGTTTTTGTGTATGCGAGGTACCGTTCCACCGGGAGACTTGCTATACGACCCAGGGATTCGACGGACCAAGATGCGTTTGAGGAAGGAATTGAAAGAGAAATGGAGACTTGAAGCAATCCAATCCATAAATCTTGAAGGAATGGCAGAAGGAGATCGTTCGGCTTACAACCCTCTCTATGAGTACAATCGTCCTAACTTGGATGATTGTGCTTATATGTTGTTAGGCCGACAACCACGGCCAATTATTTTGAGGTCAAGTCATCGGTTCTGAACTAGGTGCAAAGGAATCGGTTTGATGGGAGTGCGAGCCAAGATCCTCATAAGCATATTGCACACTTTTTGGAGATCTGTGATATGTTGAAGACTCCCGGAGTCTCAGATGATGCCTTCCATTTGCGACTATTCCCTCTCTCTCTTCAAGATAGATCACGTGATTGGCTAGATTTAAATTTGGATTGAGGTAGCATTAGGACTTGGGAGGATATGGCTCAGAAATTCCTCACAAGGTTCTTTCCTCCTCAGAGAACGACACAACTGAAGATAGCAGTTACTTCATTCAGGCAACACGAGGATGAGACTTACAATGAAGCTTGGGAGAGGTATAATATGCTATTGAGGAGATGTCCCTCTTCGTACTTTGATTTGGTAACAAAGGTTCAACATTCTTTCAATGGGTTGAGGGGTCGCTACCAGATGAACTGTGATGCCGCAGCTGGCGGTTCTTTCTCTTGCAAGTCAGTGGAGGATGCATGGGCATTATTGTAGAAGATGTCTAGGAATGACTACAACCATAATGGTAGTCACTCTTCTAGTGCATTTCAACAAAATACATTTGGACTTAGTGCATCATCTATTGAAGCTATTCTTGAGCAGAACGTACTTCTAAAGAAGCAGAATGAGGCACTTAATAGCAAGATGAAGGTGAACATAGTACGGGAAGGATTGCCGTCGGGATGTGATTTTTGCAATGCTGATCATGACAGTGAAAATTGTTCGGGTAACTTTTCTCAGGAGCATGTGGACTCGTGTCACAACTTCTACGACACAGTGCCACAACGCAATGACTATCAAAGGAACAGACAGAATGACTACCACAATGGGTGAAATCGGAACGTCGAGAGAGACCATCCGGGTTTCTCTTGGAGTAACACCAGTGGTGGATTGACCGGGCAACAACAACAGACTCAGGCAAAACTATGGAATTCAACAGAACAATACTCGGCAAGCTTTCCCTAGGCCTACTCAATTGCAAATCACAGATGGTGGGGACCAGACTTGGGAAGTGGCCTTTGAGAAATTAGCTAGTCATACTAGCACATCCATTGAGAAGCTGACAGTGCACATTGATACTTCCATTGATAAGCTAGCAACTAACACAGGATCGACAAATCCAACATTTGGAAACACAGGTAGCTCAGCTAGAGAAATAGAGTTGATACTAATGGCCAAGGGTTGAAACTCTTTGTGGAAAAAGGAATTGAAGGCTATTATGATGAGTTCGCAGTAACTTAGCCCTATGAGGGCTATGACCGTCAGGCTCGGGACGTTAAACAAGCGTTACTTGAGAGGTAACCCAAGCTTTATATCCTTTGTCGCATTTTAAAAAGAGTCATAAAAATACAAACTGTTTGCATATAGGGTTCCTTAGTTTAGAAAATTTGCATTAGGAAGCATATAGAACTTAGATTGCATGAAAATAGGGGCAGCTTTTGGTCTCTGGCTCGCCCCGCGAGCAGAGGTTCACCCCGCGAGACAGAGACTCCAATTCTGGGAAATCTGTCTCGCCCTGCGGAAAGCTGTTAGCGCCTCGACACAGAAGGACCCCAATCTGAGGTTGGTGTTGACCTCTGGCAATTCTGAGTAGCCCCTTGACTTCACGCCCCAGAGTCTCATTCCCAATACACAACCACATTCCCATTATAGTGTTGAGTCACTGCAGAATGATCAAATATGAAACATTAATTATGGAAAAAACCAAGTCTAAATTGCATAAATTAAAAATAATAGAAACAATAAATAAAGGGTCGGGAAAAATTTAAAAAGGAATAGAATTTTATTTTTTATACACAAAAACTCAAAAAAGGAAAGATTTATTTCACATTTTTGAGAGGTAAGTTAACTTCGAGCCTAAGTTTAAGCATTATATGAAACTGGGCAACACCATAAAATAGGAAAACAAATTTGTTATGAAAAAGAAAAACACATAAGACAATGAAATATTAGAGGAATTTTTTTCGCCTACTATGTGAGTGTTTGTTTTCATCTCTTTTTTGGGTCACATAGGGCATCGGCTGCCTTGGGTTTCTTATTTACCCTGCATCATAACTTTTTCTGTTGTTTTGAGTATTATTCATACTCAACTTTCTAGCTTTAATAAATCCATTTTGTTTATCACAAAAAAGTATATAAGACATTGACAATGTGACATTGTAAATCCCTAAATGGAAACCTCGTCAACAAATCAGAAAGTCCAATGGGAAAATCCAAATAAATAAGGAAATGAAAGCAGCTACTCATATATATATATATGGGGATTTACCTTGCGTAAGTTGTGTATCTGACACGATCTGAAAATATTCCGTTACAAAGATTAAGCTGCGTTCAGCTTGTAATTGAACAAAATTTTATGAATATATTAAAATTGGAAAATCATATGACTCTTTTAATTTTTAGACATGTTTTTTAGACTAAATATGGCCTTTATAGCTATTGAAGCTAATCCAAGCAATACGTAAGAAGCTGCAATACCAACCGTTACATATAGTTCCTCAGATATGTTTGTGTATTCAAACTAACAGTGAAATGTTAATCAAGCTGCAGTGTAGGATAAAAAATTGTATAACATTAGAATAAACAATTTATATTACAAATCTCTCATTAATATTGAAGGCAGAGAAGGAAAACTGCTATTTCTTTTCATCCCAATGACCATAGGCATGATAATAGTATAGCATGAAGCATCGTGAACTATTCATGTTTGTCCAAGTACAAATAGACAGTCTGACCAAACTAAAAAGTTAGAATGAACAGGATTCTCACCTCAAACTGTACCATACCCAAGAGTATCCTCTTGATATAGGATGCTAGCAGAGCAATTTCCGATGCATTTCCTCTTTCAAGGAAGCTGCCCGATGTTGGCTGGAATGAAAGAGAAGAATGTATCTGATGGGGCGAGGGATGAAGGTTGGATTTGGGTCATGGGTTGAGAAATGGAAGCAGCTACTCACATAAAATGGGAGAACGCGACTACTTCATTCAAAATAAAGAGAGACACGTCAGATTAATGGTAGATATGGAAGAAATTGGGAGGGGTGGCAAATAGTTAGCTGATGTATCAATAGAATGCATATTTATAATCTGCATGCATGACCTATCCAAACAAACAATAAGGTCACTTTATTAAGTGGAATGTAAATTCCAAGATGAGATGATAGGATAAATATAAGCATCTAAACAGTGCATGAGAAAAATTTTGAGTTTGTTTTGGCTTTAACGACTCGAGATGGTGATGAATTGAATTTTTAAAAAATATTTCTCTCTTAAAAACTTTTTACAAAACTTTTCTTTTCAGAGTTGTGGATTTGTGGCATCAGGATCTTTTACAAAATCGATGAAAGGTTTATATAAAATATTGAACTGGAAGATAATGAAGATAAGAAATATTAATTTAGAATTAATAGAGAATAGATTCAGGTTCGATAACTCAATAATAACAAAATACAGTCTTGATTACAATCAAACTCAGGTTTCAATACAGTTTATACAGATCAAGAACAGAAATTATATTGAACTTTAAACATGTAAATCGCAGGTTCTTGATCGTAAACAGAAAGTAAAGAGTTTGAGTTTAGAGATACCACACAACCATATTTATTCTGGTTCAGTCACCTCCTCTGTGACCTACATCCAGTCCCCAATCCACCTGTGGGATTTCACACACTAACACACAAGCTTTGCCAGGTAGCTTGAAAAACCTTTACACCATAGAGCACTCCTTCACCTCGAGATACCACACTCTTGTGAAGAGCCTCAATGTTCAACCTTAGGGATACCTCACCCTAATCACTCAGAGAGACTCCCTCTCTCTTTACAATCAAATTGTAAAACAAAAATTGATTCCTAACTCTCAATAGTCAGATAAATAAATTGAAGCACTTATGGGTATTGAAACACTCTTTTCACAATAAGCTCAAGAAAGATGATGAATGATTTTCACAATTGATTTCTCAAAATGATTTCGTAAAACTGTGATATGTTATGATATGATTTCGTTCTTCTGATAGTGTTCCTTTGATCCCCATTTATATAGAAAACAAATTATAGTCGTTGGAATCAATCAAAACAAATTTGTATCTGATTTAACAGAATCTGTTTTTCTTGATTCTCGTTCTTGAAATAAGATTCTGATAGTTCTTATAGAATTTGCGTCCATCTTGAAAATAATCGCGTTCATCTAGCCATTAAGATTTTACATTCGGGCGGGCTAGTAGACGAGCTCCAGATGTCACGTCAGCAGACGGGAGTACTAAAACACAAAATAATTGGACGTGCTCCAATTAGTAGAGGTGCTCCATATGCCGCATCATTTGGACGGAGCTTCTCATTAAGAATTTAGCAGGTCCAAAGACTTTTGTGGACGAACGCTTCTGTCACTTGTTGGACGAGCGCTTGTATTACTTGTTGGACGAGCGCTTCTGTCACTTGTTGGACGAGCGCTTTAATCACTTGTTGGACGAGCGCTTCTATCACTTGTGTTTGGACGAGTGCTTTGGATTACTTCAGTGTTGGACGAGCACTTCTTATTTCCAAAAAACATTTTCATTAACGAAAACTTATTCCTTTTAATGCAGGTTACGAAAATTGATTTTCTTCATGCATCTTTTTAATTGAGCTATTTGTGAATAAGAGATTTCATCTCTTACAAATCATCTAAGACTTAAATCTAATTTCTCCTTTAAGCTTTTGTCTTGATGATCCTTTGATCTCTGTCTTTGCTCTTTGATTCCTTCAAGTTCTTACTTGAATTTTCTCCTTTGATTGCTCACTGAACTTGTTGATCACTGCTTGATACCTGTCTTTGCAATTTGATACCAAAACACTTGCATACACATTAAATTGTATTTGTCATATATCAAAATCTCTAAGTCATTGAATCTAACAAGAGTATCAATTAAAAAATAAGAGGCATACATAAACATCTAAAGGTTAAAGTGAGGAAAGAAAATAAATAAACATCTAAACGCTGTTTTATTTATCTCTGAAAATTGATACTGATTACACCCATATCTAACATCTGCTATATATATAGAACATAAGGATAAGAGATAAAGAATAGAAAAACTGAAACTACCACTAAGGGATAGACTCTAACAAACTATTCTGCTATTATTCAACAACAGAGTGAAGCATATTATTTTTAAAAAATGGAAACAAGTTTTCAATATGTTGGAAAGCAACACAAAGTGGAATTGTTGATGCATGACTCTTCATATGGAAAAAATGTCAGTAGCGGTCGTGGAGTTGGGTTGGATGGGGGAGAGACAAACATCCTTTTCAGAAATACTTTTTACAGAATAGAATAAGTTACCTTAAGATCAGAAAAAAGAAAAATTGAAAGATAGGAGGGATTGCTTTTACTTTGGGTTTAAAGATTAGGATTAGGATGTGTAATTGCCGACTGAACCAATTATATATATATATATATATATATGTGGATTACTCAAAAACTGCAATTTTGAAAAGTCAATTATTTGTTGGTCTAGCCCTAAGACATGATTTATTCAAGTGATTAAAGACTGGCTTTGACAAATCATGGTGACATTGGTTCTCACCCATTAAATTGTGAAAAGAGATCAAACAGCAAAATCAAGTTTTACATTTCAAACTAGAACAGAGGACCCAATATATGACCAGACCATGAATTTTATACTAAGGAAAAAATGTGGAAAATTAGCGAAGAAACTAATAATTTACTAAGCTAATGGCTAATTGCATACTGGCCTTAGTGGCAGGGGCAGCTAAAATACCAATTTGGTCAAGTTGACTGGATATTATTGTGAGGATGGAGAATGGCTACTTATCTACGATTTCATGCCAAGGGAAATGTAAAATCACCTATTCAATAATTTTGAAGTAATAATAACAGGTGAAGACACTACCTGATATGGTATCAGCCCGCTTTGATACATCAGGCAAAGCCACCACTTCATATGGTCAGTCGTCAGAATAGATAAATATGAATCAGCAATCATTCCTCAATCCCTTCAATAATACAGTTAACCTATCATCAGGCAAAGCCACCACTTCATATGGTCAGTCGTCAGAATAGATAAATATGAATCGCAACCCCAGGATACTTAACGGAAAGTGAAAAAATATGAAAAAAGAAATAAAAAAGAATGGAGTAAGAGAAAATATACATAACCAACCTGCAAAAATAGGGCCTCGGTGGCGGGGGCATGCGAGAGCCGCTGACCTCCAGGTAGATGCCGATCTGACGATGGGGTGGCGGAGGGTAAGACGGTGGAGATGTCGTGCGGTTTAACGTTGTTGGAGGATGCCGATGGTGACGAGGTCGACGAAGCAAGGGGTAGTAGATAGTGTGGGTGACCCATTGTGGTTCTGCCGACAGCGGCGACGGCGACAGAGCGAGGGGTATAGCGCCACCGTGCCTAATCCGCCACGAACCACAGATCCTCCATCGTCGTCGCCGCTCGCAGGCCTCCGCCATGAAGAGCAAAACCCAGACAACATAGAGGATTTGTGACGCAAAGAGGAATAGACAGAAGTTGTGACACAAAGAGATGTCGTGAAGAAGAGGAAGAGTCTGATAGAGAAAAAAAGGCAGAACGAATTAGAAAACGTGAATGCCCGGAGATAAAAGAAGAAATAAGATAGGCAAGGGAAGAGTTGAAGAGACACTCAAGCAGCTATCAGGTAGGCTAAAAAATTGCTGACATGGCTAAAGGAAAGAAGTCCAGAGAAGCTACATGGCAACACTACGTTGCACGCATTAGAAATTATATTATATAAATAGATATGCATGTATTTTATCTTTTATTTATTTCTTTTCTCCTTTTAAGTTGTTATAAATATATGTGGGATAGAGGGTGTCACATGTATTACTTTCAGAATCCTCATGCTCAGACAAGTTTGAAACATTGGAAGACTTGTATGCTTTTAGTGCTTTTGAGGCTTTTGAGGACTTCTGATAAGCTTTTAGAGCAATGGATTTACCTTTTTTAGTTGAAGCATCATCACCAAGTTTTTGCTCATGAACAATGAGGGTACCAAAAAGTCCATCTATTGTTAGAGTGGTGAGATCCTTGGCTTGAGAGATAGCAGTGACTAGGGGTCTCTACTGCTTAGGAAGACTTCTGAGGGTCTATCCAACTTTCTCAGCATTTGTGTAAGTTTTGCCAAGAGATTTCAAACCATATATTGATGATAGTTTGGAATCATCCTATCATCTGAGCAATAGTTTCACCTTCCACCATGATGAACAGGTCATACTTTATGACAAGTATGACAATCTTTGATTCTTTCACTTTGTCTGTTCCTTCATGTGTGACAGCTAAAGTGTCTCACACTTCTTTGGCATAGTCACAAGCACAAACTTACTCAAACTCCTTGGGACTGAGAGCACAGACGATGTTGTATCTAGCTTTGTGATTTAACTCAAATTTTATCTTTTCTGCAGCTGTCCACTGATCCTTTGGTTTGTTAGTGTTGTCAGCATTTTTTGGTGTATAGGGACCCGTTCTGATCACATCTGTAACACCCCGATTTTCGTATAAGAGATTACGTTACTATGGATGCCTAATTGTTGTTGTTGTTGTTGTTGTTGTTGTTATTATTATTATTATTATTAAAGTTAGTATTGTATTTATATAATTGATAATGTATTGTGATTAGTGTTGTAGTATTTTTATGCTTATACATATATATGTATGTATATATTATTACATATGATAATATGTATATTAATATATGATTATTTGTATTAATATGAGATTGTGTCTCTTAATGTGTGATCTTATATGAATATATGATTTTGTTTGTGATTTTATATGTTAATATATGATATGCGATTTTATTAATAATAAGTAATTAAGAATGATATGAAGAGATATCGTGTGATTTAGTATTTAAATAGAGATAGTGTAATTCTTAGATTTTAGTCCCTCAATTAATCATATTTGAGTCCTTATTAATATAGGATAATCCTCTTTTTGGTTACCTCTCAAGATCTTATCATAATCTCCTAAGGAATCTATAGGAATCACTAGTGCAATAAGTGTTTTTTACGTCAGTTAAAATTGATTTTTTTACGTCAGAATACTGACTGACGTAAATACAGGTGACGTTAAAAGTTAAACTTTTAACGTCAGTTGAGAACTGACGTTAAATATAACACTATTAACGTCGGTTCTTTAACACAACTGACGTTAATTTTTTCAAAATTAACGTCAGTTCTTTAACATAACCGACGTTAATTTTGTTAAAACTAACGTCAATTGTTATAAAGAACTGACGTTAAATGTCTTAATTTTAACGTCAGTTGTAATAAACAACTGACGTTAATAGTGTACTGTATATTTTTATAAAATACTTTTAACGTCAGTTGTATGATACAACTGACGTTAATAGTATTTTTTTAAAAAAATTCAGTTTTAAAATATCACTCCCCTAAGTCATCCCTGCATTCAGTAAATATCCTAGTAACACAGAATATCACACACATTACAGAATTGCAAAGGAAAAATGGAACAATGATCCATATGTTTGCTTGTTCAAAACAATATATATTTATTAACATAGGTTATAAATGTATACTAAGTTTAAACTACCTATATCAATATCACTTCGTGATGATCATCACGAGTGGCATGTACATCGTCCACCTGTGTCTCCTCGATTATAGTAGGCATGTTTGTTGAAAAAGAAGGAGTCTCAAGAATATCAAGATTTGAATCTTCATTTTCATCACTACCATTATACATGCTTTTTCCTTGGAGGACCACGGACAACCTTTTGTTAGAAGGATCAGTGATGTAGAACACTTGTTTTGCTTGGGAAGCCATTATGAAAGGCTCATTTATATGACCTAACTTGTTGAGGTCTACTAATGTGAACCCCAATTCGTCGGTTTGTACACCACCGTTACTATCAACCCACTTACATTTAAATACCGGCACCGTAAGCTTAGTGTAATCGAGCACCCAAATATCTTCAATATATCCAAAGTAAGGTCTCGGTCTTTGAACGGGTTTTGTGTCCTTTGCACTAGAGAAGTGCATTGCTTCGGCCACGATCATAACCCCACTATTTTGCATGGTACTCTTGTTATCTTGTTCCTTTGTATAAAAGGAAAAGTTATTTATGTCGTATCCGTTCCAACATATGACGTTGAAGTTAGGCCCACGTGCTAGCCATTTTACGTCATCAGAAGCAGTACTACTATCCTTAAGCATTTCTTCCTTGAACCATGGTAAGAAAGTCTTGTTATGCTTGTTCAACAACCACCTTTCGCTCATTCGAGGGTTTTCTTGATTGACTTTTCTTTTATGTTCAAATAAGAAAGGCTGAACACATTCGATGTTGTTCAATACATACAAATGTGCTTGAAGCACTTCCTCCCGATCCTTCCTATTAATTCTTAAGCCATGTGTACCCTTACCTTGACATCTGATCTCATCATGCCGAGGCTTAGGAACCCCTATAGGATCCGTGTTATGAAGGTAGTCCGAACAAAACTCAATAGCTTCTTCTGCAACATACCTTTGAACAATAGATGCTTCCGGACGACGAGGATTCTTCACGTACCCTTTCAAGATCTTCATGTAGCGCTCAACTGGGTACATCCATCTCAGAAAAACCGGCCCACATAATCTAATCTCCCTCACCAAATGAACAATTAAGTGAACCATTATGTCGAAAAAGGAAGGAGGAAAATACATCTCCAATTGGCACAAGATTGTAGCAGCCTCAACTTCCAAGTCATCCAACATACGGGGGTCAACGACTTTGCTACATATAGAATTGAAGAATGAGCACAACCGAGTAATGACATGTCTCACATTTTTTGTAGCAATACCACGAATAGCAACGGGCAGAAGTTGTTGCATCAAGATGTGACAATCATGAGACTTCAAGCCAACCAATTTAAGATCACTAGAGACAAGCCTCTTCATATTTGAAGAGTAACCATGTGGAACTTTGATGCCCTGAAGACACCCGCAGAAACTTTGTCTCTCTTTTTTTGACAAAGTATAACATGCTGGCGGCAAATAAGTCCTCTTACCATCCTCAACAACTGGAGCTAACTGCTCTCGTATACCTATAGCAACGAGGTCGAGACGAGCATTCACACCATCCTTTGTCTTGCCCTGAATGTTGAGAAGCGTCCCGATCACACTATCACACACATTTTTCTCCACATGCATCACATCAATGCAGTGTCTGACATCAAGCTTGCGCCAGTATGGAAGATCAAAGAATATCGACCTCTTCTTCCATATGTTTTTCTCAACAGCTTTTCCTTTCTTTTTGGACTTGCCGAATATAACATCGATGTCCTTTACCCTCTGATAAACCTGCTCTCCAATTAAGGCCGCCGGTGCTTCTTTTGTCTCTTGGCATCCATTAAAAGCTTTTTTCATCTTACGATATGGGTGATCACGTCTAAGAAATCTCCGATGCCCAAGGTAAACCGTCTTTTTTCCATGATGCAACTGAGTGTAGCATGTGCCTTCTTCACATATAGGGCATGCTTTATGCCCCTTGACACTGTACCCGGACAAGTTACCGTATGCTGGAAAGTCGTTGATGGTGCAAAATAACATGGCACGAAGCTTGAAAGTCTCATGAGAATAACCATCAACTACATCAACACCTTCCACCCACAACGTTTTCAAGTCTTCAATCAAGGGACCTAGATAAACATCTAAGTCATTTCCCGGTTGCTTTGGGCCCGAAATCATCATAGACAACATCATGTATTTGCGCTTCATGCACAACCAAGGGGGCATGTTGTAAATCACCAACAGAACAGGCCATGAACTATGAATACTACTCATGTTACCATAAGGATTCATTCCATCCGTAGCAAGTCCAAGCCTTAGGTTTCTTGGCTCATCGGCGAAATTCGGAAACATAGTATCGATATTCTTCCATTGAATAGAATCAGCAGGATGACGAACCTTTCCATCACGTTTCCTCTCATCATTATGCCATCTAAGATTCTTCCCATCTTTCGCATTGGCAAACAATCGCTTGAACCTTGGAATTATTGGAAGATACCACAACACCTTCGCAGGAGGACCCTTTTTTCTCACATCATCAACATCATCATCATCATCACCACCCTTCACTTTGTATCATGATAACCCA
This sequence comes from Sophora flavescens, assembly GCA_030762895.1. Classification (NCBI taxonomy): domain Eukaryota; kingdom Viridiplantae; phylum Streptophyta; class Magnoliopsida; order Fabales; family Fabaceae; genus Sophora; species Sophora flavescens. The sequence goes on along the minus strand of CM061064.1, from coordinate 166,392,053 downwards.
CATTTGGGGCAATTGTGTTTGTCTTCATGAACACCGGTGTACAATATGCAATCATTGGGGCATGCGTGTATCTTCTTATACTCCATACCCATAGGACACAATACCTTCTTGGCCTTATAGTTACGGTCAGGCAATGTGTTGTCCTCCGGAAGCAAGTCTTTCAACACTTCAAGCAATTCCGTGAAGCTTTTATCGCTCCAACCATTTCTCGCCTTCACACAAACCAATTTTAGCACCACCGGCAACCGTGTATGAGTAGTACACCCTGGATATAAAGGCTTATCCGCATCACCGCACAACCTATCATACACATGCGCTCGATGAAAAGATTCTTATCCAATCTCACGGATCATGTCCTCTACTCGATCATCCTCCATATCTACGTCAACGTCCTCACTTTGGGAGACACTCGCCGTATTACTACTCAACAACATATCACCATGCCATATCCATCTTGTATAACTCAAGCAAATCCCTTCACAAATCAAATGAGTACGTATATCCTTCACCGTACATTTCCTCGTATTCAAACACTTGACACAAGGACAACAGAACATTCCATTACTATTAGGAACATTCCTTTGAGCAAATTCTATAAATTCTCCCACCCCCTTCAAATACTCAGCACTAGTACGCTTACAAACCATCCAACTACGATCCATAACTAGATAGGTCCTGTAGATATACAAAACATATATATATCCAATATAAGGACAATACGGGAGATTGAAAACTATAGTTTTTAAAGATTAATTGCCAAGCACTGGTCACGGCCTGGCAGTGATGTCCATCACGGCCGTAACGTGCCAACTGAACAGACCATGCCATCACAGGCAGAACTGATCACGGCCTAGCCGTGATTAGCATCACGGCCGTGACAGATCAACCAGCAGAGCAACATGCACTCAAAACCAAAAACAGAGACGTACATTCCAAACAACTCAAACTCACGGTTTCAAGTTTCAACTACCGAGACTACAGTTTCAACATACACTCAAAACCAAAAATACAAAAATGTGCCCTAAATGCTCACCAGAAATAGGTGTTCGCGTGGTGGTGGGGAGGGGAGCTCGAGTGGTGGCCAACGTTCAATGTGGTTACTGAGAGCAGAGGGACAAGGAGAGTTAGTGCGCGGGAAGGGGAAAGAGAGATGTACGTCAAGTTATTGCAAAGAATGAATGGAAAGATAGAGTTAGGGTTAATAGTGTACCTCACGGTGGTGGCGAAGAAGCCCTCGCGGTGGTTGCGGTGGAGATGAGCTCGCGATTAGGGTTCTGTCTTTGGGTGAGAGTGAGAGTGAGGGTTGAGAGTGATTTAGGGTTGAGCGTGATGAAAAGAGAAAAGAGACGTACGTACGGAGCGAAGTGCGGAAGGCGCGGGTGTAAATGTTATATAAAACAACATTTAACGCCGGTTGTATTAAACAATCGGCGTTACAATTAATTTTTTAACGTCGGTTTTATTAACAAACTGACGTTAAATATTAATATTTTTTTAAAAAAAAACACTTTTAACGTCCGTTGTTGAATACAACTGACGTTAAAAGTGTTGTGTAAAGTAACATTCTTCTGTATCAGTCTGTAATACTGCCTCTTCTTTTCCTCTATATTTCTATTCCTTCACAAAATGGCTCTGAGACCTGTGTTAATTGAGTGACAACAGGGCATTTCAGATAGCTAGGGATATAGGATTATTTACGTCAGCTATTTAGTTAACTGAAGTAAAAATCACACTTTTAACGTCAATTGTATAAACAATAGACGTTAAAAATAAATATTTTTTATTTTAAAAACACTGTTAACTTCAGTTTTATTCAACAACCGGCGTTAACAGACCTGTGTTAAGAGTGACAACAGGGCATTTCAGATAGGGATATAGGATTATTTACGTCAGCTGTTTATTTAACTGAAGTAAAAATCACACTTTTAACGTCAGTTGTATAAACAACTGACGTTAAAAATAAATATTTTTTATTTTAAAAACACTTTTAACGTCAGTTTTATTCAACAACTGACGTTAAAAGTGTATAAGTTTCTGCAAAAGCTAGCATTCATTCCTTTGACTACTCTGCTACTAAATTACCCATTACTGCTGTGCTACTTACCCATGCATATTGTAACCTATAATCCTCTTTATGAGCACTAAGTTTATACCTAGACTTAAAGGTCTATTTCTTCCTAATCCTTCGGGTGTTTTCTTTTCTGCACGTTTATAATATATGACTGCCAACTCCCAATGCGCCTTGGAACCTAATGCTCTTAATGATCAATTTAATTTTTTAGCAACTTACGACGCCTAGTAACTTCATCCCCTACTCCTATAAATAGCTTCCTTCCTTCCTTTAATTTTTCCGCTTCACAATATGGCTCTGTCATGGAGATTAACTTCATCACTCTTTCTTCCTATACCTAGACTTAAAGGTCTCTGTCTTAATGGTCAAACAACTTCTGAGGTTGTGTAAATCGCATTACATGGGTGATAAGGGTGTGTAAATCGCATTATGTGAATTGCACACACCATCATCCTTCTGGAGAATCAGCGACTACAGTTCCAAAACCTCACTTTGGAACCAAGTGGCTGTTCCAAGAATATTGCTGAAACAGATCGAGTGCACCCTTCACTCTGCCACGGCTCCAAAGTGACTGTGGATTCAGATGGAGCATCAAGGACTTCAAATGAGGGAGGGGATGCATTCAATGTTGGAGTTTCTGAGGACAGGACTGAGAAGAAAATGATGTTGAAGCAGAAACTTTTTTATATTTTAGTGCTATCTTGCGGAAATTTTTTATCTTTTAAACATGTAATTGTAACTTATGAATCGCTTCAATGAGATACGATTTGATTATACATATATAACTTGTTTTATGTTAAGTGTTTATTTATTTTAATTTGAACAAGAATTTGTTAATTTACTAATTCAAGCTAATTAATTAAGACTAAAAATAAACTTTTTTTAAAAAAAGATTAGAAATAAACTGCACTATATGGAGTGATGATCTGCGTTAAGAGTGACAACAGGGAGATGACAACGAAAGAAAGATAGGAATGAGTTGATTATTTACGTCAGATATTTATTTAACTGAAGTAAAAATCACACTTCTAACGTCAATTTTATAAACAAATGACGTTAAAAGTGTTAATAATTTCTTGCAAAACACTTTTAACGTCAGTTCATTAAACAACTAACGCAAATAGTGATTTCATATTTACAAAACTGCCACCGCCTCACTTTTAACGTCAGTCCTTAAAACAACTGACGTTAACAGTGAATTAATGAAGTCTAATATTTACAAAACTGCCACCGCCCCCTTTTTAACGTCTAGTTTTTGGTTAACTGACGTAAACCTTTACCGTCTAATGTATATTTTCCACTAGTGAATAACTACCAAGTCTGTCGCTAAACTTGCATCGAACTTTTGACCATCTTAGAGTCCGATTTAGGATTCGATCATTAGACATCATTCTTGTAGATATTTTTCTGAGATTTCTGACGACACCAAGAACGCCTCAATCGGAAACTTGTAGCTCAAGTTATGGTCAATATACCGACCTATATACAATTTGGTCTGAAATAAGAACCCGTTATGCCCTAACTTGTATTTATACCATAAGACTCGATCTAAACCTTATTTCTCACTTTGTTAACCTCAGAATAGCTGCCTCGCTTCATCTTTCTTAGTTTTCCCTTGAACCCCTTGAAGTTCTTAGAGTTTATGAGTCTGTTTGGGAGAGAGGTTACGGGTGTTAGCATCGTTTAAGGCTTGAGTACTTCTTCGAGCCGCTCGAGGGAATGTGTCTAGTTTACCAACGTTATCGTTTTGGGAATCTTCATACCAGGTATGGGGAGAAGGAATAATATTGACATGTAGGCGTTGGGGGTAGTGTAAGATGAAGTGTTAATCCATGACTCTGTCGTATGTTGTTTGCCTATTTGATGTTAATTGATATATGTATAATATGTTTCTAATGTTAATGACATGCTTTAATTATTGTATTGTTTGATGTTAATTGTTGATGATGTATATTTGGATGTTATTGATATGCCCAATTGAGTATGATGTTTTATGATACCATGAATGTTCATGATGATGATGATGCTATTATGATGATGATGATGTTGTGATGATAATGATGAGGCTGTTATGGTAATGATGCTGATGTTGTTCTCTGAATGAGTGTTGATTGTTGTGGATGTTAATGCCAACAATGACATTAATAAGACTCTAACAAATTAATAGGGCTTATTAATTATGTTAAGACCTTAGAAGAGATGTTAATAAAGATGAATGCATTTAAGGGATGTTTTCCCAGTTTGTTAATAAGACATGAATATAGTATGAGAGGCAAGGTTATGTTCAAAGGGCTTAGTCAAATACCCTAAGATTAATCAGTGAGTGTTTTAGGGACGTTAGTATTGAAGCTGGAAGTAAAAGACATGGGAACATTTAAAGGTAATGAAACTGATGGTTGATGGTGTAGCTTAAACCAATAGGTTTGATCTTTGAATGCCCTAGGAAACTTAGTAAGGGTTGTTTAACCCTTCTGCCCAGAAACAGTACGACCACACTCCATTGAGCACGACCGTGCTTAACAGTCAACACGACTGTGCTTGACTTAACAGTCAGCACGCCTGTACTGAGGGGAAAGCACGCTCGTGCTTCCCTGTACAGATCAGAACGCAAAACAAATAACAAGGGGTGTTTCACCCCAAACGCTTCTAATAATGAAGAAGACACCAAACCAAGTAAAGACAAGCTAGATAACTTAAAGATATTAATGTACCTTGGTAGTCGAGTGGCCAAGGGGGCCTTGATGCTTAATGGTCAAGGTGTTGAGCTCTGTACCTGATTAGTCAGAGTGTTAATAATTAAAGTGGAAAGATGATGTTCTGTACCTTGGTAGCCTAGCGTTCGCTCCAAGGGGGCCTCAATAGCCGAGTGGTCGAGGTGTTGAGCTCTGGTGCTTTTTTGCCAGAGTGTTGTTGTTTTGTACCTTGGTAACCGAGTGACCAAGGGGGCCTTGATGCATAATGTCAAGGTGTTATTAAAAGATATTGGACCTTGGTAGCTGAGTGGCTAAGGGGGCCTTGATGCTTAATGGTCAAGGTGTTGAGCTCTGGTGTTTTTTGGCCAGAGTGTAAGTGAAAAGATTATGCGATAAAAGATTAAAGACTAAAGATGAAAGATAACGTTGATGATGATGATGAACTTGGGTAGCTGAGTGTCCCAAGCGGAGGTGGTGATTGTTGGTTGTGCACTGTGTTGCTCATTCATGCATTGGAGTAGTGGAGTAGCGTTGCATCGCATAACATACTTTATTTTATTATATATAAATCCCTGCCTGTTCTCCTACTTCTTTCATCCTGCTCTCTTCTCCCCTTTCTCCCTTCCTGTAACCCGTTATCCCTCTGGTATCAGAGCTAGGTGGGGAAGTAGGAACTGTGTAGTATGGATCTAAGATCCAAACCTTGCTGAATAGTAAAAAAAAAATAGTTTTTTCAGAAGAAATTATTATGCTTAACTGGTTTGGATACCTCTTAACTGGTAAGGACCTCCGTGTTTATGTTTTGATATGTCTTGTTAAAGCTGTAGCAGTAAGACCTCGAAGGATGATGAGGCAATAAGTCTAATTTGCCGATGATTGAAGCAAGATAAATCAAAGTATGAATAGCGAGTAGCAGTAAGTCTACTTTGAGGTAGCTTTTGGTTAATTAAGTAAATCCTTTTTTCAAAGGTAAGGTACAACTATGGTTAAGGATAATAAAATCTAATGATTTTTGTAAATTTTGTAAAGAAGTTTTATTTCAAATTTTTATGAAAATTATTCAGCAGGGTACGGCTTAGATTCCTATTTACTGTTGCTATGGAACCAAAGGATGGCAATGATATCAGATTAATGAATATTATGTTATCTCGCTCCCTTTCCAAGCTTTCTTTCCATTCTTCTCAACCTTCTTCTTCTTCTCTTCAGGAATCCCCTACCAATCCAAGCAGTATTTTCCAAGAGGAAATTTGCTTTGAAAATATCAATCAAGATATTGATAATTGGGTAATTCCAAAAATACCCACAAAAGAATTATATAAACCGAAAGGTAAGTTTTTTGCTACTTCCGATTATGTTATCAAAACGGTAGAGAAAAATATTCCTATCAATCCAGAGAGTGAAGAATTTCAACTTATCTCAATGGATACAATCAAAAATCATAAACAAAAATACAGATACCTACATATAGGATGTGTTCAGGTAGCTGTTAAACATTTAATCCGCGAAGGATTTAATGCTTCAATCTTGATGTGCTTAAGAGATGTTAGGCACAATAAATTCCAAGATTCCCTCTTAGGTAGAGTAGAAACTAGCCTAAGTCATGGTCCGATCTATTTCAATTGTTATCCAAACAGGACACTGAGTCTACAGGATAGGAATATTATGGACTCCCTGTTTTTAAACATTAAGATCTGTGGCTTATACATGAAGCCTGAACCTATCCCAACAGCTTTGCTTTACAGAATTCAGTACAAGGTTATGAATTTTTGTAATTCTAAAGTTCTCAAAACTAGAACATCGGGAGAGACAACCCTGTTTCTTACTGATGTTATTAAAGCAAACGTAATTGTCCCAAAAACAATCCTCTGAAAGGACGTAGTCTTACCAGAAAAATGGGTATTGGATAAAGCTATACCAGCTTTACCAAGGGAAACGTCATATTTCAATAGAATTGTTCAAAATCCATCAGGACAAGTTGAATTAGTCTTCGAAAGGAGAAATTCTTTCAGTTCTATCAGATCTTCTAGTCTAAGATCAGAAGACTTCAGATCTGTTCCCTCAAGACAATCTTTCTCAACAACATCTCAAATTCCAACAATTAATCTTCAGGGATTAGATACATCATTTACCATCCATAAACCAATTTATCAGATAGAAGATGATCAAAGATCAATTCAGTCTCCAACTTTTTCCTCTATTAATGAATCTTACAATGATTTGTAAGTTCATTATTGATAATGAATCCCTAAGAAAGGACTTTTACTCTAAGGAATGGAAACCTCAAAGAGAATGGTTCTTACAAGAGTACAAGAGAACAAACAGAGTTAATATTCAGGAAGAACATTATTTGTTTCTTAACAATGTTAAGACAAATGTCTTATTTTTTGACTGGTTTCATGCTTATGCAGTCAAAAATCAAATTATCTATCCTTGGAAAACAAAGATAGATGTTGATAAAGCCACTAATGTCATTACAGTATGGCATTTGAAAAATGGTTAGTTAGTCAAAACAGAGTTACCACCAAATAAGTCTTTCCAACTCCCTGATGTTAAAGAACCTAGCACCAACAAACCAATTATGGGTGCTCCGTTTAAATCAAAAAATACTGATGAAACAGTCTCAGCTCATGACATTAACAAGTTAATGGAGCAATCAAACTATACAAATAAATACCTACAAACTCTAGGGGAACATTTGGTTAAAAACCATGCATCCACCTATGCATCTACTTCTGGGATTAAGAAAGATAGTCCCTTAGAAAAAACCCCCTTATAAAAACTCCTGTTTAAACCTTTCAAGGTTAATAAGAAGGTCAAAGAAAGTTTGTAACTTCTTCTCAACCCTGAGATAAAAAAGGAAAAACCTGAATTAATCGAAAAAATCGAAGTAAAATTAAAACAATTAAGTGTTCCAGAGTCTCCATCTAACATTGTTAATCAAGAAGGATGACCCTTAATAAGGAACAAAGAACCAACCATAAATGTCATTAATGCAGATGGCTCGAAAACATATTCTATGGCCAGTACTTCTAAATCAAAACCTTTTGAAAAACCCCCGATCAATCTTAATCCAGTTTTTAGTCAATCCTGGAAAAAACCATCAAAACTTTACTATCCTAGGGCAACTCCTCCAGATCTGCTTCTTGAGGAACAGTCTCCAACTTTCAAAAGCTTCAATGCTAACAACATCTATGAATGGAACATATATGGTCAAGCAGAATATCAAATCCTTCAAACAATGCAGCACACGACGATGATGGCTACAGCATATCAAATTGCGAATGATTGCTCTGAAAAAGTCATTTGCAATGTTTTGACTGCTGGATTCATGGGCCAACTAAAAGGTTGGTGGGATTACTCTTTCAATGAGATACAGAAAGAACAAATGTTTACTTCAATCAAAACTGACGCAAATGGAAATCCAATCTTCGATAATGACGGCGAAACGATTCCAGATGCTGTCAACACCTTAATCTTCTCTGTGTACAGACATTTTATGGGCAATTCTTCTACTTGGAAGGCTAGATCTGCTGATTTATTGTCCAATCTTAAGTGTAGATCGTTATCCAGTTTTAGGTGGTATAAAGATACTTTCCTAACTAGGGTTTACACTAGAGAAGATTGCCAGAATAGATTATGGAAGGAAAAGTTCATTGCAGGTCTCCCAACATCTTTAGGTGATCTTGTAAAAGATGAGCTTATAGCCCAATCTCTAGATGGAAATATTCCATATGAGCAATTGAGTTATGGACAACTCATTGCAGCCACTCAAAAGATAGGGGCAAGACTTTGTAAGGAAGACAAAGTCCGAGACCAGTTCAAGAAAGAAAAGGCCGCTAAGAAGGATTTAGGGTCTTTTTGCGAACAATTTGGTGTACCCCCTTGTCCAAAAGATAAGTCTAAATCTTCCAAAAATTACGAAAGCAAACCCCAAAAGGCTAAGTATACCAAGTATACTAAGTATAAGAAAAACAAACGTTATAACAAGCCAAAACCAGAATTCAAACCTAAGCCAGCAACTGGTGATAGGTTTTCCAAGAAAACGGTTACCTGTTATAACAGCGGTAAACCTGGCCACATCGGTAAATACAGTAGGCTGAAGAAAAGGATCAAAGAGTTAAATCTTGAACCATCAGTTGAGGAACAACTGAATAATCTTTTGATCCAATCTGATACTTCAGACGAATCAGATGGTGATTTTTCTGAAGATCTCAATCAAATCCAACAAGATGATATTGGAAGTCTTAGTTCTGATTCATCTCCTGAGATTAATGTCCTAACAAAGGAGCAAGTTCTCCTTTTTGAGGTCATTAATTCAATTTATGATCCAGAATGAAGACGGAAATATCTGGATAAGCTTAAATCTTAAATGGAGTCCTCAAAGGAAAAGGATTTGAAAAGCAAAGGCAAAGTTATAGTCAAAGATCATTTTGACTTCAAGCAGATTCTTAAGCGGCTGGATGCTGCTCAACAAACAAAACCTGTCACAATTCAAGATCTCCAGTTAGAGATTAAGAATTTGAAACAAGAGGTTAAAGAGATAAAACAAGAACAATCTGTTCATAAATTGATTTTGTCTCAAATGGTAGAGGCTCAATCAGATGAATCTGATTCTGAAGAAAAACCAGAATCAAAGGCTATAAAAAAAGATGATCATGATAATCTTACTAATGGTCAGGACAATCATGAAGATGAAGCGTTCCTGAATTTAGTTAATCAATTAAAAATTCAAAAATTCTATATCAAGATCAAAATTATTATTGGAAAATTTCTTCTTGATTCTACAACGCTTTTTGATACAGGTGCTGATTCAAATTGTATTCAGGAAGGATTAATTCCTTCCAAATACTTTGAGAAAACCTCAGAAAGGTTAAGTGCAGCTAATGGTTCTAAACTTAGAATCAATTATAAGCTGTCAAAGGCATTAATAGAAAATCAAGGTTTCCATGTCGAAACCCCATTTCTATTAGTCAAGAACCTGAAAAATGAAGTGATTCTTGGAACACCGTTCATAAGGTCACTTTTCCCTCTTTCCATTACACATGATGGGATCACAACTCAACATTTGGGAAAAGATATAGTTTCTCCCATCATCAGGAAACCAATCATTCGAGATTTAAATTTTCTAGATTATAAAATTAACCAAATCATTTTCTTGAAAGAAGAAATTTCTTTTAAGAATATTGAGTTACAATTACAACAACCGAACATCAAAGATAGGATCCAGATCCTCTTTGATGAAATCCTAAAATCTATCTGTTCTGATTTGCCAACAGCATTTTGGAATAAAAATAAATACGTTGTAGATTTGCCTTATGAACAAGATTTTAATGAAAGGTAAATCCCTACTAAGTTTAGACTTATCCAAATGAATCGTGAACTCCTTATCAAGGGTCGTCCTTCTTGATTAAAAATGTTAGATGGAGACTCTGCAACACTTAATTGTTTTAATTTTTCTTTTATTTTTTCAACTAATTATTGTTTTTCCTTTTTTATCTCAGGGTTGAGAATAAGTTGCAAACTTTCTCTGACCTTCTTATTAACCTTGAAAGGTTTAAACAGGGGTTTTTATAAGGGAGTTCTTTCTAAGGGACTATCTTTCTTAATCCCAGAAGTAGATGCATGGGTGGATGCATCTTTTTTAACCAAATGTTCCCCTAGAGTTTGTAGGTATTTATTTGTATAGTTTGATTGCCCCATTAACTTGTTAATATCATGAGCTGAGACTGCTTCATCAGTATTCTTTGATTTGAACGGAGCAACCATAATTGGTTTGTTGGTGCTTAGTTCTTTAACACCAGGGAGTTGGAAAGAGTTATTTGGTGGTAACTCTGTTTTGACTAACTCACAATTTTTCAAATGTCATACTGTAATGACATTAGTGGATTTATCAACGTCTATCTTTGTTTTCCAAGGATAGTTGATTTGATTTTTGACTGCATATGCATGAAATCAGTCAAAAAATAAAACACTTGTCTTAACATTGTTAAGAAATTGATAATATTCTTACTAAATATTAACTCTGTTGTTCCCTTGTACTCTTGTAAGAACCATTCTCTTTGACGTTTCCATTCCTCAGAGTAAAAGTCCTTTCTCAAGGATTCCTTATCAATAATGAACTTACAAATCTTTATAATATTCATTAATAAAGGAAAAAGTTGGAGACTGAATTGATCTTTGATCATCTTCTGTCTGCTACAGCTTTAACAAGACATACCAAAGCGTAAACACGGAGGTCTTTACCAGTTAAGAGGTACCCAAACCAGTTAAGCATAATAATTTATTCTGAAAAACTCTTTTTTTTTACTATTCGGTAAGGTATGGATCTTAGATCCATACTACAGTTCCTACTTCCCCATCTGGCTCTGATACCAGAGGGATAACGGGTTACATGAAGGGAGAAAGAGGAAAAGAAAGCAGGATGAAAGAAGTAGGAGAACAGGCGGATATTTACATATAATAAAACAAAATAACTAAAATATGCAGATTAAAACATGAAAACAGTAAAAACAGATACTGTAGAAATTAAAACAGAAAATATAAAAACTTAAAACATAAATCCAGAAAAGGTGGTAGAGCCGATCAAGATATGGAAAAATTAAAAAGAAACCGGAGCGAAAGCAGAGCCTCACCAGGACCGGTGGAGGGAGAAGAGAATATTTCTAAACCATGTGTTTACAGATTGAACGATTGAAAACTACAAAATTGAAAACTACAAGATTGAAAGAAAGAAAAGAAGAAGAAGAAAAATTGAGGAACTCACAATACGAGAACTCTCAGATTACTCATAGCTTCTCTCTCTAAAACTCTCTCTAAAATTTCGGATGCTTAACAACTGAGCCTGACATCCTATTTATAGAAGATTGAAAATTTACTATTACAACAGTATCGGTAACAATAACCTAGACTATTGCAACTATTGATGAACAATGCCGGTAACTTGACTGGAACTGTTTTGTCGGTAATGAATAGTGACGATGATGAACAGTGCCCGTATCCTGACTGGAACTATGACTGTCGGTAATGAACAATGCTCGAAGGTGACTGGAACTATTCATGCCAGAAAATTACTTGAAATTACCAGTTGAGTAGCTGGAATTATTCATCATCACTCAAGTTTACTGTTGTGTCGATTCCATAGCAATCATCTTCATTCTGATATAATGGATCCGAACATTGGCTTGTATCCTCCTGGTCTTCATCTTCATTGTAACGCCCTTCGTTACATTAGTAACCCAAAACAAAATCGATGAAAATCCTTTGAAGAATTTAAAATAAAAAACATACATGTCATAAAAAAAAATTCTCAACTTAATCAGGTCTGAAAATACCTCATATTAATTAAAATAGTGATAAAGTATCCAATGTGTTAATATATTAGTAAATTCATAAATCCAACTAAAAACCAAAAGCCTAAAAAAAAAACGGGCGTCTACTAATAAACCCAACGATAAATAAAAAAAGTCTAGCCACATACGGCTCCTTATTTAAGGAAGTACTAACCAAGCTAAGAATAATAACTAAAGAAAATCCGCTAAGTCTTCAGTCCTCTTCAGTTCCAGCGATGTCGTCCTCGTGCTCTGAAAACAACACTTTTAATGAGACATAATCCCAGTGAATAAAAATCATTTAATAAAAAGGTTCGCAAATAGTGTTGTTCTCAGCCGGCGCAGTAATCCGGAAAAACATTCATGGTACCCGCTAATTTTTAAAATATTGAATATAATAAACCTCCAAAATAATAATTATATATACATATATATAAAATTAATGTCAAGCATTTAAAGCACAACCTCATAAACTCAGCAACGGTCACATCACATTGCATTTAATCACATTCACCATGCAAACCCTACACAATGCAACTCCACGAACATGACTCGGTGATTCCCAGAATCACTTAACTTGACTCTTTGGTTCCCGGAACCGGTGTGAATCCCAGATCCACTAAGGTCTATGATCTCATATCCATGCAATGACGTCCCACTGCCTTCCCCATCCCAGATGGAGGTATCTAATATTCCATCCCAGATGTGAATATTTTAATAATTTGACATCCCATCCCAGATGGTGATATCTCTCATCCTATTCCCGGAATAGAATGTACACCGCCATCCCTTCCCGGAAGGTGATGACCAACTCATGCATAATGCAATATGTCATCCCAGATGTGAATATTTTAATAATTTGATATCCCATCCCAGATGGTGATATCTCTCATCCTATTCCCAGAATAGAATGTATACCGTCATCCCTTCCCGGAAGGCGATGACCAACTCATGCATAATGTAGTATGTCATCCCAGACGACTGTCAAAGTTTTCAAATTTTATCCGTCAATAAAAATAGCATAATATCATGCCAAGCCAACATTATAACATAAAAAGGAAAACATGTTACAGCAACGTCAATTCATGCTAAACAAACATATCCTTAACAATAATTAAGATTGGAAATTGACACGTACTGTAATTGAATCAAAATGATTTATAATCCAATTTAGTTGAAACCTTGTGAATGTGAAACCATAATCACAGGACTATCAAGAGGAAACGTGGAGAACACTAATTCTCCCAAAAAAAATGGACTAGCCTTGTCCAGTAAGAGAACTTCACGCCAGATATCAAAAAAAACTCTTAGTTTAATCCAATGAGATTGGCCTTAACAATTGTTTGCCATCAACAATCAGAGAAAGGAGTGTATACGCTATAGAGCTATTTCAGTATGAATCCAAAAATTTCATCTATTAAATCAATTTATCAAACATCATCAAATATTTTAAGAACTCACATAATCCCCCCAAAATATTTTAAGAATCCCAAATCAAAAGTCAACAACTTTAGAATATTTCAGTATTTCAGAATAAATAAATTTATACGTAGAAATCTCAAATTATTTGTACCATGAAAGTGTAAACAAAAGTTATTTTTACTCACCTTTTGCAGAGCTCCACTGTGCTCTAGAAATTACGTATGATAGGGATTAATGCTTCCTTAAAAATTCCTCTCCCGTTTGGTGGTGTTTTTGGATCTATGTTGTTACGGTTGTACTGGCAAGACAAAACGGAACCAACGTAAATACTGCGGCGCTCCTGTCTTTCCCTCGGCTACTGTTTCTATGTTTATATATATATATACACATCCTGTGCACAGTAGGTTTCGACCCTTCCTCCTCTCTCTCTTTTTTTTTTAAAGAATTTAGAATCGGGCGCTAATTCTCTCTTCTTCTTTTTTTTATATTTATTTTAATTTAATATTTCTTTGTATTCACTAAACCGTTCTAATAAATTTTATACTAATAAATTCTCACCATTAAACCTCTTAATCATATTTTATTTTTGTTATACCATTATTATTATTTTTTTATTTTTTTATAACATAATCCTTTTTTTAAATTAATTGTATTAGAATTTTAGGATGTTACATTTATCAGACTGGGGGAGCTTCTGTTGGGAAGATTTTGATGATTTTGATGAAGAGGCTATTTCCTCCTTTGCCAGTTTTAAGATAGTCTCCATATTCTGAAGGAAACTTTCTTTTGACTTGGATCCTGCCAAAACTAAAACTATTTGTGATCTTTGATTCAAAAACTCACATGTTTCTGGATTGGCTGCTTTCATCCATATAGGATTTTGCTAGAACCATGTCTTAACACTGCCACTGGTGGCTGCTGCATAGTTGAACTGAGCCCACCACTTGACATAAGTTGATCTTTGCAAAATGGGCAATATACCGAGATAATGATCTTGCTTTTGGTATTTGTATTGCCAGCTGAACACCCATGCAAGGGAGAATTTTACGAAAAATATTAGATTAACAGGAAAAGGGCTTCCCTTGATGTCAAAATATTTTTCAAATGTTTGATATCCTTCTAAGACTTCTGGAGGAAGGATCTGTTTGATAGGAACAAGAATTCTTCACCAATGGACGAACCAGTGAGGAAACTTGTAATTAACATTCTTTTTGAAATAAATCAACCAAGAATGTTTGTTTTGATTGTTTTGGTACCAGAAAACATTGTACCAAGCTTGTTGATAATCCCAATAATTAAAACCAATGGGATCAAAAGTTTAAGAATTTTTTTGAAAATATTCAATTTCTTTTTGAATTGCTCAGGTGTTAAAACCTTTAAAATTTTAAAAGTTGAATGAGTGTATATTGACTGATCATTGGGGTCTCGGTAATGTTTAATCGCGACTGAATCTGTATCAATCAAAATAATCTCATAAAAATTTCTATTTTTATTTGATTGTGTTTGTTGAAAATGAGAACCATTTTGAAAGATTTTACCCGGAACTTTATTAGGGTTAGTATCCCAAAATCCTGGTTCCATTTGAACAACAAATTGAGTTTGGTTTTTAGCAACATAGTTAGTTGCTGGGGTTTTTGTGTTGTCAGCTGATAATCTTGTATCAGGTTTGGCAACATACATAGAGATAGCTGTTTGGGCTAAGTGTTTGATTGGGTCTTTGAGAGGAGGTGGAGAACCTGATTCTTCCTCCACTCTATCACCCCAAGTTCCTTTAGGGAGTTTGGTTAGGCCTTGATTTTGAAAGGCTAACAAAGTTTGAATTTGGATGCCATAGTCTTCTTTTGACTGTTTGGCTGTTTTCTGGGTTGATGACTCAGATTGGGTTGTTGGCTTCTGGGTTGATGACCCAGATTTGATTGTTGGTTTCTGGTTTGATTACCCAGATTAGGATGATGACCCTGATTGTTTGGACGCGCCTTGGCATCGGAGTCCTGTAAGGACCTGTTTTCCTTTCCCCTTCCCCTTTGCAGAGGAAGTTGCTGTTTTTGGCATTTCTGCCACTCTTACTCTCTTACCTACCCTGTAAATATTCACGAGTAAGGAAGTCAGGAAGAGAATTGGAAGAGCCTTTGATAAATTCAATTTGAAAATCAAAAGCACTTAATATTGCTTGCCATCTGGTAAAACTTTGTTTTGATGCCAAGTTTTTAACATCTTTTTGTAAAATATCTTTTGCAGATTTACAATCTACTCTAACAAAAAAAAAATTGATTAAGTAAATCAGATTGAAATTTTGAAATATATAAAACTATTGCCAAAATCTCTTTTTTGACAGTAGAATAATTTTCCTGAGCAGAATTCCAATGTTTAGAAGTATATGCAATGATATGCTCTTTTCCTGAAATTCTTTGTTTCAAAATACCGCCATAACCAATGTCAAAGGCATCTGTTTCAACAATTTTGAGGGCAGAAGGATTAGGAAGATAAAGACATGGAAGGTTATTTATCTAAGATTTGATAATTTTGACAACCTTTGTATGTT
The DNA here is from genome assembly GCA_030762895.1 of Sophora flavescens. Classification (NCBI taxonomy): domain Eukaryota; kingdom Viridiplantae; phylum Streptophyta; class Magnoliopsida; order Fabales; family Fabaceae; genus Sophora; species Sophora flavescens. Next base: position 166,375,997 of record CM061064.1, on the reverse strand, counting down.
CATCTGTCCAAGAGGAGGTTCCTTATTTAGACGATTGTGCAAAGGTTTGATTATATTACTAAGATTTGGAACAAAGTCAGCAACATAATTGAGACATCCTAAAAATCTCTGAAGCTGAGTTTTGTCAATTATTTGATCCGGAAATTTATCCGCGAAATCAATTGCTCTATTGAAGATTTTCACATGTTTGAAGTGTTGATCAATTGATTGAGAAAAGACTAAAACATCATCAATGTAGATGAGTGTAAAGTCTGAATATGGATTCAAAATCTCATTCATAATTCGCTGGAGTTCTGAAGGAGTGTTTTTTAGTACAAAGGGCATAACATTCCATTCATAATGTCCAAAAGGAACAGTGAACGTTGTTTTGTAACGGTCACTTTCTTTGACTTCTACCTGATAATAACCAGATTCCATGTCAAATTTGGAGAATATTTTTGATGAGTTTAGACGGTTAAGCAAATCCTTTTTATTATGAATTGGATATCTTATCCATCTAAGAGCTTGATTTAGAGGTTTGTAATTGATAACTAAGCAGGGTGTACCACGCTCAATTTCAGTTTGCTTATTGACATAAAAATCTGAACATGACCAGGGAGATTTACTTTCCCTAATCAATCCTTTCTTTAAGAAATAATTGATTTCCTTCTGGCAGTACCTAAGAAGTTCATGATTCATTTGGATAGGTCTAGACTTAGTAGGGATTTGCCTTTCATTGAAATCTTGTTCATAAGGCAAGTCTACAACGTATTTCTTTCTATTCCAAAATGCTATTGGCAAATCAGAACAAATAGATTTTTGAATTTCATCAAAGAGGATCTGGATCCTATCTTTGATGTTCGGTTGTTGTAATTGTAACTCAATATTCTTAAAAGAAATTTCTTCTTTCAAGAAATTGATTTGGTTAATTTTATAATTGAGAAAATTTAAATCTCGAATGATTGGTTTCCTGATGAAGGGAAAAACTATATCTTTTCCCAAATGTTGAGTTGTGATCCTATCATGTGTAATGGAAAGAGGGAAAAGTGACCTTATGAACGATGTTCCGAGAATTACTTCATTTTTCAGGTTCTTGACTAATAGAAATAGGGTTTCGACATGGAAACCTTGATTTTCTACTAATGCCTTTGAAAACTTATAATTGATTCTAAGTTTAGAACCATTAGCTGCACTTAACCTTTCTGAGGTTTTCTCAAAGTGTTTGGTAGGAATTAATCCTTCCTGAATACAATTTGAATCAGCACCTGTATCAAACATCGTTGTAGAATCAAGAACAAATTCTCCAATAATAATTTTGGTCTTGATATGGAATTTTTGAATTTTTAATTGATTAACTAAATTCAGGAACGCTTCATCATCTTGATTGTCCTGACCATTAGTAAGATTATCATGCTCATCATTTTTTATAGCACTTGATTCTGGTTTTTCTTCAGAATCATATTCATCTGATTAAGCCTCTGTCATTTGAGACAAAATCAATTTATGAACAACTTGTTCTTGTTTGATCTCTTTAACCTCTTGTTTCAAATTCTTAATCTCTTGCTGGAGATCTTGAATTGTGACGGGTTTAGTTTGTTGAGCAAAATCCAGCCGCTTAAGAATCTGCTTGAAGTCAAAATGATCTTTGACTATAACTTTGCCTTTTCTTTTGAAATCCTTTTCCTTTGAGGACTCCATTGAAGATTTAAGCCTATCCAGATATTTCCGTCTTCATTCTGGATCAGAAATTGAATTAATGACCTCGAAAAGGAGATCTTGCTCCTTTGTTAGGACATTAATCTCAGGAGATGAATCAGAACTAAGACTTCCAATATCATCTTGTTGGATTTGATTGAGATCTTCAGAAAAATCACTATCTGATTCGTCTGAAGTATCAAATTGGATCAAAAGATTATTCAGTTGCTCCTCAACTGATGGTTCAAGATTTAACTCTATGATCCTTTTCTTCAGTCTACAGTATTTACTGATGTGGCCAGGTTTACTGCAGTTATAACATGTAATCGCTTTCTTGGAAAACCTATCACCAGTTGCTGGCTTTGGTTTGAATTCTGGTTTAGGCTTGTTATAATGTTTGTTTTTCTTATACTTAGTATACTTGGTATACTTAGCCTTTTGGGGTTTACTTTCGTCTTTTTTTGGAAGATTTAGACTTATCTTTTGGATAAGGGGGTATACCAAATTGTTCGCAAAAAGACCCAAAATCATTCTTAGCGGCCTTTTCTTTTTTGAACTAATCTCGGACTTTGTCTTCCTTAAAAAGTATTGCCCCTATATTTTGAGTGGCTGCAATGAGTTGTCCGTTACTCATTTGCTCACATGGAATATTTCCATATGGAGATTGGGCTATAAGTTCATCTTTTACAAGATCACCTAAAGATGTTGGGAGACCTGCAATGAACTTTTCCTTCCAGAATCTATTCTGGCAATCTTCTCTAGTGTAAACCCTAGTTAGGAAAGTATCTTTATACCACCTAAAACTGGATAACGATCTACACTTAAGATTGGACAATAAATCAGCAGATCTAGCCTTCCAAGTAGAAGAATTGCCCATAAAATGTCTGTACATAGAGAAGATTAAGGTGTTGACAGCATCTGGAATCGTTTCACCGTCATTATCGAAGATTGGATTTCCTTTTGCGTCAGTTTTGATTGAAGTAAACATTTGTTCTTTCTGTATCTCAGAGAAAGAGTAATCCCACCAACCTTTTAGTTGGCCCATGAATCCAGCAGTCAAAACATTGCAAATGGCTTTTTCAGAGCAATCATTCGCAGTTTGATATGCTGTAGCCATCATCGTCGTGTGCTGTATTGTTTGAAGGATTTGATATTCTGCTTGACCATCTATGTTCAATTCATAGATGTTGTTAGCATTGAAGCTTTTGAAAGTTGGAGACTTTTCCTCAAGAAGCAGATCTGGAGGAGTTGCCCTAGGATAGTAAAGTTTTGATGGTTTTTTCCAGGATTGACTAAAAACTGGATTAAGATTGATCGGGGGTTTTTCAAAAGGTTTTGATTTAGAAGTACTGACCATAGAATCTGTTTCCGAGCCATCTGCATTAATGACATTTATGGTTGGTTATTTGTTCCTTATTAAGGGTCATCCTTCTTGATTAACAATGTTAGATGGAGACTCTGGAACACTTAATTGTTTTAATTTTACTTCGATTTTTTCGGTTAATTCCTGTTTTTCCTTTTTTATCTCAGGGTTGAGAAGAAGTTACAAACTTTCTTTGACCTTCTTATTAACCTTGAAAGGTTTAAACAGGAGTTTTTATAAGGTTTTTTTTTTCTAAGGGACTATCTTTCTTAATCCCAGAAGTAGATGCATAGGTGGATGCATGGTTTTTAACCAAATGTTCCCCTAGAGTTTGTAGGTATTTATTTGTATAGTTTGATTGCTCCATTAACTTGTTAATGTCATGAGCTGAGATTGTTTCATCAGTATTTTTTGATTTAAACGGAGCACCCATAATTGGTTTGTTGGTGCTAGGTTCTTTAACACCAGGGAGTTGGAAAGACTTATTTGGTGGTAACTCTGTTTTGACTAACTCACCATTTTTCAAATGCCATACTGTAATGACATTAGTGGTTTTATCAACATCTATCTTTGTTTTCCAAGGATAGATAATTTGATTTTTGACTGCATAAGCATGAAACCAGTCAAAAAATAAAACATTTGTCTTAACATTGTTAAGAAACTGATAATATTCTTCCTGAATATTAACTCCGTTTGTTCCCTTGTACTCTTGTAAGAATCATTCTCTTTGAGGTTTCCATTCCTCAAAGTAAAAGTCCTTTCTCAGCTATTCCTTATCAATAATGAACTTACAAATCATTATAAGATTCATTAATAGAGGAAAAAGTTGGAGACTGAATTGATCTTTGATCATCTTCTATCTGATAAATTGGTTTAGGGATGGTAGATGATGTATCTAATCCCTGAAGATTAATTGTTGGAATTTGAGATGTTGAGAAAGATTGTCTTGAGGGAACAGATCTGAAGTCTTCTGATCTAAGACTAGAAGATCTGATAGAACTGAAAGAATTTCTCCTTTCGAAGACTAATTCAACTTGTCCTGATGGATTTTGAACAATTCTATTGAAATCTGACGTTTCCCTTGGTAAAGCTGGTGTAGCTTTATCAAATACCCATCTTTCTGGTAAGACTACGTCCTTCCAGAGGATTGTTTTTGGGACAGTTATGTTTGCTTTAGTAACATCAGTAAGAAATAGGGATAGATCCTGGCTTCATGTCTAAGCCACAAATCTTAATGTTTAAAAACAGGGAGTCCATAATATTTCTATCCTGTAGACTCAGTGTCCTGTTTGGATAACAATTGAAATAGATCGGACCATAACTTAGGCTAGTTTCTACCATACCTAAGAGGGATCTTGGAATTTATTGTACCTAATATCTCTTAAGAACATCAAGATTGAAGCATTTAATCCTTCGCAGATTAAAGGTTTAATAGCTACCTGAACACATCCTATGTGTAGGTATCTGTATTTTTGTTTATAATTTTTGATTGTATCCATTGAGAGAAGATGAAACTATTCACTCTCTGGATTGATAGGAATATTTTTCTCTACCATTTTGACAATATAATCGGAAGTAGCAAAAAACTTACCTTTCGGTTTAAATAATTCTTTTGTGGGTATTTTTGGAATTACCTAATTATCAATATCTTGATTGATATTTTCAAAGCAGATTTCCTCTTGGAAAATACTGCTTGGATTGGTAGGAATATCAGATTCCTGAAGAGAAGAAGAAGAAGGTTGAGAAGAACGGAAAGAAAGCTTGGAAAGGGAGCGAGGTAACATAATATTCATTAATCTGATATCATTGCCTTCCTTTGGCTCCATAGCAACAATAAATAGGAATCTAAGCGGTACCCTGCTGAATAATTTTCATAAATTTTTAAAATAAAACTACTTTACAAAATTTATAAAAATCATTAGATTTTATTATCCTTAACCATAGCTGTACCTTACCTTTGAAAAAAGGATTTACTTAATTAACCAAAAGATACCTCAAAGTAGACTTACCGCTACTCGCTATCCATACTTTGATTTATCTTGCTTCAAGCATCGGCAAATTAGACTTACTGCCTCAGCATCCTTCGAGGTCTTACTGCTACAGCTTTAACAAGACATACAAAAGCATAAACACGGATGTCCTTACCAGTTAAGAGGTACCTAAACCAGTTAAGCATAATAATTTCTTCTGAAAAAACTCTCTCTTTTTTAATTACTATTTAGCAAGGTATGGATCTTAGACTGGCTTTGATACCAGAGGGATGACAGGTTACAGGAAGGGAGAAAGGGGAGAAGAGAGGAGGATGAAAGAAGTAGGGGCGGGGATTCACACACACACACACACACACACACACACACACACACACACACACACACACACACACACATATATATATATATATGATATTGATGTGATGAGATGATTGTGTTGATATGTTATGTTTATATGATGCATGTTCATCTTGCTAACTGCTTCCATGCCGTTATGTTGATATATATGTTTCCTACTCCCCGTCTTTTATTGTTGCCTTGCATGTACCCCTTTTTGTGTTATGCAGAGGACGGTCAGTAGCGTGCTGAGGAGTGACTCTGAGGAGCCACTTCTTGAATTTTAGTTTATGTTTAGTTTAGTTTTTATCCGAGTTGTTTTATCGGATCGGTTATACCAGCTCTGTAATCTGATATCGGGGTTGGGTTATATGTTTTGTTTATGTTATGTTATCCTTTAAACATGTTTTATTTCCGCATTGAGACCTTGTTACAATGTCGTATCCTTTACCCGTTTGTTTTCTTTTGTAATAAATGATATGCATGTGTTTATCTAATTTCAAAAAACTAAGTTATTTTTCCTTCTATGTTATCGCTTTATAAATACATGTGGGGTAGAGGGTGTCACAACATCCCAGATGTCAGAGTTTGTTGAAAGAATGAACCATTGAAATCTATCTTTTCAATAGTTGTAGTTTTCTCTATTGAAGAATGGAGGCCTGGTCAGGGAGGCTCCTTCGGTCTGGTGACTTCCGCTTGAACTAGCTTCAGTAGTTATGTCTATTCTTCAGGACCTTTTCCTCTACACTGTTAGATGCTCAAACCAGAGGCTGAGCTCGGATTCCAACTGAAATAGACAACTATAAACACGAGAATGGGGGTTGAATTGTGTTTATCAGACTTTAAAACAAAGTTGAAAATTTTTCGCACACAGAAGCTATGGACAGGCAAGTGTTTTCACAAAGCGCAGACAGGTGACCTGTCTAATGAGTTTTATACAGAAAAACACACAAACATGCAAGCTTAAAACTTGTTTGTTATTCACACTTTAACCCCTTTAGTTAGTTAACATATAAGATAATCAAAGCAAATAAAGAGATAAGGATGGAGAGATTAACACAACTATTTATTCTGGTTCACCCCTTAACAACTAGGGCTACATCCAGTCCTTGCCAGCACCAAGTTTTCTCCACTATAACTGGTCAGATTACAGACTCCAAGTATTATTTACACACCTAGCCTCTCCAGGCTTCAAGACAAGTATTGTTTTCTCACCTAGCCTCTTCAGGCTCACTCCACAGTTAAATGCTTGCCTTGGAGCAATTCTGGGAAGGGTGACCTCCTGGGAAGTTTTCCCAGGAAGCGTGTGAGTGAAGACAAAGCACGTTGAAAAGACCCGTGTTGGTTTGTGGGGACAATCGTCAACCCGTAGAGCAGCCATGGATGTTACATTGTGCAGCAGCCAAATCAGAGTTGTGCATGTTGCTTTTGTACTTTACAGAGCACATTCCCTTTTCGTGTAACTTCCAGTTGTACTAGGGAATAAAGCATATTAGAAACACTCCTTTTCTGAGCTTCATGGTTGCTTGAGTGTTTGACCTTCTGATTTTATTGACACTCGTGATAGATAAACCTTCAGAGACTTCTGCTTGAGGGGACAACTCCTAAAAGTTCCTTTGTCCTTATGTTCCTCATCGAAGGACCATAGACAGATGAGAGCTCTTTCAAACAGGTTGAATCTTCAACGCAGACAGTCAACAATCGAGTCAGCAGACATGTTGACTTTCACTCATCAGACAAGTGATCTTCAAGAGGTATTAAGAGTGTCTAAGGGCAGACATGTGTTAAATGATCTTTCACTTAATAATCTGCACACTAGATAGACAGGTCAAGAACCAATATGAAGTTCAATATTGATAAATGTTTAGTTTTCATCAAAACTTAGGGAAAATGCACATCAGACATTTAGAGACTAAACAAAAATGAGGGTTATGGCTTGTAACCCTCTAAAATTAGCGTTTTTGTGCTGTCAGGCAACAAGCAGGGGGTCGTTCTCAATACAAGCAGGGATTGTGCTTAAAGAGAAGGGGGTCTGCTTAAACGAGCAGGGGGCCATGCTCAAATGAGCACGACCGTGCTCAATACAAGCAGTGGGTCATACAGAATGAGCAGCGGTCTGCAACATCCCTGTCAAATGCTCAAATTCTGACATGGCAGTTCTCAAATGAGAAAGGGGTCATGCTAAAACATTTTCCTAATAATTTAGCACAAACACATCAATTATAGGCAACATATATTCATTAAAACAAACACATATAAACATGGAGATGAAAAATAGGGTGTTATAGACGCCATTGCATTTGTCAAGAGCTCATAGACTTAAAATTGAGTAATTAATAAAAGAGACTTGTATGACAGATTGAGATTGTTTGGACACAAGAGATGTCCTTCATATGATTTTATTTATGTTACGTGGACTTATAATGATGAATTATTTCTATTTGATGATGTTATGACTTGTGCATGAATTTCATGAAATTGGATTACTTATCTTTAATTTATAGAAATATTTTGAGTTATATATTGGAACTATATATTATACCGAGAGCTATATTGTATTAGTTTGAAAAAGTTATTTTATATTAGGTTGACCGATTAAACCAATGAATTTTAGTTTGAAAAATTAAAAATTAATATTTCAAAATTAATATCTCTTGAAATATTGAAAATTACACTGTATTAATCTTGCTTGACCCACTGCACCAATGTATTTTATTTTAAAATCTTCATAATACAGTATTAATCTCAAAAATTTATTAATCTCACTTGACCCACTCCACCAAAGAATTTTATTTTGAAAATTTCAAATTTTATATTTGAAATTAAAACTAAAATATATTAATCATCCATTCCACCAATAAATTTTATTTTGAAAATTGATATATTAATATTTCAAAATTAATAACTCTTGCAATATTAAAAAATGCATTGCATTAATCTCGCTTGACCAATCCCATGAACGAATTTTGTTTAGAAAACTTTTAATTAAACATATATTTTGAAATTAATAACTCTCAAATATTGAAAACATTAACATCATTTGACTTATTCCCCCAATAAATTTTATTTCGGAAGTTTCCAAATTAATATTTTAAAATTAATAACTCTTAAAGAGTACTCAAATATATTAATAGCCTTTGCTTTTGTTTTTACTATCTCTTTGTACATGAACAAACTTTCTCAAGAGATGCTTATTTGAATTTTATATTTTCATTTGATCATCTATATTTTTATATTACCTCTATTAGGTTAGATAAAGAATAAACTTACATCGGGAATATAGAAGAAATAACTAAAAAATTTAAGTAAATTACATTGGGCTTATTATCTTGAAATTATTTATTTACAGAAAACAAATATATGATTTATTTATTTAGTAGTCTTATTTTGCCAACGTCTTACAATTATTTGTCCCAAAAAATGATAAATGTCAAAAATAATTTTATTTGCATTAAAATGTAACATTGGAAATGTGTACCACATTTTATTGGTATGAGTTAAAGTTATGATAACAACTTTTATGGATTTGTTAAAAAAAAAAACTTTTATGGATAATAATTTAGGACTCTTTTTTTTTTTATCACAATTCATGTACAACAATTAATTTTTAGTTGTTTTAAATAAATTAATTACATTGAAAATGATTGATAATCTTCAACACCAATACAAGTGAGAGAAGAAATATTTGATGATTTATATTTTTTCTTTTAAAATATAAATTTATACAAATATTATTTTCTAAAAGTGGAAAGTTTTGCTAATTGTCAAAAGAATTTTAAATATTATAGTGATTCTCAAGATCACATGTGGTAAAAGTTTACACCCATCATTTTTGCTTTATAATATTTATAGATTTACAGATGTGAGATTTTTATTTGAAAACTAGATTCTGACGCAATTCTTTTTTAAAAATTAATGGATGAGTATAAATGTGTTATTCAGAAAAGAACAGTCAAATTTTAAATAACAGTCAAATTGATTACTTCACAAGTGAATACCTAGAATATCATAGAGTTATTCCTCACTGTGACAAAAAAGAAATGCGCTATGATCATGACATGGACAGACATGAACCAACTGACATACCTATAGCCAGGAGAGTGGGTTTCTTTGAAGAACTGTCTTGTGGGACTAACTTCTTAATCTGCTTTATATGCAAACAAAATTCCAACCAAAACATTCCTTCCCAAAGGCAAGAAAGGCAAATATGTCTATGGACAAAATAAAAGGATATAAAAGGAAACATAGTAAATCCATGTATACACGTGAAATGGAGTTAAGATAAGAAATTTTGTTCAGAGTCAATAAGTTATGTGCAGCATATTGACAAAATAAAATAATAATAATAATAATAATAATAATAATAATAATAATAATAATAATAATAATAATAATAATAATAATAATAAACTTAAAGCCAAAACTCTATTAATTCCCTCCATAATCATGAGTGAATAAAACCAAAAATACTCAAAGAAGACAGGAGAGCCTGATGTTGATCTGATAATAATAGATAAAAAGGGAATAAAATAAGAAGGTAGGAAACAAGCATGTTAACATTAAGTCACTACGATTCATGCATCTTCAACATAATTATTATTCACTCTTAAAAACTCAAGCATGCAATATATAGGCAGCATTACAACATTCAACCTCACTCATAAATTAATAACTAAGGATGTGGGTCAATATTGCAAAAATTATAGTGACAATATCCCCTCCTGTATATCTTTGTCTAGCATTTATTTCCCACCAAACCATGTGGCCAAACCATAAGTACAGAAAACAATTAGAAAAACTAATCCAACCAAACCAGAAGCCATTAATTCCTTATTGCACACCAGCCCTTTACGATTTTATTAAAGATTGATGTTACATAGCTATAGCTTGCTTCTCTCCGGTGAATGATGCAACCTGCATTGGATTTGTGAATATTACTTATATATTCCTTGGTTACACAAGGAACAATAAGAAATTATTTTGCTGGTTTGCATACAGTTCTGATAGAACCAATTGTCTGTTCTACTACAGTTGCTACTGTATAAAATGACACTTGTCCATGGGATGTCACTTTTGCAATAACAACACTCATCACAGCACTTGCAAAGACAATAGGTGGAATCACTTATGTTTTTTGGACACCCGAAAACACCGTACATTAATTTGAGTGTGGCCGGATGGGATGTAAATGTATCATATTTTGAGATAGAGTAGATGTACAATATGTAATTGTGAGTATAGGTGCCACTTAGATGTTCATGATTGTTATACAAATAACATAACTCGAGGTGGAATAGAGGATAGCAAGACAACAGTTAGAATTAGAACCAACATCTGACGTACGGTCTTTATTAAACATTTATTCCTTAAGAACCAATCAAACTTTCTAGATTTAATAAAACCTCACATCTCTAATTCTGATCTATTATGATTTTCCATCAGAGAACCAGTGAATGACCAAATAGGGTACAAGAATAATTTCAAACTTGAAAGGCAACAATTTATTGGATGGGCATGGTCCACCTACTAACATAAGTAAGAGCAGCCTCAAGTCTCCAATGCTCCCAAAGGCCTAATTACAATCATCCATGTCAGCATGCCATATATGCTAGTAGGTTCAAATCATTAATTGGTTCAAACGAGCAGGAGTAGCCTGCAATGAAAGAAGCCATCCATTGATGAATGGTTGAATGCTATTACAAAACCTCCAATGAAAGATGCCACTAATTGTATGAACTGTCCTACCCATAATGAATGGAAGAAAACATTTGTGATCAATTTTGAATTTTGATGGTTAGAGGAAATGATGATGATTTGAAACTTATATGTCATTTAACACCTTCTGACCCATGGTATCTTGGATTAGAATAGTGTCACCTGATATCCTTGTAACAGCCTCTCCAGTATTAGTTTCCATATCAAAAAACTGAAATACATATATAATAATATAACTGATTAACCACACTGCTAAAAACACAACTCAGGGGAATATTGAATCATTTGGATCAGTTGTAGCTTCTGGTTTGATTTGTGGGGATGGGATCTGGATACTTCCTAGCTCAATTATAGCTCTGGCTGGAGTGAATCCACCTATCTGCATGAAATTTTTGTCCTAAACTGCTTTAAGAGATAAACTTCTTATCCTTGCTGCTCGTGTCTCCCCAGTGACTCTCCTGGCTGCAAGACACCTCTAGCATATAGCAGAAATTTTTGTTGTTGTCATAATACACCAAATTAAGTTAATATAAGTGGTAGGTAAGGTAAGAATTATCAACACAATTGAGCTTCTTGCGAAAGAATGATCGTACAAAGGAACTTACATCCAAGTATACGAATTTCAGAGTCACCTGTTCACAGAATTAATTAATTATGACATGAAAAAGTTTTGAAGTTAAAATAAAATTTTGCTTTACATATGTTTGTGACATAGATTAGTAGTGAAGGAAATACCTTAAAAAATCATTAACCGAGTAAATAGCCAAAATGATCCATGAAACTATGAGGTCGTGTCAAGTTGGTATCTCAAATTAATGAAATTTCAAAAAGGTCCCTGAAACTGTCAAACGTTGATCAAGTTAGTCATTCCGTTAGTTAGGGTTCGTTGACTCCGTTAACGGCGCTTATATGGCACGTTACACGCATATTTGAGGGACCAAATTAATACAGGGACCAAATTGACACTCAATATTTTTTCAAAAACTCTAACTTCATCTTCTTCTTCTCCCCCTAAATTCATGCCACATACGATGATCTTTGTACGCCTGACATTCTTGCTATGAAGTCCTCTACTCCTAGCTTAGGCTGCATTAACTTTGATAACAATTCATTTTAGCAGCTCATCCATTGGTTTCAAAACTGAGTCCATTATGAGTATTGGTCTGCTTTAGAGATCAACGTCTCAGTGGTGCACAACTTCATATTCGTATGAGATAGTTGGTCCATGGTAAACTTCAAAACTTCTAGAGACTAATTTGCTTGAAGCAGACACTGCTACCATCTTTGATACTTATTCCTAACTATAGTGGTAAATTAATGTTTATCAAACACAACTAGGAAATGGCAGCTGCCCTGCCCACTCGATTCGTCCATTATCAGTATTGGTTTGCTTTAGAGATCAAAGTCCCAGTGGTGCAACTTTAGATTCGTATGAGATAGTTGGTCCATGGTAAACTTCAGAACTTCTAGATTCTAATTTGCTTGAAGCAGTCACTGCTACCATCTTTGACACTTTTCCCAAACTCTAGTGGTAAATGAATGTGTATCAAACACAAGTAGGGAATGGTTGATGACCTGCTAGGCATCTTTCTAAAAATTGGAGCCCTCCACTCCTCAACCTCCCATCCTTACCATATCTCTTCCAACCTTCTATCCTTTCCCTCTGCTTTCTCTTTACCTCTTCCTCCAAACCCAACAAGATGCCCCTTCCTCTCAGCCCCTCTCTGATAGGCTCAAATACCCTCCGACTCCTTCGCCTCATGGGGCGTCAGATTATATGCTTAATGTTTAATAGGATTTACGCTCGGGATTACACCGTTCAGATTAAATGCTTGATGAACAGATTAAATGCTAGGAGTAGAGGACTTCATAGCAAGAATGTCAGGCGTACAAAGATCATCTTATGTGGCATGAATTTAGGGGGAGAAGAAGAAGATGAAGTTAGGGTTTTTGAAAAAATATTAAGTGTCAATTTGGTTCCTCGAATATGCGTGTAACGTGTCACATAAGCACCGTTAACGGAGTCAACGAATCCTAACTAATGGAGGGACTAACTTGATCAATGTTTAACAGTTTCAGGAACCTTTTTGAAATTTCGTTAATTTGGGGATCAATTTGACACGATCTCACAGTTTCAGGGACCATTTTGACTATTTACTCATCATTATCCACTTCTTTGGGGTTTGTGGTTCCTCCAGATGCATCAATTAAATTTCAAATTATTACATTTCCAACAGCAACTTCCCATTCAGATATTTTTTCAAACATACGGTAGGCAATGTACAGAAAAGGTATGAGTTCAAAGTGAATCTTAAAATCATATGTTAAATATCCATCAACCAAAACCAATCTCGGGCTATGTCTGGGAGTTTTAGAAAGGATCAAGTGGAATGATTAGTTACGGAGTGAAGTGAGATGGAGTGATAAAAGTATACCACACTATTGTTTGAGGGTTTTAATGTTCCTTCAAATCATAAAATTGGAGGATATGAAAAAATAGAGCTTTAAATAGTTTGAAGTGGTTTGATTTTCCATCCCCAATTATTCCACATCATTGTTTAAAAAACTCTCAAACGCGTCAACTGATTTGAACCATTCCACTCCACCTAGCATTTTTTTATTACTGTCAAGTTGGTTTCTATGGGCGCCGATTTTGCAACAATCCGGCGGCGAACGAAGAAGGTGGCAGCGCGTTCCTGTGGCAGGATAAAAGGTTTGTTTCGATGTGCTATTCTGAACGTATAGAGACAGCCGGGATTTTGTCATGCTATGAATTGATAGTCTCACAAATAGATTGTCACGTCAGATGATATGGAAACACGGAGCAAATACCAATCCAGTAATGTTATTGTGTTGGGCATTGATTTTTTTACACAAATATGGGCAATCATTTGATGTTCATTTATTTTTGATGTATTTTTGAGAAGTGTGTATATGAAAAAGATAAAAAGATAAAAAGTAAGTGAGAGATAAAGATAAAAATATACGATATTACATACGATGTTCAAAATTTATGTTTAAATATCATAACTCTATTATGTTATTTGTAAAACTGGATTTGTGATTAATGTCAAAACCTAATTGTACAAATAACATTTCTCATATCAATAATGTTAAATGAACAATTAAATTTGACAATTCATATATGGACAACGTACATGCGTCTACGACTAATGGCTCAAATAAAATAAAATATTAACCAAATATTATAAGTGTATCATGAGTACATACATCGTTTTTGTAAAGTTGTCAAATTTGATTGTTAAAATATCACAACTCTTTCCATATCTATAGGTGGCTAAACTTTGGCTGAGTTGTCTTATCTAGATTTTTAGGGTGAAGTTTAATATATTATAAATAGATAAATAGATTATTATTTCAAAATATGTCATTATATTTCTGATTTGGTTACTAATATAATAGAGTTACGTCGTTGCCACTCCTAACCAAAATATAGAAATATATATTTTTATCTCTATTTCTCATTTATTTTTTTATCTTTTTGGTATATATGCTTCTCAAAAATACACCCAAAAAACAAAGGGGACACCACATATTTGTGTACAAATAGCAGGCCTCATTCAAATGAGTTATGATATTTGAACACAAATTTTGGACACCGTATGTGACAACGTATATTTTTATCTCTATCTCTCACTTACTTTTTATCTTTTCTGTAGACACGCTTCTAAAAAATACATCCAAAAAACAAAGGCGACACAAAAATGGTGTCCCATATTTGTGTACAAATAGCATGCCTCATTCAAATGAGTTATGATATTTGAACATAAATTTTGGACACCGTATGTGACACCGTATATTTTTATCTCTATCTCCCACTTACTTTTTATCTTTTCTGTATACACGCTTCTCAAAAATACACATAAAAAACAAAGGTGACACCAAAATGGTGTCTCATATTTGTGTACAAATAGCAGGCCTCAATTCAAATTTCACAACTAAAGAAAGAAACATTACTTACGTCAAAATCGATTCAATGAATAAAAATGAAGTCAACAAATTGGACTCAATCTAACAACACCTTAATATTTGAAGTTATAAGGATGCACAATCTCATTAAAGGATATACCATGGATCAACAATATAACAAAAATTTGTAGGGCAATGACTTGACATCTTTATAGTTCTTTGCAATAGCACTAGATATGGTTAAAAAATTTCATGCCTAAAGTGTGATCGAAAGACTAAACTTTTATCGTAAAATAACTTCACAAAATCATAACATCTTTGCATTAGGATTGGCAGCCTGATTGTTAGTGACTTAGGTGGCGTTTGGAAGAGCTTATTTAAGCTCATTTTGACTTATCTGATGACATAAGCTCTTATGCAGTGTGTTTGATAGAGCTTATAAAAATAACTTATGACATCCCATAAGGAGTTTTTGACTTATTTTCATAAGTCACTGGGAGAAGCTTATGGAATTATCATAAGAGCTTATGCACTAAACACCCTCTCCGTGTTTTTCACTATTCGAATCCTCTCATGCCCCTTCCTTTCTTTTTCTTTCTTTAAGCGCTTATGGCATAAGCTCTCATGCAATAAGGTCTTATGTGATAAGCTCTTAATTAAGTTGTTTACCCAAACACACCCTTAGTGGAATGACTTCACATAATTAAATCAACAAGAAGGAAGAGGTTGGAAATTTGGTGAAGGAAAAAAACACACTGGTAGTGGAAAATGTGCATCCTTGAGTATCCAATTTGATTCTCCATAACCTGAAATCGTTATTTCCGGAGAATTTCTCTATGTTGTATTTGGTACCCATGGTTTTGGCTCTTCGTTCTTCCTTATGATTCTCGCAGACGATTCCACTTGTTGGTTCCAAGACTCATATGGAAGCCACAAGTCCCTAAACATAAAACAAATACACAAAGAAAACATCAGCCACATAGGAATACAGTAAAAAATTGGTAGGCACAATGCTAAAACCACGGGAGAGAAGAATCTCACACAAGATTAGCATGGTTTGATCAATATGATCTACATCCGTGGGAGAGAGCAACATCCCTAAGAATCAGTGATCAATGTTTACAATAGAGAACTCCTTTGTATTCGTCACTCTCCTGTTCACAATAACATGAACAAACCCCAAAGCTTATCTCTCTATTTTCACACAAACCCTAGACCATAATCCTCACTTGATTTTCTCTCAATCTCAATGAGAACAGCTACTGACTCAGATTTTGTGCAGAAGGTGATTCCTAAGATTGTCACAGCAGAAGATAATGCTCAGCTTATTAATCTTCCATCTTTTGATGAAGTTAAGCAGTTATTTTTGATATGAATGGATCAGGGGCCCCAGTACCTGATGGTTTTGGAGGAGTTTTCTTTCAAACATTTGGGGATATTATTGGTAAGGATCTGTTTAATTCAGTTATGCAATTCTTCACATCTGGTTGGATTCTTCCCAACTTGATTTCAAACATCGTTACAAACTTCCAATTTAAGATCATAACAAAGGTGATTGCAGACAGATTAGCAACCATAGCACCAAGAATTGTTTCTGATCAACAAAAAGGTTTCATAAGAGCCAGGAACATTTCATAATGTATATGTGTTACTTTATAAGCAATAAACATGTTAGATTACAAGGCTTTTGGTGGTAATGTGGCTCTAAAACTAGATATCAAAAAGGCTTTTGACACAATTGATTGGACTTTCTTGTTTAAGGTACTAGATTCTTCTGGTTTCAATCAAACATTTTGTTCTTGGATCAAGTCCATTTTGCATTCAGCCAAGCTTTCAATTCTAGTTAATGGTCATCTAGCTGGATTTTTCTCTTACAAGAGAGGAGTTATGCAAGGAGGCCCATTATCTCCATTGTTATTTTGGCTTGCAGAAGATGTATTGAGTATAGGCATCTCAGATTTAGTCTCTTCAGGCAAGTTAAAGCCTATGTCTAGTCCATGGAAGTGTCCTCCACCTACACATGTTTTCTATACTGATGACATAATGGTTTTTTTGTTGTTGTAAAGGAACCAGGAAAAATCTCATCAACTTGATGGATCTATTCAAGATATATGGTGCTGAATCAGGACAACAACTTAGCTTGGAGAAATGAAGTTTTTTTGCTGCCTCAATGCGTGCTGCCAGGATCTCTACTCTAAAGATCTTTCTTGGTTTCAGATGTGGCACTCTTCCTTTTACCTATCTTGTCATTCCAATTTTCTAAGGTAAGCCAAGCAGAATTTATCTTCAGCCTATAACTGATAGAATTAAGTCCAAGTTGTCTTCTTAGAAGGGTTCAACCTTGTCATTCATGGGGAGAGTGCATTTGGTCAAGTCCATTATCCAAGGTATGTTGGTTTACAACTTCCATGTCTATATGTGGCCTGTTTCTTTGTTGAAAGATATGGACAGAAGTATCAGAAACTTCATTTGGACTAGAAGCGTAAGCAAAAGGAATCTGGTTTCAGTTGCTTGGCAAAAACTGGGTCAGCTTACTATTTATGGTGGTCTTGGTTTGAGATCATTGAGATCAATCAATGAACCAGCTCTTTTGAAATTAAGTTGGGACATGCTTTCATCTACCTCTCATTGGTTTCTTATGCTGACATCCAGATTCATGAGGTTGAATAAACCTCTTGGCCACTATGCAAAGTCATCATTTGGCCTGGTGTGAGATAGTTCATCAATACTGTAATTGATGGGACTGGTTGGCAAATTGGTGATAGGAAGCATATCAATTTTTGGAGAGATTGTTGGCTGGATAAACCTATATCCAATATGCTGCAATTGCATGATGCTGTCCTGCCTTATTTGAATGTTACTGTTAAAGATTTTATTAATAACAATTCATGGCAGATTCCTACTACTGTGGTGCAAGCTTTCCCGAGTTTGGTTTCTTAGATTCAAAATGTTATAATCCATTTAGGTCCAGATAGAATGGTTTGGAAATATTATACAGATGGCAACCTTTCTTTCAAGGAAGCATACTCTTTTCTTCATCCTAGCCTTAATCATGTAAGATGGGGGTAAGAATATTTGGATTAGCTCTATTCCTTCATCAAGTTTTTTTCTAATTTGGAGATTGATTCTTAACAGACTGCCTACTGATGATAATTTAATGTTAAGAGGTTGTGTTATAGTATCCATTTGTTGTCAATGCAGAAAACACATGGAAACAGCAGAGCACTTGTTCTTTTGCTATGAGTTTGCTGCTTCTCTTTGGAATTGGTTAAGTAATTTGCTTCATGTTCCTATTGATCACTCCAATGTTCATTCAATCATCTCTATTCTGGATCGAAAATGGAGTGGCCAGCTCAACGATTTGGTGCTTTCTGCCATAATTCACATAATTTGGGTTTTTTTGGTTTTTAAGGAACCAAATCAGGGTTGACAATAAATATACTCCTGCATTTAGAGAAATTCAGCTTGTGATAGCTAATGTATCACTTTCGGGCAATCTATCCACAAACAGGGCTTTCACTGCAGATTATGAGTTGGAAATCTTTAAATTCTTCTCCGTCAATGCTCATACCCCTAAAGCTCCAGTTATTATTCAAGTTAAATGGTTGAAGCCTCCATGTGGTTGGCTGAAATGCAATATGGATGGTGCTTCTAGAGGAAACCTCGGCCTTTCAACATGTGAAGGAATTTCTAGAGATTTAAGTGGGGCTATAATGGGTTATTTTTCAGATTTTATTGGTGTATCAACCTCTCTTTATGCTGAATTATTAGCGGTTATGAAAACTATTGGAATTGCATCTCAAAAGGGTTGGACAAAGCTATAGTTGGAGTATGATTTGACATTGGTTGTTAATGCTTTCAAGTGTTTGGATATAGTGCCTTGGAAGTTAAGAAATAGATGGGCTAATTGAAAATGGTTAGCAAAGGGAATGCAGCTTCATGTCTCGCATATTTTTAGAGAAGGAAATTCTTGTGCTGATAAATTGGCTTGCCATGCTTTTTATAGTCATTGTTATACTTGGTGGAATTTGCCACCTAAGTGTAGGTAATGGCTACAATCTCAAGAGGGAGGGTGAATTGAGATATTAAAAACTTTTTCAGCAATTTAAAGCAAAACAAGGTTTTCTTAAAGAAAATTGGTTTTCACTCAATTTTATTACCCAAGAATCAGATTGTTAAACAAGTAATGATGCTAAGAAAGAGTACTACAAACAAGAAACAACAAATTTAACACAGATTGCAAATCAAATATTCAATTTAAAAACACTTAAAACTCATTTGTCATCACACATATGCATATAACAAAAATATGAGTTTAGAGATGAGAAGAACACGTAAACTGATTTATCTTGGTTCAGCTACCTCCTCTGGTAAGCCTACATCCAGTCCCACACCTCTGTGGTTTTCTCCACTATAACCAGAAATTACAATATCCAATTACAGTAGTCACAAGGATAACCTCCTTGCACAAACCTTTACCAAAAAGCACACTTGCTTTTCTAACCAGAGATCCCTTCTATCCATGTTCAAACCTAAGAGATACCCTCTCTTAATCACAGTAATTCGCAGAAAGAATTGAGTAGAAGAAAGACTCTAAAATTCCGATTATACAAATTGAAGCTCAATGGAATATCACATTTTTCACTCTCAAAGATGAAGCTCTTGGAAACTTTGGAAACTTTCGAATCTGTATTTTCAGAATGTGTAAGGTGTTGAAAACTGCTTCTATATGGTCCTTATATAGTTATTTGAAGATATAGATCCGTCGGACAAAACATAGAAGTTGTTACAAGTGATTCAAAATCAGTTTTGAAAATCTGTTACGAAATAGTCTATGTACTACATCTGTGTACTCACAGTTTTTGAACCTTTTCAAAGCATGTGCACAGATTAGGTTCTTTAAACATCTATGTATTAAACTAATCTTCAACATTTTCAAACGCATACACAGATTACATTCTTTTGTACATCTGTGTATTAAAGTGAGTTTTGAACACTTGAATACGCATACACAGATTTACAGTTTTGTACACGTATGTATCTCTTGCCTTGTTCTTGAATACAATGTATACCTTGCGTACGCATGTGTATATTAGAACACCAACCCAGATTATTCCAAAACTCAATACACAGGTTGTGCACATCGATTTTACTTGAAATAACAAGTTTTGAAATATTTGAGTTGTTCTATACACAGGTGTATGATTTTGTACATCTGTGTATTAGTTGCATTTTTCAACAGTCAACTCATATACACATGTGTACTACATGTGTGTACTGGTTTTTAATTGAACACTCGAAAGCTCAGTTTAGCATACACAGGTGTACAACACATGTGTATAGACAAATTTTCCTTTGCGTTTTAAAACTCAATTTATCATACACATGTGTATGGTACCTGTGTACAGAAAGGTTATTTCTCATACTTTGAAATTTAGCTTAACATACACATGTGTACAACATACTTAATTTCTTTATTTCAATTATATCACCTTTTGAAAAACCTTTCCTTTGAAAAACTCATTTAGTTTAAACCTTTGGAAAACTTAGTTTATTTTTAAATTCCAAGTGCTTCACCCAAGGGATCAAGTGTGCTAATTTTTTTACAATAGCATCTAAAGGTTGAAGTCTTCGTTGCTTGATGCTTTATTCCATGTCCATTGCTTTGTGACCTTTGTCCTTGCATACTTTGATCCTTGACTTTCGTTTTTCACGAGTGATCTTGCAAACACTTAACACACTATAAGTATATAATCAATGTTGAGAAACTTAAGCAAAATACACATTTGTTTGTCATACATCAAAACTTCAATAAGGGCTTAGTCTTACAAACTCCTCCTTTTTTATTATGACAAACCTTACCATACTTAACCTTAGGAATAAAAATCAGAGTGCAGCTATGTTAAACGTTATGGCACCTCGAGAGGAGGGGGGGGTGAATTGAGATTTAATCACTTTCTTGAAACTTTGGTTTCTTAAAAAGAATTGTTCAAGAACCACTATGTATGAATGCAAAGAAGTTGAGTAGAAGAAGAGGATGATTATGTATGAATGCACTCAATTAAAACAGAAAAGTAAATCCACCACAATTTTCCAAATATAATCAAGAACAACAATTAATCAATAATTGAAAGAACTAGAAGAGTGAGGGAAGGAGAAGATCACGCAAAGGATTTTACTAGTTCGATCACAACCTGAGTGATCTACATCCAGCTCTCAAGAACCTTGAGAGATTCCACTATTTGAAAATTGTTTACAAGATTTCAATTTACAAACTCTAAAGGATACCCCACCTTTTACCTTTGATTATTTTGAGATGCCCCACTCAAAATAATCCTTACCTCCAAAGGATTCCACACCTTTGATTCAAGGATTCCTCACCTTGAATGTGATTTGGATGCCTCACCAAATCAAAGAAACAACAATTACAATTGTCTTGAACGCAGAAATTTTTTAACACTATAGGAGTGTTCTTTTTCTAGGAAAGCTCTATGATTTCTCTTAAATTGAAAGCATATGACTCAAAAGATGTTTTTGGAGTGATTTTGACAGAGTAACAATAGATGAAAAGAGTGTGTATTTTCGTGTCAAAGTCCCTCCTATTTATAGAAGAGAAAGAGTGAGAAAGATAAGTTTAAAAAACTGAAATTCTATTTTGAAAATAACTGAAAGTAGTTGACTACTTTTTAGAGTAGTCGACTAATTTGATCAAGAAAGCAATAGTTTGTGCTTTATCCATCAAATTAGTCGATTACTTTGATTATCAGAAGCCAAGATATCAAGTTTTAAACAAAGTAGTTGATTACTTCTCAAAGTAGTCGATTACTTTGATTCCATGAGGGTTTTTGGAATTTTTTAAGAACAAAGTATTAGACTACCTTTCAAGGTAGTAGACTACTTTTCTTAAAAACATAAAAAAATGATTATTTTCTTTACTAACCAAGTTCCAGAAACACTTTTCAAACTTGTTAAACCTTGGAATGTTTTTCAAAACATATTTCAAACTTTTTCTTTTAGGAAAAACTTATTTTACCCTTTTTAAAAACATTTTGAGTCATTTGTGCTTAATCAAAAGAGAAACCTTTACAAATATTCCTATAACTAATTATTACATAGGAGTGCCATTTTTGTTTGGCTCTTTATCATCAAAATACTTTGAATGTCGCATCTTTGAAGCATTTGCATTTTCAGTCTCCCCTTTTTTATGATGACAAACACTTTGAATTCTTTTTGTGCTTAAGCTCCCATTTGTTGGAATATTTGAAATATGAACGGTGTGCTTGGAAGTATGGAAACCCCCCCTCAATTTATGAGCTATAATAACAAATAGAAAATACACCTTTCTCCCCTTTTATCATGATCAAAGAATTATAACACTGCAATAATTGATAAGATCATGATATATAAAAATATAGGAATGGAGGTGTAATAACTATGAACTATGATGCAAAATAGAATTTAGAAGTGCAAACAACACCACAACATGAGAAAACATGGTCCATTAGCAACAAAGTTCATAAAACATACATCAATTCAAATAACAATCCATAATCAACAATCCACATCATCACAAACAGTCCATAATAACTATAACAATCCAGAATAAGCATAATAATAATAAACAGTCCATAAACAAAAATAAGATAAACTATGCCTAAAAATTGTCTCAAAAGAGAAGTCCTAGTGATCCTATTCATCATCATCCTCAACATCGGTTTCATCAGGCATTTGTTGAATCTGCAGAGTTTGAATAATATTCTCCATATTGTGAACCCGAATGTTCAGATTTTGAAACTGCTGAACTACATACATCTAGAACGGATCAGTGAACTGAGGAGCGACAGATATACCTGAGGATGCACCATCTGTGGGAGGAGCCAAGGATTATGAAGGTGCTGTATAACCGAAGACATTGTAGCATAATCCATCGGAATAGGAGAGGGAGGTGTAGCAGCCTTATAACACCAGGTGCCCTTGACCTTGAAGTTGACACAGGCTAAAACAAGAAGGGGGGTTGAATTGTGTTTGTTAATAATTTTTGAAAACAACCTTTAAAACAATTCTTGCACTCAAAGAGATATGAAACAGAAGCACACACATAGACAAAGATCCTTTTTAAAAGACTTTAACAATAGCAATATCAAAACCCCACAGTTAGTATAAGCAAATAAAATGAAGAGTTTATGGACAGAAGATTCACGCAAGAGATTTTATCCTGGTTCACTCTCTTCCAACCAAGAGCTACGTCCAGTCCCTTTGACTTGAAGGATTTTCCCACTATTTCTCCAAATAGATTACAAACAAGTATTCAACACCTCTCCAGGCTACAAGTATTCCTTTCTTACCAAGCCTCTTCAGGCTCTAACTCTAACAAAGATATTTAAAGGTTGATCTTCTTAACTCACTATGGGTGAGAATATGACAGTTTAAGATCAGTTGAATATTACAACAATATTCAAACTAATGAATACAGACTCTTGCTCTTGAAAGAGTAATGGAATAAATGATTGTCAAATGGCAAAAGTTCAGCTAGCAAGATTGTGCAGGCAAGAGTTATTCTTCAGTATATGAGGTCTTCAATTTATAGTGACCTTCTTCTTCACTTGTACTTCTTCAAAGGTTACTTTGAATAATCCCGTTTAGAGATAGCATTTAATGCATGATATCCGTTGTGACTGATAGCCTGATTGTAGCAATGCTGAATAGTACTCTTGGTTATTAAGGTAACATGAATTTGGAGGTTAACTCCTCTGAGTATTGCAGCTTGAGTACTTGTTGTTCATCTTTTATGTATAATGCAGCTTTTTCAGTCATAAAGTTGTCATCATACAGATCGTTTTGCAGTATCTTGTTTGTATGATTCTGCTTTTTGGATTTCTTGATTGTACTATGTTTCTTTTACAACAAGTTGAAATATTTAAGCAGATAAAACAAATGTGAAGAATAAATATTCCACTGAAATAAATATCAATCATTTGAGATAAATATACACTACAAAAAAAGGTCATTTAGCGACCGAAAATAGTGACCGAATTTTTTGGTTGCTATTTGCGACCGAAATAGTGGCCGATTGTAGGATCTACATGAAACACTGGTTAGAGTTGAGTCTGCGACTGAAATAGAGCGTAGCAGAGATATCGGTCGCTAAACAAAGGAAAGTAAAAGTCAGAAATTTATGAATTTTTAGCTACCGAAATGGCGACCGAATTAAATGCAACGGTCTAATTTTATTTATATTAGCGACCGATTTCGAAATCCGTCGCTAAATTTATGAATTCATAATCTAAACTTTATTTATATTTGCGATCGATATTAATTCGGTCGCTAAACGACGCGTATAAAAAATAAAATAGCGCGTGTTAGCGACCGAAATTTAAATCGATCGCTAAAATTATAAATTCAAATTCAAACTAACCATTTTAGCGACCGAACTAATTCGATCGCTAAAAATGAAATCCCTAAATAGCGAAATCTCCAATTTCCTTCCTCACTTCTTCATTTTTCCTCTCTCAGCTCTGCTCCCTACCTCCACCACCGTGCCAGTCCGTCGTCCGTCTCCACAACCGCCACCACCGCACCAGTACGGCCACCACCGTATCACAGTACGTAAGTCTTCTTACCTCTCATCTATTCCTTTCTTCTCTTCCTTTTCCTCCCTCTCATCTTTGGTCTTTCCCTCCGCAGAAACAGTGCCACCACCGTAGAGCTCCGGCCACCACAGGGACAACCGCAAGGACCACTGCAAAGGTATCCCCTCCTTCCTTCCATGTATCCCCTGCGCCCTTCATTCTCCGTTTTATTGTTATTTCACAGTCTCTGAAATTCTTTTTGCAATAATGATGATTACTGTTTTGGTTGCTTTGTGAGTGTGTCCAAAAATTCTGGTCTGGTGATATGTCTAAGAGGGTCCAAAAATTTTGAGACTTCATCTTTTTCTCTCTGAATGGAAACTGCAGATTGCAAAATGAGGCCAATCATGATTGTAAAATGAAATATCAGAAACAGAGACTGTAATTAATCCAAATTTTATTACAAAAATGTTCCAAAGACAAAAACTCGAGTGGCATGACAAATCTGGTTACCTTGGGGTAGCACCAAGTTTTGGTTTAGTTGTTGTATAACACTTATTTGCATAGCTAAATGAAAACTTTGAAATTTATCGATGCCCCCAACAGATTAATGTCGGATAAATATATTTTCTACTATTCTTAGCTAGATAAAGGGGTTAAATAAGCACACACATAAACCTTAGCATGAAGATTAGGAGCATTCATATACCCTTGTATTCATATCGTCCTGCACAGGAGATGGTTCTAAGTATGCTACTGAATCATGTGAATTAGTAATACAATCTGACGTTCCATTGCAACATTCTGATTGATCAAAAAAAGGTTGATGCAATTGAAAGGACAAGCAACGGTCTTGATAGGACCTGGCAGCAGAAAGATTTATTAGCTATATGGTCTCATGAATATAGCTAAGCTTAGGATGAAAACAAAAAAGACTTCACACAAACATAATAGAGATTAGAGAAACTCCAATCAATTATAGCCTCAACCACAATGGTTAAAGGGGGTTGGGGAAGTATCACATGTTATGCATTAATGTTATTCATTCATCACAATCTCCAACATCTCCTTTTACACCTTAAGTTAATGAGAAAAGGGTTCATTTTCCCTATGAAAGAGTATAAAGGGAGATGCAAGAGATTGTGATGTGCAAATAACATAGCTCTATGGTATGTCTCCTTAATGCACACAGAGACCATATCCTGTGATTTATTTATTTTTGTTTTTTTGGGTGTAAACATAATCCAATTTCAAAAACTTCAAAATGATGCCATGAATAATTCATTATCGTGGTATGTTTGGTACACACTTGGGGTGGGGGTGGGCGGGTTTGAAATTTTGAGATATGAGATTTATCAAACTTTTCTCCCTTTGTTTCCTCTTCTTCTGAAATAAAGGAGATGGGGAGGAGAGTATAAGGAAGAAGGGAAGTTGCAAGTTGTTCTAAATTTGTAACAGTATATTGTTGATTCTATTTTATATTAATTTATGTGTTTCTAGTCTTATAAATAGTTGTACTAGATTCTGTATATATAGAATAGTGATTTGTTTGTTAGTGGAGAGCGGAGCTCAATAGGATGTGATCTTGTCTGATTGTATGCTGATAATTTAATGTTTATGCATGTGTTTGTCAATATGTGTTGTTTGTTAGTGGAGAGCGGAGCTCAATAGGATGTGATCCTGTCCGAAAGGCGGGATGCTGGTTGTGTGCTGATAATTTAGAAATTATGTATGTGTTTGACAATTAACTGCTACTTGTTAGTGGAGAGCGGAGCTCCATAGGATGTTTGCTACAATATTTAATCTAAGTTTGTATTGATTTATGCTGCAATTTATATAAGCTCAACAATGTTGCAATATTTATAGGTTAATGGTTTTATTTTCTGTTAGAGGTAATAATTAATTTACGAAAGCCTTAGTTTCCTATTTGAGATTCAATATTAATGAGCATGCGTAACTTATCAAGGTACGCATGCTCATTGTATTGAATCTTGAATTGTCCAAGTGGGACAGTTTGGGAAAAAACCTTTTTCACACTCGTACAATAGTCATTTCAATGTTGAAATGCCTTATATACTTGTTGAAATCTCGGTCTGATGCATTTCCTTTTGTTGTCCTGGTGCATACTTGATCGCGGTGATTCTGACCGTGCTCGAGTCGTGTAACTTGGAGACCGATGGGAAATGCTGCCAAAATTTTGTCAAGTATAAGGTATTTGAATATGGGAATAACTATTAGTAGCCGAGTGTGGTAAAGGTTTCTTCTCGAATGGGATAGGTTCATACCTTGTCATAAGAACGAGATTGATGGAGTTATTGGAATGCATCGTAATATATAAGTGTTATTGTAGGATTGGTCAGGCTATTTAATTGCCAGTAATGGAAATTCCGGAGAATCGGAAATGGATGTATCATAGGTTGGATTAGAATAAACGTCTTAGGGAAGAGTATAGAGTTGGAGTGGGTGAGTTTATAGAGTTTGTTGTTAGCCAGGAGAGATTTATACGGCTGGGCGGTGATCAATTGAGGTGTCCTTGCAAAAGATGCAAGTGTCAATCTTTCAAAAGCGTGGATGGAGTTGTAGCCGATCTTTATGAGAAGGGATTCATGCCTGATTACTATTGGTGGAGTAACCATGGTGAGACGTTGCCTGACTTAAACCCGATTGTGGTTGAAGGTTCGTACTATGGAAGTGGTGACCGGAGGGAAGAATTGAATCCATACGAGCAGATGATAATGGATCATGCTGGACCATCGGTTGGTGTTGTACTAGAAGAAGATGGGGGAGAAGATGGTGGAATGGGTTCCCAATGCATAGAGGAGAATCCGAATCCCGAAGCTCAAAGATTCTATGATATGCTGAGTGCTGCACGATCTCCATTGTGGGAAGGATGTCGGGAGTACACGGAGTTGTCGATGTGCATGGAATGGTTGAGTATCAAATCTGACTAAAATATGCAAGAAGGCTGTTTTAATCGCCTCACCAGGTCAGTGTCCAAGGCGTTGCCAGAAGAAAATCGGATGCCTACTAGTTTTTATCATGCTAAGAAGTCTGTGGAAAATTTGGGTCTGGGGTGTTTGAAAATTGATTGTTGCCCGAATGGATGTATGTTGTACTATAAGGATGATTCAGCGGAAAGCATAACATGTTGTCGATTTTGTGGTGCGGATCGGTATAAGACAACCACTAGGATGGGCATTAACAAGAAGAGGTCGCTAAAAAAGATGTGGTACTTTCCGCTCGTGCCAAGACTTACAAGATTGTACTCTTCGATGGCCACTACAGCTCACATGAGGTGGCATAGTGAGCATGAGAGGGAGCAAGATATCTTGTGTCATCCATCTGATGGAGAAGCTTGGAAGCATTTTGATAGGGTTGATATGGCATTTTCGCAGGACCCTCGCAATGTCCGATCGGGGTTATCTACTGATGGATTTAATCCTTTTGGGCAGTCTGGAAAAGCATACTCTTGTTGGCCGGTTATCCTGACTCCGTACAATCTTCCCTCGGGGATGTGCATGAAGCGGGAGTTTATGTTCCTAAGTCAAGAACAAGGCACGAGTGGAGGGTTCCATTTGTGAAGCATACTTAGTAGAGGAGACTTCCACTTTTGCCTCTTATTTCTATCTGGACGAAGTTAACACGAGAAGGACAAGGATGCCTAGAAACGTTGATTCGGGCGAAGGAAGTTCAACTAGTCCTCCTATATCAATATTCAACTATCCGGGCAGATTTAGTGGCAAATCAAAAGGATATTTCTTGGAGCAGCGTGACATTAATGCTGCTTATCTGTATATCCTTCAAAATTGTGAAGAGGTCGCGCCATATTTAGAGTAAGTTTCTACAATGTCTTTTATAAGTTCAATTGACATTTATGATTATTAATCATCCTGCTGTTAATCTCCCATATGTAGGATGTACGACAATTTTCTAAGGGATCTCCAACCTGACATTTCAAACGATCAGGTTGATTGAGAAATTACTTCTCACTTTGCTACGTGGTTCAGTAAATATGTAGGTTAAGCACCTTCATTTGTTTAAATACATTTTATCTCCTTAAATATATAGCATGTATAAGAATAATATAATATTTGATTTTTTAGGTACTAGATCCAGAAAACAATGTTCAAAATCCATTGTTGACAAATTTGGCATGGTGGCCTAACAGATGGGTTACATCATGGAATACTTATATTGTAAATGGATATAAATTTAACACAAAAACATGGAATGAAGGAATGCAGACGTGCAACTATGGTGTTTGTGTGCGAGCCACTGATGGCAATGTAGAGGATGATTTCTATGGGGTTCTAACTGACATCCTTGAACTCGATTATACCGGTTTCCCCGTGATGAAGTTACTTATCTTCAAGTGTGATTGGTTTGATCCTACTCTTGACGTAGGGACAAAAATATATAAAAATTATGGTATTGTTCAAGTTAGGCTGTCTCGAAGGTATAATAAGGCGTACGACCCATTCATTTTTTCACAACAGGCTGAGCAGGTTTATTACTCGCCATATCCCGAAGGACATCATGGCTGGTTGGGTGTTATTAAGATAAAGGCTCGCAGTATAATTACTGATAATGTAATCAACCAGCCTGAAAAAGATGCTCCGTACCAAGATGATGAGTTTTCAAGACCCCACGTACCGTTGCAAATTACGCCGGACGTTATTGTTAATTCTCTGGCGGACATTTTCGAAAATGGGGAAGAAGTTGAAAGAGAGTTAATGGATCAATCCTAGTTGCACACATCTAGAGAAGGTACATTCCGATCAAGTGATACTGATGAGACTGAGGGTGAATTTAGTGACGGAGATTCTACTTAGGTAATTTATTTATGTCATAATTCATTGTGTAAATGTCATTCTACTTATTAGGTAATTTATTTTTGTATTATTTACACTGTTGTGTAATCATCTTTTCATTTTTTTCACAGATGGCAGATTCCTCTAGAGGTAGGGGTCGTCGTGGAGGTCGTGCTGCAAGAGTCCCTTCCCCGGCCGACCCACAGCCTTCAGATCGAGACCACCCTACCAGCACCTCTGTGGACGGGACACCTTAGGGTGATGGAGTTGCACCCCCCACCCAGCCTCATGTGGTCGGGACACAGGCTGCACCCTCATCATCCACACCTACGACGACAGGACCATCATCATCATCGGGATAGGAGAGTCGTGGTCCATCCGACAAGAGGATTCTTCTTATCCCCAGGGGGGATAACGAGTATGCTAATTTAATTTTTTAATATATATAAAGTATCGTTAATTTCTATTTACTTGTTTTTTAAATTTATTTAGAACATTTATTAATGCTCTAATTTTGCTGCAGCTTTCTGCCCGCGAAGGGCCCTTCTGATTCGATATCGAAGATCCTGCGACGCTCCATGGCCTACATGGAAGGCCATCCCACTGGGCCATAGGGATCAATTGTTTCTAGAGTTTAAGGTAACAATTTATTAAGTTATTTAAATTAAATTTACATTATATATATGTACACACGAATTTCCTAACAACTGTAAGTTGCAGAAAGATTATAGGTGGGACTTAGCTTTAGAGGCTCTCGTCAGGGACATATTTGAGCATAAAGGCTCACTGGTCATGAAGAATCTGACGAACAAGCTGAGGAAGGGTCAAAATAAGGGGAGGTGGGTGGATCCTGAGATCAGGAGGCAGCTGGACCAGTACTGGGCTACTGAGAAGTTCCAGGGGATCCAGGCCACAGCTTGGCGTAATCGAGCTTCTGATGGTGGTGCATGTGCTTGGACCGGTGGGTCTAAATCAGCTACCGCCCACTACGACGAGCTGGTAATACATTAAACTTTTGACTTAATATACTATTTAATTAACTAGTTTTCATTTTTAATTATTCTTATGAATTTAATATTATATTTTTCTGTGCAGAAAGCACAGAAACAGCGGGCCCCGACTGCTATTGAGTTAGTGGAGAGGACGAAGAAGTTGAAGTCGGGGACATGGGTCAACGACAAGGCCCGTAACTATGCTGTAAGCAAAAAAATAATTTAGTGTTTACTTGTAATTTATTATAAATGATTTGTTAATATTAGATATAATTTTAACTAAATCTCTTCAACTATACTTTGTAGGTGGGCCTCAATGAGAAGAAGGACGATGCCATATCACGTGCCTCACAGTCACAAGATGAGGCTTTGACTGGTGATGGGCCTTGCTCTCCTGTCTCCGTCGACGATAATGCCATTTATTTGGAGGTCGTCGGGGGCAGGAACAAGAAGGGGCACGTGTATGGCCTCGGACACCTGGGAGGCGAGTTTATCGCTTCATCGTCCGGCACGCCTGCTCCTTCCTGCGCCGATACCGTCCCTCAGGAGCAGTTCCACCAAATGAAGGACACCATCGCACAGCTGAACGCGGAGCTTCGGGAGAAGAGCGAGAGAGAGCAGCAGATGGCGAACCAGATTGCACAGTTGACTCAGGCACACCAACAACTGATGCAGGCGAGCATCGAACAGGGTCAGACACTGCGGCTGGTGTTGGAGCAGATGAGGATCCAGACTCCAGTTGCTCAGGATGATGCTTTTTGCCGGTTGTGCGCTGCCGCCGCTCCTCGCTTCCGCCGCCCAGCCATCGATGCTGCTACTGCAGAGGACGATCAGCTAGCAGACGTCAGTGGTACGGACGCTTAGGATGATTGGATTCCTCCATCTCACCCTCATCATGACTGATTTTTTTTTTCCATTTTTTTGACTTTAAACGATTCTTGTACGACATTTTGGATTATTCTTTTTATATATATTTATTATTTTTTATGATTGTATATTTCATAAGTAATTTGGTGTGTTTTATTAGTAATTTTTCTAACGTTTAAAGAAAATCAGAAAAAAAATTTATTTTAAAAATTAAAATTAATTTTTTTTTAATAATAACCAGTTTAGCGACCGAATTAGAAACCAATAATTCGGTCGCTAAACTTTATTTAACATTTACATATGAGGTATAGCGACCGAAAATCCGTCGATAATATAGGTTAACAGTAACCAAAATTAGCAACCGATTATCGGTCGCTAGAAATGGTTACCCAAAAAATGTGACCAACCTAATAGCGACCGTTTATTATTATTTAGCAACAAAAAATTCGGTCGCCAATTAGCGACCGAAAAATTATTTCGGTCGCTAAAACCTTAGTGACCAGGTATTCAGCCACCACCCTTAATCGGTCACTAAATTAAATAGCGACCGATTTACACTGTTTAGCGACCGAATATTACGGTCGCTAAACAGTTGTTTTTTTGTAGTGATAAGAGATTTGGATTGCATTTAATAAATTCCTAGATGGAGCTCGTCTGAAAGAAACTCCGTCTACTCATTCATATGAGAGTCCAAGCCTTTTCTATATCTTACTTAGCTCGTCTGATGACGTGACATATCCTCTTATCTATCAAGTCTTCGAACTTGCTATTTCTTAATGAGTGATAAAGATCTCCGTCTAGTGACATGGCGGTTAGAGCTCGTCTACTAGATTACTTTGTGTTTTAGTTCATTTTCTTCAACTTATTACTCCCGTCTGCTTACATAGCAAGATGGACGTGCTTATTTTCAAGTCTTTGGACTTGCTGTACCTAACAAGTTATTTAGGTATTCATCTAGCAAATATTTATAGCCTCATCTACTAAAGAAAGCCAGTCTACTTAATTAAATAACTAAGTAACTTTACCAATATATTTGAGCAGCCTATCTATAGGGGGTGGACACGTATATTTCAATTGAAACTTATCCCATGTTTCTTATATGTAAATATTCCTGCATAACTGAAATCAAATGTTAGATCTCAACTAACACTTTGCCAAGCAAATTTAATCCTTTTGTTAGCATCAAAACTTAGAGATTATTAAATCCAAAACCACTTTGGTTCCAACAATCTCCCCCTTTTTTATGATGACAAAACTAATTAAATTTGAAAAGCAAAGTCTAAGAGAGCTTGCAGGGCTCCCCCTAAGACAAAGCATTCAAAAACTTAAGCAGACTTATAAGCTAACAGATAGGTACAATCATTTATCATTCTTAGAATCTATATAAGCACAAGTATATCAGAGCAATATATCAAGTAGAAAATAATATGCAAATGCAAACACATAAGAACTTTTCAAAGACAGACTTTATATATAATTCTCCAGACTTTATATATAGTTCCCTTTTCTTTCCTTTCTCCCCTTTTTGTCAACAGCCAAAAAGGTAAAAGAATAGGACCATCATTGTCAGTACAAAAGAAGGAGAAAATTTAAAGTGCTTAGATAAAGGCTAAGCAGATGGAGGTGGTGGAGGAGGAGGGTTCTGAGTTTGACTCTTCTTGAAGTCCATGAGAAATTCAAGCATTTTATTCACAACCTCTAAGATTGGAGCCATTGAGGTTGGAACCTACTGATGAACATCCTCCTTGATCTTCTCAGCTATCTTGTCAACCTTTTCATCTACCAACTTGCCAACCCTCTCATCAACCAGTTTTCCAAGAACTTCTTCAATATTTGATGGCAGAGTCTATTGCCTTGAGCTTTCTGCAGATTGTTGAATAGTGCTCAGAGTTCTTGACTGATCTTCAGGGTGCATTACAACTAGTGCAAAGTTGAGAAGATTGTTTTTCTGATGAGCTTTGTTCGTGACAGGATTCAGCAGAATCTTCCAAGTTATTAGCAATGACAGTTTGTCCATTTTCTTCAGCAACAAGGTCATCTGAGATAAGCTTTGAAGTAGGTTTGGGTTTTACTATGATTTCCTTTGCCCATCTAACAAGGTAGATAAACTCGACATTCCTGCTGTTGATTGGAAGTCCCCAGAGATCTTTATATATCATATACCTAAAGTGTGAGAGTCCACACTTTCCTCTGACCTTGGGAATTCTTCTTTAGACAACCCAGAGGAAGATGACTCTCTGGTGTAGTGAATTATGTGAGACTTCCAGAAGTCAGCAACTCTGTGCTCATTGATCAACTCAATGGATTTAGTATTTAGAAGGTAATCCAACATTGGGTAACCAAAAGTCTCAGAATCAAGGTCAAGCAATGCTGACTCAGCTTCAGGAATCACTCCCTTGAATCTTCTATTCTTCAAGTCCTTGTCCTTGTTAAGATCCAGCATTGGCAATCTCGGATAGATCCTGCAGGGCTTGATTCCAATCCTAGTTGCTTCCTTATGCCTCAGCCAGGATGGAGGAACAAAATTTGCAGCTCTATCAGCTCTGATTTGGCTGAACTCCCATTTCAGCATATCATAGCAGAGTTGATCCACAAACAAATTAGAAGCCCTTCCATAGATTGGATGATCTTGCTCTTTTCTCAGGTAAAGTAGGAAGATTTTTCCTCTTGGGGTCAGTCTCCCAGACGAGTATAATGTGTCTCTCAACTCCATCAGTGAGTGGTATGAATGGAGGAGTTTTGACAAGGATTGGGAAAATTTTCTTGGGGGGAATTTGGTTAAGGGTAGGTGAGTGAGTAAAGGCCCTAAATCATTATACATTTGAGAAGGCACGATCTTGATTAATTGACACCCAGGGTGAGGTAGGTAGAGGGGTTCAACAGATTGGCTAACTTCTTCCTCATATTCGGGTAGAGGATATCATCTGTCTGGGATGTGTTCTGGTTCAGATTGGTGAGAATGAAACAGAATTTTCCATTCCCTTTTTACTTTGGCCCAGTCCTCAGATTTGCCATTGTAAAGGAAAGAAATTGGGGTGAGGGAAGGAAATAAGGTTCTCAGAGGTTTGGGGAAAGGTGCACCAGGGGAAATGCCTTCATCTGGTTGATTTAACCAGGTATCATCAGCTTGTGAAGTGGTTGTTTGTGTTGGTTGGGGTGAGAGAGGTGGTCGCGCTGTCGCGCACGCGCCAAAAAGCGAGCGTTTACAGAAATATGTAGTTTAGGGAGCGACAACTCGGATATCGTCTCACAAGGACTCTTAGGTTGCTATTATTAACATAAAATCAGTTTTGGGGGGTTTGGAGTGAATGCAAATAAGAAACAAAGCAAAACAAAGCAATGAAAACAAGGCAGTTCAAAGAGATTAATAAATAGCTAAAGACGATTAATCTACTGTTCTCGGTTTCCCCACTATCATCGGTTCATGTAAATTCCAAGCCCTAAGCAGATTCTAATCCCCTCCCGGTTGTAGCAACAATTTACAAGCGAAATCACTACTACAGATATATGTTCCTATTCCCGAATTAAGCAAACGGGGTTAAGCCCTTCGTGAACTAAGCGAACACGAATTGAACACACGCGAATTAAGCAAACACGATTATATATAGGAACATAACATCACCGAAACAAATCAACACAACACTATATACTCCTGAATTAAGCAAATAGAAACATATAGCATCGCATTGAAAAGAGAAAAGCAAATAAAACAGGAATTACAGAATCTCAAGTGTGGTAATGGAAACCAATCGCAGTAGATTAATCAAGGAGACTAGTTCTCCATTACAAAAGGGACACAAAAGAAAAGAAAAGAAAATAAACTACTGAAACTACTACTACTGACTAACTCCCTTCAGTTCTGCCTTCAAACAGGCTTATATACAACTTATGGATTCCGCGTACTCGCGAGGCGAACAACGTATAATCTTACAAACAGTCTTCAACGTTTGGTCTTCTCGCGAGGCGAAGCACGGCTCGCGTGGCGAGGAATGGAAAAGTCATGACTTCTGGTCTTCAGTCTCGCGAGGCGATACATGAATTCGCGGGGCGAAGAACTCCAGAATTATTTCTTTTTATTACCTGAAAACAGTAAATAGCAGTAAGTGCTTTATTTGACTCTAAATCAACTAAATTATCCTAAAAATACTTTATGGACTCAAAATGCTGCTTAGAGACAATCAAGTCTAATTTGGGTGAAAATGAGATAAAATTAGCACAAAACCACGATCATACTAGTCATAAAACTAGATGAGCCAGAGGCTGATCAAGAGGTGTGGGAATATATATGTCACTTGGAGTCAAGATAGGCACATCATCTATCCTAGTTTCTAAGCTAGACACTAGGGCATCTACAACTATTTGCACAGGGTCATCAGCAGAGATGGTTACCTTAGGAGTCTTAGATGACCTAGCTTTTCTTGCTGGTTGCCTCCTTGGTTTAGTTGGTACAGTTGATGGATCAGGCACAACGGCCTCAGCAGCAGCAGAGGTCTTATGCTTCTTTAGGATAGAACTGATAGGAATGCTATCCTCATCAGCTTCTTCATATTCATTATGAGAGAGGGTAATTTTTCTTGGTTTCTTTGCAACAGGGGCATCAGAAGGCTCCCTAATAGCAATCCCACTTGTTGACCTCTTGAGGGCAGGCTTCCTTGTAGCAGTTGTCTTTTGCCTGGTTACCCTTTTAACCCCTAGGACTTCAGCATTATTTTGTTCAATCATCTCTTCCTTAGCCATGATTAATTCCTCAGTCTTGGCCATTGCAGCAGCAATGTATGTACCGAGGTTCATGTTGGCTATGTTCATCTTTCCAAAGTTTGCAGCAGACATTGGTTTATCAGTCAATAACCTAGCTTGCTCCTCAGGAGACTTAGCAGCAAGAAACTCATGTACTCCATGAGCCTTGAAAATCTTTGAGAGATGATGGTAGAAAGGAAGTGAAGAGAGTCTTTTCTTGTTCATTACTACGTCTCTGAATCTTCCATAAAGGATTCTTGGAAGATTGATTCTTGTCTCTATGAGAAGATGGCAGAGACAATTTGTGAAGAGATGAGAGGTTGTCCTTTGATCCAACCTTGTGAAGCACCATCTTGTTGAGAAGCTGGTGAAGGATACGAACGATGTCCTTCATTTCAACAGCCTTCCAGAAGTGAGTCATGACCGTGTCCTCCTTCATGAGACATACTTCTATAGTCTCAGAGCCGCCCAAGTCTTCTTCCCAAGACTTAGTGAAAACGAGACCTTCCTGAGCACAGAAGATTGCTTCAGCAATAGTCTTCTTCGAGACTGTAATCTTCTTTCTTAATAATGTTGAGTAGAAATCAGTTTCTATCAGTTGGATGTTTCTCCAGAAATCCCTGACTAGATTAGGGAAGACAGAGACTTTCTCGGCAAAGAGTCCTTCCCACCCAGCCACATTGACATGTTTGCTTATGTCAAGATTGTAGTCTTTCAGCACACTAAGGTTGAAATGATGTTCTATAGCTAAGTTGAGTTTGTCCACGTTGAAGGTTGAAGATGCCATTGTAGAAGATCAACGAAATTAGGGTTGGAGAGTAGAGAGAGGTAAAGAGAGAGATAGCTCGAGAGGTTATGGAAGCGTAAAGTTTTTCTCAGAGAGAAAATATTTATTTTAAAGGAATTTTGAATATCAAAGGTTTTTAATATGATAAAACGGCGTTGGTAACTTGGGACCATAAAAAGGTCTTGATGGGATTGATGGAAGTATTAACTCAGCAAAGAGAATAAAGGATAGATTTGTCTTGTGACAAAATAAATGTATCTATTAACACAAAAAGAATATTTTTAAACATAGGTAGACGTGAAGTCGTCTGAAACTATACAATGGACGCGATCATCAATATCAGTGGATGTGTCATAAGGACGTGCAATACATTATGCAATAGACGCACAACTTTAAATATGCATTAGACGAGCATAGGTAACAGACGCAGAATAAGAAAAACAAATTTTTTCTAGTCTGGACGCCTACACTAATCCACACATATCATATTAAGATGCTTCCTAATAAAGATATATCTATCATTTGCAAGAGGTGTAGTATAGATATTTTCCCATTGATGGTCAGTATATACAAATTGAATATCAATCACACCTTTTTGCACATAATCACTAATAAAATGATGTTTAA
This sequence comes from Sophora flavescens, assembly GCA_030762895.1. Classification (NCBI taxonomy): domain Eukaryota; kingdom Viridiplantae; phylum Streptophyta; class Magnoliopsida; order Fabales; family Fabaceae; genus Sophora; species Sophora flavescens. Next base: position 166,338,598 of record CM061064.1, on the reverse strand, counting down.
TCTCTATGTGCTTAGCTCTAGAATGAAAAATTGGGTTCTTAGATAGATTTATTGCGGCAGTATTATCACACATAAGCAGAATACTACTTACAAATACATTGTAGTCCTCCAATTGATGTTTGATCTAGAGAAGTTATGAGCAGCAACTTGCAGCTGATTTATACTCAGCTTCAACAGTTGATAAAGCAATAGTACTTTGTATTTTGGTTGACCACGAGACAAGATTAGCTACAATGAAGTGACATCCTCAACTAGTGCTTTTTCTTTCAATTCTATCTCCAGCATAGTCAGCATCACAGAAACCAACTAATCTGTAATTTTCATTTTTCTTAAAGCACAATCCAAGATTAGTTGTACCTTTTAAATATCTAAAGATTCTCTTAACTGCTGATAAGTGAGATTCTCTAGGATTAGATTGAAATCGAGCACATAAACATACACTGAACATAATCTCAGGCCTAGACACAACAAGATATAAGAAAGATCCTATCATACCTCTGTATACCTTTTGGTCTACCTTTTTCTCTTTATCATTTTTGTTCAGTATGGAGGTGGGGTGCATAGGAGTATTCATTGGTTTACAGTCATCCATCTTAAACTTCTTCAGAAGTTCTTTTGTATACTTAGTTTGGTGGATGAGCACCTCGTCCATGGTTTGTTTTACTTGAAGTCCAAGGAAGAATTTGAATTCTCCCATCATGCTCATTTCAAACTCTTTCTGCATTAACTTAAGGAATTTTTTGCACAGAGATTCATTAGTACTACCAAAAATAATAACATCAACATATATCTGTACAACTATGAAATTAGACTTAATGGATTTTCTAAATAAGGTTGTATGAACCTTTACTATATTGATTCCATTTTCCATAAGAAAGGAACTTAGTCTATCATACCAAGCTCTAGGAGCTTGCTTAAGACCGTACAAGCTTTCTTAAGTTATATACATGTTCAGGATGGCCAGTGGAACCATAGTCCAAATATCACTTCTTTCAAACTGATTGAGTTCTTCTTGCATAGCTAGAATCCAACCATCATCCAGCAGAGCCTCGTCTACTGTCTTTGGATCCAACTCAGAGACTAGTGCAGAAATGTCTTGTTCTCTGAAGGTTGATCTGGTTCTTAGCTTGTCATGGGGTTTCCAATGATCTAATCTTGTGGATGATAATTCTTGAAGTACCAAGATTTTTGAACTGTATCATGTTGAGAAGTGGAAGTTTCTGGTTGTTGAGTGGGGTCATCTTCTTGATCATCCACTTTTATCTTAGGTGAGTCTCCTGGAGTGCTTAGATCAAGATATGCAAAAGCTTCATCTAGCTCTAATAATTTCTTATCAGGATGTTTGTCATCAAACTTGACATGAATACTTTCTTCTACTATCCGAGTCCTAGAATTATAAACTCTAAAGCCTTTAGACGTTTCAGAATATCCTAATAGTATTCCACAATCTATGTTAGCATCAAATTTACCAAGTTGCTCTTTAGTCTTCAGTATAAATCATTTACAACCAAAGGGGTGAAAAATAAGATATGTTGGGTTTTCTTCCTTTCAGTCTTATTTAGGATATGTCTAATGTATATTCTGTTCTGAATGTAACAGGCAGTATTAACAGCTTCAGTCCAAAAGTGTCTAGGGACACAATTGTCATTGAGCATAGTCCTAGCCATCTCTTGAAGAGATCTGTTCTTTCTTTCTACCACACGATTTTGTTGTGGTGTTCTAGGTATTGAGAAGTTGTGAAGGATACCACTTTATTCACAGGACTTATGAAATAACTCATTTTTAAACTCTCCCCCATGGTCACTTCTGATTGAAGTGATACACATGCCTTTTTCATTCTGTACACGTTTGCAGAATACAGAAAAGACCTTAAAAGACTCATCCTTGTGAGTTAGGAACATAACTTATATCCATCTAGTGTAATTGTCTATTATGACAAGACCATATTTCTTACCACTGACAGAGGCCGTTCTTGTTGGACCAAAAAGATCAAGATATAGCAACTCTAATGGTCTATTGGTACTAACAACATTCTTAGATTCAAAAGAACCTTTGACTTGTTTTCCCTTTTGACATGCATCATAGAGAGCATCAGATTTGAACTTAAGGTTTGGTAGTCCTCTCACGAGGTTATGCTTGTTTAGCTTTCAAATTAATTTCAAGCTTGCATGACCTAGCCTTTTGTGACAAATCCATCGCTCATCTTCAATGGACACCAGACATGAGACACTTAGATTTGAGAGGTCCTCCAAGTCAATATTGTAGAGATTGTTTTACATTTTTGCAATGAATAAAAGTGATCCATCATGTTTCTTGACAGTACACATATCCTTATCAAAACACACTTCACATCCACTGTCACATAATTGACTTATGCTCAGTAGATTGTGCTTCAAGCCATTTACTAAAAGAACATTATCAATGGAGGGAAAAATATGTTTACCAATTTTACCTATACCAATGATTTTCCCTTTCTGATTTCCTCCAAACGTGACCCAGCTACCATCTTTGGGTTTAAGGTTTTGGAACATAGACTTTTCTCCCGTCATGTGTCATGAGCAGCCACTATCCAAGTACCAAGACATCTGTTTTCTTCTTGTTGTTAAGCAAATCTGCTACAGGTATTATGTTATCATTAGGTATCCAAACTGATTTGGGTCCTTTCTTGTTAGTTATAACTGGACAAGTATGCTTTGCATATTTATTGTGTATGCATCTAGATGTAATGTGCCCATTTTTTCCACATACTTTACAAAAGGTGTTATATGAGCTAAACTTAGCTTTGGTATTTTTATTTGAAACTTTTGAAGCTCTATGTTGTTTAAGTGGTTTTGACTTTTTGTGAGATACGTCTTGCTTCTCTTTGTCATAACCAAGACCAGATTTATCATAAGGTGACCTCGAGTGCCTTAAAATGAGGCTAAGCTTATCTGAGCCTCCTACAAGCTTTGACAGAGAGTCAATTAGATATGTTACTGTTAGACGAATCTGGGCAAGTATACCCAGTCGTGCAAGTAATACGGTGGTAAGACCGGTTTATCGTATCCACGGGGATTGGATGTCAACTACCAATTCGCAAACTCAGCAACTATCTAGACTAAACTATTAATCAAGAGAAATCAAAATAAACAAAAGAAAAGGAATAAAATCTTTGTGTCTTTTTGGGGACTTTTGACAAACACTTGGAGTGCAGAAAGATATGTTGGGACTAGACTTCACCAAACATCTGTCTCATGCAATACCAGGACTAGATACCTCCCATTCATGCTTCAAATATTAAAATCAATCCACTAAACTACTCAAGCCCCGATCTCTCGGATGACAAGAGCCTAATTCCACTAATAGACCCTAATCTCTTAGGTGGCCTAGATTAATGAAATTGCATTAGGATTAGGGATTACGCGATTACTAGCAAACCAAACTCCATCTCTAGATGTAAGGGTTACTAGGTGATTAAATTCAATTCCGGTTCTAATACGAACGTCTCCATTACATACTAAAACACAAATCGAGTCATGGGGGTGCTAGCCACAACAAGCATTAAGCACAGAAAATCAATCACTAATATGAAGACATGAACATAGAATAATCAGTCAAGATAAATACATAATCAATCAGGTTGGCTACATCTAATCCCAACAACAGGGATTTAACTACTCATAAACAGATAATACAAAGAGAAAGAGAGAAGGGATGAAGCAAACTCCATAGAAGGATCCTCCAATCTTCTTTCAGTCCCAGAGCAAGGAAAACATCCCCCTTCAAGGCTGGAACCCTCTTCCAGCCGCAACCTCCAAGTCTGCCTCCAATCCTCGAAGAGACTCTTCAATTCTGCCCTAAAACAGCAACTTATACCAATCAGTTCAGCGCTCGCTCGCGAGGCGAATGGATCCTCACGAGGCGAATATTAAAATCTGTTGTTGCTGAGAAATGGTCTTTCGCGAGGCGAGAGTGGCTTCGCGTCGCGAGCCAGTAAAATGGTTCTCCAATATTCCCGTGAGGAGCATCATGGCCTGGGCGTGATGGCTTCTGGTTTCCAGACTCGCGAGGTGAGACAAGGTTCGCGAGGCGAACCAGAAAGACTTGCAGTTTTTGGAACAGTCAGCTTTCAGGGTCGCGAGGCGAATCCAGTTTCGCGGGGTGAATCTCCAGAGTTCTGCTTGGCTCAATTTCTTCTCTTTTCAAGCTCCAAAATCATCCAAGCTTCATTATAGCCAAATATGCACAGTTTTCCTTCAATTTCTGCAAAACAACACACATAAACCGCTTCACCCGTTCCAAGGGAAAATCTAATAAAAATCAAATAAAGAATGCCTAATCTATATGAAAAATGCATGCAAAAGTGTACAGAAAATATCATGTAAAATCTCACTATCAAATCACCCCAAGCTTATTCAATTGCTTGTCCTCAAGCAATCACTAAGGCCAGTAGAAGAAAACAGAACATGGATAGTGAACTAAGAACCCGAGTAAATGATCCAAGCAATAGGCAATCCAAACAATTCAGCAAGAGACAATCAATTCAAGTCCAATTAGAGGCTTAGGTTCATTAGACTCATATTCTCACTGATTTGGCACTCTTTCTCACTTGAAGCTCACCCCAAGCTTGTTCCTTTGCTTGGCTCTCTTTTCTCACCTCACTCAAGTGTTTAGGGGATAAGACATTTCACTCAATTTTCCTCAAGGAATGAATCCTACCATAGGCTTGACTATCAACCAAATCTCTACTTTATTAATGAAAACAATTAAGAATCAAGAGGTCTTTATTTTGGTTGTAACGGGGCCATGGGATTAATCGTTAGGTGGGGATAACCAGAAAAGGACATTCCAAAAGGCTACATAAACATCAAGCATTGCAAACATGACCTTCTAAAATACCTTCTTGGGTTTCCAATTCATTTTTCCACCTTTCTTTTCTTTCTTTTTCTTTTTATTTTTTTATTTCTCATTTCTTTTTGTCATTCCCCTTCTCTATTTATTTTTATTTTTTTTTCTTTTCTTTTTCTTTTATTTGGAGAAGGGAAGAATTTTCTAATCAAGAGAATTATTTTTTTCTGATTCTTTTCCCAAACTTTTTTCAACTACCCTTTTACCCTTTTGTAATACTTTAGAAGGTCCCTTATCAAGCATATTTATCAAAACATTTCAGGGTACCAAGAAAAGCATTTTTATTCTTTCAGGCTCAAAATTGGGCAACTAAGGGGTAACATTTCATCATTCAAAGCTCAGAAGGCCAGAAAAATACCTATTGCCTCAATCATTTTCAAAAATGTTTTCAAAATTTTTTTTTAAGCTTCAAAATTGTTTCAAGTCAAGTTCTAGAGAAAACAAACCAAGAGGAATAACACTCTAACACAAAGAATTGGGGTAGATTTAGTGAGTACCCCTTTATGGCTCAAAATCTCACATTTTAGTTCAGAATCAATGAAAAACACAAATCCACAGAACCATATGCTAATTATCAACTATCCAAGATCATCCAAACATTTTCATTTGCAGCCTTATCACAAGAATAACAAATTGGGTTCAACAATTCACTATCTCAAATTATTGGGCACTTAGTTCTCACAATAGGATGCAAAATCTAAACAAGGGCAATCTAATTGTGTGATCATGCAAAACTATCATGCAAAACTATATGAATGCAACATGCAAAATGCAAATACAAAATACCCCTACCCCAAGCTTAAGAATTTACATTGTCCCCAATGTAAACAATCAAGTTGGAAAGAGGAAAGAAAAATAAAATAAAATAAAAAATTGGAACGGCTTACCGAGGCGGTAGCGGGTGTTGGCTTTGTTGTCTCTCTTCCCCTTTTGCTTTTCTCCTTGTCTTCTTGCTCTCCCTTCCTTCCTTCTTACCCTGCAAACACTTGGCAATTCTCAATTTATTATTTTTCCTCTTGAGCTTCTCAAATTATTCAAGAGGTTAAAATCAAAAACAAAAACTAACTAAAGAGAAGGGTTAAGAGAAGTTGGGTTGCCTCCCAATAAGCGCTTCTTTAACGTCACTAGATTGACATTCTAGGATCCTCCTCCTGGATCAAATGGTATTTGGAGTGGAGATTGTAGTAGTAGTATGAATTTATCCTCAACTCCACCCAGCCAGTGTGTGAAAGCACCATTGACCTCTTCAACTATAACAATGCACTTACTTCCTAGCGGGTCAAATGGCATTTTCACCAGGAAGTTTGAAAGACAAGTGGAAGGGACTAACTTACCAGTGTCCACACATGGATGCAAGCCGACATATTTTTCCAATGCAGAAATTTCAGATTCCTTAGCAAGCATGGTGGAATCCACTACCACTTCGTCTTCATCTTGAACTATCCCCCAAACCAGATTTTCCTCAATTTGTGCTGCATGTGACTCTTGTTCTAATTGTTTGCAAATCTCCTCAACTTGCATTTTGAAGTTCTGCTTCACAGCTTCGATACTGTCACAGTTGGCTCTTGCCTTGGCCTCAGAGGCGGATAGCTCTTGGGAATATTGTTCTAGAGCAGCTTTCAACGATGTTTGCTCCTTCCATTCCCATTCTTCAATTTCCCAAGGACTTGTGGAAAGTACTCCCTCTTCTTGTGACTTATCCCCCATCACCACTTCATCTTCAATTTGATCCATTCCCACACCCAGATTCTGCTCAACTTCTGCTTCATGTGGCTCTATGGGAATCACAATACACGGTGGTGGAGGTGGCAAATATGAACAAAAGGTTTCCCAATCCTCCTCGGTGTATATATATACAAGCTCGCCAGTCATAGGATCGTCTCGTGATGGAATATTATGAGATAAGGAAATCTCCTTGAAGAATTCTCCCAAATTTATATCGTCTTCCCAACACAAGATGTCCTCCCAAGTGTGACTTGCGGCTTCCTCATCAGGTGGATAATAAAAATTTTCCATGACTTTCGTCCACCTTGCATAAACAGAACTCAAAACATAAAGATCAAATATATACAGAAAAATAAAAAAGAATAAAAATGTCTAAATTAGTTGCCTCCTCTGTTACTAATGATATTGGCAAACCCAATCCCCGGCAACGGCGCCAAAAACTTGTTAGACGAATCTGGGCAAGTATACCCAGTCGTGCAAGTAATACGGTGGTAAGACCGGTTTATCGTATCCACGGGGATTGGATGTCAACTACCAATTCGCAAACTCAGCAACTATCTAGACTAAACTATTAATCAAGAGAAATCAAAATAAACAAAAGAAAAGGAATAAAATCTTTTTGTCTTTTTGGGGACTTTTGACAAACACTTGGAGTCCAGAAAGATATGTTGGGACTAGACTTCACCAAACAACTGTCTCATGCAATACCAAGACTAGATACCTCCCATTCATGCTTCAAATATTAAAATCAATCCACTAAACTACTCAAGCCCCGATCTCTCGGATGACAAAAGCCTAATTCCACTAATAGACCTTAATCTCTTAGGTGGCCTAGATTAATGAAATTGCATTAGGATTAGGGATTACGCGATTACTAGCAAACCAAACTCCATCTCTAGATGTAAGGGTTACTAGGTGATTAAATTCAATTCCGGTTCTAATACGAACGTCTCCATTACATACTAAAACACAAATCGAGTCATGGGGGTGCTAGCCACAACAAGCATTAAGCACAGAAAATCAATCACTAATATGAAGACATGAACATAGAATAATCAGTCAAGATAAATACATAATCAATCAGGTTGGCTACATCTAATCCCAACAACATGGATTTAACTACTCATAAACAGAGAATACAAAGAGAAAGAGAGAAGGGATGAAGCAAACTCCATAGAAGGATCCTCCAATCTTCTTTCAGTCCCAGAGCAAGGAAAACATCTCGTTCAGGGCTGAAACCCTCTTCCAGCTGCAGCCTCCAAGTCTGCCTCCAATCCTCCAAGAGACTCTTCAATTCTGCCCTAAAACAGCAACTTATACCAATCAGTTCAGCGCTCGCTCGCGAGGCGAATGGATCCTTGCGAGGCGAATATTAAAATCTGTTGTTACTGAGAAATGGTCTTTCGCGAGGCGAGAGTGGCTTCGCGTCGCGAGCCAGTAAAATGGTTCTCCAATATGCCCGTGAGGAGCATCATGGCCTGGGTGTGATGGCTTCTTCCAGACTCGCGAGGCGAGGCAAGGTTCGCGAGGCGAACCAGAAAGACTTGCAGTTTTTGGAACAATCAGCTTTCAGGGTCGCGAGGCGAATCCAGTTTCGCGGGGTGAATCTCCAGAGTTCTGCTTGGCTCAATTTCTTCTCTTTTCAAGCTCCAAAATCATCCAAGCTTCATTATAGCCAAATATGCACAGTTTTCCTTCAATTTCTGCAAAACAACACACAGAAACCGCTTCACCCGTTCCAAGGGAAAATCTAATAAAAATCAAATAAAGAATGCCTAATCTATATGAAAAATGCATGCAAAAGTGTACATAAAATATCATGTAAAATCTCACTATCAGTTACATCTTGTTTCAGTTTTGCAACTTCACAAGAAACATCAGGTTCACACACTATTTTGTCAGCTATACTGACATTCATTGATTTTAGTGTGTCGTTTTCATTTTCAAGGTTTTGTTTCTCAGTGCAGACCCTATCATATTCTTTAGATAGTTTAGAGAATTTATTTTTGAGACTCTTATATTCTCGTGATAGTATAGATGACTCATACAACAATTCATCAAAAGCATTTTGAAGAGTGGACGAGTCAGAGTCCATTACCTCAGCATCAGTGTATTCACTTTTTGATGCAGTGTCTGCCATGAGACAAATATTTGCCTCTTCCTCAGCTTCATTTTCTTCATCTGAAGAAGGTAGATCAAGATCCTCCCATGTGGCCATTAACCCTTTCTTCTTTTGGAAGAATTTCTTTTTGTCCTTTAGCTCAGGGCAATCTGCTTTGAAATGACCAGGTGTCTTGCATTCAAAGCACAAGGGTGGACCTTTTTCCTTGGAGTGTGACTTCTCCTTGGAAAACTTTTTATTGAGTTGCTTCCTTCTGAAACCACCTTTCTTTCTCCACATATGTTGAATCTTTCTGGAGATAAAAGATAATTCATCCTCACCTGATTCTTCATTATCATAAGAAGATTGAGACTCATCAGATGATTCAGTAGCTTTGAGAACTTTTGATGAACTTGCTTTCTTTGCCTTTAGGGCAATAGATTTTCCTTTTATGGATTTTTCTTCTTCATTGAGTTCAAGTTCATGAACCTTGAGAGATCTAAGAAGCTCTTCCAGAAAGAGTGTATTCAGGTTTTTTGCTTCCTGAATAGTAGTTACTTTGGGTCTCCACTGCTTGGATAGACTTCTCATAATTTTTCTGACATGATCTCTATTTTCATAGATTTTTCCAAGAGATCTGAGACTGTTGGTGATGGTTTGGAATCTTCCAAACATTTGGTCTATTGTTTCCTGTTCACTCATCTTGAACAGCCTATACTGATGAACCAGCATGCTAATCTTGGATTCCTTAACTTGTGAGGAACCCTCATGAGCTAGGGAAAGAGTATCCCAGATTTCTTTAGCATTATTGCAGCTGTGAAGTTTGTCATGTTCAGATCTGGTGATGGCACACATCAAATAATGCTTAGCTTTAAGATTCAGTTGATGCTTTGCCCTTTGATCTGCTGTCCAGTCTGCTCTAGCAACAGCAGCTCCATTTTCATTTCTGGGTTCTGTGTAACCGGTTTCTATGAGCTCCCAGATGTCTAGACTTTGTGCATCCAAAAAGGCAATCATCCTCTTATTCCAATAGTTATAATCAGAACCATCAAAGAGAGAAGGTTTGTTGATAGCTTGTCCTTCTGCATCCATGGTTGTTGGATCGTACTCCCTCAGTACTTGTTAGATGCTCAACATTTTCGAGGCTGATCTCTGATACCAACTGAAGTTGACACAGACAAATACAATAAGGGGGGTTGAATTGTGTTTGTTAATAATTTTTGAAAACAACCTTTAAAACAATTTTTGCATTCAAAGAGATATGAAACAGAAGCACACACAAAGACAAAGATCCTTTTTAAAAGACTTTAACAAAAACAATATCAAAACCCCACAGTTAGTATAAGCAAATAAAATGAAGAGTTTAGGGATAGAAGATTCACGCAAGCGATTTTATCCCGGTTCACTCTCTTCCAACCAAGAGCTACGTCCAGTCCCTTCGACTTGAAGGATTTTTCCACTATTTCTCCAAATAGATTACAAACAAGTATTCAACACCTCTCCAGGATACAAGTATTCCTTTCTTACCAAGCCTCTTCGGGTTCTAACTCTAACAAAGAGATTTAAAGGTTGATCTTCTTAACTCACTATGGGTGAGAATATGACAGTTTAAGATCAGTTGAATATTACAACAATATTCAAACTATGAATACAGACTCTTGCTCTTGAAAGAATAATGGAAAAAGTGATTATCAAATGGCAAAAGTTCAGCTAGCAAGATTGTGCAGGCAAGAGTTATTCTTCAGTATATGAGGACTTCAATTTATAGTGACCTTCTTCTTCACTTGTACTTCTTCAACGGTTACTTTGAATAATCCTGTTTAGAGATAGCATTTAATGCATGATATCCGTTGTGAATGATAGCCTGATTGTAACAATGTTGAATAATACTCTTGGTTATCGAGGTAGCATGAATTTGGAGGTTCACTCCTCTGAGTATTGCAGCTTGAGTACTTGTTGTTCCTCTTTTGTGTATAATCCAGCTTTTTCAGTCATGAAATTGTCATCGTACAGATCGTTTTGAAGTATCTTATTTGTACGATACTGTTTTTTGGATTTCTTGATTGTACTATGTTTCTTTTACAACAAGTTGAAATATTTAAGAAGATAAAACAAATGTGAAGAACAAATATTCCATTGAAATAAATATCAATCATTTGAGATAAATATAAGAGATTCGAATTGCAATTAATAAATTCCTAGATGGAGCTTGTCTGAAAGAAACTCCGTCTACTCATTCATATGAGAGTCCAAGTCTTTTCTATATCTTACTTAGCTCGTCTGATGACGTGGCATATCCTCTTATCTATCAAGTCTTCGGACTTGCTATTTCTTAATGAGTTAAAAAGATCTCCGTCTAGTGACCTGGCGGTTAGAGCTTGTCTACAAGATTACTTTGTGTTTTAGTTCATTTTCTTCAACTAATTACTCCCGCCTGCTTACATAGCAAGATGGTCATGCTTATTTTCAAGTCTTTGGACTTGTTGTATCTAACAAGTTATTTAGGTATTCATCTAGCAAATATTTATAGCCTCGTCTACTAAACAAAGCCAGTCTACTTAATTAAATAACTAAGTAACTTTACCGATATATTTGAGCAGCCCGTCTATAGGGGATGGACGCGTATATTTCAACTGAAACTTATCCGACGTTTCTTATATGTAAATATTCCTTCATAACTGAAGCACATGTTAGATCTCAATTAACACTTTGCCAAGAAAATTTAATCCTTTTGTTAGCATTAAAACTTAGAGATTATTAAATTCAAAATCACTTTGGTTCCAATAGACATTTTTTATACCCATTTGTGCCATGATTTCTTTTCCTACCACATGACTATGATCTAAAGGAGTGGTAATTATACGCTCAAAAAAATCAAAGTGGTTGAAAAAACGAGTTAACACTATGGCATAGGGTATGGGTTCACCTTTCTTCCTCTTGCAGAGTAAGAGGCACTCAGTAAAGAACCAAGGCCAATTTACACGCACCCTATTATGCAGTGCCCATATCATAATTATATCAGTTTCGAGAATAGTGGCATAGCTCCACGGACATTTAGCATGCGCACAATGACATAGTGTAGCAAGCGTCCTTCCATATTAAGCAAGCTGGTTTTAGCCTTGGAACCAGGGATCATAACAGGGTTTTTCAGATATGGACGAAGCGTATCAGCCCTGTTAAATTTAGTAGTGCTATCAGGATCATTGAACTTCATCTGACGACCCCGATACGGAAGTCCAGTGGCAGCAAGCCAAGCATCCGGTGTGAAGGTGAGCACTCGATTAGCTAAGGTGCTCTGCAGTAATCCATCATTGGTGACCTTCATATTGCAGAGGAATGCTCAAGCTAGATCAGGGCTGAAACTGTTATTCAACTCCACAAACTATCTTAGACCTTGAGCTTCAAGTAGCTCATGAAAGTGGAAACCCTCGTCTGTGAAAACTTTGTAGTCCAACCAACAGGGTTCAACAACTCTGCGCAATCCAAACTCGTCGGTAAAGGCCCTATGCTCATTCACATCAGAAAACCAACGTGAGACATCAAACTGAGCAATATTAGGTGCTTGAGCAGCAGCATTTGCAGCAGGCTGAGGGGGCACAACCTATGGTTCAACATCAGGGGCACCAGCAGCAGGAGGTGGAATCGGAGTAAGAGCACCAACATGAGTCTTGAACCGGATTTGAATGCCACGAAGAGGGAATGGTGACAGAGGAACCAGAGAAAGCCCTAACCAGAACCACTAATCTAAGAAGCAGTAACTTCGAACTAGTGCTTGAGAGCCTCAAACTAGATCAGAGAATCACGAATCGAACATGAATTCGAACATAAAGAGCTAGGAGGAATGCACCTCGGAGAAAACGTGACAGATGCTTGTGGTGCCTAGAAACATGAACAAAGAACAGTGGTGCTTGGGTTTCTAATTTGGACGATTCTTGGTGAAATGATGAACGAAATTGGGAATAGAGGATGGATATTGAAAGATTGTACGAAGATTGTACCGAAATAAGGAGAAAACACAGTTAGGGTTCTTGGAGGTTTGAAAAGAGGGATTTTGGATTAAGGGAGAAAATGAGAAGAAGAACCCAGTTTTGATGTTGATTTGGGAATGAGAACGAGATTTTCGGTATGAAAAAGAGTGTTTGATGACCAAAAAATGAAGTTTAGAAACATGGGTTTGGATGGTTTCAGAAAGAGTGTCGAGAGGGAGAATAAGAGTGGGTCAAATATGGTCAAAATGGATCAAGCGTGTGTTTTTGATGACTGATTCAACAAGTAGTCGACTACTTTGGTAAGTAGTCGATTACTTAATGCAACCAGAGAGATAGTGCTTCTGCCAAACACATGTAGTTGATTACTTGTGTAAGTAGTCGATTACCTGCTTATCAAGTAGTCGACTATTGCACTCAGGAACAGAGAAAATAAAATAAAATAAAATAAAATAAATCATGCATTTTTCACACAAATGAAATACACACCAATCGTGCATATTTCATATATAACATTAAAAGAAAAGAACATTGAAATTTAATGGAGACTAGGATCATCAATTATTCCAAGTTCTCTACGTATATAAAAGAAAATTTCCCTATGTAACATCCCTGACTGCTCTATGGATTGACGACTGTCCCCACAAACCAACATGGGTCTTTTTACCATGCTTTGTCCTCACTCACACGCTTCCTGGGAAACTTCCCAAGAGGTCACCCATCCTAGAATTGCTCCAAGTCAAGCACGCTTAACTGTGGAGTTGCATCTTGTTTGTATGGGTAGTACCAATCAACTCCTTTAAGTCACCTTAACTGTACAGTTCGAAAAACTTCCTAGGAGGTCACCCATCCCATAATTGCTCCAAGTCAAGCACGCTTAACTGTGAAGCTCTTAAGTGATGGACTACCGAAAAGAAGATGCATCTTGTTAGTATAGGTAGTACCAATCAATTCATATAAGCATTCATTAACTGTACAGTCCCATACATGTACAGGCTCGAAATCCCTCCACTATGCAGTCCCAAACCTACACAGTCTCAGGATCCCTCTCGTTTCACTGTGAAATCGGCTCGTTCATGTGTCCCTCCGCCTAGAAGCCTGCCAGGAGCCGCTCATTGTCCGTGCCTTCTTACACCGGCGACCACTCCCCGCCCTTGGTAGCCCCTGGTGTGTAACATCCCTGGCTGTTCTATGGATTGACGACTGACCCCACAGACCAACACGAGTCTTCTCAGCATGCTTTGTCCTCACTCACACGCTTCCTGGGAACACTTCGTAGGAGGTCACCCATCCCATAATTGCTCGAAGTCAAGCACGCTTAACTGTGGAGTTCTTAAGTGATGGGCTACTGGTGAGTCACCGGCAAGTGTACCGGGTCGTCGCAAGTAATAAAAACAAGGTAAGAATTTACCGAGGTCGAACACAAGGATTGGGCTACCAATTCTACCAATTCGCGGGAAGTTCGATACGTTTGGTCAAGCGAGGCGAGTGGTTGAGAGAGAGAAAATAGGATAGAAATTCAATTAACAAATCTAATAAAATAATTAACTAAAAATCTAAAATTAAAATGTCCAAGGTCACAAATCTACCTACCCAATATGCATACCCAAGTGATGATGAATTCCTCCCTCAGTTCAATTACAATGTCAACCGGGACCCCCAAATTCTCCTAAATCCACTGTCGTGCTCATTAGGACGTATTCGAAGATTGGATTAATTACTTACTAGGTCTCATAATCCTAATCATCAAACTCTGTTAATTCTTGTTCCCTATAAGGTTGCACCGATCTCCTACTCACTCTCGTGCAATATTCGATCGATGATCCCAATTCAAGTTCTAAACGTGAATCGCCGACTAAGCCTCATCAACGTTAACAAGTTAATCACGCATGCATATGATCAACACAATCAAATCAGAATTGGAAAACATTAATTGAGAAAAAGGGAGAAAGACATACATCACATCGAATCTACACCGCCATGGGTGGCTTCATTGTTCCCTCAGACGAGGGGATTAGTTCCTCATGCTCATAGACAAACAATCGGACATAACCTCCATCGTAAAATAAGAAAAAGAAGAAGGGAGACGCAGCTCCAAAGAGACAAGAAACTTGGCCTAAACGCTAATCTATACAAGTGGAAAAATACTACTAGGATTCGGATCTCAAAAAGCTCCTCTCTTCTGATCTGAAACAGCAATATATAGAGTTCTGATTCTGTGCTCGCTCGCGAGGCGAACAGATTCTTGCGAGGCGAACATTAAAATTGGCGCGCATTCAATTTGGACTTTCGCGAGGCGAGAATCTTCTCGTGGGGCGAATTTCAGTTTTGGCTCCATCCTGAGTTTGAATGATCGCGAGGCGAACTGTGATTGGCGAGGCGACACCGAAAGGATGACTTCTCTGGCACAGTCAGGCCTTCAGGTTCGCGAGGCGAGCTGGTGACTCGCGAGGTGAGACAGAATTGATGACTGCTGCTGCTCAGCTGGTCTTCAGGGTCGCGAGGCGAGTATCTTCAGAATGGAAATTTCCACTGTTTCTTGACTTTCCTTGACTCTCAGAGCTTCACTTCTAACCTGAAACAATAAAAAGAAACAAAAAGCGTAATTCTATTCAAAATAGACTAAAAACTACTAAAAATATATAAAACGAGTCAAAGTCTAACTTAGGAACACAACAAGGCTAGTTTTGGGGGAAAACGAGATTGAACTCGAATAATTTGCACAAAAACCACAGTCCATCTAGTTATAAAACTAGATAAGCCAGAGGCTTATCAGCTACCGAAAAGAAGATACATCTTGTTAGTATAGGTAGTACCAATCAATTCATATAAGTCATCCTCAACTGTATAGTCCCATACCTACACAATCTCAGGATCCCTATCATTCCGGTGTGTAATCAGTTCATTCATGTACCCTTCCACCTAGAAGCCTACCAGGAGCTGCTCGTTGTTTGTGCCTTCTTGCACTGGTGACCAGTCCCCTCCCTCGTCAGCACAGGGTATCACATACCCACCGGCTTCCGCTTGGTTCGTAGTAGGAGAGGTGCCGCTCTGATACCATTTGTAACATCCTTAGCTGCTCTATGGATTGACGACTGACCCCACAGACCAACATGAGTCTTTTCAGCGTGCTTTGTCCTCACTCACACGCTTCTTGGGAAAACTTCCCAGGAGGTCACCCATCCCATAATTGCTCCAAGTCAAGCACGCTTCACTGTGGAGTTCTTTAGTGATGGGCTACCGAAAAAAAA
Organism: Sophora flavescens; assembly: GCA_030762895.1. Taxonomy (NCBI): domain Eukaryota; kingdom Viridiplantae; phylum Streptophyta; class Magnoliopsida; order Fabales; family Fabaceae; genus Sophora; species Sophora flavescens. The sequence goes on along the minus strand of CM061064.1, from coordinate 166,322,648 downwards.
AATGCATCTTGTTAGTATATGTAGTACATCAATTCATATAAGTCTTCATCAACTGTATAGTCCCATACCTACACAATCTCAGGATCCCTCTCATTCCGGTGTGTAATCGGTTCATTCATGTACCCTTCCGCCTAGAATCTTGCCAGGAGCCGCTCCTTGTTTATGCCTTCTTGCACCGACGACCAGTCCTCGCCCTCGTCAGCACCGAGTGTCACATAATAAGATTCATCTTATTAGTATAGGTAGTACCAATCAATTCCTTTAAGCCTTCCTTAACTATACAGTCCCATACCTGTACAATCTCGGAATCCCTCAACTATGCAGTCCCATACCTACATAGTCTCAGGATCCTTCTCATTCTGGTGTGTTATTGGTTCATTCATGTGTCCCTCCGCCTAGAAGCCTGCCAAGAGCCACTCCTTGTCTGTGCTCTCTTTGCACCGGTGACCACTCCCCGCCCTCGTCAGCACCCGGGTGTTACATGCCCACCAGCTTCTGCCTGGTTCGTCCCCGAACCACACCATACTGTGAGAGGTGCCACTTTAATACCATTTGTAACATCCCTTGCCGCTCTATGGATTGACGACTATCCCCACAGACCAACACGGGTCTTTTCAGCGTGCTTTGTCCTCACTCACACTCTTCCTGGGGAAGCTTCCCAATAGGTCATCACCCATTTAAGAATTGCTCCAAGTCAAGCACGCTTAATTGTGGAGTTCTTAAGTGATGGGCTTCCGAAAACAAGATGCACCTTCTTTTCGGGAGCCCATCACTTAAGAACTCCACAGTTAAGCGTGCTTGGCTTGGACCAATTCTGGGATGGGTGACCTCCTGGGAAGTATTCTTAGGATGCGTATGTGTGAGGACAAAGCACGCTGAAAAGACTCGTGTTGGTTTGTGGGGACAGTCGTCTTAGCAGCCAGGGATGTTACAAATCAACCTGGGATGTTACAAATGGTATCAGAGCAGCACCTCTCCCAGTACGGTGTGGTTCGATGATGAACCAAGCAGAAGCTGGTGGACATGTGACACCAGGGGCTGACGAGGGCGGGGAGTGGTCCCCGGTGCAAGAAGGCACGAACAATGAGCGGCTCCTGGCAGGCTTCTAGGTGGAGGGACACATGAACAAATCGATTTCACACCGGAACGAGAGGGATCCTGAGACTGTGTAGGTATGGGACTGCATAGTGGAGGGATTCCGAGCCTGTATAGGTATGGGACTATACAGTTAAGGAAGGCTTATATGAATTTATTGGTACTGCCTATACTAACAAGATGCATCTTCTTTTCGGTATCCCATTACTTAAGAACTCCACAGTTAAGCGTGCTTGACTTGGAGCAATTCTGGGATGGGTGACCTCCTGGGAAGTTTGCTAGGAAACGTGCGAGAGAGGATAAAGCACGCTGAAAAGACCCGTGTTGGTCTGTGGGGTCAGTCGTCAATCCATAGAGCATCTAGGGATGTTACACCCTAGCTAAGAGCTTTGTAAAAGTATCCACTAATTGTTTACTAGTCTCTACAAATTCCATTATGCAATCTCCTTTTTGTTTGTGATCTCTAATTAAGTGGTGCCGAATTTCTATGTTTTTGGTTCTAGAATGCTGGATAGGATTTTTAGAAATATTGATTGCACTTGTATTATCTCATCTTATAGGTATTTGTAAGTTTAATACCATAGTCTAAAAGTTGTTGTTGCAACCAAAGAATTTGAGCGCAACAACTACCGGCAGCTATATACTCCACCTTGACGGTTGACAAAGCTACACTAACTTATTTTTTGCTAAACCAAGAAACAAGTGAGTGACAAAAAATGTGACAAGTGCCACTTGTGCTTTTCCTATCTAATTTACATCCGGTAAAATCGGCATCGGAATAACCAATTAAAGAACAACTAGAACCTTTAGGATACCATAACCCCACATTCATTATTCCAGCTAAATATTTTAAAATTCTTTTAACTATGGTTAAATGTGATTCCTTGGGGTTTGCTTGATAACGTGCACACATACAAACACTAAACATAATATCGGGTCTACTAGCGATCAAATATAAAAGTGATCCGATAATACCTCGATACTTGGTTAGTTCTATGACCTTACCATCTTCATCTTTATCTAGATAGCATGATGTTCCCATTGGAGTTGTAGCATGATTTGCATTTTCCATTTCAAAGCATTTAAGTAACTCCTTGCAATATTTTACTTGATTGATAAGTATCCCACTAGGAGTTTGCTTTATTTGTAATCCGAGGAAGAACGTTAATTCCCCCATCATTGACATTTTGAATTCGCTTTGAATTAACTTGGAAAATTCTCTACATAAACTATCGTTAGTGGAACCAAAGATAATATCATCAACATATATTTTTACAATCAAGATATCTTTGTTTTTTTTTTAATGAAGAGTGTTGTGTCAACCTTCCCTCTATTAAAACCCTTTTCAAGCAAAAATTTACTAAGTCTCTCATACCAAGCTCTTGGAGCTTGTTTTAAACCTTAGAGAGCCTTTTTGAGTTTATAAACATGATTTGGGTTTTCAAAATCTTCAAATCCGGGGGGTTGAGCAACATACACCTCTTCATTAATTAAGCCATTTAAAAAGCGCTTTTAACATCCATTTGAAATAATTGAAAATCCATAAAGCATTCAAATGAAAGTAAAAGACGAATAGCTTCCAACCTAGCAACCGGGGCATAGGTTTCATCATAGTCAATTCCTTCTTCTTGATTGTAGCCTTTAGCCATTAACCTAGCTTTTTTCTAATTATTATGCCATTTTCATCAAGTTTATTGCGAAAGACCCATTTAGTTCCAATAATTTGGTTATTATTGGGTCTTGGGACTAATTCCCAAACTTGATTTCTAGTGAATTGGTTTAATTCTTCATTCATAGCTATTAGCCATTGCTCATCTAAAATGGCATCATCTATGGATTTTGGCTCACATTGAGAAACAAAAGACATATAATTACATAATTCCCTTAGAGAAGACCTTGTAGAAACTCCCTTTGATATTTCTCCAATTATATTATCAATTGGATGAGCTTTAGCAAATCTCCATTCTTTGGGAAGTCCTTGATTTTTTTTATTCAATTGTTGATTCTTGGTTTGGTACTTCATCATCATCCGATTGTTTCCCTCCATAAAGATTATGAGGAATATCTACAAAATCATCAATAATACATTTCCCGTCCTATTGGGGGTTAAGTCTCATCAAAAGTAACATGAATAGACTCTTCAACAATCATAGTTCTTTTATTAAACACTCTAAAAGATTTACTTGATGATGCATAACCTAAGAAAATTCATTCATCCACCTTGGCATCAAACTTGCAAAGATTGTCTTTACCATTATTCAAAATAAAACATTTGCATCCAAAAACATGTAAGTGAGCTATGTTGGGCTTTCTTCCTTTATATAACCCATAGGGAGTCTTTTTAATTATTTGTCTAATGAGAACTCTATTAGTTACATAGCAAGCGGTATTGACCGCATCGGCCCAAAAATATTTTGGTAAATTTGATTCGTTCAACATGGTTTTAGCTAATTCTTCTAGAGACCTATTTTTCCTCTCAACAACTCCATTTTGTTGAGGGGTCCTAGGTGCTGAAAAATTATGAGTAATACCATGCTTATCACAAATTTTTTCAAAATCATGATTTTCAAACCCACCTCTATGATCACTTCTAATACATGCAATTTTTAAATCCTTTTCATTTTGAATTTGTTTAGCTAGTTTTCTAAAGGCATGAAAAGCATTATTTTATTTGCAAGAAAAAGAGTCCATGTAAACCTTGAAAAATCATCAACAATAACAAGTGCATAATAATTTCCACCTAAACTCATAGTTCTAGATGGTCCAAATAAGTCCATATGTAAAAGTTGTAGAGATCTATTAGTAGAGACTAGATTCTTTGTTTTAAAGCTAGTTTTAACTTGCTTACCTTTTTGGCAAGCATCACATAAGCCTTCCTTTTGAAATTTGATTTTAGGGAGACCTGTAACTAAGTCTTTAGAAATTAGTTTGTTAAGATGTTCCATGTGAATGTGTGCTACCCTTCTATGCCATAACCAAGCCTCATCATTTTTACTCAACAAGCATTGAATATTATTATTGATGTCACCTATGTCTAGCATATAAATGTTGTTAATTATTTTTCCAACAAATTTAATTTCATTGTCATGCAAACATTCAACCGTGCAACTATCAAACACAACCCTATAACCCTTATCACAAAGTTGGCTTATAATAAGTAAATTATGCTTTAAACCATCTACTAAAAGCACATTTTCAATGATAGTAGACTCATTTCCTATGTTACCAATACCAAGAATTTTACCTCTATTATTGTCACCATAGGTTACGTGACCACTTTGCTTTGGGAAGAGATGAATAAACTTTGATATGTTTCCCGTCATATGCTTGGAGCACCCGCTATCAAGATACCATTCCTTTCCATGGGTCCTCAAGCAATCCTACAAAGCAAGTTTAGATCTTAGGTTCCCAATCTTTATTGGGTCCTTGAATATTAGTCTTAGGTACCATAATTTTTGGAACCCACATCATCTTAGCTTTTTCAAGGCCAAATTTTTTAATATAGCATTTAGGAGAAATATGACCATGTTTACAACAATAATGACATTTTACCTTATTTTTAGCATTTTTACTAGATGGAACAAATATTGTTGAATGTGTTTCTTTCTTATTATAAGAAATATACCCTAAGCCGGTTTTTACAAAAGGAGATTGTTGATTACCAAGAAAATTATTCAAATTCCTTCTTCCATTTGTAAATTTAGCAACAGTATTCTTTAGGTCCTTATTCTCCTTTTCAAGATACATGCATTGATCACATTTTGATGAACTAGGCATATCATTTCTAGAACTAGCATGCTTCAAAGTCATAGAATTGATTTTTAATTTCAAATCATTTATCTCCTTAGCTAGTTTCATTTTATCATTTTCATGCATAGAGATTATTGACTTTTGTTTAGTAACCTTTCTAGCAAGTTCTATAGATTCCTCATGCAATTCTTCAAAGGCTAATTGCAATTCATCATAAGTGAAAGATAGTGCAAATTCATCATCACTTACCTCTTGGTCATCTTTTTGACTTGCCATCAAGAAAAGATTGGAGACTTCATCATCCGTGCTACCACCACTTGATGAACTTAGATCGTTGTCTTCCCATGCTTTGTATGCCCTTCTCCCCTTATTTTCCTTCTTAGGCCTCTTGTCACCTTTTTCTTTCTTTTGGAGAGTAGGACATTCGAATTTGATGTGCCCGGGCTTTCCACATTCATAGCATAGAGGTTTTGATGATGGAGCATCTTTCTTGGTAGGTTTCTTGGAATTGTTGAACCTCTTCCACTTACTTTTATTCTTGAGAAACTTTATCTTCTTACTAGTAGGTTGATTTGTTCATCTTCCTTGTCATCTTCACTAGAATCATTGCTTCCTTTGTCACTTTCATCATTCTTGGAAGAAGAAGTCATAAGTGATATTCCTTTGCCCTTTTATCTACTTCTTCATTCTCCTTGAGTCTTGTTAACTCCAACTCATGCTCCTTGAGCTTTCCAAACAAAGTTGCTAGAGACATTGTTGTAAGATCCCTAGACTCCATGATGGCCGTTACCTTGGGTTGCCATTATCTACTAAGACACCTAAGTACCTTAGTCACAAGATCTTCATTAGTGAAAGTTTTCTCAAAAGAAAGCAATTGATTAACAATAAGTTGAAAACGATTTTTTACATCATTTATGGATTCATCATGTTTCATTCTAAACAACTCATATTGATGCATCAAGGTGTTAATATTTGATCTTTGCACCTCACTTGTTCCTTCATGGGTCACTTGTAAAGTATCCCAAATTTCTTTTGCACTCTTGCAATTAGAAATGTGATAGAATTAATCAATTGACAAAGCGGTGGGGAGGATATTCTTAGCTTCAAAGTCAAGTTGAACTTTTTGCTTTTCATATTTAGTCCGTAGACTTTTGGGTTTGTTTCTTTCTTCATCTCCAACACCATGTTTGGGGACAAAGGTACCATTTTCAATAGTATCCCATAAGTCTATGTCTATTCCTTCAATAAAAATTTTCATCCTTGCCTTCCAATAAGGATATCCTTCACCATCAAAGATTGGAGGAGAAGTGGTAGAAATGTGTTTATGCTTCCTACTTGATTCAAGTGTCATTTTCAAAACAAATCTTGAAACCTATTAAGCCTTATTCAAGACCCTAGCTCTAGATACCAATTGTTAAAAATATGGCACTTCGGGGGCGTGAATTGAGATTTAATCACTTTCTTGAAACTTTGGTTTCTCAAAAAGAATTGTTGAAGAACCACTATGTATGAATGCAAAGAAGTTGAGTAGAAGAAGAGGATGATTATGTATGAATGCAGTCAATTAAAAACAAAATTAAATCCACCACAATTTTCCAAATATAATCAAGAACTAGAAGAGTGAGGGAAGGAGAATATCACACAAAAGATTTTACTGGTTTGATCACAACCTGAGTGATCTACATCCAGCTCTCAAGAACCTTGAGAGATTCCACTATTTGAAAATTGTTTACAAGATTACAATTTACAAACTCTAAAGGATACCCCACCTTTTACCTTTGATTATTTTGAGATACCCCACTCAAAATAATCCTTTCCTCCAAAGGATTCCACACCTTTGATTCAAGGATTCCTCACCTTGAATGTGATTTGGATGCCTCACCAAATCAAAGAAACAACAGTTACAATTATCTTGAACACAAAATTTTTAACACTATAGGAGTGTTCTTTTTCTAGGAAAGCTCTATGATTTCTCTTAAATTGAAAGCATATGACTCAAAAGAAGTTTTTGGAGTGATTTTGACAGAGTAACAATAGATGAAAAGAGTGTGTATTTTTGTGTCAAAGTCCCTCCTATTTATAGAAGAGAAAGAGTGAGAAAGATAAGTTTAAAAATTGAAATTCTGTTTTGAAAATAACTGAAAGTAGTCGACTACTTTTTAGAGTAGTCGACTCCTTTGATCAAGAAAGCAATAGTTTGTGCCTTATCCATCAAAGTAGTCGATTACTTAACTGAGTAGTCGATTACTTTGATTATCAGAAGCCAAGATATCAAGTTTTAAACAAAGTAGTTGATTACTTCTCAAAGTAGTCGATTACTTTGATTCTAGGAAGGTTTCTGGAATTTTTTAAGAACAAAGTAGTAGGCTACTTTTCAAGGTAGTAGACTACTTTTCTTAAAAACATAAAAAATGATTATTTTCTTTACTAAACAAGTTCCAGAAACACTTTTCAAACTTGTTAAACCTTGGAATGTTATTCAAAACATATTCCAAAAATTTTCTTTTAGGAAAAACTTATTTTACCCTTTTTAAAAACATTTTGAGTCATTTGTGCTAAATCAAAAGAGAAACCTTTACAAATATTCCTATAACTAATTATTACATAGGAGTGCCATTTTTGTTTGGCTCTTCATCATCATAATACTTTGAATGTTGCATCTTTGAAGCATTTGCATTTTCAATAGTAAGCATGGTTCTTGATTCACTTTGATCTTCCCCTTGTCTCATAGACATCTTTCAAGAGATCAAGTGTTAACATATAATAATCATGAAAAAGTCATCTTACATTTTCTTATAAGTTCAGAAACCAGTATTTCTCAGTTGTATCAAAACAAATATATTTATCTCAGTGCAGTGTATTCAGAATAACAGTTCAAACTGTGCAGCATGACATGCAAAACAATATCAATATCAATCTCAAATATGGTTAATTTTTCTCCCCCTTTGTCATTATCAAAAAGAAACCATGGAAGAGATTAAACCAAACTGTAAAACAGTCTTGCATTCATTGATAAAAAGGCATTACAGAGCATATGCAATCTGGCAGATCATCAAAGTACTGAATACACAAACAAGAAATGCAGAATTTAAAAAGTACAGTACAATAGCACAATCAAAACATAAAATACGAGGCCTAACACACTAAACACCTAAGGACACATAGGCTAAGCTAAGACTAAAATATTGGCTTAAAGAGGAGTGGGTTCTTCATAATCGTCAGCTGTTTGGGTTGCCTGCCATGACATATTGACCACTTCTTCAAAAATAACATTGTCCATTGGAGGTCCTTGTATGGCAATTCCCAAAACTTGGTGGAAAGTGGCCATTTGACCCTCCACAGCATTAATCCTTTCTCTTAGATGATCTATTGCTTGCATAACAGATTGGTGATCCTCAGTATGCTTCCTGTCAAGGTCCTGAATCAGCTGCACAAGCCTATCTAATTTTTCATGCAGAAGCTGATCATCAGCAGCTCTTTGCCTTCTGTTTGGTATCTCAGTTGCTGCAGGAATGGCAGACCTTTTCCAAACATTATCTGCAGAAATCAAAGCCATTTGTTTGATGGTTCCTTCGCCAAAATTCTTTGTGACATGCCTTGCTAAGTGTCTTTCTTCTCCATCCAAGGAGACTCCAAATTTCTTGAGTAGCTTGACAACCAAACCAACATATGGTAATGGCCCTCGAGAAAGCTTGCTTTCATACATGATTTTGGTAATGATATATCCTCAGCTGAGTTACTTTTTCTGGATCATGGCCCAAAGCAGAATGATATCATTGTTTTGTAAGATAGCACGGTTGCCACTCCTTGGAACTAAAATCTTGCTTAAGGCATATTGGAGAAGCATGTCTTGAACATGCAATGCACTTATGTTTGTCAATCTTCCTTCCGGAGAGTGATCTTCCAACAAGGTCAATCTTCCAGCCTCCTTATCAAAGGTTTTAATCCACTCAGATTCTTCACCAACTCCAGCAGTGAAAGCACCCTTATAATCCAAGCCAGCAAATGTAGAAAATTCCCTCAAACTCATCTCAATTTTCATTCCCTTCACTTCTGATGTGATCATTTCACTATCCATCTCCAAACCACAGTAAAAGGCTCTAATTAGAATAGGATAGACATCATCTTGTATTTGGAGAAACTAACTTAAATGATTTTCTACAAGAATGGTGTGAAAGGTGAAATTGTAATTTTCAAAGTATTCAAAATCCACAACCTTAGATTTATGAATGGAGTGGGATTTGAAGTTTTGGAGGAAGGAATCAACTCTTTCTTCATCACTGAAATACCTCTTAAGTAATTCAGCGTCAAATTTCGTCTTGAGCAGCCTTTTGCTTTTTATTTTTCAACTTTTTTTGTGGTGAAGGTTGAACAACCTCAGTAGCCTCAACTTGTTGCTTCTTCTTTGTTTTCTTCGGAGGTTTAACAGCCTTCTTGACTACAGTTGGGGATTTTTCAACCCTTTTTCTCTTGGGTCGTGAAGATGAAGCTTGTGGGGGTGAAGGAGGAGTTGGTGTTGAGGCACAGGTTGAGGAAGAAGTAGAAGAAGTGGGTGTAGGGCAAGGGGGACCAAGGTTCTTGCATCTCGCCATTTTTTTGAGTTAGAGAGCTTAGCTAGGGTTTGTAATAAAAGAATTTGGGGAAGATGATTTGTGAATAAGGAGAGGCGCGGTGTTTGATCAATTTAAAATGGTTTGCAGAAGTTTGTACATCGACTAAGTACACATGTGTATTAAACAATTTTGCTGTTTGTACACCTGTGTACAAAGTGGTAAATCGATGTACACGGGGAGACATAAGCTTGAAATTCCTTTTTTTTTTTTTTTGCACAGAACCGATGTACTACATCGATGTATTAAATGGATTTGTGAGATGTGAGAAATGGTACATCTGTGTACAGATTTGTCAATCTGTGTATAGCGTAGCAGATGCAAACCAAAAAAAAAGTTCTGATACATACATTTGTGTACACAATCGATGTATATTGTGGCACAGAGAGCTTGACTCTCGGGTTTTCTCAGAATCGATGTACAACATCGATTTTATCGTGCTAAAAGTGTTTGCCCTATTTTTCAAAAAGATTGTACATTTGTGTACATATCCAGTGTATTGATGGTCCGGTAGCATTTTTACACAGTACACCGTGTATTAAGCCCGTGTAAAGAGACAAAAAATCCTAAAAATAAGAAGTACATCGATGTATGCCATCTATGTACAGAAACTTCAACACTAAACAGATTCAATACATCTGTGTACTTGTCCTATGTACATAATTAAAAATTCATCCAATTCAATTAATAATTCAAAACAAACAATATATATCTCATACAAATTGATTCAAATCATTTAAAACATTATTTAAGAACAATCAAGCATCTAAAAACATAAAAAATCAATCATTTTGAGGATCAATTATGCCAAGCTCCCTTCTTATAAAGAAGAAACTCTCCTTATTTAGTGGTTTGGGGAATATATCAACTAATTGCTTGGTTATATCTATATGTTCAATCACAATATCACCACTTTGAACATGACCCCTGATAAAATGATGCCTAATTTCAATATGATTGGTTCTTGAATGCATTATGGGGTTCTTGGTTAGATTAATTGCACTTGTGTTATCACATTTCATTGGTACATGATCTAAATGAACACCATAGTCAATTAATTGTTGCTTCAACCAAAGGATTTGAGCACAACAACTCCCAACTGCAACATATTCTACTTCAGATGTGGATAAAGCCACACTAGTTTGTTTTTTGGTAAACCAAGACACTAGTGAATTTCCTAACAAATGGCATGTTCCACTTGCGCTCTTCCTATCCAACTTGCATCCAGCAAAGTCAGAGTCGGAGTATGCTATCAATGTGCGTAAATGGATCCTTTGGGATACCACAGCCCCATTTTTTTTGTTCCTAAAAGATATTTCATGATTCTTTTTACTGCAGTTAGATGTGATTCTTTAGGATTGGATTGATACTTAGCACACATGCATACACTAAACATAATATCTGGTCTACTAGTAGTGAGATAAATTAAGGATCCAATAATACCTCTATACTTTGATACATCAACTGATTTTCCATGTTCATCCTTGTCCAAAAAGCAAGTGGGACTCATTGGTGTTGCCATGTCCTTTGCCTTATCCATTCCAAACTTCTTTACGAACTGCTTGCAATATTTTGTTTGGCTTATAAAAGTCCCATCATGACATTGCTTGATTTGTAGTCCAAGAAAGAAGGTAAGCTCCCCCATCATGGACATTTCAAATTCACTTTGCATTAGGTTAGTAAATTCCTTGCATAAAGACTTGTTAGTTGCACCAAAAATAATATCATCCATATATATTTGAACAAGTAAAATATGGTGTGATTTTCTTTTTGTGAAAAGTGTGGTATCCACTTTTCCTCTTGTAAAGCCTCTCTCTAGAAGAAAATTGCTTAGCCTCTCTTACCAAGCTCTAGGAGCTTGCTTGAGTCCATAGAGGGCTTTTGTGAGTTTATACACATGATTTGGGAACTCACTATCAATGAAGCCAGGGGTTGGCTTACATATACTTCCTCTTGTATTAATCCATTTAGGAAAGCACTTTTCACATCAATTTGGTACAGTTTAAAGTTCATTATACATGCATAGGCTTATAGCATTCTTATGGCTTCTAATCTAGCTACGGGAGCATATGTTTCATCATAATATATTCCTTATTCTTGATTATATCCATTAGCTACTAGTCTAGCCTTGTTCCTCACTATTATGCCATTTTCATCCATTTTGTTTATGAACACCCATTTGGTTCCAATTATTTGGTTACTTTTAGGTTTTGGAACTAAATCCCAAACTTTGTTCCTTTTAAATTGATTTAGCTCATATTGCATTGCAATCATCCAATGTTCATCATTAATAGCATCATCAGTATATTTTGGTTCTATTTGAGATACAAATGCCATGTTATTGCAAATATTCCTTAAAGAGTTTCTAGTGGTTACCCCTTTGGTGATCTCACCAATGGCATTGTCTAGGGGATGATTCTTTATTGAAACCTACCACTCTTTAGGAAGATTGTCTTGCTGGATTTCTGCTTGTGGTTCCATGTTATTTCCTTCATGTTCCTTGTCCTCATTGCTACCTTTTCCTTCATCAGATTTCGCTTCATCTTCAAGAGTTTTTGCATCATCAAAAATGTCATTTCCCAGCCTTTTGGGGCTAGACTCATCAAATGTAATGTGAATAGATTCTTCCATTGATAAAGTACGCTTATTAAACACTCTATATGCTTTGCTAGTTAATGAATAACCTAGGAAAATACCCGTATCAGCTTTAGGATCAACTTTCCCAAGATTATCCTTGCCATTATTTAGCACAAAACACTTACAACCAAAGACATGAAAATGAGCAATGTTATGTTTTCTTCCTTTATATAATTCATATGGAGTTTTCTTCAAAATTGGTATAATTAAGACTCTATTTAGAACATGACAAGCTATACTTACAGCATTAGTCCAAAAATATTTTGGTACATTAGAGTCATTTAACATGGTCCTAGCAATTTCCTCAAGTGACCTATTTTTCCTCTCAACTACTCCATTTTGTTGTGGATTTCCAGGTGCAGAAAAATTGTGTTGTATACCATGTTCATCACAAAAGTTATCAAACTCCTCATTTTGGAATTCTCCTCCATGGTCACTCCTAATTGAAACAATTTTCATGTCTTTCTCATTTTGATCAAACTTTGCCATTTTCTTAAAAGCTTTAAAGGCTTCATTCTTGTGTGCTAAAAAATAAGTCCAATAAATCTAGAGAAAACATCAACAATTACAAGAGCATAAAGATTTCCACCAAACCTTTTTGTCCTAGAAGGTCCAAAAAGATCCATATGCAACAATTTGTAAAGGTCCACTAGTTGAAACAATGTTTTTAGTCTTAAAAGAGGTTTCCACTTGTTTACCTTTTTGACATGCATCACATAAACCATCTTTTACAAATTTCTTCTTAGGTAAACCAATTACAAGTTCTTTAGAAATCAATTTGTTCAAATTATCCATATGAATATGAGCTATTCTCCTACACCAAAGCCAATTTTCATCTTCTTTGGAAATTAAGTAACATGCATCATTAGAAGATAAATTGTCTAAGTCTAGCATATAGATGTTATTGATTCTATTTCCAATCAATTTTATGTTATTATCATGAATAGATTCAATCATACACAAGTTTGAGTTAAAGTTCACCTTGTAGCCTTTGTCACATAGTTGGCTTATGCTTAGTAGGTTGTGTTTGAGCCCCGCCACACGCACAGAGAACACCATCAATCCTAATTGCTGGACATTTTCCTATTGTGCCAACACCAACAATTCTTCCTTTGTCGTTGTCTCCATAAGTGACATTTCCACCTTCTTTGGGAGTGAAGGAAGTGAAGGAAGTGAATTTTGTGATGTCTTCAGTCATGTGTTTGGAGTAGCCACTAACTAAATACCAACTTGAGCTCTTGACCTTCAAACACACCTACAAAAACAGATTTTCATGCTTTTTCTTTATGTACCCAAATCTGGTTGGGTCCTTTAATGTTAGTAGCAACATAAGTTCCTTTTGGAACCCAAATTTGTTTAATGCCAACATGTATGTTCTTTCTAAGTCTACATATAGCAGCTGTATGACCTTTCTTTAAGCAATAATAGCATTTGACAAAAGGACTAGTTGAAGAACTAGGTGCAACAAAAAGCTTCTTGAAGGATTTTTCATGTACCATTGGCTTATTTCCAATTCCAGCTTTATTATAAACACATTTTTGCTGTCCTAATATGGCATTCAAGTTATCTCTACCCATAGTGAACTTAGATAGCACTACATTCAGTTTTCCAACTTCATTTTCAAGCGTAGTGCATTTGATGCAAGTTGAACTAGATGCAAGCAATTGTAAATTCTTAGCTTTTAGTTCTGTAAGCTTTATTTGTAAAGATGCATAATCACTACATTGTTTTGCAATGATCTTCCTAGAAGATATAAGTTGTTTGCCAATTTTAACATATTATTCATACAATTCATCAAATCATCATGTAACTCATCATAGGTAGGAGTAGAATCATTTACCTCGGTTTCACTATCACTTTGGTGACTTGCCATGAGACATAGATTGACTTCTTCATTTTCAGATTCACTAGTGGAATCCATATCATTTTCTTCCCAAGCTACGTATGCTCTTCTAGGCTTTCTTCCTCTTTTCTCTTTGTTGTCATTCTTCTTGTCACACCCTTAACCCGAGCATCACATTAATTACTTTATTAAGCGGAAAATAAAATGTTTAGTGAATTACCGATTACTTTCGGAAATACACAATTGATGAAATTAATTTCATCCTTAATGTTTTTAAAACTTTCTCCTTCAAGCATCAAATAACATAAATAAATGGAATGTAGTAAAGTAATAGATACAAAACACCATATATATATATATATATATATATATATATATATATATATATATATATATATATATATATATATATATATATTATACATAAGGCCTTCTTAGAAACAGGGCACTTGACAGAAACTTACACGAGTGACAAGTCGATTTATACAGCGGGATAGTTAAAGGTTAAACATACACTAACGGAATCAAACAGATTTATGTACCAGATAGAGAAAAGAAAATGTAAGGGTGAGATACCAAAATATGGATGATCTATGACAACTACATGTACTATACACACAAAAAATATATACAAATAAACAGTTGTATACAAAATAAGATTTTCAATATAAAACCGTAACATCAATGATCATCGTTATTTTGAAAAACTCATGGCACTTCTATGATTTAACAATCTATCCTAAATCTCTGGAGGTCTCAACTCCATGCAGTTTTAAAAACAGTGAGCTGATCAGGCTCAAATAGCCAACACATGGCACAACTTAATTTCCCATAGCACTGCCCAACTCAAGGCACAATAATCAACTCATGTGGGTTCCAGAGCACACTGTCCTACACAAGGCTCAACGAACAAGGCTCATGGAAATCATGGTCCATCAAGACACCATGGATACAACGTCGCAGGAGATACCTTCCCGGCCTTAAAGGTATTCACACAAAACAATTTGGGCACGTCTGCCAAATGCATGTAAAAACATTTTAGTTTCGTTGTTTTTCTTTGTGTTTCATTCTTTCCTTTGTCGAGGCTCAAGGCTCACGACCGTCCAAAAAATTTTCAGCATTTTAAACTTTTATGATCAACACAGGACATTAAAGTCCTAGTGTCGAATCATAACAGTCCTAAACCGATGCACCGGTCTTGGATGTTGCGGTCATAGAAAACAATATTCACCTTTTTACCACATTCACCATGTTTTAATACAACAAGTGTAGGTCACACAGTCCACAACATCGTATATAGGACACACAGTCCACAACAACGTGACACGGATCATAGATCAACGTGCTTAAAAACTCTAGTATCCCGACGTCTCGATTACTAGGCTTACTTTTTCAATGTTATTTTCTTTCAGTGAAATCTAAATACAAAACAAAATGTTTCCGTAACTTATCCAAGTTATCGGGTATTTTCTTTTAAATAAAGCCTTAAAAGAAAACTCCTTGTCTAAAATTCATTTTGAAAGGAAAACTTAAGTTATAGAAAATCCATCCCTAAAAAAAATATCTATTTTATTTTGAAAATTTTATTTTTCTAAGAACACTTGAAAGTTTTCAAATAAAATCTTTTTGAAACTAAGAAATCAATTTATTTTCTCTTCATGTTTTCTTTTCTTAAAATATTTTCAAAAATTGTTTATTCTTAGCATGAAATCATTTAAATTTGTATTAAAATAAAATTTTGTTTTTCCAAAACATTTCTTCAAATGAGATGTTTATTTCTAATATTCTTCATATTGTTTTATTAATGCTTTTATCTCGAGAATTTTAGTTGAGCACTAACATTAGTTAGGCTTTCCATGTAGCAACCAAAGCATCATCATAATAAACATAACAAGTAATCAACTAATTTAAATCTAACAACTTCAAACACATGTTCATGAATATTCATAAAATCACAAAACACACACACACACACACACACACATATATATATGTATGTATGTATGTATGTATGTATGTATGTATGTATGTATGTATGTATGTATGTATGTATATATGTATATTCAAAAATCAAGCAAATCACCATATCAAAACTTCAGTTAAACATAACAAATCATAAAAATTCAAACAAAAAACCTACAAACACACAAATACATATAGTTATCATAATTAAATACCCCTTATGTTGTCTTCCCTTACCTTCGCTTGACGAATAAAAAGTCATAGTTTTTCTTCGTTTTAAGGTACGAAATTTTGTATCCCGTTATGCTTGCAAATCTAAACAAAATTATGTATAAAATATAAGTTAAAAATTTACAAAATCATCCCATTTTCTCATGCATGCATTCGGCCCTACCATGATTTTAATGATAAAAATTTTAGATTTTCACAAGCTTTTGGATCAATGATCCTTAAGCATCATAGATATAAAATAAAGGTTTAAAACTTAGAAATAAAATTTAATTTCCTAACCTCGTGTAAAAGTGATTTTCGGCTATAAAAGTGTGTAAAATTTTGATTTTTCATTTTCTAGCTACATGCATGTAAATAAATTGATATTTTTAGCAAACATCCTTCTAAAAAAAATTGAACAAGGCTTCCTCAACTCTTCCAATAGAGTTTCGGCCTTCATGAAAATAAAAGGTTAGAAAAACTTGATTTTTCAACTTTATAAACACAAGCATGTAATTAAAACCATGACTTTACTCAAACTTCGAAAACAAAAATATTTTCAAATTTCATAATTAAGGTTTGATTATATTAAATCAAATATAAATAAAAACTCATTTTGTTCATGGTCTCAAAATACGTAAATTAAAGAACTTTAAGTCATGCATGTATGTTTTGAACCAAAAACACCAACTTAGCATCACTTATGGTTTTGGCTATATCAATACAAATAGAAAATAAAACTTAAATTTTTTTTATGATGAAGCT
Organism: Sophora flavescens; assembly: GCA_030762895.1. Classification (NCBI taxonomy): domain Eukaryota; kingdom Viridiplantae; phylum Streptophyta; class Magnoliopsida; order Fabales; family Fabaceae; genus Sophora; species Sophora flavescens. Next base: position 166,305,776 of record CM061064.1, on the reverse strand, counting down.
TAGAGGCTTAAAATTACATGCATTACGGTTCTTAAGCCATGCATCTGAAAACAAGATGAAAACACTAGTTTTCCCCCACATAGGTTTTTCGGCCACCCTTTAAAAATTGGCTTTGAAAAAAATTTCTTGCAACATGAAAATACATAAGATGATGGTAGGGATGAAGATGAGTTAGTAGAAATTGATTTCATGCTAAAAAGACTTTTCTAGGAATTTTTCTTAGTAAAACTCATTAACATGAAACTTTGAAAAAACATAAACATGCATGTTGAAAAGGATTAGAGATTTGTGAAGATGAGGTGTTATACCTTTGATGTGGGAAGAGAATGAAAAAGTTTAGGCCCTTTCTAGTGCAAGATGTGAAGAACTTAGTGAGTTTTTTGTAAGTAGAAGAAAATGGTGGAAGAAGTATAGTTTGGGAGCAATTTGGAAAACAGAGGAAATGAGACTTGAAGATGAAGAGGGTATTTATTGGACAATGGGGGAGGGGGGCGCAGCTGAGTGGGGAGTTTCTAGATGGGATTTTTAAAATTTTGATTTTTACAATAAAATAATATATAACTTGTGTAAATGGCTAAAATGATGAAAAGCATTTAATGGAAACACTATTTACATCAATATTTCCGGGGTTTTCTTATCAAGTCATTTCAAAATCTGCACCAATGAAAATTGGATAAAATTTGTTTTGTTCCGGTTCCATTAATTTCCCGACGGTGAAAACAGCTCGTATTTTCTAAACGAAAATTTACCCGAAAAATTAAATTTTTGTAATATTTATAAATATATTTTTGTAAAAAATCATGGGAATTATTGTAAATATTTTAGGAAATCTAAAACTTTATTTTTCGAGTCAAAATTTGTTTTGTGTATTAATAAAGTTTTGCTGACAGCGAAAACGTAGACCGTTTTCGTATGAAATTTCAACTGGAAATTTAACTGCAGTTTTCTAAAATAAAATAAGTGATGAGAATAAACTTTTATTCATCAAAATATTTTTCTCTAATTTAAATTAATAATTACACACAAACATAGACCTGAAAAACAATCGGGGTGTTACATTACTACCCCACTAAAAAAAAATTCGTCCTCGAAATTACGCACCTGAAAATAGACCAGGGTACTGTAATCTCATCTTATCTTCTACTTCCCAGGTTGCTTCCCCAGTCGTATCGTCCAAAACAACTTTAACTAATGGAATTTGTTTTCCCGAGTTGCTTCATCCTCTTATCCTTGATCCGTACAGGCGAGGTCTCATAAGATAGGTTTTCTTTTAACTGTACTATATCAGGTTCAATTAAATGGGACGGGTCGGGAACGTACATTCTTAGTTTTGAGACATGAAAGATATCATGGATGTTTGAAAGAAAAGGTGGTAAAGAGATTTGATAGGCTACTGGTCCGATACGACGAAGAATATGGTAAGGTCCAATAAATTTAGGAGTGAGCTTTCTGGACTATATAACCCTACCTACCCCAATTGTGGGTGTGACTCTCAGAAATTCATATTTGCCTTCCTGAAATTCGAGAGGTCGTCTTCTCCGATCGGCATAACTTTTTTGTCTACTCTGCGAAGCCTTCATCCTTTCACGGATTTGTTTCACCTTTTTCGTCGTTTGTTGCACAATTTCAGGTCTTAAGATTGCGCTTTCTCCATCCTGATACCTACACAAAGTCGTTTGGCATTTTCTTCCGTACAGATCCTCTTAGGGTGCCATCCCTATACTTGAGTGGAAGTTGTTGTTGTACATGAACTCAATAAGCGGCAAAAGGTCATCCCAACTTCCTCGATCATCTAGGACACACGCTCTCAGGAAGTCTTCTAACGTCTGTATTGTCCTTTCTGTTTGTCCATCAGTTTGTGGATAATACTCAGAACTTAACGTCAACTTGGTTCCTAGAGCTTTCTGTAAACTTCCCCAAAAACATGAAGTGAACTTCGGATCTCGATCTGAGACAATACTAGAGGGTACTCCGTGAAGTCTGATCACTTCCCTAATATACACCTCGGTTAGTTTCTCCACAGTATAATTGGCTTTAACAGGTAAAAAGTGTACCGACTTTGTTAACTTGTCAACAACTACCCAAATCGAGTTGAAACCTTTGGAAGTCCTTGGTAATCCTACCACAAAGTACATAGATATACTATCCCACTTCCATTCAGGTACATCCAGAGATTGTAACATTCCACCGGGTCGTTGATGTTCCACTTTTGCCTTCTGACAGGTCAGACAGGATGCCACATACACTGCCACTTGTTTCTTCATACCTGGCCACCAAAATCTTTGCCTTAGATCCTGGTACATCTTGGTTGATCCAGAATGAATACCCAGTTTACTTTTATGTGATTCTTCGAGAATCATCTTCCTCATCTCAGGAGTGTCAGGTATGCAGATTCGTCCTTTGTACCTTAGGATGTTATCTGGCCGTATACTAAACTCTGTGACGTTTCCTTGTTCCATAAGTTTTTTCTTCTCTTGAAGGTACATGTCGGTAGTTTGTTGCTCTCGAATTTCTTCCATCAATCCTCTTGAAATCGTAATCATCCTTACACTGAATCTCTTTGGGCTCATTTCCATCATCAAATCGAGATTGCGGAACTTCTCGATCAACTCTAACTCTTTCACCATCATTGCGGAAACATGTATGGCTTTCCGGCTCAAAGCATCTGCCACGACATTCGCCTTCCCAGGATGATACTGTAAAGCAAAGTCATAATCTTTCAAGTATTCCATCCACCGTCTTTGTCTCATATTGAGTTCCTTCTTATCAAACAGGTGCTTCAGACTTTTGTGGTCGTTGAAAATATCGAACTTCGCTCCATACAGATGATGCCTCCATATCTTAAGTGCAAATATCACAACAGCTAATTCCAGATCGTGCGTCGGGTAATTCTTCTCGTGAGTCTTCAGTTGACGTGATGCATACGCTATGACCTTCCGATGTTGCATTAATACATAACCTAAACCCTGATACGAAGCATCGCAGTACACCTCGTAAGGTTCATTAGGTTCAGGAAGTATTAATATTGGTGAAGTTGTCAAACGTTCCTTTATCGTCTGGAAGCTTTCTTCGAATTCTGTAGTCCACACAAAAAGGTTGGTCCTTCCTTGTAAGTTGAGTCAACGGAGCAACAACCTTTGTGAATCCCTCGATAAATCTCCGGTAATATCCAGCCAAATCGATAAAACTTCAAATTTTCATTACTGTCCTCGGTCTCTCCCAAGAAAGCACTGCCTCCACTTTAGCAAGATCTACTACAATCCCATCTCTTGAAATCACATGCCCCAAGAACTTTACTTCTTCAAGCCAAAATTCACACTTCGAGAGTTTTGTATATAACTCCTTCTCGCGTAAGATCTATAGAACTTGTCGTAGGTGTTCTTCATGTTCCTTATGACTCTTAGAGTAGATGAGGATGTCATCGATGAACACGACAACAAACTTATCAAGAAACGGTTGAAAAATCCGATTCATATAGTCCATGAAGACAACAGGTGCATTTGTTACTCCAAACGGCATTACAAGATATTCATAATGCCAATAACAGGTTTGGAATGCCGTCTTCGGTATATCTTCAGTCTTCACTCTAATCTGGTGGTAACCTGTCCTCAAGTCTATCTTTTAGAAAACAGCAGCTCCCTGCAGTTGATTCATCAGGTCATCCATGCGCGGCAACGGGTACTTGTTCTTGATTGTCACTTTGTTCAGTTACCTATAATCCACGCAAAGTCTTGAACCTCCATCCTCTTTCGGACTAAAAGAACAGGTGCTCCACACGGAGAAATGTTGGGTCTTATGAACTGCTTTGACAACAGATCTTCCAACCGAGCCTTCAACTCAATGAGTTCTGTAGGTGACATCCGATACGGAGCAATTGATATCGGACCGGTTCCTAGAACACGATTGTTGGAGAATTCGATATCCCTTACTGGTGGTAATCCTGGAACATCATTCAGAAACACCTCCGAAAAGTCCTTCACAACAGGTATGGTACTCAAATCGACTTCCTCCTCGACTTCTAAGCTGGTCAAAAGCAAGTATTTCTGGTCTTCTTCCTTCGAAAAGGTTCTCACTTGGTTGGTGGATAAAAATCCAGAAATCTCAGGATTAGGGAAAATTAAGGTTTTGTGGGCACAATCTAAAAGAACGTGATTGGAAGATAGCCAATCCATACCCAAAATTATGTCTAGTTGTACTAAAGGTAAACAGATCAGATCAACAAGGAAGTGTCGATCCATAATAACAATAGGACAGTTCAAGCACACCACATTAACAGTAACAGGTTCAGCAGTAGGAGTTGAAACAATCAAATCATACGGCAAAGAAGAAACAGGTAACTCTAACAGTCTTACACAATCCACCGAGACAAATGAATGCGTCGCACCCGAATCAAAAAGCACAGTTAAAAGGTTACTGGCTATGTTACAGCTACCTTGTATCATATCTTTGGAGTTTGAGGCTTCGGCACCACTCATAGTAAAAACTATTCCTCTAGCCATTGGTTTATTGACTCGTGCACTATTGACGGTAGGTTCCCGCTTTGGTGCTTTACAATCTTTTGCCATGTGCCCCAATCGATCACAGTTGAAGAACTTCATTCCTCTCAACGGACAAACATCTGCCAAATGGTTCGGGTCTCCACATTTATAGCACTTCCTCCCATGACCTTGTCCTTGACTTCTCTGGCCCCCACTTCCAGTTGCTGAAGCAACATGACGATACTGTTGTTGATTCTGGTTGTTCCTAACTGGTCTAGCATATGGCTTTTTCTGATTCTATCTTCCTTTCTGGTTTTGGCTTTGAAACTGGTTCCTAGAACGTGAGGGTCCCCCAACATTCCCTCTGTTGTTTCTACCTTTCCTCACCTGTTCAATCTTTCTGCACTTTTCCACCAGAGCCTGAAAATTCTTGATCTTTAATGGCAGCACTGAGTCTTTGATCTCGTACCGCAGTCCTCCTTCAAATCTTTCACACTTACAACCTTCATCTGGATTGTCTTGGAAAAACTGGAAATACTTGGCAAGTGATTCGAACTTCGTCGCGTATTCCTCGACCGTCATATCTCCTTGTCGCAATTGCAGAAAATCTTGCCCTTTTTCAGCTCGAGCACTCTGAAGGAAGTATTTGTCCAAAAATGCAATATGGAAAACCTCCCAAGTAACTTCTTGCTGATTTGCCTCTAGCAGTTGCATGGTGCCCCTCCACCAGTATTCAGCATCTCCCATTAACAGGAAAGTAGCATAAGGTACTCTTACTGATTCAGGGATGTGAATCAACTCGAAAATCTTTTCCAGTTCTTGAATCCACAAGTCAGCCTTTGTAGGTTCAGCATCCCCATGAAATTGCGGTGGGTTCTAGAGTCGAAAAGCTGTTAGACCACGACTTTCAGCAGCTTGTTCAACACGAGCATGCTCCTGTTGATGTTGAGCAGCCATAGTAGCAGTTTGTTGTGCAATGGCAGCTGCAACGTCTGCCATACCTTGAGCTACAAAGTCCATTCCCCTGCCATCATGTCCACGACCACCAAAAAAACCACCCCTACGGCCTCTTCCGTGGCCACGCCTACGTCCTGCTTCTAGTTCCATAACTGACCAACAAGACAAAATCAGTTAAATGGTAACCAAAGATTAAAACACTTATCTACTCACTAACACTCGTTACTTTTAAAATGTAATTCAAACAAGCCTAATCAGAGATCACACAACACAAACACAACAGGCCTATTTCCAACTATTCCCGAAAGACTCGAGCAGCTCTGATACCACCCTTAATGTGACACCCTTAACCCAAGCATCACATTAATTACTGTATTAGGCGGAAAATAAAACGTTTAGTGAATTATCGATTACTTTCAGAAATACACAATTGTTGAAATTAATTTACTTTCTCCTTCAAGCATCAAATAACATAAATAAATGGAATGTAGTAAAGTAATAGATACAAAACACTTATATGTGTGTATGTGTGTGTGTGTGTGTGTGTATGTGTGTATGTATATATATTAAACATAAGGCCTTCTTAGAGACAGGCTACTTGATAGAAACTTACATGAGTGAAAAGTCGATTTATACAGTAGGATAGTTAAAGGTTAAACATACACTAACGAAATCAAACAATTTTATGTACCAGATAGGGAAAAGAAAATGCAAGGGTGAGAAACCAATATATGGATGATTTACGACAACTACATGTAGTATACACACAAAAACAACATATACAAATAAACAGTTATATACTGCATAAGATTTTCAATATAAAACCGTAACATCAAGGATCATCATTATTTTGAAAAATTCATGGCACTTCTATGATTTAACAATCTATCCTAAATTTCTGGAGGTCCCAACTCCATGCAGTTTTAAAAACAGTGAGCTGATCAGGCTCAAATAGCCAACACATGGCACAACTTAATTTCCCATAGCACTGCCCAACTCAAGGCACAGCAATCAACCCATGTGGGTTCCAGAGCACACTGACCTACACAAGGCACAACGAACAACGCTCATGGAAATCATGGTCCATAAAGGCACCATGGATACAACGTCGCATGAGATACCTTCCCCATAAAGGTATTCACACAAAACAATTTGGGCACGTCTTCCAAATGCATGTAAAAACATTTAGTTTTGTTGTTTTTCTTTGTGTTTCTTTCTTTCCATTGTCGAGGCTCAAGGCTCACGACCATCCAAAAAATTTTCTACGTTTTAAACTGTTATGATCAACACAGGACTTTAAAGTCCGAGTATCCAATCACAACAGTCCTAAACCGATGCACCAGTCTTGGACGTTGCAGTCATAGAAAACAATTTTCACCTTTTTACCACATTCACCACGTTTTAATACAACGTGTATAGGACAAACATTCCCCAACATCGTATATAGGACACACAGTCCACAACAACGTGACATGGATCATAAATCAACGTGCTTAAAAACTCTAGTATCCCAACGTCTCGGTTACTAGGCTCACTTTTTCAACGTTATTTTTTGTTCAGTGAAATCTAAATACAAAACAAAATTTTTCCGTAACTTACCCAAGTTATCGGGTATTTTCTTTTAAATAAAGCCTTAAAAGAAAACTCCTTGTCTGAAATTCATTTTGAAAGGAACACTCTAAGTTATAGAAAATCCATCCATAAAAAAATATCTATTTTATTTTGAAAATTTATTTTTCTAAGAACACTTGAAAGTTCTCAAAAAAAAAAATCCTTTTGAAACTAAGAAATAAATTTATTTTCTCTTCACGATTTCTTTTCAAAAAATATTTTCGAAAATTGTTTATTCTTAGCATAAAATCATTTAAATTTGGGTAAAATCATTTAAATTTTTAATCAAATAAATTTTCCTTTTTCCAAAACATTTCTTCAAATGAGATGTTTATTTCTAATATTCTTCATATAGTTTTATTAATTCTTTTATCTTGAGAATTTTAATTGAGCACTAACATTAGTTAGGCTTTCCATACAGCAACCAAAGCATCATCATAATAAACATAACAAGTAATCAACTAATTTAAATCTAACAACTTCAAACACATGTTCATGAATGTTCATCAAATCATAAAACATATATATATATATATATATATATATATATATATATATATTCAAAAATAAACCAAATCAACGTATCAAAACTTCAGTTAAACATAACAAATCATAAAAATTCAAACAAAACACTTACAAACACACAAATACATATAGTTATCATAATTAAATATCCTTCTGGCTGTCTCCCCTTACTTTCTCTTGGCGAATAAAAAGTCATAGTTTTTCTTCCTTTTAAGGTACGAACTTTTGTATCCCGTTACGCTTGCAAATCTAAACAAAATTATATATAGAATATAAGTTAAAAATTTACAAAATCGTCCCATTTTCTCATGCATGCATTCGGTCCTACCATGATTTTTATGATAAAAATTTTGGATTTTCACAAGCTTTTGGATCAATGATCCTTAAGCATCATAGAGATAAAATAAAGGTTTAAAACTTAGAAATAAATTTTAATCTCCTAACCTCCTGTAAAAGTGATTTCGGCCTACATATATATAAAAGTGTGTAAAAATTTTGATTTTTAATTTTCTAGCTACATGCATGTAAATAAATTGATATTTTAAGTAAACGTCCTTCTAAAAAAAATTGAACAAGGCTTCCTCAACTCTTCCAATAGAGTTTCGACCTTCATGAAAATAAAAGGCTAGAAAAACTTGATTTTTCAACTTTATAAACACATGCACGCAATTAAAATCATGACTTTACTCAATTGTTCTTCTAAAACAAAAATCTTTTCAAATTTCACAATTAAGGTTTGATAATAGTAAATGAAATAAAAATAAAAAAACTCATTTTTGTTCATGGTCTCAAAATCAATAAATTAAAGAACTTTAAGTCATGCATGTATGTTTTTTTTACCAAAAACACCAACTTAGCATCACTTTTGGTTTTGGCTATATCAATACAAATAGAAAAGAAAACTTTTTTTTTTATGAAGCTTAGAAGCTTAAAATTACATGCATTAAGGTTCTTAAGCCATGCATGTGAAAACAAGATGAAAACACTAGTTTTCTCACGCATAGGGTTTTCGGCCACCCTTTAAAAATTGGCTTTGAAAAATTTTCTTGCAACATGCAAATACATAAGATGATGGTAGGGATGAAGATGAGTTAGTAGAAAATGATTTCAGGCTAAAAATATTTTTCTAGGCATTTTTCTTGCATTTTCTAAGTAAAACTCATAAACATGAAACTTTGAAAAAAAAATGAACATGCATGTTGAAAAGGATTAGATATTTGAGAAGACGAGGTGTTATACCTTTGATGTGGGAAGAGAATGAAAAAGTTTAGGCCCTCTCTAGTGCAAGATGTGAAGAACTTAGTGAGTTTTTTGTAAGTAGAAGAAAATGGTGGAAGAAGTAAAGTTTGGGAGCAATTTGGAAAATGGAGGAAATGAGACTTGAAGATGAAGAGGACATTTATAGGACAATGGGGGAGGGGGGACGCAGCTGAGTGGGGAGTTTTTTGATGGGATTTTTAAAATTTTTCAAAATTAAATATTGATTTTTGCAATAAAATAATATATAACTTGTGTAAATGGCTAAAATGATGAAAAGCATTTAATGGAAACACTATTTACATCAATATTTCCGGGGTTTTCTTATCAAGTCATTTCAAAATCTGCACCAATGAAAATTGGATAAAATTTGTTTTGTTCCGGTTCCATTAATTTCCCGACGGTGAAAACAGCTCGTATTTTCTAAACGAAAATTTACCCGAAAAATTAAATTTTTGTAATATTTATAAATATATTTTTGTAAAAAATCATGGGAATTATTGTAAATATTTTAGGAAATCTAAAACTTTATTTTTCGAGTCGAAATTCATTTTCTGGATTAGTAAAGTTTTGCTGACAACGAAAACGTAGACCGTTTTCGTCTGAAATTTCAACCGGAAATTTAACTGCAGTTTTCTAAAACAAAATAAGCAATGAGAATAAACTTTTATTTATCAAAATATTTTTCTCTAATTTAAATTAAAAATTATGTACAGATTATTAATAAATAGAAAAAATCAGGGTGCTACACTTCTCATACTTTTCTTTCTTTTGCAATTTTGGACATTCATTTTTGTATGTAGATGATGATGAGATACAAGTCTCAGGTGTGCTTTCATGAAGAGTATATCCACCTATGTTGAAGAATGAAGATATAAAATGAGTTTTGATGATGATCAAAGTTGTAATCATTTTAATAATTTATGCTTGCTTATCTAGGGTTTTGATGTAAGTCACAAGTAACATAGATTGTTTAGATGGCTTAACAAAGTTAAGAAGTTAATAATGCTAAAACTAAAAATAGAAATCAATTAGAGCTAAATCAAATGCCAAATGTTGAAAAATGTTTTTAAGGTATAAGTAATCACATACATAGTTGTATTTTGGTCTACCTTAAGGGAAACTCGAAATTCCTTCAAGAGTATTCAAATACCAACTCATGTATGTCATTACAAATGCATTTTGGCAGTTTTTGAAGGGAGTATTCGAATACCCCCTGGTAGTATTCAAATACTCACTTGTCAGTTAAGTTTGTTAGGTTCTGTTTTAGGGAATATTCGAATACCCTGTATGAGTATTCGAATACACACCTAAAATTTTCAACTAACTTCTAATTTTCAAGCTCCAATTGAAGTCTATATAAAGGGTATTTGTTTTAGAGTTTTGGCAACGAAAATATTAGCAAAAATACACTGTTATAATGCCAAAATATCAAGCCATCTACGCATCCTATGTTACAAGTGATCTAGAAGCTTACAAGCTTTGATGCACATTGTTTGTGCTAGAATTATCTCTTCTACTCAATTTGTTTTTTGAGTTATGTATTGGGATTGTGATTTCCAAGGTTCTCAATAGTGTGGTATCTCTTGAGGGGAATAACTCTTTATTGGTGAGGTATCCTTCAAAGTGGCCATTGGAGAAAAGTCTTTGTTGGTGAGGTATCCTTCAAAGTAGGGGTGAGGCATCCCTTTTTGGAAAGAGTGTGGTATCTCTTGTGGATTATTGGCAAGAGTCTGGTATCTATTGTGGTGATTGTTGGTGAGGTATCCAACAAGGTGTAAGGGTAAGGCATCCCTTAGTGAATTGTTGGTGAGGTATCCAACAAGGTTCAAGAGTGAGGTATCTCTTGAGAGTAGTGTACTAGTGGGTGAGGCATCCTACAAGGGAGAGTGACTTTTGTAAGGAGTATGGTATCTCTTGTATAAATTTTGTCATAGTGAATTTCTCCAAGAGTATTCTTGGGGACTGGACGTAGGCCACTCAGGTTCTGGGCCGAACCAGTAAAATACTTGTGTCACTTTCTCTATCCCTACTCTCTTTACTTTCTTGCAATCTTTATTATCATATGCATGATTCTTTAAGTTCTATGTTTATGACACTAGTGCATGATTATTGTATGATACTATCTCTTAGCTTATACAATTGAATATCTTTCTTTAAGTGCATTCTTGAATTGGTTTTGCAATTGTTTCTTGCAAGTGCTTCAAGGAAAGTTTACTATCTTGCTACTCCATTTGAAAATGGAACTTATACATTCGTTTTTCGAAAATGTGTTAAAAAGGTCAATTCACCCCGCTCTTGACTAAGAACCGTTTCCACATCTTTCAATTAAAGATGATGATGAGAAATGAGTTTCTATGCTTTATATGATTATGGGTGCGTTTGGGTAAACAACTTAATTAAGAGCTTATCACATAAGACCTTATCGCATGAGAGCTTATGTCATAAGCGCTTAAAGAAAGAAAAAGAAAGAAAGGGGCATGAGAGGATTCGAATAGTAAAAAACACGGAGAGGGTGTTTAGTGCATAAGCTCTTATGATAATTCCATAAGCTTCTCCCAGTGACTTATGAAAATAAGTCAAAAACTCCTTATGGGATGGCATAAGTTATTTTTATAAGCTCTGCCAAACACACTACATAAGAGCTTATGTCATCAGATAAGTCAAAAGGAGCTTAGATAAGCTCTTCCAAACGCCACCTATATTTTGTTGGATGACTGTTTGACTTATCGTATGCTCTGATACTACTATTGGTATTTTGCTATGATATATCCTGGACCCCTGTGATATTTCTCTTATGACCCATGTTTTATACATTTTAAATGAATGTATTTGATGTATACCAACATAGGATGAGTATATGTGTGTACATTATACTTTGATAGACTTATATGTGTATACAAACTTGACTCTGATATTCTATGTTTCATGGATGTTAGTCTGCATGCTTTGAACTTATTCGATATACTTTTTTTATGCATGTATGACATTTATTACATATATATTTGTGAATGTTGTGTCTTTTCTCTGCACATATTATATGATTTTTGATAATTGTAACACCTCAAGATTCACCCTTATGTTTATGTGTTAGTTTTGGCATATATATGTTTGATATTTATATATATGTGTATATATTATTGCATATGATAATATGTATATTAATATATTATTATTTGCATTAATATAAGATTGTGTCTCTTAATGTTTGATTTTATATGTTAATATATGATATGCGATTTTATTAATAATAAGCGATTAAGAATGATATGATAAGATATCGTTTGATTTAGTGTTTAAATAGAGATAGTGTTATTCTTAGATTTTAGCCTCTCAACCAATCAGATTTGAGTCCTTATCAATACAGGATCATCCTCTTATTGTTTATATCTTAAGATCTTATCTTAATCTCCTTAGGATCCCATCTAGGAATAATTACCAAATCTGTCGCTAAAGTTCCATCGAACTTTTGACCATCTTATAGTCCGATTTAGGATTCAATCATTAGGCATCAATGTGTATATATTTCTCTGAGCTTTCTAATGATACCAAGAACGTCTCAATTGGAAATTTGTACCACAAGTTATGGTCAAAATACCGAACTGTACACAGTTTGGGCTGAAATAGGAACCCGTTATGACCCAAACTCATATATATACCATTAGACTCGATCTAAACCTAGTTTACATGACCCGAACACTCAAAACTTCCTCCCTCATTCCTCTTTGAATACTTATGGGTTTTCTCCCTAAAACTCTCTCTAGGGAACCCGATTTTGCACCGTTCTTCACTGCTTCTTGATAGGAGAACATCACTATGAATAGGGGTTCGTTGTGCTAGCTGTTTGGGACTTTAGAAAAGGTAAAATTAATGCACCTTGTCCCTTGTGTTCTTTCTTTCAAGTTCTTGATCTCTTCCTTTTGATTTCTTGATGTTAGAGTTGAACCAAAGTGTCACTTTGGCGTCCTTGAGGTCATAGACAAGCGCTAGTGAGACGAGATCCTAGTGGATCTTCTTTCTTCTTTTGAAATGCGAACCTCGTACCAGGTATGGGAGAATAATATTGTATACACTAGGCTAGGGAGTAGTGTAAGATGAGGGGTTCCCAAAGCCCCGTTTATTGTCGTTATAATGTATTGATGCCATGATCTGCCTGGTTGTATGAGTGAATTGTTTATATGTTTAATTGGATTAATTGGTATGCCTATTTGTTATAATTGTTGAGTTGTTCATGATGTGGTATGCCTATTGAATCGTCTTATGCCATGAGTTTTGGTTGAATTGGTATAAATACCCATGATTATGAATGTTGTTGTTATGACATGGATTATGTTGATCACATTGAATGGATATGTTGTTGATGATGATGTTACCATTATGTTGAATATGTTAATAAGACTCTAATTGACTTAATTAGGACTCATAGTTAACATAGGAATTAAGGGATTAATTTCCCCAAGTTTCATAAGACATGAACTGTGTTAGTAAGGGGTGAAGTTTCATGCCGAATGTTTTAGTTAAGACCCTAGGATCTGATTTGAGAGAATTAGGGAGCCTAAACTCCAAGAACACTTTAAATTCTGCCCAGAACAGTATGGCCCTGCCCTGGAGCATGGTTGTGCTGAACCGGGGAGCACGACCATGCTCCCAGTTAAATTCTGGAAAATAGGCCGCGCATTGAGCACGACAGTGCAGGACAGTGAGAATGACCGTGCTCCACTTAAGTGGCAGCATGACTGTGCTGGGGGTTTAGTACGCCCGTTCATCCCCTTACTGGTCAGAACTTAAGATTAATGAATTAAAGGGGTGTTGGTCGCGCTGTCGCCACGCGCCAAAAAGAACGAGCGTTTACAAAATTAATGTAGATAGGGAAGCGACAACTCGGATGTCATCTCTCAAGGACTCTTAGGCGTTGTTATTATTAACAGAAAATTAATTTTGGGGGGGTTGTTTGGATTGAAATAAAATAAAGAAAACAAAACAAAAACAGAGTAAGAAAACAAGCAGTTAAAATATTATCAATTAAACTAGAGAACGATTAACCTACTGTTCTTGGTTTCCCACTATCATTGGTTCATATAAATCCAAGCCCTAAGCAGATTCTAATCCCCTTTCAGTTGTAACAACAATTAACAAACGAAATCGCTACTACGGATATATGTTCCTATTCCCGAATTAAACAAACGGGGTTAAGCCCTCATGAACTAAACGAACATGAATGAACACACACGAATTAAACAAACGCGATTAAGTATAGGAACAGAACATCACTGAAATGAATCAACACTACACTACACACTCCTGAATTAAACAAACAGAAATGCATAATATGGTATTGAAAAGAGAATAGCAAACGAAACAGGAAATACAGAACCTCAAATGTAATTGAAACCAATCACAGTAGATTAATCTAGGAGACTAGTTCTCCATTACAAAGGAAAAACAAAAGACAAGAATTAAACTACTGAAAGCTACTACTACTGTCTAAGACTAGTCAAAACTGGCTAACTCTGACTAGCCTCCTCAGTTCTGCCTAAGACTGTCTTATATACACGTTTCTGGAATCAGAGGACTCGCGAGGCGAAGACTCTCTCGCGACGCGGAAATTATGAACAGTCTGCGACTTTTTATCTTCTCGCGAGGCGATAATATCATTCGCGAGGCGAGAATTGGAAGGGTCTTCTTATTACGCCCGTTATGAACATCAGGGGCCAACCGTGATGCTTTCTGACTTCCGGGGCTCGCGAGGCGAACGAATTCTCGCGAGGCGAACGCTTCAACTTCAAAACTGCCACAACCGTGATCCTCAACACGGGTAAACCGTGATCGTTTCTGACTTTCATGATTGGGAGACTCGCGTGGCGAGAGATTATTCGCGGGGCAAATGACCAGAATTATTCCTTTTTATTTACCTGAAAACAGAAAATAACATAAGTGTTTTATTTAACTCTAAATCAACTAAATTAACCTAAAATACTTTATAGACTCAAAATACTACTTAAGGACAATCAAGTCTAATTTGGGTAAAAAATGATATAAAATAAGCACAAAGCCAAGGTCTTTATTAGTTATAAAACAAGTCAACCAGAGGCTCATCAGGTGTTTACCACAATTATCCCCAGATGATGTATTAATACACTAATCAAATGATAACAAGTTAGATAACTTAATTAAAGATTAATTAAGATAACAAAAATTGATAAGCTGGTTAAGTTGGTACCTGATGGGTTACCACACGTTGTCACGCATTGGTGCTTTTTGGCCAAAGTGCTCTTGATGCTTTTTCGTCGAGATGTTGTTATGTTGGACCTTGGTGGTTTTTGGCCAAGGGGGCCTTGACCCCACAGTGTGGGTCTAAGGTGTTAATGTTGATGTTGGTGATAAGTCTTGGGTGCTTTTAGGCCCAAGCAAACGAAGTGGTTGCCTTGTGTGTTGTTATGCCATTTGCATAGACCATTGGAGTTGATGTTGAGGGGGGTGTTCAACATAGGGGAGGTCGTTCTAGTTATGATGATCTGTCCCAAGTCTCGGGTGGTTCACCCATGGTTTGGTGAACCGTATACCCCCGAGGTGGCGTATCCAGTTATGATACGTTGTCTATTGATGAGTGTGATTCCACATCATCTTTGTCTATCATTTTGCATGCATTTTCATGTAGTTTAGGCATTTTTAATTAGATTTTAGGTTAATTTTCCTTTGGAACGGGTAAGGCGGTTTTCGTGTGTTGTTTTGCAGATATCAAGGGTAAATTGCTCAAGATCAACCATGATGAAGTTTGGATGAAGATGGAGCTTTAAAACTGAAGAAAATGAGCCAAACAGAGCCCATCACGGCCTAGCCGTGATGCCCATCACGGCCATGATCGAGCAAAACTGAAAAAGAACAAAGGTGAAGTCGAGTCCGTCACGGCCTAGCCGTGATAGCCATCACGGCCGTGACCCAAAACCAACACAAGTCGAAGTCGCCGGGGCCAGGCCATGATGGCCATCACGGCCTGATGACCATCCATCCGGCCGTGATGAGCATCACGGCCATGAAGCAACCAAGTGAAGAATTTTCAAGGCGAGAATCCGTCACGGCCAGGACTTGATAGCCATAACGGCCTTGACGCGTATTACTTGGCTCAGAAGTAACAGAATTGGATCTAATTTGAGTTGGATTAGGACTCTAACTGCTCAATTCTATAAATAAGGGACCAGGCAGAGGCAGAAAACATCAGACCTTTGGGGCTACTACTCTAGGCATAGATTTAGGATCTCTTTCTTCTTCTCCTTCTTCTCTTTTCTGATTTTTATTATGTTGTCATCCCAGCTTGTCATCTCCATGGCAAGACTGGAGTAGTAGCTTAGTTTCTAGGGACTAGGGCTCTGCCCGAGGCAAGTTTGTAAATGATGATTAATTTGATGTTGAAACCATTGTTGATTTATAATTGTTTTAGATCTGATTTCTAGTGTGTTATTCACTCATAAATTTCGGCAACCGTTTATTTACGTGACATAGACGTTCTAAGGAGGAACCTAGCGGTGAACTTAGGATTTCTAGGGTGATTCACTCGTAAAGCCCGGCAGCCACTAGTTTGTGAGATGTGAATGATCCAAGGAGGAACCTAGCGGTGAACTTAGGTTATTTGCATGACCGAGACATTCCAAGGAGGAACCTAGCGGTGAACTTGGGTGTCGGACCTATAGAAGTCAGACTTGGGACTGAAATCACGAGAGTTAGAAGCCGTCCCTCGAGGAGCAACGAGTTGTCACGGAACGCAAAGGGTCCAATCTGGGATCGACTACCACGAGTAGTAGGGTCGGGTCAATTGGGCACGGCTTTTGTAACCCGAGAGGGAGCTTAAGCTATCAGAGGATAAACTCGCCTTCAAGGCAATCTCGGTAATCAACAAAGGTAAATCAGATTAGCAACATAAACAGCCTCAAAGGTAACCCAAATCCCTAGGAATCCGTTTAGATCAAAACCCCAAAAACATTTGTTTTCTGTTTTAATTGTTCTCTGCTCATCTATCTTTCAAATTCAAAAACCATTTCAAAAATATAAAAATCCTTTTTACAAAGTCCAGATCTAATCGATTCGAAAACCGATTGCGATTCGGGAACACAGTCTCTGTGGGATCGATATCTTTTATTACTTGACGGCAGTCCGGTACACTTGCCGGATTCGCAACGCGCGTGCGTCCGCACACGACATCATCTATCCAAGGGGTTCCTCCATGGTTTGAGGAACTGCCGGTGTTGGTGCTTTTTGGCCAATACGGATATGTAACTCCGAAGTTGACTTCCTGAGTTAGTTGGATCCACATGCATTGATGGAGTAGTGGGGTAGGGTTGCATTGTATTGCATAGCATATGTTGGATGATTAACATGTTGTTATGGTATTATATGATGATGTATAAATATTGTATGTTGTTATATTGCTATGCCATGCTATGATGTATGTTCATCTTATTCCCTATTCCTATGCCGTTGTGTTTACATGATTTCTTACTCCCCGTGTTCCTGTTTCTGCTGTTTCATGTATTTCCTTATGCAGA
The DNA here is from genome assembly GCA_030762895.1 of Sophora flavescens. Lineage (NCBI taxonomy): Eukaryota > Viridiplantae > Streptophyta > Magnoliopsida > Fabales > Fabaceae > Sophora > Sophora flavescens. The sequence goes on along the minus strand of CM061064.1, from coordinate 166,288,408 downwards.
GGACGATGAGCAGCCAGCGGAGGAGTGACTCTGAGGTGTCGCGACTCTAGTTAGAATGCTGAGTTATAGTTGTTAGTTTTGTTAGTTGTTTAGTTTGTTTCCGTGATGTATCCGGATTTTGGTTATACCAGCTCTGTATGTGACATCGGGGTTGGGTTTTTCTTTATCTGTCCTGTTTATGTTTTACTGTTTTAAAACTATATTATTTCCGTGTTGTTTTTGTTGAGATGTGAAACCTTTTTATTCATGTTTTTATTTTTTTCAAATGAATGCATTTTTATAATAATCTCTTTTAAGTAAATGTTTTATATTAACATGCGGGGTAGAAGGGTGTCACATTTAGTGGTATCAGAGCAGTTCAACCCTGTCCGGACGTGGTATGAGTCTCTTACGAGTCTTCTGTGTGCCTTGTTTGAATTGTCTATACTCGTTGTAGACAATGATGTTTTAATTTAGCGAGCCGTAGCTTTTCTTGGTTAAGTTCCCTGTGTTTAACGAGTTGTCTTGGCGTTATAGGGACTTATGGTAGGAAGAGGAGGCAGAAACGATCAGGCAATCACTGACGCGTTGGTACTCCTTGCCAATGTAATCGCCCAAGTTCAGAACAACATCCATGGAGGACCAGCAGAATTTCAGGGTCTCGACAAGTTACAGCGAAACAATCCGCCTTCTTTTAGAGGAGCTTATGACCCCGAGGGAGCTTTGCTGTGGATAAGGGAGATTGAGAAGATCTTCAGAGCTATGGATTGCAATGATCAGCAACGGGTTATCTTCGCCATGTTTATGCTCACTGAGGTGGCTGAGCAATGGTGGGAGAACTGTCGCCAGAGGATGGTGGCTGAGGGTACAGCAGTCACCTGGACTGTGTTCAGAGATAGGTTCATGGAGAAGTATTTCCCTGCGGATGTGCGTGATAGAAGGAGACGGAGTTCTTGGCGCTGAAGCAAGGAAGTATGTCAGTGGGCGAGTATGCGGCAAGGTTCGAGGAGCTGGCTAGGTATTACACACATTATCAGGTCATGGTGGATGACCGGTCAAAGTGAGTAAAGTTTGAGGATGGCCTTTGATGAGTGCGATTTCACCTTATATTTCATTGATATTTTGCATGCATTTTCATATAGCTTAGCCATATTTAATTTGATTTTTGTTAGTTTTTACCTTGGAACGAGTAAGGCGGTTTTGTGATGTTGTTGTGCAGGAATTAAGGATTAAAATGCTCGAGATTAGCCATGATGGAGCTTGCATGAAGATGGGGCTTGAAAAATGAAGAAAATGAGCCAAACAGAGCCCATCACGGTCTAGCCGTGATGACCATCACGGCCGTGATCGAGTAAAGCTTAAAAGAAAGAATGGAAAATTCAGAACTGGTCACGGTCAGGCCATGATGTCCATCACGACCATGACATGACCACCCCCGGAACCCCACCACCCCCCCCCCCCCAGCCCCCCCCAAACCCAAAAGCCCCCCCCCCCCCCCCACCATGATGTCCATCACGACCATGACATGTCAGCTGAACCAGACCCTCACAGGCAGAACTGATCACGGCCTAGCCGTGATGAGCATAACGATCGTGACAGACCAATCAGTGAAGCAGCACCCAAGGCAGAATCCGTCACGGCCTGGCCGTGATGGCCATCACGGCCGTGACGCGCAATATTTGGATCTGAAGAAACTGATTTCATCTGAATTTGTATTTGATTGGGATTCAAATTACACTAATCTATAAATAGGGCAATTAGGCAGAGACTATGGAGACTTTGGGGGCTGCCACACTTAGGCAAAATTAGGATTCTCTCCTTCTTCTTCTTCTCTTCTCTTAGGCTTTATTTTATGTTTTTGTTGACAAGCTTGTCATCACCATGGCAATGCTTGAGTAGTAGCTTTATTTCTAGGGATTGGGGCTATGTCCAAGATCTGTTTTTATGTTGTGAATTGATGTTTTACCTTTGTTAATTTCGATTTTGCTTTAGATCTGATTTCTATTGTTTTAATTACTCGTAAATTCGGTGGCCACTTATTTGCGTGTCGTAGATATTCTAAGGAGGAACCTAGCGGTAAACTTAGGTATCGGATTTATAGAATCAGACTTAGGACTTAAATCACGAGAGTTAGAAGCGGTCATTCGAGGATTAACGAATTGTCACAAAACTTAAAGGGCTCGATCTAAATTCAACTACCACGAGTGTAGGGGTTGGTTTAATTGGGCACGGTTTTTGTAACCCGAGAGGGAGCATTAACTTATTTAGGATAAATTCGCCTTCAAAGCAATTTAGATAATTAACAAGGGGTAGTCAATTTAGTAACACAAACAATCTTGTTGGTAACCCAATTCCTAGGAATCCCTTTTGAATTTGAAAACCCCTAATTTGAATTGCTTCCCTGTTTTGTTTAATTGTAATTTTAAATTTGATTGTTACTTGATTCTTATTTTAAAAATCAAAACCTTTTCAAAACCCCTTTTTATATAGTCCAATTTAATTGATTTGATAATTAATTGTGATTTGAGATCACGGTCTCTGTGGGATCGATCTTTTTATTACTTGGTGACGAATCCGGTACATTTACCGGAGTCTAGCACACCAAGTTTTTGGCGCCGTTGCAGGGGACTGTGTTTTCTTGAATCTCAATTTAATTTTTAAATTGATTTTTCTGGACTTTTTCTTTTTTATTTCCGTTTCAAAAAAAAAATTCTTTTCCTTTTTTATCATTTATCTCCTTTTCTTTCTAGAGTATCTATCTCTCTCTTATAAGTGTTTTTCTCTTTTATGCAAAGATCCCTAAGTCTTGGAAGCCTTATTGAGGTTGACCCCGAAATCGAAAGGACCTTTCATAGACGTAGGAGACTACAAAGAGAGAGAGGTTGATTCCCATTCCACTCATGGCGAATCTGCCGGATACCAAACCACTGAAGGACTACGCAGCCCCAAATGCGAGGGGTTTGCGAACTGGGATCGCTAGGCCAGAAATCGAGGTGGAGAACTACACTATACCGCCTATGCTAATTACCATGATTAGGCAACATCAATTCGGAGAATTGCCCTCGGAGGACCCGACTGATCACGTGGAGATATTCTTGGAGTTCACCGATGCAATAAGGATTCATGGTTCCCCAGTTGATGCCATTCATTTGAGGTTATTCCCCTCCTCTCTGAATGGAAAGGCTAAGGCTTGGTTGAAGCAAGTGCCCGCTAATACCTTGTCAACTTGGGACCAACTGGAGCAGGCGTTCTTGGAGAAATTCTTCCCTCCATCCAAGACTGCCTACCTATGAACTCAGATCACCGGCTTCTTACAAAAGGATGGATAATGCTTATCCGAAGCTTGGGATTGCTACAAGGGATTGCTAGAGTCTTGCCCACATCATGGACTCGAGAGGTGGTTATTAGTGCATACCTTCTACAACGGACTGGATTACTCTTCGAAGGTGTCACTTGACTCCACAACTGGTGGAGCCTTTATGAATAGACCTCTGACCGAAGCATTCAACATCATTGAAAACGTAGCCACCAACTACCACCAATGGGGTTCGGAAAGAGGTAATAACCCGAAAAATATCTCGGGGGGTAAGTTTGAAATGAATAGCACTGATCTCATTATGTCTAAAATTGACTCACTGAATAAACGTTTTGATCTGCTTGAAAAGGCTAATGTGAGTTCAATAGGTGCTACTAATATTGTTTGTGAGATTTGTGGAATGCAGGGACATGACATAACGGAGTGCCCACGAGTTATTTCCCATGGATCCGGTGCTTCGTGGGAACAAGTGAACTCTTGTCACAACTTCTATGACACGAACCCGAAGCTGCCAAATTATGCTCCCCAAATCCTTACAACCAAGGAAGGAAGAATAGCCCTTACCTCTCGTACGGGAACTACAGCAACACGCTGAACCACGAATTCCAGGAAGTCCAAGGTAATAGGAAACCCGCATTGGGGTATCCTCAGGTACAAAAGTCTAAACTTGAGTCTCTCTTGGAAAACTTTGTTGAAACTCAAACAAAGCAAAATGAAGAGTTTAGGCAACAAGGTAGGGCAGTCAATGAGGCAATAAAAGAGTTAGCATCTAAGGTAGATAACTTAGCCATCCATAATAAGATGTTAGAAACTCAGATTGCCCGGCAAGCTAGTACATACTCTAGACCTAAGGGTACGTTCCCAGGGCAACCCGAAGTTAATCCCAATGAGCGTTGTAATGCTATATACTTAAGGGATGATAAGCTTGGGGTAGCTGAAAAGGATGTGGAATGTGAGGAGGACATGAGCGAAGATGAAGAGATAGAGCCAAAGTATGTCCCTTCACCACCGTACCAACCCCCAATACCTTTCCCACAAAGGTTGATCAAGAAAAAACAAGTAGAAATAGAAACTAAGAGCTTAATTGAGGAGCACTATGCCATGATAAAAACTAATATGCCTCCTAAACTAAAAGATCCAGGTAGTTTCTCTATTGCTTGCTCAATCGGAAAAGTGAAAATTGACCAAGCCTTACGTGACTTAGGGGCTAGTGCGAGTTTGATGCCGCTTACTATCTTTGAGAGGTTAGGAACCAAGAGATTGAGTCCCTCCAAATTCTCTTTACAATTTGTGGATGGCTCAACTAAAACTCCTCTAGGCATACTAGAGAATGTCCCCGTAAAGGTAGGGAAATTTTTCATCCCTGCCGATTTCATGGTGTTGGATATGAAAGGGAATTCTAAATTCCCTGTCATTCTTGGAAGGCCATTCTTGGCCACAGATGGAGCGATAATAGACGTAAAGAATTTCAAGCTCTCTTTAATTGTAGAGGAAGGTAGGGTAGATTTTGATTTGACTAACTCATATAACAACCCTCCTTTTGAGAGTCATGTGTGCAGGATCGAGGTAATGCCTCTAGAGGTGAAGGAAGAGCCTAACATGGAAGCAACTCCGAAGCTTTGCATGACGAATGATGCACCAAAGGGTGATGAAGTTGGAGTTGCTCATCATGTGGAGATAAAACTTCCGCCGGGAGGAAGTAAGGCCATGAAACTCAGTGAAAAGAGCAAAGCGAAAGCGCAATTGGCCATACGAACAGGAAGAGAAGTGTTCTTGCACTTCTAGGACTAGCCGACCCCGGTTGATTGAAAAAAGGAGTATGGTCAAGCTTAAGACAGTAAATAAGCGCTTCTTGGGAGGCAACCCAAGTTTTCTTTCCCTTTTTCCATTTTGTTTTTGAATTTTGTTTTTGAATAACTTGAGGAGATTTAGAGAAGAAAGATCACTAATTGATGGTTTTGCCAAGTGTTTTCAGGTTAAGAAGGAAGGAAGAGCAAAAAGCAATGGACAAATAAAGTTAGAAGTCATCACGCCCAGGCCGTGACGGCCATCACGGCCGTGATTAGCTAACCCAGAAGATCAGAAAGGATCACGGCCCAGTCGTGATATCCATCACGGACGTGATGAGAAGGACCCTGAAGATCAGAATGCATCACGGCCTAGCCGTGATGGTGGTCACGGCCGTGACAAGCCAGCTCCTATAGACCAGAATTGATCACGGCCTAGCCGTGATGAGCATCACGACCGTGACACATTTTCTAGCATCTCTTTGTCTGGCATGTGAGCCGGCACCCTCTACCACATTGGTGAGTTGTTCCATTTTTCTCCTCTCTCCGACTTGATTATTTACATTGGGGACAATGTAAGTTTTTAAGCTTGGGGTAGGGGTATTTTTTCAAATTTTTGCATTTTTGTATTTTTCATGTTGCATTCATATAGGCATAGTTTTGCATGATCACATGATTAGATTGCCCTTTGCTTAGATTATGCATCCGATTGTGAGAACTTGGTGCCAAATAAATTGAGACAGTGAATTTTTGAACCCAATTTTTTATTCGTGTGATAAGGCTAAAAATAAAAATGCTTGAGATGATCTTTTGATAGTTGATAATTAGCATGTGGTTTCTTAGATTTGTGTTTCTCATTGATTTTCAACTACTAAATGTGAGATTTTTGAGCCTAAAAGTGGTACTCACTAAATCTACCCCATTCTTTGTGATAGAGTGTTTTATTCCTCTTGGATTGTATTCTCTAGAACTTGACTTGAAACCGTTTTGAAACTTAAAAATTTTTTAGAACATTTTTGAAAATGATTGAGGCACTAGGGATTTTTCTGGCCTTCTGAGCTTTGATTGATTAAATGCTACCCCTTAGTTGCCCAATTTTGAGCCTAATCGAATAAAATACTTTTCTTGGTACCTTGAAATATTTTGATGAATGATGCTTGCTATGGTACCTTTTAAAGTATTACAAAAAAGGTAAAAAGGTAGTTTGAAAAATAAATTGTGGGATCAGAAAGTTAGAAAAATATTTCTCTTAAGTTGAAAATCTACCCTTCTCCAAATAAATAAAATAAAATAAACAAAAAAAATGGAGAAGGGAATGAGAAAAAGAAAGTGAGAAATAAAATAAAATAGAAAGAAAAAAAATAAAAAGAAAGAAAGAAAGGTGGAAAAGTGAACTAAAAGCCCCAAAAGGTATTTCAGAAGGTTGTCATGCTTTGCATTTTTGATATTCTGTTTAGCCTTCTTGAATTTTCCTTTTCTTGATTTCCCCACCTAACGATTAATCCCATGGCCCCATTACAACCAAAATAAAAGACCTCTTGATTCTTATGTGTTTTCATTAATAAAGTAGAGATTTGGTTAATAGTCAAGCTTATGGTAGGGTACCTTCCTTGAGGAAATTGAGCGAATTGTCATATACCCTTAAATACTTGAGTGAGGTGAGAAGAGTGCCCAAATTAGTGATAGACATGAATCTAGAAAACCTAAGCTTCTAATTGGACTTGAAATTGATTGTCTCTTGGGTATTTATTGAATATGCATGTTGCTTGGATTAGTTACTCGGGTTCTAGAATTCACTGTCCATGCTTTGATTGATTATCTTTTCTGGCCTTAGTTATTGGTTGAGGACAAGCAAAGTCTTAAGCTTGGGGTGGTTTGATGAGTGTGATTTCACCTCATATTTCATTGATATTTTGCATGCATTTTTATATAGCTTAGGCATATTTAATTTGATTTTTGTTAGTTTTTACCTTGAAACGGGTAAGGCGGTTTTGTGGTGTTGTGCAGGAATTAAGGATTAAAATGCTCGATATTAGCCATGATGGAGTTTCATGAAGATGGGGCTTGAAAAATGAAGAAAATGAGCCAAACAGAGCCCATCACGGCCTAGCCGTGATGACCATCACCACCGTGATCGAGTAGAGCTTAAAAGAAAGAATGGAAAAGTCAGAAATGGTCATGGTCAGACCGTGATGTCCATCACGGCCGTGACATGTCAGCTAAACCAGACCCTCATAGGCAGAACTGATCACGGCCTAGCCGTGATGAGCATCACGACCGTGACAAACCAATCAGTGTAGCAGCGCCCAAGGCAGAATCCGTCACGGCTTGGCCGTGATGGCCATCACGGCCGTGACGCGCAATATTTGGATCTGAAGAAACTGATTTCATCTGAATTTGTGTTTGATTGTGATTCAAATTACCCTAATCTATAAATAAGGCAATTTGGTAGAGACTATGGAGACTTTGGGGGCTGCTACACTTAGGCAAAATTAGGATTCTCTCCTTCTTCTTCTTCTCTTCTCTTAGGCTTTATTTTATGTTTTTGTTGACCAAGCTTGTCATCACCATGGCAATGCTTGAGTAGTAGCTTTATTTATAGGGATTGGGGCTATGCCCATGATCTGTTTTTATGTTGTGAATTGATGTTTTACCTTTGTTAATTTCGATTTTGCTTTAGATCTGATTTCTATTGTTTTAATTACTCGTAAATTCGGTGGCCACTTATTTGCGTGTCGTAGATATTCTAAGGAGGAACCTAGCGGTGAACTTAGGTATCGGATCTATAGAATCAGACTTAGGACTTACATCACGAGAGTTAGAAGCGGTCCTTCGAGGATTAACGAATTGTCATAAAACTTAAAGTGCTCGATCTAAATTCAACTACCACGAGAGTAGGGGTTGGTTTAATTGGGAACGGTTTTTGTAACCCAAGAGGGAGCATTAACTTATTTAGGATAATTTCGCCTTCAAAGCAATTTGGATAATTAACAAGGGGTAGTCAATTTAGTAACATAAACAATCTTGTTGGTAACCCAATTCCTAGGAATCCCTTTTGAATTTGAAAACCCCCAATTTGAATTGCTTCCCTGTTTTGTTTAATTGCAATTTTAAATTTGATTGTTACTTGATTCTTATTTCAAAAATCAAAATCTTTTCAAAACCCCTTTTTATATAGTCCAGTTTAATTGATTTGATAATTAGTTGTGATTTGAGATCACGGTCTTTGTGGGATTGATCTTTTTATTACTTGGCGACGAATCCGGTACACTTGCCGGTGTCTAGCACACCAGTCTTCATCCGAAGATCAAGCAAGCCATCAATTACTAGGAGATCAGAGTCTTCCCAACCTTAGTGAAAAAGTGTAGGATCTTTGAGGATGCCTACAAGTCCAGAGTCGCCAGCTACAGGAATTCAGACAGCCAGGGTAGCAAGAAGACTGAGCAGAAGCATAAGGATAAGGCCAAGCAACGCTATGCTCCAACCGGACGGGACTTCAAAGAGTCACAGGAAGCAGCCGTTTTCGTATGACAGGTCTGGAGGCGGCAATTGTAATGCCTAGAAGCCCAAGAAGTGCGGCAAGTGTGGCTCATCGGATCATTTCACTATCCAGTGTAAGGAACTAGACGTCATCTGCTTCAAGTGCGGCAAGTCTGGCCACATCAGTTGGGATTGTGGAGGAGCAAAGTCAGAACCTCCAAGTTCTAGCAAGAGTCAGCAGTCTCAAGCCAATCGACTGAAGACCACTGGGAGAGTCTTCACTCTTAGTGGGACCGAAGCCTCCGAGTCTGATGACTTGATCCAAGGTACGTGCTCAATTAATGGAACCCTTTTGACTGTATTGTATGATTCGGGTGCTATGTACTCGTTTATATCACTTGATAGGGTCAAGAGTCTTAATTTACCTGTTACCATTCTAAGTTATGATTTGATTGTTGCCACACCTACAAACAAGCCTGTTCTAACTTCACATGCATGCAAGAACTGTCATATTACTATTGATGATAGGACCTTTATTGTTGATCTTGTATGCTTACCTTTAAAATAGCTTGATATTATTCTTGGCATGGACTGGTTATCTTCCAACCATGTCCTTTTGGATTGTTTTAATAAAACCTTGATTTTTGGAACTCCTGAGGAGTCTAAGAATGCGACCTTTCTCTCTGCCAACCAAGTAAAAGCTTCGATGAAAAACGAAGCCCAAGTGTTCATGATGTTGTCTTCCCTGGAAGTTGAGAGCCCTTTTGATGTCGGAAGTGTGCCTGTTGTGCGGGAGTTTCCTGAAGTGTTCCCGGGAGACGTTTACGAACTACCCCGTGAAAGGGATGTGGAGTTCACCATAGATTTAGTACCTGGTACTGTACCTATTTCCATAGCGCCCTATATAATGTCTCCTCTAGAGCTAGCCAAGTTGAAGGAACAATTAGAGGACCTTATCCAAAAGTAGTTTATTAGGCCTAGCGTGTCCCCATGGGGAGCGCCAGTGTTGCTAGTAAAGAAGAAGGATGGCAGTATGAGGTTGTGTGTCGACTATCGACAGCTCAACAAGGTGACCATTAAGAATCGGTATCCCCTCCCTAGGATTGATGATCTTATGGATCAGTTGATCGGATCTTGTGTTTTCTCGAAGATAGATTTGAGGTCAGGGTACCATCAGATTCGGGTTAAGTCTGAAGACATCTCGAAGAGTGTTTAGGATGCGTTATGATCACTGTGAGTACTTGGTTATGCCCTTTGGTGTGACCAATGCCCCTGCTGTGTTCATGGACTACACGAATAAGACCATTCACCCTTAATTGGATAAGTTTGTGGTGGTCTTTATAGATGACATCTTAGTGTACTCTAAGACTAAGGAAGAAAACGAGGAGCACTTGAGGGTTGTCTTACTGACCCTTAAGGAGAAGCAGTTGTATGCCAAGATGTCTAAGTACGAGTTTTGGTTAGAAGAGGTTAGTTTCTTAGGTCACGTGATCTCAAAAGGTGGGATAGCCGTCGATCCGGCTAACTTTGAGATGGTGCTCCAATAGGAAGAGCCAAAGTCAGTGATCGAGATTAGGAGTTTCTTGGGTTTAGTATGGTACTATAGGCGGTTCATAGAAGGTTTCTCCAAGTTAGCCTTACCCTTAACCCGTATCACCAAGAAGGGACAGTTGTTTGTGTGGGACTCTAAGTGTGAAGATAGTTTCCAAACCCTTAAGAATAGGCTGCCATCAGCACCGGTTTTAGTGTGGCCCGATCCTAGTAAACCTTTCGTAGTATTTTGCGATTCTTCCAAGCAAAGTTTAGGTGGAGTGTTGATGCAAGATGGTAAGGTAGTGGCTTATGCTTCTAGGCAATTGAAAACCCATGAGAGGAACTACCCTACCCATGATCTAGAGTTAGGCGCTGTGGTGTTTGCCTTAAAGATTTGGAGGCATTACCTGTACGGAGTGAAGTTTGAGGTCTTTAGTGATCATAAGAGTCTGAGGTATCTCTTTGATCAAAAGGAGCTGAATAATGGGCAGCATAGGTGGATGGAAATTTTAAAGGATTGTGAGTTTGATCTAACCTACCACCCAGAAAAGGCCAATGTGGTGGCCGATTCCTTAAGTAGAAAAACTTTGCACATCTCCGCTTTGATGGTTAGGGAGATGGATCTAATTGAGGAGTTTAGAGATATGAGTTTAGCTTGGGAAGTTACCCCTAAAAGCATTAGGCTTGGAACCTTGAAGGTTTCCAACAGTTTGATGGATCGGATTAGAGAGGGTCAGAAGTTAGACAAGTTTCTCTTAGCTCAGTGAGAGTTGTTTGCGCAGGATAGAGACCTTAGTTTTAAGGAAGGAAGCGATGGAGTCTTGAGGTTCAAAGATAGAGTCTGTATACCAGACGTCCCAGAGTTTAGAAAGTTGATCCTTGAAGAAGGACATAGGAGTGGACTGAGTGTGCACCCAGGTGCCACTAAGATGTATTAGGGCTTAAAGCGCATGTTTTGGTGGCCTAGGATGAAGAAAGATGTGGCTGAGTTTGTGTATGCTTGTTTAGTGTGTCAAAAGGCTAAGATAGAACACCAGAAGCCATCGGGAAAGTTACAACCGTTAAGTATCCCAGAATGGAAGTGAGACAATATTTCCATGGATTTTGTGTCTGGCCTCCCTAGGACTCCAACTGGTTTTGAGGCTATATGGGTTATCGTGGATAAACTGACTAAGTCCGCCCATTTCATCCCGATGAACATGGAATACTCTTTGGAAAAGTTGGCTAAGCTGTACATCAGGGAGATAGTTAGGCTACACCGTCTATCATAGTTTCAAATAGAGACCCGAGGTTTACCTATAGGTTTTGGAATAGTTTACAAGAGGCTTTAGGAACCAAGCTTTGGCTAAGATCAGCTTATCACCCTAAGACTGATGGTCAGTCTGAGAGAACCATTCAGTCCTTAGAGGACTTGCTTAGAGCTTGTGTGTAACACCCCTCTTGGGCATTACTGTACTAACACGCGCGGAAATAAATTAAAAATAATTTTGCTGGGGGCTTTCGTAAAAAATTGATTTATTTGGAGTCAGAAAATCTGGGTGTAAAACAATTTCCTTTGAATAGGGTAGTACGCAATGTACTTATCTCAATAGTAAAATTAAAACATATTATTGACAACAGAATTTTAAACCATGTAAAGGTTTTCAAAATACCTACACAAACTTTCTGAAATCATACTACCCAAAAGAAATTCTAAGCTGGTCGCTCTAAAAGACACTCACTGATAAGACCTCATGATCATCCATCCCTATGATCACACATCTTTTCCCACAATCCGGACTTAAGTCTCCAAGTGACTTAAGGAACTCTTCTACAACATCTGTATTCGTGTACCAAGGTATGATAGCAAAGATAGAAGAACATGTATATGCAAGGGTGAGTTCCAATATATGGATTTTAAAACGACAACCACATATACGACTCTCAGTTACCACTTAATCATAAATATTAAAGACAACAATATATTAAATATATCTCAAAGGGTTTCATACCCATCAGTCATAACCGCTTTAAAAACCATGACACTTCAATATTCATCAACTAACTTGGAGACCTATTCTCTGGAGCTACAAACACCAAATAACTGAGCTGATCAGGCTCGATTTCCAAATAGGGCACGACTTCTTGAATACCTTTCCATTAGGATATCCAGGTTCGCCTTCTGGAATACCTTGTCTACCAAGATTCCCAGATTCGTCTTCGTCTTCTTGAATACCTTACCCTTTAAGCTATTCACATTCGACTTCTTGAATACCTTATCTAGTAAGATACCCAAATTCGACTTCGCCTTCTTGAATACCTTACCCTTTAAGCTATTCAGATTCGACTTCTTGAATACCTTATCTACTAAGATACCATATTCGCCTTCGCCTTCTTGAATACCTTACCCTTTAAGCTATTCAGATTCGACTTCTTGAATACCTTATCTACAAAGATACCCGGATTCGACTTCGCCTTCGCCTTCTTGAATACCTTACCCTTTAAGCTATTCAGATTTGACTTCTGAAATATATTCTCTCTTAAGATATCTAGATTCACGCCTTAGACATGTCTACCAAGTAAATGCATGTAAAACCTTTTGTTCCTAATACCTTAATTAGGATACCAAATCCAAAGGATATTATGTCCATAACGCCTTAAGAATACTAAGATACCATTTTTCGTTTAAAACAAAACTGCATAACTTGTCTAAGTCATTGAGTAAAACTTGTTTACAGAAACCATGCAAATCTAATTGAAAATCACTTTATAAAATCATCTAACTTCTAATAAATCTTTTTCTGAAAACTTTACTTTTAAAGAAGAGAGTCACATAGACTAAGCCTTGGTTTCAAATAAAGATTGTCACTTTAAAATTACTTGCCGTAAATACATTTTCGAATTGCCGTCATCTAGCACTTTTAAAATCCTTTAAGTCCAAATTGGATCTTTTCCACTTAAATTAACTTCATCATTTCATAAAAAGCTTTTAAATGATTTTAACCGCATATTTAATCGAGCTCTGACCACTGTCAGGCTTTCAAACTCACAATCCACAACAACAATTATTTTATATCAATAATATGACTCTTGGAAATTTAAAACATATCACCAAATATAACAAATAATTAAATGCAGTTAAATAAAATAATTAACAGCAAATAATCAATAAGCAAATAATGTTAACTACAAAATAAATACATACACACCATAATTAAGACACACAATAACAATTACACATGGCTATCGGAAAAATCCCTCAGGTACTCCCCTTACCTCTTGAAGATTTTTCTCTTGTCGAATTGAAATTCCGTCAAACGTCTGGTTTCCGCAAAACACGTACACGACTCACACAACAATTTACCCTTCATCAAAACACAACAAATAATCATCAATCAAACACTAAATACACCTATGCTCCTATATGCTAGGTTCGGCCATGTGGGAATTAATTAGCTAAAAATTTCTAAAAATCCTAAGCTCTTGGATTAGTGATCCTTGATCACTTAAAACCCTAAAACAAAGATTAGAATACAAATATTGAAATAAAATACTTCAATCTTCCAAAAACCCTGATTTGGCCATGACACTAAATTTGAGTGAGAGATTTCAAAATTTCACATACTCTTAGATCCATGACCTTAGATCCATGACAAGTTATCATAAGTTGAAAAATGAAACAAAATCTTTCAACTCCTCAAGAAAATAATTTCGGCCATGAGTAAAATAATGGCTTAGAGATTTGATTTTAATTCAATATCATGGACTCAACATATATATGAATTATAAGATTGAATCAAGTAAGACTAGTTAACAAAATGAACAAAGTCCTCCCCCACTAGAAACTAGGGTTCGGCATTGACAAAATAAAAGGGCACGAAATTTTTTTTTTTTTGTATCCTCTTGGATCTTAAATATAGAGAGGAAACTTAGATCATAGAAATTGGTTTCAGTTTAAAAGGATTTTTCTATGATTTTCTATGAATTTTCAAAGTTTCTAGATCTAGGAATTGAAAATATGATCAAGACTTCAAATCACAAAAATCAATGAAGAACGTGATTATGATTGAGTGAGAGAAGCATGGTATACCTCTTGGAAATGAAAAATGGGCAAGGAATCACCTACTTCCTTCACAAAATCAAGCTATGGTACTTAGAACTTTAATGACAAAAATGGCAAAGCTTGATGGAGAAGATGAAGATGGCCTTTTATAGAAGTGAAAATGGGCCTCTTGGCTGCCTAGGTCCGTGACCTTTGAGGGGTAAAAGGGTCCAACACACAAAAATTCAAGGACAAAGTAGTAATCTCACAAAATGACATTTTTGTGGTATTATGACAACATAAGGACCAAATGGTCATTTCCCAAAAAGCAATTATGACCAACATGTGGTGAGAAATGAGTGAGGATGTGACTGATTTGTGTCCACAAATTGTGGGGCAAACTTGTCATTTCGATGAAAGTTCGAGGGCAAAATCGTCCAAGGGCAAAACGGTCTTTACACTAATTTAAAGAAATATCTAGATATTTTGTAAAAAGAAATCATGACATGGGTGACTCATCCATGTGGCTCACCATCCTATGTGTCAAGAGGTCTCAGCATCCGACGTCGGGTTTTGTCTCTGCACGTCCGTTCTCGACTCCATCGACTACACGATTTAGGGTTTTACGCCCGAATCGAGTATAATAACTTATTTATTTTGAAAATTTTCAAAATAACCTTTATTGTTGGAAATGAGATATAAAATATATTCATTTCGTTCTTGAATCAAAATTAGGTTTTTTGATCAGTAAAATCTTACTGTCAGCGAAAAAGCAGACCGGGCTCCGTCTGAATTTTCAACCAAAAATTTCACCATATACTTATAAAAATAAGTATGATATTAATATGACTCTGGTTTTCCCAAAATAATTTTCTAAGTTTTCGATAAAAATATAAACGTTTATTTATATTTATACCGATCTTAGAAAGCAGAAAAATTGGGATGTTACATTGTGTGTTAGAACGGTCTGGTAGTTGGGACAAGTTTTTACCCCTGATAGAGTTTACCTACAATAATAGTTTCCATTCCAGTATTGGGATGGCACCTTATGAAGCTCTTTATGGGAGGAGATGTAGGACACCCTTGTGTTGGAGTGACCATGGTGATAGTGTTGTACTAGGACCTAAAGTGGTGCAAGAAACCACTGAAAAAGTGAGGCTGATTCAGGAAAAGATGAAATTGGCACAAAGTGGGCAGAAGAGCTACCATGAAAAAAGGAAGGCGCTCGAATTCCATGAAGGTGATCATGTATTCTTGAGAGTTACTCCAACGACTGGGGTTGGTGGAGTGATGAAAGCAAAGAAACTTACTCCTAAATTCATTGGTCCTTACCAAATCCTAAAAAGAGTTGGCGGAGTCGCCTACCAAATAGCCTTACCACCGTTCTTATCCAACCATCATAGTGTCTTCCATGTGTCCCAGCTCAGAAAGTATGTTCATGACCCTAATCACATGAAAGTCCCCGATACCATACAGTTGAAAGAGAACTTGACGTTTGAGGTGTTATCCCTTCGAGTCGAGGATAAGAGGGTGAAGAAGCTAAGAGGCAAGGAAATTCATTTGGTCAAAGTTGTTTGGAGTGGGGCTATTGAGGAAAGTGCTACGTGGGAGTTGGAAAGCAAGATGATGGAGTCGTAACCGCAACTTTTCAACTGAAGTGATAGAAATTTCGAGGACGAAATTTTTATAAGGGGAGGGGGGGTGAAATTGTAACACCTCAAGATTCACCCTTATGTTTATATGTGTTAGTTCTGGCATATATATGTTTCATATTTATATATATGTGTATATATTATTGCATATGATAATATGTATATTAATATAGGATTATTTGCATTAATATGAGATTGTGTCTCTTAATGTTTGAATTTATATATTAATATATGATATGTGATTTTATTAATAATAAGTAATTAAGAATGATATGATAAGATATCGTGTGATTTAGTATTTAAATAGAGATAGTGTTATTATTAGATTTTATCCCCTCAACCAATCAGATTTGAGTCCTTATCAATATAGGATCATCCTTTTTTTGTTTATATCTTAAGATCTTATCATAATCTCCTAAGGATCCTATCTAGGAATAACTACCAAATATGTCGCTAAAGTTCCATTGAACTTTTGACCATCTTCAATTCCGATTTAGGATTCTATCACTAGAAACTAATTTATAGATATTTCTGTGAGCTTTCTAAAGACACCAAGAACGCCTCAATCAGAAACTTGTAGCTCGAGTTATGGTCAAAATACCGAACTGTATATAGTTTGGGCTGAAATAGGAACCCGTTATGACCCCAACACTCAGAAAACTGCCTCCCTCATTCCTCTTTGAATCATTATGGTTTTTCTCCCTAAAACTCTCTCTAGGGAACCCGTTCTTGCATCGTTCTTCACTACTTCTTTGATAAGAGAACATCACTACGAATAGGGGTTCGTTGTGCTTGCTGTTTGGGACTTTAGAAAAGGTAAATTTCGTGCACCGTGTCCCTTGTGTTCTTCCTTTTAAGTTCTTGATCTCTTCCTTTTGATTTCTTGATCGAGTTGAACCAAAGTGTCTCTTTGGCATCCTTGAGGTCGTAGACAAGCCCTAGTGAGACGAGACTACAGTGGATCTTCTTTATTCTTTTGAAACGTGATCCTTGTACCAGGTATGGGAGAAGAATATTGTATACACTAGGCTAGGGAGTAGTGTAAGATGAGGGGTTCCCATAGCCCCTTTATTGTCGTTATAATGTATTGATGCCATGATCTGCGTTGTTGTATGAGTGAATTGTTTATATGTTTAATTGGATTAATTGGTATGCCTATTTGTTATAATTGTTGAGTTGTTCATGATGTGGTATGCCTATTGAATTGTCTTATGCCATAAGTTTTGGTTGAATTGGTATGAATACCCATGATTATGAATGTTGTTGTTATGACATGGATTATGTTGATTACATTGACGGGATATGTTGTTGATGATGATGTTACCGTTATGTTAAATATGTTAATAAGACTCTAATTGACTTAATTAGGACTCTTAGTTAACATAGGAATTAAGGGATTAATTTCCCCAAGCTTCATAAGACATGAACTGTGTTAGTGAGGGATGAAGTTTCATTCCGAATGTTTTAGTTAAGACCCTAGGATATGATTTGAGACGATTAGGGAGCCTAAACTCCAAGAACACGTTAAATTCTGCCCAGAACAGTATGGCCCTGCCTAGGACCACGGTCGTGCTGAACAGGGAGCACGACCCTGCTCCCAGTTAAATTCTAGAAAACAACCAGCGCATTGAGCATGGTCGTGCAGGACAGTGAGCACGACCATGCTCCACTTAAGTGGCAGCACGACCGTGCTCCACTTAAGTGGCAGCACGACTGTGCTGGGGGTTTAGTATGCCCGTGCTTCCCCTTACTGATCAGAACTTAAGATTAATGAATTAAAGGGGTGTTTACCCCAATTATCCCTAAATGATGTATTGATACACTAATCAAATGATAACAAGTTAGATAAATAACTTAATTAAAGATTAATTAAGATAACAAAGACTGATAAGCTGGTTAAGCCGGTACCCGATGGGTTACCGTACGTTGTCATGCTTTGGTGCTTTTTGGCCAAAGTGCTCTCGATGATTTTTGGTCGAGATGTTGTTATGTTGGACCTTGGTGCTTTTTGGCCAAGGGGACCTTGACCGCACGGTGTGGATCTAAGGTGTTAATGTTGATGTTGGTGATAAGTCTTGGGTGCTTTTAAGCTCAAGCAAAGGAGGTGGTTGCCTTGTGTGTTGTTGTGCCATTTGCATAGAGCATTGGAGTTGATGTTGAGGGGGATGTTCAACATAGAGGAGGTCATCCTAGTTATGATGATCTGGCCCAAGTCTTGGGTGGTTCACCCATGGTTTGGTGAACCGTACGCCCCCGAGGTGGCGTATCCAGTTATGATACGTCGGCTATCCAAGGGGTTCCTCCATGGTTTGGGGAACTGCCGGTGTTGGTGCTTTTTGGCCAATAAGGATATGTAACTCCGAAGTTGACTTCCTGGGTTAGTTGGATCCACATGCATTGATGGAGTAGTGGAGTAGGGTTGCATTGTACTGCATAGCATATGTTGGATGATTAACATGTTGTTATGGAATTATATGATGATGTATAAATATTGTATATTGTTATATTTCTAAGCCATGCTATGATGTATGTTCATCTTATTCCATATTCCCATGCCATTGTGTTTACATGATTTCTTACTCCCTATTTTCCTGTTTATGTTGTTTCATGTATTTCATTATGCAGAGGACGGTGAGCAGCCAGCGGAGGAGTGACTCTGAGAAGCCGCGACTCTAGTTATAGAATGCTGAGTTATAGCTATTAGTTTTGTTAGTTGTTTAGTTTGTTTCCGTGATGTATCCGAATTTTGGTTATACCAGCTCTGTATGTGACATCGGGGTTAGGTTTTTCTTTATCTGTCTTGTTTATGTTTTATTGTTTTAAAACTATGTTATTTCCGCGTTTTTTTTGTTGAGATGTGAAACCTTTTTATCCAAGTTTTTTATTTTTTTCAAATAAATGCATGTTTTATAATTATGTCTTTTAAGTAAATGTTTTATATTAACATGCGGGGTAGATGGGTGTCACAATAATGCCAAAGGGGGGGAAAATGTGTGTGCTTTAGTGTTTATTTTGCAGGTGTAACACCCTGTATTTTACTGTTTTAAATAACAATAATACATATAAATATGTTTTAAATTTATTTGAGTCTTATAAAATTATTTTAAATAAAAAAGGTTAGTATTCAATCCTACTTGACCGTAGGAAGCTAGATTAAAATTTAGGTTGGAAAGTCAGGCGAAACCCGGCCCGTGAATTCCATTGACAGTATAATAATACTGCTCAAAAGACCTAATTTTAATTCGTGAACGAAAGACTTAAGTTTGGTATTTTTAGATTTATTTTGGGAAGAAATAAAAATAATTTACGTATTACGGGCGGAAAGCGTAATCGGGTAGGCGACGGAAGGGAAATTAGAGTTTCTAAGAGCCGATAGAGGGTTTATCTTAGGATTTTGAGATGATTCAAGGGGATGAATCATATTTTTAAGTCTAGAAGGTTTTTCAGGGTTAAATAGAAAATTTAGAAATTTTACGGTTAAGTCCCCGAACTTTCTGTAAATTACCCTTTTGTCCCTAAATTAGTTTTTTAAGTTTTTCTAAGTGGATTGGGCTAGAATCCTTGTTTCTAATCTTAAAGGGTCGTGGCTTAGAAGCCCAAAATTTTTAGTTCATAGTTTGAGTTCAAAAAGCTCATTTAAGTTTCCTATCATTAAGCTTAAATGCTTAAATCTTCAAGTGGGCCCCACAACAAGCAAGAAAATGAAATCAAGCCCAAATGTGCCAAGCCCAATGCGCAAGCCCATGTGAATTGTGGCTGCCTCATTGTTGTTGGATTCATCATGTTGAATCTAGAATTTTCCATAAGTTTCTACAAGTTTCTACTTTATCCTAGATTTTCCACAATGTTCTTGATTCTTCCTAAATACATTGAATTATCCTAAATTGTCTTTGACTCATCAAATCAGCCAACCAAGTCAAGATAATCTAGCATTTAATGTGGCAAAATCATCATCATGACATTTTATTGACTATTTGCAAACTAGTCCTTCAACTATTGGAATCTTTGCAATTTGGTCCTTAGAACTTAATTGCATTTTGATCCTTGAACATGACAACTCATCTTCATCTAGAATTTTCTTGAGATTTCGCCACTCTCACTATAAATACCCTACCCTCACTTTTCATTTAGTTTCTTTTGCCATTTGCTTCTAAAAACTCTAAAGTACAAGTTCCTTAGTTCTAAGTTGTAAAGCAAGTTCTTGGATTTACTTGGTCATTGATTTTCAAGAGGTAAATCCTAATCTTCATTCTTAATCATGCCTATGTTCTTTAGCAAGTTTCTTGATTCAAGGCTTATATCATGATTGTTCGTCATTTTCAAGTTTCTAACCCTAGAACTTTGAAAAATCATAATAAATTCTAGGAAAATCTAATGATAATGAAACTACTTTCTATCTTCTAGATACAATGTCTACTATCTAAATCCAAGAGCATGATGTAATCAAAAATTTCTTTCTTGAAAACCTAGCTTTGGCCGAATCTATCACCTTAGGGTTGGTAGAGTTTTGTTCATGTGTTTTCATGTATGATCATGTATTCTATATGGCATGTATGACTACACACTCTAATCCATGTTAGTTCCTTAAAAATGACTATTTTACTCAAAAATATTCATGTTGGCCGAACCCTAAGTGGGTGGGTTTTGTTGAGTTTTGTTCATGGTTTTCATAAATGATCTTAGAAATCAAGCTTTTAGTATGTATGCTTTATAAATCCAAGATGATTTGTTAAACTAAGAACCCTATCTCTATGAACTTATTAAGGCCGAACCTATGTATAAAAGAGTTAGGAAGTTTTGAGTTTTAAACTTAGTTATTTAGTCACTAATCTATGATTTAGGTTAATTAAGGATCATTAATCCATAACTTAATCATGATTAGAAGTTTTAGTCATTCAAAAACCCTAGAGGCCGTGACTATGTATTAGGGTTTAGAATGTTTTAGTTTCTTGATTTGTAATTATGTGGTTGTAATGATTGAAGGTCAGTTGAGTACAACATTTACGAGGTAACTGACAATCCGAAGGAGTCTGTAAGTTATCAGGGAGTCTTCAAGAGGTAAGGGGGGAACACCAGAGGATTCTATTCAATGGATATATGCTATCCAGTGGTTGTTTGTAATTATTTGTTTGTTAGTATTTATTTATGTTGTTTATTGTTGTGTTATTTGTATCTGTGTGGTTTTAATTGCTTTAATTGTTTATCTGCAATTATACTATGTACTGTGATGCATGATCTGCCTGGGGAATATCTGTGATATAACTGTTGTTTGATGTGTGAGAAGCCTGATAGTGGTCAGTGCACAATTAAGAAAGTCGGATAAAAGCTTTAAGAAGCTTCGCAAATTATATTCAATGTTTTAACGGCAAAATATTGATATATAATATTAAAGGGAATTTATTTTGAGAAAAATAAAGAGTTTTTGGAAAATATTATTATTTTAATAATTTATTTTTGGAAAAGTGAATTATGAGTCACAACGAGTGCGAAACTATGAAAATATTTTGGTAGTGCTAAATTTTATGTAAGAAAACCCAGAATATTACAAAATATTCTTTTATGAAATTAATTGGTGAAAATAAGTTAATCATGATTTTAGAAAATTAATTAAGTAGAAAAAGTTAAGTTTTTGGCTCAAAAGCCTTAAAAATAATATTTGACGGCAAATTTGGAAGATATAGACGGCAAGTATTTTCAAAACGGCAGTACTTATTTCGAGGAAATTACACCTCAAGTGGCTCATTGGTTTATGAAAAACTAAGTTTTATTATTTAAGGATTTTATAATGAATTTCTACCTTGGAAAAGGAATTTCTAAAAAAATCAAAAGATAATTTAACAATGTTGAAAATACAGTTGGACTTAGTAACCGAGACGTCGGGGTACTAATGTTCTGTGTTGTGATGGACTCAGTCATTTGGACTTTGAGGGCCTATATTGTATACATGAGGTATACTGTGATGAATTGTATACATGAGGTATACTGTGATGAAACATTGAAGATGTTTTCTAGTAAGCACGAACCTAGGACTGGTGCACCGGTCGAGAGGTGTCGTGATTGACCACTCGGACAATAAGGTCCTGTGTTGTAATGAAAGTTTTAAAAGTATTTTAAAACTATGTGAGTCCTAAGCCATTTTGAGCTTCGGCAAAAGAAAGATTGATCACAAAGAAAAGAACAAAACAAAAGTGTTTTGCATGCATTTGGCAGACGTGCCTGCGATTTGTGGTTTAATGCATTAATTACCAGCGGCGAAAGGTAATTCCGATGTGCATTATCTCATGTGCCTAGGGAGGACATTGATATTGAGACCCCATCTTACTTGCTAATAGGTATTGCCACTGATTGTGGACGTTAGCAATTTGTTTGGTCTTGTGTGTGCCTGGCTATGTATGCCTTTGAAGATGGGAAGAGGTTGCGCACCTGTTGGCAGTTGGCCAAGTTAGCCAGTGTGGCTATGGAGTCTGGTCAACTCATATGATGTTGGGATATCTCATGAGATTAGGACGAAAATTAGATGATAAATAGAAGTGTCATGCATAATTTTATGGATGATGTTTGGGGTGTTGAACCCACTGATAAACTGTTCGTTTATAACTAATTGTACGTGATCAATGTTGATGTGTTATTTGATGGCTAGAGTGTGGTTATTAAGTAAGATCCATGTATTTGTTTCTCACTCTTACAACATATTCAGATGAATCCGGACGTACCGTTGGTGCAGTCAAGGATTCGTACGATCACTTTTGATCGGGCACAATTTGGTGGTGCCTGGGAGATAAATCTTGGGGCACTCAGCGCCACCTACCATGGCCCTAGTACGGAAGTGATTGGAACAATAGAAGAAGGACCCCATCAGAGAACTCATGTAGTGGAAACAGTTGAGGTATCGCTACCACCAGTTTGGCTGTACCTTCAATACCTGGAAGAGCATGGAATGATGGATCCTTTACCTCAACCACAACCTCTTCAGATGTTAGGACCTGGGGAACCTCCAGCTGAAGTGGAGTTAGTTGACGGTGAGGAAGATCCAGAGGAATACATGGAGGACGATCCTGAGTTTCAACCTCCTGCGGTTGATGAGGAAGATTCTTCAGATGGCGCAGCGAAAGCGGAGGCATCATCATCAGACTCATCAGTTGTAGGTGGGATTGATCATTATGGTCTTCCCAATGGATTTCACTAGCTTGACCAGCTTTAGGTATAGTTTCCGGGGGTAGTGAGTCTTGATAGTTTTAATTTGGCTTCGAAGAGCCATTAGTTTTTGAGATGGTTCTGAACTAGTTGTTGTTGATATGTATATATCTTTATCTCTTTTGCTTAGTTGGATGGAGAATAGCCTATGCTTATAAAGGCCTTTTTGTTATCTCCTAATATAGGTGTTGTGTATATAAACGATGAAGTATATATATATATAGATGTACAAATATGTTGTTTATGTTTATAATGGTTTTATGTTGTATGTTTAAAGGAAAAAAAATTCAGCACTATTTTCATATAAGGTTAGTCACTCTAAATTATATTTTCCGAAAGTAACCAGCGTTATATAATTATATTTTGTGTTTGGGCATTAATGTGATGACCCTAGAGTAGGGTGTCGCATTTTGTGGTATCAGAGCTGGTCTAGTCTTTCGGGAATGTCGGGAAATAGGTCTGTTATGTCTATGTTGTGTGATCTCTGACTTAGATTTGTTTTAATTACTTATTAGAAGTAATGTGTGGTAACGAGTGAGTTTGCGTTTCAGTTTCTGGTTTGGTCTAACTGATTGTGATTTGTAGGTTAGTTATGGAACCAGTGGTAGAACCAGAAGCTGGGCGTGGACGTGGACGTGGACGTGGTCGTGGACGAGGCCGTAGAGGGGGGCGTGTAGGAGGTCGTGGTAATATGAATGAGGAGTATGAAGGAGGAGTGGACTATGCGGCTCAAGCAATGGAGAATATGGCAGCGGCAATTGCAAATCAAACTGCAGCGATGAATGTCCAGAACTTGCAAGCTGCAGAGGGCAAGGATTTGATTGCGTTTCGAAGTCAAAATCCTTCACAGTTTGGTCTGGATGCTAATCCTGAGAAGGCTGATCTGTGGATCCAGGAGTTGGAAAAGATCTTCGAGTTAGTTGCTACACCGGTAGATGTTCGGGTTATTTATGCTGCTTTTCTACTGGTGGGAGATGCGGAGTATTGGTGGAAAGGTGCTAGGCTACTGTTGGAGGCTGAACATCAAGATATTACTTGGGAGGTTTTTCGAACTGCATTTATGGACAAATATTTTCCAGAGAGTATAAGGATTGAGAGAGAACGACAATTTCTAGGGTTATATCAGAAAGATTTATCGGTGGAGGAGTATGCGGCGAAGTTTGAATCGCTGGCCAAATACTTCCGTTTCTTTCAAGCTCAACCAAATGAAAGCTGGAAGTGTGAAAGATTTGAGGCGGGATTGCGATTTGAGATTAAGGAGTCCGTTTTACCTTTGCAACTTCGTAATTTTCAAGCTTTAGTGGAAATGAGTCGAAAGATCGAGCAAATGAGGAAAGGAAAAGATAATAGAGGGAGTGTTGGTGGACCTTCTAAATTCAAGAATCAGAATCAGAGTTGGAAAGGAAAACAGAATCAGAGGAAGCCTTATTTTCGTCCGCAAGGGAATAGTCAGAATAGACAACAAAACCGTTCAAATTTTACTGCGTCAGGAAGTGGAGATCAAAGAAATCAAAATCAAGGTCAAATTAGGAGATGTTATAATTGCGGAGATCCCAGTCACATGTCAAATGTCTGTCCTAGGAATGAAGTAAGATGTTTTAAATGTAATCAAATGGGACATATGACGAGGTATTGCATGGTACCAAAGCGGGAGTCGATTGTTAGTCACGTTGGAACAAATAAACCAACAGCCAAAGGGAGAGTTTATACGATGAGTGGAGCTGAGGCTTCGAATTCTAACGATCTCATACAAGGTAAGTGTGATATAAACGGTAATCTTTTAACTGTACTATTTGATTCAGGTGCAACGCATTCTTTTATCTCGATGGATTGTGTGAAACTGTTGAAATTGTCTGTTTCTTCCTTGTTGTGTGATCTTATTGTTTCAACTCCTACTGCTAAGCCAGTTGTGGTTACTTCTGTTTGCTTAAATTGTCCTATCATTATTCAGGATAAACGTTTTTTTGTTAACCTGATCTGTTTGCCTTTAATACAGTTAGATGTAATTTTAGGCATGGATTGGTTGTCTTCTAACCATATCTTGATTGACTGTGCTCGTAAAACCCTAGTTTTTCCTACGGAGGAGGTTTCTGGATTGTTAACTGCTAATCAAGTAAAAGCTTCTTTAAAGGAGGGAGCACAAGGATACATGCTATTATTTTCCTTAGATGTTAAGAGTGAGTTAGACTTGCAGTGTATACCAGTTGTCAATGAGTTTCTGGAAGTTTTTCCTGAAGATGTACCTGGATTACCACCTGTTCGGGAGATTGAGTTTGCAATTGATCTGGTTCCGGACACTGGACCAATATCCATAGCACCATATCGAATGTCGACATCAGAACTTGAGGAATTAAAAAGACAATTGGTGGAACTGATGCGGAAGGAATTCATTAGACCTAGTGTATCACCTTGGGGAGCTCCATTTTTATTAGTGAAGAAAAAAGATGGAACTTCTCGGTTATGTGTAGATTTTCGTCAATTGAATAAGGTGACGATTAAGAACAAGTATCCACTTCCAAGGATAGATGACTTAATGGATCAGTTACGTGGAGCAGCTGTTTTCTCAAAGATAGATTTACGTTCGGGTTATCATCAAATTCGTGTGAAGGCGGAAGACGTTCCTAAAACTGCGTTTAGAACACGTTACGGACATTATGAGTATCTTGTGATGCCATTCGGAGTTACGAATGCTCCAGCGATATTCATGGATTACATGAATAGGATTTTTCGTCCTTACTTAGATCAGTTTGTCGTTGTTTTTATCGACGATATTCTAATCTATTCTTCAAGTAAAGAAAAACATGTTGAACATCTCAGTGTGGTTCTCCAAATTTTAAAGGAGAAACAGCTTTATGCGAAACCTGAGAAGTGTGAATTTTGGTTAGACCAAGTTCAATTCTTAGGACATATAGTTTCAAGTGAAGGAATTGTTGTTGATCCGTCGAAAGTTGAGACTATTTTGCAATGGGAAAGACCTAAGACGGTGACAGAAATTCGTAGTTTTGTGGGTCTAGCGGGATACTATAGAAGATTCATTGAGGGATTTTCTAAAATAGTAGGAGCTCTTACCCAATTGACTAGAAAGGAGCAACCGTTCGTATGGACTGAAGCATGTGAAGAAAGTTTTCAAGAGTTAAAGCGAAGGTTGACTACTTCACCGGTATTGATACTACCTGATCCTTATGAACTTTTTGAGGTTTATTGTGATGCTTCACATCAAGGATTGGGATGTGTATTGATGCAAAATCGGAAAGTCGTGGCATATGCTTCAAGACAATTGAAGATTCATGAAAGGAATTATCCTACACATGATTTGGAGCTAGCAGCAGTGGTATTTGCTTTAAAAATCTGAAGACATTATTTGTATGGAGCAACTTTTAATGTTTTCAGTGATCATAAAAGTTTGAAATACCTGTTTGATCAGAAGGAGTTAAATATGAGGCAAAGGCGTTGGTTGGAATTTTTAAAGGATTATGATTTTCAACTGCAGTATCACCCTGGAAAAGCGAATGTTGTGGCAGATGCTTTGAGTAGAAAATCAATGCATATATCAGCAATGATGGTTAAAGAGCAACAGTTGTTGGAACAATTCCGAGATATGCGATTAATAATTAAGATGTTTCCAGGAAAATTGTGTTTAGATATGATTACTATTTCAAGTGAACTGATGAAACAAATTAAAGAGAAACAAGAAAGTGATCAGTATTTACAAAGAGAAAGAGAGTTAGTGCGGCAAGGAGCTGTGTCAGAATTTAAAGAAGGAAATGATGGAATTTTAAGATTTGGTGAAAGGATTTGTGTACCAAATGATGTTGAGATGAGGAAGTTGATTCTTTAAGAAGCTCATAGGAGTAAGTTGAGTTTGCATCCCGGAGCTACTAAGATGTATCAGGATTTAAAGAAATTATATTGGTGGCATGGTATGAAGAAAGATGTAATGGAATTTGTAGCGGCGTGTTTAACTTGCCAAAAGGTTAAAGTAGAACATCAAAGACCAGCGGGAATGCTACAATCTTTAGATATTCCAGAATGGAAATGGGATGGTATTGCGATGGATTTTGTGTCAGGTTTGCCAAAGACTCGGAAAAGGTATGACTCTATATGGGTAATAGTTGATAGGTTGACAAATTCAGCCTACTTTTTACCAGTTAATGTGAAATACTCATTGGAAAGATTAACTCAGTTGTATATCGATGAAATTGTTAGGTTACATGGAGTGCCTTTGAGTATTGTTTCAGATCGTGATCCGAGATTTACATCAAGATTTTGGCAAAGTTTGCAAGAGTCGTTGGGAACGAAACTTAGATTGAGTTCTGCGTATCATCCTCAAACGAATGGACAATCAGAGAGGACTATTCAGTCTCTTGAAGATTTGTTGAGAGCTTGTGTATTGGAAAATGCTGGAAGTTTGGATGAATATCTACCATTGATAGAATTTACTTACAATAACAGTTTTCACTCTAGCATAGGAATGGCACCCTATGAAGCGTTGTATGGTCGACGGTGTAGAACGCCTTTATGTTGGTACCAAGATGGTGCAAGTTTCATGGTTGGACCAGATATAGTGCAACAAACGACGGAAAAGGTGAAAATGATCCAAGAGAAAATGCGGACAACTCAAAGTCGACAGAAAAGTTATGCTGACAAGAGACGACGACCTCTTGAATTTGAGGAAGGTGAGCATGTGTTTTTGAGAGTCACGCCAACGACTGGGGTTGGTAGGGTAATTAAATCCAGGAAACTCACTCCTAAATTCATTGGACCATATCAAATTCTTCATCGGATAGGTCCTGTAGCCTATAAAATTTCTTTACCACCATTTTTATCCAATCTTCATGATGTCTTTCATGTTTCACAATTGAGGAAGTATATTCCTGATCCATCTCACGTAATTGAACCTGATCTAGTACAACTAAAAGAAAACATGTCTTATGAGACTTTACCTGTGAGAATCGCGGATAAGATGATTAAGCAGCTCAGAGGTAAACAAATCTCGTTGGTCAAAGTTATTTGGGATGACGTGACAGGAGAAGCAACATGGGAAGTAGAAGACAAAATGAAGTTACAGTATCCTGAATTATTTGCAGGTACGTAATTTCGAGGACGAAATTTTTTTTAGTGGGGTAGTAATGTAACACCCTGTATTTTACTGTTTTAAATAGCAGTAATACATATAAATATGTTTTAAATTTATTTGAGTCTTATAAAATTATTTTAAATAAACAAAGGTTAGTATTCAATCCTACTTGACCGTAGGAATCTACGATTAAAATTTAGGTTGGAAAGTCAGACGAAACCCGGCCCGTGAATTCCATTGACAGTATAATAATATTGCTCAAAAGACCTAATTTTAATTCGTGAACGAAAGACTTAAGTTTGATATTTTATTTTCTACAATTTTGTATTTTTAGATTTATTTTGGGAAGAAATAAAAATAATTTACGTATTACGGGCGGAAAGCGTAATCGGGTAGACGACGGAAGGGAAATTAGAGTTTCTAAGAGCCGATAGAAGGTTTATCTTAGGATTTTGAGATGATTCAAGGGGATGAATCATATTTTTAAGTCTAGAAGGTTTTTCAGGGTTAAATAGAAAATTTAGAAATTTTACGGTTAAGTCCCCGAACTTTCTGTAAATTACCCTTTTGTCCCTAAATTAGTTTTTTAAGTTTTTCTAAGTGGATTGGGCTAGAATCCTTGTTTCTAATCTTAAAGGGTCGTGGCTTAGAAGCCCAAAATTTTTAGTTCATAGTTTGAGTTCAAAAAGCTCATTTAAGTTTCCTATCATTAAGCTTAAATGCTTAAATCTTCAAGTGGGCCCCACAACAAGCAAGAAAATGAAATCAAGCCCAAATGTGCCAAGCCCAATGCGCAAGCCCATGTGAATTGTGGCTGCCTCATTGTTGTTGGATTCATCATGTTGAATCTAGAATTTTCCATAAGTTTCTACAAGTTTCTACTTTATCCTAGATTTTCCACAATGTTCTTGATTCTTCCTAAATACATTGAATTATCCTAACTTGTCTTTGACTCATCAAATCAGCCAACCAAGTCAAGATAATCTAGCATTTAATGTGGCAAAATCATCATCATGACATTTTATTGACTATTTGCAAACTAGTCCTTCAACTATTGGAATCTTTGCAATTTGGTCCTTAGAACTTAATTGCATTTTGATCCTTGAACATGACAACTCATCATCATCTAGAATTTTCTTGAGATTTCGCCACTCTCACTATAAATACCCTACCCTCACTTTTCATTTAGTTTTTTTTGCCATTTGCTTCTAAAAACTCTAAAGTACAAGTTCCTTAGTTCTAAGTTGTAAAGCAAGTTCTTGGATTTACTTGGTCATTGATTTTCAAGAGGTAAATCCTAATCTTCATTCTTAATCATGCCTATGTTCTTTAGCAAGTTTCTTGATTCAAGGCTTATATCATGATTGTTCATCATTTTCAAGTTTCTAACCCTAGAACTTTGAAAAATCATAATAAATTCTAGGAAAATCTAATGATAATGAAACTACTTTCTATCTTCTAGATATCATGTCTACTATCTAAATCCAAGAGCATGATGTAATCAAAAATTTCTTTCTTGAAAACCTAGCTTTGGCCGAATCTATCACCTTAGGGTTGGTAGAGTTTTGTTCATGTGTTTTCATGTATGATCATGTATTCTATATGGCATGTATGACTACACACTCTAATCCATGTTAGTTCCTTAAAAATGACTATTTTACTCAAAAATATTCATGTTGGCCGAACCCTAAGTGGGTGGGTTTTGTTGAGTTTTGTTCATGGTTTTCATAAATGATCTTAGAAATCAAGCTTTTAGTATGTATGCTTTATAAATCCAAGATGATTTGTTAAACTAAGAACCCTAGCTCTATGAACTTATTAAGGCCGAACCTATGTATAAAAGAGTTAGGAAGTTTTGAGTTTTAAACTTAGTTATTTAGTCACTAATCTATGATTTAGGTTAATTAAGGATCATTAATCCATAACTTAATCATGATTAGAAGTTTTAGTCATTCAAAAACCCTAGAGGCCGTGACTATGTATTAGGGTTTAGAATGTTTTAGTTTCTTGATTTGTAATTATGTGGTTGTAATGATTGAAGGTTAGTTGAGTACAACATTTACGAGGTAACTGACAATCCGAAGGAGTCTGTAAGTTATCAGGGAGTCTTCAAGAGGTAAGGGGGGAACACCAGAGGATTCTATTCAATGGCTATATGCTATCCAGTGGTTGTTTGTAATTATTTGTTTGTTAGTATTTATTTATGTTGTTTATTGTTGTGTTATTTGTATCTGTGTGGTTTTAATTGCTTTAATTGTTTATCTGCAATTATACTATGTACTGTGATGCATGATCTGCCTGGGGAATATCTGTGATATAACTGTTGTTTGATGTGTGAGAAGCCTGACAGTGGTCAGTGCACAATTAAGAAAGTAGAATAAAAGCTTTAAGAAGCTTCGCAAATTATATTCAATGTTTTAACGGCAAAATATTGATATATAATATTAAAGGGAATTTATTTTGAGAAAAATAAAGAGTTTTTGGAAAATATTATTATTTTAATAATTTATTTTTGGAAAAGTGAATTATGAGTCACAACGAGTGCGAAACTGTGAAAATATTTTGGTAGTGCTAAATTTTATGTAAGAAAACCCAGAATATTACAAAATATTCTTTTATGAAATTAATTGGTGAAAATAAGTTAATCATGATTTTAGAAAATTAATTAAGTAGAAAAAGTTAAGTTTTTGGCTCAAAAGCCTTAAAAATAATATTTGACGGCAAATTTGGAAGATATAGACGGCAAGTATTTTCAAAACGGCAGTACTTATTTCGAGGAAATTACACCTCAAGTGGCTCATTGGTTTATGAAAAACTAAGTTTTATTATTTATGGATTTTATAATGAATTTCTACCTTGGAAAAGGAATTTCTAAAAAAATAAAAGATAATTTAACAATGTTGAAAATACAGTTGGACTTAGTAACCGAGACGTCGGGGTACTAATGTTCTGTGTTGTGATGGACTCAGTCATTTGGACTTTGAGGGCCTATATTGTATACATGAGGTATACTGTGATGAATTGTATACATGAGGTAGACTGTGATAAAACATTGAAGATGTTTTCTAGTAAGCACGAACCTAGGACTGGTGCACCGGTCGAGAGGTGTCGTGATTGAGCACTCGGACAATAAGGTCATGTGTTGTAATGAAAGTTTTAAAAGTATTTTAAAACTATGTGAGTCCTAAGCCATTTTGAGCTTCGGCAAAAGAAAGATTGATCACAAAGAAAAGAACAAAACAAAAGTGTTTTGCATGCATTTCGCAGACGTGCCTGCAATTTGTGGTTTAATGCATTAATTACCAGCGGCGAAAGGTAATTCCGATGTGCATTATCTCATGTGCCTAGGGAGGACATTGAGATTGAGACCCCATCTTACTTGCTAATAGGTATTGCCACTGATTGTGGACGTTAGCAATGTGTTTGGCCTTGTGTGTGCCTGGCTATGTATGCCTTTGAAGATGGGAAGAGGTTGCGCTTTGTTGGCAGTTGGCCAAGTTAGCCAGTGTGGCTATGGAGTCTGATCAACTCATATGATGTTGGGATATCTCATGAGATTAG
The DNA here is from genome assembly GCA_030762895.1 of Sophora flavescens. Classification (NCBI taxonomy): domain Eukaryota; kingdom Viridiplantae; phylum Streptophyta; class Magnoliopsida; order Fabales; family Fabaceae; genus Sophora; species Sophora flavescens. Next base: position 166,256,808 of record CM061064.1, on the reverse strand, counting down.
GACGAAAATTAGATGATAAATAGAAGTGTCATGCATAATTTTATGGATGATGTTTGGGGTGTTGAACCCACTGATAAACTGTTCGTTTATAACTAATTGTACGTGATCAATGTTGATGTGTTATTTGATGGCTAGAGTGTGGTTATTGAGTAAGATCCATGTATTGGTTTCTCACTCTTACAACATATTCAGATGAATCCGGACGTACCATTGGTGCAGTCAAGGATTCGTACGATCACTTTTGATCAGGCACAATTTGGTGGTGCCTGGGAGATAAATCTTGGGGCACTCAGCGCCACCTACCATGGCCCTAGTACGGAAGTGATTGGAACAATAGAAGAAGGACCCCATCAGAGAACTCATGTAGTGGAAACAGTTGAGGTATCGCTACCACCAGTTTGGCTGTACCTTCAATACCTGGAAGAGCATGGAATGATGGATCCTTTACCTCAACCACAACCTCTTCAGATGTTAGGACCTGGGGAACCTCCAGCTGAAGTGGAGTTAGTTGACGGTGAGGAAGATCCAGAGGAATACATGGAGGACGATCCTGAGTTTCAACCTCCTGCGGTTGATGAGGAAGATTCTTCATATGGCGCGGCGAAAGCGGAGGCATCATCATCAGACTCATCAGTTGTAGGTGGGATTGATCATTATGGTCTTCCCAATGGATTTCACTAGCTTGACCAGCTTTAGGTATAGTTTCCGGGGGTAGTGAGTCTTGATAGTTTTAATTTGGCTTCGAAGAGCCATTAGTTTTTGAGATGGTTCTGAACTAGTTGTTGTTGATATGTATATATCTTTATCTCTTTTGCTTAGTTGGATGGAGAATAGCCTATGCTTATAAAGGCCTTTTTGTTATCTCCTAATATAAGTGTTGTGTATATAAACGATGAAGTATATATATATATATATATATATATATATATATATAGATGTACAAATATGTTGTTTATGTTTATAATGGTTTTATGTTGTATGTTTAAAGAAAAAAAAATTTCAGCACTATTTTCATATAAGGTTAGTCACTCTAAATTATATTTTCCGAAAGTAACCAGCGTTATATAATTATATTTTGTGTTTGGGCATTAATGTGATGACCCTAGAGTAGGGTGTCGCAGCAGGACTCTCTAAATCTACTTAGAAGAAGTGTCATATATTTAAGTGGAGCTCTCAGTAAAAATCATGATACACCTTATTCACAAGTTATCAAAACCATGATACAAAAACAAAGCTAAAAGATCTTTTGATAAAGGAGTTGTCATCATAAAAAAGGGGGAGATTGTAGATGATGATGAGATACAAGTCTCAACTGTGTTTCTGTGAAGAGTATCTCCACCTGTGTTGAAGAATGAAGATATAAAATGAGTTTTGATGATGATCAATGTTGTAATCGTTTTAATAGTTTATGCTTGCTTTTCTAGGGTTTTGATGTAAATCAGTAGTAATATAGATTGTTTAGATGGCTTAACAAGGTTAAGAAGTAAATAATGCTAAACCTAAAAATAAAATCAATTAGAGCTAAATCAAATGCCAAATGTTGAAAAATGTTTTTAAGGTATAAGTAATCACATACATAGTTGTATTTTGGTCTACCTTAAGGGAAACTTGAAATTCCTTCAAGAGTATTCAAATAACAACTCATGCATGCCATTAAAAATCCATTTTGCCAGTTTTTGAAGGGAGTATTCGAATACCCCCTGGTTGTATTCGAATACTCACCTGTCAGTTAAGTTTGTTAGGTTCTGTTTTAGGGAGTATTCGAATACCCTGTATTAGTATTCGAATACTCACCTAAAATTTTCAACAAACTTCTATTTTTCAATATCCAATTGAAGTCTATATAAAGGGAATGTGTTTTAGTATTTTGGCAATGAAAATATAAGCAAAAATACACTATTATAATGCCAAAATATCAAGCCATCTACTCATCCTTTGTTACAAGTGATCTAGAAGCTTACAAGCTTTGATGCACAAGTGTTTGTGCTAGAATTTTCTCTTCTACTCAATTTGTTTTTTGTGTTTTATATTGGGATTGTGATTCCCAAGGTTCTCAGAGTGTGGTATCTCTTGAGGGGCATAAATCTTTGTAGGTAATGTATCCTTCAAAATGGCCATTAGAGAAAAATATTTAATAGTGAGGTATCCTTCAAAGTAAGGGTGAGGCATCCCTTTTTGGCAAGAGTGTGGTATCTCTTGGGGATTGTTGGCAAGAGTGTGGTGATTGTTGGTGAGGTATCTAACAAGGTGTAAGGGTGAGGCATCCCTTAGTGAATTGTTGGTGAGGTATCCAACAAGGTTCAAGAGTGAGGTATCTCTTGAGAATAGTGAACTTGTGGGTGAGCAATCCTATAAGGGAGAGTGACTTTTGTCAGGAGTGTGGTATCTCTTGTACAAATTTTGTCATAGTGAATTTCTCCAAGAGGATTCTTGGGGACTGGACGTAGGCCACTCAGGTTGTGGGCTAAACCAGTAAAATACTTGTGTCACTTTCTCTATCCCTACTCTCTTTACTTTCATGCAATCTTTATTATCATATGCCTAATTCTTTAAATTCTATGTTTATGATACTAGTGTATGATTGTTGTATGATACTATCTCTTAGCTTATACAATTGAATATCTTTCTTTAAGTGCAATCTTGAATTGGTGTTGCAATTCTTTCTTGCTAGTGCTTCAAGGAAAGTTTACTATCTTGCTACTCCATTTGAAAAGGGAACTTACAAATTCATTTTTCGAAAATGTTTTAAAAATGTCAATTCACCCACATCTTAACTAAGAAACGTTTCCACATCTTTCAATTAAAAATGATGATAAGAAATGATTTTCAATGCTTTATATGATTATATTTTGTTGGATGACTCTATGACTTATCGTATGCTTTGATACTACTATTGGTATTTTGATGTGATATATCCCGGAAGATATTTTGACAAAGGAGTTGTCATCATCAAAAAGGTGGAGATTGTAGATGATGATGAGATACAAGTCTCAAGTGTGCTTCCGTGAAGTGTATCTCCACCTATGTTGAAGAATGAAGATATAAAATGAGTTTTGATGATGATCAATGTTGTAATCATTTTAATAGTTTATGCTTGCTTTTCTAGGTTTTGTTGTAAGTCACAAGTAACATAGATTGTTTAGATGGCTTAACAAAGTTAAGAAGTTAACAATGCTAAACCTAAAAATAGAAATCAATTAGAGCTAAATCAAATGCCAAATGTTGGAAACTGTTTTTAAGGTATAAGTAATCACATGTATAGTTGTATTTTGGTCTACCTTAAGGGAAACTCGAAATTCTGTCAAGAGTATTCAAATACAAACTCATGTATGCCATTACAAATGCATTTTGGCAGTTTTTGAAGGGAGTATTCGAATACCCCGTGGTAGTATTCGAATACTCACCTGCCAGTTAAGTTTGTTAGGTTCTGTTTTAGGGAGTATTCGAATACCCTATATGAGTATTCGATTACTCACCTAAAATTTTCAACAAACTTCTGTTTTTCAAGCTCCAATTGAAGTCTATATAAAGGGTATGTGTTTTAGAGTTTTGGCAACGAAAATATAAGAAAAATGCACAGTTATAATGCCAAAATATCAAGCCATCTACTCATCCTTTGTTACAAGTGATCTAGAAGCTTACAAGCTTTGATGCACAAGTGTTTGTGCTAGAATTTTCTCTTATACTCAATTTGTTTTCTGTGTTTTGTATTGGGATTGTGATTTCCAAGGTTCTCAATAGTGTGGTATCTCTTGAGGGGCATAAGTCTTTGCTGGTGAGGTATCCTTCATAGTGGCCAGTGGAGAAAAACTTTATTGGTGAGGTATCCTTCAAAGTAAGGTCGAGGCATCCCGTTTTGGCAATATTGTGGTATGGATTGTTGGCAAGAGTGTGGTATCTCTTGTGGTGATTGTTGGTGAGGTATCCAACAAGGTGTAAGGGTGAGGCATCCCTTAGTGAATTGTTGGTGAGGTATCCAACAAGGTTCAAGAGTGAGGTATCACTTGAGAGTTGTGTACTTGTGGGTGAGACATCCTACAAGGGAGAGTGACTTTTGTAAGGAGTGTGGTATCTCTTGTACAAATTTTGTCATAGTGAATTTCTCCAAGAGGATTCTTGGGGACTGGACGTAAGCCACTCAGGTTATGGGCAGAACCGGTAAAATACTTGTGTCACTTTCCCTATCCATACTCTCTTTACTTTCTTACAATCTTTATTATCGTATGCGTGATTATTTAAGTTCTATGTTTATGATACTAACGCATGATTGTTGTATGATACTATATTTTAGCTTATGCAATTGAATATCTTTCTTTAAGTGCATTCTTGAAAGTGTGTTGCTATTGTTTCTTGCTAGTGCTTCATGGAAAGTTTACTATCTTGCTACTCCATTGGAAAAGAGAACTTAAAAATTCAATTTTCAAATTTTTTTAAAAAGGTCAATTCACCCCCCTCTTGACAAAGAAACGTTTCCACATCTTTCAATTAAAGATGATGATGTGAAATGCGTTTCTTTGATTTAAATGATTATATTTTGTTGGGTGATTGTATGACTTATCGTATGCTCTAATACTAATATTGGTATTTTGCTCTAATATATCGTGGACCCCTGTGATATTTCTCTTATGACCCATGTTTTATACATTTTAAATGAATGTATTTGATGTATACCAACATAGGATGAGTATATGTGTGTACGTTATACTTTGATAGACTTATATGTGTATACAAACTTGACTCTGATATTCTATGTTTCATGGATGTTTGTATACATGCGTTGAACTTATTTGATATACTTTGTTTATGGATGCATGACATCTATTACAAATGTATTTGTGAATATTGTGTCTTTTCTCTCCACATATTATATGCTTTTTGATAATGCCAAAGGGGGAGAAAAGGTGTGTGCTTTTGTGTTTATTTTGCAGAACCCTCTAAATCTACTCAGAAGGAGTGTCATATATTCAAGGGGAGCTCTCAACAAAAATCATGATACACCTTATTCACAAGATATCAAAACATTGATACAAAAGCAAAGCTAGAAGATATTTTGATAAAGGAGTTGTCATCATAAAAAAGGTGGAGATTGTAGATGATGATGAGATACAAGTCTCAAGTGTGCTTCCGTGAAGAGTATCTTCACCTATGTTGAAGAATGAAGATATAAAATGAGTTTTGGTGATGATCAATGTTGTAATTGTTTTTATAGTTTATGCTTGCTTTTCTAGGGTTTTGATGTAAGTCACAAGTAACATAGATTGTTTACATGGCTTTACAAAGTTAAGAAGTTAATAATGCTAAGCCTAAAATTAGAAATCAATTAGAGGTAAATCAAATGCCTAACATTGAAAAATGTTTTTAAGGTATAAGTAATCAAATACATAGTTGTATTTTGGTCTATCTTAAGGGAAACTCGAAATTCCTTCAAGAGTATTGAAATACCAACTCGTGTATACCATTACAAATGCATTTTGCCAGTTTTTGAAGGGAGTATTCAAATTCCCCCTGGTAGTATTCAAATAGTCGCCTGTCAGTTAAGTTTGTTTGGTTCTGTTTTAGGGAGTATTCGAATACCCTGTATGAATATTCGAATACTCACCTAAAATTTTCAACAAACTTCTGTTTTTCAAGCTCCAATTGAAGTCTATATAAAGGGTGTGTGTTTAAGAGTTTTAGAAACGAAAATATAAGCAAAAATACACTATTATAATGCCAAAATATCAAGCCATCTACTCATCCTTTGTTACAAGTGATCTAGAAGATTACAAGCTTTGATGCACAAGTGTTTGTGCTAGAATTTTCTCTTCTACTCAATTTGTTTTCTGAGTTTTTTATTGGGGTTTTTATTTCCAAGGTTCTCAAGAGTGTGGTATCTCTTGAGGGGCATAAGTCTTTGTTGGTGAGGTATCCTTCAAAGTGGCCAATGGAGAAAAATCTTTATTGGTCCTCCAAAGTAAGGGTGAGGCATCCCTTTTTGGTAATAGTGTGGTATCTCTTGTGGATTGTTGGCAGGAGTGTGGTATCTATTGTGATGATTGTTGGTGAGGTATCCAAAAGGTGTAAGGGTGAGGCATCCCTTAGTGAATTTTTGGTGAGGTATCCAACAAGGTTCAAGAGTGAGGTATCTCTTGAGAGTAGTGTACTTGTGGTTGAGGCATCCTACAAGGGAGAGTGACTTTTTTAAGGAGTGTGGTATCTCTTGTGGTATTTATTGTACAAATTTTATCATAGTGAATTTCTCCAAGAGGATTCTTGGGGACTGGACGTAGGACACTCATGTTGTGGGCCGAACCAATAAAATACTTGTGTCACTTTCTCTATCCCAACTCTCTTTACTTTCTTGCAAGCTTTGTTATCTATTGCATGATTCTTTTAGTTCTATGTTTATGATACAATTGCATGATTATTGTATGATACTATCTCTATGCTTATACAATTGAATATCTTTCTTTAAGTGCATTCTTGAATTGGTGTTGCAATTGTTTCTTGCTAGTGCATCAAGGAAAGTCTACTATTTTGCTACTCCATTTGAAAAGGGAACTTAAACATTCATTTTTCGAAAAAGTTTTAAAAATGTCAATTCACCTCCCTTCTTGACTAAGAACCATTTCCACATCTTTCAGTTAATGATGATGATGAGAAATGAATTTCTATGCTTTATATGATTATATTTTATTGGATGACTTTATGCCTTACCATATGCTGTGATACTACTATTGGTATTTTGCTCTGATATATCCCGGACCCCTATGATATTTCTTTTATGACCCTTGTTTTATACATTTTAATTGAATGTATTTGATGTATATCAACATAGGATGAGTATATGTGTGTACATTATACTTTGATAGAATTATATGTGTATACAAACTAGACTCTGATATTCTATGTTTCATGGATGTTACTATGCACGCTTTGAACTTATTTGATATACTTTTTTATGCATGTATGACATCTATTACATATATATATATATATATATATATATATTTGTGACTATTGTGTCTTTTCTCTCCACATATTATATGGTTTTTGATAAAGTCAAAGGGGGAGAAAATGTGTGTACTTTTGTGTTTATTTTGCAGGACTCTCTAAATCTACTCAGAAGGAGTGTCATATATTCGAGGGGAGCTCTCAGCAAAAATCATGATACACCTTATTCACAAGTTATCAAAACCTTGATACAAAAGAAAAGCTAGAAGATATTTTGATAAAGGAGTTGCCACCATCAAAAAGTGGGAGATTGTAGATGATGACGAGATACAAGTCTCAAATGTGCTTTCGTGAAGAGTATCTCGACCTATGTTGAAGAATGAAGATAAAAAATGAGTTTTGATGATGATCAATGTTGTAATCGTTTTAATAGTTTATGCTTGCTTTTCTAGGGTTTGGATGTAAGTCACAAGTAACATAGATTGTTTAGATGGCTTAACAAAGTTAAGTAGTTAATAATTCTAAACCTAAAAATAGAAATCAATTAGAGCTAAATCAAATGCCAGATGTTGAAAAATGTTTTTAAGGTATAAGTAATCACATACATAGTTGTATTTTGGTCTACATTAAGGGAAACTCTAAATTCCTTCAAGAGTATTCAAATACCAACTCATGTATGCCATTACAAATGCATTTTGGCAGTTTTTGAAGGGAGTATTCAAATACCTCTTGTCAGTTAAGTCTGCTAGGTTCTGTTTTAGGGAGTATTCGAATACCCTGTATGAGTATTCGAATACTCACATAAAATTTTCAACAAACTTCTGTTTTTCAAGCTCCAATTGAAGTCTATATAAAGGGTATATGTTTTAGAGTTTTGGCAACAAAAATATAAGCAAAAATACACTGTTATAATGCCAAAATATCAAGCCATCTACTCATCCCTTGTTATAAGTGATCAAGAAGCTTACAAGCTTTGATGCACAGGTGTTTGTGCTATAATTTTCTCTTCTAGTCAATTTGTTTTTTGAATTTTGTATTGGGATTGTGATTCCAAAGGTTCACAAGAGTGTGGAATCTCTTGAGGGGCATAAATCTTTGTTGGTGAGGTATCCTTCAAAGTGGCCATTGGAAAAAAAAATTTGTTGGTGAGGTATCCTTCAAAGTAAGGGAGAGGCATCCATTTTTTGCAAGAGTGTGGTTCTCTTGTGGATTTTTGGCAAGAGTGTGGTATCTCTTGTGGTGATTGTTGGTGAGGTATCCAACAAGGTTCAAGAGTGAGGTATCTCTTGAGAGTAGTGTACTTGTGGGTGAGGCATCCTACAAAGGAGAGTGACTTTTGCAAGGAGTGAGGTATCTCTTATACAAATTTTGTCATACTGAATTTTTCCAAGAGGATTCTTGGGACTGGACGTAGGCCACTCAGGTTGTGGGCTGAACCAGTAAAATTCTTGTGTCACTTTCTCTATCCCTACTCTCTTTACTTTCTTACAATCTTTATTATCATATGCATGATTCTTTAAGTTCTATGTTTATGATACTATTGCATGATTGTTGTATGATACTATCTCATAGCTTATCCAATTGAATATCTTTCTTTAAGTGCATTCTTGAATTGGGGTTGCAATTGTTTCTTGCTAGTGCTTCAAGGAAGGTTTACTATCTTGCTACTCCATTTGAAAAGGGAACTTAAACATATGTTTTTCGAAAATGTTTTAAAAAGGTCAATTCACCCCCCTCTTGACTAAGAACCGTTTCCACGTCTTTCAATTAAAGATGATGATGAGAAATGAGTTTCTATGCTTTATATGATTATATTTTTTTGTATGACTGTATGACTTATCGTATGCTGTGATACTACTATTGGTATTTTGCTCTGATACATCCTGGACCCTTGTGATATTTCTCTTATGACCCATGTTTTATACATTTTAAATGAATGTATTTGATGTATACCAACATAGGATGAGTATATGTGTGTACATTATACTTTGATAGACTTATTTGTGTATACAATCTTGGCTCTGATATTCTATATTTCATGGATGTTAGTATGCATGCTTTGAACTTATTTGATATACTTTTTTTATGCATGTATGACGTCTATTACATATATATTTGTGAATATTGTGTCTTTTCTCTCCATATATTATATGTTTTTTGAAAATGCCAAAGGGGGAGAAAAGGTGTGTGCTTTTGTGTTTATTTTGCAGTACTCTCTAAATCTACTCAAAAGGAGTGTCATATATTCAGGGGGGCTCTCAATAAAAATCATGATACACCTTATTCACAAGTTATCAAAACCTTGATACAAAAGCAAAGCTAGAAAATCTTTTGATAAAGGAGTTGTCATCATCAAAAAGGGCGAGATTGTAGATGATGATGCGATACAAATCTCAAGTGTGCTTCGTTGAATAGTATCTCCACCTATGTTGTAGAATGAAGATATAAAATGAGTTCTAATGATGATCAATGTTGTAATCGTTTTAATAGTTTGTGCTTGCTTTTCTAGGGTTTTGATGTAAGTCACAAGTAACATAGATTGTTCAGATGGCTTAACAAAGTTAAGAAGTTAATAATGCTAAACCTAAAATTAGAAATCAATTAGAGATAAATCAAATGCCTAATGTTGAAAAATGTGTTTATGGTTTAAGTAATCACATACATAGTTGTATTTTGGTCTATCTTAAGGGAAACTCGAAATTCCTTCAAGAGTATTCAAATACCAACTCATGTATGCCATTACAAATGCATTTTACCAGTTTTTGAAGGGAGTATTCGAATATCCCCTGGTAGTATTCGAATAGTCGCCTGACAGTTAGGTTTGTTGGGTTCTGTTTTAGGGAGTATACGAATACCCTGTATGAGTATTTGAATAATCACCTAAAATTTTCAACAAACTTCTGTTTTTCAACCTCCAATTGAAGTCTATATAAAGGGTATGTGTTTTAGGGTTTTGGCAACGAAAATATAAGCAAAAATACATTGTTATAATGCCAAAATATGAAGCCATCTACTCATCCCTTGTAATAAGTGATCAAGAAGCTTACAAGCTTTGATGCACAGGTGCTTGTGCTAGAATTTTCTCTTCTAGTCAATTTGTTTTTTGAATTTTGTATTGGGATTGTGATTCCAAAGGTTTTCGAGAGTGTGGTATCTCTTGAGGGGCACAAATCTTTGTTGGTGATGTATCCTTCAAAGTAGCCATCGGAGAAAAATCTTTGTTGGTGAGGTATCCTTCAAAGTAAGGGTGAGGCATCCATTTTTGGCAAGAGTGTGGTATCTCTTGTGGATTGTTGGCAAGAGTGTGGTATCTCTTGTGGTGATTGTTGGGCAGGAATCCAACAAGGTGTAAGGGTGAGGCATCCCTTAGTGAATTGTTGGTGAGGTATCCAACAAGGTTCAAGAGTGAGGTATCTCTTGAGAGTAGTATACTTGTGGGTGAGGCATCCTACAAGGGATAGTGACTTTTGTAAGGAGTGTGGTATCTCTTGTACAAATTTTGTCATAGTGAATTTCTCCAAGAGGATTCTTGGGGACTGGACGTAGGCCACTCTGGTTGTGGGCCGAACTAGTAAAATACTTGTGTCACTTTCTCTATCCCTACTCTCTTTACTTTCTTGCAATCTTTTTTATCATATGCATGATTATTTAAGTTCTATGTTTATGATACTAGTGCATGATTGTTGTATGATACTATCTCTTAGCTTATGCAATTGAATATCTTTCTTTAAGTGCATTCTTGAATTGGTGTTGCAATTTTTTCTTGCTAGTGCTTCAAGGAAAGTTTACTATTTTGATACTCAATTTGAAAAGGGGTGTTAACCATTCGTTTTTCGAAAGTTTTAAAAGGGTCAATTCATCCCCCCTCCTGACTAAGAATCATTTCCAGATCTTTCAATTAAAGATGATGATGAGAAATGAGTTTCTACGCTTTATATGATCATATTTTGGTGGATGACTATATGACTTATCGTCTACTCTGATACTACTATTGGTATTTTGCTCTGATATATCCACGACCCCTGTGATATTTCTCTTATATATGACCCATGTTTTATACATTTTAAATGAATGTATTTGATGTATACCAACATAGGATGAGTATATGTGTGTACATTATACTTTGATGGACTTATATGTGTATACAAACTTGACTCTGATATTCTATGTTTCATGGATGTTAGTGTGCATGCTTTGAACTTATTTGATATACTTTGTTTATGCATGTATGACATCTATTACATATATATTTGTGAATATTATGTCTTTTCTCTCAACATTTTATATGCTTTTTGATAATGCCAAAGGGGGAGAAAAGGTGTGTGCTTTTGTGTTTATTTAGCAGGACTCTCTAAATCTACTCACAAGGAGTGTCATATATTCAGGAGGAGCTCTCAGCAAAAATCATGATACACCTTATTTACAAGTTAACAAAACCTTGATACAAAAGCAAAGCTAGAAGATCTTTTGATAAAGGAGTTGTCATCATCAAAAAGGGGGAGATTGTAGATGATGATGAGATACAAGTATCAAGTATGATTCCGTGAAGAGTATCTCCGCCTATGTTGAAGAATGAAGATAAAAAATGAGTTTTGATGATGATCAATGTTGTAATCGTTTTAATAGTTTATGCTTGCTTTTCTAGGGTTTTGATGTAAGTCATAAGTAACATAGATTGTTTAGATGGCTTAACAAAGTTAAGAAGTTAATAATGCTAAACCTAAAAATAGAAATCAATTAGAGCTAAATCAAATGCCAAATGTTGAAAAATATTGTTAAGGTATACGTAATCACATACATAGTTGTCTTTTGGTCTACCTTAAGGGAAACTTGAAATTCCTTCAAGAGTATTCAAATACCAACTCATGTATGCAATTACAAATGCATTTTGGCAGTTTTTGAAGGGAGTATTCGAATACCCCCTGGTAGTATTCGAATATTCACTTGTCAGTTAAATTTGTTAGGTTCTGTTTTAGGGAGTATTCGAATACCCTGTATGAGTATTTGAATACTCACCTAAAATTTTCAACAAACTTCTGTTTTTCAAGCTCCAATTGAAATCTATATAAAGGGTATGTGTTTTAGAGTTTTGGCAACGAAAATATAAGCAAAAATACACTGTTATAATGCCAAAATATCAAGCCATCTACTCATCCTTTGTTACAAGTGATCTAGAAACTTACAAGCTTTGATGCACAAGTGTTTGTGCTAGAGTTTTCTCTTCTACTCAATTTGTTTCTGAGTTTTGTATTGGGATTGTGATTCCCAAGGTTCTCAAGAGTGTGGTATCTCTTGAGGGGCATAAATCATTGTTGGTGAGGTATCCTTCAAAGTGGCCATTGGAGAAAAATCTTTGTTGGTGAGGTATCCTTCAAAGTAAGGGTGAGGCATCCCTTTTTGGCAAGAGTGTGGTATCTCTTGTGGATTGTTGGCAAGAGTGTGGCATCTCTTGTGGCGATTGTTGGTGAGGTATCCAACAAGGTGTAAGGGTGACACATTTCTTAGTGAATTGTTGGTGAGGTATCCAACTAGGTTCAAGAGTGAGGTATCTCTTGAGATTAGTGTACTTGTGGGTGAGGCATCCTACAAGGGAGAGTGACTTTTGTCAGGAGTATGGTATCTCTTGTACAAATTTTGTCATAGTGAATTTCTCCAAGAGGAATCTCGGGGACTGGACGTAGGCCACTCAGGTTGTGGGCCGAACCCGTAAAATACTTGTGTCACTTTCTCTATCCCTACACTCTTTACTTTATTGTAATCTAGCTTTATTATCATATGCATGATTCTTTAAGTTCTATGTTTACGATACTGGTGCATGATTGTTGCATGATACTATCTCTTAGCTTATACAATTGAATATCTTTCTTTAAGTGCATTCTTGAATTGGTATTGCAATTGTTTCTTGCTAGTGCTGCAAGGAAAGTTTGCTATCTTACTACTCCATTTGAAAAGGGAACTTAAACATTCGTTTTTCGAAAAAGTTTTAAAAAGGTCAATTCACCCCCCTTCTCGACTAAGAACCGTTTCCACATCTTTTATTGTTGTGTCCAAGTTTTCCACATTCAAAGCATTTGATTGTAGAGGAAGAATTTTCACCTTTGTTTGTGTTCTTCTTGGTAGGAAAACCGAATTGCTTCTTGTTTCTATTCTTCTTGATGAATCTTCTGAATTTCCTCACAAGCAATCTCATGTCTTCTTTTTCGGAATTTTCAACTTCATCATGATCATCATCTTCATCACTTTCTATTGATTCTTTAGAGACATGAGCCTTGAGTGAGAGTCCTTTCTTCTTTTTCTCTTTGTCTTCATGATCTTTCAATCTATTGATTTCCAATTCGTGTTCTTTCAATTTTCCAAATAGTGTGGCAATCTTAATGGTGTTTAGATCCTTTGATTTAGCAAATGCAGTGATCTTTGGCTTCCATTCGCGACTCAAACATCTCATAATCTTGTTGAACTGATTTTCATCCGAGATCGTGTGTCCAAGTCCTTCTAGTTGGTTCACAATGTGTGTAAACCTCTTTTGCAGCTCATCTATCTCTTCACCATTCTTCATGTGGAAGAGTTGATATTCATGAACTAGTAAATTCATCATTGCCCTTTTCACATCGTTGGTTCCTTCATGAGTGAGTTGGAGAGTATCCCACATTTGCTTTGCCGTTTTGAAATTTGAGACCCTGAAAAACTCGTCATAATTCAAGGAAGTTGTTATGATATTATTTGCCTTAGAATTATAACCAACTCTTTTCTTATCATCATCATTCCAGTCATCTTTTGGTTTATCAATTTTATTTCCTATCTCATCGAGTGTAAAGGGAACATAGGGACTGTTTTCAACAGCATCTAGTGTGTCTAAACCAGCAGCTTCGAGAAAAATTAGCATTCTCTCTTTCCAATACATGTATTGGGAGCCATTAAAGGCGAGGGGTCTAGTGAGAGAAGCCCCTTCTCCCAGGATATCATGTGTAGCCATCTCTTGAAGCTATTAAGCTTTGTAAAGAGACTTAGCCCTGATGCCACTTGTAGGTAATGGCTACAATCTCGAGAGGGGGGGGGGGGATTGAGATATTAAAAACTTTTTCATCAATTTAAAGCAAAACAAGGTTTTCTTAAAGAAAATTGGTTTTCACTCAATTTTAATCCCCAAGAATCAGATTGTTAAACAAGTAATGATGCTAAGAAAGAGTACAAACAAGAAACAACAAGTTTAACACAGATTCAATTTAAAAACACTTAAAACTCATTTGTCATCACACATATGCATATAACAATAATATGAGTTTAGAGATGAGAAGAACACGCAAACCGATTTATCCTGGTTTAGCTACCTCCTCTGGTAAGCCTTCATCAAGTCCCATATCTCTGTGGTTTTCTCCACTATAACCAGAAATTACAATATCCAATTACAGCAATCACAAGGATAACCTCCTTGCACAAACCTTTACTAAAAAGCACACTTGCTTTTCTACCCAAGGATCCCTTTTATCCTTGTTCAAACCTAAGAGATACCCTCTCTTAATCACAGTATTTCTCAGAAAGAATTGAGTAGAAGAAAGACTCTAAAAGTCCGATTATACAAATTGAAGCTCAATGGTATATCACATTTTTCACTCTCAAAGATAAAGCTCTTGGAAACTTTGGAAAATTTCGATTTTGTGTTTTCAGAATGTGTAAGGTATTGAAAACTTCTTCTAGGCGGTCCTTATATAGTTATTTGAAGATATAGATCCATATTCATAATCAGTTTTGAAAATCTGTTACGAAATAGTCTGTGTACTCACAGTTTTTGAACATTTTCAAAGCACGTCACAGATTAGGTTCTTTATGCATCTGTGTATTAAACTGAATCTTCAACATTTTCAAACGCGTACACAAATTACATTATTTTGTAAATCTGTGTATTAAAGTGAGTTTTGAACACTTGAATACGCATTCACAGATTTACAGTTTTGTACATGTGTGTATCTCTTGCCTTGTTCTTGAATACACATGTGTATACCTTGCGTACACAGGTGTATATTAGAACACCAACCAAGATTATTCCAAAACTCAATACACAGGTTCTGTACATCGATTTTACTTGAAATAACAAGTTTTGAAATATTTGAGTTATTCTATACACAGGTGTATGATTTTGTACATCATGTATTTGTTGCATTTTTCAACAGTCAGGTCAGATACACATGTGTACTACATGTGTGTACCTGGTTTTTAATTGAACACCCGAAAGCTCAATTTAGCATACACATGTGTACAGACAAATTTTTCTTTGCATTTTAAAACTCAATTTATCATACACATGTGTATGGTACCTGTGTACAGAAAGGTTCTTTCTCATACTTTGAAATTTACCTTAACATACACATGTGTAAAACATACTTAATTTCTTTATTTCAATTATTACCTTTTGAAAAACCTTTCTTTTGAAAAACTCATTTAGTTTAAACCTTTGGAAAACCTAGTTTATTTTTAAATTCCAAGTGCTTCACCCAAGGGATCAAGTGTTCTATTTTTTTTACAATAGCATCTAAAGGTTGAAGTCTTCATTGCTTGATGCTTTATTCCATGTCCATTGCTTTTTGTCCTGTGTCCTTGCATACTTTGATCCTTGACTTTCCTTTTTCATGAGTGATCTTGCAAACACTTAACACACTATAAGTGTATAATCAATGTTGAGAAACTTAAGCAAAAATACACATTTGTTTGTCATACATCAAAACTTCAATGAGGGCTTAGTCTTACACTAAGTTTATTCTTAATGATTTTAATTGTAATAGGTTTAGCATTATTCCCTTTTACATATTTAAATAACTCTTGCTTTCATTTCATGGGTTTGTTTTGGTCCCCCCATGTGGATTATATTCTTTCATTATTTTTCATTTTATTAATAAATTTATGGACGTGCTGCATATGATTGGTAAGGCTTGAGGTACCAACCTAGTTGGGATCTCTTGTTTCATACAGTGATGCTTTTGCACTCCATCTTAGCATAAAAAAATACAATGAATAAAAGTATCACTTTTATCTCTCAATGTTGTGGACGAAATTCGAGTTCCAAAAACCCTTGAATCTTTCTCTCAAAAGTCCCAAAATTGTTCTACACTAGAAATTAACGTAACAACTTTTGTAGTCACGCCATAATCGATTATTTAATTGCCATAATCGATTATGGCTTCTCTGTCTACGGTCCACGATCTGGAAATCCACGAAATCGGTTATCATAATCTATTAGAAGTTCTCTGCCAGTCCCATAATCGATTATGCAAAACACGTAATCAATTATCCCTGCTAAAAACTCCATTTTGCTGATTTTGAGGTATCTTTCAACACCTTCCATGGTATTTCAAAAGGGGTTTTGGGTTCTTTAAATTGATTTTGATATTTTGGGTGATTTGATTGGGGAAAATGGGTCAAAGAACATCAAATTGATTTCGGGGTTTTCAATAGTTGATAAATTGATGTGATATTGGTTGTCTGCATGGTTTGGTTATATGTTCTAAGACTTGTTTGATGATTTTCAATCTTAATGTATATGCTAGACATGATTTGGAATGCTTATGAGTTTTTTAACATGAGTTATACCATTGAGATTGATACATGAGGTCATATGTCATATCCTGTGGTCATGATATATGCTCAAAATGTGATTTCAATTACTAATTGTGATTGTTAAGATACCTCCTTCAGGGAAGGAGATGACAGATATCTCCTCGTTAGAGGAGAAGACAAATAACTCCTCGTTAAAGAGGGGAAGATGGATACCTCCTTTCTGGAAGAGGGAGACCCATTATAGGTATCTCCTTCTGGGAAGGGGAAGGCAGTGAGACGTCATTGCATTTGTCATGAGCTCATAGACTTAAAACTGCTTAATTAAATAAAAGATACTTGTATGACAGATTGAGATTGTTGGGACACGAGAGAAGTCCTTTACATGGTTTTATTTATGTTATGTGGACTGATAATGATGAATTATTTCTATTTGATGATGTTATGACTTGTGCATGAATTTCATGAGATTGGATTACTTATCTTTAATTTATAGAAATATTTTGAGCACTATATTATTTTGAAAATAAGTAGATACTCCATCCGGACTCAATTATAAGCAAAATTAACTAACTTCACACTAAACTACCCTTTAATTGTCTCGGGAATGTGCAATGCTCTTGGAAGAGTAAAAAGAGAATTCATTAGATTTGTTGATTGCCTGGACTTTTGGAAAACTGACATTAAATAGAGTTGAATTGGTTGGCTTTTGCTTATATTTGAGTCCACAAAATATAGGTATTTTTTTCCTTATAGTTGAGTCCAGAGGTAGTACTATGGATGTTTTTCCGATTACCGCACCGGTTGAGAACAATGCTTTTGTGAAATCTTTTATAACTTTTTTTTATTCACTGGGATTACTATCTCTTTAATAGTATTGTTTTTAGAGTACGAGGGCGATACAATCAAGACCGATGAGACCTGAAGACCCTTTCTAGTTTATTTAATTTCTTAATTTCTTGTTATTGGTTAGTATTGTTTAGAACCAGGAGCCAGCTGAGGCTAACCATGTTATCTTTCATTGTTGGAATATTTTCTAGTGGACACTCGCTTTTGAGATATTTTATTTATTTAATGTACGGATTTCATTAACCTTCTATATTGTCAATTTGTTGAGGTATTCTTTTTTCAGACTTAAAGTATAATGTGAGATTTTTATTTGAAAAATTCTTATTTTAAAATACGTTTTAAAGGATTTTCATTACGCTTTTGATTTGATTACTAATGTAACGAAGGACGTTACACCATTGCCATTCCTAACCAAAATATGGAAATATATATAAGATGAATTCAAATTTCACAACTAAAGAAAGAAATATTACTTACTTTAAATAGATTATACAAAGTCAAAATCGATTCAATGAATAAAAATGAGGTCAACAAATTGGACTCAATCTAACAAAAACCCGAATATTGTAAGTTACAAGGATGCACAATCTCACTAAAGTATATAACATGGATCAACGATGTAACAAAAATAGGTAGGCAATGGCTTAACATCTTTACAGTTCTTTGCAATAGCACTAGACATGGTCAAAAAAATTCATGCCTAAAGTCCGATCAAAAGACTAAACTTTTATCGTAAAATAACTTCACATAAATCATAACATCTATGCTTTAGAATTTGCAGCCTTATTGTTAGTGACTTAGTGGAATGACTTCACATAGTTAAATCAACAAGAAGGATGAGGTTGGGATTTGGTGAAGGAAAAAAACACACTGATAGTGGAAAATGAGCATCCAATTTACTTTTTAATAAGAAAATCTCATAAGTTAAATTTTAGGAAGAATGAATCTTGAAAAAGAAAAATATGGGGAATAGATATCAATTAATAGGCCGGTGTTGAGAGAGCGTTAAATTTTAGGAAGAATGAATCTTGTAAAAGAAGAATTTGGGTAATAGTAGGTATCAATTAATAGGCCGGTGTTACGAGGGATATGAGATTTGAGAAATTTTAAATATCTTAATCTTAAAAGCAATATTTAATTGTTAATATTGTTACACTTATATATAGTCAAGATTGAGTTGCCGAGTCTTTCAGTATTTCGCCACCTCTACTCAAATATTAGCTTCTCAGTTAGTTAAGAGATTGTATTGGTTAATGGCTTCAGTCAACAAAATTGCCTTTCTTTTTTTGTCCACCATCCTCATTTCTGTGACGTTTGTGAGTGGTGGGTTTTTTAATCCACGTGTAACCGTTCAAATAATCAACAAGTTGTCAAATGATCAACAGCTTGGCGTTCAATGCAAAGACAAGGATCATGACCTTGGCTTTCATGTTTTGAAAGAGAATGAGAGTTATAGTTTCGGGTTTGAACCTGGATTCGTTGTGGAAAATACTCTATACTTTTGTTCATTTAATTGGATAGATGGATTTCATCATTTTGACATTTATTTTGAAAGGAGGGATTATATTTGCTTACATGCACCATACGTCTGCAAATGGGAAATACTCGACTCAGGGCCATGTAAGATTTGGGACACTAGCCGTGAATGCTTTAGGTGGAATGATTAAATTAAAGTGTAATTTGCATTTTATAAGCTCTTTTGCTAAGTCCTACTATGTTGGGAATAATTAAATAAAATAATATTTGAGTTCTGTTTTAGTTCTTGATACTATGGCAGAGTGGGCTCCTTTTTTTCTTTTTTCTTTTTTTTTTCTTTTTGATAACTACAGAGTGGGCTCCTTTAAAAGTGATAGTTTTTGCCTGGAAACTGCTCAATTTGGTCTATAGGAATATCATACCACGGTCAGCATTACACAAAAATTGTAGGGAGCATTTTTAACAATTTACAGACATGCATTTTGGAGGTTGAGAGACTAGAAGTATGTGGCAGATGATTTGGCTAGTCGTTGTTTGGGTCTTGTGGATTGCTAGAAATAAAATTTGTTTCCAGGACTCAAAATCTGATATGGCTTATTTATTAGAATTGGTGTAACCAAAATCATGGCAATGGATCTCAACAAGATCAAGAGTTTCAACTATAAAATTAAAATGTTTTTCATTCTTATATGGTTATAAAAACAGCATCAACAGTTTTATAACTTTTCCTTTTTCTCTTGGGGCTTTCTTCTGTGTTAATTGGAAAACTAGTTTCTATTTGATTTCTTGGAAGGATATATAGCATGGGTACCTACAATTCTTAATTCAGACTGTTAAATTTAAATAGGAATTCATCTTCACTATTAACATCTTTTTCATATCATAAATAAATGAAAAACCGTTAATGTTACATGTTGTTCATCTTCACCATGAGAACGACATTGAAGCTTCTCAACCACATGCACCAATTTATCAGGGGGCCGGTTACCAACTAATGAACTATGAATACTTGATAGTGTTGAAAAGATATTGTTAGGACCAATATGTTGTTTCCCAGAGAAACATCAAAATATAGAAGACCAATGTTCGTGTGAGCTACAAAGGCATTGGAAGTTGGTAAAAAAGCCCTCATCCATTCTTGATATTCTAAACTAATTGACCATAAAACTAATGTATTCAATTTTACCAGGCCCTTGATGTAATGGAAATTCCGAAATCAATTTTACTCAGTAGTATATAAGGTTCATTTAAACTCCAATTGTAGCCCTTATAGCAGGAAATTTTCGCATAGTGAATTATTTCAATTATATTTTTTATCACAACAAAATGTGGGCAAGATTATACAAATGATAGATTTTCATGATGCAGAATTAAAACATACAAAATACTACTTACCTGAAAATTGAGCTATCATTATATATGCTCATTGTATGTTGCCACAAATCATCAGGTCAATAATGTATTTCCAGAAAAGATTATAAGAAGAATGGATTTTCATTGAGTTTATAATTTTGATACCACTTTCTTATACACATACAAATCATCAAGAGAGCAATGAAACTTAATAACTACCTTAAACAAACTGAATAACTAACTTCACAAACTGAGATAACAATTAAATAACTTAATTCTGTGTTCAGTCATTGTCTTGAAATTGATGGTTATCAGGCTAGCAGTGTGTGTGAATGTGTAAGTTACAACAAATCCACAGATAGTGGAAAGGATGCATTTGCCATTATTGATACAATAAGTCGATAAGTTGGGCTTTGTTCATACTATTTTAAAGTATGGTGAGAATCACAAAAATTTCATTTTTGTCAATGTAGAATCATCCCTGCCACATAAATACAACAAAAAAAGAACCAAAATATTATTTTATTGAATTACTCAACACATCAGGGCTTACCAAAAATAATGCTTACATATAAAAGACAAATTACACTTAAAATTCATCATTCCATTTAAAGCATCCACGACTCCATTCTTTGAGCTTACATGATCCTAATTCAAATATTTCCCATTAGCACACTTGCGTCTGTGAGCAATAATCGTCTCTCTTTTGAATATAAATATCAAGATAATGAAACTGTTATGAAATGAATCAAAACAATAGCAAGTATTATAAAATATGAAGAATAAGGAGAAAAGGGAGAAAGAGAAGAGAAGAAGAGAGTCTTTGCATTATGTTCTTCAAGGTACAAAATTTTACAATGCTACATGAGTCATATTTATAAGACATAAGTCTTGTAACATGCCCCTCTTCATCTCTTAGGTATTCCGTTGGTTTCTCTTAAGAATTCTTGAAGGAAATTGCTCCCGTTTGTCGTCCTTCACCATCTTTTGCCATGAGAACTTTGTTGCTGCTATGTAGTCATCTTGCTTGTGCTTTTATTCATTCTTTTCAGTCTCCATAGGTCTCGAATAAAGGTAATAATAATGCCCTACGTTCTTCCTACTTCTCCTTTGAGTTTTCTTGGAATAAATATTGATTCGGGTATCTCTCGCTGTCAAATTCATGCCATGGTGAAGAAGCACTCAAACGAAATTGCAGAACGATCAATCTCCTCTTTTCCATGTGCTGTGAAATCTAATTTCAGGTATGTGGAGGAGGAATTAGTATGAACATATAGGTTTTGGGGTAGCGTAAGATGAGGATTAACCCATGATCCTTTTGTGTGCTACATGTTTAATTGATGTTTGACTATTTTATTACATTGTTAATAAGTATATGAGTATGTCTGCCTACGTGATTAGTATGATTTTGGTATAACCTATGTAAAGAGATATCGTATTGATGAATAACAGTAAGATTACAAGAGATTAAATAGATACAAGGTGAGTTTGAATGAATTTGAAAAACTAACTAGCACCTACAGACTAGGAGAAGAGGTTCGGCTGCCAACAAGATGGAGCCAGGAAGTTACAAAGATATATTCTTATCATGTACAACAAATCTATCTAGATAAAGTATTTGAACTGATATCGAGCTGATTCTCAACTCTATCCATTACGCCCCCGCAAGATGGGGTTACCATCAGTGACACCAAGCTTATCATTGAGAAGAGTAAATCGAGCACAGGGAAGAGGCTTGGTGAGGAAGTCCGCAAGCTGGTCTTTAGTAGAAATGTTAGAGACACGAATGTTACCATTCTGAACCAGTTGCCGCACAAAGTGATAATCAGGTGCTATATGTTTCATTCGAGAATGAAAGACTGGATTGGCACACAAATATGTAGCACCTATATTATCACAAAACAAGACATGTACTGAGATTGAAATACCAAGTTCTCCTAGCAAATGAGTAAGCCACATGACCTCAGCTGAAGTATGGGAAACTAATCGATACTCGACTTCCGTGGAGGATCTGGCCACTGTTCTTTGTCTCTTGGAAAGCCAAGAAATCGGATTTCCACTAAGATAATTAACATAGGCTGAAGTAGATGTACAATCATCCAAGTTGACACACCAATCCTCATCACTGTAAGCTTGTAAATGTAGATGTTGAGGTTTGTTAAGCATCAAGCCATGATTGAGAGTGAGTTTAAGGTATCTCAGTGTACGTTTTAGTTGTTGTAAGTGCACCAGGGAAGGCTGATGCATAAACTGAGACAACTTGTTGATAGCAAAAGACAAGTCTGACCGAGTAAGAGTCACATATTGGAGAGCACCAATTATACTTCGAAACTATTTGGTATCTGCAGATGCAGTACCATCACACAATGTTAATGGATTAGAGGAACACAGTGGAGTGCTATTAGGCTTCGCCCCCACCATATGAAATTTTTCCAGTAAATCACGAATGTAACCATGCTGTGTTAGAAAAAGACCCTGCTTGTGTGGAATTATTTCTACTCCAAGAAAATAGTGAGGGAAGCCAAGATATTTGAGAGAGAACTTGTTAGACAATTCTTCCATAAATGTGTTCAGGAAAGTATTGTGATTTCTAGTGAGTAAAAGATCATTAACATAGACAAGTAAAAAAGCTTTAACACCGTCTTTTTTTTTTAACAAAGAAGGCATGCAAAGGCATCACAATAGGAAATTGGCATCCCAGCTAGGCTAGCACCCAACCCCCATCAATCATCTGCAGCACACCTTAATTTATTGAAAAAGAATAAAAAATCAAGCAATACAAAAACATGGGGGGACTTTACCAAAACCCATGGGACAAGATAAGATCATCTAAATCTGAAAAAAGGAAGACCAAACCTATTCGGTTAAAATCATCTAAAATAAACTTAGGTACTAAATCCCACCAGGTAAAGCAATGAGATTTAAAACCATAAGCTGCTAACTTGTCAGCACAAGAATTCCCTTCCCTAAAAATATGAGAAACATGAAACTGCATTTCCTTAGTTAATCTAATGCAGTTCAACCATATATTCTTTATATTCCAAGGAATAAGGCAAATAGAGCTGAATGCTAACACTACCATAGACAAATCACACTCCAACCATAACTTAAACCACTTCTTCTAAAAAGTTGTCTCAATTGCAAGCATAGCGGCTACCAATTCAGCTTGAAAAGAAGTTGAGGTTCCCATAAAATCTGAAAAGCACCCCATAATGGCACCACTAGAATCTCTAAAAATACTACCACAAGAAGATAAGCCCGGATTACTCTAGAAGCACCATCGGTGTTACACTTCACCGAACCACAAGGAGGTTTATGCCAATTCACTTGAACAATGTAGAGTCTTGGGAGCTACAACAGAGACATTAGTGCTTGATAAAGGAGAAATCAACTATTGAATTAGATGCAACACCTTTAGAAAGTTTACCAGATAGAGTGATGTTAGCTGAGATCAATTTCACTGCTGCAGCAAATGAGATGTGCCTATTATTAAACCTTAACTGGTTCCTAGAATACCAATTCAGCCAGATTATATGCACTGTGGCTGAAAGAATCATGTCTCTTGCCTGGCTAGTCCATCCTCTGTCAATAACAGACAAGATAGAAACCATACTGGTCTGATAAAAAGAGGTCTGCAGCAAGCTCCCTAACCAATTCCACAGAACCCTAGCATAAGAATAGTGCAGGAACAAGTGCTCAGTCATTTCAAAAGCAGATCCACGGTGACTACAGGCTAAAACAACAATACACCCGTTATTCCTCAAGTTATCATCTGTAGGAATTTTATTGTGAAATAATCTCCACAGGACCAAGGCCACCAAAAGAGGTAGGAGAGCAAACATAATTCCAGGCCACTGTAACCACCTTCCTTTTATTAATGTCACCTGACCAGATGAAATTCCTAATGCACCTATCAAGATATTTCAGCAAAGCAATAGGCCACAAATAAACATGGAAGCTATAAATTAACATACCATGAATAATAGATTTTACCAATTCCACTCTCCCCATAATGGATAGTAAAGAGCCTTTCCAAGGGGATAACTTTGACCTTATCCTATCAACAATGGGTTCATGGTTTTCAAATTCCCCACCATATTCACTTCTAATGCATGCTATTTTCCAATCTTTTTCATTTTGAATCACTTTAGCAAGTTTGTTGAAAGCATGGAATGCACTTTTGTGAACTAAAAACAATGTCCATGTAAATCTTGAGAAACCATCAACAATCACTAAAGCATAATAGTTTCCACCAAAACTCATTGTCCTTGAAGGACCAAATAAATCCATATGAAGCAACTGCAAAGGTCTAGAAGTAGAAACAACATTCTTGGGTTTAAAACTAACTCTAGTTTGTTTACCCTTTTGGCATGCATCACATAAACCTTCTTTGTTAAATTTTATCTTAGGCAAATCAATCACTAAATCCTTAGAGATAAGTTTGTTAAGGTGATCAATGTGAATGTGTGCAATTCTTCTATGCCATAGTCATGCATCATCATCTTTACTAATCAAGCATTGTATGGAAGATGATATTTCATTCAAATCAAACATATATATGTTATTGATTCTCTTGCCTATAAACCTAACTTGTTTATCCTGCATACTTTCAACTAAGCAACATTTTTCATCAAAAACAACTTTAAAGCCCTTATCACATAGTTGACTAATTCTTAACAAGTTATGCTTAAGACCTTCAACCAATAGCACATTATCAATTGTGGTATTAGAATTCTTACCAACCTTACCCACTCCAAGAATTTTACCCTTGTTGTTATCTCCATATGTGACATGACCACTTTTCCTTGGAGATAGATGGGAAAACTTGAAGTTGTCTCCGGTAATATGTTTAGAGAATCCACTATCCAAGTACCACTCCTTGCATAGTGTCTTCAAGAATACCTATACAAAAGAGATCAAATCTTAGGTACCCAATTTGAGTTGGGTCCTTGTATGTTAGTCTTGGGTTTACTCCCTTTAGGGACCCACATCAAGTTACAATTCTCAACACATTTTCTTTTGATATAACATTTTGAAATATGGTGTCCATGCTTGCAACAAAAATAGCATTTTATGGTTGACTTCTTTTGTTTGTTTGATGGAACAAATTGAGTCTTGATGGAGGCTTTAGCATTGTAACACCTCGATTTTTCTGTTTCTTAATAATCTGTGCATATGCGTGTTTATTATTTTAAAATTGAGAAATTAATTTAATAAACCAAAATTACTGTCATAATTTATTTTATAGTAGGAAGCTACTATTAAAATTCCGGTTGAAGTTTCAGACGAAAACGGTTTGCGTTTTCACTGTCAATAAGACTTTACTCATACAGAAAACGAATTTCGACTCATAAAATGAAACTGTAAAATTTTAACACGATTACAACAATTCCTATGATTTTAAAAAAAAAAATCATTTACAAAAATTTAAATAATTAATTTTTCCCGGTAAAAATTTATGAAGGAAATACAATCGGTTTTCACAGTTGGAGAATTAATGAAACCGGAACGAAAAAATTAATTTAAAATATATTAGGTGAATATTGAAAGACTTGATGTGAATTTAATGGATTTGATATGAATAGTATTTTCATTTATTAGATAACATCATTTTACCTATTCTGGCAAGAAACTCCTTAATTTAATTAAATCAAGTTTTAATTTAATAAAAAAAATTGAAAAATCCCTCTCTTTTTTCTCCACTCAGCAACGTAGTCCCCTCCTCCCCCTCCCCTTCTCTCTATAAATACACACTTCTTTCTCCATTCATCATTTTCTTCTCTCACTCACTCACCCACACACTTACTTATTTACCCACACTTACACATTATCCTCCATTTTTGCTCTTGGAAGTTGCTCACAAGCTCATCCTCTCTTCATCATCTAGCTATAATTCTTATCTCTTGCTCTTCATCTTTTTAAAAATGATATTTTCATCTACATGCATGTTGCCTTTCATAGTTACATGTTTAAGGTTTAGTTAAAAATTTTAAGAAAACTCTTTAGAAAAATCTTTTTAGTGGACAACAAATTTTTATGAACTCATACTCACATCTACTTTCATCCTATTGATTTGCATGTAACAAAAAGAATTTTGAAACCCATTTTTAATAGGGTGGCCGAAACCCTATATAGAGTAAAGTAGGTGTTTTTGTTAAATTTTCACAAGCTTAATTTAAAGATCCTCTCTCAACTCTTTGTTTGAACCATTATTTGATAATAATGGTTACTACTTTTGGTTTATATATGTTTGCATGTATGTTTTTGAGGGTCTAGGACCCTTGCATGTTGGTTTTATGGCTTGTGGATGATGCTAGGGTGAAGATAATGACATGGTGTGGATAAACATGGGTAAAATGTGATTCTGGCAGCATGATATACATTTATTCGTATTTGGAAATAAGACTCTGGAGCTTTAATTTGATATATATATAATATGTAAGTATTTGGATAAGATTTACTGGGTCAAAACACCTGTCAAAGTAGAACCAAATTTTGTCTGCGAAAATATGAACTTAGTTTGTTGCATGATGATTTTAAATATGATTTTGAAGGTTAAAAACTTTTATAAAATTTTCTGGGTTAATACTGAAGTATATCTAAAATATGGTTGAAGATTTGAGATTTTTACATGTGTATATAAAGAGAAACAATTTCATAAAGTTACATGTTGGTGAACTTGGATTTCTGGAAAATCCTGTACAATCAGAGGCAATGCGTGCTTTTTTATAAATTATCGACTTTTAATTTTGACACGGTATCAACTTCAATGTGTTTATATGTGAGTTGGGTACCTTCAATTAAATTTTCAAAAATTTTAAAGGTCATTTGAGTGATCATTCACAATTTAAACCCACTGTTGTTCTGAAATTGCTTTTATAAAAGAGTTTATCATAATTTTTGAATGAAAAATATGATTTTGAAAATAATATCTTTTAACATGATCAAGTAAATATTTTGGTACAAAATTGATTACAAACAAGTGTTAATGTAAAGAGAGAGGATTAAAGTATATATATATATATATAAGTAAGTCTAAGTAAGTCTTGGACAAAATGTACAACAACAACAACAACCAAGCCTTATCCCACTAGGTGAGGTCGGGTACATGGATCATATGGCGCCATAATGTTCTATCATGAATCATGTTAACAGTTAAATCATTGGCCTCCAAATCTTTCTTAATAGTTTCTCCTATAGTTTTTCTTGGCCTACCTCTGCCTCTAGCTATTGGATTGACCTCCACTTGATCCACTCTCCTTACTACAGAATCTAATGCTATCATTCCTAATCCTATCACGTCTAGTTTTTCCACTCATCCAGAGCAACATTCTCATCTCTGCTACATTGATTTTACTCTCGTGTTGATTTTTTATCGCCCAACACTCCGTCCCATACAACATCGCCGGTCTAATAGTTGTACGGTAAAATTTTCCCTTTAGCTTAAGAGGTACCTTTTTATCACACAAAAAACCTGAAGCCTTCCTACATTTCGACCACCCTGATTGAATCCGATGGTTTACATCTCCCTCAATTTCTCCGTCATTTTGTATAATAGACTCAAGATATTTAAACCGTGTGACTTGTGGTATGTTGTGGTCTCCAACTTTCACCTCTAAGCTAGAGGTGTTTCGCCTTTTGCTAAACTTACATTCCATATACTCCGTCTTGCTTCTACTCAAGCGGAATCCATGTGCTTCTAAAGCTTGTCTCCAAGTCTCCAACCTTCCATTTGTATCATCTCTCGACTCTCCAACTAGGACTATATCGTCTGCTAAAAGCATGCATCGCGGTGCTGGCTCTTGAATATGCTCCGTAAGTACATCCAAGACCAAGGTAAAAAGATAGGGGCTTAAATCTGAGCCCTGGTGCAAACATATGGTTATTGGGAAATCTTCTGTGGCTCCACCCTGCGTTCTCACACTAGTCGTGGTCCCCCTCATACATATCCATGATAGCTCGAATATAGGCAATCCGAACACCTTTCTTTTCTAGGGCTTTCCACAAAACCTCTCTTGGCACCCTATCATACACTTTCTCCAAATCAATGAAGGCCATGTGTAAATCTTTTTGATCCCTTCGATATTGTTCCATCACTCGTCGTAGCAAGTAAATTGCTTCCATGGTCGACCTCCCGGGAATAAAACCAAATTGGTTGTCGGTGATTTTGGTTTCTTTTCTTAGTCTCCGTTCAAGCACCCTTTCCCAGAGCTTCATAGTATGACTCATAAGCTTAATCCCCCTATAATTTGCGCAATTTCGTATATCTCCCTTGTTCTTGTAAATCGGAACTAAAGTGCTTCTCCTCCATTCGTCCGGCATTTTCTTTGACCTCATAATCTTGTTAAAAAACTTCGTGAGCCAACTAATGCCTCTATTTCCTAGACTCTTCCATACCTCCACAGGTATATTGTCCAGTCCAACTGCCTTGCCATTATCCATCCTTCTCAAAGCTTCTTTTACCTCGTGCTCTTGGATTCTACGATAAAAAGTGTAATTTTGGTCCTCCTCTCTGATGTCAAGCACCTGTGAGCATGATAAAACTTCAAATCCTTCATTAAATAACTTGTGGAAATAATTCTTCCATCTATCTTTAATATCTTGTTCTTTAACCAAAACTTTACCTTCTTCATCCTTAATACACTTCATTTGGTCCAAGTCTCTTGTCTTTCTTTCCCTATTTTTATCAAGCCTATAAATAGATTTCTCTCCATCTTTGGTGCCTAAGGATTGGTACAACCCGTCAAAAGCTTTAGTTCTAGCTTCGCTCACTACCTTCTTGGTCTCTTTTTTTGCCACCTTATAATTTTCCCAATTTTCAGCATTTCTACATAAAGACCAAGCTTTAAAACATTCCCTTTTAACCCTAACCTTAGCTTGCACACTTTCATCCCACCACCAGGATTCTTTACCCTTAGGTCCGAATCCTCTTGATTCACCAAGCGTCTCTATAGCTACCTTCCTAATCCCCTTGGCCATCTTGTCCCACATATCATTTGCACTTCCGTTTGCCTCCCAAAACCCTCCCTCCAAAACCTTGTGTTGGAATATCCTTTGTTTTTCACCCTTCAGTTGCCACCACTTGATCCTTGAAACCTTTTCGTGGCCTCTTCTCTTCACACTCCTTTTAACTCTTACATCCATGACCAAGACTCTATGTTGGGTAGTCAAGCTCTCTCCAGGTATGACTTTACAGTCCAAGTAAATCCTTCTATCCGATCTCCTAATAAGAAAGAAATCTATTTGAGAGCTTGTCACCCCACTTTTGTACGTGATAAGATGCTCCTCACGTTTCCTAAAACACGTATTGGCTATAGTAAGATCGAAGGCAGATGAAAAGTCCAAAATAGACTTGCCCTCACCATTTACCTCCCCTAGGCCATATCCCCCATGAAAACCGTCGTAACCTCTAGGTGCCCTCCCTACAGGCCCATTTAGATCACCTCCTAAGAAAATCTTTTCACCTAGCGGTATTTCCTGAATTAGGCCTTCTAAATCCTCCCAAAATTTTACCTTGAAGTGTTCTTCTAACCCTACCTGAGGTGCGTAAGCACTAATCACATTAAAGGTGTCTTGTTCCACTACAAATTTTAGGGAAATGATCCTATCTCCAACCCTTTTTACATCCACAATATAATTCTTCCAATATTTATCCACAATTATGCCCACCCCATTTCTCGATTTTACTTTGCCAGTGTACCAAAGCTTAAAACCCGAAAAGTCTAATTCCTTTGCCTTTTCTCCCACCCACTTAGTTTCTTGTAGGCACATGAAATTGATCCTCCTCCTAATCATAGTGTCAACTATTTCCATTGATTTACCTGTAAGTGTGCCTATATTCCAAGTTCCAAAGCGAATCCTACTCTCGTGAGCTAGCTTCTTTACCCACACTCGTTCACAAAAATGTGGGAACCCTTGCTTATTTTTCACTACATCCAGGCGGTGATGCAGCGGCCCTTGCTCTTTTGACACTGTACTCGAGCTATACAGTGCGTTGCTTCTGGGCAACGACCTAGCATTAGCATTATTACGTCGTTGATCCATGTCATAGAGATTCAACTAAGTTTTACGTTGGCTGTCGATGGCCTAACACAACCCTCTCCTTTTATCCGGGCTTGGGACCGGCTATGTTTAGCTTTGTCACAAAGCACAACATAGGCAGGATTCTTGGACAAAATGTAATCCAAGAATTTGTAAAAGATTGGACATCTCTAGCATCATTTTTCTAGCCATGGCCAAGACCTATACTTAGAAAGATAAGATGAATTTGTTGTTTTAATTTAAGTCATTCTCTTAATTATTAGACTTGCGACATGCTGTAGGCAAAGAAAGTTCGCTCTGGGCAATACGGAAACAAATACTTTTTATACCTGTCGAATCAGGTAAGAGGAGAAAGCCAGAGGGATAATTATTTATGATGCCTATGTGTACTTGCGTGTTTCAATGTGTTTGTTAGGATTTTGATGTCGTGATTATTTAATGTTTAACTATGATTGGTGTGTTGATTGGTTGAATATAAATGTTTTATGCTTGATTAATCATTTTTGAATATGTGTTTATAGTTGATATATGAAAATTACTTGACGCATGTTACATTTGTCATAATATTGTCGTGATAGTTGCATGGAAAGCCTAACCATTGGTTAATGCTCAATTAAATTCTCAAGGTAAAAGCCTTAAGAAATCATATGAAGAGTAGTGAAAATAAATATTTATTTGAAGAAAGGTTTTGGTAAAAGGAGAAGCAAATTTATTTATTCTTTTAAAATTTATGAGAATATTAGTATCAAAATAAAATTTTTATCAAGGAAATTCGTTTGAAAATTCAAATGATTTTACACTAAAAGAAAAATCAATTTTCTTTTGAAAATATTTGAAGAAAACAAAAATTTTTTTGAAACTTTAACAGAATTTATTTGGAAGTTTCAAATGTTTTTAGAAAAAGAAGATTTTAAAAAAATAAAAATGGATTTTTTTGAAAAGAATGGATTTTTCCATAACTTAAAGTTTTAAACAAAAGAATTTCAAAGGAAAAGTTTTCTTCAAAAGGTTTTATTCAAAAAGAAAATGTCCGATAACTTGGATAAGTTACGGAAAGTTTTGATTTTGTGTTTGTTTTTCACCGAACGAAAAATAACGTTGAAAAGTGAACCTAGTAACCGAGACGTCGAGATACTAGAGTTCTTAAGGCACATGGATCGATGATCCGTATCACAATGTTATGGACTGTGTGTCCTATACACGTTGTTGTGGATTGTGTCCTATACATGTTGTTGTGGACTGTGTGTCGTATACACGTTGTTGTGAACGGTGTGTCCTATAGACGTTGTTGTGGACTGTGTGTCCTATATACATTGTTATGGACTGTGTCCTACACACGTTGTGATAAAACATGGTGAATGTGGTAAAAAGGTGAAAATTTGTTTTTCTACGACCACAAAGTCAAAGACTAGTGCACAGGTCTAGGACTGTTGTGATTGGACACTCCGACTAAAACGTCCTGTGTTGATAATGAAAGTTTTAAAACGTTGAAAATCTATGGATGGTCGTGAGCCTTGAGCCTCGACAGGGAAAGAATGAAACACAAAGAAAAGTTGCGTAAATAAAATGTTTTTACATGCATCTAGCAGACGTGCCCAAAAAGTTTTGTGTGAATGTCTTGAAGGGAAATGTGTCTCATGCAATGGTGTATCATTGGTGCCTTGATGGATCATGATTTCCATGAGCCTTGTTCACTGTGCCTTGTGTAGGACGGTGTGCTCTGGAACCCACATGCGTTGATGATTGTGCCTTGAGTTGGATAGTTGATGTGGGAATTATGTTGTGCCATGTGTTGGCTATTTGAGCCTGATCAGCTCACTCTTTTTTTAAAAAAACTGCATGGAGTTGGGGTCTCCGGAGATTAGGATAAATTGTTGAAATATAGAAGTGCCAATGTTTTCAAGAACGACGATGATTTACTTGATACTATGCTTCTATTTAAAAAATTTATGTTGAATATGTATACTTACACGTTCTTGTTGCTTGTATGTTTATAGTACATGTAGTCGTCATAATTCATCCATATATTGGTATCTCACCCTTACAATATATCAGGTTTTCCTGGTTTCTTGCCGATGTACCCCGGTACACTAGGGCAGGTGGTGCCGAGAAGTTCCTAACCTCACTTAGGGTTATAAATCCCGTTCCTTGAAGAGGTTGGCGATGATTATAATGGTAAGAACTACGGAGTTCTTTCCAGTTGATGTTTTGTAGAGTGACCAGCTTAGGATTTTCCTTTGGGGTTAGGTGTTTTGAGAAAGTCGGTTTGTGTGGTTGAAAACCTTTTTGAAATTCTGTTGTGAATAATGAAGTATTTTCAAGAGAAATCTGTACATTGTAGAAGAGTTTGTTTTTGAATAAAATCAGTCCATGTATGTTGGCGAGTATGATATAGTTTGTACTATTGTGTTTGCCCCCATATTTTCAGACTTATGAAAATAATAGAAGATTTTCCGAAAGCAACCAGTAAACTTTCTTTTTAATTTATTTCCTCATGTGATTAGGAAGTAATGCCCAAGGGGGGTGTTACAAGCATCAAATGGATTGTATCCCAATCCGGCCTTAACAAAACTCATAGTTTGTTTACCAAGTAAAACATTAAGATTTTACTCCCATTTATGAACCTTGCAAGTGACTTTCAATGTTTTCACTTTCCAAATTCTTGCAATTTTCACAAGTTGTGGTGCACCATTCTTTTTCTTTTCCTTTTGAAGGATTTTTACAAATCTTTTGCATAGTCTCAATCTCTAGCTTTTGATCCTCAACTTGCTTTTTCGAAACAAATTTTTCTTTTTCAAGTTGAGCCATCAAATTCTTTTGTTTCACAACTAGTTTGGCTAAATCAAGAGACTCTTTATGCAATTCTTCAAAAGCATCATGCAACTCATCATAAGTAAAAGAGAGAGAGAGTTCATCATCCGATACCTCATCTTCACTTTGATGTGAAGTCATTAAACATAGATTGGCCTCTTCACTTTGACTATCTTTATCACTTGAGGATGGCATCTCATTCTCATCCCAAGCTATGTATGCTTTCTTACCCTTCTTGTCTTTCTTGCCCTTCTTGTCATCTTTATCATTCTTTTTCTTGTAGTTGGGGCAATCATATTTCATGTGACCGGGATTTCCACATTCATAGCAAGTTGGGATGGAAGTACTCTCCTTCTTTGTGAACTTCTTGTTATTGAAGTTACCTCTCTTGAAGTTGCCTCTTCTCTTGAGAAACTTTCCAAACTTCCTCACTAACAAGTTGATGTGCTCCTCTTGAGATTCCTCACTTGAATCATCACTATTATTTGGGTCTTCCTTTCTTGAAGAAGCAACCAAGGCTATGCCTTTCTTCCTCTTGTCTTTATCTTCACTCTCATTTAATCGTGATAGCTCAAGTTCATGTTCTTGAAGCTTGCCAAAGAGTGTAGCAAGTGACATTGTAGAAAGATTCCTTGATTCCGCAATAGCCATCACCTTGGGTTGCCAAGACCTATTCAAACATCTTAGAACTTTGTTAATAAGATCCTCATTATCAAACACTTTACCAAGAGCACTAAGTTGGTTAACAATATATGTAAAACGTTTTTGCGTATCACATATAGATTCATCATGCATCATTCTAAACAATTCATACTCATGTGTTAAAGTGTTCATCCTAGATCTCCTTACTTCACTTGTGCCCTCATGGGCTACCTCAAGTGTATCCCACGTTTCCTTTCCGGAATTGCAAGTAGAGATTCTAAAGAGCTCATCAATACTAACTCCCGTAGTAATGATGTTCTTAGCCTTATTATCTAATTGGACGTTCTTCTTATCATCATCGATCCATAAAGATCTAGGTTTATCTTTTTCCTCATCATTAACAACATGTTTAGGCATAAAAGGACCATTCAAAACCGTATCCCATATATCAACATCGAATGCCTCAATGAAAATTTTCACCCTTGCTTTCCAAAAAGGATAACCTTCACCATTGAAAATAGGGGGTTTAGAAATAGAAACATAATCACTTGTCCCATTTAATTGAGAAGCCATTTCCACGAGACTTGAAAGGTGATTAACCTTATTCATGAACCCACTCTAGATACCAATGATAAGATGTGGAAACGGTTCTTAGTCAAGGGGGGGTGAATTGACCTTTTAAAACTTTTCAAAAAACAAATGTTTAAGTTCCCTTTTTCAAATGGAGTAGCAACATAGTAAATTTTCCTTGAAGCTTAAGCAAGAAACAATTGCAATACCAATTCAAGAATGCACTTAAAGAAAGATATTCAATTGTATAAGATAAGAGATAGTATCATACAACAATCATGCACTATAATATCATAAGCTTAGAACATAAAGAATCATACATACGATAATAAAGATTGCAAGAAAGTAAAGAGAGTAGGGATAGAGAAAGTGACACAAGTATTTTACTGGTTCAGCCCACAACCTGAGTGGCCTACGTCCAGTCCCCAAGAATCCTCTTGGAGAAATTCACTATAACAAAGTTTTTACAAGAGATACCACACTCCTTACAAAAGTCACTCTCCTCTAGTAGGATACCTCACCCACTAGAACCATACTCTTAAGAGATACCTCACTCTTGAAAACTTGTTGGATACCTCACCAACAACTCACACACAAGAGATACCACACTCTTGCACCTTATTGGATACCACACCAACAATCACCACAAGAGATACCACATTCTTGCCAAAAAGGGATGCCTCACCCTTACTTTGAAGGATACCTCACCAACAAAGATTTTTCTCCAATGGCCACTTTGAAGGATACCTCACCAACAAAGGTTTATGCCCCTCAAGAGACACCTCACCCTTGAGAACCTTGGGATCCACACTCCCACTACAAAACTCGGAAAACAAATTGAGTAGAAGAGAAAATCCTAGAACAAACACTTGTGCATCAATGCTTGTAAGCTTCTAGATCACTTGTAACAAAGGTTGAGTAGATGGCTTGCTATTTTGGCATTATAACAGTATATTTTTGCATATGATTTCGTTTTTAAAACTCTTAAACACATACCCTTTATATAGACTTCAATTGGAGCTGAAAAACTGAAGTTTTTCTGAATTTTAGGGTGAGTATTCGAATACTCCCTGTAACAGAACCCAACAAACTTAACAAAATGGGTAGTATTCGAATACTCACAGGGATATTCGAATACTCCCTTCAAAAATTGCCAAATTTCATTTTTAATGGCATATATGAGTTGGTATTTAAATACTCTAGAAGGAATTTCCTTAAAGTAGACCAATATACAACTATGTATGTGATTACTTATACCTTAAAAACATTTTTCAACATTTGGCATTTGATAATAGCTCTAATTGATTTCTATTTTTATGTTTAGCATCATTATCTTCTTAATTTTGTTAAGCCATCTAACCAAACTAAGTTACTTATGACTTACATCAAAACCATAGAAAAGTAAACATAACATCAAAACAATTACAACATTTTCGATCAACATGATCATCATCAAAACACATTTCATATCTTCATTCTTGACCATGGGTGGAGATGTTCTTCACGGAAGCATACTTGAGACTTTAATCTCATCATCATCTACAAATCTTTCTTGTTTGGCCAAGGCTTGAGGAACTCATCAAGCCGTTCGAGGGAACCAAGGTAGTTTCATGAGTCGGTGCTAAGGGAATCTGCATACCATCTATGGGGAGAAGGGATAGTATGAACATGTAGGCAATGGAGGTAGCGTA
Source organism: Sophora flavescens (assembly GCA_030762895.1). NCBI lineage: Eukaryota > Viridiplantae > Streptophyta > Magnoliopsida > Fabales > Fabaceae > Sophora > Sophora flavescens. The sequence goes on along the minus strand of CM061064.1, from coordinate 166,220,896 downwards.
AGATGAAGGGTTACCCATGACCCTATTGTTTGTTAACTACATAATTGATGGTTGTCACATGTTTAATCTATGTTTACTTGTAATTGACATGTTTAATTGTGTATGATTTGATGATAAGCTTTAAGCCATGATTGATATTTTGGATGATGATGTTATGCATGCCATGTTGAATGTATGTTGGTTTGATGATGAACGTTAATATTAATAAGAATCTAATTGGTTACAATAGGACTTGTTAATAATTCTTGAAATTAATGGCTTAATTCCCCAAACTGTTTCTTAAAAATGGATTTAGTATTGAGAGGTGAGGTATAGGCCAAAAGGTTTAGTCATGGACCCCTAGGATTGATCCATGAGTGTTTTAGGGAGTTTTGACAAAAGAGCCTAAACCAAAAATGCCCAGATTGTTAAGAATACATCTTTTGACATATCTGATTTTGATGAATCCAAACAAAGAATGATTTTAAGTGAACCTTGTGAAATCTACTAATATGTGTATTAAGTGTGCAGATCATAAAGCAAGAGTCTCATGACAAAGAAACGGAGTCTTAATGATGGGTCTGTGTTATGATGCGTCTGAACAATGACTCAGTCTCTACTAATTTTTCTTAGGCGACTGAAAGTCCCTCGCTTCAACAATATTCAAATACAAAGAATATTCCCTGATTATTTCGAATAAAGAAATTCGATATCAGAAAGCTCAAAGCACCATTCCGCGTTTATAGATTCTTTTTGTTGCAAAAGGCAAAGTGATCTTTACTTGCTCGCAGACCCGTTTAGCAAAAATAAGGAAAGTCGTGCTGCCCAAGTCTGAAAAGCAACGAACACTGCTCTGAATCAAACTGCATTATGATAAAGCTATGTCAACCTATATGTTCAACTTGTCTTGAAGCTCACCAACGATCATAAACATTAAATGCAAGACCAGAATGACTCTTTGGCATTTATGGATGAAGAGAAAAAGGATACTTAGCTGAACAACTCTCCTCAACGGATTTATCTCTCTTGAGTATAAATAAAAGACTTTGAAGGCTATTGAAGAAACACCAGAAATCCATTAACTCAAGCATTCAATACTCTCAAGCATTCAAAGCTCTCTTAAGTTCTTCATAGAACACTTCTCTGCTCAAATCATTTGTATTTATTGAGAAGTCTTTATTGCGATCTTATCTACCTTAAATACTTATTCACTCCCAAAGTGTTACTCGGTAGATCTACAAAGTTTTAATCTGCGAAGCTATTGCTTCATTCAACTCTTACCATTTGTAGAGCCTGAAGAGGCTTATTGAAAGAATACTTGTTTGAGCCTGGAGAGGCTAGGTGTGCAACCAATACTTGTTTGAGCCTGTGGAGGATAGGTGTGCAAATAATACCTTATGTAACCTGATCAGTTATAGTGATAATACTTGGTGAAACCAAGGACTGGATGTAGCCCAAGGTTTGGGGTGAACCAGTATAAATCTCTCTGTCTCCTCTCTAACTTAATCTTTTCAGTTTACTTTATATTAACTGTGCTAACCGGGTTGAAAAGTGAGAAGTTTTCTGTTTCATCACACACATCTTTGTGTCTCTTATCTAAAGTTTCGATATTTGCAAAATTTAACTAAAACACAATCCAACCCCCCTTCTCGTGTTTTATATTTGTTCATTTCAGCTGGTATCAGAGCTTAACCTCTAGGTTGAGCACTTAACAGTGTTGAGGAAAGATCATGTTGAACAGAAATCATGAAAGCTTGAGCTAGCACAAGCGGAAACAACTCTGGAGAAAAAGCATCTATGGCAAGACCACCCTTATTTGATGGAGAAAAATACATCTATTGGAAAGAAAGATTTCAATGGTTCATCATGTCAACAAACTCAGATTAGTGGGATATCATTACTGACGATCCTTACACTCCAAAGAATGATGATGACACTAATAAACCTAAAGCTCAGTGGACTGCTGTAGAAAAGACTAAGTGGGAGCTAAATCATAAAGCAAGGTATTCCTTGATGTGCGCCCTAAGTCAGGAAGAATTTGAGAAGGTCCATGCATGTGGATTTGCTAAGGAAATCTAGGATACTCTTGAAGTAACTCATGAAGGAATGACAACGGTGAAAGAAACTAAGATAAATATGCTTGTACGAAAGTATGAGTTATTCACCATGGAAGATGGGGAAAGCATTGCTCAAATGATAGGAAGATTTCAGACTCACAAATAATCTGAAGTCACTAGGAAAAATCTACACCAATGCTGAGAAAGTTGGTAAAATTCTAAGAAGTCTGCCAAAACAGTGGATACATCTGGTTACTGCAAAAACTCAAGCCAAAGATCTTCAAAGATGTCACAACTCTTCAAATGAATGATCTTCAAGGACCTTACAAGTTCGTGAACAGGAGCTAAATGAAGATAACTCAGTAAAGAATGGAAAGTCTATTGCTCTCAAGGTAGAAAAGACCTCTTCAAAGGCTCTCAAAGTTGATGAATCAGAATCAGATGCTTCTGAAGAAGACTCAGACAGTGATGATGAAATGTCATTATTAACCAGAAAAATGAGGAAGCTATGGAAGAAGAAGAATTTCATAAAGGATAAACCTTTCAAGAAGCTCAATAGAGAAAAATACATCAAAGAAAACAACAGTTCTGACAAGAGTCCTATCGTGTGCTATGAATGTAAGAAACTAGGACATATCAAATCTGAATGTCCTCAGCTACAAAAGCAACCCTTCAAAAAGTTCTATAGAAACAAAAAGAAAGGGATGATGGCAACATGGGAAGATCTCGATGGAAGTTCATCAGACGAGGATGCAGAAGGCGAGGAAGCAAATCTCTGTCTAATGGCAAATGCTGATTCTGACTCTGAGGTAATTTATGATCTTAAAGAATAGCAAGATGCCTATGATGAATTGATTGAGGAATCTAACTGTTTAACTAAGGTGTTCAGAACACTTAAGAGGCAATATGTGAAACTCCTAAAAGAGCATAAACATAAGACTCAAGAGTGTGACAAACTGTCTCATGAAAACAGTAAGCTTAAAGCTGAAAAGCTTAAAGCTGAAAAGCTTAAGGCTGAGATCATAGTTGAGACGCCATAATCTGAAGAAGTTGTCAAACTTCAACAGAAGGTAGAAGAGCTCACCTCTGATCTTGCTCGTTTTTTCAATGGTAGAAATAACCTGACTAAACTGTTAAGAAGTCAGAAACCCTCTCTTGATAAAACTGGTATATGATTCACTAACCAGGTACATCATAAAGTATCTAAAAAATCTTAGGACAAAAACCTAAAGCTCTTTATGATAAAGTTAATTCGTATAAGGATAGCTGTAAAAACTGTGGAAAAGCTGGACATATCACGTCTAAGTGCATTCACACAAGAAAGAAGTTGTCACAAACTTCAAGAACTAACAAGAAAGGACCCAAAAGAATATGGGTATCTAAAGCTTTGATTATTCCTGTTGCAGATATCCTTAATAGGACAAAAAACACACCTATCATGGTACTTGTACAGTGGCTTCTCATGACACATGACAGGAGAAAAGCCTATGTTCGTTGACCGCCAACCTAAAGAAGGTGGACATATTACCTTTGGTGGAAATCAAAGAGGAAAGGTTATTGGGATAGGTAAAATTGGTGGGAGATCACCTCCACCATCTATCTCTAACGGTCTTTTAGTTGAAGGATTAAGACATAATCTGCTAAGCATAAGTCAATTATGTGATAATGGATATAATGTTTCCTTTACTAAGAATGCATGCATACTCAAAGAGACTAAAGGCAAAATTCTCTTTTCAAAAAACAGGCAACAAAATCTATATAAGAATGATCTAACTAAATTGACTGAACAAAATGTGACTTTTTTTGTGTCAAGGGAAGATGGGTATGGCATAAGAAGCTAGGACATACAAGTATGAAACAGATAACTAAGTTTCAGAAGTATAGACTTGTGAAAGGTCTACCTGATATAAGTTTCAAAAAGGATGTCTTATGTGATTCTTGTCAATGTGGAAAGCAAGTTAAATCTAGCTTTAAACCCAAGAATCTGATATTTTCCTCTAGACCTTTACAATTGTTGCATATGGATCTGTTTGGTCCAGTAATTGTTGCTAGTAAGGCAGGAAAGAAATATGGTTTTATCTTAGTCGATGATTATTCTAGATATACATGGGTACTCTTCTTAACCCACAAGGATGAGTCATTCAAGACGTTTTCTATATTCTGTAAGAAAGTTCAGAATGAGCAGGGATTCTCTATCTCAGCTATCAGAAGTGACCATGGGGAGAGTTTGAAAATGATCACTTCAATACATTCACTGAAGAGAATGGTATCGGTCAAAACTTTTCTGCTCCTAGAACTCCTTAGCAGAATGGAGTAGTAGAAAGGAAGAACAGATCTCTACAAGAGATGGCTCAAACGATGCTCAATGAAAGCAAAATTCCAAAGTACTTCTGGGCTGAGGTAGTAAACACTGCTTGTTATGTATATAACAGAATATTGATAAGACCCTTCTTGAACAAAACTCCCTATGAATTGTGGAAAGGTAGAAAAACCAATATTTCTTATTTCCATGCTTTTGGATGTAAATGTTTTATCTTAAATACTAGAGATCAACTTGGAAAATTTGATTCAAAAGTAGATAAGGCGATATTTCTTGGTTATTTAGACACTTCTAAGGCCTTCAGAGTTTATAACTCTAGAATAGAAGTTGTTGAGGAATCTATTCATGTCGTATTTAATGATAGCTTAAAGACTGATAGGAAACTATCAGATCTTGAAGATGATCTTGCAGGTTTAGATCTTGGAAGACAAGACAATTAGACTGAAGATAATATGAAAAATGAGGATTCAGAAATTCTTAATCAGGCATCTTATCCACCTGCTCAACAATCGTTTGACTCTGAATCCAGATGAGACTGGAAGTTCAAAACTCATCATCCTGAAAAATTGATCATTGGTAATCCCTCTCAAGGAGTTAGAACCAGATCAGCTTTCAGAGCTTCAAACAATATGGCATTCCTATATGAGATTTAACCAAAGAATATCAAAGAAGCTCTTGAAGATGAAAGCTGGATTTTAGCTATGCAAGAAGAGCTAAATCAGTTCAAAAGGAATGATGTTTGGTTCTTAGTTCCAAATGAAAAAGGAAAATCAATTATTGGAACAAGATGGGTATTCGGAAACAAACTTGATGAAGACGGTAAAGTAATCAGAAACAAAGAAAGGTTAGTAGCTCAAGGCTATAATCAACAAGAAGGCAATTCACATACTCGTGTCATATGTTGCACAACATCAAATCACTTTATTTCAAATGGATGTTAAAAGTGAATTTCTTAATGGAATAATTGAAGAAGAAGTATATGTCAAACAACCACCTGGTTTTGAGGATAGTGACAAACCAGATCATGTTTATAAGCTTAAGAAAGCCCTTTATGGATTAAAACAAGCACCTAGAGCGTGGTATGATGGACTTAGTTATTTTCTTATGAAAAATGATTTCATTATAGGAAAATTTGATACTACTCTCTTTAGGAAAAGTTCTAAAAAGGACTTCATTATAGTACAAATCTATGTTGATTATATTATATTTGGTGCTACTAATGAAAAACTATGTAAAGAGTTCTCCAAGCTTATGTAGAATGAATTTGAGATGAGCATGATGGGAGAATTAAAGTTCTTCCTTGGTCTACAAATCAAACAGATAGATGATGCAATATACATCCATCAACAAAAATATACCAAGGAAATCTTAAAGAAGTACAAACTAGATACAGCAAAACCATGAAAACTCCTATGGAAGCAAATGCAAAATTAAACAAGGATGGAGAAGGTAAAAATATAGATGAAACTATCTACAGAGGTATGATTGGTTCTCTTCTGTACTTAACCTCAAGTAGACCTGATAATCAATTTGGTGTCTGTATGTGTGCAAGATTCCAATCTGATCTAAGAGAATCACATCTCAAGGCGGTTAAAAGAATATTTAGATATTTTCTTGGAACCATTAATCTTGGTTTGATGTATTTAAGAACACAAGAATACAGATTAGTTGGAGTCTGTGATGCTGATTATGTTGGAGACAGAGTAGAAAGGAAAAGCACAAGTGGAGGATGTCAATTCATTGGAGCAAGCTTAGTCTCTTGGACAAGTAAAAGACAAACTACAATTTCTCTATCTACTGCAAAAGCAGAATACATTTCAGCTGCAAGCTGTTGTTCACAACTTTTATGGGTAAAACATCAACTTGAAGATTCTTCTATCTTTGAACATAATATTTATGTTTGGTGTGATAATTCTAGTGCTATCTGTATATCTAAGAATCCCATACAACATTCTAAGTCTTAGCACATAGAAATCAAATATCACTTTATAAGAGACTATGCTCAAAAAGGTGTTTTTGACATTAAGTTTGTTAAAACTGAAAATCAGTGGACTGACATATTAACAAAACCCTTAGCTGAAGACAGGTGTTACCAAGTGGCTTCAATCTCAAGAAGGGTGGTGAATTGAGATCTTACAATTTTGGTCCCCTTTTTGTGACTTAGACTAATTTTGGAGAAATTGTATAAAGATAAAGGAAGAGGAAATCACACAATCAATTTATATTGGTTCAATCACTCCCTTGAGTGACCTACATCCAGTCCCCACAATGCATTTGTGAATATTTTCCACTAAAGAAAATCCAAGCTTTACAAACTTGAGCACTCTTCACTTAGGATCCTCCACCCTTGTACAAGAGCCTCCAAATCAAGCCAAGGAATCCCTCACCCTTGTTACAATCACAAACTAGAGAGATTCCTCACTCTCTTTAACCAACAAAATCAAGCAAAAGTGATTACAAAGAAGAATACCTCAAAAGGTTGAATCAATACAAGTTGAAGCACTATGGCTCTTGTGTAGGATTGGCTCAAATCTTGATCTCAAGAGTGAAAGATTGATTAATGAGGTTAGAGTTGTTGTTCAAGTGTTCTAAGAGTAGTAACCTAGGGTTTTCGGAGCTACTGTAGTGTATTTATAGTGAGGGGTGAAAATATGACCGTTTTGAACGACTATCACGTGTTTTCTGCACTTTCTGCAACGTATAATCGATTACGAGACTTCCTGTAATCGATTATGGCCATCTGATAATCGATTATGGCCATCTGATAATCGATTATGAGTCCTCTGTTTGTTGTTCTTGAATTTTCCAGAACCCAATAATCGATTATGGGCATATGATAATTGATTATACCATTTCATTTATGACAAAGATGATGTTTTTCAACCTTAAGAAAATTCTTAACCATTATGAAAACCATTTTTAACCTTTAGCTCATTTCATAAATTATTGAAATTATTTTCCCAAGTCTTTGAAAAGCCTTAAGCCCATTTTCAATTTTAAAACCAATTTTAGTTATTTCAATTTTAATAGTCAATCCTACACTTGAATCATACATATAATCCTAAGACCAAACTTAACTATATACCCTTGAAGTTAATCTCTTGGTCTTGGATAATCTTTCTTTGATCTTGTACTTTTCATTTCTCAATCAATTGCTTTGCTTTTGTTGCTCATCATCAAAATTAATTTCCTGAAAGTACATAGCATCCACATTCTCCCCCTTTTTGATGATGACAAAACAATATTGAGATTTTTGAAAAACTTAGGTGGGAGGTTAGTCACAAATGTCATATAAAATATAATCATAGTGGTAAGCGCATATGAGAAGCATGAAGTGTAAAAACTCCCCCTCACTAAGTGAATATATCAATGAGGTTTTAAATAAAATTTAACATTTAGAGTTCCCCCTTACTTAGTGCCATATAATAAGGATATGAAAATTAATTTCAATGACACAAGAAATGTCATTTAAGTCACTTTGCTTTCAAAGAATTTTCAAGTTCAAGTGCATTGAGAAAATGGCATAACTATGTTTTCCCAAACATGCAAATATATCCATTCAATCCATATATTCATCCCTATCTTCATCCAAATTTAATCAAATATATTTTTGCCTATTTCAAGCAAATAATGCTTCCAATTGTCATTCAAATCAATTTCCATTCAATCAAATCAATTTTCCAAGCATATGGATGTTCATCCAAATGTATCTATTTCATACAAAAATAATCCAATGTATATAACAACAATCCAATGCATATTTATCCCCCTTTCTGTCATTATCAAAAAAAATGGTCTAATTATTCAATCATGGTATTTATCATTCAAAATTTTCAATCATCAACAATTATCCATACCATTAGCATCCACATTGTCGTCCATCAAAAATTAAAACGTGGACATAGCAAATGATTTCTAACATTTAACCACATTAGGATTGCATAACCCAATCACACATGTCAATGATATAAAAAAGCATCCAAGCAAAGTGAAAGGCATACACATCCTTAAACAACCACATAGTCATAAGTCCTAGATAATGAAACTAGTTGGCCTTAAAGAAAAAAGGCTTACACCATAGCAAAATAATAGTACAACCAAGTCCATGCACTAACATCCAAAACATCATAAGATGAAAAACATAGAAGGCAAGAGAATCAGGCTATCCATAGAAGAAGTCATCCCCAAGTGGTGTAGACATATCATCCGGAGCAATGAAGACATCATGAGAGGAACTGCCTTGACGCTCAAGACGATCAAAGCGCTCTCGCATCTCTTGGCGTGTCTCCCGCATCTCTTGGCGCGTCTCTCGCATCTCAGTGAATATCCGCTCCAAGGGATCAACACTTGAGGAGGCTACACCTTGCGTCCCTCTAGCATCTCTGTTTGCAGCTTGTTGCCTCCGAGAATCTCTATCTTTAGCTGCCTTAAGCCTTCGTTCCAATTCTTCAAACGATGTATTTAAAGACCATTCTTCATTTGAGACGGAGCCAAGGTTGGGATAAACCCAATCACCATCTATATGCTTCATGTTCATGTGATTTATAGAGCCAACAGTGAACAATGTGTGATTTTTCGGTTTTGACTTTGATTTCACCCTTCAGTGGAACATGGAAGTGTTCCAAAATGCGAGTGATGTGCAGAGCATAGGGCAGATCTGTCCCTTTTCTGAGTTTGGCTTCATTCATGTGATATGCAACAATGTGTGCCCAATTAACTCGCCTTTGATTTTTAATGATCCACATCAACAAGATTTGGTTGTGATTAACTTGTGCATAATTCCCATATTTTGGAATGAGAATATGCACGATACTGTAGTGAATCAGTCGATTCTGAACAGTGAGGGATTTAGCGAGAACGGGTTTGGTGAAACTAGCCTCTAAGTGTTTGAAGCTGTCAAGGACCTTGTTAGAATCAAAATCAGTCCAATGTGCAGGGGGTTTAAAATCAAGACATATATCCCCATCAATGGGCAGATTTACAATATTCCCAAATTCTTCTAGGGTCATTTATATCTTAATGCCCTTAACTTCAGATATCAACAGACCAGCATCTTCTATAAACCTCAAATTGGTATAAAAATCTTTGATTGGTTCCTCATAATATGGACCCTTGAATTTCATAAAATTAACGAGGTCCAAATTTATCAATTTTTCAAAAAAATGGAACCCGGTTTACTCGAAAAACCAATCATAATCTAACACCATGGGCTTCTCTATACTCCTAGTAGCAAAATTTTCCTTAAATTTATGGTACTGGATATTTGAGGTAAAGTATTTACCTACGAGAGAAACTTCCCGAGGTACCAAAGTTTGAGCTTGCTCTTGTGGTGGCTCAGATGATTGTCCTTGCTCCGTGGAGGACTTCTTCCATTTGTTTGGGGGTTTGGAAAACCTAAAAGACTTCTGATTTGGCATGATTGACTGTGTGGGTAGTTATGGCTATGAGCAAAACAGAGTAGTAAAGTGTGAAGGAAAGGAAGGAGGTGCGGTTTTGTGGAGAGCTGAGTGGTGGTGCGCGAGTTGATGTGTGGGTGATGTTGGAAATGGGTGACAATGAAGGTTTTATGTAGTGGGTGTTAGTAGAAGTGAAGAAAAAATGGAGACTTGGTGGTGGAGGAAGGTGGAGGCACGGTTTGGGTATGTGGGTGGTGATGGGAGTGAAGCAAAATGGAGTTTTGGTGTATGGGTGATGATCACAATGGAGGAAATGAAGGTTAAGATGAGTGGGTGTTAAGGGAGGTTGAAGAAAAATGGAGGTTTTGTGAGAGGAAGGGGGTGGAATCGCCGGTTTGGTAGAAAGGATGACAATGGAAACGCGGCTGCTAAGAGAAAAGTGGGAACTAGCACAGTGAAAAACCCTAAAAATCCTTATATAGAGGCGCAAAATAATCGATTATTCTGCAAGGGATAATCGATTACTAACTGTCTGTTCCCCTGATCAGTGAAGCTAAGCATTCATAATCGATTATGTGGGGTGCAATAATCGATTATTGACCTTCTGTTTTCCTGAGATTGAGTTGCTAAAAGTTCATAATCGATTACAGGATCAAAATAATCGATTATTGGGTTTCAGTTTTGCCTATTTGAGCACACAGATGCATTATAATAGATTATTTTCATGTAAATAATTGATTATTGTCTTTTAAATTTTCAGGAAACACAGTTTTTGACACTTCTTTGATTCTACAACCTTATGCTTTTAAATTTATTACTTGAAAATCAATTTCACCCAATATTTTTGAGTTGTGTGACATTCTAATTATGACAACCAAACAAAAATCAATCATGAATCACATTTCACATCATTTTCAACCAATCAAACACATCAATTTCATTCAATGCAAGATTGTAACATCCCTAGCTATTCTATGGATTGACGACCGTCCCCACAGACCAACACGGGTCTTTTTAGCGTGCTTTGTCCTCACTCACACGCTTCCCTGGAAAACTTCCCAAGAGGTCACCCATCCCAGAATCACTCCAAGTCAAGCACGCTTAACTGCGGAGTTCTTAAGTAATGGGCTTCCGAAAAGAAGATGCATCTTGTTGGTATAGGTAGTACCAATCAATTCATATAAGTCTTACTCAATTGTACAGTCACATTCCTACACAGTATCAGGATCCCTCTCATTCGGGTGTGTAATTGGTTCATTCATGTGTCCCTCCACCTAGAAGCCTGCCAGGAGTCGCTCCTTGTTCATGCCTTCTTGCACCGGCGACCACTCCCCACCCTCGTCGGCACCCGGGTGTTACATGCCCACCAGCTTCCGCTTGGTTCATCCCCGAACCACACCAACACGGGTATTTTCAGCGTGCTTTGTCCTCATTCACACCCTTCCCGGGAAAACTTCCCAGGAGGTCACCCATCCCAGAATCGCTCCAAGTCAAGTACGCTTAACTGCGAAGTTCTTAAGTGACGGGCTTCTAAAAAGAATATGCATCTTGTTGGTATAGGTAGTATCAATCAATTCATATAAGCCTTCCTCAACTGTATAGTCCCATACCTACACAATCTCAGGATCCCTCTTATCTGGGTGTGTAATTGGTTCACTCATGTGTCCCTCCGCCTAGAAGCCTGCCAGGAGCCGCTCATTTTCCGTGCCTTCTTGCACCGGTGACCACTCCCCGCCCTCGTCGGCACCTGGGTGTTACAAAGATTGATCAATTATTCCAAGTTCCCTTCTAATATAGAAAAAGCTTTCTTTTTGCAAGGGTTTTGTGAAAATGTCAGCTAGTTGCTTAGATGATTGAACAAACTCAAGCATACAATCACCTTTTAAAACATGATCTCTAATAAAATGGTGCCTAATTTCTATGTGCTTAGTCCTAGAGTGTTGAATTGGGTTCTTAGTGAGGTTGATTGCACTAGTATTGTCACATTTAATGGGAATGTGATCAAGAACTACTCCATAATCTAGAAGTTGTTGCTTCATCCATAGGATTTGAGCACAACAACTCCCTGCTGCAACATATTCCGCTTCAACAGTTGACAATGCCATGCTAACTTGTTTCTTGCTATGCCAAGATACTAATGCATTTCCTAACAAGTGGCATATCCCACTAGTGCTTTTCCTATCCAATTTGCATCCGGCAAAGTCGGAGTCGGAATAACCAACCAAACTATAAGTGGTTCCTTTGGGATACCACAAGCCCGCATTTTGTGTTCCTATTAGGTATCTCATTATCCTTTTTACTGCAGATAAGTGTGATTCTTTAGGATTAGCTTGATATCTAGCACACATACACACACTAAACATTATACCTGGTCTACTTGCAGTTAAATAAAGGAGTGAGCCAATCATACCTCTATATTTGCTTCATTCTGTGGGTTTACCTCCTTCATCTTTGTCAAGATAACATGAAGTGCTCATTGGGGTGGCCATTTCCTTTGCCTTATCCATGTCAAAGCGCTAGAGCAACTCCTTGCAATATTTAGATTGGTTGATGAAGGTTCCCTCTCTTGTTTGCTTGATTTGCAACCCAAGAAAGAAATTGAGCTCACCCATCATGGACATTTCAAATTCATTCTGCATAATATAAGCAAACTCCTTGCAAAGCAAGTCATTAGTAGCACTGAATATTATGTCATCCACATAAATTTGAATAAGCAAGATATCATCTTTTGAGGTTTTGATAAAAAGAGTTGTGTCAACTTTGCCTCTTTCAAAACCTTGATTTAATAAAAACTTGCTTAATCTTTTATACCAAGCTCTAGGAGCTTGTTTCAACCCATAAAGTGCCTTTTTAAGTTTATAAACATAATTAGGCTTTTCATAATTTTCAAATTCGGGTGGTTGTTTAACATACACTTCTTCTTGAATGAAACCATTTAAGAAAGCACTTTTAATATCCATTTGGTAAAGTTTAAAATCCATGATAGATGCAAAAGCAAGCAACATGCGAATGGCTTCTAATCTAGCTACGGGAGCATAAGCTTCCTCATAATCAATTCCTTCTTCTTGGTTGTATCCCTTAGCTACTAGTCTAGCCTTATTCCTAACAATTATTCCGGTTTCATCTAGCTTATTTCTAAATACACATTTAGTTCCTATGATTTGTTGGCTTCTAGGCTTAGGGACAAGTTCCCAATCATCATTTCTTTCAAATTGATTTACTTCCTCTTTCATTGTAATAGTCCAATGTTCATCAACTAATGCATCGTCTATAGTTTTAGGTTCTATTTGAGAAACAAATGTGAGATGATTACATGCATTTCTAAGAGAGTTTCCAGTGGTTACCCCTTATGTTACCTCTCCAATGATATTTTCAAGTGGGTGATACCTTGAAGTTCTCCACTCTCTTGGTAGTTCTTTGCTTGTGCTTGCTTCTTCTTGTTGTTGAGGTGGACTTGGTGGTTGCTCCTTATTTTTGTTATCTTCCTTTTGCTCATAAAGATAAACATTATCCATAGTAACTACAAGATCATCAATCCTTTCCCAACCTCTTGGGGTTAGATTCTTCAAATTAAACATGTACAGATTCCTCTACAGTCATAGTTCTTTTTTTATAAATCCTAAAGACCTTGCTTGTTAGTGAATATCCTAGGAAAATACCTTCATCGGCTTTTGCATCAAATTTATCTAAGTTATCTTTTCCATTGTTTAACACAAAACATTTACATCCAAAAATATGCAAGTTTGCAATGTTTGGTTTTCTACCTTTGTAAAGCTCATATGGTGTTTTCTTTAATATTGGCCTAATTAATACCCTATTCATAACATAACAAGCAGTACTTACAACATCTGCCCAAAAATATTTTGGGAGTTCATGATCATTGAGCATGGTTCTTGCAAGTTCCTCCAAGGATCGATTCTTCCTCTCAACAACTCCATTTTGTTGAGGTGTCCTTGGTGCTGAAAAGTTGTGCTCAATCCCATATTCCTCACAAAAGCTCTCAAATTGTTCATTCTCAAATTCTCCACCATGGTCACTTCGAATTGAAACAATTTTGATCTCCTTCTCATTTTGTATGCTCTTTGCAAGGATTTTGAATGCCGTGAATACATCACTCTTGTGAGCTAATAAGAGAGTCCATGTGTATCTTGAGTAGTCATCTACTATGACTAAGGCATAGTAGTTCCCTCTAAAGCTCATTGTTCGTGAGGGGCCAAACAAGTCCATATGTAATAACTGCAAAGGCTTGTTAGTAGTCACAATATTCTTAGATTTAAAAGACACCTTGACTTGTTTTCCTTTTTGGCATGCATCACAAAGCTTCTCCTTTTCAAATTTGATTTTAGGTAAACCAATAACCAAATCTTTTGAAACTAGCTTATTCAAGTGATCCATGTGAATGTGAGCTATCCTACGATGACATAACCAAGAGTCTTCTTCTTTACTAACAAGACAACATGCATTATGAGATGAGACTTCATCTAGGCTAATCATGTATATGTTGTCTACTCTATTTCCTATCATCCTTACTTGCTTGCTATTTTTATCTTCAATTATGCAACTATTTGAATCAAAAATTACTCTATTTCCTCTATCACATAATTGACTAATACTAAGCAAGTTATGTTTCAAACCTTCAACATACAACACATTATCTATGGAAGTAGAGAGATCCTTACCAACTTTACCTATCCCAAGTATTGTTCCTTTGTTATCGTCACCATATGTCACATGACCACCTTTCTTGGGTGTAAAAGTTAAGAACTTTGATTTGTCCCCGTTCATGTGTTTGGAGCATCCGCTATCAAGGTACCAATCGGCTCCATGTACTTTGAAGCACACCTACAAAACAAATTAATTGGGATTGTTTAGGTACCCAAATCTTGTTGGGTCGTTGTTGGTTAGCATGATAAAATGGTCCCTTAGGAACCCATATCTTTTTCTCACTTGTTTTCTTTCTAGCCATGCAAATGGATGTGGTATGTCCCTTTTTAGAACAATAATAACATCTAGTGAAAGGGCTAGTAGAAACCTTAGGTTTTACAAACATGTTCTTAATTGATTTTTCATGCACAAGAGGTTTATAACCTAAGCCCGCTTTATCATAACATGCCTTTTGGTTTCCAAGCAATGCATTTAGGTCATCCCTACCATTAGTGAACTTTTCTATCGTGCATTGAAGGTCTTTAACTTCCTTCTCATACTTTAAGAATTTTTCACAAACATAATTTCCTTTAATGTAACCAAGGCTATAGTTTTCCTTTTTAAGCTCTAGTCTTTCCTTAGTTAAGGCAGTTACTTGATTTTGCAAATAACTAACGGTTTTCTTTGAATTATCTAAAGCTTTAGCTAACCTCATAGAATCCTTATGCAATTCTAAAAATGCATCATGCAATTCATCATAAGTATTAGTGGAAGAGTTAGATTCCACCTAACTTTCGCTCTCATGATTAGTCATGAGACATAGTTGGGCTTCTTCACTATCGGAGCTATCCGATGAGTCCATATCATTGTCCTCCCAAGCTATGTAAGCTCTCTTTCCTTTCTTTTCTTTGGATTACTTCTTTTCAAACTTTGGTGATTTCCTTTGCAAGTTGGGGCATTCCATCTTCATGTGTCCCGGCTTGCCTCATTCATAGCATGTTGGAAGAGTTGAAGGGGATCTTCTTTGCTTGAGAACTTCTTTGGTGGAAAGCTCCTTCTTTGAAAATTCTTTTTCTTCATGAACTTCTTGAACTTTCTAAACAATAGAGCCATGTTCTCATCATCCTCATCTAACTCATCATCATCATCATTTTCATTACTTGCAAGGGAGGTTGATGCTTTAAGGGCTAAACCCTTCTTCTTGTTGTCTTTCTCTTCATGCTCCGCTAAGCGATTAAGCTCCAACTCATGTTCTTGCAACTTTCCAAAGAGAGTGGCCAAAGTCATAGTTGCCAAGTTTCTTGATTCCGCTATTACGGTGACTTTGGGTTGCCAGTCTCTACCCAAGCACCTAAGAATCTTGTTGATCAAATCTTCATTTGGAAATGTTTTCCCCATTGAAGCAAGTTGATTCACTATGTGATTGAACCTCTTTTGCATCTCTTGAATACCTTCTCCTTGATTCATTCGAAAAAGCTCATGTTCCCGGATCAAGGTGTTTGTTCTTACTCTCTTGACTTCACTTGTGCCTTCATGTGTGACTAGAAGAGTGTTCCACATTTCTTGAGCCGTCTTACAATTTAAAACTCTAAAGAACTCATCCGAACTCAAAGCCAAAGTGATAATGTTATTTGCACAGAGATTATATTGAACCTTCTTATTTTCTTCTTCCGTCCATTCATCTCTAGTCTTGTTGAGCAAAAACCCATTTACCGTTTGAGTTGGAACGAAAGGTCCATTTTAGACAGCATCCCAGACATCCATGTCTACTGGCTCAATGAAGATCTTCATTCTCTCTTTCCAATAAGAATAGTCTTGACCATTGAAGGTCGGAGGACGACTAAGAGAAGCTCTCTCTTGGAGTTGCCAATTTGAAGCCATCTTTCTCTTGAAGCTACTAGGGTCTTTAGGCAAGAGTCTAGCTCTGATACCACTTGTTACCAAGTGGCTTCAATCTCAAGAGGGAGGGGGGGTGAATTGAGATCTTAAAATTTTTGTCCCCTTTTTGTGACTTAGAGTAATTTTTGAGAAATTGTAAAAAGTTAAAGGAAGAGGAAATCACATGATCAATTTATACTGGTTCAATCACTCCCTTGAGCGACCTACATCCAGTCCCCACAATACATTTGTGAGTATTTTCCACTAAAGCAAATCCAAGCTTTACAAACTTCAGCACTCTTCACTTGGGATCCCCCACCCTTGTGCAAGAGCCTCTAAATCAAACCAAGGGATACCTCACCCTTGTTACAATCACAAACTAGAGAGATTCCTCACTCTCTTTAACCAACAAAATCAAGCAAAAGTGATTACAAAGAAGAATACCTCAAAAGGTTGAATCAATACAAGTTGAAGTACTATGACTCTTGTGTAGGATTGACTCAAATCTTGATCTCAAGAGTGAAAGATTGATTAAGGAGGTTAGAGTTGTTGTTCAAGTATTCTAAGAGTAGTAACCTAGGGTTTTCGGAGCTACTGTAGTGTATTTATAGTGAGGGGTGAAAATATGACCGTTTTGGACGACTGTCACGTGTTTTCTGCACTTTCTGCGACGTATAATCGATTACGAGACTTCCTGTAATCGATTATGGCCATCTGATAATCGATTATGGCCATCTGATAATTGATTATGAGGCCTCTGTTTGTTGTTCTTGAATTTTCCAGAACCCAATAATCGATTATGGGCATATGATAATCAATTATACCATTTCATTTATCACAAAGATGATGTTTTTCAACCTTAAGAACATTCTTAACTATTATGAAAACCATTTTTAACCTTTAGCTCATTTCATAAATTATTGAAATCATTTTTCCAAGTCTTTGAAAAGCCTTAAGCCCGTTTTCAATTTTAAAACCAATTTTACTTATTTCAATTTTAATAGCCAATCCTACACTTGAATCTTACATATATATTAGATATAATCTGAACATGCATTTCATAAATGAATAATGTTTGATGGAATGTGTCTGATCTAAGTAAAAGCGTCTGCTGAAGTGGATTAATGACTGAGGCTTTACATTGCAGTTATCTAAAATGTTTTTGTTTTTATAACTCTCAACTACTCTTTTTGAAACCTCTCTCTTAAAAAAGCAAAAGTCTTCTCTCAAAAACACTCTACTATTTCAAAAAGCTTTCTCTCTCTCTTGTGCGAACAAACCCTTTTCGAAACCCTTCATCTCCTTCTTCTCAAACCCAAATCCATGCCTCCCAAAGGAGCCCCATAGAAACTCGTCTGTGCTACTGCTCACTTAGGAATGACTATCGAAGACATCTCCATGATTGTACCTGAGAGATTCGTAAAGATGAACAAAATCATAAAATGAGGGATGAAGGTAATAGCATAACTAAAAGCTTCTCAATGGGTCAATTTCTTCTCTTTGAATGAATCAGTGTACCCATTACTGCTTCAGGAATTATGGGAAAATGCTGAAGTAAGGATGTCTCAGACCCAGATTTCCATTCGAACCAAGTGTAACGGAAAACCTTATTTGTTCACTCTCAATAGTATTCAGAAAGCAACTGGTTACCCAAAGTAAGGTGCTTCTTTCACAGATGACTGGGAAATTCAGTATGGTGAAGAAACGATACATCAGGTGTTGTATGGGGTATCTAACCCTAGGAATAAAGCTGCTTCTCAGCTGATTCCAAAATGAAGGTTCTTGCATGTCTTACTGATTAACTGTGTAATGCCAAGAACCAGCGCTCGTGATAATGTCAACAAGATGGACAGGTTTGCCCTATTTCATCTCTTAAGCATGATGAAGATTGATATCAATGATTTGATTTTCAAATACATCTTGAGGATGGTAAAGCCCCAAATCCGGACCTCCTACACCTATGGGATGCTGATTACTAAACTACTGGACATCAAGGGCATTCCCCACACTGGAAAGGTTGATATGGCTACTGCCATAGATGAAAGAACCCTTTATCAGATGAAGCTGAGACCACCAAGAAGGATTCCTGATTCTGAAGAAAATGATAAGAAGAAAAGATCTTCAGAAGATTCTGAAGAGGAAACTGATGAGTCTGATGACTCAGAAGCAACAGAGGTGTCAGCACCTTTAGATCCCAAGGTCAGATCAATGCTTCAAATGAAAAGGAAGCTGGTCATATCAGAAGTATCTGATGATGATGACCAACCAATTTCCAAAGTCCTTAAGAAGGAAATGATTCAAAAACCCGCTGTTGTCCTGATAATGTGATTTTACATCATGTTTTCTGTACTCTTTTGCATGCATTTTGCATATAGATTAGGCATTCTTTATTTGATTTTTGTTAGATTTTCCCTTGGAACGGGTGAAGCGGTTTCTCGGTATTGTTTTGCAGGAATTAATGTAAAAATGATCAAAATCAGCCATGATGGAACCTGGATGAAACAGAGCCTGAAAAGTAAAGAATATGAGCTAAACAGAGCCTATCACGGCCTGGCCGTGATGACCATCACGACCGTGATCAAGCAGAGCAGAAGGCAAAAGTCAGAGGCTGTCACGGTCTGGCCGTGACAGACATCACGGTCGTGGCCAACCAGAAAATTCAAGGCTCGCGACGCGAAGGCAATCTCGCCTCGCGAGAATCCTTTTTGTTACAAGCGTGCCCACTCCAGAAGCCGTCACGGCCTGGCCGTGATGGCCATCACGGCCGTGACGCGCGGCAGATCTATAAATAAGAGCACAGCAGACAGAATTAGGGGACTTTTTGCATAGGCTTGGAAACCCTAAAGAGGGCTGATGGCTGGGGGAAGGCTGGGACTTTAAAGATGACATCTTCTCTGCTCTTGGATTGGAAGAAGATTGAAGGATTCGTCATGGAGTTTTCTTCCTCTCTTCTCTCTTTCTCTTTTGTAGACATTATCATGTGTAGCTAATTCCCCCATTGTTGGGTTTAGATGTAGCTTTTCTGAACTTGATTGTTAATTGATTTGGTTTCAATACAAGATTCTATTTCTTTATGAGTATGTGATTCTGTGCTTAATGCTTTCCTTGGCTTAGCTACCCATAGGAATGATATGTTGCTTTGATAGACAATTGACAGATTGATGTTAAGGCATGCTCATGAATCATATGCCAAGTAGTTCAAGAATCTAGACATAGGTGTTGGCTGCTTGCAATCTTAGAAGTCTTAACTTAATGCAAAATCCCAGGTTATTCCACCTAAGACATTAGGGTTTAATTTGGGGTTTTAGGCTCATTGCACCTAAGACATTAGGCTTGAGTATTTTAGAAAAGGCTTGATTGTCATTATTGAATTAGGACTTGTGTTGATAATCATTTCATTGTAATCAAGGGAGGATTAGTGTAGTCTAAACTTGACAATCTCATCCATTTGTAAATTCTGCACTCCAAGTGTTTGATAAAAGTCCAAAAAGACAAAAAATATTGTATTGCTTTGTTTTCTGTTTTAATCTCTCATACTTTAGTTTAGTCTAGATAGTTGTTGAGTTTGTGAATTGGTAATTGACAACCGATCCCTGTGGATACGATAACCGGTCTTACCACCGTATTACTTGTTTGCGACGAGGTGCACTTGCCTTTATTCTTAAAAATACGCATCAAGTTTTTGGCGCCGTTGCCGGGGATTGGCTTTGCCAATATCAGTAGTAACAAATGAGACAACTAATTTAGACATTTTCTTAATTTTTATTTCCTGTGTATATTTGATTTTTTTCTGTATATAGTTGATTTTTTTTCTCTTGAGTTTTATCTGTTCAAGGTAGATTGTAACACATGGAGATTTACTATTTTCCTGCCTTGGATGGAGTCACAAAATATTCCTTTGGGCCCAATGTAGTCTTAGGAGACTATGAGCTCTGGGGATATCAATGCCCTCATGCACAAGCTTACAGTGTAATCATGAAGCATGAGGAGGAATGGGAATGGAATGAACAAACACCTCTGAAAATTGCTCTAGAACAACATTCCCAAGAACTATCCATCTCTGAGGCCAAGGCAAGAGCCAATTATGATTGTATCAATGCTATGATGCAAAGCTTCAAAATGCAAGTGGGAGATATTTGCAAACAGCTAGTACAATACCCACATGAAGCATTGTTTGAGCAGAATATAGTTGGGGAGATGGATCAAAATGAAGACGAAGTGGTAGTGGATTCCGCCATGCTTGCTAAGGAATCTGAACATTTTACATTGGACAAATATGTTGGCTTGCATGCATGTGTGGACGCTTCAAAACTAACCCCTTCCACTTGTCTGGCAAACTTCCTCTTGAAAATTCCACTTGACCCGAGAGGAAGTGAATTCATAATTGCAAAGGTCAATGGAGTTTTCACACCATGGCTGGGTGGAAGTGGGGATAAAGTCATATTACTGCTACAATCTCCACTCCAAATACCATTTGACCCGGGAGGAGGATCCAGGTGGATGCTTTTCAATAAGTCAAGCTAGTGACATTAAAGAAGCGCTTATTGGGAGGCAACCCAATTTTTCTTTTCCTTTTTCCTTTTGTTTGTGACTTTTAAACTCTTGAATAATTTGAGAAGATCAAGAGTTTTCTTTTACTAATAAATTTGCCAAGTGATTTCAGGAAAAGAAGGAAGGGAGAGCAAGAAGACAAGAAAAAGCAAAGTCAGCACCCCTCACGGACGTGATACATTTCCTAAGCAAGTTTCTGACTGGAATGAAAGTCAACACCCGCTACCGCCTCGGTAAGCCGTTCCAAATTTTTTTATTTGATTTTACTTTTCTCCTTTCTCCATCTTGATTGTTTACATTGGGGACAATGTAAATTCTTAAGCTTGGGGTAGGGTATTTTGCATTTGCATTTTTCATGTTGCATTCATATAGACATAGTTTTGCATGATCACACAATTAGATTGCCCTTGTTTAGATTTTGCATCCAATTGTGAGAACTAAGTGCCAAATAAATTGAGATAGTGAATTTTTGAACCCAATTTTTTTTTATTCTTGTGATATGGCTGCAAATGAAAATGTTTGAGATAATCTTGGATAGTTGATAATTAGCATATGGTTCTATAGATTTGTGTTTTTCATTGATTCTTGAACTATGAAAATGTGAGATTTTGAGCCAAAGGGGTACTCACTAAATTTACCCCATTCTTTGTGTTAGAGTGTTATTCCTCATGAATTGTATTTCTCTAGAACTTGACTTGAAACCGTTTTGAAGCTTAAAAATTTTTGAAAACATTTTGGAAAATGATTGAGGCACTAGGTATTTTTACTGGCCTTCTGAGCTTTGAATGACTAAATGCTACCCCCTAGTTGCCCAATTTTGAGCCTGTAAGAATAAAAATACTTTTCTTGGTACCCTGAAATATGTGGATGAATGATGCTTGATAAGGGACCTTCTAAAGTATTACAAAAGGGTAAAAAGGTAGTTGAAAAATTTTTGGGATGAAAGAATCAGGAAAAAAAAAATTCTCTTGAGTTGAAAAATATCCCCTTCTCCAAGCAAAAGAAAAAAAGAAAAAGAAAAAATATATAGAGAAGGGGATGACAAAAAGAAATGAGAAATAAAGGAAAAAGAAAGAAAAGAAAGGTGGAAAAATAAATCGAAAACCCAAGAAGGTATTTTAGAATGTGTCATGTGTTGAAATGTTTGATACTTGGTTTAGCCTTTTGAAATGTCCTTTTCTTGTTATCCCCACCTAAAGATTAATCCCATGGCCCTGTTACAACCAAGTAAAAGACCTCTTGATTCTTAATTGTTTTCATTAATAAAGTAGAGATTTGGTTGATAGTCAAGCCTATGGTAGAATTCATTCCTTGAGGAAAATTGAGCGAAATGTTAAATATCCCTAAACACTAGAGTGAGGTGAGAAAAGAGAGCCAAGCAAATGAACAAGCTTGGGGTGAGCTTCAGGTGAGAAAGAGTGCCCGAATCAGTGAGAATATGAATTTAGAGAACCTAAGCCTCTAATTGGACTTGAATTGATTGTCTCTTGCTGAATTGTTTGAATTGCCTATTACTTGGATCATTTACTCGGGTTCTTGGTTCACTATCCATGTTCTGTTTATTCTTCTGGCCTTAGTGATTGCTTGAGGACAAGCAATTGAATAAGCTTGGGGTGATTTGATAATGTGATTTTACATCATGTTTTCTGTACTCTTTTGCATGCATTTTACATATAGATTAGGCATTCTTTATTTGATTTTTGTTAGATTTTCCCTTGGAATGGGTGAAGCGGTTTCTCGGTGTTGTTTTGCAGGAATTAATGTAAAAATGATCAAAATCAGCCATGATGGAACCTGGATGAAACAGAGCCTGAAAAGTAAAGAATATGAGCTAAACAGAGCCTATCACGGCCTGGCCGTGATGACCATCACGGCCTGGCCGTGATGACCATCACGGCCTGGCCGTGATGACCATCACGGCCGTGATCAAGCAGAGCAGAAGGCAAAAGTCAGAGGCTGTCACGGCCTGGCCGTGACAGACATCACGGCCGTGGCCAACCAGAAAATTCAAGGCTCGCGACGCGAAGGCAATCTCGCCTCGCGAGAATCCTTTTTGTTACAAGCGTGCCCACTCCAGAAGCCGTCACGGCCTGGCCGTGATGGCCATCACGGCCGTGACGCGCGGCAGATCTATAAATAAGAGCACAGCAGACAGAATTAGGGGACTTTTTGCAGAGGCTTGGAAACCCTAAAGAGGGCTGATGGCTGGGGGAAGGCTGGGACTTTAAATATGACATCTTCTCTGCTCTTGGATTGGAAGAAGATTGAAGGATTCGTCATGGAGTTTTCTTCCTCTCTTCTCTCTTTCTCTTTTGTAGACATTATCATGTGTAGCTAATTCCCCCATTGTTGGGTTTAGATGTAGCTTTTCTGAACTTGATTGTTAATTGATTTGGTTTCAATACAAGATTCTATTTCTTTATGAGTATGTGATTCTGTGCTTAATGCTTTCCTTGGCTTAGCTACCCATAGGAATGATATGTTGCTTTGATAGACAATTGACAGATTGATGTTAAGGCATGCTCATGAATCATATGCCAAGTAGTTCAAGAATCTATACATAGGTGTTGGCTGCTTGCAATCTTAGAAGTCTTAACTTAATGCAAAATCCCAGGTTATTCCACCTAAGACATTAGGGTTTAATTTGGGGTTTTAGGCTCAT
This sequence comes from Sophora flavescens, assembly GCA_030762895.1. NCBI lineage: Eukaryota > Viridiplantae > Streptophyta > Magnoliopsida > Fabales > Fabaceae > Sophora > Sophora flavescens. The sequence goes on along the minus strand of CM061064.1, from coordinate 166,197,409 downwards.
TGCACCTAAGACATTAGGCTTGAGTATTTTAGAAAAGGCTTGATTGTCATTATTGAATTAGGACTTGTGTTGATAATCATTTCATTGTAATCAAGGGAGGATTAGTGTAGTCTAAACTTGACAATCTCATCCATTTGTAAATTCTGCACTCCAAGTGTTTGATAAAAGTCCAAAAAGACAAAAAATATTGTATTGCTTTGTTTTCTGTTTTAATCTCTCATACTTTAGTTTAGTCTAGATAGTTGTTGAGTTTGTGAATTGGTAATTGACAACCGATCCCTGTGGATACGATAACCGGTCTTACCATCGTATTACTTGTTTGCGACGAGGTGCACTTGCCTTTATTCTTAAAAATACGCATCAAGTCCCTCGAAAGGAACTCAAGGGGAAAGCTGTTGTTGCAGCTACATCGGTTAGAAGATCTACAAGGCTGAAGATAGATGAGCTTATGCAGGTCACTTTACAACCTGCTGTCTCACCGGTTAGGACATCTGAACCCTCACCTCCTTCACCCATTGTTTTATCCTCACCCTCACATTCATTCTCATCTTCCTCTCATAACTCCCCTCTTCACAGCCAAATTTCAATTGCTGAAAATTTGCTTGCTTTATCTGTTCGAGATTTTAACTTGAATCTCACTCCAGATCGCCCTTCACCACAACCTATTCTTCATAAGTCACCTGACCACATATACAATCCTTCATCATCACTCCTTCCCTCACCAACTCAAGAAATTCAAACTCTTATTCCTGTTTCAAGAATTTTTTATTCCATTATCTCACCTCTTTCTCACCCTTCGCCTCCTCCTCACACCTCACCACAAAGAAATCTATCTACCCTCATCAATCCTTTTGAGCCACTACCTATAGATCAAATCAACCCTGACCTTCTTAGCTCAGATGATCTAAAAGCAATCAGCAACCTCGCTGTTGAGCAGGCTGCAGTAAGGCTAAATCAAGCCTCTTGGAAAAACAGACCCAATCCTACGGCTTGCATGAAGGCTAATACAGTATTGAAGATCTGTCCCTATAGAGGATATGTATGTCCCAAGCCAAATTTAAATCCAAAATCCAAGAAGCCATTTGTCTGGATGGAAAGAAAGCATAAGAAATTGTTCCCTAGATGGTCTACTTCGTTCATGAGTCACCCTGAGCCTCATGTTCTTCAAGACCCATCTCATCACTATGGCCTATATCTGTTTGACAAGCTTAAGATGCCTACAGATAGCGCCAGACTCAGTTCTTATCAGATTCCCTGGATTGGATATCTAGATGAAGACAGAGCAGAATCAACGTAACTCTACCCCTTCCAACCAACTCTTATCTTTACTCCTTTTCTTTTCATTTTACCTTTATCTTTTATGAAAATCCTTTTTCATTTTACTTTTTTGATTTACCAATTTCTGATGTAAATTTGACTAGGTTTTTCAATCATCTTTCCCCTCTTTTCATTTCTTTAACCAATATAGAAATCCCATCTTTTAAAATTCCCTGTTTGCAACCTTTTGGCTCGTTGCACTCAGTTTTTCCTTTAACTCTTTCTTTGTTCCCAATTCTCTTTGATCTCACTTTCATTTTCTCTTCTGGTCATTCACTTCCCTGGCACTGTCTAGAAATTGTTCCCTGATGAGTGTGAATTCATCTCATATTTGTTTATCATTTTGCATGCATTTTCATATAGTTCAGGCATATGGAATTTGTTAACCAAGCTTGTCATCACCATGGCAATGCTTGAGTAGTAGCTTTATTTCTAGGGATTGGGGCTATGCCCAAGATCTGATTTATGTTATGAATTGATGTTTTACCTTTGTTAATTTTGATTTTGCTTTAGATCTGATTTCTATTGTTTTAATTACTCGTAAATTCGGTGGCCACTTATTTGCGTGTCTTAGATACTCTGAGGAGGAACCTAGCGGTGAACTTAGGTATCAGATCTATAGAATCAGACTTAGGACTTAAATCACGAGAGTTAGAAGCAGTCCTTCGAGGATTAACGAATTGCCACAAAGCTTAAAGGGTTCAATCTAAATTCAACTGCCACGAGAGTAGGGGTCAGTTTAATTGGGCACGGTTTTTGTAACCCGAGAGGGAGCATTAACTTATTTAGGATAAATTCACCTTCAAGGTAAATTTGATAATTAACAAGGGGTAGTCAATTTAGTAACATGAACAATCTTGTTGGTAACCCAATTCCTGGGAATCCCTTTTGAATTTGAAAATCCCCAAATTGATTTACTTCCCTGTTTTGTTTAATTACAATTTTAAATTTGATTGTTACTTGATTCTTATTTCAAAAATCAAAACCTTTTCAAAACCCCTTTTATATAGTCCAGTTTAATTGATTTGATAATTAGTTGTGATTTGAGATCACGGTCTCTGTGGGATCGATCTTTTTATTACTTGGTGACGAATCTGGTACACTTAACGGAGTCACACGACATCAAGTTTTTTGCGCCGTTGCCGGGGACTGTGCTTCCTTGAATCTCAATTTAATTTTTGAGTTGATTTTTCTGGACTTTTTCTTTTTCTTTTTAATTATTTTTTCTTAAAAAAAAAATAATAATTTTTTCATTTATCTCTTTTTCTTCCTAGAGTATCTATCTCTCTGTGTTTTTTATCTTTTATGCAAAGATCCCTAAGTCTTGGAAACCTTATTGAGGTTGACCCCGAAACCGAAAGGACCTTTCATAGACGTAGGAGACTACAAAGAGAGAGAGAGAGGTTGATTCCCATTCCACTCATGGCGAATCTACCGGATACCAAACCATTGAAGGACTACGCAGCCCCAAATGCGAGGGGTTTACGAACTGGGATTGCTAGGCCAGAGATCGAGGTGGAGAACTACACTATACCGCCTATGCTAATTAGCATGATTAGGCAACATCAATTCGGAGGATTGCCCTCGGAGGACCCGACAGATCATGTGAAGACATTCTTGGAGTTCACTGATGCAATTAGGATTCATGGTGCCCCAATTGATGCTATACGCTTGAGGTTATTCCCCTCCTCTCTTACTGGAAAGGCAAAAGCTTGGCTGAAGCAAGTGCCCGCTAATACCTTGTCGACTTGGGACCAACTGGAGCAGGCATTCTTGGAGAAATTCTTCCCTCCATCCAAGACGGCATACCTACGAACTCAGATCACCGGCTTCTTCCAAAATGACAGTGAATGCTTATCCGAAGCTTGGGATCGCTACAAGGGATTGCTAGAGTCTTGCCTACATCATGGACTGGAGAGGTGGCTATTAGTGTATACCTTCTACAACGGATTGGATTACTCTTCGAAGGTGTCACTTGACTCCGCAGCTGGTGGAGCCTTTATGAACAGGCCTTTGACTGAGGGATCATTGAAAATGTAGCTACCAACTACCACCAATGGGGTTCGGAAAGAGGTAATAACCCGAAAAAGATTTCGGGGGGTAAGTTTGAAATGAATAGCACTGATCTTATTATGTCTAAAATTGACTCACTGAATAAACGCTTTGATAAGCTTGAAAAGGCTAATGTGAGTTCAATAGGTGCTACTAACATTGTTTGTGAGATTTGTGGAATGCAGGGACATGACATAACGGAGTGCCCACATGGTATTGCTCATGGATCCGGTGCTTCGGGGGAACAAGTGAACTCTTGCCACAACTTCTATGACACGAACCCGAAGTTGCCAAATTATGCTCCTCCTAATTCTTACAACCAAGGAAGGAAGAATAGCCCTTACCTCTCCTACGGGAACTACAACAACACCCTGAACCACGAATTCCAGGAAGGTCAAGGTAATAGGAAACCCGCATCGGGGTATCCTCGGGTACAAAAGTCTAAACTTGAGTCTCTCTTGGAAAACTTTATTGAAACTCAAACAAAACAAAATGAAGAGTTTAGGCAACAAGGTAGGGCAGTCAATGAGGCAATAAAAGAGTTAGCATCTAAGGTAGATAACTTAGCCATCCATAATAAGATGTTAGAAACCCAGATTGCCCAACAAGCTAGTACATACTCTAGACCTAAGGGTATGTTTCCGGGACAACCCGAAGTTAATCTCAATGAACATTGTAATGCTATATACTTAAGGGATGATAAGCTTGGGGTAGCTGAAAATGATGTGGAATGTGAGGAGGACATGAGCAAAGATGAAGAGATAGAGCCAAAGTATGTCCCTCCACCACCTTACCAACCCCCAATACCTTTCCCACAAAGTTTGGTCAAGAAAAAGCAAGTAGGAATAGAAACTAAGAGCTTAATTGAGGAGCACAATGCCAGGATAAAAACTAATATGCCTCCTAAACTAAAAGATCCAGGTAGTTTCTCTATTGCTTGCTCAATTGGAGAAGTGAAAATAGACCAAGCCTTATGTGACTTAAGGGCAAGTGCGAGTTTGATGCCGCTTACTATCTTTGAGAGGTTAGGAACCAAGAAATTGAGTCCATCTCAATTCTCTTTACAATTTGCGGATGGCTCAACTAAAACTCCTCTAGGCATACTAGAGAATGTCCCCGTAAAGGTAGGGAAATTTTTCATTCCTACCAACTTCATGGTGTTGGATATGAACGGGAATTCTAAATTCCCTATCATTCTTGGAAGGCCATTCTTGGCCACAGCTGAAGCAATAATAGATGTAAAGAATGGCAAGCTCTCTCTGAATGTAGAGGAAGGTATGGTAGATTTTGATTTGACTAACTCATATAACAACCCTCCTTGTGAGAGTCATGTGTGCATGATCGATATAATGTCTCCAGAGGTGAAGGAAAGCTCAACATGGAAGCAACTCCCGAGCTTTCCATGCCAAATGATGCACCAAATGGTGATGAAGTTGGAGTTGCTCATCATGTGGAAATAAAACTTCCGCCGGGAGGAAGTAAGTCCATGAAACTCAGAGTGAAAAGAGCAAAGCGAAAGCGCAATTGGCCTTATGAACAAAATTGGCTCTTTGAAGGACTTCCATGGAAGATAAGTGTTCTTGCACTTCTAGGCCCAGCCGACCCCGGTTGATTGAAAGAAGTATGGTCAAGCTTAAGACCGTAAATAAGCGCTTCTTGGGAGGTAACCCAAGTTTCCTTTCCCTTTTCTATTTGTTTTTGAATTTTGTTTTTGAATAATTTGAGAAGATAAGAAAAGAAAGATCACTAATCGATGGTTTTGCCAAGTACTTTCAGGTTAAGAAGGAAGGAAGAGCAAAAAGACAAGGATAAATAAGGACAAAAGTCATCACGCCACCGTCACGGACGTGATTAGCCAACCAAAGAATATCAGAACTGATTATGGTCCAGCCGTGATATCCATCACGTGATGAGAAGGACCATAAAGTCATAGTGTATCACGGCCTAGCCGTGATGGAAGTCACGGCCGTGACAAGCCAGCTCCTATAGACCAGAATTGATCACGGCCTAGTCGTGATGAGCATCACGGCCGTGACACATTTCCCAGCATCTTTGACTAGGCATGTGAGCCAGCACCCGCTACCACCTCAGTGAGTTGTTCCATTTTTCTCCTCTCTCCGACTTGATTATTTATATTGGGGACAATGTAAGTTTTTAAGCTTGGGGTAGGGGTATTTTTGTAACTTTTTGCATTTTTGCATTTTTCATGTTGCATTCATATTGGCGTAGTTTTGCATGATCACATGATTAGACTGCCCCTTGCTTAGATTATGCATCCAATTGTAAAAACATGGTGCCAAATGAATTGAGATAGTGAATTTTTTAACCCAATTTTTTATTCTTGTGATAAGGCTAAAAATAAAAATGCTGGAGATGATCTTTTGATAGTTGATAATTGGCATGTGGTTCCTTAGACTTGTGTTTCTCATTGATTCTAAACTACTAAATGTGAGATTTTTGAGCCTAAAAGGGGTACTCACTAAATCTACCCCATTCTTTGTGATTGAGTGTTTTATTCCTCTTGGATTGTATTCTCTAGAACTTGACTTAAAACCGTTTTGAAACTTAAAAAATTTTTGAAAACATATTTGAAAGTGATTGAGGCACTAGGTATTTTTCCGGCCTTTTGAGCTTTGATTGATTAAATGCTACCCCTTAGTTGCCCAATTTTGAGCCTAAAAGAATAAAATACTTTTCTTGGTACCTTGAAATAATTTGACGAATGATGGTTGGTATGGCACCTTCTAAAGTATTACAAAAAGGGTAAAAAGGTAGTTTGAAAAATAAATTGTGAGATGAGAAAGTTGAATATATATATATATATATATATATATATATATATAGATATATATATATATATATATATATCTTAAGTTGAAATTCTCCCCTTCTCCACATAAATAAAATAAAATAAATAAACAAAAAAAATGGAGAAGGGGATGACAAAAAGAAAATGAGAAATAAAATAAAAAGAAAGAAAGGTGGAAAAGTGAACTAAAAAGCCCAAAAAGGTATTTTAGAAGGTTGTCATGCTTTGAATTTTTCATATTCTGTTTAGCCTTCTTGAATTTTCCTTTTCTTGATTTCCCCACCTAACGATTAATCCCATGGCCCCATTACAACCAAAATAAAAGACCTCTTGATTCTTATGTGTTTTCATTAATAAAGTAGAGATTTGGTTAATATTCAAGCTTATGGTAGGGTACCTTCCTTGAGGAAATTGAGCGAATTGTCGTACACCCTTAAACACTTGAGTGAGGTGAGAAGAGTGCCAGAATTAGTGAAAGACATGAATCTAGAAAACCTAAGCTTCTAATTGGACTTGAAATTGATTGTCTCTTGGTTTCTTATTTGAAAATGCTTGTCACTTGGATTAGTTACTCGGGTTCTTGGTTCATTATCCATACTCTGATAGTTTATACTGACTGGCCTTAGTGATTGCTTGAGGACAAGCAAAGTCTTAAGCTTGGGGTGGTTTGATGAGTGTGAATTCATCTCATATTTGTTTATCATTTTGCATGCATTTTCATATAGTTCAGGCATATGGAATTTGATTTCTGTTAATTTTTACCTTGGAACGGGTAAGACGGTTTTGTGGTGTTGTTGTGCATGAATTAAGGATTAAATGCTCGGGATCAGTCATGATGGAGATTGCATGAAGACGGAGCTTGAAAAGTGAAGAAAATGATCCAAACGGAGCCCATCACGGCCAAGCCGTGACAGCCATCACGACCGTGATCGAGTAGAGCTTAAAAGAAAGAACGGAAAAGTTAGAACTGGTCACGGCCATGACATGCTAACTGAACCAGACCCTCACAGGCAGAACTGATCACGGCCTAGCCGTGATGGTGGTCACGGCCGTGACAGACCAATCAATGAAGCAATGCCCAAGGCAGAATCCGTCACGGTCGTGACGCGCAATATTTGGATATGAAGAAACTGATTTGATCTGAATTTTTATTTGATTGGGATTCAAATTACCCTAATCTATAAATAGGGCAATTAGGCAGAGAAAAAAGAGACTTTGGGGGGGGGGCTGCTACACTTAGGCAAAATTAGGATTCTCTTCTTCTTCTCTTCTCTTAGGTTTTATTTCATGTTTTTGTTAACCAAGCTTGTCATCACCATGGCAATGCTTGAGTAGTAGCTTTATTTCTAGGGATTGGGGCTATGCCCAAGATCTGATTTATGTTATGAATTGATGTTTTACCTTTGTTAATTTCGATTTTGCTTTAGATCCGATTTCTATTGTTTTAATTACTCGTAAATTCGGTGGGCACTTATTTGCGTGTCGTAGATACTCTGAGGAGGAACCTACCGGTGAACTTAGGTATCGGATCTATAGAATCAGACTTAGGACTTAAATCACGGGAGTTAGAAGCGATCCTTCGAGGATTAACGAATTGTCACAAAGCTTAAAGGGTTCAATCTAAATTCAACTACCACGAGAGTAGGGGTCGGTTTAATTGGGCACGGTTTTTGTAACCCGAGAGGGAGCATTAACTTATTTAGGATAAATTCACCTTCAAGGCAATTTTGATAATTAACAAGGGGTGGTCAATTTAGTAACATGAACAATCTTGTTGGTAACCCAATTCCTGGGAATCCCCTTTGAATTTGAAAATCCCCAAATTGATTTACTTCCCTGTTTTGTTTAATTGCAATTTTAAATTTGATTATTACTTGATTCTTATTTTAAAAATCAAAACCTTTTAAAAAACCCTTTTTATATAGTCCAGTTTAATTGATTTGATAATTAGTTGTGATTTGAGATCACGGTCTCTGTGGGATCGATCTTTTTATTACTTGGCGACGAATCTGGTACACTTGCCGGAGTCACGCGACATCATTCCCTATGAACCAACCTCGACTGCCACTCCTTCTGACCCTGGCCCCTCCTCTTCATCTCCGCATGATGACCCTGCTAAAATGGCATCCACCATTATTGGAATGGATCCAGTAGCTCATGATGAAATCGGTCATCTTCGTGAGACGATGCAGACTATTGTGGCACTTCTCACCAAAATTGTTAAAAAACAAAGCTTTTAGTTTTTATTTCCTTTTAATCAGCAATGTAATAGTCAATGATGGATAAATCAATAAACTTCTTTTTCGGATATCTTTTATCTATTGGTTTATCTTTTTGCTGATGACAAAGGGGGAGAATATATTAGTATCTGAACTAAATAATAATTGAATTATATCTTGATTATGAACTTAAATGATAAGACGCTACGATCTTCTGTATAAGTATAACTTTAACCATGCGTCTGAATGCATTATGAAAGCATTAGTTCAGGGGGAGCTTGAATATCTTTATAAGCTTGAATAACTTCATATGATTTTCTGTGCTTAAATCTTCTTTTATCTTAAGTTCATTAAAATCATAAGATAATGTTTGTCATCATCAAAAAGGGGGAGATTGTTAAGAATACATCTTTTGACATCTCTGATTTTGATGAATCCAAACAAAGAATGATTTTGAGTGAACCTTGTTAAATCTACTGATATGTGTATTAAGTGTGCAGATCATAAAGCAAGAGTCTCATGACAAAGAAGCAGTCTTAATGATGCGTATGAACAATCACTCAGTTTCTACTAATTTTGCTTAGGAGACTGAAAGTCCCTCGCTTCAACAATATTCAAATACAAAGAATATTCCCTGATTATTTCGAATAAAGAAATTCGATATCAGAAAGCTCAAAGCACCATTTACTTGCTCGCAGACCCGCTTAGCACAAATAAGGAAAGTCGCGCTGCCCAAGTCAGAAAATCAACAAACACTCCTCTGAATCAAACTGTACTCTGATAAAGCTATGCCAACCTATACGTTCAGCTTGTCTTGAAACTCACCAACGATCATAAACATTAAATGCAAGACCATAACTACTCTTTGGAATTTATGAATGAAGAACAAAAGGATACTTAGCTGAAGAACTCTTCTCAACGTATTTATCTCTCTTGAGTATAAATAGAAGACTTTGAAGGTTATTGAAGACACACACTAGAAATCCATTAACTCAAGCATTCAACAGTCTCAAGCATTCAAAGCTCTCTTAAGTTCTTCATAGAACACTTCTCTGCTCAAATCATTTGGATTTATTGAGAAGTCTTTATTGCAATCTTACCTACCTTAAATACTTATTCACCCGAAGTGTTACTTGGTAGATCTATAAATTTGTAATTTGTGAAGCTGCTACTTCATTCAACTCTTACCATTTGTAGAGCCTGAAGAGGCTTGCTAAAAGAATACTTGTTTGAGCTTGGAGAGGCTATGTAACACCCTACTTTTTATTTTCCGATTTTTATTTTTTCAGTAAAAATATTTTCGCTGTATTAACCGGTATAAATATATTTATTTATATTTTTATCCGAGTTCATGGAGATTGATTTTTATGAAATAAAAATCATATTCATACTCTATCTTAGGGTAGAAGCTTATGATAAAAATTTGGGTTGAAAATTCAGACGGAAATCGGTCTGCGTTTTCACTGACAGTATAATTTTACTGAGCAGAAAACCTAATTTTGACTCGTGAACGAAATGGTTTATATTTAAATCATATTTCCAACGAGTTTGGTTAGTTTGAAAATTTTCAGTCGAAAACGAAATATTACGCTTTTACGCAGGCGTAAAACCCTAATCGGGAAACCGACGGAGTTGAGAAGGGAAGTGCAAAGACCCGTCAAGAGATAGGGACAACGAGTCATACATGATGACTCATGGAGGATGAGTCACCAAGCATTTATGAGCCTTAAATGCAAGTAATCATGACATTTAGGTAAAAAGACCAAAATACCCCAAAGCTTTCGCGGGTATTAACAAGACGCATCTACACACTCTTAACCACTCATTTTACGTGGTTTAAAACCTCCCACATCTCTCCAATTTCGTGCATCCACCTCCAATAAATATTACCTATTTCATTTTGCTTTCGTTTCATTATTTTCCTCTCAAAAACTGAAATCGGGTAAACGACGGAGCTGCGTACGGAATTTCCGGGAACCGCTAACGGATAAGATCGGTGACTCATTAGTGAGTCACTTTGTGTGGCCCAAAATCAGCCACACCTAAATGTGAGCCACATATTATTACCCATGGTTAGCCAAAATAACCTTAGTTAAGTTAATTATAACCTTAGTTAAGTTAATTATAACCTTAGTTAAGCTTATATTAATTTAATAATCACAAAACTCATTAAACCAATTCCTTTTAACCAAACAAGGCATAAGATTACTCCTATAAATACCCCAAACCGTGTCCTCCCTCACCATTTCACTCATCTTCTTCATTCTCTTCATCTTCCTCACCAACTAAGTTACAAAACCCTAAGAACACCGAATTCCCACCAAACATATGACCCTCTTCCTTTCTGAAACTCGAAAAACACTCAACGTTAAAGTTGTTCCTCTTTCTCTCTTCTTTCCAACAAGCTAAAGATCATCAAAAACGGATAAGTGGATTGGGAGATAGGATCAAAATACCGAAACTGCCCAGAATTCTCAGCAACCCACGAAACAGCAGAAAGAAGTCCCATTTCACCCCTGTTATGATCCGAACCAAATGAAACCTTAAACACAAAAGTTGTTCCTTTTCGTCTTATCTTTCTATCAAGCCAAAGTTAGTTATTTTTGGATGAGTATATTGTGAGATACACTCACAATACCATCACACCCTCAAGCTGTCCAGTTTTCAGCTTAGTGAAGGTTGATCATTTTCTTCATTTCTTCAATCTTCAAGAGGTAAAATCTCATCTCCTTGATCATATAAGCTTTCATATTCATGTATTTATCATGTTTATGCCATGAATCATATTTTTCCATTCCTAGATCTAGAACTTCAAATAATTCTAGAAAATTGTAGAAAAATCATAAAAATGTGAAACCAATTTCTATGATCTAGTTATGATCCCTCATTTATTTATCCAAAAGCATGTGATCAAAATCATTTTCCTTCCCTATTAACCATTAATGGCCGAACCTAGGTAGGGAAATGGGTTTGGTGTTTTGTTGTTTGTTTTGAAAGTTAGTACTTGACTTAAGTTCTATAATACATGTATAGCTTAAATCCAAGAGCTTAGGTCCAACAAAAATCCCTAGCTTAAATTCCTAATATGGGCCGAAACCCTAACCCTAAAGGTTAGAGGATTTTGTTTCAAATTTTAGTCTTGTAATAAGTAATTTATGTTAGTTAAGACTCTAGTAACTAGGATCCAAAAGATAGCATTAAGAAGATAATCCTAAACCTATTTTCTAAGTCTTGGCGAACCTAGCCCTAAAGTGTCATAGATGGTTGTTAGTTGATTAATTATAGTTATGTTGTTTGAATGAAGGTGGTTGTGTTAACTTGTGGCGGGATAACGAGGATCGTTGTGTACTTATTTTCGGTGCTAACTCGGGTGGGGGAAAGAATCATTCTACCGGAATCGATAAGTAGCATATTATATAATAATTGTGTAGGGCGACCTAAACCCTACTAGTAGTTGAGTAATCGACAAGACCAAAATCACATTGGAAACCTTTTCCGTAAAAACCAATGGTGATTCGGGGATTGTAGGTTTATCGACATTAAGGTTGATTTTATGATGTTGAGGATGTGTGGCTTTATTACTTATTTGAGTTGATTGTGATATGTTGGTTGTGATAAATTGCTATATGTGATATTTTATGATATTTGAATATTTTGTTGATATTGTGTTATGCATGATCTGCCTGGTTTGATAAATTGCTTAGTTGATTTTAAGGAAAGATATATATTGCTCGGAGGTATTTTGTTTGGGTGAGAGTTTTGAATATGAATTAGACGTGCCTCGCTATTATTTTATAAAAGTGATGTGATATAGAATGTCAGTGGAGGTTATGAGGAAATGCTTGAGGTACTAGGTTGTTATTGATAAAAGTCAGTGAGAATCATGTGTTGCATTGTTGTTCATAACCGTGTATTTGAGATACACGAGGTCCGAAGTTCTTGTAGACCGTTCCAAATTAGAATTTAAGTTGTGCAACTATAGTGTCATTGCTTTGCATGAGCACCCTTGAGAGCGAGTGAGAGAGAGAATCAGCGTGTGCATAGACGCTACAGAGCAGCTATAGAGTCATTGCAATGCATGAGAATACTTACCATGCATGATAATGTGCACCGGCGCGGGGAACGTGTCACTTGGGCGGCGATCGGCATCCCTAACGAGGGATGTGTGACAGGAGTAGTAGTGGCCACGTCAACATAAAGGTCTAGTTGCATGAGTTGAAGGGTAGAGGATTATATAGTGAATTGAGGATGATTGTTGATTTTGAATGATGCGTGTCTGTGACTATTATTGTATTATATGCTATGAATCTTTTCCACTTATGATGATAGAACTGTTTCTTATCTCCCTATTTCTGTATTTTTGTGTATGTCTACTTTGTTACGTTAGAAGACCAGATGAACGAATATGTTGCTGAGGAGATGGATGGAACCCCATACGAGACGGAGATTGTTGAAGAGTTGAACGACGTTCCGTATGAAGTCGACGTTGAAGAACCATCTACTGATCCTGATAATGTAGCGTAGTAAGTTTAGGGCCAGTGAGTCATATAAGACGTTTCTTGCTTTTAGTTAGTTATAAGCATGTTTGTATAAATAAGTACCGGTGTGGGATCCTACTGAGAGGATACCCTAAACCGTGTTGTGTAAAATAAATAATAATTATGTGTGTATTTATGTAATATAGTTTTGGTGTGTTTTGTATTTGTAGAAGTTATATGATTATTATTTAAGTTTTAATTTTTACGTATTTTCAACAGTAAGCGCACGATTAAGTAAATAAATACTAAGGTTTTAATGTAATAATACAATGGGGCACAACGGGGTGTCTCAGGCTAGGTGTGTAAACAATACTTGTTTGAGCCTGCGAAGGCTAGGTGTGCAAAAAATACCTTATATAACCTGATCAGTTATGGTGATAATACTTGTTGAAATTAAGGACTGGACGTAGCCCAAGGTTTGGGGTGAACCAATATAAATCCCTATGTCTCCTCTCTAACTTAATCTTTTCAGTTTGCTTTATATTAACTGTGCTAATCGGGTTGAAAAGTGATCTGTTTCATCAGACACATCTTTGTGTCTCTTATCTAAAGTTTCGAACTTTACAAAAGTTAACTAAAGCACAATTCAACCCCCCTTATCGTATTTTATATCTGTTCATTTCACAAACAGTACGACCATGCTCCAGTAAGCATGGTCGTGCTTAAAAGGGAGCAAGCCCGTGCTCCCAGTTCAAATTTGAATTGGTCGCGCTACATAAGCACGGTCGTTCATAACAGGAAGCAAGCACGTGCTTCACTACAGTGACAGCACATCAATGCTCCCCTAAACAGAACAGATGTGAATTAAAGGAATAGAGGGGTGGTTCACCCCAATTATCCCCAATGATAAAAATAAGACACCAAACGAATGAGGACATGTTAGATAATTTAATTAAAAGACTTAACAAGATAAATATGAATAACAAGTTGGTTAAGCCGGTACCCAATTGGTTACTGCACGTTATGCTTTGGTGCTTATTGGCCAAAGTAGTCTCGATGCTTATTCGTCGAAGTGTTGTTAAAGTTGAACCTTGGTGCTTATTGGCCAAGGGGGCCTTGACTCTTATGGGTCAGGGTGTTGATGGTGATAGAACTTGGGTTCTTATTGGCCCAAGCAAAGCTAGTGGATACCCATTTGTTGTTGTTGTGCTCATGCATTCATGCATTGGAGTTGTTAGTAGGGGGAGTTCAACATAGTGGAGGTCATCCTAGATTACGGCGATTTGGCTGTCCGCAGTGATTCACCCATGGTTTGGTGAATTATGGCCCCTCCATGATGGTACATCCTAGGGTACGATGTGTCAGCTATCCAAGGGATTCACCCATGGTTTAGTGAACTGTCGGCGTTGGTGCTTATTGGACAATATGGATATGTAACTCCGAAGATGCCTTCCTGAAATAGATTGGATCCACATGCATAAATGGAGTAGTGGAGTAGCGTTGCATCGCATAGCATAAATTGGTTGAATTATCATGATGATATGATATGTTGTAAATGTATGTTGTATGTTATTATGTGATTTGTTTATATGATGCATGCTCATCTTGCTTCATATCTCCATGTCGTTATGTTTCATATATGTTTCTTACTCCCCTTTTATGTGTTGTTGTTTTGGCATGTATCTTTTATGCAGAGGACGGAGACCAACCAGTTGAGAAGTGACTCTGATGAGCCGCAACTCCTAGTTAGGATTTCCCGGTATCAGTTTTAGTTTTAGTTTAAGTTTTAGTTTGTTTATCCGTGATGTTTTCTGGATTTGTTATCACAGCTCTGTATGTGACATCGGGGTTGGATTGTTTCATTGTTATGTTTTCTTTCTTTTAAAAACTTATTTTATTTTTCCGTGTTATTGAGACCTTGTTCATGTGGTACCTTTCTACCCATGGATTTTTATTATTTTCAACAAATGAATATGCATGTTTTATTTTATTAGTTTCTTTTATATGCTCTTTTATGCTTTATAAATACATGCGCGGTAGAGGGTGTCACAATGGGATCTGATATGAAACCATGCTTTATCATTGCTCTAGAAGCTGTTGAATGAGAATTCAAAGGAAGCCCTACAAGTGCAAGGTGCAGAGCATGAAATGCAAATGAAACAACCCAATTTTGTAAAAAGGAAGATCTTTGTTTGGGCAGGGAAGAGGGAGAAAAGAATGAAGAGGGATATCAGAAAGAATTATATTTGTTGAACACATATTGGGGACACCATATGGTGTCTTATTTGCTTTTTTTGGTATTCTCGAAATACGTGTATACAAAGATGATAAAAGTAAGTGAGAGATAGAAAAAAACATACGGTGTCACATACGATGTCTAAATTTTGTGTTCAAATAACACAACTCTATTAGGAAAATCAATAAAGATGTTTTTTTTACTTGAATAAAGATGTTGAATAGGGCGGAAAATAGGAAGTTGAGATCCAGAAAGTTGTGTTACGATATAAATAAATAAATGAGTAAATGCCCAAATTGTTTCTTGACAAAAATACATGGTGACATTTTGGTCCCTGAGAAATGAAAAATACAAATTCAGTCCTCAAGAATGTAAAATGTGGGTCAAATTATTCCTTTTTACAGTAATTTTCAGGGACATTTTAGTCCCTATCAGGGACTATTTTGACCTGCATTTTACATTTGTACCTCGGCGCTACATTTCTGACTCGATGCGGAAAAACATAAAAGAAAAATTTAATGCTGGTTGCTTTCGGAAAATAGGTTACGAAATAATTACGTTCGAAAAACGGGTATAAAAATTTTTCTTCATGGTAAATACATTTTCAATAGGTACACATCATCGCAGAACAATGTAATATACATCATAGTGGTAATAAAATATCACAATGTACGAGTTTGTTTTTCAGAAAGTATACACCTAAACAAAAGTCATAACTGTACATCACTGAAAACCTAAAAAGTCTGAAAAACTACTACTCAAAAATGATGGCCCTCAGAAGCCAAATATACAGATTGTCCTAAAAAAAGACATACTTTCCACAAAATAAAGACAACCCAAAAATATCCTAATTAAGCTGGTCACTCTAACTGACATCTACTAGGAAGATCCATGTGGTCATCCCCATGATCCGACCTCTTCAAATATCCGGACTAATGTCCCCGAGTGAAACAGGGACTCCTCTGCAACATCTGTATTCACGTACCAATGTACAACAACAAAGCCAGAAAAACATATATATCGCAAAGGTGAGATACCGACAAATGAGTTTTATCATGATAACTACATGCGTGACACACAAATAACATCATATACATACACATCCAGCATATAAATTCTCAAGATAATCATAATATTTTAAACAATGGGATTCATACCCGACAGTCATCGTAATTTGAAAAAAATGCATGACACTTCAACGTCCACCATCTGATTTTTGATATTTATTCTCCGGAGATCCTAACTTCCCTTCGTCGAGCAGTATAGGCTGCAATATCCCCATAACACAATTGTTTCCGTGAGGTCGGTCTCTCAATTTAGGTCTGAGCTCCAATTGTTCAAGGGTATCACACTCAAGCACCTAAATAATATTGACTAGTCTCTGATTGAGTACATCCACGTTTGGCAATCGTTACGTCCACGGCATGAGGTTGCAAGGCCCCGGCCTTTGTGGCTCAAGAATCTGGATGTCCTTAATAGACCCACTTTGGTCTTGACTTCCCCAATTTGTCAATCCACCCTTTGTGGATTGTAGCCTGATAACACAATGGCACATCTGCCTACATGCCGACAAATGCATGTAAAACATTTATTCTCGTCGTTTTTCTTTTTCGTTCGTTCTTTCTTTGTCGAGGCTCAAAGCTCACGACTTCCTTTACTCAGGTATTAAACCCATTACATTACCAACGTAGGATTTTTAAATCCGCTACCATAATTTCTTTCTCATAGGAACGCTAGCCTGACGTCTCGGCCATCTAGGTCCTTACCTCTTTCCTCAATTTTTCAACAGGAACACTAGCCCAATGTCTCGGTCATCTAGGTCCTTATCTATTTCCTCAACTTTTCAAAATAATTTTCATTCTATGAAAAAACAAATACTCCGAAACTTATCCAAGTTTATCGAAAATATTTTCGCTGATTTAAAATCCTTTTGCAAAAAATGTTTTCCCCTGAAATTCGTTTATAAAACGTTAAATCGCAGAAAAATTCATTTTTCTCAAAAACATTTTCTTTTAAAATTTCTTTTCCGAAAAACATCAAATCCTTGAAAATCATTTCTAACCAGTTTCTGTCCAAAGTAATAAAACTGTTTCTCATAGTTTCGTCGTAAGACACTTTTCTAAATTATTTTTCGTTTAGAATAAAATCATTTATAAATCAAATGACTTTTTATTTTACAAAAAGTTTTTCATCGTCAATATTAAAATATTTTTTAAACTAAATTTCTTATAATTACTTTTTATTTTATTTTTGAATTTATTTTGGAAAAATTATCGTAACCAAATTTTTTTCACGGTTTCGTCCTTACTATCACTCATTGATTTACTCTTTAACCGAAAAATCATTAAATATTATTATTTTCAACATTTTCTTCCACTTCCACAAATCAAAATACTTAATTTTCTCCTCAAGCTTTTTAAAGCTTTATCCTTAATTGCAACTGAGCACTGACCACTGTCAGGCTTTCAGTCAATCAATCAACCAACAGTTAATCCATACATACAGATACCCATATACCACATTTATAACATACTTTCACAGATAAAAATTGAAATCACATAAACAAGTGCATAATAATTAAATGGAACACTTTCAAACGAACCATACCCTATTCTTTTGGTACACTTTCTCCTTGTTTCTTAGATCTTCCTTTTTCTTCCAAACGAAGTCACAAACACTCAACCACACTTAACCTTCAACAATCAACAACAAGTTTAAACAAGAAATAAAATCCTTGATCCACCCCAAAAGAGGGCTCACGGCCAATAGGATTAAAATGGGTAAGGATAATTAATTTTTTTCCAATCCCTCTTAGATAAATATCATTGATCCCTAGACAAGTTCAAATATTATCTTTAGAGATTTGTTTTCCCATTGTTCAAAGGGTTACAAAATTTTGAAATCCAAGAGCCAAAAGAATAGGGTATGGTTCGGTCAAGTGGGGAAAAATAGGAATGAAATTTTTGTTTATCAAATCACTTGGCAAGCCTGAAGAGTATGATCATGAAAGCTTAAGTATAAATTTTCAAGACTTAAATTAATGGGTAAAAAAAGTTATGATTTTTCTACCCATTTTTCAAGCTTAATTCTTTTTGAAAAAAAAAATAAGAACAAGCATGAAGCTAATCAACAAAACTTCAACTTTAATGAAGCAAGGTCGGAGGAAAATTACCTCTAAGTGATGATCCTTGTGGAAGGAAGTGAAAGCTCTTGAGAAAACTAAGAGAAAAGAGAGGAGATGATTTGTTTGTGAAAAATGAAAATGATGAGTGAAATTGGGGGAGGGCTGGTGTGAAAACAGAGGAAGAGGGAAACCAAATTTTCCTTGAAAGTACTTGTATCTTCACTTAGGTTCTTGGATGATTAGAGATAATGAAGTGTGAAACAAAGAAATGGGATTGTTGTGGGTGTGAGGCCGCCGACTTCACAAGGAGCAAGAGAAGGAGAAATAGAATTTTGCCTATGACTCACATTTTTGACATTAATGCAATTAAGGTGATTCATTCATTTGATATAAATGCTCATTTATGGCTATGGTGAGTCATGCTTATGGCTATGGTGAGTCATGCGAGTCATTGCATGACTCACCATAGTGACTCATAGGGTTGATTCATCATATATGGCTCTAGACCTTGTTCCCGATACATCTCTACGATCACGCATCCGGCTCCGTTGTTTTACCCGATTGTTAATAATTCGTTCGAATAAAGTATAATACTTTTTTTTTTGTGAAAATTTTCAAAATAGTCCATCTCATTGGAAAAGTGATAAGAATCTAAACTGTTTCGTTTTGGTGTCAAAATTAAGTTTTCTGATCAGTAAAATTTTACTGTCGGTGAAAACGCAGATCAGGTTCCGTCTGAATTTTTTCTAAATTTTTACCGTATATCATAAGGTAAAGTGTAATTATGATTTTTTTTTATTCAAAATCATTTTCTAGGTCTCGGATAAAAATATAAACAATTAAAATTCTATTGATATTGAAAAACAGGAAAAACATGGGTGTTACAACATTCTTGAGGACCAAGTCGGTATTTCCATTTCTTAGGGATTAAAATGTCAACGTGGTTTTTTATCAAGGACTACTTTGGACCTTCACTTTATATAGTAATAGATAACTTATTACAATTGTTTACATATAATAAGTTGTACAGTTGAAGTCAACAAAGTGGCTGTAGTTTAGTGGTAAGAATTCCACGTTGTGGCCGTGGAGACCTGGGCTCGAATCCCAGCAGCCACACATTTGTTTAATTTTTTTCAAAGTTTAACTTCGGAGGAGGTACGAGTGGAATCCCACGGGGGTTTCTACATTGTCATTCATCTATTTGCCACCTATCACTAAAACTAACATCACGACGAAGGAACTGAAAAAAAGAACTAAAGATTGAAATGAAACAAATAAAACATATATGATGAAAAGAAAAAAGAAAAACACATAGGATCAAACAACCTATTTTTCTTAATATAATGTTTGGTCGGAGGGAAATGGAAGTGAGGGGAGGGAGGGATTTTTTAAAAATCTTTTATGTTTGGTTCAATTTTTTGGAGATAATAGGAGGAGTGGTGAGGAAGGCAAAATCCTTGGTAACTCAATTTTGGCTATCCTCCATTATTGGGGATTTAGAGGAGAGGGAAGAGATTTTAAAATATTTTACATGCATTGACTAAAATATCTTTACTTGTATATTTTGAAATAAATAATTTTAAGGGTTTAAAAGTTAATTTGTTTTAAAATCTCTCTGTAACATCTCTGACTGCTTTATGGATTGACGACTGTCCCCACAAACCAAAAAGGTCTTTTCAGCGTGTTTTGTCCTCACTCACACACTTCCTGGGTTTAAATGACGGGCTCTCGAAAAGAAGATACATCTTGTTAGTATATGTAGTACCAATCAATTTATATAAGTCATCATCAACTATATAGTCTCATACATACATAATCTCAATTCCGATATATAATCGATTCATTCATATATCTCCTCCATACTATTTTCCCTCCACTCTCCTCCTCTTAACCAAACAAAATATCTAATTAAAATCTCTCAACCTCTCCTTAGTTAAAATCCCTTCCCTAGTTCCCTTCGACCAAACACACCCTATCATATAATATAACCCTTTATACTTGGAGAAGAGAAGGCGCCGGAAGCACCAGAATGGGCGATAACAGTGTCTGTATTTGGTTAAGAACGAGAAGAAGATGGGGTTACACATGGGAAGCACAATCCCACATCTCAACCCTTCGTTTATTGCTATTCTCCACAGACTTCAACCCTTATCTTCATTGCCACAATCTCAACGTTCAACTTCACTTCTCACACTCTTACCTCCTTCTCACAACATGCTCTAACTCTGATTCTGATGATGATAACAACACTGTCCTCAACTTTAGGGTTCCGCTTCCTAGGGTTTTGGTCGATGCCGATTCGCCCCTCACTTTCCGAGCACTCGACGACCACGTGGAGGTCAAGCTCCGTCTGCTCCTCCCCGTGGATCATCCTATCCTTAGCGGGTTCGATTCCGTGATGAATCTATCTGAAGAAGAACACAATGCTTCGTTTCACTATGCTTCCAAGCCTCTCGTAATGGAATCGGGTAATCTGAAGATGTTGCTTTTAGACTGTTGTTTATTCGTCGGTTTTGGAGTTTTTATTTTGTTTTATTTTTTGAGCTTGCGAATTAAAGCAAGAACTGGTTTGAAGTGAGAGGCAGGTTTAAATTGACGCTCGCGTGATAATTCGTATTTGTACCTTCTGGAAATCATGGAAACACCTTGTTTATGCGGAATGTGTAAAAGTACAATTTTTGAGGGTTTTTTTTTTTAGAACTATATTGACTTCCTAGTGTTTGGTTGGGGAAGATGAAGTTGCTCTTGGCTCTCAATTATTTTGGAGGGCAGCAATTTAAAACATTTTGGCTAAAGTTTCCGTCCTTATACTTTGAAATTCAAAATTAAAAGTATAGAAGGATTAAAGTAAATTAATTTTAAAATCTCTTTCCTCTCCATTCAAACTCTTCCCTCCTTTGAATCAAGCAGACCCTAGGTTTGACTTAATTACATCTGACATCTGTCTTGTTTAAAAAAAATTACACCACTACAATCCCTCGAGGGTGATGATTCAGGTGTAATTAAACCAAATCTCAAGGAAGTGTCTTTTCCCCAATATTTTTGTTGTACAATACAGAATTAAACATAAACATATGGAAGTATACTTTTTTTTTAATTATTACTATTAGAATAATAGAAACATACTCTGATGAGGTCATTATAAACAGTTCTTTTACTTATATACTCAACCAATGTGAGACTTTAATACTTGACACACACACCTCATGCTTAGAACTAGACATTGGAGTATGAAATTTGCATGACTGGATATCTGCAAGTGGTCGAACATTGGGATAGGCTCTAATACCATTTTAGAATAACTTACCTTAACTCTACCACGAAAACTAGCACAGCTCATGGGAGGAGGGTTGTCGAATAAACGATTCTTTACTCGTATACTCAACCAATGTGGGACTTTACACTTCAAAATTACTTTTAAATTTTAGAGTGACCTTGTGTTTATTCAAATGTTGTATTTATTATCTGCATTTTTGTTTGGATCAGATGTAAAAAAATTATCTTCTGAGGGAGAAGTTAACTTTTACTGCAGAAATTGTGCCTTCAGATTAACCAGAAATTCTATCAGGTAAGATGTCTAAGTTTGTTATCATCATTGAGAGTTCTTACTTCTTAGTTATCTGAATACATAGTTCGAATGAGGTTGGGAAAAAAAAAAACTAATAGACAGTAGGTTGCATCTTTTACTGCCAGCACCAAGGGCTAGTGATCTATAAAAATTTGTTATTTAGATTTTTTGTTTTCTCATTTTCTTTTACATTACTTGTTTAGGAATTTTGTTGAAATGCCTTCGGCAAACTGGAGAGAGGTGGCTGACAATTGGTTTGGGGCCTGTTGTTGCTCATTTGGAGGTATAAGTGAGAAGCTGGTGATAAGGTATGTAAATTCCTATACATGCGCACAGGGTATATGCCTATTAAGCTATACATCTGTCACTCTTTGCGTGGATGATGTTGTGGAATATAATTTTCCTGAAGGGTGTGGACAACAAGGGCGTGATTCTGTAGCGGATAACCTTAGGGATGATGGTGTTAGCGAAGCCACAATAAATTCTGGGTTAAATGACGGAAGAACTTCAACCTGCAGTGATGCGGGTGAAGTGATTTACGCTTTTGATCAGAATTCAAGGTTTGCACATCCTGAGAATGAAAAACTATCTGTGAATTTAAGGTATGAAGTCACTGAAGATAAACCTGATCATGGTGACTTCTCTCATTCACGTCCATATTCAAATGGCGCAGATGATGTGGGCAGAACTCATAGTTGTTGTTCTCATATGACAAGCATTCTTGGGGAGGAAGACAGTGAACCTCATTTATCTGATACTTCTAGAAAGGAACGGATGCCAACAGAAAACATGGAAATTCTAGGAAATCAGAAGTCTTTCCTCAATGGGTTTCTTGAAGATGTTTTCATGGCTAGATCATCAAATCTGTCAAAGGATATTAATTGGCATGAATTTACATGCCCTCAATGCTCATCCCTCCTTGGAGCATACCCATGTTGTGAGGACCCTACACCTGTGGATAGAGGAGTACGGTTGTTCAAATGTTATATTTCAACCTGTGTGCCAGTTGGAGGATCAGGGGACATGTTCAGGTTTGTGAAGAATGACTAAATTTACTCATCTCTTAATAATTCTTTATCAAAAAGAAAAAGGGTGGCTTTGTTTTATGCCCTCAGCTCTAATGAATTGCAGCTGATTACCAAGAAGTAGATCCAGTAAAACATGTATGCTTCTAGGACTTGGCTAAGTGAAATTAATGTCTCAGTGGATAATTTAATTCAGATAGTCATTTAATCAGCTGCTTTTGGGAGTAATTGAATTTAATAAATAATAATTGGGTAGTAGAAATGCAGCAATGGGTGGAAACTGTTAATTCCTTCTTTCATACTATACTTCCGTTGTTTGTTTCTATCATTCCCCGACTGTGGCTCTTAGAAGAGTATCCAAATGGCGCATGTATTTTGGATATTTTTGAGCCACAGTTTTCCAAAGAACTATATTTTGTTTTCTTTTTACTTTTTAGTTCTTCCATATATGCGTGAGCAAAGATTTTACCTACCAGTGACATGCATTAATATACAGAAGAGTCAACAACTGAAGAAAACGTCTTAGCATTCATGAAAATTCATGATCGATTGATCATTAAATATATTATATGCTGAAGGGGAAAATGAAAGTTATCTGTGGCATGGTGTTTCTTCTTGATCCTGTGAGTGAACATGACTGCATCCACTTTGTATATTCCCGGCTATTACTTTTTGAAGTTTTAGTGAAATATTCTTTGCAGAATTTTCAAATTTCTATTTAATTTAAGTGAAAGATTTTTTTTTTTTTTAAGTTTGATTGTTAAATACGGATGTCCTGAATAAATTTTAATGCATTTTATTTGTTACCAGCAAGTATACATTGGACAAAATGTTTGCAAATCAGTTGATGGAGTGTGCAAATGATGAATCATCGTTTCGGTTTGTTATTAGAGATCTGAATACCAAATCCCCTGTCCTGCAAATCATTCTTTTGAATCCAGATACTTGGTCTTGTTCTGGTAGTTGTTCTGAGACAGAGGACAAAGATCCGGTTCCTAAATTGCCGTTACGGCCCATCATCAAAGTGCTTTTTTCTGACTGCAGCACTGCAACAGAATCTCAATTAAGGTCAGCTATCTAGTTAACTTTTTTTATCATGATTAATGTATTAATTGAGAAATTTTGTATAATATGTAAAGATATTTCTTTTCTGTGCCTAGTGGGAAAAGAGACTCGGTTGTTATTGACTTATTGTTGTTGTATATAAAAATGTTTGTTGTTTAAGCTTTAAACGGAGACAAAAATAAATAAATAAAACAAAGAAACCTTTTGATGCAGCCCAAGAATTTCTTTAGAGTTAAAGGTTGGATGGAAATTATGGAAAAAGGCTTGGGGATGAGTCCACCTCTTTGGATAGAAATCTGAATATATCAGAATTCTAATCCGAAGTTGAAAGAAAACACCGGATGATCAATTCTGGAAATATTTCACTTAATTCTCATTTGTGAATTCTCGCCTGTACAAAATTACATAGAAAATTACTATTTATACAGAATCACTATTAATAGACTTTGTATCTAGAACTGTCTGGACTCTTGAGTCACTTTTCACTGACTTTTAGACTACTTAGACCCCTAATCACGAGATTAAACTTTTCTAGACCTAATTAACTTGTCAAATAAATAGAACAATGAGTCTTGTGTAGCTAAATATCTAATACTCTCAGAGAGCACAAATTTAAGACTCAGCATCTCAAACTCTTAATTGACAGATGAAGAAAGCTTCTTTATTCGGGAGTCATGATTTGTTATCCCTTAACTTTTAATAATCAATGGATTCATGTAGAATAATATATCTATAGTGTTGCTTGATTCCTACGAATTTGAACCATCTATGCAGGATGATAGAGGAATGGGCAACAAAGAATTCAGCTGAAAACATTTTCATGCTGACTCGTCAATTACAGGAATTGGTTGGGTCGTTTATGTCAGCAAAGGATATATATCCACCTTCATGTGCTTCCCTTCAAGGTTTAATTTTGTCATCTATGCAACGGTAGTAATATATTCAACAACTCACTCATCTGGTAATCGAAGTTGATTAGCAGGGCTGAGCAAAGAATGAATGATTTATTTTTTGTATTGCATTAAGGAAAATGTTAGATGGCTACACTTTGTCTTATCCAAAATATGTGAATTTTGATTTATCAAAAAAAAAAAAAGTGAATTCTGGTTAAATTCTGTCAATTATTATCGTCGTGTATCACTAGTATAGTTGTGACCAAACCTGGGAAGCATAGTTACGAATATGGGGAACGTATACAACACATGTTGATACGTGGATATGGTAAATTTTAAAAGGTTTAATTAATTTGTAAGAAGTTGAACTATTTGAGAATTTTTAAATAGATTTCTGAATGTTAAAAGTTTGTAATTGGGATTTTGAACCTATAGAAAATTTGTAATTGAGTTTTTCATACACTTTTCTATTAGGTGGTGTTTGGTATCTGCAATGTTTTATATTCAGGTAAATTACATTCTTGGGAATGTGATTCCCGGAAATAAAGTTTTCTCACATTCACATGGGAATAGTTTTCCCAAGTTTATAGCTATCATTCACTAATTTTATTCACGAGAATTTTTTATGCCTGGGAATGATTTTTTAAAACTTGTACTAAACATGAGAAACTTTTATTTTCATGGCTATATATTTTGGAATATTTTTGTAAAACTTGTATCAAATGCTATTTTATCGTTTTGTTAGGGTTCCAAAAAAAATAGGATAATCTATTTGAATTTTCCATAAAAGTATAGGAGAAAAGTATAGGACGTATTTGAATTTTTTCAAAATGTTCAGGGATCCATAAATAATGAGGTGCATAGATCACTTAATGAAACTCTAACGGATAATCATCGAAACCTAAAACAAAAAGGGTACGAGGGATCAAATTATAAATTTTATTTGTTTAGGAATCCAATCATAAAATTTTAAAGTACAGGGCCTCTATAAAAATTTTCAAATAGTTTTGAGATCGATTAATTTAATTATATGGCATGGTATGGCTACAATATAATATTCAAAATTAATATAAAACATACATAACAATAGTTTAGAATAATGACATTCATTGTTTATTAATTAGATTTAGTCATTATAGAGATATTGAATTGTTAAGCTTAATTATATTTTTGACCCCCCCTATTATTGTTCATGTGAGTTTTGATCCCTATAGTTTTTTTGGTGCATATTTGATCCTTTTATTTTTTCGAATATTGCAAATTTGGTCCTTTTATTTAATATTCTCAATTTTTTAACGATTAACAGATAGGAACGACTGTTTTATATGCATAGAACCTCTAGTTGAGTTTTTGTGATAAATGACCCTACGATGGAACCAAAAAAAGGTCACACAAAGAAGGGATAAAATCAGTAAATAACATATAAGAACTGTTGCATAGAATTATTGTTTTTGTGTGCGTTCTTCTATGGACTTTTGAAAATAAATCGACAAACATTAGAAAGAATGAATTGTGCAATTGAAAGAAAGGATAAAAGAAAAACATACAATTGGATCGGTACGATCGAAGTGGAGAAGTACTTTACGATAGCGTCTTCACCATGAAATCCAAAAAGCAATATGGAATCCAAAAGATTCGTTGCGAAATGTAACGACTCCTTTGTGCCTAGCTTCGAATGGTGCTCATCGATCATGGATGGTGGTGCTATTAGGGTTCAATTCATGGAACAAACCTCTCAAATCTATAAGGACTTAAAATATTAAATTTACGAATAGATTCTTTCGCCTTTTAAGTTTAAATTTTGCAATAAATTCCCTTTAGTCTTAGTTAAAAAGGAAAGCTTAAAAGATGTTTCTTAATAAACAGAAATAATTTTTTCCACCTCAATTCTTACAACTTTAATTGATATGGCAAAAATTGATTGGCCCACATGATAAGATATTCAAAATCCTATCATTTTTCAGTAGGAAGAAGTCGCCTTTGCTTTATGTAACATTTATGCTAAATTGACACAGAAAAGGGGACAACATACGGTATACCGTATGAACAGTGCCACACAGTGCGGCACTGTAACACTTTTTTTAAAAAAAATTTAAATTTTTTTTGTAAATAAATTTTTTGATTAAGTATGTGTCAATATCTGGTGAACGGGGTACAAATATCTGGTGAATTCACCTCATATTTGAAGGCATTCACCAGATAATTGAACTACGTTCACCAGATAATCTAAGGCATCCACAACCCAATTTTAGTATAGGCATTCACCACATATTCGAAGGCATTCACCAGATAAGTGAACTACGTTCACCAGATAATCTAAGGCATCCAAAACTTGGTTTTAGTATGGGCATTCACCACATATTCGAAGGCATTCACCAGATAATTGAACTACGTTCACCAGATAATCTAAGGCATCAAAAACTTGGTTTTAGTATGGGCATTCACCACATATTTGAAGGCATTCATGGGATATTTGTCACTCGTTCACAGGATATTGACATATACTCAATCAAAAAATTTATTTACAAAAAAAATTTAAATTTAAAAAAAAAAAAAAAAAAGGTGCTTCTGATGCATGAGTCACATGTCTGATGCATGCTGATCTCACATCTGCAGCTACAATCTAAGATCTGTTCATACGTTATGCACCGTATATTGTCCCCCTTTCTGTGTCAATTTAGCATTTTTGTTTATGTAATTAAAAGAAAGCTGAATAAAGAGGAAATTATTTTTTTACTAGAAAGAATGACAAAAGAAAGCTTTGTCAGGGTTCTTAGTGTTTCTTCATTTGCAAGTAAGAAATCTGATGAAGAAGCAGATCTCTTTCATCGAAATAAGCGTAAACTGGTTACTGATGAGGCTTAAGCTAGTGATGTGATCATGTCTAATGATCCTCCAGTTCAAAATATTGAAGGTGCAATCTCCTATAAGGATAAGCTTATGAATCTTTTTGGTGAAGATGTTCATCAAAATCTTAGTAAAAGTATTTTGAAAGAATTTGCTGCATTAGCATCTCAAAATCTTGAGCAGGAATTGAAATTTCTCTTACTGATGAGGAATGGGAGCAGTGGTCAACGCCAGGGAGAAGGGCATTAGTAATAAAGCTTCTTGGAAAAAATGTTAACTCCAAATTGCTTTGTGTTGAAATGAATCTAGAGAACCCTTTAATTCCATTCATTATGATTTGTGGGCACAAATTGCTTCTTGAATATGAACGCCTCCATTCCATTTGCTTTAATTGTGGAAAGTATGGTCACAAGTTGGATCAGTGCCCTGAATCTTCAAAAACTGAGCAATCAAAGGAGAAGTCATCAGATCATGATGCTCATCACAGTAAGGTGGTTAACACACAAGTAGTTCCCCAAAAAGAAGTTGTGATCTCATATAATAATGATGGTTATGGTGCCTGGATGGTTGTCAAGATAAACCATAGAAAGAAAGGAAAGGTTAAATCTAATAGTGATTCCAAGAAGCCCTCTCAAGAGGTAAAGTTGACAGAGCCAGGTAAGGAGGTGGATCTAAAGATAAGCAATTTAGTCAAAAAGGGAAACAAGTCCAAGGTTTTGTAAAAGCTTCTGAGTTAACTCCTCATTTGGCGGGTTCGTCAGACATGGTTCCATCTGCAATTGTTAATGTATATTCTAGCCCTCTTCAGATATAAAAGAATGGCCCAGGAGTAGCTTCTACTTCCCAAAATTCAGGTATGTGTGCCTCAGGTAACCCTTCCGATCTCTATAATTTTCAGCTTCTTAGTATAGGCCATGAGCCTCAAGCCCGGTAAGGGAATTCGAAGGTTAAAACACCTAAGATTCAGGAAAATAGTAAAGGGAAGGGAATCAAGATTTCTCAAAATCCTTGTAAGAAAAAGAAGGGTGTTTCTAAATCTGAATCTTCTTCTAAAACTGCTCTCTTAGTACCATCCTCCCTTCAGATAAACAACACTGTTCAAAGGAAATTTGTACTAATTGTTGAAGAGAGCATGCAGGAGATCTCATTAATTGTTGTTCTTAGTAAAGATAATTCTAGTTCTTCCCAGAATGTTGAGGTAGAAGTAATGGATACTTCTATTGATAGTCATAAGGTTTCTTCCTTAGGAAATCAAGGAGCTGAGACTCCAAACCCCCATCCTATTTTAAATGAATAGTTTAATTTGGAATTGTAAAGGTGCTGGCATGAAAGATTATCCACACCTTATCAAAGATTTAACGAGAATCTATCACCTTGACTTTATTGCTATTTTGGAAATCGGTATTAGTGATGCTAAAGCATAAAGTGTTGTCAGGAAAATAGGTTTAGATGAGAAAGTGATTGTTGAGGCTCAAGGCTTCTTTGGTGGTATTTGGTGAATGTGGAGAAACAATTTTCCTCCTATTTATGTTATCTCTTCTTCTAGGTTTTGTGTGAATCTTAAAGTGAATTATGCTTCATTCTCTTTCTGGTATTTTTCTATAATATATGTCAGTCCCCAACCTGGTGGAAGACATGAACTATGGAATGAATTGAGAGCTTTTAGCTCGAGCATCCCTGATTCAGGGTGTATTATAGGTGACTTCAATATTGTGCGTTATGAATGGGAAAATTTGGTGGTGGCCCAATAGCCTCATCTTCATCTTTTTCTGATTACATTAATGAATGCAACTTGTTGGATGTTGGTTTTGATGGTCCTTCTTTTACTTGGAAGAGTGGACAGTTGTTGGAAAGGCTTGATAGAGTTTTGTGTAGTTCGGCTTGGCAAGTCCTTTTTCTTGAGGTTTCTGTCACTCATCTGCCTCTTCCTAAATCCAATCAATGTGGTTTGTGGCTCAGACCTATTAGATCTTCTAGGAGACAAGGTTACTTCAAGTTTCTTGGGCCATGGCTAGATCATCCCGGTTTCAAACCTGAAGTTGTTAATTCTTGCCATCAGGATGATTCATGGACTAATAATGTGTTAGAACTGGTTAGGCAGAAATATCTGTCAAATCGAGTTTATTGAAGAATTCTCTGCAAGAAATGCCTTGACAGAGCTAAAAGATTCACTTTACAACAGTTAGGAATATCAAGAAAGACTTCTAGGGATTCGAGAGCCTAGCCTCTCCAACTGGCTACTCAACTAACAGAGAGATATCCCCTAACTTCCCTCCTCTCCTATATTTATACTATCTCATGGGATGACTAACTAACATGGTCTAACTAACATATTCTTTGGTTAACTAATCGATTGTCAGTTGGCTTGGTTTGTTTGTTTCTTCTGTAGTAAGCCTTATATATCGGAGGCCTTGTACTGCTAACAATACTCCCCCCCAAAAGTTTCACCTTGTCCTCAAGGTGGAAAAGGGGAAACTGTCCATTGATTACTTCATATGACTCCCAAGTGGCCTCAAACTCTGGTAAATCCTTCCATCTGATTAGCACCTCTGTTTGGCCTGCACCTCCAGGCTTGACAGCCAGTACCTGTTCTGGTTCCACTAACAGCTCTAGCTCTTCACTTAGGCCCCGAGGTAGAGGTTGTGGCACAACTGAGGGCCCTATAGCCTTCTTAAGAAGGGAGACATGAAAGGTAGGATGGATTTTGCTCTCAGCAGGAAGCTCAAGTTGATAAGCGACCTTCCCCACTGTTTTACTGATTCGGTAAGGTCCATAGAAGCGAGGCCGAAGCTTCTCATTCATTTTTTTAGCCAAAGATCGCAGTCGGTATGGTTGCAGTTTTAAGTAAACCCAATCCCCTACTGCATAGGTAATCTCCCTCCTGGACTTGTCTGCTGTGGCCTTCATTTGCCCCTGAGCCTTTAGAAGATTGCTCTTGAGGTCATGTAAAAGCATATCTCTTTCTTGTGTCATAATATTGACCTCTTCTACTGCTGATGGGATGGTAGCTCCTTTAAGTAAATGGGGAGGATCCCTTCCATAGAGGGCATTAAATGGTGTCAGCTTAGTTGAACTATTGTAATTAGTGTTAAACCAAAATTCAGCCCAACTGAGCCATTTCGGCCACTGCCTGGGTTTAGAACCTGTTAAACATCTCAAGTATGTCTCCAAACAACGATTAATCACTTCAGTCTTCCCATCGGATTGTGGGTGATAAGCAGAACTGAATTTCAGTTTAGTCCCTGCCAATTTGAAAAGTTCAGTCCAGAAATTGCTGAGAAACACCTTGTCTCTATCTGAAACAATGGTGGATGGAAAACCATGCAGTTTTACTACCTCTCTGATGAAGACTTCAGCTACATCCTTTGCAGTGAATGGATGGCTCAATGGGATGAAGTGTGCATACTTAGTGAGTCTGTCCACTACCACCAATATGGTATCTTTACCTTGAGTTTTGGGTAGACCCTCCACAAAATCCATTGAAACATCTGCCTAGACTTGAGATGGAATTGGAAGAGGTTGCAAGAGGCCCGCGGGGGATAAAGTTTGATATTTATTGGATTGACAAATCTCACATGTAGCAACATATTGATGGATGTCTCTCCTCATACCTTCCCAATACACCAAAGCTGCTATCCTTTTGTAGGATCTGAAAAATCCTGAGTGTCCTCCAATAGCTGAACTATGAAATTCTTTGAGTAGGGTAGGAATTTTGGGAGAGTTTCGGGGTAACACCAGTTTTCCCTTGTATAGCAGCTTCTTGTTTACAAATGAATATCCTGGGTGCGATAGAGGGTCTCGAATGAGGTCCTGTATGATGCCCTGCAATTTGCTATCATTGTGGACTTCTTTTTCCCATTCTTCAACTTCTGAAAATTGGACCACAGATATGGCAGCATAAGTCATCCTGCGGGATAGGGCGTCTGCTGCTCTATTATCGCTGCCCGGTTTGTATTTGATTTCAAAATCAAACCCCAGTAGCTTTGAAGTCCATTTGAATTGGTCCTCACTTAACACTCTTTGTTCTGTCAGGAATTTCAGGCTTTTCTGATCTGTGTGAACAACAAAATGCCTCCCCATCAAATAATGTCGCCACTTCTGGACTGCCATAACAATTGCCATTAACTCTCTCTCATATACTGACTTCTTCCGAGCTCTCTCAGATAAGGTTTGGCTAACGAATGCCACTGGTCTGCCTTCTTGTAAAAGAACAGCCCCAAGCCCCTTACTAGAAGCATCTGTTTCTACCACAAATTGTTTAGAAAAATCTGGTACGGTAAGGGTTGGTAATGCAACCATGGCTGATTTCAGTCGTTCGAAAGCCTTCTCAGCCTCCTCATTCCATTGGAACCCATCTTTTCGTAATAACATGGTTAATGGTTGAGCAATCTTGCCATAGCCCTGCACAAATCTTCTGTAATACTCAGTGAGGCCTAAGAATCCCCTTAGAGCTTTGTAATCCTTTGGAACCGGTCATTGTTTCATAATTTCCAGCTTTTTTGGGTCTGCTGCTACACCCTTTCCCGAGATAATATGACCCAAGTACTCAATTCGTTCTTGCCCGAAAGTGCACTTTTTCCTGTTGGCATATAACTGATTTTTCTTTGCAGAGGCTAACACAGCCTGCAGGTGCTTTTTATGATCTTCCTTGGTCTTACTATATACTAGAATGTCATCAAAGAATACGAGGGCGAACTTCCGGAGATATGGTTTCAACACTTCATTCATGAGAGCTTGAAAGGTAGAGGGTGCATTTGTGAGACCGAACGGCATTACAGCAAATTCATAATGGCCTTTGTGGGTCCTAAATGCTGTTTTACATATATCTTCTTCCTTCATCCGGATTTGGTGATACCCTGCACGTAGGTCCAGTTTAGAAAAAAAACCTGCTCTTCCCAGCTCATCTAGCAACTCACCGATAATCGGAATGGGGAATTTGTCTGGTACCGTGACCTTATTCAGGGCCCTGTAGTCAACACAAAAGCGCCAGCTGCCATCTTTCTTTTTAACTAGAATGATGGGACTGGAATATGGGCTAACACTAGGTCTAATGACACCAGATTTCAGTATATCAGTTACAAGTCTCTCTATCTCATTTTTTTGGTAGTGGGGTGATAAGCCACTGGCTTATCTAGTTTTATAACTAGTAAGACGGTGGTTTACGTGCTAATTAGTCGAGTTCAATCTCGTTTTCGCCCAAATTTGCCTTGTTTTATTCCTAAGATGGACTTTGACTCGTTTTGCGTCTTTTGTGTAGTTTTTAGCTTCTTTTGGATAGAATTACGCTTGTGGTTGCTTGTGTTGTTTTCAGGTCCATAAGTGAAGCTCTAAGAATTAAGGAAAGTCAAGAAATAGTGGAGATTGCCATTCTAGAGATTCTCGCCCCGCGAGAGTTTGAAGACCTGGGAAGACAGAGACCATCACGGCCTAGCCGTGATTCACATCACGGGGCGTGAAAGGAAGGTTCGCGTCGCGAGACGTCCTTCGCGTCGCGAGTGTGTGAACTCCAGAAAAGCACCAGAGTCAGAGACCATCACGGCCTAGCCGTGATGTATATCACGGTCGTGACATAAAAGCCACACAAGTCAGAGACCATCACGGCCTAGCCGTGATGTGTATCACGGCCATGACCCAAAATCCACACAAGGCAGAGAACATCACGGCCTGGCCGTGATTCACATCATGGGCCGTGACAAGAAGACTCGCGTCGTGAGACATCCTTCGCGTCGCGAGAGTTCAAATTCCAGAAGTGCGCCAGAAACAGAAGCCGTCACGGCCTGGCCGTGATGGCTATCACGGCCGTGACGCGTGGCCTCCTTATAAATAGAAGCGGTCGAAACGAGAAAAAGAGGACTTTTTGGATCAGAACTGATTGGAGATCTTTTGTAATCCTTATTCTGGGGCTGCGTCTCCTCTTCTCTTCTCTTAATTCTTAGTTTTAGGATGATTTCCGATTGTACGTGCGTCGTTGTTACGGACATGAGGAACTAATCCTCTTGTCTAAGGGATCGATGAAGCCACCTATGGCGGCATAGTATTCATGTGATGTAACTCTCTCTCTCTTAATTCAATTATTGTTTTCCAATTCTGATTTCATTGTGTTGGTTATATGCTTGCGTGATCAACTAGTTAAACGTGTATGAGGCCGAGAGGCGATTCGCGTTTCAGAACTTGAATTGGGAACATTGATCGAGTGTTGCACGAGAGTGAATAGGAGATCGATGCAACTCTTAGGGAACAAGAATTAATAGAATTCGAGATTAGGGTTAAGAGACCTAGGAAGTAATTAACTCAAATCATCGAATACGTCCTATTGAGCACGACAGTGGATATAGGAGAATTTAGGGGTCCCGTTGACATTAAAATTGAACCTAGGGAGGAGATCATTATCACTTGGGTACTTTGCATGATTGGGTAGGTGGATTCGAAACCTTAGATGCTTTTAATTCTAGATTTCATCACCATATCTTTGATTGTTTCGATTTGTTAATTTAAATTGTGATCCTAATTTCTTTCCAACCACTTTCTCTACTTAACCAACTTATCGGATTTCTCGCGAAATTAGTCGAATTGGTAACCTAATCCTTGTGTTCGACCTCGGTAGACTCTTACCGTGTTTTATTACTTGCGACGACCCGGTACACTTGCCGGAGTCACAACATGGGGATACCTGTATGGGCGCAAATTTGGTATTGCAGCTCCCTCTTTGAGGACAATGGCATGGTCATGTCTTCTGGGGGGTGGTAACCCTTGAGGTTATGCAAAGATTTCAGCATGACTCTCCAGCACCTCATCCAACCATTGCCCTTCTGTCGAGCCTTCATCACAGGTAACCTGCATGTTGTGACAGTCTAATAAGAACCCTTGTCCCTCTGTCTGAATGGCCTTCATAACTGATCTAAGGGAAGTTGCTGCTCTGGCCATAGCTGGTTCCCCTCTTAACACTAAAGTACCCTTAGGAGATGGTATCTTTAGTGTTAATTCCTTAAAATTTGCTCTGATTTCCCCTAGGCCTGCCAACCACTCCATCCCTAGTACCACGTCAACCCCGCCTAATTCAAAAATGTAGAAGTTTTGTTGCACTTCTAATCCTTGAATTTTTACCCTCAGGTTTGGACAGACCCCTTCACATTGTATCTTCCTACCATCTCCCACTTCCACTGTATACGGGGATGTCTTCCTTACTTGCAACTCTTCATTTTCCACCAATAAGGATGAAACAAAATTATGTGAGGCCCCACAGTCAATCAGCACTGTTACCTTCCTGTCTCCTACCTCTCCCCACATCTTAATGGACTTCTTTGAAGTGAGGCCTGTGATGCTATAGAGGTACAATTGCAGATTCTTTAGCTCTGCTTCATTTATTTCAGACTCCTCCTCCTTCCTTTCTTCCATTTCTTCTTCATCCAAGGTTAATAATAGCAGTTGTTTATTCGTACACACGTGCCCTGGGCCAAACTTGCCATCACACTTGAAACACAACCCTTTTGCCCTTTTCTCATCTTTCTCAGCAGGCGTTAGTACCCTGAATTCTCTTCCTCTGTAAGATCCTGCCGTTTTCAAGCTATTGGAGTCAGCGCTTGAACTGGCACTTTTGTTGCTCCCAGAACTGTGTAAATTGCCTCTATTGCCGGGATCCCACGTGACTGTTCTTGTATTAGAGTAATTCTGGGTATTCCCCCCGCCTCTACTTACGACCAAGACCCCTTTACTCAATAACTCGTTCCGTTCATCCACGTGCTGGGCGAACCTCACCATCTCCGGTAGGGTTTTCAAAGAATGCATCTTTAATTCGGCCTTAATCAGATCATTCAACCCGTTTAGGAAAATTCCCTTCATATATTCTGGATCGGCCCCTTTTAGAGGAGCAGAGTAGAGCTCGAACTTCTCCCGATACTCTGCCACGGTGCCCGTTTGCCTGACGCTCGTCAACATTTCAAAAGGGTTTTGGTTGATCGAAGGTTGAAACCTCTCGATCAAGGCT
Source organism: Sophora flavescens (assembly GCA_030762895.1). Taxonomy (NCBI): domain Eukaryota; kingdom Viridiplantae; phylum Streptophyta; class Magnoliopsida; order Fabales; family Fabaceae; genus Sophora; species Sophora flavescens. Next base: position 166,161,792 of record CM061064.1, on the reverse strand, counting down.
GTTCGAAACTCTTCCCAGGTAGGGTTAGTCACACAGATTTCCCACCATTGATACCAGTTGAGCGCTTTACCTTCCATTGCCACCATCGAAGCCTGCAGTTTCTCGCGATCGGATACTCGCCTCATTTCGAAATAGCGCTCGATTCTGTTGACCCACCCATACGCATCATCACCACTGAAAATAGGGATTTCGAGCTTCCTCCATTTCTCTTCCCTCTGTTCGTCATCTTTCGCCCCTATCGTTTCCTCCTCCTCGTTACTATGGCTTCTGTCGTTGTTGCTGTGGTTATTATTGGAACTTCGTTGTAGGAGAGTCAAAATCGCGTCAAATTGCTTGCGATTTTCATCAAACTGCCTTCGATTTTCCGATTGTTGTTCCTCTACAATTCGCCTCAGTTCTTGGCGATCAAAGCGATCGTCTTCGCGACCTCGTCGCATCTCTTCCATTCCGCTTTCCAGAGCTTCAATTCTTGTTTCAATTCTTGATTCCATTCTTCTCGTATGGACCATGTACCACTCCCAGAAAAGAGCTTTGATACCAGTGTTAGAACTGGTTAGGAAGAAATATCTGTCAAATCGAGTTTATTGAAGAATTCTCTGCAAGAAATGCCTTGACAGAGCTAAAAGATTCACTTTACAACAGTTAGGAATATCAAGAAAGACTTCTAGGGATTCGAGAGCTTAGCCTCTCCAACTGACTACTCAACTAACAGAGAGATATCCCCTAACTTCCCTCCTCTCCTATATTTATACTATCTCATGGGAGGACTAACTAACATGGTCTAACTAACATATTGCTGGTTCAGCTAACTGATTGTCAGTTGGCTTGGTTTGTTTGTTTCTTCTGTAGTAAGCGTTATATATCGGAGGCCTTGTACTGCTAACATAATATTAGCAGAACTTTCGTCAATCTCAATGTGTGGAACAAAGATGTTTTTGGAAACATCTTTAGAAGGAAGCACATAATTTTGAAAAGATTGGAAGGCATTAATAGTGTTAATGTCTAGTGCCAATGAGAGCTTGTCTACTCTGAAGGAGCTTCTTTGGTAGGAGTATCAGAGTATTACAAGACATGAGAAAGTGTATTGGTTTCAGCAAGCTAAGAGTAAATGGATTGCTCTTGGTGATCTCAATACCTGGTTCTTCCATATGTCTGCAGTTCAGTGAAGAAGAAGGAATAAAGTTACTGCCCTGCAGAATACAGATAATATGTGGATCTATGAAGAATAGGCCCTAAAGGATTTAGTTCTGGATTTTTATGCAGATCTCTATTCCTCCTCCATGCCTGTTGCCAACTCCTTTCATATTGATCATTCTTTCCCAGCTATCCAAGATTCTGACTTGAATCTTCTTGCTAGCAATATTTCCATGGAGGAGACAAAAGGGGCTTTGTTTAGCATGAAGAACTATAAGTCTCCAAGTCTAGATGGCTTTTATCCTATATTTTTCAAATCTCAGTGGGAAGTTATTGACTCTTCTTTGCACAAGTTTGTGGAGGATTGTTTTCTGCATCCAGAAATTGTAAGGGAGGTAAATAAAACCCTTATTACTCTTATTCCTAAATGTGATATACCTAGCAGTGTAGCTCATTTTAGACCTATTTCTGTGTGTAATGTAGCTTATAAGGTAGTGACTAAAGTGATTACTCAGAGACTTAGAAATATCTTGCCTTACATTGTTTCTCCCAACCAGGGTAGTTTTATACTTGGAAGATCAACTAGTAATAACATCCTTGTTATTTAAGAAGTTATTCACTCTCTTAATAATTTACATGGTTAGAAGGGATTTATGATCACAAAGTTGGACTTAGAAAAAACCTATGATAGGCTAGAATGGAGATTTGTTAAAGAAACTTTGTTGTTAATTGACATCCCTAATCAAATGATAGATCTTATATGTGCTTGCTTGGATTCTGCCTCTTTGTGTATTAAATGGAATGGTGATAAAACTAGTTCTTTTAATTCATCTAGAGGGTTGAGACTAGGAGATCCAATCTCCCCCTAACTGTTTGTATTTGCTTTAGAAAGACTTGGACATAAAATCTAAGATTTAGTGGATGCTGGATCTTGGAAGCCTCTGAAATTTGGAAGAGGAAATGGTCTTAGCCTTTCACATGTGAATTTTGCAGATGACCTGGTGTTAGTGGCATAAGCATCCATGGATCAAGCTGAGGTAATCCAAAGCATGCTTGAAGATTTTTGCTCTTGTTCGAGGCAAAAAATCAATTTTGACAAGTCTAAAGTCTTTTTCTCCAAAAATATGAGGAAAAATGTTGCTACTGAGCTGAGCCAAGTGCTTAGAATTGAAAAGACTGAAGATATGGGAATTTATGGAGGAGCTGGTCTAATCCATTAAAGGAACTCTAGGAGTTCTTTTTCTTCTATCGTAGACAAGATGAAAAAGAAATTGACTGGTTGGAAGGCTTCTTCTCTATCCTTTACTGGTAGAATCACCCTAGCTCAAGCATCCCTCTCCAACATTTGTGTGTGATGAAGCTGAAAGATTTTGTAGAAATTTCATATGGGGCAACACCGCAGATCAAAGAAAATGCCATCTGATATCTTCGAAACAGATTTTCTTCTGTAGTGTTGCTGTCGGTTCTCTATGGAAGGATATGAATAACTTGATATTCTCCCAGTCTTCGAAAATGGGGGAAGAATTGTGGCAGGAAATGGTGTTTCAGACCAAAAGTATTGAGTGTTTGAGTTGGCTAATCCTCTAGGTTTCTTGCACGACAGGAATGTACTGATGAATATTAGTTGGAAAGCTCCTCCCGATGGTTATGTTAAAGTGAATGTTGATGGTGCACATAATAGAATCTCCGGAATGGCATCATGTGGGGGAATTCTTAGAAAGTCTGATGGTTCTTTTATTAAAGGCTTTGTTTGTAATTTGGGATCTTGCAGTGTTTTAAGAGCTGAGCTTCAAGCTCTTCTTTATGGGATTAAAGTCTCTCGAAATTTGTCCTTAGAGAAACTCATCTTTGAGACTGATTCTCTTGCAGTCTTCAACTATGTCTCTAGAGGATCTTCTGTCAGTTGTCTTCTCAAACCTCTGGTGGATGAGATTACTGAGCTTCTCTAGAAGAGTGATTGGCAAGCCCCTCTGCAGCGCACATTTATGGTGTGTTTGGTATAGGAGAAAATAAGAAGAGAAAAAATGATAGGAGAGAAAATGAGAAGAAAATATAATTTTCTCTTGTTTGATAAGCAAGAGAAATAGAGAAGAGAGAAGAAATTGGATGAGACCCATCCAAAATTTTCATCTCTCCAAAAATGAGAAGAAAATGAAGAAGAAGAGAGATTGATAAGTTAAGTTACTCATTTACCCCATTTTCAATGTTATTAATTATTTAATAAATTTAAATAAATTAACTAAATTAATCAATTATTTAATCAATTATTTATTAGTTAAAATAATTTAAATCAATTAAATTAATTTAAATTATTTGATTTTTTTAATTAACTTAATTAATGAAATTAAAATATTTGTATATGTTTTTTAGTTAAAAGTATTTTTGTCTTTTTAAAAACAACTATATTTCTCTATTCTCGCTTTCTATCCAACCAAATAAAGAGGAATGAGAGAATACATTTCTTTCTCCTCTATTTCTCTCATATTTCTTTTATCTCAAACAACATATTAAATTTACTCTATTTTTTACATCTTTCCCTCTTTTCATAGTCTTTTGCAAGCTTTTGTTCTAAACAATTGTAGTGGGTTTCTACCTCACGCTTTCTTGATTATATTTTTGGTTTATCAGAGGGCCTAGCCCAGCAAAACAAAGCAAACTAAGAGGCTAATAATATAGGGAAAGAAACCCCTCAACAATCCTCACCCTTTTTATCAAAAAAAAAGTTTGGAAAAAGGAAGAAATTTATGCCAAGTCCCTAAACGACAATAAAAGCTCACTGCATTTTAGAAGAATTGATTTTCCAAAAATCAATATTAAAAAAATTGATTTATATTTAATAATAATATTTTAAAAATAGATTTTAAAAAAATATTTTTTTTATAATAAAATAAAATCATTTTTAACAACTAAAATCAATTATTTTAAAAGAAAATTAAAAATTTTTACTTTCATAAAATTCAATTTTTAGCACATGGAATCAATTATTTCCGACTGTAAATGGGGTCGGGTTTGGGGCTGTGTTTCAGCTCTCAACCAAGCATACACATAATAATAAGCGAGCCGGAAAGAGTCTTCATACCATTTTGTTGGTTCTTCTACTAGTGCCCACTGCTAGATGCCGGACGTCACTAACATCATCGTATCGTGTTCCTGAAAATCTGAAGCAACGCTGCTCCCAAAATGTGTCATTCGACAACGTTAATCGTTTTATGCTTAGGTGGGTCTGTCGTTTCGCCATGTTATAACTTATCATCCTCTTTGTCTTGTCTTTGGTTTCATTTCAGTTACTGAAAGCATTTCGGTTTCAGCTTTTCTTTCGCAGACACAATGGGTCGTTTCAATTTCGATGCCGAGTTCAAGTTGCTATGCTTTCGATAACTCTAGTCGCGTTGTTGATTTCGTATCCTTCATTCTTACATGCTCCAAGTTATGCACTTTCATTGGGTATTGCATTTTGATATTAATAGTGATCGTAAATGGGTCATTCATGAATTTAGATTTTAATATTAATATTAGGAAAAATGAGTAATTTACCATTTTGAATTATCAATACGAGAATGGTTATTAGTCCTTGACATTTAACTTTGTATTGTTAGTGCTCTTAATATTCATTGATAATAATTAATGACATGGTCTGGAGTTTGGATATTTTGTCATTTTAATTATTTTGTTGATCAAAAATCGAATTTTGTAATCCATTCCAAACAAATATTGGTTCGGTTTAGAATGAAATTAATTCAATCTGAACCAAATCGAAGGGAAATTATTTGTTTGGATTAGATGATTTTTTGCCTTGAAATCAATCCAAACCGACTGCTAACACCTCTAACTTTATAGGCTATGTTTGGGGTATGGTTTGCAAGGATGTTGTACCCCAACATAGCAATAGTTATTTATTTTTTGTATGTGCGGTGAAGTTGTTCTTACTTAACTGGTTAATTAGAGTAGCTGGTTTGGGTACCTTTTTGAGTATGATGGGAAGGTAATGCTCTCAGACAGTTACTTTGTTTATTGATATCTTTAGATGTTATTGTTATATGTGAATGCTTTTGCTCGTGTTCAATTTTGGTTCTAGGCTTGCTAAGTTATTCACTTTGTGTTGATGCAGCAAGGTGCTGACTTGGCAGTACGATTCTGCAAAGATGTGGAGAGTAGATCACAAACGGTAGTCCATGTCACCATGCTTTCAAGTACTCCATTCATTATGTGCTCTAACCTTTTATTAATTTTTTTTCTCTAGTGCATATGGTAACATGTCTTTGTGTTATCTGATGCATAACATGCTCAGTTTTGCATTTCGATCCTCTAGGTATAAAATGTAAACCATATTTAACATGGTCTGGATTGTTATAAATCTTAAAAAGATTGCTACAGCATTCTGTTGTTTAATTCATTCATATGCTAATTGTAAATGTTGTAATTGTCATCTCTTTCTCTTAATGAATTTCTTCTTATTTTATCATTAAAAAATGCCAATAGGAAAAGGTTAACTCACATGTTGCAAGTATGTATTACTGAATAGGCCTCGTGGGTTCTGCTTATTTCTCATTCCTTTTTTTTGTAAACCAAGGATGGAATAGGACAATTTTCGTTACTTCTATTTGGGTTTCTGGCTCTGCTCATTGGTTCTAAGGAAGATATTTGTGACAGTTTTATGGATATTTTTAGTTCCTTCTCTTCTGCCCCCTATTTAAAAAAAATATGGTTTTTGGCAGAATCTTGGTTATTTGGTGGTGTCTTTCATTACTCATTAATAGGTTGACGCAAAGAAGTGTTCCCTTGAGTTGTTTTACTACTATTTGAGTATGTGATGACTAAAAGCTTATCAAAAAAATAAAAAAAATGTGATGACTTTTAAACACTTGGCTTGTATTTGGTTTATATGTGGAAAAAAGAGATTATTTCAATAATCGATTATGTGTGCAATTGATTATTGCTGTAATTAATTATAATAGAATCAGTTTTATTATGTTTAAATATATTAGCTAAAAAGCGATTTTAAGATAATGTTAGCTGAAGATATCCATAATGCTGAAATGAAAACTTATGGGGAGAAAATTTTAGAGTTTAATTTGTATACATTGTTAGTGTAAAGATTTTTACACTGACAACCAATCAGAAATCAAGCAATTGATGACTTTTAAGGTGGTTAGGATGAGAATCGAGCATTTACAGTGGTATATCAATTTCTGATTGGTTGACAGTGTAAAAAAACTTTACACTGACAGTGTATATCAATTAAATCCAAACTTAAAAAACTTTTTATCACTTTAATCACTTTTATTCAAATATGTTAGTTCATCCCAAAACTGCTTTTATCCCAAAAGAAAAACTTTTCTTTGGAAATAATCAATCAATCCCAAACACACGATTAAATTGGAACAACCTGCTGTAATGGTGGATCTAAAATTTCTATTCCAATAAGGTCATAAACTGATACCATGTGACATCATAGGTGTGGTGAATAATTATTGCTGGCCACTTGGGTTTTCATGTTTCTTATCTTGTATTACTAACTTTGTCTATTGATGCATGTTCATTTTCTTTGATGTAATGTATTTTTTACTTCATTAACTGATGCCCAAAACTATTTAGGGATATGTTGATTTTGGCCGATTTGATAAGTTCAATTACTTTTTTGCTGGTTCTGGCCAATCTGACTTTGTTCAAGTAAGTTCCTTCTTTATATTCTATCTTTTAGGAAATCAAAATAAAAACACGAGTAAGGATGCTTCTTAGAGATCTAGTGGTACACATAAGTGCACAGGTCTCATGATCCACTTGGAATAATAGACTGAGGAATATTCAATATACTATGTATTTCAGACCTTATTTTACATTCCACTTCTTGCTCTCCTTTCTCTTTTTCGATACCTTTTCTCCTGCTTTCTAAGCCATTTTCTTATTGTGTAGGAGTTTTATAATGGTGACCTTATGGGTTGCGAACAAAGTTATGACAAAATGGGACGAACAGCCAAGGTTGGTGCTATTCTGAAACTTCCATTTTTTTTACTCAACTAGGCCCATGAATCAAGAAGATGGGTTAGGGAAATCGGAACAAGGAATATCTCACGAAGAAAAGGGATCTGAACAGGCACGATTTCCTGGGCTTCGTGTGATAGTGCCCAGGACCTTGTTAACTGCCTAGCATAAGCACAATGGTTTACCACTAGGCTAAATGTCTTTAGTCTAATGCATTATTTTTGGGCTGTAAGAAGTTCTGGCTTCTTTAGCATATTGCTTGTGTCATTATGTGGTTCATGCAATTTTCTCATGTTCCATTCATATCTTTCAGGTAAATATCATATGTGGGAGTTGTTTCAATGGGCAATGTCAAGGTATGATATCTATCTTTGGGATATTGGGCTACTTGAAATTTGCACAATGCCCTAACCCTGACTACTGCTCCACTCTCAATTGCCTTTTTCTTTGTGGACCCTAAATCTAGGTTGTTTAGAAGCACAATTTATTTGAAATCTGCAGGATAAACAAAAATCTGAAAATAGAAGAAAAAAACTTTTGAGGGAACTAAGGATATATCAATCATCGAAGGATTTATGTAAAGCACAATACGTGGATGGTTTTGCTCATAGGTTGTTGTAGTGCCACATTGAAATGGCGTTTGCTATTTTTACATCCTGTTTCAATGTAGCATATCACATATGCTTTTTAGTTTTTTTCTAATTGCAGGTCGTCCTGGATGCATATGTAATGTGTCGTATGAATCAAACTGCAGGTTTTTACTTTACCTTGTTCTCAGTTACAATGAAAAGATCGAAAACCTTCATTAGTTCATTATGATTTAGCATTTTGCGATGTTAATTTGTGAATATAATCTAAAAAAAAAAAGAAACTCGGCTTTATTTTAAGTTGGAACTTTGGAGACAATAAGACAGTATATTTGAAGGCTCCCCCTGCTCCGAGCCCCTTCCCTCATTAGATAAGAGATTAAGAGGATTGCTTTTATTATTTTTCAGCTACTGTACATCCCAAATTACTCACATTGATGAAACCTCTTGCTATGAAGTTAAAAATATGAAAAAGGGAAGATGTATAACGAGAACGGTGATATTTTGATTAGCCGTGACTTGCTTCAGAACAGATTAAAATCTACATCATGATGATTTTCGTTTCTTAAAGTAATTCTATGCCTAATTTTTTGCTACTTCGAGAAATGGTTGTTACTTTTCATTATTACTCTTGATTTCCAATTTTAGCAGATGAAGTATGATGATGACCTTTAACTTGTAAAAATTATGTCAATCTTGATGTCTTTCAGAGTTATAGTTGAACTTGCAATTCCATGTGATAAACCGGGCCCTAAAGTATTTCAAGGATTCACTGTTGGTTTTCATCCACGATCATGGGAACTTGTAAGCAGCTTTACCATTCTCACTGATGTGTGTTTATGTCTTTTCTTAAAGAGAGTATGCATAATTCTAGGATTAGAGAAAACCCCTAATTTGGTGCTCGAGAGATTTTCGTAACATCTAGTTGATCCTCGAAAAATTACTGGCATCAAATTGGTCTTCAAATGATAGTTTTTGGTCATCGAATGACATCAATTTGGTCCTAGTAAAAAGTAACTTTTGGACTATTTTTATGTCAAGAGATTATCATTCAAGGACCAAATTGATGTAATAATCTTTTGATGCCAATTGATGTTCTTAAAATGTTTAAGGACCAGAATGGGGTTTACTCAATTAAAGTATAACACTTAATGAATTTTCCTTTTATGATATTGTAGGTTTATAATGGCATGACTCAATTTGGTTTTGAGAAACCCCGGCGTGATTTTAGGTCAGGATTCCTGCTGCTGCCACTTCCTGTAGTATGTATGTGTGCTTCACTTACGAAAACTTTCCTTCAATTGTTACAAATAATGTGTCATGTTTTCTTGTTACAGCTTTCAGACAGGGCAAGCTCAGGTAGTCCTTTTTATGACTGCAGTTGCTTCGCTCTCATCCTTGGTTCAAAAACCTAGTTTGCAGGTACTTCTGTTATTGGTTTAGTTTCTGGGGAACTGTTATTGTCTTTCCTCAAGGTACTGGGGACATGACCATTGTTGAATTGATGCTTATTAGGTTCTTCCCAATAAGGGCTTGCAAGTTAAATTGTCTGGATCCGCTGCCAATGGGAAGCCTCCTACAACTTTGTCACCCACAACGTTGATTGTTGATTGGAGATGTACGGTACCACTTATTCAATTTCCTGTTGAGTTATCATTGTTAAACTTTACCTGTCAACTCTTTTCCAGGTGAGGTGGCCCGTGATATTCCGTATGAAGTTAATATCACAATCCCAGTTGAGGGTTATGAGCCAATTCAATTTGTGCTTACTAAAATATGTAGTAAGTCATACTAACATACATAGAAAAGTATAAACCCTACTACTATGCCAGTATTACTCTTTTACTTTATATGCATTCAATTGGTGGGAACTGGAAAGACACTATTAAGGATGGGGTTTATGCAGGTGGTATTACATATATTTTCCCCCCTTTTATTTACTTTCATAGTTTCAGTTGAATGACTGGCTAGCTCTGTTTATTCCTTGTTGCAGACTATAAGCAGGTTCAAGGGGGAGGTACCACAAGAGGATGGGCGATATTTGGAGTGCTATCTTGCATGTATAGAAAAGTTTCACTTACATTTCATTTGTGCTGTGATTATTTCAAGTAAAAGAAATAGAACCTAGAATTAGAGGCTCAATAAATACTATAAGTAGTTCATAAAACTTGTATGATTTGTCATTGTCCTGTCATGTATACATGCCAGTGTTCTCTTCTTCTTTTCTCATACTGTATTCAATATATGGCAACTTTTTATTGGGCAGATTCTTTGTCTCTTCGACACTTTTTTGTTGTGGAGGGTTCATTTACAAGACAAAAGTGGAACGCCAGGTCGGGAGTTCTCTCTTTCACTTTCAAATTGCAAGCATAAGATGGTTGTTAAATATCTATTCTGCCACAGCTTAAAACACATACATCTTAAATATCTGTTATATTGACCTTTTGCAGCGTGGAATTGATGCACTGCCTGGCATGGCAATCCTATCTGCCTGCTTAGAGACAGTGAGTTCAGACCTCCTACTGATGTTTATTTTCTTTTTGCAACTGTTGACATTAAATTTTTAAATAATTGGTTAATTCTAAACTTTATGATAGATTATGTCAATGTTGATCTTCACATCAAATTAATCTTATCATGTCCGAGTTTAACTAAACTAAATATTGGCCATGACACTACTAAACTTTTATTGCACGGATTTGAGTATTATTAAGCATACTCAAAGCATTAGAAATGTTTATTATACTTGTAGTTTTTACATTTATATTTGTTCAAAGAGCTGGACAGAAAACTGGATGAGAGAAAAACTTGTGGAGAAATTTATAATTTATAATCCTATATATTTTATTCGTCTTTTTGGGAAAACTTGTGAATGGAATAAAAGTCTTTTTGCAGCTTTATTGACAAAATGTGAATATGAGAATACTTCCCCAGTCTCTTCATTAATAGCAGAGTTATGTTTAGTTTGAGAGTGAAAATGTGAAATTGTTTATATTGAAAATATTTAAATATGCAAATGGGCACTATTATGTCTCCAACATGCAACACCATTTGATATAAATGGATTGCTCTATATTGATACGATTTTAGGTGCTTCATGGATTTGTTCCAAAATTTGTACTCTTTTTTTATTTATCAAAATAGTAAAAAGAACGAAGATTTCAACGGGACTTTGCGCTGCAAAAGCAATTGAATTGCAGTTTGTAAGTTTGTTTTGTAGGATTACCTGCTACCTCATATGCAGATTCATTTAACAATTTTTGATGTGTCATGAAAACAGGTTAGTGTACCCGGGCAAGGATACTCACGGCCAGAAGACCATAACAGTGCCTTTGCCAGTGAAGCCTCTTGGGAGCGCCCTCCTAGTTCTTCTCAAGGTGCATGGAGATCAACAGAAAGAAAATATGGCGCCATTTGAATGTGCAACTTCATTTTTTCTTTTACTGAAAATGTAGCATTTTTTTTACCAAACTTTTGGGAATTTCTTCTGCCAAAAATGTCATTTGGATAAACTCATTATGGGGATTTTGAAGCCTCGGTCTGATGTATTTCTTTGTAAACACAAGTCACGGCTAGAAGTAAAGGAAAGGTAGTTGTAGCATGAATCCAGATGTTGAATTGAATTAAATGGATTTATTGAAATTTTGATTTTTGATAGTGTTTAATTGCGTTGTTTGATTCATATAACTGATTCCGATTTTTATTCCATTTAGTGGGAAAAAGCTTGATTGTGGTTAATGTTGTTGATGTGTTAGTCATGTTGATCAAACTAACAGAAATTAGATTTAGTAGCAATGACGACACTGCTTCAATTTTTTAATGTTTTCTTGGCTAGCATTTTCAGCTTCGAGAAGAAGCACTTTTGGATTTAAGAAGAAAAAAAAGAGAAAAAGAAATCGAATTAATATGTGCCAGATTATAAAACTTCGGAAGAGTGGCTTTAATGGTGTTAGAGGTTCAGTCTTTCTCAACAAGCATGAAATAAATTTATGGTTTTAGAAATCCTACTGCAATTTCTCCTGTAATGATTTTATTTTAACTAGTGTACATGGACACTCAAGTGTACATCATTGATGAAGAAAAAAACACTTTCCAGCTCGTCCAATTGTCACCTAAACAACACCCTTTGAAGCGCAAGGTTATAGTCAAACCATAAAATTATGGTAATAAAAATAATTAAAGAATATTTTATAAGAAATAATATTAATCAATATGAATATATTATTATAGTTTATAAAAAAGTCATTAATTTAAATAAAAATTTCTTGTTATTTATAATAACTAATTTTAAAAAGAAAGTATATGTTTAAAATAATGTTTAAAAAAAAAAGAATGTTGGATGTTGGGCGGGGTTGCCGGGTTGGGATAAGTATAACTCAAATCAAACGCTGAAATACATCAGATGTAATTTTCAAAACCTAGAATTCATCCCAATCAGCTTTGTTTCAAGATGGGTTAATGTTGGTTCTTAAATACTTTACAGCTCTTTTTTCTCCAATAGTCAAAGCATATACTATTACTATATTAAACAAAATTAAAATAAAAAAAGTAAGTAAAGCTAAGCATATAATGTGCGTTTGAATAAACAACTTAATTAAGAATTTATCCCATAAGATCTTATCGTATGAGAGCTTATGCCATAAACACTTAAAAAAAGAAAGAGAAAGAAAGGGATATGAGAGGATTCGAATAGTAAAAAACACGAAGAGGGTGTTTAGTGCATAAGCTCTTATGATAATTCCATAAGCTTCTCTCGGTGACTTATGAAAATAAGTCAAAAACTTCTTATGGGATAACATAAGTTATTTTTATAAACTCTATCAAATACACTGTATAAGAGCTTGTGTCATCAAATAAGTCAAAAAAAAAAAATTTTAAATACCCACTTCCAAAAGCTTCCAAATGCTACGATAGTGCTAAACCAAAAGAAGACAACTCTAGTTGAAGATTAGACTATTATCCTGGAATAGAGTAGGTATCCAACCATAACTATTCCATTACCTCAATGCATCGCAATTCGCAAAGTTATCTAATATCCCCCCTTGGAATTCTGTTCAATTCCTCGTAAACACTTATTCTATATTAATGTACCCTGACACATAATATACAAAATATTTAAGCCAAAGTTGTTGAAGGTTTTGAAGTCAAAAAGCATTCCCATTAATTTTTGAGAGCTGCCAACTGCATCTTCATAAGATGAAGAAAAAGAGAATATTACAAACGCGGATACAAGGTTTACATGATCTTATTAACTAATACCTTAAGGATAAATGATTAAGGAATCCAAAGATAAAAAAATTTATTGAAAAGTATGATTTTTAAATTTTTAATGTATCAAATATATCATTTTTTAATATAAATTTTTTATTTCGGATTCTTTAACCAATCTACGAGGACACTAGTTAATATTTAGCATTATTATAATCTATCAGCAGTCATTTAATGGGTTGAAGGGGTCAAAAAGTAATTCTGTTGCTTTGTTTTATACAACCGAGTAAACTTTGGTTCTATAAAACAAGGTAAGAAATGGCAATCAAAGGAAATATATGGAAGAATTGCTTTTGAGAATTTCAACAACACCAATAAAAGGAAAAAAGTTTTAGATGGCTTGTGTAGCCTTCTCTCATTGAAGACACCATTTTGGTGAGAAATTAAGTCAATGATTTGATGTGCTATAGGAAGAAATCAACTGAGCAGGTGAGTCCACCTTAACTTTTGTGGACTCTCTCTAATAAGACACAGAACAAACCTGCAGATTGACCGAGCAGGTTATTTGATATCGTCATAGTTATCTGGATGGCACTGTGGACTCAGAACACGGCTGAGTGCAAGTGAAGCATCAAAACTATTGGTTTGGCTGATTGAAAAACAAATAGTCTTTTGCATCATGGTTGTGCAAATTAAAATGTACAAGCCAAGTACATGTAAAAAATGTAATTAGGCTCAATCTTTGTTTTGACTAATGAAAAGCAGATTCCTTTTTGTTGTGTGTGTTTGTGTTTTATTCAAAACCGGTCCTATATCTATTGAGGTCAAAATCAAATTGAGGTGACACCTTTTAGAAGCTTAAAAAAAATTGAGTTAGTATTATTAACTAATTTTTTATTTTTTTAATTAATAGATGTATCAAAATAACTACATTCTTTTAGACCTAAAGCCCTAGCTTTGGTAGCTTCGACTTAGGGTCGGCCATGGTTTTATTTTTTTATTTTGTAACAATAACGAAAAGTAAAAGATTGAGTATAAGAAATAACAACGAAAGTAATTGATTCGGGTCTTGAAACAAGATATCGATTGTAATATGTACTCACATATAACTTTAACTACAAGAATTCGATAATGATGCTGAAGGAAATTAGACACAGAGAAAGTAATTGATACAGGCCTTGAAATAAGATAATGTATACTCGTATATAACTTTAACTGCAAGAATACGTTAATGATGCAGAAGGAACTGGGTCCAATACTTTCGACCTTCTATATGCTTTGCATTTTTGCTTTATGGTAAATAAACTAAGGTAAATGCTGACAAGTGCCCCTAGAACATTGATTAAGGAATTAGAAATAGAAACCTTGTCTTGAAAAGTGATGTATTCAACACTTTAAAAATTTAAAAGCTACACTTTCCAATACAAATTTTCTATCTTTGAATTTCTTAACCAATGTCCTTAGGATACTGATTAGCAGCTTACTGTATTTAGCTTAGACTTTGAGCTTCAAACTATTTGCCTACAACTATAGGTTTAGGTGATTAAGCATGCCATGTATAAGGAAAATTTCTTATGTACTAAGAATACTTCACTTTAACAACAACAACAAAAAGGCTTTTTCTGCTATGTGAGGCCACTTACACGAATCAAACCATACTATTATGTTCTATTGTAAACTAAGTCTTCACAAAGGATATTTAAATCTTGGTACCTTTTATCAACATGTGGTTGGTCTAATGGTTTGAGCCCCTTAAACAAGTAGTCAGAGGTTCAACTCCTAGCTCTTGTATATTGAGAAAATCTGGTTGGAAGGGGCTGAGGGGGCAACCCTTAAATGTCATCCAGATCCCTCGGTGGAGATTAGTCACTGTTTATGATAATGACTACTTCATACCAATAACATGGTTACCCAAAAAAAACTTAGTTAGTCTCCCGGAGAGTACTATACTAATCAAATAAAACATAACATATAGCAAAAGACATGAATTCATGCCATCAGCTTTTAAATTTAAAACTTTATATAATAAATCTTGATAATATCTAAACCATTGAAAGTAAATATTTTTATAAGAAAGCTAGGAAGTCCATTCCTCTTTAAATGGATTGGAATATTAGTTAGCCACCAACTCCAACCTTGATCCGTTCCTTTTTCCCTGTCATAATTGTTGCCAAGTTCTTTCTATAAATACCACTCCCCATCATAATGCTCATACAATCGAGTTTGAAAACTTTCCTTCTCATCTACTCTTCTATATTTCTTGTTCTTTGAAGTGATTCTGACAAAAAAAAAAAACAACAATGGCCAATTCTTTGAGCTTTCTCTTGCTACTTTCATTACTAACCTCTGCTCCTTGCTGCCTCTGTAGCAAGAAATTAGGGGGTTACCTCTACCCTCAATTTTATGACTATTCATGCCCGAGAGCTCAAGAGATTGTCAAGTCCATCCTTGCCAGGGCTGTTGCAAATGAACCCCGAATAGCTGCTTCACTTCTGAGACTTCATTTCCATGACTGTTTTGTCAAGGTCTCTCCATATGACAAGGCCAACAACTTCACGATTTAGTGAACAAAAACTGCATATTGTTGGGCCTGTTTGCTTTGTTTTTTTTACTTTTATGTTTTTATTTCCTATTTCTCTTAATAATTGCAAAAATGTCGCATTGTTTTCGTCATGTTTCTTATTTCTAAAGATTTGTTTAAGAAACAAACGAAAATAAGATGATATTTTTATAATTATTTCTGAGAACAATAAACATAAAACAAAGCAAGCAGGGCCTTAGTATTTTCGTAACTATGTGATATAAGTCTTATAGGTTAACATAGAAGTTACATTATGTTGAATTTATGTTTCAAATGCATGATTCCAATTTCCAAAATGATGTTGCAGGGTTGTGATGCTTCATTGTTGTTAGATAGCAGTGGAAGCATTATCAGTGAGAAGGGGTCAAATCCTAACCGCAATTCAGCTCGAAGATTCGAAGTCATTGATGAAATCAAATCCGCACTAGAGAAAGAATGCCCTCATACTGTGTCTTGTGCTGATATTTTGGCTCTAGCTGCTAGAGATTCAACTGTTCTTGTAAGTTTTTCCTTCTGCTTTCTACTCCGTTACCCTTAAATATCTTTCACTATCAAGACTTAAATTATCATTTATCAAACCTGATCAAGTAACTATCCTTTTTATGTAGACTGGTGGACCAAGCTGGGAAGTACCTTTAGGCAGAAGGGACTCTAGAGGTGCAAGCTTACAAGGCTCTAACAACAATATCCCTGCTCCAAACAACACATTCCAGACCATCCTAACTAAATTCAAGCATCAGGGCCTTGACATTGTTGATCTAGTTGCTCTATCTGGTAGACTCCTTCAACTCATCTGTCTCTAGTCTTTTGTGTTCAGAAACATCACTGATTCATGATATTAACTCTTTTCAAGGAAACAGTATTATATTATAATGATATGATAAAGTTATTCATGTGTCTTTACCTAATCACTTTTTTGAGGGATTAGTCTTTACAGTTAAACAGTATTGTTCTTGGTGCATGTTGATCCAATTATATACTATCCTCATGCTGTCATAAACCAACATGAGTCAAAGTTATCTCAATTTTTTATTCTAAATTTGAGTATCATTCGCATTTTATACAACTCAAAATATTTCATAGCTTTCTGATATACCAAGGATATCCTCTGACCGATAGTCGAAGATTATTCCCTTTCTAAGTTTGGGGGCATAAACATATTTTGTTCAATTTCCATAGGGAGCCACACAATAGGAAATTCGCGGTGCACCAGCTTCAGGCAAAGACTATACAACCAAGCAGGAAATGGCAAAGCAGACTTCACTCTAGACCAATACTATGCTGCTAAGTTGCGCACTAGGTGTCCGAGATCTGGTGGTGACCAGAATCTGTTTTTCCTAGACTTTGAAACCCCAACAAAATTTGACAACAGCTACTTCAAAAACTTATTGGCTTACAAGGGTCTGTTAAACTCTGATGAAGTTCTCTTCACAAAGAATCAAGAATCTGCAAAACTAGTGAAGGAGTATGCTGAAAACAATGATCTTTTCTTTGAACAATTCGCCAAGTCCATGATCAAGATGGGAAACATTTCTCCTTTGACAGGTTCAAGGGGAGATATCAGATACAACTGTAGGAAGATTAATTAAAACTTGATGAAGCAACATTATTGCCATATAAAGCCACACGTGGAAAATTGGACTTGCATTTTATTTATGTTTGTTTTGTTTATTACAAAAATTATAAGAAAAAATTTGTTCTTTACCATGATGAGTTGCTGAAGCATTTCCCGGTATGGCATTGTGTACACTGGGGCGTTTGGACTTTAGTCTTTAGGTAATGTTCTTGTGTGTATTTCATGGAATTTATGTATTTATTTCCCATAAATTTATAAAGAAGTGATTATCTGATAATCAAACTAGCTTTCTCTGTTTTTTTTTTTTTTTTGACAAGATTCGAACTAGCTTTCTTGGTACCTATAAACTTGAAAAGAAAAAGCACTAATGCCATTCCTACATGGTCCAATAAGAGTGTGACAAATATACTTATAATAGTTTTGTCATTGACTCATTGTCCTACATGTAAAAATATTTGTTATATTTATTTAATCCTTCACATGATTTTATTTTACATAATTGCCTGATTTCTTTCACAAATGTTTAATAATTAATCAATTCATTCAAATATAAATAATTTTTAGATCAATTAAAATTTAATTAAATCAGCTTACTTTTAGTTTTGATTGATTCCAAATACAAGCTGTGGTTAAAGTTTTTTTTTTTTTTTACTGGTATCTGTGGTTAAAGATGTGTGCTGTGACTTTTTTTTTCCCCCGAGTAACCGACGTGAAGAGTTCAAATGATAAACATAATCGATTCTTCTAGATACTCTAGGCCAATGTAGGAAATTAGGAATACATGCACTATTAAGATTGCTTGAGGAGGGATTTATAGTGTAGTTGTTATTGTTTAATTTGCTAAAAAAATTATCCCAATATAAATTCACTTCATACATAAAAGTAGAGATTCGAATCCCAATCACTTAATTAAAAGGTATAAGTCCATCACCACTCATGTTAACCAACCTCCTTGGTAATAACTTGTATACGTTTATGTATATAAATATAATCACACACTTTGTTGAATATATTTTATATTTATAATTTATTATGTCTTTACCTGGTTTTACCAACGGTTAACACCATCCTCCCTTTTTTTTTTTTTTTTTTTACAAACACCATCCTCCGTTCCTAAGTTTTTTTATCAGAATAACCCACTTTTAAAAATTATTTATCAAAATAACATATTTTTGAAACACTTTATCAAATTAACCTACTTTTTGACACAGTGGCGCACTTTGGTGAGTGGTGCTAGTCAAACTGACATCGTTGACCTGCCACGTGGCAGCATCCTACTCGTTCGTCAGTTTTTTGTAAGAAAATTAAAAAAATGTTATTAATTAAATTTTAAAAATGTATTACTATAATTATAAAAAAAAAGTTATTAATTAAAAATGTCAACAAAAAAATTTATTAAATTTTATCATTATATAATTATATTAATATAATTATATTAATTATTGATTAATATAATTATATTAATATTATTAATACATAAATATATTATTAAATTTATCATTAATTATTAGGCTAAATTATTTTTTGGTATCTCATTTGTTTTAAATATTCACTTTGGTTAAAATTTCAGGAAAAATGTCAATCAATGGAAAATAGAAAAGGAATTAAAGGGAAAAATATTAATAACTACTACTTTCGGACTTAATTATAAACAAAAAGTAATTAATTTAACACTTATTAAGGAAGCTAGTTAATTTAGTTTAATTGTCTTGTTTTTTTAAAAAAAAAAATGAGTTATAATTACTAAACTACCATTTAATTGTCTAGCCTAATAATTAATGATAAAATTTAATAATATAATTATGTATTAATAATATTAAATTAATTATATTAATTAATAATTAATTAATATAATTATATTAATATAATTATATAGTGATAAAATTTATTAATAGAATTATAAATAATTAATTAATAATAAAATTTCTTTTTTTTAAAAAAAAATCGCTTAATAACATTTTTTTTCAAAATAACAAATTAACCATAATGAAGCTGTCACGTAACAGGTCAATGACATCAGTTTAACTGACGTTACTCACCAAAGTACGTCACATTATGTTGACCTAAATTTTATTTTTATTTTTGCAAAAAAAAGATTTTTGCATTCTTTCTTGGCCATTCAAAAACTACCACATGACACTCAATGGTGCAAGATTGACGGGCACCATTACGTCTGAAAAAATAAAATAAAAAAATTCCAAAGTTGTCAAAAAGGTGAATTCTAACCTAAAATATGTATTTTAGTGGTATATCCGTGTAATACCATTTTCACCTGCAGTAGACAGTTTCTAAGGGATTATCTGGTTGCTGAAAAAATTTAGATATTCATTTTCCCATACCTACACCTAAGTGACCTAACTGTTGTTACTTCTTCCGTTCCTACCCAAGATTTTTCACGTTCATAAACCACCAGCTTCATCCATGTCCTCGGTGCAGCCACCGCCACCGTCACCGCCGTCCACACCAGTACCATTGGCTTCCTGGAGCCCTTCAAGGGAGAGAAGAACGAAAAAAGATTGAGGAGCATGATCGCAGATCTGGGCGGAGGACTTGGTCGCCGTGGCTTGGTCCCCATGTCTCCGTCAATCGCGCCTCTGCTGTGACCACCGCCAACCGCTCCGTCATGGTGGCGTTTGAGATCAAATATGGGTCGCCGTCCTGGTCGTGGCTTGGTCCCCATGTGCAGTGACCACCGCCAACCGCCCCGGCCACCGCCCTCGCGAGTGCGTCCCAGCCGCACGCCTCCCCTCCGACCCTGCCACTGTCCCTTCCTTGTTCATGTCCCTTCTTTGTTCAGAGATCATTGTTTCATTTTCAATTTTATTTTATTTTTTAAAAAAAAACCAGAAGATGCAGATCCTTCCATGATCAGTGATGCTGTGGTGGTGGTCAAGATGCAGCCACCGTGCCTTGTTCATGACCCTTTCTTGTTCAAAGATCTATGTTTCATTTTTAATTTTATTTTTTTTTTATAAAAAAAAACAGAAGATGCAGATCCTACCATGATGGTGATGCGGTGATGGTGGAGACAGGTGGGGGTCAAAATGTAATTAACAAAGTAAGGACTGATTAAAAGTAGGGGTGAGCAAATGAACCCTCCAACCCTTACTATTTTTACGGTTAATTTCATGCAAAAAAAATAAAATAAAAAAATTTAATGGAGAATGGACTGCCAAGACTGGATCTTAAATTTTTTTTTTCCCCTGTTATATTTTTTTTTTGTACTTAATTGGGTTGAAAGCCTTAAATTTTAATTAGGCTCGTTGGGTTTTTTTTTTAATTTTTTGGAATAAAATTAAATAATTAAAAAGCCTAAACCCGTTTCAACCCGCCCAACCCGAACCCGCCTAACCCGATGGTATAGATGGGCGGGTTCGGTTTCCATTTTTTTCACCTCGAACCCGCCCGAACCCGATGGTCCTCACCCGAACCCGCCCATTGCTCACCCCTAATTAAAAGCAGAACCCTTTAACCTCTTTATCCTTTTACTGGTTAATTTTTTTTATCTTGGACGAGCAAATCTCATCTATTCATTATTTAATTAATAAATCCTATTGCTGATACTAGTGCTTCATGAATATAACATTAAAACATATACTTCATGCAAGAATCCATCATGTTATTTGGCGAGTTCTAGAGTGAACTAGTTGATCATATCTCTCACTGTGAGAGACATGTTTTAAACGTTGGATCTTGTACTTAAAAAACAAACGTTGGTGATGGGTCTTGGGCAACCGGTTGAGTGTCTTATTTAAATATTGCTAATCAGTCCCTATCCTTAGTAGGGGAAGCTAGTTGTCGTGTACAGTGCTCTATCCCTAATATTGACAACTACATTGATTTGTTTAGGGTTTTTTGAGAGAGTTGGAGAAGCATCTCCAACAGCCCACAATAGCAGGGGAGGGATTTTCTGCAACCGTTATGCATAATCTCAAAACCCTTCGTAAAGATCGTGTGTGTCTGTCGATGAAGGCGTGTTTCCAGGAATTCGTCGGGGTTGGGCAGGCCGAATCAGATTTCTTCTTGGTCATTTGCGGTGCTGATTCGACTAATGAGATGAAGGTATGCACGCCATTGGAGATCCATTTTGTGTAGTCCAAGTTTTGGCGTAGGCGTTTTGAGATCTACCCAATACCCCGGTTATGTCGAATTGAAATATTTTGTTAGTATATTTGTAATATTTTACTTGACATGCTTTGAAAACTTACTAGCAAGGAGGGCGTAATGAAAAGTTATAAACCGCCTTCCCGTTGATTCTGTAATTAATTTATCATCTAGTTCGTTCTTGTGTTTAGTAATAGTGGACGATCCTGTTGTGGGTTGGTAGATGACCGCAGTGTTCATTTCATTGATGGTGTAGAAGACCGGAGTGTGGCCGGAGTAGATGAACAATTGAACAGAAGACGGCTTAGTCGTGAAAGGGTTGGGTTAGGCTGGTAACAGGTCAATAGGCCCAAAGCAGATAGTAATGAATGGGCTGTGTTGTGCAGTGGTCCAGAGCAGCCCAACAAATTGTACATCGATTTGGAAATTTTTTTAAAAAAATACTATGAACAATTCGAGCAATATGACATTTAAAAAATAAATAATTATTAATTAAATGAAGATAGAATGAACATTTTTTGGAAATAGTAAATGATGTGTACTTATTTTCGTATCATGAGAACAAAAAATATAAATATAAATGTAATGAAGAAGAGAGTAATGCATGAAATAAGTAATTACAGAATTTGGAAATAATGTGCGGCAGAAATGGCGCTTAAATGAGATGAGATTTAATTTAAATTTTGAGGGAGTAAAAACAATTTGATGTTTACTGCATTCGATGCGCCCTAGATGAAATTTCAGTAGCGTGTGCATGTTAGCAACCAGGTTGTAGGCTTTGGCAGAATTGTTGGGCATCGTGTTAGCTTCTTATTGGCTGACCAGTCTTGATCTGCGTAATTTAAGGGCTGACAGGACATGTCGGTTTAGGGGATGGTGGTCTCCAGCTTATTGACCACTGTCACAGTGCATATATAATATTGTCATCCGAATATAATATAATTAAAGACTAATTCTAGTATCACACTGTTAAATACACTACTCTTAACACACTTTTTATTATTGAGTGGATTTCATGTGGTTCCAATCAAAGCTTGTGGTCTCACATCCACTCAATAATAGAGAGTGTGTTGATAAACAGTGTGATAAAGAGTGTGATGCTAGTATTTTTCATAATTAAAATAGACCCCATCCTGTCCAATATATTAACAAAAAAATCTCCAATATATAAGGAAATTTTGTTTCCAGACAACTCATTTAATAGCATTACACCCAAAAAATAATTCAGTTAATACAAATTTCAATGACTCACTTTAATGAAGATTAAAGTTTCAGATAAATGATAATTTCGGTAACAAACATATTTTTTTACAAAATTCAATGAGAATAATTAACCATATTAATATGTGTGTTTCATTAAAAAAATTATAATAGGGACCGGAGAAAGTATTATTGAAGAGAGAAAAGATCATGTAATAAAATAACAATATCAATAATATAATATATTATTAAAAAAAATTCGACGAGTCTTTCTTTCTCATACTGGAAGCATATGGTACTCGAAGATGGTACCTATCACCCGAAGATGATTCGTTGCGGTCTGGTTCGGGTCTTTGATGGTTGACACTCGATATAACAAGGCCCAGACCCAGTAGGGATTACGTTAGGTCATGAGGACTAAGATTGCACACAAAGACCCAAGTGGCCATTGTATGATTAGTTTTCTCAAATCTGGTCCCTCTTGGTCTCTGAGCACTCAGTCGGGCAAAGCAGGAGTTTATCGGGGCAGATGACCCAATAAATTGGCTTGCCCTGTCAGGGATTTAGATGATTTTGTAGGACTATGCTATCCCAAGTAGGACATTATAGGCATAAATGACCTAGTCATATGTGGTGGCCCATCATACTACTTAGATGGCGCGATATGACTTTCTCGGGGCAGATGACACAATCACATTTGTTTGCCTGTTAGTGAATTACATCGCCCAATAGGACTTAGCTAGCCCAGTATGACTAAGGTTGCCCAAAGTTAGTATAATCAAAGACTGTAAAAGTTTGGGACAGAAGATTCACGCAATACATTTATCCCGGTTCACTTTATTCCTACCAAGAGATACATCCAGTCCCTTCTACCTAAGGTTTTCTCCACTATTGTCTATTAGATTTACAAGTATTCAACTGTCTTCAAAACATATCTGCTTAGAGATAGCCTTTAATGTTAAGATACGTTGAGACTGATAACTTGATACGTTCTCTGCGAAATGTGGAACCACCCGGCCCATTTTGGTCCACCGGGCCAAGGTGTGAACCCACCCAACCCATTTATGATTAGTGGGTCCTTATATGGACACACCCGTCCCATTTATGGTTAGTGAGGCCTAGTAAGTGGAAGCACCCGGCCAAGTATTCACCCACCTGGCCCAAATTAGTTAGATGGGCCACGTGTGTACACACCAGAGAGCAAGCCCAACAGAGGGAATTCGATTAATAAGGAATGCAGCAGTGCATAAGCATTCTCCCCAAAAATGTAATGGAACTTTGGACTGGAAAAGTAAAGACCTAGCCACATTGAGCAAATGTTGATGCTTACGTTCTACCACTGAATTATGTTGTCGTCTGTGGGGGCAAGAAAACTGATGAGTTGCACCCACTTCTTGCAAGAAAGAAGTTAAATCCAGTTCCTTTGCATTATCAGTTCGTATACATTTTATAGAGGTTCCAAATTGAGTGAGCACATGCTTAAAGAAAAACTTAATCAATTGAGGTGCTTCTGATTTTTTTCTCATGAGGTGAACCCATGTGTAACGTGTACAATCATCAACAATTGTGAGAAAATATTGTTTCTCATAATATGTATGCATGGCAAACGGTCCCCACACAGCACAGTGAACTAAATCAAAAGGGACTTGAGCATGGTTGTTGTGTGAGACAAAAGGTAATCTATGAAATTTTGACAAAGGACATACTTGACATGAATGAGAGTCAAAATTAGAAGGACAAGTAAAGGGTACTTTATTGCTTACAATTTTCAGAATTCTATCAGAAAGATGTCCTAGTCTAGAGTGCCACAAGCTAGCAGTGTTATTGTTTACATTGTTACACAAATTTACAGTAACTGAAGCTAAAGAAGCTGTGTCATTACACAAATTTGTATGAGTTACAGGTTGAAAGACATATAGGCCATGAACAAGACTATCCATGGAGTTTGAAACATTTTTCCTTGACATGACCAAGCATACCACAGTGTGCACAAAGAGGATGATCTTTCTTGGTGTTCTTTTGGTGAGAATTGTGAACTGCAAAGGCAAGTTGGGGGTCTGTTGAGATGTGTGCAGAGCCAACTTCCCTTTGTTGTTCTTCTTGAACAACCAAAGAAAAAACTTCATTGATGGAGGGTTTGGGGTTCATAACAAGAACTTGTCCCCTGATATGACTAAAAACATCATTGAGCCCCATAAGAAAAGAGATCACATACTCATGCTGCAAATGCTCAACAAGGGGCTGAAGGCCACCACAATGGCAAGTGTGAACAGGCCTATGTTCACCAAGCTCTTCCCATATAGCCTTGAGCTTAGTAAAATACTGAGTAACTGTCAAAGAACCCTGAGTGCAAAGCATCAAATCTTTCTTTAACTGAAAGAAACGAGGTCCATTATGCTGTTTGAACCGAACCTGTAAATCATGTCAAATTTTTGCTGCTGTGGAGGAACAAAGAATACTAGCAGAGATGTCCTTTGCTACAGAGTTGAGGATCCATGAAGCAACCACACGATCATTTCTTCTCCAAAGAGAATAGAGCAGATCATCCACAGGAGGTGCAAGAATTGAGCAATCAACAAAACCAAGTTTATTCTTGGCAATTAGAGCCATAGTCATGGCATTATTCCATGAATTGTAGTTATCCCCTGTTAGCGGTTGAGTAACTAGAGCCAACCCAGGTTGATCAAAGGGATGGATGAAAAGAGGATTTTGGTGTTCATCCATGGCGAAATTGAACAAAAAATCAAGCAGAAATCAAGGGAAAAAGGAAGAAGAATGGGAACAAGTTTAGAGTGTGAGATGCGGAAGCAAGAAAGAGTCTCCTGATACCATATCAGATCAGAGAGATCAAACAAACTGAGAAATGGAGGAAGATCATTGTGCTCAAGATTCTCATTGAATGAAGAATGAATACAAGAATGAATAACTTTACTGTATGCACAACTATATATACTCAGTGTTGAACTACTAACTCATTGCAACTAATAAGTAACAGAAACTAACTACTTTCTAACTGTCTAACCACTTTCTAACTGTCCCAACTGTTCAGCTAATACGTGATACTTTGTGGCAAGCTCCAGAGAGCTAATGGGGAAGAGTTGGTTTGGATTGCTCCCTTAAAAAAAGCAAATCTGATCCAATTAAATGCGGTTTGGATTGGATCGATTGATTCATTTTTTACCGACACATCGTTATATATTTATATTACTTCAAAGAATCAAGATTATTACAAGGTAAATTGAACAACATCTTAAACATTTATATACTTATTGATACACTCATGTAATAGTATTCATAAAATATGTATAAAATAAAATAAAAATATCATCATCATCTAGTTCCAAAAAATCTTCTATTTATGTTTAGAACATTAGAAATAAAAAAAAATTACATCAAATCAAACTAGTAAGCATTATTAGGAAAAAAAACTAACAAATAAAAAATTATTAGTACAAAAAATAGAATAAATATATATTAAATTTTATGTATGCAGTTGGGTTTGAATCAGTTCGGTTTTGAAAAAGTGATCCAAAATTCGATCCGATCGGTTTTCACAAAACAAAATCCAGAAAAATCCAATAAACATCGGTTTTGTTGGATTTTCTATTTTTTTTTTAATTGGTTTTCAAATTTTTTTTTTGATCGGTTTGGATTTGAACACCCCTACCCTAAATCTTCAATGTCCACTCAAGATACATTTATATGTTTGACCTCCCAAATGACTAGGTTGAAAACAATTTCAAACAACAAAAATAACAAAATTTATAAATTATAAAAAGTAAATAATAAAATAATATAAAAAAATCCACAACTTACCATGTGGATCTACAATGTTTTTGTTGATAAGCAACAGTAAAGTTATAGATAGTATAGAAGTATAAATTATTATTATTATTATTATTATTATTATTATTATTATTATTATATTTGACATAAGCTTATTGTGGTGCACTATATTTGCATTGCGAGTAGACTAATAAGATTGAAGAAATGGCAGTGCAATCCGATGTTGTGTGTGTGTAAAAAAAAAAAAGGTGAACATTTAAATGGGACATCTATTTAGGACACTTAATTAATTATGTATAAATATTTAGTTAATTCAGTTTATTATATGATTAATGTGTTTATTTATCATAACCATGTAAATAATTGGTTAATCACATATAAATATTTGGTTAATTCAGTTCTTTATATGATTAATGAATCATCATGAATTAACCAAATATTTACACTCAATTAATCATATAATGAACTGAATTAACCAAATATTTATACATGATTAACAGGTGTCCCAAATAAATATCCCATTTAACTGTTCACTTTTCGTTACATTGCAAAAAAAAATTGTTGATGACCAAATATCCTAAACATTGAAAATGGTGCGTAATAGCCTCTTGGCTGTTTTGTCGTTTTCCACATCTGCAGAAAGGGCTGGCCGTACATGGGAGGATTACCTTTTCCACTTTTGCAGAAATGGACCTGACCGTACATGGGGGCTTAGTGTGTAAATACTCTAAACCGTGTTTTACCGAAAAATCAATCCAGCACCTGCTATAACCGGTCACCCCAAGGTCTCTCACCATGAGCCACTTGTTTACCTTACTCACCCTAGAATTTGCCCATGTTATTTATCGATTTTAATATCAAGGTTGATGTTTCTTAGATGCTAACTTAGGTATGACATTGTTTCAAAAAAAAAAAAACTTGGGTATGACACTTGCTTAATTTATACTTAAAATTTATTATTTTTCTCTTTAGGGGTGTATTAATCTTGTTTTCAAGTTAATTAAAACTTGCTTACAACGATGACAAAAGTTTTAACTGCATTTTGAAAACAAAAGGCAAAAATCATCGAGCCGGATGACTTGCCCAAATCAATCCATTAGTATTTGGTTGAGTTGATTTGGGTTTAATGAATTGAAATTGATTAACATGAACCGACTCAAAACAATCCATATTGATTGGTTTGGACATTTTTTGATCTGTCAAGCCCGTCCAACCTAACCAGATTATGCCCCTACTTTTATCTTGATTTAATTAATCTATAAATCCCTCAACTAGTTGAGAATCTTCAAACAGGAATTTATACTTTAAAATTTTATAATTAAGTCCCTGGACATATAGAAAATTTGCAGGAATAATTACAGTTTTAGTCTCTGTAATTTCACAAATGGGTGATTTTAGCCCTCACAATTTCAATTGCTCAAATCAAGTCTCTCGGATTTCAAAATCAAACAAATTTGGTTCTATTGTCAACCTACTATCCAATATTTAAAGAGAGTTGTTGACTTAAATAACCCTTTATAACCTAACATGAGTGAAGGATTAGTTTTATTTAATTAGTTAGAAAAAACCATTAAAATTAAAACTAAACGTTAAAAGGAAATACACGTGCATTGCGAAACTATAAGTACCAAAGTCACTTGTGAAACTACAGGGACTTAATTTGAGCAATTGAAACTATATGGATTTGACTTATTCGATTTTGAATGAAATAGATTTGATTTGAGCAATTGAGCAATTGAGATATAGAGATCAAAATCACCCATTTAGGAAACTATATGGACCAAAATTGTAATTAAGCCTAATTTGTAATTGAGTTTTCCAATCACTTTTCATTAGAATTTCGTTAAGGTTCCAAAAAAGAATAAAAATCTATTTAAATTTTTTTAAAAGTATAAGAAATTAGCGATCCATTTGAATTTTTTCACAAAGTTTAACGATCCATAATTGACAATTGGATGATCACTTAACAGAAGGTCAACAATACCTTGAGAGTAAATATAAGAGAGATTCAATTATAAATTTTTTACATGTTCAATGATCCCAATTATAGACTTAAAGGAAAATCCGAAAATATTTGATTAATTTAACCTTTTCTAAATGACTAAAAAGCAAAAATATATAAAGCACAAACAGATGGGCAAAAGCGTAAAATGAACTAGCGTCGTCTTCGTGTAGGGTTTATGCCCGGGACCCAGACCCTCACATCATCACATCATCAGAGTCCCACCCAGTCACTGAACCCGTCACACTGTAAGTTCTGCATTTTGGATTCAAATTCATGAAAAAGAGAAAGCACCAATAATAGCTTATTCAACCGTTACGATTACCATTAGCAATGCTTTTCTATTAACCATTTCAACAATCACAACCCAACTGAAAAAAAAAAAAAAATGAAGTATTCGCGATTATTCACACACTTCTCACATCTCCACAAAACCCTAACCCAAATCCAAAAACCACCAATCCCAACTCCCTATCACCAATCAAACCCCCAATTATGTTCTCTCTTCACGCGCAAATACGGCACCGTTTCGCAAGATTCAAACCCGGTGGTCCAATCAGAAAAAGTTTCTGCGATCGTGGACGAGCTCATGGGTCTCACGCTTCTCGAAGTGATGGACTTGGTCGAAGTAATGCGCGAGAAGAAAGGAATCAACGAGCTTCCACTCATGATGATCATGACCCCTGGAATCGGTGTTTCGAGGTTGAGGGTCCCGCCGAAGGGTGCGGCGGCCAAAGGTGCAGGAGGGAAAATTGAAGAGAAGAAGGCTGAGAAGACGGCGTTTGATGTTAAGCTCGATGCGTTCGACGCCGCGTCGAAGATCAAGGTTATTAAGGAAGTGAGGACGTTTACTAGCTTGGGATTGAAGGAAGCTAAGGATTTGGTGGAGAAGACGCCTGCTGTTTTGAAGAAAGGCGTGACGAAGGAGGAGGCGGAGACTATTATTGCCAAGATGAAGGAGGTTGGGGCTAAAGTTTCGATGGAATAAGGTATAGAATGTTTGTTGCTAATTGCTTAGAGGTTGGATTTGTCAATGTTGTGGTGTTTTGTTTTGTATGTTGTGTTGTGGGGTTTTAAATTGTGATTGTGGTTGTGATGCGATTGCAGTGGAAATGGATTCCGTGCAGTCAAATTCTCTTGAATTTAATACATTTAATAAATCGAACGTTGGATGAAGATAAGATGACTCACAAGTTTATTTTTTAAATCTGATTTACCGAGCTTAAATCCTGCCTATGTTGTGCTTTGTGACAAAACTAAACATAGCCGGTCCCAAGCCCGGATAAAAGGAGAGGGTCGTGTTAGGCCATCGACAGCCAACGTAAAACTTAGTCGAATCTCTATGACATGGATCAGCGATGTAATAATGCTAATGCTAGGTCTTTGCCTAGAAGCAATGTGCTGTATAGCTCGAGTACAGCGTCAAAAGAGCAAGGGCCGCTGCATCGCCGCCTGGATGTAGTGAAAAATAAGCAAGGGTTCCCACATTTTTGTGAACGAGGGTGGGTAAAGAAGCTAGCTCACGAGAGTAGGATTCGCTTTGGAACTTGGAATATAGGCACACTTACAGGTAAATCAATGGAAATAGTTGACACTATGATTAGGAGGATGATCAATTTCATTTGCCTACAAGAAACTAAGTGGGTGGGAGAAAAGGCAAAGGAATTAGACTCTTCGGGTTTTAAGCTTTGGTACACTGACAAAGTAAAATCGAAAAATGGGGTGGGCATAATTGTGGATAAATATTGGAAGAATGATATTGTGGATGTAAAAAGGGTTGGAGATAGGATCATTGCCCTAAAATTTGTAGTGGAACAAGACACCTTTAATGTGATTAGTGCTTACGCACCTCAGGTATGGTTAGAAGAACACTTCAAGGTAAAATTTTGGGAGGATTTAGAAGGCATAATTCAAGAAATACCACTAGGTGAAAAGATTTTCGTAGGAGGTGATCTAAATGGGCATGTAGGGAGGGCACCTAGAGGTTACGACGGTTTGCATGGGAGATATGGCCTAGGGGAGGTAAATGGTGAGGGCAAATCTATTTTGGACTTTTCATCTGCCTTCGATCTTACTATAGCCAATACGTGTTTTAGGAAACGTGAGGAGCATCTTATCACGTACAAAAGTGGGGTGACAAGCTCTCAAATAGATTTCTTTCTTATTAGGAGATCGGATAGAAAGATTTGCTTGGACTGTAAAGTCATACCTAGAGAGAGCTTGACTACCCATCATAGAGTCTTGGTCATGGATGTAAGAGTTAAAAGGAATGTGAAGAGAAGAGGCCACGAAAAGGTTTCAAGGATCAAGTGGTGGCAACTGAAGGGTGAAAAACAAAGGATCTTTCAACACAAGGTTTTGGAGGGAGGGTTTTGGGAGGCAAACGGAAGTGCAAATGATATGTGGGACAAGATGGTCAAGGGGATTAGGAAGGTAGCTATAGAGACGCTTGGTGAATCAAGAGGATTCAGACCTAAGGGTAAAGAATCCTGGTGGTGGGATGAAAGTGTGCAAGCTAAGGTTCGCGTTAAAAGGGAATGTTTTAAAGCTTGGTCTTTATGTAGAAATGCTGAAAATTGGGAAAATTATAAGGTGGCCAAAAAAGAGACCAAGAAGGCAGTGAGCGAAGCTAGAACTAAAGCTTTTGACGGGTTGTACCAATCCTTAGGCACCAAAGATGGTGAGAAATCTATTTTTAGGCTTGCTAAAAATAGGGAAAGAAAGACAAGAGACTTGGACCAAGTGAAGTGTATTAAGGATGAAGAAGGTAAAGTTTTGGTTAAGGAACAAGATATTAAAGATAGATGGAAGAATTATTTCCACAAGTTATTTAATGAAGGATTTGAAGTTTTATCATGCTCACAGGTGCTTGACATCAGAGAGGAGGACCAAAATTACACTTTTTATCGTAGAATCCAAGAGCATGAGGTAAAAGAAGCTTTGAGAAGGATGGATAATGGCAAGGCAGTTGGACCGGACAATATACATGTGGAGGTATGGAAGAGTCTAGGAAATAGAGGCATTAGTTGGCTCATGAAGTTTTTTTAACGAGATTATGAGGTCAAAGAAAATGTCGGACGAATGGAGGAGAAACACTTTAGTTCTGATTTACAAGAACAAGGGAGATATACAAAATTGCGCAAATTATAGGGGGATTAAGCTTATGAGTCATACTATGAAGCTATGGGAAAGGGTGCTTGAACGGAGACTAAGAAAAGAAACCAAAATCACCGACAACCAATTTGGTTTTATGCCCGGAGGTCCACCATGGAAGCAATTTACTTGCTACGACGAGTGATGAAACAATATATAAGGGATCAAAAAGATTTACACATGGCCTTCATTGATTTGGAGAAAGCGTATGATAGTGTGCCAAGAGAGGTTTTGTGGAAAGCCCTAGAAAAGAAAGGTGTTCGGATTGCCTATATTCGAGCTATCAAGGATATGTATGAAGGGGCCACGACTAGTATGAGAACGCAGGGTGGAGTCACAGAAGATTTCCCAATAACCATAGGTCTGCATCAGGGGTCAGCTTTAAGTCCCTATCTTTTTACCTTGGTCTAGGATGTACTTACGGAGCACATTCAAGAGCCAGCACCGCGATGCATGCTTTTCGCAGACGATATAGTCCTAGTTGGAGAGTCGAGAGATGATATAAATGGAAGGTTGGAGACTTGGAGACAAGCTTTAGAAGCACATGGCTTCCGCTTGAGTAGAAGCTAGACGGAGTATATGGAATGTAAGTTTAGCAAAAGGCGAAACACCTCTAGCTTAGAGGTGAAAGTTGGAGACAACAACATACCACAAGTCACAAGGTTTAAATATCTTGGGTCTATTATACAAAATGACGGTGAAATTGAGGGAGATGTAAACCATCGGATTCAATCAGGGTGGTCGAAATGGAGGAAGGCTTCGGGTTTTTTGTGTGATAAAAAGGTACCTCTTAAGCTAAAAGGAAAAATTTTACCGTCATGACTATTAGAACGGCGATGTTGTATGGGACGGAGTGTTGGGCGGTAAAAAATCAACACGAGAGTAAAATCAATGTAGCGAGAGATGAGAATGTTGTTGGATGAGAAAAATGATAGGGTTAGGAATGATAGCATTAGAGAAAGAGTTGGGGTAGCACCTATTGTAGAAAAGATGGTTGAATCTCGACTTAGGTGGTTTGGGAATGTATGGAGGAGACCTTTAGATTCTGTAGTAAAGAGAGTGGACCGAGTTGAGGGCAATCCAATAGCTAGAGGCAGAGGTAGGCCAAGAAAAACTATAAGAGAAACTATTAAGAAAGATTTGGAGGCCAATGATTTAACTATTAACATGATTCATGATAGAACATTATGGCGCCGTATGATCCATGTAGCCGACCCCACCTAGTGGGATAAGGCTTGGTTGTTGGTTGTTGGTTGATTTACCGAGCTTAAAATATGAACTGTTCGATCTTCATCCAACGGTTTCGACCTACTGAATGCAGTGAATGTAGGAAAATTTGACTGCAGGGAAACCGGATCCGTTTGCAGTTGCATTGCGGCTGTTGCTGGCTGAAGTGGGCTAATTGTGGCCAATTCAGTTCACAATCACTGCCTAGTGTGGTTATGTTGCGGCTGCATCATGTCAAGCAGTCAGCAATTTAGAACCTTGTTTTGGAATTATGATGGAGAGTGGGGAATGGATAGTCTCATTCTTTTTAAATTGTTATTTTAGTAATTATTGAGAATTTGATTGGTTGTGTCCAACAAGTAGTATGCCCATGCAAAACCTTCTCTTGTTTTGTCATGTGATCACACGGAGGAGAGAGATAAATACACAGATTATAAAAGAATTTTCATAAATCTTGACTGGTGTCAGTAATAAAATTTCTCTATCTCTTTTCTCCACATGACTACATAGCAAGAAAAAGTACATGAGAGAATCCATTCTCATGAGAGTTTGTTTTGCTATTTGCTATGCTGCCCACGACTGTATCCTAGCTATCTTTTATTATTTGTGTTCCGTGGCATTAAGGATTTTGTTCTAGGATTGATACATAAAAAGAAAAAGGTGTTACGACTTTCCAGATGTAATAGCGAACTAGAAAATCTTTATCTTGTAAAATTGAAGATGTATTTTAGTTACTAGTACCATACCTTGAATGAAACTTATCGAGAGAAACTATTTGATATAAGGTGCTGCAACTATTATTTTAAATAAAAATCAGTGTTAGTTGGAGAACTTGTTAACTCTGTAAACTGAGTTATCCTCCCAGCTGTTGTCACCTACACTTGTTAGCCCCAAATGGACTAGCTTTGTTAGGTTGAACAATCGGAGCGTGACAAGGGAGATACCCAAGTTCTGTCAGTTACAGGCATCAATTAACCAAAGTTTACAATATTGAATGGATAATGTATCTTAATAGACACAAATAATTTGTAGTTAAGGTAAGAAGCTGTGCTCATTTTACCTTGGCCGAGGTTTGAGGTTCTTTGATGTGGTGAGTTATACACATGGCCATTTGTAGGGGAGGAAAGGAAAACATTGTGGCGGTAGCACTTTCTAACGACAACCAAAGTTTGAAGCTCTTAGGTTTAGGGAATGAAAAATGTTTTAAAAATTCATACTGAACTGGCTGGTTGAACCAACTGGTTATGCCTCTGGTTTGAAAAATATCTAGTTCAACTATGGTTCAGTCGTAGTTAAGCCATAAACTTAACCGGTTAAACCAATCAAACCATGATTTGGAATTCTTGCAAGTTCAGTCTCCAGCTCCTTTTTTTAAAACATTGGATTAAATTGTCCCTCCTTTAGACAAATTACTGTAGGTGAGCGAATCCTAACCGTTACCTATTTTATAATGTACTTTTTGGATGTTAAATGGATTCTTGCTTCCGGTATGGATTTTGCTTTAAAGATAAGGCTGGACTGTTGGAGTCTTCTATCAAATCATGAATTGATAGTGATTATTACCTAGTAATGAGTTTTATATGGAAAACTGTGACTGCATGAGGTGTGATGTCAAGCTGGATCAATGCATAACAGATTATAGACATTTGTCTGTAATGTGGTAACATAAGCAAATCATGCTTCAACCATGTTTATGCATGTATAGGTCAAATTGCTCTCTAGATACATTTAATGAAAATGCCACCTTAAAGGTTTTAGGCAATCTCAATTTCTAATTGGTATTTTATTTGGACTTGCCTAGGTAAATGACTGGATGAAGAACAAGATATTGCGTAGAATTTTTTTATGATCAACTGTAGCAGCTAGTGCGTCACACTCGAGTTCACATCGCAGGTGATGGAAGTTGATGGAGGTCTTTTCATAATGCAAAGCTTACATTCTTTTAGTATTTGAAAACTTCACTGAGCACATTATGCTCTGGCCGCACTGCCTTTTTCATCGTTATTTCTCCCTTATATCAGGCTCTTTAGGCCTTGAATTTTCTTGATTATTTCTTAATGTTGTAGAATTGGATTATGGTGGTGGAGCGAAGTACCCTAACCAGGCAATCATGTGTATTGGACAACTTGAATTGGAGTTACACCCCGGATTGCTATCTCCTCTTTAGCATATTTTGGTTGTGTACAATTTGCAGAATTGTTTTATGTCTTGTCATTGTTTATCTCCTCTCACATGAAGTGTTGATATATTCCTTAAACCAGTTTCATCTTGTTGTAATGTGCACATGAGCTGTGGAACTCTGGTTTTCAATAATTGCTGTCTTAAGCTGATCAGTCTTTAAAAACAAAATAATTTTGCAATGAGGTGGGGTGAGTGATAAGAAATAATTTTTTTTTATAGGGGCTAATGCTGTACATGACTGTATTTTTATTTTTTTTTGTCTAAGATATTTCATTCAATCACCATGAAACAACACAAGGGAAACCATTCAAAATACTGGAAACCCATACCAAATTCGAATAAAAAAAGGAGGGTTACCAGGAACAAATAAAACCTATCTGGACTGTGTATGGAAACCAGGACTTCAGTCAAATCTGAGTTAGCTTTATGCACAATGTTTGAATCTAACCAATCTTTCCCCTCGAAAACTTGAGTTTCGGGCTTTCCAAAGTGTCGAAAGGATGAAAACAACACAACAAATCCGTTTTTTCCTTTGACTGGTATTTTTTTTTTTTGATTTCTAGGGTATCCTCCGCATGTAACTACGGAGACTAATCCCTCGAGGTATTGGACAACATTTAAGGGCTGACTTTTCTCAACCAGATTTTCTCCATGCGCAAAAGTCATGGATCGAATCCCTGACCACTTGCTTAAGGGGTTCAAGTTCGTTACCAGTTGGACCAACCAAATGTTGGTCTTTTGACTAGTATTCTGCAACAACAAATTGAGGTTATTCATGTCCCTTCTTGTGTGGACCTTAATGCATGGCTGCTGTCTTGGCTGACCTGTAATGACAAATTGGCAAATGGCAACCTAATTAGTTTGCACTATACTGTGGAAGTTTTGGCATGCAAGGAACCAAGTTCTCTTCAATCACCAATATTTCAACCCCATTGTTTTGCTGAATTAGCCTCGAGTTTTGTGGAGGATTTCAACCAAGCCAATCCTAGGCTAATTGGGCAGGTAAATCAATCATCTCAGCAAAATTGGTCACTTCCTGCAGAAAATTGGAGCAAGGTAAATGTGGATGCAGGGTGCTTCACGGATGGGCAAACTGGTTGGGGAATGATGATCAGGAACCATAGGAAAGAAATTACCCTCACACCTTGTAAGAAGGATCATATAATGGTGAATCCAACTCTTGCCGAGGCTCTTGGGGTCAAACGGGGATTGCAAACAGTAATGGATCTGCACCTCCAAAAGTTTGTGATTGAAACTAATGCAGCTGAGGTAGTGAATTGTATTAACAGGAAACTATCGCTGGTTGCAATTGATCCCATAATTCAGGATTGCAGGGACATTATGAATCAATCAGGGGAGGCTGTTGTAGTTCATATTAGGAGAAATGCAAATTCTGCAGCTCATGAAATGGTGAGGGTAGCAAAGGATTTAGGATCCAGAACGTGGGTGGGGAATGCCCCAACACAAGTCATCCCCGTTGTATGTAATGACTTTGATTTATCTTAATATTATCAGTTGGGTTACTGACAAAAAAAAATATTGAGGTCTGTCCACCAAACCCATTTGGAAGATGTTTTAAACGGCAAAGGCTAACATCCTCCAACTTTTTGTTGGAGGATTGTTACTCGAGTTTCATATACAAGTTAGCCAGTCACCTTACAATTTTATATAATAAAAAAAAAAAAAAAACTGGAAGCCAAAACCCGTTCAATATCCCACTGGTTTACATAAGTAATACCACTATATCACTTTTTCGAATCTTTGTACTAAGGGCTTGTCGTGGCAGACGATCGCGGCTATCGGAAGTGTCTTTCAGTTCAAATTTCCGGCAACGACATGGAGGAAGACATGTTTGACATGTGGAATATGCACTGATCTCTGACTAACTTGAGCCTGTATCATGTTGATCACACCTAAAATTCCTATTATTGGTTTGCCATATTTGTATGTCGTGGTTGTTTCTGACTCGGTCAACGACGGTGGACATCATTCCAGTGTAAATGTTTGAGATTTAGTGTGTGAAGTAATAAAAAATATTGATTATGAGCTGGTTATGTGTTTGGTATAATCGATTACATGTTTGAAGTGTGTAGTATGTAATCAAACATAAAGGTGAAACTGTGTCTCATTTGCAGTTTCAAATATGTAGGATTGTGTAAGAAACAAATTAAGACATTTATACTACTTCAATCTCTCAGGATGTTCTGCACCGAGACTTCTTTTTTATTTGTATTTTGTGGCTCTGTAATTTCAATCCTGGTTGAACAAATAGCTAGTTTTTTCCCCTTTTGTGTCTTCCTCCTTCTTGTTGTCATGTTATAAGCCTAGTGTTGAAGTTGATTGAATATTAATTTTTTGAGAGCACATATATATGTTATCATGATTTTACGTTGGATGTATGATTCATGTGGATATAATTGTGAATACTTATGTAGTATCGACAAGTTATGCTTATAATCGAAAATAAGTATGGCGAAGTCTAACAAGTTATCACTGGTACTGTTGTTGAACCATGTTAGACCTGAGTTGGTGTAAAATATTGGTTGATCTCATATAGCATTTTCCAAAGTTTAATGTATGTTTAGTGGGCCATTGGGAAAACCAAATAATAGAATCGATACACAGTTCCCCCAGCACCAATTGGTAAGATACTATGCAATAACTTGTATGTGTCTCAAGGGGGGTTGTGGATCATGATATTTAAAATGCCAAATTTTTGTTGGTGAACAATGCTTTAATTGATACATACCAAATTTATCACCACGTAGATACCTAGATACCAATTAGAATAAAGTTGCATATGTGTGAATAGTTATAGTTCATACATATAAAATAAAATGGTGGGCTCATATTAAGGTACTCCCAGGAAAAAAAACCATAGTCAGTTGTAGCTACGAGTTAAAGTTCATACAAACAATAGCAAAATATCGCTAGAGGAATAATAAGCCCATAATAAGTCAACACCCAAAAAAGTAATGTCCACTTCACATTACTTGGATTACTTGCCGAAAGACTTTTTCCACAATAGTTCAGTGTTGTTCTCGACATAATGCTCCAGGTCATTGAAAGGGTCGAGCAACAATCTTAGAGGTGTCTTCATCTTGATATGGCCCTCTTGTATCTAAGTGCAAAATTTTATAAGCAAACATCAATGACAATGGATATATGAGTAAAGTATACCATGAAGAAAAACATATTGGATTTTACCACTCCAATAAGGTTCGCATTGAACCCTTTTCCCATGCCCATCTAGTCTTTGACCCAAGTAGCCGAGCTCGAACTTCAACTTACAAACAAATGCAATTAGATAATGGAAAATGTTGACATATAATAATTTTTTTACTTGTAAGTTGGTAAAAATTAATTAACATAATCTCATTATGCATGCTACCCGCTGCCTAAATTAGAAAGCCATTGACAGTTGGTATCAACCCTATACATATCATAATGACTAGAGTCCAGGATGTTGGATAGCATTTCACACTACATTTAACAGAAGCAAAATGATGGTATCAACTTGTACATGGACCGATGGTCCTATTGGACCAATGATGGTATGTTGGTGAGGCCAACTACATTCGTTGGGCCTTACCGAGAATTGGATCCACCTGTTCATGGACCAGTGGTCCTATTGGGTCAACGATGTCATGTCGGCCCAACGAATTTACTAACGGGTCAGAGTAAGCATACGTCGACATGTACATGGCCCTGTTGGTCCAATCGAGCCAATCAACTATCTCGATCACGCCGGCCCAAACAATCTCATATTGATGCAGGGTAGGCCTAGACCCGACCTGCCTTGGATGTGGCTCTGTTCACCTGTTGGACCTGCTTTCTCACGTCGACCGCACCAGTGGCTCACTGTGCCTTGGTAACCATTTGATGAGATGTACGTGGATCAGCGGTTGGATTGGGCCAACAGTCTCATGTTGGCTCGACCGTTTGTCATATTGGGCCATAACAAACCTGGGCCCAACATAACTTGGCCCTACTGTCATAATGGGCCGACTATCTCACTCAGGCCCAACCAATGACCTATCGGGCCAGATCAAGTCTAAGCAGCACATAGACATAGCTTGATCGGTCTAATTGCGCCAACGATGTGACGTTGGCCCAACCGGTGGCCCTATTTGGCCAGAGTAAGACTAAGTCCAACTTGTACATGGACCGATGGTCCTATTGGGCCAATGATGGTATGTTGGTGCATCCAACTGCATCAGTTGGGCCTTAACGAGAATTTGATCCACGTGTCATGGATCAGTGTTCCTATTGGGTCAACGATGCCATGCGGACCCAACGAATGTACTAACGGGCCAGAGTAACCATATGTCGGCATGTACATGGTCCGGTTAGTCCAATCGGGCCGGCCAACCTCTCATTCACGCCGGCCCAAATAATCTCCTGTTGGTGCAAGGTAGGCCTAGACATGACTTCCATTGGATGTGGCCCTGTTCACCTGTTGGGCCCTCTTTCTCACGTCGACCGATAATGGATGAGCATGCTGCACCTTAAAACGGATGTGCATGTTTGACGACACCACGTTTCATGTTCATTACAATATATCTAAGTATCATGTAGTGTACAATATGGTATATACACACACACACATACACACACACACACACATATAGGGGATATATCATGTGAAAGGGCTTTATTTATGTGAGAGCGAGAGGAGCAAATGACAATTATTAGATCCAATCATGAATGGCCAAGATTAAAACAAAAAAGTCATATGACTTTTTTAAGTTGGCATGTGACTTTTTAATCTTTTAACTAACTTTTAATCTTGACTATTCATGATTTGATTTAATGGCTATGAGTTGCTCTTCTCACTCTCACATAAATTCTAGTCACTAGCCCTGCTTTCGGCATCCCCCTCCTTGCGGTTAAGGTAACGACTTCGAGCATGACCAGAGCGCCCCCCCTGATAATTGCATCGTCGTGCCTGGATTGTGAGGGCTCTCAGCGTTTGGATCACCTCCTTTTCAGCGAGAGCTAATGCTTGTTGGGTATATATATATATATATATATATATATATATATATATATAAGGAAAAAATAAACATAATATCAAATTAGATATAAAAATAAAAGAAGGGATTTGGAATCCCAATTCATATCCAATAGCGGTAATATATAAAATATATTACAAAGCAATGAAAACAAATATTGCACCAAAAGCATTAAATATTTCTTCTAGAGAAGAAACTTTATTGCTTCAAGTAAATCTAGAAAAAACAAATACAACAACTCCTAAGAGATTGAATCATAATCAAATCTCTAGGAATCTTCACTGGAATTTAGAAGAGATTCTGCCTCCCGAAGAACCAGAACCTTCTTATTTAGAAGTACCAATTGAATATAAATCAGGAAATGTTTCAATTAGCTTCGCACCCTTTAATAGGAGTGAATCTACCGGATCCTTTAGAACTCCTGAAGGATCTAGGCAATTGAATAATTCTAGAAGGCCAGTCGACCTAATAGACCCAATTCATTCATTAAAATTACCAGGAGTCAGAAATCATCCTGTAATTCCTCAACCAGATTATAGGGTGGAAATACCTCAAACAATTCAAAGAGAGTCTCCAACTCAATCAGAGGTTGAACCAACTCAATTTGATATTAATCAATGTTTTATTATCACAAAGTTTTGCATTGATAAATAAAAATTACAAAAAGAATTTCTAAATAAAAAATGACAAAAAGAGAAAATGGTTTTTTTACTACTTTTTTGTAAAAAAGAGATAAAACATTATAGGGAAACCTATTATACTTATCTCGAGGAGGTAGAGAAAGACGTTCCTTACTTTGATTGGTTCGAAAACCATTGTTTTAAAAATTTAGAAATAAAAACTTTGAATTCAGATAAAAAGATATGGAGAACAGCTAGGGGAAAAGAGGTTGTTTCAGTAATCCCCTCTTGAAGAGATAGCCTTTCCAAATGTAGGTAATATTGAAATAACGGGGGAGTTATAAGGTGGCTTGATGGTTTGGGGGATGGAGATAGGGGTTGGAGTGATAAGGTGGAGGTCATGGGTTCAACCCCCACCCCCCACCATAACAAATACTAGCATTTGCCTATCAAAAAAAAATTGAAATAACAACATCTCCTTTTAAAACTATGAAAGAAGATACTAGAGTTTTGGAAATACAACAACCCAATAGAAATGACATTAAAAATATTCAACAACAACTGAATTATACAAACCAACTTTTATACCAAATTGTAAGTACCTAAGAAGAGGATTAAAAAATTCCAAAAACAATAAAAGAAACACCAAGGAAATTAGAGACATCAATAATAACTCCTTATAAATTTTCAGACTCTGAAATAAAGGAAATAAAAATAGGAAAAGAACCCATTAGTGAATTGCTAGATGAGATAAATAAAAAATTAGCTTCGTTAAGAATATCTCAACCAAAAGTGAATATGATAATAGAAAAAGATAAAATAGAACTAGAAAGTCAATTTAAAGATTCTAATGAAATGGTAGATAAAATTAACAAAATAAAAAATACTTTGAGAAGTTACCCAACATCTCAAAACTATTACCCAAGACCCACTCTGTCCGATATTCAATATGAAGATAACAATTTAGATTTAGCCTCACAAATGGTGATGGAATAGTAAAGTGGGATATTGATGGAGTTTCATAACACCAAATAATGCGAAAATTAGAAGAAATGACAATGGCAGAGCAACCACCTTTTGATAAAAATATAGTATGTTACAAATGTGGTCGAATAGGCCATATAGCCAAGAAATGTAGAGGTAAACAAAAGATAAAAGAACTAAAAATGGATGATCAAATAAAAGAACAAATTGCAAAAATTCTTTTATATGATACATAATCATCAGACGATTCCTCTTCAAATGAGGAACAAGAAATAATATATCGGAATCAAGAAACTTCTTCTGATTCTGATGTTGGATGTTTAAGTTGTGGTTGTGTTGGAGATAATTGTGAATGTAAATTCACAATTAATGTTATCTCTAAAGAAGCCAGAGTTCTGTTGGATTTAGTTGGAAAAGTTGATAATCCTCAAACAAAATTAGAAATGTTAGAAAAATATAAAGAATTAGCTAATCAAGAAGTCTCAATAAATAATTTTGAAGGTTATAACTTAAAGAATATATTATCTTTTGAATCACCTATAGAAGAACCAATAACTCTTCCTTCTTTGCATAAAGAAGTAAAACTTCTTAAAAAAGAAGTAATAAATGAATTAAAACAACAATATCAAATTTTGCAACAAACTTTTCAAAATTCCTCGGGAAAAGAGGACAGAAAAGGAAAAACAAAAGTTTCAATAAAATCGTCTTCTTCATCTTAAAGAAGTGACGTTGATCTTACAAATGAATTTGATGTCCTTTATAAGGAATACAAAGAAGAAATTGATGATACAAATTTCTTTTTAAGAATAAAAACAGTACAACAAAAATGGCATGTTAAAGTAAGTTTAAAGATTAAAAGATATTTTCACAAACCATTTATTGCACTTATAGATTCTGGAGCAGATCTTAATTGTATTCAGGAAGGATTAATTCCAACACAATACTATGAAAAGACGCTTCAAAAACTATATACTGCAAATAATCAAAAACTAAAAGTAAATTACAAACTAGAAGATGCTAGCATTTGTAACAATGGTGTTTGCTTTACTAGTTCACTCCTTCTAGTAAAAGATTCTTCAGAACAAATAATATTAGGTACTCCATTTCTCACTCAATTATACCCCCTTCAAATAACTGAGAAATGAATAAAAACTAACAAAAATAATCAAGAAGTTTTGTTTGAATTTATAAATCCAATTAAAAGAAAAGAGATAAATAATATAATTGAAGAATTAAATGAGAAAAGCTTCTTAGCTATAATTCATAGAAAAGAAAATCAAATAAACTTTTTACAAAAGGAAATTCTCTGTACAAAAATAGAGAAGCGACTTCCAGATCCTTTGATAAAAGAAAAAATAATTAAAAAACAAAAGGAATTTGAACAGGAAGTCTGTTTAGAAGTACCAAATGCGTTTTGGGAAAGAAAAACCCATATGGTCTCTTTACCATATGAAGAAGGTTTTCGTGAAAGTAAAATCCCTACAAAATTCAGACTCATTCAAATGAATAATGAAACTTTAGGATACTGTAGAAAGGAAATCCAAGGATTTCTAGATAAAAAACTTATTAGGCCTAGTAAGTCTCCTTGGAGCTGTGCAGCCTTTTATGTTCAAAATCAATCTGAAATTGAGAGAGGAGAACCTCGCATGATAATTAATTACAAACCTCTAAATAAAGTTTTAAAATGGATCAGGTATCCAATCCCAAATAAAAGAGATTTAATCAAAAGATTATATGATGGAATTATCCTCTCTAAATTTGATATGAAATCAGGTTTCAATCAAATCTAGTTAAAGGAAGAAGATAAATACAAAATAGCTTTTACAGTACCACTTGGACATTATGAATGGAATGTAATGCCTATGGGACTAAAGAATGCTCCTTCAGAATTCCAACATATACTTAATGATATATTAAATCCTTATTCTGAATTTACCATAGTTTATATAGATGATGTGTTAATCTTTTCAAAATCTTTAGATCAACACTTCAAACATTTAAACATTTTCAAAGACACAATAAAGAAAAATGGAATGGTTATGTTTGCCTAAAAGATAAAACTATTTCAAACAAAAATAAGATTTTTAGGTCATGAAATTTACCAAGGAACTATTACTCCAATAAGCAGAAGTATAACTTTTGCAGAAAAATTCCCAAATGAATTAAAAGATAAAAAACAATTACAGAAATTTTTAGGATGTTTAAATTATATCTTTGAATTTATTCCCAATATTAGGATCAAGTTTAAGCCTTTATACTCTAGGCTTAGAAAAACCTCAAATCTTAAACCATGGTCACAAGAGTTAACCCAATTAGTAATAGACATAAAAAGGGATGTCAAATCACTTCCTTGTCTAGGAATTCCTCATCCTGTTGCTAGTTTAATTGTTCAAACCGATGCATCTGATTTAGGATTTGGTGGTATCCTACTCCAAGTTCTTCCTCAGTCAAAAGTTGAACAGGTTGTCAAATTTCATTCAGGTCTTTGGATACAATCTCAAGAAAAATATAGTACTATAAAAAAAGAAGATTTTATCTATAGTGCTATGTATCACAAAATTCCAAGATGATTTAATAAATTTTTTTTTTTGCTTTGAATAGATTGTAAAGCTGCAAAAGATGTTTTGCAAAAGGATGTTCAAAATTTAGTTTCAAAACATATTTTTGCAAGATGGCAAAGTTTTAAGTTGTTTTGATTTTGATATTGACTATTTAAAAGGAGAAAATAATTTTATCCCTGATTTTTTAACTAGGGAATTCTTGCAGGGTACTCTGCCCCGATGAATACTAGGTCCCGAGACGGGTCTTCCCGTGGTGGGGCTCCACCCTCACCTTCTAGATCAAAACAACTAACCCCTGAATTATTAGCTCCATCAGCCTCAAAAATAACCCAAAAAAGTCTTTCACAAATTAACCAACCTCAAATAGCAAATAAATTTACCCCTCTCCAAGAAGAAAGCACACCAAAAATAACCTCACCTAGAGAGCCTCTTACTTCAAAATTAAAATCAATCTGTAGAAAACATGTTCTTACAGAACCTGAATATGGTGATCTCAATGATCCTTGGAATATATTATCTTAGCTTATTCCTAAAGGATTTGGCTGGGTTCCTACCAGTGTAACACCTCAAGATTCACCCTTATGTTTATATGTGTTAGTTCTGGTATATATATGTTTGATATTTATATATGTGTATATATTATTGCATATGATAATATGTATATTAATATATGATTATTTGTATTAATATGAGATCGTGTCTCTTAATGTTTGATTTTATATGTTAATATATGATATGTGATTTTATTAATAATAAGCGATTAAGAATGATATGATAAGATATCCTATGATTTAGTATTTAAATAGAGATAGTGTTATTCTTAGATTTTAGCTCCTTAACCAATCAGATTTTAGTCCTTATCAACATAGGATCATCCTCTTTTTGTTTATATCTTAAGACCTTATCATAATCTCCTAAGGATCCTATCTAGGAATAACTACCAAATCTGTCACTAAAATTCCATCG
This sequence comes from Sophora flavescens, assembly GCA_030762895.1. Classification (NCBI taxonomy): domain Eukaryota; kingdom Viridiplantae; phylum Streptophyta; class Magnoliopsida; order Fabales; family Fabaceae; genus Sophora; species Sophora flavescens. The sequence continues at coordinate 166,116,925 of CM061064.1, read as the reverse complement.
AACTTTTGACCATCTTAGGGTCCGATTTAGGATTCGAACATTAGACATTAATTTGTAGATATTTCTCTGATATTTCTAACGACACCAAAAACGTCTTAATATGAAACTTGTAGATCAAGGTATTGTCAAAATACCGAACTGTATACAGTTTGGGCTGAAATAGGAACCCGTTATGACCCAAACTCATATATATACCATTAGACTCGACCTAAACCTAGTTTAAACGACCCCAACACTCAGAAAACTGCCTCCCTCCTTCCTCTTTGAATCCTTATGGTTTTTCTCCCTAAAACTCTCTCTAGGGAACCCATTATTTCACCATTCTTCATTGCTTCTTGATAGGAGAACATCGCTTCGAATAGGGGTTCATTGTGCTTGCTGTTTGGGACTTTAGAAAAGGTAAAATTCGTGCACCTTGTCCCTCGTGTTCTTTCTTTCAAGTTCTTGATCTCTTCCTTTTGATTTCTTGATCTTAGAGTTGAACCAAAGTGTCTCTTTGGCGTCCTTGAGTTCGTAGACAAGCGCTAGTGAGACGAGACCATAGTGGATCTTCTTTCTTCTTTTGAAACGCAAATCTCGTACCAGGTATGGGAGAAGAATAGTGTATACACTAGGCTAGGGAGTAGCGTAATATGAGGGGTTCCCACAGCCCCGTTTATTGTTGTTATATTGTATTGATGCCATGATCTGCCTGGTTGTATGACTGAATTGTTTATATGTTTAATTGGATTAATTGATATGCCTATTTGTTATAATTGTTGAGTTGTTCATGATGCGGTATGCCTCTTGAATTGTCTTATGCCATGAGTTTTGGTTGAATTGGTATGAATACCCATGATTATGAATGTTGTCGTTATGACATGGATTATGTTGATCACATTGACTGGATATGTTGTTGATGATGATGTTACCATTATGTTGAATATGTTAATAAGACCCTAATGGGATTTAATTAGGACTCTTAGTTAACATAGGAATTAAGGGATTAATTCCCTAAAGCTTCATAAGACGTGAACTGTGTTAGTGAGGGATGAAGTTTCATGCCGAATGTTTTAGTTAAGACCATGGGATCTGATTTGAGAGAATTAGGGAGCCTAAACTCCAAGAACACGTTAAATTCTACCCAAAACAGTATGGCCCTGCCCAGAAGCACTGCCGTGCTGAACAGGGAGCACGACCGTGCTCCCAGTTAAATTCTGAAAAATAGGTTGCGCGTTGAGCATGACCGTGCAAGACGGTGAGCACGATCGTGCTCCACTTAAGTGGCAGCACGACCGTGCTGGGGGTTTAGTACGCCCGTGCTTCCCCTTACTGGTCAAAACTTAAGAATAATGAATTAAATGGGTGTTTACCCCAATTATCCCCGGATGATGTAATAATACTCTAGTCAAATGATAACAAGTTAGATAACTTAATTAAAGATTAATTAAGATAACAAAGACTGATAAGCTGGTTAAGCCGGTACCCGATGGGTTACTGCACGTTGTCACGCTTTGGTGCTTTTTGGCCAAAATGCTCTCGATGCTTTTTGGTCGAGATGTTGTTATGTTGGACCTTTGTGCTTTTTGTCCAAGGGGGCCTTGACCCCATGGTGTGGGTCTAATGTGTTAATGTTGATGTTGGTGATAAGTCTTGGGAGCTTTAAGGCCCAAACAAAGGAGGTGGCTGCCTTGTGTGTTGTTGTACCATTTGTATAGAGCATTGGAGTTGATGTTGAGGAGGATGTTCAACATAGGGGAGGTCATCCTAGTTATGATGATCTGGCCCAAGTCTCGGGTGGTTCACCCATGGTTTGGTGAACCGTGCGCCCCCGAGGTGGCGTATTCAGTTATGATACGTCGGCTATCCAAGGGTTTCCTCCATGGTTTGGGGAACTGCCGGTGTTGGTGATTTTTGGCCAATACGGATATGTAACTCCGAAGTTGACTTCCTGAGTTAGTTGGATCCACATGCATTTATGGAGTAGTGGAGTAGGGTTGCATTGTACTGTATAGCATATGTTGGATGATTAACATGTTGTTATGGTATTATATGATGATGTATAAATATTGTATGTTGTTATATTGCTATGCCATGCTATGATGTATGTTCATCTTATTCCCTATTCCCATGCCGTTGTGTTTACATGATTTCTTACTCCCTGTTTTCCTGTTTCTGTTGTTGTATATATTTCCTTATGCAAAGGATGGTGAGAAGCCAGCGGAGTAGTGACTCTGAGGAGTCGCGACTCTAGTTAGAATGCTGAGTTATAATTGTTAGTTTTGTTAGTTGTTTAGTTTTTTTCTGTGATGTATCCGGATTTTGGTTATACCAGCTCTGTATGTGACATCGGGGTTGGGTTTTTCTTTATATGTCTTGTTTATGTTTTACTGTTTTAAAACTATGTTATTTTCACGTTGTTTTTGTTGAGAAGTGAAACCTTTTTATCCAAGTTTTTATTTTTTTTCAAATAAATGCATGTTTTATAATTACCTCTCTTAAGTAAATGTTTTATATTAACATGCAGGGTAGAAGGGTATCATATTTAGTGGTATCAGAGCAGTTCGGCCCTGTCCGGACGTGGTATGAGTCTATCGTGAGTCTGTTGTGTGACTTTTGATTGAATTGTCTATATTTATATAGACAATGTTACGTGGTACTAAGTACCTATAGCTTTGCTTTGGGTTGACTTACTGCATTTGGCGGTTTGTCTTGAACGATCCAAGGAGCCTTCGGGTGCTTCTTGTGTTTAGGAAGGTGGATCTGTAATCTCTTGATAATATGAACTCTGCAGCTGATCTTGTGCACTTATTTTTTTTTTAAAACCACTTGATGTTATTCTTGGGATGAACTGGTTATCTTTCCAACCATGTTCCCTTTATCTGTTTTGATAAGACCTTAGTTTTTGGAACTCCAACGGAGTCTAAGAATCCGGGCCTTCTCTTTGCCAGCCAATTTCAAGCTTCGATGAAAGACAAAACCCAAGTGTACATGATGATAGCTTCCCTGGAAGTAGAGAGCAGCCCTCCTGATGTCGTCAGCTTGTTGTGTGAGACTTTCCTGAAGTGTTTTCGAGGGATGTTTATAACTTACCCCCAGAGAGAGATATTGAGTTTGCCATAGACTTAGTATCTGGCACCGGGCCAATCTCCATAGCACCCTATAGGATGTCTCCTCTAGAGCTAGTTAAGTTGAAGGAAGAGTTGGAAGACCTGATGAAGAAGCAGTTCATTAGGCCTAGTGTGTCTCCGTGGAGAGCACTTGTGTTATTGGTGAAGAAGAAGGATGGTAGTATGAGGTTGTGCATCAACTATCGACAGCTCAAAAAGGTGACCATTAAGAATCGGTATCCCCTCCCTAGGATTAATGATCTTATAGATCAGTTGATCGGAGCTTGTGTTTTCTCGAATATTGATTTGAGGTCAGGGTACCATCAGATTATGGTTAAGTCTGAAGACATCCCGAAGACAGCATTTAGGATGCGTTATGGTCACTATGATTACTTGGTTATGCCCTTTGGTGTGACCAATGCCCCTACTGTGTTCATGGACTACATGAACAAGACCTTTCACCCTTACTTGGATAAGTTTGTGGTGGTCTTTATAGAAGACATCTTAGTGTACTCTAAGACTAAGGAAGAACATGAGGAGCACTTGAGGGTTGTCTTACAGACCCTTAAGGAGAAGCAGTTGTATGCCAAGATGTCTAAGTGCGAGTTTTGGTTAGAAAAGGTTAGTTTCTTAGGTCACATGATCTCAAAAGGTGGGATATCCATCGATCCGGCTAAGGTTGAGACGGTGCTCCAATGGGAAGCACCAAAGTTAGTGACCGAGATCAGGAGTTTCTTGGGTTTAGCAGGGTACTGTAGGCGGTTCATATAAGGTTTCTCTAACCTAGCCTTACCCTTAACTCGTCTCACCAATAAAAGATAGTTATTTGTGTGAGACTCTAAGTGTGAAGAGAGTTTCCAAACCCTTAAGAATAGGTTGACATCAGCACCAATTTTAGTGTTGCCTGATCCTAGTAAACCTTTCGTAGTATATGGCGATGCTTCCAAGCAAGGTTTAGGTGGAGTGTTGATGCAAGATGGTAAGGTAGTGGCTTATGCTTCTAGGAAATTGAAAATCCATGAGAGGAACTACCCTACCCATGATCTAGAGTTAGGAGTTGTGGTGTTTGCCTTAAAGATTTGGAGACATTACCTGTATGGAGCGAATTTTGAGGTCTTTAGTGATCATAAGAGTCTGAGGTATCTCTTTGATCAAAAGGAGTTGAATATGAGGCAGCGTAGGTGGATGAAATTTTTAAAGGATTATGAGTTTGATCTAACCTACCACCCAGGAAAGGCCAATGTAGTGGCCGATGCCTTAAGTAGAAAAACCTTGCACATCTCCGCTTTGATGGTTAGGGAGATGGATTTAATTGAGGAGTTTAGAGACATGAGTTTAGCTTGGGAAGTTACCCCTAAAAGCATTAGGCTTGGAACCTTGAAGGTTACCAATAGTTTGATGGATCAGATTAGAGAGGGTCAGAAGTTAGACAAGTTTCTCTTATATCAGCGAGAGTTGCTTGCACAGGGTAGAGACCTTAGTTTTAAGGAAGGAAATGTGACACCCTTCTACCCCGCATGATAAAGGACATAAAATCCAAAAGTCAATTAAACAGACATGCATAAACTGAATAAGAATTCAGTGAGTTGTCCATGGGTAGAAAAGTCCCACATGAACCAAGTTTCAAAATCTCGGAAATAAATAGTTAAAGCAAATAAACATAATAAAACCCAACCCCGATGTCACATACAGAGCTGGTATAATCCTTCCGTATAACAGAAATACATCTAAACCAAAAGAATTAAAACATAAAAGCAGGCCCTAACTATGAGTTGCGTCTCCTCAGAGTCACTCCTCTCCGGGCTGCCCGTCATCCTCTGCAAATGTCGTTCAGGCCAAACACAAGCAACAAACGAAGGGGAGTAAGTTCATGTATACATAATCAGCATAGAGGTAGGAAGTAAAGTAAATCATACAAGCATGGCATCAACATAGGCATATAGTTTTTAGCATGTATCAACGTACATCAACAACAACATCATCAAATATGCTATGCAATGCAAGGCACCAACTACTCCGCTACTCCAACTATGCATGTGGATCCAGCTAACTCAAGATGAACGACTTCGGAGTTACATATCCGTATTGGCCAATAAATACCAACACCAGCAGTCCACCTAACCTCGGGTAGACCCTATGGATAGCCAACGCACCAAACCATGGATGCCTCATCACGGGGGGCCGCGGTTACCAAACCTTGGGTAACCTACCGTGGATGGCCGGATCGCCTTTCTATTGGACGATCTCCCCTATGTCGAACATCTCCCAACAACATCTCCAATGAAATGCATGTCAAACAGCAATCAACGGTAAACGCCACCACCTCCGCTTGCACCAACAAGTACTCAAGACTTAACAATAACGTTGCTTGGGCCAATAAGCACCCAAGACTTAACCATCAACTGTCATAACAACAACAGCGTTATCCAACACATTATTATGTCAACATATTCAAATTAATGACAACAGCAACAACATAATCACAAACCAAACATTATGAACATAAGCATGAATAATCAAATATCCAACAACGACCACTAACATGTTATAATCAACAATCACAACCTCATACGTATTAAAATCATTTAATAACACATAAATACGGGGTTATGGGGACCCCTTTTACTTTACTCTAACTCCAAGCCTATGTAAACACTACCCTTCTCCCCATACCTGGATTGAAGTTCACGTTTAATAAGAAATAAGATCCACTAGGGTCCCTGAGCTTCAATATTCACCTACGAAACACATTGTGAAAGGCACATTGTAAAGAACTTAAAATCAACAACAATTACCACAAAATCCGCCACTGTGTTTGCCTTATATCTCAAAAACCAGACATTATTTTACCAATTTGAACGGTAAGAATAAATATATACCTTTAATTTATCTTATGAAAACGTTTCAGCTAGATCCAACGGTTACTGAGCACAGGATGATCCTCTCAAGTTGACTGGTCTGGAGCTACCCGAGTTGAACTCAAATCAAACTTATAAGATGAATAACTCTCACTATATGGATTAAACAGAAATTTCCACCGTTGGATATGAAGTAATATAAGCCTAGGAACTCTATATTAATTTGGAACAAGATCCAACGGTATATGTAGAAGAAGTGAAGGATTTACCGGAACTGTTCCACCGGGTTTCAAGTTTTCAGCAATGGTTGTTTTGGTCTATAGGTTAAGCTTTCTTCTCTCCTCTTTAAGCATCAATAACCATTCTTTATATAGGCTTAGCAACTCTATAAATCTGCCCAAAATTCGTGCTCCTTGGTGGCCTAATTAATATTCCGTGGTTGGTGAATGTTCTTGCTTTTGTCTCCCACTAAACCTTGATTATTGATTTTTCTTTCATGACGGGCTCCACTAATCCATAAATCACTCCATGTTTTGCTCCACTATGAGTTGTTTTGAGGTGTTATCTGATTGTGGGATGGTTGGTGGAGTTGGTGAGTCAAAAAGAATGAAACAAAAAGCATTGCATTAATTATCCCACCTAATCTTGCACTAATTATGCCATATGATTCCTTCACTTTTCACCTAACCCATAAATGATATTTCTGACCAATATTTCGAAATCAATTCAATCCTAACAGATATATCTTCAAATAATCTTTCCAAGTAGTGCTCATATACTTAATTTGTTTTGAAATGGGTGAGATAGGCCCAAATTAGTGGAGGTATGTCCAAAATCCGCACAAGCTGGCCTGCTCCACAATTGATTATTTTTGACAACCTAAACTTACTAATTTGATTTATATCTCTTCATTAAAGTTGTATAAAATTCTCTTATCTTTCCAATGCCACAAAGATCACCTATATCGGACATCTAGAACTCAATATATGACCAAAACGGTGAAATATGTTACTAGGACTCTAAAAGGTTTTAGTCTTTCTAAGGCTAAACTTTCCAAAAATGAACTTAGATGCCAAGAACAATCTAAAAACCATATTCAAACATATATGTCATATATATATAAATATATTAAGGTTATTTATGAAAGAAAATGGGGTGTTACAGGAAGCGATGGAGTCTTGAGGTTCAAAGATAGAGTCTGTATACAAGACATCCCAGAGCTTAGAAAGTTGATCCTTGAAGAAGCACATAAGAGTGGACTGAGTGTGCACCCAGGTACCACTAAGATGTATCAGGACTTAAAGCGCATGTTTGGTGGCCTAGGATGAATAAAGATGTGACTTAGTTTGTGTATGCTTGTTTAGTGTGTCAAAAGGATAAGATAGAACACCAGAAGTCATTAGGAAAGTTACAACCATTAAGTATCCCAGAATGGAATTGGGACAGTATTTCCATGGATTTTGTGTCTGGACTCCCTAGGACTCCAGCTGGTTTTGAGTCTATATAGGTTGTCGTGGATAGACTGACTAAGTCCGCCCATTTCATCCCGATGAACATGGAATACTCTTTGGAAAAGTTGGCTAAGCTGTACATCAGGGAGATAGTTAGGCTACATGGTCTACCTTCTAGCATAGTTTCAGATAGAGACCCGAGGTTTACCTCTAGGTTTTGGAATAGTTTTCAAGAGGCTTTAGGAACCAAGCTTAGGCTAAGTTCAGCTTATCACCCTCAGACTGGTGGTCAGTTTGAGAGAACCATCCAATCCTTAGAGGACTTGTTGAGAACTTGTGTGCTAGAATAGACTGGTAGTTGGGAGGAGATGTAGGACACCCTTGTGTTGGAGTGAACCTAGTGATAGTATGGTGCTAGGACCGGAGATAGTCCAGGAAACAACAGAAAGGATCGGGATGGTTCGGGAAAAGATGAGAGTGGCATAGAGTAGGAAAAAGAGCCACCATGACAAAAGGAGGAACGCGCTCGAATTCTAAGAAGGTGATCATGTGTCCTTGAGAGTTATTCCAACGACTGTGGTTGGTAGAGGGATGAAAGCATGCAAGCCATCTGTTATCAGGAGATTCGAGTCTTTCCTACTTTGGTGAACAAGTGCAAAATCTTCGAGGATGCTTACGAGGCCGAGATTGCAAGCCGCAAAAGTTCAGAGATCCAGAGCAGTAAGGACGAAGATCAGAAGAACGAGGTGAGACAATGTCATCGGCATAGACTTCAACCAGAATAGCAAGGAATCACAGTTCTCAGCTGGTAATCCCAAGGATTGGGATTCTCCTAAACATGTCGGATTTGGAAAACATGGAGAAGGTCACTATACCCATCAATGTAAGGTGCCGAACATCATCTGTTTCAAGTGTGGCATATATGGTCACCTAAGCAGGAACTGTAAAGGAGAAAAGTCAGAACCACAAAGTGCTAGCAGGAATCAGAGTGCGCAGCGGAAGCATAGTGGAGCTGGAGTCTCCAAGTCCGTGGACTCAACTCAACGTATGCGCCTAATTGATGAAAGTTTAACTAGTTAAGGTGATAGAAATTTTGAGGAAGAAATTTTTATAAGAGGGGTGGAATTGTAACACCTCAAGGTTCACCCTTATGTTTATATGTGTTAGTTCTAGTTGTTGGTGTAAGCCCTAGAGGCCAATGTATTTCTTTAGACTTACATTTGTATCTTGCTATTTCATATATATATATGATATGAGGCATTCCAGTTTATTGTGTTACTTGTTTAAACATAATAAAGTCCTTAGAATAGAAATTTCAGTTTAATAGAATATCAAGTACATGACTTGATCGTGAGACACTATTGAACAATGAAATCCTATTCTTAAATATCCGTAGTCAAGTATTTTATCAACAAGGACAATAATAATACAATTGAGACTATTATGTGTGCAGACTGATGACCATATCTCACGGGTCATGGATATGAGATATCGAGTCGCCACATAGGTACACATTAAGGTAATGATGTACTGGATTGACCCACCATGAGAACACTACATGGAGTGTTATGTGAGTGTCATAAGTAGTTCTCATAGTGACAATGGTGTATGTAATCCTTCGACCTGAAATCACTACGATCCCTACATGAGGAGTCGTGTGCTTTAATATCGTCAAACGTCATCTGTAATAGGATGATTATAAAGACGATCATTGGGCATACCACGAGCCATGCAGAGGGATGTGAGTGACCTAGATGGAATTTGTCCCTCCTACATAACAGGAGTAATATCTGTGGGCCCCCGATAGAGTGAGATCAGTAAAATGCATGGTCGTCTTTGAAATGAGTCAATATGAGATATTGACCTCATTTGTTGTTAAGTCTACTCGGGTATCAGGGAACATGATATTGAACCATACAAGGGTGACACATTCTATGCCTTGTGTTCAATATAGATATATGGACAAAGGGATAACAATGCACATGAATATTTGTCACAGAAAGGTTTCGTCAAATCACTGACTTTCTCACTACTTAGGTAGCAGTGATGTATTGCTAGATACCGCTCACTGTTTGTAATATTAAATGGGATTTAATATTACTGCTAACGTATTGGGAACCTATAGGGTCACACACAAAAGAGCGGATTAAAAGAAGCATTAAAAGAAAGTTGGACTTTCCAATTGGGCCTAGCTCATAGTAGATGGGCTTAGGTCAAATGCTGCTCACTAACTCACTTAAGAAGGTGATACTATAAGTAGACCACTTAAGTTGTTGTGCCTAGACGGTTGATAACCTAGCCGCACAAAAGAGAGTAAGAGTGAACAGCAAAGTCTCAGTTTTGAAGCTAGCACTGTGAGACAGAGACGCTTCGGTTCGTGACGTTGGATGCTCACGGAATCCGCTCGTGTGGATACCTCTAGAGACACCGTTCGTGCGGTGTTCGTGATAGACGAATTTCAACCAACAGCCATCGCTTCAAGAGGTAAACTTTCTAATCATGAATCATGATCATTCGCAAGGATCCTTTGATGGGAATTTTTCCGCTGCGTTTTAATTTTGTTTTATACGCAAATTCCCAACACTAGTATATATATGTTTGATATTTATATATATATGTATATATTATTGTATATGATAATATGTATATTAATATATGATTATTTGCATTAATATGAGATTGTGTCTCTTAATGTTTGATTTTATTTGTTAATATATGATATGTGATTTTATTAATAATAAGCGATTAAGAATGATATGATAAGATATCCTGTGATTTAGTATTTAAATAGAGATAGTGTTATTATTAGATTTTAGTCCCTCAACCAATCAGATTTGAGTCCTTATCAATATAGGATCATCCTCTTTTTGTTTATATCTTAAGACCTTATCATAAATAACTGCCAAATCTGTTTCTAAAATTCCATCGAACTTTTGACCATCTTAGAGTCCTATTTAGGATTCGATCATCCGACAGTAATTTGTAGATATTTATCTGAGCTTTCTAACGACACCAAAAACACGTCAATATGAAACCTGTAACTCAAGGTATGGTCAAAATACCGAACTGTATACAGTTTGGGCTGAAATAGCAACCCGTTATGACCCAAACTCATATATATACCATTAGACTCGACCTAAACCTAGTTTACACGACCCCAACACTCATAAAACTGCCTCCCTTCTTTCTCTTTGAATCCTTATGGTTTTTCTCCTTAAAACTCTCTCTAGGGAACCCGTTCTTGCACCGTTCTTCATTGCTTCTTGATAGGCGAACATTGCCACGAATAGGGGTTCGTTGTGCTTGCTGTTTGGGACTTTAGAAAAGGTAAAATTCATGCACCTTGTCACTCGTGTTCTTTCTTTCAAGTTCTTGATCTCTTCCTTTTGATTTCTTGATCTTAGAGTTGACCAAAGTGTCTCTTTGGCGTCCTTGAGGTCGTAGACAAGCGCTAGTGAGACAAGACCCTAGTGAGATGAGGCCCTGCCCAGAAGCACTGTCATGCTGAACAGGGAGCACAACCATGCTCCCAATTAAATTCTGGAAAACAGGTCGTGCATTGAGCACGGCCGTGCAGGACAGTGAGCACGACCGTGCTCCACTTATGTGGCAACACGACCGTGCTGGGGGTTTAGTACACCTGTGCTTCCCCTTACTGGTCAGAACTTAAGATTGATGAATTAAAGGGGTGTTTACCCCAATTATCCCCAGATGATGTAATAACACACTAATCAAATGATAACAAGTTTGATAACTTAATTAAAGATTAATTAAAGACTGATAAGCTGGTTAAGACGGTACCCGATGGGTTACCGCACGTTGTCACGCTTTGGTGCTTTTTGGCCAAAGTGCTCTCGATGCTTTTTGTTCGAGATGTTGTTATGTTAGACCTTGGTGCTTTTTGGTCAAGGGGGCCTTGACCCCACGGTGTGGGTCTAAGGTGTTAATGTTGATGTTGTTGATAAGTCTTGGGTGGTTTTAGGCCCAAGCAAAGGAGGTGGTTGTCTTGTGTGTTGTTGTGCCATTTGCATAGAGCATTGAAGTTGATGTTGAGGGGGATGTTCAACATAGGGGAGGTCGTCCTAGTTATGATGATCTGTCCCAAGTCTCGGGTGGTTCACCCATGGTTTGGTGAACCGTTCGCCCCCGAGGTAGCGTATCCAGTTATGATACGTCGGCTATCCAAGGGGTTCCTTCATGGTTTGGGGAATTGCCGGTGTTGGTGCTTTTTTGCCAATACGGATATGTAACTCCGAAGTTGACTTCCTGAGTTAGTTGGATCCACATGCAGTGATGGAGTAGTGGAGTAGGGTTGCATTGGACTGCATAGCATATGTTGGATGATTAACATGTTGTTATGGTATTATATGATGATGTATAAATATTGTATGTTGTTATATTGCTATGCCATGCTATGATGTATGTTCATATTATTCCATATTCTCACGCCGTTGTGTTTACATGATTTCTTACTCCCTGTTTTCCTGTTTCTGCTGTTGCATGTATTTCCTTATTTAACACCCCGATTTTTCTGCTTTCTAAGATCGGTATGAATATAAATAAACGTTTATATTTTTATCTGAAACTTAGAAAATGATTTTGGGAAAACCAAATTCATGTTCATATCATACTTATTTTTATAAGTATACGGTGGAATTTTTGGTTGAAAATTCAGATGGAACCCGGTCTGCATTTTTACTGACAGTAAGATTTTACTGATCAGAAAACCTAATTTTGACCCTAGAATGAAATGAATAGATTTTATATCTCATTTCCAACGATATAGGTTATTTTGAAAATTTTCAAAATAATTGGGTTTTATACTCGATCCGGGCGTAAAACCCTAATCGGGAAACCGACGGAGTCGGAAATGGAATTGCAGAGACCTGTCAAGAGATCGGGACAACGAGTCATACATGATGACTCGTGGAGGATAAGTCACCAAGCATTTACGAGCATTAAATGCTAGTAATCATGACTTTTCGGTAAAAAGACCAAAATGCCCCCAAGCTTTCGCGGGAATTAACAAGACACATCTACGCACTTTTAACCACTCATTTTACATGGTTGTAAAACTCCCACATCTCCTCAATTTTGTGCATCCATATATACTCAACCATACCTATTTCATTTTGCTTTCGTTTCATTATTTTCCTCTCAAAAATCGAAATCGGGTAAATGACGGAGCTGCGTACAGAATTTCCGGGAGCTGCTAACGGATAGGATCGGTGACTCATTGGAGAGTCACTATGTGTGGCCCAAAATCAGACACACCTCCATCAAATGTGAGTCACATATTATTAACCATGATTAGCCAAAATAACCTTAGATAAGTTAACTATTAACTATGATTAATCATATATTAATTTAATATTCACAAAACTCATTATTTGGACTCAAGGAACCAAACAAAGCCTAAATCTAAGCCTATATAAAGGCTCAAAACCGAAGTTGCCCCCTCCCCACTTCTCTTCATCATCCTCACCAAGTTTTCTCCATTTTCTCTAAGTTACAAAACTCATAAGAACACCGAATCTCCACTGAAACTATGACCCTCTTCCTTTATGAAACTCGCAAAACTCTCAACATAAATGTTGTTCCTCTTTCTATATTATTTCCAACAAGCTAAAGATCACCAAGAACGGATAAGTGGATTGGGAAATAGGCTCAAAATACCAAACTGCCCAGAATTCTCAGCAACCCACGAAACAAAAGAAAGAAGGCCCTTTTCACCTCTGTTAAGATCCGAACCAAATGAAACCTTCAACACAAAAGTTATTCCTTTTCTTCTTATATTTATACCAAGACAAAGTTTGTGATTTTTGGATGAGTATATTGTGAGATACACTCATAATACCATCACACCCTCAAGTTGTCCAGTTTTCAACTAAGTGAAGGTTGATCATTTTCTTCATTTCTTCAATATTAAAGAGGTAAAAACTCATATCCTTGATCATATAAGCTTTCATCTTCATGTATTTCTCATGTTTATGCATGAATCATATTTTTCCATTCCTAGATCTAGAACTTTGAATATTCATAACAAATTCTAGAAAAATCTCATGATGTTGAAACCACTTCCTATGTTCTTGATATCATGCATACTATCTAAATCCAAGAGCATGTAGTAATCAAAAATTTCCTTCCTAATAAACTAGCTATGGCCGAACCTAGGAGGATGGGTTTGATAGGAGTTTTATTCAAGGTTTTCATCCATGATCTTGGTAATTATCCTATTAGTATGTAGGCTTAATAAATCCAAGTTGGTTTATCAAACAAAATCCTTTAGCCTTATTTTGACTCAAGGCAGAAAATATACCTTAATGAACTTGGAGGTTTTTGGTTTCAATCTTTCTTAGTAATCATGTGTTTTAAAGTCTTAAGTGCATCAGGATCATTAATCCATGACTTAAGCAAGTTTGGAGATTTTGATCCACAAAACCCTAAGGAGTCCGTGACTTAGCTTAGAGGATTAGGTGATTCATTTACTTTTTTTTTATTGGTGGATTTGTGGTTGTTGAAGGTTAGCGTTTTCTGACACGTACGTGTGTTGCCGATTTTCCGAAACCGGGTCAAGACCGAAAATCGGAGCTTGTCATTCTACAAGAGGTAAGGGGAGCTTACCTGAGGGATTTTTCCCAATAACTATTTGTGATTAGTGTGTGGTTTGTATGATTTATCTGTGGTTGTGGTGTTTGGTTGTGGTTGTGGTATTTGATTAAAGTTGTGTTATTTATTTGTGTTTGGTTATCTGTATTTAATTATTTATTTGCAGTTATATATTATGATATTGTGATACATGATCTGTCTGGGAATATTGTTATGATGTTGTTGATTGTTGTTTGAGAATCCTGACAGTGGTCAGTGCCCAATTAATTAATCAGATAAAAACTTTAAGAAGACTTTACGAGGAATATTCAATAGTTAATTGAGAAATATTGGAGGATATTATGATTTAAATAATAATTTGATAAGATAAGGAATTATTTGAAAATATTATTATTTTAATGATTTATTAGTATAAAAGCAATTTATGAGTCACGATGAGGGCGTAACAGTGAAATTATTTTTGTACTGCTAATTTTTACGTAAGAAATCCTGTAATATTATAAAATTATATTTTATGAAATTAATCTGCGAAAATAACTTAATTATGATATCATAAAATTATTTAAGTAGAAAAAGCTAGGATTTAGCTTAAATGACTTTTAAAACGTTTAATGACGGTAATTTGGAAAAGTATCGACGACAAGTGTTTCTAAAATGGCAGTACGTATTTTAAACTAAGTTTGAGCCTCAAGTGACTCTCTTTTTGAAACATGAAGTTTTCAGAAAAGATTTTAGTAACTGATGATTTTACGAATGAATTTTCCCTTTGAGATGATTTTCCAAAAACAAATTTTACGTAAACAGTGTAGACAGTGAGTTTGAACTTAGTAATCGAGATGTAGGGGAAATAGTGTTTTTTGTGGCGTTTTGGGATTTGAGTCTTAATTTCGGTGTAGTTTTGGATTGCGTGTCCTATGGACTGCGTGTCCTAATTTCGGTGTAGTCTCCTATGGACTGCGTGTCCTAATTTCGGTGTAGTTTTGGACTGCGTGTCCTAATTTCGGTGTAGTCTCCTATGGACTGCGTGTCCTTATTTCGGTGTAGTTTTGGACTTCGTGTTCTAATTCCGGGGTAGTTTTGGACTGCGTGTCCTATGGACTGGGTAAATAATATTATGCAATGTGAATACTGTTTTCTATTACCACGAACCTAAGCCCGAGGCATCGGTCTAGGGGTTTCGTGATTGAGCACTCGGACTTGTTGTCCTGTGTTATTAATAAAAGTGTTAAGATGTCTAAAACTATGGTTGGTCGGAAGCTTTTAAGCTCCGGCTAGGAAAGATTGAACACAAAGAAAAGTGTCAAGAACAAAATGTTTTACATGTATTTCAGGCAGACATGCTTGTTTGTTAATCATGATATCATGGCGATATTCATGAATCGACGTATTATTGTGCCCTGGTTGGACAATGAAAATCCATATTCGGTGATCACTGCTCCTTAAATTGGACAGTGTGCTATGGTAACCATATTCGGTGATCATTGTGCCTTGTGTTGGACAGTGTGCTATGGTTTTGGCTTCGTGCCTTTTGTCTGCGTGGCTATTGAGTTTAATCAACTCACCTCGAGGTTGGGATATTTTATGAGATTAGGTATGAATTTAGATTACGCATATGAAGTGTTCATGCATAGTTTTTAAATGATGATGTTAGGGGTATGAAACCCAGTGATAAACTATTTGCCTTATTATGAATGCTTATGTTTTTATGAAAATGTATATGTGTATGTTTTCTTTTATGTCTCGGATGTAGTTATTGTGTTAAATCCATATATTGGCGTCTCACCCTTACAAACATATCAGAGCTGCACAAGGGGTATGATCTCTACAAGAAGAAGAAGGATGTCTAGTTCGGGGCATGTTGTTGCTGCTTATATCGGTTGTAGCGTCTATTAGTTACGACCAGCTTAGGAGTCTTGGTTGAGTTGTGAGTTTGAAAAGGTCTCAGAATCGTGGGGTTTTAATTAGTCTTTGGTTTAATTTTATCTTTTTGAAAATTGAAACTTTTTGAGAAAATTTGTATGCCGTAGTGATCTCGTTAAGAATATAATTTTACTGTTTTAGTGTATGTATCCTGGTGTTCCAGAGTTTTCCGCAGAAGAAAATTTTTACACCCGAGTTTTCTGACTTAAAATAAATAAGTTTTCCGAAAGCAACCTTCAAATCACTTTTTTATTTATTTCTACACGTGTTAAGAAGTAATGCCCAAGGAGGCTGTTACACCTTATGTAAAGGACGATGAGCAGCCGGGGGAGGAGTGACTCTGAGGAGCTGCGACTCTAGTTGGAATGCTGAGTTATAGTTGTTAGTTTTGTTAGTTGTTTAGTTTGTTTCCGTGATGTATCCGGACTTTGGTTATACCTGCTCTGTATGTGACATCGGGGTTGGGTTTTTCTTTATCTGTCTTGTTTATGTTTTACTGTTTTTAAACTGTTATTTTTGCGATGTTTTTGTTGAGATGTGAAACCTTTTTATCCAATTTTTTATTTTTTTCCAAATAAATGCATTTTTTATAATTACCTCTTTTAAGTAAATGTTTTATATTAACATGAGGGGTAGAAGGGTGTCACAACCAGTTGTGATAAAAAGAATTTACTGTTCTATCAGTATGTTCTCATTGATACAAATTCAGTTGATATAATTCAGGAAACAAATCCTGAAGCCCCAGAAGTAATTGCATACTCAAAGTTCAAAATAAAAAGGGTTTTAACCCTTGAAGATTGGAAGCAAGGTCCATTTACTCCAAAAAGGATCTCAAGAGTCTTTGACCCCCCGATTTACAATTACTTTGATTATCAAGATGCTTGGAAAATGGTTCTTCACCAACCTAATCCTCGCCATTCTTGGTACTTTAATTTTCAAAATAACCAAACTAGATTTCCAATATGGTTTATGGAATGGTTTTGGGAGAATGGCCTTTCAGTAGATATTCTTCCAAATTCACTCTTTGAGATTTATGAAGAATACCAAAAATTAACCCCTTCAATCCCCATTTATGGAAAATTACTCCATTTTTGTGCTCAATTTGGGATTGGTTGGTTACTCAAAATAAATTTTGAATCCCATCAGCATCTGCTAAAACCTTTTCCCAAGTACATTTGTTCAATAAATACGGTTTCTTGGTGGAAGAAGTTCAATAATGATGTGGTTGCAACTAAGTTCGTTTCCTGGAAAAGGAATTATTCTAAAAAGGTTTCTTCTCCACAGACTCCATTAAAATTAAAAGAAGTTTACAATTCAGAAGTAACTCCATTCACAGTAAATATCAGTGCTTCAACTCCTGAAGAATACAAGCAGAAGTTGAAAGTCGCCCTCTCCTCAATTGGCTCAGATGAAGATGATAAATTATCTTCAAATGAATCAGATTTCAATTCGTATCTAGAAAATGGAGATATGGATTGTGGTTTCTTTGATCAATAATTCACAAGTCATAAATAATTGTCGCATCTTTTAGAAAAGGAAAATGGCCGACCAAATTTACATCAGACATCAACTTTCAATAAAGAAAGATAAAATCTATTTTGTCGTGTTATGCCGACGACAAGTTATTGGCAGACAAAGGTAACATGACTACATTGATTTATTCAGAAAAGTCAAAAGTAATACAATACTCACTGATTGGCGGATTTCAAATGAATTCAAGTCCGGACCTTCTCTCCTCTATTTAAGAAGGCCTCATTCATCAGTTGAAGACAGACTTACCTTGACCTCTATTTACAAATTAAGTCTCATTGTAATCTTGTAGTGTAAAAGCTTTTGAAGCAAGATACTTTGAAGTTCATCTTTGTAAGTTACTCTAATAACAGTTTGTATTTGATAACCTCTTTGTAATATGTACTATGTTTACATATTCTGAAATAATATTTCAATAACAATATAATTTCAGTACCTTGTTTTTCTTTTTACTCTAATTTCATCTATTTCTTATACTATTTATAATACAATTTCAAGAGATGATCCGCAGTGACATTCTGGTGTATATATATATATATATATATATATATATATATATATATATATAGGCATTGATAACTCTTTGTAAGAAGAGTTATTTATCACATTTATACCTTGAATTATTATTGCCTTCTAAGTTTAAGTTTTCACTTATGTGAATAAATTGCTATTTGGTAAATGTTGGTGTTGAACATGCGAATGCCAGTTATATGCTCTTATGTGCTTTATCATTATCTCATAATTTTCTACATGTTTAAACAGAGAGGTGCTGGAGCATGATTAAAGCATGGAAAATGGACTATTTGACTGCTACAGCAAAGCCTAACTTTAGTAGCTCTGCACTAGAAGACAAAAGCTAACTTGGACACCTTTTCTCTCTCCTCACATGCGCTGATACCTTTGATGTTGTGAAGCCCACACACCCAAGGATCATGCCCTCCAGCGTTTTTGGAAATGGGACAGGACTCCATTTAATAATATTATTTGTTGGCCCAAAATGGATGAGAGAGAGTTGGGGCATATATACTAATTAGGGTAACCCTAAAAAGGAGACCTTTGACACATTTATGATACACACACCCTTGTCTTAACCTAGGGAGCTGCGCCGAGCTTCTTCAACCTCTAGCTGCTGC
The DNA here is from genome assembly GCA_030762895.1 of Sophora flavescens. Lineage (NCBI taxonomy): Eukaryota > Viridiplantae > Streptophyta > Magnoliopsida > Fabales > Fabaceae > Sophora > Sophora flavescens. Next base: position 166,098,335 of record CM061064.1, on the reverse strand, counting down.
TGCGTTTTTTCTCTTTTACCTACACCATTGTAATGACTTCTTTACCACTTTATCATTTTGATTTTTGTAAGCTCAACATGAGCTAAATTCTTCAAGCTTTAGGTATGCTTAGGTAATGAATGCTTAGCTATTTTTATGCAATGAATGTGTTCTGCATTTCCTTTATCATGCATTATCTGTTGTTGAGTTAAGATTGATCAAATTAATTAAATGTCAAGCTTGCTTGGTTTGGAAAAATTGATTAAGTGGAAAGAGGTAAATGATAGGGATTAAATCATTAATTGGAATATTACATGATGTTGAATAGAGTAGGAATAGTTATTCAAGTCCTTAAACTAAATGGAACATGTTTATTAAGATGATGGTGTAATTAATCTGAATCTAGGAATAGAAAGCCGACATGCCGTTGGTGACGGTGTTGAGGATTTCTCTTCGTACGGTTATCGGTTTTACGTTCCGTTTTCGAATTAGACTTGCCGACGTTGTCTGCTTCGTGTGTATGTGTTCAGGTGAATTTTTGGAGCACCAAGGGTGCTCGAGCAATGCGTGGAAGATTCTAGAAGGGGAGGAGGAGCCTCGTTTTGTGGTCCCGAAGACACCTCAGGTGGGAGAAAGAAGCATCCTATTGTCGGAAACGGCTAAGTAGCATTTTATGCAATAATAATTGTAGGGCGACCCTAAACCCTACTAGTAAGAGAGTAATCAACAATGCCAAAATCACATTGGCGACTACCCCGTAGTACCAGCAATGATTTAGGGATTGTAGGTTTATCGTCGTTAGGTTAATTTTATGATACTCGAGGATGTTTGATTTTATCATCATTGAGCTGTGATGTGGTCGGATTTCGGAAAGTGTATCGGATTCGTCTCCAAGTAATAAAAAGATCGATCCCATAGAGACCGTGATCTCAAATCACAACTAATTATCAAATCAATTAAACTGGACTATATAAAAAAGGAATTTGAAAAGGTTTTGATTTTTGAAATAAGAGATAACTTAGAAAATCATATATTTGAGAATGCAATCAATTAAAACAAAAGTAAATCAATTTGGGGTTTTTCAAATCTAAAGGGATTCCTAGGAATTGGGTTACCGACAAGATTGTTTATGTTACTAAATTGACTACCCCTTGTTAATTATCAAAATTGCCTTGAAGGCAAATTTATCCTAAATAAGTTAATGCTCCTTCTCGGGTTACAAAAACCGTGCCCAATTAAACCAATCCCTACTCTCGTGGTAATTGAATTTAGATTGAACCCTTTAAGCTTTGTGACAATTCGTTAACCCTCGAAGGACCGCTTCTAACTCTCGTGATTTAAGTCCTAAGTTTGATTCTTTAGATCCGATACCTAAGTTCACCGCTAGGTTCCTCCTTAGAGTATCTACGACACGCAAATAAGTGGCCACCGAATTTACGAGTAATTAAAACAATAGAAATCGGATCTAAAGCAAAATCGAAATTAACAAAGGTAAAACATCAATTCATAACATAAATCAGATCTTGGGCATAGCCCCAATCCCTAGAAATAAAGCTACTACTCAAGCATTGCCATGGTGATGACAAGCTTGATTAACATAAACATGAAATAAAACCTAAGAGAATAGAAGAAAAAGGAGAAGAGAAATCCTAAAGATTTGCCTAAGGGGTAGCAGCCCAAAAGTCTTCCAAGTCTCTGCCTAATTACCCTATTTATAGATTAGGGTAATTTGAATCCCAATCAAACACAAATTCAGATCAAATCAGTTTCTACAGATCCAAGTATTGCACGTCACGGCCGTGACGGGTTCTGCCTTGGAGGTTGCTTCACTGGTTGGTCTGTCACGGCCGTGACCACCATCACAGCTAGGCCGTGATCAGTTCTGCATGTGAGGGTTTAGTTCAGCTGACATGTCACGGTCTTGATGGACATCACGGCCTGGCCGTGATCAGCTCTAACTTTTCCATTTTTTCTTTTCTCAGCTCTACTCGATCATGGTCATGATGGCTGTCACGGCTAGGCCGTGATGGGCTCTGTTTGGCTCATTTTCTTCACTTTTCAAGCCCCATCTTCATGCAAGCTCCATCATGGTTAATCTTGAGCATTTTGATCCTTAATTCCTACACAACAACACCACAAAACCGCCTTACCCGTTCCAAGGTAAAAACTAACCAAAATCAAATTAAAAATGCCTAAAATATATGAAAATGCATGCAAAATGTCAATGAAATATGAGGTTAAATCACACTCATCAAGCTGTTTGATGAGTGTCGAATGCTTAAACATGCTTTATTTAACTTTTTGTGATATATGCATGTTAGGGAGAGTATGTCATATGACTTAGAAGTGCCTAGCCTAATAAAATATGATTTATATGTGATGAGTCTATGTGATGTGACATGGGGAATCATATGAGTTTGTGGTGGAAGGTTAAGGCACTAGGTTATAACCTGATACGAGTCAGTGAGACTCATACAGAATGCATGGTGTTGTTCACAGCCGTGTGGGTGGAACACAAGAGGTAAGAGTATCCTATTATGAATATCATATGTCATGGGTCAGTTCCCTAATGGGAACGAGGGAAACTACCGTGATACTCTTGTAGTCCTTGCCGAGCCGTCCGATATCCTAACGGGAATGAGGGTACTTTTATATTGTGCAGCTATTCCCTAACGGGAATGGGGGTGTGCACTAGCGTTTATGGATGAGCCGCTTGGACGGTTGGCTAACATCCCTAAGGGAATGTGGGATGTGTGATAAGATTGTAGATGGCCACGTCAGCATCCAGGCTTAGCTGCACGAGTGCTTACAGGTAGAGGCTGATATAATAACTCGAGGATGATTGATATCTATATGTACTTCATGTCTTTGTTATATAATTTTATCTTATGCTATGCATGCTTTCCATTGCATGATGATAGTATAGTTTCTTATCTCCCTATCTCTTTCTCTATATGTTTCTGATCGGGATGAGACTCCCTTTCCAACAGTTCTGGCATCCACCCACTAGACAACATCCACATACTTGGGATCTACCCTAGAGCTCAGAGGTGTTAGGTTCCGTAGCAGTAGTTCCTCGAGTTGATGTTCGTCACAGCTCACATTATAGAAGTTGCTCCTGCCCCATCGTGTAGTTGTATCTGGCAGCAGTGAGGTGACATTGTCGGCACCACCACCACAGCGGGCGCTAGGGATAACTTACCAATGCAGACGGGGAGAGATTCAGGGTAGTAGTGAATACCCGTATTAGCAGTCATGGGTAGGCTAGAGCATCAGTTTGTATGTAGATGTGTGTGGTGAGCTATTTTGGTGAATTTTGAGATGAGATAGGCTTTGAGTGGAGCATGGTGAGGATGTTTCTTGTTTTGGATCTTCGATGTATTTTCTTTCCGTTTATATCAGCTGTATCTTGTGGGACCCTACTGATGGGGTACCCTAGACAGATATTGTTATATACTATTATTTTTGCACCCGTGTGATGCACGGGTCATCAATTACTATTATTATTAATAACATTGTTATCATTAATAACTTGAATTGTGCCTCAATATCTACCTAACTTTTTCTTTCCTTTATAACAAATTAAGTCCACCATGTCAAACATTTTCTTTACTTATTTCACACTTTGCCTTCAATCTTTCGTTCCCATCCATAATGGTGGTACTCATTCATCTCCAAGGTTTTTTTTTTTGTAAACCTAGGTATCCTCCGACCGGGAGCCAAAGACTAATCTCTCGAGGTACTGAGATCCATTTAAGGGGTTGACCTCTCCCAACAGATGCTCTTCCATACGCGTGAGCCAGGAATCGAACACATGACCACATGCTTAAAGGGCTCAGTTATCTACCAAATGTGTCACACCATGTTGGTATCTCCAAGGCTTTTTGTTTATAGACAGAAATGATCAGCAAAAACCTTGAAACAGTTTTATCTATAATTTGAGTGCAAAAAATTGAATATTTTTTTATTTTAAAATTATATTACAATACGTAATGTAACATTATGTGTTAAGTGTTCCTCTTTGATTATTACTAATGATCAACTAATTCTCTTAAATCACGTGGTGATGACACGTGTCCCTTTATTAGAAAATCAGCAATTCTCCTTATTAATTAGTATATACATAGATTTATTATTTAAAATAGAAAAAACAAAGTCAAGATGTAGCCAAAAAATATAATAGAAAATATGAATAGATCTGCCTCTATTTATGTCAATTCAGAGATTGCCATGTTTGACTCCTAAAACATCATACATTTACCGGTTTGTAAATATTTTAAAACAAAAACATATATAAATTTTAGAAAATAAATAAATAAAATAATAAAAAAATTCCATAACTTAACATGTGGCTTAGACTGTTGTTCTACGCTAAAATCACAAATTTTCCTTATTAATTAGTATAGATATAGATATATTATTTAAAATAGAAAAAACAAGGCAAGGATGTAGCCAAAAAAAAAAGTATTAACAAAGAAAGTGGAAAAAATATTAGAAAAAAAAATTTAAAAAATTAGGAAAAATAATAAATTAGAAAAAATTATCTAAAAATAATTAGAAAAAAAGTAATTATAAAAAATATTTAAAATAACTAGAAAAAAATATATTTAAAAAAGGTAAAAATATTAATTAGGAAAACAATAATTAGAAAATTAAAATTAATTATTTTTTCTAATTTATTTGTTAAAAAAATTATTTTTTAATTAATGTTTTTATATATTGTTTTTTTAATTATTTTAAATATTTTATTACAATATTTTGTTTTCTAATTTATTTTAATCAGGAAAAATATATTTTATAAAAAAAACTAAAAGGAAAAAGAAAAAAATAAATTAGAAAAAATTTAATTTGAAAAAAAATATTTAAAAAGAATTAGGAAAAAATAAAATTTAGAAAATTTGAAAAATAAAATTAATTATTAAAAAAATAAAATAATTTGAAAATTAAATAGTTAAAAAATATTAAAATATTTTTAAAAAATAATTAGTAAAAAATATATTAAAAAATTAGAAAAAAATTAATTATATAAAAAAGTAAATTATAAAAAAATAATTCGAAAAAAAATATTAGGAAAAAAATATTTTAAAAAATTTAATTATAAAAATAAACATTAAAAAAATTGAAAAAAAATGAATTTTAAAAAAAATATTTGTACAAATTTAATTTTACAAAAATAGTTAAAAATGGAAAATTGAGGTGTCGACACGTGTAATGTACAGTAAAAAATGCATCTCTGATTTTGTAATGCGATTTTATTTTACATCGATGGCAATAGTATTTTAAGATTTAAACATTGGTTGACAATTTTGGAATTTATACAACGTTTACTTTTGAGAATGTTTATATTGTCGTGTAAATTACATTTTTGGGAACCTCCTTTCGTAGAATGACTTTTTATTTCTTGTACAAAACGTGAAAAATTTTATTCTCATCTCACTTTCCTAGGAATCTGAACTATATCTTATATCAAATGTCATCTCAATTAATTACATTTTATTATATCTATCATATTTTCTTCTCCCTTGAAAAATCTATTAAGTTGTTTCTTCTCATTTCCCTTTCAAGTTAAGTATTATTTTTTTAAGTCAAAAAAATATGTGTCTATCATATTCATTTTTTCCTTAAAAATCTATTTGATTTCTTTCTATCCTTTTTCCATGCAAGTCATTCCTTTTTGAAAAATATATTTATCTATCATTTTTATTTTCCTTCCCTCTGAAAAATTTATTTGATTTATTTCTCAGCTTTTTCCCGTCAAATTAACCATTTTAAAAAAAACATATTTATCTTTCATGACTTGAGATTAGTTGGTCCTCTGCAAACTTACAAAGAAACTTTGGCTAATTGGTCATACCTTTTTTTTTTCAACATTCCAAAATCCAATCTTTAGTTTATTGATAAAGTTGCACTCCCACTGTTGACGCCATATTTGAGAACATTAACAATCATTCATAAGAGTTGTGTTCTTTCCATGACCTTCATTTTTCTTGTTTCTTCCAATGTATTCAGACAATTCACTTAATTTCCCAAATTCATTTAAAGCTCTACGAATCAAGAGTCGTTTCCCTTTTCATTTCCTATCGTTATTTTTGTTTTTTTTTTGTTTTTTTAATGCATTAGAACTCATCGTGTTTAAACACTTTTCTCAAATTCAGACAACTAAAATATGTTTTAGTAACAAAGTTTTTCTACTAACTCACGTTGAAATGATCCAATCAAAATGAAGATATATATAGAAATCATTTGAGATTATATTACAAATTCATATACTCATTTAGAAAATTATTCTCGTGGATAGTAAGTATTTAAATTATTATCTTCACATTTAAAACATTAACTTCAATTTAAAATATTATACATTATATATAATTATATACATCTAGATATACATATAAGTATTTTATATGTAACATTTTCAACCCATAAGATGGTTCAAATTAGAATCATGAAGTCAAATAATAATAATAATAATAATAATAATAATAATAATAATAATAATAATAATGTTATTAGGGAATAATTTCTTTCAGCTACTTCCAAGTTTTACATTCTTTTTCTTCCCCGTCTAATTCAAATCTTTTCACATAACTTTCATTCTAATAGGGCCTTTGAGCTATAGTTTTTTGTGTTTCCCAATAGTTATGTTCTTTTCATTCACTTTCATCCACTTTTCATTCACTTTAATTTTTTTTTTTGACTTAAAAAACTAAATATGTTTTAGTAACATAGTTTTTCTTTTTGGTTATAGTATTTACAACAATCATAACTTATACAAAAATTTAAAAGAGTACAAAGTACAAAAAAATGTTGATTGATTTAATAACTAATAACTATATAATTGTTATAACACATATTTTGAAAAGATGATCAAATGGTATATTAATAACACGTATCCAACATTATCTAGATAAACAATCCACTTTGATTTCTTAAGTGGACCCTACTCTGAATCTCATTGTGTGACATCAATTTAAGTAATCCATTCATTTTTTACTACAACGATACATCATTAATGTTTTGTTTGGTATGGAAGAGAAATTGAGAAGAGAGAAGATGGAAGAAGAGAATATGAGAAGAGAGAAGATGGTAAAAAAATAGTGAATTTTAATACTTATTTGATATGAGAGCAATATGTGAGAAAATGATAAAGAAGAAGTTGAGAGAATTTTTTTAAAAAGATGATGATGAATATGCAAAATGACATAAATACCCCTAATTAAAAAAGTAACATATTATTTTGTATTATATATATATATATATTTAAAAGTAATATATATTTTATATTTTATAATTGAATATATTATAAAAATAATTTTATTTATAATAAATATTAATAATGTTATCAGGGAAGAATTTCTTTCAGCTACTTCTAAATTTTACATTATTTTTCTTCCCCATCTAATTCAAATCTCTTCTCATAACTTTCATTCTAATAGGGCCTTTGGGCTCTAGCTTTTGGTGTGATAAGGAAGAAGTTGAGAGAAATTTTTTAAAAAGATGATGATGAATATGCAAAATGACATAAGTACCCCTAATTAAAAAAGTAACATATTATTTGTAGTTTATATATATTTTTTAAAAAAGTAATATATAATTTTTATTTTATATTTTATAATTAAATATATTACAAAAATAATTAATTTATAATAAATATTAATAAATATTATTTTTATTTCCCACCCCTTTTACCTATTCCCCACTCCCCTTCTTTACATCACTCTCCCCACCTAACCCTGCCCACCTACCCTAAACCCTTATAATACCCTTTACCCACTTCATAAAATATATATAAATTATAAAAAATAACTAATAAAATAATACCAAAAAATCTATAACTTGCCAAGTGGATGTAGAATAAAAATAACTATCCACCCTTTATATTAGTATAGATGTTTCTATATATGTATAGTATGTGATGTTTATGTTTAATTGTTTTACGTTTAAAGTTTTAATACCTTCTCTTTTCTGTTATGTGTGTATAACACTAATATCACGATTAAGGTTTAGTTAATTAGTTTTTTTCTTTAATGGGACATTGGGGTGTCTCATCTCCCATTGAACAATCAATAGTGGAAATAATGTAATATACGAGAACGTTTTACGTCAGTTGACCATTGATGTCGTCGCGCCGCGGAAGCGGCGCGCTCGTGTGATTCCGGCAAGTGTACCGGACTGCCGTCAAGTAATAAAAGATATCGAACCCACAGAGACTGTGTTTCCGAATCACAATTAATTTCGAATCGATTGAATCTGAACTGTATGAAAGGGTTTTGTAAAAAGGGTTTTTGAATTTGAATTTAAATGATAAACAAACAGAAAACAAATGTTTTTGGGGTTTTCGATTTAAATGGATTCCTAGGGATTTGGGTTACCTTTGAGGTTGTTTATGTTGCTAATCTGATTTACCTTTGTTGATTACCGAAATTGCCTTGAAGGCGAGTTTATCCTCTAATAGCTTAAGCTCCCTCTCGGGTTACAAAAGCCGTGCCCAATTGACCCGGCCCCTACTCTCGTGGTAGTCGATCCCAGATTGGACCCTTTGCGTTCCGTGACAACTCGTTGCTCCTCGAGGGACGGCTTCTAACTCTCGTGATTTTAGTCCCAAGTCTGACTTCTATAGGTCTGACACCCAAGTTCACCGCTAGGTTCCTCCTTGAAATGTCTCAGTTATGCAAATAACCTAAGTTCACCGCTAGGTTCCTCCTTGGATCATTCACATCTCACAAACTAGTGGCTGCCGGGCTTTACGAGTGAAACACCCTAGAAATCCTAAGTTCACCGCTAGGTTCCTCCTTAGAACGTCTATGTCACGCAAATAACGGTTGCCGAAATTTATGAGTGATTTACACACTAGAAATCAGATCTAAAGCAAATCGTAATTAACAAAGAGTTTACATCAAATTTACATCATAAACAAACTTGGGCAGAGCCCTAATCCCTAGAAACTATGCTACTACTCCAGTCTTGCCATGGAGATGACAAGCTGGGTTGACAACATAGTGAAAATCAGAAAAAGAGAAAAGAGGAGAAGAAGAGAAGAGATCTATAATCTATGCCTAGAGTGGTAGCCCCCAATGTGTGATCTCCTCTGTATCTGATGCCTTGGTCCATATTTATAGAAATGGGGAAGTTAGAGTCCCAAACCAACTCAAAATCTGATCTATTTCGGTTTCTTCAGGTCCAAGTAATGCGCGTCACGGCCGTGACGGATTCTGCCTTGAAAATTCTTCACTGGTTGGTCTGTCATGGCCGTGATGCTCATCACGGCCTGGCCGTGATGGCCATCACGGCCGTGATGGCCATCATGGCCTGGCCCCGACGACTTCGACTTGTGGTGGTTTTGGGTCACGGCCGTGATAGCTATCACGGCCAGGCCGTGATGGACTCGACTTGACCTTTCTTCTTTTTCAGTTTTGCTCGATCATGGCCGTGATGGGCATCACGGCTAGGCCGTGATGGGCTCTGTTTGGCTCATTTTCTTCAGTTTTAAAGCTCCATCTTCATCCAAACTTCATCATGGTTGATCTTGAGCAATTTACCCTTTATATCTGCAAAACAACACACGAAAACCGCCTTACCCGTTCCAAAGGAAAATTAACCTAAAATCTAATAAAAATATGCCTAAACTACATGAAAATGCATGCAAAATGATGGACAAAGATGAGGTGGAATCACACTCATCAACCATATGTTTGACGTTAAAAATGAGGCGGTGGCAGTTTTGAAAATATCAGAGTTCATTAATTCAATTTTAATGTCAGTTGTTTTAAGGACTGACGTTAAAAGTGAAGTGACTCACTTTTAACGTCAGTTTAATAAACAACTGACGTTAAAAGTGAACCTTTTAACGTCAGTTCTTCATTGAACTTACGTTAAAAGCGAGTCACTTGACTTTTAACTTATGTTCTTTCATCAACAGACGTTAAAGGTTATTTTAATAATTTTTTTTATCTAGTATACGTACCCTTCCGCATTGCCTTACTCAAAGTTTCAGTTTCACAATTGCTTTGATGTTTTGTGTTTCTGTTTTGAAAACTAAAATACATGTGCGAAGTATAAGTTGAATCAATAACTCAAACCGGATCTCATTCATGAAGTGTAATACAGACTGATTGTTTGCCAATGCGAAAGATGCGAAGAATCTTAGATGGCATAATAATGAGAGGAAACGTGATGGAAAGGTTCGTCATCCTGCTAATTCTATGCAATGGAAGAATATCGATACTATGTTTCCAGATTTCGCCGATGAGCCAAGAAACCTAAGGCTTGGACTTGCTACGGATGGAATGAATCCTTATGGTAACATGAGTAGTATTCATAGTTCATGGCCTGTTCTGTTGGTAATTTACAACATGCCCCCTTGGTTGTGCATGAAGCGCAAATACATGATGTTGTCTATGATGATTTCGGGCCCAAAGCAACCTGGAAATGACTTAGATGTTTATCTACGTCCCTTGATTGAAGACTTGAAAACACTGTGGGTGGAAGGTGTTGATGTAGTTGATGGGTATTCTCATGAGACTTTCAAGCTTCGTGCCATGTTATTTTGCACCATCAACGACTTTCCAGCATACGGCAACTTGTCCGGGTACAGTGTCAAGGGGCATAAAGCATGCCCTATATGTGAAGAAGGCACATGCTACACTCAGTTGCATCATGGAAAGAAGATGGTTTACCTTGGGCATCGGAGATTTCTTAGACGTGATCACCCATATCGTAAGATGGAAAAAGCTTTTAATGGATGCCAAGAGACAGAAGAAGCGCCGACTGCCTTAATTGGAGAGCAGTTTTATCAGAGGGTAAAGGGCATCGATGTTATATTTGGCAAGTCCAAAAAGAAAGGTAAAGCTGCTGAGAAAAACATATGGAAGAAGAGGTCGATATTATTTGATATTCCATACTGGCGCAAGCTTGATGTCAGACACTGCATTGATGTCATACATGTGGAGAAAAATGTGTGTGATAGTGTGATCAGGACGCTTCTCAACATTCAGAGCAAGACAATGGATGGTGTAAATGCTCGTCTCGACCTCGTTGCTATCGGTATACGAGAGCAGTTAGCTCCAGTTGTTGAGGATGGTAAACGAACTTATTTGCCGCCAGCATGTCATACTTTGTCAAAAAAAGAGAGACAAAGTTTCTGCAGGTGTCTTCAGGGCATCAAAGTTCCACATGGTTACTCTTCAAATATGAAGAGGCTTGTCTCTAGTGATCTTAAATTGGTTGGCTTAAAGTCTCATGATTGTCACATCTTGATGCAACAACTTCTGCCCGTTGCTATTCGTGGTATTGCTCCAAAAAATGTGAGACATGCCATTACTCGGTTGTGCTCATTCTTCAATTCTATATGTAGCAAAGTCGTTGACCCCCGTATGTTGGATGACTTGGAAGTTGAGGCTGCTACAATCTTGTGCCAATTGGAGATGTATTTTCCTCCTTCCTTTTTCGACATAATGGTTCACTTAATTGTTCATTTGGTGAGGGAGATTAGATTATGTGGGCCGGTTTTTGTGAGATGGATGTACCCAGTTGAGCGCTACATGAAGAGCTTGAAAGGGTACGTGAAGAATCCTCATCGTCCGGAAGCATCTATTGTTCAAAGGTATGTTGCAGAAGAAGCTATTGAGTTTTGTTCGGACTACCTTCATAACACGGATCCTATAGGGGTTCCTAAGCATCGGCATGATGAGATCAGATGTCAAGGTAAGGGTACACATGGCTTAAGAATTAATAGCAAGGATCGGGAGGAAGTGCTTCAAGCACATTTGTATGTATTGAACAACATCGATTGTGTTCAGCCTTTCTTATTAGAACATAAAAGAAAAGTCAATCAAGAAAACCCTCGAATGAGCGAAAGGTGGTTGTTGAACAAGCATAACAAGACTTTCTTACCATGGTTCAAGGAAGAAATGCTTAAGGATGGTAGTACTGCTTCTGATGACGTAAGATGGCTAGCACGTGGGCCTAGCTTCAACGTCATATGTTGGAGCGGATACGACATAAATAACTTTTCCTTTTATACAAAGGAACAAGATAACAAGAGTACCATGCAAAATAGTGGGGTTATGATCGTGGCCGAAGCAATTCACTTCTCTAGTGCAAAGGACACAAAACCCGTTAAAGCACCGACACCTTACTTTGGATAAATTGAAGATATTTGGGTGCTCGATTACACTAAGCTTACGGTGCCGGTTTTTAAATGTAAGTGGGTTGATAGTAACGGTGGTGTACAAACCGACGAATTGGGGTTCACATTGGTAGACCTCAACAAGTTAGGTCATATAAATGAGCCTTTCATAATGGCTTCCCAAGCAAAACAAGTGTTCTACATCACTGATCCTTCTAACAAAAGGTTGTCCGTGGTTCTCCAAGGAAAAAGCATGTATAATGGTAGTGATGAAAATCAAGATTCAAATCTTGATATTCCTGAGACTCCTTCTTTTTCAACAAACATGCCTACTATAATCGAGGAGACACAGGTGGACGATGTACATGCCACTCGTGATGATCATCACGAAGGGATATTGATATAAGTAGTTTAAACTTAGTATACATTTATTTTTATTTATATTTCTGTATTTATTTTGAGTTATAACCTATGTTAATAAATATATATTGTTTCTGAACAGGAATACATATGGATCATTGTTCCATTTTTCCTTTGCAATTCTGTAATGTGTGTGATATTCTGTGTTACTGGGATATTTACTGAATGCAGGGATAGCTGAGGGGAGTGATATTTTAAAAGTGAATTTAAAAAAAAAATCTATTAACGTCAGTTGTATCAAACAACTGACGTTAATAGTATTTTATAAAATATACAGTACACTATTAACGTCAGTTGTGTAAAACAACTGACGTTAAAATTAAAACCTTTAACGTCAGTTTCTCTATAACAACTGACGTTAGTTTAACAAAATTAACGTCCGTTGTCTTAAAGAACTGACGTTAATAGTTTTATGTTTAACGTCAGTTGTTTAAACACAAAATTAACGTCAGTTGTGTTAAAGAACCGACGTTAATAGTTTTATATTTAACGTCAGTTCTCAACTGACGTTAAAAATTTAACTTTTAACGTCCGGTTGTATTTACGTCGGTCGATATATATCGGCGTAAAAAATCAATTTTAACTGACCTAAAAAGCACTTATTGCACTAGTGAATCGGTTTCCATAGCTTGATCTGTTTTTCATGAAGGTCATTGACTTTAACTGGATGATCGCCTTTTTGGAGGATGAGACGGTCATGAAGCTTGTTGTTGCACCCTTCCAAACCCTTTTTATATTCGTTTTCCAAGATTTTAATTGACATACAATCCCCCTCTACACAAGCATCACACAAGCACGTGGAAGCTGTCTTAAAGAAATGCAAAAGGAGTTGTTTAATGCTTGAGCAAACGATTTTTGTTGAAATGGATGAGAATAAGATGCGTTGGAGATAGGAGAAGAAGAAAAAGCCTTGGGAAGAAAGCCACGGGGACAGATCCCTTTGTTGTTATTGTCTCCCATGATGAATCTAGAAAACCATGCAAAGCCCTAAATGGTGCAGAACCCTAGCAGAGCTCTCATCCCTAAACCTTCCTCTATAATTGAGTTTATTTAATTACGGTAGCATTTCAAGAGGAAAAACATAGATGGAAAGTGGAATGCCATTTGTAATTATCGTGGCTCAAAATCGTTGGGGTGAGACAAAGCAAGGAACTCCACACTTGTGTAGCCGCTTGAGTTCTTGTAGTTGGGGGTGTTGGTTCTGTTTTCCTATTTGGGTGTGGTTTGATTTTTATGGTGGTCTGTTGAGTACTGTTGTGAGCAGGGTTTACAAAACTGGACCGTACCGGCCGGTCTGACCGGTTTAACCGGGACCCGGGACCTAGGCCGGTTCGGTTGGCCCGGCCTTGCTTAAAACCGGTCTCAGAACCGTCGAACTGGTTCAAAACCGGTAAAACCGGTCATAACCGATTGTGGACCGGCCTGAACCGGTTTTCCAAAAAAAAAAAATTAGTATAAAAGGATTTGGTTCATCCTAGCCAAAACCCAATTCTTTTGTTTTCTAACATATGTGGGCTGGTTGTAGATTTTGGGTTGGTTTTCCCTATGAAGATGATTTTAACATATATCTTTATATTTATTTAGTTTAATTTCAAAATAAAAAAAATTTTGCTTAATAATTTTAGTTGTTATGTTGTTTTTTGTTTAATATTGTGATAAATATTATATTAAAAATTAAAATAATATTATTTAATTATAACCGGTTCAACCACGGTTCAACCTCGGTTGGACCATTGAACCTCGAACCGCTGCCTTCACCGGTTCAATGGCCGGTCCGGTTTTGTAAACCTTGGTTGTGAGCATATAAACAGATCTTGAGTACTGTTAATCTTTATTCTATTTGACATTATGGATACCCGCCATATTTTCGGAGACCCCCAATACCGCCTATATTTTCGGAGACCCTCAATACCCGTTGAATACTCGTCTAGCGGGTACCAACACATGGAGATGGGCGGGGACTGATAAGCCTCTGGCTCATCTAGTTTTATGGCTAGTATGACCAGGGTTTTGTGCAAATTATATCCTATTTTCACCCAATTTAGATTAGATTGTCCTCAAGCAAGGTTTTGAGTCTCTAAAGTAGTTTTAGGTTAATTTAGCCAGTTTTGAGTCAAATAAAACACTTATGGCTATTTTGTTGTTTTCAGGTTAAGTAGAAGTTTAGGGAATAAAGAAACAGGGGATTCGCCTGGCGAGAGTTTCCTCGCCTCGCGAACTGAAAGCTTGATAGAAACAAGTAAAAATGCCATCCTCTGGTTCGCCCCATGAACAACACCTCGCCTCGCGACCAAAGGCTGACTGTTCCCGGAGAAATGCAACCCGTTCTGTGTGTCGCCTCGCGGATACATGTCTCGCCTCGTGAGACTGAAGGCCAGAAGCCATGACTGTTCCATTCCTCGCCACGCGAGTAGTACTTCGCCCCGCGAGAAGACCAAACGTTGCTGACTCTTCATGATATTCGCCTCGCGAGTGAGTGTTCGCCTCGCGAGTAGGCTTAGTTTCTGAATAGTATAAAAGGATGTTCTGGGCAGATTGAAAGAACTTTTGCTTCTCCACTGTTTTGTTTTACGTATTTTCTGTGTGTATTTCGTTTTCATGGAGAACTAAATTTCATAGATTAATCTACTGTAATTGATTTCCACCATACTTGAGGTTTCGTAATCCCTGTTTTGTATGCTTTTCCCTTTTCAATGCCATGTTATACATTTCTGTTTGTTTAATTCAGGAGTGTATAGTGTTGTGTTGATTCATTTCAGTGATGTTATGTTCCTATACTTAATCGTGTTTATTTAATTCGCGTGTGTTCATTCATGTTCGTTTAGTTCATGAGGGCTTAACCCCGTTTGTTTAATTCGGGAATAGGAACATATATCCGTAGTAGCGATTTCGTTTGTTAATTGTTGTTACAACTGAAAGGGGATTAGAATCTGCTTAGGGCTTGGGATTACATGAACCGATGATAGTTGTGAAATCAAGAACAGTAGATTAATCGTCTTTAGCTATTTGATAAGTTTTTCAACTGCTCTGTTTTATTGTTCTGTTTTTGCATTGTTTTCCAATTGCAATTCAAACCAACCATCCCCCAAAAAAACTGATTTTTTTGGTAAATAGCAAGTCAAGAGTCAATTTACCACAAAAATCAGTTTTTTTTTGGGGGGTTGATTGGTTTGGTTTGAATTGCAATTGGAAAACAATGCAAAAACAGAACAATAAAACAGAGCAGATTGAAAAGGTTATCAAATAGCTAAAGACGACAATCTCTTGTTCTTGATTTTACAACTATCATCGGTTCATGTAATCCCAAGCCCTAAGCAGATTCTAATCCCCTTTCGATTGTAACAACAATTAACAAACGAAATCGCTACTACGGATATATGTTCCTATTCCCGAATTAAACAAGCGGGTTAAGCCCTCATGAACTAAACGAACATGAATGAACACACGCTGAATTAAACAAACGTGATTAAGTATAGGAACATAACATCATCGAAATGAATCAACACAACACTATACACTCCCGAATTAAACAAACAAAATGTATAACATGGCATTGAAAAGGGAAAAGCATACAAAACAGGATTACGAAACCTCAAGTACGGTGGAAATCAATTACAGATTAATCTATGAAATTTAGTTCTCCATGAAAACGAAATACACGAGAAAATATGTAAAACAAAACAAAGGAGAAGCAAAAGTTCTTTCAATCTGCCCGCAACAGCCTTTTTATACTATTCAGAAACTAAGCCCACTGCGAGGCGAACACTGCCGCGAGGCGAATATCATGAAGAGTCAGCAACGTTTGGTCTTCTCGGGGCGAAGTACTACTCGCGTGGCGAGGAATGGAACAGTCATGGCTTCTGCCTTGGCCTCGCGAGGCGAGACATGTATCTCGCGAGGCGACACGTAACGGGCTGCGCCTCGGGAATGCTCAGCCAGTGGTCGCGAGGTGAGGTGTTGTTCATGGGCGAACCAGAGAGGATGACATTTTTATCGTTTCGCTGGCTTTCAGGTTCGCGAGGCGAGGAAACCTCGCTGCGCGAATCCTGCTTCTTTATTCCCTCAACTTCTACTTAACTCGAAAAACAACAAAATAGCCATAAGTGTTTTATTTGACTCAAAACTGGCTAAATTAACCTAAAACTACTTTAGAGACTCAAAACCTTGCTTGAGGACAATCTAATCTAAATTGGGTGGAAATAGGATATAATTTGCACAAAACCCTGGTCATACTAGCCATAAAACTAGATGAGCCAGAGGCTTATCAAAATACCCCAAACTTAAACTTTGCTTGTCCCCAAGCAAACTAAAACTCAAAAATCAAAAGGACTCAAGACCTGGCAAGCTTAAAAGATTCAATCAACCATGCACAAATTAAAGCAGTTTCATCAAAGCAGTTTCATCAAAGCAGTTTTTCTTTCAATATTCCCCCCTTTCAAACAAAGCAATCCCCACAATCATTTATTCTAAACAATTGAGAATTTAGTCATTCAAACAATCAGTATTCTAAGCAAAGGATCCAAGTTACACACACAAGGGAGATCACCAAATTCAAACAACTGCCTTCCTCACAAGGGCATTTAGTGTTCACTCAATCGCTCAGTTTGTGTCAGGCTATCAACATTGCACTCAATTTCACTTTTCAAGAACACTTCCCATAAATTTGATTCTCATCTCCAAATGATTCCCACAGAAAACATGCATGCAACATCAAAAGGTCTTTTATGGTTT
The DNA here is from genome assembly GCA_030762895.1 of Sophora flavescens. NCBI lineage: Eukaryota > Viridiplantae > Streptophyta > Magnoliopsida > Fabales > Fabaceae > Sophora > Sophora flavescens. Next base: position 166,081,078 of record CM061064.1, on the reverse strand, counting down.
GTAATGGGGCCTGGCTAAGGGTAGGATATACAAAGGTACTAGGCTGAAGACCCTAGGAACTAAGAGAGCATGAGCTTTTTACACTTTGAATTTAAACTCAAGTTCCTTTTTTCATTTTTCACTTGCCTTGGGTGACTACAGCCTTTTTATTTTTTTAACACTTTTTTTTTTATTGTTTTTCTTTTTTTTTCTTTTTTTTTTTCTGCTTTTCTTGTTTTTTTTCTTTTTTTTTTCTTCTTAATCCCAAACAACACATTACACCTTGCAGCCACCCCAAACTTAGTTTCTTGCAAACATTCTCTTGTCAAGATTCCATGCTCTCCTAATCCTAAGATCGGGTTAACATGGTTTTCCAGATTTTAGCTTATAGCATAAGGTCAACAAGAAACAATAGGCTAATTAGGCTCAAAGGGGCTAACAATGGAACATGCATTAGGAATTGGTTATTTTTAGGCTAAGTAGTTATTTACAAAGAAAATGCCTAAATCATTTGAAGCAAACACATAAACATGCAAACCAAGAAGAGATTCAAGCAAATTCGGGAAAGTGCAACTTGAAAGCGATTCACACAGTTAAAAACATGTTGGAGGCTCAAATCCTCACCTGGACATTTTTTTGCAAACTGTTTGACAGAGATTCTATCCCTAGTGTGTGCTTCCCTTCACCCCAAACTTATCATAAATCATGCCATCACAACAAAATCTCAAAGTTCAGTTTTCAATCACATGGGGATCACTTTTTCAAATTTTTTTTTTTCAAGAAACCCATTGTTCAACCTAGGGGGAATCATCACATCAATCATGCAATCAATCTGTGCAAAATCATCAAAATCAATCAAACTTGCCAACATAAGACTTAACACAATTTATTCAAGAGCTAAAAGAAAAAAAACAAGACAAAACAAAACTACAACTAGTTCCCTCCCCCACACTTAAAACATGCATTGTCCCCAATGAAACAACATGACTATAAAATCAGAGTGAGGGCAAGGAAAGGGTACTCCCTAATCAAGTGTCAGTGTAGGTGGGAGCTTCCAAGGAGAGCTCCTCAACATTAGCATCCGTAGGAACACCAACATCCACACCATGGAATGACTTCAGCCTCTGCCTGTTAACCTTGAAGGTCTTGTTGCTACCTGCATCTGTAATCTCTACTGCACCATAAGGAAACACATTAGTAACAACAAATGGTCCAATCCACTTGGACCTAAGTTTCCCAGTCATCAATTTCAAAGTGGAATTAAACAAGAAGACTTTTCGGCCCACGAGAAAATTCTTTCCTAGCAATCATCCTATCATGAAAATGTTTTGTTTTCTCTTTATAAATCAGGGAGCTTTCATAGGCTTCTAGCCTAAGCTCCTCAAGTTTCTTTGCAGCTGTAGTTTCCTTTCAACACCATCTTTCTTCATGTCCATGTTCTGACAGACTTGACCGCCCAATATGCACGGTGCTCAACTTCCACCGGGAGATGACATGCCTTACCAAATACAAGCCGAAAGGGGGACATTCCTATTGGCGTCTTGAAAGCGGTCCTCTGAGCCCACAGTGCGTCTTCCAGACGGCGGCTCCAGTCCTTTCTATTCGGTTGCACCATCTTCTCTAGAATCTGCTTGATCTCCCTGTTTGATATCTCAGCCTGGCCATTGGTCTGGGGATGATAAGCAGTGGAAACTCTATGCACAACCCCATATTTCCTGAGTAAGGCTTCCATGGTTCGGTTGCAGAAGTGAGTGCCCTGGTCACTGATGATAGCCTTAGGTATGCCAAACCTGCAAAAAATGTTGGACCTAACAAATTTGGAAACAACTTTAGCATCATTAGTCCTAGTGGGGATTGCTTCCACCCACTTTGAAACATAGTCAACAGCCAAAAGGATATATAGAAAACCAAAAGAAGCAGGGAAAGGACCCATAAAATCAATCCCCCACACATCAAAAACCTCACAAAAAAGCATGGGCTGCTGAGGCATCTCACTCCTACGAGTGATGGCAGGGCCTGCTGTTTGACATTCCTTGCAATTTCTGTAAACCTCATAGGCATCTCTAAAAATTGTGGGCCAGTAGAACCCAGAATCTAGGACTTTTCTTGCCGTCCTCTGTGGTCCAAAATGTCCTCCAACTTGAGAGGCATGTGAAAAGTGCAAGATGGACTCTGTCTCATGATCGGGGACACACCTTCGAATCACCTGATCACTGCAAAACTTCCAAAGGTACGTATCATCCCACACATAGTACTTTGCATCGCTCCTGAGCTTGTGGAACTTGGATCTACTTGTACCTGCAGGAACAACACCAGCAACAAGAAAGTTAACTATGTCAGCAAATCAGGGGGTTACCCCATATAGATGTAGAAGTCGCTCATCAGGAAAATCATCTTGGATGGGAGAAGGATCCTCATCCCTTGCTATTCGGCTCAAGTGATCGGCTATCAAATTTTCAGCTCCACTCTTGTCTTTTATCTCCACATTGAATTCTTGGAGCAAAAGCATCCACCGGATCAGTCTTGGCTTAGCTTCTGGTTTCTTTAACAGGTACTTCAGAGCTGCATGGTCAGTGAAAACAATAAATTTTGAACCTAGCAAATAAGACCTAAATTTATCAAGTGCAAACACAACAGTTAGCAGTTCTTTCTCAGTGGTGGTGTAATTGGATTGTGCAGCATCTAATGTCCTAGAAGCATAATGAATTACATGGGCAGCCTTGCCCACCCTTTGTGCCAGAACCGCCCCAACAGCAAAATTGGAAGCATCACACATGAGTTCAAAAGGGAGTGTCCGGTGGGGGGCTGGATGATGGGGGTAAAGGTCAATGCTCTTTTCAGGTAGTCAAATGCCTTATTGCAATTTTCATCAAAATGGAACATGGCATCATTCTTCAGCAGGTTTGACAATGGCAGAGCTATCTTGCTGAAGTCCTTAATAAAGCGCCTGTAGAAACCTGCATGGCCAAGAAAAGAACGGATCTCGCGTACGCAAGATGGGTAAGGCAATGAAGAAATCACATCAATTTTTGCAGGATCTACTAAAATACCCTCTTTAGAAATAACATGACCCAAAACTATCCCCTGTTCTACCATGAAGTGACATTTTTCATAGTTCAAAATCAGATCAGTCTCAATGCATCTTTCTAGAACTAAACTCAGACTATGCAGACATGCATCAAATGAGGAGCCATATACAGTGAAGTCATCCATGAACACCTCCATGCAATTTTCAATAAATTCAGTAAAAATACTAAGCATGCATCTTTGGAAGGTGCCAGGAGCATTACAAAGGCCAAATGGCATCCTCCTATAGGCAAACGTACCGAAGGGGCACGTAAAAGTGGTCTTTTCCTGATCCTCAGGGCAATATGAATCTGGAAATACCCGGAAAAGCCATCAAGAAAACAGTAATGAGATTTACCAGCCAGCCGATCCAGCATCTGGTCTATGAACGGCAAAGGAAAGTGATCCTTTCTGGTGGCCTGGTTCAGCTTCCTATAATCTATACAGACTCGCCAGCTATTCTGGACTCTAATGGGTACAAGCTCATTATTATCATTTCTAACTACTGTGAGACCGGACTTCTTGGGTACAACTTGCACCGGACTTACCCAAGTACTATCAGAGATGGGGTATATAATACCTGCCTGCAGAAGTTTAGTCACCTCTTTCTTCACCACATCCAGAATCAATGGGTTTAGCCGCCTTTGGGCCTGCCTTACTGGTTTAGCCCCATCCTCCAATAGAATTCTGTGCATACATCTGGAGGGGCTAATTCCTGGAATGTCAGCTAAGGTCCACCCAATAGCCTTCTTGTGCTTCTTCAGAACCTCTAAAAGCTTAGCTTCCTGGTCAGAGTCAAGGCTGGAGGAAATGATGACTGGAAGTTTTTCATTCGTCTCCAGGTAGGCATACTTCAGGTTCCCAGGAAGTGGCTTGATCTCTAGGGAGGGTGGCTGCTCAACGGATGGTACATTGGGAGTAGCCATGATGTCAAGGACTTCTGCTGAACAGACAACTTCACTCTGACTATCACTATCACCCTGCAAGGTTGAATCAAGAAACTCAGCACAAACAAAGACACGGGTTAGTGTCGGTGACAGTTAGTACATGAATATAAATCATCAAAACCAGAAATAAATGGAAAATCTGAAACAAGGTCCTCATGGGTATCATCAATAATCTCAGAAAGCAACTCTAATTGGAAAACCGAGTGCTCCTCCAGTGGGTGTTTCATAGCATCAAAGATGTTGAACTTTGCCACAATATCACCAAACTCCATAGACATAGTCCCATCATTAACATCAATTTTAGTCTTGGCTGTCTTCATGAATGGTCCGCCCAAGATTATTGGTGAACTACTTTGGAATGTGTCTCTCTCCTGCCATGTCTAGGATGTAGAAGTCAGCAGGGGAAAATCAGCTCATCAACTTGTACTAGCACATCTTCTACCATTCCCATGGGGCGGGGCATGTCCTGTTGGCCAACTGGATGGTGAGACCAGATATCTTGCAAGGGCCCAAGATCAAGGTTATTGAAAATAGAAGTGGGCATGACATTTATGGAGGCTCCCAAATCCAGCATGCAATTTTCAAATCTTCTATCCCCAATAGTGCATGGAATAGTAAATATGCCCGGATCCTTGCACTTCTGTGGTAGTGCCTGAGTCGGGGCTAAAACAACAACTCTTTCTGGTGCAGGCTTAGACTTGATAAGAGCTGAAACATTTCTTTCCAAATCAACTCTCTCATTATTCTTCAACTTCCTCTTGTTGGTGCATAGATCCTTTAGAAATTTTGCATACTTGGGCACCTGCTTGATCACATCTAGAAGGGGAATATTCACAGCTACCTTTCTGAACACATCTAAAATCTCCCTTTCCTTGTCTTCACCACCAATCTTCTTATTTTTCTGAACTCTGTGTGGGAAGGGGATCGGTGGAATGTACACCTTCTCAGCTTCAACATCAACTGAAGGCTCCGGAGTTACCTCAACAGTTTCTTCATTTTTCTCAGAGGCTGCCTCAACAACTTTTCCAGATCTCAGAGATATGGCACTCACATTAGGATTGGAGGCATTGGGATTTATCACTGTTTGTCCGGCGAGTTGGGTTGTCCCTTGAGTTCTTTGTATGTTATTTATGGATGTGGCAAGTCTGTCCAACCTATGTATGCAAAAACTGAATGCTAGCATCCTTCATTCTTTGAAACCGTGTGCTGTGAGGCCTGGAACTGTCCTACTTGCTGCTGAAACTGGAGATTGGTTGCAGCCATTTGCTTGACCAAGTCTTCTAATGAAGGTCCAGAAGGTGCAGAAGTGGTTACTTGAGGAGGATTCTATGGTGCTGCCATCGGTTGTTGTTGGGATGAGTTCCCATACCGCAGATTAGGATGATTCCTCCAGTTGGGGTGGTACCTATTTGTGGAGAGGTCAGGAGTGTTGTCTGGGTTCGATTTGTTGCCTTGATGGACTCGCATAAGCTTGAGGAAAATCAGTACTTGACTCTTCCTTCAGAATAGGGCATGCCTCATATGGGTGCTCAGGAGAACTGCACATGCCACACAACCTTGCTGGCTGAACCCTATCCATTGCCATTTTCTCCACCAAAGAAGTGAGCCTATTCATTCTATCCTCAAGGGCCTGGTTGGAAGAAGAGTTATGGACCTCGTGCACACCTCTTGTCTCAACAGAATTTCTACTGGTGGTAAACTGCTAGGAATTCAGTGACATATTTTCAATGAGTTGCTTGGCAGCAGCTGGGGTCTTATCAACAAGTGCTCCCCCACTAGCAGCATCCAAAATATTCCTATCCATCTGCAGTAACCCTTCATAAAAGTACTGGATAAGAAGGTTCGGAAATCACGATCTTTGGGGCAACTGGATACCAAATGCTTGAATCTGTCCCAATATTCAGCCAACGACTCATTTCCTTGTCTGATGCCACATATTTCTTTCCTAATTGATGTAACTCTTGAGGCAGGAAAGTATTTCTCTAAGAACAGCCTCTTCAAATCGTTCCAGGTGGTAATGGAATTTGGCGGAAGATATAACAGCCAATCCTTTGCAGCGCCCTGTAGTGAAAACGGGAAGGCTCTCAGCTTAATGTGATCTTCAGTTACTCCCTCTGGTCTCAAGGTTGTGGAGCAGACAACCTGGAACTCCTTGAGATGCTTATGTGGATCCTCACCAGCAAGACCATTAAACCTTGGCAACAAATGGATTAGACCAGATTTTAATTCAAAGGGGGTAACAGCACCAGAATATTCAATACACAATCCATTATAGTTAACATCAGGGGCAGCAGGCTGTCTTAATGTCCTTTGGTCACCCATGTTTTCTAAAACAGTTTTAAAATTAGAACGATCACTAGTGCTAGCCCGAATTTCTCTACGGCATGTGTGCAGTGTTCTTTCAATTTTAGGATCAAAATCACACATTTCAGGGCAAGTAGACCTAGTAACCAGACCAATTCAAAACAAAAACGAAAATAAAAGAAAAAGAAAAGAAAGAAAGAAAAAAAAAAGGGAAAATAACAAATAAGAGTCCCCGGCAACGGCGCCAATTTTTGGCGCGTGCGCGACAACGCGACCAGGGACTAGCGGGGTTTTATCCAATGAGGGTGGGGGTACTAGCCATGCTTGCCCCGCCCTATTTGTAACATTCCAAAAATTGACTACTGGTTTCAATAGGAATTGAATTATTAAATTGATTATATTTCAATTTTAGAAGTGTTTCAAAGCACTTAAGTGACTCAAAAGAAGTTAAATAGATAGTTCAGTGTTTTGGGCCCAATTTCTCACAAGACACCTCCTATAACCCGATACCAAACTTCATATGGATATTTAATAGGTAAAACAAACTTCTTGGACTCGATGTATTTAAATAAAACATAGAACTATCACTTAGCTTTCCATAGACACCAATTTCGTCGACATTTGATTATTGTAGCTCGAGTTAATTCCAAATTCATAACCGATGTTCAGGTTCCAACGTCAATACCATTTTTCTAACTAATAGCCCAGTTTTAACCCTCTAAACATCAGTTTCAGATTTTGGAATATCATGAAAGTTGTGAATCTTTCTTTTATCTTTCCAACGATATAAAGTTAATAATTTTTGGATATATACAACTCTATATATGTGCAAAATACTACGCTAAGCATTGGATAAGCAGGTTGTGATGCGTATGTGTTTTGGTTTTTGGGAGGCCTATAAATAGGAACCTAATTTGAATTAGTAGCATTTTTGGAACCCTAATTACATACGAAACTCACAAAACACTACAGAGAAGAGATTTCAATGAATTGGGAAAATTCAAGAAGAACAAAGACTTGTGGAAAAGAAATCCATGGTTTGGGAAGAAAGAATTATGGAAGAGGGAGTCTAGGAATTGGAAGATGAGGAGAACTCTTGGTAAACACTAGGATTCACCGTAGGAATTTCTTGGAGCTACTTGGAGGTCTTCAAGAGTTGATTAAAAACACCTTTTCTCACCCTTCCGTGGTATTTCAAAAAGGGTTTTGGGTTCTTCAAATTGATATTGAGATTTTGGGTGATATGATTGGGAAAATTGGGTTTTTGCCATATTAGGGTCAAATAACATCAAATTGATTTGATGGTTTTTAATAATCGATAAATTGATGTGATATTGGTTGTCTGCATGGTTTGGTTATATGTTCTAAGACTTGTTTGACGATTTTCAATCATAATGTATATGCTAGACCTGATTTAGAATGCCTATGAGTTATTTTGACATGAGTTATACAATTGAGATTGATGCATGAGGTCATATGTCATGTACTAGGGTCATGATATATGCCAAATATGTGATTTGGATTATTATTTATGATTGTTAAGATACCTCCTTTAGGGAAGGATATGACAGATACCTCCTCGTTAGAGGGAAAGACCGATACCTCCTAGTTAAAGGGGAAGACAGATACCTCCTTCCGGGAAGGGGAAGACCCATTATAGATATCTCATTATGGGAAGGGGAAGGCAGTGGGATGCCATTGCATTTGTCATGAGCTCATAGACTTAAAATTGGATAATTAAATGAAAGAGACTTGTATGAAAGACTGAGATTGTTTGGACATGAGAGATGTCATTTGTATGGTTTTATTTATGTTATGTGGACTGCTAATGATGAATTATTTCTATTTGATGATGTTATGACTTGTTCATGAATTTCATGAGATTGGATTACTTATCTTTAATTTATATAAATATTTTGAGTTATATTATTTTGAAAATAAGTGGATACCATGGATGTTTTATCGGTTACTGCGCCGGCTGAGAACAATGTTTTTTTTTTTGCGAAATCTTTTATAACTTGTTTTTATTCTCTGGGATTCCCATCTTATTATTACTATTATTTTCAGAGCACGAGGCGATACAGTCGAGATGAATGAGACTTGAAGACCCTTTATAGTTTATTTAATTTCTTGTTATTAGTTAGTATTGTTTTGAACCAAGAGCCAGTTGACGCTATCCATGTTATCTTTCATCGTTAGGATATTTTTTAGTAGATACCCGATTTTGAGGTATTTTAATTATTTAATGTATGGATTTCATTAAACTTCTTTATTGTCAACTTATCGAGGTATTTTTTTCATACTTATATTATAATGTGAGATTTTTATTTGAAAATTCTTATTTTGAAAAGGCGTTTTAAAGGATTTTCTTTACACTTTTGATTTGGTTACTAATGTAACAAAGGGCATTACACCGTTGGCATTCCTAACCAAAATACGGAAATATATATAACATGAATTCAAATTTCACAGCTAAATAAAGAAAGATTACTTACTTTAAATAGGATTAAACAAAGTCAAAATCGATTCAATGAATAAAAATGAGGTCAAAAAATTGGATCGAGTCTAACAACACCTAAATATTATAAGTTATAAGGATGCACAATCTCATTAAAGTATATAACATGGATCAACGATATAGCAAAAATTGGTAGGGCAATGGCTTAACATCTTTATAGTTCTTTGCAATAGCAATAGACATGGTTAAAAAAATTCATGCCTAAAGTGTGATCAAAAGACTAAACTTTTATCGTAAATTAACCTCACATAAATCATAATTAAATCAACAAGAAGGAAGAGGTTGGGGATTTGGTGAAGGTAAACAACACACTGGTAGTGTAAAATGAGCATCCAATTGATTTCTTAATAAGAAAATCTCATGAGTTAAATTTTAGGAAGAATGATTCTTGAAAAAGAAGAATTTTGGGAATAGATATCAATTAATAGGCCGGTGTTGAGAGAGTGTTAAATTTTAGGAAGAATGAATCTTGTAAAAGAAGAATTTGGGGGAATAGGTATCAATTAATAGGCCGGTGTTGAGAGAGCATGAAGGAGAGAAGAATTTTAAATATCGTAATATTAAAAGAACTATTTAATTGTCATTGTTGTTACACTTATATATAGTCAAGATTGAGTCGTTGGGTCTTTCAGTATTTCGCCGCCTCTACTCAAATATCAGCTTCTCAGTTAGTTAAAACATTGTATTGGATAATGGCTTTAGTCAACAAAATTGCCTTCCTTTTTCTGTCAACCATCCTCACTTCTGTGCAATTTGTGGGTGGTGAGTTAAATCCAGTTGTAACTGTTCAAATAACCAACAAGTTGTCAAATTCTGATCAGCTTGGCGTTGAATGCAAAGAAAAGGATCATGATCTTGGCTTTTATGTTTTGAAAATGAATGAGACTTACAGTTTCAAGTTTGAACCTTCTTACTTTTTTGATAGAACTCTATACTTTTGTAAATTTAATTGGATAGAGGGGTTTCATTATTTTGACATTTATATTCAAAAGAGGGATGATTATTGCTCATATCCACACTACATCTGCAGCTGGGAAATACTCGAATCAGGGCCATGTAGGATCAAAGAGAGTAATCGTGAATGCTTTAAGTGGAATGATGAAATTAAAGTGTAATTTGCCTTTTATAAGATTTTTTGCCAAGTCCTGATATGTTGGGAATAATTCAATAAAATAATATTTGAGTTTTGGTTTAGTGTTTTTTTTTGAGGCAATTTCTGTTTTAGTTCTTGATACATGGCGTATTTCGATTTTTATATATTTTGTGTATTTTATTCCTCATAGATTGGATAATGCACTCTTAGTTGCTTCACTTTGTACGTGATGTCCTATCTCTACATAATTAGTTGACTCATAAAAAAAGGTTTAAATAAGTGGATATGGGAGTGTGGTGGCAGGCTCGATGAAGATGGAAGTTGGAGTAGGGATGGCGAAGCAAAAAATAGAGGATATGTTGAAGTTGACACAGGGAAACACAAGAAGGGGAGTTGAATTGTGTTTCTTAATACTTTTTGAAAAACCATTCAAAACGTTTTGCAAGAATGCAAGAAGTTAAATACACACAATAAAATCTATTTAAAGAAGAGTTAATAAACTCAATATCAAATCCCCGAATGTTAGTTTGAAATAAAACTTAAAGGAGTTAAGGGATAAGAGAATCACTACACTAGGATTTATCCTGGTTCACTATCTTCCAACCGACAGCTACGTCCAGTCCCTTTTACTTGAAGGTTTTCTCCACTATTATCAAACAGCTTACAAGTACTATTTACACTTGCCTCTTCAGGCTTACAAGCTCACAAGTATTCAACACCTCTCCAGGCATTCAAGTATTTTTTTTTCCAGTAAAGCCTCTTCAAGCTCTCTCAAACTTAGGAGATATGGATTTTTCTTAAAAACAACTCACTATGCCTGAGCATACGAAAGTTTAAGTTCAGAGAAGATTACAATGAAAATTCTCAAGAGAAGTTCGAGGTACTTTGAATAATCAAATCTTCATTGTTTTCTTTTGTTGAAATTAACAGATGGTGTATGGATAGTTGTACCAATAAATCATAGTTATTGATGTACCTAGTAAGTCACATATTCATGTATCTAGGTAATCTCATGCATGTACTTAGGAACTAGAACTTCATTAATATTCTTGTAAATTACACATTGTATTTACTCCCTAAGTGTATATAAATATAGATCAGCTGAGTGGGTTAAACACTCAAGCATTTCACAAACCTTCAGTCTTTTCAATATGGTATCGATAGCCAATTTGTTTGTCCTTTGAGTGTTTCTGCCTCTAGTCAACAGAACCCAAAATCCCTTAACGAATTGGTATGTTTCCCTTTACTCAAAACCAAATAGTCACCTAAAGGCCCCAAAGTCCCTGTCACCGACCAACTATCTACCAACCGCCACCGGAAAACCATTCAACAGCCTCCAATATACCAATCGCCGGAAACCTTCCCACGCTCCTCCACGCGCATTTCTCCCTTCAGGTGCATGAAAGCCACACACCACCTTTTCGTCACTGAAACCACCGCGTGCTCGCCCAGATCTGCTCGTCGGCCTCTCCTCTTCTTGTCTAGGTGGTCAGTTCTTCATTTGTTCAACATTTTGACAAGTGGGTCTCCTCCACTTTGGTGTTCTGTTTTTTGGTCTCATCCAGTTTCTATATCTTTCGTTCCGTGTCCTAGCTTGCTGATCTGTCCACTTCTTCATGTGTTAAATGGCTTCAAACTCTCATAAAATTGATGGTCCTGCCTTCTCTATCTCTGGAACACCAACAATCACTTCAGAAAAATTGAATGGTGGTCAGCCTCTTTAGAACTTTGGTTTCTTGGTCAAGGATATCGCAAACATCTAGAAAAATCCTCAGAGAAAATTTCATATGAAAATCACGAGCAGTGGAAGAAACTTGACAATCAACTTTGTGCTTTCTTGTGGCAATCTGTGGAGCCAACCATTCTCAAAAATTTCAGAGCCTTCAAAATTTGTCACTCTTTTTGGGAAAAGGCTCAACGTGTCTTTGCTAATGACATTGAACAATTGTATGATGCTGCCCAAAAGTTGGCCACTCTTAAACAAATTGATCATGACATGGTTACCTATGTTTCGAAAGCCCAATCAGCAGTAAAGGAGTTAAAATTATCTTTAGTTGATGATAATCTTGAAGATATGAAGAAGAAACTTGATAACCTATATATGGTGTTGGTTCCACGAGGAATGCATCCAGATTTTGATCATGTTTTTGATCAAGTCTTAACTGGTCCTTCATTAGAGAATCTAATTACTCGACTCATTCGGGTCCCCTCGTCAAAAATAGAAGTAAATTCAGTTGGCATTATTGAAACTTCTGCCATGGTTTCCAATCGAGGGGGACGAGGTGGTCGTGGAAATCGAGGAGGACGAGGTGGAAGAGGAGGTCGCCCCCAAGGTTTTTATTGCAAAAGAATAGGCCACACATATGACACTTTCTACTCTATTCATGGATTCCCTGAAAAATCTGTGAATATTTCTAAGTCTGAAACATCAGAGATAAAGTTTTCGGAAGCCGATTATTAAGAGTATCTTCAGCTAAAAGCTGCCAAGGAATCTCAAACCTCGTCTGCTATAGGAGCTCATAACTATATTGCTTGCATTTCCCAATCTGCTAACGATCAAAGTTCATGGATAATTGATTCAGGTTCCTCTAATCACATTGCTGGTAATGGTTCTTTATTCTCGTCCATCTCTTCTCCTAAAATTCCTCATTTCATTACTCTAACTGATGGTTATAGAGTCGCGGTAACAGGAATCAATCATGTATCACCCACTTCTTCTTTGTCTTTAAATTCTGTTTTGTTCATACTCGAATGTCCTTTCAATTTAATATCTCTTAGCCAGCTTACTCGTTCACATAATTGTTCAGTAACATTTAATGCTAACTCATTTGTCATACAAGAACGTGGTATGGGTCGAACGATTGGCGTAGGGCATGAATCTCATGGTCTTTGTGGAATAATGACTCTTGTATGTTTTGATTAATGACCAAAATTAATGATCAATGACAATGATTTGATTATTACTTTGATTCACTAACAACTTGCAAAGCTTGAGTTTTCAATGAGAATATTAGAGCAAGGAAAGTAGATGCAAAGGACCATGGAGCAAGGAAATTCAAGGAAAGGATCATGAAGAATAACATGAAGAAGGAGCATCTTGTACAAGGAATTTGAAGAAGATCATTAGGAATTTGTGGAAAGAAAATGCTTAGATTAACTCTTAGTTAAGGTCTCTATAAAAAGTGAAAATGATTTTCAAAAGTAAACATGTTATCAAAATAAACTTAGAATGAAAAAGGCTAATTGATGAATCAGTACATCTATGTGTATATAGATGTACTTTCAGTTAATTAACTAACTTTTAATGAAAACCTGAGTGTACATCTATGTATAAGTGTTATACATCCATGTACACATCGATTGATTCTGGACTTGCTTGATCATAAAATATTTTAGCAAGTATACATTGATTAGTGCATCTATGTATAAGCCAAAACAGAACCAATGAGGTTTTGGAATAGCAACATAGTCGATTGGACAATCGATGTATGTGGTTCTGGGATGAAGATACAAGAGTTTTTCAATAACAACAGCGGTGTACTAATATGTGTACCACTCAAGATCAAGAACATCCAAAAATATAATCCATTAGGCAATCGATGTACACATGTTATAAAAGAGAAATTTTGTTTAATACATCTGTGTACTAATCAATTGACTGACAACATAAGTTTTCATATCAGTTTGTTGTTATCTTAACTGACTTGTAAAGCCTTTCCAACAGATCTATTTTGAAAGATAACTATATAAGGACATTGGCTAACACTTATTCATAACTTTTCACTGAATATACGAGATCATTCACTGAAATTCTGAGAGAGCTTAGTATAGAGAAAAATTGAGTATTTTCTGTAGTTATTCAACTTGTAAAATCTGATTTTCTAGAATCTGATTCAAATCTTTTCAATTTGTAAGAATTGTGATTAGAGAGAAGGTTCTCTCACTAGTTGATTCAAGAGTAGAAGGGACTCTTGGTGTTGTGCAAGAGTAGAAGGAACACTTGTGGGATTGCAAGATTGCTTTTTGGAAAAGCTGTAATTTGGGAAGAAGGAACCTAGAAGTGAAGCTTGTGTAAAGAATCTTGTAAATTGATTTTGATTAGTGGACGAAACTCACAGTAATGTGGGGACTGGATGTAGGTTACTAGAGGAGGTAGCTGAACCAGAATAAAATTGGTTTACATTTTCTCTTTCCTTAAACTCCTTATTTGCTTTAAGTTAAATGTTTGAATTAAGCAACATGTTAGGGATGCTTGCATGATTTGATTAGTTTATGATCTTGTTCATATCTTAAATCACTAGTCTTATTAATCTTTCTTTTATAAGTTTCAAGTCTTGTTAGAATTACATCTTGAAAAAACACATTTTGGTTTGTTGGTTGAGAAAATCTTCTAAAAAGTTAAAAAAAAAACTATCAGTTTTTGCAAAGAGGGAAAATGTTTCAAAAAGTTAACATACTCAATTCAAACCCCCTTATTGAGTATTGTGAACACCTAATTTTTTCCGGATGTTTTTAATTATTTTTTTGAAAAAATAATAAACATTAAAAATTAGAAAAAAAAAATATTTCCACAAAAAGTAGAAAAATGTTTTTTTGTTCTTAGCCCATTATGCATTTAGATGAGCCCATTTTTATTGTTGCAAGTGACTTGTTGAGCCCATTATCCAAGTGATCCAAAAAAAAAAGAGACTTTCTGACTTATGTTTATTTTGTTTAAAAAAATAATTTTTGTTAATCTTTTGTCTTTTGCTTCCCTTTCCACGTTGTTATCTCCTCCCTCTCCTTTCAGGTAAACTAGCTTTCTCTTTTATTTCCCTTCCTTTGTTTTCTTTCACTTTTTTTTTCCCAAAACAGGGGGCACCATCCCTGCCCTTGCAACTTCCAGGCAGAGTAGTGGGAGCACCACACCATGGCACCACCATTTGTACAATATCTTCGTCCTTACCTCTCAACAAACCAGAAACAAATTTTGGCATCATCCTCCAGTGTTTTGGCTATATATTGGACACTAACAGAGTAGAAAGGGGAGGGGCTTGAAAGAAAAGATGAGAAAAAAAATCCATTCAGATACAATCAGTTCCCCCTCTATTTGTCTTTGATTTATGCAGTTACCATGGCCTCTATGAATACGATCACCACCCAAAAATTATCTCCCCTAGCTAAACTCTCGCCTCTTTTCTAATCAAACCAAAATTAGTTCAACCCACCATTCCATCCCAATAAAAAAAACACAAAATGTTCAAAACACCATAAAAAATATAAGAATCCCAGTTCTGTGCTCTGCAACGAGCTCCGTATTGAGTCACCGGCAAGTGTACCGGGTCGTCGTAAGTAATAAAACACGGTAAGCGATTACCGAGGTCGAACACAGGGATTGGGCTACCAATTCTACCAAATCGCAAGAAGTTTGAAAAGTTTGATCAAGTAAACAGGTGGTTGAGGAGAGAGAGAAAATAGGATCGCAATTCAAATTAACAATTCAAATAGAGAATAAAGAATTAAATATGAAATTAAAGCATCTAAGGTCACAAATCCACCTACCCACTCATGCATAGTACCCAAGTGATGATGATTCCTCCCTGAGTTCAATTACAATGTCAACCAGGACCCCCAAATTCTCCTAATGATACTCTCATGCTCAATAGGACGTATTCAACGATTGAGTTAATTACTTACTAGGTCTCATAACCCAATCATCAAACTCTATTAAATTTGGTTCCTATAAGGTTGCACCGATCTCCTATTCACTCTCGTGCAATATTCGATCAATGATCCCAATTCAAGTTCTCAACGCGAATTGCCTACTAAGCCTCATCAACGTTAACTAGTCAATCACGCATGCATATGATTAACGCAATAAATTCAGAATTAGAAAACAATAATTGAGACAAATGAGAGAAACATACATCACATTGAATCTACACCGTCATGGGTGGTTTCATTGTTCCCTTAGACAAGGGGATTAGCTCCTCATGCTTGTAACAAGACAAACACTTGGAATTCATCCTAGTTGTACAATAAGAAAAGAAAATAAGGAGACGCAGCTCCAGAGAACAAGGAATCGCCTCAAAACGCTCTACAACAAGTGGAGAATCAAAAGTCTCTTCCATCTGCCCTAAAACAGCAATTTACAGAATTCAGATTCTGCACGCGCTCGCGAGGCCAGTAGCCTCTCGCGACGCGAATATTAAGTTTTGGCTCCATCTGGATTTGAATGCTCGTGAGGCGAGGTAGTGTTCGCGAGGCGAGACAGAGAGGATGACATTTCTGGCACAGTCAGTCCTTCAGACTCACGTGGCGAGATAGTGACTCGCGGGGCGAGACAGAGAGGATGACATTTTGTTGTTCAGGCTTGTCTTCAGGCTCGCGGGGCGAGCTCCTGTTTCGCGAGGCAAAACCTCCAAAATTGTTTTTCCACTGTTTTCTTCATTTTACTTGACTCTAAGAGCTTCACTTTTAACCTGAAATAATAAAAGGAAACAAAAAGCATAATTCTACTCAAAATAAACTAAAAAAACTACTAAAAAATACATAAAACGAGTCAAAGTCTAACTTAGGAACAAAACAAGGTCAATTTGGGAGATTAGCGAGGGTGACTCGCCCAATTAGGCACAAAATAGACCCCTTTTTCTAGCTGGAAACTAGATGAGCCAGAGGCTTATCAAAACACCCCAAACTTAAACCTTGCTTGTCCCCAAGCAAGCTAAAACTCAAAAAGACTCAAGACTTGGCAAGCTTAAAGGATTCAATCAATTTAGCACAAAATTCATGCAATCTTAACAAAACAGTTTTTCTTCAATGTTTTTCCCCTTGCATCAATGTAATCCCCACATTCATTTACTTTAAACAATTGAGAACTTCATCATTCATGCAATCAATAATCTAAGTTGAGGATCCAAGTTACACACAAAAGGGAGATCACCAAATTCAAACAATTGCCTTCCTCACAAGGGCATTTAGTATTTCACTCATTCGCTCAATTTGTCTAGGCTATCAACTTTTCACTCAATTTCACATTTCAAAAGAACTTCCCATGAATTTGATTTTCATCTCAAAAATAGTTCCCACGAAAACATGAAAACAATATCAAAAGGTCTTTTAAAGGTTGTAATGGGGCCTGACTAAGGGTAGGATATTCAAAGGTACTAGGCTATACATCCCTCGGGATTAAGAGAGCATGAGCATTTGGACACATAGAACTTCTACTCAAATTCCTTTTTCCATTTTTTTTCCTTTTTGCCATGGGTGACTACAGCCTTTCTCTTCTAATACTCTTTTTTGGCATTTTGTTACTTTTCTTCTTTTTTATTTTTCTTTTGCCTTCGGCTCCAACCTTTATTTTTATTTTTCTCAACCCAGAATGACATATCATACCTTGTAGCCACCCCAAACTTACTTTCTTGCAACCCTTCTCTTGCTAAGCTTCCATGCTCTCCTAATCCTAAGATCGGGTCAACATGGTTTTTTCCAGATTTTTGGCTTATAATATAGGGTCATCAAGAATCAATAGGCTAATCAGGCTCAATGTGGCTAACAATGGAACATGCATTAGGGATGGTTCTTTTAGGCCAAGTAGTTATTTCAAAGAAAATTGCCTAAATCATTTGATGCAACACATAAACATGCAAACCACGAAGAGATTCAAGCAAATCCGGGAAAGTACAACTTAAAAGTGATCCACACAATCAATAACAAAGTTGGAGGCTCAAATCCTCACCTGGACAATTTTTTTTTTTTGCAAATTGTTTGACCGAGATACAATTCCTAGTGTGTGCACCCCTTCACCCCAAACTTGTCATAAAGCAAGCAATCACAACAAAATTTCTTAAAGTTCAATTTTCAATTTTTCACGTGGGGATCAAATTTTCTATTTTCAGAACCTAGGGGGAAATCATCGATGGTCAAAATAATTCATGCAATCAATCTATGCTAAATTAAATTAAAATCCACCAAGCTTGCCGACACAACATTCATACACAAACTCTTGATCTTCTCAAATTATTCAAGAGCGACATTCAAAAACAAAAACAAAGCAATTGGTTCCCTCCCCCACACTTAAAGCATACATTGTCCTCAATGAAAGAACACAAATATAAAATAAGAGTAAGGAAAGGAGAGGGTGCTCCCTGATCAAGTTGTAGTGTAGGTGGGCACTTCCACGAAAAGCTCTTCTACGGTTGCATCCTCATCCTATTGGTCCCTCGGGCACCCCCCTGTGGCATAGCATCTTGGTCCCCAAGGTAGTCCTGCCACCCAAGCCGAGGGGACAGCTCCTCCTGAAAACTCAAATTGCAGATTCGCGAGGCGATACATCACTCGCGAGGCAAATCTGGAAATTTGTTCTTCACACTTTCCAGAATCGCGAGGCGAGTAATAGCACGCGAGGCGAATTTGAAATTTCAACAAGTGATGGTGCCCAGAATCGCGAGGCTAAAGTAACTCTTGCGGCGCGAGACAGAAGCGTGAGCAAGCCTCTGAGATTCAGGGCTTCTGTCTCGCGGGGCCACTGTGTATTCACGTGGCGAATCTCTCTCTCTCTCTCTCTCTTTTACAAGAGAAAATGACAAAAAAATAAAGGATACCTAGCTTGGGTTGCCTCCCAAGTAGCGCTTGTTTAACGTCCCGAGCCTGACTCAAGTCACCCCTAAGGGTTAACTCAAAAGAAGCACTTGCTTGCCATTTGGGATTGATTCCCCATGATAATGCTTTAGCCTTTGCCCATTTACCTTGAAATTGCCAGAGGCCCCTTCTAATTCTACCGCTCCGTGTGGAAAAACCTGGAGGACCTTGAATGGTCCTGACCACCTTGATTTCAGCTTCCCAGGAAAGAGTCTCAGTCTTGAGTTATAAAGAAGTACCATTTGTCCGGGCTCAAACCTCCTAGGCAAGATATGCTTGTCATGCCATGCCTTAGTCCGCTCTTTGTAGATTCTTGCATTTTCATATGCTTGCATGCGGGTCTCGGACAACTCATTTAAGTCCAAAAGCCTTTTCTCACCGGCCTTCATCAAATCCAAGTTGAGTTCTCGAATTGCCCAATAAGACTTTTCCTCCAATTCCACCGGCAAGTGGCATGCCTTTCCAAACACCAAATTGTAAGGAGACCTTCCAATTGGAGTCTTGAAGGCAGTCCTATAAGCCCATAAAGCATCATCTAACCTTTTTGACCAATCCTTTCGTGAGGAGTTGACGGTTTTCTCAAGAATACGCTTCAACTCACGGTTGGATACCTCCGCTTGCCCATTGGTCTGGGGATGATAAGGAGTAGAGACTCTATGCTTGACCCCATACTTCTCAAGAAGCTTGTGCATTTGATTGTTGCAAAAGTGGGATCCCCCATCACTAATCAACACTCTAGGAACCCCAAGCCTCGAGAAGATATTGCGCCTTAGGAATTCCATGACTACCCGCGCATCATCCGTGGTTGTTGGGATTGCTTCTACCCACTTTGACACGTAGTCCACAGCCACCAAAATGTATTGATAGGAGAAAGATGGTGGGAATGGTCCCATGAAATCTATCCCCCACACATCAAAGAGCTCTACTTCAAGCATCCTATTCAAGGGGAGCTCATGCCGCTTGGAGATGTTGCCAGCTCTTTGGAAACGATCACAGTTTTCAACAAAGGTGTGGGCATCCTTGAAGAGTGTTGGCCAATAAAACCCGCTTTGGAGGATTTTCTCTGCTGTCTTCTTTCCCCCAAAATGCCCACCATAATCCGAGCTATGACAATGCCACAACACATATCCGATTTGGTCGTGGGGAATGTACCTTCTTAGGATTCCATCGGAGCATTGCTTGAAAAGATAGGGGTCCTCTCACACATAGTACCTTGCATCCGAGAAGAACTTCTTCCTTTGTTGACTAGTCCATCCTTTCGGAACCACATTTGAAGATTTGAAGTTGGCCATGTCCGCGAACCAAGGAGGGGAATTTTCAATGAGTGCAAGCAGTTTTTCATCAGGAAATTCTTCCTTGATATCTAACAATTCCTCCTCGGTGTCGGTATTGACCAACCTAGATAAGTGGTCCGCCACACCATTGTCGGATCCCTTCCTGTCCTTAATCTCCAGATCAAATTCCTGCAAAAGAAGAATCCACCGAATTAATCTAGGTTTGGCCTCTTGTTTTGTCATCAAGTGTTTTATGGCCGCATGATCAGTGAAAACAACAATCTTAGATCCCACAATGTAGGATCTAAACTTATCTAAAGCAAAAACCACAGCAAGTAGTTCTTTTTCAGTGGTGGAATAATTAGCTTGTGCCTCATTCAAAACTTTACTTGCATAATAAATGACATGAGCTAATCTTTCCACCCTTTGTTCCAAAACAACCCCCACCACATAATCACTAGCATCACACATGATTTCAAAAGGTAAATTCCAATTAGGTGCAGTGATTATGGGTGCAGTGACAAGCATATTTTTCAAAATAGTGAAGGCATTTAAACAAGAAGCATTAAACTCAAAGGATACATCCTTCACAAGAAGGTCACAAAGCGGCTTTACGATTTTGGAGAAGTCCTTGATGAATCTCCGGTAGAACCCGGCATGCCCCAAAAAACTCATCACCCCCTTTACATTGGTTGGTGGGGGGAGCTTCTCAATCAACTCAATCTTTGCTTTATCAACTTCAATCCCCCTTTGGGATATTTTGTGCCCTAAAACTATACCTTCCTTGACCATGAAGTGGCATTTCTCCCAATTGAGTACAAGGTTAGTCTCTTGGCACCTTTTAAGCACCAACGTCAAGTTCTTCAAGCAATTGTCATATGAGGTCCCAAAGACCGAGAAGTCATCCATGAACACCTCAATGCATTTCTCCACCATGTCCGAGAAAATAGAAAGCATGCACCTTTGGAAAGTAGCAGGAGCGTTGCACAATCCAAAGGGCATCCTCCTATAGGCAAAGACTCCATAGGGACAAGTGAAGGCCGTCTTCTCTTGATCTTGAGGATCCACCACAATTTGATTATAGCCGGAGTAACCATCCAAAAAACAATAGTACTCATATCTGGCTAACCTTTCTAGAATTTGATCAATGAAGGGAAGAGGGAAGTGATCTTTCCTTGTGGCCTCATTTAGCTTTCTATAGTTGATACATACTCTCCACCCCGTGATGGTCCTTGTTGGGATCAATTCATTGCTTTCATTGACCACCACTGTTGTGCCACCTTTATTTGGGACCACATGAATTGGACTAATCCAATTGCTATCCGAGATTGGATAGATGATTCCGGCATCCAAAATTTTAATCACTTCCTTACGCACAGCTTCTTTCATGATGGGATTTAACCGTCTTTGTGGTTGAACCACCGGCTTATGATCATCCTCCATCAAAATCTTATGCATGCATAGGGAAGGGCTTATACCTTTTAGGTCCGAAATCTTCCACCCAATGGCGGATTTGTGTTCCCTAAGAACTCTCAATAGCTTCTCTTCTTCATCCTTTTTCAAGGCATTGCTAATGATTACCGGATGTTGTCCCTTCTCCCCTAAGAATGCATACCTTAAGTGGGTTGGGAGTTGCTTCAACTCCGGTGCCTTGTTATCTTCTTCCATTCCTTCCTTGTTGAGCTTTTCCTTTGTACATTCATCCCTTGGGAGACTCGGTAAGGCTTCCATGTGTTTCAAGCACTCAATATAGTCCTCATCCCCCAAAGGGTCTTCTTCCTCACTATCATCATCATGGGATTTTACCAACACTTGTGCAAGTGAAGAACCATGGGCTTCTCTAGTGGCCTTTGCCTTGACAATCGAGTCCACCATATCCACTCGATACACATCCGACCTCTCAGTGGGGTGCTTCATTGCTTCAAAGACATTGAAGACTACATTCTCATCTTGCACCCTTAGAGTGATTTTCCCTTGTTGCACATCTATCAAGGCACGCCCAGTGGCCAAGAAGGGCCTACCCAATATGAGAGGGATCTCGGCGTCTTCATCCATATCAAGCACCACAAAGTCCACCGAAAATATGAACTTGTCCACCTTCACTAACAAGTCTTCGACCACCTCATAAGGATATTTTATAGAACGATCGGCTAGTTGGAGTGACATCCGTGTATCCTTGACTTCTTTGATCCCCAACTTCTTCATCATAGAGAGGGGCATCAAGTTGATGCTTGCCCCTAGATCACACAACGCCTTTCCTAGAGTCATCTCCCCAATGGTGCATGGTATAGAAAAAGAACCGGGATCCTTCAACTTTGGAGGTAGTTTTATTTGAAGAATGGCACTATACCCCTCGGTCAAAGCAACCGTTTCCTCATCCACTATTTTCCGCTTCTTGGAGAGAAGCTCCTTTATAAACCGGGCATAAGATGGCATTTGTTCCAAGGCATCCGCAAATGGAATGTTAATTTGAAGTTGGCGGAAGACATCAAGGAATTTAATGAACTATTTATCTTGTTGAGGATTCTTCAATCTTTCAAGATACGGTACCTTCATGTAGGGCGGGAGGTCCTGGGGTTCAACCCACTTCTTTTTTCGGAACTCTTCATCTACAAGTTTTAACCTCCCCCTTGCTCCGGTGCCTTTTCACTTTCCAACTCCTCTTTCTCAGGTTGCTCTTCCTCAACATGTGGTTGTTCCGGGGCCTTGTCTTCCTGAGAACTAGTTGCACCCCCGTTAGATCCCAACACCCTACCGCTTCTAGTTGTTACGGCATTGCATTGGTTCTTAGGGTTGTTCTCGGTATCACCTGGGAAAGTGCCTGGGAGACGCTCATTTAGTTGCTTTGCGAGCTGAGCCATCTGCGTCTCTAGATTCTGAATTGCCGACCCTGTATGAGTTGCCAACTTGTCAACGACTGTGCCTGTATTGATTGACAACTTCTCAACTGCTGCGCTCATCTTCTCAATAGCCAACTCCCAAGGTTGCCTTCCACCATCTGTTATTTGCAACTGATTAGTCCCTGGGAATGCCTGCTGAGTATTACGCTGATGGATTCCATAGTTTGACCTCTGACCCTGTTGAGGCTGTTGTTGCAAATTCTGTGGCGGTTGTTGTTGCCCAGCTAGACCACCACTAGCATTACTCCAAGCGAAACCCGGATGGTCTCTCCTCATATAACCCCTATTGTGATTCTGACTGTAATCATTCTGTCTGTTCCTCTGATAGTTGTTCTGGGGCACACTGTCATAGAAATTGTGGCATGAGTCCACATGTTCTTGAGAGAAGTTGAACGGACAGTTCTGAATGTCATGATCTCCATTACAATTTTCACAACCCGGGGCATTCCTTCATGTATCACATTAACCTTCTTGTTCCCAGACAAGGCCGCAATTTTCATCTTCAACAGTTTATTTTGCTCTAGAATGACTTCCATTGTTGCAGAACTGACTCCACTTGAGGTTTCCCTACCACGGTTGTAATCATTGTACGACATCTTTTCCAATAACGCCCATCCATCCTCAGCTGATAAATAAGAAAAAGAGCCGCCAGCTGCGGCATCACAATTCATCTGGTATCGTCCCCTTAACCCGTTAAAGAAATGTTGAAAGATGTGACGGCAACTCTTGCTTGTGCCGCCTTCTGAGGAGGAAAATACTTGGTGAGGAACTTTTGTGCCATATGATCCCAAGTTCTGATATTGTTCCGATCCAAGCTGTCAAACCAATCGCGAGCGACATCCCTAAGAGAGAGGGGGAATAGCTGCAAGCAAAACTCATCTTGAGAAACACCTCTTGTCCTCTGCAAGTCACAAGCTTCAAGGAAATGAGTGATGTGTCTATGAGGGTCTTGTTTGCCACTCCCATCAAACTGATTCTCACGGATCTGGGCTGTGACACATCCTTCCACTCTGAAGGAATCTATATTAAGGTTGCCCCTCACGATAGAAGAAGCACAATCATCCAAGTTGGGTAGATCGTACTCGAAGAGAGGCTTGTAATGAGGAGGAGGAGGAGGAGGGTTTTGTTCGGCCATCCTCTCAAAATCAATTGCTTCAAGCCCCTTCCGTTCTCTTGCTTCTTTCCTTAATCGACTTCTCGGTCCTGGTGATCTCTGAATCAAATAGCAAGTCCTCCCGTGAAAGGGTACCTCGCATACAAAAAAACTAGGCAAGACCAAGTGGAATCAAAGAAGAAGAGAGAAATAATAATTGATAAATAACAGAAAATAAAAATAAAAATTGCTTAACCAAATAATCAAATTTCCTAAAAATTAGGAAAATTGGTTGTGCCAATCCCCGGCAACGGCACCAAAAACTTGTTGAGTCCCCGGCAACGGCGCCAAAAACTTGTTGAGTCACCGGCAAGTGTAACGGGTCGTCGTAAGTAATAAAACACGGTAAGCGATTACCGAGGTCGGACACAGGGATTGGGCTACCAATTCTACCAAATCGCAAGAAGTTTGATACGTTTGATCAAGTAAACAAGTGGTTGAGGAGAGAGAGAAAATAGGATCGCAATTCAAATTAACAATTCAAATAGAGAATAAAGAATTAAATCTGAAATTAAAGCATCTAAGGTAACAAATCCACCTACCCAATCATGCATAGTACCCAAGTGATGATGATTCCTCCCTAAGTTCAATTACAATGTCAACCAGGACCCCCAAATTCTCCTAATGACACTCTCGTGCTCAATAGGACGTATTCAACGATTGAGTTAATTACTTACTAGGTCTCATAACCCAATCATCAAACTCTATTAAATCTGGTTCCTATAAGGTTCCACCGATCTCCTATTCACTCTCGTGCAATATTCGATCAATGATCCCAATTCAAGTTCTCAACGCGAATTGCCTACTAAGCCTTATCAACGTTAACTAGTCATTCAAGCATGGATATGATTAACGCAATAAATTCAGAATTGGAAAACAATAATTTAGACAAAGGAGAGAAACATACATCACATTGAATCTACACCGTCATGGGTGGTTTCATTGTTCCCTTAGACAAGGGGATTAGCTCCTCATGCTTGTAACATGACACAAACACTTTGAATTCATCCTAGTTGTACAATAAGAAAAGAAAATAAGGAGACGCAGCTCCAGAGAACAAGGAATCGCCTCAAAACGCTCTACAACAAGTGGAGAATCAAAAGTCCCTTCCATCTGCCCTAAAACAGCAATTTATAGAATTCAGATTCTGCACGCGCTCGCGAGGCCAGTAGCCTCTCGCGACATGAATATTAAGTTTTGGCTCCATCTGGATTTGAATGCTTGCGAGGCGAGGTAGTGTTCGTGAGGCGAGACAGAGATGATGACATTTCTGGCACAGTCAGTCCTTCAGACTCGCGTGGCGAGATGGTGACTCGCGAGGTGAGACAGAGAGGATGACATTTTGCTATTCAGGCTGGTCTTCAGGCTTGCGGGGCGAGCTCCTGTTTCGCGAGGCGAAACCTCCAGAATTGCTTTTCCACTGTTTTCTTCATTTTCCTTGACTCTAAGAGCTTCACTTTTAACCTGAAATAATAAAAGGAAACAAAAAGCATAATTCTACTCAAAATAAAATAAAAAAACTACTAAAAATACATAAAACGAGTCAAAGTCTAACTTAGGAACAAAACAAGGCCAATTTGGGAGATTAGCGAGGGTGACTCACCCAATTAGGCACAAAATAGACCCCTTTTCTAGCTGGAAACTAGATGAGCCAGAGGCTAATCACTCCGCCACGCCGCCTTCCACTTCGGTCACAGACACCATACCACACGACCGTCCATCCACCACCATCCGCTTCTCGCCGTCTCCACCATTGTTGTTGCTTTTCTGTTCCGTCGACCGCCGCTACTCCGTGGCTAAGTAGGGATTTAGCCTGGGTCGATGCTATCCCATAGAAATACTAAGAAAAAAAGACTTAATTTTTCTAGCTGTTATGTAATTAGGTTCTAGAAGGCCAGGTGTCCATATTTCCATTCTGGTTGTAACTAAATCCTGGATATAAGGAGCAAAAATGAATAGAAAATGCAGAGAAGAATCGTTCAACAAAATTCTCTATCTCTCTCTTAAATTTCCGGAGACCCTCCTCTTCTCGAATTGAGGAAATTATTTCCCTTTTTACCATCATTGCCCATAACGTTGGTGCTTTCATTCTTCCATTCATGCCTCCTAAGTCTACCCAAGCTATTGACGATGTTGTTGCAGCCATCAATGACTGATTGGAACACCTCCAAATTCGGTTGGATGAATCCCAAAACTCCCAGGCCGCTCTTACCAACATCATCATAGACCTAGTCACCAAAGTAGTCAACCTTTCCCCTACAACTTCTCCACCACCCTTCACCCCACCTCATTGCTTTCATCAACCAAAAAAGCCCAAGCTGCTACTGCAACCGTTTGATGGCTCCAACATGATGGATTGGATATTTCAGGCTGAACAATATTTCCAATACTACTGTCTCCCTGATATCCAGTGCATGGACCTTGTGGGGTTTTTCATGGTGGGCGATGCACTCGGCTGGTACAAATGGATGCATGGCAATCATCAACTCTCCACATGGGATGCTTTCACCCATGCTCTTGAGCTGCTATTTGGACCTTCTTCATATGAAACCCACCAAGCTGCTTTGTTCAAGCTGAGACACGTGGGTTCAACGATGGAATGCCAGGTTGCATTTGAGAAGATTTCAAACAGAATCCTTGGGCTTTCACATGACACCCTCCTCAATTGCTTCATCTCTGGCCTCCGACCTGAGATACAGAGGGAGCTTGCAATTCTTAAACCACATTCCCTTTCCCAAACCTTGGGGCTTGCTAAATTGTTAGAGGCCAAACTTCAAGACTCTTACCCTACCTCATTCCCGAAAACACATCCAGCCAACACACCCACAACTCCCCCTTGCTACCGAAACCACCCCCCACCACTTGTAGATTTCTCATTCGTCACTTAAACCCCACTGAAATGGAAGCTTGTCGTGTAAAGGAGTTATGCTTAAACTGTGATGAATTCCATACCTACCACAAATGCACCACCAAACAATTCCTCGTGCTTAATAGAGAGCACGACCGTGCTCGTTGGGCTAGCACGTCTCGCTGACGCTAAGCTGAGCACCTCCGTGCTCAATGGCAGACCGCACCTCGTATGCGCTAATTTGAGCACGACCATGCTCAGGTCCGTGCCTTTAAATACATAACAATAACTAAGGGTTTTAGTTGTAAACCCTATTTTAGCAACAGCAGCCACCCTGGTGAGGCTGGACCTGGTTTTCTCCCTATTTTCTCTAAACCCATTGCATTGTTAGAGCTTTGGAGACTTGTGGGAACGTCTAGTTAGTCAGTGCCAATCATAGTAAGGTAATAGTCCTTCCCTCTTTTGGTTTCCTTTCTTAAGAATTGGGAACTAATGGTTTGATCCTTTTTGTTTGACCAAGGCTTGGAAAGATAACTGAGCCGTTCGAGGGACGCGTTGGTTTATCAGTTGAGTTGTCACTATCAGATTCTTCATACCAGGTATGGGGAGAAGGATAGTATATTCAATAGGCAATGAGGTAGCGTAAGATGAGGGGTTCCCATGACCCCATTGTTTGCTAATTGTTGTGAATGTTAAATGCTACCTTTGAATATGTTTAAACTATTGTTGATGCCATGATCGATTTGATTGTATGGGTTAATTACTATACATGTTAAGTTGGTTAATGGTATGTCTGCTATGTATGCCTATTGTCTCATGATTCTTATGTTATATGTCTAATGATATATAATTGGTTGAACCTGGACATGATATGAGAATTGCTATGTGTTGTTGTTATACATCTGTTGGTTGTGTGTTGATTGACTGAGTGTTGATGATGAACATGTTAATAAGACCCTAACTAATTTAGGACTCTTAATTAATGTAACGGTTAAGGGATTAATTTCCCAATGTTTCATAAGACATGAACTGCTAGTGAGAGGTGAGGATTGATGCCAACTAGATTAGTTAAGGACCTTAGGATCTGATTTGAGAGTGTTAGAGAGTTTTTGGCTCCAAGAACACAAGTTGAATATGCCCAGAATAGTACGGCTGGCCTAGGAGCACGACCGTGCTGAACAGGAAGCACGCCCGTGCTCCCAGTTAAATTCTGGAAGATGGTTGCGCATCGAGTACGACCGTGCAGGACAGTGCCCACGATCGTGTTCCACTTAAGTGGCAGCACGACCATGCTGGGGTGAGCATGCCCGGGCTCCCCTTACTGGTCAGAATCTGATATTAAAGGAATTAATGGGTGTTTTACCCCAAATGTCACCAATAATGTAATAACACACCCATCGAATGGAGAAGAGTTAGGTAGCTTAATTAAAAGATTAATTAAGATAAACAAGGATAACAAGTTGGTTAAGACGGTGCCTAGTGGGTTACCGCACGTTGATAGGCTTAGGTGCTTTTTGGCCAAAGTGGCCTCGATGATTTTTGGTCTAGGTGTTGATAAGTTGAACCTTAGTGTTTTTTGGCTAAGGGGGCCTTGACCAAGAAACGTTAAGGTGTTGATGTTGATGTTGGTGATAAGTCTTGGGTGCTTCTTGGCCCAAGCAAAGAAGGTGGTTGCCTTGTTTGTTGTTGTGCTCATGCATTCATACATTGAAGTTGTTAGTGGGGGAAGTTCAACATAGGGGAGGTCGTCCTAGAGTTTGATGATCTGGCCAAGACTCGGGTGGTTCACCCAAGGTTTGGTGAACCATGCACCCCCGCGGTGGCGTACCCTCGTTATGGTGCGTCGGCTACCCAAGGGGTTCATCCATAGTTTGGATGACTGCCGGTGTTGGTGCGTTTTGGCCAATGTGGATATGTAACTCCGAAGTTACCTTCCTGAGATAGTTTGGATCCACATGCATCACAGAGTAGAAGAGTAGTGTTGCACCGCATATCATATGTTTGTTGAGATGACATGTTGATATGATTATTTTAGGTTGACGTTATGTTTTATATTGTTATGCCATGTTATGATGTATGTTCATCTTGCTCAACTATTTCCATGCCATTGTGTTTACATGATTTCTTACTCCCTGTTTCTCTTTTTCTGTTGTTGGCATGTATCTCTTATGCAGAGGACGGCGAGCAACCAGTGGAAGAGTGACTCTGAGGAGCCGCGACTCTAGCTAGGATGTTTAGTTGTTTCAGTAGTTATAGTTCGTTGTTAGTTTCAGTTTCGCTGTATTCCGAGGATTTTATTCCGGAACGGTTATACCAGCTCTATATGCGACATCGGGGTTGGGGCTATGACTTATGATTTTGATGTTATGTCTTTGTTTATGTTTTATCTTTTTAAAACTATGTTTCTTTCTGCATTGAGATGTTACAATGTGGTATCTTTTACCCAATTCTTATTTTATGGAATAAATGCAAGTTTTTATATCTCCTATTTTAAGTAAATGTTTTATATTAACGAGCCGGGTAGAGGGTGTCACATCACGGCCTACCCCATCCCCGCCCTTATGATCTCCACATTCATCTACTACCCACCGCCTAACCAGTCAATATACGTCCGTACTGTTACCCTCACTGTCAAAATGAGATAATGACCCAATTGATCTCTGTAATGTTGAGAGAGGGCATAATACAACCCAGTACAAGACCCTTTTCATCACCCGCTGTGCTGATTAAGAAGAAAGACGGATCTTGACGCTTTTGTGTGGATTACCGTGCCCTAAATGCAATTACTATCAAGGACCGCTACCCTATTCCCATTGTGGATGGCCTCCTTGATGAGTTATTCGTTGCCACAGTCTTCTCCAAGATTGACCTCTGCTCTGGGTACCATTAGACCCGCCTTGCAGCTGGGGATGAGCACAAAATAGCATTCATAACTATAAATGGCCATTTTGAGTTCAAGGTCATGCCATTTGGCTTGACAAATGCCCCATCTTCTTTTATGGCAGCCATGAATGATTTGCTTAGGCCTTTACTACGCAAGTTCATTGTTGTTTTATTCGTTGACATTTTGGTTTATAGCCCCACCTGGACAGCCCACCTACAGCATTTACAAACCATTTTGTCATTGTTACAGAATTCTAAGTTTTATGCAAAATTGGCCAAATGTGTTTTTGGGGAAGAATCAATTGCTTACCTTGGACATGTCATTTCAGCTCTGGGTGTGCAACCTGACTCCTCCAAAGTGGCTGCCATCCTTGATTGGCCACCACATTGTTCCCTTACGGCCCTAAGAGGCTTCCTTGGCCTAACGGGATATTATTGCAGCTTCGTCCGACATTATGCCACTATTGCAGGACCCTTGACTGATCTGCTAAAAAAGGGTACCTTCTCATGGACCTCGGAGACCGAAGCAACCTTCTCTAAGCTAAAGGAAGTCATGACCACCACGCCTGTGCTACAGCTACCCTATTTTACTCTACCCTTTCAAGTGGACACGGATGCATCGGCCATTGCTATTGGTGCAGTCCTTTCCCAGAATAAACACCCCTTGGCTTTCTTTAGTAAGAAAATGTCTTCTCAAATGCAAGCAGTTTTGACATACGTCAGGGAAATGTATGCTATCACCGAAGCTATGAAGAAATGGAGGTAATACTTGTTAGGCCGCAAGTTTCATATTTATACCGATCAACAAAGTCTCAGAAATCTATTACATCGGACCATACAAACACCAGAACAACAAAAATGGCTTTCTAAGATACTAGGATTTGATTACGAGATACATTACATACCTGGCACTACAAATCAGGTAGCAGATGCTCTGTCTCATAAGTTTGAGAATCCCCAACCTGAGTTTTTGGCTATTTCCTCCCCAGTATTGAGCTTTGTGTATCAATTACAGACATTTTACTGCAAGGATCAAGAAGGAAGGGCTATTATTAATAAATGGAGAGAGGATCATGATATGAATTCACAATTCAAGTTCAGTGATGGACTACTTTACTTTGGGGAACGCTTGTACATACCTACAGCAAGTGGATGACAACAAGCCTTACTAGAGGAATTTCATTCCTCTCCCTTGGGAGGTCATTCCAGAGCTAAGGCCACAGTAGCTCGCCTAGCTGCTTCCTTTAATTGGCCTGGTATGCAGAAAATGACTAAGCTGTTTGTGGCTCATTGCCAAGTGTGTCAACAAAGCAAGGATTCAAATCAAGCTCCGACAGGACTACTTCAACCTCTACCAATTCCCAATCACACTTGGGAAGACATTTCTATGAATTTTATCACCCATTTACCTCCTTCAAATGGCAAAACTGTGATATGGATGGTCGTGGATCGCCTCTCAAAATTTGCTCACTTTCTGCCTCTCCCAACACATTTCATTACCCAGTCTTTGGCAGCTCTCTTCTTTGCTGAAATATACCGACTACACGGGATGCCGAAGTCCATTGTTAATGATCGCGACCCACTCTTCCTCAGCAACTTATGGAAGTCATTTTTCCAGATACAGGGGACCACTCTTGCCTATTCCAGTGCGTACCACCCCCAGAGTGATGGTCAGACAGAAGTACTCAATCGTTGCTTGGAAGCCTACCTTCGGTGCTTTGTCAGCGAGGAACCACACCGATGGACCCAATTTGTACATCTTGTGGAGTTCTGGTATAACACCTCGGTACACTCCTCCAGTGCAGTGAGCCCCTATGAAGCCTTGTACGCTAGACCTCCACCATTGATTCCTTCTTACCTCACTGGAAGCACTAAGGTTGCAACTATAGATGAATTTCTGACATAGAGATAGCAACTCCTTGTCAAATTAAAGGCTCGACTCTAAACAGTGAGGCCCAGGATGAAGAAAGTCACAGATAATCATCGCAGAGATGTCCATTTTGAGGTAGGCGATTGGGTCCATCTCCACCTTCAGCCGTATCGTCAAGTCTCGGTTGCAAATCGCTGCACGCACAAGCTGACTCGCCGCTACTGTGGGCCATTTCAGGTGGTTCATCGCATCGGCCAAGTAGCTTATGAGATGGATCTGCCTCCAACCGCGCGAATCCATCGCGTGTTCCATGTATCCATGCTCCGTCCCTGTTGTGGCGACCCCGAGGTCCAGGTCTGCCCATTACCGGCGTGTATGCAAGGGTCTCACCCCCTTTTGGAACCCTAGCGCATTCTAGGGCGGCGAACAATTTCTGGCCGACAAGGACCCGAAGACCAAGTGTTGGGTCAATGGTCATCTCAGACAGAAACAGAGGCAATGTGGGAGGAACTGAAGTCCTTTGTTCAAACTTACCCGGATTCAAACCTTGTGGGCAAGGTCAGTCTTCATGGGTTGGGAACTGATACGACCCAAGAAACTAAAGAGAAGGCAACCAATTCTGTTTTGGTAGCAGCAAGCCCAATCGATAGGCCCAAGAGAGTTATATGCAAACCAGTCTGGATGAGGGATTTCAAAATGCAAGCTAAATAGGGACTTAGCCTGGTTCGACGCTATCCCTTAGAAATCTTAAGAAAAAAAGACTTTATTTTTTTCCAGTTGTCATGTAATTAGGTTCTAGAAGGCCAGGTGGCCATATTTCCATTATGGTTGTAACTAACTCCTGGATATAAGGAGCATAAATGAATAGAAAATGTATAAAAGAATCATTCAGCAAAATTCTCCATCTCTCTCTTAAATTTCTGGAGACCCTCCTCGTCTCTAATTGAGGAAATTCTTTCCCTTTTTATTATCATTTCCCGTAACACCCTACGTCGTTCCTCGTCGCCGCCGTTAGCCCGGAACCACCCCCGCCGCACGTCGCCACCACTCGTGTCTGCTGCTTTGCCGCCGCTCGTGTCCTCCACTTCACCGCCACATGTCAGAGCCTCCATCTCCCCCAAACTGGTTTCTCTCTCTGGAACGTTCTCATCTTCGTTGGTTTCTTTCTTTCCTTTTATGCATGTTTTACTTGTTTAT
Organism: Sophora flavescens; assembly: GCA_030762895.1. Taxonomy (NCBI): domain Eukaryota; kingdom Viridiplantae; phylum Streptophyta; class Magnoliopsida; order Fabales; family Fabaceae; genus Sophora; species Sophora flavescens. The sequence continues at coordinate 166,048,427 of CM061064.1, read as the reverse complement.
TGTTGTTTTATCTAACCTTTTTATTTTGTTTGAAAATCTGAAGATTTTGATCCTTGGGCCAGTCTTATACATATGGACCAGCTAGTTCTAAACATGTGGTCCAGTTGATTTTTTTTATTATGTTTTTTATATTAGAATTTAGGCCAAAGCCAAAATAAAAAAAAATGAAAAAAAAAGTCTCTTAAAAAGAGTTCTTTTTCTTAAAATCCTATAAAAAAAAAAAGAAAAAATCATTTCTCTTATAAAAAAAGAGAAGTTTTGTGGCTCTTCATTTCTTAATGAAAAATCTTTTCTAAAATCAAGCCTTTTATGTTATAAAAATATATATCTTTTTCTCAAAAACTTAAAATCAACCAACCGATCAAACTTATTTTTTGAAAGAACTACGTGACTTTGAGTTTCCCATCGCACCTGTAAATACGTAGGAGCAAGATTAATCATCTTGTCAAGTCAAAACTAAATTTTCCTTTATTTAGGTCTCTTTTTATTTTTGAATACCTAATTAAAATATTTGAACTTATTTTATTTAGGGATGTCTTATGGACTCGGGTGCCGTGTTCAATCCCTTAGATTTATCGTTACCCTATGGACTTATGTGTCATGTTCAATCTCATTTATGTTTTATTAACAATATTTTTTAATGCAAAGTCATAAAGAAATACAAAATATAAAAAAATTAAAATAATTATTTCTTGTAAATAATTTTTGGGGTAAAAACAAATATTCTAAAAGTTATTAAAATTTTTGCACAATTAACTTAAGGTACCTTTTTTAAACGAACGATGTAGGGTGCTAACACCTTCCCTACTCGTAACTGACTCCTGGACTCAAATCTTTCTCTTTTTTTAAGACCAGTTTCCTAAAATAAATGGTTTTCGAATGTTTTTTCCCAAATAAAAAATTGGTGGCGACTTCTCTGCTTTTATTTCTTTTTCGCGGCTCCCGGACGGGATGGTCGCGACAAGTATTAAGAAGCCACAACCAACAAGTGGTATCAAAGCTTTCACTCTTGTGCAAAGCTTAACAACTTAAGAGGATGACTTCAAATGACATCTTGGGAAAATGGGCTTCCTTGGCAAGACCCTCTGCTTTCAATGATACTGCCTATATGTGTTGGAAAGAGGGGATGTTAATATTCCTTGAGGCTAGTGGCATTGATGTATTAGATGGTGTTGAGAATGGTCCATACATCCCTCACACTATTGATGCAAATGGCACCAAGAAAGAAAAACTTAGAAGTGAATGGGATGATGAGGACAAAAGGAAAGTAGGTTATAATGCTGGAGCTAAGAATATTATAATTGCTGCCTTGAGCTATGATGAATTTTTAAGGGTTTCAAATTGTAAGACAACCAAACAAATCTGGGACACGCTGCAAATTGCTCATGAAGGAATAAGCGATGTAAAGAGAGCAAGATTGAACTCACTCATGCACAAGTATGAACTCTTTCACATGAAGAATTGTGAAGACATCAATGATATGTGTGACACCCTCTACCTGCATGCAATCATAAAGCGTAAAAGATATAAAAGCAAAAGAGAACACAGGCATATTATATCATAACAATAAAAACTAAGAAGAACTTGTTGAAGGCGTATATTCACATCCAACAATTAAATCAAAACCAAAATTCCAAACATGTCGACAATGCAGCAACATCCTATTAACATAAAAAAAGTTCAAATCTTCAAGGTAAACCTCCTAAGACCTTAAGAGGATCAGTTCGTTCGGGCTAACCCAACCCGAACTTGATCAAGTCCTGGGCCTTAATAGGCCAGGTCAAAAAGCTTTATTTTTGGGACTTAAATTTCCCTTACAATGCCTTTATCTACAATGCTTCTCAACCCCCCAGAAGGTTTATGTGTAACATTTGCATTCATAAAAGATTATTGGCAAGCCGCTAACTTTGCTCAGCCAACAAGGCTACATTGAAGGCCATCAAATCTTTGAAGCCTAAGTCCCCATCTTTTTTCCTTAAACACATTCCCAGCCGATCCAACATATTTTCTTCCTTTCAACTTATTTGTTCTGCCAAAAAGTTGTGCAACAATCCTGTAAGTTCATTCCAAAGCCCATATGGGAGCTTAAAATAGTTCATGAAATAAACAAAGACAAGCATATGGCTAGAGAAGTCAACATGGCCCTTTTGGGTAAACTCATGTGGCACATGCAACATCATCTGGAGAAACTCTGGGTCCAAGTATTTCCTCTTAAATATGTTGCAAATGGTTGTTTTCTTGGATGATGGCTCTTGTACGTACGGGTTCTTTTATCTGGAACTCAATCATAATTAAAGGCCAAAGTCCACTCTTCACGAGGGTTATGGTCTAAGAATTGGGGTACTTCCTCTTTTTGGTATGATCCAAGGACAAAAGCAGGGCCTCTTTGTGACCATGTCAATCACATAGATATATCAGGAGGAGTAACGTGTGGGAGCTGGATGGTTTTACTATTAGAATATATAAAATTAGTTACATGTTGGTTAGGAAGTTAGTTACTACTCAATAGTTATATAAACACATTTTGTGCTCTTGTAAGGTCACTTTTATCATTTGTATCACTTTACATTTTCTTGATCAATGCACTTTCAAAGGTTTCTCTGTTTTCCATTTATGGATGCTGTGTTTTGTAACATGGTATCAGAGCGATATCATCCACCTTGAATGGTTTCTCTGCTGCATTTTATTTTTCTTTTTTCTTAGTTTATTTTCTTTTCCTTTTACACTTTCCCAAGAAAATCCACAATTTTTTTTCTCTGCCATTTCGATAGATTTCTTTTCAGATCTGGTTCTTGCTCTGTTTGACGTTGTGTTTTGCTCAACGATTTCGACAATTGTCACTGTTCCTTTTCGACAGAACGTAGAGACCCGGCCATCGTGCGTTGAGCCGTCGCCGCAGTCTTCTCCGGCGAATCCGCGTGTTCTGGTTTCTTCATTTCGGTTCTTTGTGACTGGAAATGGCGTTTTCGCATCGATCGTTGCACCTTTCTTGCCGGTTTTCGATCTGGTTGTTCTCATATCTGGTGGTGAGTGGTGCCGCCAGTTCTGATGGTTCCATTGTCGTGGCCATTGTGCTTTGGATCCGTTTCTCAAAGATCGGTGTTGGAGAATCAACGATTCGGTTTCAGATCTGCGATTCAGTGATATTGCCGTCTTCGTTTGTGTTCCATAACTCGCACAAGATTTGGTGCTTCTTGCAGAGCTCGTTGTAGATCTGTGTTTACTGCGATATTTGGCTTTGCTTCTCATTCCTTTTCAGATATGGTCTTTTTGATCTTCTTCTTCCCCGCAGATCTTGTTTTCGATCCAAAGTGCACGCTAGATGTTTGATGATATTTCTGATAGGACTCTGTGAGTTTCCATGGTGGCGTTGAATGGCTCGGTGCGGTGAGCATGGATTTTGGTGTTATTGAATCATTATCCTATCGATTTTACATTCATCTCTTGGCAATACTTGTCCTCTATTAATTGCCTTGCATGTTGTGCTTCTTGTGTGAATCTGGTTGTGATTTGCAAAGTTCCTATATGCATCATGGTGTTGTCACTGGATAGTGTAACCCATTCTTTGATCACACTGAGCGCCCAACTATTGTCTTCAATGTTGGTTTGGATTTGTTGCTGGCATGATCAGGATGTCAAGATTGGAGTTCAAGATCTCGAGCATTTTTTCAGATTGATTCAAGTTTTTTTTTTGTTGAAAATTGATATAGCCTTGATTTGCCTTTCTTGTAAGCTTCTGTCCATGGTGGTTAAACATTGATGTGAGCTTCTACCATGGATGGTTAAGCATTGGTTCTTTGTTTCTTGCTTCTGCCTAGTGGTTAAGCCTTGAGTTGTGACTTCTACTTGGTGGTTAAGCTTTGCTTGCCTATTAGGCATTTGATGATTGTCCCCGTATTGGGTTCTTGATTCTTTTGGAGTGAGTGCCGTGGAGCTGTTGGAAGAAGTTCAAAGGGGCCCAGAAGTTGGTCGAATGCTTCTAGGAGTTATGCACCTCGGCCGCTGCCACTTTCGTTATCAGATTGCTTTTAGTCGATGTGATTATGGATTGTTCCTTTGTAATTTTTCATTAGTGATTGTTATTCTTTTTCATTTGGATCATGTTGTACATTCAAAGCCGGATTTGCTAATTCGTACTTCCAGCTTGCGGGGGGCTATTAGAATATATTAAATTAGTTACATGTTGGTTAGGAAGTTAGTTACTACTCAATAGTTATATAAGCACATTTTGTGCTCTTGTAAGGTCACTTTTATCATTTGTATCATTTTACATTTTCTTGATCAACGCACTTTCAAAGGTTTATCTGTTTTCCATTCATGGATACTGTATTTTGTAACATTTACTATTCTTAACAATTAACATAGATGGTAGTTGCTTTGGTAACTCGAGCAGAGTTGGGTCCGGATGGTGGTTGGCTTTGAGGTTTTGCTAGATTTATAGGAATATCCAATAATATCCATGCAAAGCTTCTGGCTATCTTCATGGGCTCAATTTATCTTGGAACGTGGGTTTCAGATGCCTCATTTGCTATTCTGATTCTCAAACAACAATAAAAATGATTCAATAGGTTCTTCATCACTTGCATAAATATGCCTCCTGGTTCATGATTTTCACACCAAGCTGCAGATGGACTGGATTGTGAAACTGGAGCACACGTTTAGAGAGGGAAATTCTTGTGCCCATTTCTTGGCCAAGTTTAGTGCTTCTAATGAGGTTCGAATGAAATTCGTTGAGTCTCATCCTCAAGAACATGGCACTTTTTTCTTGGGAGATGCCTCGGGAGTGGCCTTTGTCTCTTTCTTTTCACAATCTACCGATAAAAATTCTATTTATATCAAGTATATATTTTTTTTAATTTTAAATATTTAAGAACTTTTTATTTTATACTACTTTTTATCCATATTATAAGAGACAAAACCATAAATCATACATACCAAACAATTTTTTGAAATGAGCTAATTGTAATTAATACTCATATATATTTCCAAAAATTCCCCTTCAAAATTAATAAACCAACTCACTTGCATGAAAATTGATATATGTCGTAAATATAAATTCTATTATAAATAAGGGTAATATTGGAAATTAACATTTTATATATTTAAAAATTGATACATGTTTATAATATTTTGGACAAAAAATGGACTCATTTATTTCTTATAATATGAACCGGAGTAGTATCACTTTAAATTGATTATTATTATTATTTTTTGATTGAGCTTAACTCCTGGTTGCAGACTAATATAAGTAGATTTGGCATTCTTTTTCCTATTGTTATGCGGAAGATTTGGTGCAGCAGAAATAAACTCATCTTCGATGGTGAGCATACTCTAGTAGGGACCATTGTAGCACAGGTGATCAATATTGCTTTGTTGAGAGAAGTTTTTCAGGCTTGTGATCATATAACAATTGTGTCCATGATGAGTAACCCAAGGCATATTGCTTGGACTCGACCGGTTGAGGGGTGTGGGACGTTAAATGTGAAATCAGATTTGCTCTCCATCTAGGGCCCCTCCGGCCTTCATCCAACGACTGCTATATATGAGGGAGATCTGGAAAATCCATCCAACCCCCCTACATCCACCCGGATCCAATGGTGGAAGCCTGCCGTTGGACGGTCCGATGGCGTGGCGAATCCAGTTCTGTTAAATGTGGATGGAAGTGCCGTGACAAATCCAGGCTTAGCAGGGTTTGGTGAAGATCATACATGGAAGCCCGCATGGCTTTTATGGCTCGGTGGGTGTATCAGATATTACACATGCTGAGTTAATGGCTTTACTGCATGGTGCTTCTGTTTGTTGGAGTTTGGGGTTTAGAAAGGTTACTTGCTATTCAGACTCCTTGCACATCATCAAGCTTATCGAAGATGGGGATCAGAATTTTCAGACTTGAAAACTTCATAACTGTGGTTAGGGAGATGTTGAGGAGAGGGTGGGATTTTCATGTCCACCATACTCCGAGGGAAGGAAATCACTACGCATATTTTCTAGCTAAAATGGTAGCCAGGAGGAATTCTTCATTGGTGACTATTGATACTCACTACAACATAATAGACTTTTAATAACGCACCTTTAATAGCATTTCCGTGTGGAAATGCTATTAAAAGTGATGGGAGACTTTTAATAGCGTTTCCCTAAGGGAAACGCTATCTTAGGTATCACCTAAGATAGCGTTTCCGTGTGGAACCGCTATTAAAAGTGTCACTTAGGAAAAGATAGCGGTTCCACACGGAAACGCTATCTTAGGTGATACCTAAGATAGCGTTTCCTTCAGGAAACGCTATCTTAGGTATAACCTAAGATAGCATTTTCTGTAGGAAACGCTATCTTAGGTCTTCCCAGTAAAATTAGACGCGCGCTCGGCCTTCCCTCTCTGTTTCTTCCTCATTTTCATTCTACTGTTTCCTTCCCTCTGCATGCCATCTCTTTTTTCTTCCCTCACCTTCGCCATTGCTCGCCGCCTGCTTGCTACTCGAAAGAGAAAGAACTTAAATCATACCATTGTAGTTTTAGTTTCACACTTTCATAGTTTAGAAAGAAAGTGTGTGTGTGTTCTGTGGAGTGGAAGATAACTGAGATGTAATGTTGTTTTGCAGTTTCTGCTCCCTTCATATAAAATCTATTAGTTTCATAGTTCACACTTTCACAATGTCGTTTTGCAGTTTCTGCTCCCTCTCGCTGTTCCTTTGCTCCTCTTCAGGGCTGACTTGCACCGAGTCATCAAGTCAACTGGGACACTTCTCTTGGCTTTCTTGTTGGGTTCAGGTAACACTCTTTCTAATATCGATCGTGATATTTGAACACAAATTTTGAATGTGAATTTTGGTTATTGTTTCTGTTGGACAATTTTTCGATTAAATGTGCTTGTGTCGCAATGAATGGCTGTTATTTTGTTTTGAGGGATAAAAGGGATTTCATTGGTGCATTGTTTTTATTTTGTTGCTTTTGGATCAGTATTCACCACTCTATGTGATTAGCTTGTGATCAATCTTGGCTTCACTTTACTGTTTCATTATGTAATGGATTTACATTTCGAAAAAACAAAACTTGACTTCTTACACACATGTTTGCAACAAGGTTATTAGACCATATGTACATAAGGTTAACTCTAATTCAAGATCATGTTCTGAAGAGGTAAAGGGTCAAACCAATCACAGTGGGGATGATTTTGAGACTTTGAGAAGAGGCAGTAGCATTTATAAGAATCCTTCAATAGATTCTTCACTTGGGAATAGCAAACACTTAGATGTTGTGGATGTGAAGTCAACATTACAACCTAAAAGTTATGAGTCTCTTGATTCACCTTTCCTAGTTTGTTCTGAAAATTCTAGGAATAGTATGAAAATACAAATGACAAATCATTCCAAGAAAATAGACTCAGAAAAGCAAGGACTGACAAAGCCTGGTGTCCAAGGAAGTGTCTTAGATCAAGATTTAGTTGTGATTTCAAGACCAAAAGTGGTTAAAAGTAAGAAGATAGAATTGGAAAGTCAAGTGTCAAGTAGTCACAAAAAATCTGATAGCCTAATTCAGAATTCTGGCAAATGGGTTGATCAAGAATGTCTACATGGCTCTACACGTAATCCTAGTACTTTGGCTAGGTCAAAGGTGTTAGATGATGGGAAGATTGACTTAGAAAGCCAATGTCTTGTGAAGTTAAGCCATCAAGAGAGATGTGAAGCAATTTATTTGCAGCCTCCTCTAGCCCTTCCTTCATTAAAAGCTCCATCAGAGTCATGGCTTAATCGTATATTACCTACTATTTCCTCAAGGAATGTATCTTCAAGGTCTAATAACCTTGTTGCAAACATGTGTGTAAGAAGTCAAATTCCCAAATGGGCAACTATTGTCAAATCTTCTAACGAACATCATCATGGACATCTCAAGTTCCCTGAGGTGAATACTGATCTCAACTATTGTCAAATCTTCTAACGAACATCATCATGGACATCTTCATTATGTAATGGATTTACATCATAATGGATTTTTTAATGCCAATCTGTCCCTTTTTAAATATGATTAAGTCTCATACTAAGAGCTTCACACTCTGGCTCAGGGTCTGTGACACAGTCACGGCGCATTCCCGGTTGAACCCAGTTCCAAGTTTGCAGCTTTAGTGGAACCCACTTCCAAGTTCACAGTCTGTGTTCAGGTGATTTTCTATCATTTACAAATTTTATTTCCGGACATTCTTAATATTTGTGGGAGTGTGTTTTTATCCAAGTTCACGGTCTGTGTTCAAGGTTTTATTTTACTTGCTCTTTAATTTTCGGTTTGATTGGTGTTGAATGGAATGTGACTTGTTTGTGTGTCAATCATTATTTGAAAATATGAATATGGATTGACGGATTGACTGTATGCATTTTGAACCTAATGTTGCTGGTATCCTGTTTTGTTTTGTTTCAATGTTTTTCGGAATGTGAAGAATGGGTTCATATGTTTGTTTTTGTTGCTTCAGTTTGTTGATCCTTTCCCTTTATATATCATTTAATTTAATGTTCTGTGCTCAGATTTTGGTGTTTTTAGAGAGTGAGCAAGTTTGCCTTAGTCCCATGCCTAAGTCCTAGTTGTTATGGATCTCATCCAATGTGTATTGTGTATCCCCTGATCGGATGCCTTGATCCTTATTTATAGAAATTGGGAAGTTAGAGTCCCAAACCAACTCAAAATCTGATCTATTTCGGTTTCTTCAGGTCCAAGTAATGCGCGTCACGGCCGTGATGGCCATCACGGCCAGGCCGTGACGGTCTCTGTTATGGCCGTGAAGAATTTCACGGCTGGGCCGTGATGTGCTCTGACTTGTGGTGGTTTTGGGTCATGGCCGTGATGGATATCACGGCCAGGCCGTGACAGACTCTGACTTCAGCCTTAATTTCTTCTTTTTCAGTTTTGCTCGATCATGGCCGTGATGGGCATCACGGCTAGGCCGTGATGGACTCTGTTTGGCTCATTTTCTGCACTTTTAAAGCCCTATCTTTATCCAAACTTCATCATGGTTGATCTCGAGCATTTTACCCTTGATATCTGCAAAACAACACACGAAAACCGCCTTACCCGTTCCAAAGGAAAATTAACCTAAAATCTAATAAAAATATTCCTAAACTACATGAAAATGCATGCAAAATGATAGACAAAGATGATGTGGAATCACACTCATCAACAAGTGACTCTTGGTTCCTTCATCAATACTCAGCGACAATGTGTTTTGTTTGCAGCCTTTCATTCCTTTAATCTGTATACATTGCATGTATACCTCAACCACTCTAAACTCAAAGTAAATATGTTTAATAAATATTTTTGTAGATCGGAAAAGCATGGATCGGAAATGGATGTCCCGCCAATCGTTTAACGAAGGAGTATGAGGATGGGGTGAAAGAGTTCATTAGTTTTGCAGTTCGGCATGCGAAAAACCCTAATACAATCATATGTCCTTGTTTAGATTGTTGTTATGCAAGGCGAGTTAGTGCAGCCGATTTGGAAGAACATTTAGTGTGTAATGGAATCGATCAAAGTTATACATGTTGGACAAAACATGGTGACACAAGAGCTGAGTCTAGTGAAATGAGGAATCGTGTGAGATATTCATCATACGATACCGACACAAATACTTATGAGGGCGATCGTTTTGAAGACATTGCAAATGCTTTGTTGAAGAGGATCTTCGGGATTGTCCACAAATGTTTGGGAGGTTGGTAAGTGATGCAGAGCTACCTTTGTATGTTGGATGTACTAAATTCACTAGATTGTCGGCGATGTTATAGTTGTATAACTTGTAATCGGGCAAACGGATGGACTGATAAGAGCTTTACGGACTTACTCACACTATTGAAAGACATGTTGCCGGATGATAATGTGCTTCCCGATCGGACATACGAGGCTAAACAAATGTTACGCTCTATTGGCATGAGCTACGAGAGGATACATGCTTGTCCTAACGATTGCATTTTATTTGGAATGAATATGCATCGTTACGGATGTGTCCTAAATGTAATGCCTCACGATATAAGAAGAAATAATCAGATCCGAGAGAAGGTTGTGTGGTATTTTCCCATAATACCCAGATTTAGGCGCATGTACCGTAGTTACGAAGATTCAAAGCACTTGACATGGCATGAGGATGAAAGGATCAAAGATGGCAAAGCTGCGGCACCCGGCAGATTCTCCGCAATGGAAGAAATTTGATCATGATTATCCCGATTTTGGGCAAGATTCAAGAAACCCTCGACTTGCATTGGCTCTTGTGGATTTAACCCGCATGGTGTTCAAAGTAGCTCTCACAAGTACATGGCCTGTGATTTTGGTGATTTACAACCTATCCCCATGGCTATGCATGAAGCGCAAATTTATGATGTTATCTATGTTAATTTAAGGCCCAAACAACCAGGAAATGATATAGACGTCTATTTGACTCCTTTGATTGAAGACTTGAAACAACTGTGGGAGACAGGTGTGGAGGTGTATGATGGGTATAAGGAAGAAAGTTTCAATTTGAGAGCTATGTTGTTTGGGACAATTAATGATTTTCCAGCCCTACGGTAATCTGTCAGGATATAGCATCAAGGGTCGGTGTGCATGCCCTATATGTGAAGAGGGTGCGGATTGGATGCGGTTAGAACATTGTAAGAAGAATGTCTTTCTTGGGCATCGTAGATTTTTGCATCCAAGTCATCATTACCGGTGGTGGAGAAAGGCGTTCAATGGGAACTCGGAAGAAGGTAGAGCGCCTTCACCTTTGACGGGTGATCAACTTTTTGAAAAGGTAAAGGATTTGAATATCCAATTCGGTAAACCTTTTGCGAGAGATATTGTCACAAGAGGGTGGAAGAAAAGGTCGATTTTCTTTGAGTTGCCATATTGGAAATCATTATATGTAAGACATTTCCTCGATGTGATGCACGTTGAAAAAAATATCTGTGATAGTGTCATTGGTACGTTACTCAATATGCCAGGGAAGACTAAAGATGGCATCAATGCAAGGTTGGACTTGGTTAGTATGGGAATAAGAAGAGAATTGGGACCGACGAAGAAGGGTAAAAGTACATATCTTCCCTCACTGCTTACACTCTATCTAGAAAAGAAAAAATTGTTTTTTGTAAGTTTCTTGAAGGAGTTAAGGTTCCGGAAGGGTACTCTTCAAACATTAGGAACCTCGTATCGATGAAAGATCTCAAGTTAAAAGGTCTAAAGTCCCACGATTGTCATGTTCTCATGGAGCAGTTGATACCCATTGGTATACGGTCTATTTTACCTAACAAAGTGCGGGGGCCCTTAACTAAACTCTGTTTCTTCTTCAAGGCAATTTGCGAGCAAAGTGATTGACCCCGGGAAGTTGCCATCATTGCAAAGAGAAATTGTTGTGACTTGATGCGAGCTTGAGATGTACTTTCCACCTTCATTCTTTGACATAATGGTTCATCTAACCATTCACCTTGTTAGAGAGACACAACTGTGTGGGCCAGCTTATATGAGATGGATGTACCCGATTGAGCGTTATATGAAGATATTAAAAGGGTATGTGAAAAACCGATCACGACCGAGAAGGTTGTATTGTTGAACGGTATATTGTCGAAGAAGCTGTTGAATTCTGCAGATCGAATACCTATCCAATGCTGAATCTATAGGGCTGCCAAAGTCTCGTCACACATGGAGAATGATGGGGCAAGGAATTACCTGGAAATGAAATAGTGACTATAACAAGGACAGAATGGGAGCAAGCACACTTATATGTTCCGCACAATGCCGATGAGGTTGAGCCATATGTTGAAAAACACAAGGACATGCTTAAGAGTTTGTATCCAAATAAGAATCAAAATTGGCTAACTAGAGAACACAATCGTTGTTTTATAACGTGGCTAAGAGATCACATTTACGCAGAGTTGACTGAAAATGATACTTCAGTTTCAAATAGATTGAGATGGTTAGCCAAAGGTCCAAGTTTGCATGTGTTCTCTTACCACGGTTATCAAATTAATGGGTACACATTCTATACAAAAGAACAAGATGGTCGGAGTACAATGCAAAACAGTGGTGTGACTCTAGTAGCTCGGTCGATGCATATCTCAAGTGCCAAAGACGAAAACCCGATATATGCAAATATGTCATACTTTGGCGTCATTGAACGCATATGGGAGTTGGATTACACAAAGTTTAAGGTTGGTGTGTTTGGTTGCAAGTGGGTTGACAATAATAACGGTGTTCGATTGATGAGTCGGGGTTCATGCGGGTGGATCTTAATAGGGTGGGGTATAAAGATGAGCCTTTTATATTAGCATCTCAAGCTCAACAAGTGTTCTATGTCACTGATCCAGCTGATATGAAAAGGTCCATTGTTCTTTTGACTAACAAAATAATTACTAATGTTGATGATCAAGACCATCGAGATGTTGATATTGAAGATGATCCTTTCGTCGGGACATTACAATCACTTGAGATTGATCCAACTAGGGATGATGGTATGTATATGAGAGATGATCATGATGAGGGCTTTTGGTCAATCCACCATTTCGTACTAATAAAGGACAAACAAATCTCAATCAAATGAAGAAAAGAAAAAGGTTGACTTAAACATGTATGTAGTGTTTGTGTTTAAATGAACTTTCCGATCCTTTTATATTATAGTTAGCATCTTCGGTAATGCTAGTGTTGATTTTGTTATTCATAGTTGTTTTATATTTTGCATCAATTAATGTTATATTAATGTCCATTGATGTTTTACTTGTATCTAATATTTTTGTAGGTAAATGGCATCTTCAAGTAATTCTAGTGATGCCAAAGCGGCGAGACGTGGGCCATGATTATGAAGGCGGTCATCCGCGCTAGGAGTAAAGGACAAAAATTTGATGTAATTTACTTACTAATCTAAGGATTTCATAATGTTGTTTGATATCTAGATTTAATTACTTTATTATTTTTATTAGGTTGAATGGAATTCTTTGGACCAACCTATTCGTGCTAATGGTAAAATATTGAAGAGTTACATTGGGGCCGTTGTTCGGCAAACGGTCCCAATTATTTGTTCTAATTGGAAGGATGAAGCTTTGGATGGTTTCAAAGAGAGCATATGGGCTGATGTACAGGTAATTGTTAAAATTTATAAATTATATTGTAAACTATGTAAACATACTTACTTTGACACGTTGTTTATATTGTTTTGCAGATGTCTTTTAATGTTGATGAATCTAGGAAAAAATTTGTACTTCGGAAGTGGTAACCTACATAGGGCATTCGGAACTAGATTGACCAAAAAATTTCTAAGAGATGCCAACTGGAATATCAATGAGGAGCCTCCATCACAATATCCACACATATCAAGGGATGAGTGGACAGATTTTATAGCAATACGCACAGGAGATGCTCAATTCCTGTTATGTTTAATATCACGTTAGTCCTTATAATTTTATAGCAATACGTACATATGACATTAACCATGTATTAATATTACTTATATGTGTCTGAATAGAAATTAAGCAATGAAAATCGCAACAGGGCGTTAGATCTTGCATGCCCTTACAAAGCATCACGTAAGGGGTATGCTGACATTGAGGATGAATTGGTATGTATATATATATATTTAACGCATTTGTGGTAAATATGACTTTTAAACTGTTTGGTTAATTTATATTATCTCAATATACAGATACAGGAGGCGGGGCAGAAGTTAAGAAAATTAAACGCCATATTGTGTGGAGGAAAGCCCGCGAGAACAAGGCGGGTGTAATTGACAACAAAAATACGCAGACCGTGTGGAATAAATGTGTTAGTAGACTAACGATTACATTATCAATTGTTATTTTCATATGATAATATATAATAATTTTAACATTTGCATTTCACCAATAACTATGTGTCGGGAGGAACTGCTCACGATCTGCGGTAGAGGGAGAGATAGAAGACTTTGGTCGCCAGGATATTCTTGCCAAAGCCATAGGTGTGCCGAGAGAACCCCGGGCGTGTTAGGGGTGTGGGTTTCGGCGTCTCACAAAAGATTACTTCCCACCCGAAGGTCGTGCAAGAAATAACTCGGAAACGAAAAAGTGGGAGACATTGGTGTCTCAACTCTCTGATAGATTGAACATTTTGGAAGAAAAGCTGAAACAAAAGGATGATGAGGAGAGGCAGGCTAATTTCACAGCCCAAGCAAGCGTCAAAGATAGTTGCACTCTACCATCTGCCAGCAGGCTTCCAGAGGTAATGCATGCCTTTTTTTTTTTACTAGTATTGCATTCGCAGTTAAATACATTCAATTGGATGCCTTAATTCACAGCTTATTCATCTATCATTGGATTAGGGCGTCAACTCATGTCAGCTATATTTATCGACCCCAAACTATCGTATGGTTGCTGATGCGATGTATCTTAAAGATATATAATTAAAGGCAAGTGCACCTCGTCGCAATCAAGTAATACGGTGGTGAGACCGGTTATCGTATCCACAGGGATTGGATGTCAATTACCAATTCGCAAATTCAACAACTATCTAGACTAATCTAAAATATGAGAGATTAAAACTAAAGAAATAAAATATTTTTGTCTTTTTGTAATTTTGTCAAACACTTGGTATGCAAACAGGGATGTGGTTAGAATTGTCGGGTTTAGACTACACTAATCCTCCCTTAATTGCAATGAAATGGTAATCAACACAAGTCCTAATTCAATTATGCCAATCAAGCCTTTTCTAAATTACTCAAGCCTAATGTCTTAGGTGCATTGAGCCTAAAACCCCAAATTAAACCCTAATGTCTTAGGTGGAATAATCTGAGATTTTGCATTAAGTTAAGACTTATAAGATTGCAAGCGACCAACACCTATGTCTAGATTCTTGACCTACTTGGCATATGATTCATGAGCATGCCTTAACACCAACCTTTCAGTCATCTATTAAAGCAACACATCATTCCTATGGGTAGCTAATCCAAGGAAAGCATTAAACACAGAATCACATACTCATACGAAATAGAAACTTGTATTAAAATACCAAATCAATTACAACAAGTTCAGAAAAGTTACATCTAACCCCAACAATGGGGATTTAACTACTCATGATAAGGAAATACAAAAAGGAAAAAGAGAAGGGATGAAGAACACTCATAGACAAGCTTCCTCCAATCTTCTCTCCATCCAAGAGAAGAGAAAACGCCCCCCTTTTTGGGTAGAAACCCTCTCCGACCACCGGCCTCATTTTGCCTCCAAGTGCGGCTTATTTTAGGTTAAAAGTTCATCTCTTTTTCGTCACTTGTCTTTGTTATTTATAGGTCCGTCGCCCGTCACGCCAGGATGAGCCATCACGGCCAGGCCGTGATGGTCTCGACTTGGGCGCCTCTTCATTCACTTATTCATCACGGCCGTGATGGTCATCACGGCCAGGCGTGATCGTTTTCGACTTTTCCAACTAGCGGTCACGGTCGTGATAGCTATCACGGCGGCCGTGACAGCTTCCGACTTTTGGCTCAATCTTTCTTGACTCTTTTGCTCCGTCACGGTAGTGAGGGCCATCACGGCCGTGATACTCTCTGCTTGGCTCATAATCTTCACTTCCAATCTCTTTTTTCATCCAAGCTCCACCAAGGCTGATTTCTGGGCATTTTTCCATTAAATCCTGCAAAACAACACTAGAAACCACCTCATCCGTTCCAAAGGAAAAACTATACAAAATCAACACTAATTTGGCCTAACTATATGCAAATGCATGCCGAAATGTACATGAAAAATGAGGTAAAATCACACTCATCAAATCACCCCAAGCTTAAGACTTTGCTTGTCCTCAAGCAAAAACTAAGGCCAGAAGAGATAAACAGTCAAAACATGGATAGTGAACTAAGAACCCGAGCAAATGATCCAAGTAATAGGCAAATCAAACAATTCAGCAAGAGACAATCAATTCCAGTCCAATTAGGGGCTTAAGTTTCCTAGACTCACATTCTCACTGATTCGGGCACTCTTGCTTACTTGAAGCTCACCCCAAGCTTGTTTACTTGCTTGGCTCTCTTTCTTGCCTCACTCACTCAAGTGTTCAAGTATATATAACAATTCGCTCCATTTTCCTCAAGGAATGATTCCTACCATATGCTTGACTATCAACCAAATCTCCACTTTATTTATGAAAAACACTTAAGAATCAAGAGGTCTTTTATTTGGTTGTAACGTGGCCATGGGATTAATCTTTAGGTGGGGATAACAAGAAAGGGATATTTCAAAAGGCTAAACCAAGTATCAAACATTTCAACACAAGAAACCTTCTAAAATACCTTCTTGGGTTTTCAATACATTTTTCCACCCTTCTTTTCTTTCTTTTTCTTTTTATTATTTTTTGTCATCCCCTTCTCTATTTATTTTTCTTTTCTTTTTTTTTCTTTTTATTTGGAGAAAGGGAGATTTTTTTTTTTTTGATTCTTTTCCCAAACTTTCAACTACCTTTTTACCCTTTTGTGATACTTTAGAAGGTCCCTTATCAAGTATATGTATCAAAATTTTTCAGGGTACCAAGAAAAGCATTTTATTCATTTTGGCTCAAAATTGGGCAACTAAGGGTAGCATTTACACATTCAACGCTCAGAAGGCCAGAAAAATACCTATTGCCTCAATCATTTTCAAAAATGTTTCCAAAAAATTTTAAGCTTTAAAATGGTTTTAAGTCAAGTTCTAGAGAAAACAAACCAAGAGGAATAACACTCAACACAAAGAATGGGGGCAGATTTAGTGAGTACCCCCTAATGGCTCAAAAGCTCACATTTATCAGTTCAAGAACCAGTGAGAAACACAAGTCTAAAGAAACATATGCTAATCATCAACTATCCGAAATCATCTCAAGCATAATCATTTGCAGCCATATCACAAGAATAACAGAATTGGGTTCAAAAATCCACTATCACAATTTAATTGGCACTTAGTTCTCACAATCATAAGCTCAATCTAAGCAAGGGCAATCAATTCATGTGATCATGCAAGACTAAACCTATATGAATGCAACATTTACAATGCAAGATATGAACATATGCAAAATACCCCTACCCCAAGCTTAAAGATTTACATTGTCCCCAATGTAAACAATCAAGTTGGAGAGGAGAGAAAAATAAAATAAAGCAAAAAAAAAATTGGAACGGCTTACCGAGGCGGTAGCGGGTGTTGGCTCACATGCTTTTTGGCTCTGTTTCTCCCTGCTCTTTTTCTCCTTCCTTTATTTAAAATCTGAAGACACTTAACAAAATTATTAACAAACCTCTTGAGCTTCTCAAATTATTCAAGAGGTTAAAGCAAAAACAAAATTAACTAAAGAGAAGGGTTAAGAAAAGTTGGGTTGCCTCCCAATAAGCGCTTCTTTAACGTCACTAGCTTGACTCATCAAGAAGCATCCACCTGGATCCCATAACCTGTGGTATAAGGACCAAGGAATGCTAACCATGTGAGATCCTTCACCTGGATCCCACGATTTGCAGCAAAAATATGGGAGTGAGCTCTTGAAAATCATGGTGACCTCACCAAATGTGTTGAATTTCTCACTCCCTCTTGGGTCAAAATTGACCCCTTTATCAATAAAATCTTCCCAATAGAAATGGGGTTCAACCTCAGGCAGAGGCATGAACTCCATTGTCGACTGCTTTAAAATGTGAGGTGGCAAACAATTCGAGAGGATCATTGGTGCTGTTCTGGCTTCTGTACAATCTCCACTCTCAGCATTGCCAAATTCATCACCTTCCAAATATGCAGAAATCTCCGCACAAACCACACAAGTGTTTCTCCCATCACATTCCACACATGCATAGGGGCCAATAGCATCATTTAATTTCACAAGTTCTTCATCATCCCCAAGCATGGTGGCATAGATGTCCTCCAATTGCCTCTTCTCTTCAGGCTCTTTAGTCAAGGGTTCAATGGGGAGTGGTGCAACTATGTTCTCCAAAACAGGGTCTTCACTTCTTGACTCGGTTGCTCCCACTTCTTCTTCTTCCTCCTCATCCATCATTGCATCATCTTCATCATCATCCATCAAGTCCTCATTTGGCATTTTGGATAGTAGGTTAGAGAGTTCCTCAATATGTACCCCGAGACTTCGAATGGCATCTTCTTGATTCTTTAATTCTTCCATTGTTGTTGCCATGAAGTTCTCCAAAACAGCCTCTAAGTGAGATTGACTATCCGGGATAGGTTGCTCAACCTCGACTGGGAATGCGGATTTGAAGTTCTCCCAAGCAATTTCCAATGGGGATGGCTCATCATACCAAGGTGTGGAAGATTCCCAATGTTCCCCTTCATCCATCAAAGTGTTATTTGGAGGGTTCCCCCACCATGGAGTAGAAGTGTTGGGAAATTGATTTCCCCATTCAGAACAAACTACCATTGGTGGTGGAGGGACGATTGCCCTTGACAGCTCATCACTCACTTGTTGGATTTTTACGGCCAAGCGCAAGATATCTACCCGCAGCTGCAGCTCAGATATCTCACTTTCTGCATCAGATGGTTGATACCAATTGTAGTCCATGATCCTATCTAATCAATTTTTCACCTCACAGACAATTAAGCACAAGATCAAAGAAATACAAAAACAAATATATACAAAACTAACAAAAGAAAAGTATCAATTATATACAGAAAAATAAAATAAAAATGTCTAAACTAGTTGTCTCATTTGTGACTACGGATATTGACAAAACCAATCCCCGGCAACGGCGCCAAAAACTTGATGCGTTGTATCTTAAAGATATATAATTAAAGGCAAGTGCACCTCGTCGCAATCAAGTAATACGGTGGTGAGACCGGTTATCGTATCCACAGGGATTGGATGTCAATTACCAATTCGCAAATTCAACAACTATCTAGACTAATCTAAAATATGAGAGATTAAAACTAAAGAAATAAAATATTTTTGTCTTTTTGTAATTTTGTCAAACACTTGGTATGCAAACAGGGATGTGGTTAGAATTGTCGGGTTTAGACTACACTAATCCTCCCTTAATTGCAATGAAATGGTAATCAACACAAGTCCTAATTCAATTATGCCAATCAAGCCTTTTCTAAATTACTCAAGCCTAATGTCTTAGGTGCATTGAGCCTAAAACCCCAAATTAAACCCTAATGTCTTAGGTGGAATAATCTGAGATTTTGCATTAAGTTAAGACTTATAAGATTGCAAGCAGCCAACACCTATGTCTAGATTCTTGACCTACTTGGCATATGATTCATGAGCATGCCTTAACACCAACCTTTCAGTCATCTATTAAAGCAACACATCATTCCTATGGGTAGCTAATCCAAGGAAAGCATTAAACACAGAATCACATACTCATACGAAATAGAAACTTGTATTAAAATACCAAATCAATTACAACAAGTTCAGAAAAGTTACATCTAACCCCAACAATGGGGATTTAACTACTCATGATAAGGAAATACAAAAAGGAAAAAGAGAAGGGATGAAGAACACTCATAGACAAGCTTCCTCCAATCTTCTCTCCATCCAAGAGCAGAGAAAACGCCCCCCTTTTTGGGTAGAAACCCTCTCCAGCCACCAGCCTCAGCCTGCCTCCAAGTGCAGCTTATTTTAGGTTAAAAGTTCATCTCTTTTCTGTCTGCTGTGCTGTTATTTATAGGTCCGTCGCCCGTCACGGCCGTGACAGCCATCACGGCCAGGCCGTGATGGTCTCTGACTTGGGCGCCTCTTCATTCACTTATTCATCACGGCCGTGATGGTCATCACGGCCAGGCCGTGATCGTTTCTGACTTTTCCAACTAGCAGGTCACGTGAGTGATAGCTATCACGGCCCGGCCGTGACGACTTCCGACTTTTGGCTCAATCTTTCTTGACTCTTTGCTCCGTCACGGCCGTGAGGGCCATCACGGCCAGGCCGTGATACTCTTTGCTTGGCTCATAATCTTCACTTCTAATCTCTTTTTTCATCCAAGCTCCACCAAGGCTGATTTCTGGGCATTTTTCCATTAAATCCTGCAAAACAACACCAGAAACCACCTCATCCGTTCCAAAGGAAAAACTATACAAAATCAACACTAATTTGGCCTAACTATATGCAAATGCATGCCGAAATGTACATGAAAAATGAGGTAAAATCACACTCATCAGTTGCTATGGGTAAAGTATACAATGAGCCGGGTGTTACACTGCACACTGGACCAGTACCCCTTAACCATGTGAAAGTTGGAGTTGATGTTGCAACTGAGGGGGATGCGCCATTGCCGGTACCTATCGTTGATGCAGATGTGATGACAGTAGGAGATGCAATAGGTACTTATGTGGCATGGCCAATTGATCTCGTGGTTGTAATTAATATGGTATGTAATTGCATTTTTCCACCTTTTCATATACGGCATATATGCATTACATTAGTTGATCACTAACTGGCATATTGAAATGCAAAATTTCCAGGCACCCGCAAAAGCTAAAGGCAAGGGCAGAGTGTCCGGTTATACAAAGGAGTCAATTACAACCCCGAAAATAAAGGAGGCAACTCGAGGCCAACCCACCTACAATTTGGTTCAACTACAACTTCTCTGGAATATTTGAATTTCCTTAAAATACATGAACGAAAGAATATGAAAAATGCTTGACCAATTGTACGTAGAGATGGAAGAAAATATTTTTGGTCTCCATTTCATTGAGATGCTCAATACTGAAAATATCGGAGAAGTTGTAAATCATGAATGGGTATCCGCCTCCGTTATTTCCGCATATATCGGGTAATAAATCAGGTTTAAAGTGTACAATATTTTTTTAGTCTTTCCATTTAAATATTGATGTATGTCATTGGTGTAATCCATTTTTATATTTTAATTGAAGGTATTTGTATGAAGAATTGTTGCTTCCAAAGGAAATAACGAGGAGGTTTCTGTTCTTGTCCCCACACCAAACAAATACATACGGCTACTTCGGGAGGGATTCCACGGACAACGTATCTAGTCGACCGGTTTGCAACTAAAGAAAGAGAATATCAGCCCTTGTTTTTAGCGCCTTGCAATGTTGGGTGAGTCGCTTATCCTATAGGACTTAATTCACAATAATGAATTACATAAAAGTTGAGGTGCTTAGGATTTGTTATCTCAACATTTTTGTAGGAATCATTGGGTCTTGTCGCGCGATAAATATTGTTGAAGAGATTATTTACTATCTGGATCCCTTGTATGTTGATCCTAGGGATCGCCTGAATTAAAGAATGCATTTCGATACGTAAGCATGTTTTTATATTTCGATTTTCTATGATTACATTTCGATACGTAAGCAACCGTGTGTTTGTGAAGATTGAAAATAAGATTCTTAATCAAGTCTGTTTGATTAAGTTATTAGTGGTATGCAAGTTTATCGAGCAAATATCGGACCTAAGGTGCCGCGTTTAAAGCCAACCACCATTAACTGGATTCAGATACAGGTATATTTGCAAAAACTTAATGCGCATATTAGAAAAAAAAACTATATTGATTTACTATTTTATTTTTTATAGTGCCCAAGACAACCCAACAAGAGATTGTGGGTACTATGTCATGCGTTTCATGAAGGAGACTATCTTGCAGAACCAAGTTAAAATACCAATGGCGGTATGTTGTTTACTTAGCTTTTAAGCGTGTATTTGTTCAAATGTTTTAGCAATTGTAACTTAATTTATTTAATTTTTATGTCGCAGTACTTCCACGACTTCAAATGCTCCACATACTCCACTTTGCTCGCCTATCTCAAGTCAAGGAAGAGTGGTGTCGCTATATTGTTGAAAAGTTCGTTTGATTATGTCAAATTGATCACGATGAGTTGCAACAATACTCATTGGTATGTGAATAATGCTTTATATTTATCAACCCCAAACTATCTATGTATTTGTTTTTCCTTGGTACATGCCTTCGAGTTGATGTGCATTGCTAGGAGAAAATAAGTTCAAACTTATTATTTTTGTTACACTTTGTTAATGCTTGATTTGAATTCTGTTTCTTGCTACGGTAGTATTTACCTAATTAGTCTGTTTGTATCCCAATGTAACAGGTTAGTCTTTGTGGTGGAAATGCAGTATGTATGCTACTGAGTCTTTGGATCACATTTCGACACATTACTTTGGTGTTGTCTTGGTCTCATGAAAAACAAAAGAGAAGTTTGTAAATGTAGATTAATTGTAGATGTATGTTGGTTTTCCGATTTTGGTTTCTTAAGGATTGAGATCCGGTATAGTTGCTTGCACTTTGATTTTGTCTTACTCGTGTGAATTTGAATACTTTAGAAAGCAGTGGTGTACTTATATCTGGTTATATATATATATATAGTTGCTGTATAGAGTGTTGCACTTTGATTGTATAGTTCTTGGTTTCTTTGCACAAACACATGCAAAGTCTTTGCATTGAACACTTATATTTTGAACACATTTTGAACAATTGTGTTGACTGCAACAATTGTGGTTTTTTTGTGTAAATATGCAGGAATAATGGATGTAAAAGTTAAGAAATAAAATTAAAAAAAAAAGGGGCTTTAGATAGCGTTTCCTTGTACAAACGCTATCTAAAGTCAGACTTTAGATAGCGTTTCCTTATACAAACGCTATCTAAAGTCTGACTTTAGATAGCGTTTGTACACGGAAACGCTATCTAAAGTCTGACTTTAGATAGCGTTTCCGTGTACAAACGCTATCTAAAGTCACCTATTAATAGCAGTTCCTAAATACTATCTTTGCTAACGAGTTTTAATAGCGGTAGAATAGATAGCGGTTACAAACGCTATTAAAAGGCATACGGAAACGCTATCTAAAGTCTAATCTGTTGTAGTGACTCCACCGTCTGGGATGGATAAATTGTTGCTTGCAGAGGCCAGGGGCATCTCGTTTGTAAGGCACTAGCTAGGCCTCTTTTCTTTTGTTTCTCTTTTCTCTTGTTACCAAAAAAAAAAAAAAAAGATTGATTATTTTAATGGATTTAATTGATATATACAAAGTAAAGTTTTTTAATACTGTCAACCAATCAGAAATGGACATATCATTGCCAATCTTTGATTCTTATTCTAACCACCTTAAAAGTCATCAATTTCATGATTTCTGATTGGTTGTCAGTGTAAAATTTTTTACAGTGACAGTGCATAGAAATTAAACTCTATTTTAATATAGGTTTAACTATTGAGTAGGTCCCTGAACTATTTGAGAATTTTCAAATAGGTCCCTATACTAAAAAATTTGTAATTGAGTCCCCGAACTTTTATAAAGTTTTCAATTGGGTCCCTGAACTTAAAAAGATTCTAATTGGGTCCTTGAACTTATATAAAATTTTCAATTGAGTCCCTTGGGTAGGGTTTGAAAAGGTCGTTAAGTTTGCTGACGTGAAACGTGAGCTAGAATTCCCTCCAAATTTGTATTTAGGGTTGTAAGAGACCATAATGTTGAATCAGAAAATCAAAACGTGACATGCGATTACTTCTCCTCCATTTGAACAAATGGTTCCTTCATTCCCCAATTTATGTTTCACGAGTGCATATCCCTTTCTCGAAATAATTTCGTCCAAAATAGTTACCCCACTTACAACTTATTACATCTCATTTCATCTTGTTACATCTTGCTGCATTTTATTGTGACAATATCTCAATGTTCATCTTCCACCCAAAGAGTATAAATGACTGATATGGTTTTCCAACTCAGATGAAATCAATAATATTCCGTCGAATTCAACATATCACTGATGAATTTGAAACTTTAGGGACCCATCGAAAATTTTATATAAGTTCAGGGATCCAATTATAAACTTTTTTAATTTAGGGACTCAATTGAAAATTTTATAAAAGTTAGAGGACCCAATTATAAAATTTTTTTAGTATAGAAACCTATTTGAAAATTCTCAAATAGTTCAGGGACCTACTCAATAATTAAACCTTTAATATATCCACCTGAATTACTTGCTAAGTATCAAAGTACGTTAGATCTTTGTGGCTCTTATGATTTTATCCGACTCGAGGGACTAGTCTCCACAATTACACGTTGAAATACTCTCGAAAACCGAAAAAAAAAGTAGGTCACCATAAAAAAGCATGATAAAACTCGTTTAAAGTGAATAAAATCTCAGTTTACCAAAAAAAAAAAAGAAGTTAATAAAATCTCAATTCATTCTGATTCATTTAACACTTTATTTTGCTCACTCAGTTGGATCCCGATTCAAAAGAGGTCCTAGGTTCCGTGCCCGTCCGGAAGCTGAAGCTCCCGCCACAGAAAGTTCCCAAAATCAAGACCGCACTTCACTGTCACATAGACACATACACACACACGCGCATAAGACATTACACTTTCCATTTTTTAACCGCTCACAAGATGCCTTCTTAAATCAATTCAACTCTGAAAAACAACCTTCCCCATATGTCGACGGTAACACCCCAGCCCCAACAATGGCAGTGGGAGAACGCCGCCGCCGGCGCCGCCGCAGGATTCGCCACCGTCGCCGTCATGCATCCCCTCGACGTTGTCCGAACTAGGTTCCAAGGTTTTCATTTCTCTCTTATATAAATAGATAATATTTTAGATTTATCCTACGTTCATTTTTATTTTTTTTTGAATAATTATTTGATTTTGCAGTTAACGATGGTCGAGTCTCGCATCTTCCTAGTTATAAGAACACTGCTCACGCCATTTTCACCATTGCTCGCTCCGAGGTTTGTTTCTCAATCAATTACGGATGCAATTATAATTAAAGCTTAATTGTAGTTTTGGTCCCCTAGTATTGGTCATATGTGATTTTGGTTCCTAAAGTTTTTCAGAGTTGGAAAGCTAAGTAAGTAGTTAATGTAATTCCTTAGTTCACTGCAGCTCAGCCAAAAAAAAATTAAGTAGTTAAAGAAATCCATGAAAAGCAAGTTTTTTTTTTTTTGAACGTGAAGTAGTTTTTTTTTTTCCTCAAAACATTAAATACATAGTAAAAGTTTTCTTCTTAATATTCCTTAACTACTGCCCTTGAGGGTTAGCATTCTCCTTAAAAGAAGGTTAACAATTTTTGAAATGAAAACAGGAAACATAATTTTTGTTTTTTGTACAAATTTTTTGACAACAATTAACAAAGTGAAAACAAGCTGTCTGTTTTGTAATTATTTCTGAAAATAGGGAATGAAAATAGGAAACTGGAAACAAAGCAAACAAGCCCAAAATGTCTATAGATAGAGAGAAACTGCTCTATGAATGGTTGCTTAAGTCATTAGACTTCATTTTGCATCTTGTACATGGTTTTACTGTCACACTTGTTAAGACAGCCAGGATCATTGATATAAGGCTCAATGTAATTTACTTCCACTTATAATTGAGGGATTTGGTGTTGACAACTTGACATCTGCTGTAAATTGCAATATAAGAATTTTTTTTTGCTTTGGGTGCTTTGTGTATATCATACTGTTGATAGATCAATTTTTCTGTTATGACAGTTATGCTATTATTAGAAAGCTTATCAGTTTTGTTAGTTTCTAGTTAGATAAAGTTAGTTAGTTTGTTAGCTTGTTTTGTAAGTCTTGTAGCTAAGAGCATTGCCTTTGTGATGAATAATTTAGTGAAGTAATTGCAACAATATTACTTTGTTAATTTCTCTAGAATCCTAACATGTTGGCATCAGAGCTCCTACTAGGGCCTGAGAAGAAAGTGTGAGTTGCATACTTGTGAGTGATAGAGAGAATGTCGAATGCGAATGATGGTGGTTTTGTGCAACCTGCAATCCCCCGCTTCGATGGTCATTATGATCACTAGAGCATGCTAATGGAGAATTTTCTAAAATCCAAGGAGTACTGGAGCTTGGTAGTTGGTGGAAACGGCCATTGTAGATGCAGAAAAAGGAAGGGTGATGACAGAAGCTTAGCAGAAGAAACTTGATGAGCTGAAGCTGAAAGATATGAAGGTCAAAAACTACTTGTTTCAAGCCATTGATAGAACAATCTTGGAGACTACTTGCAAAAGAACACATCAAAGGAGATATGGGATTCGATGAAAAGAAAGTATGAAGGCAATGCGAGAGTAAAAATATCAATTCTTCAAGCCTTGAGGAAGGAGTTTGAGACTCTGGAGATGAAAACAGGTGAAACAGTAACTGATTACTTCTCTCGAGTCATGAGTGTGGCCAATAGAATGAGAACTCATGGAGAAGAGATGAGGGATGTGATCATTGTTGAAAAGATTCTTAGGTCCTTAACTGACAAATTTAACTATATAGTTTGTTCAATTGAGGAGTCTAAGGATACTGATTGCCTTTCTGTTGATGAGCTTCAAAGTTCTTTGACAGTTCATGAGCAGAAATTCCACAAGAATCATGGAGAGGAGCAGGCTCTCAAAATAAGTTCTGATGAGAGGAATGATAATGGAGGCAGAGGCAGAGGTAGTTATAGAGGAAGAGGAAGGGGAAGAGGGAGGCAAAACCGAGCCACCGTTGAATGTTTCAAATGTCATAAACTTGGACATTACAAGTATGAATGTCCTGATTGGGATAAAGAAGCCAATTATGCTTCTTTCGATGAGGAAGAAGAGCATCTGTTAATGGCTCATGAGGAATTGCAAGATGTGCAAAGAGCAGATGCATGGTTCTTGGATTCAGGTTGCTCGAATCACATGTGTGGAAACTGATATGGGTTCAAGGAGGTGGATGATTCTTTCAAGCAGTATGTGAACTTGGAAATAATACAAGAATGGTGGTAACTGGAAAAGGGAGTGTGAAGCTGAACATTAGAGGAGTTACTCATGTAATTAGAGATGTGTTCTCGGTACTAGAACTCAAGAACAGTCTCTAGAGAATTGCAGGAAAGAGGTTTAACAGTAATGTTTCAGTCAGGGACATGCAAGCTCTTCCATCCTGACAAAGGGTTGATTCTGGAAACTAGCATGACAACAAACAGGATGTTAATCTTGTTTGCTCAATCTGTGACCAAGAATGATGCATGCTTCCACACTACTGCTCAGGATCTATCTCTTTTATGGCATTGTAGATATGCACATCTTAGTCACAAAGGGCTAAGAACTCTTCAAAGCAAAGGAATAGTCAGAGGTCTCCCTCCTTCACTGTCTGCAACAGAAAAGGTGTGTGAAGATTGTATGAAAGGTAAGCAGCACAGAGATCCCATTCCAAAGAAGAGTCAATGGAGAGCAACTCGGAAGCTGGATCTGATTCATGCTGATATTTGTGGCCCTATCACTCCATCATCCAATAGCCAAAAAGAAGTATTTCTTATGCTTTATAGATGATTACTCTAGAAAGGCATGGATTTATTTCTTGATGGAGAAATCAGAAGCTTTTCACTATTTTCAATGCTTTAAGAAATTAGTTTAAAAGGAATCTGGTTTGATGATCAAATGTCTTAGAACTGATAGGGGAGGTGAGTTCACATCATTGGAGTTCAATGAGTTTTGTCAGAAAACAGGAATTAAAAGACAATTGACCACAGCATACACTCCTCAGCAGAATGGGGTGGCTGAGAGGAAGAATAGAACCATTATGAACTTGGTAAGAACTTTATTGACAGAGAAGAAGATTCCAAAGTCATTTTGGCCAGAAGCTGTGAATTGGGTGACTTATGTGTTGAATAGATCACCAACCTTGGCTGTAAAGAATCAAACACCAGAGGAGGCTTGGAGTGGAGCAAAGCCTTCAGTTGAGCACTTCAGGGTGTTTGGTTGTGTAGCACATGTACACATTCCAGATGCCTGGGGACTAAACTAGAAGACAAAAGCTGCAAATGTGTCCTGTTGGGAATGAGTGAGGAGTCTAAAGGCTATAGGCTTTATGGTCCAATTACAAGAAGGATTGTAGTAAGTAGAGATGTGGTATTTGAGGAGGATACTCAATGGATCTGGAATCAAAATCAAAAGGAGGAACTAATTGTAGATACTGAAAGTGGAGATACTGAGAGCACTGCTGATATTGAGGAAGAAAGTGCTGCAGACAGTGAATCTAATGATGAAGATGAGAATCAGTCACAACTTGAGGGAACTGAAGTTGTTAATGGTGAAGGAGGCAGGAATAGGCATCCACCTGGCTTGGATGAAAGACTGTAACTGGTGAAGAACTCTCAAAACCAGAGGATGCAATCAACATGGCTTTCATTGAGTGCATAGATCCAGAAAGCTTTGAGGCTGCAGTAAAAAGCTCCAAATGGAGGCAAGCTATGGATGCTGAAATCAATTCCATTGTGAAGGATGGAACATGAGAACTCACTAATTGACCAGCCGGAGCAAAGAAGATAGGTGTCAAGTGGATCTACAAGACTAAGTTGAATGAGCTTGGTCA
Source organism: Sophora flavescens (assembly GCA_030762895.1). Classification (NCBI taxonomy): domain Eukaryota; kingdom Viridiplantae; phylum Streptophyta; class Magnoliopsida; order Fabales; family Fabaceae; genus Sophora; species Sophora flavescens. Next base: position 166,020,225 of record CM061064.1, on the reverse strand, counting down.
AGTGGACAAGTACAAGGCCAAGTTAGTGGCCAAAGGCTACTCTCAACAGTATGGGGTGGACTATACAGAAGTGTTTGCTCCTGTAAGTAGGATGGATACTGTGAGAATGATTATAGCACTTGCAGCACATAGAGGATGGGAACTATTGCAGCTTGATGTAAAGTCAGCTTTTCTATATGGCACTCTCACTGAGGATGTATATGTGGAACAACCAAAAGGTTATGTGCAGAAGGGATGTGAGCACAAAGTTTACAAGCTTCACAAGGCCTTATATGGCTTAAAGCAAGCTCCAAGAGCCTGATTCAGTCGAATTGAGTCATACTTCATCAGTGCAGGTTTCAAGAAGAGCAATCACGAGCAGACATTGGTTTTGAAGTGCTCTTCAAAAGGGAGGATTTTGATTGTCAGTGTGTATGTAGATGACTTTATATACACTGGCAATGATGAGTCCTTAATGAGTACTTTCAAGAACTCAATGAAGGAAGAATTTGACATGACTGATCTTGGTAAGATGAGGTTTTTCCTTTGAATTGAAGTGCTGCAAGAGGAACATGGAATCTAATCTATCAGAGGAAGTATGCCTTGGAAGTGTTGAAGAGGTTTGGCATGTCTAATAGCAATTCAGTTGGAGTTCCTATGGTGCCCGGTTACAAACTATGCAAAGATGAAACAGGAATAAAGGTGAATGAGACTCAATACAAGCAATGGGTAGGAAGCCTCATGTATATTACAGCAACCAGACCTGACATGATGTTCTCAGTCAGCTTGATCAGTCGATTTATGAGTCAACCTACTCAAATGCATATGTAGACTGCAAAGAGAGTTCTCAGATACCTTCGAGGTACTGTGAACTTTGGCATTTGTATAAGAGGGGAGGAAATGAGGAATTGCTGGCCTACACAGACAGTGACTATGCAGGTGACTAAGAAGACAAAAAGTACTTCTGGTTATGTGTTTATATTGAGTAATGGAGCAGTGGCTTGGTCATCCAAGAAGCAACCAATTGTGACTCTTTCCACCACAGAAGCAGAATTTGTGGCAGCTGCAGCTTGTGCTTGTCAAGCTGTGTGGATGAGGAGAATATTGAAGGAGTTGGGACATAATCAGGAAGGTTGCACTACCTTAATGTGTGACAAGTGACAACAGTTCAGCTATCAAGCTTTCAAAGAATCCAGTTATGCATGGTAGAAGTAAACATATTGATGTTCGTTTTCATTTCCTGAGAAATCTATCTAGAGATGGCTATATAGAAATGATTCATTGTGGAACCAAGGAGCAAATTGCAGACCTGCTGACAAAGCCCCTCAAGTCAGATTCTTTCCTGAAGTTTAGGGAGCAGCTGGGAGTTTGTGAAATTCCTAAGTTAAACTAGTTGCTTATGTTTCAATGCAACAGTTTAAGGGAGGGATTGATAGATCAGTTTTTCTGTTATGACAGTTATGCTATTATTAGAAAGCTTATCAGTTTTGTTAGTTTCTAGTCAGATAAAGTTAGTTAGTTTGTTATGAAGTTTGTTAGCTTGTTTTGTAAGTCTTGTAGCTCTATAAGAGCATTGCCTTTGTGATGAATAATTCCGTGAAGTAGTTGCAGCAATATTACTTTGTTAATTTCTCTAGAATCCTAACAACTATGAAGTCTGAATATGCTACTTAAGTGCCATCCTTTATCTTGCAGGGATTACGAGGGTTATATGCAGGCATTCTTCCTGGGGTTCTTGGGTCCACTATTTCATGGGGTTTATATTTCTTCTTGTGAGTACCAATTTCCATCTGTGTGGATTTAATTGTATTAAGTCAACTTCTAACCTATCATTTTCATATCTGATACTCAATTGGAGAGAATGATACTATATAGGCTAGCAGACACTTTGATGTTTATGCCGTGATGTTTGTGCATGTAGTCTGCATTAACTTGTTTCAGTGAGTGTGAAAATGCTCTCTCTCTCTCTCTCAACACACACACACACACAAGACACAAATACATCTAAATTCTGTCTTAGTTAGGGCCAAATCAATATGTCAATGTCTGCTAATCTACAGTACATGTAAATGTTAGAAGAATTATTTATTCTATGCATAAAACATGCATGACAGATGATACTCATTATTAGTACTTAAGGGTTGGTTTGGGCATCTATTTGCTTATATGATAGGACCAATGTCTAGAACCTGGTAGTTTCATTTAACATCAAACAACTTTTGGAAAATCGCACTGCTCATTCTTTATCTTGTGAGTGGATTCTCCTTCCTGCCCTCTCTCCCCCTGTTTGTTCACTATACTGGATTTTTTTTACGTCCCAGACTTGAATGATTTGTTATGATTGTTTGAGTGGTCACTGATACATCCGATTGCTTTCCTAAAAGGCCAAAGTCATCACACCAAACTCTTTTTTTCAATTGTAGCTATGACAAAGCCAAACAAAGATATGCTAGGAACAGGGATGAGAAGTTGAGCCCAGGTCTTCATCTTGTCTCGGCTGCTGAAGCAGGAGCTTTGGTGAGTGTGATAAATTCCAGTTTTATGAATGGAAATGGATATCAACAGATATAATTCTTAGTAAGATAATTGCATAGTTCATATGTTGATCAACCCCGAAGGCATTGTTATTTGTTGTTGGAACTTGAAGTTGAGTTTCTGCATCTCCTTAGCTTTTGTATTTCTAAATCTTCTTTCTCTTCGTCCCAAGGACAAGGAGTGATGAGAGGTGATACAGTGATGTAATTATGGTAAACTGTATTAGATGAATTTGCAATGGAAATTTCTGTTGAAGAATGTGTGAATGGAACTAATATACTTAAGTTCAGTACTTATCTGCATGTTTGTCTTAGAGAAATTGCTTAGCTTTCATGGTTGGATGCTTAGGATTCCAAAGCTTGCAAACTTGTGGCACATTCCTGAATGGGGTCAAAACTGACCCTTCAGTTATTTTGGTTTCCATTACCTTTGTCAGGTTTGCTTGTGCACAAATCCGGTTTGGCTAGTAAAGACAAGATTGCAGCTTCAGACACCTCTTCATCAGACACGACCATACTCTGGGCTTTATGGTCTGCTTTCCATCTTACATTAACTTTATTCTAAACTGTTCACTTGGGGGTTTTACTTTTCAAAGTACTCATGTCATTTCTACTTTAGCTTTAGATTTTAGCTACAACATTTAGCTTAATAGTTTTACAAGAGGACTTTCTTAATCTTAGTCTCCTTTTCCAAGTTGGGTTTAAAATTAGTATCTAGAAGTTGAAAGAGAGCTCATTTTCACCGATTGATTCAATTTGAGTCATAGTATTGGTGGAGCACTTTTTCGTCTCACCCAAAACCGGTCATGTTTGTTCCTATATTAATGCTATATGTGCACATAAAGTACCCATATCCAGTCATTAATTACTAACCAGTATTAAGCATACTTGTTTTTCCACGACATCGTCTTCTATGATGCTGATTTTCAGACTGGTTAAATATTAGAGAGAACAAAACTTGTTTTCAACTTTAGTTTATATATAAATAATATAAATGATTTCACTTGTTTTGAGAAGGGAATGATCAATTATGATGTAAGAGGCAAAATGAATAGATCATGGGGATGCAAGATGTAGCCTTCACTGAGGATTTCAAAGAAGCTCAGCATAGGGAATTCTTGCATCACCAAATGGAATGAAATTCTCCCAAATCTCCTGATAATTCGAGTTTGGGGGAAGTTCAAATCTATGCCATCGATCACGCCGCTATAGCATCAAATCGCGGTTTTGCGGAGTGGAACAAGGCTTCACTGTGGTGCTTTCTGCCGGAGTGTCGTGTTTTTCTGTAGTGGTGATGGAGGCCACAAAACGTGCTTAAATCGCAGGAGTGGCGGCTAGTGCGGACTCTATTGTGAAGCCGGGGTGAAAAACCGGTTTTGCCCCCCTTTTTTAGTCGTTTCCCTCCTTATTCGATTTTTTGGTAATTTCCCATACCCTTTTGTTTTAGGTCAGACTATCTTCTCTCATTCGAAAAACCCATATGAAAACAACCTCTCCCTTTTCATCAAACTCAGCCAACGAGAGACCCAATTCAAAAACCGACCTCTGCTCCTCCTACCCTCTTTGTTTTCGATGATGACGACTGCATTTTCCAGTGATGGCATTTGGTTCTTCTCGGCACCAGTTTGAATATTCGAACACCCATTGTATTTTGAAATGAGAGAGGAGAGAGAGAGAACGAGAGAGTTCTGTAAACTGAAAATGAATTCTATTATGATGCATGAGATCAGAAGATCCAAGGTATTTATAATCATACATTGATCTTAGCGACGTTTTTATGCACAAAAAGTATTTATAATTATACATAGGTTTTGGGGTCGGCCGCTCCACGCCGCTATCCACTATGTTCTGTAAAACGAATTCTATATCTCGACCTTGGTGTGCTGCAGGTGATTTTAATTCTGCTTCTTGGTTCTGAAAATTGAGGGAGTTTAGTTGGTAAAATTCATTATGATAGCAGTTAATTCCAAGCTTGTTTAGAGGACTGTAGGTTTTTTATGCAAGCTTCATAGGTTCTCCTTTTACTTGGGCCCACGTAGTCAATCTCGGATTGTGAAGCATAGCGGCCGACCACCCAAGGTCAAAGGGCTAGGAGGTGATCATGGTGGTGGTGGATTGACTATCTAAGTACATACATTTCATATTGTTAGTGAGTGTGTGTAATAGTGTAGTGTATCTGCAGAACAACTGTAGAATAGCTGATAGTAGCTGAATCTGTCAAGTGTTGGTTATGCTGACTCAACAGAGTCAGTTAGGGTAGTTACCCTTCATCTACTATAAATAGATGACTCCCAATGTATCAAGACTTAATCAATGATAGATGTTGATATTGTTTTGATTGTTTTTGATATGTTGATGATATAGATGATTTTGTTTCCTAGTTTATCATATATCTGTTGTAAATAGGAGATATACTCAATCCCTAAAATCAAGGGATTTGATACTACACTTTGTAATTTCTTGTTCTATAAATTCACAAAGCTGAGAGGGTTTCTCTCAAGCTATTCAGCAATCATAAGTTGGTATCTAGAGCTAGGTTCAATCTGGTCACGAACCTGGTCACGAAACAGTTCTTCGACGAGCGTTTTCCGCCGACCATCTTTGGCGATTATCTCCGACCACAAAAGTAAGGTGACCGGACATCTCAAATGGCTGGTGATCGTTTTCCGTGAAGACCCATCTCCGTATGCCGCCGCACGCGCCTCCACGCGCCGCCAACGTCCGCTGCTTCTCCGGCGCGTGGGGTCCATGTGCCGCCCTTCATGCATCCGCTTGTCCTCCGGCTTCTTCCGATCGCTTTTCCGGCGTCCTCTGCCTCTGTTTGGAGGGTCAAAAATGAACTTTGGTCAGTTTGGCTTTTTCCCCTCTCATCATGTCCTCTGATTCGTCCCCTGATGCCACTGTTTCGACCGCTGCTGAATCTAGTAATCGGCTCTTGGGTCTGAGGGGAAGGGTCTCATCTCTTTTGCCTTCTCTGGAAGTCCCACTATCACATCGGAAAAACTCAATGGCAAGAATTTTGTGGATTGGTACAATGCGGTTGAAGTTTGGTTTTTAGGTCAAGGGCTTTATGAACATCTCACCAAGAAGGAAGCAGAGATTGATGAGAAAATTCGTGATGAATGGAAAAGGGCAGATTATCAGTTGGTCTCTCTTTTATGGCAGTCTATTGATCCGAAGCTGATGGCACACTTTCGCCCGTACAAAACTTGTTATGAAATATGGAAGAAAGCTCAAAATGTTTATTCCAATGACCTACAACGCCTCTATGCCTTTGTCCACAATTTGGCCACTCTTCAGATGACCGATCATGATCTTCCGTCTTATCTGAATAAAGCTTAGTCTGTTATTGATGACATTAAGCGCATTATAACAGGTGATGATCTTACGAAGGTACTAGCAAAACTTGATAATATGTATATGGTCTTTGTTCTTCATGGTTTGCATAAGGACTTTGTATCTGTCCGGAATCAAGCTCTAACTAATCCTAACATCCCCACGGTGGAGGAGCTCATTGATCGTCTTTTACGAGTTCCGTCACCAGTGGAGACATCCGAGATTGGCTCCCAGACAGCTTCCGAGTCCTCGGCCTTTGTTTCGAATTCGGCAAACCATGGAGGACTAGGCCGTGGGCGTGATGGAAGAGGTGGTCGTGGTAGAGGTGAACGTCCTCAGTGCTCTTATTGCAAGCGCATGGGTCATACCCTAGACAAGTGTTATTCTTTGCATGGTTTCCTGGAAAAGTCAGCCAATGTCACGCATTCCAACGATCAGAAATTTGAGGTTGGGTATGATAATCAGAAAAGTGACAGTCAGAATAGTTTTTCAGTTGATGAATATAAGGAGTACCTTCAGCTTAAGGCAGCCCAACAAGCCTCATCTTAAGCAACTATAGCTCATACTGGTAATTCTACGGTTTGTTTCTCTCATTCATCTCCTGTTGGTTCCTGGATTTTGGATTCTGGTGCTTCTGACCATATAGTCGGTAATTCTTCTCTCTTTTCTACTTTATCTTCTACCAAAACACCACACCACATCACCCTTGCTAATGGCTCTAAAACACAAGCTACTGGTATTGGTCAAGCCTCACCTATTCCATCTCTGTCTTTAAATTCAGTACTATTTATACCTGGATGTCCTTTTAATTAATTTCTATCAGTCAACTTACTCGATCTCTTAATTGTTCCATAACCTTCACTTCTACTTCCTTTTCTATCCAGGATCGGAGTACGGGGAAGATGATTGGAGCAGGATCCGAGTCACGCGGTCTCTACTACTTACAACCTCCGTCCTCCACAATATGAGCTGCCACAGAGTCGTCCAGTCTTCTTCATCGTCGTTTGGGTCACCCGAGTTTGAATAAATTAAATAAAATGGTCCCTCATCTCTCTAACCTACAGTCATTGGAGTGTGAGGCATGTCAGCTTGGAAAACATGTTCGGGCATCCTTTCCAAGCAAGGTTACATGTCGTACAGAGTCTCCTTTTAGTCTTGTTCATTCTGATGTTTGGGGTCCTAGTCGTATTTCTTCTGTCTTAGGATATAGGTATTTTGTTATTTTCATTGATGATTTTTCTCGTTGTACTTGGTTATTTTTAATGAAAGAACGTTCAGTTATTTCATTGAACATAAGGTGTATTGTTGTTGAGGCTGACTCCCAGGTAGTCATCAACTTCATGAAGTTACTTTTGATATGCAGTGTCCTTACTACCATTTATATATGGACATTGTTCACTGGTCCTCATCATTGGATTGCATTGTTTGGAATTGTGTGCTCTGTGAGGCACAGTGTTGTCAAATTGCTGCTATGGCGACACGATGGCGTTATGGCATGGCGGATTCTGTGCCAGCCGCCATAGGCCGCAACGCCTATTATATCTGCCATGTTTCTTCCATAGGCCGCAATGCTATATTTATATGGCAGATTTTTGGCTGGCTGCCATAATCCACCATCCACTTGATAACAGTGGTGAGGCAAACAACAGTCAGATGCTATGGCTGTCTTAGGCCATGGTTTTAGTTATATTTGTTCAACTTTAACATCCCTCTGTATTGTGATTTCACTAGCACTTTCTTCTTTAGAGTGTCTTAGTTTTCTTTGTTGACTGGGATTTTGACCCCATTAGCTCAACTAAAAAAAAGTTGACTTTCTTTTTTCTTTTACAATGGGGGTTCAGGATGGGTATGTCTCATTCAACTACCTAAAACATTATATCCGTGGTATATTTTTGTTATTCTGGTTATATTCATCATTATATAATTTGCTGACCAATCATGCAATTTTTTATCTGTAAATTAAATATCAGATGCATTTAGGACCATAATGAGGGAAGAAGGATTTAGTGCACTTTACAAAGGGATTGTTCCTGGTCTATTTCTGGTATGTTGCCATCTCTTGGTATTTTGCATGTTGATCTTGGCACTTGTAAATTTAAATTAAAGATCACATACTTGAGAATGATGATAAACTTAGAACAAAAAGGATTTCTGAAATGCTTTAAGTGATTCACACACTTAGCAGTTGATATATTTATATTTATTTATATACAATTAATAATGAATGCTCACCTGTTTAAAAAGAAATAATTTGATAATTCCTAAGCAACAATAACTGTAGCTATTTCGTCGGATGAGAGTTCCTATACTCTTTGATATTTTCAACGCTCTAGCTATTTCCTACGATGAGAGTTTCAATACTCTGATGTTTTCAACACTTTCCCTCAAGATGGAGCATAAAGATCAAATGCTTCAAACTTGTTACAAATATAATGACCTCGAGGACCTCAAAGAGACTTGGTAAAGATATCTGCAAGTTGATCATTGGTGTTGACCAAAGTAGTGGTTATTTCTCCTAAAACAATCTTTTCTCGAATGAAGTGACAATCAATATCTATATGCTTGGTTTGTTCGTGGGATAGTGGATTAGAACTAGTGTGCAATGCTGTGTAATCAATCTCGGATAGCAGAGTGTGACAGTCGAGCCCCAAAATGCTATAGCAGCATAGCAGGTAGTAGCACGACCGCTACATCGAAGTTTAGGGAAACAATATAAGAAATTTATACCATACACATATAAAAGCTCAAAAATACAAGGAGAACCACTTTCAGTCGCAGAACAGAATAGGTTTCAGTCACTGGAGTCCGGCTGGAGAATAGCCAGAAAATCACTGGAGGACCGCTGGAAAGTCGTACAAGGGAGAGGAGAAGAAATGGGATTAATTTCCTAAATTATAATACTTCCAAAACTAATTTCATTTTGTTACATGGGATTAAACAGTAATAGCGAGCACTTCCAAAAAACTGGTATGGTGTTCAACTTACAAGTAAAGGAAGATCTGCTTATAATTTTATCTGTTTCATTGGATTTATTGCATATTTATTTAAATTTTATACCTCTTTCCTTGCCAGGATATTAATAAGGTTTCCTGAATTTATGGCTCTAAAGTTAATTATATCAAGGCTATATACCTTATGATGATAATATTTGTTGATGTGTTTCTATTTAGTTATTTAACTGCTTTTATAGTTTAATTTATATACTGAAGCCGTATTATTTTGCTGCTTTCTCTAGGGTGTTGATGGGGCAATTTTAAAACTCGGATTGCTATATTAAATCTTAAGTATTAACAAAATCATACATATTATTGTCTTTCTATGATTTATAGAGCTTTTTTGTATGTGTGCTACAGCAGGTCTCTCATGGTGCTATTCAATTCACGGCATATGAGGAGCTTCGTAAAGTTATTGTTGATTTGAAGAGTAAGGAGAGTAAAATAGATCATCAAAACCCTCATAAACTGTTGGTAAGTTAATGGACCTTGCATCCATTTAACTTTAAAAGTTCACATGTACTGGTTTATTTACATTTCTTAAATAATTTTTGATATTTGACCTTTTTTACCAGTTGTATGGTTCTTTGAGTTCTTAACTTCTTATTCCTATAAATTATTGCCCCTAGTTGGTAGAGCAAAATGACACATTTCAGGAGTCATGACTCTATGGGTTGTTGCAAGTGTTTGGATGGTGGATCCTTTTAGTTGACTTTTGACTAAGATAGTAGACTGTCTTGGTCATGGTATATTTAAGCTGATAGTAGTTGGCTCAATTAGGTTTCAATCACTGTCTTAGTGCCAGAATGTATTGCTTGATCTAGTTCAATGCGGTCCAATCCTTCCTTTGCCATGTTGAATTCAAGGGACATGTCAAATGAGAGAAATTTAGCTTTGTACATATCCTGAATTTCGTTTGTTACATGCTTATGGCTTTTAAAGAAGTGCTTGAGTCTATTACTTAGTTTCCTGCCTTATGATGCTAACAAATGATGGCAGTTCAATCTGTGTAATTTTTTTCTCCCCAAAACTCACGGTTATAGTGTTTCGATATTTTATTATTTTCCCCAGAATTCTGTTGATTATGCTGTTCTTGGAGCAACATCAAAAATTGCCGCAATACTTCTAACCTATCCATTTCAGGTACAATTATCTGTTCCCCTCTCTTTGGAAGGAGAGAGATTCTAGAGTCCTTGAATGTGATCAAATCAATCATTGAAAAAGTTGCTTTCTCATGAGGCGTACTGGCTTGCTTTAATTTCCAGGTTATACGGGCACGATTGCAGGTACAGGAGTGTAATTGAAAAGATAGGGATATTCTATCCAGCTTCTCTTTTAATAATGCATCTTTCTCAGAGCTGGACTGAAATTTCTTTCTTTCTGCAGCAACGACCAAGTGGTGATTTTGTTCCAAGATATATGGATAGTTGGCATGTTGTGAGGGAAACTGCACGGTATATAGTAAAATTCATCCAAATTTAGTTTGCATCTTTTTCATTGACAAAGAAGAAAAGGTGAAACAGGATTAGGACCTTATAAATATTCTTGGTGATTAGGATCACTGCATTACTTAGTTCTTGCTAACACAATAGTCTGACTCTTGGAGTAACACTGTCAATGAATTATAACGCCTTTATCTTGTTACTTTTGTGTGTATCCAAATTAATATGCTCTTTTGATGATAATTTGTGTTAATTTTTTTGTCCATTTATAGATTTTGTTCTGTTCTTGCAGATTTGAAGGTGTCCGAGGCTTTTACAAGGGAATTACCCCAAACCTTTTGAAAAATGCTCCTGCTTCCTCAATAACATTTATTGTTTATGAAAATGTTCTAAAATTGCTTAAACCGACGAGAAGGAATGACTAAGTATTATCCTTTTCCTTCATGATTTATTTTTCTTTCGTTTTTTCTTTAGGTGTTTAATCTCCTTTCATTTGATATGCACATCATTGTATAATTGCTTATTTTTCCTATCACTTTTCAATGATGGGATTCTACACATTATGTAATCTAACACTGGAAGCAATTTCTGGATGTTATAAAGCATGCTTTTGCCTTCATGTTCCTTCTGTTTCATGACCTAGACTGGATGCTTACAAGTTTATCTATGAAATTTCTGTACCGTATTGTTTTCTGTTCTTTTCCTCAGTTCTAGCCTTCTAGGACATGAAATTACAATATAGTTTTCATTTTTACCCAAGATCCTCTTCCAGACACATTAAAAGTTCAGGATATAAATGGAATTAAAAAAAAGAAATAAAACTCGACAATTTGAATGCAATTGATTGTTGGCACCTCTGAGCATCATCAAGGGCTTGTTTGATTTATTTCTAATTTTCTGTTTTCATTTCATATTTTTATAAATAATTACAATATAAATAATTACGGAATTGTCATATTATTTTTATTCTATTTCTTATTTTTAAAAATTTGTACACAAAATACCCTTTTTTTTTCCCCACTTTTAATGTCAACAAATCAATTTCATCCACCTCATCCAACATCTGTGTTCTTCTACTGTCACGTAAAAATTGCAATGTTATAACAAAACTAACAATGAGGATAATGTTGCCTAACTTTGAAAAGTGAGAGGTCCAATTTAGAAGGAGGTCAAAACTTAAAAGACGGATTTGAAAACATAAAGAAAGTTGGAGGACGAAAAAAAACCTATTTTGCCAAACTTATACTATTGAACGTTATATTATGTGCCCAATAGGGCCAAAAAAAAGAAGAATAATGTATATTCAAAATATACACGTGATATTTTAAATAAAGAACGTACACCACAATGACTCGAGTAATTTTATGTAAGTTTTGTCCTACTTTTATATTGCATATATTATTTGTAACAATTCAAGGGGAAAAAGGTCTTGATCTCAACCTGAAACTGTTGAAGTCTTGAAGAATCCCTAATCTAGAGATAATTTATGAATGAAGGAAAGAATTTCATCAGAAACTTCTTGTGCTTTCTCTTGATGTATAAAATGGTGGCCATCTAGGATAACGACTTCAAGATTGGGAACAAGGCTCTTGAAGATGTCTCCTTCCACAAAATCCCTTGTTCCACCACTTACAAAGCCAAAGTCTCTGTCTCCAGAAATGAACTTGGTTGGAACTGTTATCTTTGATCCTTGCCATGGTGCAAGAAGCTCCCAGTCTCTGTAACCATTGAGCATGTAATTAAGATTAATTTTTTCAGAAAATTTTGACATGCCAGATTCTATTAAAGTGGTGGTGGATATGTCGCGTGTGTAAAGCCAACACACTGTTAACAATGTAAAAATTGATGATCAGGTCACAAGTTAACAATTTTGGTGGCGTCTGAGATCCACATAATAACCTTTTGTAGTTAAAAGTAAACATCCTTTCTACCCCTCTTGTGAGTACAAAAAAAATTGTGGACATCTTATTGGTTCATAATATACAACGAAACAGAAGAGGATCCAAATCCAGATGATTATTATATATTTTTCATTTATTAGTTACTGCAATCAATTATTTGTCTCAAATTTAGGTTTCATGAGTTGTAATACTAGGGCAAATGAACTTAGCAAGACTCCAAAGATTCAACTAAACACTAAACATTACAATGTTGAATGTGTTAGCAGGTTGAGCGTCACTAACATTTAAAAAATGTATTTATTTTATTAGATTGACTATAGTAAGAAGATTAGCAGCTGCAATTGTTTACTTTAAACTATGTGAGAGAAATTTGATTATTTTTTTTTTCAAATTAAACTAGAAAAAGAGAAAGTAATGAAATTACTAACAGGTCCATTGCACGGTAATAATTGAATGGTCCAGTGAAACCAGACTCCTGGAATTTGTCTGCAAAGACCATAAGTTCCTCTTCAGTTATCCATGATGGCAAAACAGAAGGCGTTGGCAAGAAATCAATGATCTCCATGCCAGGAGGAGCTACTAGAAGACCTATCTTGGTTATCAGCAAGAACTTCTTCATCACAGTCAAACAATCATATCTTGCAAAAGATCTCTCTGCTCGACCCGGTTTCTGCAAAGCCAACCCCACAAACCCCAAACACACTTAGTGCCTTATAGGTATAGTATAAGGTTTTAAAGTGTGATCGCAGTTGCAGACCTGCAGTCATATTGCATTTTCCATAATTATGGAGACAACATTGCGGTCACGATATGATTTTAGAAATTTCCAAAATCATAACATCGCAGCCTCAATTGCGACCACAGACCACATTTTACAACCCCGATTTATTATAAATCTTTATCAAAATTATTTAAACCATTTCACCAAATATTCTTCACAATTTTGGGACAACTTGAAAGTTACCTGGAACTGGGAGACATGACTCTCATCTCCATATATTTTCCTGATAGATTCAACTGTTTTTGAAGTTGGAGATCTTGGGTAGTAAGGAACAGATATAGCAACAAATCCCTTGACTCTGTCAGGCCTAAAGAGACTAAGGTGCCATCCAATTGTTGCTCCCCAGTCAGATCCAACTACAAATGCCTTTATTCATGACATTAAAAAGGGAAAATATCAAAATTTTCATAACATGTTTGATTTCGATTAAATCTCACTTTTTTTTTTTTGTTAATTTCAAAAGCTCTCTAATAAAGATTTTGATTATAAGCTATTTGGAAATTTTTAAATTGGTCAAGGTACTTTAAAATTTGTAATTAGGTCTCTAAATTTATAGATTTGCAATTAGGTCTCACATTCGTATTCGAGTTTCTCAACTTGTTAATAATTTATAATAATTCAATCTTTGGGATAGTGTTCACTATTCCATCAGCATGCTTCACGGTTCAAAAATCATATCCCATGAATTAAATTACAAATTATTTATAAGTTTAGGGTCCAATTACAAACAAGAAACCCAATTATAGATTATTTAATTATAAGTTTGGGGAACCAATTATAAAAGTATAAAGTGTAAGGATCTATTTAAAAATTTCCAAATAATTTAGTAACATGCAAAATAATTAAACCAAAAAATATTTAAATGAAAAAAATAAATATATTATGCCTTGAAAACATAAAAAATATTCAATGCTAAAACAAGGATTAGTACCATAATCTGGTAAGAGAAATAAGAATTATTCATTTGTCATACATATATACCTGATGTACACCAAAATGGTCAAGCAAACCTATAAGGTCACCTACGAGGTGGTGAATAGTATAGGAATTGGGGTTTAGAGGAGATTCTGAATCACCGTATCCTCTAAGATCAGGTGCAACCGCATGATAACCATGGTTGGCCAAGTAGTTGAGCTGGTAGCGCCAGGAATACCATATTTCTGGGAAGCCATGAAGCAGTAAAACTAGTGGCCCTGTCCCTTGTTCAGCTACGTGCATCCATATCCCGTTTGTTTTGATTCTTTGGTGATTCACTTCACTCATGGTTCCAAAATTTTATGTGTTGAACAAAAGTAAGTGCTAGCAGGCAACAACACAAGTTCTTTTACGATGAAGGACAAGAGAAGATGACGTAGTCAAACTAAGTTTATTAAATTTAGGCTAATGTTTTTTTTTGGACATCAGAATTGTTATTTATTGTATTTTCGGGGTTACGTGTATATAATAATAATAAAAAATAAATTAGTAAAAAATATAAATAAATATATATGATATGTTGTTCAAATAATATAAATGTTAAATTTTAATGTGATAGCTGAGGTCAGAGCACAAGTTTGACTTGCTAACCTATTACTATGTCTTCTAGAAATACGGTTCTTAATAAGGCTTCGTACGTGGAATTGGAGTCACATAAAAATAAAAATAGACTTTAATTAATATATATTGTTATTATAAATATTTTTTATATTATCAATCAATAATAAATTATTATGTTATTGAAAATATTCGATTCTTATCTAAATCATCTTAAAAATTATTCATATCATAATTTGTGATTGATTGACAATATAAAAAACTTTATACTGATAATATATATTAATTAATCTCATAAAAATATGGTGTGACAGGGATTGTTATTAAACTTAAGGAAAAAGAGTTATGTTTTGGTTCATAACTATAATTTTTGGCTTAGTGACAAGCGGTTTGATTGTAAAAAAGGATGAAGAACATATATCTCACTTTCCTGTTATATTTATTGTCTCCCATTAATTATAATTTATCATTTAATAAAATAAAATCTTAACTCATTAACATTTATGTACATCCTCAGTTTTTGATTGGTTTGAGATACTGAGACACTATTTTTTGGGACAAAAAGATCTGTATCATTAAAAAAGAGTAGTAAAGTAATCACAGCACGCCAAATTTGAATTTTTATGCGAATGCTGAATCTGTATGTATCAAGAATAGGACTGCCCAACAAACTGTGCTATGGATCCAGACAAGTTTCTATTACTTGGATGTTTGAGTTAGTCTTTAAATTAATGCCTATTTGGTCAGAAAGTAATGGTGATTTGAAAGATTTCCTTTGCCTTGGTCGGATCAATGGAATGCTAATGATAAATTTACTCCCCACAAGTCACAAGTCACAAGTCTTTAAATTGTGATTATGGATGCACTTGTGATTTTCTTGTGTTTATTGCTACAATGGGATATTTATGAAAAAATGGGTTAATACAGCTACAAAGTTGCTGTTTCAATTTAGGTTGTGAAACTCGTTAAAACCCGATTCCGTACTATCTTCAAGCCGCATGAGTTGACAAAAGGAGAAAATAAGGTGAATCTAATTATTGTGTGGTGTTGGATTAACTGATACATGGGTTGAGTCAATATTTAGCACTGGAATTAATGGGTTATGGTTCATGGTAGATGCGGTGTTGCGTGGCGGTTTTTTGGAGGAACGAGAGTGACAAGTTCGAAATGGGTGATGTTTCTTGGTATATTTTCTTTGCGGTAGTGACACAAAAATGGAACAATAAATTTTTACAACGTTTTGTATATTT
Organism: Sophora flavescens; assembly: GCA_030762895.1. Classification (NCBI taxonomy): domain Eukaryota; kingdom Viridiplantae; phylum Streptophyta; class Magnoliopsida; order Fabales; family Fabaceae; genus Sophora; species Sophora flavescens. Next base: position 166,004,476 of record CM061064.1, on the reverse strand, counting down.
AACGCAGTTCAAATATGTGATTAATTATCTTTAGTATATGGTTATCGAATATAACAAGATGTCGCAACTCATTAACCATTCACTAAATATAATTAACCACGATTTTGAACATCATTAACCACGATTTTCAGGTATTCAAATATACATGGGGTCATATTATATATATTTGAACTCCTGAAAATTGTAGTTAATGACGTTCAAAATTATGGTTGATTACATTCAGTGGATGGTTAATGAGTTGCGACACCTTGTTATATCCGTTAACCATTCACTGATCGTAATTAATCACATATTTGAACTGCGTTAACCATCCAAAAAATTGTCGAAAATTGTTGTCTCATTTTTATAGTAAAAAATCATTTCTCTTTTCTCTGTGAATGGAAGGTGAGGTGTGAGGTTGGAGGATCTTGGATAGGTTTTGTGGGAAGTTTGGTTGTGTTGGTGGCTGTCTATATATGTTGTGCAAGGTGCAAAGGTGATGTGACTATTAAATAATATAAGCTTTTATGTTTTTATTTATTTACTATACTTAAGGGTAGTTTACTTTTTTAACTTATTGCATCTATATTTACTCTTTGTATTTCATCATGCATTATGGCATATTAAAACCTTAGCAACTTCTCTTCTCCTCCATTTGATTCTCTCTTCTTCTTCTCTTCTCTTTCTCTTTGCATTGCTATGTGCTATTGTTAACATGGTTTCAAGAGCTTAGGTCTCTGTCTCTCTTATGGTGAAATTTACCCGCCAACCGCCTCTAGACGTGATTTTCTGGGTGTCTTTTGTTCCACCGTCAACCTGCTTCCATTCTGCTATTTCCGACCACTGTTAATTCTCACCTCCCCTACTGCTATAACCGTCATCCGCTGATCTACTTATCGGTTTAATTTCGCCCCCAACCGTCACCGAACGCGCTGCCCCATTCCTCTGTGTGTGTGGTTCATGCGCCTCCTATTTTGTTGTACGCTCCAACCCGATCAAGTTGTCGCAACCACATCGCAACGGGAGCAACGAATAAAAATCAAATAGTCTTGCAAAAATGGAGTCGGCACCAAAGTTTATTTGTTAGGGAATTATTGGAAAATCCCTTTTTAAGTGAATGGTCTTTGAACACAGATTTAGAGTTCAGAAGCCAATTATGCGTAGCGAAGATATTAGCACCCTATGTCATCTATTAAAAAAATGGTTATCTCTAGTCAAATGCGCAAAATTTTATGTTAACTTCAAAAATATTAGTTTCACCCTTTTTATATTAAAAGAATAATTAAAAATCTAATTACGAATGATAAATAAAGCATAAAAGAATTTATTATTTTTTTAAGAAATGAAAATGAATATTGATGAGAAATTAAAAAGGATTTTATAAAATTTTATTGTTGGGCTTAGCAAGAATAATTTGCTCTTATGTATCTCCAAGTGTATTAGGGAATTCAAAGCTATGTTGTCCTTTTAAAATTATATTTGTTGGTTTGGTTGATTTTAATTATTTTTTAAATAAACTTTGATTGAGAAATTTCATGATCACCAGGTTGTCACAACTCAAGTGTCCTGAAATATAGGATTAACAAGATGTCGCATCTCAGTTTACCATTTTTATTTAAAAGAAGTTAATTTAGTTTTTATTTTATTTTTAAAAGCTTAGGATCACCAAACTGTCACAACTCAGGTGTCCTTAAACAAAGGGTAAACAAGATGTCACATTTCAACTCACCCTTTTATTTTAAATTGCTAATTATTATGTTTTTGTGAAAATCAAGGATTTAGGCTATCACGATAACAAGACAAGAAGAGATCCAAAATGGTCATCCTAACAACCTATTTTAATTATTTTGAAATACAAGATACCAACAATAATCAAATAGGTTTATCAAAAAAAAAAAACAATAATCAAATAGGAAGTAGATCTAAAGTGACTATCATTAGTAACTTAATTCTTATTTTTGAAATTAAAGGTGCTTGCGATAACCAAATAGGAAGAAGATCCAACGTGGTCGTCACCAATAGGGGTGAGCGTGGGATGGGTTGGGATTGGTTATGCTTGTGCCTTACTCGGCCTTAAACTTTGATGGCATCAATTCTCTGAACCTGAACCCGTCCCTAGACCCGAAGGAACCCGATCATATACAGGTTGGTTTAAGACCGGACCGAAATGTGATGGACCGGGTTGACCCGAAAATAAATAAATCCTTTGTAAATTAAATTTTTTGTGAGTGGGAAAAAAAATATTATCACATTTCACAGTTCACAATAAAGCAATTTATTCTCCAAATATTTTTTGTTTTCAATGGTCTATCTTCCAACCTCATGTGTATCTTATTCTATTATATTCATAGTTCTATTATATTCATAGTTCACAATAAAGCAATCTATAAGATATAAAAACATACAAAAAACGAAAAAGAAACAGTGAAACTAAAAAGCTGTTGCAGTGAAACCAAAAATAAATAACATTGGAAAATTGAAGGGGTTACCGTGTAGTGAAACAACGGGTAAGTGAATGGTGAAAAACAAAATAATATTCCCCTTTCCCCTTAAGTTTCTTATACACTAAGATGAGAGAGTAAAAGTAAAAGAAATGTTTAGATTTCTTTAGTTCTTTCTTAGTGACCGTGCGTTCAACATAAGTTAGGAGGGATAAAGGTAAAAAAATATTTTTATTATATCTGGATGGGTTGGGTAACCCAAAGGCAAAATCGGACCCGTCCCTAACCCGGTGTCGGGTCACTAAATCGGATGCGTGTTCGTTGATTCTCTCCTGCGGGTTACGGTCTGACCCGACCCAAACACTATAGATTAGGACAGGTTTTAGGGCCGGGCCGGGTTTTGCTCACCCCTAGTCACCAACAACCTATTTTTTAGAAATTAGAAATTAAAAGGGTGTTCATGAGAACCAAACAGGAAGAAGATCCAAAGTGGTCATCACTAACAACCTATTTTTATCTTTAGAATTGAAAGGTCTTCATGATAACCAAACAGGAAGTAGATCCAAAGTGACCATTACTAACAACCTATTTTATTTTAGAATTTAAAAGGATCTTCATGATAACCAAACAGGAAGTAGATCCAAAGTGACTATCACCAATAACCTAATTTTATTTTAGAATTAGAAGGGTGCTTATGATAACCAAACAGGAAGAAGATCCCAATTTTTATTTTTATTTTTATTTTTACATATTTTTACATTAAAAGGGTACTTATGATAGCCAAAAATGAAGTAGATCCAAAGTGGCCATCACCAACAACCTATTTTAAGAAGATGATTACTTATGAGCGCAAGCAACCCCTTATTGTTCGTGCCTTCTCGCACTGGCGACCATTCCCTGCCCTTGTCAGCACCGGGTGTTACATGCCCACCAGCTTCCGCTTGGTTCGTCCCCGAACAACACCATACTGGGAGAGGTGTCACCCTGATACCATTTGTAACATCCCAAGCTGCTCTATGGATTGACGACTGTCGTGACAAACCAACATGGGTCTTTTTCAGCGTGCTTTGTCATCACTCACACGCTTCCTGGGAAAACTTTTCAGGAGGTCACTCATCCCAGAATTGCTCCAAGTTAAGCATGCTTAACTGTGAAGTTCTTAAGTGATGGGTTCTCAAAAAGAAGATGCATCTTGTTAGTATAGGTAGTACCAATCAATTTATATAATACATCCTCAACTGTATAGTCTCATACCTACACAGTCTCAGGATTCCTCTAATTCCGATGTGTAATCGGTTCATTCATGTGTCTCTTCGCCTAGAAGCTTACCAGGAGCCGCTCCTTGTCTGTGCCTTCTCGCACCTGCGACCACTCCCCGCCCTTGTGTACATCAAACAACCACCATCAAAGCGCTTCACCGTCGTGTACACTCACCACCACGATTCCACCAGTCACGGAGTCACCGCACTTCCACCAGTCCTTGAGCTTGTTTCTTGACCACCGCTTTCTTGTATACTGGTTTGAGTCCGGACTTTTTTTCTTTGCTATTATGCTAGTATCATACTAAAATATGATAGAATTTAGTTCCATGAATTGATATATCTGTCCGGGTCAATTTTACTAGACACAAAAACCCATTTCTTGCAACCGGGTAAGGAAGGAGGCTCAACTTTGAAAACGTGTTTTCGGTGTTAGTTTAACATTGTTTTTTCAGTGTTAGTTTAAATTTAAATAAGTGTGCTAAATGACCACATACATTGGGTGGCAGGATCACTGCATCAAACACGGATGCAGGTGACTGCTTAACTTATGCCATTGACGAGAACCATTACGCCATGTATGACACCCTAAACCCGTCATCACATCGTTACCCAATTGCGAAAATATTTCTGATTTACAATGCTGGTTACTTTCGGAAAGTATCATTTTCTCGATGGATGAGTACACTAAAAACGGTAGTTATTATTTTTTTTTGGAAGGATGAAACAAGATAAAGGTGATGAACACTCAGAACATGAATTGAAGACAACATATATATTCATATTCATATCCCAATGAGAGCCAAGTTCCAGTACATAAGTTAGGGCCTTATCAACGGCCATTGCAACAGAATTAGACATCTAGAAGATACAACTCAAAAGAGAGTAAGTAAAGACACGGGGAAATAGGGTCCGGAACCACATCAAAAAAAGGGTAACTCTAGAAGTCAGAAGACGGAAGACTATCCACAAAACGCTCCGAACTGGTTACTGACACTGGCTGCAAGCAGGGTCTCCACAAATGCTCCCACGAGACGAGACATCAGGTAATGGATCTATGACGTTGCCGCCTTCATCTACGAAATCGTCGTCGTCATGATCCATAACATGATACTCCGGCTCATCCTCCTCCATGACCTCATAGAAGTCATCCTCAGGGTCCTCCTCAGGATCCTCCTCGGGATCTTCCTCAGGGTCCTCCTCGGGATCTTCCCCAGGGTCCTCCTCTATCGGTGCTGCCTGCTCAACATTCAGAGGTGGTGGCTCGTGTAGTAGTCCGTTAGCTCGCAGTGCGTGAAGGTAATACCAAGTCGGAGGCAGAGTAACCCTCCATGTCTCCATGGTATGGCTCCTCTGGATTGGGTCTCCGTCAGCATTTAAATCGGTTGTGGTGATTGCTTCGTGGTACGTGGCAGATGTCGCCCCCGGATATATCAGCCATGCCCTGGCATTCCCCGTGTCATTGAAGACCTCAGTCTTCGACATTATCGGCACAAGTGGGATATTGGGATCCATCTGAACTCATATACATACGGCGATACCAAAAAGGAAGAGAGAATAACATGTAAAAATGAAAGAGTGAGATACCGACAACGGATATATCACACAACAACCATACACATGATACATACAATACCTTGGCATATTAACATTTTAAACATTACTCATAGGTAAACAACAAGTATTATTTCAGTGGGTCTCATACCCGAATCAATCAATTTTATAAAGATAATGCATGACACTTCAATCATCAGGCTCTAAACTTAATCTCATGAGATACCATCACCGTTTTATCAATAAGAAAGAAAGAGTTGACCAGGCTCGTATGCCGCATTGGCAAGTTGTCTCCGTCACCTCATGCACACGGATCAACATCATCACGAATCCCTTATAACGGTCATTCGATTGCATACATCATCAAATACCACTTCTTAAGCGGGTATTCGGTAACTCAAGCACATCTGCTAAGGGGAAATGCATATGAATAAAAGACTTTTCATTATCGAGACTTTTCTTTGTGTTCACTCTTTTCCGTTGTCGAACCCCAAAGCTAATGACTATTCACAATTTTCATTACTTGAAAATCAATAACATAGGACACGCAGTCCGAGTGCTCAATCACAACACCTTAGATTGATGCCGCAGTCCAAGGTTGTAGTCATAGAAACAATTATAATTTTATCCATGTTTTATTTCAACATGATAAGGACTCCTAGCCCATAACAACGAAATTATGACACACAGTCCTCAATTCCAAGATTAGGACTCCTAGCCCATAATATCACGAATAGGACCCTTGGCCCATAATTCTTGACATGGATCCCAGATCACGTGCATAAACTGAATGCTAGAGGCGACGTCTCGCGAACTAGATTCTCTTTCACATGTGCTTACTTTTCGCTCAGTGAAAATCAAAAACCAAAACAAAACCTCGGTCACTTATCCAAGTAACCGGAATGTTTCTAAATCATTTAGGAGAAAATCTTTTCCTTTACAAATTCTTTTATAAAACAATTTAGAAATTCGTTTGCTTTTGAAATCCTTGATGGAATAAAATCAAACATTTTCAAAGGGGTTTTTCCTTCATAAAACACATAGTTCGAAAGAGGTTTTCTCTTCGTACAAACTTTGGATCATAAAAAGGTAGTTTCTATTGACTTAAAAAAAACACTTCAACGTTTCTTTTCAAAACTAGAATCTCATTCTCTTGAAGTTAGCGTTTTAAACAAGGAACTTTTATAATTGAAACCAATACTTTCAAAGTTCTATTCAAGGCTTATTAAGGCTTTTAATCCTTATAATCATTGAGCACAGACTCAAGTCCGACTTCTCAAACTTCAATCAACATTAATATATTCTCAACAATAATATCACAGTTAACGACAGTTCATCACATATAAACAACTCACAATACTTTAAGGCAAGTAATAATCAACTTCAAGATATAATCACAATCGTTCAAGTAAACAAGTTATTCAAGTATTTGCTCCATATCATAATAATATTCAAATCACTCAAGTAAACACATACACACATGCATATAGTCATTGAATATCCCTAGGTAATCCCCTCTTACCTTCTGTGAAGGTAAGGAGATTAGATGCTCGAAGAGGTATACCACGAACGTCCTCGTTCCCTCCGCGATGGAAGTCTAAGGTTATAAACATAAAATCACAAGTTAAAATCAGACAAGAACACTAAACCACAAGGTATAGGTTCGGCCAAGACTAGTTCTTAGGGTTAGAGATTCCCGAAAATTATACAACTCATGGATTTATGATCCTTAAGTGTTAGGAGTTCATAAACAATGATCATTTAACAAAGTTTAATTAAAATCCCACTAAGTTATAAACTTAGTGTATTCGGCCAAGGCTAGTAAAATAGGCTAGTGTTCACTAAACTTTCCAATCTCTTAGGTTTAGCATCCATATGTATTAAGGAGCTCAAAACCATGATCATTTTTGAAAAATAAGAACAAAGTATCCTAGGTCCATAACCTTCTAGGTTCGGCCTTCATAGGATTTATAGGCTAGAAATATTTAAACTTTCCAAACTCTTAGACTTAGCATCCAAATATCTTATGGAGCTCAAGTCCATGATCATTTTGGAAAACAATGGAAACTTAAACATTCCAATCTCTTAGACTTAGCATCCAAATATCTTATGGAGCTCAAGCCCATGATCATCTTGGAAAAATGAAAGTAATACATCCTAGCTTTAATAACATAGAATAAACAAGTTAGAAATCCTTAAAATTTCCACTCTCTTAGACTTAGCATCCAAATATCTTATGGAGCTCAAGTCCATGATAATTTTGGAAAATAAAAACTCAAACATCCTAGCACCTAAACTCTAAGTTTCGGCCATCATAGGATGATGAGGGAAATATTCTTTGTTTAACAACAACTCTTAGGTTTAGAATCACAAGGTATTAAGAGTTATAAATCCATGATCATACTTGGAAAGTTGAAACATAGTATCCTAGGCTTACTTATTCATATTTTCGGCCATCATAGGAACAAGCTATCAAAACTTCCAAGATTTATAGATTCAAGATCAAGGGATAGTTAAAAACTCAAACACATGATCATATTCCAAAAGTTGAAACAAAAACTTCCTAGGTCACAAATGCAAGCATTCGGCCTTCATTGGAAGAGATGGGTTGAGATTTTTTTTTTACAAAACCTCTTAGTATGTGAAAATATAAGTTAATACAAGACTTATAGAAAGTGGTTTCAACTCAAAAGGGGTTTTCTACCATTTTCGAGAGATTATAGAAGTTTAAAGCATATAAAGAACACATAAAATAAACTAAGAAATAAAATATGAAAATTGAAAAAAGATTCATATGAGAGCATTACCCTTAGTATAAGGAAGAACTTTAATGAAAAACTCAAGTAGAAAAGATGAATAAAAACTAAAGCTTTAAGAGTTTGAACTTTTAAAAGAAAGGAAAAAGATGAAGGTTTAATGGAGTTTGAAGGAGGAAGATGATGAAGTGAAAATGAAAGGGGTATATATAGGGAAAGGGGAGAAGTCCAAGGATCCAAGGGGAAAAGAGGGAGAGCTTGTTGAGCAAGCTTGGTGGTTTAATGCTTGATTGGATGGAAGAAGAGAGAGAAATGACTTTTGGATTAGAATAGTATTATAATTTGAAAAGTGTGATGATTACACTTTTGGAGTGTGTCATAACCTCTTCCATCATGTCTCCTTCTTTTATGTTCCCTAATCTGCTCCATTTCGTACCCGGTTGCATTTCCAATCGTAATTCTTCCGACGTTTTCGCCCGAATAAAATATTATATTTTATTTTTGAACGAAAATTTTCAAAATAACCACAGTTGAAGGAAACATAATAAAAACACTAACTGTCTGATTCACGGGTCAAAATTAGGATTTCTGCACAGTAAACTTGTTCAGGCAGTGAAAACGCAGACCGACTTCTGTCTGAATTTTCAACTGAAAATTTTACCATGACTTCATATGATATAACAACACAAGAAAATGATTTAATTTAATTAAAATCATCCTCTAAGTTTAATCTAAAATAAACACATTTAAATATATATTTACTGCTACAGAAAACATAGGAAAAACAGGGTGTTACAATACTACCCCTCTAAAAAGAATTTCGTCCTCGAAATTACGCACCTTGAAATAACTCAGGGTATTGCAATTTCATCTTGTCCTCCACTTCCCATCTAGCTTCTCCGGTTGTCTCTTTCCCGATGACTTTGACTAGAGGAATTTGTTTACCTCTGAGCTGCTTCTTCATCATATCCGTGATTCGTACCGGCGAAGTATCAAAAGACAGGTTCTCTTTTAGTTGTACTTTATCAGGTTTAATAACATGTGATGGATCAGGAATATACTTTCTCAACTGAGAGACATGGAAAAACATCATGGATATTGGAAAGAAAAGGAGGTAAAGATATTTTGTACGCTACTGGACCTACGTGAAGAAGAATTTGGTAGGGTCTAATGAATTTGGGAGTAAGATTTCTGGATTTTATCACTCTGCCAATCCCACTAGTTGGTGTGACTCTCAAGAACACATGCTCGCCTTCCTCAAACTCTAGAGGTCGTCGTCTGTTGTCAGCGTAACTTTTCTGTCGACTTTGGGCCGTCCGCATTTTCTCCTAGATCATCTTCACCTTCTCGGTCGTTTGTTGCACGATCTCTGGTCCTAACAGCAGACTCTCACCATCCTGGTACCAACACAAAGGTGTTCGGCATCGTCGACCATACAAAGCCTCATAGGGTGCCATCCCTATACTTGAATGAAAATTGTTGTTGTAGGTGAATTCTATCAACGGTAGGAACTCGTCTTAGCTCCCAGTGTCTTCCATCACGCACGTTCTTAGTAAATCTTCGAGTGATTGGATTGTCCTCTCTGACTGTCCGTCAGTCTATGGATGACGTAAACCTTGGATCACGATCCGAAATGATACTCGAGGGTATACCGTGCAACCTGACAATCTCGTCGATATACAATTGAGTCAACCTTTTCATCGGGTACTTCATATTGATAGTTAAAAAGTGATCTGACTTGGTCAGTCGATCCACAATTACCCATATAGCCTCATGTCCCTTCTGAGTTAACTGGGTAAGGGGTCCCACTATCTTGGAAAATCCCTCGATGAATCTCCTTTAGTAGCCCGCTAAACCCACAAAGCTACGGATTTCAGTTGCCGTTGTTGGCCTTTTCCATTCTAAAACAGCCTCGACTTTTGACGGATCCACTGCGATCCCTTCGCATAGAGCTGATTCTCTTTCAAGGTCTGAAGAACAATGCTGAGATGTTCAGCATGCTTTTCCTTGTTTGGAGAATAGATCAAAATATCATCAATGAAGACGACAACAAACTGATCTAAGTAAGGACGAAAAATCCTATTCATGTAATCCATGAATATAACAGGAGCATTCGTCATTCCAAACGGCATCACCAGGTACTCATAATGCCCATAGCGTGTTCGAAACGCTGTCTTTGGGACATCCTCTGTTTTCACACGAATCTGATGGTAGCCTGACCATAAATCTATTTTCGAGAATACGACCATGCCACATAACTGGACCATGAGATCATCTATCCTTGGGAGCGGATATCTGTTCTTGATCGTAACCTTGTTCAACTGTCGAAAATCTACACAGAGTCGAGAAGTCCCATCCTTCTTCTTCACTAACAGAACTGGAGCTCCCCACGGCGATACACTGGGTCGAATGAATTCCTTTCTCATCAACTCTTCAAGTTGTTCCTTCAGGGTTTCTAACTCCGATGGTGACATGCGATACAGTGCACCAGGTAAATCCTCAGGAAAATCTTCCGGAAACTCATTGACGACAGGTACAGACTCTAAGTCTAAATCACTCTTAACATTTGAGGAAAACAGCAGCATGTAACCCTGAGCTCTCTCTTTCAAAGAAGTTCTTACCTGACTAGCAAATAATAATCTAGAAATCTCATCCCTAAAGACTAAGGTTCTTTGAGCACAGTCTATCAGGATATGGTTGGAAGATAACCAATCCATGCCTAAAATTACGTCTAGTTTTATTAAAAGAAAACATATTAAGTCTACAAAATAGTGCCTATCCTGAACAATGATAGGACAATTTAAGCAAACAGAATTAACAGTTACTGGCTCAGCAGTTGGGGTAGAAAAAATCAAGTTACAGGGGATATTTATGAAAAAATCGGCCAATACAACCACAATTTCAATCAAATGTGATTGCATATATTACCAAAATTACAAAGTTGCTGTTTCAATTTAGGTAAAGAAACTCGTTAAAAACCCGAATATGTACTATCTTCAAGCCGCATGAGTTGAAAAAAGGAGAAATTAAGGTGAATCTAATTATTGTGTGGTGTTGGATTAACTGATACATGGGTTGAGTCAATATTTAGCACGGGAATTAATGGCTTATGATTGATGGTAGATGTGGTGTTGCGTGGCGGTTTATGGAGGAGTGAGAGTGACAAGTTCGAAATGGGTGATGTTTCTTGGTACATTTTCTTTGCGGCCGGGACATAAAAATGAGACAATAATTTTTACAACACTTTGACAGTTCAAATATGTGATTAATTATGTTTAGTATATGGTTAATGAATATAGCAAGATGTCGCAACTCATTAACCATCCACTAAACATAATTAATTACGATTTTGAACGTCACTAACCACGATTTCTAGGTGTTCAAATATACATGGGGTCATATTATATATATTTGAACTCCTGAAAATTGTAGTTAGTGACGTTCAAAATTGTGGTTGATTACATTCAGTGGATGGTTAATGAGTTGCGATACCTTGTTATATCTGTTAAGCATTCATTGATGGTAATTAATCACATATTTGAACTGCGTTAACCATCCAAAAAGTTGTCGAAAATTGTTGTCCCATTTTTATGGTAAAAATCATTTCTCTTTTCTGTGAATGAAAGGTGAGGTGTAAGGTTGGAGGATTTGGGATGGGTTTTGTGGGAAGTTTGGTTGTGTTGGTGGCTGTCTATATATGTTGTGCAAGGTGCAAAGGTGATGTGACTATTAAATAATATAAACATTTATGTTTTTATTTATTTACTATACTTAAGGGTAGTTTACTTTTTTAACTTATTGCATCTATATTTACTCTTTGTATTTCATCATGCATTATTGCATATTAAAACCTTAGCAACTTCTCTTCTCCTCCATTTGATTCTCTCTTCTTCTTCTCTTCTCTTTCTCTTTGCATTGCTATGTGCTACTGTTAACATGGTTTCAAGAGCTTAAGTCTCTATCTCTCTTACGGTAAAATTTAGACGCCAACCGCCTCTAAACGTGATTTTCTGGGTGTCTTTTGTTCCACCATCGACCTTCTTCCGTTCTGCTATTTCCGACCACTGTTAATTCTCACCTCCCCTACTGCTACAATCTTCGTCCGTTGATCTGCTTATCGGTTTAATTTCGCCCCCAGCCGTCGCCGAACGCACTACCCCATTCCTCTGTGTGTGTGGTTCATGCGCCTCCTATTTTGTTGTACGCTCCGACCCGATCAAGTTGTCGCAACCACCTCGCAACGGGAGCAACAAATAAAAATCAAATAGTCTTGCAAAAATGAAGTCGGCACCAAAGTTTATTTATTAGGGAATTATTGGAAAAATCCCTTTTTAAGTGAATGGTCTTTGAACACAAATTTAGAGTTCAGAAGTCAATTATGCGTAGCGAAGATATTAGCACCCTACGACATCCATTAAAAAAATGGTTACCTCTAGTCAAATGCGCAAAATTTTATGTTAACTTCAAAAATATTAGTTTCACCCTTTTTATATTAAAATAATAATTAAAAATCTAATTACGAATGATAAATAAACCATAAAAGAATTAATTTTATTATTTTTTTAAGAAATGAAAATGAATATTGATGAGAAAATAAAAAGGATTTTATGAAATTTTATTGTCGGACTTGACAAGAATAATTTGCTCTTATGTATCTCCAAGTGCAATAGGGAATTCAAAGCTATGTTGTCCTTTTAAAATTATATTTGTTGGTTCGGTTGATTTTAATTATTTTTTAAATAAACTTTGATTGAGAAATTTCATGATCACCAGGTTGTCACAACTCAGGTGTCCTGAAATTTAGGGTTAACAAGATGTCGCGTCTCAGTTTATCCTTTTTATTTAAAAGAAGTTAATTTAGTTTTTTATTTATTTTTAATGACTTAGGATCACCAAACTGTCACAACTCAGGTGTCCTAAAACAAAGGCTAAACAAGATGTCACATTTCAACACACCCTTTTATTTTAAATTGCTAATTATTATGCTTTTGTGAAAATCAAGGATTTAGGCTATCATGATAACAAGACAAGAAGAGATCCAAAATGGTCATCCTAACAACCTATTTTAATTATTTTGAAATACAAGATGCCAACAATAATCAAATAGGAAGTAAATCTAAAGTGACTATCATTAGTAACTTAATTCTTATTTTTGAAATTAAAGGTGCTTGCGATAACCAAATATGAAGAAAATCCAAAGTGGTCGTCACCAATAGGGGTGAGTGTGGGACGGGTTGAGATGGGTTATGCTTGTCCCTTACTCGGCCTTAAACTTTGATGGCATCAATTCTCTGAACCTGAACCCGTCCGTAGACCCGTAGGAATCCGATCATATGCAGGTTGGTTTAAGTCCGAGCCGAAATATGATGGACCGGGTTGACCCGAAAATAAATAAATCCTTTGCAAATTAAATTTTTTGTGGGTGGGAAAAAAAAATATTATCACACTTCACAGTTCACAATAAAGCAATTTATTCTCCAAATATTTTTTGTTTTCAATGGTCTATCTTCCAACCTCACGTGTATCTTATTCTATTGTATTCATAGTTCACAATAAAGCAATCTATAAGATATAAAAGCATACAAAAAACGAAAGAGAAACAGTGAAAGTAAAATGCTGTTGCAGGGAAACCAAAAATAAATAACATTGGAACATTGAAGGGGTTATCGTGTAGTGAAACAACGGGTAAATGAATGGTGAAAAACAAAATAATCTTCCCCTTTCTCCTTAAGATTCTCATACACTGAGATGAGACAGTAAAAGTTAAAGAAAGGTTTAGATTTCTTTATTTCTTCCTTAGTGACCGTGCATTACACATAAGTTAGGAGGGATAAAGGTAAAAAAATATTTTTATTATATCTGGATGGGTTGGGTAACCCAAAGGCAAAACCGGACCCGCCCCTAACCCAGTGTTGGGTCACTAAATGGGACGCGTGTTCGTCCCTTCTCTCCTACGAGTTAGGGTCTGACCCGACCCAAACACTATAGGTTAGGACAGGTATTAGGGCCGGGCCGGGTTTTGCTCACCCCTAGTCACCAATAACCTATTTTTTAGAAATTAGAAATTAAAAGTGTGTTCATGAGAACCAAACAGGAAGAAGATCCAAAGTGGTTATCACTAACAACCTATTTTTATCTTTAGAATTGAAAGGTCTTCATGATAACCAAACAGGAAGTAGATCCAAAGTTTTCATCACTAACAACCTATTTTATTTTAGAATTTAAAAGGATCTTCATGATAACCAAACAGGAAGTAGATCCAAAGTGGCTATCACCAACAACCTAATTTTATTTTAGAATTAGAAGGGTGCTTAGGGTAACCAAACAGGAAGAAGATCCCAAATTTTTATTTTATTTTTTACATATTTTTACATTAAAAGGGTACTTATGATAGCCAAAAATGAAGTAGATCCAAAGTGGCCATCACCAACAACCTATTTTTAGAAGATGATTACTTATGAGCGCAAGCAACCGCTCCTTGTCCGTCCCTTCACGTACTGACGACCATTCCCCACCCTTGTTAGCACCGGGTGTTACATGCTCACCAGCTTCCGCTTGGTTCGTCCCCGAACAACACCGTACTGGGAGAGGTGCCACCCTGATACCATTTGTAACATCCCAAGCTGCTTTATGGATTAACGACTGTGGCGACAAACCAACACGGGTCTTTTTCAACGTCCTTTGTCATCACTCACACGCTTCTTGTGAAAACTTCCCAGTAGGTCACCCATCCCAGAATTGCTCAAAGTCAAGCATTCTTAACTGTGATGTTCTTAAGTGATGGGCTCTCAAAAATAAGATGCATCTTGTTAGTATAGGTAGTACCAATAAATTCATATAAGTCATCCTCAACTGTATAGTCTCATACCTACACAGTCTCAGGACCCCTTTAATTCAGGTGTGTAATCAGTTCATTCATGTGTCCCTTCGCCTAGAAGCTTGCCAGGAGTCGCTCCTTGTCTGTGCCTTCTCGCACCCGTGACCCCTCCCCGCCCTTGTGTACATCAAACAACCACCATCAAAGAGCTTCCTGGTCGTGTACACTCACCACCCCGGTTCCACCAGTCACGGAGTCACCGCACTTCCACCAGTCCTTGAGATTGTTTCTTGACCACCACTTTCTTGTATACTAGTTTGAGTTGGGGCTTTTTTTCATTGCTATTATGCTAGTATCATACTGAAATATGATAGAATTTAGTTCCATGAATTGATATATCTGTCCGGGTCAAATTTGCGGGACACGAAACTCCATTTCTAGCAACCGGGTAAGGAAGGAGACTCAACTTTGAAAACGTTGTGTTTTCGGTGTTAGTTTAACATTGTGTTTTCAGTGTTAGTTTAAATTTAAATAAGTGTGCTAAATGACAACATACATTGGGTGGCCGGATCACTACATCGAACACGGATGCAGGTGACTTCTTAACTTAAGCCATTAACGAGAACCATTATGCCATGAAGCTTGTAACATCCCTGACTGCCCTATGGATTGACGACTGACCCCACAGACCAACACAAAAGTGAAGCACGCTTAACTGTGGAGTTCTTAAGTAATGGGCTATCGAAAAGAAGATGCATCTTGTTAGTATAGGTAGTACCAATAAATTCATATAAGTCTTCCTCAACTGTATAGTTCCATACCTACACAGTCTTAGGATCCCTCTCATTCGAGTGTGTAATCGGTTCATTCATGTGTCCCTCCGCCTAGAAGCCAGTCAGGAGCTGCTCCTTGTTCGTGCCTTCTTGCACCGACGACCACTCCCCGCCCTTGTCGGCATTCGGGTGTTACATGCCCACCAGCTTCCGTTTGGTTCGTCCCCGAACCACACCATACCGGGAGAGGTGCCGCTCTGATACCATTTGTGATAGTGATTTGGGAAGTGTTGACTCCAACGGAAGCAGCTTGGGAACTTGAGGAAGATACTAGACAACATCATCCAAATTTTTTTCAGGTACATAGCTTAGTGATGTGTGACACCCCTTTTTTTGGGTGCCACATTATGCAGATGCATGTAATAAAATAATATGAGAATTTTTTTTTAAAAACATTTACAACATGTATTTTTAAATCAATAAAACATATATACAACATATCAGAGTTCACATAAGCAATGGCATATGCAATACAAACACTCCACTGGCCGTGGTATAACTAATAAAAGACTCAACTTCAACTCTGAAAGTCCTCGTGAGAGACGTTAACATTCTCATCACCTTCCTTGTCTCGTCACTAGCTAAAATCTCATCTCCGTCTTTGAATCACGAACCGAATCAACATAACAGAAACATAAGAGACATAGATATACAGGAGGTAAGAAACTCTAATCATCATAAAATACTACTTATCAACATGTATATAAACAAACACAATCGTCTCCCAATATCATTATCATACCAATCAACCTCGATATCTCAGTAACTAAGATCATAACTTATTCTAATACATAACTGGTCCTACATGCATGATTGGCCAATTCTACAACAACGTTCAGTCGGTAGTTGGGTTACTAACTCCCGCGTCACCAACATGAGTTCCGTCATCTTCGTCGCTCCGGATAGTCCACCTCAACCTAGTGTGACAATTGCTCAAACAACTATTGCAACTGTTCACACGGCCCCTCTGTGTACAGATACACAGATACACCTCTTGTGCGATAGCCCAGCTATACAACAGTATTATCCGACCTCGTATGATAGCCACTCAAACGGCTTATCGTAGCTAGTCATACGGCCCCTTGTGAAAACTATCCAACTTTCGTTGTAGTCGTTCACAATACACCAACATCAACCTCATATTAGTAACCGCTCAAACAGCTATTGCGGCTACCCATAAGGTTGAACAACGCAATGATACACACATGCATCCGTCACTACATAATTTCACACCACCTTTCCGTCTAACACCTCCATATCACCACATGACATCATAACTTCCAAATCAAGTTATCAACCTAGTTCCATATCAAACATCTCCAAAGTATCACCAATATTGATCCACCACACATCAATATATCAACAACACATAGTACAATATTATCAACAAAACAACATCATATAATCAAAGGAGAAATAAAAGAATAACCATATATCACGTAATCAACTAAGCATATTATCATATATCATATTATCAACCAACAATCAACGGGGGTTGAGAATCCCCACACATGTAAATGTTCATATTTTTTGCCCATAGTCCCGATAATTGGAATTTCTTCCCCTCACCTAGTGTACAATTGTACCGACGTCTCGAAACTAACACATCCCCTACACCTTCAATTCTGCCATGCATTGGAGTAAGGTCTCTGAGCCTCCGAAAATTCACCTAGACATCACGTTACGAAGCACACATTACTAAGAGTTCAAAATCGAAGACGGAATTGAATTCCGACAAACGAAATGAAAGATACTTCGAGAAACGTAACGAAATGAGTTTCAACATAAACGAGGATGATTTACCTTCTCTATTGAAGAAAAAGGAGAAGAAGAAAACGAAGGTATCATCACTACGATCACAACCACGTACTCCGATTCGCAAAGGGATGATCGAAACTCTCAAACTCTTGCTATATCTCTTTTCTCTCTAGATTTCTCTATCTCTCATTCTAAAACTCTCTATTTTCTCCTCTCAACTCTCAGCTCTCGTTTCTGTCTTTTGTTCTTTCATTTCTGGCTTAAGTGACTTATGTCACTTAAGCCATTTTATTTTGCTGAAATTTGCGCCAGCGCTCAAGCGTTGGAAACCTAGCGCTCGAGTGTTCCAATGCTTGAGCGTTAGCTTTTCCACGCTCGAGCATTGGAGGGTTGGTGGACCACCGCGCCATGCAACCAATCAGGATCTGCCACGTAAGCCCTAATTAACACATGGCAAGTCAAAACATGGCCCTTGTCTGTTGACTTGGGCCCTTGAGCATGGATACTCCCATGCTTGAGCATTGACTTATAACCAAAAGTCAACTCTTCCCGTTGAGGGTCCGTTCGACATCCGACGCTCAAATTTGAGATATAGGCTTATCAAGACCTAATAAACAACCTCCAACCCTAAAAAATGCCTAATCTCAACTCTAACACCAAAATTATTATTTCACACTCAAACGACTCAAAGACGCTAACCGGAAAACCCTAGTTTTGTTCCTACGTTCCAACTCCCTCGATAAGGCTGCGTACATGCCATGTAAAAGTCGCTAGACCAAAATCAATCTCTTAACTTTATAATCCAAGTCTTAAACCTGCTCCTCTCACGTAAATCAAAATCATAAAACTGGGATGTTACATTACTACCCCCTTAAAATTAAATTTCGTTCTCGAAATTTTTGTAGGGGTTACATGCAACATCAGCTCCGCTGTGCACTCTGATACAATTATCAAAAACATAGACTTGACTGATTCATATATTTCAACTTATCAAAATCTAAACATACACCAACTTATAGATTCATATTTTGCACACTATGCCATCAGAATTTATATCATCATCCTCAACATAACTACATATATACCTAAACATAGCTTCAAAACATTATTTTCTCCAAAACCTAGTAAGAGAAACTCGCTGACCACTTCAAAAGATCATCCACAAAAACCTCACTGCTCATGATTGATAATGCTCAGCTCCTCTCAAAGTGAACACACGTCCCGTTGTTGGAGTTCACACTGCTTGTTGTCCAGTTCCTTGAGATGGTGCCCTTGTTCCTTGTCTTCCAGCATTTGTTGCATTTCCTTGTTTACAATCCCGGAAAACATGTCCTGCCTTATCACATTTGAAGCAAAAAACACCCTTCACCTGACAATCTCTCGTCAAATGTGCTCATCCACATCTAAAACAAGTAAGTGATCTTTGTCCATCCACTCCAACTGTTACATTTTGCGGTCTTGGACGATCATATGGTTTCTGATCTTGACAAAGTCCTTCATGCCCATTGTTCTGATGATTCCTGATTGGCCCTTTGTTCTTCCTTTCCTGACGAGCTTCGATCTTTTTATCAAGACCTTCCACCGCAGTGCATCTTTCAATCAGTTCAGGAAGTCTAGAAATTCCCAAGGGTAACATTGCTCTCTGTAATTCATTTCTCAAACCATCCTCAAACCTTTTACAGATCCACTTCTCATCTGGGCATACTTGACAAACCTTGGAGAACTTGAGCAAGGCATCAAACCTGATTGAGTATTCCCCAACTGACATATTTCCATGTTTCAAACTCATAAGTTCCTGCTCCTTCTCATGCCCTATTGTCTCAGGAAAATATTTTTCCAGAAAACATTCCTTGAACAGTTTATATGTAATGATTCTTCCTTCTGCTTCCAATATCCTCTGACGATTCTTCCACCATGACTCTGCACTTCCTACCAGCATGAAGGATGCGTATGTGACCTTTCTGTCTTCCCTGCAACGCATAGCTGAGAACACTTTCTCTATCTCCTGTATCCACAACTCCGCTCCCTCTGGATTATACTCTCCATGAAATTGTGGCGGCTTTCCTTTCATAAATGCAACTAGTCCCGCATCCATTACTCCTTCTTGATTCTGGGATTGCTGATTTTGTTGTTGTTGTAGTTGCTGCATTAACTGTGCATTCTGCTGTGACTCAATCATCATGGTTTTGGCCATATTCCGTGTTGTCTTCATGACTTCAGATTCATTTTCTTCTTCCACTCCAGGAATCTCTACATCCACGTCATTATCTTCCACGTTGTTCCCATTCTGGCTACCATGAGTCCCACTAGCCATAGGTTCCTGTAGAGGTAACCATCAGCTCACATTCATAAGAAATGTATATATAAGACATACCTCTTATAAATAATCAAAACAGTTATCGTTGTCTCTTAGCGAAGAAACAAAAGATAACTTGGGTACGAACACTCTACCCAATTTCTAAACACAGTCAATACCTGATGCATGTTCAACTAGAGACGGCCAGTAACAACATCTTGTATCTCACAGTTCCTGATTCTAATCGGACATAACCCCACAGTCCGTTTTAGAACCAAACTGCTCTGATACCACCAAAGGTGACACCCCTTTTTTTGGGCGCGACATTATGCAGATGCATGTAATAAAATAATATGAGAATTTTTTTTTAAACATTTACACCATGTATTTTTAAATCAATAAAACATATATACAACATACTAGAGTTCACAGAAGCAATGGCATATGCAATACAGACACTCCACTGGCCGTGGTATAACTAGTAAAAGACTCAACTTCAACTCTGAAAGTCCTCGTGAGAGACGTTAGCATCTCATCACCTTTGTAGCGATCAAAAAGAAAAAAACCTGTTTTTTCTTTTAGAGAGAAAACATGGAGTCGCCACCAACTTTATTTTATTTCAAGGAAGTTGGAAAACCTTTTAAGAAAAGTTTTGGGTTCGGGAGTCGATTATGTCTAGGGAAGGCATGGAGACTTAACCCTACGGCACCCTAGAACATCCATAAAATGGTTACCCAAAATTAGTTGTATAAATTATTAATAACTTTGAAAATATTTGTTTTACCCGTTGCGAATCTTTTTATTAGAACTAAATGAGGTTGAACATGGCACGTAAGTCCACAGGGCAACCTCAAAATCTAAAGGGTTGAACATGACACTTGTCATAGGGCAACCCAAGAAATAAGATTGTTTTAGTCAAGTGATCATCCTCTGTTTTTACGTAAAATAAATAATTTTGCTTCTTTAAAAAAGGGGGACAGAAATGAAACGTAGAAATGAAACGTTTTACTAGCTCATTCAGTAAATAGAGACATAGAAAAGTAAGATGCCAAGAGAAACTTATGAATAATATCAACGAAGAGAACAAGGATTACCAAATGAGAGCAGAACAACTATGAATTTGTTTTCTCCCAGTGGTAAAATTTCAAGATCAAAACCTTTTCCTTTCGATCTCACAGATTCTTTTAACTCTTCCTTCTTAACCACTCTAATAATAGAGAAGAGGAAAAAAACTCAGACCTCTAATCTCTCATCTTCACAGAGAAAAATGTTAGATACAAATCTCTCTCTCCTCTTTTTCCTCTCTTCTTCACAAAGAAAAATGTTAGATACAAATCTCCCTCTCCTCTTTTTCTTCTGTTCTGTTTCGTCCCCTCTTTCTCTCTTTTTACTCTCCTTTTATAGACGGAGGGGAGGGCTTCTTGCTTCTTCTCCATTGGCTTCAAGGTCGGTTTGTCCGGAATCCAAGGCTTGGGCGGTTCTGAGCAGCAATAGCGTGCGTTCAGATGGGGGTGGCGTGAGCAGTGGAAAGGAGGTGATTTGATGTGAAGGTTGCGTGTTTGAAAAGAGAAGGAGATGGGGGGTCTTATCTGATGTGTATGATGGCTTTTTAGGGTTAGGAGTGGGGTTTCCAGGTTAAAATGAGGGAGGAGATGAGGAAGAAAAAAAAGGACCAATAGGTAGAGGAGGCGCAAGGGTGGTTCTGAGCAGAAATAGCGTGTGTCCAGATGGGGGCTGCGCGAGCAGCAGAAAGGAGGTGATTTGATGTGAAGGTTGCATGTTTGAAAAGAGAAGGAGATGGGGGGTTTTGTCTGATGTGTATGATGGCTTTTTAGGGTTAGGAGTAGGGCTGCTAGGTTAAAACGAGGGAGGAGATGAGGAAGAATAATGACCAATGGGTAGAGGAGGAAAAGAGGTCTTGTCTGATATGTAAAGTAGGTAGGAGACGTAACTCAATTTCCTTTCCTTTTTGTTGATTGTCTTTTTCTCCTTGTTTTCTTCGTCCTTTCTTCATTATCTTCTCCTTCTTCTTTCTTTATTCTTTAGTCTCCAGCCTGAAAACAAAATTACAGTGGACGGAGTCTCTTCGTCCAACAGAAACTTAGATATGCAAAAGTAAATATACACTGGACGGACCTCCTCGTCCATCAAGAGTTTAAACATGCAATGGACGGATCCTCCTCGTCCAACCGAAAATTAGATGCGCAATGCACGGCTTACTCGTCCAACAGAAACTTAAATATGCAACGGATGGAACCTCCTCAACCAACAGAAAATTAAATGCAATGGACAACACCTCATCATCCAACAGAAGATTAAATATGCAACGGATGGAGCCTACTCAACCAACAGAGAATTAAATGCAATGGACTGGACGCGTTCAATAGCAAATGCGTTGGGATGGACGGAACCACCCCGTCCAACAGCAAGTGAAAGGGAATGGACGGGACCACCCCATCCCTCAGAAAGTCCAAGGTAATGGATTGGACGGGACCACCCCGTCCAACAGCAAGTGTAATGGACTGGACCGCGTCCAACAGCAAGTGCAATGGACTGGACTGCGTCCAACAACAAGTTCAATGCAATGGATTGGACAAGACCACCTCGTCTAACAACAAGTGCAATACAATGGATGGGACCGCCCCGTCCAACAGCAAGTGTAATCGACTGGACCGCGTCCAACAACAAGTGCAATGGACTGGACTGCGTCCAACAGCAAGTGCATTGGAATGGACGGGATCACCTCGTCCAACAGCAAGTGAAATGGAATGGACGGGACCACCCCATCCCTCAGCAAGCCCAAGGTAATGGATTGGACAGGACCACCCCGTCCAACAGCAAGTGTAATGGACTGGACCGCGTCCAACAACAAGTGCAATGGACTGGACTGCGTCCAACAGCAAGTGCAATGGAATGGACGGGACCACCCCATCCAACAGCAGGTGAAATGGAATGGACGGGACCACCCCATCCCTCAGCATGTCCAAGGTAATGTATTGGATGGGACCACCCCGTCCAACAGCAAGTGTAATGGACTGGACCGCGTCCAACAGCAAGTGCAATGGACTGGACTGCGTCCAACAGCAAGTTCAATGCAATGGATTGGACGGGACCACCCTGTCCAACGGCAAGTGCAATGCAATGGACGGGACCACCCCATCCATCAGCAAGTGCAATGGACTGGACCGCGTCCAACAGCAAGTCCAAAGGACTGGACTGGACTGGACCGCGTCCAACAGCAAGTCCAATAGATTGGACTGGACCGCGTCCAACAACAAATGCAATGGCCTTTATTTTTTTCTTTTTTTTTCTCTTCACTATTATTATTAGTCTCCTTGAAATATAATATCATAAAAATTAGAATAAAAGGCGGACAAAAATGGGTGTTCAAAGTTGCCCCTCTTTGCTTGTTGCATACTAGAAGACATGATTAGTCATGACTTTTCATGTATTGTAGTAATGAACAAGTAAAGAAAAATGAACACATATTTTGTCCAAACACGAGGACCTTAGAAGAAAACATTACAGTTTGAAAATAAAATTGCAGTGGACGGAACTTCTTCGTCCAATAGGAGAGTAAATA
This sequence comes from Sophora flavescens, assembly GCA_030762895.1. Lineage (NCBI taxonomy): Eukaryota > Viridiplantae > Streptophyta > Magnoliopsida > Fabales > Fabaceae > Sophora > Sophora flavescens. Next base: position 165,981,200 of record CM061064.1, on the reverse strand, counting down.
TGCAGCGAGCCTTAGAACTTGAAAATAAGCATGCAATGGACGGAAACTCTTCGTCCAGAAGAGAATTAAATGCAATGGACGGAACCTCTTCGTCCAACATAAAATTAAATGCAATGGACGGAACCTCCTCGTCCAACAGAAGAGTAAACATGCAATGGACGGAACCTCCTCGTCCAACAGAAGAGTAAACATGCAATGGACGAAACCTCCTCGTCTAACAGAAAAGTAAATGCAATGGACGAAACCTCCTCGTCCAACAGAAAATTAAACATGCAATGGACGGAACCTCTTCATCCAATAGAAAAGTAAACATGCAATGGACGGAACCTCTTCGTCCAACAGAAAATTAAATGCAATGGACGGAACCTCCTCGTCCAACAGAAAAGTAAACATGCAATGGACGGAACCTCTTCGTCCAACAGAAAATTAAATGCAATGGACGGAACCTCCTCGTCCAACAGAAAAGTAAACATGCAATGGACGGAACCTCCTCGTCCAACATAAAATTAAATGCAATGGATGGAACCTCCTCGTCCAACATAAAATTAAATGCAATGGACGAAACCTCCTCGTCCAAAAGTAAACATGCAATGAGCCTTAGAGATAGAAAATAAAGCTGCGGTGAGCCTCAGAGCTCGAAAATAAATAATCAGTGATCTGAAACAAATGAGAATCCCTTCCTTTTGAGGACAACGGAACCAATTGCTCCATGGAAAAACTTCCACCAACCAAACCCTCATTCACCGGGCACTCTGGGACGAGGCATCATTCATTCTTTTAACAACATTGGTCACCCAAGAATCTGATAACTTATGAGGTGGATGTTATGTTTGTCCTCCCAAGCTTATTTGCATCATTCTTTTGTCGTCCAGTGCATGCTAACTCTTCCATTGAATTTGAAGTATTGAATCCTTTTGGTTCAAACCATTCATTGGTGCTTCCATTAGAATCATCAAATCATACCATTAAACTTATATTTACTTTTATTGAGACATGACCATAGTGATTGAACATGAGAGTGAACACGACAGGGGAGTGTGAGAGAAAAGCCTCTTGCCTTAATACGAGAATTTAGTTTGTTAAGAGACAATAACAACGAGAACAAAATTACAATAGGGATCATGAAGATTAAAAAAACAAAGATAAGCAAAGAAAATTACGAAGATCACATAAAATTTGCCCTAGTGTTGGTCCTTTGACTTTCATTTAATCGATTCCCCTCAGCCTTTTGATGACACAGATCTTGGCTTCTGTTTCTGAATCTTCAAACACACCTTCTTCGATCATTCCTTAACAATTTGGCCCCAGTATACTCAGTTGGATAAAATTGCCCCAGTATGGCGAGTTCTTGCGGAAATGTTGGTTCACATCCTTCTCCTAGGCTGCCTTTGCCCTAACTTTTGCCTAGGTTGCCCTTTCGAGTTTTCAACCTAGCGGGCCTTGCCTTAACTTTTGCCTAGGCTGCCCTTTCGGGTTTTCAACCTAGCAGGCCTTTTCTTTTCTTTTGATTTCATTGTTCTTTTGCCCTAACTTTTGCCTAGGCTGCCCTTTTGGGTTTTCAACCTAGCGGGCCTTCAAGCATAGAACTTTTTCACAGCGTCATCGTTTACTAGCCTTGGTAACTCTTCTCCATCCATGTTTTGCAGAATCAAAGCTCCTCCTGAGAATGCTTGTTTGACAATATAAGGACCTTCATAATTTGGTGCCCATTTTCCTCGGGCATCCTCCTGACTAGGGAGGATTTTCTTTAAAATCAGGTCTCCCGCACAAAATTCTCTAGGATGAACCTTTTTATTGAAAGCTCTTGCCATTCTGCTTTGATACAGTTGCCCGTGACAGATAGCTGCCAGTCTTTTCTCTTCTATCATGTTCAACTGCTCATATCGAGCTTTCACCCACTCAGATTCTTTTAAATCTGCTTCCATCAAGACTCTTAGCAAAGGGAGTTCTACTTCGATAGGTGAGACAACCTCCATCCTGTACACCAGAGAGAAAGGGGTTGCCCCAGTGCTTGATCGTATATTAGTCCGATAAGCATGTAGAGCATATGGCAGCATTTCGTGCCAGTCCTTATAGTTTACAACCATCTTGGCAACGATCTTTTTGACATTTTTGTTTGCTGCTTCAACTGCACCATTCATTTGAGGCCTATAAGGAGCCGAATTGTGGTGTTTGACTTTGAAACCATCGCAAAACTTTTGAATCTCGGTACCATTAAGATTAGCAGCATTATCTGTGATTATCCTCTCTGGGATCCCGTATCTACAGACGGTGTCCTTCTTGAGGAATTTGAGAAACATCCTTTGAGTTATGCTGGCATATGAAGCAGCTTCTACCCATTTAGTGAAATAGTCTATCGCCACCAAAATGAGATGATGACCATTGGAAGCCTTGGGATTAATGGGACCGATGACATATATTCCCCACATCGAAAAAGGCCATGGGGATGATAAACTGTGCAGTGGAAACGCAGGTGCATTAACCCGGTCTGCATGCATCTGACATTTTTGGCATTTACGAACATGCTCCATACAATCTGACTCCATAGTAGACCAATAATAACCACTTCTCAAGATCTTCCTAGCCATCATGTGACCATTGGCATGAGTCCCACAGATTCCTTCATGAACTTCGATCATGATCAATTTAGCTTCGCGAGCATCCACACATCTGAGTAGGGTACCATCATATCCTCTTTTATACAAGACTTCCTTGTTTAAGAAAAAGGCCATAGCCAGTCTTCAGATGGTCTTTTTATTTACTTCGCTCGCCTCTACCGGGCATTCCTTGTTTTGAATATATTGCTTGATATCATGATACCAAGGCTTACCATCAGGTTCTCCTTCCACATGAGCACAGTACGCCGGTTCATCTTGCACTCTAATTTGGATGGGTTGGACATTGATATGGATATCCAGCTTGGTCATGGCAGCTAGTGTGGCTAAAGCATCAGCAAATTGATTCTTGTCTCGACTTAAATGCGAGAAAGTAATCTCGTCGAACTTTGCAATCAACTGAGTCGAGTATTTCTGATACGGAATCAACTTGGAGTCTTTGGTCTACCATTCACCATTGACTTGGTAAATGCTTAAAGCTGAATCCCCGAAGACTTTCAAATGCTTTATACCCAGTTCAAGTGCCATTTGCAATCCACCAGCACATGCCTCGTATTCTGCAATATTATTTGTACATTCGAATTTCAGTTTTACGGTCATCGGGTACTGCTTGCCATTTGGTGAGATAACCACTGCCCCTATACCGTTGCCATGCATATTGACTGCTCCATCAAAATACATTTTCCACACATCTTCCTGTTCTTCATCTTCCTCGAGGGACATTATCTCTCCATCTGGGAACTCAGAATTGACAGGCCATCCATCCTTAAGAGGATTCTCTGCTAAATGGTCAGCAATCACACTTCCTTTGATGGACTTTTGAGTCACATATTTGATGTCAAATTCTGACAATATCACTTGCCACTTCGAAACTCTTAAGGATATATGAGGACTTTCGAAGATATACTTCAAAGGATCCATTCGAGAAATTAGCCAAGTGGTGTGATATAACATGTACTGTCTGAGTCTTCTGGAGGTCCATACCAGTGCACAACAAGTCTTCTCGATTGCCATATAACGGGCCTCACAGGCGTTAAACTTCTTACTCAGATAGTAAATTGCCTGCTCCTTCCTGCCAGATTCATCTTGTTGTCCCAGCATTGCCCCCATTGAGGTTGGCAGTATGGTGAGATAGAGTAACAATGGACGACCTTGGGTAGGTGGTACCAACACTGGGGGATTCAGTAGATATGCCTTTATCCTATCAAAGGCTTCTTGACAGTCATCATCCCATCTTCCTGGATTATTCTTCATGAGGAGTTTGAAGATTGGTTCGCATGTGCTAGTCAGATTTGCAATGAAGCGTGCAATATAGTTCAATCTTCCAAGAAAACCCCTTACTTATCGCTCGTTCTTAGGTGATGGCATGTCACGTATTGCTTCCACCTTGTTAGGGTCCACCTTTATTCCTTCTCTACTGACAACAAAGCCAAGTAAGTTCCCTGCGGATGCACCGAAAGTACATTTTGCAGGGTTGAGGAGTAACTTGTACTTCCTCAGCCACTTGAACAACTTTCTCAAAACTGCCACATGGCTTTCTCCTTCCTTGGACTTAGCCACTATATCATCAACGTATACCTCTACCTCGTTATGCATCATATCATGGAACAATGCTACCATAGCACGTTGGTAAGTGGCCCCATCATTCTTTAATCCAAAAGGCATCACTTTGTAACAAAAAGTTCCCCAAGGAGTGATAAAAGTTGTCTTTTCTTTATCGTCATTGTCCATGAGGATCTGATTGTACCCAGAATACCCGTCCATGAAAGAAAACCTGTGACTTCTGGCTGTACTGTCTACAAGGACATCAATATGAGGTAGGGGGAAATCATCCTTCGTACTGGCTTTATTCAAGTCTCGGTAGTCCACGCACATTCTGACCCTTCCATCCTTCTTTGGTACCGGAACAATATTAGCTAACCATTCCGGGTGTCTAGCCACTTCCAAAAAGCCAGTCTCCAACTGCTTGGTCACTTCTTCCTTGATCTTCAGCGACATCTCAGGATGCATTCTCCTTAATCTTTGCTTCTTTGGAGCCACATCTGGGTATAAGGGAATTTTATACGATGCTATCTCAGGATCTAATCCTGGCATATCTCTGTAGGACCAAGCAAAAACATCCAGATATTCTTTTAATAGTGCAACCATTTCTTCTCGCTCTGGGTTATCCACTATTTTCAACTCCTTCTTGTCTTCCTCGGTTCCCATATTGATGACTTCTGCAACCTCATCATTCGGGCTAATCCCTTCCTCTGACCGCTTCACCACTTTTATGAATTCTTCAATGTCCTCTTCTTCCTCATCGGATTCAAGGTTGTATTCATCAACGGCCGCGAGGGAATCAACAAATGAGTTTTCAAAGTTCTTTTCCCGAGGTAAATCTTTAGTGGAAGAAGTATTCCTGGAAGAAAAAGTCGAGAATATGAGAAGTACAGGCAAGAGTCTTATTTATGAAAGAAAAGCTTAAACAAAGTAAAGAAATTAAAGAGAGAAAAGAAACGATGGAACCAAAAGGAAAACACCAGGCAAAGTGCTACATTCTCATTCATGTCTCACATAAAGTAAACATCAGTTCATATTTAGTACGATAAGATAATTCCTTCATAGAAATAACATCAACAAATGATTCAGACCGTCAATTATTGAGAACTTCATCTACTTCAGAGTTTAAGTTTCTTCCTTCCTCAGGCATACGAGCAGCCATCCTGGTCCGAGATCTGGTATTGTAAACTTGGGTTTGATTGGTGTCACCGTTCCTAGGTCGCGCAATGGTTCTCGAATCCTCAGAAGGATGTGACTCTGTAAAGCATCCTAGAATCTCATTAGTAAACCCAAAATTTTTGTGTGTGTGTATGTATGCATGTGCAAGTTAACATACTTTGTTTGATCACGAAAGTACTCTTAGGAAGACTGTCGTATATACCAATAGCAAGAAAACTCATCCTGCAATCAAATCTAGTGGTATGGTTCCCTCTAGCTTGAATGCAGTTGGTGTCAAGTCCAAGGGAGAATCCACTCCTCAATAGACCAAACCCATACTAGCAATGTCCTCATTTTTACGCAGAAAACACGTCGTTTTTAGGGTAAAAATATAGTTGATGACGTATCTAAGGGAGAATGCACTCCTTAATAGATGTCATCTAAAAAATGCTCGATAGACATGGATGAAAACTTCCGTTCCATTATAAATATTTCGATACAAATCATGAGTCTTTGATCAAAATAAAAGAAGTACATTGATAGTTTCCATCTTTCTCCGAGGTTTACAAAGTTCTACGTTAAGAGTCTCATCTTCTTTTTCCTGAACCCTCTGGCGAGTTTCCCAAAATGATTGAAGAATTTGGTCACCTTTGGTGGTAGCTGAAGGAAATGGTTCATACGAATGTGGACAGATGCCTATTCAAACTGTTCCACCAGCTGGGAAGCGTGATATTGGAGCTTATCCATCACGTCCTCGTATTTTCTCTTCCATGTTTCCTTTTCATTCATTACATCCTTCACCACTAATTTCCATCCTTTTACCCATTCAGCATGCGTTGAGCTTCAACCCTTTCAGAGTCTTTTATCTTGTTTTTGAGCCAATTTTCTCTCATGTTGGCTTCTTCTAATAGCTCGCGATACTTGACTGCTTCGTCCCATCCTCGATCAGAGTACACTTCTGTTTGGGCCAAGGATTCCTGCAGGGATTCAACCCTCTCTTCTAGTACATGTATTGTTTCAACGTGAACCCTTACATTTGTCTCGAGCTCTTCTTTCCTTTTTTGAAGTTTGACAAGCATATTCTCTTGGCATCCTATTTTTGCCAGCAGCTCCTGAATTTCTGCTTCTTTGTCTTTTCTTGCCCTTTTTACACGATTCGGGGCTTCATGGGCATCGGCGCATTCATCCTTCAAATGCTCAATTTGTAAACTCAGCTTCTGCACTTGTCTTCGGAGCGTGATAATGGTTACTTCGACAGCTTGGTCTTTCTCATCAAAAATCCTCATTTGAGCTTTTAAAACTTCGATTTCTTTCAACATTTGATCTTTGGTTAGAGGATTATTTTCCTTATGGAGAGGGGATGCAGGTCTTGGAGGGAAACCTCTTCTTGCTTCTCTCCATACTTCATATCTTTTTGTGTGAGCTATGACTCGCCTTCCTAATTCCTCCGGTCCTTTTATATGAATATCATTCCATGCTGACCTTACTGCTATCGTTTGACTCTTGATGCCTTCACCTTCTTGGTATAGGAAGAATATCCCATCGAGTAGCTCTTCGGGGGGTTCATCCTGTGTCCACTTGAGCTGACGCATTACCAAAGCTGATGAGTATGATACATAACCTCTGGGATCCATCAATGGAACATTTAACAAACTTCCACAGCTGAATACAACTGAATCTCCATTATACCATGGACACATCCAACTAAATGACCGCGGGTCGATCTGATCAAACTCTTGTTTCCACTCATATAGCTTACGTGGCTTTAATTGCATGCGAGTGAATCCTTTCAGCGGGTCATCTGTTCTATTAATTTTATCACGAGAGTACAAGTGAGTCATGATCCAGACATACAATATTGATGCCCAACATCGCAGTTTCCCTTGTTGATTCTGATGACAAACTTGTAGGGAGAGGAAAGTTTCAGCTAAGATAGCAGGGACCAAGTTTACACCATATTCTTTGATCCTATAGAAAACATCCATGACTGACTGATCAATCAGACCTAGCACAAAAGGAAAGACCACCAACCCATATATCATGAGGGCTAGTACTTTGTTGAAAGTAACCCATCATTGTTGCTGGCCCAACTTGTTGAGATACACTTCCAAAAATCGCCTCTTCAACCCTTTGGTGGTTTCCTTTTCTGTTTTCTCTATCTGTTCCAGTTGAAGCTCCAATAGACTTGCTATTTTCCGATCTGTTACATGTTGGCCATAATACATGTAGAAGCGAGTCTTCTTTTGAATTGGCAGTCTTAGCATATAAGCATACTCTTCCATGGTTGGAGTGATGTCTAAGTTAGGCAATTCAAAACACCTCAAAGTTGAGTTCCAATATTGGGCCAATGCATTCAGAGCGGGAGCTTCCACTGGAACATGCAACAGGTCTAATATTCTACCATACTTGCTGACAAAGTCTGAGCGTGCTTTTTCTGACATTTGCCGGATGAGTTCACATAATCTCTTCACGTCATTGAGTGTCACATCGATCTTGATATTTTTCTTGGAACAGCTCGCGTTGCTAGTACTCTTTTCTGAACCAAACATTTCCATTTTCTTGCTATAAGTGTATACGAAAATCTTCCAACAAAGAGACACAACAAAAAAATGAGTATAGTAAAACAAATATATCTTGCATGATTCATATTGCATGGGCCCCAATGGGGTAGAAAACCCTGATGGGTATGCATTACCTTCATTATGACATAGCACCTATTAGGTGTGCAATAATATTCGAATATGTCATTCAGGTTTGGGGTAACAATGTGACGCCCCTAGTTTTGTGAATATTCACAATGAGCATGCATGGCAATTTATGCTTATGATGATAGAGAGAGGAAAGAAAAGTACGCCCCCTTTTGCCCTAAGCCAGGTAAAACCTAAGGATGGACACGCCCTAAGGTTAGGACTCTAAATAGGTTGGCCACTAGGTCTGCTCTATTAGTGAAAGTTGGGATGGGTCTAGACCTCTAAAAGTCATGGTCCCTAGATTGCCCTCATAAGGATATGATTCATGAATCTAGCCACAAGTAGGGATAAACCCTCTCAACATGACTATTCCATGATCTCATGTACAATCTGAGTGGTGAACTGACAAGTATCAGGGAGGTACAAGACCTCTTCAATAACAATGTCAAAGCACCGCCTAATCCTTGGGTTTTTGAGCAAACTCGGGTATAGAGCTAAGTGTGTGTGCAATATGTGATAGTGATGTGTGTGAAGGGGGCATACAAACCTGTAACACTTAAAAGTAAAAATCAAAAGAAAAGACAAGAAAAACCTGCAAAACACAAACATAGGTATATATAAAAATGGTTACAAGTCCTCTACCCTATTGTTCAAACATGGGAAACAGAAAAGAAAGGAGGAGGAAACAAAAACATTGTTAGTGAAACATATATAACAATAACATGAGTTAAAATGTATGTACAACTAAATCTTCTCATTTAAATAAGAGGAAAAACCCAACCAAAAGGACGATCCAAACAGACATCACTAAAAATAAAAACATTTTTTAGTTTTGTCATTTAATTATTGTAAGGAGAAAAACAGCAAGATATAATCATAAAAGGTAAAACAAATAAGCTATACGTTACTAAAAATTTACGAAACCAATTTTTACGGGCTTGACTCTCTTAAAAGAAAGCCCTAGTGGAGTTGCCATCTGTAGCGACCAAAAAGAAAAACCTGTTTTTTCTTTTAGAGAGAAAACATGGAGTCGCCACCAACTTTATTTTATTTCAAGGAAGTTGGAAAACCTTTTAAGAAAAGCTTTGGGTTCGGGAGTCGATTATGTCTAGGGAAGGCATGGAGACTTAACCCCACGGCACCCTAGAACATCCATAAAATGGTTACCCAAAATTAGTTGTATAAATTATTAATAATTTTGAAAATATTTGTTTTACCCGTTGTGAATCTTTTTATTAGAACTAAATGAGGTTGAACATGACACGTAAGTCCACAGGGCAACCTCAAAATCTAAAGGGTTGAACATGACACTTGTCATAGGGCAACCCAAGAAATAAGATTGTTTTAATCAAGCGATCATCCTCTGTTTTTACACGAAATAAATAATTTTGCTTCTTTAAAAAGGGGGGACAGAAATGAAACGTAGAAATGAAATGTTTTACTAGCTCATTCAGTAAATAGAGACACAGAAAAGTAAGATGCCAAGAGAAACTTATGAATAATATCAACGAAGAGAAGAAGGATTACCAAATGAGAGAAGAACAACTATGATTTTGTTTTCTCCTAGTGGTAAAATTTCAATATCAAAACCTTTACCTTTCGATCTCACAGATTCTTTTAACTCTTCCTTCTTAACCACTCTAATAATAGAGAAGAGGAAAAAAAACTTACCTCTAATCTCTCTTCTTCACAAAGAAAAATGTTAGATACAAATCTCTCTCTCCTCTTTTTCCTATATTCTTCACAAAGAAAAATGTTAGATACAAATCTCCCTCTCCTCGTTTTCTTCTCTTCTGTTTCGTCCCCTCTTTCTCTCTTTTTCCTCTCCTTTTATAGACGGAGGGGAGGGCTTCTTGCTTCTTCTCCATTGGCTTCAAGGTCGGTTTGTCCGAAATCCAAGGCTTGGGCGGTTCTGAGCAGCAATAGCGTGCGTTTAGATGGGGGCGGCATGAGCAGTAGAAAGGAGGTGATTTGATGTGAAGGTTGCGTGTTTGAAAAGAGAAGGAGATGGGGGGTCTTATCTGATGTGTATGATGGCTTTTTAGGGTTAGGAGTGGGGTTGCCAGGTTAAAATGAGGGAAGAGATGAGGAAGAAAAAAAAGGACCAATGGGTAGAGGAGGCGCAAGGGTGGTTCTGAGTAGAAATAGCGTGTGTCCAGATGGGGGCGGCGTGAGCAGCAGAAAGGAGGTGATTTGATGTGAAGGTTGCGTGTTTGAAAAGAGAAGGAGATGGGGGGTTTTGTCTGATGTGTCTGATGGATTTTTAGGGTTAGGAGTAGGGCTGCTAGGTTAAAACGAGGGAGGAGATGAGGAAGAAGAAGGACCAATGGGTAGAGGAGGAAAAGAGGTCTTGTCTGATATGTAAAGTAGGTAGGAGACGTAACTCAAATTCCTTTCCTTTTTGTTGATTGTCTTTTTCTCCTTGTTTTCTTCGTCCTTTCTTCATTATCTTCTCCTTTTTCTTTCTTAAATCTTTAGTCTCCATCCTGAAAACAAAATTGCAGTGGACGGAGTCTCTTCGTCCAACAGAAACTTAGATATGAAAAAGTAGATATACACTGGACGGACCTCCTCATCCATCAAGAGTTTAATAGGCAATGGACGGATCCTCCACGTCCAACCGAAAATTAGATGCGCAATGGACGGCCTACTCGTCCAACAAAAACTTAAATATGCAACGGATGGAACCTCCTCAACCAACAGAAAATTAAATGCAATGGACGGTACCTCCTCGTCCAACCGAAGATTAAATATGCAACGGATGGAACCTCCTCAACCAACAGATAATTAAATGCAATGGACTGGACGCGTTCAACAGCAAATGTGTTGGGATGGACGGGACCACCCCGTCCAACAGCAAGTGAAAAGGAATGGACGGGACCACCCCATCCCTCAGCAAGTCCAAGGTAATGGATTGGATGGGACCACCCCGTCCAACAGCAAGTGTAATGGACTGGACCGCGTTCAACAGCAAGTGCAATGGACTGGATTGCGTCCAACAACAAGTTCAATGCAATGGATTGGACGGGACCACCTCGTCCAACAGCAAGTGCAATGCAATGGACGGGACCACCCCGTCCAACAGCAAGTGTAATGGACTGGTCCGCGTCCAATAGCAAGTGCAATGGACTGGACTGCGTCCAACAGCAAGTGCATTGGAATGGACGGGATCACCTCGTCCAACAGCAAGTGAAATGGAATGGACGGGAAGGGACCACCCCATCCCTCAGCAAGTCCAAGGTAATGTATTGGACGGGACCACCCTGTCCAACAACAAGTGTAATGGACTGGACCGCGTCCAACAGCAAGTGCAATGGACTGGACTGCGTCCAACAGCAAGTGCATTGGAATGGACGGGACCACCCCGTCCAACAGCAGGTGAAATGGAATGGACGGGACCACCCCATCCCTCAGCAAGTCCAAGGTAATGTATTGGACGGGACCACCCCGTCCAACAACAAGTGTAATGGACTGGACCGGACCACGTCCAACAGCAAGTGCAATAGATTGGACTGCGTCCAACAGCAAGTTCAATGCAATGGATTGGATGGGACCACCCTGTCCAAAGGCAAGTGCAATTCAATGGACAGGACCACCCCGTCCATCAGCAAGTGCAATGGACTGGACCGTGTCCAACAGCAAGTCCAATGGACTGGAAAGACCGCGTCCAGCAGCAAGTCTAATAGACTGGACTGGACCGCGTCCAACAGCAAATGCAATGGGCTTTCTTTTTTTTCTGTTTTTTTTTCTCTCTTCACTATTATTATTAGTCAACTTGAAATATAATATCATAAAAATTAGAATAAAAGACGGACAAAAATGGGTGTTCACAACATTCCTCGTCTCGGCACTAGCTAAAAGCTCATCTCCGTCTTCGAATCACGAACCGAATCAACATAACAGAAACATAAGAAACAGATATATATAGGAGGTGAGAAACTCTAATCATCATAAAGGGGAAACAGCATAAAATACTACTTATCAACATGTATACAAACAAACACAACCATCTCCCAATATCATTATCATACCAATCAACCTCGATATCTCAGTAACTAAGATCATAACTTATTCTAATGCATAACTGGTCCTACATGCATGATTGGCCAATTCTACAACAACGTTCAGTCGGTAGTTGGGTTACTAACTCCTGCGTCACCAACTCTTGCTATATCTCTTTTCTCTCTCTAGATTTCTCTCTCTCTCACTCTAAAACTCTTTTTTTTCTCCTCTCAACTCGTTTCTATCTTTTGTTCTTTCTTTTCTGGCTTAAGTGACTTATGTCACTTAAGCCATTTTGTTTTGCTTAAATTCGCGCCAACGCTCGAGCGTTGGAAACCTAGCACTCGAGCGTTCCAACGCTGGAGCGTTGGCTTTTTCACGCTCGAGCGTTGGAGGGTTGGTGGACCACCGCGCCATGCAACCAATTAGGAGCTACCACGTAAGCCTTGATTGACACGTGGCAAGTCAAATCATGGCCCTTGTCTGTTGACTTGGGTGCTTGAGCATGGATACTCCCACGCTTGAGCGTTGATGTCTGTCAAAAAGTCAACTCTTTCCGTTGAGGGTCCGTTCGACGTCCGATTGCACTCAAATTTGAGATATAGGCTCATGAAGACCTAATAAACAACCTCCAACCCTAAAAAAAATACCTAATCTAAACTCTAACTCCAAAATTCTTATTTCAAACTCAAACGTCTCAAAGATGCTAACCGGAAAACCCTAGTTTTGTTCCTACGTTCCAACTCCCTCGATAAGGCTGCGTACATGCCATGCAAAGGTCTCTAGACCTTAATCCATCTCTTAACTTTATAATCCAAGTCTTAAACCTGCTCCTCTCACGTAAATCAAAATCATAAAAACTGGGATGTTACATGATGCATTACCTTTAATCTATGTTTACTTGCTTAGATGGGTATGATGTTAATTTCGGAGACGAAATTCTTTTAAGGAGGGGAGAAAATGTAACATCCTAAAAGTACAATATGATTATTTTAATAAAAAGATTAAGCTATTATGAGGTTTAGTGTTGAAAACTATTAGTATCAAAATTTATTAGAAGTATTTAATGATTATAAAAGATATAATATTGTTTTAAAAAAAATTAAGAGAAAGGAACAGCCAAATCTCTATTTACGTGAATAGGCCCATTTTGCACTTTGATGGAGTTGTGACTTTTGCCTATTCATTTATCTTAAAAAAATAAAAAAGAGAAATATATGTATGTATAAGAAACAAAAATAAGTAACATGTGAATTCATTTTTTTGTTTCCTGTAGTATATAGTATAGATAACCAAGATGTATCAAGATTTAAAGATGTATCGGTGGATGAGAATAAAAATGAATGATGTATTAAAGAAATTGCATATATATTTATATGCTCAAAATTTATTATTTTGTAATTTTGTTACATGATTTTTTTGAGAAACATTTTTCTTGAAATTTGAGATTGCTTTTAAGTGACCAAACATTAATCATGATTAATATGCCCATTGGAATTGTTTGCCATATAGATTAATGACATGTCTAATCCTAACAAACTTTTTTTTTCTTATCAAAAAGTGAAAAATTTATTTTCTTATTTATATGTGCTTACTCAAAGATAAAGATGAAACTGATTTCTTAGTACTATTATGGTGTTCATTCATGGAGTTTTTCTTTTTGTTACCGTTGTTTTGCACAATGCCTCCACATTTTAATTGCAAGTTTACTAAATCTTATTCTTGATTTTGTCATCACATTTCTTTAAGTAAGATAATCTTGTTAACAGAAAGAAATACTTAAGTGCACTATTTTATTAAATAAATGTTTTTTTACTTCATTTTGAATATATTTTTTTTTATAGTTAAGGTGTCATGAATTGCACATTTATTATGTGGTGAATTATTTAATAACTATATATATTGATGAGGTGGTTAGGAAATGTAGGTCCCCTTTATGTTAGTGTGAAGTAGGTGAGAAGATCTTGCTAGAATCAGATTTAATCCAATAGACCACAATTAGGATTCAAATAATTAAGGGAAAGATGCGCAGTGTGCAGAATAGGTAAAAAGTGTTTTGCTGACAAGAAAGGAAAGTCTTTAGAATTTTAGGAAGAGGGACATATAGTTGAGAGTCATTCTTAAGATTGGGATGGGGAGGTCAATGTCATTCAGGAAAATAATTCTTTGTTTCATCGGTCCTTTTCAAATCCTAAAGCGAGTCAGGCCCGTTGCTTATCAATTGGCTCTTCCACCACGGTTGTCAAATCTCCATGACGTCTTCCATGTTTCTCAACTCCGGAAGTACGTACCCGATGTTTCATACATGATAACTCCTAAGTCAATAAAATTGAGGGATAATTTGATATTTAAGCCCAAGCATATTCAAATCATTGACAAGAGCACCAGGACTCTAAGGAACAAGACGATACCATTGGTGATAGTGATTTGGGAAGTGTTGACTCCAAAGGAAACAACTTGGGAACTTGAGGAAGATAGTAGACAACATCATCCAAATTTCACACATGAAGGATATATCAATGAATGTGTTGATCATGAATCAAACAATATAGTAACTTTTTCTCCAATACGAGTAGAAATAATTTAGTCTCCTTGGGATCTAAGCTGCCTCTGAATGATGATGGATTGTTCTTCTTGAATTCGAAAAGCCCAGCATGCTAAGGGTCCTAGTTGCCACCACATCATTAGTGACTAGCCTCCATTTTCCTTCAGTTGACGGAAAGTCTCCATCTGCCCTTGCATAGCTTTGGTCATACAATCCAGAGCTGCTGGGAGTGCAAAATTCATCCCTCATCTATTAGTCGTCATAAATCTGCCCACTACCAATGAAATATTGGGTTGATCAGGTCCAATATCCCAAAGAATAACATGCAGCATCTATAACTTTAACAAGCATCCTATGCACCCAAGTTTTGTTTTAGAAAAAGCCTCCACTACCACAGTCCGATTTAGAATATTCCTTTGACCCTAAATCATTTATATTATGCATGAAACTCTTAATAGACGTAGTACTTGATGTGAGGTTTGGGAAAATTATGTTAAAATAAAGAAGTCATTATGAAATGTTTCTTTAAATTCCAATAATAAGAATAAAGAAATATATCGTAAAAAAAAAGAGAAATATATGTATGTATAAGAAACAAAAATAAGTAACATGTGAATTCATTTTTTTGTTTCATGTAGTACATAGTATAGGTAACCAAGATGTATCAAGATTTAAAGTGGTATCGGTGGACGAGAATAAAAATGAATGTTGTATTAAAGAAAATGTATATATATTTATATGCTCAAAATTTATTATGTTGTAATTTTGTTACATGATTTTTTTGAGAAACATTTTTCTTGAAATTTGAGGTTGCTTTTAAGTGACCAAACATTAATCGTGATTAATATGTCCATTGGAATTGTTTGCCATATAGATTAATGACATATCTAATCCTAAAAACATTTTTTTCTTATCAAAAAGTGAAAAATTTATTTTCTTATTTATATGTGCCTACTCCAAGATAAAGATGAAACTGATTTCTTAGTACTACTATGGTGTTCATTCATGGAGTTTTTCTTTTTGTTACCGTTGTTTTGCACAATGCCTCCACATTTTAATTGCAAGTTTACTAAATCTTATTCTTTATTTTGTCATCACATTTCTTTAAGTAAGATAATCTTGTTAACAAAAAGAAATACTTAAATGCACTATTTTATTAAATAAATGTTTTTTTTTTACTTCATTTTGAATATATTTTTTTATAGTTAAGGTGTCATGAATTGTATACTTATTATGTGGTGAAATATTTAATAACTATATATATTGATGAGGTGGTTAGGAAATCTAAGTCCCCTTTATGTTAGTGTGAAGTAGGTGAGAAGATCTTGCTAGAATCAGATTCAATCCAATTGACCACAATTAGGATTCAAATAATTAAGGGAAAGATGCGCAGTGTGCAAAATAGGCAAAAAGTGTTTTGCTGACAAGAAAATAAAACCTTTAGAATTTTAGGAAGAGGGAAATGTGGTTGAGAGTCACTCCTAAGATTGGGATGAGAAGGTCAATATCATTCAGAAAACTAATTCTTTGTTTCATCGGTCCCTTTCAAATCCTAAAGAGAGTCGGGCCCGTTGCTTATCAATTGGCTCTCCCATAACGGTTGTCAAATCTCCATGACGTATTCCATGTTTCTTAACTCCGGAAGTACGTACCCGATGTTTCATACATGATAACTCCTAAGTAAATAAAATTGAGGGATAATTTGATATTTAAGCCCAGGCATATTCAAATCATTGACAAGAGCACCGGGACTCTAAGGAACAAGACGATACCATTGGTAATAGTGATTTGGGAAGTGTTGACTCCATAGGAAGCAACTTGGAAACTTGAGGAAGATCCTAGACAACATCATCCAAATTTTTTCAGATACATAGCTTAGTGATGCATTACCTTTAATCTATGTTTGCTTGCTTAGATGGGTATGATGTTAATTTCGGGGACGAAATTCTTTTAAGGAGGGGAGAAAATGTAACATCCTAAAAGTACAATATGATTATTTTAATAAAAAGATCAAGCTATTATGAGGTTTAGTGTTGAAAACTATCAGTATAAAAATTTATTAGAAGTATTTAATGATTATAAAAGATATAATATTGTTTTTTTAAAAAAGTTGAAGATAAAGGTGCAACCAAATCTCTATTGACGTGAATAGGGCCACATTGCACTTTGATGGAATTGTGGCTTTTGCCAATTCATTTATCTTAAAAAAATAAAAATAAAATAACAATAGCAATCAAGTGAGGTTGGCACGTTACAGGGCAGGGCTTTAAGCCTATTAGCCCAATGACAACACGTAAAGGAACATATCTCTAGACTCTAGCAAGTATATTAAAAAGAAATAGGGTGGAAATTTAACTAAAAATAATAATAATGAGGAATAGAGAGAAACTGAAGCTCCAGCGCCGCACAGCTAGAAGCAGAGGAAGAATAGTAGCATCACATTGTAGAGAGGAGGTTTATTGAGGGGTTGTTCCTAGGCAAGTTTTGAAGATCTTTAAGATGAGAGTAAAAAAAACATCTTTTTTCACCCTTCCATGGTATAATTAATTTTAGGGTTTTTGATTCTTGATTTGAGATTCTTAAAATACTTTGATGTTATTTGTTGAGTTGACATAATAAATATATTTTTTCTGAATTTATAAAAAAATGGTTTTACTTTTGAATTATTTGTATTATGCCTGCGTCAAATTCTCAAATGCTTCTTGTGTGAGTCCTTATATTTTTCTAAGGCCAATTATTTTGTTAAGGATTTTGTTAAATCCAATTTCCTCTATGCATGAGATATTTTGTTAATGCCAATTATTTTGTTAAGGCCAATTCCCTCTATGACGCATGAATTGCGTGAGTTATACATATTGTGGTTTATTGGCATGTTAGATGATGTTATAGAGTTGACTTAGTATGAAATAATATAATTGTTATTGGCGCATAGAGTTTGAGAACCTTGATAGTCATCTGGGATGACATATTGCATTATGCATGAGTTGGTTATCACCTTCCGGGAAGGGAAGACAGTATACATTCTATTCCGGGAATAGGATGAGGATATCACCATCTGGGATGGGATATCAGATAATTAAAATATTCACATCTGGGATGGGGAAGGCGAGAGATATCACCATCCGGGATGGGATATCAGATAATTAAAATATTCACATCTGGGATAGAATATCAGTTACCTCCATCCGGGATGGGGAAGGCGAGAGATATCACCATCCGGGATGGGATATCAGATAATTAAAATATTCGCATCTGGGATGGAATATTATATGCCTCCATTTGGGATGGGGAAGGCAATGGGACGCCTTTGCATGGATATGAACTCATAGACCTTAGTGGATCTGGGATTCACACCGGCTCTGGGAACCAAAGAGTCAAGTCATGTGATTATGGGAATCACTGAGTTATGTTAATGGAGTTGCATTGTATAGTGTTTGTTTGGTGAATGTGATTACATATAATGAGATATGACCGTAGTTGAGTTTATGAGTTTGTGGTTTAAACGTTTTTATATTGATTAATTTATATGTTATTATTTTGGAGGTTTATTATATTTATTATTTTAAAAATTAGCAGGTACCATAGATGTTTTTCCGGTTACTGCGTCGACTGATAACAACACTAATTTTGAAAATATTTTTAGAACTTGTTTTTATTCACTGGGATTATATCTCATTAAAAGTGTTGCTTTTAGAGCACGAGGCGACGTTACTCAGACTGAAGAGACTTGAAGACTTAGTGAATTATCTTAGTTATTTTGTAGATTGGTTAATATTTTCTTAAATATAGAGTCGTTTGTGGCTAGACATATTCTTTTAATTATTTTTGGGTTTAATAGTAGATGCCTGGTTTTGAGGAAAATGAATTTATTCTATAAGGATTTATTAACATTTTTACTTATTATTTATGAGGTATTTATTTTAGACTAATTTATTTTGTATAATTTTTATTGTGACTATTTTTTTATATTTATATTTTTACTGTGGGTTACTATTGTAACGAATGACATGACACTTATGGTATCAGAGCGGCGCCTCTCCCAGTACGGTGTGGTTCGGGGACGAAAGCGGAAGCTGGTGGGCATGTAACACTCAGGTGCCGACGAGGGCGGGGAGTGGTCGCCGGTACAAGAAGGCACGGACAAGGAGCAGCTCCTGGCAGGCTTCTAGGCGGAGGGACACATGAATGGACCGATTACACACCCGAATGAGAGTGATCCTAAGACTGTGTAGGTATGGGACTATACAGTTGAGGAAGGCTTATATGAATTGATTGGTACTACCTATACTAACAAGATGCATCTTCTTTTCGGGAGCCCATAACTTAAGAACTCCACAGTTAAGTGTGCTTAGCTTGGAGCAATTATGGGATGGGTGACCTCCTGGGAAGTTTTCCCATGATGCGTGTGAGTGAGGAAAAAGCACGTTGAAAAGACCCGTGTTGGTTTGTGCGGACAGTCGTCAATCCATAAAGCAGTCAGGGATGTTACAAAGCTCATGATAACCTCTGGTTTATCTAGCTTTATCGCTAGTAAAGTTATGACTTTCGAACCAATTGGTTGAGTTTAATCTCATTTCATCCCAAATTTAGCTTTAATTGTCCTTAAGTAGTGTTTTGGATCTTTTTGTTGATTTTTAGGAAATTAAGTCGGAAATTGAGTCGAATAAGGCATTACATGTTGTTGCTTAGTTCAAGTACAGTTCTTGAATCAAGTTGAAAAGTGAAGCCGGAAGAAAGCTAGGAATAAAGAAGAGAAATCAAGCTGGAAGTGTTGATCAGGTGGTTTCGCTCCACGCAATAAGGCTCGCCCCACGAGCCAGAGGAGAAAAATCGAGGGGTCTCTATCTCGTCCTGTGGATCAAGGTTCGTACCTCGAACCCGAATATCAGGAAAAGAGTCTCTCTGTCTCGTCCCGTGAGAAGTATCTTACACCGCGAGACTGTGCATTTGATCCACGACTTATCTTCAAAATTCGCTCCTTGAACAGTAATTTGCCCCGCCAAATCCTATCTTCTCAGATTAGTATTTAAGCTTGTTATTAGTGCAAATTTTGTACCCTAATCCTAGTATTTTAACAGCCGTGTCTCGCTTAGTTTTCTGGAGCTTTGTGGATGTTTTTCTTTTAATATTTGGTAATTATGAACGTGATTATGAGTAGCTAAATATTTTTTCTAAGAAAACGACGTAGCCGCACATGACGACTTGGTATTTTGTGAAGTTCCCTACTCCCTTCTTTTCCTTTATTTTTCCTTATCTCTGTGTTTATTGTGTTCAATCAAAAGAGCTCGTGATTGACTAGCCAATCGTGATGAGTCCGACAGGAGATTCATGATTTAGTGTTTGGAATAAGAACATAGGTTGAATATTGACAGAGATATAATAGGAGATATATGAAATCATTTTAGGGAACCAGGAGCTTAATGAATCATTGTGTTTTAATCATCATAGAGATATAGTTGATTAGGATTCAAAGGTGTTTTCTTTTATGCTCAATAGAGACATTAGAATAATTTAGGGTTCCTGGTTAACAATAATTTTAATTGAGAATATGGATCATGATTTGATCAAAATTAGATTGTGTTGGTGAAATCAAGACCTTAGATCTCTCCATCATCTTTTTTTGTCTTAGATATTTGTTTAGATTTTGTTGCGATTTGGTGGTTATATCAATTGATCTCATCATATCTTTATCTTTCCATTGACTTGGTCAAGATAATTATTGATTTGGATAATTGATAAATTAAACAACCCAATCCCTATGTTCGACTTCGGTATACTTAACATGTTTTATTACTTACTTCGATCTATAGTACACTTGTCAGAACATATGATACTTATTTACATTTAATTTGATAATAGAAAAAGGAACATTTGTGATTATCACTTCTTCCTCACCCGACTGCATACTAAACAACCCGTGAAATGAACCGCACTAATCTCTCTATTCATACAACAAAATGATTTGATATTTCAATATAATCAACCCCATTTACAATGTGTAAAATAACAGTGGTCGCGCTGTCGCGCACGCGCCAAAAAGAACGAGCGGTTTTTAAAACTGTAGTTTAGGGCGACAACTTGGATGTCGTCTCACAAGGACTCTTGAAGTGTTATTTGTTACAAAAATCAGTTTTTTTTTGGGGGGGGTGGATTGGAATGCAAATAAGAAACAAAGCAAAACAAAGCAATGAAAACAGAGAAGTTGAAAAGATTATCAAATAGCTAAAGACGATTAATCTATTGTTCTCGATTTCCCAACTATCATAGGTTCATGCAATTTCCAAGCCCTAAGCAGATTCTAATCCCCTCCCGGTTGTAGCAACAATTTACAAGCGAAACCACTACTACATATATATGTCCCTATTCCCGAATTAAGCAAACGGGGTTAAGCCCTTCGTGAACTAAGCGAACACGAAACGTACACACGCGAATTAAGCAAACGCGATTAATTATAGGAACATAATATCACCGAAAATAAATCAACACAACACAATATACTCCTGAATTAAGCAAACAGAAATATATAGCATGGCATTGAAAAGGGAAAAGCATACAAAACAGGAAATACAAGAACCTCAAGTGTAGTGGAAATCGATTACAATAGATTAATCCTAGAAAATTAGTTCTCCATGGAAAAACGAAAACACACAGAAAAATGTAAAAACAATGGAGAAGCCAAAAGTCTCTCCAATCTGTCCAGAACAGTCATTTATACTATTCAGAAATTTAGCCCACTCGCGAGGCGAATGTCATGAAGAGTCAGCAACGTTTGGTCTTCTCGCGGGGCGAAGTACTTCTCGCGTGGCGAGGAATGGAACAGTCATGGCTTCTGGCCTTCAGTCTCGCGAGGCGAGACATGTATCCGCGAGGTGACACAGAACGGGTTGCTTTTCTCTGGAACAGTCAGATTTCAGGGTCGCGAGGCGAGGTCTTGTTCGCGGGGCGAACCAGAGAGGATGACATTTTTACTGTTCTGCTGGCTTTCAGGTTCGCGAGGCGAGAAAACTCTCGCGAGGCGAATCCCCTGTTTCTTTATTCCCTCAACTTCTACTTAACCTGAAAACAAAGAAACAGCTATAAGTGCATTATTTGACTCAAAACTGGCTAAATTAACCTAAAACTACTTTAGACACTCAAAACATTGCTTGAGGACAATCTAATCTAATTTGGGTGAAAATAGGATATAATTTGCACAAAACCCTGGTCATACTAGCCATAAAACTAGATGAACCAGAGGCTTATCAAACAGCACTATGTGTAACTGAATATTGCATATATTGAATTGTATTGATTGATTATTAATGACTACATGAACACCTATTTATATAGGGCTGATACAACTAAAGGAGAGTGATTCTGTTCTAACAGAAAGCTGATACTTTAGATTAACAGGACCAATAGGTACACTAGTTAAATAATCTTGACATAATTCTTCACTCCCCCTCAAGTTGGTGCATGAAGATTTATCATGCCCAACTTGCTAAGGAGAAATTCCAATTTATCTTTTCCCAGAGGCTTGGTAAATATGTCAGCAACTTGATCCTTTGTATCAATCTTTAAAGGTGTAATTTCCTCAACTTGCACCCTTTCCCTCACAAAGTAACAATCCATCTCCACATGTTTAGTCCTCTCATGGAAGACTGGGTTGGCAGCAATGTGGAGGGCTGCCTGGTTGTCACAAAACAGCTGAGTTGGTCCTGTTTGTGATACTGACAGTTCTGTTAAGAGCCAACTAACCTAAATTAGTTCACTGACAGTTGATGCCATGGACCTATATTCGGCTTCTGCAGAAGATCTGGCAACCACAGTCTGTCTTTTTGTTTTCCATGAGACAGGAGTTCCTCCTAGAGTAATGACATAGCCTGTGCAGGATCTCCTGGTTAAGGGACAACCACCCTAGTCTGCATCGCAATAGGCTTGAAGCTGCAGGTTGCTATTACTTAGAAGGTAAATGCCCTGTCATGGAGTGGTTTTAATGTACCTGAGTATTCGATGTGCTGCATCCATATGCTTCTATTTAGGGGCAGTCATGAACTGACATAGTGTATTCACAGAGTAGGTTATATCTGGTCTTGTCACTGTAAGATACAGCAATCTTCCCAGTAATCTCCTGTATTGAGTGGCATCTGTGTCAACATCTTCTGTTTCTGAACTTAACTTACAATTCTGCTCCATAGGAAAGTGACTTGGCCTGCAGTTTTGCATCTTAGTTTCTTTCAAGATGTCAATAGCATACTTCCTTTAAGTGAGCACCATTCCTTTGGCAGATCTACCCACCTCAATCCCTAGAAAGTACTTCAATGGTCCTAGATCCTTGATGCTAAATTCTTTGTTAAGGTAGTCTTTCACCTGCTGCATGAAATTGGAATTATTACCAGCTAAAATAACATCATCTACATATATGAGTGATGTAAGAAATACTCCCCTTTCATTGTAGATATAGAGAGAATGATCAGCCTTGGATTGTGTGAATCCTATCTTTCTTAAGGCCTGAGTGAATTTCTGGGACCACATTCTTGAGGCTTGTTCAAGCCATAAAGGGATTTGTTTAATTTTCATACTCTACGATCTCCCTTCTTAGCAAAGCCTTGAGGTATCTTCATGTAGATTTCCTCCTTCAAGTCTCCATGGAGGAATCCATTGTTCACATCTAATTGGTGAACAAGCCATCCTTTGGCAACTGCTATGGTTAAGAGACTCCTATTGGTTACAAGCTTTGCCACAGGTGCAAAGGTTTCATGGAAGTCCTCTCCTTCCACTTGTGTGAAACCTCTAGCCACCAATCTGGCTTTGTATCTCTCAACTTCACCATTTGGCATATACTTGATTTTGTAGATCCATTTAGAGTCTACTGCATGTTTGCCTTGTGGAAGCCTTGTTAAGGTCCATGTTTGATTTTCTTCCAGAGCTGCAATCTCCCTTTTCATGGCTTCTTTCCAGTAGTTATACTTTATTGCCTGTGAAAAATTCTTAGGCTCATCATGTTCAGAGATGGCCGCAAGGTAAGCAGCATGAGTAGAAGAGCATTTAGCATAACCTACATAATTGGATAAGGGATAATGTACAAAGTTACCTGAAGGAGGAATGGATACTGAATGTGTAATAGAAGGTGGCAGTTCTACCTTATAATCTTTTAAGTAACTTGGTAACTGTCTCACTCTCCCCCTATTATCCTTCCCGTTCTCAACATTGACATCATTTTCTAGAGTAATTGTGTTGTGATCGATCTTATCTTGTTCATCTACTTCTGTACTATTACCACTCTTATTGTCAAATTGACAAATCTGTTGTGACTGTTGAAAAATAGGTTCCCATTCTGCAACCTGTGCTTGCTGTCTTAAATCTGAAACGCTGTTCGTTTTAAAAGGAAAATCGTTTTCAAAGAAAATAACATCTATGGAAATATAGGTAGTATTAGTGGAAGTATCATGCACTTTATAACCTTTCCGACTTAAAGGATATCCTATGAAAATGCATGGTCTCCCCCTCTCATAAAACTTTCCTTCTTTCTTATGTTTTAAAGCATAAACAAGACAGCCAAAGGTTCTCAAATGGTCATAATCAGGTTTCTTGTTGTGTATGACTTCATAAGGGCTCTTGTTATTAATGATTTTTGAAGGTAGCCTATTTATGATATGTGCAGCAGTGAGCACACAATCCCCCCAAAACTTGATGGGAAGATTGGCATGAAACCTAAGGGCCCGGGCAGTTTCTAAAAGATACCTATGCTTTCTTTCTACAACACCATTTTGTTGTGGTGTATAAGGGCAGCTAAGATCCATCATGATCCCCTTTTGTGCATAAGAACTTTGTATGTGACTAGAAGTGAATTCCAGTCCATTATCTGTCCTTACCCTCTTTATACATTTTCCAAAATGATTTTCTATCATGCAAATGAACCTAGGTAAAAGCTGTTCAACTTCAGTTTTGTGTCTCATTAGATAAACCCACACTCCTCTACTAAAATCATCTACAATGGAAAGAAAGTAGTGAGCACCTGAGATTGAAGCAGTTTTATATGGTCCCCAAATGTCACAATGTACAAGATCAAAGCATGACTTGGTTTTTATTGAACTTACAGGGAAAGGTAATCTAGTTTGTTTAGCACGAATACAAGAATCACAATGAGTCTTATTATGAGTTCTAACAATGTCTAATCCTATACTAGCTAATTTGGCCTCAGAAGGATGTCCAAGCCGAATATGCCAAAGGTGACTATTAATAGATTTGCCAACTTTCATTGCTATGTTTCTCTTCTGTGTAGGCTCAAGTATGTACAAGCCATCTTGATGCCTACCCTTCCCAATCAGGGTCTTGGAATGTAAGTCCTGTATAAGGCAAAAATCAACAATGAAGATTATGGCACAATTGTGCTCTTTAGCCAACCTACTAACAGACATTAAATTGCATTTAAAATCTAGAATATGCAAGACTTTATCCAGCTTTAAGCCATTGGTAAGATCGACATTCCCTACACCTCTTACTGGCACACTTGTGCCATTGGGAATATGGACAGGTTGTTCTTTGGAATTAATTACTTCTTTTAACAAATTTGAATCATAAGTGATATGTTCAGTTGCTCCTGAATCTATCACCCAAGTTTTGCTAAAGAAAGAGTTACCTGCAACATTGGTATTTGACCTTGCTTGCAAAGCACTTGATCCAGAATTATGTTCTGCATTCAGCTATTGGATCAACTTATCATATTGCTGTAGGGTCAGGCCTGGAATAGGACTTTCTGAACTGACTTGTGCTGCTTTAGCCGTAGGTTTCTTGCCATTCCAAGAACCTTTCTTTTCTTTATTGGGTTTTCTCCAGTCCGGATACCCCACTATTTCCCAACACTCTTCTTGTGTATGCCCAACTTTCTGACAATGATTGCATTTAGGCCTTTCTTACTTATTTCCTCTGTAATCATCTGCAGAGTGCTTTGTACTTTGTGCTTGAAAGGCTGCTGTATCTGTCACTGGCTTATGTGTGACTGAAATGAGTCTTTGTTGCTCATCTTCAGCCACCATGTGATAGGCATGACCAAGACTGAGGGTTGGCATCATGCTCAGGATCTGAGATTTTACAGTACTGAATACCTCATCAAGTCCCATAAGAAAGTCATAAAGTTGTTCTCTTTCCCTTATGCTTGTAAGCCGCTTCTGAACATCACACTTACATCCTTCACATGTGCATTTGGGCCAAGGTGAAATGGATTGATCTTCATCTCATAATCCTTTCAACTTGGTATAATATGCTGACACTGATGAACTTTCTTGTTTGAGGAGGGCAATTGCACGTCTAAGCTCATAGATCCTTGGGGCACTCTCTTTTGCAAATCTTGCTTCCAGTTCTACCCAAATTTCTCGAGCCGTGTTTGCATATTGGACACTGCGACGAACCTCTTTGTCCATTGCACTTTTGAGCCATCCTTTTATCATGGCATTGCAACGCATCCAATATGCAAGATTAGGAGAATCAGCATCAGGTATGGGCAGGGATCCATCGACAAAGCCTACTTTATTCTTGGCAAAAAGGGCATTGCTCATGTCTACAACCTATTCCCCATAATTACCATCATGTAAGGGCTCACTTACAAAGATTTGCCCTGGATGATCAGAGGCATGAAGGTAATAAGGGGATAGGATGTCAATATGAGTATCAATGTCTCTTGCATTCTTGGAATGAGGCTTGGTTTTGGCTTCATCGTTGCTGGAAGAGGAAGAAGATTCTTGATCTTCTTTTGCTGCTGACATATTTGCTTCTACCAGGATTCTAGCTCACGATACCATGTAAAATAACAGCACTGTGTGTAACTGAATATTGCATATATTGAATTGTATTGATTGATTATTAATGACTACATGAACACCTTTTTAAATAGGGCTGATACAGCTAAAGGAGAGTGATTCTGTTCTAACAGAATCCGGATCCTGTGCCAAGCTATACTGAATCTGATGTAACAGACTAAGAGACTAACAGAAAGTTGATGCTTTAGACTAGCAGGCCCAATAGGTACACAAGTACATAATCTTGACATAATTCTTCACAATGCAAACTGTGACATCCTTGTGGCTTTCCTCAAGTAATAGAAGATAACACACATCCTTGATCTTCGTGGCATCACCAGCGTAATCAACAACCAGATTCTCGCACTAGGTTCCTCCATCAGGGACGAGGTCATAACCAGTAACCACCGTACTTTCTATTGCTTCTGCCTTTCTAAAACAAGGACTAGAATGCAAATACATAAAAAAGTATCAAACTTGTAACTAGTAAAAGAATCTGGCGGTCTAATAAAATATTAATTTATCTAATGGATTTGGTTGATGCTGCACCTATACGGCACCCTTAATTAATTTATCTAGCGAAGCGGCGACTCTGGCAGTGCCTCGTGGCAGCGCGCTGCGACGTCGCTGGTGGTGTGTGGAGTTGCGCACGCTGGTGACACAGTGGATGAAGGCGGAGCGAGAGGGGTGGACTTTGCGGTGCTGGAAGAGGTGTGCGGTGGAGGACCCTACTGTGTGACGAAGTTCAAGGGAGGAAGCATAATTCTGCTACTGGTTGTCTTATGCTATTATGTTTTTGCTTTTCTTTTGATTTGGGAATATAGATCAGAGGTAAAAGGAAAGCTATATAAAAAATTGAAAAATGTAAATGGAGAGTGGAAGCTAACAGGTGCAAAGGAGATGATGTTGTAAAGGATAATGTAGTAATAACAATGAATGGGCCAAGTGTTAATATGATTTTTTTTACATCTACAATGTAATTTATGGGTTGGGCTAAGACCCATATTTTGTATCATCGACTACATCATTCATGTGTGGTAAATTTTGGACCAATCAGATTATCACATGGGTTTGGTCAAAATTTCAAACTTTCTAATTGTATTTCTACTGTAGTCAAATATATGAATACAATATATTGTAGTATAATATATGTACTCTTTGTATTCACAAATTTAACCCATATTAAAATAATATTTTTTTATTAAAAAAACTGATTATATTACAAAATAATATTTTAATATGAATTAAGATAATGTTTGTTGTCAATAATATTTTGCAATATAATCAGTTTTTTTTAATCAAAAAATATTATTTTAATATGAGTTAAATTTGCAAATTCAAAAAGCACTTATATTATGCTACAATATACTATATTCATATAATTTGACTATAGTATAATACAACTAGAAAGTTTGAAATTTTGACCAACCTATGTGACAATTTGATTGACCCAAAATTTGTCACATGAGTGGTGTAGTGGGTGGTGTAAAATGTGGATGGTGCACCATAGCCCAACCTGTAATTTACATTGCAAATTATCGATGCACGTTAAAAAGTATTTACTTATTAGGGTATGTCGTACATGATATATACGATTTTGTAGTCGTATATGTCATGTACGACTTTACTTTTTATTTTATAATAAAATAATGGAAGTCGTAGTTACTATGTACAACTTCACTTTTTATGACTCAATTTGTTATATACGACTTAACAGGAGTCGTATATGGTAAGTACAACTTCCATTATTTTATTATAAAAATCAAAAAGTGAAGTTGCATGTGGCATATACGACTTCAAAGTCGTATGTCATGTACGAGTTACCCTAGATAGGTAAATACTTTTTAACTTGCATCATATTGGTAATTTGCAATGCAAATTACACTATATAGATACAAAATAGGCTAATGTGATATGATCATGATTTTGTGAAAAATTGTTGAAGAATAAAAGAATATGGGTTTTTTCCCTCTTAAAAAACGTCACCTTCCTCTCCCCCTCTTTGGTTATGAACTTTCCTCTTTTATACTCCTAATCTCAATTGTTCCTTTTTGTAACTGATTGAATCTCCATTAACCAGAATTTGCTAGCAATTATAGGCTGAATAGTGGCTATTGATGCTCACTCTTAACACCTAACCTCTACTGAAGTTGATCACAGGCAAATACAGGAGGGGGTTGAATTGTGTTTGTTAGTAATTTTTGAAAAACAACCTTTTCTAAAACGTTTTCTCACACAAGAAGGTTAAAAGCAGAAGCAAGCACACAAAAATTAATTTTGAGAAACTTAACAAAAGCAATATCAAAATCACGTAGTTAGTATAAAAAAAAATAAACTGTAAGAGCTTAGGGATAGAAGAATCACACAGAAGATTTTATCCTGGTTCACTCTCTTCCAACCAAGAGCTACGTCCAGTCCCTTCGACTTGAAGGATTTTCCATTATACCTCCAAATAGATTACAAACAAGTATTCAACACCTCTTCATGCTTACAAGTATTCCTTTCTTACCAAGCCCTTTCAGGCTCTAACTCTAACAAAGAGATTTAGCTTATGATCTTCTTAACTCACTATGTGAGGATATGAAAGTTTAAGATCTGCTGAATATTTTCACAATATTCAAACTAAAGAATATAGACTTTTTCTCTTAAAAGAATATTGTCGATTAGAAAAAAATTGGGCTAGCAAAAGTTGTTCTTCAGTATCTGAGGTCTTCTATTTATAGTGACATTCTCCTTCTCTTGAAAAGCTTCAACGGTCATTTTAAATTTCCCGTTTAGAGATGGAATAATATCCGTTGTGACTGAATGTTTGATTGAGGCAATGTTGAAATGTACTCTTGGTTATCAAGGTAGCATGAAATGGAGGCTCGCTGCTTTGAGCATTGCAGCTTGAAAACTGTTGTTCCTCCTTTGTGTACAATCCAACTTTTTCAGCCATAAAGTTGTCATCGTACAGATCGTTTTACAATTTCTCATGGTACGATTTTGCTTTTTGCATTTCTTTGATGGTACTATATTTCTTTTGCAAGAAGGTAAAATATTAAAGCAGAAAAAACCAATGTGAAGAACAAATATACTATTGAAATAAATTCAATAATTTGAAATAAATTCAAGAGATTGAGATTGCATTTATTCACTTAGGAGATGGAGCTTGTCTACTTAAAAACTCCGTCTACTCAGTTATTTGTAAGACTAAGTCTGGTCAATATTTTATTTTGCCCATCTACTGACATGGCATATCCTCTCGTCTATCAAGTCTTTGGACTTGCTATACCTCAGAGAATTATCATAATCTTCGTATGGTGACGTGGCACTTAGAGCTCGTCTACTTGATTATTTTATCTTTCAGTTTATTCAATTCTACCAATTATTCCCGTCTGCTGACGTGGCAAGCGACACGTCTACTCAGAATTTTAAGGCTCGTCTACTCAAACTCTTGTTTACTAAAATAAAATAGAGAGTAAAAAATTACCACACGTTTTTTAACAGCTCGTCTATTCAAATAGACGCGAATTCACTTATTCTTTTCAAGCAGAACTTTATATAAAATATAACTTAAGTGATTACAAATAATCCTGCAAAACCTGAATAACCTTGTTAGATAACAACTAACACTTTACCAAGCAAATTTAATCCTTTTGTTAACATCAAAACATAGAGATTAATTAAATCCAAATCACTTCGGTCCCAACAATCTCCCCCTTTTTGATGATGACAAAAACTAATAAAATTTGAGTAGCAAAGTTTAAGAGAGCTTACAAAGCTCCCCCTAAGGCAAGGCATAAAAACATTTTAAAAAAGATCAGGATTGTATCAGAGCAATTACTTATCATATCAAAGAGAGATAAACATGTAGACTTAGAATATATCAAAGTAACAAAATAATTCATAGTAAACAATTACCAGAGCAATCAAATATGCATACATAGAATATTTAAAGCATAAGCAAAGACATGCATGTGCAGACAGACATATCCTTTTCAAAAATTGACTTTTCTTATTAATTTAATTCTCTTCCTTTCTCCCCCTTTTTTGTCATCAGACAAAAAGGTAAAGGAGTGGAAAAGATTTGGTTTTTAAAATAAGAATTAACTAACAAATCTTGTAATTAAAACACAATCAAATAAAATCGCAATCAAATCAAATCTAGAGATTTTCAAATTAAAAGAGATTTCTAGGAATTGGGTTACGAACAAGATTGCTCATGCTACTAAATTGACTACCTCTCTTGTTAATTATCGAAATTGCTTTGAAGGTGAATTTATCCTAAATAAGTTAATGTTCCCTCTAGAGATACAAAAACCGTTCCCAATTAAATCAACCCCTACTCTCGTGGTAATTGTAGTTAAATTAAACCCATTAAGATTCGTGACAATTCAATGAACCCTCGAAGGACCGCTTCTAGCTCTCGTGATTTAAGTCCTAAGTTCAATCCCTTTAGATCCAATACCTAAGTTCGCCGCTAGGTTCATCCTTAGAGTATCTATGATATGCAAATATGTGCGCACCGAATTCACAAGTAATTCATGCAACATGAATTAAATCGAAAGCAAATTGAAATTAACAAGAAGTAAAACGTCAATTCATCACATAAAACGAGTCTTGGGCATAGCCCTAATTCCTAGAAATAAAAAGACCACTCAAGCATTACCATGTTCATAGCAAGCTTGTTTAACAAAAGCATAAAAAAACCTAAGAGAAAAGAAGAAATTGAGAAGAAGATAAATCCTAATTTTGGCCTAGGGTAGCAGCCAGAGAGATCCCTATTTTCAAGCCTTAGAGTCCTATTTATAATATAAGGTAACTTGAATTCAAAGCTGTTATAAAATCAGATCAAACCAGCAATTAAATTTTCAGATATTGCGTGTCACGGCTGTGATACTTGTCACGGCCAGGCCTTGACAGATTCTGTCTTGGAAAACTTGGCATTGGTTGGCCTGTCACGGCCGTGATGGCCATCACGGCCTGGCCGTGACAGGTTCTGACTTTTGTGTACTTTTCTTTTCAGCCTTGCTCAATCATGGCCGTGATGGCTGTCACGGCTAGGCCGTGATGGGCTCTGTTTGGCTCATTTTTCTTGCTTTTCAAGCCCCTTCTTCATGCAAGCTCCATTATAACTGATCCTGAGCATTTTAATCTTCAATTCCTGCACACAAACACCACAAAACAACCTTACCCGTTCCAAGGTAAAAACTAACAAAAATCAAATTAAAAATGCCTAAACTACATAAAAATGCATGCAATATGATAAAGAAATATGAGGTGTAATCACACTCATCAAACATCATTGTCAGTAAAAAGAAAAGAATAAGCTAAGATGAAGGTGGAGGTGGAGGATGAGGGTTTTGGTTTTGGTTTGGGTTTGGTGGAGGAGCAGGAATCTGTGTAGGCAAATTCTAGCTTTGCTGAAAACTGAGCACGATGCTCATCATTTGATTCATCATCTGATTTGTGGGGACTAGAGCTTCAACAACCTGTTCTTGAATTTGCTCTTTCACTTACGCTTTTAATCTTTCCTCAATGATCTTACCGATCATCTCTTCAAAGTTTTGAGGTAGAGAGAGTGATGGTCTAGAGCTTTCACAACTATCTTGAGCATGTGCATGACTAGGCAGGGTGTCCAATGCTCTTGATTGTTGAGGTTGATCCTGTGGGTCAATTATTGTGAGAACCAGAGGTTGAGATGAGTGCTTATCTGAAGTGCTTGGTCTGGGAGTAGACCCGACAACTTCCTCATGCTCATTTATCAAATTAACTACTTCATGCTCTACAACAGGTTCCTCAATAGTGATTTCCTCTTCTGTGTGTTCTGATGGAGGTGATGTAGGAGATGAGGTAGCAGGTTCCAACACTGGTTCAGGTAAATCTTCAAACCATTTAATGGTGACTTCATTTTCCAAGTGAAGACTGGTGACAGGCAGTCCAAAGATGACATTGATGATGATGAACTTGCAGTCTGAAACACCACATTTTCCTCTGACAGTTGGAATATCTTTCTTTTCACCATGAGACAGTCCAGAGGTGGAGGCCTTTCATGTGTAGTGAATAACATGTGGTTTCCAGAAGTCACTTGCATGTACCTTTTCAGAGATTTCTTCAATGGAAATATATTGCCAATGTTCCAGAAGGGTATAGTCAAAGGGTTCTGAATTGAGATCTAGCATTATTGACTCGTTTGCTGGCATCTTGCCTTTAAAAAATTTTCTCTTCTTGTCTTTGTCTTTGTTGAGATCAAGCATTGGCAGTCTTGGTGCAATTCTGTATGGCTTGATCCCAATATTGGTTGCCGATAAATGTCTTAGCCAAGTTGGAGGGACAAAGTTTGCAGCTCTGTCAACTCTAAAGTGGCTAAACTCCCATTTCAACATCTCATACATTAATGTATCAACAAAATCTGCAGCTCTGCCATAGGTATTAGGATGCTTAAACGATTCCCAGCCAGCGTTTCTGTCCATGATAAAGGGGACGTGCCTGAATGATCTGGATCTTTTGCATGTGACATCAGATAGATCCTTCTTGGTAGGGTCAATGTGCCAGTCTGAAATGACGTGCCTCTGAACTCCTTCAGTGAATGGTTTGAAGGGTGGAAGTTTAATGAGGTTGGGGTAAATCTTTCTAGGGGAAATCTCTTTTGTGGTAAATGGGTGAGAAGAGGTCCAAAGGAATTGAATAGTTCAGATGGAAATGGTCCAGCAGGTGTGCGTGGTTCAGGCTTAACCCAGTATGAGTAGATATTTGCAGGTTCATACTCATATTCTAGTAATGGATACCATCTAGTTAGAGAAGGTTCAGGTTCAGTTTGGTGGGTGTGGAAAATCTTCCAGTCCCTCTTGACTTTTGTCCAATTCTCAGCTTTTCCCTCACATAATACTGATGGATCAGTATAGGGAAAGTTGATTTTCTTGATTTTAGGAAAGGGAGTGGTCGCGCTGTCGCGCACGTGCCAAAAAGGACGAGCGGGTTTTAAAACTGTAGTTTAGGGCGACAACTCGGATGTCGTCTCTCAAGGACTCTTAAAGTGTTATTTTTCACAAAAAAAAAAAATCAGTTTGGGGGGGGGGGGGGGGGGTTGGATTGGGAAGCAAATAAGTAACAAGCAAAACAGAGCAATTAAATACAGGGCAGTTTAAAAAGATTATCAAATAGCAAACAACGATTAATCTACTGTTCTCGAATTCCCAACTATCCTTGGTTAATGTAATCCCAAGCCCTAAGCAGATTCTAATCCCCTTTCAGTTATAGCAACAACTAACAACGTAATCGCTACTACGGATGTAGGTTCCTATTCCCGAAATAACAAACGGGGTTAAGCTCTCATGAACAAACGAACATGAATGAACACACGCGAAATAACAAACGCGATTAAGTATAGGAAAATAGCATCACTGAAACAAATCAATACAATACTACACACTCCTAAAATAACAAACAGAAATGTATAATATGGTATTGAAAAGGGAAAAGCAATTAAAATAGGGATTTACAAAACCTCAAGTATATGGAATTCTCATACAGTAGATTAATCTAAGAACTTAGTTCTCCATGACAAAAACGAAAACACACACATAAAAATGTAAACAGAATAATGGAGAAGCAAAAAGTTCTTCCAAACTGTTCAGAACAGCTATTTATACTAATCAGAAATTAAGTCTACTCGCGAGGCGAAGCCTCTCTCGCGACGCGAATCTTGCGAACAGTCTGCAACCTTTGGTATTCTCGCGAGGCGAACACACCTTCGCGAGGCGAGGCACTGAAGAGTCTTCTTATTACGCCCGTTATGAATATCAGGGGCCAACCGTGATGCTTTCTGACTTCCAGACTCGCGAGGCGAATGGATGCTCGCGAGGCGAGACTCTTCAACTTCAAAATTGCCACAGCCGTGACCTTTAACATGCATCAACCGTGCTGACTTTTGGTCTTCAGGGATGGATTACTCGCGACGCGAGGAAAGTTTTCGCGAGGCGACACAGAAACCTTGCAATTTCCTGGAACAGTCAGCCTTCTGGGTCGCGATGCGAGAAGATCAGTCGCGGGGCGAACCAGAGAGGATGTCAATTTCACTGTTCTGCTGGCTTTCAGGTTCGCGAGGCTAGCAAAACTCTCGCGAGGCGAATCCCCTGCTTCTTTATTTTCTTGACTTCCAACTTAACCTGAAAACAAAGACACAACTATAAGTGTATTATTTGACATCAAAACTAGCTAAATTAACCTAAAACTACTCTAGAGACTCAAAACCCTGCTTGAGGACAATCTAATCTAATTTGGGTGAAAATAGGATATAATTTGCACAAAACCCTGGTCATACTAGCCATAAAACTAGATGAGCCAGAGGCTAATCAAAATACCCCAAACTTAAACTTTGCTTGTCCCCAAGCAAACTAAGACTCAAAAATCAAAAAGACTCAAGACCTGGCAAGCTTAAAAGATTCAATCAACCTTGCACAAATTCAAGCAACACATCACAACAATTTTCTTCAATGTCCCCCCTTTCAACCAAAGCAATCCCCACATTCATTTATTCTAAACATTTGAGAATTTCATCATTCAAACAATCAGAAATCTAAGCAGGGGATCTAAGTTACACACAAGAGGGAGATCACCAACTTCAAACAACTGCCTTCCTCACAAGGGCATTTAGTGTTCACTCAATCACTCAATTTGTGTCAGGCTATTAACATTGCACTCAGTTTCACTTTTAAGAGCACTTCCCAAAAATTTGATTTTCATCTCAAAATGGTTCCCACAGAAAATATGTATGCAACATCAAAAGGTCTTTTATGGGTTGTAATGGGACCTGGCTAAGGGTAGGATATACAAAGGTACTAGGCTGAAGACCCTAGGAACTAAGAGAGCATGAACATTATTTACACTTTGAAATTCCACTCAAGCTCCTTTTCTCATTTTTTCTCTATTCCTTGGGTGACTACAGCCTCTTTTATTTTTATCATTTTTACACTTTTCTCTTCTTTTTTTTTTTTTTTTACATTCATCATTTTTTTCTACAAGCCTTTGGCTCCAACCTTTTTATTGTATTTTTTTTTTCAATCCCAACAACATATTATACCTTGTAGCCACCCCAAACTTAGTTCTTGCACCCATTCTAAGATTACATGCTCTCCTAATCCTAAGATCGGGTTAACATGGTTTTCCAGATTTTTGGGCTTATAACATTAGGTTATCAAGAATTAACAGGCTAATAGGCTCAATGGGGCTAACTAGGGAACATGCATTAGGAATTGGTTATTTTTAGGCTAAGTAGTTATTTACAAAGAAACTGCCTAAATCATCTGAAGCAAACACATAATCATGCAAACCAAAAAGAGATTCAAGCAAATTCAGGAAAGTGCAACTTGAAAGTGATTTTCACACAGTTAGAACATGTTGGAGGCTCAAAACCTCACCTGGACATTATTTGCAACTTGTTTGAAAGAGATTCTATCCCTAGTGTGTGCTTCCTATCACCCCAAACTTATCATAAATCATGCCATCATAACAAAATCTCAAAGTTCAGTTTTCAATTTCACATGGGAATCACTTTTCAAAAACAAAAATTTTTCAGCCTAGGGGGAATCATCACATATCAATCATGCAAGCAATCTATGCAACATCAATCAAAATCCATCAAACTTGCCAACAAAAGACTCAACACACAAATACTCCTGAGCTTCTCAAATTATTCAGGAGCTTTATTCAAAGAAAAGGAAAAACTACAACTAGTTCCCTCCCCCACACTTAAAACATGCATTGTCCCCAATGAACAACAGAACTATACAATCAGAGTGAGGGAAAGGAAAGGAAACTCCCTGATCAAGTATCAGTGTAGGTGGGAGCATCCAAGGAGAGCTCCTCAACATTAACATCCACAGGAACAACAGCATCCACACCATGGAATGGCTTCAGCCGCTGCCCGTTAACCTTGAATGGCTTGTGGGTACCTGCACGTGTAATCTCTACTGCACCATAAGGAAACACATTAGTCACAACAAAGGGGCCATCCCATTTGGACCTAAGTTTCCCAGCCATCAATTTCAGGCGGGAGTTAAACAATAATACTAACTGGCCCACAAAAAATTCTTTTCTAACAATCATTCTGTCATGAAAATGTTTTGTTTTTTCTTTATAAATCCTGGAGCTTTCATAGGCTTCTAGCCTAAGCTCCTCAAGTTGTTGCAACTGCAGTTTTCTTTCAACACCAGATTTCTTCATGTCCATGTTACAACACTTGACTGCCCAGTATGCTCGGTGCTCAACTTCCACCGGGAGGTGACATGCCTTACCAAAAACAAGCCGAAATGGGGACATTCCTATAGGGGTCTTGAAAGCAGTCCTCTGTGCCCACAGTACGTCTTCCAGACGGCGGCTCCATTCCTTTCTATTAGGCTGCACCATCTTCTCTAGAATTTGCTTGATCTCCCTGTTTGATATTTCAGCCTGGCCATTGGTTTGGGGATGGTAAGCAGTGGAAACTCTATGTACAACCCCATACTTCCTGAGTAAGGCTTCCATGGTTCTGTTGCAGAAGTGTGTGCCCTGGTCACTGATGATGGCCTTGGGTATGCCAAACCTGCAAAAAATGTTGGACCTAACAAATTTGGAAACAATTTGAGCATCGTTAGTCCTAGTGGGGATTGCTTCCACCCACTTTGAAACATAATCTACAGCCAAAAGAATATATACAAAACCAAAAGAAGGAGGGAAAGGACCCATAAAATCCATCCCCCACACATCAAAAACTTCACAAAAGAGCATGGGCTGTTGAGGCATCTCACTCCTACGAGTGATGGCAGGGCCTGCTGTTTGACATTCTTTACAATTCTTGTATACCTCATAGGAATCCCTAAAAATTGTGGGCCAGTAGAACCCAGAATCCAGGACTTTTCTTGCTGTCCTCTGTGGTCCAAAATGTCCTCCAACTGGAGAGGCATGTGAGAAATGCAGGATGGACTCTGTCTCATGATCAGGGATACACCTCCGAATAACCTGATCACTGCAAAACTTCCACAGGTATGGATCATCCCACACATAGTACTTTGCATCGCTCTTGAGCTTGTGGAATTTATGTCTACTTGTACCTGCAGGAACAACACCAGCAACCAGGAAGTTAACTATGTCAGCAAACCAGGGGGTTACCCCATACAGATGTAGCAGTCTCTCATCAGGGAAATCATCTTGGATGGGAAAAGTATCCTCATCCCTTGCTATCCGGCTCAAGTGATCGGCTACCAAATTTTCAGCTCCACTCTTATCCTTTATCTCCACATTGAATTCTTGGAGCAAAAGCATCCACCGGATCAGTCTTGGCTTAGCTTCTGGCTTCTTCAACAGATATTTCAGAGCTGCATGGTCAGTGAAAACAATAACCCTAGAACCTAGCAAATATGACCTAAATTTGTCAAGTGCAAATACAATGACTAGCGATTCTTTCTCGGTGGTGGTGTAATTTGTACTGGCAAAGCATCTAATGTCCTAGAAACATAATGAATTACATGAGCAACCTTGCCCACCCTTTGTGCAAAGACTGCTCCCACAAAGCAAAATTGGAAGCATCACACATTAGTTCAAAAGGAGTGTCGATCTGGGAAATTTGGATGACAGGGGTAGAAGTCAACGCTTTTTTCGAGATAGTCAAATGACTCCTTGCACTTTTCATCAAATCGGAACAGGCATCATTCTTCAGCAGGTTTGACAATGGCGGAGCGATCTTGCGAAGTCCTTTATAAAGCGCTGTAGAAACCTGCATGTCCAAGAAAAGAACGGATCTCGCGTACGCAAGATGGGTAAGGCAATGAAGAAATCACATCAATTTTTGCAGGATCTACAGAAATACCCTCTTTAGAAATTACATGACCCAAAACTATTCCCTGTTCTACCATAAAGTGACATTTCTCATAATTCAAAATCAAATCAGTCTCAATACATCTTTGTAGAACTAGACTCAGACTATGCAGACATGCATCAAATGAGGAGCCATATACAGTAAAATCATCCATGAACACCTCTATGCAATTTTCAATAAATTCAGAGAAAATGCTAAGCATGCATCTTTGAAAGGTGCCAGGAGCATTACAAAGGCCAAATGGCATCCTCCTATAAGCAAACGTACCGAAGGGGCACGTGAAGGTGGTTTTTTCCTGATCCTCAGGGGCAATATGAATCTGGAAATACCCGGAAAAGCCATCAAGAAAGCAATAATGAGATTTACCAGCCAGCCGATCTAGCATTTGATCTATGAATGGCAAAGGAAAATGATCCTTTCTGGTGGCCTGGTTTAACTTCCTATAGTCTATACAAACTCGCCAGCTATTCTAGACCCTAGTAGGCACAAGCTCATTATTTTCATTCCTAACTACTGTTAGACCGGACTTCTTTGGTACAACTTGCACCGGACTTACCCAAGTACTATCAGAGATGGGGTATATAATACCTGCCTGTAGAAGCTTAGTCAGCTCTTTCTTCACCACATCCAGAATCAGTGGGTTAAGTCGCCTTTGGGCCTGTCTTACTGGTTTAGCTCCATCCTCCAATAGAATGCTGTGCATGCATCTGGAGGGGCTAATTCCTGGAATATCAGCCAATGTCCACCCAATAGCCTTCTTGTGCTTCTTCAGAACCTCCAATAGTTTTGCTTCCTGGTCAGAGTCGAGGCTGGAAGAGATGATGACTGGAAGTCTTTCATTTGTCTCTAGGTAAGCATACTTCAGGTTCTCTGGGAGTGGCTTGAGCTCTAAGGATGGTGGCTGCTCAACAGATGGTGCATTGGAAGTAGCCATGATGCCATGGACTTCTGCAGAACAGACAGCTGCACTCTCACTATCACTATCACTATCACTATCACCCTGCAAAGTTGAATCCAAAAACTCAGAACAAACAGTACACGGGTTAGTGTTAGTACAGTTAGTACAAGTATATACATCATCAAAACCAGAAATAAAAGGAAAATCAGGAATAAAGTCCTCATGGGTATCCTCAATAAGCTCAGAAAGCAACTCTAAGTGGAATACAGAGTGCTCCTCCACTGGGTGTTTCATAGCATCAAAGATCCTGAACTTGGCCACAATACCACCAAACTCCATAGACATAGTCCCATCATACACATCAATCTTAGCCTTGGATGTCATCATGAATGGTCTGCCCAAGATTATAGGTGATCTACTGGAAGGTATCTCTCCTGCCATGTCTAGGATGTAGAAGTCCGCAGGGAAGATCAAATCATCAACTTGCACTAGCACATCCTCTACCATCCCCATGGGTGGGCATGGTCCTGTTAGCCAACCTGGATGGTAAGACCAGATATCTTGCAAAGGCCCAAGATCAAGGTTGTTAAAGATGGAGGTAGGCATGACATTTATGGATGCTCCCAAGTCTAGCATGCAGTTTTCAAACTTCCTATCCCCAATAGTGCATGGGATAGTGAATGTGCCTGGGTCCTTGCACTTTTGTGGCAGTGCCTGAGTAGGGGCTAAAACAGCAACTCTTTCTGGCTTAGGCTGGATAAGCGCTGAGACATTCATTCCCAAGTCAACCCTCTCATTATTCTTCATCTTCCTCTTGTTGGTGCATAGATCCTTCAGAAATTTGGCATATCTGGGCACTTGCTTGATCACATCTAGGAGAGGAATATTTACAGCCACCTTTCTGAATACATCAAGAATTTCCTTCTCCTTGTCTTCACCACCAATCCTCTTATTTTTCTGAATTCTGTGTGGGAATGGGATTGGTGTCCTGTACATTTTCTCAACTTCAACTTCAACAATAGGCTCAGGAGTGACTTCAATAGTTTCTTCATCCTTTCCAGAGGTGGCCTCAACAACTTTTCCAGATCTCAGAGATATGGCACTCACATTAGGGTTGGAGGCATTAGGATTTATCACTGGCTGTGCTGGCAGCTGGGTTGTCCTTTGACCTTGCGGTGTGCTATTCATTGATGTGGCCATCTGTCCAATCTGTGTCTCCAAATTTTTAATGCTGGCATTTGTTTGCTGCTAAAACTGTGCCTGTGAGGCCTGAATCTGTCCCATTTGCTGCTGAAACTGTAGATTTTGTGCAGCCATTTGTTTGAGCATGTCATCTACTGAAGGTCCGGAAGGTGCAGAAGTGGCCACTGGAGGAGGATTTTGAGGTGCCATCGGTTGTTGTTGGGATGAGTTCCCATACCGCAGATTAGGATGATTCCTCCAGTTAGGATGGTACCTATTTGTTGAGAGGTGCGAGAGTGTTGTACACTGTCTGGTTATTGCCTTGATTATACGGATGGACTGCAAAGGCTTGAGGTGATTCAGTAAATGATCCTCCTTGCAGAATGGGGCATGCCT
Organism: Sophora flavescens; assembly: GCA_030762895.1. NCBI lineage: Eukaryota > Viridiplantae > Streptophyta > Magnoliopsida > Fabales > Fabaceae > Sophora > Sophora flavescens. Next base: position 165,940,559 of record CM061064.1, on the reverse strand, counting down.
CATATGGGTGCTCAGGAGAACTGCACATGCCACACAACACCGCAGGCTGAACCCTATCCATTGCCAATTTCTCTACCAAAGAAGTGAGCCTATCAATTCTATCATCACGGTCATGGCTGGAAGTAGAACTGTGGACCTCATGCACTCCTCTTGTCTCAACCGAATTTCTTCTGGTAGTAAACTGCTGGGAATTCAGTGACATATTTTCAATGAGTAGCTTGGCAGCAGCTGGGGTCTTATCAACAAGAGCTCCCCCACTAGCAGCATCCAAAATATTCCTATCCATCGGCAGTAACCCTTCATAAAAATATTGGATGAGAAGCTGTTCAGAAATCTGATGCTGGGGGCAACTGGATACCAAATGCTTGAATCTTTCCCAATATTCAGCCAACGACTCATTCCCTTGCCTAATGCCACAGATTTCTTTCCTGATTGAGGCAGCTCTGGAGGCAGGAAAATATTTCTCTAGGAAGAGCCTCTTCAAATCGTTCCATGTGGTGATGGAGTTTGGCTCAAGATACAACAGCCAATCCTTTGCAGCTCCCTGGAGTGAGAACGGAAAAGCTTTCAACTTAATGTGATCTTCAGTTACTCCCTCTGGTCTCAAGGTTGTGGAGCAGACGACTTGGAATTCCTTGAGGTGCTTGTGTGGATCCTCACCTGCAAGACCATTGAACCTAGGCAACAAATGGATTAGACCAGATTTTAATTCAAATGGAGTGTCAGCACCAGGATATGAAATACACAATCCATTATAGTTGACATCAGGGGCAGCAAGCTGTCTTAATGTCCTCTGGTCTCCCATGTTTTCAAAAACAGTTTTGAAATTGGAATCACTACTAGTGCTAGCCCGAAATTCCCTACGGAGTGTGTGCAGTGTTCTTTCAATTTCCGGGTCAAAATCACACAGTTCAGGGCAATTAGACCTAGTAGCCAGACCAATTCAAAACAAAAACAAAAATAAAAGAGAAAAACAGAATTAAAAATGTGAAAATAACAAAACAAGAGTCCCCGGCAACGGCGCCAATTTTTGGTCGCGCTGTCGCGCACGCGCCAAAAAGGACGAGCGGGTTTTAAAACTGTAGTTTAGGGCGACAACTCGGATGTCGTCTCTCAAGGACTCTTAAAGTGTTATTTTTCACAAAAAAAATCAGTTTTGGGGGGGGGGGGGGGGGGTTTGGATTGGGAAGCAAATAAGTAACAAGCAAAACAGAGCAATTAAAAACAGGGCAGTTTAAAAAGATTATCAAATAGCAAACAACGATTAATCTACTGTTCTCGAATTCCCAACTATCCTTGGTTAATGTAATCCCAAGCCCTAAGCAGATTCTAATCCCCTTTCAGTTATAGCAACAACTAACAACGTAATCGCTACTACGGATGTAGGTTCCTATTCCCGAAATAACAAACGGGGTTAAGCTCTCATGAACAAACGAACATGAATGAACACACGCGAAATAACAAGCGCGATTAAGTATAGGAAAATAGCATCACTAAAACAAATCAATACAATACTACACACTCCTGAAATAACAAACAGAAATGTATAATATGGTATTGAAAAGGGAAAAGCAATTAAAATAGGGATTTACAAAACCTCAAGTATATGGAATTCTCATACAGTAGATTAATCTAAGAACTTAGTTCTCCATGACAAAAATGAAAACACACACAGAAAAATGTAAACAGAATAATGGAGAAGCAAAAAGTTCTTCCAAACTGTTCAGAACAACTATTTATACTAATCAGAAATTAAGTCTACTCGCGAGGCGAAGCCTCTCTCGCGACGCGAATCTTGCGAACAGTCTGCAACCTTTGGTATTCTCGCGAGGCAAACACACCTTCGCGAGGCGAGGCACTGAAGAGTCTTCTTATTACGCCCGTTATGAATATCAGGGGCCAACCGTGATGCTTTCTGACTTCCAGACTCGCGAGGTGAATGGATGCTCACGAGGCGAGACTCTTCAACTTCAAAACTGCCACAGCCATGACCTTTAACATGCATCAACCGTGCTGACTTTTGGTCTTCAGGGATGGATTACTCGCGACGCGAGGAAAGTCTTCGCGAGGCGACACAGAAACCTTGCAATTTCCTGGAACAGTCAGCCTTCGGGGTCGCGAGGCGAGAAGATCAGTCGCGGGGCGAACCAGAGAGGATGTTAATTTCACTGTTCTGCTGGCTTTCAGGTTCGCGAGGCTAGCAAAACTCTCGCGAGGCGAATCCCCTGCTTCTTTATTTTCTTGACTTCCAACTTAACCTGAAAACAAAGACACAACTATAAGTGTATTATTTGACATCAAAACTAGCTAAATTAACCTAAAACTACTCTAGAGACTCAAAACCCTGCTTGAGGACAATCTAATCTAATTTGGGTGAAAATAGGATATAATTTGCACAAAACCCTGGTCATACTAGCCATAAAACTAGATGAGCCAGAGGCTTATCAGGGAGCACCAGGGCAAACTCCATCATCAGGATGGTTGAACCAAGGGTCATCAGTAGGGATAATGGGTTGGAAAGTTAGCTTAGGAGGTAGGGTTATTTGTGGTTGGTCTGGAAGGTTTGTTTGTGGTGAGAAGGGTGTGGGAATGTACACATCATTCTGATAATCTTTTTCAAAAGATCCAAAGTCATCTACCCTATGCTCAAAGCTAGAAACTAGGGCATCTACTGCTAACTTAATAGGGTCATTAGCAGGTAGAGTTACCTCAGTCTCAAGGACAGCTTTGGCTTTCCTCTGTGGTTGCCTCCTTCTGGTTGGAATGGCAGAGGGGGAAGCAGTAGCAACAATCTTTTGTTTCTCCAGTATAGAACTGATGGGAATTCTATCCTCATCATCCTCACCATCATCTTGTGAAAGAATCAGATTTCTAGTCATTTTTTGGGAAATAGCAGGTTGAAAGGCAGCAGCAGTAGGTTCCCTGATGACAATTACACTAGTGGGCCTCTTGGCATGGGCTTCCTTGCAGCAGTGGTCTTCTTTCTGACATTTTTCTTTGGCTCGACAGCCTCAAATGTTCTATTCCACCATTTCCTCTTTCATCTTCATCAATTCCTCAGTCTTAGCAATAACAGCAGCAACATGTGTGCTAACGTTCATGTTTGCTATGTTCATTTTACCAAAGCTTGCAGCTGACATTGGTTTCTCAATTAGAATTCTGGCTTATTCCTTAGGAGTCCTTGCGGTAATGTATTCATGGATTCCTTGTGCCTTGAATATTTTTGAAAGAAGGTGACAATAGGGAAATGTTGATAGTCTTTTCTTGTTCATCACAGCATCCCTAAATCTTCCATACAAAATTCATGGAAGATTGATCTTTGTTTCTGTCATGAGATGGCAGAGGCAGAACTTGTGTCGAGAAGAGAGGTTGTCCTTGGACCCAACCTTATGAAGAACTGCCTTATTAAGTAGCTGATGAAGGATGCGAACAATATCCTTCATCTCAACAGCTTTCCAGGAGTGAGTTCTGACAGTGTCTTCTTTCATCAAATAGACTTCAATAGTCTCAGAACCACCCAGATCAGCTTCCCAAGTCTCGGTAAGAACTAACCCTTCCTGGGCACAGAAAATAGCATCGGCAATGGTCTTTTCCGAGACTACAATCTTCTTTCTCAACACCATAGAGGAGAAGTCTGTATCAGAGATTCGAACATTCCTCCAGAAGTCCCTAATTAGATTGGGAAAGATAGAAACTTTCTCTATAAAGAGTCCTCCCCAACCAGTAGCATTAACATACTTGTTGATGTCCAAGTTATAGTCTTGCAATACTCCAAAGTTGAAATGATGCTCAATTGCCATGCTAAGCTTGTCCACGTTTTTTGATGAAGAAGCCATTTTTGGTGAACAGAGAGTTAGGGTTTGAAAACAGAGAGAAGAATAGCTCGAAGGTTCAAGGAAGTGTAAAGCTTTTCTCAGAGGGAAGAGATAGCTTTTCAAAGATTTTTGAATCCCAAAGGTTTTTCATTTTAGAAAAAATATTTTGACAAGACATGTCATTATTGAGAAGACGGCGTTGGTATTTTGGAACTCTAAAAATGTCTTGATGGGACTGAAGGAAGTAATGAGTCAGCAAAGAGAATAAAGGATAAATTTGTCATATAGACAAAATAAATGCATTTAATAAGTATATGTATGGATGAGTCCAATATGCAAGCAGGGATAGACGCGACATGTAGTGGACACGACATACAAATATAATGGACGCGATATGCAATGGACGCGTATATTAATCATACAATGAATTTAAAATGCTTTTAAACCCACATGCATCAACAAGGATTCTCTAGACTAGATGCCTTAATCAATCCACACATAACATATTAAGATGCTTCCTAACGAAAATAAATTTGTCCTCGGCAAGAGGTTTAGTAAAGATATCTGCTCATTGATGGTCAGTATCCACGAATTGTATATCAAACACACCTTTTTGCACATAATCCCTAATGAAATGATGTTTAATCTCTATATGCTTAACTCTAGAATGCAGCATTGGATTCTTAGATAAATTAATTGCAGCAGTAACGTCACACATAAGTGGAATACTACTTACAACCATATTGTAGTCCTCCAATTGATGTTTGATCCAAAGAAGTTGTGATCAGCAACTAGCAGCTGAAATATACTCAGCTTCAGCAGTTGATAAAGCAATGGTACTTTGTCATTTGCTTGATCACGAGACAAGATTAGCTCCAATGAATTGACATCCTCCACTGGTACTTTTTCTTTCAATTCTATATCCAGCATAGTCAGCATCACAGAATCCAACTAGTCTGTAATCTTTATATTTCTTAAAACACAAACCTAGATTAGTAGTACCTTTCAAATATCTAAATATTCTTTTAACTGCTGACAAGTGAGATTCTCTAGGATCAGATTGAAAACGAGCACACAAACATACACTGAACATAATGTCAGGTCTGGACGCGGTAAGATATAAAAGAGATCCTATCATACCTCTATATACCTTTTGGTTTACCTTTTTATCTTTATCATCTTTGTTCAGTATGGACGTGGGGTGCATAGGAGTGTTCATTGGTTTACAATCATCCATGTTGAGCTTCTTCAGGAGTTCCTTTGTATACTTGGTTTGGTGGATGAGGACCTCATCCATAGTTTGTTTTACTTGAAGTCTAAGGAATAATTTGAGTTCTCCTATCATGCTCATTTCAAATTCTTTCTGCATTAACTTAGAGAATTCTTTGCATAGAGACTCATTAGTAGCACCAAATATAATATTATCAACATATATTTGTACAATTATGAAATTAGACTTAATGGACTTTCTAAATAAGGTTGTGTCAACCTTTCCTCTACTAAATCCATCTTCCATAAGAAAGGAACTTAACCTATCATACCAAGCTCTAAGGGCTTACTTAAGGCCGTACAAAGCTTTCTTAAGCTTATATACATGTTCAGGGTGGGTTTCACTCTCAAAACTCGGAGGTTGCATAACATAAACTTCTTCATTACTAAAGCCATTTAGAAATCCACTTTTAACATCCATCTGAAAAAGCATAATGCTATGATGTGCAGCAAATGAAAGTAAAATTCTAATAGCTTCTAATCTAGCAACAGGTGCAAAAGTTTTAGTGTAATCTATACCTTTTTCTTGAGAGTAACCTTGAGCAACAAGTCTTGCTTTGTTTCTTATTACCTTACCATTTTCATCAAGTTTGTTTCTGTAAACCCACTTTGTTCCTATAACTGATTTGTCTTCGGGCAAGGGTACCAGAGTCCAAACATTACTTCTTTCAAATTGATTCAGTTCTTCTTGCATCGCTAGAATCCAACCATTGTCTAGTAGAGCCTCGTCTACTGTCTTTGGTTCTAACTTGGAGACTAATGCAGAGTCTTCTTGTTCTTTGAAGGTTGATCTGGTTCTTAGCCTATCATTGGGGTTTCCAATGATTTGATCTTGTGGATTATAGTTCCTGAAGTACCAAGATTTTTGAACTGTATCATGTTGAGAAGTGGAGGTTCTGATTGTTGAGTGGGGTCATCTACTTGATCATCAGTTTTCATCTCTGGTGTCCCTCTTGAGATGTTTAGATCAAGATCTGCAAAAGCTTCATCTAGCTCTAATAATTTCTTATTAGGTTGTTTGTCATCAAACTTGACATGAATACTTTCCTCTACTATCAGAGTCCTAGAATTGTAAACTCTAAAGCCTTTGAAAGTTTCAGAATATCCTAATAATATTCCATTATCTGTTTTTGCATCAAACTTACCAAGTTGATCTTTAGTGTTAAGAATATAGCATTTACAACCAAAGGGATGAAAATATGAAATGTTGGGTTTTCGTCCTTTCCACAATTCATAAGGAGTCCTGTTCAAGATAGGTCTAATGTATATTTTGTTCTGAATGTAGCAGGCAGTATTAACGCTTCAGCCCAGAAGTGTCCAGGGACAGAGTTGTCATTGAGCATAGTCCTAGCCATCTCTTGAATAGATCTGTTCTTTCTCTCTACAACACCACTTTGCTGTGGTGTTCTAGGTATTGAGAAGTTGTGAAGAATACCACTTTCTTCATAGAACTTATGAAATAGCTTATTTTCAAACTCTCCCCCATGGTCATTTCTGATGGAAGTAATACACATGCCTTTTTCATTCTGTACACGTTTGCAGAATACTGAAAAGACATTGAAAGACTCATCCTTGTGAGTTAGGAACAAAACCCATGTCCATCTAGTGTAGTCGTCTACAATGACAAGACTATATCTCTTACCACTAACAGAAGCAGTCCTTATTGGACCAAAAAGATCAAGGTGTAGCAACTCTAGTGGTCTATTGGTACTAACAATATTCTTAGATTCAAAAGAACCAATAACTTGTTTTCCCTTTTGACATGTATCATAGAGAGCATCAGATTTGAATTTAAGGTTTGGTAATCCTCTCACGAGGTTATGCTTATTTAGCTTTTAAATTAATTTCAAGCTTGCATGACCCACTCTTTGTGTCAAACCCATCGCTCATCTTCAATGGACACGAGACACGAGACACTTTTATTTGAGAGGTCCTCCAAGTTAATCTTATAAAGATTGTTTTCCCTCTTAGCAGTGAATAAAAGTGATCAATCATCTTTCTTGACAGTACACATGTTCTTATCAAAAGAAACAGCATATCCACTGTCACATAATTGGCTTATGTTTACCAATTTTACCTATACCAATGATCTTCCCTTTTTGGTTTCCTCCAAATGTAACCCAGCCACCATCTTTGTGTCTAAGGTCTTGGAACATACACCTTTCTCCTGTCATGTGTCGTGAGCACCCACTGTCCAAGTACCAAGATGTTTGTTTCTTTCCTGTTGTTAAGCAAGTCTGCAACAGGTATTATCTTATCTTTAGGTACCCAAACTGACTTGGGTCCTTTCTTGTTAGTAGTCACTGAACGAGTATGCTTGGTATGCTTATTATGTATGCACCTAGATGTAATATGCCCTCTTTTTCCACACACAATGCAAAAAGTGTTGGACGGGCTAGACTTTGTTTTAGTATATTTAGCTTGAGCTTTTGAAGCTCTATGCTGAGTATGTGGGGTTGACTTTTGTTGAGATGCTTCCTTCTTCTCTTTGTCATAACCAATGCCAGATTTATCATGCGGTGACCTAGAGTACCTTAAAATAAGACTAAGCTTATTTGAGCCATCAACAAGCTTTGACAGAGAGTCTGTCAGATATGTTATATCTTGTTTCAGTTTTACAACTTCACAAGAAGCATCAGGCTCACACTCCATTCTGTCAGCTAGACTGACATTCACTGATTTTAGTATGTCATTTTCATCTTTAAGGTTTTGTTTCTCAGTGCAGACCCTATCATATTCTCTAGACAGTTTAGAAAATTTCTTTTTGAGACACCTATACTCTCTTGACAGGATGGACGACTCATGCAACAATTCATCAAAAACATTTTGAAGAATGGACTGGTCAGAATCCATTACCTCAGCATCAGTGTATTCACTTTCTGATGTAGTGTCTGCCATAAGACAGATATTTGCCTCTTCCTCTTCTTCATTTTCTTCATCTGATGAAGACGGATCAAGATCCTCCCATGTAGGCATTAAGCCTTTCTTCTTTTTGAAGAATTTCATTTTATCCTTCAGCTCAGGGCAATCAGCTTTAAAGTGTCCAGGTTTCTTGCACTCAAAGCATAGGGGTGGACTTTTTCCCTTGGAGTCTGACTACTCCTTGGAAAACTTTTTTAAATTCCTTCCTTCTGAAACCACCACATATGTTGAATCTTCCTGGAGATGAAAGACAATTCATTCTCGTCTGATCCTTCATCATTATCAGAAGATCCAGACTCATCTGATGACTCAGCAGTTGAGAACCTTTGATGAGCTTGCTTTCTTTGCCTTTAGGGCAATAGATTTTCCTTTTCTGGAATTTTCTTCTTCATTAAGTTCAAGTTCATGAACCTTGAGAGATCCAAGAAGCTCTTCCAGAGAGAGTGTATTCAGATTTTTGGGCTTCCTGAATAGCAGTAACTTTGGGTTTCCATTGCTTGGATAAGATCCTCAGAATATTTCTGACATGATCTCTATTTTCATATGTTTTTCCAAGATACCTGAGACTGTTGGTGATAGTTTGAAATCTCTCAAACATCTGATCTATTGTTTCATGATCAGCCATTTTAAACAGTTCATACTGGTGAACCAGCATGCTTATTTTCTATTCCTTTACTTAGGATGAACCCTCGTGAGCTAGAGCAAGAGTATCCCATATTTCTTTAGCAGTGTTGCAGCTGTGAACTTTGTCATGTTCAGATCTGGTAATAGCACACATGAGATAGTTCTTTGCTTTCAGATTTAGCTGATGTTGATTTTTCTGCTCTTAAGTCCATTGGGCTCTAGGGATAGCAGCTCCAGCTTCATCTCTTGGTTGTGTAGTCGGTTTCAATAAGCTCCCAAATATATACATTCTGTGTATCCAAGAAGGCCATCATCCACTTCTTCCAGTAGTCATAATCTGTTCCATCAAAGAGAGGAGGTTTGTTGATAGCTTGTCCTTCTGCATCCATGGTTGTTGGATCGTACTTCCTCAGCACTTGTTAGATGCTCAACCCTTTCGAGGCTGAGCTCTGATACCAACTGAAGTTGACACAGGCAAACACAAGAAGGGGGGTTGAATTGTGTTTGTTAATAATTTTTGAAAAACAACCTTTTCTAAAACGTTTTCTCACACAAGAAGGTTAAAAGTAGAAGCAAGCACACAAAAATTAATTCTGAGAAACTTAACAAAAGCAATATCAAAATGCCACAGTTAGTTTAAATAAATAAAACTGTAAGAGCTTAGGGATAGAAGAATCACACAGAAGATTTTATCCTGGTTCACTCTCTTTCAACCAAGAGCTACGTCCAGTCCCTTCGATTTGAAGAATTTTCCATTATTCCTCCAAATAGATTACAAACAAGTATCCAACACCTCTTCAGGCTTACAAGTATTCCTTTATTACCAAGCCTCTTCAGGCTCTAACTCTAACAAAGAGATTTAGCTTATGATCTTCTTAACTCACTATGTGTGAGGATATGAAAGTTTAAGATCTGTTGAATATTTTCAAATATTCAAACTAAAGAATATTGACTCTTGCTCTTAAAAGAATATTGTCGATTGGAAAAAAGTTGGGTAGCAAAAGTTGTTATTCAGTATCTGAGGTCTTCTATTTATAGTGACATTCTCCTTCTCTTGAAAAGCTTCAACGGTCATTTTGAATTTCCCGTTTAGAGATGGAATAACATCCGTTGTGACTGAAGGTTTGATTGAGGCAATACTGAAATGTATTCTTGGTTATCAAGGTAGCGCGAAATGGAGGCTCACTTCTCTAAGCATTGCAGCTTGAAAACTGTTGTTCCTCCTTTGTGTACAATCCAGCTTTTTCAGCCATAAAGTTGTCATCGTACAGATCGTTTTGCAATTTCTCATGATACGATTCTGCTTTTTGCATTTCTTTGATGGTACTATGTTTCTTTTGGAAGAAGGAAAAATATTAAAGCAGATAAAACAAATGTGAAGAACAAATATACTATTGAAATAAATTCAATCATTTGAAATAAATTCAAGAGATTTGGATTGCACTTATTCACTTAAGAGATGGAGCTTGTCTACTTAAAAACTCCATCTACTCAGTTATTTGTGAGACTAAGTCTGTTCAATATTTTATTTTGCTCGTCTGCTGACGTGGCATATCCTCTCGTCTATCAAGTCTTTGGACTTGCTATACCCCAATGAGTTACCATAATCTCTGTCTGGTGACGTGGCACTTAGAGCTCGTATACTTGATTATTTTATCTTTCAGTTTATTCAATTCTACCAATTATTCACGTCTGTTGACATGGCAAGCTAGACACGTCTACTCAGAATTTTAAAGCTCGTCTACTCAAAATCTTGTTTACTCAAATAAAATAGAGAGTAAAAATTACCACATATTTTTTAGCAGCTCGTCTATTCAAATAGATGCGAATTCACTTATTCTTTTCAAGCAGGACTTTATTTAAAATATAACTTAAGTGATTTCAAATAATCCTGCAAAACCTGAATAACCTTGTTAGTTAACAACTAACACTTTGCCAAGCAAATTTAATCCTTTTGTTAACATCAAAATATAGAAATTAATTAAATCCAAATCACTTTGGTTCCAACATCAACCGTTGAAGAAATCTAAAAGCCAACCTATTTCATGGTTTTATTTGTTTTTTATTATTTTTTTTAAATTTAATTTTTATACATATGATAAAAAAGGAGGACAAAATATGGTGTTCACACTAACTATTCTGCCCGCGCACTAACTCGTGTGTTGACATTTGAATGCTTTCCAGAAACCATTGACCACATGTTGATTACCCCTTTTTGACTTCTCCTTAAGTATTTTTGTGAGATATTTCCATTTTTGCACTCATTTATCGTCAATTAGTACCATTAAGTATTACTTTGGAATAAAAAAATTTACCCTAGTTTGGCAATAACCCAGTTCGACAACAACCTATGTTTGTCATAAACCCATACGCAACATATGGAGTTTAGGGTTTAGTAGTGATTTTCTTTGCAGCAATTGAGATTTTCTCTTCTCAGTCAGTGTTTGTCCTATGAAAGCAATACACTAACCACTAAGTTAAGAAGGTATTTTATCATCCCAGCCAAACAAATAGAAATAAAGGGATACCCCATCTATTAGATTAATGGATTACAAATGTAATATTACTTATAAGCAATCCTAGCAATGGTTTGAAAAAATGATGATTCTCTTGGTGTTGGACATGCATATTCTCTTGAAAGCACTTCCTTTACAGGTCCTGAGACACCCCGCTGTGCCTCTTTGTGTCATTAGATTAATTACCTTCTTAAATCAATTCTTAACCGCGCGCTTATCGTGAAAAGTACGTAAAAATTAAAACTTATTTAATTATCACATAGCTTCTGCAAATTTAAAAACACAACAACTTTAACATATGTAAATACACACCTAATTGTTCATTACAATACCAAAACACTGTTGAGGGTATCCTCTCGGTAGGATCCCTCACAGGCATAAAATTAATAATAGACGTACGTAGCGGAAATATAAAAATACTCCTTAGACACACTGGCCATAATGTCTAGACTCTAATCGCCATGGATCACAGCTGGACCCCCAGCATCCGGTTCGTAAGGAGTTCCATCCAACTCCTCAGCAATCTTCGTTTCATACAGAGTTCCGTCCAGCTCCTCAGCAACGTAACCCTCCATCGGGTCTTCTGACATAAACCAAAGTAACCCACAAAAATACAGAAACATAGGGGATAAGAAACAGTTCTATCATCAAAAAGCAAAAAAGAGTCATAGTAAATTATACAGTAATTGTCATAGACAATCAACACACATAACTAACGAATCATCCTCAGGTCAATATATATCATCCTCTACCCTTATTCTCAGGCAATCTGACACGTAACCTCTCTAATCCTGTCACCATGTCTTTACGTTATCGTGGCCACTACCACTCCTGTCACCATCCCTCATTTGCATCGGGGCACACCCTCATTCCTGTTAGGATGTTCCACTTAGTGCACACCTCCATTCACGTTAAGGTGTTCCACCCCCATTCCCTAAGGTGGAAGTGGTATTGCGAGAACTCTCGATTTTACGTGTATTATATTACCAATACACGGTGTATTATATTACCAATACACAGAAGTGTTTTACGTGTATTATATTACCAATACACAGAAATGTTTTACGTGTATTATATTACCAATACACGGTGTATTATATTACCAATGCACAGAAGTGTTTTACGTGTATTATATTACCAATACACAGATGTCCTTACGTATTATATTACCAATACACTTTTGTCTTTGTGTATTATATTACCAATACACTTTTGTCCTTATTATTGTATTACCAATAAACGGTTGTGGACAACAACACCTATACTTGAATCTCACCAACCCGTTTGAACAACATCTTAGTGCCTTAACCTTCCATTAGAACTTGACACATATTCTATGCCAATACACCTCTTTAACATTCCTCATCTAAGTTAGGCACTTCTAAATCATCATTATCCTCACACCCAAAACAATAATCTCTTAGACAACATATGTATCTTTGCTTAAAATCCACTAACCATAATAATAAAAACCAGACAGATCATGCATAACACAATATCAATCAAAATATTCCCATATTACCAACATAGCACAAAATCAATTCAATAAAGGTAATAAAATCAAATCAACCATCAACAATATAAAGATCAACCTAATGTCAATAAACCTACAATCCCCGAATCGTCATTGGTTTTTCAGAAAAGGTTTCCAATGTGATTTTGGTCTTGTCGATTACTCGACTACTAGTAGGGTTTAGGTCGCCTTACACAATTATTATATAATCTACTACTTATCCATTCCGACGATAGGTTGGTTCTTCCCCCACCTGGGTTATCACCGGACTCTCGAACTCGAAGCTCCTAGTTGTCACACCACAAAGTACTAACTCCACCTTCTGCGAAGGTAAGGAGATTAGATGCTCGAAGAGATATACCACGAACGTCCTCGTTTCCTCCGCGATGGAAGTCTAAGGTTATGAAAAAAAATCACAAGTTAAAATCAAACAAGAACACTAAACCACAAGGTATAGGTTCGGCCAAGACTAGTTCTTAGGGTTAGAGATTCCTGAAAATTATACAACTCCTGGATTTATGATCCTTAAGTGTTAGGAGTTCATAAACAATGATCACTTAACAAAGTTGAATTAAAATCCCACTAAGTTATAAACTTAGGGTATTCGGCCAAGGCTAGTAAGGTAGGCTAGCATTCACTAAACTTTCTAATCTCTTAGGCTTAGCATCCATATGTATTAAGGAGCTCAAAACCATGATCATTTGGGAAAAATAAGAACAAAGTATCCTAGGTAACCTTCTAGGTTCAGCCTTCATAGGATTTATAGGTTAGAAATCTTTAAACTTTCCAATCTCTAGCATCCAAATATCTTATGGAGCTCAAGTCCATGATCATTTTGGAAAACAATGGAAATTTAAACATTCCAATCTCTTAGACTTAGCATCCAAATATCTTACGGAGCCCGAGTCCATGATTATCTTGGAAAAATGAAAGTAATACATCCTACCTTTAATAACATAGAATAAACAAGTTAGAAATCCTTAAACTTTCCAATCTCATAGACTTATCATCCAAATATCTTATGGAGCTCAAGTCCATGATCATCTTGGAAAAATGAAAGTAATACAGCCTAGCTTTAATAACATAGAATAGACAAGTTAGAAATCCTTAAAGTTTCCAATCTCTTAGACTTAGCATCCAAATATCTTATGGAGCTTAAGTCCATGATCATTTTGGAAAAATAAAAACCCAAACATCCTAGTACCTAAACACTAAGTTTCAGCTATCATAGGATGATGAGGAAAAATATTCTTTGTTTAACAATAACTCTTAGGTTTAGAATCACAAGGTATTAAGAGTTCTAAATCCATGATCATACTTGGAAAGTTGAAACATAGTATCCTAGGCTTACTTATTCATATTTTTAGCCATCATAGGAACAAGCTATCAAAACTTCCAAGATTTATAGATTTAAGATCAATGGATAGTTAGAAACTCAAACACATGATCATATTTCAAAAGTTGAAACAAAAACTTCCTAGGTCACAAATGCAAGCATTCAGCCTTCATTGGAAGAGATAGGTAGATATTTTTGTTTTACACAATCTCTTATTATGTGAAAACATAAGTTAATACAAGACTATAGAAAGTGGTTTCAACTCAAAAGGAGTTTTCTACCATTTTAGAGAGATTTTAAAAGTTTAAAGCATATAAAGAACACATAAAGCAAACTAAGAAATAAAAGATGAAACTTGCAAAAATATCCATATGAGAGCATTACCCTTAGTATAAGGAAGAACTTTAATGAAGAACTCAAGTGGAAAAGACTAATAAAAATTGAAGCTTTAAGTGTTTAAAAAAGAAGAAATGGAAGAAATTGAAGAAGTATGAAGATGGAGGAAGAAAAATGAGAGAATGAAGATGAGTGATGATTATATAGAGGAGGGAGAGGGGAACACGAAATTTTGGAGAGAGGACGAGCTTGGAGAGCAAGTTTTGTTTTTAAGACTTGTTTGGTTGAAGAGGAAAGAGAAAAATAGGTTTTTAGAATATAATGTGATATATTTCAAAAAGTCCATCATGACCACTTTTTAGGAGGTAGCTTAGGCCATACCTCTAGTGAGTCACCTCACTCCCTTATCTCACCTCATACCTTTTATGTCTCCTATTCTGCTCCATTTCGTACCCGTTTGTATTTCCGATCGTAATTCTTCAGACGTTTTCGCTCGAATAAATATTATATTTTATTTTTGAACGAAAATTTTCAAAATAACCAAAGTTGAAGGAAACATAATAAAAACACTAACTATCTCGTTCACGGGTCAAAATAATGTTTTCTGCACAGTAAACTAGTATCGGCAGTGAAAACGTAGACCGACTTTCGTCTGAATTTTCAACCAAAATTTTTACCGTAACCCTCTACCATAAAGTAGACTATGAATATGATTTTATTTTATTCAAAAACACTTTTTAACTCTCATATTAAAATATAATTAATTATATTTTAATCGGTTGAACAACATAATTAAAATCAGGCTGTTACAGGTCCTACAGTTTCTGCTCATGCTGAGCAGTTCTAGAGGTTTCTTGTCACCCAGCCATATGCCATGTTTGCCTCCTTTAATATAGGTTTGCTCTCTATAAGCTCATCGGGTATATCTTCATCCATATGGATCCTTGACTCTAGAGCCTCTCATAATATGTCATCTGATTTTAAATCATTTGTGTCTTTACATCCTACCTCATCTCTGTCAGTTATGACTGCTGATGGCACAATTATGCCATTAGCAGGCACTGAGTATGTTTCCACACCTCATTTGTTCATTTTATATGTTGTAATATCACTTTGAGTCTTGTTTCTGTTAGTCAATTATGTAATTTTTGTTAGTCAGTTTTGTTTTCTTCCACCTCTCATTTTGTGCGGGAGCTGCAATCTAAGAGGCTGATTAGGACAGGTCGTAGGGGGACTTTATGTTCTTTATGAGTCGAGAGTTCCAGATATTGCAACTTCTAGTGTTGACCTGTCATCTTTTAATTTAAATTCATCATCTTCTAATTTTTTTTATTTATGGCACTCTTGTATTGGACATGTCTATTCTTCCCTTTTGAAACACTTAGCTTCTATAGGAGCTTTAGGAAAGTTGCAAACTAATGATATTTCTAATTGTTGTGGTTGCAAAATGCTAAATTTTCTGCTTTGCCCTTTTGAAATAGTGTTCCGGTTTCAGTTGCACCTTTTGACTTATTGATAATTGTACTCGTTATTGTTAAGTTTATATTATAAAACATCGTTCCGAATCCTTTAGCATTTATCACTTGTTTCGTGCTTTTGTTAAAACTCAACATAATGTTGTTATCAAGTGTTTTCGATGTGATTTAGGTGGTGAATATACTTCTAATAAATTTTATGAAGTACTTGCTTCTAATAGGACCTTTCACCAAACTTCTTTTACTGACACTCCTGAACAAAACGGAGTTGATGAAAGGAAACATCATCATTTGTTGAAACTGCTCATTCCTTTCTTTTGCCTGCCTATGATCCTAGTTAGTTTTGGGGGAGGTTGTCGTTACTGTAGTACATGTTATTAAAAGAATTCTATCTTCTGCTACTTCACGTTTGTCTCCATTTGAAAAGGTATATGAATGTACTCTTGATTATTCAGTTTTGAGAGTCTTTGGTTCTACTTGCATTATTCTTCGTCCTTATGTAGAACGTAGTAAATTGTATTCTCGCTTTGTGGTCTGTATTTTTCTTGGTTATGGTAATGGTTAGAAAGGTTATCATTGTTAAGATCCTGCAAATAAAAAACTTTATTTTTCACGTCATGTTGTGTTTCTTGATCATATATCATTTATCGTATTCCTTATGATTTTATTTTTTGACGCAGTCTGCTAGGGTTGACGGAATGGGAGAAACTCGTCTGCTAGGGTTTTCATCACAGTGAAATGTTTGGCTACCAATCTCACCGGCGCGGCACGCCGCTCTCTTTCGTTTTGTCATTGGTCTTCATCTTGCGCTCAGATCTTCTCTTATTTGTGGGTCGGCTCCTCGGATTTTAGATCCGACAACTCCCTGCACTTGGACTTGACTCGTCTTCATGCTCAGATCTTCTTGTTTAGTGGGCCACTTGGAATGCAACCCAGACATTTTCTTTTAGGGACTCTTGTGTGATGCTATTTTCGAGGAGAGATAGAGGTACACTGGTTTAGCAAGAGAGATGTGAAGGAAAGTTCTATCCAAGCAGGTATTGTTCAGGTCATAATTTTCAAGCTACACACAGAGTTATAATTCAATAGTCAATATATTATGACCCTTGTTTTACACACTTGACCATTGTTTTTAACTATTATTATGCTTATGTGATATATATCTTCAGTAAAATAACTAATGCTATTTATGCATCATTTTTATTATCCCATCGACTGGTTATGCATATCAAGACTTTTTCTACCCAAGATTCCAGCCATAACATAAAATAAAGATTTTCCTATTATTAGCCAATATATAATACATAAGATAATTGGAAGAACACATCCAACCACAAGCTAAGCAATAGTAGTTTGAAGTTACGAATGAATCTCCTCCACATATTTGTAGATTTACATGTCTTGACTGAATCCACTATCTAAGAATGGCATGACCCTTTTAAAAATGTATGTGAAAGAGTAAAATGTGAATTGCAATTTCTGTAGCAAAACGTGAGAACTGTAGGAAATAGTGGAGAGGATATGGAGAGGCTAACAAACTCAAATGATTCAAATTGCTTGGCTTGACTTTCAAATGCTCAAGTACAAGCCTTTTTATAGATGCTAGGGATGACTCTAGATCCATCTAATACAATGAATATATTTAATGCACTTAATTAAGCACATGTATCATGCTACTTTGAAACTACAAGTTCTTGAATTTTCAAGTCCTAGAAACTTCAAGTACATGAACTTTCTAGATACATGCATACTAAGTAATAAATCAAGTTTATATTTCCAACACCCCCCTTTAAACTTGATTCTTCTTGGTGACTCCAATCCATGCATGCATCCTTGCAAAGTCTTCAGACTTCAATCCTTTGGTGAAAATATCGGCTACTTGATCACTACTTTTCACATAGGAGAGCTTGACCTCTTTGTTCTCGACGCACTCCCTTATGAAATGAAACTTTGTATCGATGTGTTTACTTCGATCATGGAACATAGGATTCTTCCCTAGTGCAATAGCATATTTGTTGTCCATCAAAATAGTAGTTGCTTCATCTTGAGACACATGTAGCATTCTCAACAATCTTCTTAGCCAAATTGCGTGACAAACACAAGAAGCAGCTGCAACATATTCAGCTTCACATGTAGAAAGAGTCACAATAGGTTGCTTCTTTGAACTCCAAGTGAAGGCAGTGTTACCCATGAAAAATATAAAACCACCGGTGCTTTTTCTATCATCAATGTCACCTCCCCAATCACTGTCATTATAGCCAACAAGCTTGAAATCGGAAGAGGGTGAATAATATAGGCCATAGTCAATAGTTCCTTTGATATATCGAAGGATCCTCTTAGCCATTGTCATGTGAGCTGTATTCGGTGACTCCATGAAACGACTAACAACTCCTACTCCAAATAGGATATCGGGCCTTGTACAAGTCAAATATCTTAAGCTGCCAACGAGACTCTTGTAAAGAGTTGGATCCACTTTTTCACTTTCATCATACTTTGACAATTTAGTTACACAATCGATTGGGGTGTTCATAGGCTTGCAATTTGTCATCTTGAATTTCTCAAGGACCTTTTTGGCATAAGCCTCTTGAGAAATAAAAATTCCATCTTCATCTTGCTTCACTTCAATTCCAAGGTAGTAGGACATGAGTCCTATGTCGGTCATCTCAAATTCTCTATTCATCACCTTCTTGAACTCATCAAACATCTTCTAATTGTTTCCCGTGTAGATTAAGTCGTCAACGTATAAGCAAACAAGAATAATACTTCCATCTTCGCCTTCTTTGACATAAAGAGCATGTTCTTGTGGGCATTTGATGAATCCATGGCTTTGGAAATACTTATCAATACGGCTATACCAAGATCTTGGAGCTTGTTTCAAGCCATACAAAGCCTTCTTTTAACTTCAACACTTTATCTTCGTGTCCTTTCACTTCATACCCGATCGGTTGTTGGACATACACCTCCTCCTCATTTAAGAAGGCAGACTTGACATCCATTTGATAAATCTTCCACTTCTTTTGTGCGGCTAAGGAAATTATTAACCTAATTGTCTCCAATCGAGCTACAGGAGCAAATACTTCATCATAATCAACTCCATGTTGTTGACTATAGCCTTTAGCCACGAGCCTTGCCTTGTACCTCTCTACTTCTCCTTGAGCATTTCTTTTGACTTTATATATCCATTTCACACCAATCGCCTTTTGCCCATCTGGAAGAGTAGCAAGTTCCCATGTGTCATTCTTTTGAATTGCTTGAATCTCTTCATCCATCGCACGTCTCTATTTCTCTTCTTGTATTGCTTCTTCAAAGTGTAGTGGCTCGGAATCAGCAAAGAGACAAAATAGTGTTGTATTTTCTACCATTTCTGTGGACTCATAAAGATCTCTTAGGCTCCTTGTTCCTCTAGGACCCTCGGGCGAGCTTTGTGGAGAAAATTCATTTCTTCTAATATTTGGTGAGTGTGGAGGAGAACCAATAACTCCGTGCTCTTCATGATTGGACTTTTCAAGTGTAGGAAGCGAAGCACAATCTTCATCTTGAGAAGTATCCCACTTCCACAAGTTTTCTTCATCAAAGTCAACATCTCTACTAATCACAATCTTCCCATTAGTAGGATTAAATAGCTTGTAGCCCTTTGAGTTTGAGCTATAGCCGATAAAAACTAACTTCTCACTTTTATCATCAAGCTTGGTTCTTGTCTCCTTGGGAACATGCACATAAGCAATACTTCCAAAAACTCGCAAATGAGAGACATTGGGCTTCTTACCACTCCAAGCTTCTTGAGGAGTTATTCCACGAACACTTCTAGTGGGGGATAAGTTGGACAAATACACAGCGCAAGCTACGGCTTCGGCCCAAAACTCCTTAGGCACGTTCTTGCTCTTTAGCATGCTTCTTGCCATGTTGAGGATTGATCTATTTTTGCGTTCCACGACTCCATTTTGTTGTGGAGAATAAGGAACCGTGAGAAGACGTCGAATGCCCTTAGCCTCACAAAACTTGCCAAACTCCTTGGAAGTGAACTCTCCTCCTCTATCGGTTCTTAGAGCTTTGATAGTAAATCCACTCTCATTTTCAACTTGAGCTTTGAACTTTTGAAATGCTCCAAATGCTTCATCCTTCCTCTTCAAAAAAATAAACCCACGCCTTATGGAAAAATCATCAATAAAAAGTAAGAAGTAATTGGATTTCCCATATGAGGATGGCTTGATTGGGCCACAAATGTCGGCATGAACAAGTTGAAGTGGCTCGATGGCTCTTGAAGTGGACTCCTTTGGAAAGGGCTTTCTTACTTGTTTTCCCAATAGACAACCTTCACATAATTGATTGGGTTGAGAGATGTGAGGCAACCCATTCACCATGTTCTCCTTTGACAAAAAATTTAATCCTCCAAAATTTAGATGACCAAATCTCATATGCCAAAGCCAAGAGGAATCTTTGACACATGTCTTCAAGCATCTTGGATGATCAACTTTGACATTGAGCAAGAACATTCTATTCTTTGACATGGGAACCCTTGCTATTAAATTATGTGATTCATCCCTCAAAGTGCAACAAGCATCCTTTAAGTGAACATCATACCCATTCTCAAGCAATTGTCCCATGCTCAAGATGTTTGCCTTTAAAGAAGGAACATAATAGACTTGGGAAATAAATCTATGGCCACCATTTCTTGTAAGGATAAGAACATCACCTTTGCCTTCAATCGGAACTTTTGTGTCATTGCCAAAAACAATTTGACCTTTGTGCTTCTCATCAAGATTTGTGAATAGCTCCTTGTTGCCACTCATATGGTTGCTAGCACCGGTGTCAAGATACCATAAGAATTTACTTTCACCTCCTTTGTTGGCCAATAACAAGAGTAGATCTTCTTCTTCTTCTTCTTCTTCTTCTTTCATCTCAACAAGATGGGCCTCTCCTTGGTTTCTTGTAGAGCTCCAACATTCATGGGAGTAATGACCATATTTATGACAATTGTGACATTGAACACTAGATTTGTCATACCTTCTTCCTTCTCCTCTCCTAAAGCCATAGCTTCCACGACCTCTTGACTTTTGGAATTGTTGGCTTGAACATTCACCATTGAAGTGATATGCGCCTCTTCCTCTTCCACGACCACGACCAAAGTTACTACAATGATTTTTCCCTCTTTCATGGCCTTGACCTCGACCTCTTCCTCTTCCTCGCGAGCTAGTACACTCACTACAACAGATTAGACTTTAGATAGCGTTTCCGTATGCCTTTTAATAGCGTTTGTAACCGCTATCTATGCTACCGCTATTAAAACTCGTTAGCAAAGATAGCATTTAGGAAGTGCTATTAATAGGTGACTTTAGATAGCGTTTCCGTGTACAAACGCTATCTAAAGTCAGACTTTAGAAAGCGTTTGTACGGAAACGCTATCTAAAGTCAGACTTTAGATAGCGTTTGTTATTAACAAACGCTATCTATTCCCCTTTTTTTTTAATTTTTACATATTTCTTAACTTTTACATCCATTCCTGCATATTGAACTACACCAAAAAAACCACAATTGTAGCAGTCAATACAAATGTTCCCTTGCAAATCAAATATTTCTTACAGGGAAGAAATGAGTTTCTTTCATTGCCCAAAAAAATATGACAGTCATCAGTGCCAAGTAACTTCCAAGAACAATCCCGGTAGCAAATATTTCTCTCAGTTTCCAGCTATCAGGCAAGGGAGATGGCTTCACCCTATCCTTTGAAATTGTCATGATTGTTCCTAGTAGTATGACAATTATTTTGTTAGATGTTAGATCTCCTTTGTCAATCAGCATAGGCATGAAGAAAATTCAAGTCTATTTCAGAGTAATATCTGCTAAGAGCTTTACCATCGTTTAGAATGGCAATGATAAAAATGTTAGTGTAGGCCTATGCCTCCTTCGTGATGATAATTAAAGTCAATTTACAAGTCAAAAGAAACATACTCAAAAAGCTTATATCTTCATTTGTAATTATTACATAGAGACATAAAAGAGATATGTAATCCATTTCATTAGTTGAACATTCTGAGTATATATGCCACGACACGTCACTAATACATCATAAACCCAGAGTCACATAAAAATATGATAAGTATTAAAAAACATAACTATTATATAGTATAAATATTTTTTGATATAAGAGCAAGACCATTATCATATTTTGATCTAAGGGCAGCAGCAACACACCACATCCAAGCAACACTCGCAGGTCTCAAAGCGTGACAGGCAAGAACACAAGGCGAACAAGCTGCAGCAAATCCCAATGAAAATCCTCCCCACTCAACAAATAACAGCAAAAAATAAAATAAAATAAATATATGATTCATCACATAAAGAAATATGGCAAATTATCATAAATTTAATGTCGACAACAAAGAGAACAAAATGATGAGAATTAAATCCTTTTTGTTAGAACCTAATTGGTAAATAGTGGCAGCAGCAATAATACAAGTTTGTAACCAAAAGTAGTTAACAACAACAAAAGCTACAATGATAACTAACTATACATACCAAGCATAAAGGCAACCTTTTTCTTCACGGCGTCTGCGAACACAAAAGCTTCCAATCAAGCTATTGTTTTCACATCACTTGCAACCACAAAAAAAACAGCAGGGGGCAATAATCAAATACCCTTAGGAAATACACTTGTAACATGCATTACTTTGTGATCAACAGCATTATTCGCATACCAATGAGTATTGCTGCAACTACTGTGATCAATTTGACATAATCAAACGAACTTTTCAACAATATAGCGACACCAATCTTCCTTGACTTCAGATAGTTGAGCAGTGGAGTATGTGGAGCATTTGAAGTCGGGGAAAATCTTGCGGCATAAAAATTAAATAAATCAAGTTACAATTGCTAAAACATTTGAACAGTCACAGTTAAAAGCTAAGTAAACAACATACCGCCATTGGTATTTTAACTTGGTTCTGCAAGATAGTTTCCTTCATGAAACGCATGACATAGTACCCACAACTGCATCTTTGTTGGGTTGTCTTGGGCACTATAAAAAATAAAATAGTAAACCAATATATTTTTTTTATCTAATTGCGCATTAAGTTTTTGCAAATGTACCTCTATCTGAATCCATTTAATGTTGGTTGCCTTTAAACGCGACACCTTAGCTCCGATATTTGCACGATAAACTTGCAAAGCACTAATCACAAAATCAAACAGACTTCATTAAGAAACATATTTTCAATCATCACAAACACACGCATGCTTTTTTTTTTATTTTGAACCACAACAGCCACAACCCAGTATATGTCAATTCAACACATGTTCTAATGTCAAAAATCAAAAGCACATTAGGACCATGACAACTTGCAACATGTATCTACCATGGAAGCCATTCGACAGAATCATAGAAAATCAGAAATATAAAAGCATGCTTACTTATCGAACAGATTCTTTAATTCTGGGCGACCCCT
This sequence comes from Sophora flavescens, assembly GCA_030762895.1. Taxonomy (NCBI): domain Eukaryota; kingdom Viridiplantae; phylum Streptophyta; class Magnoliopsida; order Fabales; family Fabaceae; genus Sophora; species Sophora flavescens. The sequence continues at coordinate 165,917,314 of CM061064.1, read as the reverse complement.
AGGATCAACATTCAAGGGATCCAGATAGTAAATAATCTCTTCAAAAATATTAATCGCGAAAAGCACACAATGATTCCTACAAAAATGTTGAGATAACAAATCCTAAGCACCTCAACTTTTATGTAATTCATTATTGTGAATTAAGTCCTATAGGATAAGTGACTCACCCAACATTGCACGGCGCTAGAAACAAGGGCTGATATTCTCTTTCTGTAGTTGCAAAGCGGTCAGCTATATACGTTGTCTGTGAATCCCTCCTGAAGAAGCCGTATGTATCTGTTTGGTGTGGGGACAAGAATAGAAACCTCCTCATTCTTTCCTTTGGAAGCAACAATTCTTCATACAAATACCTTCAATTAAAATATAAAAATGGATTACACCAATGACATCAATATTTAAATGGAAAGACTAAAAAAATATTGTACACTTTAAGCCTGATTTAGTACCTGATATATACGGAAATAACGGAGGCAGATACCCATTCATGATTTACAACTTCTCTGATATTTTCAGTATTGATCATCTCAATGAAATGCTGACCAAAAATATTTTGTTCCATCTCTATGTCCAATTGGTCATCATTTTTCATATTCTTTCGTTCATGTATTTTAAGAAAATTCAAATATTCCAGAGAAATTGTAGTTGAACCAGCTGTAGGAGGGTTGGCCTCAGAGTTGCCTCCTTTATTTTCTGGGGTTGTAATTGACTCCTTTGTATATCCAGACACTCTGCCCTTGCCTTTAGATTTTGCAGGTGCCTGGAAATTTTGCATTTCAATATGCCAGTTAGTGATCAACTAATGTAATGCATATATGTCGTATATGAAAAGGGGGAAAAATGCAATTACAGACCATATTAATTACAACCACGAGATCAATTGGCCATGCCACATAAGTACCTATTGCATCTCTTACTGTCATTACATCTGCACGATCGATAGGTACCGGCAATGGCGCATCCCCCTCAGTTGCAACATCAACTCCAACTTTCACATGGTTAAGGGGTACTGGTCCAGTGTGCAGTGTAACACCCGGCTCATTGTATACTTTACCCATAGCAACCATACGATAGTTTGGGGTTGATAAATATAGCTGACATGAGTTGACGCCCTAATCCAATGATAGATGAATAAGCTGTGAATTAAGGCATCCAATTGAATGTATTTAACTGCGAATGCAATACTAGTAAAAAAAAAAAAGGCATGCATTACCTCTGGAAGCCTGATGGCAGATGGTAGAGTGCAACTATCTTTGACGCTTGCTTGGGCTGTGAAATTAGCCTGCCTCTCCTCATCCTCCTTTTTTTTTTTTCAGATTTTCTTCCAAAATGTTCAATCTTTCAGAGAGTTGAGACACCAATGTCTCCCACCTTTTCGTTTCAGAGTTATGTTTTGCACGACCTTCAGGTGGGAAGTAGTCTTTTTGAGAGACGCCAAAACCCACACCCCTAACACGCCCAGGGTTCTCTGGCACACCTAGGGCTTTAGCAAGAATATCCTGGCGACCAAAATCTTGTATCTCTCCTTCTCATCGCAGATCGTGATGAGTTCCTCCTGACACATAGTTATTGGTGAAATGCAAATGTTAAAATTATTATATATTATCATAAGAAAATAACAAATGAAAATGTAAACGTTAGTCTACTAACACATTTATTCCACACGGTCTGCGTATTTTTGTTGTCAATTACACCCGCCTTGTTCTCGCGGGCTTTCCTCCACACAATATGGCGTTTAATTTTCTTAACTTCTGGCCCCGCCTCCTACATCTGTATATTGAGATAATATATATTAACCAAACAGTTTAAAAGTCATATTTACCACACATGCAGTTAAATATATATATATATATATATATATATATATATACATACCAATTCATCCTCAATGTCAGCATACCCCTTACGTGATGCTTTGTAAGGGCATACAGGATCTAACGCCCTGTTGAGATTTTCATTGCTTAATTTCTATTCAGACACATATAAGTAATATTAATACATGGTTAATGTCATATGTACGTATTGGTATAAAATTATAAGGACTAACGTGATATTAAACATACCAGGAATTGAGCATCTCCTGTGCGTATTGCTATAAAATCTATCCACTCATCCCTTGATATGTGTGGATATTGTGATAGAGGTTCCTCTATGATACTCCCGTTGGCATCTCTTAGAAATTTTTTGGTCAATCTAGTTCTGAATGCCCTATGTAGGTTACCAGCTTCCTGAAGTACAAATTTTTTCCGAGATTCATCAACATTAAAAGACATCTGCAAAACAATATAAACAACGTGTCAAAGTAAGTATGTTTACATAGTTTACAATATAATTCATAAATTTTAACAATTACCTGTACATCAGCCCATATGCTCTCTTTGAAACCATCCAAAGCTTCATCCTTCCAATTAGAACAAATAATTGGGACCGTTTGCCGAACAACGGCCCCAATGTAACTCTTCAATATTTTACCATTAGCACGAATTGGTTGGTCCAAATAATTCCATTCAACCTAATAAAAATAATAAAGTAATTAAATCTAGATATCAAACAACATTATGAAATCCTTAGATTAGTAAGTAAATTACATCAAATTTTTGTCCTTTACTCCTAGCGCGGATGACCGCCTTCATAACTGTTGGCCCACGTCTCGTCGCTTTGGCATCACTAGAATTACTTGAAGATGCCATTTACCTACAAAAATATTAGATACAAGTAAAACATCAATGGACATTAATATAACATTAATTGATGCAAAATATAAAACAACAATGAATAACAAAATTAACACTAGCATTACAGGAAGATGCTAACTATAATATAAAAGGATCAGAAAGTTCATTTAAACACAAACACTACATACATGTTTAAGTCAACCTTTTTCTTTTCTTCATTGGATTGAGATTTGTTTGTCCTTTATTAGTACGAAATGGTGGATTGACCAAAAGCCCCTCATCATGATCATCTCTCATATACATACCATCATCCCTAGTTGGATCAATCTCAAGTGATTGTAATGTCCCGACGAAAGGATCATCTTCAATATCAACATCTCCATGGTCTTGATCATCAATCTTAGTAATTATTTTGTTAGTCAAAAGAACAATGGACCTTTTCATATCAGCTGGATCAGTGACATAGAACACTTGTTGAGCTTGAGATGCTAATATAAAATGCTCATCTTTATACCCCACCCTATTAAGATCCACCTGCATGAACCCTGACTCATCAATCTGAACACCGTTATTATTGTCAACCCACTTATAACCAAACACACCAACCTTAAACTTTGTGTAATCCAACTCCCATATGCGTTCAATGACGCCGAAGTATGACATATTTGCATATATCGGGTTTCTGTCTTTGGCACTTGAGATATGCATCGACTGAGCTACAAGAGTCACACCACTGTTTTGCATTGTACTCCGACCATCTTGTTCTTTTGATTAGAATGTGTACCCATTAATTTGATAACCGTGGTAAGAGAAGACATGCAAACTTGGACCTTTGGCTAACCATCTCAATCTATTTGAAACTGAAGTAGCATTTTCAGTCAACTCTGCATAAATGTGATCTCTTAGCCACGTTATAAAACAATGATTGTGTTCTCTAGTTAGCCAATTTTGATTCTTATTTGGATACAAACTCTTAAGCATGTCCTTGTGTTTTTCAACATATGGCTCAACCTCATCGGCATTGTGCAGAACATATAAGTGTGGTTGCTCCCATTCTGTCCTTGATATAGTCACTATTTCATTTCCAGTAATTCCTTGCCCCATCATTCTCCATGTGCGACGAGACTTTGGCAGCCCTATAGAATCAGCATTGGATAGGTATTCGGTACAGAATTCAACAGCTTCTTCGACAATATACCGTTCAACAATACAACCTTCTGGTCGTGATCGGTTTTTCACATACCCTTTTAATATATTCATATAACGCTCAATCGGTTACATCCATCTCATATAAGCTGGCCCACACAGTTGTGTCTCTCTAACAAGGTGAATGGTTAGATGAACCATTATGTCAAAGAATGAAGGTGGAAAGTACATCTCAAGCTCGCATAAAGTCACAACAATTTCTCTTTGCAATGATGGCAACTTCCCAGGGTCAATCACTTTGCTGCAAATTACCTTGAAGAAGAAACAGAGTTTAGTTAAGGCCCCCCGCACTTTGTTAGGTAAAATAGACCGTATACCAATGGGTATCAACTGCTCCATGAGAACATGACAATCGTGGGACTTTAGACCTTTTAACTTGAGATCTTTCATCGATATGAGGTTCCTAATGTTTGAAGAGTACCCTTCCGGAACCTTAACTCCTTCAAGAAACTTACAAAAAACAGTTTTTTCTTTTCTAGATAGAGTGTAAGCAATGGGAGGAAGATATGTACTTTTACCCTTCTTCGTCGGTCCCAATTCTCTTGTTATTCCCATACTAACCAAGTCCAACCTTGCATTGATGCCATCTTTAGTCTTCCCTGGCACATTGAGTAACGTACCAATGACACTATCACAGATATTTTTTTCAACGTGCATCACATCGAGGAAATGTCTTACATATAATGATTTCCAATATGGCAACTCAAAGAAAATCGACCTTTTCTTCCACCCTCTTGTGACAATATCTCTCGCAAAAGGTTTACCGAATTGGATATTCAAATCCTTTACCTTTTCAAAAAGTTGATCACCCGTCAACGGTGAAGGAGCTCTACCTTCTTCCGAGTTCCCATTGAACGCCTTTCTCCACCACCGGTAATGATGACTTGGATGCAAAAATCTACGATGCCCAAGAAAGACATTCTTCTTACAATGTTCTAACCGCATCCAATCCGTACCCTCTTCACATATAGGGCATGCACACTGACCCTTGATGCTATATCCTGACAGATTACCGTTGGCTGGAAAATCACTAATTGTGCCATACAACATAGCTCTCAAATTGAAACTTTCTTCCTTATACCCATCATACACCTCCACACCTGTCTCCCACAGTTGTTTCAAGTCTTCAATCAAAGGAGTCAAATAGACGTCTATATCATTTCCTGGTTGTTTGGGCCCAGAAATTAACATAGATAACATCATAAATTTGCGCTTCATGCATAGCCATGGGGATAGGTTATAAATCACCAAAATCACAGGCCATGTACTGTGAGAGCTACTTTGAACACCATGCAGGTTAAATCCGTCAGTAGCCAATGCAAGTCGTAGGTTTCTTGATTCTTGCCCAAAATCAGGATAATCATGATCAAATTTCTTCCATTGCGGAGAATCTGCCGGGTGCCGCAGCTTGCCAACTTTGATCCTTTCATCCTCTTGCCATGTCAAGTGCTTTGAATCTTCTGAACTACGGTACATGCGCCTAAATCTGGGTATTATGGGAAAATACCACACAACCTTCTCTGGATCTGATTCTTTCTTCTTATATCGTGAGGCATTACATTTAGGACACATCTTTAACGATGCATATTCATTCCGAAATAAAATGCAATCGTTAGGACAAGCATGTATCCTCTCGTAGCTCATGCCAATAGAGCGTAACATTTGTTTAGCCTCATATGTCCGACTAGGAAGCACATTATCCTCTGGCAACATATCTTTCAATAGTGTGAATAAGTCCGTAAAGCTCTTATCAGTCCATCCGTTGCCCGATTTCAAGTTATACAACTTTAACATCGCCGACAATCTTGTGAATTTAGTACAACCATCATACAATGGTTGCTCTGCATCACTTACCAACCTCTCAAACATTTGAGGACAATCCCGAAGATCCTCTTCAACAGCATTTGCAATGTCTTCAAAACGATCGCCCTCATAAGTATTTGTGTCGGTATCGTATGATGAATATCTCACACGATTCCTCATTTCACTAGACTCAGCTCTTGTCTCACCATGTTTTGTCCGACATGTATAACTTTGATCAATTCCATTACACACTAAATGTTCTTCCAAATCGGCTGCACTAACTCGCCTTGCATAACAACAATCTAAACAAGGACATATGATTGTACTAGGGTTTTCCGCATGCCGAACTGCAAAACTAATGAACTCTTTCACCCCATCCTCATACTCCTTCGTTAAACGATTTCAGACATCCATTTCCGATCCATGCTTTCTCGATCTACAAAAATATTTATTAAACATATTTACTTTGAGTTTAGAGTGGTTGAGGTCTACATGCAATGTATACATATTAAAGGAATGAAAGGAATGAAAACTTTTACCGTTTTTCCGCATGGAAAATTGAGTGTGGACAGGGGCTGTGTATTAGTGGGGAAGCATCATAAGGGAAAGATGGGAGAGAGGGGGGGTATTCAGTTGGGTAAAGGAAAGGATCAGTGTAGCAGTTTCAGGTCCCTTGAAGAACCTGTTGTATCTTTTATGTTCAAGGAGAGGATTGTGAAACAAGAAGAAAACTATTGGTTTCATTAATCTAGAATCAAATGGTTCATGATGGGAGACTGAAATTTTTTTCATCAATCAGCCATCATAAAGAGGAGAACAAATAGAATTTATGCTCTACTAGGTCCTGATGACAATTGGATCAATGAAGATTTGCAATTACAGAACTTAGTTTCAGATTTCTTTAAGGATCTATATCAAAGTACTGGTATGGGAAATGTCAGTTTTCCAACCTTATCTGCCTTTCCTAATATAAAAGAAAGAGACAGGGATTTCCTTGAAAATCTTGTCTCACTTGATGAGATAAAAAGAGCTCTCTTTAGTATGAAAAACTTTAAAGCCCCTGGCCTTGATGGTTTTCATCCCATCTCTATTAATTCTCAATGGAATGTTGTTGGTAATTATATATATTCCTGTTAACTCGGATTCCTTAAAAGAATGGTATCTCTTGTGTTAATCAATTAAGACATGTAGCTTTGTGTAATGTAAGTTATAAGATCATTACCAAAGTGATAGCTCATAGGCTAATAACTGTTATGCCTTACATTGTAAATAATACTCAAAGTAGTTTCGTACCAGGAAGCAAATTTGTAGCTGAGTTTTGCTGATGACCTAATCTTTGTAGCTGAAGCAAATTTGAACCAGACTCAAATGATTTTAAATGTATTTGAGGAATTCTCAGAACAGCTCAGGGCAGAGAGTGAATCTATCCAAGTCTAAAGTCTTCTTCTCTAGTAACAATAATCCTGACTTGGCTACTGACTTAAGTAGGACTCTACGGATTGAGAAGACTCAAGATCTGGGTACTTATTTAGGAGCACCTCTGTTGCATCAGAGATCTTCAAGAAATGTCTATGCGTATGTTCTGGAGAAAATGAAAAAGAAACTATCATCATCCGGAAAGCCAACTCACTATCTTTTGCAGGAAGAGTTACATTAGCACAATCATCTTTGGCAAGTATACCTGGTTACATAATGCAAACTTCAGCAATCCCTATCTCAGTTTGTGAAGAGGCTGAGAAAATCTGCAGAGATAAAAAAACCAAGAATATTAGCATACAGCATTCTCATATTTGGATTTTGGCTTGTCAGTTGAATTATTTTTGTAATTGTCATATTCTGCCTCACACATTAGAGTTTTAAAATTAATCCTGGAAAATTTTCCATTGAATAAATATTCGAAAAACCAAAACTACTACAAATATACAACTGAAATGTTTCTTTAAACTCTAATACACACAGACACACAAAAAAGGGTTGCTAAAGGAGCAAGAAAATGTTCCTGAAACTAATATTGCAAAATTTAGGTAGCAAATAAAAATCTTCTGCATATATAGTGAACAATTCCAACAGATAGAGTTACCTTTGAAATGGATAGTTACTTCAGTTCTGTGACCGGAGTTTCACAGCATTTGAGAATCTTTCAAATGTAAGCTCACCTAGGAACAAGACAAAACTTCAGTTTTATAAGATACACTTGGAGGAACCCCAATATGAGAAAATCTCAGTAATGTCATAATAAGCATCCTTTCCAACAAGGGAGAAAAAAGAGAAACAAGGGGACTTACCAAACAGCGAAGAGGAAAATGCGATGGAAGAGGGAAGGGCTTGAACGGGCGGTGACAGCTGCAGGATGGTCAACAGCAGCAGCGGCGACGAGCAACGAAGGTGACGGTGGCAAATAAGGGTTCCCGCGATGGCAACGAGCTACAGTAGGGTTGGGGTTGTGTGTGTCGAGTAGAATGAAGAGAGAGCAAGAAAAAAGAGGGAAGAAAACCAAGGTCCCGCGTTTAATTTGCTGTTCTGAAGAAAAGGTGAACCTAGGTATCACCTAAGATAGCGTTTCCGTGTGGAACCGCTATCTTTTCCTAAGTGGCACTTTTAATAGCGGTTCCACACGGAAACGCTATCTTAGGTGATACCTAAGATAGCGTTTTCTAAAGGAAACGCTATTAAAAGTCCCCCCATCACTTTTAATAGCATTTCCACACGGAAATGCTATAAAAGGTGCGTTATTAAAAGTATAATCTGTTGTAGTGACTCTTGCCCTTTGTCTTTCAAAGAGACCTTTGCTTGAAATGCTTGGACTAGTGGCTCCTTCTTCTTTGATCTCTCTTCATAGGCTTGCAAAGATCCTTGTAGTTCATCAATGGTCATGGTCTCCAAATCTTGAGATTTCTCAATAGCCACGGCAACAAGATCAAATCTTGAATCAAGTGTACGAATAATTTTCTCTACCACACGAACATCTTCTAAATTCTCCCCATATCTCTTCATTTGATTCACAGTTGAAAGGACTCTTGTGAAATAATCATGGATAGATTCAGACTCTATCATGTGTAAGGATTCAAATTCACCTCTTAAGGTTTGAAGACGCACCTTCTTCACCTTGCCAACTCCTTTGTGAACATTTTGAAGAATCTCCCAAGCTTGCTTCGCCTTGGTTGCATGAGAGACTTTCTCAAATATTTCATCATCTAATGTCGCATGAATAATGGAAAGAGCATGTTGATCTCTTTTGCGATTCTTTTGCAAAGCATCCTTTTGAGCTTCATTCAAATTTCCTTCATTTTTCGGTTCATCATATCCTTGCTCTACTATATCCCAAACTTCATGGGAGCCAAGAATTGCTTTCATACGAACACACCACTTATCATAATTCTCTTTTGTGAGTTTGGGAATTGGAATGGAGGAGTTAGACATCTTCAAGGAAGAAACCTAGCTCTTGATACCACTTTGTAGGAAATAGTGGAGAGGATATGGAGAGGCTAACAAACTCAAATGATTCAAATTGCTTGGCTTGACTTTCAAATGCTCAAGTACAAGCCTTTTTATAGATGCTAGGGATGACTCTAGATCCATCTAATACAATGAACATATTTAATGCACTTAATTAAGCACATGTATCATGCTACTTTGAAACTACAAGTTCTTGAATCTTCAAGTCCTAGAAACTTCAAGTACATGAATTTTCTAGATACATGCATACTAAGTAATAAATCAAGCTTATATTTCCAACAAGAACAACATCTGTCAAATATTGCAATGCTTTCAGGTAATATATATATATATATATATATATATATATATATATATATATATATATATATATATATATATAAGTTAGAACAAATAATAAGAAATGTGCATCATCTGAAAAATTCACGCAAACACTTGAATTTCACTTCTTTCGATTTATAACAATCTCACTTCATTATTTTTTACTAATACTTCTACGAAATTGTTATAAATCGAATGAAGTGAAATTCGAGTGTTGTGTATTTTTCAGATAATGCACATTTCTTACTATCAGTCTAACTTATATATATATATATATATATATATATATATATATAAAGCATTGCAATATTCTTATTCATTCCAGTGATTTTGTACTCAATATTAGTACAAAATAATAAGTACAAAATCACTAGAATGAGTGGAAATCCCTGCAGGACGCAGATGTAAGTTTTCTTGTTCTTTCTCTTCTTGAGTGAGGAAGTTTTTATACGAATACAACGTTTTGGTGCAACAACAAGGTTTCTTCCTTGTAAAAGTTGTAGTCAAAGTGGAAGCCTCATTCTATAAAGTTCATTTGTTTCTTACAAATTTTTATCATGACATGGAAAGGATGCAAATGGTGAAGTGTTGTCAAGTGAAATCACAATTAATAATTACTTTAAACACCATAAGAATATTAGCTGTGGTGTTCTGCTGATTTCCCACAATTAATAAACAAGAATACATCAACACTACTGCTATAAGATAACAAAGGATCTTGCTAACAAGTGTCTTAAGTGCACTAATTAAGGAATGATCTAAAAGAAGCAAGCTTATATGAAGGAAAAAAAACTAAATATATCACTTATCAAAATAATAAGTGCATCACTTTTCATACAAGCTTGTTTTCTTGGATACCTTAACCAGTATCTTCAAGATATTGGTTATTCTCTATTAAAAAAATTGTTGCTATTGAGTATAATAAATTGATAATTTATACTACTGATTCTCCAAATTAATTTTCTTTTAGATTTAGGCACGAACTGTTGTGTAACTTCCGGTATACATACAAAAATATATTTGCATACTATATAGTATTGTTGTTTGTGTGGATATTGATTGATGCACACACAATCTAACGGTAGCCAGGACCCGTAAATAAAAAATCCTCCCAAATAGATGGGTCATCGCTGAGGGGGACCACTCTTTTTAGAGAACCCTACCTTGTTTTGCAGTTTTACAGGAGGCAAGGAGTCCTGGAAGAGGATCTGCCATGGACAAGAAAAAGAATTGGCCATGGAGGCATGTCATGCAAAACCCTAACAAACCATGCAAAACTCTAGCAGAGCTTTTAAAAAATCAACGGGTCCACTTTGATGGAAAAGACTAGTATTTTTTTTTTTGGTAATTGAATAGAATAATATGATTTTTAATGTTAAATCATTTTGGATTTGGATCATTTTCTTTTCTTCTATCATTTTCTTCTTATGCGTGTTACAATCATGGATGGACCTACGTTCATGACATTGGGGGCAGCTGCCCCCACTAACCGATTTATTTAATTAAATTTTAGATATTTTTTTTTTGTTTCCCCCACTAAAAATATTATATTGCCCCCATTGCTTTACAATCATACTCTAAATAATATTAAAAATGTTGTCCTCATTGCTCTACAACTCTACTTTATATAAGATATTTTATTTTTTTAGTACAACTTCGTCACATACATAGAGAAATATTTTTGATAGCGTTGAAAATGAAAAAAAAAATATACAACAATTTCAAAGTATGAAGACAAGTAGAGAGCAAATGTCTTCAATTTTATGGGTATATTGTAACGTCCCATTTTCTCGATTAGTGTATGAGTAAATGACCAAGCATGTTTGAAGGAATGAAGAAGAAGGCGATGGCGATGGAATGTTGAATACTGTTGATGTTATTTGAATCTTTCTTTAATATCTTGTTTTATCAAACATGAATTTGATTATCTTTCTTCAAACATGTTATTTGAATGTTCTGGATTTGATTATTTGGTCATCTGTGATGGTTCAAGAGGTAGCGCTCGTGAAGGGTGTGACGGCTATAGCGATGGTTTTGTTCTTGTCCGAGGCGGAGGTGCAACGGAGTAGGTGGCATACTCTTCCCCCTGGAGGGCGACTGGTCTTTACGACGGAGGCAAATGTGAAAAAATGAGAGAACAAATAGAGAGAGAGAGACCAATAGCAACAAATGTGAGAGTGAAAGAGAAAAATTTGAGGAATTACCCATCTTACCCTTCTCTAATCTTAGTCATTCATTATTTTTATTATATCAATGATCCAAAAGTTATGTGTTTCCATCCTCCAACTTCACAAGGGAGGATTGAATTAGCTCCTTGATGATCAAAAGTGAAGAAAAGTCCAGATTTTGCATGGTTTTGGGGGTACAACTACAAGAAACTAAAAAAATCTGATCTCTATTCAGGTTATAGATCATGTCAACATCACAAGAGTCGGCTTTTAATGGAGGAAAGTACCAAGTTATCGATACGAAAAAGGTTCAACCACTGTGTGCCTTAAAGATACTGGTGGTTGTTTTCCCCTTAGAAAATCAATTAGTTTCAAAGTTTGCCTTCACTTTTTTAAAAAAAAAATATCAATTTTGATATACTATTACTTATAAGTTTTTAATGTAACCAAATATAAATCATCCTATGCATAATTTTTAATATATTTATAATAAGAGTCAAACAAGTTTTAATGATAGCGATAGAGTTAACACAATATTCGAAATGGATCACCTTGTCCTTTGTTGGAGAAGTAAAAACAGAACTAACTTACACCACGAAATGGATTAGTCTCAAACTTAGAATTTGGTTGGAGGGAAATGAAGAGAAGGAGTGAAGAAGAGAAAGATTTTTTTAATCTTTTATGTTAATTTGATTCAATTTTTTGGAGGGGAAGAGAGATGAATTCCTCCTTACTCAATTTTGAACACCCCTCCAATACTGGGGGATTTGGAGGGGAGGGGTAAGGAGGTGATTTAAAACATTTTAAATGAATTGACTATAACATCCTTACTTATGTATTTCAAAAATCTAAAATTATAAGGGTGTAAAAGTAAATTAGTTTTAAAATCCCTCTCCTCGTGAACCAAATATGAATAGTGTTATTTTTCCTCCCTTCCATTAAAATCCATACCCTTCTCTCCTCTCAACCTGTTGGAATTTGCGCAATCAACTCCCGAACTCAACCTAGTCCCAAAGACCATTTTTAAAGGTTTTCCAATTTTTACCCAAATTAAATAAAATTGATGGCGACTCCATGTTTTTTGCTTTCTAAAATCCTTTTTATTTCTTTTGCCGTCCTCATCGTAATTTTTTGTCGCGACAGAGTGTCTTTGCAAAGGTCAGACGATGGTAGAAGACAAAACCAGATCCTAGACCTTGTTCATTCAGACATATGCTAAACCTCGGAAAGATCCATTGGTGGTGCCCAGTATTTTGTTACCTTCATTGATGATCACTTCAGGAAGTTGTGGGTGTATCCATTGAAGACGAAAGATCAAGTTCTTCAAGCTTTCAAGGAGTTTCATTCTTCTGTGGAACGAGAGTCTGGAAGAAACCTGAAATGTTTGAGAGCCGATAATGGGCGAGAATATCTAGGACCATTTGAGGCGTACTATAAAGCTCATTGGATAAGACACGAGAAGGTTCCTCCCAAGACACCTCAGATGAATGCAGTTACTTAAAGGATGAATAGAACGATTGCTGAGAAAGTCAGAAGCATGCTTTCTCATGCAAAACAGCCAAAGTCATTCTGAGTCGAAGGAATAAGAACTACTGTTGATTTGATCAATCTGACTCCTTCAAGACCGTTATAAGGAAAGATATCAGATGAGGTATGATTTGGAAAGAAAGCTTCCTATGGTTAACTAAGAGTATCAGGTGCAGGGCATTTGTTCACATTCTGAAAGATGAAAGTGCTAAGCTTGATGCTAAGATGAAGGAGTGCATATACCTTGATACACCAAGAGATGAACTTGGCTTCAGATTATGGGATCCTACAAACAAGAAAATTGTTCGAAGTATAGATGTGGCACTCTTTGAAGACCAGACGATTTAGGAGGTCAATCAATCTGAGAAGCCAAAGGTCACAGTAACAAATAGTTCAGGGGGAGATACTTCTTAAAAGAACAATGAGCAACTTGATCAGATGGGTCAACTTAATCAGAAGGAACAACCTGACTAGATAAGTCAAAGTCAAATGATGCGTCCACCCCCTACGATTGAGACATAACACGCAAAACAAGAACCTGAAGTCAATCGACCAACGAGAGCTAGAAAACCGTCAAGAAGAAACTTCTCAAATGAGTATGTAAATCTTACTGATGAAGGGGAACCTCAAAGTTTCAAGGAAGCTATTGAGACGAGTGATAAGAAGAAATTGATGCAAGCCATGAAAGAAGAGGTGCAATCCCTGATGGAGAATCAGACGTAAGATCTGGTAGAGTTACCAGACGGAAGGAAGGAATTGAAGAACAACTAGGTGTTCAAGCTCAAGCATGAAGAGAACAACCCAAACCAAGGTACAAAGCCTGAATTGTTGTCAAGGGATGCAATCAGAAGAAAGGCATAGACTTTAAAGAAATTTTCTCACCAGTGGTGAAGATGACATCTATTAGAGCAATCATTGGTCTAGCTGCAAAACTAGACTTGGAGATCGAGTAGTTGGATGTCAAAACAACATTCTTACATGGAGACTTAGAGGAAGAAATTTACATGGAGCAACCTAAAGGATTTGCAGTACCAGGCAAGGAACACTTAGTGTGTCGTCTGAAGAAAAGTCTCTATGGTCTGAAACAAGCTCCAAGGCAATGGTCAAAAAGTTTGATCTCTTTATGACCCAATATAACTTCCAAAAGACCTCCGCAGACCATTGTGTGTTTGTGAAGGACTATGAAAATGGTGAAACCCTCATACTTCTTTTGTATGTTGATGATATGTTGATTGTTTGAAGAGACAATACAAAGATAACAACTATCAAGAAGGCATCGAGTAAATCATTTGCCATGAAAGACATAGGTCCAGTAAATAAGATTCTTGGAATGAAGATCACTAGAGATCGTTCTAGAAGAATGCTGTAGATATCTCAAGAAGACTACATCAAGAAGATTCTTGAAAGATTCAACATGCATAATACCAAACCTGTGCATGTTCCACTACCTGGACATTTCAAGCTGAGCAAGATGCAATGTCCAAAGAATGAAGAAGAGAGAGAAGCAATGAGCAAGGTGCCCTATTCTTCAGTTGTGGGTAGCCTTATGTTTGCAATGGTCTGTACAAGACCAGACATTGCTTATGCTGTAGGAGTTGAGAGAATATTCCAATCAAATACAGGAACGGAGCATTGGAATGTTGTTAAATGGATACTAAGGTATCTTAGAGGTACTGCCAAAAGGTGTTATTGCTTTGGCATAGAAAATTTAATGCTTCTAGGATATTCGGATGCATACATGGCATGCGATGTGGATTCCAGAAAGTCTACATTAGGACATTTGATTACTTTTGTAGGGGGAGCTATGTCTTGGTAATCAAAACTCCAAAAAGGTGTTGCATTGTCAACCACTGAAGCATAATATATTGCAGCGTCTGAAGCTTGCAAAGAAATGATATGGATGAAGAACTTCTTGTGTGAGCTAGGACATTAACAAGATGAATTTGTGGTGAACTGTGATAATCAAAGCACCATTAACTTAGCCAAGAACTCCGTGTTCCATTCACGCTCCAAACATATTAAGATCAGGTATCATTGGATAGAGAAGTGTTGGATGGGAATAAATTGAAGATAGAGAAGATCCATACAGATTTTAATGGGCCTGATATGATGACTAAGTCAATCCCAACCAAGAAGGTTGAAGCCTGTTGCAAAGGTGCAGGTGTTGTGATGCCCATTAATTAAGTCGGGAAAGGGGGAGATTTGTTGGAATTCCCTCCTAATTAATGGAGGAACTACATTCAAGTAATCTTGATTATATCAAATGCATGGAAAATAAAAGATGGAGAATCCAAGCTCTTGAAATTTATTCTTTGACTCTTGAAGACATCACATTCATCTTAGAAAAATGGAGATAGCATTTTCAAGGGATCTTGAAAATATGAGAATTAATTAGTCTCCATTTATTACTCTTGGAAGAAGTCACACTTCTCCACTATAAATAGGAGGACTTGTGAAAAGTTGAAGCATTCAATCAAAGTGAGAGACACCATCTCCAAGAGTGATAGAGTGAGTGAGAGAGAGAGAGATAGTTGTATTTCCGCCATACTTGGTGAGAGTTGAGTGATATTGTATACCATCCTAATTGGGTGGGATTGGGAGAGATCCTCTTGTATAAGAGGGACATTGTATTCCTACTTTTCAATAGTGGATATATTTTACTTGACTAGGTCCTGTTGTTTTTCCCTTTCACGTTGAGGGGGGTTTTCCACGTTAAAAATTCTTGGTGTGATTCTTCTTCTCTTACTTTGTTTACTTTTATTATTTCCCATCTTAATCACATGGAGAAGGAAATTGTTCTGGTATTTCCCAACACAACCACACACAATATCTGATTAAAATCACTCCTCTCTCTTCCCCTCCTCTCTGTTTCTTCGAACCAAACAAAGCATAAGAGTACGTTTGGACTTTGGATGAAGGATTTTGGAGGAAAAGTGAAGGGGAGATTTTTTTTTTTTTTAATTTTATAATAGACTCATTTTTCATTTCTAAATCAAGGAAACTATAAAATATTTTATAAAAATGAATAAATGATGATTGAAAGGCTATATGATCATCTATTATTTTATTTCTTTTTCTTTTAAAAAAAGTCTTAAATATAGATCCACATAAATAGAGCGCTTGTTAAAAAAATTCATTTTTAATGAGTTCGTTATAAACTATTAAAATAATTTTTATAATCATAAATAAACACAAAATAACTTCTACTTTTCTTTAAAATTTCTAAAAAATAATCTCTAATTAATA
Organism: Sophora flavescens; assembly: GCA_030762895.1. Lineage (NCBI taxonomy): Eukaryota > Viridiplantae > Streptophyta > Magnoliopsida > Fabales > Fabaceae > Sophora > Sophora flavescens. Next base: position 165,900,915 of record CM061064.1, on the reverse strand, counting down.
AATATTAAAATCAATTTTTTAAACATGTGACAAACGGGCCCTAAAATAAAGAAAGAATAAACATTCACTTGGTTTCACCTCCGAAATCTATTGAACATTGCTATTTACACCTTGCAAATTGCTATTTCCACCTTGCAGCTTCAATTTGATTTTTTTCCCCTCCAAAAATACCCTTTTCACACTCACCTCACTATATCACACTTCCTTCACCCCCCACACCCAACCCCACACCAGAAACCACCCATCTCACACTCTTCACACCTTTGTCGCCTTCTTCACCATTGTCACAACCTCCACCATTATCACACAACAATGAAAGGGTGAGTTTTTTGTAGTTTTTTTGGTATTGGATTTCATTGTTTTCCAAAAGGGAAGAAGATAAGTTGGTTGCAAGTTGTGTTTTGTTCGTGTTTTGGAAAAAGGAATCAACCACGTTCATCATCATTCATGCACGTCACTTGTCTCGGTGAGTTTCTCAAACTTTTGTTCGTAACGTAACTTCCGGAGTTTACTATCCGGAAGTTTCCAGAAAACGAAATCCGAACACTCGTTACACCTCCGGAATTCAAAATCTGGATGCGTATTTGTGAGTCGTTTGAGAACTACCAGATTATATTTTCCGGAAGCATAAAAATTATCACTTCCGGAAAGTACTTTCCGGACAGACAATTATTTGTAATACCGGATTCTAGTTTCCGGATGTACATATCCGGATGTTACAATTTGGGCATCTGGAAACAATTTTCTGGAGGTGTTAAATTTAACACATACGGATTTTACATTCCGGATGTATAAATTGTACATCCGAAAAGTAAATTCCAGAGGTGTAAAATTTATTGATTCAACTTTTATAAAATATATTCATGTTGTCTTCTTGTTATTTGATATGATGCATATAGTTTAAAGGTTGCTTTCAATGGACACTGTAACACCCCAAGATTCACCCTTATGTTTATATGTGTTAGTTTTGGCATATATATGTTGTTATATGTTTGATATTTATGCATATGGGTATGTTAGAGGTAGTTTAGCCTTTGGAAGGGTCTTAATAGTGAATTCTGGTTTTGAGATCCGCCCGGCCTAGGTTTATGAGCCCGGCCTAAAATGCAGAAAAACTCACATTCTGGTTTTCTGCAGAATCCGCCAGGCCTATGTTTTCTGAGCTCGACCTAACGACGCTGACAGCATTTTGGGGCTTCTGTTTCGTCCCAATTGCACCCTAATTCATTTTAAACCTCTAAGTCACGTCCTAAACCCTAGTTTACACAACTCTAACACTCAAAAGCTGTCTCCCACCTTTGTCTTTGAGGTCTCATCTCTTTTCTCTAAAAAATATCTCTCTAGGGACCATTCTGTTCATCGTTTTCCACCGTTCTTCAATTGGGGAACACCGTTGCGAACACGTGCTCACTGTGTTTTCTATTTGGATCTCTAAACCAGGTAAAATTCGTTCACCTTGTCATCCCTTTTTGTTAATCTCATTCTTCTCCTTGAATTGGGGATTAATAGTTAACCTTTTGTTTGACCAAGGCTTGGAAAGCTAGTCAAGCCGCTTGAGGGAAACGTGTTGGTTCTTTGTTTGGGAAGCTAGTTTGATCTGTTTTAGTTTAAAGGTAAGGTTCCCTTCTCTTGTGGTTTCCTTTCATAATTTTTGAATAGGAAACTAATGGGTTTGTGTTTGGTTTGGCTAAGGTTAAGTTTGTGTTGAGCCATTTTGGGAACCGAGGGCAATTTGCTGTTAGGAGCTTACGTTGGAGCGACCTTCAATCCAGGTACGGGGAGAAGGGTAGTGTATATCATAGGCATTGGGGGTAGTGTAAGGTAAAGGGGTTCCCATGACCCCAATTTATTGTGTATGCATATATGATTAATATGATGCTTTGTTAGATTATGATAAAATGATCTTGGTTGTTAATATGCTGTTTATATGCCTATGTTCATACTACATCCTTGATGTTTATGTTGGTTATATGAACATGATGATTATGTTGGATGATTGTTGAGATATGACTGTTGAATACTGGTTGATTCCTGATGTTGTTGATTATGATTGGTTGAATGGTTGATGCCATGATTCTGCTGATGTTATGATTGAGCTGATGAGGATGTGGGATCTGGAAAATATGTTGTTAAAACAGATTAGGATTAATGGACTTGATCATTGAAATAATTGGCTAAGAACTGTGTTTTAACTCTGCCCAGAATAGTACTGTCGTGCATTGAGCACGGTCGTGCTGAACAGGGAGCACGCCCATACTCCCAGTTGAATTCTGGAAAGTGACCGTGCATTTAGCACGGCCGTGCAGGACAAAGAGCACGACCGTGCTGCTGGGCACGATTGTGATCCACTTAAGTGGCAGCACGATCGTGCAGGGGATCAACACGCCCGTGCTTCTCTACAGATAAGAAATGGAATTAAGAACTTTTAAGGGGTTTCTAACCCCAATTCCCCAACGATGATGAGATAACAGAATCAATTAATGTGATGGATTAGATAACTCGGTTAATGGTTAATAAAGATGATCAAGAAGATGAGATGGTGAGATGTTGAGTTAGTCAAGTCTGTATCCGTTGGGTTACCGCATGTTGGTAATTTTGGTGCTTATTGGTCAAAGTGCCCTCGATGCTTATTGGTTGGGGAGTTGTTTATGTTGTACTTTGGTGGCCCAGAGTTCGCCCCAAGGGAGCCTTGACCCAGTTGGGTTAACGGTGTTGTGGTAGATTCTACTGATTAAAGGTGTTGTGGTAGATTCCACTGATTAAAGGTTTTGCGGTAGATTCCGCTGCGGTCGTTTCCGCTGATGTCTTCGGTTGATTCCGTTGAAGTTATGGAGGTGGCGGTTGTCCATGGTCATTGTGTTGCATATGCATTGCATCGGAGTTGTTGTTGTTGTTGAGGGATGTTCGACATAGGGTAGGTCATCCTAGAGTACGGTGATCTGGCCATCCACGGTTGGAGTAGATTCTCCTTATGTCCCCCTTGACGAGGTATTCGTTGATTTGATGCGTTGTCTATCCAAGGAGTAGATTCTCCGGCGTTGAGCCGATTCTCAATGTGGATATTTAACTCCGAAGTCGTCCATCCCGAGTTTAGTGGATCCACATGCATTGTTGGTTTAGTGGAGTAGGACTGCATTGCACTGCATAGCATGCTTGATGTTGATGATGTTGATGTATGTTTATACATGTTGTTGATGTATGCTTACGTTGGTGCCATGCTTGTATGTTTTACTTTACTTCCTACCTCCTTGCTATTATGTTTGCATGATTCTTACTCCCCATTATTTGTTTGTTTGTTTGTTTGTTTGGCCTGATTGGCACCTTGCAGAGGATGATGAGCAGCCCAGAGAGGAGTAGCTCTGAGGAGCCGCCACTCATAGTTAGGGCTTGTCTTATGTTCAGTTAGTTTATTAGTCTTTAGTTGTAATTCCGTGGATTTTATTACGGAACGGTTATACCAACTCTGTATGTGACATCGGGTTTGGGTTATGTTTATTTCTTTGTTATCTTTAATTGTTTTAAACTTGTTTTATTTTCCGCGATTTTGAGAACTAGTTCATGTGGGACCTTTCTACCTATGGACAAACGTTTTATTAAATGTTGATGCATGATTTCAGTTTGATTGTCCATCTCTTTTATGCTTTATAACATGCAGGGTGACAGGGTGTCACATTTAGTGGTATCAGAGCAGTTCGGCCCTGTCCAGACGTGGTGTGAGTAGGTTGTGAGTCTTTTGTGTGCTCTTGTTTGAATTTTCTATATTTATATAGACAATGTTACGTAGTACTAAGTACCTATAGTTTAGTTTTGGCTTGACTTACTGTATTTGGCGGTTTGTCTTGAACGATCCAAGAAGCCTGCGAGTGCTTATTGTGCTTAGGAAAGGCGGTTCTATTATCTTTTGATAGTAAGAATTCTGCAGCTGATCTTGTGCGCTTACCTTTTAAAAACTGTTCAATGTTATTCTTTGAATGAACTAGTTATCTTCCAACCATGTTCCCTTAGATTGCTTCGATAGAACCATAGTTTTTGGAACTCCAACGGAGTCTAAGAATTCGGACCTTCTCTCTGCTAGCCAAGTTCAAGCTTCAATGAAAGACGAAGCCCAGGTATACATGATGTTAGCTTCCCTAGAAGTAGAGAGCAACCCTCCTGATGTCGCCGGCTTGTTTGTTGTGCGAGATTTTCCTGAAGTGTCCCCGGGGGATGTTTATAACCTACCCCCAGAGAGAGATGTTGAGTTTAGCATAGACTTAGTGTCTGGCACCGGGCCAATCTCCAAAGCACCCTATAAAATGTCTCCTCTAGAGCTTGCTAAGTTGAAGGAACAGTTGGAGGACCTGATGAAGAAGCAGTTCATTAGGCCTAGTGTGTCTCCGTGGGGAGCACCTATGTTGTTGGTAAAGAAGAAGGACGGAAGTACGAGGTTGTGTGTCGACTACCAACAACTCAACAAGGTGACCATAAGGAATCGGTATCCTCTCCCTAGGATTGATGATTCATGGACCAGTTGATGGGAGCTTGCGTCTTTTCTAAGATAGACTTGAGGTCAGGGTACCATCGGATTCAGGTTAAGTCTGAGGACATCACGAAGACAGCATTCAGAACGCGATATGGTCACTATGAATACTTGGTTATGCCTTTCGGTGTGACCAATGCTCCTGCAGTCTTCATGGATTACATGAACAAGACCTTTCACCCTTACTTGGATAAGTTTGTGGTGGTGTTCATAGATGACATCTTAGTGTACTCCAAGAGCAAGGAGGAACACCTGAGGGTTGTCTTACAGACCCTTAAGGAAAAGCAGTTGTATGCTAAGTTGTCTAAGTGTGAGTTCTGGTTAGAGGAAGTGAGCTTCTTAGGACATGTCATCTCTAAGGGTGGCATAGCTGTGGACCCAGCTAAGGTTGAGACGATGCTCCAGTGGGAAGCGCCAAGGACTGTAATCGAGATTAGGAGTTTCTTGGGGTTAGCCGGGTATTATAGGCGGTTCATAGAAAGTTTCTCTAAGATAGCTTTACCCTTAACCCGTCTCACCAAGAAGGGACAGTTGTTTGCGTGGGACTCTAAGTGTGAAGAGAGTTTCCAAACCCTTAAAAATAGGTTAACATCAGCACCAGTGTTAGTTTTACCAGATCCTAGTGAACCCTTCGTAGTTTATTGCGATGCTTCTAAGCAAGGGTTAAGTGGAGTGTTGATGCAGAATGGCAAGGTAGTTGCTTATGCTTCTAGGCAGTTGAAACCCCATGAGAAGAACTACCCTACCCATGACCTAGAGTTAGGGGCTGTGGTATTTGCCTTAAAGATCTGGAGGCATTACCTGTATGGATTGAGGTTTGAGGTTTTTGGTGATCACAAGAGTTTGAGGTATCTCTTTGATCAAAAGGAGTTGAATATGAGGCAACGTAGGTGGATGGAGTTCTTACAGGATTATGACTTCGAGCTGACCCATCATCCAGGAAAGGCCAATGTGGTGGCCGATGCCCTAAGTAGGAAAATCTTAGATATCTCCGCTTTGATGGTCAGGGAGATGGATCTGATTGAGGAGTTTAGAGACCTTAGTCTAGCTTGTGAGTTTACCCCTAAGGGTATTAGGCTTGGTACCTTGAAGGTTACCAATAGCTTGATGGATCAGATTAGAGAGGGCCAGAGGTTGGACAAGTTTCTCTTAGACTAGCGAGAGTTGCTCGCATAGGGTAGAGAACTTAGTTTCAGGGATGGATGTGATGGAGTCTTGAGGTTTAAGGATAGAGTGTGCATACCGGATGTTCCTGAGCTTAGGAAGTTGATCCTTGAGGAAGGACATAGGAGTGGATTGAGTGTGCACCCAGGTGCCACAAAGATGTATCAGGACCTTAAGAGGATGTTTTGATGGCTTAGGATGAAAAATGATGTGGCTGAGTTTGTTTATGCGTGCCTAGTTTGTCAGAAGGACAAGATAGAACACCAAAAGCCTTCAGGTAAGTTGCAACCTTTGAATGTCCCAGAATGGAAATGGGACAATATCTCCATAGATTTTGTGTCTGGACTCCCTAGGACTCCAGCTGGTTTTGAGGCTATATGGGTTGTTGTGGATAAATTGACTAAGTCTGCCCATTTCATTCCAATGAACATGGAGTATCCTTTAGATAAGTTAGCCAAGCTGTACATCAAGGAGATAGTTAGGCTTCATGGTGTACCCTCTAGCATAGTAGAGGATAGAGACCCGAGGTTTACCTCCAGGTTCTGGGAGAGTTTACAACATGCTTTAGGGACAAAGCTTAGGCTTAGTTCAACTTACCACCCACAGACTGATGGGCAGTCTAAGAGGACCATCCAGTCCTTAGAGGATTTGTTAAGGGCTTGTGTGTTAGAGCAGTCTGGTAGTTGGGACAAGTTTCTGCCCCTGGTAGAGTTCACCTACAACAACAGTTTCCATTCCATCATCGGGATGGCACCTTATGAGGGTCTTTATGGGAGGAGATGTAGGACACCCTTATAATGGAATGAACCTAGTGATAGTGTGGTGCTAGGACCAGAAATAGTCTAGGAAACAACAGAAAGGATCAGGATGGTTCGGGAAAATATGAGAGTTGCACAGAGTAGGCAAAAGAGCTACCATGATAAAAGGTGGAAGGTTCTAGAATTCCAGGAAGGTGATCATGTATTCTTGAGAGCTACCCCGATGATTGGGGTCGGTAGAGTGATGAAAGCGAGGAAACTTACTCCGTGGTTCATTGGTCCTTACCAGATCCTTAAAAGAGTCGGAGAAGCTGCCTACCAGATAGCCTTACAACCGTTCTTATCCAATCTCCATAATGTTTTTCATGTGTCTCAACTCAAAGCATATCCATGACCCTAGTCACATAATAGTTTCCGACACAATACAATGGAAAAAGAACTTGACATTCGAGGTGTTGCCCCTTCGAGTCGAGGATAGGAGGGTGAAGCAGCTAAGGGGCAAGGAGATTCCTTTGGTCAGAGTGGTTTGGAGTGGGGCAACTGAGGAAAGAGCTACCTGGGAGCTGGAAAGCAAGATGATGGAGTCGTATCTGCACCTTTTCAATCGAGGTGAGTAGAAATTTCAAGGACGAAATTTATTTAAGGGGGTGGAATTGTAACACCCCAAGATTCACCCTTATGTTTATATGTGTTAGTTTTGGCATATATATGTTGTTACATGTTTGATATGTTTGATATTTATGCATATGTGTATGTTAGAGGTAGTTTAGCCTTTGGAAGGGTCTTAATAGTGAATTCTGGTTTTCTGAGATCCGCTCGGCCTAAGTTTATGAGCCCAGCCTAAAATCCAGAAAAACTCACATTCTGGTTTTCTGAAGAATCTGCCTGACCTACGTTTTCTAAGCCCGGCCTAACGACGCTAACAACATTTTGGGGCTACTGTTTCGACCCAATTGCACCCTAATTCGTTTTAAACCTCTAAGTCACGCCCTAAAACCTAGTTTACACGACTCTAACACTCAAACTGCCTCCCACATTTCTCTTTGAGGTCTAATCTCTTTTCTCTAAAAAATATCTCTCTAGGGACCATTCTGTTCATCGTTTTCAACCGTTCTTCAATTGGGGAACACCATTGTGAACACATGCTCATTGTGTTTGCTGTTTGGATCTCTAAAATAGGTAAAATTCGTGAACCTTGTCATCCCTTTTTGTTCATCTCCTATCTTCTCCTTGAATTGGGGAGAGTTAACCTTTTATTTGACCAAGGCTTGGAAAGCTAGCCAAGCCGCTTGAAGGAAATGTGTTGGTTCTTCGTTTGGGAAACTTGTTTGATCTGTTTTAGTTTAGAGGTAAGGTTGCCTTCCTTTGTGGTTTCCTTTCATAATTTTTGAATAAGAAACTAATGGGTTTGTGTTTGGTTTGGCTAAGGTTGAGTTTGTGTTGAGCCGCTTTGGGAATCGAGTGCAGTTTGCTGTTAGGAGCTTACGTTGGAGCGACCTTCAATCCAGGTATGGGGAGAAGGGTAGCGTATATCATAGACATTGGGAGTAGTGTAGGGTAAAGGGTTCCCATGACCCCGGTTTATTGTGTATGCGTATATGATTAATATGATGGTTTGTTTGATTATGATAACATGATCTTGGTTGTTAATATGTTGTTTATATGCCTATGTTCAAACTATGTTCTTGATGTTTATGTTGGTTATATGAACATGATGATTATGTTGGATGATTATTGAGATATGACTGTTGAATACTGGTTGATTCCTGATGTTGTTGATTATGATTGGTTGAATGGTTGATGCCATGATTCTGCTGATGTTATGATTGAGTTGATGAGGATGTGGGATCTGGAAAATATGTTTTTAAAACGGATTAGGATTAATGGACTTAATCATTGAAATAATTGGCAAAGAACTGTGTTTTAACTCTGCCCAGAACAGTACTGTTGTGCATTAAGCACGGTCGTGCTGAACAGGGAGCACACCCATGCTCCTAGTTGAATTCTGGAAAGTGATCGCGCGACCGCGCATTTAGCACGACTGTGCAAGACAAAAAGCACGACCGTGCTGCTGAGCACGACCGTGCAGGGGATCAGCACGTCCGTGATCCTCTACAAATCATAAATGAAATTAAGAACTTTTAAGGAGTTTCTAACCCCAATTCCCCAACGATGATGAGATAACAGGATCAATTAATGTGATGGATTAGATAACTCGGTTAATGGTTAACAAAGATGATCAAGAAGATGAGATGGTGAGATGTTGAGTTAGTCAAGTCTGTATCCGTTGGGTTACCGCATGTTGGTAATTTTGGTGCTTATTGGCCAAAGTGTCCTTGATACTTATTGGTCGAGGAGTTGTTGTTGTTGTACTTTGGTGGCCCAGAGTTTACCCCAAGGGAGCCTTGAGCCAGTTAGGTTAAAGGTGTTGTGGTAGATTCCACTGATTAAAGGTTTTACGGCAGATTCCGCTGCGGTCGATTCCGCTGATGTCTTCTGTTGATTCCATTGAATTTATGGAGGTGGCGGTTGTCCGTGGTTATTGTGTTGCATACGCCTTGCATCGGAGTTGTTGTTGTTGAGGGATGTTCGATATAGGGGAGGTCATCCTAGAGTACGGCGACCTAGCCATCCACGATTGGAACAGATTCTCCTTGCGTCCCTGTGACGAGGCATTCATTGATTTGATGCATTGGCTATCTAAGGAGTAGGTTCTCCGGCGTTGAGTCGATTCTCAATGTGGATATTTAACTCCGATGTCATCCATCCCGAGTTTAGTGGATCCGCATGCATTGTTAGTTTAGCGGAGTAGGACTGCATTGCATTGCATAGCATGCTTGATGTTGATGATGTTGATGTATGTTTATACATGTTGTTGATGTATGCTTACGTTGGTGCCATGCTTGTATGTTTTACTTTACTTCCTACATCCTTGCTATTATGTTTACATGATTCTTACAGAGGATGATGAGTAGCCCGGAGAGGAGTGACTCTGAGGAGCCGCCACTCATAGTTAGGGCTTGTCTTATGTTCAGTTAGTTTATTAGTCTTCAGTTGTAATTCCGTGGATTTTATTACGGAACGGTTATACCAGCTCTGTATATGACATCAGGGTTGGGTTATGTTTATTTCCTTGTTATGTTTAATTGTTTTAAACTTGTTTTATTTTCCGCGATTTTGAGAGCTAGTTCATGTGGGACCTTTCTACCCATGGACAAACGTTTTATTAAATATTGATTCATGATTACAGTTTGAGTGTCCATCTCTTTTATGCTTTATAGCATGCGGGGTAGCAGGGTGTCACAGACATGGAAGACTATTTTGACAATCTACCTGAGGATATGGACATGTCAATTAAAATGGGAGGAGACAGAGATGTAAGAATAAGGATTCATTTTCGTTGATTGTAGTCTTGAAAAAATCTAATTTATTGTTATGGTTTTTTTTTTTCCAGAATCCTGTGAGCATAGAGAGGTTGGATGTTCCCGATGTAAAAGATCATGTTGATTGTACGGATGCATTCACCACTACTAAGGTGGTTGATTAATGAATTATCCTCAGTTTATGTTATGACTTTGTGTGAACATTATAACATCCTGCTAAATTTGTATTGTTAGGTATTTCCATGTCGAGATGATATGTTGAACTGGGCTCGACAAGTTGGTAGAGAGTGCGACACCCTAAACCCGACATCACATGGTTACCCAATTACGGAAATAAAACTGATTACAATGCTGGTTACTTTCGGAAAATATCATTTTCTCGATGGATAAGTATACTAAAAATGGTAGTTATTATTATTATTTTGAAAGGATAATTGAAATAAAAGTGATGAACACTCAGAACATGAATTGAAGACTATATATATATATATATATATATATATATATATATATATATATATATATATATTCATAACATGTCCCAGTGAGACCCAAGTTCTAGTACATAAGCTAGGGCCTTATCAACAGCCATTGAAACGGAGTTAGAAATCTAGAAGATACAAGTGAAAAGAGTGTAAGAAAAAACACGGGGAAAGAGGGTCCGGAACCACATCACAAAAGTGACTCTAGAAAGTCAAAAGACGGAAGACTATTCACAAAACGTTCCAAACTGGTCACTGACACTGTCTACAACCAGGGTACCACAAAAACTCCCATGAGACAAGACATCAGGTAATGGGTCTATGACGTCGCCGTCCCCATCCACAGAATCGTCGTCGTTGTCATGATCCAAAACGTAATACTCAGGCTCATCCTCCTCCATGATCTCATAGAAGTCCTCCTCGGGATCCTCCTCAGGATCCTCCTCGGGGTTCTCCTAGATAGGTGCTGCCTGCTCAACGTCCAGAGGTGGTAGCTCGTGTAGTAGTCCGTTAACTTGCAGTGCGTGAAGGTACTACCAAGTCGTAGACAGAGCAACTCTCCTAGTCTCCACGGTTTGGCACCTACAAATCGAGTCTCCGTCAGCATTCATATCAGTGGTGGTGATTGATCCGTGGTACGTAGAAGACGTCGTCCCCGGATGAATCTGCCATGCCCCGGCATTCCCCGCGTCGTCGAAGACCTCAGTCTTCGACATCATCGGCACAAGAGGGATGTTGGGATCCATCTGAGCTCATATACATATGCCGATACCAAAAAGGAAAAGAGAATAACAAGCATAAATGAAAGAGTGAGATACCGACAGCGGATATATCGCACAACAACCATATACATGATACATACAACACATTGACGTATTAACATTTAAAACATTATTCATAGGTAAACAACAAGTATTATTTCAGTGGGTCTCATACCCGAATCAATCAGTTATATAAAGATAATGCATGACACTTCAATCATCAGGCTCTAAACTTAATCTCATGAGATATCATCACCGTTTTATCATTAAGAAATAAAGAGTTGATCAAGCCCGTATGCCACATTGGCAAGTTGTCTCCGTCACCTCATGTACCCGGATCAACATCATCACGAATCCCTTATCAATGGCCATCCGGATGTATACATCAAGGAACACCACATCTTAAGCGGGTATTCGGTAACTCAAGCACGTCTGCTAAGGGGAAATACATATGAATAAAAGACTCTTCATTATCAAGACTTTTCTTTGTGTTCACTCTTTTCCGTTGTCGAAGCCCAAAGCTAATGACTATTCACAATTTTCATCACTTGAAAATCAATAACACAGGACGTGCAGTCCGAGTGCTCAATCACACCTTAGACCGATGCTGTAGTCCAAGGTTGTGGTCGTAGAAACAATTATAATTTTATCCATGTTTTATTTCAACATGATAAGGACTCCTAGTCCATAATAAAGAAATTAGGACACACAGTCCTCAATTCCAAGATTATGACACCTAGCCTATAATATCACGATTAGGACCCTTGGTCCATAATTCTTGAAATGGATCCCAGATCGTGTGCATATAACTGAATGCTAGAACGACGTCTCGTGAACTAGATTCTCTTTCACATGTGCTTACTTTTCGCTCCGTGAAAATCAAAATCCAAAACAAAACCTCGGTCACTTATCCAAGTAATCGGAACGTTTCTAAATCATTTAGGAGAAAATCTTTTCCTTTACAAACTCTTTTATAAAACAATTAGGAAATTCGTTTGCTTTTGAAATCATTGATGGAATAAAGTCAAATATTTTCAAAGGGGTTTTTCCTTCATAAAACACATAGTTCGAAAAAGGTTTTCTCTCGTACAAACTTTGGATCATAAAAAGGTAGTTTCTATTGACTTAAAAAAACACTTCAACGTTTCTTTTCAAAACAAGAATCTTATTCTCTTGAAGTAAGCGTTTTAAACAAAGAACTTTTATAAATGAAACCAATACTTTCAAAGTTCTATTCAAGGCTTATTAAAGCTTTTAATCCTTATAATCATTGAGCACAGACTCAAGTCCGACTTCTCAAAGTTCAATCAACAGTAATATATTCTCAACAATCATATCACAGTTAACGACAGTTCATCACATATATACAACTCACAATACTTTAAGGCAAGTAATAATCAACTTCAAGTAATAATCACAATAGTTCAAGTAAACAAGTCATTCAAGTATTTGCTCCATATCATAATAATATTCAAATCACTCAAGTAAACACATACGCACATGCATATAGTCATTGAATATCCCTAGGTAATCCCCTCTTACCTTCCGCGAAGGTAAAGAGATTAGATGCTTGAAGAGATATACCACGAACGTCCTTGTTTTCTCCGTGATGGAAGTCTAAGGTTATGAATATAAAATCACAAGTTAAAATCAACCAAGAATACTAATCCACAAGGTATTAGGTTCGGCCAAGACAATAAATTAGGGTTAGAGATCCCCGAAAATTATACAACTTATGGATTTATGATCCTTAAGTGTTAAGAGTTCATAAACAATGATCATTTAACAAAGTTGAATTAAAATCCCACTAAGTTATAAACTTAGGGTATTCGGTCAAGGCTAGTAAAATAGGCTAGAATTCACTAAACTTTCCAATCTCTTAGGTTTAGCATCCATATGTATTAAGGAGCTCAAAACCATGATCATCTTGGAAAAATAAGAACAAAGTATCCTAGGTCCATAACCTTCTAGGTTCGACCTTCATAGGATTTATAAGCTAAAAATCTTTAAACTTTCCAATCTCTTAGACTTAGCAACCAAATATCTTATAGAGTTCAAGTCCATGATCATTTTGGAAAACAATGGAAACTTAAACATTCCAATCTCTTAGACTTAGCATCCAAATATCTTATGGAGCTCAAGTCCATGATCATTTTGGGAAAAAAAAAATTCAAACATCCTAGCACCTAAACACTAAGTTTCGGGCATCATAGGATGATGAGGAAAATATTCTTTGTTTAATAACAACTCTTAGGTTTAGAATCACAAGGTATTAAGAGTTCGAAATCCATGATCATAATTGGAAAGTCGAAACATAGTATCCTAGGCCTACTTATTCATATTTTCGGCCATCATAGGAACAAGCTATCAAACCTTCCAAGATTTATAGATTTAAGATCAAGGGATAGTTAGAAACTCAAACACATGATCATATTCCAAAAGTTGAAACAAAACCCACCTAGATCATATTGCATGGTTTCGGCCTCCTTAGAAAGAAAGGGCTAGGGAGCTTTGTTTTACAACCTTTTAGTATGTGAAAATACAAGTAAATACAAGACTATAGGAAGTGGTTTCAACTCAAAAGGAGTTTTATACAATTTTTAAGAGATTTTAGAAGTTTAAAGCTTAATAAGAACACATAACACAAATAATGAAATAAAATGATAAACTTGTAAAGAAATTTATATGAGAGCATTACCCTTAACAAGAGGAAGAACTTTAATGAAGAATGCAAGTGCAAAAGACAAATAAAAATGCAAGCTTTAAGTAGTTGAAAAGGAAGAAGATGATGAAGTAATATAAGAGTAATGAAGTGACGAAGAAGAAAAGTGGTGAAGTGTAAATGAAATGGGTATATATAAGGAGAGGGGGAGAGGCTCACGACCATAAGGAAGAAGAGAGGAGAATGGAGTGGCTTGTTGAGTAAGTTTGGGAGTTAAGGCTTGATAGGATGGAAGGAGGAGAGAGAAATAACTTTTGGATTAGAATAGTATTATAATTTGAAAAGTGTAATGATTATACTTTTGGAGTGTGTTATAAACTCTTCCATCATGTCACTTCACTCCTTTTGTGTTCCCTAATCTGCTCCATTGCGTATCTGGTTGCACTTCCGAGCGTACTTTTCCGACGTTTTCGTCTGAATAAAATATTATATTTTGTTTTCGAACGAAAATTTTCAAAATCGCCAAATGTACCGGCAGGGAAACGCAGACCGGCTTCCGTCTGAATTTTCAACCGAAATTTTTACCCTGAGTTCATATGATATAACAACATAAGAAAATGATTTTAGTTTAATTAAAATAATCCTCTGAGTTTAATCTAAAAATAAACACATTTAAATATGTATTTACTGCTACAGAAAGCATAGGAAAAACAGGGTGTTACAAAGATAATAGTGTTGTTATCATCATTCACAGGTCAGACACAGGAGGTAATCGAAGTAGCGTGTGGCTTTCACAACCATGAGTTAGCAGAGACATTGGTTGGTGATGCCTACGTTGGTCGTCTAAGTGTCCAAGATAGGTCTTTGGTCGAAATGACAATAATGACTCACTTAGTTCATATGATATAACAAAAAAAACAATATAATATAAACACGTTATACCTGCAAAAGGGTCATGTAACCACCACACTGCTGTACGTTATGCCGACTTGCCTCACATAGATGGTCATACAGGTTTGCTAGGGCAACTGCGCCCCATTCATATCTTTTGCAGTTGCCAAGGTTGCGAAACAGCTCCAAGAATGCAACATCAACGTATGTCGAACTCTTAACCGCAAAAATAATGCAATCCACCAAGTGTAATATATATGCTCTGGCCGCATTTTCCACCTCCCCTAGCCCCAACTGCACCTGATAGACATCTTGCAGCCAACTAAAATGAACATGTGCACCTCTAGTCGCTTCAGTCTCATCGGCTGCCTCAGACTCCTCCACTCCTAAAAACTCAACCAGATACGAGTTTGAAGAGTCCTTGTCCGTGAGAGGCAGTGTGAAAAATGCACCAGTGGTTGGAAGATGCAATAGGCTCAAGATGTCATCCAAAGTAATTGTCATCTCACCAAAAGGTAAGTGAAAGGTGCATGTATCTTTATGCCACCTCTCGATGAAGGCTGACAACATCCCCTTGTCAACATTGATATGCGAGCAGTGAAATAGGGGTCCCAATCCAGAGTCCCTAACATAAATCTCAACTTGATTGTGGTTGCATGGGAATTTTGCTAGCTTCCATCCATGTGTTACAACCTTCAGCTCACGACGGACCTGCAACCATGAAAGCGTGTGAAATGTCAATGAAAACAATTTATTTAATATTAAAATAAATCAAAATGTAAATTATTATTATAATTCATAGAGGATACTTACATCTCCGTTCCATAGCCTGTGTGCAACATGCTCATCGAATGACCTAAGGACAGATGTATCCTCTGGACCTCCAGGGAAAAACTCAATAGGTAAAGGAGCATCATCCTCATGCTGAAACTGTACAGGGACCTCAACCTCCGGAGCGGGATCCTGTACAACGACCTCATCCTCATGCTGAGCTTGATGTACACGACTAGCAGCAGCACGTTATGCATGCACAAAAGATGTCGATCGCCGACGTTCAGTAGGAGGTCCCCCATCCAGAGTGAGTACGCACCATGCTGCACAATAATAATTGTTTTTGATCATTGGCAATTCTTCAAGATAATAATAATAAGTCATCAATAAATAAAATGGAAATAAGCAATGAGTAAAATGGGAATATTTTTTGAGTCCAAATTCAATAGCTGTGATAATTTTTAAAAACATTGAATATGGGACATGCTAGGAACCCAAAACAACTACCAAACAACAAATCTAGCAAGCAAAATAATCTAACAAAATAAATTAAAATACAACTATGTATCTATAGCATCCCGTCTTTACACTGAAAAACCTACTAAAAAGCTACCGGAAAATGAAATCCGGAAAGTTAACGGAAAATGAAATCCAGGAAGATACTGGGAAAATGAAATCTGGATGTCCTCCAGAAAATACTATCCGGATAGCTTCCGGAAAATGAAATCCAGAAACTTCCGGAAACCGTAAAGCCCCACTCCCGATATTTATTTCAACGTCCGGAAAACTGTACATGGATACTCACCAGAAAACAAAATCAGGACACTGATTGAATTTGAAAAGAACTTACGGTGTCAGGAGGAGACTACGATGGTGTCGTGTGCAAAGACGGTGCTGCTGTCCACGATGAGGGTGCGACGCTACCGGAGAGGAGTGGTGCACAGAGAGATTGTGAGGTCAAGGGTGTCCGTGCGCAAGGTGAAAAGTGGGAGGGATAGGGTCTCCTGCAAAATGAAAGGTGTGAGGGAGGAATAACAAGGACATTTTTAAAAAGAAAGTGAGCAAAAAAATTGTACAAAATGTGGATAGCAAAAAAAAAAAAAAGGGGGGTTTGAATAGTTGGGCCCAAATCTATTTCACAAAGTCCAATTTATAATTGGTTTACCCAGTGTTTTAAAACCGACGCAAACCAAACTACCAGAGTCTACATTACAAGAGAGAGCCTATCCTATAGTCATCGTCAATTCCAGTCCAATCAAAGGGGAAGAGAGAGGGAGAATGAGGCGGTGACAGCAGCTTTGGCAATGAGACTTGGAGCCATCGATTTGACCCAAAAGCTCATCCCTTTCAACATCACCACCACCAACAATCCCCTCAAACGCACAACACCCTTATTTCTCCAACCATATCGCATGGCCGAGGGTGCATCCACCAACATAACACCCGCGCCACACCCGATCGAATCCAAGTTAAAGGCGGAAGCCGATAAGAAGGACAAACCGTCGACCAAAGAGATTCCTCCGCCGCCGGAGAAGCCGGAGCCCGGCGATTGTTGCGGCAGCGGTTGCGTCAGATGCGTTTGGGATGTTTACTATGAGGAGCTTGAAGAATATAATAAGCTTTATAAATTGGATGATACCAATCCTAAATCTTAGTATTCTTTCTTTTCACAGTTTTCTCATTTAAATCACAATTCAAAGGTTTGTTCTTTGTTGCAATAATATGCTGATTTTTCGTTTTTGTGATTTTTTTATGTATTTGGAAACTGAAATGGATGGAAATTTCGTGAAAATTGCATAAGCATGTTATGAAGATGTTTGAAAAGTAGTTGACAAGATCACAGGAATATAGACTGCGTTTTTGAAAATCTTTTAAAAATGGGAAGAAAAAAAATTTGTTAACATTTTCCTTGTGTGAAAGGGGTAAAACTAGGGGAAACGATTTTGTCAGGAATCAATATGAATACTAGCGAATTGTTTGGATGAAGGGAATTGACCTATACCTTCAATTCTCTTCTTTTTTTTTTTCATCATGAATTATCCAAACAAAGTATGATAACCTTGGTCTCTATTCCATGTTTTTCCATTGCACTATACCTAACAGAGTAGCAAATATTTTTTCTGGTACATCAGAAAATAAGCAACAAAGAAACAACAGAATAGACTAGCTAGCAAATATATCATGTATTGCATGGATTTTGTAAAAACTCGAAAAAAAATATTTTTGCCAAAAAAAAAACGAAAAAACAAATTTTGAATTTTTTTTTAAAAAAAGTTAGGAATATAAGGGAAAGCTTAGTTGGAAATTGATCCACCTTCTAAGCTATAATATAACAGAAACAGAAGTCTATCTTATCCGAAATTGTTGTATAATGGATTAGCTTCTTATCTTTAATACGTTGTACAGCCTGATATTTCTCCTACAGTCATGTACACTTATAGTCTATAAAGTCTGTACAGATTAGTGCTTTGAAAATCATTGAAACACAGCTTTTACAAGTCTTATACTGAGGACTTAAAACTTGGCACTTTGTGAATCATGAACATTTTAGCATTGTTTTACTTTACATCCCTGGCTCAATACCTATGAGTTAAGTGGATCCCCTATCAATGCTTATATAGATTATTAGGAGTTTGTTAGTCCTTGAGGACTTCTGTAGTTCTTGGGGTTCGGGAACTCCTACAAAACAATTCTCTTCCCCTCTCCCCCACAGGTAGATTAAGTTCTCAGATGATGCCAAAGTTGTATTCAAGAAAAATTGGCTCTATTGGCAGCTATGAAGCCCGGATACTCCAAAAATACAAACGTATCCATGTCGTATCCGTGCCCGATATCGATACCGATACTCGCAGGATATTTCCAAATACGTATCTAAGAAGTATCCTCTTTTTTTATTTTAATTTTTATATAATCTTTTACACGATACTTTAGGATACTTCTGGATACGTATACAAGAAGTATCCCTTTGGCAGAGATGTCTTTTGATGAACCATATTTAGAAGTTATGCTTTTTCTAGATGACGGTAATGGGGAGAGGAGATTGAATCAGTTAGCATTAAACATTAATTAAGTAAAGATGCTTTTCAATTGTTAGCTATATTGCATAGAGTCGAGACTTGTTTGGAGTTCTACCAAAGATGCTTTTGTTGATATTCTGACATAGAGGAAACAATATATTATGATATAGGTAGGACAATAATCTTTTTGTTATTATGATCACATGTATCTTTTTATAAATTGTGATCATCATAGTAATGATCAATGTTTCTTTCTTTGTAAATATTATGCATCTATATAAAATGTTTTTCTTTAAATTTTTCTTAACGTATCCCGACTGTATCGACTGTATCGTATCGTGAATTTCAAAAAAGTATCCGGGTTTCATAGATTTGGCGGTGTTACGACCATGGAGTTTTGGAATTTTGCTTGTCTTTGCTTTGGTGAATAGTTTATTGTTGCAGGCTATCATTGCCACAATTTCATCTTGTTATAACATTTCATGTTCTTTTCAGGGTGGGTGTCCTAAAAGGTTAGTTATGAAAAGTGGAGCAAATGGTTGTGAGGTTAGTTATGCCACTTGTGCATTCTCCTATCCTTCTTCCCGGTTCATCATTCCCTTTTTCCATTTACTGTTCTAAATTAGATAGGTGTTATTTGTACAACCATGCCAGACAACTTTGCAGTTGCAGATGACTGCTTTTTATGATGCACGATTGTTCAAATAACTATTAATCATACCTCCTTTGCATGGTAAGGTCGAGGTGCATTATTTTTTAATTGACATCATAATGTTGTCTATATCTTCAGGTTATTGTTAATGTTAGTGGTAACCTCAGGGGCTCAGCATGTCAAATATATGATTCAAGGATTTGTACTGTGAAGAGGTTGAAGAATATAATAAGCTTTACAAACACTCAAACAGGATTTTACAAGTCTTATACCGAGGGACTTAAAACTTGGCACTTTGTGAATCATGAACATTTTAGCATTGTTTTACTTACATCCCTGGCTCAATACTTATGAGTTAAGTGGATCCCCTATCGATGCTTATATAGATTATAGGAGTTTGTTAGTCCTTGAGGACTTGTATAGTTCTTGGGGTTCGGGAACTCCTACAATACAATTCTCTTCTCCTCTCCCCCACTAGTAGATTAAGTTTCTCAGATGATGCCAAAATTGCATTCAATTAAGAAAAAATGGCTCTGTTGGCGGTGTTACAACCATTGAGTTTTAGAATTCTGTTGCTCTTTGCATTGGTGAATAGTTTATTGATGCCGGCTACCACTGCCACAATTTCATCTTCTCAGGGCTTTCTATTGGGTGTCCTAAAAGATTTGTTATGGAAAGTGGAGCAAATGGTTGAGGTTAGTTAAGCCACATGTGCATTCTGCTATCCTTCTTCCCTGTTCATCATTCCCTTTTTCCATTTATTGTTCTAAATTAGATAGGTGTTATTTGCACAACCATGCCGGACAACTTTGCAGACGACTTTATTTTTTAAACTGAACGGTTGTGCAAATAACTATTAATCGTACCTCCCATGATAATGTCAAGGTGCAATATATTTTTTAATTCACATCATATGGTTGTCTATATCTCCAGGTTATTGTTAATGTTAGGTAACCTTGGGGCTCAGCATGCCAAATCTATGATTCAAGGATTTGTACTATGAACAGGTTGAAGAATATAATAAGCTTTACATACAGGAATCGAAGCCCAAATTTGTATTCTTTTCACAAAATTTTCATTGTTTCTTCAACAAATGATGATTAACATGATTTTGTAATATGTTGACTTTTCATGATTTTATTTGTGTTCCCCTTCGGGTTAATCATAGCAATTTAAGCATGAAGTTTTTATCCTTCTCCGGTTCTTTTCATGTGGGAGTGATCTATTTGATTTGAAAACTGAAATAGATCGAAATTTCGTGTTTCGAATTACAGCACAAACGTAAGTTTGTTTATTGATGTTGAAGTAGTTTGAAGTTTGATGCTGGTTTGAGATGCCTTAATTGACAATATCATAGGAATACACTGCGTTTTGAATTTGTTTTTTCAAAGAAAAAAGGAAAAAAAAAATAGTAGGAGTTTTCCCTTGTTTGAAGTTCTTGCTGGTGAAATTAGAGGAAATGATTTTTGTAGGATGAAGATGAAACGAACTTTAACTGTATGTTTTGCAAGTGAAATGGTGCTGGGGCAGGGGACTCAACTAGATGTTATAATTTCTGAAATAATGTCATGAAGGATGCAAAGTTCTATGTAGAAGCCCGACGTCATCAGTATGTGAATGTGGCAAATATTTCTCTCAGATTATTGTTTTGTTGTATCCATCTCTTGACATGCTATGAAGACATCAAAGAAGTCTACCACATTTTTTCCTAAGAATCAATTCCAACATGCCATTTGCTTTAAAAAAAAAAAAATCTAGTATTGCTGTACCAACCACTTCTATTAAACCAAAATTGCTTTCAGTTTCAGGTACAAGGCACTGTACCATTTACCGAACAGTTCAATCTATTGAAGTACAAAACCACCGGTTATAATCCCAGCATCAAACAAAATAACTAGTTTTACATTGACAACTACAAATCTATATCTTCTGGTCCGTTTATCATAACATATCCTTTCTAGTAGTATGTGAATGATATACATCAGTAAAATGCCCTGACATTTTCAGGACTGCTATTGTGCCATAGAAGGTGGATGACAGGCCAAACCCCATGTAATAGATTTTGTCTGAAAAGAATCTTAAATAGAGCCACCAATGTCCCTATGATCAGTACAAAGTTACAAAGGAGTTGGGTCGCCAAGTGCCTTTCTTGGCACACAGCACCCCCTCCTGGTTTATGGAGGTTATTTCCCAATGCAGAGATTTCAACAAAATTTCCACTTCACTAATAGCACTGGATTCATCACGGACAATCAATTTACCTCCTGGTCTTACTATTCTATCAACCTCTGCCATAACAGGAACAAGATTGCATCTAAGAAGACAAAACAACAGAATCTGATCAATACGGGGCAATGTATCTTGTCTAGGTAAATAATAAAAAGGTTTGAAGATAGTACTTTCAATGATACCTTTTCTTTAGCTTTGAGAAAAGATTATCTGCATGAAGTAGATCATAAGTTCGTGGATATGTGTTGAAGGATTCACACCAATCATGGTATATTCCAATAAGACCCCGTTCATAGATGATTGGAAGTGTGTCTAGAGAATCTGTGTTCACCACATTGAATACCCAAACAGGAAGATCCTTCAGTGCTGTTGCAAATCTGCACAAACATGGAATGACATTGATGACTATAGCAGAATTATCAATAACTAAATCGTATTAGTAAGACATGGAACCCGCATTATTAAGACTCAAGTTATGGCATACTATACAAATAAAAACGGGTGGTGGTTGT
This sequence comes from Sophora flavescens, assembly GCA_030762895.1. NCBI lineage: Eukaryota > Viridiplantae > Streptophyta > Magnoliopsida > Fabales > Fabaceae > Sophora > Sophora flavescens. Next base: position 165,879,114 of record CM061064.1, on the reverse strand, counting down.
AGTCCAAGTGGAATCACTATATACCTACCCTCCATAGACAGCTTGCATGTCCATTACATTTCTCACGTTGGACCAAGAAATACCAGTGTTGCTCAGCTCGTCTACAACATTTTTCCAACGTTCATTGTCTGCTGCAAAATCCTGAGGAACTGGTTTTCCATAGATTCCCTTCTGCGAGTTGTTTAACCAATATGGTGCTTTCTGCAGTCTAAGAGGCCAAGCTTCAGGCCATCTAGCTCCTCTCTCAGCCTTGTCAACAGGCAACCTGTGCATGCACGCCTGTAGAGGTACATACCTGTAATATACTATATTTTGTCAATCAAGATTTACAAGAATGTTAGTTATTGAGTAAGGTCCAATACACCAGGTTCCCACCCGGTTGGTTATGAGAAGGGTAGAGGTACATAGTCTTATTTCCGTAAGCGGAGAGGGCTTTTCTTGGATTTGAATGCGTGACTCTCAGGTCATAAGGCAGCAATGTTATCGTTACGCCAAGGCTCGCCCTCTAACGGTTAGTTATAATAGATTATGAAAATTAATTATTCACTATAGTAGATATTTATTAACTAATAAAGTGATTGACTTGGTGCAGCCAAGTTGAATAGTTTAGTTTATGTACTAGTTTCTCATTAGTTATAATGTACTTGTCATGTATATAAAACATGTCATGCAGCCACATCTGTTCATGCATCTAGAAGTTGCCAGAGATATTTACCAAGCATCATTTGGATCATCATCATCCTTGCACATTGGAGGTTCGTTTTTCTCCCTTTGCTCGTAGCATTCATTGGAAGTGGGTTTGCGGTAGAAGGCAGCACCAACTTGATTCAGTGCATCCTTTTTGGTGGTCACTAGCTCCCAACACATGGCCTTGGTTAATGAGGTCATTTCTAGAAGAAAATTACAAAAATGTTAGCTGCTATAAAAATGCTAAGTTATTCATTTATGAATAACAGAGATATGATGTGTTAACCTACGCTTCCATATCTCTACATCTTCTTCAAGCGTCTGATAGACAGGAGTAGCTGACCAGACAAAAAAACCACCTGGTCTCAGTACACGATTTAATTCCAAAAGCAACAAGCCACCTACAACAGAGTGATACATTCATCAGTAACCATGATCAATGCAGAACTGAAGTTTTAAATTGAGGCATGCAACCTTAATTTCAACTACAATACTATGGTTTTGGTAATTTGTGCAACCACATCACAACCACATATATGGTCGCATCAGTCAAATTTTCCTATAATTGTCCGTGATTGTAATAAATGTAATCACGACCGCAATCACAATTTAAAACCATAAAGACATTAAAAATGTATATAAATATGAGTTGTTATCCAAAATGTTGTCCAAATATTACTATATAAATGACAGAACTGATAAAAAAATCAGTATAAAATGACTAGTTTAAAGACAGAAAAAGTGTGAAGTGAGATCAACCGTCTTCATGCCATGGCACTCGACAACGTGCACAATGTACAAGATCAAAGACGCGGCTGGGGAATTGCAACCTTTGAGTACCCATGACATTAGATATGGCAGGTATCCCTCTCTCAAGGGCAAACTGTACTTGTGCTTCATGTTCATCTTTGGGTGCAAAAGACATTGCAATTACATCTCTTTCAAATAGGAAACCTCCAAAACTACCTACCCCACATCCTACATCCAAAATCACCCTAGTATGCTTCCCCCATGCAATATCAGGTTCAGCCTGCAAAACAATCACCAATTAATAATCACCAGTGAAATTGCAGACTTAATTATCAGCAAGAAATTATAACTAGCAGTATAAAATTCATATTAATCATGTGAGTTCTATGATTCCTAATTAAATGGATATTGGCTTCAGAGTACTAAGTACTAACTACTATATATGTATTAAAAAATGGCCTAATTAAGAAAATAAACTTGTTATTGTTGTTACCTGTTGAAGAAAATCAATGTAATGGAGAGCTCCGTGAATGAACTGGGTGCCACCTCCAGGGAATGTCAAGAACTCACCCGTCAACTTCACCCAGTTCTGGTGTCCCTTCACCTCTGCCAGCTTCGTGTGAGGTACATTGTGGTACCATATCTGTTCAAAACACAAACAGTAGAGTTTTGATTTTGAGAAACTCATTATCATATATCAATCTACAATGAAATGTGTATATAAATTTTCTTTCATATAACCCTCAAACATGTAAAACGAGTGGTTGAAAAATTGAAGTATTATATTTGTTTTCAATGAAAACTTGCTTTTATTGGAATCATCAACCAATATAGAACTGATTAGCAAGATCCTTTTTATAATACTAGCATACTTAGAATAGAAATCAGCTGTGATATACTTATGTTAAATCACATGCTAATCAATTTTCACATCAATCCTGATGTTTGTTTTAATGAGGTTCTCTGTCCCTTAATTAATTTGGTTTTCACCTCACTTGAGGGAGTCACTTCCTTTAGTGATGAAAGATTACTTGGCAGTTATTTGGTTGTTTCTTTCTCTTAATTTTTTCAATTTTACTGTTTTATCATTTGGTAGTTGCTCCTAAATAGATGATATCACAAGAATAAGAGGGTGGTTGGAACCAATCTTTTAGATGTTCCTTTGAAGCACATCACCTTATCTCTGCTGTTAGGCCATCGGACAGGTGTTTTGTAACCTTTGGGAAGTTGCACCAGGCAAGTAGGTGCATCCTCAGGGCAATGCCTCTCCCTATGTTCATAGTGTTTTCTGTGTGATGTCCTCAGATACTTTTCATTATCCAAACATGGTATATAATCAGCACCTGTGGTGACATTGCAGAGATGCCACTCCAAATCTTGAATTTCCTCATTACCACCCGAATCTTCCTTCTGTCTTTCTTTCTCACCCTCAGACTCATCTGCTTGTGTTGACCACGATTTCTTTGATTCCTTCTTCGATGCCTTACTCGACTTCCTTCTTTTCTTCTCTTGTTTTGGCTTCTGCTGTGTTTCTTGACTCTCATCTTGGATGCTTTGATTTTCTTTTTGCTCTTGCTTTTGGTCATTTTCTGTGATCTCATCACCTTTGTTTTCTCTTTGTTGTTGTTGTTCATTCACTTCATGATCTTCATTGTTTTTAGATCCTTGAGTGGACTCAAAACTTTGTGCATCTTGTTCACCACCAGTGCTTTGTTCTTGATTCTGATCACCTGCATTAGCATTCTGAGATTCTGTGTTTTGTTTCGAGTTGTTTTCATCTTGTGCTGTGGCATTCTCTTCTTCAGATGATGTTTCAGCACTAGTACTTTGCTGAACTTTTTCAGACTCGGTGGTTTTCTGATCATTGTCTGAACCTTCTTCATTTGTTGTAGAAGCTTGGTTTTTTTGTGGGTCATTGTTACTATCATCATTTTTGATAGCATCATCAGGAAGCTGACCAGGATTGTCTCCATAAACTGTAGTGTCCTTTTTGTCTTGGCTTTTGTTGTTGGTGGTTTCAGCTGATTCCTCTGAGCTGTTGGTTGTGGTTGTTTCAGCTGATTCCTCTGAGTTGTTGTTATTGTTGTTGTTGTTATTGGTGGTGGTTTCAGCAGTGTCTTCGGTTAAAGAGAAGTCATTGGTGGTTTCAGAGTTATCAATAGAGGCACGTGTAGTGGTGGCACTCTCATTGCTTTGTGTTTTTGGTGTGACAACAGAGTTAGAGCTTAGCATCCATACACCCAAAACACATAGTGCTATAAAGACTAGTGTCGTCAATGTTGATGCATTAGATGTTGAGGAAGATCTCCTGTTGCTTCGTGACTTCGTAGATTGTGCCATATAATAAGATGGGTTGGGTTTGATGATGAAGATGAGTGTGTGAAATTGGTTGTGAGAGTTTGAGAGAGGTTTGAGGGATGATGTTTGTGGAGAAAGATCATGCAAAGTGAAAACGAGAAGGAAAGAGGAAGAAGGAAATGTTCCAAGTTTTGGAAGTTGGAAAGTATCAATGATCCAAAGGAGTAGGAGTAGGGAATTTGTTAAGACAGTTTGATTGTTATGTTATGGAGCAGACAATACAAAGAAATCGTTCACACATCAAAGACGGGAGCCTTTAATCTCTCTTGCATGTTCTAATTCTGAGCTCGGTTCATTCATTTTAAGCATACTTTCAAGAGCTTTCACTCTTATTTTATTTATTTGAAATATTTCATAGCACAAAAGAAGACATGTGATTTAATTTTATTCTACTATGATTAAAGATTTTTAGAGAGTAGATTGGATGAAGGGCAATCCAATCGCTAGAGGCAGAGGTAGGAAAAAAAAACTATAGGAGAAACTATTAAGAAAGATTAAAGGCCAATGATTTAAATAAAAAACATGATTTATGATAGAACATTATAACGCCGTTTGATCCATATAACCGATCCCATCTAGTGAGATAAAGCTTGGTTGTCGTCGCTTGGTTGTCATCGTCGTCTTATTATATCATTTTAATTTTTTTAATTATGATGGCACATAAGTATTAGTGTAATTATGTTTACACCTATGGATAAAATTAAACTAATATTCTTCTTCATGACCAACACCATATTGCACATCATTCCACATCACTAGCGGTTGGCACTGGTGGTATTGCCCACATCACTCACAATCTCATCTTCTTGATTCTCATAGCTCTATCAAATTCTTCAATACAAATATTTATAACCCGCAAGAACTTTTAAAATAAGACGAATAGGAATTTGTTTTTGGTTTTGGTCATGAATACGTTTCTTTTCTATTTTCTTAGGTCATAAAATATTCAAGTTCCAGGAAGATGGATAAACGGGAATCAATAATTCAGTACACAAGATCTGGCCCAAAAGCACTTTCTTAACCAATCAAGAAAAAAAATCCTTTACGGACGGGCCCTTTCACATGAGCCGAACTGCTGAAGTTAAGATCTGGACAGATGGGGAGGTTATGGGCCATTTGAGCTCAATCTGAAATTTGTTTTCAAATTTAAATCTTGTTCTGTTGGGCTACGATTATCAAGAATACTTTTCTCATCAAGTTTCTCAACACTAGTTAAGGGCTGTCCACAACTTGACATTGTTGACGTCCAAATCCCAGTAAACAGTTTGCTTAATTAAGTAGTTAGCGCACGTTTCAATAAATAACTTAATCAAGCATTTATTTAATAAACTGTTTTGGAATAAATTAAAATAAATATATTTTTATAAACTATTTTATTTTTCATAAACTTAAGTACGCTCTCTATAAGTTTTTTATATTAAAGAAATATGAAGTAAAAGACGAGAATTAACACTGATCTTTTATATTAATGTAAGCCTACGTGGATGATGGTTAATTATCTTACTTTCGGACATGCTTTTCAAGGACACTTTGTTTATTATTATTATTATTCAATAATGCCTAAGACCATATCGGGTGCGTGAAAATTCCAAAGTGCATAGTGTGTCTAGTTGTGGGTATTTTACAAAAGGGATTGTACCTCTGGCCATCAACAAGGAAAGGACCTGAATTAGGTACCAAACGAGATTATTTTCAAGCAATGGATAAATTGAATCTTTGAATACTGTAAGTCAGGACACTAGGATATGCACAAAAAGGAACAACGATGGTGTGTTTTGCTCCAGACAAGAATATGATTAATAACATCTCTTAGCTAAAGTAGTTAACTCTCAAAACAAATTATATCAACCAAGTGCTGTGAGAGCAGATCCTCTCCATTACTTGGAAAAAATGGAGAGTCCGTCCCTGCAATCCGGACTGTACATGTGGCGATAGTGAGAATCAATGGCTAAGATTTTAATTTAATTTATGTTAACTTTAAAATAAATCAGAAACTTGAAAAAAAAAAGTTCCTTCCCCCCAAAACTCTTCGTGTGTTGTATGGACCCATTGTTATGCAAGGAATAATGAGTTATGAGCATGCCTCTTTCAATTTATACCATTAATTGGGTTAATTTAGAAATATATAGCTTGATTGGTATAGTTCTATATTAAATTTCATTGAGCTTAATCATCTTTCTTTATTAAATTAACATATGGAATTAGTTTTGATTCACTAAAGATCTAGGTTACTACTAGTTAAGGGGATTTAACCTTCAAAGAGAATTGTGATTAGGATAATTAAGCAATTGGTGATTTAAAGGGTTCTTTGTTTATGAAGTACTCGAGATCCTAATTAATTGTGAAAAAATCAAAAAAATTCTACCTTATTTATTTTAGAATTTTGTAATTAATCTTATCTTTAATTTTCATTATTGAATTTCATAAACTTGCTTATTCAATTAATTCATCATTAATCTAATTAATGTAAAATTCAACGAACCAAAAAAGTTAAATGCAATTTCTATATAGACACTACTCTACCCACTATTTTTTTTAAGCAAGGCAGTCATGCAAATACATCACAATAAAAAGAGAAATCACAACTAGGTTAGTACCTCAAATCTTATCTATCACCAGAATTTATTAATAATAATAATAATAATAATAATAATAATAATAATAATAAACAATACAAAAGTGGGGGGACCAACCTTTACTCCCAAAAAGGAAATTAATGAAACCTATAATTAGGAAGGTAAAATCTATCATGAAAAAAATCATCCTCGATGAAATCGGGACTAAGATCCCACCAAGTACTATTTCTATAAAGAATTCCAAAGTTGGTCAGCTTATATGTTTTCTTATAATCAAAATAAAATATACTTCTACTAGTACAAGAGGTATTCCAACCATTGACAAGAACAATACCTATCAATACTCAGTTGACATAAAGACTTGATACAACTAAAAGGACAATAACACCAATTAAAAAAAAGACAAATCATAACTACCAAACCTTTCTACAATACAAGACCAAACCTTTCAACCTTCTAGCTGATTCTTGTGCTTTTCAGCTTTTGGGTGAAATCATACCTATTTGTTCTCCTGCTTTTTTTTTTCTTTCCATGTAGTTACTTTGTATACTGGTTTGAATACCACTTGGTACTCGATTCAATATTTTTTTTCTTATAAAAAAAGTCCAACCATATAAATTGTTAGTAAAGTTAAAATCACCGTTTGATGATAGAAAATAAGATCAATGATTAAAAATGAGTGTAATAAGTGAAAAATGGTTTGCATGGGTATACTCGATAGTTTGACCCACCAGTAAGAGTGAACCAATTTAGGAAGTTGGCCTAGATTTGATTTCACCCAAAATTTATTGTTGACAGTTATATTTTTATAAGCGCTCATTGAATCCAAAAACTAGTTCCAATATGAGATTGAGAATGACATATATTAGAGGAATGAGAGTACTTGTATGCTTTTATTATTGATATTGAATGATTTGGTGATAGGAGGTAGACTTTACCAATACGCTGCAGATGATACAATATTGCCTATTTATAAGTATTCTTAGATCACTTCGGTTTAATGTAGAATTCTCTAAATATTTTCTCATTTTTTACATAACCCTCCTAGTTTCTAGGTTGTTCAAAATTAATTAATTTATTTATTTCTAGTTTTTTCATCTTGTAGCTTCTTGTTATAATGTGCAACATGGTCTTGAATTTTCTAAAAATGTGCAGCCTTTCCTACAAATTTTATCCAATTACTGTGACATTTTCAGGCATAGTCTTGGACGTCCTACTATCTCCAAAGGTTGGCACATCCTGCTTTTCCCCACCATGTTCAATGGCCTTATTTTGTTCTTAGAAATGTTTTTTAACAAAAAAATTGGGGACACCATATGGTGTCTTTTTTTATTTTTAATGTTTTTTCGAGATGTGCATATACAAAATTGATAAAAAGTAAATGAAAGATAAAAAAAACACATACAATATCTATAAATTGTGTTTAAATAACACAACTCTTTTGTTACTTGCTTTTGTGTTCGACCACCTTGGCGATTGTCACTCAACCTACTTGTATATGACAAGATCGAGCTCTTTGACGATGACCTTGAACCAATTATATGCCCTCGTTTCCCTTGACTTTGGACCTGAGGACCTAATAGGATAAACAAACGAGTTGTGTTATTTGAACACAAATTTTAAACATCATATATGATATCATATATATGTATTTTTTTATCATCTTTATATACACACATTTCGAAAATATATCAAAAAACAAAGGGAGTGTCCCCAATTTTGTATTCAAAAAACATTCCTATAAATAAAAGAGTTATGTTATTTGAACACAAATTTTAGCCACCTCAGAGATTTTTGACTTCCTAGGTTGGAAGGTGTTGCCGTGCTTTCCAAATTCCATAATTGTTTGGCTATAGTTCAAAGATTGAAAGGAGGAATTAGGCAAAATAATACTAGCTACACCAAATTCTTAATATCATCATAGGTCAGTCATCTACTTATTATTAGGCTCTTTGTGGCTAGCCACTTCCCCCTATTCAGGCAGTGGGATATATATAGCTTAAATTTGTTCTATATTTGAACATTGATTTGTCCTGAGCCTTCCAAATAATTGAGGATTTTTGTAAGATACCAAAAGACCCGTTTGTTTAATTTTTTTTTATCATTATTTATAATAATTTTACCTCTTCCCCCTGTTCAGGCAGTCGATCCTAGTCAAAACAAGCAGTTAGTGGTAGATATATATATATATATATTTGAAAGCCTTTCAAATAATTTGCTTTGTACAATTGTGTACTCATCAAATATGTAGGTTTAAGTCTAGGAACAAAATTTAATTAGAATGTTAACTGTAAAACATTAATATAATTGTTAAAAAAAAATGTCTAATTGAGAACTAACATGTGACAGAGATAAAGAAATTTCATATTGGTATTGACGAGCGAGCACATCTGATAATAATCAAAAGAAAGGTGGGGTTGTTCATGCAAAAGTCTGATGTTGCCATGTTACTATTTTGGGCGGTGCATCACTTTCACCATTCACTGAGACTAGAGTATATATGGATGGTACCACACTACTACCACGAGCTGATTGTCCAATCGAAGCAACTTCAAACTGATGGAAATTTCAAAGGTACACAAAATAAATATCCTAATTTCCAACTAATATACTTAACCATTTTATCATTCATTAGTTAATAGCCTTATTATTTAACTTTATATGTGAGTAACATAACCAACTTTAATTTATGACTTGAGGATTTATAATTTCTTTGTTGGGGACAAACTCGAGTCGCGACACTTTGCTGATTCTACATAATAGAGACCCTACATTAAGCTGAAGATAATCATTAAAATATTTTATAATGAAAATGATCACTTGCTTTTGGAACCATAACAAAATAAACAATATTATCAATTTGATGTTCTAAAAAGATTCCCTCCCTTTAGTGCATTGGACAGACGTATTACTATTACATTGGGTTTTAAAATGTAGACTGTATCACGTGATCTGGTCGCAACATCTCAGTTATGTCGTTGCAACTGTATAGGATCTCATCGACTATAATATGATTACAATATTATGCCATAGCGATAGCAACACAATCATAATCATGACGTGACCGCAATCACAATTTAAAATCATGATTACAGTATATATAATGCCAGCTTATATTATGTGATGTATGGTACAGTTATACGTATTGAATACTGGACAGGGACTTCGTTCAAATCAAGATTGAAGTTTTTCAGCTAATGCGTATTTTTTTTAAATGCACACATAACCCTGACCCGGGTTTTACAAATGCACGTCGTGGGGCAGAACATTAGTACTGATACGTAGAAAAGAATGGGACATAAGACGTTGAATCATATATAAGTTCTTGATTCTTGTTCTAATCTTAACAAACATTGGGCCCGGAGACTGTCACTCTACTTGTTTATTGCAACTTCTTTTCTAATATTGATTGATGCATGATCACTGACATGAAAAGTAATATATATATTATTCCTTTGGCTTATAATAAATCCAAATAATATCCTTGAATTATGCTAGACAAGGAGCTAGTTCATGCCATTCTCACACATCGTACCGTATCCCATCTGATTGGTGCATTATTTTACTTCCCCCAATGATCCAAACTAATTGGTGCATTATTAGTACTTTACGCATGACCCTACATGTTTTGGGGTGAGAAAATTTAACTTGTATCATGGAGTGCATGCGGATGACAAGAATAGTATTATGAATCCTACATTATGAATCTCACATTGAGTGGTTAAGAAAGTTCAATGTGATATTTATATCATAAAATTCTCTTACCTAATGGATTAAATTTTTGGATTTAACTCGTGGGTTTAAGTCATATAAAAAGCTGGACAAGGTAATGAGCCCGTTTGGATGGACTTATTTTTTTTTAGAAAAAGACACTTATTTTTAAAATAAAGTGCATTTATGAAAAATATGAGTATTTGGATGAGATTTTGAAGAAAAAAAATAAAAGAATTGAAAAAAACATATTTTGGTGCTTTTTTGAGAAACTACACTTTCTAGCTTCTAAAAAAAACAGATGCACTAGAAGATAGATATTGATGATGGACCATATTCTATTGTACAATAATGACCCTGCAACAATTATCATAAAAGTCCATTTTTTAAAGTAGTTTATCAAAATGCAAAATGACTTCTACTTCTGATAACAGTTTATGCTTCTACTTCTGTATTATAGAAACAGTTTTTTTAAAAAAGTTCATCCAACCAGTCACCACCGAGATATGCACAAATATATAAATATGACAATGCATGTGACCGAGGTATATCTATATATAGTTTGTAGCTAGCTTGGTCTCTTAGGGTTCTTATAAAGTGTTTCCTGGATATGCTATGTGTTGGCCACTTCTTTAATTAGTTTTTTTTTTTTTAATGGACTAAGATTCAAATGGATTTAAAGTTTTTTACTTTCTCCTTCTTTTAGGCTATGAAGTTGAAGTTCAAGTCATATTTTCCTCCTAGCAAATACACACACATATACATATAATTTGCATGTGCTAGCAAATACATTGCCCTTTGAAGCGATGTACTGGCACCAACCTTGCTTTAACCCCCTTACGATCACTCTAGTAATAATAAGCTGGTTTCATAAAGTTGTATATGCCAAAAGAAGAGCTAAAAGACCAAAACTGTTAATCCACAAAACCATATAATTACTCCACTAAGGCACTAATTAAGTTGCAGTGCAGTTAACTAGACTTTGGAAAGTCAATGATCCCAACGACAGCCTTTATGCTTGATTTATAGTGGAGTAATTGACAAAGACTAACCCATCATATATACCAATAAATAATAATCACGTTTTATCACTACCAGTCATGCATCCATATGTACGAGTATAATTAGCTGTTACTAAAATTTTAAAACCAGCCATGCATCCAAGTTCTTAGAATTTGGGTTTGAGCTCATTTCAACCCCAAAAGCCTAAACTTTCAGGATGAAGGATTCTCTTATTTATAAACACTCATCAGACCATATCTCTAACCAATGTGAGATTCTAACACAAGTTATCGTGGAATTTCAGGTAAGCTTTCAATGGAAGGTAGTATAAATTAATGAACGCTTATGAAATTAAGTTATTTGAACTACTTGTAAATGGGAGACGGTATTTAGAAATTTTCTAATTAAGGGCACATATTATGAAGACCAAGATATATGAAGATTATCATGAAATGTGAAGCATTTATTGAATTAAAACAATATCTTGTTAATAGGTGTCCTAGTGATATCAGTTAAGCTAAAACATAAAAAGATGTTACAGTAAAATACAATTTTTATATTTTAAATATATCATTTTTATATAAATTTTCTATTTCTTAATCAATACCATAAACTTTATAAAGACATCTATTAACACATTTGCCATTGAAAAATTTAAAAATCTCCATTTTGCATAAGAAAAATAAAAATAAAAAACTTATTGTTTCAAATTATTAATGAATGTCTTAACAAAATCCTTTTTTAAACTTTTTATAACAAAAGAAATAATATTATTCAAAGGATACAAAGGATATATACATCAACCAATAAACATTACAATTACAAATGTGCACCAGAGTTCAGCCTTAAAACAGAATTTTGAAACTTAGCTACAATTCACGACGAAGATCTAAATTTAATTAATTCTAATAAACTAATTAAGCAAGTGGCTCATTGTAAAAAAACAATTTTGTTTTATGTAACCAAAGGAGTAATTAGGTGGTCATGTGGTTTGAGGGTGTGAGACAAAAGTGAAAGGTGTTAGGAGTTATAAGGTGTAAGATTTGAATTTCACCCCTTACTAACATAACAAGCTAACAACTAATATTTGCCAAAACATTATCCATGAAACATAGAGCCAAATGCCACATAACCTGCCACAATAGCTTCATTTTTCTCCCTTTGGATGAACCAGCAGCATGTTGTAATTAAATAGTACTGTGCATTTTAAATTTTAATATCATGTCGAAGAACAGTTTGTATACCAATCCATGCATTGCCACATTGATAGGCTACCAAACAAGATCATAATAACAAGTGTTCCGTTGTTTCTAGCTGATCATGACACAAGACACAAATTAAGATTATCTCAGACAACACGTTTCTAGTATTTACAAATTACCAATGACATATATATCCAGGTGACAGCAACTTTTGCTATGAAAATCCACCTCGTTTAATGAATATGAGCATTGACAATTCAGGGACAATATCAATCGATGATTTTGGATAGCCTCTATAGTAATTTACAAATTAAACCAAATTGAGGAAATTGTGCATGTTGGCTATGAGTAACATTCAACTGCATGTGTGGTCATCTCTTTTGATCAAAATAACCAGAGTAGGACCACGAATTACATAATGTGGCTGATTTGATTTACTAATTAGCTTATACAGGTCCACAATCATATGTAGTGTGGAAATAAGGAACTCCGGCTTCTTCTCCTAGATCTCTTTATTGTGGAGTAGTGGAACAAATACTAGATTTTAGTCAAACAATTTCTCTAATAATCAATTAATGTTCCAATAATAATAATAATTTAAAAATAACTTAGATATTAGGGTTGGTAATTTTCAAATCTGAGATTGCATTTAAAAGTTATTGGGGATTGTTTATTTCATTTGTACTGCCTATAGTGGCCAAGCATGGATTCAAAGGATACAGATCACTAGCATGGATTCAAAGGATATAATACATAACAAGATATTATTGGTGGAGATAGGATGTGGTATACCAAAACGAGACAAGTAATCTCTATCCGGTCATAAATAGACAATCAATTAATTCAAAGACATAACTAAATGAATGAAGCCTCAAATTTTCAATGTAAACCTCATGGACGGGCTTAATTGGAATCTTTTGTACAACTGGCAAGCTCTTGTTACGTAAATATTGAAAACTGTAAGGAACTAAATTTTGCAGTAAAAAAATAAAAGAGAGTATATAAAAAAAAAAAAGCTCCTTTAGGACGGGAGCAATAGTCCTTATAAAAGCAAATGTTTTCCTTCATATTTTTTCTTCTTTTTCCCATTCACTACATAGCTTTTACATGTATAGTAGCAATTCTAACAACTAACTAATGACTCAGCATATCAGAAATTCATAGATCCTTCTGGCATATGCTGTCATATCTAAGGGAGCTAACACTACTTGAGCTTAATATTTGGGGAAATTGGGTCTACTTGTCATATTTTGGGCCATTACAAAAATTGACTACTCAAGGATGCTACAAGCTACTATAGGAACTCTCCTCGACTGTATAGGGTTTCTGTATGAAGTTAGGACCAAGCTTTGCCATCATCAGTATATGCTTTACGAACGAGGAAGTGGCCATTTTGCCAATTTGATATTCTCTATAGCTAGTGAGGACCAAATGCCTAGTAACATGTAGTATTTGACTTTGCCCCGGTAGAGTTTTAATAATGGGTATAACGAAAGAAAAAGAAAGTTTAAATACGGATAAGAGTTAATGATCGAAGAGAAGAATGAAAGAATAAATGAAGAAATGCAAAGAGTAAATAAATGCTTGTTGATCTTTGAACGTGTATTTTGTATATGTTCTTCAAAGTCTTTTATTTGTAGGTACATTTTTTCAGCGGTGAGCTTGATATGCCAAAATAAAATATTTACCTGTGTGTGAAGCTGGTTTTTCTGGCACTGCACTTGCATCACGGTTTTAGCTGTGTTTTGTGGTTTGTTACCATTTGTGAGTTGGATTTTTTTCCCCTTTGGACAAGTGTTTTTTCTTCATTTTCCTTGTAATATTTATGGGTCGGATATCCCCCTTATACTTATATAATAATTAATATTTTTGCTTATAAAAAAAAAACACAAACAATAATGCTCTACTCCTCATACTCTTTTTTAACAGTTGTAAAATCTAATAAATAAATAATTTGTTAATTAGTGTGTAATATAAGGCTTGGGCTAAGTTGTACCACCCAAAATTTACACCATCCATTGTATCACCCATATGGTAAATTGTAGGTCAATCAAATAGCCATATGGGTGGGTCAAATTTTCAAACCTTAACTAGTTGAAAAGTCAAATGCACAGGTGTCAAAATGATTGGTCAGCACTTTATATTGGTGATATAAAATTTGGATGGTACACCATAAAATGAACCGTGATATAATCATAACAACTTTTAACCAGAACACTGAAAATGCCGGTGGTTACTGTACCAAAAGCTGTATAATGCACAATGCATCTTCAAGTTTGTGTTGTTACCTTGCAATGAAATAAACAAATGTAAATACGAGAAAGGATTTGAATTGTGTTACCTAAACTTTTCGAAAAAATAAAAACTCTTTTGAAAATAGAAAGAAGCGGATGCTTGAAAAACTATTCGAACGATTGACTCGTTTGATAGATTTCAGAACTTGTCAAGAACAAACAAAATAGTTGTTTAGGAAGTTATAACACCTTGTTAACAACAAATTATACAAACAAATTTTGCTATGCTGCATTTGGGCTCTTTCTATATTTATTAATTGTGTTGGTTTTGCTTTGATTTATTCTCCAAGTGTCTCTTGTTGGCCTATATCAACTGCTTTCTCTTGTTATTGTTTATGGGTTTGGGTATTTCTTGTATGCTTTAATAATATTTTTTTACTTATCAAAAAGAAAAATTAAAAGCTAAGAGAGAGATTCACACAGAGATATTATACTGCTTAGTTCACCCTTCAACTTTGGGTTACGTCTGGTCCTTGACTTCACAAAGATTTTGCACTATAACTGGCTTACTTACAAACAAATATTTTTTCACACCTAGCCTCTTCAGGCTCAACGAGACAATTATTATTTTTCACCTAACGGATCAAATACACGCATGAAGAAATTAGTGAATAAGTGTTTTCAATACAACTTGCAAGCCTTCTAGAAACACTAGGAGAGTAAATTTTATATAAAGACTTGGAAAGATTGTGTATTAACTTCTCCATTAAATGTAAATGATCGAAGAGAAGAATGAAAAAATGAGTGAATAAATGCAAAGAGTAAACACTTATTGATCTTTGAATGTGTATTCTCTATATGCAACGGTTCTTCAAAGTCTTCTACTTGTAGGCTTCAATCAATTCATTCATTGGAGACATTCTTCTGCAATGACCTTGAGATGCCAAAATAAAAGGCTCATCTTTATACCCAACTATATCGAAATCCAGCTGCATAAACATTAACTAATCAAACGCCACTATTTTTGTCAAACCACTTACAGTGGAACACAAGAACCCAAAACATTGTATGGTCGAACTCTAGTATGCGTTCAATGACCCCAAAGTATGACATTCGTATTTATGGGGTTCCTATCTTTGTCACTTGCCACATGCATGGCTTGAATCACAAGAGTCACTCCACTATTTTGCATTATACTTCATTCATCATGTTCTTTCAAATAGAATGTGTAACCATTAATTAGGTAACCAATGTAAGAGAAGGCATGCACACTTGGACATTGTGCTAACCATCTCAATCTTTTTGAAATTGAACGAAGATTTATAACCAACTTTGCAAAAATATGATCCTTTAGTCATATTATAAAACCCCAAATGTATTCTTTGTTATCTAGTTCATTGATTTATTTGGGTTCAAACCCTTAAGTATTTCATTAACATATAGCTCAACCTAATCGACATTGAGTAAAACAAATAAGTGTGAGTTCTCTCATTCTTTGACATGGTGAGTAATTCAGTTCTTGTTATCCCTTCCCCTGTTGTTCTTTCCGTGCGACGGACTTTGGAAGGCCTATGGAATCAACGTTAAATAGGTATTCGGTACAAAATTCCACTGTTTCTTCCCTTATGTATCATTGAACAAAACAACGCTCTATTCATGATCAGTTTTCACATACCCCCTTTTAATATCTTTATGTGACGTTCAAACGGGAACATCCATCACATATAAGCGGGCCACACAGTTGTGTCTCTCTAACTGGGTGAATGACTAGCTAGATGAATCATTATGTCAATGATCAAAGGTTGGCAATACATCTTAACCTCACACAAAGTAACAATAATTTCTCTTTGTAGTGTCGACAAACTTCATAGGGTCAACCACATTGATGCAAATCACCTTGATACTAATGGCATTTTACCACCCTTAATGCCTAATGAATATATTCAATCATCACATATAACACAATCAATATTTCCTTTTTTTCATTGTTATGCTATTCATTGTTATGTTATTCGTCTTCATTTTTTTTTCAAGATCTTAAATCATCATGGCAAAGGCAATCTCTACCACAACAATGACTAAAATCACGACATTTGTCGTACTCAAAATTATAATACGAGACATTCAATTTTGGGAACGGAGTTCAATCCATTAGGTGACCTTTATTATTATTTTTATCAATAACGTAATTGCTCTTATGTTCAATCACAACAAAGCTTAAACTTAGTTCAAAATATTCTTGAGAATTTTTTTTTTTCATTTTTGTTACTCCAAGAGCATATTTGAGTGATACAAAAGTAGATGATTTTTCTCTTAATTTCCCGTTTTAAAATATCCTAAATTCTTCTAGAATTTATCAAGAGTAAAAAAAAAAAAAAACTGAATATTATAATTATGTTAGTCAAACCAAATTCACAATAAAATTTCTATGAATGAAACATAAAAGATTAACATGAAGAATAGAGCGATAAGAAAAGAACATTCTTTCAAAGAGAGTGAGAAGAAAACAAATCCCTCCAAACTGATTAAGCTATCACCCGTTTGGTAGAGTCTCGTGTTGATAACATATTATAAAAATAAACCAAAACAATACGAGATATTATAAAATATAGCATAATAAAGATAAAGGAGAAAGAGGTTGGAGAGACAAGGGAGAAGAATACAGTCCTTCCATTGTACTCTTCATTGGGGAAATCTTACAATGTTACATTAGTCATATTTATAGTATGCAAGCATTGTAACTCAAAAGTCTATAGAATGCCTAAACATAATGAGTCCTTTACAATATGAAATTAAGAGTAGTAACTCGTAAAGAATCAGACAGAGCCACCTCTCTCTCTCAACCTTCCCTCTTCTCCTCTTTTCCTTCTTCCTCTTCCACCGGAAGATGGTGGTTTTGGGTCATTTTTTTGACCTGAAATCACTCATCTACATCGTTTTTTCTCTCCTTTTATCTAAATAAGTGATCTTTCCACATAGATCTAGTTTTTCTTTCGTGTTTTTCCGTGTTTTCATCGTTAGCGTGCGACGGTGTTTTGTTCGTCGTCTTGTTGCGGCGTCGTTTGGTTTCCCGTCTTGTTGCGGTGTTCGTTTGGTTCAGATTGACAGATCAGCTTCGATCAATTACAGATTCAATCAAGACTTGGGCGTCAATGTTACAGATCTTGAGGCATGGGTATTCCGGTCACTTTGATTTTGTCACATTTGTAGGCATTTTGCCATGTTATGCTATTAACCTGGGTGCTGTGAGTTTGTTCGCAGATTCATCCTTTTCGATTTTTAGCGATGTTGAATTTATGTTGTTTTTAATATATTTTACCAATTTGAATGAATTAATATCTTTTTTAGTAAAAAAAAACTCTTAAAGAAATGGAGGTTACAAGACCAATCGACATCCATATTTTGCACATATTTATAATCCAGTAATTTTAGTTTTACATTCTTTACCTTTTTCTAATGGGTAATTGAGAAAATATTTTTTAAAATAAAAATGCTAAACAAATATTTTGAGTTTATCTCAAAATTTCATTCCTAGTTATAATATTTATGAGTTTTATTTTAAAAATGTCAATTGATATTTTAAGAGTTTAATTTTTATGTACTGCTAGTATAAAAAATTTGATACTGATATCTAATAATATCTTGATAGATTAACATCATTATTATTTCTCTCTTAGTTATTAAAATAAAAGCCCAAAACGTTATTGGATATCAGTGTAAATTAAACTTGTTATACTGACAGTCCATACTATTTTAATCCATATTTTAAACAATCATCTCCTAATAATGAGTCATTTGATCTTTAAAAAAAAAATTGAATCATTTGTGTAATATTGAAAATTTCAAATTAATTATTGGTAAATATATTAGCTGATATTTAATGATTGATGGTCCTACTTTCAGAACAGGAAGATAACACAATGAATGGTAGGACCCAAAGCCAGAGTGCATGTGATCTAGTTACTCATCGTCAGAGCTTTGGATTACTTGTCCCAGTTGGGTTTATTCATGATTTGCCAGAATTTCAGGCACCCAAAAATGGCCACACTGCTCTGAAACCGAATAGAATTCGAAGGAATGTGTGAATTTTTGTTTCTTTTTTCCTTTTCTGAATGCATTCAATTCAAGAGGGTTGGTTTTCGGGGATTGGGGAGCTTAAAGTTCAGTTGGGTTTAGAGAGAGTGAATCAGAAAGCAAGAAAGACAAGCCAGCGAGGAAGCAACCAAATCTTTTGGGCATATTTTTGACTTGTTCTCAGATCACATGCATGTTCGGCTGTTCCCATCAAAAGCAACCCCCCTTCATTTATGGCTCCGACAGTGACCTATTTCGTCTCTTTACCACAGTTACCATTTTACCATTTTTTCATATCTTTCTCTCTTTGTTTCTGGGAAAAATATGCGTAAGGGAAACTCTAAACTGCCAAGGAAGCACAACCGAAAGAAACAGAAGCATTTCCTAAGCAGTAAGGAGAAAACTACGGGGGAATGCCGCACTGATGTAGATGGAATGATAGGACATGGCCAGATATGGTTTTTCTAAATGCTAATTACTAAATTATGTAGGAGAAGACATTTTGGACTGCTTTCGTGATTAGCATAAGTTATTATATTATGTTCTAAAACTATTGTTTGTTGATCACGATGGATGATTTGAGTTAGAACTAATATGATAGTGTTAATATAAAAATATTTTATATATAAAATAGTTAAACTATAATAAAATAATAATTTAAAGTATAATAAAATATAACATGATTACCAAAAAACTATAATAAGATATAAAAATTTTAAAATAATAAAAATATTAATAATTATTTTTTTAAAAAAAAGTATTTTGTCACTGGGATAATTTTTTATTTTATATTATTTAAAAAACTAAAAAAATATAAAAAATTATTCTAATAATTTAACTATAAGTAAAGTAAAAATTAAAAAAGACTATTTTATTTTTTGATAAGCCAAAGGATTTCATTAAAAAGAAGCAAAATCTGCTGTACAAGAAGTGCAAAACAGATTGCAAAAAGAACAAAAAGATCTGCGACATATGCAGAAAAAGTGTAGAATTCGGGTGAATCTCCAATTGGCTAAGTTTGTGAGTTTATGCCATGTACAAATTAGCTATGTGATAACATTTGATAGGCAGAGTAATTAGTAGTTTCGTTTTTGTGATTAGAGAAACGAATTAGAATCGCCTTGCCTATGCACTGCTTATATAAAGTCATAGCTAGGCATTAACAAATATAGAATCCTCTTTTGAGTGATATATGCTGTAAAAGTGAGTTAAGTGATTCATAGAAACACAAGTGATTGCAAAAGAGGGAGTGTGTGAGATCATACCTGAGATTCTTGTACCGTAAATTCTTGGCATAGTGGATGGAAGTCTCAACTGCAGTCTGGATGTAGGGGCTGTTGTAATTGTGCCCTGAACCACGATAATTTCCTTGTCTTCTTCTATATCTCTTCCTTTTCTGTTTCTTGCATCACAAGCACCAAAGTGCAGACCCCCAATTCTGTGTTCTTGATTTAACAACTGATTTAACAACTGGTATCTAGAGCCTCTACTGGGAGGCGTTTTCCGTGATGGGGTCAGCCAAGTTCGACATAGACAAGTTCAATGGTGAAAATGATTTCAGCTTGTGGAGAATCAAGATGAAGGCACTCTTGGTTCATCAAGGACTCGAGGATGCATTACTAGGAGCAGCTAAGCTTCCGGAGAACCTTCTGAGAAAGACAAGAAAGACATGCTTAGAAAGGCTCATAGCACCATTATCCTCTCTCTAGGTGATGAAGTTCTCAGTGAAGTAGCTCAAGAATCAACTGCAGCCGTTGTTTGGTTAAAACTGGAAAGTCTTTATATGACTAAGTCTTTAACCAATAAGCTATATTTGAAGAAGCAACTTCATCAGCTCAATATGGAAGAAGGTATGTTAATCAAGGATCATGTCTCATCCTTTTCAAGAATCATTCTTGATCTGAAAAGTACTGATGTCGAGATAAGTGAAGAAGATCAGGCAGTGATGCTTTTGTGTTCTCTACCCCCATCTTTTGAGAACCTTGTTGATACAATGTTGTATGGAAGAGATACTCACACACTGGAAGAGGTTAAAGCAACCTTAAATTCCAGAGAAATGAAGAGGAAGATCACTGAGAGTAGAGGAGAAACTAGTGATGCTAAAGGTCTGTATGCTCGAGGAAGATCAGAGAAAAAGGAAGGAAACGGCAAGAATAAATCAAGATCAAAGTCCAAAACCAAGAAGAGGTGCTACTATTGTCAAAAGGAAGGTCACTTCAGGAAAAAATGTCATGAAAGGAAAAGAAAGAATGGAGGCAACAATAACAGCAATTACATTTCCAATGACATGGCTGTTGTCGCAGATGGATATGAAAGCTCTGATGTTTTAGCTATCACTGAAGAAATGGGAAGTGATGAGTGGATTCTTGATTCTGGATGTTCATTCCATATGACTTCAAATCGGGAATGGTTTGATTCCTACAAGGAAGCTGATGCTGGAAAGGTCTTAATGGGTAACAACAATTGCTTGTAAAGTAATGGGAATTGGTACTGTCAAGATCAAACTAAGTGATGGAACCATCAAAGTCCTCACTGATGTGAGACATGTACCTGAACTCAAAAGGAACCTGATATCTCTAGGCATGCTAGACCAAGCGGGGATCTTTGTTTTACTAGTGAAAGTGGAACCTTGAAGATTAGTAAAGGATCGTTGTTGGTCATGAAAGGAACCAGGAAGCATGGCTTGTACAGACTGCAAGGTAAAACCATTTTAAGCCCTGCTAGTTTAGTCTGTGTCAAAAATAAATTCCACTGCACTTTGGCATTATAGACTTGCTCATGTAAATGGTAAGGGTCTAGAAGAGTTATACAAACAAGGCTTAATTGGGAATGGAGATTTTGGAAAACTTGAATTCTGTGAACACTGTCTTTATGGCAAACAAAAGAGGGTCAAGTTCCTAACTGCATCACACACCACTAAGGCCATAGTGGAATATGTTCACTCAGATATATGGGGACCTGCTAAGGTTCCCTCATTGGGAGGAGCTAGATATTTCATATATTTTATTGATGATTGTTCAAGGAAGGTTTGGGTTTACTTGCTAAAACATAAAAACCAAGCTTTTAAGTGTTTCAAGCAATGGAAAGTACTTGTTGAAAATCAAACAGGTAAGAAGGTGAAAGTCCTAAGGACAAATAATGTCCTGGAATATCTAAGTGAAGAATTCACTGAATTTTTCAAGGATCATGGCATAATCAGGCACAAGACAGTAAGGCATACACCACAACAGAATGGATTGGCAGAAAGGATGAACAGAACCATCCTAGAAAGGGTCAGGTGCATGCTCTCTTTTGCAAAACTGAACAAAAGCTTCTGGGGAGAAGCTGTCCACACAGCTAGTTACTTGATCAATAGGTCACCCTCTTCTGCCATAGGTTTTAAAACACCTGAAGAAGTGTGGCCTGGAAGGGCACCTAGCTATGATAACATTAGAATATTTGGCTGTCCACTATATATTCATGTCAATCAAGGAAAGCTAGAGCCAAAATCAAAGAAAAGAGTCTTTCTAGGATATCCTGATGGGGTGAAAGGCTACAAGGTATGGTTAACTGGTCCAGGAGGAGGCAAGTGCATGATTAGCAGAGATATTGTGTTCCCTGAAGAAGTTATACTTGAAAAAGGTGAAGGCAAATCCAACCAATCACAGAACAATGACAAGACAGATAAGAGTGTTCAGTTGGAGGTGGAGCACACTGAAACAAAGGCCAGTAGTCACACCTGAACCAGAAACTGGACCTAAAACTGAACCAGAAGTTGAAACCTCACAGTCCACAGCAGCATCAACTTCTTACAATCTAGATAGAGACAGAGAAAGGAGGCAAGTTAGAGCACCTCAAAGGTTTGGCTATGCTGACTTGATTGCATATGCTTTAAGTGTTGAAACAGAACAACATGATTCTGATCTTGACAGCTTCAAAGAAGCAATTTATGGTCCTGGTCATGAGATGTGGAATACTGCCATGACTGAAGAAATTGACTCTTTGATGAAGAATAACACTTGGGAATTGGTTGAAAAACCTCCAAAGCAGAGAATTGTTGGCTGCAAGTGGATATATAAGAAGAAACCTGAAATTCCAGGAGTAGAGAGTAGCAGACACAAGGCCAGACTTGTAGCTAAAGGCTACACACAGAGAGAAGGGATATATTTCAATGAAATCTTCTCTCCAGTAGTAAAGCATACAAGCATAAGAGTCATTCTATCTCTTGTTGCTGTTTATGATCTAGAATTGGAAGAAATGGATGTGAAAACAACATTCTTACATGGCAGGCTAGAGGAAAAGATCTACATGAAGCAACCTGAGGGATTTGAAGAAAAAGGGAAAGAGCATATGGTTTGCCTACTGAAAAGGTCTTTGTATGGCTTGAAACAATCTCCTAGGAAGTGGTATAAGAGATTTGATTCTTTTATGCTCTTAAACAACTATGTCATAAGCTCATTTGATAGCCGTGTTTACTTCAAAAGGCTAGAATCAGGTTGCTTGATATATCTTCTACTCTATGTAGACGATATGCTTATTGCTAGCTTAGATATGAATGCAATAAGCAAGCTCAAGGATCTCTTAAACACTGAGTTTGAAATGAAGAATCTGGGAGCTGCAAGGAAGATTCTAGGCATGGAAATCTTGAGGAAGAGATCAAAAAAACTACTCTACTTGAATCAGTCTAGCTACATTGAAAAGGTTCCGCACAAGTTTAACATGCATGATGCAAAGACAGTTGTGACTCTTATAGCAGGACACTTCAGATTATCAGTAGATCAGTCACCTAAGAGTGATGAAGAACTGAAATACATGAGCAACATACCATACTCTAATGCTACAGGTAGCCTAATGTATGCTATGGTTTGCTCAAGGCCTGACTTAGCATATTCTGCTAGGTTAGTCAGTAGATTTATAGGAAATCCAGGCAAGGAGCATTGGCTTGCTGTTAAATGGATTTTCAGATACCTTAAGGGCACTAAATCCCTTGGGTTGATCTTTGGAAAAACAGAATCAACAAACCAGAATCTTATAGGGTTTGTAGATGCTGATTTTACTGGGGACATTGATAAAAGAAGGTCTCTAACAGGCTACATCTTCACCCTATATGGGAATGTAGTAAGCTGGAAGGCAAATCTTCAATCCATTGTTGCATTGTCAACCACTGAATCCGAGTATATTGCTCTCACTGAAGCAATCAAAGAAGCAATATGGTTGAAAGGGTTTATAACTAAGCTAGAAGGAAAAGATATTTCCATAACTGTTTGGTGTGATAGCCAAAGTGTAATTTGTCTCTCAAAGAGTCAAGTATTCCATGAGAGGACAAAGCACATTGATATAAGATTACATTTCATCCGAGACATAATTGCACAAGGAATGGTCGAAGTGAAGAAGGTTTCTACCGAAGATAATCCAGCTGATATGTTAACTAAAGTGGTCCCAAACACCAAATTCCAGCATTGCCTATATTTGGTGAATGTTGGAACCTGCTGCTGCAACTAAGAGTCCTTAAGGGACTGATGGCATCTCTAACAACTTGTATTGAAGATTCAAGGTGGAGAATTTTAGAATTCGGGTGAATCTCCAATTGGCTAAGTTTGTTAGTTTATGCCATGTACAAATTAGCTATGTGATAACAGTTGATAGGAAGAGTAATTAGTAGTTTCTGTTTTGACAGTTAGAGAAACTGAATTGTAACTGCCTTGCCTATGCACTGCTTATATAAAGTCATAGCTAGGCATTAGCAAATATAGAATTCTCTTTTGAGTGATATATGCTGTAAAAGTGAGTTGAGTGATTCCTAGAAACACAAGTGAGTGCAAAAGAGGGAGTGTGTGAGATCATACCCGAGATTCTTTTACTGTAAAGTCTTGGCATAGTGGATGGAAGTCTCAAAAACAGTGTGGATGTAGAGGCTGTTGTAATTGTGCCCTGAACCACGATAATTTACTTGTCTTCTTCTCTATCTCTTCTTTTTCTATTTCTTGCATCACAAGCACCAAAGTACAGACCCCCAATTCTGTGTTCTTGATTTAACAACTGATTTAACAAAAAGTCTAGAAAGCAAAGGATAAAAGCCAATACAAGGCAACAACATAACTCCCAAACCCACCAAAAATTAAAGAGAACCAAGGAAGCACAAAATAGTACAATAGTTTGAAAAAACCAAGAGACCACACCGCACCGCAGCAGCCAAAGATCAAACAAAATTATCGCATGGCAACTCCAGCATAGCAACACCAAAAGGATTCCAAAAGCACCAACAGAACATCAAGACAAGTAAAAAAATCAAAAACAACAAGAACACCATATAGTCCCCTTCAACACCAGTAGAATAGTGTGATAGGTTAATGAAAATCTAAACAATCAGCTGGGTTTAAAATCCATGATGAAATAGCAAAAAGGAAATCATATTTTCTAGTTGATAACCATCTCCAAGAATTGATCTTCACTTTTTCCATGATATTTTCCAGATCAGGCACATTATTGTTAAAAATGTGGTCATTTCGGGCTAACCAAATTGCCCAAATGACTGAAAACCAAACCACCTGCCAAGACTTCCTAGTTTTCTGGTTACAATTTGGCAATCCTACAAACCGAAAATACTGTGAATGACAGAAATTTTGCGTGGCTGTAGAAAAGCCAAACCACTTGAAACAAGCCATCCAAACCTTAGAGTAGCATTCACAATAAAAAATAGGTGGTTTGCTGTTTCCACCTGCTGTTGACAAACTAAACACAGACCCATTTGCTGTTAAAATACCTCTTCTTTATAAATTCTGCAAAGTTGGCAACCTATCATGGCCTAACTTCCAAGAAAACAAAATAACCTTATGTGGAACACATCTAATCCATATTCTTTTAAAAAACTCATCATATGTAACTATTCTTCAAACCCACTTGTCATTCACATTTTCCTTCAAATCAACACCTGCTAAAACATTCTTCAATTGCTCCAAAAGCTCATCTTCCCAACTAAACAAAACTCTCCTCCATTGCCAAGCCCAATGCCACACTTCATCATGCCAACCACCTGCCTTTGCCACCCTCATATTTTAATCCACCGCTACACTAAAAAACCTATTAAAACTCTGACTCAGTACACCCTCTTGCAACCAAGGCTCTCTCCAAAAAACTGTATTCTCTCCATTGCCTATAACTTTTATAAAAGACTCTCTAAACCGTTAATGACTAGGACCAAGAGTTACTTCTTCCAAAGAAAACAAATCTACCCACCAACTGGAAGACTCCTCCTATCACAAACTAGCTCTCCACCCGAATTACCATATCTCTGAAGAAGGACACGGTACCACAAAGAATGCTTTTCTACCCTCACCTCCACAACCATTTACCCAAAAGAGCTAAATTAAAAGCCTTTAGGTTCCTCACTCCGAAACCACCCCCACCCCCCCACCCCCACAAATTTTTTTTTTGAAAAAGAGATTCAAGAGAGGAAATGATACATGCAGGAGCCTTGAAGAAAGAAAGATAGTAAATTGGCAAATAATGCAAGACTGACTTGAGCAACACCACCCTACCACCCATAGAAATGTATTTACTACTCCATTAAAAAATTCTTCTCACTTTTTGCACAACCAGATTCCAAGTTACTAGATTTTTGGGATTTGCTCCAATAGGTAAACCAAGATAATTAAACGACAACTTTCCCACTTCACAGTTCAAAAGTCAAGATGCTTGATCCATCCAGAAGCCATCTACATTTATGCCCACCAAATGACTTTTATAAAAATTTACCTTCAATCCAGAAACTGCCTTGATTGCCCAAAAATTTTGATACTTATTTTCTACAATCACCAATGTGTCATCCGCAAAATGTAAATGAGATATTTGGAAAGATCCATTCTCAATCTTGATACCTTGTAACAAACCAACAGATTTTGCCTTCTTAAACATAGCACTTAGCCCTTCTACAGCTAGAAGGAAGAGAAACATCAATAATGGATCACCTTGCCTCAAACCACGACCAACACTAAACTCCTCTGTAGGACTACCATTAACCAGCACTGAAACCCTTGCAGTTGATAAGCATTCCTTCACCCACTTCCTCCATCTTCTAACAAAACCCATCATCATCATCATGTAGTCCAAGAAATCCCAACTCACTGAATCATACATTTTTTCAAAATCCACTTTAACAGTAAGGCTTTTTTCTTGTTCTTCTTTGCATCATCAACCAGCTCATTTGCTATATCACTAGTGCAATAAGTGCTTTTTACGTTAGTTAAAATTGATTTTTTACTTCAGAATACTGACTGACGTAAATACAACTGACATTAAAAGTTTAACTTTTAACGTCAGTTGAGAACTGACGTTAAATATAACACTATTAATGTCGGTTCTTTAACACAACTGACGTTAATTTTGTCAAAATTAACGTCAGTTCTTTAACAAAACCGACGTAAATTTTGTTAAAACTAACGTCAATTGTTATCAAGAACTGACGTTAAAGGTCTTAATTTTAATGTTAGTTGTAATAAACAACTGACGTTAATAGTGTACTGTATATTTTTATAAAATACTTTTAACGTCAGTTGTATGATACAACTGACGTTAATAGTATTTTTTTTTTAAATTCAGTTTTAAAATATCACTCCCCTAAGCCATCCCTGCATTAAGTAAATATCCCAGTAAAACAGAATATCACAAACATTACAGAATTGCAAAGGAAAAATGGAACAATGATCCATATGTATGCCTGTTCAAATAAATATATTTTTATTAACATAGGTTATATATGTATACTAAGTTTAAACTACCTCTATCAATATCAATTCGTTATGATCATCACGATTGGCATGTACATCGTCCACCTGTGTCTACTCGATTATAGTATGCATGTTTGTTGAAAAAGAAGGAGTCTCGGGAATATCAAGATTTGAATCTTCATTTTCATCACTACCATTATACATGCTTTTTCCTTGGAGAACCACGGACAACCTTTTGTTAGAAGGATCGGTGATGTAGAACACTTGTTTTGCTTGGGAAGCCATTATGAAAGGCTCATTTATATGACCTAACTTGTTGAGGTCTACCAATGTGAACCCCAATTCGCTCGGTTTGTACACCACCGTTACTATCAACCCACTTACATTTAAATACCAAGCACCGTAAGCTTAGTGTAATCGAGCACCCAAATATCTTCAATATATCCAAAGTAAGGTGTCGGTCTTTTTGAACGGGTTTTGTGTCCTTTGCACTAGAGAAGTGCATTGCTTCGCCACGATCATAACCCCACTATTTTGCATGGTACTCTTGTTATCTTGTTCCTTTGTATAAAAGGAAAAGTTATTTATGTCGTATCCGCTCCAACATATGACGTTGAAGTTAGGCCCACGTGCTAGCCATTTTACGTCATCGAAGCAGTACTACCATCCTTAAGCATTTCTTCCTTGAACCATGGTAAGAAAGTCTTGTTATGCTTGTTCAATAACCACCTTTCGCTCATTCGAGGGTTTTCTTGATTGACTTTTCTTTTATGTTCAAATAAGAAAGGCTGAACACATTCGATGTTGTTCAATACATACAAATGTGCTTGAAGCACTTCCTCCCGATCCTTCCTATTAATTCTTAAGCCATGTGTACCCTTACCTTGACATCTGATCTCATCATGCTGAGGCTTAGGAACCCCTATAGGATCCGTGTTATGAAGGTAGTCCGAACAAAACTCAATAGCTTCTTCTGCAACATACCTTTGAACAATAGATGCTTCCGGACGATGAGGATTCTTCACGTACCCTTTCAAGATCTTCATGTAGCGCTCAACTGGGTACATCCATCTCAGAAAAATCGGCCCACATAATCTAATCTCCCTCACCAAATGAACAATTAAGTGACCATTATGTCGAAAAAGGAAGGAGGAAAATACATCTCCAATTGGCACAAGATTGTAGCAGCCTCAACTTCCAAGTCATCCAACATACGGGGGTCAACGACTTTGCTACATATAGAATTGAAGAATGAGCACAACCGAGTAATGGCATGTCTCACATTTTTTGTAGCAATACCACGAATAGCAACGGGCAGAAGTTGTTGCAACAAGATGTGACAATCATGAGACTTCAAGCCAACCAATTTAAGATCACTAGAGACAAGCCTCTTCATATTTGAAGAGTAACCATGTGGAACTTTGATTCCCTGAAGACACCCGCAGAAACTTTGTCTCTCTTTTTTTGACAAAGTATGACATGCTGGCGGCAAATAAGTCCGCTTACCATCCTCAACAACTGGAGCTAACTGCTCTCGTATACCCATAGCAACGAGGTCGAGACGAGCATTCACACCATCCTTTGTCTTGCCCTGAATGTTGAGAAGCGTCCCGATCACACTATCACACACATTTTTCTCCACATGCATCACATCAATGCAGCGTCTGACATCAAGCTTGCGCTAGTATGGAAGATCAAAGAATATCGACCTCTTCTTCCATATGTTTTTCTCAACAGCTTTACCTTTATTTTTGGACTTGCCGAATATAACATCGATGTCCTTTACCCTCTGATAAACCTGTTCTCCAATTAAGGCCGCCGACGCTTCTTCTGTCTCTTGGCATCCATTAAAAGCTTTTTTCATCTTACGATATGGGTGATCACGTCTAAGAAATCTCCGATGCCCAAGGTAAACCGTCTTCTTTCCATGATGCAACTGAGTGTAGCATGTGCCTTCTTCACATATAGGGCATGCTTTATTCCCCTTGACACTGTACCCGGACAAGTTACCGAAGTATCTTGGAAAGTCGTTGATGGTGCAAAATAACATGGCACGAAGCTTGAAAGTCTCATGAGAATACCCATCAACTACATCAACACCTTCCACCCACAACGTTTTCAAGTCTTCAATCAAGGGACCTAGATAAACATCCAAGTCATTTCCCGGTTGCTTTGGGCCCGAAATCATCATAGACAACATCATGTATTTGCGCTTCAGGCACAACCAAGGGGGCATGTTGTAAATCACCAACAGAACAGGCCATGAACTATGAATACTACTCATGTTACCATAAGGATTCATTCCATCCGTAGCAAGTCCAAGCCTTAGGTTTCTTGGCTCATCGGCGAAATCCGGAAACATAGTATCGATATTCTTCCATTGAATAGAATCAGCAGGATGACGAACCTTTCCATCACGTTTCCTCTCATCATTATGCCATCTAAGATTCTTCGCATCTTTCGCATTGGCAAACAATCGCTTGAACCTTGGAATTATTGGAAGATACCACAACACCTTCGCAGGAGGACCCTTTTTTCTCACATCATCAACATCATCATCATCACCACCACCCTTCACTTTGTATCGTGATAACCCACATTTGGGGCAATCGTGTTTGTCTTCATGAACACCGGTGTACAATATGCAATCATTGGGGCATGAGTGTATCTTCTTATACTCCATACCCATAGGACACAATACCTTCTTGGCCTCATAGTTACGGTCAGGCAATGTGTTGTCCTCCGGAAGCAAGTCTTTCAATACTTCAAGCAATTCCGTGAAGCTTTTATCGCTCCAACCATTTCTCGCCTTCACACAAACCAATTTTAGCACCGCCGACAACCGTGTATGAGTAGTACACCCTGGATATAAAGGCTTATCCGCATCACCGTACAACCTATCATACACATGCGCTCGATGAAAAGATTCTTGTCCAATATCACGGATCATGTCCTCTACTTGATCATCCTCCATATCTACGTCAACGTCCTCACTTTGGGAGACACTCGCCGTATTACTACTCAACAACATATCACCATGCCATATCCATCTTGTATAACTCAAGCAAATCCCTTCACAAATCAAATGAGTACGTATATCCTTCACCGTACATTTCCTCGTATTCAAACACTTGACACAAGGACAACAGAACATTCCATTACTATTAGGAACATTCCTTTGAGCAAATTCTATAAATTCTCCCACCCCCTTCAAATACTCAGCACTAGTACGCTTACAAACCATCCAACTACGATCCATAACTAGAGAGGTCCTGTAGATATACAAAACATATATATATCCAATATAAGGACAATACGGGAGATGGAAAACTATAGTTTTTAAAGATTAATTGCCAAGCATCTGGTCACGGCCTGGCAGTGATGTCCATCACCACTAAACGCGCCAACCGAATGCACCATGCCATCACAGGCAGAACTGATCATGGCCTAGCCGTGATTAGCATCACGGCCGTGACAGATCAACCAGCAGAGCAACATGCACTCAAAACCAAAAACAGAGACGTACATTCCAAACAACTCAAACTCACGGTTTCAAGTTTCAACTACCGAGACTACAGTTTCAACATACACTCAAAACCAAAAATACAAAAATGTGCCCTAAATACTCACCAGAAATAGGTGCTCGCGTGGTGGTGGGGAGGGGAGCTCGAGTGGTGGCCAACGTTCGATGTGGTTACTGAGAGCAGAGGGACAAGGAGAGTTAGTGCGCGGGAAGGGGAAAGAGAGATGTACGTCAAGTTATTGCAAAGAATGAATGGAAAGACAGAGTTAGGGTTAATAGTGTACCTCACGGTGGTGGCGAAGAAGCCCTCGCGGTGGTTGCGGTGGAGATGAGCTCACGATTAGGGTTCTGTGCTGGGTGAGAGTGAGAGTGAGGGTTGAGAGTGATTTAGGGTTGAGCGTGATGAAAAGAGAAAAGAGACGTACGTACAGAGCGAAGTGCAGAAGGCGCGTGGGTGTAAACATATTAAAACAACATTTAACGTCAGTTGTATTAAACAACTGACGTTACAATTAATTTTTTAACGCCAGTTTTATTAACAAACTGACGTTAAATATTAATATTTTTTTAAAAAAACACTTTTAACGTCCGTTGTTGAATACAACTGACGTTAAAAGTGTTGTGTCTCTGTATAAAGTAACATTCTTCTGTAACAGTCTGTAATACTGCCTCTTCTTTTCCTCTATATTTCTAATCCTTCACAAAATGGCTCTGGGACCTGTGTTAATTGAGTGACAACAGGGCATTTCAGATAGCTAGGGATATAAGATTATTTACGTCAGCTATTTTTTTAACTGAAGTAAAAATCACACTTTTAACGTCAATTGTATAAACAACAGACATTAAAAATAAATATTTTTTATTTTAAAAACACTTTTAACTTCAGTTTTATTCAACAACTGACGTTAACAGACCAGTGTTAAGAGTGACAACAGGGCGCGCATTTCAGATAGGGATATAGGATTATTTACGTCAGCTGTTTATTTAATCAAGTAAAAATCACACTTTTAACGCCGTTGTATAAACAACTGACGTTAAAAATAAATATTTTTTATTTTAAAAACACTTTTAACGTCAGTTTTATTCAACAACTGACGTTAAAAGTGTATAAGTTTCTTCCTATTCCTTCGGGCGTTTTCTTTTCTGCACGTTTATAATATATGACTGCCAACTCCCAATGCACATTGGAACCTAATGCTCTTAATGATCAATTTAATTTTTTAGCAACTTACGACGCCTAGTAACTTCATCCCCTACTCCTATAAATAGCTTCCTTCCTTCCTTTAATTTTTCTGCTTCACAATATGGCTCTGCCATGGAGATTAACTTCATCACTCTTTCTTCCTATACCTAGACTTAAAGGTCTCTGTCTTAATGGTCAAACAACTTCTGAGGTTGTGTAAATCGCATTACATGGGTGATAAGGGTGTGTAAATGGCATTATGTGAATTGCACACACCATCATCCTTCTGGAGAATCAACAGCTACAGTTCCAAAACCTCAGCTTTGGAACCAAGTGGCTGTTCCAAGAATATTGATGAAACAGATCGAGTGCACCCTTCACTCTGTCACGGCTCCAAAGTGACTGTGGATTCAGATGGAGCATCGACTTCAAATGAGGGAGGGGATGCATTCAATGTTGGAGATTCTGAGGACAGGACTGAGAAGAAAATGATGTTGAAGCAGAAACTTTTTTATATTTTAGTTCTATCTTGCGAAAATTTTTTATCTTTTAAACATGTAATTGTAACTTATGAATCGCTTCAATGAGATACGATTTGATTATACATATATAACTTGTTTTATGTTAAGTGTTTATTTATTTTAATTTGCACAAGAATTTGTTAATTTACTAATTCAAGCTAATTAATTAAGATTAAAAATAAACTTTTTTTAAAAAAAAGATTAGAAATAAACTGCACTATATGGAGTGATGATCTGCGTTAAGAGTGACAACAGGGAGATGACAACGAAAGAAAGATAGGAATGAGTTGATTATTTACGTCAGTTATTTATTTAACTGAAGTAAAAATCACACTTCTAACGTCAGTTTTATAAACAACTGACATTAAAAGTTTTAATAATTTCCTGCAAAACACTTTTAACGTCAGTTCATTAAACAACTGACGCAAATAGTGATTTCATATTTACAAAACTGCCACCGCCTCACTTTTAACGTCAGTCCTTAAAACAACTGACGTTAACAGTGAATTAATGAAGTCTGATATTTACAAAACTGCCACCGCCCCCTTTTTAACGTCTAGTTTTTGGTTAACTGACGTAAACCTTTACCGTCTAATGTATATTTTCCACTAGTGTATGCACCTCGTCCAGTATTTGTCTACCTTTAATAAAGGCTGATTGATTTTCTGAAATGACTGAACCAATGAGCACTTTCAATCTATTTGCAAGTATTTTGGACAGCACTTTGTACATACATCCAATCAAGGAAATAGGCCTAAAATCTCCCAATTGTTGTGGATTGTCTTACTTAGGAATCAAAACAATGAAAAAGCTATTGGAGCCTCTTACAAGTTTCCATTAGAATGAAAATCCTTCAAAAACTACAAAATATGTTTTTATCGTCTCCCAAAATTGTTTAATGAAAGTGAAATTTACACCATCCGGACCCGGACTCTTTGAACTTTCACAATGCCACACAGCATTGTGGATTTCCTCTTCCGAAAAAGGAACAATTAGACTATCACTGGCTGAAACCGCCAACCTATTTATAGTCATAGAACCAATCAAAGGCCTCTTCCAATCTTTGCTACTAAAATGATTTTAAAAGAACATTTTAATTCCACCTTTAAGTTGATCTACTCCTTCCACTCTATCACCATTTATCTTCAAACTCAGTATGTCATTTCTCTTTCTCCTTTTCAGAATTGTTGCATGAAAGTACTTTGAATTTGAATCTCCTTCTTTCAACCATCTTAATCTTGATTTTTGCCATAAGAAGCTACTTTTTAAAGCTAACGGTTTGTACAAAGTGTGGAAAAATGACCCTAGTATGTTTTGATTAATGACTAAACTAACTTGAATTACACTTTGATTCACTAATTTCTTTCCAAGCTTGTATGTTTGTATAAGATATAATCAATGCGAGGAAAATGATGCAAAGGATCAAAGGAGCAAAAGAAGGATCATGAAGGAATGCTTGAAGATGAAGAACTACAAAGAAGAATCTCAAAGGATCTCAAGCAATATTAGATTATCAATGTAAAGAAATATTCAAGTTTTTCTTTTTGAAATAGCTCTCATAAAAACAAACTAAAAAGGTTTTCATATAGTAAAATGAACATAGAAGTAAAAAGGATTAATTGAAAGTTCTGTACATCTACGTGTATGTCGATGTACTTTCAGTTAATTAACTAACTTTTAATGAAAACCGAGACACCTCGTTGTGCCCATGTGTTTTATTAGACTAAAACCTCATTAATAAATTTCTTACTTGTGCGCTTAATATGAAAATATGTAGAAATTAAAAACTTCACATATGGCGTATATAACTTCATATAGAATATACATCACAATATAAGTATATTAAACATATTACAAAACAGTGTTGAGGGTATCCTTTCAGTAAGATCCCTCACAAGAATACACTTCAACAAAAGTTAAACAAAGTGGAAAACATATAAAAATACGTCTCACGAGACGCACTGGCCATAACTAACTAGACTCTAATCACCATGGGTCACAGCTCGTCCTCCAGCCTCCGATTCGTAGGGAGTTCCATCCAACTCCTCCTGGTTACGCTCATCCACAGGGTCTTCTCGTATGATTCCACAAGGAAATAAAATACAACATACAGAAATATACAGGGGATAAGAAACAACTCTATCATCAAAAGCGGAAAAGAGTCATAATAAATTATACAGTAATTGTCACAGACAATCAACACACATAACTAACAAATCATCCTCAAATTAATATATATCATCGTCTACCCTCAATCTCATGCTACTCAAAGACACCATAGCTGCACACCTATTTCTAAGGTGGAAGTGGTCTCGTGAGAACTCTTGATTTTATGTGTATTATATTACCAATACATGGTGTATTATATTACCAATACACAGATGTGTTTTACGTGTATTATATTACCAATACACGGATGTGTTTTACGTGTATTATATTACCAATACACGGTGTATTATGTTACCAATATCCAGATGTACTTATGTATTATATTACCAATATACTTTTGTCTTTGTGTATTATATTACCAATACACGGTTGAATAGGATAAAGAAATGTTACCCTTGATGCTTGAAGAAAAGGAGGAATAAGATGAGCTCTTGAAGAAATCCAATGAAGTTTGAAGTAACAAAATGAGGTTTTTGAGAGTGTAAACCATGATTGCAGAAAATGAATGAATATATAGAGATGAGAGAGAGAGAGAGGCGTTTGGGAGAAGGAGAGGAGAGAACTTGGAGGCCAAGTTTGGGTTAGGACATGTTTGGTTGGTTAGGAGAGAGATTAATAGGTTTTAGGATTAAAATACTATTACTTTCCAAAACATAATGATTAATTTCTTGGATGTGACATGTGACTTTAGTCCATCAAGTCACTTCAACTCCATCAAGTCACTTCAGTCACCTCAGCTCCCCATTCTGCTCCGTTGTTTACCCGATTAAAGTTTCCGAACGTAGTTTTCGATGTTTTTGCCCGGATAAAATATTATATTTTAATTCCGAACGTAAAATATCCAAAATTACTAAAGTCATTGGGAACACGACAAAAAACTAACCATTTCGTTCACTGGTCAAAATTAAGTTTTCTATTCAGTAAACTTTTACTGTCATTGAAAACGCAGACCGGGTTTCATCTGATTTTTCAACCCAAAATTTTACCGTAACCTTCTACCATAAAGTAGACTATGAATATGATTTTATTTTATTCAAAAACACTTTCTAACTTTCAGATTAAAATATAATTAATTATATTTTAACCGGTTGAACATCATAATTAAAATCAGGATGTTACATTAATACCCATCTTTAAAGAAAATTTCATCCTCAGAATTTACGTACCTTAGAAAAGATGTGGATATTGTTGTTGCATATCCTCCTCACGTTCCCAAGTAACATCTTCATTAGTTTCATCCCATACGACCTTATCCAAAGGAATTTGTCTACCGCAAAGCTCCTTAATCCGTCTATCTGCTATCCTTACAGGTAAAGCGTCATACTCTAGATTCTCTCGCAGTTGTATAGACTCAGACTCAATGACATGTGAAGGATTAGGATAATACTTTCTCAACTGAGAAACATGAAAGACATCATGAAGGTTGGAAAGATTGGGTGGTAAGGCAATTTGGTAAGCTACTGGACCAATTCGTAGAAGAATCTGAAAAGGTCCAATGAATCGAGGAGTAAGTTTTCTGGATTTGATAGCTCTGCCAATTCCAGTTTTTTGAGTAACTCTCAAAAACACGTGATCGCCTTCCTGGAATTCTAATGGTCTCCTCCTCTTGTCACTGTAGCTCCTTTGCCTATCCCGTGCTTCCTTCATCTTTTCCCGTATCTTCCTGACTTGCTCCATAGTTTGTTGCAGCACATCTGGACCAAAAGCTTGGTTCTCACCAGTCTTGTACCAACATAACGGGGTCATACACTTTATGCCATACAAAGCCTCATCTGGTGCCATTCCGATACTACTATGGAAACTATTGTTATAAGTAAATTCAATCAATGGTAAGAAATCATCCCAACTGCAGTGTGCTCTAACACACAAGCTCTCAATAGATCCTCTAATGACTGAATTGTCCTTTCGGACTGTCCATCAGTTTGGGGATGATAAGCAGAACTCATCCTCAACTTTGTTCCCAAGGCATTTTTGCAATCGTCTCCAAAATCTAGATGTGAATCTAGAATCTCGGTCTGAGACAATACTCGATGGTACACCATGCAATCTAACAATTTCTTTGATGTAAATCTGAGTCAAACTTTCCAAATTATAACTTTCACCAATAGATAAGAAGTTAGCACACTTCGTCAACCTATCAATGATAACACAAATCGCATCATGCTTCTTAGGAGTTCTAATCCGACCACAAAATCCATAGCTATACTCTCCCATTTCCACTCTGGGATATCTAAAGATTGTAGTAATCTTGCTGGCTTCTAATGTTCAATCTTAGCTTTCTGACACACCAGACAAGATAAAACATACTCCGCTACTTCTTTCTTCATCATTGTCCACCAAAACATTTTCTTCAAATCCCGATACATCTTTGTGGATCCAGGATGGAAACTCAACCTACTCTTATGTGCCTCCTCTAAAATCATCTTCCTAAGTTCTGGATCCTCTGGCACACATATTCTATCTCTACACCGTAACACACCATCTGTTCCTCTACTAAATTCAGAAATTTTATCTTCATCGATTCCTCTACTTACTTCCTGGAGGTATAGATCCTGAACTTGTTTATCTATAAGATCTTTCATAAAATCACTACTAATAGTGATCATACTTAAGCAAATCTTATTCTCAACCAATTCCATTCCTAAGTTCAAATCCCTGAACTGTTCAAGCAATTCTAACTCCTTAACCATCATCGTAGACACGTGCAAGGACTTCCTGCTTAAAGCATCCGCTACCACATTTGCCTTCCCAGGATGGTACAGTAATTCAACATCATAATATTTGATAAAATTCATCCATCTTCACCATCTCATAGTTAATTCTTTTTTATTGAATAGATACTTCAGGCTCTTGTGGTCACTGAAGACATTAAACTTTGCTCCATACAAAAAATGTCGCCATATCTTTAATGCGAACACTATTGCTGCTAACTCCAAATCATGAGTCGGATAATTTCTCTCATGAATTCTCAACTGTAGGGAAGCATAATCCACAACTCTTCCATCTTGCATCAGGACACAACCTAAACTTTGGTATGACGCATCACAGTATACGTCAAACTGTCCTAGTGGGTCTGGTAAGATCAACACAGGTGATGTAGTCAACCTGTCCTTTAGCTTTTGAAAACTTTGTTCACACTTGTCCATCCATACAAAAGCTATATTTTTCCTCGTTAACTGCATCATAGGCAACGCAATCTTCGAGAATCCCTCTATGAACCTCCGATAATATCCAGCTAGTCCTAGGAAACTCCGTACTTCACTTACTGACTTAGGCCGTTCCCACCTAAGAACTGAATCAACCTTAGCTGGATCTACGACTATTCCTTCTTTATTAATCACATGACCTAGGAATTGTACTTCTTCCAGCCAAAACTCACACTTGGAAAGTTTGGCATAAAGCTGCCTATCCTTCAAAACTCGCAACACCAATTTCAAATGTTCCTCATGCTCTTCCCGCATAAGCGAATAGATAAGAATATCGTCGATGAACACAACAACAAACTTATCGAGGAACGGTCTAAAAATTTTGTTCATATAATCCATGAACACGGCTGGCGCATTAATTACACCGAAAGGTATAACTAAATACTCATAGTCCCCGTACCTCTTCCTAAAAGCCATCTTGGGTATATCTTCCTTTCTTACTATGATCCGATGGTACCCAGATCTTAAATCAATCTTAGAAAACACTACTGCTCCTTTCAAATGATCCATCAAATCATCTATCCTAGGAAACGAATACTTATTCTTAATTGTCACCTTATTCAACTGCCTGTAATCCGTGCACAACCTCGCACTTCCATCATTCTTCTTAACAAATAACACCGGTTCTCCCCACGGTGAAACACTCGGTCTGGTAAAATTTTTTCCTAACATGTCATCCAATTGTTCCTTCAACTCTGCCAACTCAACCGGTGACATCCGATAAGGTGCTATAGATATAGGCCCTGTCCTTCGTACGAGATCTATAGTGAATTCCACTTCTCTTTCCGGTGGTAAACCTGGAACGTCTGAAGGGAAAACTTCAGGAAACTCTCTCACAATAGGCATAGAATCTATACTGGGAGTCTCATTAACCTCCACTTCGAAAAGCATAACAAACTGTTGAGAGTTGTCACTCCTCATAGAAACTCCTTCATTGGCAGATGATATACTATAAGGTTCAAGAAATGATAAAGTATTGCTAGAACAATCTGGCACTACATGGTTAGCCGAAAGCCAATCCATACCAAGAATAACATCTATCTGTTGCATAGGCAAACAGATAAGGTCTACAATAAATGTCCTATTCTTAACAATGATAAGACACTGTAAACAAACAGACATAGTAGTCAAATGATTACTAGTTGGAGTAGATACTGTAAGGGTATACGGTAATTTGGAAACAGTTAATTTCAAATGATCCACACACTCATGCGAGATAAAATAATGTGTAGCACCTGAGTCAAACAATACATTCGAGAGTCTACCAGCTATAAAACACATACCTTGTATAAGATCAGTAGATTGAGAGGATTCAGCTCCCCTCACGGTAAACACTCTTCCAGTGGCTTGAGGTCTAGGCACTTGTGGTCTTGCTGCTGGGACTCCTCTTCCAGCTCCACCTCTATTGTCTCCAGTTCCGACAGCTGTCGGCTGTTGCATAACCCTTTGTCTGCAATCTCGTGCCACATGACCTGCAATCTCTAGCATAATGCGATCCTCCATATCTGAAGCAAACCAAGCCTT
Source organism: Sophora flavescens (assembly GCA_030762895.1). Lineage (NCBI taxonomy): Eukaryota > Viridiplantae > Streptophyta > Magnoliopsida > Fabales > Fabaceae > Sophora > Sophora flavescens. The sequence goes on along the minus strand of CM061064.1, from coordinate 165,839,689 downwards.
GCGGTTGCTGATCTTCTCTAGCCATTGGTGCTGGTGCCGGTGTTTGCCCGAGTCTCGCATATGGTCTCTGTCTCCACTAAGAACCACTTCCTCCACGCCTCCTTGATCGGTTAGGACCTCTATTCCTCAGTTGTTTCTGCTCATTGGCCATCCTTAGGTCTATACTTTCAATGACACTGCATCTCTCGACTAGTTATGGGAAATATTGTATGTCCAGAGACACTACAACCCTCTGCAGCTCATCTCTGAGTCCTTCCTCAAATCTTCTACATTGTCAGTCCTCATTTGGAAACCTTCGATAGAATTCCTAAAAATTGATCAAAGCCTCAAAACGTGATGCATACTCACCAACATACATGTTGCCTTGTTTGAGGTTTGTGAATTCCTTTTCCTTCTCGCGTCGAAATAGATGCGGAAAATATTTTTTGAAAAAGCAATCAGTGAATAACTTCCAGTTAATGTTCCTATCCTCAGCTTCCAACAGTCTTTTCTTTCACTTCCACCAGAATTCTGCTCCTTCGGTTAACATGAAGGCAACATATGTCACTTTCTTCTCCTCGCTACTGCACATAGTAGCAAACATCTTTTCGATCTCTTGTATCCACCATTCCGCCTTCTCTGGGTCATACTCTTCTCGAAATTGAGGTGGCTTTCTATTCATAAAATTAGTCAATCCTGCATCTTCAATCAAGCACGCCTTCTTCTCTGATTCTTAATTTCTAGCTGCTCTTTGTTCATCTGCAGCATCTCAGCATCCTGCTGGGTTTGCAATAGCATAGCAGCAGCTAGGGTTTCCATTGTATTTGGAGTCAAAGATGATCCTCCTTCATTCTCAGTATTGTTGGCATTACCATTGAAAGCTCCAATAATCCTTTATGGAGCTTCGTCACCACTGTTAGCTGGACGTCCTCTTCCGCGTGCCATGATTCTGTTAAAAGAAATCATCCGTTCTTATTAGTATGACATATAATACTACATAGACAAGTATATAAATACCATATGCCATACTAATATTAACCTCTCACATCAGATTCAGACACACTACCCAAATTCTAAGCATAGTCAAACTTCGATGTGTATTCAACTAGACACGGCCAGTAACAACATCATAAACCTCGCAGTCCTTGATTCTGATCAGATATAACCCCACAGTCCGTTTTAGAACAAAACTGCTCTGATACCACACCTAACTAACAAATCATCCTCAAATTAATATATATCATCCTCTACCCTCAATCTCATGCTACTTAAACACACCATAGATGTACACCTATTCTAAGGTGGAAGTGGTCTCGCGAGAACTCTTGATTTTATGTGTATTATATTACCAATACACAGATGTGTTTTACGTGTATTATATTACCAATACACAGTGTATTATATTAAAAATACACATATGTGTTTTACGTGTATTATATTACCAATACACAAATGTCCTTGTGTATTATATTACCAATACACTTTTGTCTTTGTGTATTATATTACCAATACACTTTTGTCCTTGTGTATTATATTACCAATACACGGTTGTGGACAACAACACTTATACTTGAATCTCACCCACCCGTTTTAACAACATCTTAGTGCCTTAACCTTCCATTAGAACTTGACACATATTCTTTGCCATAACACCTCTTTAACATTCCTCATCTAACTTAGGCACTTCTAAATCATCATTATCTTCACACCCAAAACAATCATCTTTTAGAAACACATATATCTTTGCTTAAAATCCACTAAGCATAATAATAAAAACCAGACAGATCGTGCATAACACAATATCAATCAAAATATTCCAATATCACCAACATAGCACAAAATCAATTCAATCAAGGTAATAAGCTCAAATCAACCATCAACAATATAAAATCAACCTAATGTCGATAAACCTACAATCCCCGAATCGCCATTGGTTTTTCAGAAAAGGTTTCCAATGTGATTTTGGTCTTGTCGATTACCCGACTACTAGTAGGGTTTAGGTCACCCTACACAATTATTATATAATCTACTACTTATCCATTCTAACGATAGGTTGGTTCTTTCCCCCACCTGAGCTAACACCGGATACACGAACTTACCGATCTTCGTAACTACGTCACGAATATCCGATATCCTTCAACCAACATCACATAACAACGATTAATAAAACAATTCCCATTAGGTTCACTTTAATACTAGGTTCGGCCTCTAATTCAAAATGAGGCTAGGATTATTTTCTCATTCTGATCTTTTGGATTCTAGGTGCTTAGGTCTTAGATAACTAGAATAAATTGTTAGAAGTTGAAAATATGAAACAAAATCCTCTAACCTCTAAGGTTAGGGTTTCGGCCTTGAACATAAAAATAGGTTAGAAAATTTATTTGGATTCAAACTCTTGGATCATAAAAGTATAAGTATCTAAAAGCATAAAAATCACAATCTTAACTCATCAAACACATTAAAACATTTTTACATAATATTTGAAGAAATAGATCTAAGACTTGAAATAGATAAAACTTGATGAAACTTAAGATTAGTTGAGGATTAGGAACATAGAAACCCTAAATAGTTTAGGTCTAACCTCATTTAAGTTAAAAATTGAACAAAACCTCCTTTGTCCATTTAGACATATGTTCGGCCCTGTTTAGATCTATAGGAAGGAAAACGATTTTGCTCACATGATCTTAGATGATGAAAATAGAGATCATAACTAGATCATGGAAATTGGTTTCACATTTTTAGGATTTTTCTACAATTTTCTAGAGATTTTAGAAATTATGGATCTAAGAATGATAAATGGAAGAAAATGACATTAACTCAACAAATAAGTGAATGAAATAACATAGATGAATAGGATAAAGAAATGTTACCCTTGAAGCTTGAAGAAAAGGAGGAATAAGATGAGCTCTTGAAGAAATCCAATGAAGTTTGAAGTAAGAAAATGAGGTTTTTGAGAGTGTAAACCATGATTGCAGAAAATGAATGAATATATAGAGATGAGAGAGAGAGAGAGGCGTTTGGGAGAAGGAGAGGAGAGAACTTGGAGGCCAAGTTTGGGTTAGGACATGTTTGGTTGGTTAGGAGAGAGATTAATAGGTTTTATGATTAAAATACTATTACTTTCCAAAACATAATGATTACTTTCTTGGATGTGACATGTGACTTTAGTCCAGCAAGTCACTTCAACTCCATCAAGTCACTTCAGTCACCTCAGCTCCCCATTCTGCTCTGTTGTTTACCCGATTAAAGTTTCCGAACGTAGTTTTCGATGTTTTTGCCCGGATAAAATATTATATTTTAATTCCGAACGTAAAATATCCAAAATTACTAAAGTCATTGGAAACACGACAAAAACACTAACCATTTAGTTCACTGGTCAAAATTAAGTTTTCTACTCAGTAAACTTTTACTGTCAGTGAAAACACAGACCGAGTTTCGTCTGAATTTGCAACCCAAAATTTTATCGTAACCTTCTACCATAAAGTAGAATATGAATATGATTTTATTTTATTCAAAAACAATTTCTAACTTTCAGATTAAAATATAATTAATTATATTTTAACCGGTTGAACAGCATAATTAAAATTTGGCTGTTACAAAAACCAATGTGTACATGTATAAAATGTATACATCAATGTATACATCGATTGATTGTGTCTGACTTGATAAAAATGCAAAACAGGCTTCAGTACATCGATTGCACAATCGATGTATAAGGTGCAACAAAAGCTGACACTTTTTGAAAGAAGCTTATAATTGATTGACCAATCGATGCATAAGGCTAAACAGAAGCCAACACCTATGGAAACATGCATACAATCGATTGGTACATCGATGTAAACACGCAACAGAAGTTAAGTCTTTTAAAAATGATAGAACAATCGATTAGTACGTCGATGCATAAGCCCAAACAGAGGCAAAGACTTTTGAAACCCATTATGCAATCGAGTTACCATTCGATGTAAAGACTTCTGGGCTGAGAACTCTAATGTTTTTCAAGAATACAATCGATGTACACATCTATGTATCAGTCACAATCAAGATTTTTCAAGACCACAATCGACTAGGCAATCGACGTATTCAGTTATAAAAATTGAATCTTTGACTAATACATCGATTAGACAATCGATTGACTGATAACTGAATTTTTCAATGAAAGTTTGTTTTGATCTTAATTGACTTTTGAAGTATGCCCAACGTATCTATTTTGACAAACATCTATATAAAGACTTGGGCAAACACTTTCTAAACAACGAATTCACTCAATACTGAGAGTAACCACGAAATTCTTTGAGAGAGATCTTCATTGAGAATACTTTATATATTTCTGTTAGAACTTTAATTTGTAATTTCTGATTTCTTAGAATCTGTAATTCAATTCTTTTACTTAGAAAGGAAGAAGAAAGGAAAGAATGTGTCTCTCTGAGTATTGATCTAAGAGTAGAAGTAACTCTTAGAGGTTTGACAAGAGTAGAAGGGGCTCTTGGGGATTACAAGATTACTTTTTCTGGAAAGCTGTCATAGGGTAGAAGGAACCTGAGTTGTGAAGCTTTGTAAAGAATTTTGTAATTGTTTTGATTGATAGTGGACGAAACTCACAAGTGATTGTGGGGACTGGATGTAGGTTACCAGAGGAGGTAGCTGAACTAGGATAAATCTCGATTTGCATTTCTCTCTATCCCTTAACTCTTTTAATTGCTTTATTTGATGAATGTGTAATTAGAAAAAATTTTAAGGAGCAAATCTGTGAATGGATAATATCTCAATCAATCTTTTCATCTCTCTCTTTCTTTAAAAGAATAAAGTTTTCAGTCTATAACTTAGCAAAAACTTGTTTTGGTTTAAGTTGGTTGACAAAACATTTTTCAAGAAACTGAGAAAAAGTTTCAGTTTTTGCAAGAAAAGTTTTTAAATAACACATACTCAATTCAAACCCCCTTCTTGAGTATTAGAAGCCACAACCAACAAGTAGCACCAGAGCTTTCACTCTTGTGTAAAGCCTAACAACTTAAGAGGATGGCTTCAAATGACATCTTGGGAGAAGGGGCTTCTCTAGCAAGACCCCCTGCATTTAATGGCACTGCCTATATGTATTGAAAAGAAAAGATGTTAATATTCCTCAAGGGAAGTGGTCTTGATATATTAGATGCTGTTGAGAATGGTCCATACATCCCTCATAATCTTGATGCAAATCACCGAGACAAACAAGCCAAGAGCTGATTGGGATGATGAGGACAAGAAAAGAGTAGGTTATAATGATAAATCTAAGAATATTATAACTGCTGCTTTGAGTTATGATGAATTTTTCAGGGTCTCAAATTGTAAGACAACAAAACAAAAGTGGGATACGCTGCAAGTTACCCATGAAGGGACAAGTGATGTGAAGAGAGCAAGAATGAACTCACTCATGCACGAGTATGAACTCTTTCACATGAAGAAAGATGAAGACATCAATGATATGCAAAGAAAGTTCACCCATATTGTGAATCAACTAAATGGACTTGGAAAGACTATCTCAGATGAACAAAAAATCAACAAAGTTATGAGATGCTTGACAAGAGAATGGCAGCCAAAGATCACTGCTATAGCTGAAGCTCAAGACTTAGAATCTATGAACATTGCTACACTGTTTGGAAAGCTTAAATAACACGAGATGAAACTTCATAGATTGAATGATCATGAAGAGAAGGAGAAGAAAAAGAAAGGCTTATCACTAAAGGCTCATATCTCCAAAGAAGTTAATGACATTGATGAAGATGAAGAACTTGAGGAGGATGAAGATTCTGAAGAAGATATGAGACTGCCGGTCAGAAAATTCAAGAGGTTTCTCAAAAAGAAGAAAACCTTCAACAAAAAGCCCTAAAACTTCTTTTCCAAAAAGAATCTCTCAAAAGGTGAAAGTTCAAATACAAATGTAAAATGCTATGAATGTGGAAAAACTGGACATTACAAAAATGAGTGTCCAAGGCTTCAAAAGAAGGACAAGCATGACAACTTTGAGTCCAAAGACAAAAAGAACAAAAAGCCAAGAAGAGCATACATAGCATCGGAGGATAATGGCATGGATTCCTTTGAAGAATCTGAGGAAGAAGAGGCAAATCTTTTTCTTATGACCAGTCATCAAAGTGACACAAATTGAAGATGAGGTAAATGATCTTCCTCCTACTTATGATGAACTGCAAGATGCCTTTGATGAATTGCATAGTGAATATCTGAAAATTGCTAAGCATCTCATATCATGTAGAAAAGTGATTGCTAAATAATATAATGATTATGCATCTCTTCAAATTAAGAATAAGGAATTGGAAGCTAAAAATAGTAAGCTAAATGCATAAAGATCTACATGTTCCAATTGCAATATGCTTGAAAAGGAGGTTGAAAAATTGAAAACCACTCTCTCTAAATTTACACTAGGAAGAGATAATCTTAATGCAATTCTCGGACAACAAAAAGGTGTATATGATAAAGCTGGAATAGGATATCAACCAGCAATGCATGAAAAAGCTTTTAAGAAACTTTTTGTTGCACCTAAGTCATCTACTAGTCCTTTTGTCAAATGTTTCTATTGTGCTAGAAAAGGACACACTGCTTCTACATGCTATTTTAGAAATCCTTCAAGGATAAATGTTAAGCAAATATGGGTTCCTAAGGGAACATATGTGATGACTAACAACAAAGTACCCAACCAGATTTGGGTACCTAAAGGAAAAGTTTGAAAATCTGTTTTATAAGTGTGTTGGAAGGCCAAGAATGTTAAATGGTACCTTGATAGTGGTTGTTCCAAGCACATGACAAGAGACAGAAGCAAGTTTATAACATTCACTCCAAAATCTAGTGGAAGTGTTACATATGGAGACAATAATAAAGGGAGGATACTAGGCATTGGAAACATAGGAAGTGACTCAACAACAATTGTTGAAGATGTACTATATATTGAGGGATTAAAGCACAATCTGTTGAGTATAAGTCAGTTATGTGACAAAGGTTACAAGGTAAAATTCAACTCCAATAGCTGTATGATAGAAAATCAGAATGATACAAATCAGAAACTGATTGCCCATAGGATAGATAACATCTATATGCTTGACTTAGATAATATCTCTGCAAATAATGCATGTTGTCTAATTTCAAAAGAAGAAGAGAATTAGCTATGGCATAGAAGGATTGCACATATCCACATGAACCACTTAAACAAACTAATTTCTAAAAATCTTGTGGATGGATTACCAAAACTGAAATTTGTGAAAGATGGACTATGTGATGCATGTCAAAAGGGAAAACAAGTAAATGTCTCTTTCAAACCTAAGAACATTGTTTCAACAACCAGATCCTTGCTACTTTTGCACATGGATTTATTTGGTCCATATAGAACCAAAATCTTTGGTGAAAACTTGTATGCCTTAGTAATAGTGGATGATTTCTCCAGATATACTTGGACATTGTTCTTAGCACACAAAAATAATGCTATTTCTGCTTTTAAGAAATTGGCCAAACTTGTACAAAATGAAAAAGAAATGAAAGTTGTTTCTATAAGGAGTGATCATGGAGGTGAATTCCAAAATGAGGATTTTGACAACTTTTGTGATGAGTATGACATTCAACATAATTTTTCAGCTCCTAGAACTCCACAACAAAATGGAGTAGTAGAAAAAAAGAATAGATCATTGGAGGAAATTGCAAGTGAAGTTGGCACAGGCAAACACAAGAAGGGGGGATTGAATTGTGTTTGTTAATTATTTTTGCAAAAACCCTTTTTGAGAAACCTTTTCACAAGCAGAAGATAAAAAGATTAAACACACAAGAAATCCTTTTTAAAATATTAACAAAACCAAAATCAAATCCCACAGTTAGTAAAAATAAATAAAGCTATAAAAGATAAGGGATAGAAAATTCACTCTGTTATTTTATCCTGGTTCACTCTTTTCCAACCAATAGTTACGTCTAGTCCCTTCGACTTGAAGGATTTTCTCCACTATTTCCAAATAGTTTCTACAACAAGTATTCTTCACCTCTCCAGGCTATAAGTATTGCTTTCATGCCAAGCCTCTTCAGGCTCTAATACAATCACAGGGATTTTTCTGAGATCTTTCTAACTCACTGTATGTGAGGTGTTGGACGAAATCTAGGCAAGTATACCTAGTCGTACAAGTAATACGGTGGTGAGACCGATATCGTTCCCACGAGGATTGGTTTCCAATTACCAATTCACAAATCAAGCAATTATCTAGACTAAACTATGAAAGATCAAAAACATAAAGTAAAGCAACATAAGCAATAAAATATTTTTTTGTCTTTTTGGGAATTTTTATCAAACACTTGGAATGCAAATAGGGGTGTTGGGATTAAATTTCACTAAACCTTAGCCTCATGAAATACCAAGACCACCAATCCAGTTTATACTTCAAATATTAAAATCAACCACGAAATTACTCAAGCCCTGATTCCTCAGATGACAAGAGCCTAAATCCACTAATAGACCCTAATTCCTTAGGTGGCCTAGATTAATGAATTTGCATTAAGATTAAGGATTACGGGATTACTAATAAACCAAACTCCATTCCTAGATGCAAGGTTTACTAGGTGATTAATTCCAGATCCAGAATTGATAAGAACGTCCCCATTGCAAATCAAATCTTAAAATCAGTTTATGGGTAGCTAAACCACAAAAAGCATTAAGCGACGGAATTAAACACTAATGCGAAGGCATAAACATAGATTAATACAATCAAGGCAAACACATGATATTCAGTTAAGTTACATCTAATCCCAACAAAAAGGGATTTAGCTACTCATAGAGAAAGAGAAAGCCAAAACCAGAACAATAAGAACAAAGGGAAGAAGAAACTCCATTGAAGCTCTCCACAGTCGTCACCGCAGCCCCTTGGTTCAGAGAAATCTTGCCCCGTTTTGCTTCCCAAGAGTTTCCCTAGGGTAAAAGTGCTCCTAGGTTAAAAATCCTATTTTTCTGTCTGTAGCCGTGTCTATCTCTCCTTTGCGCAAGAACGGCCTCTCTCTATCATGGTGCTGCTAGGCTTTATAATGCACAAGATCAGCCCTTTTTTTAGGATTGATCTCATTATCCATATAGCAATTAATTGAAGATTTCCATCTTTGATTACTCAATCTGTATCTTTGATTTCACATGTGGGTCCCTTGTGCATTTAATTCACGTTGCTGCCTAAGTCCAGGGAGTAATTCTTCCCCAATTTCCAGTGGAACTTATTATTTGATGGTTGCAATCACGAATTGATCATGTGGGCCCATAGCACATTGGATTCATGAATTGATCCCCTAATTAATGCTGACGTTATATCCTTGCATATGGTGATTGATATTCTTTAATGACTTCAAATATTCTAAATTAACTGCCGAATCAATATCTTCATCTTCTATTTTTATGGTAAGTAATTAATATCCAAATCACCAAATCCATCAATTAGGCCTCTTACATTGCTGCTGGACTTTTGTCAATTGTCATCAAATATTTCCATTTCAAATTAAATTGGAGTCATCCAATATCTTCAACTTTCAAGCTCCAACTTAATCCAGGCTCCATTATGGCTCATATGGGGCATTTTCTCTTTAATTTCTGCAAAACAACACCACAAAACCACCTTACCCGTTCCAAGGTAAAAACTAACTAAAATCAATTTAAATATACCTAAACTATATGAAAATGCATGCAAAAATGTACCTAAAATATGATGTGAAATCCCACTATCAAATCACCCCAAGTTTATTCATTTGCTTGTCCTCAAGGAATCACTAAGGCCAGAAGATATAAATAATCAAAGCATGGATAGTGAACCAAGAACCCGAGTAGTAACTAATCCAAGTAACAGGCATTTCAAATAATTCAGCAAGAGACAATAAATTTTAAGTCCAATTAGAAGCTTAGGTTTCCTAGACTCATATTCTCACTGATTCGGGCACTCTTTCTCACCTCACTCAAGTGTTTAACGATATATGACAATTCGCTCAATTTCCTCAAGGAATGAATTCTACCATAGGCTTGAATATCAACCAAATCTCTACTTTATTAATGAAAACAATTAAGAATCAAGAGGTCTTTTACTTTGGTTGTAACGTGGCCATGAGATTAATCGTTAGGTGGGGAAATCAAGAAAAGGAAATTTCAAAAAGGCTAAACAAAATATCAATCATTGCAAAGCATGACACCTTCTAAAATACCTTTTTAGGTTTTGATTCACTTTTCCACATTTCTTTCTTTCTTTTCATTTTATTTCTCACTTTCTTTTGTCATCCCCTTCTCTATATATATTTCTTTTTCTTTTTATAATTTTTCTCTTTTTTTTTTCATTTGGAGAAGGGGAGATTTTTAGTCCAAGAGAAATATTTTCTGAATTTCTCATCCCATACTTTTTCAACTACCTTTTTACCCTTTTTGTAATACTTTAAAAGGTGCCACCAAGCATCATTCATCAAAATATTCCAAGGTACCAAGAAAAGTATTTTATTCTTGTAGGCTCAAAATTGGGCAACTAAGGGGTAGCATTTATCAATCAAAGCTCAGAAGGCCGGAAAAATACCTAGTGCCTCAATCATTTTCAAAAATGTTTTAAAAAATCTTTAAGCTTCAAAATGGTTTCAAGTCAAGTTCTAGAGAAATACCATCCTAGAGGAATAAAACACTCTATCACTAAGAATGGGGTAGATTTAGTGAGTACCCCTTTTTGGCTCAAAATCTCACATTTTAGTAGTTCAAAAATCAATGAGAACACAAATCTATGGAACCACATACTAATTATCAACTATCAAAGATCATCTCAAGCATTTTTTTATTTGTAGCCTTATCACAAGAATAAAAAAATTGGGTTCAAAAATTCACTATCTCAATTTAATTGGCACTCAGTTCTCACAATTGGATGCATAATCTAAGCAAGGGACAATCGAATCATGTGATCATGCAAAGCTATGCCTATATGAATGCAACATGAAAAATGCAAAAATATGCAAAAGTACCCCTACCCCAAGCTTAAAAACTTACATTGTCCCCAATGTAAAATAATCAAGTCGGAGAGAGGATAAAAATAAATAAAATAAAAAAAATAAAAAATAAATTTTGGAACAACTCACCGAGGTGGTAGCGGGTGTTGGCTCACATTCCAGTCAAAAGCTTGTTGGAAATTGTATCACGACCGTGAGGTTCATCACGGGCAGGCCGTGATCAATTCTGGTCCAAAGGATGAAGCCTGTCACGGCCGTGACCTCCATCACGGCTAAGCCGTGATGGTCTCTGATATTCAGGGTCCTCTCATCATGCCCGTGATGGGTATCACGGCTGGGCTGTGACCTTTTCCGATCTTCTCAATAAGCTTATCACGGCCATGACCAGTGTCACGGCCTGGGCATGATGGTTGTTGAATTTGCTTTTTCTTGTCTTATTGCTCTTCCCTCCTTCTTTCTTACCCTGAAAACACTTGGAAAATTTGTTAGTAAAAGAAAACTCTTGATCTTCTCAAATTATTCAAGAGTGAAATTGAAAAACAAAAGGGAAAGGAAAAGAAAACTTGGGTTGCCTTCCAAGAAGCGCTTCTTTAACGTCACTAGCTTGACTGCTTAGGATCCTCCTCCCGGATCCCATGGTCTGTGGAGTGGCGATTGTAGCAGCAATATGACTCTATCCACAATTCCACCTAGCTAGTGTGTGAAAACTCCATCGACCTCTACAATTATGAACTCACTTCCTCTCGGGTCAAATGGTGTTTTCACCAGGAAGTTTGACAGACAAGCGGAAGGGACCAACTTTGCAGTGTCCACACATGCATGTAAGCCGACATATTTGTCTAATGCAGCAAATTCAGCAAGCACGGTGGAGTGACTGTTTTCCAATTGACTTGCACCCTCAATTGTTCTTTCCCAAGGATTTGTGGAATGTAATTCCACTTCTTGTGGCTCGTCTACCACCACCACTTCATCTTTGTTTTGATCCATTCCCACAACCAGATTTTGATCAAATTGTGCTCCATGTGATTCTTGTACTAACTGTTTACAAATTTCCTCAACTTGCATTGCGAAATTCTGCATCACAGCTTCGATACTATCACAATTGGCTCTTGCTTTGGCCTCAAAGATGGACAGCTCTTGGGAATATTGTTCTAGAGCAACTTTCAAAGGTGTTTGCTCATTCCATTCCCATTCTTCCTCTTGTGGCTCTTCTACCACCACCACTTCATTTTTGTTTTGATCCATTCCTACAACCACATTCTGCTCAAATTCTGCTTCATGTGGCTCTATGGGAATCAAACATGGTGGTGGAGGTGGCAAATACGAGCAAAAGGTTTCCCAATCCTCCTTGGAGATATTATATACAAGCCTACCAGTCACACTGTCAATTTGTGCTGGGATAATATGATCCAGCAAATCTATGAAGTCTCTTAAACTCCAGTTGTCCTCCAAAGTGTGACTTGAGGCTTCCTCATCAGGTGGATAATAATAATTTTCCATGAATTTCGTCCACCTTGCAAAAATGGAACTCAAAAGAAAAGATCAAATATCTACAGAAAAAAAAAATGTCTAGATTAGTTGCCTCCTTTGTTACTAATGATATTGGCAAAACCAATCCCCGGCAACGGCGCCAAAAACTTGTTGGACGAAATCTAGGCAAGTATACCTAGTCGTACAAGTAATACAGTGGTGAGACCGATATCGTTCCCACGAGGATTGGTTGCCAATTACCAATTCACAAATCAAGCAATTATCTAGACTAAGCTATGAAAGATCAAAAACATAAACTAAAGCAACATAAGCAATAAAATATTTTTTTGTCTTTTTGGGAATTTTTATCAAACACTTGGAATGCAAATATGGGTGTTGGGATTAAATTTCACTAAACCTTAGCCTCATGCAATACCAAGACCACCAATCCAGTTTATACTTCAAATATTAAAATCAACCCACGAAATTACTCAAGCCCTGATTCCTCAGATGACAAGAGCCTAAATCCATTAATAGACCCTAATTCCTTAGGTGGCCTAGATTAATGAATTTGAATTAAGATTAAGGATTACGCGATTATTAATAAACCAAACTCCATTACTAGATGCAAGGTTTACTAGGTGGTTAATTCCAGATCCAGAATTGATAAGGACATCCCCATTGCAAATCAAATCTTAAAATCAGTTTTTGGGTAGCTAAACCACAAAAAGCATTAAGCGACGGAATTAAACACTAATACGAAGGCATAAACATAGATTAATACAATCAAGGCAAACACATGATATTCAGTTAAGTTACATCTAATCCCAACAAAAAGGGATTTAGCTACTCATAGAGAAAGAGAAAGCTAAAACCAGAACAATAAGAACAAAGGGAAGAAGAAACTCCGTTGAAGCTCTCCACAGTCGTCACCGCAACCCCTTGGTTCAGAGAAATCATGCCTCTTTTTGCTTCCCAAGAGTCTCCCTAGGGTAAAAGTGCTCCTAGGTTAAAAGCCCTATTTTTTTGTCTGTATCCGTGTCTGTCTCTCATTTGCACAAGAACGACCTCTCTCTATCATGGCGCTGCTAGGCTTTATAATGCACAGGATCAGCCCTTTTTTTAGGATTGAGCTCATTATCCATATAGCAATTAATTGAAGATTTCCATCTTTGATTACTCAATTTGTATCTTTGATTTCACATGTGGGTCCCTTGTGCATTTAATTCACGTTGCTGCCCAAGTCCAGGGAGTAATTCTTCCCCAATTTCCAATTGAACTTATTATTTGATGGTTGCAATCACGAATTGATCATGTGGGCCCATAGCACATTGGATTCATGAATTGATCCCCTAATTAATGCTGACGTTATCTCCTTGCATATGGTGATTGATATTCTTTAATGACTTCAAATCTTCTAAATTAACTGCCCAATCAATATCTTCATCTTCTATTTTTATGGTAAGTCATTAATATCCAAATCACCAAATCCATCAATTAGGCCTCTTACATTGCTGCTGGACTTTTTGTCAATTGTCATCAAATATTTCCATTCCAAATTAAATTGGAGTCATCCAATATCTTCAATTTTCAAGCTCCAACTTAATCCAGGATCCATTATGGCTCATCTGGGGCATTTTCTCTTTAATTTCTGCAAAACAACACCACAAAACCACCTTACCCGTTCCAAGGTAAAAACTAACTAAAATCAATTTAAATATGCCTAAACTATATGAAAATGCATGCAAAAATGTACATAAAATATGATGTGAAATCACACTATCATGAGGATATGAAGGTTTAAGATCTACTGAATATTTGTACAAATATTCAACCTTAAGAATTACAAACTTTTGCTTTACAACAAGAATATGAGCTTTGAATATCTTGTAACTGATAAAATGGCAAAAGTTGTTCTTCAGTACTTGAGACCTTCTATATATATATATATAGTGGTCTTCAACTTCTCTTGTAAATCTTTAACAGTTATTTGAATAGTCTCGTTATAGAGATAACATTAAATGCATGATATCTGTTGAGTCTGATAGCTTGATTTTGGCCGTGTTGAAAAGCATCCTTGGTTATCAGAAAATCACAAAATGGAGGCTCACTGTTCTGAGCAATTGTACCTTAAAAACTTTCTTTCCTCCTTTGTGTATAACCCAGCTTTTGTTCAGAAATAAAGATGTGATCGTACAGAACATTTTGCAATTCCAATTGTACTTTTTGCTTTTTGTATTTCCTTGATAGTACTATGAATTTTCTCAAAGGCAACAAGACATTAATCAGATAAAAACAAATGGGAAGAACAAATATTCATTTGAAATAAATATCAATCATTTGAAATAAATTCATCATGGACTAGATTGCATTAAATCATATTCAAGGTAGTAAAGATATCGAACATATAGAACCGTCTACTTAGTTTTAAGAACGCATCTAACAAGATTTTATTCTGCTCGTCCACTGATGTGGCAGAAGCGCTCATCCACACAAGTCTTTAGACTTGCTAAGTCCTTAGAGAAACTCTGTCCAATGACATGGCACTATGGACTTCTACTGAATTTTAGTTAGGCACTATGGGTGTATACTTGAGTTTCAAGGATAGCACTCGTCTACCGACGTGGCAAGATGGACGCGCTTATTTTCAAGTCTTTGGAATTACTGTACCTTTGGAGGGGTAATTCTTTGCAAGAGTCCAAGCATTGTATACCTAATATTATTTTGGATATTCCTGCATAAATCGAACTCACTTGTTAGATCTCAACTAACACTTTACCAAGAAAATTTAATCCTTTTGTTAACATCAAAACTTAGAGATTATTAAATCCAAAACCACTTTGGTTCCAACAATCTCCCCCTTTTTGATGATGACAAAACTAATTAAATTTGAAAAGCAAAAAGAGAGCTTGCAGGCCTCCCCTTAAGACAAAGCATTCAAATACTTAAGAAGACTTATAAACTAACAGATAGGTACAAACACTTATCATTCTTAGAATCTATATAAACACAAGTATCAGAGCAGCAGATATTGAGACACCCCGTTGTTCCCCGGTGTTTAATTCGCTTAAAACCTTATTAATTAATTCCTTAATCACGCGCTTAGCGTGAAAAGTACGTAAAAATTTAAAACTTTATTTAAATAATCATATAACTTCTGCAAATTAAACACACCAAGGTTGTAATATATAAATACACACCTGTTTATTTATTACATTACCAAAACACTGTTGAGGGAATCCTCTCAGTAGGATCCCTCACAGGCATACACTTAAAATAAAACCCATACTTAGCAGAAACATATAAAAATACTCCTTCTTAGACACACTGGCCATACTATCTATACTCTACTCGCCATGGATCACAGCTCGACCTCCAGCGTCTGGTTCGTAAGGATTTCCATCCAACTCCTCAGCAACCTCTGTTTCATACAGAGCCCCGTCCAGCTCCTCAGCAACATAATCCTCCATTGGGTCTTCTAATGTAAGTAAAGTAACCCACAAGAACACATAAACATAGGGGATAAGAAGCGGTTCTATCATCAAAAAGCGGAAAAGAGTAATAGTAAATTATATAGTAATTGTCACAGACATAACATCATCCAACATCTAACTAACAAAGCATCCTCAATTGAATGTATCATCCTCTACCCCAAACTCGTACAACTAGACTTTCATACTGACGTGGCCACCATGGATTTCTTACATGCATTCCTCTCGGGAAATGTCAGTCAATTGTTCAAGCGACAGGTTCCAAATTCCTGATGCACATTCTCTTCCATGGTGAGACCGCTCATGCAAACTATGACCCTATAGCTGCACGATGCTCCCGGTGCACACCCCGTCCACTCCTGGGGGTGGTCAATGAAATTCAATGACACTATAGCTGCACAACCTATTTCTAAGGTGGAATGGTCTAGCGAGAACTCTTGACCTCGTGTATTATATTACCAATACACAGTTGTGAACAACAACACCGACCTTGTATATTATATTACCAATACACGTGAATCTCACCAACCCATTTTAACAACATCCTAGTGCCTTAACCTTCCACTAGAACTCAACACATATTCTAGGTCACCATACCGCATTAAAATACATCATCTAGGTTAGGCACCTCTAAGTCACCATTATTCTCACACCCAAAACAAACAACTATATCTTGAACAACATATATATCTTTGCTTAAAATTCACTAAGCACAATATTAACAACCAGGCAGATCATGCATACATAACATCATAAATATTCAAACACCACAATATATCACATAAGCAATTCCATAATAATCATAAATTCAATCAACCTCAGATAAGATAAAATCATTCTAACGTCGATAAACCTACAATCCCCGAATCACCACTGGTTTAACAGAAAAGGTTTCCAATGGGATTTTGGTCTTGTCGATTACTTGACTACTAGTAGGGTTTAGGTCGCCCTACACAATTATCATATAATCTACTACTTATCGATTCCGACGATAGGTTGATTCTTTCCTCCACTTGATTTACGTGCGCGTTTTCCCGTACAAGCTCCGAATGCATCCGCGCTACTGCTAAGAACCTCTGAACGCGTCCAACAACATCCACAAATCTGCCACCATCCATCCTTACACATCCACCGTTCCTCTTTGCATCCCGATTACACGTACGAGTAACACAATTCGCCGGAAATACCAAATACCAACCGAATCAACAATAGGGTTTCAAATAAATAAATCTATTTGAATCAAGAGACAAAATCGATGGAAAAACTTACGATAACAACGACTGGACTTAGGGAAAATCGGATTCAAAATAAGCTCACTAATCCTAGGGAAAAGCTACAAAAACAGGGCTACTGTTCGAGATCCATTCTTCTGTCCACAGAGCTCTATTTAGAAAACTGACCGGTGACAATGAAGACCTATCCTTCCTAAACTATCTCACAAAGTGTCAGCCCAATCCAATGGTTAAAACATCTCAGATCACAATTCTTTGGTGACAGCTTAGATGGTATCCGGGTTGAATTTCTCACCTCCTAGGCCTAATGTCGGAGCTTCATATCTCACACTATGGAGGTTTGTTTCCAATTCTGACCGTTGGTTATGAATAAACACAAGTCTTGAACCTGCTTCTAAAATTTGGGAATGATCCAACGGTTGAAGAGTGTTTGGGGACTCCCTCACTGCAACTGCTCCAACTTGGCTTCAAAGCTTCCAACAAAGGCTTCTTGCAACTGTTGAGATTTCTCTCTCAATTCTTCTCCTCTAATCCGAAGTAGTGGTTGATAAAGAGAGTTAAGGAGATGAGGAAGATGACTAAGATCATAGAAGTGAGGGTTTACCTCTAGATAATGCAAGAAAGTGAAAGAATGATCAAGTTGTGCAAGAACACCAATGGAGTTTTTGAAGAAAAAAATGAAGAAGAAATGGAAGAGATGAAGAAGTGAGTGAAGGGGGAGGGAGGCCACGGTTTTGAGGAGTATTTATAGGCTAGATTTAGGCTTTGTTTGGTTATAAGGAATTTGTTTAATGGGTTTTGTGAATATTAAATTAATATAAGCTTAACCATAGTTAATAGTTAACTTAACTAAGGTTATTTTGGCTAATCATGGTTAATAATATGTGGCTCACATTTGATGGAGGTGTGACTAATTTTGGGCCACACATAGTGACACACCAATGAGTCACCGATTCTATCCGTTAGCGGTTCCCGGAAATTCCGTACGCAGCTTCGTCATTTACCCGATTTTGGGTTTTTGAGAGGAAAATAATGAAACGAAAGCAAAATGAAATAGGTATGGTTGAGTATATATGTATGCATGAAATTGAGGAGACGTGGGAGGTTTAAAACCACGTAAAATGAGTGGTTAAGAGTGCGTAGATGTGTCTGGTTAATACCCGCGAAAGCGAAGGGGTATTTTGGTATTTTCACCTAAAAGTCATGATTACTAGCATTTAATGCTCATAAATGTTTGGTGACTCATCCTCCATGAGTCATCATGTATGACTCGTTGTCCTGATCTCTTGACGGGTCTCTGCAGTTCCGTTTTCGACTCCGTCGGTTTCCCGATTAGGGTTTTACGCCTTCGTAAAAGCGTAATATTTCGTTTTCGTTTGAAAATTTTCAAACAACCAAACTCGTTAGAAATATGGTTTAAATATAAACCATTTTGTTCACGAGTCAAAATTAGGTTTTCTTATCATTAAAATCTTGTTGTCAGTTTTCGGGCCAAATTAGGGTTTTCTGTCAATATAAAATTATACCGTCAGTTAAAAAAACGCAGACCGGTTTCTGTTTGAGTTTTAAACCCAAAACTTCATCATAACCTTCTACCATAAGAGAGACTATGAATATTATTTTATTTTATTTAAAATCACTTTCTAACTCTCAGATTAAATATAATTAATTATATTTTAACCGATTAAACAACGTAATTAAAAATCAGGCTGTTACAGATATCAAAGCAAATAATTTAAACATAAGTAAAGCAGAGCAATTTATCAAGTAAAAGAGAATGTGTAAATGCAAACACATAAGAGCTTTTCAATTACAGACTTTATATAAATAATTATCTTTCTTTTCCTTTCTCCCCCTTTTTGTCATCAGCCAAAAAGGTAAAAAAAGGAGAGGATCACCACTGTCCGTAAAACTACTAAGAAAGAAAGAAAAGATTTAGGTAAAATGAGGTGGTGGAGGGGGTTGGTTTGGATTTTGGATTTTCTGAAAATCCATTAATAAGGCCAGCATTTGAGTCACCATAGCATTTGTAGGGGACAAGGTATCTTGAACTTGCTTTTGTACCCTTCCCTCAATCTGTTGTGCCATCTGCTCTGTCTTCCCTTCAACTATCTTACCAACCTTATCATCAACAATTCTTCCAATGATGTCCTCAAGATTCGGTGGTAAGGATAATTGTCTTGAGCTCTCAGCAGAGTCTGAGATAGTGTCCTGAGCTTGGGCTGGTGGATGAACCATAGCAAGAGCTAATCATGGTTGAGAAGATTTAAAACTTTTTCACAAAGATTTCTAACAAAATCTTGAATAGAAGGTGATGAGGATAAGAAAGATTAATTCAGAAAGATTCAGAATAGGTTCGGGTTTAATAACTCAGTAATAACAAAATACAGTTGATACCGATCAAGAACAGAAATTATATTGAACTTTAAACATCAAAGTTGTAGGTTCTTGAACATAAACAGAAAGTAAAGGAGTTTGAGTTTAGGGATACCACACAACCAGATTTATCCTAGTTCAGTCACCTCCACTGTGACCTACATCCAGTCCCCCCTCCACCCGTGGGATTTCACACACTAACACACAAGCTTTACCAGGTAGCTTGAAAAACCTTCACACCACAGAGCACTCCTTCACCTCGAGATACCACACTCTTGTAAAGAGCCTTAATGTTCAACCTTAGGGATACCTCACCCTAATCTCCTAGAGAGACTCCCTCTCTCTTTACAATCAAAAGTAAAAACAAAAGTTGATTCCTAACTCTCAATAGTCAGATAAAAAAATTGAAGCACTTATGAGTATTGAAACGCTCTTTTCACAGTAAGCTCAATAAAGATGATGAATGATTTTCACAATTGATTTTTCAAAACGATTTCGTAAAACTGTGATATGTTATGATATTCGTATATGTTGTTTAAGTGTTCCTTTAATCCCTTTTTATATAGAAAACAAGTTATAGTCGTTGGGATCAATCACAACAGATTTGGATCTGATTAACATAATCTGTTTTCTTGATTCTCGTTCTTGAAATAAGATTCTGATTGTTCTTGTATAATTTGCATCCATAAAATAACCGAGTCCATTTGGAACAATAGCCGCGTCCATTTGAAGAAAATAGACGCGTCCATTTGGAAAAAATAGCCGAGTCCATCTTGAAAAAATTAGTCGCATCCATTTGCCATGTCAGCAGACGGGAGTACTAACACAAAGTAATTGGACGTGCTCCAACTAGTAGACAAGCTCCATATGCCATGTCAGTGGACGGAGCTTCTCATTAAGATTTTAGCAAGTCCAAAGACTTGTGTGGACGATCACTTTTATCACTTCAGTGGACGTGCGCTTGTGTCACTTTAGTGGACGTGCGCTTGTATCACTTTTGTGGACGTGCGCTTGTATCACTTTCTTGAACGCCAGTTTTTACTATTCCCAGTGTTGGACGTGCGCTTTGAAATCTTAATTCAAAAATCATTTTCATTTATGAAAACTTATTCCTTTTAATGCAGGTTATGAAAAATGATTTTCTTTCATGCATCTTTTCAAATTGAGCTTATTTGTGAATAAGAGATTTCATCTCTTACAAATCATCTAAGACTTAACACTAATTTCTTCGTTAAGCTCTTGTCTTGATGATTCCTTGATCTTCGTCCTTGCTTTTTGATTCCTCCAAGTTCTTCCTTGAATATTCTCCTTTGATTGCTCACTGAACTTGTTGAATATTGCTTGATACCTGTCTTTACAATTTGACACTAAAAACACTTGCATACACATTAAGTTGTATTTGTCATATATCAAAATCTCTAAGTCATTGAGTTTAACAATCTCCCCCTTTTTGATTATGACAAACCTTTTGACAAATTATAAGATCATAGTATAAGTGTAGCAGACGCTAAGTGTTTTTGACAGATTTATATCATGGTATCAAAGCAGTCAGAGCAGAAGTATATCAGAGTAAAAAAAATATATTATCAGAGCAGAATTTGATTTACTCCCCATTAATCATGTAAGCTTTTAAGCTCCCCCTCAACATATGCATGTATAATTCGTTTTCTCTATATCATACTTTTTCGTTTTCTCTATATCATACTTTTTCTTCATGAATAATTTGTTATTATCCCCTTTCTCTATATCATACTTTTTATCCCCCTTTTGGCATCATAAAAAAGATAAAGAAAAGAAACATTTAAAGCGATAGAGAAGGTAAGCATTTAAACATTCAAACTTAGCATATAAAATTGTTCATGATAGAGGGATAGGTGCAGGGGCAAATCAAAAAGATGCGTCCAACTCGCATAGATGTTCCAAAGCTCTCTTCTGATCATTCATGGATATTCCAAATCAAATCATACAAGAATCAGAGCATATTTACACAAAGATACAGTCATATAATCAGTTTCTTTAGAGATTAGATATATGATTGATCGATTATGCCCAATTCTCTTCTAATGAAAAAGAAGCTTTCCTTGTTCAAGGGCTTGGTAAAGATATCGACAAGTTGTTTAGTTGTATCAACATATTCAATCTCAATTTCTCTACTTTGAATATGGTCTCTAATGAAATGACATCTGATTTCTATGTGTTTAGTTCTAGATTGCATTATGGGATTCTTAGTTAGGTTAATTGCACTCGTATTGTCACATCTAATAGGAACTTGGTTTAGCTTCACACCATAATCAACTAATTATTGTTTCATCCATAAAACCTGTGCACAAAAGCTACCAGCTGCTACATATTCAGCCTCTGAAGTGGATAAAGCCATACTAGATTGTTTCTTACTGAACAATGATACTAATGAGTTTCCACTAGTATTCTTTCTGTCTAGTTTACAACCAGCAAAATCAAAGTCTGAATAGCTAATTAAATTACATGTAGCTCCTTTGGGATACCATAATCCCATGTCTTTTGTTCCTAACAGATACTTAATTATCCTTTTAACTTCTGTTAAGTGTGATTCTTTTGGATTTGCTTGATACATAGCACACATGCATACACTAAACATGATATCTGGCCAACTAGCAGTAAGATAAAGTAGTGAGCCTATCATACCTCTGAATTTAGAAACATCAACAGGTTTACCTTGCTCATCCTTGTCCAGATAACAGGAGGTACTCATTGGAGTAGCCATCTCCTTAGCTTTTTCCATGCCAAACTTCTTGATTAACTCATTGCAGTGCTTGGTTTGGCTAACAAAGATTCCATTTTCAGTTTGCTTTATTTGCAGTCCAAGGAAAAAGTTCAGCTCACCCATCATTGACATTTCAAACTAACTCTGCATAAGACTTGCAAACTCATTGCACAACTGCTCATGAGTAGCACCAAAAATTATATCATCCACATATATTTGTACAAGTAAAATATTGTGTACCTTTTTCTTAGTGAACAAAGTTGTGTCAACTTTACCTTTTTTAAATCCTTTTTCAATGAGAAAATTATTGAACCTTTCATACCAAGCTCTAGGAGCTTGCTTTAAGCCATATAGTGCTTTAGACAGATTATAAACATGGTTAGGCAATTCATTATTCTCAAAACGAGGTGGTTGACCAACAT
Source organism: Sophora flavescens (assembly GCA_030762895.1). NCBI lineage: Eukaryota > Viridiplantae > Streptophyta > Magnoliopsida > Fabales > Fabaceae > Sophora > Sophora flavescens. Next base: position 165,817,008 of record CM061064.1, on the reverse strand, counting down.
ATACTTCCTCTTGTATAAATCCATTTAAGAAAGCACTCTTAACATCCATTTGATACAATTTAAATCCCATTATGCAAGCATAAGCAAGTAGCATTCTTATAGCGTCTAATCTTGCTACTGGTGTATATGTTTCATCATAATCTATGCCTTCTTCTTGGTTATACCCTTTGGCTACCAATCTAGCCTTGTTTCTTACAATTATACCATTTTAATCTAGTTTATTCCTAAAAACCCATTTTGTACCTATTACTTGACAGTTCTTGGGTTTAGGCACTAGTTTCCAGACTTGGTTTCTTTCAAACTGGTTTAACTCATCTTGCATAGCCATCATCCAAGGTTCATCAATTATAGAATCATTTATGTTCTTAGGTTCTAAATGCCATATGATTACAAACATTTCTAAGAGATTGTCTAGTAGTTACCCCATTTGTAATTTTACCGATGATGTTATCAATTGGGTGATTTCTGGCAGTCCTCCATTCCTTTGGTAGGTCAGGCTGTTGTTCTATTTGCTCCTGCTGCAGCGATTCGTTCTTTAAGCTTCCATCTTCTTTATTGTCTTGTTTCTCTTCTAGGAGAGTTTTTTCAATTGAATCTTGATGCCTTTGTCACATAGTTGACAGATACTTAATAGGTTATGTTTCAATCCCTCAACATATAGTACATCCTCAATGATTGTTGTTGAGTCACTTCCAATGTTGCCAATGCCAAGTATTCTCCCTTTATTATTGTCTCCATAGGTAACACTACCACTTGACTTAGGGGTAAAGGAAATGAACTTGCTTTTGTCTCCAGTCATGTGCTTGGAACAGCCACTGTCAAGATACCATTTCACATTCTTGGCTTTCCAACACACCTACAAAACAGAATCATGTTTTTGCTTTAGGTACCCAAATTTGTTTGGGTCCTTTTGAGTTAGTTGCAGCAATAGTTCCTTTAGGAACCCATATATATTTAGATTTATTGTGTGCTGATTTTCTGTATTGGCATGTAGAAGTTGTGTGACCTTTTCTAGCACAGAAATAGCATTTAACAAATGGTGTGTTTGACGTCATAGGTGCAACAAAAAATATCTTGAAAGATTTCTCATGTATCTTAGGTTTATAGCCTATTCTAGCCTTATCATAAACACATTTTTGCTCCTAACATTGCATCCAAATTATCTCTACCATTTGTGAACTTGGCTAAGTCATTTTTCAGTTTTTCAACTTCTTTAGTCAATGTACAGCTAAATGCATTCCAGATTTCTTTATCACTAGTAATTCTAGATAGATCACCATTCAAATGATTTATATATTTCTCCAACTTAGGACATTTATCATATATAGGTGCATCTAAAACAGTAGCTAGTTTTTCTTTTAAAGCACAATTTTCTGTTTTTAATTGATCTACCTCTTTGTTTAAAACAAGTTTTCTCCTCTAAGCATGTGATGGTTTTATTAGACTTATTTAGTAATCTAGCAAGTCTAATGGATTCTTTATGAAGTTCTTCAAACGCATTTTGCAATTCATCATAAGAAGGTTGATAATCAGAACTTACTTCACTTTCGGAATCACCGTCATTTCTGGTCATCAAGCACAAGTTTGCCTCCTCAGATTCAGATTCTTTAGTGGAATCTCGATCATTATCATCCCAAGCAATGTAGGCCTTTCTTGGCTTTCTCCACTTCTTGTCCTTTGAGTCAAATTTTTCAGTTTTGTCCTTCTTTTGCAGCTTTGGACAGTCAAGCTTCATGTGGCCAATCTTTCCACATTCAAAGCATGTGATGTTGTTGGAAGAGTTGTCACCTTTGCTGAAGTTTCTTTTTGGAAAAGTGGATGGCTTTATTTTGAAGTTGGCTTTCTTCTTTAGGAAGTTCTTGAACTTTCTAACTAGCAATACCATCTCTTCTTCGGATTGTGCTTCTTGTGACGAATCATCATCATCACTGTCTTCTGCTTCTCTGACATGTGATTTCAGAGCCAATCCCTTCTTTCTTTTATCAGTTTCTTCACTCTCATTTAGTCTGTTCAACTCCAATTCATGTTCTTGCAATTTTCCAAACAGTGTGGCAATGGTCATTGATGAGAGATCTCTGGATTCTGAGATTGCAGTGACTTTAGGTTGCCATTCTCTGCTCAAGCATCTCATTACTTTGTTAACTTGATCCTCATTTGATATTGCTTTTCCAAGACCAGCCAATTGATTTACGATGTGTGTGAATCTCTTTTGCATTTCAGTCATAGGTTCTCCTAGATTCATTTTGAAAGCTCATACTCATGTGTGAGGGTGTTCATTCTTGCTCTTTTGACATCAGAGGTTCCTTCATGTGTTACTTGCAATGTATCCCACATCTCATTTGCTGATTTGCAATTTGAAACCCTTAAAAACTCATCACCGCTTAAAGCAGATGTTATAATATTCTTAGCACGTGCATTATATTGAATTCTTTTCTTATCATCCTCATTCCATTCAGTTTTAGGCTTATTTCTTGGAGCACCATTAGCATCTACAGTGGAGGGGACAAATGGTCCATTCTCTACAGCATCCCATATGTCAACACCTGCCGCCTCAAGAAAGATTGCCATTCTTTCCTTCCAATAGATATACTCAGATCCATTGAAGGCAGGCGGGCGTGCAAGGGAAGCCCCTTCATTCAACAGTCATTGGAAGCCATACTCTTATAGATGTTAAGCCAAACTTCAGAGTTTATCTCTGATGCCAATTGTTGTTTTGGCTTCCCTCTTAAAACTTTTTCACAAAGCTTTATAAATCAGAGTTGCGGATTAGTGTTCTCAGGATCTTTTACAAAATCGATGAAGGGTTTTTACAAAATCTTGAATAGAAGGTGATGAGGATAAGAAAGATTAATTCAGAAAGATTCAGAATAGGTTCGGGTTTAATAACTCAGTAATAACAAAATGCAGTTTATACATATCAAGAACAGAAATTATATTGAACTTTAAACATCAAAGTTGCAGGTTCTTGAACATAAACAAAAAGTAAAGGAGTTTGAGTTTAGGGATACCAGACAACCAGATTTATCCTGGTTCGGTCACCTCCACTGTGACCTACATCCAGTCCCCACTCCACCTGTGGGATTTCATACACTAACACACAAGCTTTACTAGGTAGCTTGAAAAACCTCCACACCACAGAGCACTCCTTCACCTCGAGATACCACACTCTTGTGAAGAGCCTCAATGTTCAACCTTAGGGATATCTCACCCTAATCACTCAGAGAGACTCCCTCTCTCTCTACATTCAAAAGTAAAAACAAAAGTTGATTCCTAACACTCAATAGTCAGATAAACAAATTGAAGCACTTATGAGTATTGAAACACTCTTTTCACAGTAAGCTCAATAAAGATGATGAATGATTTTCACAATTGATTTCTCAAAATGATTTCGTAAAACTGTGATATGTTATGATATTCGCATATGTTGTTTAAGTGTTCCTTTGATCCCTCTTTATATAGAAAACAAGTTATAGTCGTTGGGATCAATCAAAACAGATTTGGATATGATTAGCAAAATCTGTTTTCTTGATTCTCGTTCTTGAAATAAGATTCTGATTGTTCTTGTAGAATTTGTGTCCATAAAATAACCGAGTCCATTTGGAAAAATAGCCGCGTCCATTTGAAGAAAATAGCTGCATCCATTTGGAAAAAAATAGCCGAGTCCATCTTGAAAAAAAAATAGTCGCGTCCATTTGCAATGTCAGCAGACGGGAGTACTAACACAAAGTAATTGGACGTGCTCCAACTAGTAGACGAGCTCCATATGCCATGTCAGTTGACGGAGCTTCTCATTAAGATTTTAGCAAGTCCAAAGACTTGTGTGGACGAGCACTTTTATCACTTCAGTGGACGTGTGCTTGTGTCACTTTAGTGGACGTGCGCTTGTATCACTTTAGTGGACGTGCGCTTGTATCACTTTAGTGGATGTGCACCTGTATCACTTTCTTGGATGCCAGTTTTTACTATTCCCAGTGTTGGACGAGCGCTTATATTATTCCAGTGTTGGACGAGCACTTTGAAATCTTATTTCAAAAATCATTTTCATTTACGAAAACATATTCCTTTTAATGGAGGTTATGAAAAATGATTTTCTTTCATGCATCTTTTCAAATTGAGCTTATTTGTAAATAAGAGATTCATCTCTTACAAATCATCTAAGACTTAACACTAATTTCTTCGTTAAGCTCTTGTGTTGATGATTCCTTGATCTTCATCCTTGCTCTTTGATTTCTCCAAGTTCTTCCTTGAATATTCTCCTTTGATTGCTCATTGAACTTGTTGAATATTGCTTGATACTTGTCTTTACAATTTGACACTAAAAAAACTTGCATACACATTAAGTTGTATTTGTGATATCTCAAAATCTCTAAGTCATTGAGTTTAACAGTTGAAGCTGTGGCAAAAGCATATTGCCCAGTGAATTGGATTATGAATTTCCACACCACTGCTGGTTGTTGGCAGACCCCATAGATCCTTGAAGATCAGATATCTGACACGAGAGAGTCCACATCTGCCTCTGAATTTAGGAGTTTTCTTCTTCTCTTCAGTAGTCAGGCCAGAAGTGGAGGCTTCTTTGGTGCAATGAATTAGGTGGGATTGCCAGAAGGCTCCTGCATAATTAGCCTCAGTGACCATCTCAATTGGAAAAGACTGCCTAGGACAGATCGATCATTGACAGTCTAGGACATATCTTGTTGGGCTTGACTCCAACATTTGTAGAAGTGGAGTGTTTTAACCAGGTTGGAGGGACAAATCGTGTAGCTCTGTCTGCTCTGAAATGGCTGAATTCCCATTTCAGCATCTCATACATAAGAGTGTCCACAAACTGGTCAACAACATCTCCATATATTCTTGGGTGTTTGAAAGTCATCCATTTTGTACTCTTGTCCATGACAAAAGGAATTTGCCTTAAGGATCTGGCTCTTTTCTCGAGAACACTCCTAAGATCCTTCTTGATGGGATCAGTATGCCAATCAGACAAGACAACTCTTTCTACTCAATCAGTGAATGGTTTAGGGGTGGAAGTTTCACTAGGTTGGGGTAGATTTTTCTGGCAGGGAAACTTTGTTGGGGAAGGTGGATGAGGAGAGGTCCATGTTCATTGAACATTTGGGAAGGGAATGTGCCAGTTGGAGTGTGGGGTTCAGGGTTGACCTAGTATGGATAGATGTTTAGGGGTTCATACTCATACTCAGTCAGGGAATACCATTTAGTTAGAATGAGTTTTGGTTCTTGTGGAATGGTGTGGAAAAGTATTTTCCATTCTCTCAATACTTTGGTCCAATTTTCAGATTTGCCATTATAGAGAGTGGAAGAGGGAATTATGGGTGGAAACAAGGTTTTCAAGGGTTTAGGAAATGAGGCTCCAATGGTAATGCTATTGTCTATATGTGTTAGAGGTGAGGGTGGTGATTATGGCAGGGTAGGAACATAAACATTATTCACATCATGAGGAGCAGAGACATTATCAGCATGAGTTCCTAAATTAGATACTAATTCATCTAATGCTAACCTAACAGGATCATCAGCAGAGATTACTACCTCAGAAGCCAAAGTTGTTCTAGCCCTCTTTGCTGGTTGCCTCTTCTTCTTGGCAATAGGACCAGCAACAGTAGCAACTTGTTTTTCTAGAATGGCAGCGATAGGTAGTTAATCATCATCATCTTCTTCAGACATGATGACTTTCCTTGTCCTTTTTGGTGGAGGTGGAAGAGTAGCACCAGAAGATACAGAGGGGACAGATCCTCTAGTAGTCCTCTTAGGAATGGGTTGCCTTACAGCCACAGTCTTCCTCTTGGTTCCTTTCTTTAAACCAAGGATTGCAGCTTCGTTGGCTTCAAGTGATTCTTCCTTAATATTCATTTATCCTCAAGCTTGGACAACTCCACTTGCTTATATGTGCCGAGTTGTATGCCACTGAGATTAACTCTGCCAAAATCAACAGGTTGCAATCCTTTCTCACGAAGGAGTCTTTCTTGTTCATCCTTAGGCTTTGCACTTAGAATATCGTACACGCCTTGCTGCTTAAGAATTTTTTACAGAAGATGAGTGAAAGTAATGTGAGAAGCAGATTCTCTGTTGGTAATGGCATCTTTGAAACGATGAAACAAGATCCAGGGTAAGTTGATCTTCGTTTCAAAAACCAGATGGCAAAGATAGAACTTGTGAAGAGCTGATAAATTGTCCTTAGAGCCAATCTTATGCAGCACCACCTTGTTCAGGATTTGGTGACGAATTCTGATGTGATCTTTCATCTCAGGATTTCCAAGAATGAGTTCTCACGCTGTCTTGGCTCATTAGAGTAACAGCATTTGTCTCTGGACCACCTAGGTCTTCTTCCCAGTTCTCCGTGAAGACCAATCCTTCTTGAGCACATGCAATCGCATCAGAGATGGTTTTCTCTGATACTATCACTTTCCTTCCCAGCACAAACCCAACAACTTCTGTTTCAGAGATCTTTGGTCTTCTCCAGAAATCTCTTATCAAATATGGATACACTGACACCTTTTCTAGAAAGATTCCATCCCATCCAACAGCGTTAATGAACTCACTCATATCCAAATTGTATTCTTGTAGAATCCCAAAATTGAAGTGATGTTCCACAGATATGGACATAGTGTCAGTTGCAAAAGCAGGCATGGGAGCAGAGGTTGAAGCCATTGTTGAGTAAGATGAGTTTTGAAAGAACAAGGGAGACAGAGTTCGAAAGATTCAGATAGAGAGGTTGATAGGGTTGAAGAGACACAAAAATATTTTCAGAGGGAAAGAGGTTGCTTTTAAAGATTTCTGAAAACCAACAGTTTCCAAAAAAACATAAAATAATGACAAGACATGTCATCAAGTGTAAAACGGCATTGGTAATCTTGGGACCGTAAAAAGTTACGATGGGATTGATGAGGGTAGCTGACTCAGCAAGGAAATAGAAGCATTTTAAGTAAATGTGTTCATGGACAAAATAATATAAGCAATAAATGTGTGCATAGACGAGTCCACACAAGACTAAGAGTGGACGCGTAAATTTTACTTGCTCTGGACGTCATGACCAGTGGACGTGCAGAGAGAACATGCAATGGACGACCAAATTAACAATAAATATACTAGCTCAATCCATATACAACATATTCAAATGCTTTCTTATAAAGATAAATATGTCCTCAGCAAGAGGTTTAGTGAAGATATCTGCCCATTGGTGGTCAGTATCTACAAATTGAACATTAAACAAACCTTTTTGCACATAATCCCTAATAAAATGATATTTGATTTCTATATGCTTAGCTCTAGAATGCAATATTGGATTCTTAGATAAATTGATTGCAGCAGTATTATCATGCATAAGTGGAATACTACTTACAAATACATTGTAGTCCTCCAATTGGTGTTTGATCCAAAGAAGTTGTGAGCAGCAGCTTGCAGCTGATTTGTATTCTGCTTCAGCAGTTGATAGAACAATGATACTTTGCCTTTTGCTTGACTATGATACTAGGTTAGCTCCAATGAAGTGACATCCTCCACTGGTGCTTTTTCTTTCAATTCTATCTCCAGCATAGTCAGCATGACAAAAACCAACTAATCTGTAATCATCATTTTCCTTAAAGCACAAGCCCATATTAGTAGTACCTTTTAAATATCTAAATATTCTCTTAACTGTTGAGAGATGAGATTCTCTAGGATCAGATTGAAAACGAGCACATAAGCAAACACTGAACATTATATCAGGCCTAGACGCAATCATATATAAAAGATATCCTATCATACCTCTATATACCATCTGATCTACCTTTTTCTCTTTATCATCTTTGTTCAGTATTGAAGTGGGATGCATAGGAGTATTCATTGGTTTGCAATCATCCATCTTAAACCTCTTTAGAAGTTCCTTTGTATACTTAGTCTGTTGGATGTACACCTCATCCATAGACTGTTTAACTTGAAGTCCAAGGAAGAATTTGAGTTCTCCCATCATGCTCATTTCAAATTCTTTCTGCATTAACTTAGAGAATTCCTTGCACAGAGATTCATTAGTAGCACCGAAAATGATATCATCAACATAAATCTGTACTATAATGAAATCTGACTTAATAGACTTTCTAAATAGAGTTGTGTCTACTTTTCCTCTGTTAAAACTACTTTCCATTAGAAACAAACTTAACCTATCGTACTAAGCTCTAGGAGCTTTTTTAAGTCCATACAGTGCTTTATTAAGCTTATAAACATGTTCAGGGTGATTTGTATTTTCAAAGCCAGGAGGTTGCTTGACATATACTTCTTCATTAATAAAGCCATTTAAGAAGGCACTTTTAACATCCATTTGAAAAAACATTAAGCTATGATGTGCAGCAAACGATATTAAAATTCTTATAGCTTTTAGTCTTGCAACAGGTGCAAAAGTTTCAGTGTAGTCTATACCTTCTTCTTGAGAGTAGCCTTGAGCAACAAGTCTTGCCTTGTTTCTCACAATCTTGTCATCTTCATCAAGCTTGTTTCTGTAGACCCACTTTGTTCCAATGACTGGCTTGTCTTCAGGAAGGGGTACAAGAGTCCAGACTTCACTTATCTTAAACTGATTAAGCTCTTCTTGCATAGCTAGAATCCATCCTTCGTCTAGTAGATCTTCGTCCACTGTCTTCGGTTCACATTCAGAGACAAGAGCAGAATCACTTTGTTCTCTGAAGGTTGACCTAGTTCTTAGCTTGTCATTGGGGTCACCAATGATTTGATCTTGAGGATGCTAGTTTCTGAAATACCAAGATTTCTGAGCATTTTCCTGTTGAGAGGTAGACGTTTCTGGTTGTTGAGAAGTATCGTCTACTTGGATATCAAACTTGATTTCTGGTTTCTCTCCTGAGATATTTAGATCAAGATTTGAAACATCTTCATCTAGCTCTTATACTCTCTTATTAGGTTGTTTGTCATCAAATTTTACATGAATACATTCTTCTACAACTAAAGTTCTAGAATTATAAACTCTAAAACCTTTAGAAGTTTCAGAAAATCCTAGTAGAATTCCATTATCTATCTTAGCATCAAATTTACCAAGTTGATCTTTTGTATTCAAAATGTAACATTTACATCCGAAAGGGTGGAAGTATGAAATGTTGGGTTTTCTACCTTTCCATAATTCATAAGGAGTCTTATTCAGAATAGGTCTAATGTATATTCTGTTCAGAATGTAGCAGGCAGTGTTCACAGCTTCAGCCCAAAAGTGCTTAGGGACATAATTGTCATTAAGCATAGTCCTATCCATCTCTTGAAGAGATCTGTTCTTTCTCTCTACCACACCATTTTGCTGTGGTGTTCTTAGTGTTGATAAGTTGTGTTGAATACCACTTTCTTCACAAAACTCATGGAATATCTCATTGACAAATTCTCCCCCATGATCACTTCTAATTGAAGCTATACACATGCCTTTTTCATTCTGTACACGTTTGCAGAATACAGAAAAGACCTTGAATGACTCATCCTTGTGAGCAAGGAACATAACCCATGTCCATCTAGTGTAGTCGTCTACTATGACAAGACCATATTTCTTTCCACTGATAGAGGCAATCCTTGTTGGACCAAAGAGATCAAGGTGTAGCAATTCTAGTGGCTGTTGGTACTAACAACATTCTTAGATTCAAAGGAACCTTTGACTTGTTTTCCCTTTTGACATGCATCACAAAGAGAATCAGATTTGAAACTAAGGTTTGGTAGTCCTCTTACAAGGTTATGTTTTTTCAGTTTTGAGATTAATCTCAAACTTGGATGACCTAAACTTTTGTGCCAAATCCATCGTTCATCCTCAATGGACACTAGGCATGACACACTTTGATTTGAGAGGTCCTCTAAGTCAATCTTATACAGATTGTTTTGCCTCTGGGAAGTGAATAAGAGTGATCCATCAGCTTTCTTGACAGAACACATATTCTTATTAAATGAAACAGCAAACCCACTATCACATAATTGACTAATGCGAAGCAGATTGTGCTTAAGACCATTTACTAACAGAACATTATCAATGGAGGGAAAATGATGTTTACCAATTTTACCTATACCAATGATCTTTCCTTTTTGGTTTCCTCCAAAAATGACCTAGCCACCATCTTTGGGTCTAAGGTATTGGAACATATACCTTTCTCCTGTCATGTGTCGTGAGCACCCACTGTCCTAGTACCAGGACTTCTGTTTCTTTCCTGTTTTTAAGCAGATCTTCAATAGGGATTATATTATCTTTAGGTACCCAAATTTACTTGGGTCCTTTCTTGTTAGTGATCATGGGACGTGAATGCTTTGCATGCTTGTTATGTATGCATTTATATGACACATGCCCACTTTTTCCACATACATTGCAGTAAGTATTGGAAGGCCTTGGTTTTGACTTAGTATGCTGTGGACGGACTTTAAAAGCCTTATATTGTGTATGAACTTTTGGTTTATTCAGAGATGCATCTTGCTTCTCTTTATCATAACCAATGCCAAATTTGTCATGTGGTGATCTAGAATATCTTAATATAAGATTTAATTTATCTGAGCTAGCAACCAGTTTTGACAGAGAGTCTGTCAAGTATGTCACATCTTGTTTCAGTTGTTCAACTTCACAAGAGCTATTAGACTTACACTTAGTCTTGTCAACCAGACTAACATTGTTTGATTTTAATGTTTCATTTTAATCCTTTAGATTTTGAGTCACCGTGCAGACCTTATCATAATCTTTAGAGAGTTTAATAAACTTCTTTTTGAGACTCTTATACTCTTTAGACAGTATGCATGATTCATGCAGCAATTCATCAAAAACAATTTGAAGAGTAGGTGGATCAGAGTCCATTACCTCAGCATCAGTGAATTCACTTTCTGATGCAGTGTCAGTCATGAAGCAAATGTTTGCTTCTTCTCCTGCTCCATCTTCTTCATCTGAAGAAGATAGGTCAAGATTCTCCCATGTAGCCATCAAGCCTTTCTTGTTTTTGAAGAATTTCTTTTTCTCCTTCAGCTCTAGGCAGTCATCTTTGAGGAGTCCTAGTTTCTTATATTCAAAGAATAGGGGTGGGCCTTTCTCCTTGGAATCTGACTTCTCCTTGGAGAATTTTTGGTTGAACTGCTTCCTTCTGAATCCACCTTTCTTTCTCCACATGTGTTGGATTTTTCTGGAGATGAAAGATAATTCATCCTCATCTGAGTCATCTTCATTATTTGATGAATCAGCTTCATCTGAGGACTCAGTAACTTTAAGCACATTTGAGGAGCTAGCTTCCTTGGCCTTTAAGGCAATGGACTTTCCTTTTCTTGAGTTTTCCTCTTCATTAAGTTCAAGTTCATGAACTTTTAATGAACCCAGAAGCTCTTCCAGAGAAAGAGTATTCAGGTTCTTTGCTTCCTGGATAGCAGTTACCTTAGGTCTCCCCTGCTTTGAGAGTCTTCTCAAAAATTTTCTCACATGATCTCTGTTCTCATGGACCTTTCCAAGAGATTTGAGACTGTTGGTGATTGTTTGGAATCTTCCAAACATCCGATCTATAGTTTCATGATCAGCCATCTTGAATAGCTCATCTTTGGTGAACCAAAGATGCTTATCTTTGATTCCTTCACCGTGAGGAACCTTCATGAGCTAGTGCAAGAGTATCCCAGATTTCTTTAGTCATGTCTTGCAACTATGAACCTTGTCATGCTCAGATCTGGTGATAGCACACATGAGATAGTGCTTAGCTTTCAAGTTTAGTTGATGTTGGCTTTTCTTCTCTTGAGTCCATTCAGCTCTAGGCACTGCAGCTCCAGCTTCACTCCTTGGCTCAGTGTAGCCATTTTCTATTAGTTCCCAGAAGTCAACATTCTGTGCATCCAAGAATGCCATCATCCTCTTTTTCCAATAATCATAATCAGTTCCATCAAAGAGACGGGGTCTGTTGATAGCTTGTCCTTCTGCATCCATGATTGTAGGATCGTACTGCCTAAGCACTTGTTAGATGCTCAACCCTGTCAAGGCTGAGCTCTGATACCAACTGAAGTTGGCACAGGCAAACACAAGAAGGGGGGACTGAATTGTGTTTGTTAATTATTTTCGCAAAAACCCATTTTGAGAAACTTTTTCACAAGAAGAAGATAGAAAGATTAAGCACACAAGAAATCCTTTTTAAAAGATAAACAAAACCAAAATCAAATCCCACAGTTAGTAAAAATAAATAAAGCTGTAAAAGATAAGGGATAGAAAATTCACTCAGGTATTTTATCCTAGTTCATTCTTTTCCAACCAAGAGTTACATTCAGTCCCTTCTACTTGAAGGATTTTCTCCACTATTTCCAAATAGTTTCTACAATAAGTATTCTTCACCTCTCCAAGCTACAAGTATTGCTTTCTTGCCAAGCATCTTCAGGCTCTAATAAAATTATAGGGATTTTTCTGAGATCTTTCTAACTCACTATATGTGAGGGTATGAAGGTTTAAGATCTACTAAATATTTTTACAAATATTCAACCTTAAGAATTACAAACTTTTGCTTTACAACAAGAATACGAGCTTTGAATATCTTGTAACTGATCAAATGGCAAACGTTGTTCTTCTGTACTTGAGACCTTCTATATATATATATATAGTGGTCTTCAACTTCTCTTGTAAATCTTCAACGGTTATTTGAATAGTCCCGTTATAGAGATAGCATTAAATGTATGATATCCGTTGAGACTGATAGTTTGATTTTGGCCGGGTTGAAAAGCATCCTTGGTTATCAGAAAATCACAAAATGGAGGCTCACTGTTCTGAGCAATTGTACCTTAAAAACTTTCTTTCCTCCTTTGTGTATAACCCAGCTTTTGTTCAGCAATAAAGATGTCATCGTACAGAATGTTTTGCAATTCCAATTGTACTTTTTACTTTTTGTATTTCCTTGATAGTACTATGAATTTTCTCAAAGGAAACAAGACATTAATTGGATAAAAACAAATGGGAAGTACAAATATTCATTTGAAATAAATATCAATCATTTGAAATAAATTCATGGTGGACCAGATTGCATTAAATCATATTCAAGGTAGTAAAGATATAGAACATATAGAACCGTCTACTTAGTTTTAAGAACGCATCTACACAAGATTTTATTCTGCTCGTCCACTGATGTGGCAGAAGCGCTCGTCCACACAAGTCTTTGGACTTGCTAAGTCCTTAGAGAAACTCCGTCCAATGACGTGGCACTATGGACTTCTACTAAATTTTAGTTAGGCACTATGGATGTATACTTGAGTTTCAAGGATAGCACTCGTCTGCTGACGTGGCAAGATGGACGCGCTTGTTTTCAAGTCTTTGGACTTGCTTAACCTTTGGACGGGTAATTCTTTGCAAGAGTCCAAGCATAGTATACCTAATATTATTTTGGATATTCCTGCATAAACTGAATTCACTTGTTAGATCTCAACTAACACTTTGCCAAACAAATTTAATCATTTTGTTAACATCAAAACTTAGAGATTGTTAAATCCAAAACCACTTTGGTTCCAACAGCAAGAACTATGTTGAATGACACTAGCTTACCAAAACAATTTTGGGAAGATGATGTAAATACAGCCTGCTATGTGCTAAATAGAGTTTTGATAAGGCCTATTTTAAAGAAAACTCCTTATGAACTTTATAGAGGAAGAAAACCAAACATATCACACTTGCATGTTTTTGGTTGTAAGTGCTTTGTACTTAACAATGGAAAGGAAAATCTTGGAAAATTTGATGCAAAGGCAGATGAAGGAATTTCCCTAGGTTATTCTCTAACTAGTAAAGCATTTAGAATCTATAACAAGAGAACTCAAACTATAGAAGAATCTGTACATGTCACTTTTGATGAATCTAACCCCAAAAGGTTGGGAGGAAATTATATTTGTGATGATGATGCAGAAACATATGAAGAAACTCAACTGGAAGAAGAGCAATACAAGGCAAATGAAGAAGAAGCTCTAGAAAATCCAGAAGAGGAAAAAAATAATAAACTACCTAAGGAGTGGAGAATTGTAAAGAATCATCCCTTTGAAAACATCATTGGTGAAATATCCAAAGGGGTAACTACTAGACACTCTTTATGAAATGCATGCAACCACATGGCCTTTATCTCTCAAATTGAGCCGAGAAACATTAATGATGCTATTGTTGATGATAATTGGATCATGGAAATGCAAGAAGAATTAAATCAATTTGAAAGAAACAAAGTTTGGGAACTTGTTCCAAAACCCAAGGACAAACAGATAATTGGTACAAAATGGGTGTTTAGGAACAAACTTGATGAGAGTGGCATTATGATTAGGAACAAAGCTAGATTAGTAGCTAAAGGATATAATCAGGAAGAAGGCATAGATTATGATGAAACTTATGCACCTGTGGCTTGGCTAGAAGCTATAAGAATGTTGCTAGCATTTGCATGTATCATGAATTTCAAATTATATCAAATGGATGTTAAGAGTGCATTCCTTAATGGTTTTATACAAGAAGAAGTATATGTTGGTCAACCACCAGGCTTTGAAATAAATGATTTTCCAAACCATGTTTATAAACTCACCAAAGCCTTGTATGGACTTAAACAAGCTCCCAGGCTTGGTATGAAAGGCTTAGCAACTTTTTATTACAAAAAGGTTTTACTAGAGGTAAGGTTGACACAACACTTTTCACAAAAAGAAAAAGTCAAAATATACTGCTTGTACAAATATATGTTGATGATATTATATTTGGTGCTACTAATGATTCATTGTGTAAGGAATTTTCCAAGTTGATGCAAAATGAATTTGAGATGCCCATGATGGGAGAACTCACTTTCTTCTTGGGACTTCAAATTAAACAATGTGATGATGGAACCTTCATAAGCCAAGCAAAGTATTACAAGGAACTACTGAAGAAGTTTGGCATGGAGAATTCAAAGGAAATGGCAACTCCAATGATTCCATCATGTTACTTGGATAAGGATGAAAAAGGTAAAACTGTAGACATATCCAAATATAGAGGTATGATTGGCTCATTGCTTTACCTTACAACTAGTAGTAGGCCTCATATAATGTTTAGTGTTTGCATGTGTGCAAGATATCAATCAAACCCTAAGGAATCTCAGTTAACAGCTGTAAAGATAATCATGAATTACTTGCTAGGAACTAAAGATATGGGTTTATGTTATGCTAAGGGATCAACTTGAAATCTAATAGGATATTCTGACTTTGACTTTGCTGGATGCAAGTTGGATATGAAGATTACTAGTGGAACCTGTCACTTATTTGGGAACTCATTAGTTTCTTGGTTTAGTAAGAAACAAACAAGTGTGGCTTTGTCAACTGCTGAAGTAGAATATGTTACAGCTGGAAGTTGTTGTGGACAAATCCTTTGGATGAAGCAACAACTCATTGACTATGGTGTTCACTTAGAGAAAGTGCCAATCAAATGTGATAGCACTAGTGCTATAAACCTAACTAAAAATCCTATAATGCATTCTAAAACCAAACATATTGACATAAGACATCATTTCATAAGGGATCATGTTCAAAGTGGAGATATAGTTATTGAATATATTGACACATCTAAGCAATTAGCTGATATTGTCACTAAACCATTAGCTAAAGAAAGCTTCTATTACATAAGAAGAGAATTATGAATAATTGATCAAACTTATGCTTGATGTTTTGTATGATTGAATGCATGATTGCTTGATTGTTGGTCTCAGTGCATCGATTAGCAAATCGATTAGCTTAAGCCAAAACCATAATCTCAAAGCTAGTACACAGATTATACGATCCATGTATAAATCTAAAAATCTATTTTTAACATATTTACATCGATTGTTACATCGATTGATCAAAGTCTTTTATACATAGAAAACACTAGCGCATTGCTTTACACATCGATTATTAAAAAAAAATCAGAAAACATGACTCTCTGGAAGTCCTTATACATCGATTAACCTTCTATGAAAATCTGAAAATCCTAATCTGATCTGATATAAATCGATTTGTACAACGATTGATCTACTGATCCAAAAAGCACTACTCTCTGTAAGTGCTTATGTATCGATTGATACATCGATGTACTAGGGTTAAATTTGATAATCCTGTATATACATCGATTGTAACATCGATTGAGTTCAAGTTTCAGAACTTGGTACTCTCTGACATAGCTTATACATCGATTAACACATCGATTGTCTAAAGTATTGAACAACCTAAAAACCACTAATGAATCGATTAACTGATCTGATTCTATAAATACCCAACTTTCCCTCCAAATTCTTCACATTTCTAAATCAAATCTTCAGCACCCAAAACCCTAGCAGAACTCAAAAATCCCTAAAATGGCTCGTGTGAAGCAAACCGCACCCATTACTCCAGTTCAATCCAAATCTACTTCATCATCTTCAACCAATTCTTCCACACCTCAACAACTTTCCCCCATAGCCACACCTTCACGCCCTAAGAGGAAGGAAATGGAGAAAACCAAAACCTCTCAGAGGCAAGGAAAACAACAAATCAAGGAACCTATTGAGAGAAAGGATTCCAAAGGAAAGGAAAAGGTTGGTGAGACTCCAAAGCCTGCACCAAATAAGAAGGAAGTAAAGAAGAAGGTGTCTAAGGAAGCACCTAAAAAGAAAGAACAGAAAAAGAAGAAGAGAACCAAGGAAGAAGAAGAAGAGGATGAGGATTTCAATGCTGAGATATAACTCTTGAAAAGGTATTTCTCTATTGAAGAATATATCTTGCTCTATAAGAAAGATTTTAAGCATAGAGATACACATGAGGCTAGAACTGTTGATTTCAATTACTTTGAAAAGAATGGATTCACATTTCACAAGATTATTGAACACTACAACTTAAGTGAATTTCTGAAAACTAAAAGTGACATTTATCCAACTCTGATTAAGGCATTTTACTGCACCTTGGAAATGGATAATGTTGGTTTTTCTGCTGAATTCAAAAACAAAATAATTGAGATGACTTTTGAAGAAATTTCTCGGTTCACTGGACTAGATTACTTGGGAAGTAATATGGCTGGAATAGGTCCTGATGGTGCTATGTTAAAAGCCTATGATAAGGAAGAGGCTAAGAAGGTGCTTTTGGTTGAAATTGCACCTGAAGAAAGACTGATCAACATCAGCTCAATGCACATTCAACACAGGCTGCTTCAATATGTGCTAAGCAGGATCTTGCTTCCAAGATCAGGAAACCATGCTGTAGTTCAGAGCAATGATATTCTGATGCTTTGGGATATGATTGAAAAGAAACAACTCAGTTGGAGCTACATCATTGTAAGACACATTGTAGACTGCAGAATCAGTGGAGCTACATTACCTTACCCTGGCCTAGTTGTCAAATTGCTTGAGCACTTTGAAGTCTCAATGGAACATGAGGAAAGGTTCCAATCAAGGCAAGTGACTCACAAGTTTGGTGAGGGCACCATAAGCAAGATGAAGTTGGACAAGAATTCTTAAGGGGAATGGGTAAGATTTGCTGGAGATGAAGCAAGAGCTTCAATGGACAATGCTGAAATAAATTCCAAAATGGATAGGCTGATATCCATGATTGAAGTGTTTGAGCAGAGGAAAAATAAGAAAAATTTGATGATCAAGAGAACTTTAGACTACATGAGTCTAAAGATTAATGCTCTTGAAGGGCATATAGAAACCTTTCATTTACACTTAGGCATCCCCATCACTGCACCTCCACCTCCAGAAGCAACTCCAACTTCTGAGGATGTTGTGAAAATGGCTAGGCAAGCTGCTGCTGCTGCTACTGCTTCTTCTGAAAATACACCTGAGGAAGAGCCAAGGAACATTGAAGATGCTTAGTTTTTAGGGCCTTCTTTGTGTGATTTTTGTGTATGGATGACTGAAATGAATGAATAACTGATTTACTGTTACTAATGTTTTGAATCATATTTTGTACTTTCTACTTGAAACAATCATATGAATGAATGAATGATTTGATTCTCAATGAATATCTTAGTATGTACCTTATAGATATGTATCTTACATCCCTCATAATTTCTTTTTGATAATGACAGAAGGGGAGAAGGAAAGGGGTACCATACCATCACCAATTCATGATCCAAATGTTAAAAAACTGTCACTTAGACAGGGGGGGGGGGGGGGGGGTAAAAATGAAAACTGCTGTATTATGAACTCTGATATATACTTCCTATATAATATACTTTGAGACTGAACATATAAATTATGGTAGGTTTGTCATCAATCAATAAGGGGGAGTTTGTGGAAAAATGACCCTATCATGTTTTGATTAATGACTAAACTAACTTGAATTACACTTTGATTCAATAATTTCTTTCCAAGCTTGTATTTTGTATAAGATATAATCAATGCAAGGAAAAGGATGCAAATGATCAAAGGAGCAAAAGAAGGATCATGAAGGAATGCTTGAAGATGAAGAACTACAAAGAAGAATCTCAAAGGATCTCAAGCAATATTAGATTATCAATATAAAGAAATATTTTAAGTTTTTCTTTATGAAATAGCTCTCATAAAAACAAACTAAAAAGGTTTTCATATAGTAAAATGAACTTAGAAGGAAAAAGGATTAATTGAAAGTTCTGTACATTTATGTGTACATCGATGTACTTTCAGTTAATTAACTAACTTTTAATGAAAACCAATGTGTACATCAATGTATACATCGATTGATTGTGACTGACTTGATAAAAATGCAAAACAAGCTTCAGTACATCGATTGCACAATCGATGTATAAGGTGAAACAGAAGCTGACACTTTTTGAAAGAATCTTATAATCGATTGACCAATCGATGCATAAGGCTAAACAGAAGCCAACACTTATGGAAACATGCATACAATCGATTGGTACATCGATGTAAACACAGAACAGAAGTTAAGTCTTTTAAAAATGATAGAACAATCGATTAGTACATCGATGCATAAGCCCAAATAGAGGCAAAGACTTTTGAAACCCATTATGCAATCGATTTACCATTCGATGTAAAGACTTATGGGCTGAGAACTCTTATGTTTTTCAATAACACAATCGACGTACACATCTATGTATCAGTCAATCAAGATTTTTCAAGAACACAATTGACTAGGCAATCGATGTATTCAGTTATAAAAATTGAATATTTGATTAATACATCGATTAGATAATCGGTTGACTGATAACTGAATTTTTCAATGAAAGTTTTTTTTGATCTTAACTGACTTTTGAAGTATGCCCAACGGATCTATTTTAAAAAACATCTATATAAAGGCTTGGGCAAACATTTTCTAAACAACGAATTCACTCAATACTGAGATTAACCACGAAATTATTTGAGAGAGCTTTTCATTGAGAAAACTTGATGTATTTCTGTTAGAACTTCAATTTGTAATTTCTGATTTCTTAGAATCTATAATTCAATTATTTTACTGAGAAAGGAAGAAGAAAGGAGAGAATGTGTCTCTTTGAGTATTGATCTAAGAGTAGAAGGAACTCTTAGAGGTTTGACAAGAGTAGAAGGGAGTCTTGGGGATTACAAGATTACTTTTTCTGGAAAGCTGTCACAGGGTAGAAGGAACCTGAGTTGTGAAGCTTTGTAAAGAGTTTTGTAATTGTTTTGATTGATAGTGGACGAAACTCACAAGTGATTGTGGGGACTGGATGTAGGTTACCAGATGAGGTAGCTGAACCAAGATAAATCTCGGTTTGCATTTCTCTCTATCCCTTAACTCTATTAATTGCTTTATTTGATGAATGTGTAATTAGGAAAATTGTTAAGGAGCCAATCTGTGAATGCATAATATCTTAACCAATATTTTCATCTCTCTCTTTCTTGTAAAAGAATAAAGTTTTCAATCTATCACTTAGCAAAAACTTGTTTTGGTTTAAGTTGGTTGACAAAACATTTTTCAAGAAACTGAGAAAAAGTTTCAGTTTTTGCAAAAAGGTGAAAAGTTTTTAAAATAATACATACTCAATTCAACACCCCCTTCTTGAGTATTAGAAGCCACAACCAACACGAAGTAGCTCCACAATCCCTCCTTTTTTGCACTTCCTCATCCAACAAAGCCACGCTTTCAGCCTTAGCATCCCAACTATTTAAATCTTCTTTCACTATTTGCAATTGATGATCCAAATTCCCAAAGTGCTCCTTGTTCCACTCTTTCAACTTATTCTTCAAAGCTTTCAATTTCTCCTTTAGAATGTATCCTTTCCACCCTTGAAAATCCAAATCTAACTACTGCTTCTTCAACATAACCACTATCTTCCTTCCAACAGTCTAACATTCTCAACGGTTTTGGACCCCAATTCATTTTCTTTTGCTTCAAAATTACCGCACAATGATCTGACATGGTTCACTTCAGGCCCCATTGAGACAAATTACCCCAAGTATTTAACCATTTCTCTGAAACTAAGAACCTGTCCAGCCTGCTCATAGCTCTCCCATCAGACCTGTACCATGTATATTTTCTTCCAACCATCGGTAAATCTACTAACGTAGCTTCTGACAAAAATTGAAGGAAAAAAAATCATTTTTTCCCGTCTGTTGATTAGCCACCCCTTCCTTTCACTTTCACACTTTACATAATTAAAATCACCTGTCACACACCATCTATCCCTACCCCTTCTTTCCATACAATCAATGATTTCCTCCCCAACTCTTTTTTTCCTCTCATGTCAGAAAGAGCATATAAATTTTTAATGCTTACCTTGTGCCTATCCTTACCCCACCACCCCTCTACACCAATAAAAGAAGAACCCAGAAAAGAATCACACACCTGGAACACTGACGGATTCCACATAATAATAATGCCTCCCGCATTCGCATTCGCCTCCAAAAAAAACCAGTTGAACTCACTACAATCCCACAGCATTGAGAATACCCTTTTATCTACACTCCATTTTCGTTTCCTGCAAACACAGCATGTCAGCTTTCTGCTTCCTCATCAAGTTGAACACATCCTTCTTTTTTACCCTACCACCAAGACCTCTAACATTATATGTGATGATCTTCATTTAAAAATTTTAAACCACACCTTTCAAAACCCCAGAAATCGAATTTAATAGAGAACCACCTCGTTCTCCCTCTCTCTACCAGCTACCTTTGTATCTCTTTTTTCCATATTTTCAAGCACGGCAATAACCTCATCTTCATTCCCATTGCATTCCATACCAAGCAATTTCCCAACCTCCCACACTCCTTGGGCCGTCTCCGCTTCCCCTTTATTCAAAAACATCCAACTTAGCCTAAGAAAACTGTTAACAGATATGGAATTTCCAGATTGTCTGTTACCTGTTATTTGATTTTGCATTCTGACCTTGCACTTTGTTTGATTTTTCGAATCTTTAGCTTTCTTCCTTCTTCCCCTTCTACTTTTTTCCACCATAAACCCATTAGGAACTTCATCTTGTAAAGCTTGATATTTGACTTCTATATCCACTAGTTGTTGATCAAAACTCAAAAACTCTGTTTGGGTAGCGCCAAATGAATCCCGCTTATTATCCGCGTCTCCATCCTCATTTGATACCCCTCTGAATAGTTTTACCACACCGTCCCCTATCTCAAATTCGTTAGATGAGTGAGCTGAGTGAATTGATGAGTCGCACCCTTCATTCAGCCCACCATCAAAAGCAGATTTCTGATCCACTCCATCAATTGATTTTTCTTCATTTCCACCCATTAACCCCTCACAACTAGCTGTATCAGACATAGACTTTATTGGGCTCCCAATAGATAAGTTTTGTTTGTCTAAGGGGTCCCCAATTTTCACCAGCCCAACATCGTTCAAACACATAGGCAACTCATAAGCTATTGGGCTTATATTCAGATACTTTATTTCAGGCCCACCATAGTCTGAAACATTATTTGAGTTAAATTTGGATTCCATTCGGTTACAAATAGCTAAATCCTCCTCCTTATTTTTTAGCTTTGTCCCCGCCTCATTACTCCTCTCCCCCACAATATGATCGTTTCCTTCCATTGATACCTCCCATAACCGCAGCTCCTTAAAAACAGGATCATCTTAATCATCATTTAAATGGATAACAATCCAAAAGATTTTGAAATTCAAATTCATTCCCTTAAACCTGTAACTCCGACATATTATCTGACAAGAACTCTGACTCTGATTAGTTTTCTGATGAGACACTAAAATCTGCACTCCTCTTATAATCAGTATTAATCATCACTGGATCTGAAAAGGGTTCTTCTATTAACTGAATGGAGAAAATAAAACCATTTATATGAACTTTAATCAACTTATTGATCAAATCCCATGATGAAGTTTGAATTAAAATTCTGGCTATGTCAAATCTTTTTTTATGCATAGTGCAGGAATCCATGGACACGTACCTACCCTGTCCTGAAATAATATACTCAAAGAAGTCCCCTTTCCATTCATGCATCGGGACTCCCTTACATCGAATCCAAGCAAACCTCTCCTTTGCAATCTCTCCCGGCGACCACGAGTACACATCAGAAAACAGATTTTGCAACGTACTTTGTGCATCTTTTATAAGCTCAGACAAATTCTCTCCATCCCCTGCTTGAATAAGCACTTGGTCAGCTCCCATTGGAGTCACTATCATCGACGTTAACCCCTCATCAATCAACCAATTTTGAAACAAGAAAATTCCATTTGCATTGCTCACTATACCCACATATGCTTCATTTATCCAACCCAGCTCCTCCTCCTCGATATTAAATTACATCCCCATCTATTCTTTCTCATCACTTTGTTTTTTTGGAACACTTGTTTTTGGCTTCCACATCTGTTTTGTTCTTCCTTTCATTGCATCTGCATAACAAATACCAGTTTTTACAACTCCCTGTAACTGTCCATTTTGCTTCACATGATCATCATTATGCCTCCCTCCCACAGAACCATCACTTCTCCTTTCTCCCATAGATTTTGATACACCAACAAAATCATGTCCCCTCCTATCACCATTTTACCCATAGCCCATCTTTCGATCACCAGAAGAAAACCTCTGACGATTGAACCGTGATGCATTAGCCCTCATCTTATACAAACCAATCCAAATTTTATTCAGTCGTTCCTCCATCACACTGACCTCCTTAACATCTTGAAACCTTACAAAACCAAAACGTCTCCCCTCCTTGTTTCTTTTAGCCGAGTGTTACCTTAAAAACAGTTGTTCTTAAGCTTGTGCAAGTATACACAAATGCCTCAAGTAATACAGAACTATTCCCACATATGCTTCATTTATCCAACCCAGCTCCTCCTCCTCGATATTAAATTACATCCTCATCCATTCTTGCTCATCACTTTTTTTTGGAACACTTGTTTTTGGCTTCCACATCTGATTTGTTCTTCCTTTCACTGCATCTGCGTAACAAATACCAATTTTTACAACTCCCTGTAACTGTCCATTTTGCTTCACATGATCCTCATTATGCCTCCCTCCCACAGAACCATCACTTCTCCTTACTCCCATAGATTTTGATACACCAACAAAAACATGTCCCCTCCTATCACCATTTTACCTATAGCCCATCATTCGATCACCAGAAGAAAACCTCTGACGATTGAACCGTGATACATTAGCCCTCATCTTATACAAACCAATCCAAATTTGATTCAGCCGTTCCTCCATCACATTGACCTCCTTAACATCTTGAAACCTTACAAAACCAAAATGTCTCCCCTCCTTGTTTCTTTTAGCCGAGTGTTACCTTAAAAACAGTTGTTCTTAAGCTTGTGCAAGTATACACAAATGGTTCAGATATCGTTTCCACAGGGATTAAATTGGTGAAACAAAATTCCAATTCAGATTATATGTCGAGGAGTTAGGATGAAGTAACCGAAAATTGTTGTGCGGACAAATTAAAATAAAGGGTGTTGATGCCGGAAAAATAAATAAGTTGTGACTTGAAAATAAAATCAAAACAGGTTAACAAAAGAAATATGATTTGTTGATTTAGGCAATTTAAACAGCTTCAGGTATGTTACAGCACAAATCCTGTTTAGCCCTCATTATGCTCTGACTATGCTCTAGCATCTAGCTCCAGGAAATTAAAGGTTGTTTTCCAACACTACAAGGTCAGGTTCATTAAGTTTGTTCTATTCCTAGATTTAGATTAATTATACCACCCTCTACCTAAAGCTCGTTCTAGCTAGGTTAGGGACATGAATAGTTATTCCTAGCCTACTCATCATCAATTAATTTTCCAATTAATGACTTAACCCCTATCTTTTATCAAGTTCCCACTTACTTAGTTTTTCCAAATCAAGCAAGCTAAGTATTCAATCAAGTTGATCACTCTTAGTCAAACAACATTAAATGTGTGATAAAAAAAGATGCAAAAATAACCATTGCATAACTTAGCTAAGCATTCATTATATTAGCATACCCAAAACTTAAAGAGTTTAGCTCATAGTGAGCTTACAAAGAACAAAATTAGGAAAAGATCAAGAAACCATTACAATGAAAGACAATGAAAAACACGGCAGTAACAGCACAGGAAGAAAGAAACAACTCTCAAGAGGACAAGACAATATGTAATGAAATAATTTGTTCCCCTTCACTAGGGTTTGCTAAATGCTTTTATAGTATACAAAACCATATTCTCTTTCATTCCATTTTAGACCAACAACCAAAAGAATTAATAGAATAACCCTAGCTCAAATTCCTAAAGATGTGGGGCAGCTGATCCTAAGCGCATGCTTCCTTAAAAGTGACAGTGCCAGCTTCCTTGAGGAAAGAGGAAAGGTGTCCTTGTCAACTTTTGTCCTTTAGTGCAATACTACTGGAAGGTAGTCCTTGCTGTAGCAACCAAGTTCTTGTATCCCAAGCTTCAGCCATGCTCCAGCAAGCTTTGTGCGTACAAAGACTTAGAGTGTTAAGACAATGATAGAGCAATCAAGAGCAAATGGCTAAAATTCACTAAACTTAACACAAATATTTAAAAACTAACATTTTCTGGTAAAAACAAGACTTAAAATCTTGAGGATGGCAAAGAATCATAGTAAAAAGGATCTAAAAAACTCTTCGTTCAAAGAGTTATCACACCCCCTAACTTAAACCATTGCTTGTCCTCAAGTAATGCAAAAGAAACACACAAGGAACACCAAAATCCTAATTAATGAATGATATGCAAGAACCACCTAGATTTGTCCATACCTTCAACTCACATCCCCAAATCCACACTTGCTTTCCTAACCAAACTACTCTTTCTATCGTGCTCTCAACAACAACTGCTAGTCATTGTTTCAAATAGATTAACACATGCTGCAGCATTCATCTCTCAGAACAGTTGGTTCTGCATCTCACTCTCACATTAGACTTTTCACTCTTTACTGCAAACATGCATCTCTGGTATAGATTTGATGAGAATATATCACAATTAAAACAATCACAGAATTACACACAGCAAGAGGTCTTTAAGGCTGTAACTGGGCTTAGAACAGGTGGGGTTGATTCCTTTGGATAAATAGCTTACTCAAGGTAAAGCATAAGGATGCTTTTCTATTTAGCTAAACTTCCCAACTGATCCTACAATCCTCATTTTTCTGTTTTCTTGGGTCCTTTCTTTCCATTACCAAGTCCACCTTTTATCGAACATTTACTGTGAACAGAGAACACTTAGTGTGATTTTTCAGTATTTGCCCTATTCTCTGCTCATATTGTTAAATTTTTCAGCTTTTCGGTTTTTTTCCTTCAGCTAGAAGCATATAGAAACTAGCTTCACATAAGGGGATGGCAGCTTCACATTTTACACTTATGACTTTTTAATTCATTGGCTGCCTATCCCTTACTGATTTATTTACAGCCCTGTTGCAGCATACGCATGTGTTGCAGCACAGCATCCCCAAACTTAAGCAGATGCTTGTCCTCAAGGTTCCCCCAAACTTATGTAAGAACTAGCTACAAAAGGATCCTCTAAATCTACCTTGTGGGTGAATGTTGTTTTTCCAGGTCTAAGGCTTATAATGTGCTAGCTTGTTCAATAAATGGCCAAATCTCAAAGGGGTTAACTAGGGGAAATTATATTAGTTGGGTGGACTTATTCAGGCTCTGTCAAACATAAAACAAACAAGAAAATGCCTCAAGCATACAGTGTGTGCAATTATGTATGTTCAGATCAGACAGAATCAAAGCAAACCTTACAGAAAATGCATGAGTGTGAAACATAGATGTTCAATGCTATCTATCACTCAGGCTCACATTTATATGTTCATACTGCAGCATATATGTCCTCGATTCTAACAGTGGTGGAGCAGTGTTGGTGATCACATTCAAGTTGGTGCATTAGATTAGACAGCAAGAGTTTCATTCTAAACAGTAAAAGTTGAACACAACAAAAGAGGCCAGAGACTTTTTCCAATTAATCATTAATCATTTGGAATCAAAAGTAGGGGGTGGGATTCATGCACAGCCATTCATTAATCAGAATTCACACGACTATGGCCCTAGTGGCCCTAAAAACAAACACACATAACAGGTCTTAGTGACCACTACATGCAGAAAACTTAAAAAATAACATAATTCTGGGAATGGGGAGGAAGGTTTAGGGCATCCTGATGTGGGATGTTGTAGCAAGCTGTAACATCCACTATGGCTCTATTTCAAGCCTATGGTGCTCTGGTGCGCAAACTCTTCCTGGTGCCTCCACTTTTGGAGGGCACCTTGCCTTGTGTTGCTCCGGTGACCTGGACTTCTTTCTCTTCCTTTTCTTTTTCATCTTTTTCTTCTTCTGCCTCTGCTTCAGCACTCTCTTCATTCTCTTCTTTTGCCTCAGTGCTCTCTTCAACTCCCTCTTCTTTTTCTTCCTCTGCCTCAGCAGCTTCTTCTTTGTTAGATTCCTCTGCTACAGCAGCTTTAGTCTCCTTTTCCCGCAATGCTGTAGTAACCTTCTTTTTCTTGATCTTAACAGCCACATTGGGTGCAACTATCTTTAGTTTCTTTGAGAGAGGCATTGTGTATTCCTCCTCTTCTCACTCTTCTGCAACATAAGCAGCGACAATTTTCGTCACTGGGCTCTCCTTCTCAGTAGCTGATTTTGTGCCTTTTACAGGTTTTGATGCTGAAGGAGGAGTTAATGCTACAACAGGGGTGGAGGAGGGTGCTTTCTCTTGTGCTGCAGCATAGGGCCTTTTAGTGCTCCCTTGATCTTGATGGGGGGCTTTATAGGCAGGTTTCTTCTTTTTAGGGGCAGGGGCCTCAGCTTCTTTTTGCTGATGCTGCTTGGATGGGGCAATACCCATCCATTCTCCATCCGAGGCAGACCTGTGGGCAGGGTCAATGTTGGCAGATTTTTCAGGGTTTTCAGTGACTGGATCAGAAATAGATTTATGTTGCTGGGGTGTTACAGGAACACATTCAACAAAAGGTGGCAGAATTTCTTGTGGGAACTGGGGGATTGGAGTCTCAAGCTTCCAACCATTGAGCTTCATTGTTTGCTTTTACCACTGATACTTGCAGAAGCAGTATTGCCAAGCAGTATTGCACTTACTTTTTCAGAATTTAAGTACATCCTCAGCACACAGTTCATATCAATGGGGCCTTTGTTGAGTTCTAGCCCTTCCCCAAGATTATACTCTATTCCTTGCTCCAGACAGAGTTTAGTAATAAGGCAGGGTAAGATCAGGTTACCTTGCTGCTTCATGGAACAGGCCGAGATTTGGTTCTTTAGCACCTCTCCCACATTTATCTTTTTCTGTTCATGATACAGTGGAGCAGAACCAGGCGCTCTTTGTCCACTGTTTCTAGATGAGAAGTAGGGGAGAGGGAGTATTTGAGGAAGTGGTACCAGATTTTTGCAAGAGGCAACAGCATGGACAGAGGTAGTTTGAGTTGGCCTTCTTCCTGTTATATGAAGTCTGCACCAGGGAGAGCTAGGTCTTTCTTCCTTTACTACAGCTTGATAGTTGTTGCAGCTTTCAGAATATGCTGATACTCTTTTTCCACTTCCTCCAAACCTAGATGTTGATTAATCGTCTTTGCAGAAAAAGACACCTTACCTCCTCTGATAACCACAATTGTTTGGGCGTCGGACGTAATGTTTGCGTAAAACTCCCTAACCATTTGGGTACAAAACCCATCTCTGTGCTCAGCAAAGGTCCTCCATTTATGTGTTTCAACCACGCTCACTAGCTCTGGTAGCAGACCCAAGTTCACTCCTTTCCCATATTTGAAAACTTTTTCTTGATGGAGACTGCGGTTGAGGGTCTCTTTTTCATACTTCTCTTGTGCTTCTTCACTAACCCAGCTGGTTAGGATTTCGGTTGGGTCAGAAGAGGGTGGAGCAGCATTCTTCACAGCTTTCTGTTTCACCCGATTTGATTTCTTGGCAGTCATGGTGGTTTGAGGGGTGGTTTCGTGAAGAATAGGAAGGGTTGAGTGTTAGGGTTACGGGTTGAAGAAGACGAAGGTAGACATTGAGTGTGTAAAGTATGAATGAGAAGGAAGGTTGAGTGGTCTATTTAAAGTGTCAGGTGAGAGAGGGGTATTGGTTACCAAGAGTGGTAGTCGTGGGGAAAGAAAAGAATAAAGAAGAGAGAGAGAGGTGGAGATCATGTGGTTAGGGGTTTGGCTTAGGGAAGAGTGGTTTCTCTCTCCACATCTTTTTGGCATTTATTGAAATTCAAAATTTGTTAAAACTGTCCACCTTTCTCCTTTTTTCCATAACGGACAAAAAGTTCAGCTGGTCCCTACTTTGTACCCTTGTCAGCAGATAGTCCCTGTCCTCGGGATTGCATTTTTTCTGTTTTTATCATCAAATTTCATGCTATAGCGTTGTTCTAGACCAACCCAGTGTTCTGTCTTACGCTGCAGCCTTACTTACTTCTGCCCTTACTACTGCTTCTTTATTCAGAAAAGTAAATGCTTTTTATTCATGGGGTGCCTCCCATGAGCGCTTGGTTTACAAGGTCCTCGGCCAGACCGTGATGCAGCATCATTCAGTATCATCAAGGGTGGTGGTGACCTTCATTTTGTCCAAAGGTTCACTAAAATAATGCTTGACTCTCTGACCATTAACTTTGAATTCTCTCCCACTATCAGCATCCAACAGATCAACAACTCCATGTGGGTAGACCTTTACAATGTTGAATGGGCCAGACCATTTTGACTTCAACTTGCCAGGGAAAAACTTCAGCCTAGAATTAAATAGCAGCACTTGCTCTCCTTCATGAAAGGATCTATGATATATCTTCTTGTCATGCCAGGCCTTAGTTTTTGCCTTGTATTCTTCAACATTTTCATATGAGAACAGTCTGTGTTTGTCCATTTCATTAAGCTGCAGCATGCGTGTTGCTCCAGCAGACTGAAGATCAAAGTTCAGTTTCTTAACTGCCCAGAAAGCCTTGTGCTGCATCTCTAAGGGTAAATGGCAAGTTTTCCCATACACCAGTCTATATGGGGACATCCCCAAAGGAGTCTTGAATGCAGTTCTATAAGCCCACATCGCCTCATCCAGATGTGAGGACCAATCCTTCCTACTTGTGTTGACCATTTTCTCCAAGATCCTTTTGATTTCCCTGTTGGACAACTCAGCTTGACCATTAGTTTGGGGGTGATAGGCTGTGGCAACTTTATGCTTGACTCCATATTTTACATGCAATTTGGAAAAAACCTGGTTACATAAATGGGTTCCTTCATCACTAATGATTGCTCTAGGGGTTCCAAATCTAGTAAAGATGTTTTTCTGTTTTTGTTACCACCCTAGCATCATTTTTGATTATTGAGACAACCTCCACCCATTTAGACACATAACCAACAGCTACCAGAATGTAAAGGTAGCCAAAGGAAGGGGGAAATGGTCCCATAAAATCAATACCCCATACATCAAAAAGTTCAATTTCCAAAATGGTGTTGAGAGGCATTTTATATTTATTGGACAAGTTCCCTACCCTTTGGCATCTATCACAATATTTAACAAATTCATGTGCATCTTTAAAAAGGGTAGGCCAGAATAAACCTGATTGGAGAACCTTGGCAATAGTTCTCATACCACCAAAATGTCCTCCATATGCTGCAGCATGGCACTGATTCAGAATATCATGGAATTCTTCATCTGCAACACATCTTCTGTTCAGATTGTCTGGGCATATCTTGTAAAGGTATGGTTCATACCAGACATATTGTTTGGCTTGATGGAAAAATCTCTTCCTTTTCTGAGAGTTCATGTCTAGAGGAACCACAACACTGGCAAGAAAGTTGACTAGATCAACATACCTGGGTGTTGCAGCATCTTGCATTGCTAGAAGTTGCTCATTAGGGAAAGATTCATCAATGGCTATTCCCCTGGATGCTGCAACATCCTCTGGCAATCTTGAGAGGTGATCAGCCACTTGATTCTCCACTCCTTTCTTGTCTCTGATTTCTAGATCAAATTCCTGTAGTAGTAGCACCCACCTTATCAGCCTTGGTTTAGCATCCTTCTTGTCAATTAAATATTTGATTGTTGAGTGGTCTGTGTAAACTACCACTTTTGTTCCAACAAGATAAGATCTAAACTTCTCAAAGGCAAACACTACAGCTAGCAGCTCCTTTTCAGTAGTGGTGTAATTTATCTGAGCATCAATCAAGGACTTGCTTGCATAATAGACTGGATGCAACACTTTGTTGTACCTCTATCCCAAAACCGCTCCCACTGCATAGTCACTAGCATCATACATAAGCTCAAAAGGCTTCTCCCAGTCAGGTGAAACAATAATAGGAGTAGTGATAAGAGCAGTCTTCAGAAGTTCAAAGGCTTTTAAACATTCGGCAGTAAATTCAAAAGCCCTATCAC
Organism: Sophora flavescens; assembly: GCA_030762895.1. Lineage (NCBI taxonomy): Eukaryota > Viridiplantae > Streptophyta > Magnoliopsida > Fabales > Fabaceae > Sophora > Sophora flavescens. The sequence goes on along the minus strand of CM061064.1, from coordinate 165,786,331 downwards.
GCTCCAACAACTGACACAATGGCTTAGAGATCTTGGAGAAGTCCTTAATGAACCTTCTGTAAAAACTAGAATGACCTAGGAAGCTTCTAATTCCTTTTACTGATGTGGGAGGGGGCAGCTTTTCAATAACTTCAATCTTTGCCTTGTCCACTTCAATGCCATTTCTGGAGATTTTATGTCCCAGTACAATTCCTTCAGTCACCATGAAGTGACACTTATCCTAATTCAGCACTAGGTTTGTTTCTTCACATCTGTCCAAAATCTGTTCCAAATTCATCAAACAGGTTTGGAAAGTTTCTCCAAACACTGAAAAATCATCCATAAACACTTCCATTGATTTCTCAATCATATAAGAGAAAATGACCACCATACATCTCTGGAAGGTTGCTGGAGCATTGCACAGGCCGAAGGGCATTCTTATGAAAGCAAAGGTGCCGCAAGGACAAGTGAAGGTTGTCTTTTCCTGATGCTCTGGTGCTATAGCAATCTGGTTATACCCTGAGTATCCATCCAGAAAACAGTAATAATCCTTCCAAGCAAGTCTGTCCAACATTTGATCAATGAAAGGCATAGGGAAATGATCTTTTCTTGTGGCTTTGTTCAAGTTTCTGTAGTCCATGTAAATCCTCCAACCAGTCAGAGTCCTTGTGGGGATGATCTCATTCTTCTCATTAGTGATGACAGTCATACCTCCTTTCTTAAGCACACATTGGATTGAACTCACCTAGACACTGTCATAAATAGGATAGATAATCCCTGCATCCAGCCACTTTATAATCTCCATTTTGACTACCTCTTTCATGATTGGGTTCATCATTCTCTGACTTTCAATATATTCTTTAAGCCTTCTTCCAAGAGAACTCTGTTCATGCATAATGATGGACTAATCCCTTTTATATCAGCTATTTGCCAACCTATTGCCTTTTTGTGTCTTTTTAAAGCTGTCAATAATTGTTCCTCTAGCAGGCAGTTCAGTGAAGCAGAGATAATAACAGGCAAAGTATTATCATCTCTAAGGTAGGCATATTTCAAGTGACTTGGCATTTTTTTTAGTTCAAGGGATGGAGGTTTAACAAGAGAAGGAATATTGTCTTTTAAAGTGTCATCAGCTACCTCCAATGATTCATATTTTCTGGTCCACTTATGTTGCACAACCTTGCTGTCCAGGGATTTGTCAGAATACTCATTAGGGAAATTTTCATCTTCTACTGATGATGTAACATAATATGTATGGTTCTTCAAAAATTGTTGTTGCACCAGTTCATCAAATGTCCCGATGCGAGAGCATTCTTCGATACCCTCATCAGGGTACTTCAGGGCATTGAAAACATTAAATGTATCATGCTGATCATTAACCCTCATGGTGAGTTATCCCTTTTGCACATCAATCAGGGTTTTTCCTGTTGCCAAGAATGGTCTTCCTAGGATGATGGGAACCTCTCTGTCTGCTTCAAAACCTAGAATGATGAAGTCCATAGGAAAAACAAATTTATCAACCTTGATCAACACATCTTCAATATTTCCTTCTAGATATGCGATGGATCTGTCAGCCAGCTGAAGTGTAATAGATGTAGGCCTTGCTTTTCGAATTCCCAGCTTCTTGAAAATAGATATGGGCATAAGGTTGATGCTTGCTCCCAAGTCACATAGAGCTTTACCACAATAAGTATCTCCAATGGAACATGGTATGGTGAAACTTCCAGGATCTTTCATCTTCCTTGGCACTTTGTTCTGCAACATCATGCTGCATTCTTCAGTCATAAAAATAGTTTCAAATTCTCCCAATCTTCTTTTCTTAGTGAGCACATCTTTCTTGAACTTTGTGTAATTGGGCATCTGTTGCAGAGCTTCTACCAAGGGTATGTTGATATGAAGCTGCTTTAGTACATCCAGAAACTTGTTGAATTGTTTATACTGGTGAGATTTATTCAGTCTTTGAGGGAAAGGTGGTGGAGGCCTTTCTGGAATCAGTTTGGGCACAATAGGGTGTGCTGCAGCATCAGGCACCTTCTCAACAACTGCAGGTTTCTCTGGTGTTGCATCTTCTTCTGATTTTTCCTTCTCTGAATCTGAATTATCCACCTTTTGTTTCTTCTTTGGTTCTACAACTTCTACATCTTTACCACTTCTCAAATGGATTACCTTGCACTGTTCTTTACCTCCTCCGGAACGTGAGGCCTTAGGGTCTTCAGTAGAAGCAGGTAATGAGCCAGCCTGCCTTAAGTTGATTGCATTGGGCAACTGTCCCACTTAAGTCTCTAAGTTTCTCATTCCAGCATTGGTTTCTGTCATGAATGCCTTTAGTACAGCTTCTAAGGATAAGTTTGGAGTTTTCTGGTGGAATTGGGGTTGCTGCTGCCTAGGCTCCTGTTGTTGATTGTAACCAGAGGGTGGATTCAGTGTGTTGCTGTAATTGGAATACCTCCGATTAGGATGTTGTGATTGCTGCCATCGTGTGTTGCAAAATGAACTACTGCCTCTGTAATTGTTGTTTCCCACATAGTTGACTGCAGCAGGGTTTGCAGAGCAATTCTCATACAAATGATCTCCCCTACAATAAACACATGATACAACATCTGATTTGTAGATTTGTTCATTCACCATCTCTTCAGTCAATATGGGTGGAGCAAAGGAATTTCCTTGATTTGACATGGTCAACCTCCTAACCATATTAGTTAAGGAGGTCATTTGAGCTGATAGTGCTACAACTTCACTTACTTCATATGCTCCTGCTGCAGCATTGCCTTTTCCAAAAACTTGTCTTGCTGTTGGCCACCGATAGCTGTTGGCTGCTATCCCTTCTATCAGCGCATGAGCCTCATTGTAGGATTTAGTGAGGAGACTGCCTCCAGCTGAGGCATCTAACATCATCCTTGAGCTGGGTGAAACTCCATTATATAAGTGCTCCATCTGAATATAAAATGGAATGCCATTGTGGGGGTACTTCTTAATGAGTTGTTTAAATCTATCTCATGCTTCAAATAATGGTTCATCATTATGCTGCCTGAATGAAGTGATGTCAGTCCTCATCTTTGCATTCATAGTTGGTGGGAAGAACTTGGTCAAGAATTTTTCGGCATGTTTGTTCCAAATATCAATTGAATTTGCATCCAAGGAATTTAGCCAGTTTTTAGCCCTTCCTCCCAAAGAGAATGGAAATAGTCTCAGTCTGAATGCATCATCAGTGACTCCTGGGATCTTGAAGTTTCTTGCTACATCCAGAAACTATTTGAGGTGCAAGTGAGGGTCCTCTGTTGCAGCTCCATTAAATTGGCCAATTGTTTGCAACATTTGGAACATCACTGGCTTGAATTCAAACTGAGGTGCAGTGATGGGAGTCCTCACTATCCTAGTGTTCATAGCTTCAGGGTCAAACACAGCATACCCCCTAATAGCACAGTTTTTGTCATTAGCCATAGCCATGCTGTCTTGTGGTGCTTCTTCAGCCATTTTTGATTCAGCAGAAGACAATGCTTTAGCAGAATTAGGTGTGGAGTTGGTTGGAGTATTCAGAACCAACTCAGTTACAGGCTGAGACAGTTGGCCTCTTCTAAGCCTTCTGAATGTCCTTTCTATCTCTGGATCAAATCTGTAGTTAGGTGACAAGAACCTGTGCATACGGTTTCAGTACCCTGTGTTACAGCAAAGCACTAAGAGTATCAGTACCACTAACTACAGAACTAATAATCAAAAAACAGTATTAATCAACTTACTGATCAAATCTTTATGGGTTCTTCTATTAATCAAATGGATCTGAAAAGGGTTCTTCTATTAACTGAATGGAGAAAATCAAACCATTTATGCGAACTTTAATCAACTTATTGATCAAATCCAATGATGAAGTTTGAATTAAAATTATGGCTATGTCAAATCTTTTTTTATGCATGGTACAGGAATCCATGGACACGTACCTACCGTGGCCTGAAATAATATACTCAAAGAAGTCCCCTTTCCATGCATGCATCGGGACTCCCTTACATCCAATCCAAGCAAACCTCTCCTTTGCAACCTCTCCAGACGACCACGAGTACACACCAGAAAACAGATTTTGCAACATACTTTGTGCATCTTTTATAAGCTCGAGTAAATTTTCTCCATCCCCTGCTTGAATAAGCACTTTGTCAGCCCTCATTGGAGTCACTATCATCGACGTTAACCCCTCATCAATCAACCAATTTTGAAACAAGAAAATTCCATTTAGATTGCTCACTATACCCACATATGCTTCATTTATCCAACCCAGCTCCTCCACCTCGATATTAAATTTGATCCCCATCCATTCTTGCTCGTCACTTTGTTTTTTTGGAACGCTTGTTTTTGGCTTCCACGTCTGTTTTGTTTTTCCTTTCACTGCATCCGCGTAACAAATACCAGTTTTTACAACTCCCTGTAACTGTCCATTTTGCTTCACATGATCCTCATTATGCCTCCCTCCCACAGAACCATCAGTTCTCCTTACTCCCATAGATTTTGATACATCAACAAAATCACGTCCCCTCCTATCACCATTTTACCCATAGCCCATCTTTCGATCACTAGAAGAAAACCTCTGACGATTGAACAATGATACATTAGCCCTCATCTTATACAAACCAACCCAAATTTGATTCAGTCGTTCCTCCATCACATTGACCTCCGTAACATCTTGAAACCTTATGAAACCAAAATGTCTCCCCTCCTTGTTTCTTTTAGCCTAGTGTTACCTTAAAAAAAATTGTTCTTAAGCTTGTGCAAGTATACACAAATGCCTCAAGTAATACAGAACTTTCGTTCAGATATCGTTCCCACAGGGATTAAATTGGTGCAACAAAATTCCAATTCAGATTATATGTCCAGGAGTTAGGATGAAGTAACCAAAAATTGTTATGTGCGGACAAATTAAAATAAAAGGGTGTTGATGCCATAAAAATAAATAAGTTGTGACTTGAAAGTAAAATCAAAACAGGTTAACAAAAGAAATATGATTTGTTGATTTAGGTAATTAAAATAGCTTCAGGTATGCTACATCATAAATCCTGTTTAGCCCTCATTATGCTTTGACTATGCTCTAGCATCTAGCTCCAGGAAATTAAAGTTTGTTTTCAAACACTACAGGGTCAGGTTCATTAATTTTGTTCTATTCCTAGATTCAGATTAATTACACCATCCCCTAACTAAAGCTCGTTCCAGCTAGCTTAGGGACATGAATAGCTATTCCTAGCCTACTCATTATCAATTAATTTTCCAATTAATAACTTAACCCCTATCTTTTATCAAGTTCCCACTTACTTAGTTTTTCCAAATTAAGCAAGCTAAGTATTCAATCAAGTTGATCACTCTTAATCAAACAACATTAAATGCGTGATAAAAGAAGATGCAAAACATAACCATTGCATAACTTAGCTAAGCATTCATTATATTAGCATACCTTGTAACAACATGGTTTTAATTATTTTGTTCAACCTGTTAAAATATAATTAATTATATTTTAATCTGAAAGTTAGAAAGTGTTTTTGAATAAAATAAAATCATATTCATAGCCTACTTTATGGTAGAAGGTTACGGTAAAATTTTGGGTTGAAAATTCAGACGAAACCCTGATCTGCGTTTTCACTGACAGTAAAAGTTTACTGAGCAGAAAACCTAATTTTGACACGTGAACGAAGTGGTTAGTGTTTTTTTCATGTTTCCAATGACTTTAGTAATTTTGGAAATTTTACGTTCGGAATTAAAATATAATTTTTTATTCGACCGAAATACGATCGGGAACTTGAACCGAATACACAATGGAACATATTAGGGAGCTAAAAAGGGTTGAAGTGACTTGTTGAAAAGTAGGAAATTATGATGGGAGTCTTTAGTCACATCCTAAAAAAGGGTCATGATTACACTTATTTGAAAATAATATATTTTACTCTAAAAATAACTTTTTTCCACACATTTGATCCAAACACTCCATAAGCTAAACTTGGAGCCCAAGTCCCTCATTTTCTCCCCTTAATTTCGTGCTCTATCCCTCTCTCCTCTATAAAAATACTTCATCTTCTTCATTTCCTCACTTTCTTCTTCATAAGCCCATAAACTCCATTTTTGAAGCTTCAAAAGCTTCAAATGCTTTCACGTGAAAACTTACCAAGATCATCATCAATCCTTCTTCTACTTTCTCATCTTAGGTAACATAATCATCTCCTTTCTTTTCCAAGCTTTTGTTCTTCATTTTCATGGTTTTTAATTTCTAGATCTAAAACTTCAAAAATTCATAGAAAATTGTAGAAAAATCCTAAAAATCTGAAACCAATTTCTATGATCTAGTTATGATCTCTACTCTCATTATCCAAGAGCTTTTGATCAAAAACATTTTCCTTCCTATAAAAACCTAGTTGGCTGAATCTAGAGAGAAAAATCGGCATGATGTTTTTGTGTCTTTTCTAAATTCTAACACTTGATTCATACTCTTTAATACCTTTAGGATCTTAATCTAGAAGCTTAACTTTAACAAAGTTTTCTATCCTAAATTCCATGTATGGGCCGAACCTATGTAAGAAAGAGGAATTGATGTTTTGTTGTTGTTTTTGAAAGTTAGTGCTTGATTTGAACTCTCTAATACTTGTATTGTCTAAATCCAAGAGCTTGAATCCACCAAAGTTTTCTAACCTATTTTTTTACATAGGGTCGAAACCCTAACAAAAAAGGGGTGAAAGGTTTTTGATTGATTTGTGAAATCTAATGATTGATTCGTACTCTTTAATAATCTAAGATCATTGATCTAAGAAATTGTGTTATTTTGAAAACCCTAGCCTATTTTGTAATACAAGACTGAAACCTACCCTAAGTGGTTGGATGATTTTTGTTCCATATTTTCAAGTTATAGAAATTTATTTAAGTTACCTAGAACCTAAGTGATAAGTATCCAAAGGCTTATGTTGAGAAAATAATCCTAACTCTAATTTCAATTAAATGGCCAAACCTAGCCTAAAGAGAACATAGATGAGTTTCTTTGATTTATTGGTTATTATGTTGATTGGTTGAAGGTGGAGTTAGTAATTTATGGTGTGACAACGAGGAGCTTCGATTTAGGGAGTTCGGTGATAACCCAGGTGGGGGAAAGAATCAAACTATCGTCGGAAATCGATAAGTAGTAGATTATACAATAAGTGTGTAGGGCGACCTAAACCCTACTAGAGATCGAGTAATTGACAAGATCAAAATCACATTGGAAACCTTTTCTGTAAAACCAATGATGATTCGGGATTGTAGGTTTATCGATGTTAGGATTGATTTTTATTATATTGAGGATGCTTGATTTTATTATTTATTGATTTGATTGTGATGTATTGCTTTTGATGTTTGAATATTTATGTATTGGAGGATGTTTGTTGTCTGTCATGGCCGTGAAGGTTTTCAGGGTCAGGCCGTGACAGAGTCTGACTTTGTTACTTACTTAATTTGATTATTATGTGTTGGTTGTGATATTTTATTATGTTTGGTAATTTTGTTGATGTTACGTGTTATGCATGATCTGCCTGGTTTATTATTATGTTTAGTGAACTTTAAGCAAAGATATATACGTTGTTCGAGAGATAATTGTTTGTTTGGGTGTGATTATCATGGTGATTTAGAGGTGCCTAACCTAAATGAATTATTTTAAAGAGGTGTGGTGACATAGAGTATGAGTTGAGGCTTTTATGAAAGGTTAAGGCACTAGGATGTTGTTCAAATGGGTTGGTGAGATTCATGTGTTGGTATTGTTATTCACAATAGTGTGTTGGGAACACACGAGGTCAGTGTATCCAATCATGGATACAGTATGTCACGGGTCAGTTCTCTGACGGGAATGGGTAACTACTGTGATACCCTTATAGTTCTGGGGTGAGTTGTCCCGTATCCTAATGGGAATGAGGATACTTTTGTAATGTGAAGCGATTCTCTAGCGGGAATGAGGGAATAGTTTCATCCTTTGAGTAAGCATCCTAACGGGAACACGTGTGTGTCACATTCACTAGATGAACTCCTTAACGGGAATGGGGGTGGAACACCTTAACGGGAATGGGGGTGGAACACCCTAACGGGAATGGAGGTGTGCACTAGGTGGAACATCCTAACAGGAATTAGGGTGTGCCCCAATGCAAATGAGGGATGGTGACAGGAGTGGTAGTGGCCACGTTAACGTAAAGACATGGTGACATGATTAGAGAGGTTACGTTAAAATAAAGTGTTAGATGGCCTGAGAGTAAGGGTAGAGGAAGATATCGTAATTTGAGGATGATTGTTAGTTATGGGTGATGTTATGTCTGTAACAATTACTGTCTAATTTACTATGACTCCGCTTTTGATGATAGAACTGCTTCTTATCCCCTGTACTCTTTCTGTATGTTTTATTTTATCTTTTATGGGATCGTGCTTGAAGGCTCTGTGGCTTAGCTGAATAAGGAAGAATTGGATGGAACTCCCTATTAACCAGAAGCCGGAGGTCGAGTCGTGACCCATGGTGATTAGGGTCTAAGTAGTGTATGGCCAGTGCGTCTTGCGAGACGTTTTTAATATGTTTTCTATTGTTTAACATTTTGTCTTAGTATATGCCTGTGAGGGATCCTATTGATAGGATATCCTCAACAGTGTTTTGTAATATGCATAATATACTTATATTGTGATATGCTATTCTATATGAAGTTGTATACTTTATAAGTTAAGGTTTTAATTTTTTTTACGTATTTTCATATTAAGCGCTCGAGTGAGAAAGTAGTTAATGAAGTTTTAGTCTAATAGATCACCGGGCACAGTGGGGTGTCTCATACCCAAAGCTTAAAGAATAGCTCATAGTGAGCTTACAAAGACAAAATTAGGAAAAAAGCAAGAAACCATTACAATGAAAGACAATGAAAAACACGACAGCAGCAGCTCAGGAAGAAAGAAAACCAGCGCAGCTTTCAAGAGGACAAGACAATCTGTAATGGAAAACTCTGTTCCCCTTCACTAGGGTTTGCTAAATGCTTTTATAGTACACAAAACCTTATTCTCTTTCATTCCATTTTGGGCCAACAACCAAAAGAATGAATAGAATAACCTTAGCCCAAATTCCTAAAGATGTGGGGCAGCTGATCCTAGGCGTGTTCTTCCTTAAAAGTGACAGTGCTAGCGCCCTTGAGGAGAGAGGAAAGGTGTCCTTGTCAGCTTTTGTCCTTTAGTGCAATACTAGTGGAAGGTGGTCCTTGCTGCAGCAACCAAGTTCTTGTATCCCAAGCTTCAGCCATGCTCCAGCAAGCTTTCTGCGTACAAAGACACAGTTTTTAGACAATGATAGAGCAATCAAAAGCAAATGGCTAAAATTCACTAAACTTAACACAAATATTTAAAAACTAACATTTTCTGGTAAAAATAATACTTAAAATCTTAAGGATGGCAAAGAATCATAGTAAAAAGGATCTAAATAACTCTTCATTCAAAGAGTTATCACCGAGACGTATACATCCACAACTTTTCCCCATCTAGTAAACATCTTCGACAATGCTTTTGAATCCCAGTCATCTGGAAATTTGGTGAAATTAAACGTAACATTTCCATACAAAACTCCACCACTCCATTTCACACCTTGTTGCTCAAAATCACTCTTGCATTCCGATTCTCTAGCTTTCCATCTTCTTGATCTCACTGTAGTCCATGCTCCATCCCTTTTCTCACTCTCGTCCTCACCTTCTCTCATTCTATCAATCTGGAATCATATTAAAAAAGAATATTTAAAATTATAAAAAAAAATTAAATTAAGTTAAACATTAGAAAAATTAAAAAAAATTAAAAAATTAGATGTAATTTTATCACATAGATAATTTTGTCTTTTTATATAATTTTAAAAATGAAAATTATCAAAATAACTAAAATCTAATAAAATATGAATTTTTTTTAATAAAAACAAAAATTTTATGATTCATGCTAAAATTATAATCTATCCAGTTGGTTATCGGGTGGACACCAGACGTCAGATAGGATAATAGTTTATCCCGCTCATATCCTATCATACTCGTGTCTTGCTCTCTTATCATATCCGCTCACATCCTATCATGACCACCAAACGAGCCCTTAGGGATGGTTTTTCTAATTGTCGTTCAGGTCTCTTGAGAAAGATTAATCACTATTTATAACGAGTGGATACATTGTATCAATGACATAGTAACCCAAAAACACTTCCTTTCAAAAAAGAAATCCCAAAAACACTTGTTTAGTTAGATTTCTTAAAAAATAAATATTCTTTAAAAAACTATTTCAGGAAAAGCTAATTTTTAACTTTTAGGGAAAATGAGTTTTTCTATAACAAAAAGAGAGAAAATCACTTTATAATTTTTTTGACAAAATTATTCTTTTAGATTTTTCTAAATGACTACTAATTTCCTCACACGTTTTATTAAATAAATTATTAATTTTTTTTGAAATATATATTATAAATATAGTAATTATAAATTATATTATTAATTTTTAACTTGTTGTAAAAACATTTATTTTATCCAAACAGGTTCATATGAAGTGATTTTTATGTCCTTTATTGCAAATTTATAAGAAAATTACTTTTTCAATTTTACATTTAACAACTTAAAATCACTTTTCGAAATAAAATCAATTTTCAAAAAAAGGTAGTTTTCTAGTATAAACTAACATTTTTTAACCATTGCCCTTACAAACTAATTTTTATAGGACAATGATTAACAAAATCGATTTAAAATTGATGCACATAATTTCCAAAATAATTTTTCATCGTAGCTAATTTTTTTGTGATGGTTTAGTTTATATTTTGGGCAATCCAAATTGGTGTTTATTTATGATGTAAGTGATTTTGGAGATTCTGAAGATGTTTGTTTGAAATATCGTGTCTAGTAAAATCAATTTTGGGTTGGTTATAATTGATTTTAAAAGAAGTATAAGAATTTTTAATTTTTTTCGTTAAATAAAATTGATTATAAGTATGTTATCCACACAAAATTCTTTATATTTATATCTTTAAATTGATTTTATTTTATTATCCAAACAAATTAATTCTTCTAAACTCATTTTGAAGCTATCATTATATATCAAATACAAATTAATTTTTAATCGTAATTTTTTTCAAAATCGATTTTTTTTAACATCAATTATTTTAAAATCAGTTTTATGAATACTAGTTAGCAGTGTTTTTTTCTTGGGTTAATACAAGCAAAGCCAATGCATGATTCATGCGGTTTGTTTTATTTGCTGGAATTGGTTTGGTGAAACTAGAAGAGAGTTAGTTAACTTTGGGATTGGTGGCATCTTTTGGGACTTATAAAACGCGCATCTTCATTATAGTAATTGTTTAAGATTGTCGGGAGAAAAAAAAATTATGTTGATAATAAATTTTTGTATAATCGATTATTGTGATAATTGATTATAATCAGTATGTTTTTGTTTGGGTTTTTTGCTGAAAAACGATTTTAAGATAATCTATTTCTTTTGGATGGTACAAAAAAAATCACTTTTATATGATAAATTACGAAAAAGGGTATGAAGTTATTTGTATAATTTAATAATATTTGTTTAGAAGTTAGTTTTGTAGAGATAAACAGGGAAGAGAGTTTTGAGAATAAAAAACAATCAAATCACAAAGCTAGAAAAAACTAGATGACATAAAACAATATTTTTTATCCTAAAAAAAGCTTCTTTTTTTTTTTTATAAATTTAAGGAAAATGTCAAACATGAAATATTATTTATGAAACAGCTTTTAAGCTAAAACACGGCCGAAATGGGTAAAAGTAATCTTTCCCAAACACACTCTAACTGTCTTTTATTGTTGTTGTTGTTGTTGTTGTTGTTGTTGTTGTTGTTATTATTATTATTATTATTATTATTATTATTATCTTGATTGATTGATCAAGATTTAAACGTTGATTTTCAGTCTCTCAATGAGGGTGACTCCATAAGGATTCGACCTCGTGTTCCTCATGTTCATTTCCTTATGAGAGCAAGTTGCTTCTACTTGACAAACACCCATTCGTGTCGTCTTCTAGTTTTTATTCATTGTTCATACATACATAAATACTACATTTTATTTTTGTAGTCTGTATGCATTTTGAAGCCAATTAAGTATTAAACGGATAGAATCAAATCTCTCCATGACTTTCTTTTATAGATTAAAGTAGTATATACTATTGTTTACAAAAAAAAAAAGTAGTATATGTTATTAGTGTAAAAAAGTTTACACTGATATTCACTGATAACATGTGTGTTTTTACTTTAATAACTAAGAGAGAAATATACATAATACTAATTTGTTAAGATATTATTATAAGTCAATATAAAGATCTTTTATACTAACAATGCATATAAATTAACTCAACTTTTATGAGAATAAATAGAAATAAATATAACTTACCTAATTTTAAGTTAATTAATTAACTTTATAAATGAGCTTTTCTATCTTGTACAATTTTGCACATGTTAAGGAATCTAAAAGAGTAAGTTCATATGTGAACGTGTGTGTTTTATACTTTCAAACATAAAATGATTAGTTTTTCAATAAATAGTTGCTATTTTTGGATTTCTTAACCTGTGTAAGGTTGCACATGATAGAAAAATTCTTTATAAATTTATTTCATATTTAAGAATCTTTCATACTATCAAACTTAGCCGACATGTTGCCCTGCCTCAGCGCCATAAATTTCATTTCTTGTTTGTCCTTGATATCTGCCGATAAGTACTTCTCGAGAAATTTGTCCTTGAACACAGTCCACGTGATCATAGTACCCTCCGCCTGCAAGCCCTGACGACAGTTCTCCCAGCAATGCTCAGCCTCCTCAGTCAGCATGAAAGTCCCAAAGATGACTTTCTGCTGATCCTTGCATCCCATGGCTCGGAAGATCTTCTCGGTCTCCCTCATCCAACATAGGGCATCCTCAGGATCGTAAGCTCCTTTGAAAGATGGAAGATTGTTCCGCTGGAACTTATCGAGACCCTGAAACTCAGCTGGTCCCTCGTTGTTGTTGACGTTCTGATTCTGGCCTATCGTGTTGGCAAGGAGTGCCAAAGAATCTGCGATAACCTGGTCGTTTCTGCCTCCTCTTCCTGCCATAAGTTCCTGTAAACGCCTAAGACAACTCGTTAAATACAGGGAACTCAAAGCAGGAAAAGCTACGGCTCATAGCATATAACATCATTGTCTATAACAAGTATGGACAATTCAAACAAGAGCACACAACACACTCATACCACGTCCGGATAGGGCCGAACTGCTATGATACCACTAAATGTATGCGGGGTAGAGGGTGTCACAAAACGTGTTTTCTCTTTCCAGAATTTCTTTCATTGGTTTTGTTGTGAGTCTAGCCAGAGACGTCTCTTATTCGTTTGGTCTTTCTGATGTCACGTTTTCAGTTATTTCTTTATTTCAGCGGCTTTTTCGTCCAATAGTCTTTCCAGTCACGTGTGATTGCTCTTTTTTGGGGACTCTCCTATCTTGAGAACTTTTTAAGATCTTTGTCTTCGAGGAGGGGAAATCCTCATTTTTGCTATAAATAGCAGAGTGGATCTTCTGTTTGCTTTGGCAAACCCTTATCTTTTCTTTTGTTATGGAGGCCCTTTTTCCCTATCATATTTTTGAGCGATGGTTTATTTGCTGGAGGCTATGTATTACTGGTATGCGCACTTTGAGTGGAGGAAATGTTTGCAATGCAGGGGGTGAGTACCGATGATGTTTGCGACATCTCTTCGTCGCCCACATCTTCAGGGGTGAAATGAGGGTTTCGTGGACAACCTAGTTCCTCCCTCACTTGGAAGGGAAACAGGGTTTTTGGACACTTGACCAGGACTATGTATTCCTACTAGTGCTGGCTACCAGCTTTCCCTTAGCATGGAGGTGGGAAGACTGATCCATGAAGTTTTCCCTCCTTTTCACTTGACCACGGTGACCTCGAAATAGATCACCGTCCTTTCAAGCTGATCCGATAGCCAAGGTTCTCCCTTTGGCTGTGTGCCTTCTTGGAGTGGGTCCCTTGTGCCTCCTGCCTTTTTCCTTTGTATCCATCATTCCTGGTTGTCATGACCAGGAGGATGGGGCGCGACAGATGGCTATGGTCTGTGGTTGAGACGACGGTTGAAGTTGGTTCATCGTGGTCGTGGCAGCCAACCATTTTTCTCCACTGGCTCGCTCGGGAGCGTTCCTAGAGAATCCCTCTTGAGACGGGTTTGCTCTCGCTCGGAAAGTTTCCCTTATATAGACAGCTTCAGTCATCGGTGCAGCCCCATTTTTTAGGATAGTTTGTAGTTTCTTTTGTATTTCATGTATCCACTTTATACTCTTAATTTCTCTTTAATAAAAAAATTTCGTTTAATTCCAGTTTCTTATGTATTCTTTATCTATTAGCTTCAGGGGTTCCGGTTGGTTATTCAACTGTCTCCCTTTTTACCCGGTCAATATAGACTCGGGTCATTTTTGATAGTTAGCGAAAATTCCAAGTCTTACTTATGGAATCGAGTGACGACTCGGTCTGGGGGCCAAGTTACGACTCTAGCCGCTCCTTTGACAACCGGTCAGAGAGGACTCGAGTCGTTATGACACTGAGTAAAAACTCTAAGTCTTGTTTACGGAACTGAGTGAAGACTCAAGTCCGGGGGTTGAGTTAAGTCTTTGGCCGCTTTGTCTTACGACTGGTCAGGGAGGACTCGGGTCGTGATGACACTGAGTGAAACTCTAAGTCTTGTTTACTGAACTGAGTGAAGACTACAGTCTTGGGGTTGAGTTAAGACTCTGGCCGCTTCTTTGACGATCGGTCAGGGAGGACTCGGGTCGTGATGAGACTGAGTGATAATTCCAAGTCTTGTTTACGGAACTGAGTGAAGACTCAAGTCCAGAGGCCAAGTTAAGACTCTGGCCACTTATTTGATGATCCGGGGGCCGAGTTAAGACTCTGGCCACTTCTTTGACGACCGGTCAAGGAGGACTTGGGTCGTGAATAGACTAAGTGAAAACTCTATGCCTTGTTTACGGAACTGAGTGAAGACTCAAGTCCAGGGACCGAGTTAACACGCTGGACGCTTCTTTGATGACCGGTCAGGGAGAACTCGATTCGTGATGAGACTGAGTGAGAACTTTAAGTCTTGTTTATGGAACTGAGTGAAGACTCAAGTCCAGAGGTCGAGTTAAGGCTCTATCCGCTTTTGTTGGGATTTACAATAGTGGTCCTAGATGTAATACTATCGGAGCTTCACGGCTTTCCAGTATCTTGGGATTGGATCACCAGATATGGTTTCTAGTACGTAGGCTTATTTTCCAGTTCGCCTTACTACCCTGTATGGCCCTTCCCAGCTAGGGGCTAACTTTCCCCGAGCGGCGTTTTTATTCCCCATGTCTGCTCTTCTTAGCCCCAAATCCCCTTCTTCGAATTTCCTCGTAATTACCCGACTGTTGTATCTTGAGGCCACCCTTTGTTTAAGGACAGCTTCCCGGATGCACGCCATTTCCCCTCTCTCCTCGTCCCCATCCAAGTAATTTCTTAAGAGTTCCTCGTTCCCTTCTGGTCGAAAATTCTCATACCTCCAGGAAGGTTATCCCAGCTCCAATGGAATTACCGCTTCCCACTAGTAGACCAAACTGAAAGGAGTTTCGTTGGTGGTGTTGTGGAGGGTGGTTGATAAATCTTTGGGTCAACTAGTTTTATAGCTAGAAAGGCCACAATTTTGATACTAACTATGTGAGTTTAATCTCGTTTTCTCCGAAATTTAGCTTTATTTGTCCTTGAGCAACAATTTGAGTCTTTTGGTTAATTTTTATGAATTTTTGTTATTTTTGAGTCAAATAAAGCACTGGGTGCTATTTTTAGTTTCAGGTTAAAAGTGAAGCTCTAGAAATATGGGCAAAATGAGACACTGCTCGCGTCGCGAGCCAGAAGCAGAGCTGAGAAGAATTTAAAGGGCTTCTAGGGCGCCCCGCGAGCCAGCCGAAGGGTTTTTGAAGTCTTTCTGTCTCGCCCCGCGAGACAACGTTTACCCCGTGAACATTCAAAATCCCTTGCAGTTGTGCGAATTTAGGGATCCAATCCTAGTTTTCTTAGAGATGCGGCTCATTTAGGTTTTTACACAGTTTTGTTTAGTTTCTTTTATGTTTTCTTGCGATGAGGAACTAATTCTCTTTTCTAAGGAAGCGATGAAGCCTCTCATGACGGCATAATGAATAGTGATGTTTTCTACTCCTTACTCTTAATTCTTGGTTCTTAATTCAGTTTTGTTTGTGTTAATCATATGAGCTCGTGGTTAACTAGTCAAGCGTGATGAGTTCAACGGGAGATTCATGCTTTAGGACTTGCATTAAGAACACAAAATGAATATTGATAGAGATATAATAGGAGATTTGTGCAATCGTTATAGGGAACCAACAACTTAATGAATCTAACTTGTTAATCTTCTAATAGAAATATTGTTGATTGGCATGTTTAGGTGTTTTCTCTTGTGCTCGAATGAGACATTAGAATAATTTAGGATTCCCGGTTAGCATGAAATTGAACTTAGGGATAGAAACTAAGCACTTGGAACTATTGCTTGAATAAGTTGGTGAATTCGTAACCTTATATCTCTCCAATTCATAATCACAATCTTGTTAATTGCTTTTGAATTGTTTTTGCTTGATTTGGATAATTGATTCATGACCTAAATTGATCTTAAACTACTCTATCTCCTTTGACTTGGTCAACTCTAATTGTCTTATTTGAATATTGCTTTAATTGGTCACATAATCCCTGTGTTTGACCTCGGTAATTTACTTACATTGTTTTTTATTACTTGCTTCGATCCGGTACACTTACCGGAGCCCATCAAGTTTTTGGCACCGTTGCTGAGGATAGGCATAACTGATTTTCTTTATTTAAATAAAATAATTACTTTGAACAAGCCAAATTTTCTTTTTAAATTTTTTCTGAATATTTTATCTTGAATTTCCTTGATTTCACTTGGTCTTGTGAGTTTTTGTTGTATGCGAGGTACTATTCCATCGGAAGAATTGCTATACGACCCAGAAATTTGTAGGACCGTGATAAATCGTTGGTTCATCTAGTTTTATGACTAGAAAGACCTCAATTTTGATACCAATTGTACGAGTTCATTCTCGTTTTATCCCAAATTTGACTTTAATTGTTCACAAGCAATTCCTTTTAATCTTAGGGATAATCATGTGGCCAGTGGTTAACTAGTCTAGTGCGTTGAGGCTGGGAAGCGAATCATGCTTAGGACTTGAATTAAGAACACCGTTTGAACATTACTAGGGATAGAATAGGAAAGTGGTGCAATCACTATAGGGAACCAAGAACTTAATTAATCTAGTTGTGGGTTGAATAAATTGGGAAATTGACGACTTGCAATTGTAGATAATTCCTTTTGAAAATCGGAAGTGACATTAGGATAATTGAGGGTTCCCGGGTGACAAGAAATTAAATTGAACATAGGGATAAGGAGATAAACACTTGGGTAACTTGCTTGATAGGGTAGGTGAATTCGTGACCTTAGAGTGTTAGTCATAATCAAATCTCATCACAATCTTTTAGAATATTTAATTAGTCGTTTTTGATTTAATCTTTGATTTAATTTTCTCTCTCTTCATAACCACTTCTCTTTGATTTGGTCAAACGCTTTGAAATTCCTTATTAAAATTAGTTAAATTGGTCTTCCAATCCTTGTGTTCGACCTCAGTATTTACTTACCGTGTTTTACTACTTGCAACGAAATGGTACACTTACCGGATCGTCGTCAAGTTTTTGGCGTCGTTGCCTAGGATTGGCACAAACAATCTTCCTAATTTTTAGGAAATTTAATCCTTTGATTAAGCAATTTTTAATTTAATTTTCTACAATCTTATCTATTTTTACTTCTTTGATCCCACTTGTTCCTGCCTTTTTTTGTGTATGCGAGGTACCCTTCCACAGGAGAACTTGCTATTTGATCCTGAGATCACCAAGACTGGGAAGAGGTTGAGGAAGGAATTTAAAGAGAGAAGGAGACTTGAAACAAACCAATCCATCAATATTAAAGAGATGGCGGAATAAAATCCACCACCTCCTCCTCCTCCTCTGGCTTACAAGCCTCTTTATGAGTACACTCTTCCTAACTTGGATGATTGTGTTTCTAGTGTTGTCAAGCCTCCCATCACGGCTAATTCATTTCAGATGAGGGAATCTGCCCTACATATGGTGCAAAAAGACCAATTTGATGGGAGTCCACACCAAGACCCTCACAGGCACATCACTCACTTCTTGGATGCTTGCGACATGTACAAATATCCAGGAATGTCAGAAGACGCCTTTCGTTTGCGGCTATTCCCTTTCTCTCTTCGGGATAGAGCAAGTAATTGGTTGAACTTACACTTGGATTGTGCGAGCATCACTACTTGGGAACAGATGGCTCAGAAGTTTCTCGCAAGATTCTTTCCTCCTCAGAAATCGGCACAGTTGAAGATCACCATCACTTCCTTTAAGCAAACACATGATGAGTCTTATAATAAGGCTTGGGAAAGATATAATTTGCTTTTGAGGAGATGCCTTTCTTCCTATTTTGACTTGGTAACAAAGGTTCAACACTTCTTCAATGGGTTGAAAGGGAGATATCAGATGAATTGAAATGTCGCAGCTGGTGGTTCTTTCTCTTATTTATCAGCAGAGGATGCATGGGCTTTACTTGAGAAGATGTCCAGGAATGATTACAACCGCAATGTGGGAACTTCTAATGCTTCTGGACTTAGTGCAACATCTATTGAAGCCATTCTTGAGCAGAACACACTTTTGAAGAAGCAGAATGAAGCACTGACAAACAAGATGAAGGTGAACGCGGTAAGAGAGGGTTTACCTCCGGGTTGTGACTTTTGTCAAGGTGATCATGATATTGCATATTGTCCGGGCAACGTTTATACGAAGCATATGGATTCGTGTCACAATTTCTATGACATGGTACCACAGCGCAATGACTATAAGAGGAATAGGCAGAACAACTACCATTAAGGGTAGAATTGGAATATCAGGAGAGATCATCCGGGTTTCTCTTGGAGCAACACTAGTGGTGGTCTAGCCGGGTAACAACAACAGAATCAGAGACCAATCTATGGAATTCAAAAGCACAACACCCAACAGGATCTCCCTCCATCTACTCAATTGAAAATCACAGATGGTGGGAAGCAGACTTGGGAAGTGGCAATTGAGAAATTAGCCAGTCATACTAGCACGACCATTGAGAAGCTGACAGTGCACATTAATACCTCAATTGAGAAGCTAGCAACTCACACAGGGTCGGCAATCGAACTCTTGGAAACTCAAGTATCACAGCTGGACAAACAAATGAATGAGCGTCTTCCAGGCACTTTTCCGGCTAACACAATAACCCCAAGGCCCAATGCAATGCCATATCCACTAGAAGTGGTAAAGTGTTGGAACCAAAAGGGAATCCCTCGAAGCCTAATGAAGGTGAAACTCCAGAACAACCACAAGAGGAGAAGGAGCAAGCTAAGGAAGACGAGGTAGCAAGTGAAAAGGTGTCGGAGCAAGGTGGGAAATTGAAATTAGTGGATGAAGAATTCCGAAGAAAGAAGTGGGTTGAGCCCCAAGATCTCCCTCCCTTCATGAAGGTACCATATCTAGAGAGATTGAAAAACCCTGTGCAAGACAAGCAATTTTCTATGTTCCTTGATATCTTTCGCAGGCTTCAAATCAACATTCCTTTTCCAGAAGCCTTGGAACAAATGTCATCCTATGCCAAGTTTATGAAGGATCTTCTCTCCAAGAAGGGGAAGATTGTTGATGATGAAACATTTGCTTTGACCGAGGAGTGTAGTGTAATCCTTCAAAGGAAGCTACCTCCTAAGTTGAAGGATCCGGGTTCTTTTAGTATACCATGCACCATTGGAGAAATGACTAGAGGGAAGGCACTATGTGATTTAGGGGCAAGCATCAACTTAATGCCCCTATCCATGATGAAGAGGCTTGGAATTAAAGAGGTCAAGGGCACAATGATGTCACTCCAACTTACGGACCGATCAATCAAATACCCTTATGGGGTGGTAGAAGATTTGCTAGTAAAGGTGAGCAAGTTCATTTTTCCTGTGGATTTTGTGGTTCTTGACATGGTTGAGGATGCCAATACTCCTCTCATATTAGGTAGACCATTATTGGCTACCGGGCGAGCATTGATTGATGTGCAACTAGGTAAGCTCACACTTCGGGTGCAAGATGAAAAGGAGGAATTTGATGTCTTTGAAGCTATGAAGTATCCAGTGGAGAAGGCCAAATGCTATAGTGTGGATGTGGTGAAGCCTCTTGTCAAACCAACTCCTACACATGAAGCAAATGGTTCAACACTAGGTAAAGTATTGGTAAAATCCCACACTTTTGACGATGGCATGGAAAAGGATGAACCAGCACACTTGGGAAATAAAGATGAGTTGCCTAGAGCTATTAAGGATGACCCAAGCAAGTTGGAGGAGAAGCCACAAGAGCATCATGAGCCACTCATTGAAAGGTCCGGAGCAAAAAGGATGCTAGATCCAATCAAATTCAATGAAATCCGCTTCAGAGTTTATGAGAAAGATCGAGGCAAAATGGGGCAACCCAAGGTTTGGCGAGTGAAAGTTAGGAAGAAAACAACTCCTCATCATGATGCTTTTAATGAAGGTTACAAAGAGCCCAGGGAGACATTTTATGATAATGACCAAGGGTTGAAACTGCTTTTTATGGAAGAAGGAATTGGAGATCATCATGACCAGTTCGCAGTGACATAGCCCTTTGGGGGGCTATGACCGTCAGGCTCGTGATGTTAAACAAGTGTTTCTTGGGAGGCAACCCAAGGTTTATATCCTTTGTTGCATTTAAAAAATAAATAAATAAATAAATAAATAATAATAATAATAATAATAATAATAATAATAATAATAATAATAATAATAATAATAATAATAATAATAATAATAATAATATGATTGGTTTTGTTGCCTCGGTTCGTCTGGCTTTCTATTCCTGGGAACCAGGATCCTCATCCAGGAGGGGGCGAATCCGAGGCAAAGTTTTGATGGTTTTCAGGTGGATGAAACTCCAGATGAGGAGGTCGAGCCTAGTAGACCAAGGAAGAAACCAAGGAAAGACAAGGAAGAGGCGAGACAGGCTAATGAGAGCGTGGGGTCTGCTCGGACCCCATGAGATAACTCTTTCTAAAACTCAACTCTTTTCTTTTTGTTTCTTCTATTCTGAATCATTTTGGTTGCATTGGAATAGTTGGTCAATATATATATAAAAAATTTGCATGTGTCTTAAAGTCTTCTTGGTAAGTTTTGATGGGAATAATTGCACTAAGCCTAAATTGAGTGCATATGATAAAAATTTAAAACCTCGATGTGTTCCCTAAGGATTTGAAAAATTGAAAAATCGATCCCCATGAAAGATTGAAAAGCGAACTTTGAGAAATTTTATTATGATTGCATGATTTATGACAAGTTTGGGGTGAAGGGATGCACACATTAGGGATGTATCTCGATCAAATAATTTGGTAAAAATGTCCAGGTGAGGAAATTGAGCCTCCAACATTGTTTTTAATTGTGTGAATCACTTTTAAGTTGTACTTTCCCGGATTTGCTTGAATCTCTTCATGGTTTGCATGTTTATATGTTTGCATCAAATGATTAAGGCAATTTTCTTTGAAATAGCTACTTGGCCAAATATGAACCAACCTTGATGCATGATCCCTAGTTAGCTACATTGAGCCTAATAGCCTATTGTTTCTTGATGACCTTATGTTACAAGCCATAAATCCGGAAAAACCATGTAAACCCAATCTTAGGATTTAGGAGAGCATGGAAACTTAGCAATGTAAGTGTTGTTTGGAAACTAAGTTTGGGGTGGCTACAAAGTTTATCATGTTGTTTTGGTTGAGAAAAAGAAAAAGCAAAATGATTGAAGCCAAAGGCTTAAGAAAGAAAATGATTGTAAAAATGCCAAAAAGGGCAAAGAAAAAAAAGATGTGAGAAAGTAAAAAGGTTGTAGTCACCCAAAGTATAAAAAAAATAGAAAAAGAATTGAGAAAAAGATAAAAAAAATTAGAATTGCACATTTTGTGCTCTCATAAATCTTAGGGACTTAGCCTTGATCCTTTACATATCCTACCTTTAGCCAGGCCACATTACAACCTTTAAAAGACCTTTTGATGTTGTACACATGTTTTTATGGGAACTTTGTTGAGATGAAAATCAAATTCATGGAAAGTGCTCTTAAAATGTGAAAATTGAGTGAAAAGTTGATATCATTGACAAATTGAGCGAATGAATGAATTACTAAATACCCTTGTGAGGAAGGCAATTATTTGAATTTGGTGATCTCCTTTGTGTATGCGACTTGGAGCCCCTACTTAGAGTAATGAATGTATGATTGATATGATTCTCGTGGTTTGAAAGTAGATGGAATTGGGGATTGATTAAATAAAGTAAGGAAAATGGAAACATTGAGTAAGGGTAAACTGATGAATTTGCACGAAATTTGGG
Source organism: Sophora flavescens (assembly GCA_030762895.1). Taxonomy (NCBI): domain Eukaryota; kingdom Viridiplantae; phylum Streptophyta; class Magnoliopsida; order Fabales; family Fabaceae; genus Sophora; species Sophora flavescens. Next base: position 165,763,859 of record CM061064.1, on the reverse strand, counting down.
GCAAGAGTGATTAAACCCATTAAGCTTACCTATTTTTGAGTCTTTCATTTTGTTAGTTTACTTGGGGACAAGCAAAGTTTAAGTTTGGGGTATTTTGATAAACCATTGATTCATCTAGTTTTATGACTAGAAAGACCTCAATTTTGATACCAATTGTGCAAGTTCATTCTCGTTTTAGCCCAAATTTGACTTTAATTGGTCACAAGCAATCCCTTTAATTGTTCATCTAATGCTACTTTTATTTTCAGGTTAAAAGTGAAGCTCGGGGAAGCTAGGAAAAATGAAGGAAACAAGCAAAATGCAAAAATTGGCTATTCGCCTCGCGAACAGAAGCTCGCCCCGCGAGCCAGAGGAGCATATTAAGCAGGAACAGGTAGCCATTCAGCATTGCCTCGTGAGGCAGTGCTCGCCTCGCGAGCCAGACTCAATGAAATGAAGATCATTCTGCTTCACCTCGCGAACATTGCCTCGCCCCGCGAGAAGTCCAAATTTGAACTGGCGCCAACTTAAGATTCGCCCCGCGAATCCTTGCGCATCCCGCGAGTGCGTGCAGATTCCAAACTTTATAAATAGCTTGTTTTAGGTCATATAGAGAAGTTTTTGATTGGATAATTGTAATCCTGGTTTGCTTGGAGCTGTGTAGTGTGTTTTGAGTCAGTTTCTTGAAGGATGAATGCATATATTACTTTTTTTGTTGTTTTCGTCTCTATGAGGAACTAATCCTCTTTTCTAAGGGAACAATGAAGCCACCTTTGATGGCATAGTTTATCCAAGTAATATTTTCTTATACCCTTGTCTCTTTTCTTGTATCTTAATTCTGTTTTGTTTGCGTTAATCACCAGTGGTTAACTAGTCTAGTGCGTTGAGGCTGGGAAGCGATTCGTGCTTAGGACTTGAATTAAGAACACCGTTTGAACATTACTAGGGATAGAATAGGAAAGCGGTTCAATCCCTATAGGGAACCAAGGACTTAATTAATCTAGTTCTGGGTTGAATAAATTGGGAAATTGATGACTTACAATTGTAGATAATTTCTTTTGAAAATCGAAAGTGACATTAGGATAATTGAGGGTTCCCGGTTGACAAGAAATTAAATTGAACATAGGGATAAAGAGATAAAGACTTGGGTAACTTGCTTTATAGGGTAGGTGAATTCGTGACCTTAGAGCCTTAGTCATAATCAAATCTCATCACAATCTTTTAGAATCTTTAATTAATCATTCTTGATTTAATCTTTGATTTAATTTTCTCTCTCTTCATAACCACTTCTCTTTGATTTGGTCAAACGCTTTGAAATTCCTTATTAAAATTAGTTAAATTGGTCTTCCAATCCTTGTGTTCGACCTCGGTATTTACTTACCGTGTTTAATTACTTGTAACGAAACGGTACACTTGCCGGATCGTCATCAGACCAATCGAGAAAATGTTACGGAAACAACTCAGAGAACAATGGAGGCTTGAGGCACTGATTCATATCAATCTTGAAGAGATGGCAAAACAAGATCCTCCTCCTGTCTATAAGCCCCTTTATGAGTACACCCTTCATAGCTTGGATGATTGTACTTCTACTATTGTGAGACCTTCTATCACGGCTAATGCATTTGATATCAAGCCGTCGGTTCTTCAACTGGTGCAACAACATCAATTTGATGGAGGTTCACATGAAGATCCCCACATGCATATCTCTCGGTTTTTGGAGATATGTGATATTTCGAAGTATGCTGACATTTCAATTACAAATCATAGATGGTGGGAAGCAACCTTGGGAGTTGGCTCTTGAGAAGACTAATGCCGCCATTGAAAAGTCGACGGTGCACATGGATAGGACCATTGACAAGTTAGCAACTCATACAGGTGCAGCAATCCAGAACCTAGAAACCCAGGTAGCACAACTTGCAAAGCAATTGAATGAGCGTCTTTAGGGATCTTTTCCTGGTAATATAGAGAACAACCCAAAGAACCAATGTAATCTCGTAACAACTCGAAGTGGTAAAGTGTTGGATTCAAAGGGGAGTCCTTCTAGTTCTAATGAAGATGAAGTTCCTAAGGTGCCACAAGTGGAAGCGGAGCAAGTAATGGAAGAAGAAGTGATAGTTGGAAAGGTGCCAGAGAAATATGGGAAGTTGATGTTGGTGGATGAGGATTTCTTGAAGAAGAAGTATGTAGAGCCCAAGGACCTTCCTCCTTACATGACGGTGCCATATCCAGAACACTTGAAGAATCCTTTGCAAGATAAACAGTTTTCCAAGTTCCTTGATGTTTTCCGAAATCTTCAAATCAACATTCCTTTTACGTCAGCCTTGGAACAAATGACATCTTATGCCAAGTTCATCAAGGAGCTTCTCTCCAAGAAGCAGACGATCATTGATGAGGAAACGGTGTGAAGAGTGTAGTGCAATCTTACAATGCAAGCTACCTCCGAAGATGAAGGATCTAGGTTCATTTAGTATTGGGGAGATGACATTTGGTAAGGCATTGTATGATCTAGGGGCAAGCATTAATCTAATGCCCCTTTCTATGATGAGGAAGCTTGGTATTCAAGAGGCCAAACGAACTATGATGTCACTCCAACTTGTGGACCGTTCTATTTGTTGGAACCAAAGTGGTTATGGTTAAATAATCTCTTAAGTTTTGATGTTAACAAAAAGATTAAATTTGTATGGCAAAGTTAAGTTATGAACTAACTTGTCTACTCTAGTGTGCAGGAATGTTTTAAATATCACCAGACGAGAGAATTAGTCTAAAGTTCCCTTAAGATAGTCCAAAAGCATCGCGAGTCCAAACCATGTTCACTAGACGAGCTTTTAAACTCGTCTAGTAAAGAAATAGTCTAAAACAGAATCGCTAGACAAGCCGTTAAAAATAACTAAGTGTAAGAAGCGCTAGACGAGTCACTAAGTCTATCAAGTAAAAGAACAAGTCGAACAAAATAGCAAGTCCAAAGACTTTTAGTCCACCCAAGAAAAAGTTAGACGATCTTATGAGTGGAGTATCTGATAGAAGCTACACGAGCAGTTATGTAGACTACCCGATAAAAGTAAAGTTGAGTTACACTAGTCTACCCAGTAGAACTACTAGACGAGATATTAGTAGACTACCTTGTTGCTCTAAGTTCAATGTTGAAAATGCACGTTTAAAGACGTACCTCTTATGAACCCATCTAGTAAGCGAATTTATTTCAAATGATTGTTTATTTAATTCGAATGTTTTCATGTCTTTACGTGTGTTGTTTCAAATGTTTACACTTTGTTTCTTGGTAACAGAAACATAGTACCATCGATTATGAAAATACTTTGTACTCTGACACAAGCTGCTATAAAGTTGACTCAATACAAAGAAGGAAAGACAAAAGGAAACTTTCGGGTACAACAGAGAAGTGAGAGTACTACTTTCATCATTTATGATAACCAAGAGTGCTTTTCTGAAGGTCACATATCAAGTTATCAGACTCAACGGATCCTAGAATTTAATGCTATCTCTAAACAGACATTTCTTAAAGACTGTTGAAGATGCAAGAGCTGAAGTTGAAGCCATTCTATAAATATTGGACGACCCCAGTGAAGAAGGTGACTGAAACTACTACAAGCTCTGGTATTTGAATGTGCCACCAAAACTTTATAAAATCTTCTCGATTACTTTGTAATCCCTTGATCTTAAACCTTCATACCCTTACACATAGTGAGTTATTAGATCTAAACTTTTTTATCTCTAAGTTAGAGAGAGCCTAAAGAGGCTTAACTGGAAAAGAATACTTGAGTGCCTGGAGAGGTGTTGAATACTTGTGAGATTGTAAGCCTGAAGAGGAAGTTAAAAAATACTTGTAAGCTATTAGATTATAGTGGATAAAACCTTCAAATAGAAGGGACATGACGTAGCTCTTGATTGGAAGAGAGTGAACAAGGATTAGATCTCTTGTGTGAATCTTCTGTCCCTATCTTTTTATAGTTGTCATTTATACTAACTGTGGAGATTTGATTTTGAGTTTGTTAACTCGTTGTAAAAGGTTTTTATTGTATGTTTATTTATTAAGTTTGCTTCCAAAAGAGTTTTCAAAAGGATTTGTAATAATTTGTTAAGAAACACAAGTGAACCCCCCTTATTGAATGCCTTAAGCAAATGGAGGCATTGCCAAGTCTCCCCTAGGAAGAATGCAAAAAGGAAGAGCTCAACAAGTAAAGCGCGGAAGGAGTTGAAGCAATTCCCATCTCACTTGAGGTATGCTTTTTTGAGTGAGGAGGGACAACATCTGGTCATCATTAGCAAAGCGTTGAAAAAAGATGAGGAAGAAAATCTCTTACGAGTTCTTAGGGATCACAAGTCCGTCAATGGAAGGAAGATTCCGAATTTGAAAGGTATAAATCCTTCCTTTTCCATGCATAAAATTTTGATGGAGGATGAATATAAACCGGTGGTTCAACCACAAAGACGGTTAAATACCATCATGAAAGAAGCATAGCGCAAAGATATGATTAAGCTTTTAAATGCCAGAATTATCTATCCAATCTCGGATGGTAGTTGGGTTAGCTCAATTCATGTGGTCCCAAAGAAAGGAGGAACAACCGTATTGGTCAAAGAAAAGAATGAGATGATTCCAACAAGGACCATCATGGGTTGGAGAGTGTACGTAGACTATCAGAAGCTCAATGATTGAACAAGGAATGACCACTTTCCCCTCCCATTCATAGATCAAATGGTGGAAAGGTTAGCCGGATATGAGTACTATTGCTTCTTGGATGGGTATTTCGGCTATAACCAAATTGTGGTAGATCTAGAGGACCAAGAAATGACAGCATTCACTTGTCCATATGGTGTATTTGCATATAGAAGGATGCCCATTGGTTTATGCAACGCTCCGGCGACTTTACAAATGTGCATGCTTTCTATCTTCTCGGACATGGTGGAGAAATTCATTGAGGACTTTATGCATGACTTCTCGGTCTTCGGGGTGTCTTTTGATGATTGCTTGAAGAACTTGGCATGCGTGCTACAAAGATTCCAAGAGACCAACCTCGTGCTAAATTGGGAAAAATGTCATTTCATGGTTCTGGAAGGTGTGGTCTTAGGGCACAAAATCTCCCCAAATGGGATTGAAGTTGACAAAGCCAAGATTGAAGTGATTGAGAAGCTGTCCCCACCAACAAATGTGAAAGGGGTGCGGAGTTTTCTCGAGCATGTCAGCTTCTACCGGTGCTTCATACGGGATTTCTCCAAAATAGCGAAACCGCTATGTGACCTTCTTATGAAGGATGTATCCTTTAAGTTTAATGTTTCTTGTTTAAATGCTTTCAATACTTTGTAACATAGAATTATGACTTCACTCATAATCACTGCACCTAATTGAGAATTACCTTTTGAAATCATGTATGATGCAAGTGATTATGCGGTGGGGGCAGTGTTAGGACAAAGGGTGGAAAAGTTAGTCCATGTGGTTTGCAATGTAAGCAAGGTTTTAAATGATGCACAGGCTGACTATTCCACCAATAAAAAAGAACTCCTTGCGGTGGTATTTGTTTTTGATAAATTTAGATCTTATGTAGTAGGGTCTAAGATTGTATTCGTCGATCACACAACCATAAAGCACTTGATGACAAAACAAGAGGCCAAACCTAGACTAATCCGGTGGATATTACTTTTTCAGGAGTTTGATCTTGAGATTAGGGACCGAAAAGGTTCCGAGAATGGAGTTGCAGACCCTTATTAAGGTTGGTCAATCCCGACCAAGAGGAGAAATTATTAGATATTCAGGAGGAATTTCTGGATGAGTGCTTATTTACAATTTTTGAAAAATTCTCTCCTTGGTTCACGGATATGGCCAACTACAAAGCTTCAAAAGTGGTCCCAGAAGGCTTAACTAGGCAACAAAGGAAAAAGTTCTTCTCGGATGCAAAGCACTACATTTGGGAGGATCCCTTCTTATTCAAGCAATGTGCGGATAGATTGATGCGGAGGTGCATTCCTAATGATCAAATTGGAAACGTGTTGTGGCATTGTCATGGATCGGATTATGGTGCGCACTTTAGGGGAAAGAAAATGCGGAAAAGTTCCTCCAAAGTGAGTTCTATTGGCCCACCGTCTTTAAGTATGCACAAACTTTTAGGAAAAGGTATGGTTGTTGCCAAAGGGTTGGCAATATCTCCAAGCGGCATGAACTTCCTCTTCAAATCATGTTAGAGGTATAGATCTTTGATGTGTGGGGCATTAATTTCATAGGACCTTTTCCTTTGTCATTCTCCTTTCAATATATTTTTGTGGCAGTGGGTTATGTGTCTAAGTGGGTTGAAGCCATACCAACCACAATGGATGATGCGCGGGTTGTCATGGAATTCCAAAGGCGCAACATTTTCACAAGGTTTGGTGTCCCAAGGGTTCTAATTAGTGATGGTGGTTAACAATTTTGCAACAAACAAATGGATCACCTACTATCAAGATATGAGGTCACACACAAGATAGCAACTCCTTACCATCCGCAAACCAGTGGTCAAGTGGAAGTATCAATCGCGAGTTACAGTGAATTCTTGAGAAGACAGTAAACTCGTCGCGGAAGGATTGGTCAAAGAAGGTGGATGATGCACTATCGGCATATAGGACCTCTTTAAAAACACCCATTGGAAGATCTCCATATCATTTGGTGTTTGGAAAGGCAGGTCATTTGCCGGTGGAATTGGAGAATAAATCTTATTGGGTAATTAAGGCCCTCAACTATGATTTGAAGAAAACAGGTGAAAAGCGCCTATTAGACTTGAATGAATTGGCGGAGATCCGTATGGAAGCGTATTAACATGCACGAATCAACAAGGAGCGGACAAAGGCTTGGCACGATAAGCACATTTTTCCTAGGAGGTTTGAACCGGGACAATGGGTTCTTTTGTACAACTCTGGTTGAGGTTATTTCCAGGTAAGCTGAAATCCCGGTGGTCCGAACCCTTCAAGGTCCACAAAGTTTTTCCACATGGAGCAGTAGAGTTGGAGGGAAATGAACTGTGAGACATCTTCAAGGTGAATGGCCAAAGGCTCAAGCACTACTATGGGGAAGCTTTCCAAAGAGACCATCAAAGCTTTAAGCTAGACTAGCCCTTCGCGGGCGACTTGAGTCAGGCTCTGGACGTTAAACAAGTGCTACTTGGGAGGCAACCCAAGGTTTATATCCTTTTGATGCATAAATAGAGTCATAAAACTAAAAAGTTTCTTCGTATAAGGTCCTTAGTTAGAAAGTTGCATTTAGGAAGCATGTAGGATTTAATTGCATAATAACTTAAGGGGTAATATTTTGTCTCTGGCTCTCCCCGCGAGCCTGAAATTAGGGTTTCTGATTTGGGTATTTTTAAGTTCTCACCCCATAATAACACGCTCGCCCCGCGAGCGATTGAAAAATAAATGCCCCGCGAGACGTTTGAGAGTCACTTTTTCAAGAAAACTCTCAAACTTCCTCTCATTCTCTTGCGCGAGTGTACTCGGATCTCACACTATCTCTTCATCTCTCTCGAACAAACACTCTCACTCACTCACACAAGGATAGAACACCTAATCTACATTGTTTGGTTGTGCGTTTTTTATCATTATCTCCCATCTTCTCTCATGTCAGAATACGAATGTAATGGAGGGGGATAAATTCCATTATTGCTAAATAATGCGATCAATAATAATTATATTGTGATGTTGAGATGAATGCATGATTGTTCTTGATAATTTATTTTTAATATTTTGAACAAATGAGTGTGTTTATGACCATGAAGAATGTCAAGAGTTTTAACATGCTAGTGTGGAGAGGAACGTGAAAAGTTTTTGAGTGATGTGAGAGATATTTGAAAACTGATAACTGCTTTGGTTATGAACTGATTCGTTAGAAACTAAGTTTGGGTTTCCCCGGGTACTGTTTAGAGATAATGCATGCTAGGTGTGCATTTGGGTGAATTTTCTGAAACTTTTGGAACGAATTTTTCTCTTTTAAAGTATTGTGATTGGACTGCTTGGAATTTAATGTCATTAAAACAGTATTGATGCTATTATAAATTGTACTGTGACTTTTAGGCTTGTTTGGTGGTAAGGATAAGAGAGACAAAATATGATAATCTATCATATCATGTTTGAAACTATTATTTGGTGAGCCATTAGGATAGAATAAACTTATCCTATCACCTATAATATCATGTCCATCTAGTTAAAATTCTATCCTGAGCGGGGAAGCAGGGTTAGAACTCAATATGATAGGATAAGGTGATTTAAAGTATAATAGAATATAAAAATATTTTATAAATAAAATAATTAAAGTATAATAAAATATAATATGGTTACAAAAAAAAGTATAATAAAACATAAAATAATAAAAATATAAATAATTAATTTAAAAAATTATTTTTATTTTATCACAAGGCTAATTTTGTTACTTTATATTATTTTAAAAAACTGAAAAATAAATAAATAAAATATTCTAATAATTTAACTGGATGTAAAGTAAAAACTAAAAATGAATATTTAAAATTATAAAAAAAATAATTTAAGTTAAACAATATTTAAAAAATTTAAAATATTATATGTAATTTTATTACAATGACAATTTTGTCTTTTTATATAATCTTATAAAATGAAAATTATAAAAAACTAAAATCTAATAAAATATGAAAACATTCAGAACAAAAAATGAAAATTTTAAAATTCATACTAAAAGTGCAATGCTATCTAATTGGTTATTTGGTGGATACCAAACGTCGGATAGGATAACAGCTTATCATGCTCATATCATATCCTACTCATTTCCCGCTCTCTTATCTTATCCGCTCATATCCTATCCTGACCACCAAATGAGCCCTTATGGTTTTCAGGTATGGCTGTTCCACAGCAAACTGCTGAAAAGCAACAGCCGAAGCGCAAGAAGCGACTGGCAACTCAGGAAGAGGAGAAGGTGTTCCCTGAGGGATTCGAGACCTCTTCTAGGAGTACAACTCCTTCTATCTGCTTATGATCGCCTATGCACGAGGAGCATTGGAAGCTGGTTAGAAGGAAGGAGATTGTACTCGAGAGGAGGGTAGCTCTCGTGGGGAACATCTACTCCTTCGTCACTGAGGAGATGACCAGGAGGGGCTGGGGTTACTTATGCTAATGCCTACAGCCCCGACCCCATTAAGCAAGGGTGTATCACCATGGTGAGGGGTGTCGGGATCACTTTTACTGTAGAGGACATCAACAACTGCCTCGATGTCCAGAACACCTAGGGAGAGAGGAGTGAGCATCAGCTGATGCTGGTTGTCCAGGCCCTTGCCCAGTCTATATTGGACACCTGTTGTAAACGGGGCATTTAGTGGGCATTGGGGACCTCTGGGAACCTACTGAGGCTTATGAGGAGGGATCTTAATCACGTGGCCTACATATGGCATGCGTTTGTCCATGCCAATCTGATGTGCAGCTCCCACGAGTCTGACATCACTGTTGCCCAGGCCCACCTCCTCCATGCCATCATGACGGGGAAGAGCATCGATGTGGGCTCGGTGATAGCCACGGATATCCAGCAAAAAGCCAACTACCGTAACGCGAAGAAGGTGTTCGTTCACAACTTCCTGGTTACTGAGATGATGTCCAGGGCAGGGTTGCCTATGTCCAAGGAGTTTGAGAAAATTCCTTGGCAGCCAATCGACAAAGACTACATCCGCCGCCATTGCTATGGATAGCCAGCACCACCATGGAGGAAAATAGCATCTCAGGCACCTCAGTGCCCATCCACTAATCAGATGTTGGTCGTCATCCAGCATAACATGCAGGCCATGGTGAGGCCTCATTTGGCGACCAAGGACTTCTTCAGAGAGCAGAGCCGAGCAGCTCAGGAGGGCTGGGTAGTTGTTTACCCTTTTGAGGAGGAGCCGGAGCTCGGATTTGGCTGGCAGGACTTTCCTGGGGGCCAACATACCTAGTCAGAGGGGGGGTACCCGAGGCTCCCGAGCCCGAGGATGACCTTGGTGGACAGGACCAGGAGGATAACCCAACGAACATGATCTTGTTTGATTGACTGAGTATTCACCGGGGTCATTTTAGATTTTCATTTTTGAGTTCTATATATTTATTTTTCGATATGGTTGTATATTTTTAGATAGCTAGAAACTCATTTTGTATTACTATGTGGATACTCTTTGCACTTTTGTATATATTTCAGTGCATGTTTTATTTGTACTTTTATTTTTATTTAATTTAGATATTGACCAATCGACTGGAGCTACTTGCGAAATGAGCGAATTCCAGTAGATGAGAAAACAATCACTCCGGACCACCCCGACTATCAAGATGTTAAAAAAGCAATTCGAGATAGACGAATCCCCTTCTCGTTTTAAGAAAATTTGACAAAAGAACAAAAGGAAGAGAGGGATCCATTTCACTTGAGCTTTAGTTGGGTGTGAATGATTATGTCTGGAGGGAGATTGAGTGCGAGATGAAAGAGAGGCAACGTAACTTTCCGGTGTGCATAGACACCGATCATGAGCTCTACGTGAAAGTAAAGAAAGCAGTGGAAGACAAGAGGATTTCATTCCTGGAAGTAGAGAACTTTACCAAAGAAGAAGAGGATGAGTGGGATCTGACTTAGTTGCTAACTCTCAAGGGCGCCAATGATTGTGCATGGCTAGAGATGGAGATGATTCGGCTTGCTAAGAAAAGAATTCCAGATGGAAAGCCTCCGAGAGAGGAAGCTATGGTTGTTAGCCCTCAACTTGCATGGGCTAGGCAATGTGATGAGGTCGAATCTAGTCGGCCAAGGAAGAGAGCAAATAGAGATGAGGAAGAGTTAAGGAATGCTAATAAGAGCGTGGGGTCCACTCGAAGTCCTTGAGACAACGATTTCTAAACCTTTTTCTTTTCTTTTCTTTTCATTTGTTTTTGATTTTTGCAAGTAAATATTGGTCACAAAAATACACAGTGTCTATAGTGTCATGTTGGTGAGTCTTTATAGATTTTATTGAATAAAGCATGAATTGAATGCATGTGTTAAAGGTTGAAAGATTTTTTATGAACTTCCCCCTAAGAGTTGAAAATTTGAAAAATTAGATCCCCGTGAAAAATTAAAAATTAACTTAGAGAAATTTTGTTGTGATTGTATGATTTATAACAAGTTTGGGGATGAAGGGGTGCACACATTGGGGATTGTATCTGGGTCAATTAATTTGCGAAAAAATATCCAGGTGAGGAATTTGAGCCTCCAACATTGTTTTGAATTGAGTGAATCACTTTTGAGGTGCACTTTCCCGTATTTGCTTGAATCTCTATATGGTTTGCATGTTTATATGTTTGCATCAAATGATTTAGGTAATTTTTCTTTGAAATAACTACCTGGCGTAAAAAGAACCAACCTTAAAGCACGTTCCCTAGTTATCCATATTGAGCCTAATAAGCCTATTGTTTCTTAATGATCTTATGTTATAAGTCAAAAATCAGGAAAAACCATGTTAACCCAATCTTAGGATTTAGGAGAGCATGGATGCTTAGCAAGACATGGGTTGCAGGAAACTAAGTTTGGGGTGGCTACAAGGGTATATTATTTTATATGGGTTGAGAAAAAGAAAATAAAAAGGTTGAAGCCAAAGGCAAAAAGAGAAAAAGAAAAAGAAGAAAAATAAAAAAAAAATCCAAAAAGGGAAAAAATAAAAGGGTATGAAAAGGAAAAAGGTTGCAGCCACCCAAAGTGTGAAAAATAAAAAATGGAAAAAGGAATAAGAGTGAAAATCAATGTGAAAAAAGTTTCATGCTCTCTTAAATCCTAGGGTCTCAGCCTTGTACCTTTTCATATCCTACCTTAAGCAAGGCCCCATTACAACCTTTAAAAGACCTTTTGATGATGCATGCATGTTTTTGTGGTAACTATGGTTGAGATGAAAATCAAATCCATGGAAAGTGCAATTGAAATGTGAAATTGAGTGAAAGTTGATAACCTAGACACTTGAGTGAATGAGTGAAACACTAAATGCCCTTGTGGGGAAGGCAATTGTTTGAAATTGGTCATCTCCCTTTTGTGTGAATGTTGGATCCTTTACTTAGATTAATGATTGCATGAATGACAAGATTCTCGTTGGTTGAAGTAAATGAATTTTGGGATTGTTTAATTGAAATAAAAGGGGGGAGAATTGAATGAAAATTGAATTGATGAAATTGCATAAAATTTGTGCCAAAATTGATTGAGTCCATTGAGCTTGCCTAGTCTTGAGTGTTTTTAATTTTCAGTTTGCTTGGGGACAAGAAAAATTTAAGTTTGAGGTATTTTGATAAACCTTTGGTTCATTTAGTTTTATAGCTAGAAAGGTCACAATTTTGATACTAATTGTGCAAGTTTAATGTCGTTTTCAAACAAACTTGACTTTATTTGTCCTTGAGCAACAATTTGAGTCTTTTAGTTAATTTTTAAGAATTTTTGTTATTTTTTATTCAAATAGGGTGCTATTTTTAGTTTTAAGTTAAAAGTGAAGCTCTAGAAATCTTGGGAAAATGAAGAAAACAAGCAAAGGAAAGAAAAAGGGTGTCTCGCCCAGTGAGACACTGCTCTCGTCGCGAGCCAGAAGCAGAACTGAGAAGAATTTGAAGGGCTTCTGGGGCGCCCCACGAGCCAGAGACAAGGTTTCTGAGGATCTTGAGGCTCGCCCCACGAGTCTTGTGGTAGGCCCCGCGAAGCAAACAACAGGAAAGCTGAAGTCTTTCTGTCTCGCCCTGCGAAACAGCTTAAGCCACGCGAACATTCAAAATTCATGGAGCCAAAATCAAGTGCTCGCCCCACGAGTAGTGTAACATCCCGATTTTCGAATACGCTGTATTAACGGTAAATATATATTTATTTATATTTTTATCTGAGACCTAGGAAATGGTTTTGGAGAAAACAAAATCATATCTTGAACCTACTCTATGGTAGGAAGCTCTGGTTAAAATTTGGGTTTAAAACTCAGACGGAAACCGGTCTGTATTTTTACTGACAGTATAACTTTATACCGTCGGAAAACCCTAATTTGACCCGAAACTGAAAATTTGTAGATTTTTTTATTATGTCCGTGAGGAATTCTACTTTCCAAAATTTTGACCAAATATAAAATATTATGTTTATTCGGAAGAATTTTGGTGAAAGTTTGGACGGAAAACGGTCTGCGTTTTCACTAACAGTAAGATTTTACTGATCAAAAAACCTAATTTTGACTCATGAACGAAAAGGTTTATGCTTAAATCATATTTCCAACGAGTTTGGTTATTTTGAAAATTTTCGATCGAAAACGAAATATTATGTTTTTATACGGGCGTAAAACCCTAATCGAAAAATCGATAGAATCGGGAACGAAACTGCAGAGATGGAACCAGACATATGAGGAGATGAGTTATGGGATGACTCACCAAGAATTGATGAAGTGATCAATGCAAGTAATCATGTATTTTAGGTGAAATGACCAAAATGCCCTTAATCTTAACCTAACCTATCCTAGTTAGTTTTTAACCATGGTTAAGGCAAGTCAAGGCCATTTTGGCTTCCTCCTCCTCATTTGTGGCCCAAAACCAGCCACACCTCCCTTCATTATCCACCACATATTCTTACCTAATCATGATTACAAATTAACTCTAGTTAGGTTATTATAACCATAGTTAATTTATTATATTATTTTCTAACTTAACCTATGTTAATTAACTTAACCTTGGTTCCGTTTTAACATTAAACAACTCACTCCCTCACCCACTCACTCAACACCACGGCCCAAACTCCCCACTCGCACACTTATACATTTCATTTTCTTCTCTAAGTTCGCTCACAAAACACCAAGAACATCATAGTGTTATTGCTTAGTTCATCATAGTTCTCCATTGTTCTTCAAGTTCTTGATCAAACTTATTCATTCTAGGGTGAGGAACCTATTCCTAATCATCTTAGCTTCATTTAGCATGCATCAAATCTTCATTTCCATCAACTTTTCACAAATTTCCATTTCTAGATATAGAACTTCAAATAATTCTAGAAAATTGTAGAAAAATCATTTTAATGTGAAACCAATTTCTATGATCTTCATATGGCTTCTACTATCATCATCTAAGATCATGTAATCAAAAGAAATTTCCTCCCTATTTATCTATTGAAGGCCGAACCTAGGTATTCCTAGGCAAAGGAAGTTTTGTTCAATTTTTAAAGTATGACACTTGATTTTAACTCTTTAATACCTCTAGTTGTTATATCTAGAAACTTGAAACCAAAATATATTCCTAAACCTATTTTATAGCCTTGGCCAAATTTATGTTCATGAAACAAAATGAGTTTTCTTGAATCTTTACTTGAATAATGATTTGTATAAACTATTTAAGGTGTGTAGGTTCTAGATCCAAGAGTTTGTGAGCAAAAGGAATTTCTAGCCTATTTTAATCATTGGGGCTGAAACCCTAACCCTAGAGGTTGGATGATTTTGTTTCATATTATTAACTTATAACAATTGATTTATGTTAGTTAATACTCTAGGAACTAGTATCTAAAAGATTGGATTAAGAAAATAACCCTAGCCTCATTTTGATTAGTTGACCGAACCTAGTACCATATGTCCATAGTGGATTTGTTTGATTAATATATTTGTATGTTGAATTTGGTTGAAGGTTGAATTGGTAACTTGTGGCGTGATAACTTAGGTGGGGGAAAGAATAAACCTGTCATTGGAATGGATAAGTAGTATACATTATAATAATTGTGTAGAGCGACCTAAACCCTACTAGTGGTCCAGTAATTGACAAGACCAAAATCACATTGGAAACCTTTTCTGTAATACCAATGATGATTTGGGGATTGTAGGTTTATCGACATTAGGTTAATCTTATGATATTGAGGATGTCTAACTTTAATATTATTGACTGTTTATGATGCGCTGGTTGAGGTATGCTACTGCTTGTGACGTTTTATTTTGCTGTTTGAATATTTTATAATTGTTGTGTTATGCATGATCTACCTGGGTTGATAATGTGCTTAGTTGACTTTTAAGTAAAGATATATGTTGTTCGGGAGATGTTCATGTGGGTGAGAGAATGAATTTACTTAGAGGTGCCTAGCCTAATTAAAGTATTTTATAGATGAGAGGTGAATAGAACATGTGTTGAGGCTATGATGGAAGGTAGAGGCATTAAGTTGTAACCGATGTGAGTCAGTGATATATATATATATATATGTGTGTGTGTGTGTGTGTGTGTGTGTGTGTGTGTGTGTGTGTGTGTGTGTGTGTGTGTGTGTGTGTGTGTGTGTGTGTGTGTGTGTGTGTGTGTGTGTGTGTGCATTGTTGTTCACAGCCATGTGAGTGAAACACATGAGGTCAAGATATCCTATTTTGGATACCGGATATTGCGGGTGAGTGACCTATAGATATTGAATCCAAGGTAGACTACCGTAATACTCTTTTGGTCCTTAATGCGTTGTTCTGATTATCCTATCAAAGATAGAGTTACCATGTCTCTGTGCTTATGTGCTATTTCCAATGGGGGATTAGTGACGCACATCGTGCTTAAAGCACTATTTCCTATTAGAGATTAGGGAATAGGGGCGCACTGAGTTACTAGGTATTTTGTGCTTATTATGCTATTTCAATGGGGGATAGTGACACACACTGTGCTTAATGCACTATTCCCTATGAGAGATAAGGGAATAGAGGCGCACTGAGTTATTAACCCTAGACCGTTCTGGACTACTGACTCATGTGACAGAAATCGAGATGGCCAAGTCAGCATAAAGGTTTAGTTGCATGAGTTTGAGGGTAGAGGAAGATATCGCGATTTGATGATGATTGCTAGTTATGAATATTGCGTGTCTTTGTCTGTTATTATATTATATGCTATGTATTCTTATCCCCTATTTCATGTCTTTGGTATATATTTTATCATGTGATCGTATGAGAAGATCCGATGGAGGAACCCGTTGTCGAGGAACTTGGAACTCCATATGAA
This sequence comes from Sophora flavescens, assembly GCA_030762895.1. Taxonomy (NCBI): domain Eukaryota; kingdom Viridiplantae; phylum Streptophyta; class Magnoliopsida; order Fabales; family Fabaceae; genus Sophora; species Sophora flavescens. Next base: position 165,747,947 of record CM061064.1, on the reverse strand, counting down.
CCGGATGCGGGAGGACGAGCTGTGGATTCCAGCAATGTAGTTTAGTGTATAGGGCCAGTGAGTCTTATTAGACGTTTATGTTCCGCTGACTATAATAGTTTGTGGAAGTATGTACCTGCAAGGGATCCTACTAATTGGATACCCTAGACAGTGTCTTAATACTCTGATGCATAAATATATGGTGTGTATGTATGTTTTATATATATAGTGTGATGATATAATTTTCATACGCCGTATGTGTATATTTAAGTTTTTAATTTTTACGTATTTTAATGTCAAGTACGCGATTAAGATTGATAAATAATTAATGGCACAACAGGGTGTCTCAAGTAGATGCTTGCCCCGCAAGCGTGCGCTGCCCAGACTTTCTATATAAGCTTGTATTTGTGCGATTTCAGGGATCCAATCCTATTTTTCTCAGTGTTGCGTCTCGTTTAGGTTTTTACATAGTTTTGTTAGGTTTCTTTTATGTTTTCTTGAGAAATTTTGATGATGATGTATGCTACGAGAAACTAATCCTCTTTTCAAAGGAAGCGATGAAGTCGTTCATGACGGCATAGTGAATTGTGATGTTTTCTACTCCCTACTCTGAATTCTTGCTTCTTAATTTTGTTTTGTTTGTGTTAATCATATGTGCTCGTGGTTAACTATTCAAGCATGGTGAGTCAGACCGAAGATTCATGCTTTAGGACTTGAATTAAGAAAACAAATTGAATATTGATAGAGATATAATAGGGGATTTGTGCAATAGTTATAGGGAACTAAGAACTTAATGAATCTAACTTGTTAATCTTCGAATAGAGATATAGTTGATTGGAATTAGAATAATTTAGGGTTCATGGTTGGCATGAATTTGAACTTTGGGATAGAAACTAATCACTTGGAACTATTGCTTGAATAGGTTGGTGAATCCGTAACCTTACATCCCTCCCACTTGTCGAAGCCCATAAGTGGTTCGATAGCTCCATAATACATATTCGAGTTTTCCACCCATCTTCCCTTTGCCTGATCAAGTCTCATTTTAATTCCTTGGAGTATTACCTTGTTCGCAGCCTCGGCTTGATCGTTGGTATGCGGGTGTTCTACTGAGGTGAAGTGTTGTTTGATGGAGAGTTCGGACAATTGTTCTTAAAATTGCCTGTTGGTTAATTGCGTCCCATATTCGGTCACAATGGCCACGAGATTTCTGAACCTGGAGATGATGTTCTTGAAGGTGAATCGCTGAATCTGGGCCGAAGTTATTTCCGCTAGTGGCTCATCCTTAATCCATTTGGTAAAGTAGTCAAAAACTACAATGAGGAGTTTTAGTTGTCCTAGTGCGACGGGGAATGGTCCCAAAATGTTCATCCCCCATTGGAAAAACCGTGACACCCTCTACCCCGCATGTATTTTTAACAGCATAAGGGAAATAAAATAAAGGAAAAACACATGCATATTATTTCACAATAATAGAAATCATGGATAGAAGATACCATATTAACAAAACGTCTCAACCCGGAAAAATAAAATAAGTTACACATAACTTAAAAACATAACATGAAAGCATAAACCCAACCCCGATGTCACATTACAGAGCTGGTAACCACCAACCCGAAAATACCTCGGATATACAAAACTAAACAAAATGAAAATCCTAAACTTCGAGTAAGTGGCTCCTCAGAGTCACTCCTCAACCGGCTGCTCACCGTCCTCTGCATAAAGAGATACATGCAAAGTAAACAACAGAAAACGGGGAGTAAGAAATCGATGTATAAACATAATGGCAAAGGAACAATTAATAAGATGAGCATACATCACATGTAGATATAGCATATTAAATCTTAACAACATCTAGCATATTAGCATAATTCACATCATCTCAATCAAAGTATGATATGTGATGCAGTGCTACTCCATTACTCCGTTATGCATGTGGATCCAAAACTACCTCAGGAAGACAACGTCGGAGTTACATATCCACATTGGCCAATAAGCACCAACGCTGGCAGTTCACCAAACCATGGGTGAACCCCTTGGATAGTCGATGCACCGTACTCTAGGATGCACCACCACGGGGATGGCCAGATCGCCTTACTCTTGGACGACCTCCCCTATGTTAAGCTTCCCCCACTAACATCGCCAATGCATGAATGCATGAGCAACAACAACAAGAAGCAAACGTAACCACCACCTCCGCTTTGGTCAATAAGCACCATAGTTTTGTCACCATCAACACCTTGACCAAAAAGGTATCAAGGTCCCCTTGGCCAATAAGCACTAAGGTACAACATCAACAACACCTCAACCAATAAGCATCGAGGCTACTTTGGCCAATAAGCATCTAATTATAGCAATATGCGTAACCCATCGTTACCGCCTTAACCATCTGAATGTTTGTAATTATCTTACTAAGTCTATCAAATTATCTAGTTTGTCTTTATTTTTATTAGTATCTTATTTCATCGTTGGGAACACTTTGGGTGAGACCACCCTTATTCTTGTTTCAACGTCTGTTCTGTTTAGGTGGCACTGTCGTGCTACCCCCAGCACGAGTGTGCTTACTTATAAGTTGAGCACGGGCGTGCTGTTTATTGTGCACAACCGTGCTTACTGGATCATGGTCATATCGTTCTGGGCAGGAAGGGTTGGGAACCCTTGTTAAGCTTCCTAGGGCATTCATAGATCAATCTTATTGGTATTTAACTACACCATCAAATATCAGTCTCATTATTCTTGTTTAATCTTCATGTCTTACACCTTGCCTCTCATTAATAACATCAAACTCAAGCATACGTTCATCCATGGCATGGAAACATCATCAACAAGTATTTATTCATGGCGTAAACATCGTCATCATCAAAACTCAAAAATAGACATGCCAATTATAAATAAACATAGATAAACATATAGCAATAAAACATTTAGGCAAATAGCAAACAATAAGGTCATGGGTTAACCCTTCATCTTACACTACCCCCAATGCCTATATGATCATACTATCCCTTCTCCCTATACCGGTTATAAAGATTCCTCTAACACCAATGGAAGTGAAACTATTCTTGTTCCCTCGAGAGGCTTGACGAACTCCTTAAGCCTTGGTCAAACACAAAAGAATAACCAATAAATCTCCAAATCAATAAACAAGAAAAAGGAGATTAAGGAGGGATGACCACGTTACCTTAATTGGCACGAACGAGTGACTTCTCTCCCAAACGACGGCAAGAACACCAAGCACTTGATGGGTTCATAGAAAAGGGAAAAGGGAAAGGTTTCTATCGTACTAGGGTTGCTAAAAGTGCCAAAGTGAGGGTTAACCCATAACCATTTCTAAAAACTCTCTATTTATAAGATCAGGCCCCGATCACGACCGTGCTCCCCCTGAGCACGGGCTTGCTCAATTAAGCACGGGGTCCGAAACATGTGCGTCAAAACTTACGTTTTCCAACACGGCCATGATCCCATTGAGCACGATCGTGCTCGTGGATCACTCAGCCACAAAGTGCGAGGTTAAGCACGGGGCATGTTGAACATGAGCACAACTGTGATCATGTATCAGAAAGGGACTTTTCACCTTGAAATCCCACTTAACCCCATTTTAACATTCCTAGGGCGCATTTCTAAGAGTCTAACACCACATACAACATATATAAAACATAAAAAAATACTTATAGCCTTTATACGAAAAATGGGGTGTTACAAGAACGGCCATGATGAGTTCAAGGAGTTTGTGCTTCAGGTGGAGCTTGATGGATATGTGCATTCCGTTAGCATTGACCGTACTTCTAGACGTATTTTTTAGCGTCAACCCTTAGTGTCGACCAATAGTATCTGGCCCGAAAAACCTGTTTTGATAGTGCTCTTCCTCCTATATGCCTTCCGCAGCTGCCCTCGTGTACCTCAGCCAAGATGTAAGTCGTTCATTGCTTCGGGATGCACTTCTGCAGAGGGGTAGAGAAACCTCTGCGATAGAGTTGCCCCTTACGAAGGGTGTACCTAGCAACCTTCTAAGCCATTCTCCTGACTTCTATGTTGTTTTCTGACTGGAGACAGTTGTTGAGATAATCCATGAGAGGCCGCCTCCAATCGGTTTTAGGAAGGTCCGGTTGTTCTTCAACGGACATTATGTTTTCAGTGATGCTTGACTGCTGGATAGTCGTCTGAATGATTGATTGGTTGTTTTTTATTTTCCTGGTGCTTGCCAGCTTTGCTAAGGCGTCAGCTCTTGTATTCATGGCCGGAGGGACATGTTCCACGACTACTTGCTCGAAGTAGGCTATTTCTTCTCACACCTTTATCAAGTATTTTTGTATCAAGAGTTCCTTAGCCTAGTATCGTCCAATTATTTGTGAGGCCATAAGCCGCGAGTCGGTCATTACCTTTACTCTTGTGGCTCCCAGTTTCTTTGCTAAGAGCAGCCCGGTTATGCAGTCCTCATACTCAGCCTGGTTGTTTGATGAAGGGAACTCCAGCCGCAGGGAGTGCTCGATCGTGATCCCTTCATCATTTTCCAAGATGATTCCCGCTCAACATCCCTTGGGTTGGACGATCCGTCGACGAATATTGACCATTCCTTGGGTGGTCTGGGCTTGTCGTCCTCGGTAAGTTCTACAATCTGTCAAATCCTGAGCTTTGATTACGGTTCTAGGCTCATAAATCATCCCATACTCCGGGAGTTCTATTGACCATGCAATCATTCTTCCAGCTAATTCCGGGTTGTGCAATACTTGCTTAATGAGCTGATTAGTGCGCATCGTGATGGGATGGAATTGGAAGTAAGGTCTCAATCTTCTCACCGTGAATACCAAGGTCGAGGCTACTTTCTCGATTTTCTATTACCTTATCTCCTCTCCCTAGAGGGCCTTGCTTACGAAGTATACTAGTTTTTGTCCTTCTTCCTCTTTTCTTACCAGTGTTGTACTTATTGCTTCTTTTGTTACTGCTAAGTAACCAAATAAGGTTCCCCCAGGTCAGGTCGAGTGAGGATGGGTGGCGTAGCTAGAGCCACTTTCAAAATGTTAAAGGCTTCTTCGCATTGTTCCTTCTATCCAAAACGTTTTCCCTTCCGCAAGACCCGAATAGTGGGAGGGACTTCTGGGCTTCTTTTGGTAAGAATCTGGTGAGAGCGGTTATCCTCACATTTAATCATTGGACCTCCTTGACGGAGGTTGGACTTCTTTTTTCCAGGATGGCACAACATCTGTCTGGATTGACTTTGATTCCTCGGTGCATGAGCATGAATCCAAGGAATTTCCCTGCCCGGACGCCGAATGTGCACTTTTGTGGATTAAAGCGCATTCAGTGTGTCCTCGTCCGCTTGAAGATGGCTTTTAGGTTGGCAATGTGCTCTCGATGGTCTTTCCCTTTGGAAATCATATCATCGATATAGACCTCCATCACTTTTCTGATGATGTCTCCAAACACCCGATTCATCATCTTCTGGTACGTGGCCTCGACGTTCTTTAGTCTGAATGACATCATTCGGTAACAATACGTCCCTCTTTTAATGGTGAAAGCTGATTTTTCTTTATCCTCAGGATATATTAGAATTTGGTTGTATCCTAAGTAAGCATCCATGAGTGATAATTACTGGTACTCGGACGAGTTGTCTACAAGTTTATCTATATTTTGAAGGGGATAAAGGTCTTTAAGGCATACCTTGCTTAGGTCGGTGTAGTCCACTCACATCCTCCATTTATCATTTGACTTTTTGACCATGACCACGTTTGCGAGCTAAGTGGTGTAGGTAATTTCCCTAATTATCCGGGCTTTCAGCATGTCCTTGGTTTGTTGCAACATGGCTTCTTGTCTTTCGAATCCTAACTTCCTCTTCCTTTGAACTACCAGTTTGGCCAGGGGGTTTACCTCCAGCGTGTGGCAGATGAAGGACGAATCGATCCCGGGCATGTCCGACGGTGACCATGCGAACAGGTCTTTATTCCTCATAAGGCAATTCATGAGAGCCTCTTGTTCGTCGGTAATCATGTTACTGTTTATCTTGATTGTTTAGTCTTCTTCGACCCCGATTTGGAAGGGGAATGTCTCTCCCTCGGGTTCAGGTCGAGCGAGCTTGCTCTCATATCTGGCATCCCAAGTGGTGGTTATTGCTCCCGTGATGCTTTCCTTTGAGAATCCTTATCCCCCTTTAGGCTTGTCCATATTGACGAGGCAATAGCTTCCCGTCGTCACCTGGTCTCCTTTTACAGTGCAAATATTTCCTCCAGTTGTGGTAAATTTCAAGGCCAAGTGGGGGGTAGAGACTATGGCTCCCAGCATATTCAATGTCGGACATCCAATGATCATGTTGTATGCTGATGAGCAGTCCACCACCAAGAACTTTGCCTTTATTGTTTTTGTTATCGGATGTGCGCCCAAAGTTAACTTCAACCTTACGCATCCTTTTGGTGTTACCCTTTCTCCTATGAATCCTATCAACTCCTCCTCATGTGGAACGAGTTCCTCTAGTGGCAATTTCAGCTTTTTGTATAAATCCTGAAAGACAATGTCATTCGAACTTCCTTGGTCAACGAATATTCCCCTCACCTCACAGTCGGCTATGAATCCGGAAATGACCATTGGGTCGTCATGATCTAGGATGGTGGGGCCGTAATCACTCTTTCCGAAAGAAATACGGGGGAATTTGGCATACTTCCTTTTAAACGCCTTTTTTCCCGAGGGCCCATAGGATCGCTTGATTGGTTTACCCTGTTTTCTATGGTTCTTCTTTTTGTGAGAAAATCCTCCTGCGATCGTGAGCACGCTTTGGCGATCTATCGGCAGTTTCCCCAAGGAGAGGGGTCGTGCCCGCGGTCGCTCGTCGTGTTTTTCTCCGAGTGACTTTTCCTACCTCTTGCAATGGTCGGTTTGTGGCTGATTTTTCATCCACATCACTTGCTCCCATCCCCCAAATTGACCCTTCGGTGGCGCGGTGAACCATCGCGAGGTTACCCTGCTAAGGGTTTGTGGGAGTGCCCGACACACTTGAGATGTTCACACACTCCATGGAACAACATTCTAGTGGAGAATGTATCTGCAGGGCCTTTCGGGTCCGAAGTCCTCTTGTACATCTCCAAGTTTGTCGGTTGCCTAAGATCTGTCGGCATGCTGGTGCACATGATCTTGTTGTTGAACGGATGTCCGACTGGCTCTCCCGTTGGTCCCAAAGCCCGTAGGGGATCTTGGGTTTGGCTAGGGGCTGTTTAGGTCGTCTGATCCATCTCGAAGGACGAGTCTTGATAGGCAGGATCGTCTTCTGGAGACACTCAGTCTCAAAGCTTTGAGTAGGTGTACATGAGCCTGCATCGCTTCCTTACGTTTACAAAGCTTCCTCAATAGTTCTTGTTGAGAAAGGGATTGCCTTCCAAATCGCTGTAAGGGAATCCCTGAGTGTGCCCACCTTCCTAGACTTTCAGACTGGGTACGAGCTTCAGATCCAGTCATGTCTCGCACCCTGGGGGTTGGGCGAATAACTCCGTCTTCCTTCCTTCTGCAACTTTTCTGATACCGTCTATTTCCTCGTAGTTACCATGTTGGTGGGAATAAAAGTTTTCTGTTCCCACAGACGACGCCAATGTTCTGGCCAAAAACCAAAACACAACAATATCACTTATAGTATTGGGCTTCTGCTGATTTGGCCCAATATTTTGACCGCTTCTTCTTCTTTCTCTTGCTCCTTCGTGTTGAACCGAATAGAGGGTACCTGCAAAGACACTTTGATTCTTAAGTCAGCAATGGCCTAACAGATAATGTATGGTGTTCTTGCAATGATATAATACATACCTTCTTCTTATGACGGGGTTTCCTTTTTATACATGTTCCTTGGTTTCAGTATATGTGTTCAAGGAGGGCACCCCATGCTATGAGGCGTGTTAGTCCTTCTCTAATCTTGCCAGAAGGGGGTGTCCGCAATGATAATTGTGTGTGCTAGGAAATGAGGGGCGGTTTTTCCTTCTTGTATGTCGTGTCTGGGGGTAGGTATGATTGGTTCTTTCCCGAGGTGGGAAAGTCCACTTCGCCCGAAGAAGGTGGGGTGGCCGAGCAATTTGGTCGGCCAGAGCAGTTTGCTCGGCATTTTATCGTGGTTTTGTCGGTCCTTCTTGGGCCAAATCAGGGAAGGTCTTTGGACCTTATCATTTTTGGACCTGAACAAATACAATTTTTTATTTTGTTTTAGATATATAGTATTTGATATAAAATTAGTATACGACACGCAACAACATACGATGGATCCGGTGATAGTGTGATCTTGATAAAAAAAAAAGGCTAAAATACCATTTTGGTCCCTTGTTTTTTAGATTCAGTTTGGTTCTTTAACTTTTAAAAGGTTCAATTTGGTTCCATAATTTGTCTCTGTTGACCCAAGTTAGTCATATCTGTCAATGAGTCAGTAACGGTGTTAAATTTTTGAGGATCAGGTGTGAAGGATTTCCAGAGCAAAGAGGTTAAAAGAATGAATGTGGGAAATAATCTTTTGAGTATTGTACTGCATATTTGATCATCAATATCTTAGTAATTTTCAATGGAAACGTGATATTCTGGGATGGGGTAGAAGAAAATGAAATTATAGGAGATCTCACTAAGACACCATTTGGATAGCACAACTTGTAACTTATTAATATTTCTCTGTACATGTAAGTGCTTTTATGTATAAAAAAAAATTAGTGTTTGAATATGCTTAAATAAATAACTTATCCATCCTAAAAGGTTGTTTGTAGCTTATTTTGAGAAATCAATTTTTTTGGCTTATTGAAAAACAATTAACATGCTTATATATGAAGTTGTTTTACATATTTTAAAGATTTAAAAGCATTTTTTGAGTTTATTTCCAAACATTAAGTAACTTTATTTAAAATGAGTTTATGGCATAAATTTTTTTCACATGAGTCATTCTTATATAAGAGCTTAAATAAGTTGATTATCCAAACTAGGCCATATTCATCTATGAGCAATTTGTCGTTATTAGTAGTACGTAGTCTATTATCCCTAATTATATTAAATATCAAATTATTCTAGTTTACTTAAAAAATTAATTTTAGGACGACCAAACTTTATATGTCAATTATTAATAGATTATAAGGTAATATAGATTTAAATTAATTAAGAGATCAAAGAACTTGACAAATTTAATATCTTGAAGATGTAGTTAATTTTATCCAAACTTTTATTCTTTGATGAAAATGGGAGAACTACCACAGAATGAGAAAAAAGTTTATGTCCTTGTTAGATAATATATACTTGAAAAGAAAGTGGCTTGGTAAAAAGATAAAAAGACTTAAAATCTACATGTAACTATCTGAGCACATTTGAAAAAGAGTTGTTCTTTGTTGTCTTCTTGCAATGAATTTGCTAGTGCACATAAAAATATTTAAAGAGTGGAGTTACTGTTTGGATGCTGTAGCTAGCCAGCTGTGGTTAATATAAAGCATAAATAATTTTTGTTCACAAGAATAAAAGGTGACAGAGACATATTACCCTGACTGCTTGTTTTTGTTTCGCTTAAAATCAAGGATGTCAATTTGAGCACTACCTAATGGGTAATATCATAACATGTAGGATAAATATTCATTTTATAGGTATTGATTTGGTCTGTGTAATTATCCACAAATAATAAAAGGGGTATGAATAAGGGTACGAATACTCTAGTATCCATCTCGTCTCATATATATATATATCTATATATATATATATATATATATATATATATATATATATATATATATATATATATATGAGATAGGATTCGTTGATATCAGGTATCAATCTTTTTTCTTACATTAATTTTCAACCATTGATTTTAATTTGATCTAATGACTTAAACTTACCAACTTCATTGAAGAGAGAATAATTAAAAGTAACATAAATGTGAAGAGAAAAAATAGAACGTAGTTAATGATGAAAGATTTCAAGTATCTTGAATTTTATTAAAATTATAATATTTATTTATTAAATATCATATATTTTAATTTATAGATAGTTATTATTTTATTAACAAAAAATGGATACAATAATATTTTAGTTAAAATGCATATTTTTTTAAGTGCAACATTGTCTTTAAAAAACTACATATTTTATTATTGAAAATTTAAAATATTTTTCCAAATTTAAAATTTAATAATATTTGCAAAAATATAAATATTTTAATCTGATAAGAATAAAATTAACTACGGTTTTACGTGTAGATATTATAGAAACTAAAAATAAATAAAAGTATTTGTTAATAAAAAAGCATATGAATAAATTAAAATATAAAAATGTAATATATTTAAACATTTAATAAAAATTTAAGATGTTATAATTTTAAGCAAAACAATATTGTTATTGAAAAAAAAATAGATTTGTATCATTAATAAAATATTCTTTCATCCATTTTTATTTAATAAAATAATTTTTCAATGATGTAAATTATTGTATTTGTTTATATTTATCAAAAAAATTTCAACAAAAAAATATTATTGAATTTTATATGCGGAAAAAATATCATAAATTTTTTGGTAAAACAATTTGCATTTTTTTTTAAAATAACGTTGTACTTAAAAGAAATTAGATATGCATTTTCAGTAAATATTATTTTATCCATTTCTTGTTATTAAAACAATAACAATATATCTATAAATTAAAACACAAAATATTTAATAAATAAATATTATAATCTTAATAAAATTTAAGATACATAAATCTTTTATCATTAATTACATTCTCTTTTTTCTCTTCACATTTATGTTATACCTCATGTCAACGGATCCTGCCCATATATATATATATATATATATATATATATAATAAGACAATGTTAACAAGTGTCCTTAGGGCATTGTTTAAGAAACCAAAAATGGAAAATTTGTATATTTGTATAGGAAATGATGTATTTAACATTTCGAAAAGTATAATAATTAGCTTTTTAATACAAATTTTTCTTTCATGGATTCCTTAACCAATGCCCCAAGGATGCTAGTTAGCAAAATATATATATATATATATATATATATATATATGTGTGTGTGTGTGTGTGTGTGTGTAATAATATATCAACTTTTTAAGAATAAAATTATGTAAAAGTTATAAACATAGGGCTCATTAGTATTTTTCCTTTTTCGGACTTCGAAGTTCATGAATTTATTGTTTTGGATGTTAATTGTGATATTTGCTCTTTTTTATGTCTTAGATTTAAATTTTTTTTAAAGGGTTTTAGATGTTCTTTTAATACTTTTGTTTTTGTAATGTTTCATAAATAGATTTGAAAGATTTTTAGGTTTTTTTTCATAGAGATATATAGTTCTTTATGTGATTTATTTCATATTCTTAATTAAAATACGGGTAACGGATACTGATATTGGTACTTAGATATCCAAAAGATATTAAAGTTATCACCCACACATGTATGAATCCAAATATGAGTATTTTTTTTATCAAACACGAGTAAGAGAATGAATACTATACTATCCTATATACCCGAACCTTATCCATTGTCATCCCAACTCAAACTAAGTAATGAAAAATAAAAGGGTCAAATTTGGTGGTAGAAACTAGAATTTTTTTACAGACAACGTCTTCTGTGATGTGGTGCCAAGGGTTGCCTTGATGATGGACGTAACATAATGGCATGGACACCAAGAATCATTCAAAGGACGGACAGGGAAAGGAATGTCTCAAATCAAAGTTATCACTATTTAACACCGTCTGCTGAACTGCATACACCAAATTGTAAATGCTTAATGAATCTCTTCGCAAGCTGACAAGAATTTCATTCCCTCTTTTCATTATATCGTTTAATTCATTGGTGCAGGAAATCCTTTTTATATCGGTTAAAAATATTATTTAACATTTGAAAAAAAAAAAGCTTGATATTATTCCAGCTGATATTAAAAGTATAATTTTTAATGTCTGTTTAACAACTGACGTAAAAGTAACACTTTTAACGTTAGTTATTTAATTAAACTAACGTTAAAAGTGCTACTTATAACGTCTGTTGTTTTTAAAAAAAAAAATTATTTTTAACGTTAGTTGAATAGAGAACTGACATTAATTTTTTGTTAAAAATTTCTGTTACAATATATCCCTTCCCCCAGCTATATCTCCGCATTCAGTAAACAGTCCACAATACAGAATAGGCACACATTACAGAATTTGCACACACTCAAATTTAGCAAATAAGGGCCTTATTAAAACCTTATGATGCAAAACCCTCATTAGGGATAAAAACATCATTAAGGAAAAAGAGTACCCTTAAATTTTATTAATAAAAGAAAAGAAATACAAAGAACCAACGGGTGAACAAAAAATCAAAACTCATTAATAGAAAAAACATAACTAAAAGTTTCTAAGTATTTAAATGTAAATTCACATACAAATAATATTAATTACTCATCTTCTAAGTATTCAGGAGGTATTTTTTCTATTCTTTTTTCTTTAGCATACTTAAAGAAGAATTCTGAAAAGCGTATCATCAAGTCTCTATACTCTCCTTTTTTAAGAGGAGATTGGTCGTTAAAAGCCTGCACACGTACAAATAATTAAAAATAACATTAACTCAAGTCATCAACAAAACTAAAATATATAATTGTTGTTTAAGTGATTACCTTCATCCATTCCTCTGTAATAGATGCGGAGACTATGTTCAGCATATGATGCATCACATAATAGCCACACGACCAACCGTCCTGCTGCTTATGAGACTACAAAAGAAATGAAATTTAATGTCATTTAAATATACATATATATTTGTAATTAGTAATTATAATATTAATTACTATTTAATAAAATACCAACCTTGAGGATAATCCAATCAGGATTTCCTTTAGACTTGGTAGTCATACTCCTCCCGTTGGCACAACTTATGCTATATGCCTTCAGCGCGCTATCATAAAGAGAATATTCATGACAATTAACCAATTCATCATGTGTGTAATAAAATAAAAGCCAATGTTAAAACTTAAATTAAATATAAGATTAATTACTCACGTATTGATGGATTCCACTACCACCTGTGGTGAGTTTTGGTGGAGAGAGCATAAGAAATGATAGTATGCCTGGAAGGATGAAGTATGAGCAACTGCCAATGATCATTCATTATGTAGGGTGTCAGATATATTTCTTTCCGATCATCACCTCCCAGAAATCTTCCAATGTATGAATTGATTTCATTGTGATTGGCAAAGAATTCAGGCACAAGGACGTAGGAGTCTAACAAGCCATAAAGGTTGGAGCCCCTCTAAAGTTGAAGACGATTCAGATACCTAAGATATGAAATAAGTGGATGTTAATTGCATAATATATTGAGGTAGAAATAAATCATAAAATTGAAATAAAATATATAAATTGAATTAATTATAAAATTAAAGCATACTTACCTGGACCAAAGACTCACAACAGTGGTGGCTAGCCACTCGCCATCTTTTCAAAGGTGCCCAAGATCGTCATCACTGAATATAAAATCAAGATCTACTGGCGGAGGCGGGCGTGCCACACATCCATCATGTTCCAACAGGCATGTAAAAATCTCGTCAGCATAATACTCACCAATCGAGAACATACGACTGTAGGGAGACAGCGACACTAGTGCAATAAGGGTTTTTTACGTCAGTTAAAATTGATTTTATGCGTCAGAATATTGTCTGACATAAATACAGCTGACGTTAATATTGTTCAAACTAACGTCAGTTGTGTTAAAGAACTGACGTTAAAGGTTTTATTTTTAACGTCAGTTTCCTAATACAGCTGACGTTAATAGTGTACTGTATATTTTATAAAATACTATTAACGTCAGTTGTTTGATACAACTGACGTTAATAGATTTTTTTTTTAAATTCAGTTTTAAAATATCACTCCCCTCAGCTATCTCTGCATCCAGTAAATATCCCAGTAACACAGAATATCACACACATTACAGAAGCAAACACTACCCTTAAATTTCAATATTAACAAAAAGAAAAGAAATATACAAAGGAACAATGGGGGGACTTAAAACCAAAACCCATGTATAATAAAAACATAACTATCTACAAGTATATATATGTGTGTGTGTGTGTGTGTGTGTGTGTGTGTGTGTGTGTATAAATTTTAGTCTCTAATGTCTAAAAACAAAACTACCAATCTAAAGATATATATATATATATATATATATATATATATATATATATATATATATATATATACATGTTATTAATTAGTTTCTAATGTCTAACAAAAAAACTATTCATCTAAGTATTGCGGAGGTAACTTGTCAATTCCTTTTTCAGCTGCATACTTGAAGAAGAATTCAGCGAAGCGCATCCTCAAGTCTCTAAACTCATCTTCTTGAAGAGGCGATTGGTCGTTAAATGCCTACACACGTTCAAATAATAACAATAACATTAACACAAGTCATCTTCAAAATTATAATATATAATTTAACAAGTTGTTTAAATATTACCTTATTCCATCCATCCATAATAGATGCGGAGACTATGTTCAGCATATGAAGCATCACATAATAGCTGCACGACCACCCGTCAATTTGAAATCGAGACTACAAACAAAATTAATTTCAATGTCAGTTGACTATACATATAAAATAGTAATTATAATATTAATTATTTGATAAATAAACTATCAAACCTTGAGGTAGGTCCATTCAGGATTTGCTTTAGCCTTAGAAGCCCTACTTCTCCCGTTGGCGCAACTTATGCTACTCACCTTCAGCGTGCTATCATAAACAAATAATCATGTCAATTAACAAATTCATATATCATGTGTGTAATAAACTAAAAACAACTGATATTAAAGCGTAAATTAAATTTAAGATTAGTTACTTACTTATTTACAGCTTCAACCACCTCCTGTGGCAGCATTTGGTGGAGAGAGCATAATAATATGACAGTATGCCTAGACGGGTGAAGTACGAACAACTGTCAATGGTTTTTCATACAGTAGGGAGCCAGATATAATTCTTTCCGATTGTCTCCCAACAAGTTCCCTATGTATTTACTAAATGCATCGCCAGCAAAGAATTGGGGCAGAAGGACTGATGGCTCTAAGAAGCCGTAAACTGATGCAACGCCCTTATCAAGCTGAAGACGATGGAGATACCTAAGATATGAAAAGGTGTGGATGTTAATTACATAATATAAATATTGAAATTAAAATAAATTATTAAATGGAAAAATACCAAAAATAAATAAGTTATAACTTTAAAATTAACTTACGTGCACCAGAGACTCAAAACCGTGCTGGCCATCCAGACGTTATTTCTGCAGGCGTTCCCGAGATCTTCACCACAGAAGGAAAATATCCTCTGTTGATCTGGGCGTGCCACCCATCCATTGTGCTCCAATGGACATTCAAAAATCTCAAACGCATAATCCTCACCAAGTGAGAACAAACGAGTGACAGGTGACAGCGACACCGACGTCGACTTGGCCTTCAATTTAGGAAAAATAAAATAGATAAGTTGTTGATAATTAAAAAAACACAAGTAATTATTTGACTAATTTGGACATTAATAATGAATACATACCTTTGTTAACATTTCGAGCTCACGTCGTTTGAAGTCCAACTCAAGCTCACGCCTTTTCATTTCCAACTCATGCTCATGGCGTTGGACTTCCAACTCCCGCTCCCTAGCTGCCAACTCATCGTCCTCCACATGTGCCCTACTATATAACTCTCTTTTGTGCTCACATGTGAAGGGTTGGCATGCCCTGCGGTGTCCTGGGATGAACCGACGGAGGAAAGCTCTCTGGCAAGCGCCTGCTTGAATTCTGGGTTGGATATTAAGCTTTGCATCAGATGTGTTGTAATAGCAGGGTTGGACATGAGGTGTTGAGTAATGTCATCCAAAATTGATGCTTCATTGACCACCCGCTTTCGTGAAGCATACTTGCCATAATATTCTTTGATGGTCACGTTCCCAGGAACACCGATAACCCGACCAGGATGGTCTTTCTTGCCTAGAGCAGTCATCAAGACGTCTCGCCGTCCAGAAGGGACGAATGAGCCCTGGGAGGATTGTGCTTTAAGATCCACCTACAATGAAAAAAAATGAAAAAACGTTCAAGTGGAAAGTGTTAAAAATATCTATACAAATATCAATTGAAATCAAGTTAATTATTTACTTACAATCTTATCTGCCACTTCACGAGTGGCATCAACTTTAAAAGATCCCATCTTTGTAATGCGGTCGACTAACCAGACATCCTCACGGTCGATGTCTGACGGAGGACTTGATGGTGTGCCCTCAGGCACCTCTCCTCTTTCAATCCTAGCAGAGTGCTCTTCCTGATTCACCCTCAGCCTATCCGCCATCATCTCGTTGATCCGAGTCTGGTACCCACCCTGAGACATGGTGTGGCGATGGACGTTCTTCGCCTGATTCTGTCGACCCTTATCTGCCTTAGCCTATTCAAACAAAAACACATAATTAAATACAGTTAAATGATCTATAAGAAGCATACAAAATTAACTTAATCAACCAACCTGAAATTCTCCATCCTGTCGACTCCTAGCAAACATATCCCAAGTATCCTGATCAATCCAGGGATAATCCGAGAACATTTTATCAAGCCGCTTCTTCCCAGATACATAGTACCTGGTAATATCATGCTTGAACCCATTCCAACGCTTTGATGCCATTTTCATACATTTATGACGATGATCCTCGTCATTTGGCACAGTCCAAGCTACCTACACATTAAATACATAACAACTGGATGGATTATAACTCGGATAATTATCTAATAATGTAAATCAAACGAATGTAAAGGTAAAATACCGTGATAGCCTCCCAAATCTGATCCTTAACGTTCTGTGGAACGTCATTCCAGTGGTTGTAGTTGATGCTTACGTGCTACTTCGCTTGTAGAAACACCCACTTATTAAATTCTTTAGCACGGGGTCCCTGGGCATTTAGATTAGCATCGAAGGACACCTCAAGCTTCTGTTCGCTTTGCTTGTCCTTCTCTAGTTTCTTCAACGACGTGGCTCCTATACCCTGTTTCCTATGAGCCTGTGATGTCTGTATGGACAAAAAAAATGATAAAATAGAGGGTTGTAACATTATAAACTTACAATAAAAAGAAGGACTAAACATAGTATATAACATGTAAACTTACACTAGAATCAGGCATAGGCGCGATCGGGTCCTGCGTAGGCCCCACAGTGACCTCCCGTGCATGTGGGCTATCCGACTGATCCATATGTATGCCTGTTCAGAAACAATATATATTTATTAACATAGGTTATAACTCAAAATAAATACAGAAGTATAACTCAAGCAAATCCCTTCACAAATCAAATTAGTACGTATATCCTTCATCGTACATTCCTCGTATTCAAACACTTGACACAAGGACAACAAAACATTCAATTACTATTAGGAACATTCCTTTGAGCAAATTCTATAAATTCTCCCACCCCCTTCAAATACTCAGCACTAGTGCGCTTACAAACCATCCAACTACGATCCATAACTAGATAGGTTCTGTAGATATACAAAACATATATCCAAGGCGTTTTAAAATTATTTCAAATTTACACCATTTTCAGGATTCTTAAGACAGAAAAGAAATAAGCAGATGAAGATAAATTAACAAAACAGAATTCCAATGAGCAATATATTGTTGATATCACATGCTACAAGCAACTCTAAATTTCTTCCCATTTTGAAATAGGTCATGATAGCAGAAGAAAAACAAGAGAAAACACAAAACCCACGACCGGAAATAGAGACATTCCAAACAACTTAAACTCACAGTTTCAAGTTTCAACTACAGAGACTACAGTTTCAACATACACTCAAAACCAAACATAAAAAAAATGTGCCCTAAAGACCCACCAGAAACAGGTGCTCGCGTGGTGGCCAACGTTCGATGTGGTTACTGAGAGCAGAGGGACAAGGAGAGTTAGTGTGCGGGAAGGGGAAAGAGAGATGTCAAGTTATTGCAAAGAATGAGAGGGAAAGGCAGAGTTAGGATTAAGAGTGTACCTCACGGTGGTGGGGAAGAAGCCCTCGCGGTGGTTGCGGTGGAGATGAGCTCGCGATTAGGACAGAGTCAGAGTGAGAGTGAGAGTGAGAGTGAGAGTTGAGAGTCATAGTGAGAGTTGAGAGTGAGAGTGAGCGTGAAAGAGAAGAACAGAGACGTACAGAGTGAAGTGCAGAAGGCACGCGGGTGTAAACGTTATAATCAAAAACCAAAAATAAAACAACATTTTACGTCAGTTGTTTGTAGCAACTGACGTTCAAGGTAATCTATTTAACGTCAGTTGTCTTAAGAAACTGACGTTAAAAGTCATTGTTTACGTTATAATTAAAAATCAAAAATAAAACAACATTTTACGTCAGTTATATTAAACAACTGACGTTAAAAATAAATATTTTTTATTTAAAAACACTTTTAACTTCAGTTGATGAAGACAACTGATGTTAAAAGTGTATAAGTTTTTGAAAAAACATTAATTCCTTTGACTACTGTGCTACTTACCCATGAGCATTAAGTTTATAGATCAGTTTTCAAGAAAATCAGCTAGTCTTTCTTCTCTATATAAAGTACCATTCTTCTGTATCAGTCTGTAATACAGCCTCTTCTTTTCCTCTATATTTCATGCATTTTCTATTCCTTCACAAAATGGCTCTGAGACTTTTGTTATTTCTTCCTATACCTAGACTTAAAGGTCTCAGTCCTAATGGTCAAAAAACTTCCGAGGTTGAGTAAATCACGTAACATGGATGGTAAGGTTGTGTAAATCACGTAATGTGATTTACTCACTTTATTTCATCCCAGCCATCCCTTTCACTCTGCTTTGGCCCCAAGTGACTGTGGATTCAAGACGATGCATCAAGGAATTCCAGTGAAGGAGGTGATGCAAAGATCCATTTCACTTTGCTTTCGCTGCTAGTGACTGTGGATTCACGATGCATCATGGAATTCAAGTGAGGGAGGAGATGCATCGATCCATCCATTGGAGTTTCTGAGGACAGGACTGAGAAGAAAATGATGTTGAAGCTGAAACTTTGCATCCATTGGAATTTCTGAGGACAGGATTGAGAAGAAAATGATGTTGAAGCAGAAACTTTTTTATATTTTAGGGCTATGTTGCAGAATTTTTTTATCTTTTAATCATGTAATTGTAACTTATGAATCGCTTCAATGAGATATGATTTGATTATACATATATAACTTAATTTATGTTAAGTGTTTATTTATTTTAATTTGCACAAGAATTTGTTTACTAATTCAAGCTAATTAATTAAGATTAAAAATAAACTTGTTTAAAAAAAAGTTTAGAAATAAACTGCACTATATATATGGATTGACCTGTGTTAAGAGTGACAACAGGGCATTTCAGATAGGGATATAGGATTATTTATGTCATCTATTTATTTAACTGAAGTAAAAATCACACTTTTAACGTCAGTTGTATAAAAAACTGACGTTAAAAATAAATATTTTAAAAACACTTTTAACTTCTGTTGTATTAAACAACTGACGTTAAAAGTGTATAAGTTTCTTCAAAAACATTCATTCCTTTGACTACTTTGCTACTTACCCTTGACTGCTGTGCTACTTACCCATGCACATTGTAACCTATAATCCTCTTAATGAGCATTAAGTTTATAGATCAGTTTTCTAGAAAATCAGCTAGTCTCTCTTCTCTATATAAAGTACCATTCTTCTGTATCGGTCTGTAATACAACCTCTTCTTTCCCTCTATATTTCGTGTGTTTTCTATTCCTTCACAAAATGGCTGAGACTTTTTTTATTTCTTCCTATACCTAGACTTAAGGTCTCTGTCTTAATGGTCAAAAAACTTATGAGGTTGAGTAAATCATGTAACATGGATGATAAGGTTGGGTGAATCACGTAATGTGATTCCCTCACCTTATTTCATCCCATCCCTTCACTCTGCTTTGGCTCCAAAGTGACTGTGGATTCAGATGGAGTATCAAGGAATTCAAGTAAGGGAGGAGATGCATCCAATAGAGTTTCTGAGGACAGGATTGAGAAGAAAATGATGTTGAAGCAGAAACTTTTTTATATTTTAGTGCTATGTTGCAGAAATTTTTTATCTTTTAATCATGTAATTGTAACTTATGAATCGCTTCAATGAGATACGATTTGATTATACATATATAACTTGTTTTATGTTAAGTGTTTATTTATTTTAATTTGCACAAGAATTTGTTTACTAATTCAAGCTAATTAATTAACATTAAAAATAAACTTGTTTAAAAAAAAGGTTTAGAAATAAACTGTACTATATGGAGTGATCTGCGTTAAGAGTGACAACAGGGAGATGACAACGAAAGAAATGAGTTTCATAATTATTTACGTCAGTTATTTATTTAACTGCCGTAAAAATCACACATTTAACGTCAGTTGTATAAACAACTGACGCAAATAGTGATTTAATATTTATAAAACTGTCACCGCCTCATTTTTAACGTCAAACATATGGTCAACTGACGTAAAACGTTCTTGTATATTACATTATTTTCACTAGTGTGAACTCGAATTTGCCTTCAATATTAAATAAAGAAAGTATATAAGTAGTTGAGAATTAAAAAAACAGAAGTACTTAATTAAGAAATTTGATCGTTAAGAATATACCTTCCGGGACAACTCGAGTTCCTACTTCGCCAATTCAAGCTCTTGCCGTTTCTCCTCCAAGTCAAGCTCTCGCCGTTTCACCTCCAAGTCAAGCTCTTTGCGTTTTACCTCCAACTCCCGCTCCCTCTCGGCCAAGTCATCCACCTCCACATGTGTCCTATGATAGCTCTCTTTTGTGCTCACATGTGAAGGTTCGGCAGCTCCTGCTGTGTCCTGGGAACCCATGGAGGAAAGCTCCTTTACAAGAATCTCCTTGAAGGATGGGCTTGATAGGAAGCGGCTCATCAGCTGATCTGTAATGGCCGGGTTGGTCATGAGCTGTTGTTTAACCACTTCTCTAAGTGCCTCCTCATCGACCTGCCTACGTGGAGCTTTTGTACCATAATATTTTTTGATGCCCACCGTCCCTAGAACACCAATCCCCAGACCAGGGTGGTCGTCTTTGCCTAGGGCAATGATCAATATATCTCGACATCCATGTGGGACGAATGAGCCCTGGGAGCATTTTTCCTTAAGCTCCACCTACAATGAAGAAATTAAAAAACATGTAAGAGAATGTGTTAAAAATATCAATATATACAAATATCAACTACAAATGCAGTTAGTTTGTTACTTACAGTATTTTCTGCCACAAGAAGAGGGATAAGGTTAAGGACGTGCGGTGGTTTCCTGAGAATAGGGCTCGCTCTGTTATTAGGGTTCACTCCAACTCTCTGTTAGTAACAAAGAATAAAAGAAAAAAGAAAGAATGAGTAACCAGAATATATAAGGTCGCGACAGTGAGGGAAAGAGTAACAAGAGAGAGAAGATAACTCACCAGAGCGACTCGCGGTGGTTGCCGGAGAATAAGGTCGGGACGGTGAGGGAAAGAAGAGGGTTCACGCGGTGGAGTGGAGATGATCTCTTGGAAGGGATGGGGCAGAGAATGTGTGAGAGAACAGAGGCAGAGATGAGTGAAAGTGGAACAAAGGCACGCGGTTTATAACGTATATACTTACTAAAAAAATTGAAAACTACCTTTAACGTCAGTTGTTTAAACAACTGACATTAAAAGTGTCATGCATCACTTTTAACGTCAGTTGTTTAAACAACTGACGTTAAAAGTGATTTAAATGAACCTAATAATTACAGTTCCGCCACCACCTCCTTTTTAACGTCTAAGTTTTAGTTAACAGACGTTAACCTTTCCCGTTTATTACATACTTTGCACTAGTGTTTGCAATCTTTTGTTTCAATTATGTAACTTACTGAAGTATAGAGAAGCTATAAATACCTTTAAGCATGTGTACCCCGATTTTCAAGCAAGTTGGACTTTATGTAAAACCAACAAATATTCAAAAAAATTTAAAGTGAGTAAAGATATATGGATAGAGAAGTCGCACGTTGAAAAGAAAAAAAAAACTGACAAGTTGAAAACTATATATAGGTGGAGATGATCTATAGTAATGCATTAATTAAGGTTTTGTATTAAGATATAGTGTCAACTATACTTAATTATGTGTTTATTTATTTAATTCATTGAGGAATTTTACCGCCCGTGAAAGTAGATCTCCATGGTGTTGGCACTCCCTAAATTCTAACATGAAAAACCAATGAAGCCCAAATATAGATCCACTGAAATAGAATATATGGTTTTCAATGTTACAATAATCTTATTGTGTGGTGTTTAGAAGAATTTATTTGGACTTAAAAAGGAATAACATATGAAAATAAGCTTATAAAAATAGTTTACTATAGTCATATAAATTCTTTTAACTTATTTCAATAAGATTATCGGAGAAACTTATAAATCACAAACTTATTGAATAAGAGCTTAATTAAATTATTCATTCAATCTCTTTACTACACCACGGTTATCAGTTAACCTTCAACCAAATCACATAAAAATAAATTAATCAAACAAAATCCACCTAGAGTCACAAAGACTAGAGTTCGGCCAACATATCAAAAATAGGCTAGGGTTATTTTCTCAACTCCATCTTTTGGATCGTAGTTACTAAAGTCTTACCTAGCATAGACAAATTGTTACAAGTCAAAAATATGAAACAAAATCATCTAACCACTTGGTTAGGGTTTCGGCCATAAAGGGTAAAATAGGCTAGAAATTCCTTTTGCTCACATACTTTTGGATCCAGAACCTACACACCTTAGTTAGGTCATACAAATCATTATCCAAATAAAGATTGAAGAAAACTCATTTTGCCTGCATGAACATAGATTCGGCTAACATAGTAAAATAGGGCTAGGAGTTTCTTTTGATTTCAAACTTCTAGATATAACAACTAGAGGTATTAGAGAGGTAAGATCAAGTGTCATATTTTAAAAATGGAATAAAACTTCATTTGCCTAAACATACATAGTTTCGGCCATGTAGAGAAAAATAGGGAGGAAAATTATTTTGCTTCCATGCTCTTAGATAATCAAAGTAGAAGTCATATAGAATTCATAGAAATAGATCTCACATTAAAATAAATTTTCTATGATTTTCTAGGATTATTTGAAAAACTAGATCTAGGAATTGGAATTTGAAAAACCTTGATGAAAATGGATGTTTGATGGATGATTAATGAAGCTAAGAGGATGATGAATAGGATCCTCACATTGAAATAAAGAAGTTTGATGAAGAACTTAAAGAGAAATGAAGAACTTACCAAGAACACCAATGGAGTTCTTAGTGTTTTTGTGAAGAAACTAACTTAGATTGTTTAATAGGAAGAAATGAAATTTGGCTAAGTGTGGGAGATGGGTTTGGACCGTGTAAATGAGTGTGTGAGGAGAGGAAAATGTTTTGTTTAATGTCTACAAGAGTGAACCATGGTTGAGGTTAATTTGACATAGGTTAAGTTAGAAAGTATTATAATAACTAGCTAGTCTAAGTAGCATTTATGGCTAGCAAAAAGAATGTGTGGTGAATGGATGAAGGGTGGTGTTGGCCGAGTTTTGCACAACAAATGAGGAAGAAGAAGCCAAATTGTTCATGACTTGTCTTAACCATGGTTAAAATTTAACTAGGATAGGTTAGGTTAAGGGCATTTTGGTCATTTCACCTAAAAGACATGATTACTTGCATTAAATGCTTTATAAATGCTTGGTGAGTCATGGTGGTGACTCACCCCATGACTCAGCTCCTCCGGTGTTTGATTTTGTCTCTTCAATTTGTTGGACGGATCTAGGCAAGTATACCTAGTCGTGCAAGTAATACGGTGGTGAGACCGATATCGTTCCCACGAGGATTGGTTGCCAATTACCAATTCACAAGTTTAGCAACTATCTAGACTAAAATATGACATGAAGAGAATTCTAAATAAACAGAATAAAACAAACAAAATCTTTTTGTATTTTTGTCGAGTACTTGGAATGCGAAAAGGGAGGTCTTGTTGGGACTAGACTTCACTAAACCTTAGCCTCATGCAACACTAAAACCACCAATCCAGTTTATGCTCCAACTATTAAAATCAACCCACGAGATTACTCAGGCCCTGATTCCTCAGATGACAAGAGCCTAAATCCACTAATAGACCCTAATTCCTTAGGTGGCCTAGATTAATGAATTTGCATTAGGATTAAGGATTACGCGATTACTAATAAACCAAACCCCATTCCTAGATGCGAGGTTTACTAGGTGAATAATTCCAGATCCAGAATCGATAAGAACGTCCCCATTGCAAATCAATTCTTAAAATCAGTTTATGGGTAGCTAAACCACAAAAAGCATTAAGTGACGGAATTAAACACTAATACGAAGGCATAAACACAGATTGATAAATCAAAGCAATTACATAATATTCAGTTTAGTTACATCTAATCCCAACAAAAGGGGATTAGATACTCATAGTGAAAGAGAAAACCAAAACCAGAGAAATAGAAGAAGAGGAGAGAAAGAACTCCATTGAAGCTCTCAACAGTCGTCACCGCAACCCCTCTCAGCAGCTCTCTTTTAGGGTTAAGAATCCCTCTTTGCAGCCATCTGGGTCGCAGCCCCCTTCAGCTGCTCCAAATCTCTCCTTTTTTTAGGTCTAAAAGTTCTAAGAGAGAGATCCCCTTTCTGTTATGCCTAGGCCTCTTTTATAGATCAGGCGCGCGTCACGGCAGTGATGGCAATCACGGCCAGGCCGTGACATGTTCTGGAATGGGAGCGCTTTCAAATTTGGAGCATCACGGCGGTGATGCTCATCACGGCTAGGCCGTGATGGGTTCTGTCTGTTGAGGATACATGTCATGGTCGTTATGGGCATCACAGCTAGGCCGTGATAGCTTCTGACTTTTGCCTTGTGCTCTGCATGATCATGGTCGTGATGGTCATCACGGCCAGGCCATGGCTCTGTTTGGCTTCTTTTCTTCACTTTTCAGGCTCTATCTTCATCCGGCTCCATCATGGTCAATTTTGAGCATTTTATCATTAATTCCTGCAAAACAACACCACGAAACCGCCTTACCCGTTCCAAGGGAAAAACTAACAAAAATCAAACTAATCATGCCTAAACTATTTGAAAATGCATGCAAAAATGTACATGAAATATGATGCGAAATCACACTATCAAATCACCCCAAGCTTATTCATTTGCTTGTCCTCAAGCAATCACTAAGGCCAGAAGATATCGATAATTAGATCACGGATAGTGAACCAAGAACCCGAGTGATAACTAATCCAAGTAACAGGCATTTTCAAATAATTCAGCAAGAGACAATCAATATCAAGTCCAATTAGATCTTAGGTTTTCTAAATTCATATTCTCACTGATTCGGGCACTCTTTCTCACCTGAAGATCACCCCAAGCTTGTTCGTTTGCTTGGCTCTCTTTCTCACCTCACTCAAGTGTTTAGGGATATATGACAATTCGCTCCATTTTCCTCAAGGAATGAATTCCACCATAGGCTTGACTATCAACCAAATCTTTACTTTATTAATGAAAACAATTAAGAATCAAGAGGTCTTTTACTTTGGGTGTAATGGGGCCATGGGATTAATCGTTAGGTGGGGAAATCAAGAAAAGGACATTTCAAAAGGCTACACAAAACCTCAAACATTGCAAATCATGACACCTTCTAAAATACCCTTTTGGGTTTCGATTCATCTTTCCACCTTTCTTTCTTTCTTTTCATTTTATTTCTCATTTTCTTTTGTCATCCCCTTCTCTATACATATTTCTTTTTCTTTTTTTTTCTTCTTTTTTTTATTTGGAGAAGGGGAGATTTTTAGCTTAAGAGAAATATTTTTCTGATTTTCTCATCCCATATTTTTTTTCAACTACCTTTTTACGCTTTTGTAATACTTTAAAAGGTGCCTCATCAAGCATATTCATCAAAGTAATTCAAGGTACCAAGGAAAGTATTTTATTCTTTCAGGCTCAAAATTGGGCAACTAAGGGGTAGCATTTAGTCAATCAAAGCTCAGCAGGCTGGAAAAATACCTAATGCCTCAATCATTTTCAAAAATGTTTTCAAAAATTTTTAAGCTTCAAAATGGTTTCAAGTCAAGTTCTAGAGAAATACAATCCAAGAGGAATAACACTCTATCACAAAGAATGGGGTAGATTTAAATGAGTACCCCTTTTTGGCTCAAAGTCTCACATTTAGTAGTTCAAAAATCAGTGAGGAACACAAATCTACGGAACCACATGTTAATTATCAACTATCAAAGATTATCTCAAGCAATTTTCATTTGTAGCCTTATCACAAGAATAAAAAAATTGGGCTCAACAATTCATTATCTCAATTTATTTGGCACTCAGTTCTCACAATTGGATGCATAATCTCTAAGCAAGGGGGTAATCTAATCATGTGATCATGCAAACTATGCCTATATGAATGCAACATGCAAAATGCAAATGCAAAATACCCCTACCCCAAACTTAAGAATTTACATTGTCCCCAATGTAAATAATCAAGTCGGAGAGAGGAGAAAAGTGGAACAACTCACCGAGGTGGTAGCGGGTGCTGGCTCACATTCCAGTCAGAAACTTGTTGGGAAATGCATCACGGTCGTGAGCCTCATCACGGGCAGGCCGTGATCAATTCTGATCCATGGGTGTTGGCCTGTCACGGCCGTGAACTCCATCACGGCTAGGCTGTGATGCTCTCTGATCTTCAAGGTCCTTCCATCACGCCCGTGATGGGTATCACGGCTAGGCCGTGATCCTTTCTGATCTTCTCATTAAGCTCATCACGGCCTGGCCGTGTCACCGCCTGGGCGTGATGGCTGCTGACTTTGCTTTTCCTTGTCTTCTTGCTCTTCCATCCTTCTTTCCCTGAAATCACTTGGCAAATCTCAATTTATTATTTTTCCTCTTGATCTTCTCAAATTATTCAAGAGTAAAATTCAAAAACAAAAACTAACTAAAGAGAAGGGTTAGGAAAACTTGGGTTGCCTCCCATTAAGCGCTTCTTTAACGTCACTAGCTTGACTCATTAAGAAGCATCCACCTGGATCCCATAGCCTGTGGTATAAGGACCAAGGGTTACTCAAGATGTAAGATCCTCCACCCGGATCCCGTGGTTTATGTAGTGGCGATTGAAGAAGCAATATGACTCTATCCACAATTCCACCTAGCCAGTGTGTGAAAACTCCATTGACCTCTACAACTATGAACTCACTTCCTCTCGGGTCAAATGGTGTTTTCACGAGGAAGTTTGACAGACAAGTGGAAGGGACTAACTTAGCAGTGTCCACACATGCATTTAAGCTGACATATTTATCTAATGCAACAAATTCAGGCTTCTTAGCAAGCATGGTGGAGTGAATGTTTTCCATATGACCTGCCTTCTCACTTGTTTTTTCCCAAGGATGTATGAAAGGTAATTCCTCTTGTTGTGACTCTTCTACCATCACCACTTCATCGTCATTTTGATCCATCCCCACAACCAGATTTTGGTCAAATTGTGCTCCATGTGACTCTTGTACTAACTGTTTACAAATTTCCTCAACTTGCATTGTGAAATTCTGCATCACAACTTTGATACTATCGCAATTGTCTCTTGCTTTGGTGTCAGAGATGGACAGCTCTTGGGAATATTGTTCTAGAGCAACTTTCAAAGGTGTTTGCTCATTCCCTTCCCATTCCTCTTCTTGTGGCTCTTCTACCACCACCACTTCATCTTTGTTTTGATCCATTCCCACAACCATATTCTACTCAAATTCTGCTTCATGTGGCTCTATGGGAATAAAACATGGTGGTGGAGGTGGCAAATACGAGCAAAAGGTTTCCCAATCCTCCTTGGAGATATTATATACAAGCCTACCAGTCACACTGTCAATTTGTGCTGGGATAATATGATCCAGCAAATCTATGAAGTCTCTCAAACTCCAGTTGTCCTCCAAAGTGTGACTTGAGGCTTCCTCATCAAGCGGATAATAATAATTTTCCATGAATTTCGTCCACCTTGCAAAAACAGAACTCAAAAGAAAAGATCAAATATATACATAAAAATAAAAAAAACAAAAATGTCTAAATTAGTTGCTTCCTTTGTTACTAATGATATTGGCTAAACCAATCCCCGGCAACGGTGCCAAAAACTTGTTGGACGGATCTAGGCAAGTATACCTAGTCGTGCAAGTAATACGGTGGTGAGACCGATATCGTTCCCACGAGGATTGGTTGCCAATTACCAATTCACAAGTTTAGCAACTATCTAGACTAAAATATGACATGAAGAGAATTCTAAATAAACAGAATAAAACAAACAAAATCTTTTTGTATTTTTGTCGAGTACTTGGAATGCGAAAAGGGAGTTCTTGTTGGGACTAGACTTCACTAAACTTTAGCCTCATGCAACACTTAAACCACCAATCCAGTTTATGCTCCAACTATTAAAATCAACCCACGAGATTACTCAAGCCTTGATTCCTCAGATGACAAGAGCCTAAATCCACTAATAGACCCTAATTCCTTAGGTGGCCTAGATTAATGAATTTGCATTAGGATTAAGGATTATGCGATTACTAATAAACCAACCCCCATTCCTAGATGCGAGTTTTACTAGGTGAATAATTCCAGATCCAGAATCGATAAGAACATCCCCATTGCAAATCAATTCTTAAAATCAGTTTATGGGTAGCTAAACCACAAAAAGCATTAAGCGACAGAATTAAACACTGATACGAAGGCATAAACACAGATTGATAAATCAAAGCAATTACATAATATTCAGTTTAGTTACATCTAATCCCAGCAAAAGGGGATTAGCTACTCATAGTCAAAGAGAAAACCAAAACCAGAGAAATACAAGAAGAGGAGAGAAAGAACTCCATTGAAGCTCTCCAGAGTCGTCACCGCAGCCCCTCTCAGCAGCTCTCTTTTAGGGTTAAGAATCCCTATTTGCAGCCATCTGGGTCGCATCCCCCTTCAGCAGCTCCAAATCTCTCCTTTTTTTTAGGTCTAAAAGTTCGAAGAGAGAGATCCCCTTTCTGTTCTGCCCAGGCCTCTTTTATAGATCAGGCGCGTGTCACGGCCGTGATGGCCATCACGGCCAGGCCGTGACGTGTTCTGGAATGGGCGCGCTTTCAAATTTGGAGCATCATGGCCATGATGCTCATCACGGTTAGGCCGTGATGGGTTATGTCTGTTGAGGATACATGCACGGTCGTGATGGGCATCACGGCTAGGCCGTGACAGCTTGACTTTTGCCTTCTGCTCTGCATGATCATGGCCGTGATGGTCATCACGGCCAGGCAGTGATGTGCTCTGTTTGGCTTCTTTTCTTCACTTTTCAGGATCTATCTTCATCCGGCTCCATCATGGTCAATTTTGAGCATTTTATCATTAATTCCCGCAAAACAACACCACGAAACTGCCTTACCCGTTCCAAGGGAAAAACTAACAAAAATCAAACTAATCATGCATAAACTATATGAAAATTCATGCAAAAATGTACATGAAATATAATGCGAAATCACACTATCACAATTCCATTCCCGATTCCGTCGATTTCCCGATTTGGGTTTCTGTCCGTTTTTCACCAAAATTCGCCCGAATAAAATATAATATTTTATTTTTGAGCAGAAATTTGGAAAGTAGAATTCCTAACGGCCATAATATAAAAATATACAATTTACAGTTTCGAGTCAAATTAAGGTTTTTTGTCTGTATAAAATTATACTGTCAGTAAAAACACCGACCGGTTTCCATCTAAGTTTTAAACCTAAAATTTCACCGTAACCCTCTACCATAAGATAGAGTGTGGATATGATTTTTTTAATCCAAAATCATTTTCTTGGTCTCAAATAAAAATATAAATATTTATATCTTAACCGATACTACCGCGTATATAAAAAACAGGGTGTTCCAATCCACATCTACATATTTTAGATTTACTTGATTCTTATTTTTGCCTGGGTTTTGATTTATGTCTCCCATGATTTTTTTTCCTTTGTTTTTCTTTTTTTTTAATCAATAAATTTATGGGGATCACCTGACTTGAAAAAACAAAATCCACATATATGACACTTGCGAGATATACCCTTTGGGTTAGGATAACTATTAGATAAAGTTCTTCCCAAAGTGATGACTTCAAGATTCGTTCCCATAACATTTAGGTAAAGTTTAATTTGTGTGGGACATAATTTACTTTCAATTCGACCAGTCACCAGTGGATTATCACATTTTTCTATTTGGAAAGTTCAACTTTTTAATTATTTATAGTCACAATATTAGATATATTTTTTTGATAATAAAAGGGGGGCTAAAGCCCAAAGAAAGAAAACTACACAGAAATTGTCCTAGGGGAAGAAATCCCCATTTAATTAGCAAGTAATATCTGAAACATTTGAGCAGGAGGAAACTCAAATGATCAATCTAGAACTCTATACTATATACATTTACGAATAATCTATACTATATCTATACTATATACATTTATGAATTCAAATGATCAAAAAATTTTAAATCTATACTATATATATACTATATACATTTACGAATAATCTCATTGAGTATTCTTCCATATGTCAACCTCTCAGAAAGACGTCATTTAATGTTTTGAATTTATACTATATACATTTACGAATAATCTCATTGAATGTTCTTCCACGTATCAACCTCTCGGAAAGAAATCATTTAATGTTTTGAATATGTACTATACACATTTACGAATAATCTCATTGAATGTTCTTCCACATGTCAACCTTTCATAAAGAAATCATTTAATGTTTCAAGTTTTTTAAATAAAAAAGTAATCAATAAATTTTGAAATAATAGTGTATAAAAAACTAATAAATTTTGAAATACTAGTGTATACAAATTAATAAATTTTGAAATTATTGATTATATTAAAAAATAATCAATAATTTTGAAATAAAAAATTAATGTTTCGAATGTTTTCAATAAAAAAAATAATGTCTATGCTATTCGACGTGTGATAGGCTCCGGCAAGTGTACTGGATCGAAGCAAGTAATAATAAAATGATGAGAAACCGAGTATCGAACTCAGAGATTGGAAAACCAAGTGTCACTTCACAAATTAAACAACTATTTAGACTGGGAAATAGGTGTGAAAAAATTTCAAGAAAATAAAAGAAACAATAAAATCAAATCAAATATTTTTGGGATTTTAAATTAAAAGAGATATCCAGGAAATGGGTTACCAACAAGACTGCTCATGCTACTAAATTAACTACCCCTCTTGTTAATTATCAAAATTTCTTTGAAGGTGAATTTATCCTAAATAAGTTAATGTTCCCTTTCAAGATACAAGAAACGTGTCCAATTAAACCAACCCCTACTCGCGTGGTAATTATATTTAAATTGAACCCATTAAGATTCGTGATAATTCAATGAACCCTCGAAGGACCGCTTCTAACTCTCGTGATTTAAGTCCTAAATTCAATCCCTATATATCCGATACCTAAGTTCACCGCTAGGTTCGTCCTTAGAGTATCTATGACATGCAAATAAGTGCGTACCAAATTCACAAGTAATTCATGCAATAGGAATTAAATCAAAAGCATATTGGAATTAACAAAGGAAAAATATCAATTCATAACATAAAACAAGTCTTAGGCGTAGCCCCAATTTCTAGAAATAAAAGGACTACTCAAGCATTGCCATGGTCATAGCAACCTTGAATAACAAAAGCATAAAAATCCTAAGAGAAAAGAAGAAATTGAGAAGAAGAGAGAAACTAATTTTTGCCTAAGGTAGTAGCCAGGAGATCTCTATTTTCGAGCATAATTGCCCTATTTATAGAGTAGGTTAACTTGGATTTGAAACCATTACATAATCAAATCAAATCAGCAAATCAAAATTCCAGATTTTGCGCGTCATGGCCGTGATGCCTGTCACGGCCAGGCCGTGACAGATTCTGTCCTGGAGAACTTGACACTGGTTGGCCTGTCATGGTCGTGATGGCCATCACGGCCTGGCCGTGACAGGTTCTGACTTTGTGTTCTTATTTCTTTTTCAGCCGTTCTCGATCATGGCCTTGATGGAATCTGTTTGGCTCATTTTTCTTGTATTTCAAGCTCCGCCTTCATGCAAACTCCAACATAACTGGTCCTGAGAATTTTAATCTTTGTATTTAATTGTCAAATCAATATCTCCAAATTAATTGCCAAATCTTATCGTATCCTTTATTGTTGTGATAAGCAATTATTATCCAAATCCAAATTGATTTGGATCCAATCTTTTATCTCAATGCCAATTGAATTATCTTTTAATCATAATAATCCAAATCCAAATTGATTTGGATTCAAATCCATCATGTGGGCCCTCACAATTTACTTGGCAATCTTCAATTTAATTTCAATCCTTCTTCTTTGTCCTTTCCTAAAGATAAAAATAAGAAAATCTTGAGAAAATCAATTAAATTCTAATTAAAATCAATTAAATGCACACATTGACTCTAAAATAACTAAAAATAGGAAAACAAAGTCTAATTTGAGTTAAATCAAGAATTCAACAAAATTTAATTGATGAAATCCACTCTAAAATATTAGCTAAAACATGATAAGTCAGCGGATTATCAAAATACCCCAAACTTAAACTTTGCTTGTCCTCAAGAAAACTAAAAATAAAAAAGACTCAAAACATGGCGAGCTCAATGGATTCAATCAAACCTTACATATTCTTCATGCAATTTTTTTTCAATACAATTCCAATGAATGTTTACCCCTATTTCATTGTAGTAATCCCCAAATTCATTTACTTCAAACAAAGGTAATTTCATCATAAGTGCAATCATCAATCTAAGAAAAGGATCAAAGTTACACACAAAATGGAGATCACCAATTTCAAACATTTGCCTTCCTCACAATGGCATTTAGTAATTCACTCATTCACTCAAGTGTCTAGGTTATCAACTTTCACTCAATTTCACATTTTAATAGCACTTTCCATGAATTTGATTTTCATCTCAAAAATAGTTCCCACGAAAACATTCATGCGACATCAAAAGGTCTTTTAAAGGTTGTAATGGGGCTTGGCTAAAGGTAGGATATTCAAAGGTACTAGGCTTAAGTCATAGGAACTAAGAGAGCATAAACATTTTTACACATTGAATTTCCACTTATTCATTTTTCTATATATATATATATATATATATATATATATATATATATATATATATATATATATATATATATATATATATATATATACTTTGGGTGACTACAACCTTTTCCTTTTAATACCCTTTTTTACATTTTTGTACTTTTCATCTTTTTTCTTTTTGCCTTTGGCTTCAACCTTTATTTTTCTTTTTCTCAACCCAAAATAACATATCGAACCCTTATAGCCACCCCAAACTTAGTTTCCTACAACCCTTGTCTTGCTAAGCATCCATGCTCTCCTAAATCCTAAGATTAGGTTAACATGGTTTTTCCGGATTTTTGGCTTATAACATAAGGTTATCAAGAAACAATAGGCAATTAGGCTCAATGTGGCTCACTAGGGAACATGCATTAGGGATGGTCCTTTTTAGGCCAAGTAGCTATTTCAAAGAAAATTGCCTAGATCATTTGATGCAAACATATAAACATGCAAACCATGAATAGATTCAAGCAAATCCGGGAAAGTACAACTTAAAAGTGATTCACACAATTTAAAAACAATGTTGGAGGCTCAAATTCCTCACCTGGACATTTTTCGCAAATTGTTTGACCGAGATACAATCCCTAGTGTCTGCACCTCTTCACCCCAAACTTGTCATATGTAACGCCCTTCGTTACATTAGTGATCCCAAGATAAAATCAATAAAATATCCTTTAAAACATTTAATTAAAACATATATCTCATAAAGAAAAATTAGAAAAAAAAAACGTTAAAGTCTGAAAATGCCTCATATTAAATAATATAGTATTAAATTATCCATGTAATGAATATAGATATAAATGAATAAATAAATAAAAATCAAAAGCCTCAAAACCGGGCGTCTAACTACAATCTCAACGATAAATAATTGCGTCTAGCCACACGGCTCCTTATTTAATAACAGACTAACCAAACTAGAAAGATTATCTAATGGTGTCCACTAAGTCTTCACGCCTCTTCAGTCTTATTGACGTCCTCCTCGTGCTTTGAAAACAATGCTTAATAAAGAGATATAAAATCCCAGTGATCAACAATACAGTTTTATAAAACATTTTCGAAAATAGCATTGTTCTCGTAGGTCATGAGTAACAGGAAAAAACTGTCCATGGCACCCGCTAATTTTTCAAAATAATATAGATAAAGAAAATACTTTTAATATCAATAATAACCTCATCTCAATACATCACATTCCATATACCAGATAAATTCTAGTTCAGTCCAAGCGGTCCAAAGACCTCCTAATCAAATTGGCCTCTTGCCGGCATGCCATAATTTCACACATCACACGACAATGACGTCCCATTGCCCACCCCTACTCACGAGGAGTGTTTCGATGTCACCCTCCTGTCGGGGACATTTCCATTTCGATACCTCCCATGTGCACATGGTGGTATTTCTCTTTTTTTAGACACCCCAACCTGTGGCGGTGTTACTTTCGATACTCCTTTTTAGGTAGTATTACTTATTTTCGACATCCCAATTATATGGGATGTTACTTTCGATACCCCATTACAGTTGTATTACTTTTCGATACCCCTATCATAGGTGGTATTGCGGCAAACATCATACAATTCAGCATAGGGCACAATTTCATGTCTCATATTTGTAACAAATCATTTACCAAAAATTAAATATATATTTTATCATGCATGTCAAATAAACTCACATGGCATAGCACACACCAATAAGCACGTCATTCAACTAATAAAAAATACCAATCATGTATTTCATGCCATCAGTAACAAGAATAAATACCCAATTTAATAATCTTTTTTTATTTTAATTCAAAACCCCAAAAAATTTAGTTTATTAACAACATGCATCATTCAATTAAAATCTCTCAGAATCATAGGTAATTCGCTCAACACAACAAAACGCATGTACCATGGAAAGGGTTATTAAAAGGTACTGTTACTCATCTCTCGAAGACCTCCAATATGCTCTAAAAAATCACGTATGATAGGGATTTGTGCTTCCCTAAAAATTCTTCTCCCGTTTGATGGTGTTTTTGGATCTATGTTGTTACGGTTGTACTGGCGAGACAAAACGGAACCAAAGTAAATGATGCGGCGCTCCTGTCTTTCCCTCGGCTACTGTTTCTTCATGTTTATATATATATATATATATATATATATATATATATATATATATATATATATATATATATATATATACAACCTGTGCAGTAGGTTTCGCCCCTTCCTCTTTCTTTTTTTTTTAAAGAACCTATAGTAATCAGGCGCTAATTCTCTTTTTTTTTATAATTTAATATTTCTTTGTATTCACTAACCCATTCTAATAAATTTTATACTAATAAATTCTCACCACTAAACCTCTTAATCATATTTTATTTTTATTATATCATTATTATTATTATTATTTATATAACTTAATCCCTTTTTTTTTCAAATTAATTATGTTATAATTTTAGGATGTTACATCATAAATCATGCATCCAAAACAAAATTTCTCAAAGTTCAATTTTCAAATTTTCATAGGGAGTATTTTTCAATTTTCAAATCATTAGGGGAAATCATCAAAAATCATTATTTTTTTTATGCAATCCATCTATGCTAAATTCAATAAAATACCTTCAAGCTTACCAACACAAGACTCACACACATATGACTCAAGTAAAGAAAAGCAAAATAATTAAAAAGAGAAGGGTTTAGAAAAATTCATTGAAGACTCTTCCACCCGGATCCCATAGCCTGTGGTAAAAAGACCAAGAGATGCCCAAGATGTAAGACCTTCCTCCTGGATCCCATGGCTTGTGGAGTGGAGATGGAAGAATCAAGTGTGATGAGATTATATTTACTTCTCTAAGTGCTATTATGAGCCCGCTTCCTCCCGGGTCAAATGGTAAGTCACCTACTCCAAGAATGGCCTTTATGTAATTAGTTTCTCCATGAAGCACTAGAACCATAACTTTTTGAGACGACCTTAGAGCCTTTGCCTCTATTGATGAAAACTCCCAATTCTCAGGCAATGACTTGAACTCCAAAGTTGGTATTTTTACTAAGTAATGTGATAGACAAATTGTAGGCACCAACTTTGTAACATCCACACATGCATACAAACCAACGTATTTATCCAACTCATGATTTTGAGGCTCCTCAATAGGATTGGTGAGAGAAGTATTTTCCACATGATTTGTCTCATTTGTCCCTTGTAAAGTAACAATAGGAGTTATTTCCTCCTTGCACTCTTATTCACGATCCTCTCTTCTTGAATCATCTTCCACCACCACTTCATCTTCATTTAAGTCCATATTGGCAACAACAATCTCTTCAATTTGAGTCTCGTACGGCTTTTCTGCTAGCAATTTAGAAAATTCGCCATCTTGCTCTTCTAACCTTTGAAAGTTGTTACTTAGCATCTCCGTTATCAATTGAGAATGTTTCTTACTCATTTTATGCCTTTGAATCATGGCACTAAATTCATCCTTGTTACGCTCTATGCTCTGGATCAAATGTTGAGCATCTATATCCCAAAGTGATTCCAGCACCTCGGGATCCAGCTTAATGTCTGGTGGTGGTTGTAAGGATCACAAATAGGATCTCCATTCCTCCTTGGAGTATATCTTCACATGCTTATCAACTATACAATCAAGCACAATCCAATCAATTTGAGATTCCCTGTTTAGATAGAAACGATGGTCCATGTGTGGCATCCACCTAACACAAACAAAACTCAAAAGAAAAGATCAAATATATACAAAATAGAAAAAATAAAGTCTAAAGTAGTTGTCTTCTTTGTTACTAATGATATTGATAGTGCCAATCCCCTGCAACGGCACCAAAAACTTGATAGGCTCCGGCAAGCGTACCGGATCGAAGTAAGTAATAATAAAACGGTGAGAAACCGAGTATCGAACTCAGGGATTGGGAAACTAAGTTTCACTTCACAAATTAAACAACTATTTAGACTGAGAAATAGGTGTGAAAAGATTTCAAGAAAATAAAAGAAACAATAAAATCAAATCAAATATTTTTGGGATTTTAAATTAAAAGAGATTTCCAGGAATTGGGTTACCAACAAGACTGCTCATGCTACTAAATTGACTACCCCTCTCGTTAATTATCAAAATTGCTTTGAAGGTGAATTTATCCTAAATAAGTTAATGTTCCCTCTCGAGATACAAGAACCATGCCCAATTAAACCAACTCCTAATCTCGTGGTAATTGTATTTAAATTGAACCCATTAAGATTCATGACAATTCAATGAACCCTCGAATGACTGCTTCTAACTCTCACGATTTAAGTCCTAAGTTCAATCCCTATAAATCCGATACTTAAGTTCACCGCTAGGTTCGTCCTTAGAGTATCTATGACATAAAAATAAGTGCGCACCAAATTCACAAGTAATTCATTCAATAGGAATTAAATCAAAAGCAAATTGGAATTAACAAAGGGAAAACATCAATTCATAACATAAAACAAGTCTTGGACATAGCCCCAAATCCTAGAAATAAAAATACTACTCAAGCATTGCCATGGTCATGACAACCTTGAATAACAAAAACATAAAAATCCTAAGAGAAAAGAAGAAATTGAGAAGAAGAGAAATCCTAATTTTTGCCTAAGGTAGCAGCCAAGAGATCCTATTTTCGAGCATAATTGCCCTATTTATAGAGTAGGTTAACTTGGATTTGAAACCATTACAAAATCAAACCAAATCAGCAAATCAAAATTCCAGATTTTGTGCATCACGGCCGTGATAGATTTTGTCCCGGAGAACTTGACACTAGTTGGCCTATCACGGCCTGGTCGTAACAGGTTCTGACTTTGTGTTCTTCTTTCTTTTTCAACCCTACTCGATCATGGCCGTGATGGGCTCTGTTTGGCTCATTTTTCTTGTATTTCAAGCTCCGCCGTCATCCAAACTCCAACATAACTGGTCTAGAGCATTTTAATCTTCGTATTTAATTGCCAAATCAATATCTCCAAATTAATTGCCAAATCTTATCATATCCTTTATTGTTGTGATAGGCAATTATTATCCAAATCCAAATTGATTTGGATCCAATCTTTTATCTCAATGCCAATTGAATTATCTTTTAATCATAATAATCCAAATCCAAATTGATTTGGATTCAAATCCATCATGTGGGCACTCACAATTTACTTGGAAATCTTCAATTTAATTGGAATCCTTCTTCTTTGTCCTTTCCTAAAGATAAAAATAAGAAAATCTTGAGAAAATCAATTAAATGCACACATTGACTCTAAAACAACTAAAAATAGGAAAACAAAGTCTAATTTGGGTTAAAACAAGCATTCAACAAAATTTAATTGATGAAATCCACTCTAAAATGTTAGCGAAAACGTGATAAGCCAGCGGATTATCAACGTGTTAACCTTTGAGAAAAACATCATTTAATTCATATCTTCTTAAATTTATATTACTAGATTTATGGACTTGTGCCATGCATTGGACGAGGAATATGCTATTTTTTAGGATTTTTTTATATATATAATTGTTGGATTCATATTTTGTGGAAAATTTTATGCCAAAAAATGTTAAAAAATTATTTTATCTGAATTGTCGATCATAAATTGTAAGAGATATTAACTTAATATTATTATAGATATTATAATCCTTCTAAAATTATATATTTTGAATGCATTTGATATTGTAATATTTTCTTATATCATAGACGAAATTTTCTAGAATTTTAAAGTGCATTCAAAGTAAATTCGGACTATCATTGGGTGCATCAAAATACGGATCAGATCTCTTGTGACTCAAACTTGTATATTTAATAATTTCATTTGTGATATGATATCAGGTGTATTTAAAAAGATATGAATTAAATGATGTTTTTCTTAGAGGTTGACATGTGGAAGATCATTCAATGAGATTATTCCTAAATGTATATCCATCTATACACTACAACAGAAAAGGCTTTAGATAGCATTTCCGTGTGCCTTTTAATAGCGTTTTTAAACGCTATCTATTCCCCCCCAATTAAAGCTTCTGACCTAAGATAGCGGTTCCTAAACGCTGTCTTAGGGTACATCTAAGATAGCGTTTCTTCAAAGAAACGCTATCTTAAGGTTTTTTTTTTAAATGTTTACACTGATTTTTCCAAATTCTCTCTTCATTCATCAAAACCCAGTACATAAGAAAATCGTATGAAAAACATCAACCAAATCAAAACACAGTAAAGCTAAAAATCATGATATTCAATGTATCAAATTAATACAATTGTATGTAAAAGATGAAGACACAACATAAACAAAAAAAAAAATATTACACAATCCTCAAATCCCCTTTAATTTTGAAACCCTAAGATTACATAAACAAAAATGCCAGTAACGAACACAGCAACGAACCATCGGACAAAGCAGGTGCAGTCAGCTGCTTGTGGTGGCGGTCAGCTACGAACCAGGCACGGCAGCCGGACTCCTGGCGTCTGGACAACGAACTAGGAGCGTGAAGAAGCATAGATCAGGAAGAAGAGACTTGGGGCGCAACTGAAACCGTGAGATGAAGGAACTTCGAAAGAACCATGAAATCGTGATGGGTGGAATAGATCTGGACAAAGGAACCATGAAACCGTGATGGGTGGAGTAGATCTGTTTGAACTGTGAAACCACCCAAGGTTGCAACTTCAAAAACGAAGGAAGGCACATCGTTGCCTTGTTA
Source organism: Sophora flavescens (assembly GCA_030762895.1). NCBI lineage: Eukaryota > Viridiplantae > Streptophyta > Magnoliopsida > Fabales > Fabaceae > Sophora > Sophora flavescens. Next base: position 165,708,219 of record CM061064.1, on the reverse strand, counting down.
ACGATAGAAAGAAAAAGCATACCGCGGGACAAGGGAATTGAACGCCTCTCTTGTTTTTAAATTTTGGAAAAGGAAACAATAGCGTTTCTATATAGAAGTGCTATTGTAGGGGTACATAAGATAGCGTTTGCTAACGGAAGCGCTATCTTAGGTGGTTAGTTAAGATAGCGTTTCCTCAAGGAACCACTATCTTTTCCTGCCTTGACTTTTAATAGCAGTTCCTTAAGGAAACACTATCTTAGGTGGTTAGTTAAGATAGTGTTTCCTCAAGGAACCGCTATCTTTTCCTGCAGCTTAACTTTTAATAGTGGTTCTTTAAGGAAACGCTATCTTAGGTGATACCTAAGATAGCGTTTCCTTAAAGAACCGCTATTAAAAGTCCCCGCATCACTTTTAATAGCATTTCCGCACGGAAATGCTATAAAAGGTGCGTTATTAAAAGTCTAATATGTTGTAGTGATACTATATACATTTAGGAATAATCTCATTGAATATTCTTCCACGTGTCAACATCTTAGAAAAACACCATTTAATTCAAATCTTCTTAAATACACCTGATATCATATTATCAAATTAAATCTACTATATACATTTAAGATTAATCTCATTGAATGCTCTTCCACATGTTATCAATTGATAAAACATCATTTAATTCAAATCTTCTTAAATACACCTGATATCATATTATCAAATGAAATTATTAAATATCCAAATTTGAGTCAAAAAAAGTTTGATTCGAATTTTGATACACCCAATGATAGCCTGAATTCACTTTTAATGCACTTTAAAATATTAGAAAATTTCGTGTATGGTTTAAGAAAATATTACAATATTAAATGTAATATCTTCTAACACTGGAAAATAGGATTAACTCAAATTGATTTTGAAGAGAGAAGAAAATAATAATATGATAGATAAATATATTTTCTAATGATGGTTAACTTGCACGGGAAAATATGATAAATGAATCAAATAGATTTTCGAGAGAAAAAATAATATGATGGATAAATATATTTTTTAAAAATGCTTAACTTGGACGGGAAAATAGGAGAATTAAATCAAAATAATTTTCTAGAGAGAAGAAAAACAATATGATAGATAAATATATTTTATAAAAATGGTTAACTTGCACCAGACAAAAGAAGAAATAAATTAAATCGGTTTTCAAGAGAGAATAAAAAATTCATATCATTACGAAGATCACGACGACGTATTTACTATTTAGGATTAGTGTTTATGTAGATTATATTTATAAATGATTAATCGATTGAAATCGGTTATTGCTTTAAAAATGTATTTTTATTATTAAATGTCCATAGAAGTACGATACTTAGGTAGTGAGAGAAGAAATGGTTAGTGTTAAGTCATAATTTTGCTTTGAAAAAAAACAAATTCACGATAAAACTTTAATGGCTATTTTCAAATATTATATTTTTGATATTCTTCATACATGTATTTTTTTAGATTATATTTTTAATACTAAAATTGTGTACTTACTATTTACACTTAGCATCATTATCGTCCTAATTAAATTCATCTTAATTATAAATTTAATATTACACTATCAATGAGACACCCCGTTGTGCCATTAATTATTTATTTAAACTTACTCGCGTACTTAACGTTAAACATAACCCAAAAATACGAAGAAATTAAAAACTTAAATACAACACATACACTTCTGAAAGTTAAACACATCATCGTTATAATATACAAATACACCCATATTTATCCATTATAATACAAAACACCATTTAAGGTATCATATCAGTAGGATCCCCCACAAGTACTTAATTATACAAACTGTTTATAACTAGCGGAAAATAAAACGTCTTATATGACTCACTGGCCCTAAACTCACTACACTATATCATTAGAATCCACAGCTCGTCCGCTAGCATCCGGTTCATATGGAGTTCCATCCAACTCTTGAGCAACGGGTTCCTCCATAGAGTCTTCTAATGGAATAAAGTGGACATATGCCAAAATACAGAAACAGGGAGATAAGAAACAACTCTATCATCATAAGCGGAAAATAATCATAGTATATAAATATAATAACAGTCAAAGACATGCATCACACATAACTAACAATCATCCTTCAATTACGATATTATCCCCTACTCTTAATCTCATGCAACTAAACATTTTATGCTGACGTGACCATCTCTACTCCTGTCACATTAGTCAGTAGTCCCGACGGTCCGGTGCCAAGAACTCGATGCGCCCCTATTCCCTAATCACTAATAGAGAATAGTGCATCCAGCACAGTGTGTGTCACTATTCCCCCATCGAAAATAGCACAGAATATATAGTACCTCTATCACTGATAGGATATCCGATATCCAAAATAGGATATCCTGACCTCGGCGTCAACATCCATAGGGCACTCACCCGCAATATCCGATATCCAAAATAGGATATCCTGACCTCTTGTGTTCCACTCACATGGCTGTGAACAAACATGCATATATATGAATCTCACTGACTCGCATCGGATACGACCTAGTGCCTCAACCTTCCATCACAATCTCAACACACATTCCATGTCACATCTCATCTATTAAACACTTCAATTAGGCTAGGCACTTCTAAGTTACATTCATTCTCTCACCCACACGAATATCTCCTGAATAACACATATCATTGCCTAAAACCCGACTAAACATGTTACTAAACCAAGAAGATCATACATAATATAATAATCATAAAATATTCAGACAAAATAAAATGTCACACATGGTAGATTACCTCAACCAGTGCATCACAAATAGTTCAATAATAATAAAGTCAGACATCATCGAATATCTAAAATTATCCTAACGGCGATAAACCTACAATTCCCAAATCATAATTGGAACTACATAGTAGTTTCCAATACGATTTTGGTATTGTCGATTACTCAACCACTAGTAGGGTTTATGTCGCCCTACAAGATTATTATAAATTATATACTACTTATCCGTTCTGGCAATGAAATGGTTCTTTCTCCCACCTGAACTTATCTTCGGATTCACGAACTTTCCGATCCTTTATCTCTCTTGAAAATTGATTTGATTTATTCTCTTTCCCCGTGCAAGTTAAGTATTTTTTTAAAAAATATCTTTAATTATTTATCTATCATATTATTATTTTTCTTCCCTCTCATTTGATTTAATTCTCCTCTTTTCCTTGTGCAAGTTAAGCATTTAAAAAAAATATATTTATTTATTTATCTATCATATTATTTTTTTATTCTCTCTTGAAAGTCTATTTGATACATTTATCCTCTTTCCCCGTGCAAGTTAACCATCATTAGAAAATATATTTATCTATCATATTATTATTTTCTTCTCTCATGAAAATCTATTTGAGTTAATTCTCCACATTTCCCAGTGCAATTGAACCATTTTTGGAAAAAATATATATTTATCTATTATATTATTATTTTTCTTCTATTTTAAAATCTATTTTATTTATATCTCCTCTTTTCCCATTCAAGTCAACCATTTTTCTAAAATATATTTATTTATCATATTATTTTGTTCTTCTCTCTTGAAAATTTATTTGATTTATTTCTCCTCATTTCCCATGCAAGTATTCCATTTATAAAAAAAAATATTTATCTATCATATTAATCTAATTCTACTCTCCTGAAAATTTAGTTGATTTATTTATTTTCTCTGGATGATGCAAGTTAACCATATTTAGAAAATGTATGTGTCTATCATATTATTTTTCTTCTTCACTATTGAAAATCTATTTGCTTTATTCACCTTTTTTTTTACTTTTGCAAGTTAACCATTTTTAGAAAATGTATGTGTCTATCATATTATTTTTCTTCTTCTCTATTGAAAATATATTTGATTTGTTTCTACTCTTTGTCCCGTGCAAGTTAGCAACTTTTAGAAAAAAATATTGATCGATCATAACACTTTTTTCTTCTCTCTTAAAAATCTATTTGATCTTCTTATCATCTTTTCTCATGCAATTTAACCATCTTTAGAAAATATATTTATCTATCATATATTTTATTCTCTCTTTAAAATATATTTGATTTACTTCTCCTATTTTTATCGTGCAAGCGAACCACTTTTAGAGAAAGAAACATATTTATCTATCATATTATAACTTTTGTTCTATCGGAAAAATATATTTAATTTATTTATTCTCTTTTCCTGGTGCAAGTTAAACATTTTTAGAAAATATTATCAATCATATTTTTTCCTTCTCCTTATCTATTTGATTTATTTCTCATATTTTCCCATGCAAGTTAACAATATTTAAAATACAGATTTATCCATCATATTACTTTTTCTTCTCTCTTAAAAATTTATTTGATTTATTTCACATTTTTTTCTTTTGCAAGTTAACCACTTTTAGAAAATGCTTTTATCTATCATATCATTTTTCTTCTTCTTCTCATTTTAACCAAGTATATTTATCCATTATTGTTGCTATAGTTATATTTATCGGACCGGCCATAGTTCGGTTTCCAGCCGAACCGGTCCGATTTTAATAACACTGCTTTTGGGAAACAATCAGGAAAATATGTATTTTGGTAAATATTTTTTATTTAATTTAATTTTCCACCAAACCAATTTTTCGAATGTTTTTAGGGAAATCAATAATAACCTTTAAGCTTTTGGGAAAATTAATGACTTTACAATAACTAGAAAATTAACTGTATGCTGTTTGCACTTTAATAAATTACTATTGTTGGTGTGGCAAGTGTACCAAATCGTACAAGTAATAAAGTGAAAGTAAAGTATCGTTCACAACGAGGATTGTGATCAAGTATCAATGTGGCTTAGGCAATAGATATTTGAACCAATGAGTTTCATAGTTCCAATGAGTTTTTATCAATTTTTGTATTTAGAGTTGTCACAACAATGAATGAAACAATATCAATTAAAGAATGAAGTCAATATATGTAAAAGCGGTTAGGCATCAGAATCATCCAATTTTCACTTAACGAAATCGTATTCAATCCTAACTTCAATTCATTCCATGCAATTGACATTCAAGTCACTAATCTAGATTTATCCCCAATTCCTTAGGTGATAATGCTTTTGTACCAATAAAGAACCCTAATTCCTTAGGTGAATCAAGATTTAGCACAAACATTAAGCATAAGACTCATAAGAATGTATTGAAATGGAGCTCTATTCCTAGAATCAACATCACAATAGTAATCTACTCCAATTCTAGCATGAACACTAATTTTCCAATTATGCATTCACACTTGGAAACATTCCAAGGTTGATCAATTCAAGAAAATCATTAAACATAGAAGGAAGAGCTTGAGTAGATGTGAGTGGAGGAAGCCATGGAAGCTCCAGCACTGAGCGCTGGCTGGGCAGCTCTCTGTACTGTTGTTTCCTTCCGTTTCTATTCGGGCTGAGCGCTCGGTTCTAGAGCAGAGCGCTGGACTACTATTCCTGCATATTTTCAACATATTTTGAGTGTTTTTTTCACACAAATAAAGATCCAATGAATCTAAACTTTATTCATATCAAAGTATGTATTTTCCTATCACTTTTCCTATGATTTCTAAGATTATTTACAAACTCTTTCCTAATTACACTTCCAAACTAACATATTTTGCACATTCATCACAACCCAAAACTTAGAGATTTTGCTTGTCCTCGGGCAAACAATTAAGTTAGAAATGGTTAAAAGAGATAGATTTCCATGTTCAATTCTCTTGTGAAACATATTACTCATGCAAGACTTCAATTCCTTAACACTTTTGCAAAATGCACAAGCATCACACAATCATTCATCAATTCCAACTGATCACAAGCTTCATGCATTAAAACAATCAAACACACTACAAAATCAGCTTCATTGAATGAACAAAATATTATCTTGTAACCTCTCTATTTAGTGTTTCACACATCCTCACTTGGTGATATTTTCTCTCAATTCCGATCATCATGCACTCCCCAAACATAATCTTGACAAGATGCTAAGAACACACATCACAAATGTCAATGCAACACATATCATGAGGTCTTTTATTTGGATGTAATGGGGCTAAGGTGGGGGTGGATAACATCAAGTATATAGGCTAGACTACTTTGGCTTCAAGGAATGTGGACTCTTGGAATTTCCCTTGCTTAGCTAGTTCACAAGCACACAATTTGTGCTATTTCCCCTTTTTATTTATTTACAACTCTCTTTTTTTCTTTTTCTTTTGTTTTCTTCTTGTTTCATTTTATTTTCTTTCTCTTTTACCTTTTGATCACTTTTGTATACTTTCTTTGTTTCTTTTCCTCTTTTTGGCTTTTTCTATTTTTCTTTTTCTTTGTCTTTCTTTCACACTTTGTTTTTTTTTCCTTTTCTTTTCAATTTTTTTTTCGTAGTAGGCATCTTTAGTGGCCTACTCACACCCCAAACTTAATTTACTTGCTTGTCCCTAAGCAAGAGAACGGTCCCAAACTTAAGTCCAAGCATTCCTCTAAGCCTAAGTAGTGGGACAAAATTGTTTTTTCGATTTTTGGCTTATAATGTGCTATCATGTCAAGAAAAATAGGACAAGGCTCAATTGGGATTAACAATAGTAAATTTTAGGATGGCAATTATGGCCCTGAGCTGAAGCAAAGAAATGGTGCCTCAATCATTTATGCATATGCAAAAACATTGCAACAGTGACAAGCATCAAGGCAAGAAAAAGAAATAATATGCAAGTGATGGATAAGCACACATGGAAGAAATTAAGTAATGTGATGTGTTTGGGCACAAAATCTCACAGTTCATGGTTATGTGCAAGAGAAAATCCATGCATCCAACATTGCACATTCATAGTATGAAAAATTGTCACAAACAATTCACAAGGATCAATGGTTTCAATGAAATACAAAAATCCACTCAAAATACAATTTTTGTGCAAGATATGCAAGTTTGGGCAATTTATTCAACTAAAACTAACTATCAATTAAGGAGGATTAAAAATTAAAGAGTTTAGAGCACCTCCTTTCTTCTGCACACTGGATGAGCATGTGCAATTTTTTTTTACTCTGGCTAGCACTCAGCGCTAGGAACCTGCACTCAATGCCCAAGGTACAGTATTTTCTGTTGATTCTGCTTTCTGTTTGCGCTCAATGCTCACAGTAGCGCCCAGTGCCCACAGAGGGTCATTTTCACCATTTTCTTGTGCCATTTCTCCCCTTCCTTTGGTCCTTTTTCCTTAGTTGTGCCTGCACAACAATTCAAAGTAATTACACCATATTAGATGGCCTACACATCAGGGAACCACTCAATCATCTCAATGAACTACTTTTTTTTCATGATAAGGACGAAAAAAGAACAAAAATACAAGAAGAAAAATGCTTGGGTTACCTCCCAAGTAGCGCTTCTTTAACGTCACTAGCTTGACGCCTGAATATTTGATGCTCAAGGTGGCTTGAATGATGAGAAGAATGGTGCATTTTTGTTGCTTTTCTTGCCACCACTCCTCACATTGTCCTCAACATCAAACAATGGTGTATTGCCCTTCTTTGATGAATGATCCTCTTTGGACCAAAGTGGTTGGAATTGAGATGACCATTGAGACTTTTTCTTCTTCTTTTTCCATCTTTTCCCATTGCTTTTCTTTTTCTTCTCATGTTCATCTTTGTGAATTTCTTGAACCTATTGATTTTGCACAGAATGAACTTGATCATGGATAATTGGTTAAGTGTCCATAGGCTCCTTGTCAAACATGTTCACAACCATTTGTTCTTCATTCACCCTCAATATAAGCTCGCCTTTTGGTACATCTATCAAAGCTTCGGCGGTAGCTAAGAAGGGTCTCCCAAAGATCAATGGAATGTTCACATCCTCCTCAATATCCAAGACAAATAAATCCATATGAAATATGAACTTTCCTACTTTCACAAGCAAGTCCTCCACCAAACCATATGGTCTCCTAATTGATCTATCCGCAAGTTGCAATGAGATCATGGTTGGTTCCACATCATGAATGCCAAGTCTCTTCATCATGGATAATGGCATAAGATTGATACTTGATCCAAGGTCGCATAGGGCTCTATCATTTATTACCTCTCCAATGACACAAGGAATTGTAAAGGATCCTGGATCCCTCAACTTAGGTGGAAGCTTTTGTTGGAGAATTGAGCTACAATTTTCAGTCAAGACCACTACCTCACTTGGTTCAAATTTTCTCTTCTTTGCAAGCCATTCCCTCATGAACTTTGCATATGATGGCATGCTCTCCAATACTTCGGCAAAGGGAATATTTATTTGTAATTGTTTGAATATATCCAAGAACCGATCAAATTACTCTTCTTCTCAATTGGATATGGCACTTTCACATAAGAATGAATCTCTTGTGGCTTGCCCATTTCTTTCAAAATTTGACTCTTCGTCCTCCTCAATATAGAATTTTCATCAACTAATTTCAGCTTCTTTTCCTTCCTATCATCTTGAGGTTCCAACTCTTCCTTTCTCTTTGAACTCTCTTCCCTCTCACTAGTCTCGACTATCTTCTTTCCCAACAGAAATTTCAGCATTTTGACTTGTGGAATGATCAACAACCAGCTCTACTAACTTTCCACTTCACAACGTGATAGCTTTGCACTCCTCCTTTGGATAATTAGTGGTATTTCTAGAAAATCCATCACTTAATGCACTTGAAACTTTTTTAGAAAGCTGTCCAATCTGCACTTCAAGGTTCTTGATTTATGCATCGGTGTTCCTGAAGTTAGATTGTGTGACTTGGATGAATTGTGCAAGAGTGCTCTCTAACTTATTCATTCTCTCATCGGTGTCACGATGTGGTTGATTTTTGAGCATTGGTTGTTGTGAAGATTTGTTGTCTTGTGGAGCTTCTTGTGACCAAGGAAGGTTCGGGTGGTTCTTCCAATTTTGATTATAGGAATTTGAATAAGAATTATGCCATTGTCTTGGAAAATTCCCCATGTACTTTGCTTCCTCTTGAGAGCCTAGAGATGCTTCTCATTTTCCATTCTCATGCTCTCCTCCACAAAAACCACAACTTATTACTTGTTGTGCTTGCATTGGCCCTAAACTCATAGCATTTAGTTGCTTTGTGATTGCCTCCAATTTATTAGTGATGATTTTGTTTTGAGCCAAAAGTGCACTTTGAGAATTAAGCTCTATCATCCCCTTTGTTGATGTGCCTCCTCTATCATGATTCATGAGATAATCATTAGATGCCATGGCTTCAACCAACCTTAAAGCTTCTTCTGCGGTTTTTGAATTCATAAAACCTCCCGCCGATGCATCTAACATGAGCATTGTAGAAGGCCTCAATCCACTACAAAATATTTGCATTTGTTGAAGATCATCAAAGCCATGATTCGGACACTTCCTTAAGAGTTCCTTGAACCGTTCCCAAGCATCCACTAGTACAAAATATGCTTTAAACATCGTAGATTCCACATCGGTTTCACAAAAAGCGATGTATAAAACGAGGCAATGGAATTTTTGAAATTAAAAGCAAAGGATTCCACATCGGTTTCAAAAATAACCGATGTGTGGAAATTTCCCACATCGGTTATATTTTAACCGATGTCTAAAATTAAAACAAAAAAAATTTAAAATTTAAAATTTTTAACTTTCCACATCGGTTCTTTTAGAACCGATGTCTAATATATAGATTAACCACATCGGTTGTATTATAACCGATGTATAAAATTAAAAAAATAGAATTTAAAATTTTTATCTTTCCATATCGGTTCCTATTGAACCGATGTGTAATATAAATTAACCACATCGGTTTAAATATAACCGATGTAATAAATTTAAAAAAAATGAAATTTTAAATTAAATCGCAAGTTTCTACATCGGCTAATAGGGAACTGATGTGAAATATGACTAACCACATCGGTTTTTGGAAAACCGATGTGTAATATTTGACAAAACCCTACTTTTTGTTTCTATTTTCATTCCCTCCATTTGTTCCGCGCCCTCTTCCATTCCTTTGTTTTCATCCCCTCCCTCGTTTTGTGCTCGTCACTTCTTCCCCATCTCTCTCACTGCTCTGTGCTCATCGTCCCTACTGCTTCGCTGCCGCCTCCCATCTCTGTCTCTCCCTGCTGCTCGCCGGTCTCTGCTGCTTCTGCTTCTCCCTCCATTCTTGCTCGCTCGGCCACGTCCTCTACTGTCACCTCAGCCTCGAAGCCCCTCCGCTTGCTCCGCCGCTTCGTGTCGTGACCCTGTAGCCTTCGCTTGCTTCGCCGCTTCCTGTAGCCTCGAAGCCCACTGTCCGACGCTTGCTCCACTTGCTCCATCGTTTGCTCTGCTTGCTCCGCCGCTTAGTCATCTCAGGTAATGCACCTCTTATACCATGTTTCTAAGGAATCTGAGCATTAGGAAAGTATAATGGAAGCTTCTTCAACCCATTTCTATTTTTTGACTAAATTTTCTCATTTTAGGGTTGTGCAAAGGGCTTGCTATGGTACTGGTTAGTGGTTACATTTGTGGTTCAAGCTTTCCCTTCAACTGTTACCTATCTTGCCCTCATTCCTTGCAAGGTACAATATTTACATTGAACCTTAACTTTGGTCGGTAATGGTTTTTCCATTTTTTAGTTTTGGATAAAAGTAAATGAAATGGAAGTTGTTGATTTTTTGTTGATTGGGATTGAAGAATCATGAATGCCGAGTTATTTTTTTTATCCAATGTTATGTGAGATTTGTTGTAAGTTTGGTGTGTGCTTAAAAATGTGTTCAAAACTACAGTGATGAGTTTTCTTCATGTTATGTAAAACTTTTTCATGAATATTTTTGCCCTCTTTTGAGGGTGTGGTAATTATTACCAATTGCTTTGCGGTTTTTGATTATCAGGGGTGTTATTAGTCTCTTTGTTTGAATCTGACTTTGATTATTTGAGTCCAACTGGTGGTTGAATTTTCAATGTTCAAATTATGGAACTCTTTACTTATCCTACAACTCTTCAAATATGACTATTAATTGTCAATGCCTTTAGACAGTTATTTTGTTATTATTTTCAGTTTGTGACTTAAAAAAGCAGCTGGTATATTAACTATTGCTTATTTTGATTTTTGTTTGCTTTGATTTAGGGATTGGAGTGTTTTATTAATTTTCTTAATGTTAATTAATTAGTAAAGCCTTAGTTTCCCGTTTGAGATGCAATACTAATGAGCACACATGTACGTGCTTAATGTACCACTCATTGTATCGGATCTTGAATTGTCCAAAGTTGGATAGTTTGGGAAAAAACTTTTTCTTCATTCAGTTAAAATAGTTACTCATTGATTCTAATGTTATACACTTGATGAAAGTTCGGATTGATACATTTCCTTTCGTTCTCTGGGTGCATACTTTATCGTGGTGGATGTCATCACGTTCAAGTCGTGTACGTCAGAGACCGAAGGGAAATGCTGCCGAAATTTCCTCGAGTATAAGCATGAGAGTTAAGGACTAACTGTTTACCGAATGTTGAAAAAGTTTCTTCTCGAATGGGATATAGAGCCATACCCTGTCATAAGAAGTGGTTGATGAATATGTTGGACTAAGTACGAAGTTATTGGTTTAGTCATGGATCGCGGTTGGATGAATGCTAGACGGACAAGTGATGAGTATGATAATGGAGTGGAAGATTTTCTACAGTTTACAAAAACAAATGCTCCTGATAGTGGTAACGGAAGGTTTTATTGTCCTTGTGTTAACTGTTTGAATGAGAGACGACTAGAAGCTGAGGAGATACGTGATCATCTTATTTGTGAGGGGATTTGCAAGAGTTATACAACAAGGATATGTCATGGTGAATCGTTAGACAGGCCGAGGGTGTCGGATAGAGAGGAAGTTGATGACATCGAAATGGACGATGGACTAGAGGACATGATCCATGATGTTGGGCAAGAGTCTTTTCGGCACTCACATGTGTATGATACTTTGTGCAGTGATGCGGAAGTGGCTTTGTGTCCGGGGTGCACTAATCTCACACGGTTGTCAGCGGTGTTAAGATTGTTCAATGTGAAGGCGAGAAATGGGTGGAGCGATAAAAGTTTTACCAAATTGCTTGAGTTGTTGAAATACATGCTTCCAGAAGGTAACACATTGCCATCTCGAAACTATAAGGCGAAGAAGATATTGTGTCCGATGGATATGGAGTATAAGAAAATACACGCTTGCCTCAATGATTGCATATTGTACAAGAAAGAGTTTGAAGAGATGCACGAGTGCCCTAGGTGTGGGGTATCACGCTACAAAGTGAAGGATGGTGATTCTAGTTGTGATGTGGTCACCAAAGGTCCTCCTGCGAAGGTGTTATGGTATCTTCCCGTGATTCTGCGGTTCAAGCGATTGTTTGCTAATGTAAATGACGCAAAGAACATTAAATGGCATGCAGATGAGAGGAAGTGTGATGGACAGCTTCACCATCCAGCCGATTCTTTGCAATGGAAGAGAATTGATAGTTTGTTTCCGGATTTCGGCAATGAGCCCAGAAACCTCAGGCTTGGACTTGTTACCGATGGAATGAATCCATATGTAAACTTAAGTAGTATTCATAGTTCATGGCCTGTTCTCCTGGTAATTTACAACCTGTGTCCTTCGGGTCCTAAATAGCCAGGAAATGATATTGATGTTTATATGAGTCCCTTGATTGAAGACTTGAGAATGTTGTGGGATAAAGGCGTTGATGTGATCGACGGGTATTGCCGTGAGACATTCAGATTGCGTGCCATGTTATTTTGCACCATCAATGACTTTCCAGCATACGGGAACCTGTGTGGGTATAGTGTTAAGGGGCATAAAGCATGTCCAATATGTGAAGAAGGCACATGTTACCATCAACTGTAACATAGAAGGAAGACAGTTTACCTTGGGCATCGGAGATTTCTCCGACGTAATCATCCTTATCGTAGATTGAGAAAAGCTTTCAATGGACTTCCGGAGAATGAAATTGCTCCGGTGGCCTTGACTGGAGAGCAAGTTTATTAAAGGGTGAACAACACTAATGTTATCTATGGGAAGACCCAGAAGAAGGCTACAGAGAAGAAAATATGGAAGAAGAGGTCGATCTTCTTTGATCTTCCATACTGGTGCAAGCTTGATGTAAGACATTGTATTGATGTGATGCATGTGGAGAAAAATGTGTGTGACAGTTTAATCGGAACGCTTCTCAACATTCAAGGCAAGACAAAGGATGGTGTGAATGCTCGTCTGGATCTAGTAGCGATGGGTATACGAGAGCAGTTAGCTCCACATAAAGTGGGGCATAAGAAGACTTATTTTCCCCCAGTATGTCATACTTTATCAAAAAAAGAGAAAAGAAGTTTCTGTGAATGTCTACGGGGAGTCAAAGTGCCACAGGGTTACTCTTCAAATATCAAAAGACTTGTCTCAATGAAAGATCTCAAATTAGTTGGCTTAAAGTCTCATGATTGCCATGTCTTGATGCAACAACTACTACCGGTGGCCATTCGTGACATCTTGCCTTAAAAAAGTCAGACATGCCATTACTAGGTTATGCTTATTCTTCAATTCTATATGTAGCAAGGTCATTGACACAAAAAAGTTGGATGACTTGGAAAATGAGGCAGCCATTATCTTGTGCCAATTGGAGATGTATTTTCCACCTTCATTTTTTGACATCATGGTTCATTTGATTGTTCATCTAGTGAGGGAGATTAGATTTTGCGGCCTCGTTTATTTAAGGTGGATGTACCCGGTTGAGCGATACATGAAGATCTTGAAAGGATATATGAAGATTCCACACCGTCCCGAAGTATCTATTGTTGAAAGGTATGTTGCAGAAGAAGCTATTGAGTTTTGTACATACTATATGTCAAAAGCGGAACCTGTAGGGCTTCTGAAGTATCGTCACGAAGGAAGATATGATGGTAAGGGTACACGAGGTATCACTGTTAAGAGCATGGATCGGGAGGAAGTGCTTCAAGCACATTTGTATATATTGAATAACACTGATGAGGTTGAACCATACTTATGTGAGCATAAAAGCATCATCAATGAAACTTACCCTAGAATGAATGAAAAATGGTGTTTGAACAAGCATAACAAGACTTTCTTGAACTAGTTTAAAGAAAAAATTGCAAAGGATGGTATTAGTTATGATACATTAAAATGGCTAGCACAGGGGCCTAACTTTGATGTCATATGCTGGAGTGGGTACGATATCAATAAGTTTTCCTTCTATACAAAGTCCCAGGATGACAAAAGTACTGTGAAAAACAGTGGGGTTATGGTCGTCGCTGAGTCCATACATTTCTCTAGTTCGAAAGATAAAACCCCTGTTATGGCATCCATTTCATACTTTGGAATCATTGAAGAGATATGGGGGGTTGATTACATGAAGTTTAGAGTACCTGTTTTTAAATGTCAGTGAGTCGACAGTAACAATGGTGTGCAAACCGATGAGTTAAATTCAAATTGGTGGACCTTAATAAGGTAGGTAATAAAGAAGAGCCTTTCGTAATGGCATCCCAAGCAAAACAAGTGTTTTATATCCGTGATCCTTCTAACAAAAGGTGGTCAATGGTTCTTCATGGAAAAAATATGTATAATGGTAGTGAGGGAAATCAAGATTCAACTCTTGATATTTCTGATACTCCTTCTTTCTCAACACGGGTGCCTAATTTCAATGAGGAAAATGAAGTCGATGGTGTACATGTTACTCGTAATGATCACCAAGAAGGGTTATGGGAGAACTTTACTAATTGACCACAATGTAAGTTTAGTTTGAGTTATGTTTAAAGTCATATTATATGTTTACGTTGATATTTATAAGTTATGTTTACGTACGTTGATCGATATTTATAAGTTATGTTTGATATTTATCCTGACATACTAACAAGTTTTTTTTTTTTTGTTTAAACAGGTATACATGGCTCATCCTGAGAATATCCCTCATTCATGGAGCGGGTCAGAGACCCCGTCTACGGGTAGAAAGGGTAGACGTGCCACACGAATGAGGAATTTGACTGCCAACCTTAGTTCAAATCAAAGGATAAGAATAGACTTTGATAATAACCTTAATCTTATTGGGCCAATGGTAGAGCAGTTTAACAGTTTTGTGGCGACCCTTTCTAGAAGCGGGCCTAGTATACTTATTGATAATTGGAAAGATGTACCGACGGACGTGAAGGATCAGATATGGGAGAGTAATCCGGTATCTATACTTTTATGCCCTGTGTTTGTCTGTATCTACTTCATTTTAATCTTATTAATATAATACAGTAATTCGTTGATTCTTTTGGTGTTAATGTAGCTCACCTTTGACATACCGGATACGACGGATATGAAGAAGCGTTTGATAAAGTATGCTGGTGAGCGTTGGAGGGCTTTTAAGGTCGACCTGGGCAGATACTATGTATTCAATCCAACATGTGAAAAGAACCCACTTGAGGTGTACCCGTTTCTTGACCAGGCGACGTGGGATCGCTTTGTTCAGAGATGACATGATCCCAGCTTTCAGGTTAACTTATTTGATTTGTCTCTAAATTTATGTAATTTCATTAATTTTATTTACTTATGTAATTTAATTGTCTTCTATTTATAACAGGAGAAGAGGAAAAAGGGGCAGGAAAACCAAAGCAAGAATGTCTACCCCCATACACTGTCTCGTGGGGGATATAAAAAACTTGGTCAGATAATGCTGGAAGAGGAAAAGAAAGCATTTCAGGAAGCAGCATCTCAGGCGGATCCTAACGCTGAAAATCGTCCAGAAGTTGTTGATCCACCTCCATCCCCACGTCATCGTAAATGGAAGAGGGCCCAACAAAGAAAAACGGGACAATATACATCTGAGGAGGCCCGCCAAGTAACTGAGAAGATTGTAAGTATAGTTTGAATTGTAATTGTCATTTTAACATTGTTACCGAATTGTAATGTGACCTGATATTTTATATGTTATAGGATGCCTTGGATGAGCATGTAACCCAAGGAACCTTTGCTCCTAGAGGACGCGATGATATATTAGCTGCTGCCATCGGTAAACCAGACCACCCGGACCGTGTCATTTGTGTTGGATGGGGTGTCGGCATTCGCCAATACCATGGTTCATCTTCACACCAATGCCACAGGGATGTTGATGCAGATAGAGCACGGCTAAAACAGGAGATTGCAGCTGAGCTTAGACAGGTGATGGCCGAGCAATTTGCCCAGCAGCTGGCAATATTGACTTCTATGTCCCAGCAGATGACAGCAGGTGTCCAACCCTCTGTCCAACCCTCTGTCCATGTGAGCACTAAGGGCTCATGTGATCTTACTCATCAGCATAAAAATAATGATGATGGTGATTGTAACAGCCTGATTTTCATTATATTGTTTAATCAATTAAAATATAAGTAATTATATTTTAATATGAAAGTAGAAAATATTTTGTTTTAATAAAATAAAATCATATTCCTAATCCACCTTATCATATGAAGTCACAGTAAAATTTTCGGTTGAAAATTCAGACGAAAGTCGGTCTGCGTTTTCACTGCTAGTATAAGTTTACTGAGCAGAAAACCTAATTTTGACTCGTGAACGAGACGGTTAGTGTTTTTATCATGTTTCCTTCAACTTTTGTTATTTTGAAAATTTTCGTTCAAAAATAAAATAAAATAAAATATTTTATTCGAGTGAACACGTCGGGAATATACGATCGGAACTGTAACCGGGTACGAAATGGAGCAGGCTAGGGGACATAAAAGAGATGAGGTGACTTGTTAGGGAAAGGAGACATGGTTGTAGAAGCTTTATGTCACATCCATAAAAGTACCATCATTACTTTTTTTCAAAATTTACTATTTTATAATCAATTAAGCCATTCGTTTCAACTTTTGCCAACCAAACATGACATAACTCAAAACTTGGCCTCCAAGCACTCATTTCTCTCCCTCAAAACCGTGGCCCTCTCTCTCTCTCCCTATATATCACACTTTCATTTTCTTGAACTCACTTTTTCTTCTCCAAAAACACTATTTCTTCATCTTCTTCCTTTCTCTTCAAACTTCATACTCATAAAGCTTGCATTTTTATTCATCTTTTCAACTCAAGTTCTTCACGAAAGTTGATCCTTGTATCAAGGGTAATACTCTTATGTCAATCTTTTTGCAAGTTTCTTCTTTTACCTTATGGTTTACTCTACTTTTTCTTTAAGTGTTTTTAATGGGTTTTCAACTTCTAAAATCTCTAGAAAATTATAGAAAAATCCTTTTGAGTTGAAACCGCTTTCTATAGTCTTTTATTAACTTATATTTTCACATATTAAGAGTTTGTGTAAAACAAAAATTTCTACCTCTTATTTACAAGGATGGATGAAACCTATACATGGTGGCCTAGGAAGTTTTGTTTCAACTTTTTGAAAGATGATCATGTATTTGAGCTTCTAGATACCTCTTGATCTTAAATCTAAAGTCTTGAAAGGTTTGAAAATCTCTAGCTTATTTATCCAAGGATGGCCAAACCTATATGGTTTTGGACCTAGGATGCTTGAGTTCAACTTTCTAACTATGATCATGGATTTACACCTCTCAATACTTTGTGATGCCAAACCTAAGAGTTTTCATCAAATAAAAGGCTTTTCATCATTCTCCTAGGCTAGGCCGAAACTCAATGTTTTGGAGCTAGGATGTTTGAGTTTTCATTTTCCAAAATGATCATGGACTTGAAGATCCTTAAGACATTAGGATGCTAAGTCTAAAAGATTGGAAAGTTTAGAGATTTCTAACCTAGTTATCTTATGATGGCCGAACCTATGAGGTTTATGGACCTAGGATATTTTGTTTTCTTTTATTTTCAATATGATCATGGATTTGAACTCCTTAATACATTGGGATGCAAAATCTAAGAGATTGGAAGGTTTAAAGTTTTCTAACCTATTTTACTATACAAGGCCGAAACCTAACCTAAGATTTTGGATGATTTTATTCAATATTTTCAAGTTATAACAAATTATCTAAGTCACCTAGAACCTAAGAGTTAAGTATCTAAAATCTTAGAGTGTGAAATGAAACCTAACCCTCATTAGATTTAAATGGCCGAACCTACCTAATGAGAACATAGATGAGTTTATTTGATTTATTTGTTTTTATGTTGTTTGGTTGAAGGTGGTGTTAACACCTCGTGGTTGGATAACGAGGAGCTGGGAATTCGAGCTTTCGGTGATAACTCAGGTGGGGGAAAGAATCAACCTATCATCGGAATCGATAAGTAGTAGATTATGTAGTAATTATGTAGGGCGACCTAAACCTTACTAGAAGTCGAATAATCGACAAGACCAGGATCGCTTAAAATTGCTTTTATAAAACATCCATGGTGATTCCGGGATCGTAGGTTGATCGATATTAGGTTGATGTTTATATTGTTGATGGTTGATTTGAGTTTTATTACCTTTATTGAACTGATTTAGTGCTATGTTGATGTTTTGAAATATCTTTGATTGACTTGATGTTATACATGATCTGTGTGGTATTTACTTTATGTTTAGTGGATTAAGCGGAGATATATATGTGGTCTAAGAGATGAGTTGTTTTGGGTGTAAGGATCATGATGATTTTGAGAGGTGCCTAACCTACATGAAATATGTTAAAGAGGTGTTGTGACATAGAGCATGTGTTGAGGTCTTGATGAGAGGTTAAGGCACTAGGTTGTGACCATAGGAGTCTGCGAGGTTCATAAGTTGTGTTGTTTCTATAACCGTATGTGGGACACATACAAGACCCGAAGTCCTTGTGGGACCGTCGAAAGGGTAAACTTAACTTGTGCAGCTACGAGTGTCATTGCTTTGCATGAGCACCTTTGGGAGTGGACGAGGTGTGCACCGGGATCATCGTGCAGCTGTACCATGGTGAAGGTGTGCACCGGGATAATCGTGCAACTATAGTGTCATTGTTTTGCATGAGCACCCACGGTCCGGGGTGTGCACCGGGTTTAATGTGCAGCTATAGTATCATTGTTTTGCATGAGCATTCTCACCATGACTAAGGATGTGCACCGGGAATGGGACGTGTCGCTTGGACGACTGACCGATAACCATAACTATGATAGGGAAACCACAACCATTTTCAGTATCAAGTTTTAGTTGCAGGAGTGAGGGTAGGATGGATATAAGAATTTTATGGAAGATGGATGAGTTGACTGACGTTGTGTCTGTGATAATTATTGTATAGTTTACTATGACTCTTTTCCGCTTTTGA
This sequence comes from Sophora flavescens, assembly GCA_030762895.1. Classification (NCBI taxonomy): domain Eukaryota; kingdom Viridiplantae; phylum Streptophyta; class Magnoliopsida; order Fabales; family Fabaceae; genus Sophora; species Sophora flavescens. The sequence continues at coordinate 165,689,102 of CM061064.1, read as the reverse complement.
TGATAGACCTGTTTCTTATCCCCTGTATATTTCTGTATGTTGTATTTTGTCTCCTTGTGGAACCGTATGAGAAGACCCTGTGGATGAACGTAACCAGGAGGAGTTGGATGGAACTCCCTAAGAACCAGATGCCGGAGGACGAGCTGTGACCCATGGTGATTAGGGTCTAGTTAGTTATGGCCGCAAGGCCGTGTCGTGAAGCTTTATCTTTCCTCTTATGTTTTGTATAACTATGCACCAGTTCGGGATCCTATTGATGGGATGCCCTGAAACAGTGTTTTGATAACTCTGATGCTTTAAGTATGTTTAATATATTTATGTTTTCATATTCTGTTCCATATGAATCTATTTGCTTAAGAAATTAAGTTTCAAATTTTACGTAATTTTCACGTTAAGCGTGCGATTAAGTAATTAAATAATGAGGTTTTAAACTAAATGACACAAAGGGGCACAACGGGGTGTCTCAGTGATGATGATGATGATGGTGATGATGACCCTGATAGGTGTGAGCTGTATGTTGATGATCATCATATCGCCCTTAGTGGCATTGGGGAAGGCACATAATAACTTCGGTAATACTATACACCATCGTTTATTACCGGATGATAAAGTGAGGGTCGTTGTTGAGATTATTCGAGATGCTGATGCTCGAGTCCCTGTGCCCACTGAGGAGGTTCAAACAGTGGGTCAGGCCCCCAGTAACTTCATCCCCTGGCCAAGAAGTCCGGTCAGCTTTCTTGTTGCATCTGAGGTATTCAGTTAGTTGTGTTTTTCTATATTCAAAGTTGAAATTATTTATTATTGTTTAAAGATAATGCTTTATTTTTATTTGTTTTAGGATGTTGGAAATGATATTCTGCCTAAAAGGTCGGATCCAGGAAGACCAGAGATGTCTGCTCCTGCCAAGGTATTCATTTGACCATTTAATTAATTACGAATGAAATAACTTATTTGTGATTACTAATATATATCTTTGTTGTACGTAGGGGATCGATAAAGGGTCACCTGGTGATGTTTTTAAACTTATGGCTATACAGGTTGTGACCATGGAGAATGACGCAGCTTTGGTAAGGTTGGAACATGATGCCAGTCCAGGTGACGAACTGTATATCCCAAAGAAGGAACTTATGGAGATTGTACTCGATAAAGAAATGGCTAGTTCTGCACACCTATCGTTAAGGTGCACGTAAGTACATTTTATTTATAAGTTAAGTAATTAAATTTTAAATACTATGATAATTAACATGTTTTTTCAATATATTAGGTATCTGCATCGTATGTTAGTTGATCAGGGTAACCTCACCCTTTATGGGTTCATTGACCCCATGTTCATTCAGGGTGATGCTCTCCTAGCATCATAAGACCCGGTCACCACCATACGTGATATACTTGCCCGAGACGATCATCAATTCTACCTTGCGCCTTATCACAATAAGTAAGTACCAGTTATTTAATTATAACTATATATGACTTAGTCACTAATTGTTCCACAAATACAACAAGCATTGGCAACTGTTGATCTTGTACCCTAGGATGAATGTCGTGGTCTTCATTTGCTCAATGGGAAATAAGCTAGCGAATGAACTGAAGACGATCATGGAAACGTAAGCATTAAAATACTTTATTATCAGTAATGTAGTTTTTTAATTATCTAAAATATATTAGATATACTTTAATTAATTTTTATTTTGTCATGATAGTTCTATTAATGCAAACCACATGTTGCATGGTGAAAGGCGTCGGGCTATTAGATGGATTATTCCTAACGTAAGATATATATTAGTTCAAACGCTTCAAATGCAGTGGGTAAAATTATTGATTTCTATTTAATTCCTCATATTCTAATTGGGTTTCATTTGTACATAGTCCCGTATACAACGTGCATCATGGGAATGTGGATACTATGTGATGAAGTGGATGTTCGAAATTATCTCCTCCAGGATCACTGAAAGATGGAACGAGGTAAATGTTAATTGGTAACAATTAGAAGTTATAGATTCGTTATATGTTTTATGTTAGTTTATTACTTAAAAGATCTAATCTTTTATCCAATTAAACTTGCAGATATTCAACAATCCGACTCCATTATCTGATTCCAACATCAATAACATAAGGAGGCGTTGGGCAACTTTCTTTCTTGAAGTGTACCAACCATAGTTTGTATGTAGTTAGTTTAAAAACTTATCATGTACTAGCTATAGTGTACTTTTGACTGATATATATTTTGATATGAAATCTATAATATATCATGTAGCTTTTTGGTTTCTAATTATCTTTGTTGTCTGAATGTAATTGAATATATGTATTGTTCGTAATAAATTCAGTATATATTAATTTAGTGTGTTTTTGTTGTACAAAAGTGATTGTGTTGAGAATATTTAGAATATGTTATACTGGTATTGATCTGGATTACTGAAACATGGGAAAGGAATGATAGAAATGTAAAAAGAGTTTTTTTTTTAAAAATGAGACTTTTCACATCAGTTATACAAAAACCGATGTGGAAAGTTCACTTTTCACATGGGTCAATAAAAAACCAATGTGGAAAGTTCACTTTTCACATCGGTTATATTTAAAACCGATGTGGAAGGTGATATTTTCAAATCGGTTTTGAGATAACCCATGTGAAAAATAAACTTTCCACATCGGTTATTTAGAAAATCGTTGTTAAAAGTGTACTTTAGACATCGGTTTTAAAACCGATGTGAAAATTAACAATAAACAACATCGGTCGTTTCAACATCAGTTTGAAAACCGATGTGAAAAGCCAAAAATAACCGATGTGGAATCCTTTTTCTGTACTAGTGATCATACAAAGTTTCACCATCACGTTGCACAAAGCTTGAAATATCTCCTCTCAACTTCACAAACTTTGACGGTAGAAACTACCTTGCTAAGAACTTTTCCTCCAAGTCATCCCAAGTAGTAATGCTTCCTCTTGGTTGAGATTGGAGCCAAGCCTTGCCTCCATCTCTTAATAACAAGGGGAACAACCCTAACCTTATAGCATCATCCGTAGCTCCATTAATCTTGAGAGTCTCACATATCTCTAGAAAATTTGAGACATGACTATTTGGATCTTCGGCAACAACTCCTTTAAATTGATTTTGTTACATGATATTGAGTAACGCCGGCTTGATCTCAAAATTATTCATAGCTACCGGAGGTCTAACAATGCTTGAATGATTTCGGTTGGTTGGACCATTAAAATACTCTCCCAATGTCCTTCGGTCTCCTTACACATTTTCAGTCATGATAACCTCTTGTTGATGAAGAAGAAGAATTTGCTTTTTCTTTCTCTCGCTTCTTTCTATCTTTTGATGCTTTTCGATTCCTCTTTGCCATCTTCTCAACTTCGCGATCAAATAACAGCTCACCTGTAGATCTACCTCGCATACACTACACAAAAGCTCAAGCAAAGATGAGAATATCCAATAGTTTAACAAAAACAGAAGAATAACAAAGAAAGAGAAAAAATTTTCAAATTAACAATGCTTTAGCCTTGTTGATATTGAAATCAACAATCCCCGGCAACGGCGCCAAAAACTTCTTGTTGGTTTGGCAAGTGTACCAAATCGTACAAGTAATAAAGTGAAAGTAAAGTATCATTTTCAACGAGGATTGTGATCAAGTATCAACGTGGATTAGGCAATAGCTATTTGAACCAATGAGTTTCATAGTTCCAATGAGCTTTTATGAATTTTTGCATTTAGAGTTGTCACAACAATGAATGAAACGATATCAATTAAAGAATGAAGTCAATATATGTAAAAGCGGTTAGGTATCAGAATCCTCCAATTTTCACTTAACGAAATCGTATTCAATCCTAACTTCAATTCATTCCATGCAATTGAGATTCAAGTCACTAATCTAGATTTATCCCCAATTCCTTAGGTGATAATTCTTTGTACCAATTAAGAACCCTAATTCCTTAGGTGAATCAAGAATTAGCACAAACAATAAGCATAAGACTAATAAGAATGTATTACAATGGAGCTCTATTCCTAGAATCAACATCATGAAGTTAACATAGGAAAACACAAGAAGGGGGGGTTGAATTGTGTGTGTTAATAATTTTCGAAAACAACCTTTAAAACAATTTTTGCACTCAAGGAGATTCGAAACAGAATCTAGCACAAAGAAAAAGATCCTTTTAAAAAGACTTTAACAAAAGCAATATCAAAACCCCTCGGTTAGTAAGAGACAAATAAAGCTGTAAGAGTTAAGAGATAGGAGAATCACACAATATGTTTTTATCCTGGTTCACTCTCTTCCAACCAAGAGCTACGTCCACTCCCTTCTACTTGAAGGATTTTCTCCACTATTATCAAAATAGATTATAGCCAAGTATTCAACACCTCTCCAGGCTACAAGTATTTCTTTTTTACCAAGCCTCTCCAGACTCTAACTCTAACAAAGAGATTTAATGTTTGATCTTCTTAACTCACTATATGTGAGAATATGACAGTTAAGATCAGATGAATATTTTCACAATATTCAAACTAAGAAATACTGACTCTTGTTCTCTAAAGAAATATGAGTATGAGTAAAAGTTGAGCTCGTAAGGTTGTGTAGTCGAGAGTCCTTGTTTCAGTATCTCAGGTCTCCTACTTATAGTGACCTTCTTATTCACTTGTATTTCTTCAACGGTTAATTTGAATAATCCCATTTAGAGATAACATTTAATGCATGATATCCGCTGTGACTAATAGCTTGATTGTGGCAATGCTGAATAGTACTGTTGGTCATCGAGGTAGCATGAAATTGGAGGCTTATTGCTCTGAGTAATGTAGCTTGAGAACTTGTTGTTCCTCCTTTGTGTATAATTCAGCTTTTTCAGTCATAAAGTTGTCATCGTACAGATCGTTTTGTAGTATCTTATTGTACGATTCTGCTTTTTGCATTTCTTGATGGTACTATGTTTCTTTTACAACAAGGTTAAACATTAAAGCAGATAAAACAAATGTGAAGAACAAATATTCTATTGAAATAAATATCAATCATTTGAAATAAATTCAAGAGATTCGAATTGCATTTAATTCATTCTAAGATAGAGCTCGTCTAAAAAGAACTTCGTCTACTTAGTTATATGAGAGACTAAGTCTGTTCGATATTTTATTTTGCTCGTCTGATGATGTGGCATATCCTCTTGTCTATCAAGTCTTCGGACTTGCTGTTCCTCAATGAGTTATAAAGATCTCCGTCTGGTGACATGGTGGTTAGAGCTCGTCTACTAGATTACTTTATTTTTCAGTTCATTTACTTCTACTAATTACTTCCGTCTGCTTACGTGGCAAGATGGACGTGCTTATTATCAAGTCTTTGGACTTGTTGTATCTAACAAGTAATTTTGGTATTCGTCTAGCAAACATTTAGAGCCTTGTTCACTTAAGAAAACCAGTCTACTAAATTAAATAAACAAGTAACTTTACCAAGTTAAGTAGTCCGTCTACAAGGGTGGACGCGTATTTTTCAATGAAAACTTATCCCAAGTTTATTTTACTTATATTAAAGTATTGCTGCATAACTGAAAGCACATGTTAGATCTCAACTAACACTTTGCCAAGAAAATTTAATCCTTTTGTTAGCATCAAAACTTAGAGATTATTAAATCCAAAACCACTTTGGTTCCAACAATCTCCCCCTTTTTGATGATGACAAAACTAATTAAATTTGAAAAACAAAGTATAAGAGAGCTTGCAGGGCTCCCCCTAAGATAAAGCATTCAAATAATTAAGCAGAATAAGCATATGAAAAACAACTGCATATAAGCTAACAGATAGGTGTAACAGCTTATCATACTTAGAGAGTATATATAAGGGAATAAATAAACATAAGTATCAGAGCAGCAGATATCAAAGCAAATAAGCAAACATAAGTATCAGAGCAGTTAGCAAGTAGAAAAGAATGTGCAAATGCAGACTAATATGAACTTTTCGAAACTGACTTTTTATATATGAATATAAACAAATCTCCTTTCTTTCCTTTCTCCCCCTTTTTGTCATGAGCCAAAAAGGTAAAAGGAGAGGACCATCATTGTCAGTATAAGAGGGAAAAAAATAAAGTAAAGGTTAAGCAGGAGGAGGTGGTGGAGGAGGAGGATTCTGAGTCTGACTATTCTTGAAGACCATGAGGAATTCCAGCATTTTATTTACAACCTCTAAGGTTGGAGCCATTGAAGTTTGAACTTGCTGTTGGACATCCTTCTTAATCTTCTCAGTCATCTTTTCAACCTTCTCATCAACTATCTTGCCAACCCTTTCATCAACTATTTTTCCAAGAACCTCTTCAAGATTAGATGGCAGAGGCTGTTGCCTTTAGCTTTCAGCAGACTCTTGAAATGTGCTTAGTGTTCTTGAATGAATTGAAGGGTGCATCACAACTAGAGCTAAAGGTTGAGAAGATTGTCTTTCTGATGAGCTCTGATGGTGAATGGATTGAGATGTTTCCTCTAAGCCAACAGTAGTGGCAATTTGACCATGTTCTTCAACAACAGGTTCATCTGTGATAGGCTCTGAAGTAGGTGGAGAGTTTACTAAGACTTCCTTTGCCCATCTAATGGGGTAGATGAATTCCACATTCTTACTGTTTATAGTAAGTCCCCATAGGTATTTATAGATCATATATCTAAAGTTTGAAAGACCACACTTCCCTCTGACCTTGGGAATATCATTCTTCTCTTCTTCAGGTGGACCAGAGGAAGATGCCTCTCTGGTGCAGTGGATGATATGAGATTTCCAAAAATCAGCAGCTCTATGTTCATTGATCAACTCAATGGATTCAGTATGCAAAAGGAAATCCATCATTGAGTAGTCAAAGGTTTCTTGATGTAGATCAAGCATTGTTGATTCAGATTCAGGCATCACTCCCTTGAATCTTCTATTTTTCATGTCCTTGTCCTTATTTAGATCTAACATTGGCAATCATGGACAGATCCTGTAAGGCATGATTCCAATTCTGGTTGCTTCATTATGTCTCATCCAGGATGGAGGGACAAAATGCGTGGCTCTATCAGCTCTGAAATGACAGAATTCCAACTTCAGTATTTCATAGATGAGCTGATCCGGAAAGAAGTCAGAGGTCCTCCCATAAACTCTAGGATGCTCAAAAGACACCCATTTTGTGTCCCTTGGCATGATCATGGGAACATTCTTTGAGGATCTTGCTCTACGCTCAGGGATGGTAGGAAGATTTTTCCTATTGGGGTCAGTCTCCCAGATAGGTATGATATGTCTCTCAACTCCATCAGTGAGGGGTAAGAAAGGAGGAGTTTTGACAAGGTTAGGGTAAATTTTTCTTTGGGGGGGGTTGTTTAAGGGTAGGTGAGTGACTAATGGCCCTAAGTTGTTGTGCATTTGAGAAGGCATATTTTTATTAAGAAATGAGGAGTTTCGACAAGGTTAGGGTAAATTTTTCGGGGGGGGGTTGTTTAAGGGTAGGTGAGTGACAAATGGCCCTAAGTTGTTGTGCATTTGAGAAGGCATATTTTTATTAATTTACAATCAGGATGAGGTAGGTAAAGGGGTTCAACAGGTGGGCTGATGATGCGTGAATTTTAGAGATATATTTAAAGGCAAGTGCACCTCGTCGCAATCAAGTAATACGGTGGTGAGACCGGTTATCGTATCCACAGGGATTGGATGTCAATTACCAATTCGCAAATTCAACAACTATCTAGACTAATCTAAAATATGAGAGATTAAAACTAAAGAAATAAAATATTTTTGTCTTTTTGTAATTTTGTCAAACACTTGGTATGCAAACAGGGATGTGGTTAGAATTGTCGGGTTTAGACTACACTAATCCTCCCTTAATTGCAATGAAATGGTAATCAACACAAGTCCTAATTCAATTATGCCAATCAAGCCTTTTCTAAAGTACTCAAGCCTAATGTCTTAGGTGCATTGAGCCTAAAACCCCAAATTAAACCCTAATGTCTTAGGTGGAATAACTTGAGATTTTGCATTAAGTTAAGACTTATAAGATTGCAAGCAGCCAACACCTATGTCTAGATTCTTGACCTACTTGGCATATGATTCATGAGCATGCCTTAATACCAACCTTCCAGTCATCTATCAAAGCAACAAATCATTCCTATGGGTAGCTAATCCAAGGAAAGCATTAAACACAGAATCACATACTCATAACGAAATAGAAACTTGTATTAAAATACCAAATCAATTACAACAAGTTCAGTAAAGTTACATCTAACCCCAACAATGGGGATTTAACTACTCATGATAAGGAAATACAAAAAGGAAAAAGAGAAGGGATGAAGAACACTCATAGACAAGCTTCCTCCAATCTTCTCTCCATCCAAGAGCAGAGAAAACACCCCCCTTTTTGGGTAGAAACCCTCTCCAGCCACCAGCCTCGGCCTGCCTCCAAGTGCAGATTATTTTAGGTTAGAAGTTAGTCCCCTTTTTTCGCTCTTTGTCTTTGTTATTTAAAGGTCCGTCGCCCGTCACGGTCGTGGACGAGCCATCACGGCCAGGCCGTGATGGTCTCCGACTGGGCGCCTCTTCATTCACTTATTCATCACGGCCGTGATATCCATCACGGCTAGGCCGTGATCGTTTCTGACTTTTCCAACTAGCAGGTCACGGCCGTGATAGCCATCACGGCCAGGCCGTGACAGCTTCTGACTTTTGGCTCAATTCTTTCTTCAGCTACTGCTCCCTCACGGCCGTGAGGGCCATCACGGCCAGGCCGTGATACTCTCTGCTTGGCTCAATTTCTTCTCTTTTCAGGCTCTAAGTCCTCCAAACTCCAACAAGGCTGATTTCTGGGCATTTTTCCATTAAATCCTGCAAAACAACACCAGAAACCACCTCATCCGTTCTAAAGGAAAAACTATACAAAATCAACACTAAATTGGCCTAACTATATGCAAATGCATGCAGAAATGTACATGGAAAATGAGGTAAAATCACACTCATCAAATCACCCCAAGCTTAAGACTTTGCTTGTCCTCAAGCAAAAACTAAGGCCAGAAGAGATAAACAGTCAAAGCATGGATAGTGAACTAAGAACCCGAGTAAAATGATCCAAGCAATAGGCAATTCAAACAATTCAGCAGGAGACAATCAATTCAAGTCCAATTAGGGGCTTAAGTTTCCTAGACTCACATTCTCACTGATTCGGGCACTCTTGCTCACTTGAAGCTCACCCCAAGCTTGTTTATTTGCTTGGCTCTCTTTCTTGCCTCACTCACTCAAGTGTTCAAGTATATATAACAATTCGCTCCATATTCCTCAAGGAATGATTCCTACCATATGCTTGACTATCAACCAAATCTCCACTTTATTTATGAAAACACCTAAGAATCAAGAGGTCTTTATTTGGTTGTAACGTGGCCATGGGATTAATCTTTAGGTGGGGATAACAAGAAAGGGATATTTCAAAGGGCTAGACCAAGTATCAAACATTTCAATACAGGACACCTTCTAAAATTCCTTCTTGGGTTTTCAAATTACTTTCCACCTTTCTTTTCTTTCTTTCTTTTTTATTTCTCACTTTTATTTTTGTCGTCCCCTTCTCTATTTATTTTTAATTTTTTCTTTTTTTTCTTTTTATTTGGAGAAGGGGAGATTTTATTTTATTTTATTTTTATTTTTTTTTTACTGATTCTTTCATCCCAAACTTTCAACTACCTTTTTCACCCTTTTTGTGATACTTTAGAAGGTCCCTTATCAAGTATATGTATCAAAATTTTTCAGGGTACCAAGAAAAGCATTTTATTCATTTTGGCTCAAAATTGGGCAACTAAGGGTAGCATTTACACATTCAAAGCTCAGAAGGCCAGAAGAATACCTATTGCCTCAATCATTTTCAAAAATGTTTCCAAAAATTTTCTAAGCTTCAAAATGGTTTTAAGTCAAGTTCTAGAGAAAACAAACCAAGAGGAATAACACTCTACACAAAGAATGGGGGCAGATTTAGTGAGTACCCCCTAATGGCTCAAAAGCTCACATTTATCAGTTCAAGAACCAGTGAGAAACACAAGTCTAAAGAAACATATGCTAATCATCAACTATCCGAAATCATCTCAAGCATATTCATTTGCAGCCATATCACAAGAATAAATAGAATTGGGTTCAAAAATCCACTATCACAATTTAATTGGCACTTAGTTCTCACAATCATAAGCTCAATCTAAGCAGGGGCAAGCAATTCATGTGATCATGCAAGACTAAACCTATATGAATGCAACATTTACAATGCAAGATATGAACATATGCAAAATACCCCTACCCCAAGCTTAAAGATTTACATTGTCCCCAATGTAAACAATCAAGTTGGAGAGGAGAGAAAAATAAAATAAAGCAAAAAAAAAATTGGAACGGCTTACCGAGGCGGTAGCGGGTGTTGGCTCACATGCTTTTTGGCTTTGTTTCTCCCTGCTCTTTTTCTCCTTCCTTTATTCAAAATCTGAAGACACTTAACAAAATTATTAACAAACCTCTTGAGCTTCTCAAATTATTCAAGAGGTTAAAGCAAAAACAAAATTAACTAAAGAGGAGGGTTAAGAAAAGTTGGGTTGCCTCCCAATAAGCGCTTCTTTAAAGTCACTAGTTTGACTTATCAAGAAGCATCCACCTGGATCCCATAACCTGTGGTATAAGGACCAAGGAATGCTAACCATGTAAGATCCTTCACCTGGATCCCACAGTTTGCAGCAAAAATGTGGAAGTGAGCACTCGAAATTCATGCCGACTTCTTCAAATGGGAAGCGCTTTTCAATTCCACTCGGGTCAAAGATGACCCCTTTATCCATAAAATCTTCCCAATAAAAATGGGGTTCAACCTCAGGTAGAGGCATGAACTCCATTGTTGACTGCTTTAAAATATGAGGTGGCAAACAAATCGAGAGGATCATTGGTGCTGTTCTGGCTTCTGTACCATCTTCACTCTCAGCATCGCCAAATCCATCACCTTCCAAATATGCAGAAATCTCCGCACAAACCACACAAGTGTTTCTCCCATCACATTCCACACATGCATAGGGGCCAATAGCATCATTTAATTTCACAAGTTCTTCATCATCCCCGAGCATGGTGACATAGCTATCCTCCAAATGCCTCTTCCTTTCAGGCTCTTTAGTCAAGGGTTCAATGGGGAGTGGTGCAACTATGTTCTCCAAAACAGGGTCTTCACTTCTTGACTCGGTTGCTCCCACTTCTTCTTCTTCCTCCTCATCCATCATTGCATCATCTTCATCATCATCCATCAAGTTCCCATTTGGCATTTTGGATAATAGGTTAGAGAGTTCCTCAATACGTACCCCGAGGCTTCGAATGGCATCTTCTTGATTCTTTAATTCTTCCATTGTTGTTGCCATGAAGTTCTCCAAAACAGCCTCTAAGTGAGGTTGACTATCCGGGATAGGTTGCTCAACCTCGACTGGGAATGCGGATTTGAAGTTCTCCCAAGCAACTTCCAATGGGGATGGCTCATCATACCAAGGTGTGGAAGATTCCCAATGTTCCCCTTCATCCATCAAAGTATTGTTTGGAGGGTTCCCCCACCATGGAGTAGAAGTGTTGGGAAATTGATTTCCCCATTCAGAATAACCTACCATTGGTGGAGGAGGGACAGTTTCCCTTGACAGCTCATCACTCACTTGTTGGATTTTTACGGCCAACTGCAGCATATCTACCCACAGCTGCAACTCAGATATCTCACTTTCTGCATCAGATGGTTGATACCAATTGTAGTCCATGATCCTATCTAATCAATTTTTCACCTCACAGACAATTAAGCCCAAGATCAAAGAAACACAAAAACAAATATATACAAAACTAACAAAAGAAAGATATCAAATATATACAGAAAAATAAAATAAATAAATGTCTAAACTAGTTGTCTCATTTGTTACTACTGATATTGACAAAACCAATCCCCGGCAACGGCGCCAAAAACTTGATGCGTGAATTTTAGAGATATATTTAAAGGCAAGTGCACCTCGTCGCAATCAAGTAATACGGTGGTGAGACCGGTTATCGTATCCACAGGGATTGGATGTCAATTACCAATTCGCAAATTCAACAACTATCTAGACTAATCTAAAATATGAGAGATTAAAACTAAAGAAATAAAATATTTTTGTCTTTTTGTAATTTTGTCAAACACTTGGTATGCAAACAGGGATGTGGTTAGAATTGTCGGGTTTAGACTACACTAATCCTCCCTTAATTGCAATGAAATGGTAATCAACACAAGTCCTAATTCAATTATGCCAATCAAGCCTTTTCTAAAGTACTCAAGCCTAATGTCTTAGGTGCATTGAGCCTAAAACCCCAAATTAAACCCTAATGTCTTAGGTGGAATAACTTGAGATTTTGCATTAAGTTAAGACTTATAAGATTGCAAGCAGCCAACACCTATGTCTAGATTCTTGACCTACTTGGCATATGATTCATGAGCATGCCTTAATACCAACCTTCCAGTCATCTATCAAAGCAGCAAATCATTCATATGGGTAGCTAATCCAAGGAAAGCATTAAACACAGAATCACATACTCATAACGAAATAGAAACTTGTATTAAAATACCAAATCAATTACAACAAGTTCAGTAAAGTTACATCTAACCCCAACAATGGGGATTTAACTACTCATGATAAGGAAATACAAAAAGGAAAAAGAGAAGGGATGAAGAACACTCATAGACAAGCTTCCTCCAATCTTCTCTCCATCCAAGAGCAGAGAAAACACCCCCCTTTTTGGGTAGAAACCCTCTCCAGCCACCAGCCTCAGCCTGCCTCCAAGTGCAGATTATTTTAGGTTAGAAGTTAGTCCCCTTTTCATGTCTTTTGTGCTGTTATTTAAAGGTCCGTCGCTCGTCACGGCCGTGCAGCCATCACGGCCAGGCCGTGATGGTCTCTCGACTTGGGCGCCTCTTCATTCACTTATTCATCACGGCCGTGATATCCATCACGGCCAGGCCGTGATCGTTTCGACTTTTCCAACTAGCGGTCACGGCCGTGATAGCCATCACGGCTAGACCGTGACATGACTTCCCGACTTTTGGCTCAATTCTTTCTTCACTCTACTGCTGCTCCTCACGGTCGTGAGGGCCATCACGCCAGGCCGTGATACTCCGCTTGGCTCAATTTCTTCTCTTTTCGGGCTCTAAGTCCTCCAAACTCCAACAAGGCTGATTTCGGGCATTTTTCCATTAAATCCCGCAAACAACACCGAGAAAACCACCTCATCCGTTCTAAAGGAAAAACTATACAAAATCAACACTAAATTGGCCTAACTATATGCAAATGCATGCAGAAATGTACATGGAAAATGAGGTAAAATCACACTCATCAGCTAACTTCTTCCTCATACTCAGGTAGATGATACCATCTGTTTGGAATGTGATCGGGTTCAGGTTGGTGAGAATGAAACAGAACTTTCCATTCCCTTTTTACCTTGGCCCAATCCTCAAATTTGCCATTATAAAGAACAGAAGTTGGGGTGAAGGGAAATAAGGTTCTCAAGGGTTTGGGGAAAGGAGCACCAGGGGAAATGCCATCATCTGGTTGATTGAACCAAGGATCATCGGCAGGGATAATAGGTTGAAATTGTGGAGTGGACATTTGTGTTGGTTGGGGTGAAAGGGGTGTGGGAATGTACACATCATCTGGAGTGGAGACAGGCACATCATCAATCCTAGTTTCTAAACTAGTCACTAAGGCATCTACTGCTATTTGAATAGGATCACTAGCAGAGATGGTTACCTTAGAAGTCTTAGTTGATCTAGATTTTCTTGCTGGTTGCCTTCTAGGTTTTGTTGGAACAGGCACAATGGCCTTAGCAGCAGCAATAGAGGTCTTCTGCTTCTTCAGAATTGTACTGATAGGAATGATGTCTTCATCAGCTTCCTTATCTTCATTGCGAGAGAAGATAACTCTTCTTTGCTTCTTTGCAACAGGGGCATCAGAAGGTTCCCTGATAATAATGCCACCAGCTGGTCTCTTGGGGGCAGACTTCCTTGTTGCAGTGGTCTTTTGCCTAGTTATTCTTTTTACTCCTAGGACTTCAACATTGTTTTGTTCCACCATCTCTTCTTTAGCTTTCATCAACTCCTCAGTCTTGGCCATTGCAGCAACAGAATAGGTATTGAGGTTCATGTTGACTATATTCATTTTACCAGAGTCTGCATCCGACATTGGTTTTTCAGTTAATATCCTAGCTTGCTCCTCAGGAGAATTTGCATCAAGAATCTCATGAATTCCTTGAGCCTTGAAAATCTTGGGAAGAAGATGGCGAAAAGGAAATGCTGAGAGTCTTTTCTTATTCATCACAGCGTCTCTGAATCTTCCATACAGAATTCTTGGAAGATTGATCTTTGTTTCGGTGAGAAGATGGCAGAGGCAGAATTTGTGCAGAGAGGAGAGGTTGTCTTTGGATCCGACCTTATGAAGAACCACCTTGTTGAGAAGCTGATGAAGGATGCGTACAATGTCCTTCATTTCAACAACCTTCCAAGTGTGAGTTCTAACTGTGTCTTCTTTCATGAGACAGACTTCAATAGTCTCAGAGCCACCCAAGTTCTCTTCCCACGACTCAGTAAAAACTAAACTCTCCTGAGCACAGAAAATTGCATCAGCAATAGTCTTCTCTGAGACTACAATCTTCTTTCTTAACACCGTTGAGAAAAAGTCAGTATCAGTCACTTGGATGTTTCTCCAGAAATCCCTGATCAGGTTAGGAAAGACAGAGACCCTCTCTGTAAAGAGTCCTCCCCACCCGGCTGCATTAACATATTTGTTTATGTCTAGATTGTAGTCTTGCAGCACTTCAAGGTTGAAATGATGCTCTATTGCCAAGTTGAGCTTGTCCACATTAAAGGTTGAAGAAGAAGCCATTTTAGGTGATCAAAGAGCTTAGGGTTTGAAAGCAAAGAGAGGTAGAGAGAGAGATAGCTCGAGAGGTTATGGAAGTGTAAAGTTTTTCTCAGAGGGAAAAGATTACTTTTCAAGGAATTTTGAATCTCAAAGGTTAAAAAAACCTTTTTACATGACATGTCATTATGATAAAATGGCGTTGGTAACATGGAACTATAAAAAGGTCTTGATGGGATTGATGGAAGTACTGACTCAGCAAAGAGAATAAAGGATAAAATTGTATTGAGACAAAATAAATGCATTTATTAACACACAAAAAATATGCTTAAACACAGGTAGATGTGAACTCATCTGAAACTATACAATGGGCACGATAACCAGTATCGGTGGACGCATCATATGGACGTGCAATACAATATGCAATAGACGTACAACTTCAAATAGGTATTAGACGAGCATAGGTAATAGACGCATGATTAGCAAAACAATTTTTTCTCAAGGCTAGATGCCTAAATTAATCCACACATATCATATTTGGATGCTTCCTAATAAAGATAAATCTGTCCTCTACAAGAGGTTTAGTAAAGATATATGCCCATTGATGGTCAGTATCTACAAATTGAATATCAATCACACCTTTTTGCATATAATCCATAATAAAATGACGTTTAATCTCTATGTGCTTAGCTCTAGAATGTAAAATTGGATTCTTAGATAGATTTATAGCAGCAGTATTATCACACATAAGCGGAATACTACTTACAAATACATTGTAGTCCTCCAATTGATGTTTGATCCAGAGAAGTTGTGAGCAGCAACTTGCAGTTGATATATACTCAGCTTCAACAGTTGATAAAGCAATGGTACTTTGTCTTTTACTTGACCATGAGACAAGATTAGCTCCAATGAAGTGACATCCTCCACTAGTGCTTTTTCTTTCAATTCTATCTCCAGCTTAGTCAGCATCACAGAAACCAACTAATCTGTAATCTTCATTTTTCTTAAAGCACAAACCAATATTAGTAGTACCTTTTAAATATCTAAAAATTCTCTTAACTACTGATAAGTGAGATTCTCTAGGATCAGATTGAAATCGAGCACATAAACATACACTGAACATAATATCAGGCCTAGACGTAGTAAGATATAAGAGAGATCCTATCATACCTCTGTATACCTTTTGGTCTACCTTTTTCTCTTTATTATCTTTGTTCAGTATGGAAGTGGGGTGCATAAGAGTATTCATTGGTTTACAATCATCCATCTTAAACTTCTTCAGAAGCTCTTTTGTATACTTGGTTTGGTGGATGAGCACCTCGTCTATGGTTTGTTTTACTTGAAGTCCAAGGAAGAATTTGAGTTCTCCCATCATGCTCATTTAAAACTCTTTCTGCATTAACTTAGAGAATTCTTTTCATAGAGACTCATTAGTACCACCAAAAATAATATCATCAAAATATATCTGTACAACTATGAAATTAGACTTAATGGATTTTCTAAATAAGGTTGTGCCAACCTTTCCTCTATTGAATCCATTTTCCATAAGAAAGGATCTTAGTCTATCATACCAAGCTCTAGGAGCTTGCTTAAGACCGTACAAGGCTTTCTTAAGCTTATATACATGTTCAGGATGAGCTTCAAACTCAAAACCCGAAGTTTGCATAACATAGACTTCTTCATTAATAAAGCAATTTAGAAAAGTACTTTTAACATCCATCTGAAAAAGCATAATACTATGATGTGCAGCGAATGAAAGTAGAATTCTAATAGCTTCTAATCTAGCAACAGGTGCAAAAGTTTCAGTATAATCTATACCTTCTTCTTGAGAGAAGCCTTGAGCAACAAGTCTTGCTTTTTTTCTGATTACCTTACCATTTTCATCAAGTTTGTTTCTGTAAACCCACTTTGTTCCAATCACTGATTTATATTTGGGCAGTGGAACCAGAGTCCAAACATCACTTCTTTCAAACTGATTAAGTTCTTCTTGCATAGCTATAATCCAACCATCATCTAGCAGAGCCTCATCTACTGTTTTTGGTTCCAACTCAGACTAGTGCAGAATTGTCTTGTTCTCTAAAGGTTGATCTGGTTCTTAGCTTGTCATTGGGGTTTCCAATGATCTGATCTTTTGGATAATAATTCTTGAAGTACCAAGATTTTTGAAATGTACCATATTGAGAAGTGGAAGTTTCTGATTGTTGGGTGGGGTCATCTTCTTGATCATCAATTTTTATCTCAGGTGACTCTCCTAGAATGCTTAGATCAAGATCTGTAAAAGCTTCATCTAGCTCTGATAAATTCTTATCAGGCTGTTTGACATCAAACTTGACATGAATACTTTCCTCTACTATCAGAGTCCGAGAATTATAAACTCTAAAGTCTTTAGATGTTTCATAATATCCTAATAGTATTCCACTATCTGTTTTAGCATCAAACTTACCAAGTTGATCTTTAGTATTCAGTATAAAGCATTTACAACCAAAAGGGTGAAAATAAGATATGTTGGGTTTTCGTCCTTTCCACAGTTCATAAGGAGTCGTATTCAGGATAGGTCTAATGTATATTCTATTCTGAATGTAGCAGATAAGATGCGACTTGATCCCGAAGTGTCTAGGGACAGAGTTGTCATTAAGAATAGTCCTAGCCATCTCTTGATGGTTTGGAATCTTCCAATCATTTGGTCTATTGTTTCATGTTCATCCATCTTGAACAGCTCATACCGATGAACCAACATGCTGATCTTTGATTCCTTAACTTGTGAGGAACCCTCATGAGCTAGGGCAAGAGTATCCCAGATTTCTTTAGCATTATTACAACTGTGAACTCTGTCATATTCATATCTGGTTATAGCACACATGAGATAATGCTTAGCCTTCAGATTCAGTTGATGTTGGTTTTTCTGCTCTTGAGTCCATTGGCCTCTAGGAACAACAGCTCCAGCTTCATCTCCTGGTTCTGTGTAGCCTGTAACACCCTGATTTTTCTGCTTTCTAAGATCAGTATAAATATAAATAAACATTTATATTTTTATCTGAAACTTAGACAATGATTTTGGTAAAACCAAAGTCATATTCATATCATACTTATTTTTATAAGTATACAGTGAAATTTTTGGTTGAAAGTTCAGACGGAACCTAGTCTGCGTTTTCGCTGACAGTAAGATTTTACTGATTAGAAAACCTAATTTTGACCCGAGAACGAAATGGATATATTTTATATCTCATTTCCAACAATAAAGGTTATTTTAAAAATTTTCAAAATAAATAAGTTATTATACTCGATTAAGGCGTAAAACCCTAAATCGCGTAATCGACAGAGTCGAGAACGGACGTGCAGAGACAAAACCCGACGTCGGATGCTGAGACCTCTTGCCACCCAGGATGGTGAGTCACATGGATGAGTCACCCATGTCATGATTACTTTTTACAAAATATCTAGATATTTCTTTAAAAGAGTATAAAGACTATTTTGCCCTTGGTCGATTTTACCCTTGAACTTTCATTGAAAAGCCAAGTTTGTTACCACAAATTGTGGACACAAATCAGACACATCACCAACCACTCCTCACCACATGTTTGTCATGATGGCTTTTTTGGAAATTACCATTTTGTCCTTAATGTTGGATTTTATCACACAAGATCCATTTCGTAAGATTACTCCTTTGTCCCTAAATATTTATGTTTGGACCCTTATGCCCTTTAAAACCACGACCAAACCCTCCCAAGTGAGCCCATTTCACTTCTATAAAAGACCATCTTCATCTTCTTTTTCAACTTTGCCATTTTCCATTAAAACTCTTAAGTTACAAAGCTTGATTTTGTGAAGCAAGTCCTTGGATCTTCACTTGTTTTTGATCTTCAAGAGGTAAATCCTATTCTCCTTCCCTAATCATGTCTATGTTCTTCAATAAGTTTCATGATTCAAAGTCTATTTCATCTATGTTCATCACTTTCAAGTTTCTAGATCTAGAACTTTGAAAAATTACCATAAATCATATAAAAATCCTAAAAATATGAAACCAATTTCTATAATACTATTATTACCTCTATATTCTATATCTAGAAGCTTGAATCAAACAAAATTTTTGAACCTATTTAACCTAAGGAGGCAGAACATAGGGTTTTGTTTTGGGGGTTGGGGGGGGGGGGGGGGGGGATTTTTTTCATTTTCTTTACAAGATTCAATCTTATAAGCTATATAGGTATTAGATCTATGTTGTTTGATTTAAATTAGAGTCTCTAAACCATTTTAATGGTCATGGCCGAAAATCATTTGTTGAAGGATTGGAAGATTTAATTTCAATCTTTGTACAATGATCATTGATTTAGGGTTTTAAGTAACTAAGAATCATTAATCCAAGAGTTTAGAAATTTTAGAGATTTCTAACCCCAAAGTCAGCCCTTGGCCGAAACCATCATGTATGATTTTAGGCTTGATTTAGTTGTTTGTTTGTTGATTGAGTGTTATGTTTAATGAAGGATAAGCTAGATTATCGTGTACGTGTGTTGACGGTTTTCGGATTCACGACAAAGTTTTAAATCGGAAGCTAAGTTCTTTGAGTGGTAAGGGGAGCTTACCTGAGGGATTTTTCTCAATAACCATTTGCTTTTAGTGTAGTTTATATAATTTATATGTGGTTGTGGTTATTTGTTTATGTTGTTTACATTTTGTTGTTTATCTGCCTATTGGTGATTGATCTGCTTTTAATTTATTTAATTATCTGCAGTAGTATATTATATTTGCTATGATGCATGATCTGCCTGGTGATATAATTCTGATGATGTTATTGAATGTTGTTTGAGAGGCCTAATAGTGGTCAGTGCACAACCGATTAATCAGATAAAAGCTTTAATAAGCTGTGAAAATTATATTCAATGTTTTATGGGAAATGTTGGAATATAATAGTGCTGGAAAATATTGTTTTAGGAAAATAGTGAGTTTTGAGAAATATTATTATTTTAATTATTTATTAGTGTAAAAGTAATTTATGAGTCACGGTGAAGGCGTAATATTATAAAAAGTTATTTTATGAAATTAATATTCAAAAATACCTTATTTACTATATAAGAAAATTATTTTAGAAGAAAGCTCAAAGTTTCACTTAAAAACATTTTCTTTGAAAATGCTAAACGAAGGCAAGTTTCGAAGTTATATACGGTGAGAGTTTAAAAACAACAGTACTTATTTTGAAAAGATATTTAATCTCAATTGATTTATTTTTTTAGGGTTGAAGTTTCAGTAAAAGAATTCTTGATAATTTGACGTTATTTCAGGAAAAATGAGTTTCCAAAGGAAAATATATTTTTTATTATTTAACGTTTGACAAACGAATTTCAAGTAGAAAGGATTTTCTGTAAATGAGTTTTACTCAATGACGTATTTCCGGTAACTTGGATAAGTTGCGGAGATCTTATTTTGGATTTGTTTTTCACAGACGAGAAATGACGTAAATGACGATATGAACCTAGTAACCGAGATGTCGGGGTACTAGTGTTCTTATGATGTTATAGACTTGGTGTTCAGTAGACGGTGTGTCTACTGCACGACTTAATAAACGACGGTAAAAGATTAATGATGTTTTCTATTACCATAAACCTAAGACTAGTGCATCGGTCTAGGGGTTTCATGATTCAGCACTCGGACTTTGAAGTACTGTGTTATTAATGAAAGCTTTAAAATGCTAAAACTTTGTTGGTCGCAAGCTTTGAGCTTCGGTAAAGGAAAGATTGAACACAAAGAAAAATGACGAGAACAAAATGTTTTACATGCATATTCGGCCGACATGCCTACCGAGTTAATCATGGTATCTTAATGGTATTCATGTCTCGACGTATTTGTTAATCATGGTATCTTTATGATATTCATGTAATCGACGTATTCATTATGCCTTTGGGTAATCGACTTACAATGAAAAACCATAAATCGACGTTCTCACTGTGCCGGACAGTGGGCTATGGTAAAATCGACGTGCCTCTTTTGGTAAAATCGACGTGCCTCTTTGGAAAAATCGACATGCCTCTTTTAGCAATCGAGCTTGATCAGCTCATTTTAAATGATGTTGGGGGTCTCCGGAGATTAGGTGTTAATGTATAGATGATGTATTGAAGTGTTCATGCATAATTTTCCAACATTGATGTTTGGGGTGTGGAAACCATTGATATACTGTATGCTATAATATGGATGCTTATGTTGTTATAAACATGTATATATGTATGTGCCTTCTTTTGTGTCGCGCATTTAGTTATTGTGTTAAATCTATATATTGGCGTCTCACCCTTACAAACATATCAGAGCCGCGCAAGGGGTATGATTTCAACAAGAAGAAGAAGGCTCTCTAGTTCGGGGCATGTTGTTGCCGCTTCTATTGGTTGTAGCGTCTGTTAGTTACGACCAGCTTAGGTCCTATTATGTTATATTATGTTTTGAGAATAAACTAAACTGATAATGATCTAGGTGTGAGAACATATGAGGCAGTATAGTTGTATGACTTATATATATTATGTATTTAAGTGTGATTTGATTACGTTATTGTTGTTATGAGGTTAAAAAGAAGAAAAAATTTTATCACCATATTTTGAAAAGATAAACGTTGAGAAAACATTGTTTTCCGAAAGCAACCAGAAAATTAAGTTTTATTTCCGAAAACGGGTAACCATGTGATGACCCGAGTTAGGGTGTCACATAGCCGGTTTCAATCAGCTCCCAAATATCTACGTTCTGTGCATCTAAGAAGGTCATCATTCTCTTCTTCCAGTAGTCATAATCTGTTCCATCAAAGAGAGGAGGTCTGATGATAGCTTGTCCTTCTGTATCCATGGTTGTTGGATCGTACTCTCTCAGCACTTGTTATACGCTCACCCCTTTCGAGGCTGAGCTCTGATACCAACCAAAATTAACATAGGCAAACACAAGAAAGGGGGGGATGAATTGTGTTTGTTAATAATTTTCAAAAACAACCTTTAAAACAATTTTTGCACTCAAGGAGATTAGAAACAGAAGCAAGCACAAAGAAAAAGATCCTTTTAAAAAGACTTTAACAAAAGCAATATCAAAACCCCTCGGTTAGTAAGAAACAAATAAAGCTGTAAGAGTTAAGAGATATAAGAATCACACAATATGTTTTTATCCTTGTTCACTCTCTTCCAACCAAGAGCTACGTCCAGTCCCTTCTACATGAAGAATTTTCTCCACTATTATCAAAATAGATTACAGCCAAGTATTCAACACCTCTCCAGGCTACAAGTATTTCTTTCTTACCAAGCATCTTCAGGCTCTAACTCTAACAAAGAGATTTAATGTTTGATCTTCTTAACTCATTATGTGTGAGAATATGACAGTTAAGATCAGATGAATATTTTAACAATATTCAAACTAAGAAATACTGACTCTTGTTCTCCAAGGAAATATGAGTATGAGTAAAAGTTGAGCTCGTAAGGTTGTGTAGTCAAGAGTCCTTGTTTCAGTATCTCAGGTTTCCTATTTATAGTGACCTTCTTCTTCACTTGTATTTCTTAAACGGTTACTTTGAATAATCCCGTTTAGAGATAGCACTTAATGCATGATATCCGTTGTGACTGATAGCTTGATTGTGGCAATATTGCTGAATAGTACTCTTGGTTATCGATGTAGCACGAAATTGGAGGCTTACTGCTCTGAGTATTGTAGCTTGAGAACTTGTTGTTCCTCCTTTGTGTATAATTAAGCTTTTTCAGCCATAAAGTTGTCATCGTACAGATCATTTTACAGTATCTTATTGTACGATTGTACTTTTTGCATTTCTTGATGGTACTATGTTTCTTTTACAACAAGGTGAAACATTAAAGCAGATAAAACAAATGTGAAGAACAAATATTCTATTGAAATTAATATCAATCATTTGAAATAAGTTCAAGAGATTCGGATTGCATTTAATTTATTATAAGATGGAGCTCGTCTAAAAAGAACTCTGTCTACTTAGTTATATGAGAGACTAAGTCTGTTCAATATTTTATTTTGCACGTCTAATGACGTGGCATATCTTCTTGTCTATCAAGTCTTCGGACTTGCTATTCCTCAATGAGTTATAAAGATCTCCGTCTGGTGACGTGGCGGTTAGAGCTCGTTTACTAGATTACTTTATTTTTCAGTTCATTTACTTCTACTAATTACTTTCGTCTGCTTATGTGGCAAGATGGATGCCCTTATTATCAAGTCTTTGGACTTGTTATATCTAACAAGTTATTTTGGTATTCGTCTAGCAAACATTTAGAGCCGCGTTCACTTAAGAAAACCAGTCTACTAAATTAAATAAACAGGTAACTTTACCAAGGCAAGCAGTCCGTCTACAAGGGTGGATGCATATTTTTCAATGAAAATTTATCACAAGTTTATTTTACTTATATTAAAGTATTCCTGAATAACTGAAAGCACATGTTAGATCTCAACTAACACTTTGCCAAGCAAATTTAATCCTTTTGTTAGCATCAAAACTTAGAGATTATTAAATCCAAAACCACTTTGGTTCCAACATATCATAATAGTAATCTACTCCAATTCTAGCATGAACACTGATTTTCCAATTATGCATTCACACTTGGAATCATTCCAAGGTTGATAAATCCAAGAAAAGCATTAAACATAGAATAGATTACTCAAATTGCATGAACTTGAATTAAAATCAGAGATCAAACATTCATTACATCAAGATTCAATTGGAATCATCCTAACCTAACCTAAGAGATCTAGATACTCATGGTAAAAAGGGAGAAGAAGGAAGAACTTGACTAGATGTGAGTTGAGGAAGCCATGGAAGCTCCAATTTTTGTTCCCAAGCTTGAATCTCCAAAGACTCCAGAGAGAAAGTGATGAACCAAAGTGACAAAAGTGAGAAAATGGGCCATAGATCCATTTCCAACAGCTGAAACACGTATTTATAAGTTCTCTGCTCCTAAACCAGCGCTGGCCGCCCTTGGCCTGCCCTGGGCGCTCCTGACTGCGTGAAACTGCATCTTTCTGTCTGTCCTAGCGCTGGGTGCTATACATCAGCGTTCAGTGTTGGGCACTGGCCTTCTTTCAGCTTGCTGGAGCTAAGCGCCCTAATCCCAGCGTTGGGTGCTGGCTGGGCAGCTCTCTGTACTGATGTTTCCTTCCGTTTCTGTCCTGGCTTAGCGCTCAGTTCCAGAGCTGAGCGCTGGACTACTATTCCTGCACACTTTCAACATATTTTGAGTGTCTTTTTCACACAAATAAAGATCCAATGAATCTAAACTTTATTCATATCAAAGTATGTATTTTCCTATCACTTTTCCTATGATTTCTAAGATTATTTACAAACTCTTTCCTAATTACACTTCCAAACTAACATATTTTGCACATTCATCAATTAAATATTCTTAATTTTTCTTAACTCTTTTTTTTCTTTTTCTTTTTCTTTTTTTAGTTCCAAAATTTACTTTTTAGAGTTTTGACTATGATATGTTCAATGACTCTAATATTATAAGCCAACGATTACTTTTCTTACCAACTTAAATTGTTAGAAGAAGATTCATATATGTTTTCATTAGAGGTGAAGGCTATAGTGCATCACTCATCAAAGTGGCATAGTGGTGCATCATCCAAGTGGCATGTAACATCCCTGGCTGCTTTATGGATTGACGACTGTCCCCACAAACCAACACATGTCTTTTCAGCGTGCTTTGTCCTCACTCACACACTTCCTGGGAAAACTTCCCAGGAGGTCACCCATCCCATAATTGCTCCAAGTAAAGTACGCTTAACTGTGGAGTTCTTAAGTGACGGGCTCCCGAAAAGAAGATGCATCTTGTTGGTATAGGTAGTACCAATCAATTCATATAAGCTATCCTCAACTGTATAGTCCCATACCTACACAGTCTCATGATCCCTCTCATTCGGGTGTGTAATCGGTTCAGTCATGTGTCCCTCCACCTAGAAGCCTGCCAGGAGCCACTCCTTGTCCGTGCCTTCTTGCACCGGCGATCACTCCCCGCCCTCGTCAGCACTCGGGTGTTACATGCCCACCAACTTCTGCTTGGTTCGTCCTCGAACCACACCATACTGGGAGAGGTGCCACTCTGATACCATTTGTAACATCCCTGGCTGTTTTATGGATTGACGACTGTCCCCACAAACCAACACATGTCTTTTCAGCATGCTTTGTCCTCACTCACACGCTTCCTGGGAAAACTTCCCAGGAGGTCGCCCATCCCAGAATTGCTCCAAGTCAAGCACGCTTAACTGTGGAGTTCTTAAGTGACGGGCTCCCGAAAAGAAGATGCATCTTGTTGGTATAGGTAGTATCAATCAATTCATATAAGCTATCATCAACTGTATAGTCCCATACCTACACAGTCTCAGGATCCCTCTCATTCGGGTGTGTAATCGGTTCAGTCATGTGTCCCTCCGCCTAGAAGCCTGCCAGGAGCCGCTCCTTGTCCGTGCCTTCTTGCACCGGCGATCACTCCCCGCCCTCGTCGGCACCCGGGTGTTACATGGCACAATGTGGATCACTTCTTTTGCCACTTGGGTTAGTGGACTCATTTACTGGATGGCTTCTATGGTATAATTTCTAGTTAGGTGGTCCGCTAGGGTATACTTGATGTATAATGTTGGTTATTGACCGATATTACTAGGTTATAAATGGTTTGAGTATTCCTAATATTCCTTTTAGTGCACTTTTTATTTATAAAAAAAAAGGAATATTTGAATCATTAAGATTCAAATAGATTCAAACCATAAACCTGCTCATCCAATAACCAAAGAAAAATAAATTACATCTTTATCCTTTCCCACTCGATCCAACCATCCACCGGAAAACCCTGTTGCCACCACCCCACCTGAACAGAAACTCCTCCAGCTAGCACCAGAGGCTCCACCTCCTCCAGCTTCCAACCAGATCTTTGCCCTTTGTCAATTTCGTACCAGATCCGGTCATGCACAGCCACCACACGTAGGTCCAGATTCGCGTCCAACCCATCGGTCACACCGGCGTCACGAGCCCACAACTACCATCACTAGTCGCTTCACAAATGCACCATCGTCTAGCCCAGAAACCGACGTACAAAGTCACTGCCATTGTTGTCTTCTCCCTTTTGTGAATATTGTTCGATCTTTTCCTCTAGTTCATGGAGGGGCGGTGATGATAGATAGAGGTGCTGGTGGTATCACGTGGTGGAAGAGGGGCGATGGAAGAGGGACATGGGGTTGTGGTGGTATGAATGGAATGGTCCAAGTTAGGTTGCAAGAGGTGACTGGATTTGAATTGCAAGCTTCAATCTCATCGTTGTCGGATCTGCAACGCCATTGTACCAATAACGATCCACAACCGTAATGCGAACTCCCCCTCCATAAACACTCAGGTTGGATCCAAGGTGGTGGTGGTGGTGGTGGTGGTGGTGAGGTGGGGTGGCTGAGGGTAAGAGTAAGGATGTATTTTGAAAGATGTATTTAGTGGATCACCTAACTAGAAATTCTACCATAGAAGCCACCCAAAAAATGAGTTGAATAGTCCACTAACCCAAGTGGCAAAATGAGTGGTTCACATTATGCCACATGGGTGGTGTACCACTGGTGCATCATATCCTTCACCTTCGTTAGACATCTAACATAACCCTCTTCTTTCTTTTTGTTTGCTTTGTTAGGGGGAAAGAAGATAATATATATAATTTTTTGTAATAAGATAAAGAAATTTTATTAAGTGGATACAAGAGGTAGGCAACCCATAACCATTACAAAAGATAACAATCTATTGATCTAACTCAACAAAACATAGCAACACTATGACATAAAACCAGAATCAATCTAGTAGCAACCAACAGTCTAACTTCCCTTGGACACATCAACTGGAAACACAGTCGCAATCAATGAAGAGATGCAGCAGAATAAAATAGAGGCCATGAATTAATGTATAATCCAAACGCAAACCACAGTATACCAGATGATGCAACCTAATGATTCCAAATCTGAAGGATCAAATCCCCAAATGCTAATGGATCTGGTATGAAAATGAATAGGCTCCTGAAACTCAGCTATCACCTTCTTCTAAAAGAAGTAAACTACATATAGTGTTTCCCAGACCAAATCCATGAAAATAAACAAATCAAACTCATCATTTTTAAAAACAGATCCATTCTAATGAATCCAAATAGTCCAAACACCAAGATGCCACAATATTTGTCAAGCAAATTTAAATTTTTACCTGATCCCAAACCATATGATATTGATGGAAGCACACCACGTAAAAAGCCATGAGTAATATTTATATTTTATACCAGAACTTGGAAATGAGACGACATGAGAAAAAGAGACGATAAGTTGTTTCAATCTGCTGTGACATAAAAATTAAAATCATAAATCATAGAGTTAAAAGTGGTGACCGCCACAAATAGCAATCAAAGTTAAAAGTTCATTAGAATTTGCAACTTCAAATTAATTTTTTTTTTCAAAATAAACTTTTAAAGAAAATTAAGGCAGGCTGTCATATTTCAAGGTCAGATCAAGCTATAAATATCATATAGAGTTTATAGTAATATTTACAAGTAATTTATTAATAAAAATTCATAACTGATAGAAATTGAACCCAAAACCTTATTGTCGATGCTGCTCGATATTACTACCAATTGAGTAAACCCTCCTTGTCCCTTTCAAGTTTGACGTGAGGTATGTGATGAGGAAAGAAAAATGTTGTAGACTGTTAATTAATTAGTACTTGTGTGATTAATAAAACTGATACTCAGTGGAGACAATGGACATGCACGCATAATCAGTAGTATAGAGTAGCGTGACATCTATGTATATCCATATTCATATGAATGCGATTGATACCGAATGGTTTATTGTGTAGTCTATTCCACTCTTGGTGTCTCGGTAAATTCTGTAGTGTATAAGGCCATCCTAGTTATAGCTAGCTAACTATTCCTGAACCCAACCATATATGACTCATGTATATATATATTATTATTTTTTTGAAAGGCATCATGTATATCTATATAACCTGAAGGTTTATAACCAGTTCATTTATTGCCTCAAGGCTTAAAACCACACTTGCAGTTTGCACTGCTAGTTCATTCGACTCTTTTAGGGTGGGTGCAAATAGCCCCTGCCCTTTCATTTTCATGCTTCAGCATATTTGTTAATACGTATACAATTCATACAACGTGAGTGGTTTATGTATTTATTTCTTATTTATGGTTGGGCTGTGTTTGTGAATGTGAGCTTCGAAGTATTTTGTATATGCAAAATACTGGTTAGTGTGTGTTTGGATGAACGTTTCATAAAAATGATTTTCAATATAATTGATTTTATAAAATTGATTCGGTTAGAATTGAGTTTGAAGTGAAGTGATATATGTTTGTATGTTTTTTTTTTAAATCAAATTTGATGTAAAATTTAGTGTAAAATTTTCAACTCAACTCAAAAGATATATTTTGTAGCTTCTCGGGAGAATCGTTTCTAGAGGTAAAATCAATTTTACCTGTCAGTAATCAAACATCTTATTTTTACTAAAATCATGTTTGACAGATGACAGAATCAGTGGAGGGTTTAGGCGTGAAACCAAACACACACTTAATACGAGTAGGATCCCATGTTAAAAAAATTTGGGTCATATATGTAATCTTTAAATATATTAGGATTATTATTTTAATTAACCAAAATTAAAGTAGTATATTTAAGATAAGTTTATGACTAAGAATATAATTATCATGAAAGATCATTGTGTAGATATCATGAACAATATTCTAATTTGATGATGGGACAAATTAGAAATATTAAAACTAAAGATATAATTATCAGAAGTTACAATAAAAGGGTTGTGGTCCCCATTTGGGGAGACACAAATAGTAGAATACCTACTTACCTAGTGAGCAAAATACTTTTTAAATTCTTATCTTATGTTGCCCATTCTTAGGTTGCTCGTTGTCAAAGTGTTAGAACTTGAACTTACTGTTATGGGCACATTGGCTCCTCTATTTACCAAAAAAGAAAAAAAAAACTTGATCATACTCCGTTTAAATACTTGTTCCTAATGATTTTGACCTATAGAATTCAATTTTAATAATGCAGAATATATTCCTGAAGGTTTTATCTATCAACTAAGGAAAATATTTGTATTTTTTCACTGAACAATCAGAGGACTACAGACAGCATTGGTAGAACTGCACATGAAACACACATAACAATTCTCTTTCCATGGATTAATTTGACTTAATTTTATTTATAATATGTATTAATAGGGCGTTTTTGGTAGGGGAAGAGATTTCTTCTGTGTCTTACATCACATTTAACGTGGTAAATAAGCAACAACGGATTTATAAAATATCAAAAGGGATCAAATTTATAGAACTATATGTAACAAATAATTTTTTATTCTCAAAATGTAACAAATATTTACAGTTGGTTCATGAGGGAGCAAGTTCTCATATTCGAGTTTTGTCAATGAAAAAATAGACACTAATAAAGCTTTGCACCCTTATATAAGTAACACTTATTTAAGCGAGATATTACTTTATAAAGGGTATAAAAAAAAATGATAAACAAACTGATTTTATAAAATGGACACTAGCGGTATCCCAACTCATATCCAGAAGCACCTAAATTCTATCACATGTAAATAGAATGCTCATCTAAATGAAGAGCATTATTTACTTTACAAATAACCATAAAAGACAGCATGATCAGCAATAATCCAAAAATAATGCTAGGAACCATTTTCCAATTGACAAAGTGCTACCAAAACCCCAAATTTTCAGCCATCACAAATTACCAACCAGAAGCAAGACCATAGCCAAATCCACGGCCATAACCAATCCAAAACAAAAACTCCACTACCACCTGAGCAGTAGAGCACCACCCCAAGCCACATCCAGCAAGACCAAGCTACCAACTGAGCAAACTCAACAGAAAAGACCTGCATAAAACAAAGCACCAATCTGAAAGTAATAAAGTATTTATATTTTGACAAGTGTTATACTTAATTTGCTAATAAAAACTTGCTCTTTGGATTCTTTAATTTGTGCCTAACAAAAACCTTATAAAAAATAGGGTGTTGCTAATGAATGCCTTTAGAGCATCTCCAATGTGGCCAATCAAAGTTGGTCCAAGTAGTGATGAGCTTGGTTCCTTTAAGCAAGCGGTCAGGGTTCAATTATTGGCTTTTGCGTATGGAAAAAATCTGGTTGGGAGGGGGCATCCCACCAAGAGTGCCTTCAAATCTCCCAAAAGAGATTAGTCTCGATGAACAACTGGGGATACTCCTTACAATCATATGTAAATCCAAAAAGAGCATATCCAATGGTACAACTCATTGGAGTTGTTTAACTTCACTTTTCATAAGCCTTACATGCCACCTCACCATTTTTCACTTTATACTATTTTAAGCAACTCTACAATCTAATGGTGCAACTCTTAAAAGTTTACTAAAAATGGATCTCACAAGTTGTCTCACATATTTATTTACATTTATTTTTGTTTCAATTTTAAATATTAATTCATTTGTTAATTGAACGACTGAATATTGTGGTTCTCTATCTCTTTTTCTATTGATGGTCCTTATTTAAGATCAAGATATGGTAGCTTATAGAAGCAACCATTTTTACATATGGCATCCACATCATATAACTCCAATAGTGCAAGCTACTAAGAACTTGTCCTTAACTTTAAGAACCTAATAAACATATGTCATTGCAGTTACTCTTAGAACACTAGTTAAGAAATCAAGAAAAGACAATATTGAAATTGACAAGGGAAACACAAGAAGGGGGTTGAATTGTGTTTCTTAACAGTTTTTCAAAAAAGTCTTTTCTTAAACCTTTTTGCAAGCAGAACTAGATAAATACACACAAACAAGAAAACCCTTTTAAAGAGTTAACAAACTCAGATCCAAATCCCCACAGTTAGTATAAACAAAGACTGTAAAAGATAGGGATAGAAGTTTCACACGAGTGATTTATCCTGGTTCACTCTCTTCCAAACGAGAGCTACGTCCAGTCCCTTCTACCAGAAGGTTTTCTCTACTATTATCCAAATAGATTACAAGTATTCAACACCTCTTCAGGTTAGAAGTATTCTTTCTCTACCAAGTCTCTTCAGGTCTAACTCTAACAAAGAGATTTAAGTTTTTGATCTATGAACTCACCGTGTGTGAGAATATGAAAGTTTAAGATCAGGAAGACTACAACTGAAAATATTCAGATGAAATTTGTTCAGAGATTTGGCACTAAGAAAATTTCACAACATCAAGTTGTTTCTTCTCTTAGGTCGTCTACTATATATAGACTTCTTCATATTTTCTTCAACGGTCTTGAGTAAATATCCATTTAGAGATAGAATTTAATGCTGAGATCCGTTGAGACTGATAGCTTGATATGCTTCCTGGAGAAGTGCTCTTGGTTATCAGAGGAATGCTCAAAGTAGAGCTGTCACTTCTCTGTTGTACCGAAGGTTGCTTTCTGAGTTTCCTTCTTTGTACTTGGTTTAACTTTACAACAATACAAGTGACAGAGTACAAAGGTTTGTGTTCTCGATGGTACTATGTTTCTAATCTCAAGAAACAAAGAGTAAACAATTGAAGCAATAACGGTAAAGAGACATACATTCCTTCATATTAAATATACAATCATTTGAAATAAATTCACTTCTTATAGACGGGTTCATTTTCAGTAGCCTTTGGACGCTCAAGTCTTTGGACGTGCAATTTTAATTTTAACGAAGAAGAGGGCTCGTCTGCGGCGTGGCGTCTAGTTAACTTCTCATCTAGAAACAAATCTTTGGACTTGCTATTTTTCTGAGAGTTATTAATAGGCTCGTCTACTTATTTTACACATAGACTTAGACACTCGTCTAGTGTCTTTTACCTTAACCAATTTTTTTAAACTTCATCTAGCAATAACCTTATAGACTCAGAATTCTTACTATGTTTTTGAAGGCTCGTCTAGCGATGGAGAACTTAAACCCGTTACAGTTTCTTAGTAAAACTAAGAAAGCTAAATACATGTTTCCTCGTCTAGCAAAACTTAAACAAACCTACAAGCTAGAATAAACAAGTTAGATCATTGACACAACCTTGCCATACAAATTTAACCTTTTGTTAACCTCAAAACCTAAGAGATTATTTTAGCCAAAACCACTTTGGTTCTAACAATCTCCCCCTTTTTTATGATGACAAAAACCAATTAAATTTGAGTGAGCAAAGTCTAAGAGAGCTACAGGGCTCCCCCTAAGACAAAGCATACAAACTTAATAAAATTCAATTAGCATATAAAAAGCATTTAACATAAGTATTAAATCAGAGCAAACAAAGTAAACATAGTATCAGAACATATGTTTTAATCATAAAAGCATAGAAGTATGCATCATATCAGATAAAGAGCAATTAAACATATATGCATATGCAGAAAAACACTTAGATCAAATAACTGATTTTATAAAACTTAATTCTCTTATCCTTTCTCCCCATTTTTTCTCATCAGACAAAAAGGAAACAGGAATGGACCATCATTGTCAGTTAAAGAAACTAAAAAAAAAAACTAAGAAGAGGGTGGAGGAGGTGGAGGATGGTTCTGATTTGGAGGTGGTGGAGGAGGTTGAACTTGTTGAACATGAGTTTGTTGAAAGCTGGTGAGTAACTGAAGCATCTGATTGAGCAGAGCATTTGTTGGCTTCAGTTGCTTTGCTACTTGAGCTTCACTTTTCGTATCTAAAGTCTCATCCAGGTCTGGTGGAAGAGAAGATCTGGAGCTTTCAGCAGTGGTAGCAATATTACCTTGCTCTTGCTTTCCAGAAGTGCATTGTCTGCTAACTGATCCAGCAACTTCTTCATTCATAACCTCAGTCTGAACAACTTCCCTTTTCTGGTTAGGACCTTCAACAACAATATCTTCTATTTCCTCATAAGAAGTCTCAGATGCTTGTACAGATGGTTCAGGTGTGGGTACATATAGAACCCATTGTACTTCATCTTCTTCATAGACATGGCTTCTCAAAGGTATACCAAGAGTATCCTCATGTATATAAAATCTTATAGAGGAGAAACCATATCTGTCTCTAACAGTAGGAGTGGACTTCTGATCATTTTCACTAAGTCCTGAGGAGGAGGCTTCTATGTTGCATTTGTTGATATGACTAGCCCAGTAGCCTTTGACATAATCAAGTGTCCTCTTCTGTTCATCTTCAGATAGTAAATGGTTTATGAATTCTTGATCAAGTTGAAGATCTGAAGTTGGTTGAAGAATGCAAGAATTAGATGCAGGCATTGGATGAGTGTTCAGTCTTCTCTTTGCATCCTTGTCCTTGTTCAAGTCTATCAGAGGTAATCTAGGACAGATCCTTGGAGGACGCATACCAATCAAGGTATCCCTTGAAGAGTGAAATAGCCAAGTTGGTGGAGGCAGCCCTGATGTACCTTGCCAGCTCAAATTCTACCTTCAGGTGTACATACATGATGTGATCCACTACATCACAGCACTCCCATATTCTCTTGGATGCACAAATTTCTTCCATTTGACATTCTTGTCCAAAATGAATCGATGATAGCCATAGGTTCTTGATATCTGAAGAGGGATTCTGTCTACCTCTATTGCCTTTAAAGTCACATTCCACCAGACATGGATAACATCTCTGTCAACACCATTAGTGTGGGGTTTGAAAGGTGGAAGTTTAATAAGGTTAGGGTAGATTTTTCTTGGTGGGAATTTCTTTTGTGGTAGGTGAGTGAGGAGTGGTCCATGGGCAGTGTAGTGTTCAGATGGTAAGGGTTCAGAAGGTTCATATGGTATACCAATGTAGCTTCTAGGAATGACTTCCTCTAGCTCATAATCATATTCAGGTAAGGGGTAGAAAGGTCTAGTTGATTCAGGTTCAGGTCGGTAAGTGTGGTAGAGGATTCTCCAATCTCTTTTAACTTTTGCTAAGCTTTCAACTTTGCCATCAAACATGATTGAAGGGTCTGTGTAAGGAAAGGTAACCATGGAAATTTTGGGAAAGGGTGCATCATCTGGTTGATTAAACCAGGGATCATCAGCAGGTATGATTGGTTGAAATTGAGGTCTTGTTGGGGAAGTTTGGATTGGTGAGTGGACAGGTGAAAGTTGTGGTGAAAGTGTGTGTTATGGAGAGGATTGTGGTTCATTTGTAGGTTGAGGTGGAAGGGTTTGGACTTGTGTGTCAGGGTGAGGTGGTGATTGTGATGGTGCAGATGGGTTGACAGAAACATTGAAACTTTCAACTAATGCATCTACTGCTAATTGCACAGGATCATTAGCAGGGATTCTTACCTCAGAAGTCACAACAGACTTAGCCTTTCTTGAGGGTTGTTTCCTAGTTGAGGTTGGAGCAGAGCAACAGTAGATTGCTTTTGTTTCTTCAGCACTGATCCAATGGGGACATTGTTCTCATCATCTTCTTCCTCATTGTGGGACATGGTCACCTTTCTTGATCTTTTATGTCTTGGGACAACTTGTGGTGCATCAGACCTTGTTTCCCTGATGACCACTCCAGCAGCAGCAGGCTTCTTGGCAGTAGCTAGACGAGTTGCCTTGGCTCTTCATCCAACTGTCTTATTTTTCATGCCAAGAGTTTCATCTTCATTGAGCTCTATATGTTCCTCTTCCTTGGCCAGTTCCACTTAAGTCACAGTACTCAGCTTCATGTTTGTCAGGTTTACCTTGCAAAATACCAAGGCATACATGCCTTTCTCCTTGAGGATTTCAGCTTGATCCTCAGGAGTCTTGGCCTCCAAAGTAGAATAACTCTGTTGAGCCTTGAAATTTATTAATAGCAAGTGGTAGAAGGGGATTGCAGATGCCTTCTCCCTATGAGTCAGATTGACCTTGGTCTCAGTTAGCAGATGACAGAGATAGAACTTGTCCAAGGCAGAGAGGTTGTCCTTAGACCTAGCCTTATGTAGAACACAGTCTTGTTCATAATCTGGTGAAGGATACGAACCTCATCCTTCATCTCCACATCTTTCCACGAATGATTTCTCACTTTATCAGGCCTCATCAGAAATGCAATTATGACCTTTGGTCCTCCCAACTCTTCCTCCCATTATAAGAGATAACTAACCCTTCTTGAGCATACTTAACAACATCAGCGATGGTTGCTTCAAATACAACCACCCTGGTTCCAAACACTTCAGCAGAGATTTTAGTGTTGGTTAGATGATTGTTTCTCAAGAAAGCCCTAATTAGGTCTGGGTACACCGAGACCTTTTTGATGAAGAGACCTCCCCATCCAGCAGCAGTGATGTATTTGCTTACATCTACGTTGTACTCTTTTAGGATACCAAACTCGAAGAGGTACTCAATACCGATGTTCAGCTTGTTGACATTGTAGGTTGAAACAGCGGTTGAAGAAGCCATTTTTGAGGTTTGAGAGTTAGGGTTTGAGAAGCATAGGAAACTGAGAGTTCTTTTGCAAAGATTTCAGAATCAGAGAGAGCAAAGGTTTTTCAGAGGGAAACATCTTGCATAAGAAGGTTTCGAAAATGTGAAGAGTTTTTCTTGAAAATAATTCAAAAATAAAAGAAAAGATAGACGTGTGAAGAGATATGCATTAAATGCTGACACGACGCAGGTTTTTCGAAACTGTTAAAACCAAGTGATGGGATTGACGGAAGTAACTGACTCAGCAAAGAGAATTTTAATTAAATATGTCTTTGAGACAAAATAAATGCAAATAATAATAGATAGCATAGACGAGTCAAATAAGAGCATGCAGACAGTCAATGGACACGGTAAGCATTAGACACATATTCAACATGCAATAGACGCGATAAACATTGGACGCGCATTCAATCCACACAAATCATGTTAAGATGCTTTTTGATAAAAATAAATCTGTCATCAGCAACAGGTTTAGTAAAGATATATGCCCATTGATGGTCAGTATCTACAAATTGTATATCAATAACACCTTTTTGCACATAATCTCTAATAAAATGATGTTTAATCTCTATGAGCTTAGCTCTTGAATGAAAGATTGGATTCTTAGATAGATTTATTGCAGCAGTATTATCACACATGAGTGGAATACTACTTACAAATACATTGTAGTCCTCCAATTGGTGTTTAATCAATAAAAGTTGTGGCGGCAACTTGCGGCTAAAATATACTCGGCTTCGATAGTTGATAATGTAATCGTACTTTGTCTTTTGCTTGACCATGAGACTAGATTAGCTCCAGTGAAGTGACATCCTCCACTAGTACTTTTTCTTTCAATTCTATCTCGAGCATAGTCAGCATCACAAAAACCAACTAATCTGTAATCATCATTTTTCTTAAAGCACAAACCCAAATTAGTAGAACCTTTCAAATATCTAAATATTCTCTTAACTGCTAATAAATGAGATTCTCTAGGATCAGATAGGAAGCGAGCACACAAACATACACTGAACATAATATCATGTCTAGATGCAGTAAGATATAGAAGAGATCTTATCATACCTTTATATACCTTTTGGTCTACCTTTTTATCTTTGTCATCTTTGTTCAGTATGGACGTGGGATGCATAGGAGTGTTCATAGGTTTGCAATCATCCATCTTGAATTTATTTAGAAGTTCCTTTGTGTACTTAGTTTGATGGATGTACACCTCGTCCACTGTTTGTTTAACTTGAAGTCCAAGGAAGAACTTGAGTTCTCTCATCATGCTCATTTCAAACTCTTTTTTCATTAGCTTAGAAAATTCTTTGCATAGAGATTCATTAGTAGCACCAAAGATTATGTCAACAACATATATTTGAACAATAATAAAACTGGACTTATTGGATTTTCTAAACAAGGTTGTATCAACCTTTCCTCTACTGAATCCATTGTCCATAAAGAATGAACTTAACCTTTCATACCAAGCTATAGGAGCATGTTTGAGGCCGTATAAAGCTTTCTTTAGCTTATATACATGTTCAGGATGGGTTTCACTTTCAAAACCTGGAGGTTGCATGACATACACTTCCTCATTTATAAAGCCATTTAAAAATGCACTCTTTACATCCATTTGATATAGCATGATACTATGATGTGCAGCAAATGATAATAATATGCAAATTGCTTCTAGTCTAGCAACAGGAGCAAAGGTTTCGGTGTAGACTATACCTTCTTCCTGTGAGTAACCTTGAGCAATAAGTCTTGCTTTATTTCTTACTACTTTACCATTTTCATCAAGCTTTTTTCTGTAGACACATTTGGTTCCAATAACTGATTTTTTCTTTGGCAAAGGTACAAGAGTCCAAACTTCACTTCTCTCAAACCGGTTCAGTTCCTCCTGCATTGCCAGAATCCAGCTCTCGTCTCGTAGAGCCTCGTCTACTATCTTTGGTTCTAACTCAGAGACTAAAGCAGAATCATCTTGTTCTCTAAATGTTGATCTGGTTCTTAGCCTATCATTGGGACTTCCAATGATTTTATCTTGAGGATGGTAATTCTTGATGTACCATGATCTTTGAACATTTTCTTGTTGTCAAGTTTGACTCTGGTTGTTATTGATCGTCTACTTGATCATCAGACTTGATGTTTTCTTGATTTTCAGAATCTTTGAGATTCAAATCTGTAAAAGTTTCATCAAGCTCTGATAATTTTTTATCAGGCTGCTTGTCATCAAATTTGACATGTATACATTCCTTAACTACCAAGGTTCTAGAATTGTAAACCCTAAAGCCTTTAGATATTTCAGAATAACCTAACAGAATTCCATTATCTACTTTAGCATCAAACTTACCAAGTTGATATTCAGTATTTAATATAAAGCATTTACAACCAAAAGGATGAAAGTAAGATATGTTGGGTTTTGGTCCTTTCCACAATTCATAGGGAGTCTTATTCAAGATTGGTCTTATGTATATTCTGTTCTGAATGTAGCAAGCAGTATTAACAGCTTCAACCCAGAAGTGTCTAGGGATATAGTTGTCACTGAGCATTGTTCTAGCCATATCTTGAAGAGATCTCTTATGAGCTAGGAACATAACCCATGCCCATCTAGTGTAGTCGTCTACTATGGCTAGACCATATTTCTTTCCACTGACAGAGGCTGTTCTTGTTGGTCCAAACAGATCAAAGTGTAGCAACTCTAGTGGTCTATTGGTACTAACAACATTCTTATATTCAAAAGAACCTTTAACTTGCTATCCCTTTTGACATGCATCATAGAGAGCATCAGATTTGAACTTAAGGTTTAACAATCCTCTCATGAAGTTATGCTTATTTAGCTTTGAAATTAATTTCATGCTTGCATGACCTAGCCATTTGTGCCAAATTCATCGCTCATCTTCAATGGACACTAGACAAGAGACACTTTGATTTGTGAGGTCCTCTAAGTCAATCTTATACAGATTGTTTTACCTCTTGGCAGTGAATAAGAGTGATCCATCAGCCTTCGTAACATTACACATGTTCTTATCAAAAGAAACAACAAACCCACTATCACATAATTGACTTATGCTCAGCAGATTGTATTTTAAACCATTAACTAAAAGACCATTATCAATGGAGGGAAAATGATGTTTACCAAATTTACCTACTCCAATGATATTTCCTTTCTGATTACCTCCAAAGGTAACCCAGCCACCATCTTTATGTCTAAGGTCTTGGAACATACACCATTCTCCCGTCATGTGACGTGAGCATCCACTATCCAAGTACCAAGATGCGTGTTTCTTTCCTGTTGTTAAGCAAATCCGCAACATGTATAATCTTATATTTAGTTACCCAGATTGACTTGTGTCCTTTTTTGTTAGTAGTCACAGGACGAGCATGTTTGATATGCCTATTATGTATGCATCTAGATGTTACATGACCACTTTTTCCATATACTTTACAGTAGGTGTTGGACGAGCTTGATTTTGTTTTAGTATGATGTTGTTGTTTTTTAGAGACTCTATGGTGTGCATGAGACTTTGACACTTTGTGAGATGCTTCATGCTTCTCTTTGTCATAGCCTAAGCCAGACTTATCATGAGGTAACCTAGAGTACCTCAATATCAAGCTTAACTTTTCTGAGCCACTTATAAATTTAGACAGGGTGTCTGTCAGATATGTCACATCTTGCTTTAGTTTTGCAACTTCACAAGAGACATCAGGCTCAACTTTGAGTCTGTCGGTTGGACTGACATTCTATGACTCAAGCTTCTTGTTTACATTTTCAAAAGCTTGCCTTTCCATGCAAACTTTATCATATTCCTTAGTCAACCTTGAAAATTTCTTTTTGAGATTTGTATATTCATGTGACAGAATAGACGAGTTGTGTAACAATTCATCAAATGCTTCTTATAAAGTGAATAAGTCAGATTCCATTACCTCAGCATCAGTGTATTCACTTTCTGAAGAAGTGCCAGTCATGAGGCAGTTATTTGCCTCTTCCTCATCTTCATCTTCTTCTGATGATGATGAGGGATCCATATCCTCCCAAGTAGCCATTAGACCTTTTTTATTTTTAAAGAACTTCCTTTTGTCCTTTAGTTCTGGACAATCAGCTTTGAAGTGACCAGGCTTTTTGCACTCGAAGCACAAAGGTGGACCTTTTTCCTTGGAGTCTGATTTTTCTCTGGGAAACTTTTTTTTGAACCGCTTCCTTCTGAACCCAACTTTCTTTCTCCACATATGTTGAATCTTTCTGGAGATGAAAGATAGTTCATCCTCATCAGATCCTTCATCACTGTCAGAAGGGTCTGCTTCATCTGAGGATTCCTCAGCTTTGAGAACTTTGGATGAGCTAGCCTTGTTTGCCTTTAGGGCAATTGACTTTCCTTTCCTGGTACTCTCTTCTTCATTGAGTTCAAGCTCATGGACTTTGAGAGATCCAAGAAGTTTTTCTAGAGTGAGAGTATTGAGATTCTTTGCCTCCGGAATAGCAGTGTCATTAGGTCTCCATTGTTTGTGTAAGCACCTCAAAATTTTTCTGACATGATCTCTATTCTCATAGGTCTTTTGTTGATGTCACCGGCAAGTGTACCGGTCGTAGCAAGTAATAAAATAACACGGTAAGTAATTCACCGAGGTCGAACTCGGGGATTGGGCTACCAATTCGACTAATCCATGGGAAATCGGATACGTTTGGTCAGGAAGGTGGTTGGAGAGAAGATGGGCATCCAATCAAACAAATCACTGCTACCAATTAACTAAAAATCTGAAATTAAAATGTCCAAGGTCTCAAATCCACCTACACAATCATGTATAGTACCCAAGTGATGATGAATTCCTCCTAAGTTCAATTACAATGTCAGCAGGACCCCCAAATTCTCCTATATCCTTTGTCGTGCTCAATAGGGCGTATTCGACGATTGGATTAATTACTTACTAGGTCTCATAATCCTAATCTCGAATTTGATTAATTCTTGTTCCTATAAGGTTGCACTAATCTCCTAAATCCTTTATCGTGCTCATTATTCAATTAGTGATTCCAATCCAAGTTCTAAAACGCGAATCGTCGTTCGGCCTCAAACACATTTAACTAGTTAATCACGCAAAACATATGATCAACGCATTCAAATCAGAATTGGAAAACATGTATTGAGAGAAGGGGAGGAAAACATACATCACATGAACACTATACCGCCATGGGCGGCTTCATTGATCTCCCAGACGAGGGGATTAGTTCCTCATGTTCATAGACAAACCATCGGACATAATCTCCATAAGAAAATAAAAAGAAAAGAGAAAGGGAGGCGCAGCTCCAAAGAGACAAGAAACTACCCTAAACGCTACTCTAAACAGTGGAAAAACTACTAGGATTCGCGGCCCTCCAAAAGCTCTCCAAAACTCCCGAAGCTTCACTTATTGACCTGAAAACACCAAAAGCAACCAAAAGCATAATTCTATCCAAAATAAGCTAAAAACTACACAAAAGATGCAAAACGAGTCAAAGTCCAACTTAGGAACAAAACAAGGCAAATTTGGGCGAAAACGAGATTGAACTCGAATAATTTGCACAAAAACCACAGTCCATCTAGTTATAAAACTAGATAAGCCGAAGGCTTATCATCTTTCCAAGAGATATAAGACTGTTGGTGATAATTTGGAATCTTCCAAACATTTGATCTATGGTTTCATGTTCAGTCATTTTGAATAACTAATACTGGTGAACCAACATGCTTATCTTTGATTCCTTGACTTAGGATGATACTTCATGAGCTAGGGCTAGAGTATCCCATATTTCCTTAGCTGTGTTACAACTATGGACTTTATCATGCTCAGATCTGGTGATAACACACATCAGGTAGTGCTTAGCTTTCATATTGAGTTGATGTTGAGTCTTCTGCTCCGGGGACCATTGACCTCTAGGAATAGCATCTCCATCATAACCTCTTGGAACAATATAGCCAGTTTCAATCAACTCCCAGATATCCACATTTTGTGCATCAAGAAAAGCCATCATTCTCTTTTTCCAGTAGTCATAATCACTGCCATCAAAGAGTGGAGGTCTGTTGATTGCTTGTCCGTCTGTACCCATCCTTGTTGGATCGTACTCCCTCAACACTTGTTAGATGCCCAACCATTTCGAGGATGAGCTCTTAAACCGACTGAAGTTGACACAGGGAAATACAAGAAGGGGGGTTAAATTGTGTTTCTTAACAGTTTTTTGAAAAAGCCTATTGTTAAACCTTTTTGCAAGCAAAACTAGATAAGTACACACAAACAAGAAAACCTTTTTAAAGAGTTAACAAACTCAAATCCAAATCCCCATGGTTAGTATAAAGAAAGACTGT
Organism: Sophora flavescens; assembly: GCA_030762895.1. Lineage (NCBI taxonomy): Eukaryota > Viridiplantae > Streptophyta > Magnoliopsida > Fabales > Fabaceae > Sophora > Sophora flavescens. Next base: position 165,647,574 of record CM061064.1, on the reverse strand, counting down.
AAAAGATAGGGATAGAAGTTTCACACGAGTAATTTATCCTGGTTCACTCTCTTCCAACCGAGACCTGCGTCTAGTCCCTTCTACCTGAAGGTTTTCTCCACTATTATCCAAATAGATTACAAGTATTCAACACCTTTTCAGGCTACAAGTATTCTTTGTCTACCAAGCCTCTTTAGGCTCTGACTCTAACAAAGAGATTTAAGTTTTTGATCTATGAACTCACTGTGTGTAAGAATATGAAAGTTTAAGACCAGGAAAATACAACTAAAAATATTATGATGAAATTTGTTCAGATATTTGGCATTAAGAAAATTTCACAGCATCAAGTTGTTTCTTCTCTTGGGGTCGTCTACTTTATATAGACTTCTTCATCTTTTCTTCAACGGTCTTGAGTAAATATCTATTTAGAGATAGAATTTAATGATGAGATCCATTGAGGCTGATAGGTTGATATGCTTCTGGAGAAGTGCTCTTGGTTATCTGAGGAATGCTCAAAGTAGAGCTGTCACTTCCCTGTTGTACCAAAGGTTGCTTTCTGACTTTCCTTCTTTATACTTGGTTTAACTTTACAACAATACAAGTGACAGAGTACAAAGGTTTTTGTTCTTGATGGTACTATGTTTCTAATCTCAAGAAACAAAGAATAAACAATTGAAGCAATAAGGGGGAAGAGACATACACTCCTTCTTATTAAATATACAATCATTTGAAATAAATTCACTTCTTATAGACGGGTTCATTTTCAGTAGCCTGTAGACGCGCTAGTCTTTGGACGCACAATTTTAACTTTAACAGAAAGAGGGCTCGTCTACTGGCGTGGTGTCTAGTTAACATCTCATCTAGAATCAAGTCTTTGGACTTGCAATTTTTCTCAGAGTTATTAATAGGCTAGTCTACTTATTTTACACATAGACTTAGACTCTTGTCTAGTGTCTTTTACCTTAACCAATTTTTTAAAACTTCATCCAGCGATAACCTTATAGACTCAGAATTTTTACTATGTTTTTGAAGGCTTGTCTAGCGATGGAGAACTTAAACCCGATACAGTTTCTTAGTAAAACTAAGAATGCTAAATACAGGTTTCCTCATCTAGCAAAACTTAAACAAACCTGCAAGCTAGAATAAACAAGTTAGATCATTAAGACAACCTTGCCATACAAATTTAACATTTTTGTTAACATCAAAACCTAAGTGATTATTTTAGCCAAAACCACTTTGGTTCTAACAATGATTTTATTTAAAAACTAAAACCTTCATTTCTAAATACATTAACAATACAACAACCCAATAAAATCTTGTCTTTTAATTTCTTAACGAGTCTTGCTATTGAGAAGCTAAGTGTAACATTTTTTCCGGTATTTTTACATTCGTAGTGTAATTTGTCTAGCAAATTACCAATATGATGTAAGTTTAAAAGAAATTACCTAGTTGGGGTAAGTCGTACATGGCATATACAACTTTGAAGTCGTATATGGCATGTACGACTTCATGTTTGGTTTTTATAATAAAATAATGGAAGTCATACTTGTCACGTATGACTCCTGTTTTTTCTATATAGACTTACATTATTTTATTATAAAAGCCAGAAAGTGAAGTCATACACGGCATATACGACTTCAAAGTCGTATATGTCATGCACGACTTACCCCGACCAGGTGATTTCTTTTAAACTTACACCATTTTGGTAATTTTCTATATAAATTACACTATGAAGGTCAAAAATCCCATTTTTCAACATATTGAATACACTATTTCCATACAAACTTTTTCTTTTGATTCCTTAAACTTATCGATGCCCTAGAGTACTTGGTTTACATTCTCCTTCCTTTAACTTAGACCCTTTGCTAATATTTTTCTTAAAAATATAACCAATAATTGTTAAGTCTCTAAAATGTCTGATGTGCATTTCCCTAAGTTTTGATGAAAACTAAACATTGGTTAATGATTTAATTAACCTTTGTATTGGTTGCTAACCTGTCTACCCAATGTGCAGATCAAAATAGTAAGAAGTCACCTTCTCACCTGTCTGCCCACATAGATGACCACCTGTCTAAAGAAGCAAAAGTCAACCTGTCTGCTGACTAGGATTATTGACTTTCTGCATTGAAGTTTCAACTTGTCTTCTGATAAGTTCCTACTTGTCTGAGGTTCTTTGATGAAGAACCCAAGTACAAAAAGCTTTTGGAAGTTGTCCCCTCATACAGAAGACTCCGAAGCTCTCTCTTTCTTAATCTCATGCTTATCAAGAAAAGTCAGAAGTCATTCTCATAAGCAACCTAGGAAATAAGAGATGAAGTCCAGTTAAAGAATGTTTCCAACATACTTTATTCCCTAGTACTCTTGGTTATTACACGAAAAGTGAAATGTGCTCTGTAAAGTACAAAAACATTCTACAGAACTCTGATTTGGCTACCACTCGATGCATAAAGCCATAATCCTTCATGTTAGAGTACAACCAACTTCCTATTGCATTAATGGCTGCCCAGAACGACTCTTGCATTTAATGAAGTTATGCTTGAAGCCAACATTTGAAGGAATGTCTCTAACAGATCTTAAATGCTTGAAGGCTATAAATACGAAGTCGTTGAAGATGAAGATACTGAAACACAGTATTAAAAGAGCCATTACTCTGTGCATTTATTTCTTCATTATTTCAATCTATATTCTTCAATCATTTGAAGTTATCTTGCAGTCTTTCCTAAGCTTACATTTAACCCGCTCTCTGAGTGTTAGTGAAAGAACTGCTTGTCTGATTATATTTATTACAAACAAACTTCTCAAACAAACCCGAGTGAGCCTGAAGAGGCTAGGTGTGCAAAGAATACTTGTCTTGGAGCCTGAAGAGACTAGGTGTACAAACAATACTTGGAGTCTCAGAATTTGATCGGTTATAGTGGATACAACTTGGTCTTTGCCAAAAGTCGGGCGTAGTTCTTTGTGTTGAAAAGTGAACCCAGGATAAATAGTTGTATCAATCTCTCTTCCCTTACACTCTTTAGTTGTTTTGATTATATTATCTGCTTTCTAACTAAAGGGGTTAAAAATTGTGAATATCAAACTTGTTTTCAAGTTGTCTACTTGTGTGTTTTTATGTTAAAGTTTCATCAGACAGGTCATGCATGCATGCGAGTGTTCTCTCACTTGTCTGAACCTATCTTCTGTGTGCAAAAATTTTTTAACTTTATTTTAAATTCTGATAAACACAATTCAACCTCCTTCTCGTGTTTATAGTTGTTTATTTCAGCTGGTATCAGAGCTCAGCCTCTAGGTTGAGCATCTATCAATGTAGAGGTAAATGTCCTGAAGAATAAACATGACTGCTGGAGCTAGTTCAAGTGGAAGTCACCACACTGAAGGAGCTTCCTTAACCAGACCTCCATTCTTCAATGGAAAAAACTACAACTATTAGAAAGATAGATTTCAAAGGTTCATTCTATCTACGAACTCTGATCTCTGGGATGTCATCACCGATGATCCATTCATTCCTAAAAATGATGACGACAATCGACAAGTCAAAAGCTCGGTGGACCCCCAGAGAAAAGGCAAAATGGGAGCTGAACCACAAAGCCGGATACAACATCATTTGTGCTCTCGATCATGAAGAATTTGAAAAGGTTTGTGCCTGTGATTCTGCTAAAGAAATATGGGATACTTTAGCTGTCACACATGAAGGAACAACCAAAGTCAAAGAATCAAAAATAGTCATACTTGTTAGAAAGTATGAACTGTTTCTCATGGAGGAAGGAGAATCTGTTTCTCAGATGATAGGAAGATTCCAAACTATCGTAAATGGACTAATATCTCTTGGCAAAATTTATACTAATGCTGATAAGGTTGGAAAGATACTAAGGAGTCTACCTAAGCAGTGGAGACCTTTGGTCACTGCTATTTCCCAAGCCAAGGATCTTACTACCTTGACTATGGATGAACTTCTTTGTACACTCACTGTTCATGAGCAAGGACTTGGAGATGAAATTGCTACAAAGAAGGGCAAGTCAATTGCTCTAAAGGCAGATCAAAAGTCAGCAAAAGCTTCCAAGGCTCTAAAGGCAGACGAGTCACCTAGTGATGCTGACCTGTCTAAACCCGAGGATTCTGAAAGTGATGAAGAGCTGTCTCTCCTACCCAGGAAGATAAAGCTTCTCTTACATAAAAAGTAGTTCATAAAGGATAAGCCATTCATAAGGTTCAACAAGGACAAGAACTTCAAAGAATCCACTTCAACAGACAAGAGTTCAATTGTCTGCTATGAGAACAAGAAGCATGGTCACATCAAAGTTGAATGTCCTCAACTTAAGAAAGCCCTTTTTAAGAAGTTCTTCAAAAGGAATAAGAAAGGGATGATGACTACTTGGGACGATCTGGAGTCAACATCTTCTAATGAAGAGATAGAGGAAGAAGCTAATCTCCGTCTGATGGCCAACACTGACTCAGATTCAGATGATGAGGTACATTCTAACTATGAGGAATTACTTGATCCCTATGAGGAGCTGCTGGAGGAATCCAACTGCTTATCTAAGGCCTTCAAATCCCTCAAGAGTGAGTATGTAAGGCTCATTAGTGAGCAAAAGTAGAAATCTCAAGAGTGTGAGAAGCTGCCAAAAGAGAATAGTGAGCTGATGACTGAAAAGTCTGATGAAGCTAAGATCTTAAGTAAAACATCACAATCTGAAGAAGTTGAAAAACTTCAACAAAAAGTGGAAGAGCTCACTTCTGATCTTGCCAAATTTGTTAATGGCAGAGACAATCTGACTAAGTTGCTTGGTTGTCAGAGACGCTCCCTTAACAAAGAAGGTATTGGATATGTCCATCTGACACATCATAAAGTATCAAATAAAACTTCTAAAGTGTCTGTTAAGTCAACAACAATTAAACCCATACTTGTCTGTAACTTCTGTGGAAAAACTGGACATGTTATGTCTAAGTGTATCCATAAAAAGAGAAGGAAGTCTTCACAGACTCCTAGAACTAACAGGAAAGGACCCAGAAAATTATGGGTACCTAAAGACCAAATAATTTATGTTGCAGATGTCCTTAATAGGACAAAGAAAACACAACTGCTGGTACCTGGACAGTGGTTGCTCGCGACACATGACAGGAGAAAGCCTATGTTCCTAGACCTCCAACTTAAGAAAGGAGGATATGTTGCCTTTGGAGGCAATCAGAAAAGGAAGGTTATATGCATTGGTACTATTGGTGGTAAACCCCCTCTTACCTCTATATCTAATGTTCTTATGGTTGAAGGATTAAGACAAAATTTACTTAACATAAGTCAATTATGTGACAGTGGATTTGATGTCTCTTTTACCAAGGATTTATACATAGTTAAAGACTGTAATGGCAAAACCCTATTTTCAGCTAAAAGGCCACAAAATCTGTATAAGATTGAACTGATTGATCTCTCAGATCAAAGTATAACATGTCTGATGTCTAAAGAGGATGAAAGATGGTTATGGCAAAAGAAACTAGGACATGCAAGTATGAAACTAATTTCTAAACTGAAAAAGGATAACCTTGTGAGAGGATTTCCTGATATTAGTTTTAAGAAAGATGTCTTGTGTGATGCATGTCAGAGAGGTAAACAGATAAAATCAAGTTTCAAATCTAAAAACCAAGTATCAACCTCTAGACCTCTTCAGTTATTACACATGGATCTGTTTGGACGAGTTAGTGTTGCTAGCCTGACTGGAAGAAAATATGGATTGGCCATAGTTGATGACTACTCTAGATTTACATGGGTACTCTTCTTAACCCATAAGGAAGAGTCTTTTAAGGCTTTCTCAGTATTCTGCAAAAGAGTACAAAATGAACAGGGTTTCTGTATCTCTACCCTTAAAAGTGACCATGGGGGAGAATCTGAAAATGAGCAGTTTAGACAGTTCTGTGAGGAGAATGAGATCTCTCACAATTTCTCTGCACCTGGAACTCCACAACAAAATGGATTGGTTGAGAGAAAGAACAGATCTCTGCAAGAGATTGATAGATCTATGCTCAATGAGAATAATCTCCCTAAGTACTTCTGGGCAGAAGTAGTAAACATTGAATGTTATGTACAAAACAGAATACTTATTAGGCCTTTTCTAAAGAAGACACCTTATGAATTGTGGAAAGGTAAAAGCCACAACATATATTATTTTCATGCATTTGGTTGTGAATGCTTCATTCTGAATACTAAGGATCAACTTGGAAAGTTTGATTCCAAAGTAGATAAAGGTATTTTTGTAGGATATTCTGAAATGTCTAAAGCCTTTAGAATTTACAATTCCAGAACTTTTGTTATTGAAGAATCTGTTCATGTTAAGTTCAACGATGGTTTAAAGACTGATAAGGAACTACCAGATCTAGAAGATGATCTTGTGGGTCTTGATATAAACAAATCAAAAAGTCAACAACCTGATCTAACCAAGACAGAACATGTGATTGAGCCAGATAGACAAGTGGAGCAGACAAGTCATCAGACGAGTCGATAGACAAGTCAGCAGGCAAGTCAAGATCTTTATGATGATCTCAAAAGGGACTGGAAGTTCAAAACTCATCATCCTAAGGAACTTATTATTGGAAATCACTCAGAAGAAGTAAGAACCAGATCCACTTTAAGAGAATCAAGCAATGTGGCCTTTATGTTAGAAATAGAGCCAAAACGCCTTGAAGAAGCTCTTGAGGATGAAAGATGGATTCTTTCTATGCAAGAAGAACTCAACCAGTTTACCATAAATGATGTCCGGGCACTTGTCTCCAAGCCCAAAAACAAATATGTTATTGGAACAAGATGGGTCTTCAGAAACAAATTGGATGAGGAAGGCAAGGTTGTCAGAAATAAGGCAAGGTTAGTAGCTCAAGGCTATAACCAACAAGAAGGTATTGATTATACTGAAACCTTTGCACTTGTGCTAGAATAGAAGCTATCCGCATATTAATGTCATATGCCGCACAACACCAAATCACTCTTTTTCAAATGGATGTAAAAAGTGCTTTCCTAAATGGTATAATTGAAGAAGAAGTGTATGTTAAACAACCCCTTGGTTTTGAAGATACTGATAAACTAGATCATGTTTTCAAACTTAAAAAGTCATTATATGGTTTGAAACAAGCACCTAGAGCATGGTATGATATACTTAGTTCTTTTCTCATGCATATTGGATTTACTAGAAGACAAGTAGATACTACCCTGTTTAAGAAAAGTTCTAAAGAGAATTTTATTATAGTCCAAATATATGTTGATGATATTATTTTTGGAACAACTAATGAAAAGTTATGCAAGGAATTCTCCAAGCTAATGCAAACATAATTTGAGATGAACATGATGGGAGAATTAAAGTTCTTCCTTGGACTACAAATCAAACAGACAAGTGATTGAATCTACATCCATCAACAAAAGTATAACAAGGAGATACTCAAAAAGTACAAAATGGAAAGTGCCAAACTAATGAAAACTCCCATGCAACCCAATGCAAAACTAAGCAAAGATGATGAAGGTAAAAAGGTAGACCAAACTGTCTACAGAGGTATGGTTGGCTCTCTACTGTACTTAACTTCAAGCAGACCTGACATTCAGTTTAGTGTCTGTATGTGTGCTAAGATTCCAATCTAACCCAAGAGAATCTCATCTTAAAGTTGTTAAAAGAATATTTAGATATTTGCTTGGGACTACTATTCTTGGTTTGTTGTATCCAAGATCAAAAGAATACAGATTAGTGGGATTATGTGTTGATGATTTTCTTTGGAGACATAATTGAAAGAAAAAGCGCTAGTGGAGGATGTCACTTCATTAGAGCAAGCTTAGTCTCCTGGTCAAGCAAGAGGCAGACAACTATTGCCTTGTCTACTAATGAGGCAGAATACATTTCAACTGCTAGCTACAGCTCTCAACTCTTATGGGTAAAACATCAACTTGAGGATTACTCTATTTATGAGCATAACATATCTGTGTGGTGTGATAATTCTGGTGCCATATGCTTAACTAAAAATCTAATTTATCATTCTAAGGCTAAGCATACTGAAATCAAATATCACTTTATAAGGGATTATGTACAGAAAGGTATCTTTGACATTAAGTTTGTTAAAACTTAAAATCAATGGGTTGATATTTTCACTAAACCACTAGCAGAAGAAAGGTTTTTATTTATTCGAGATAATCTAAACATGTATTGCATTGTTGAATGACATGTCTGATAATTTACCTATCTATGCTACCTGTCTTATGTTTTTATATCACCTGTCTATGTTACCTGTCTGACCATGCTGAGTCACAATGCTAGAACTCAACAGTTTTTGTTAAAATGGTTATTAATTTTTTAATGTCATTTATTAATCTAAAGCTAATCATATGCACGTCAATGTTTGTCTTGAAACCATGCTTTCATAATGTCTAAAGTGGGCGTTGTAGTTCCCCACGTAAATCGTGTCATTTTAAATTTAAAAATGTTTTATTTCTCTCTCCTGCCTTAATGACTATAAAAGGCAAAGAGTCAGAAAGGTTCAACCTTTACGTTTTCAATCTCTAAAAATCTCTTCGTCTTCGTCTTCTCCTCTGTCAAACCCTTCTCTCTTCCAAAACCCTAGAAATTCATTCTCTTTGAAATGGCACCATCAAAGCATCTTTCCTCAAAAGAAATAGCTAACAAGTACAACATGAGGCTCTCTGATGTGGAGAAAATCCTGGCTAGGAAGACTGTGGACCTCCAACAAATGAAGAAATGTGGAATGGATGTCATAGAGGAGTTGGAATACTCCAAGTGGACCTCCTTCGTTGATCTAAAGGAGCTGGTTCATCCCAAGCTTGTCAGAGACTTCTGGACAAGTGTTGTGGTTCTCACCAGCAAGCTTGATGCAACCAAGAGCTTTCGTGCTCGAGTGATGGATACCACTCTTCTCTTCCCCATCAGCTCTCTGGAGCTCGTCACCAAATGCCCTAGAATTGGTGCTGCTTTCAAACCTGAGTGGGTGGATGAGGTGGGAACAGAGAATGTTAACATTGCCCTGTATGATGTTCCCAACCCTAAGAACTTGAAGCCTGTGTGCATGGTGGTGAAGTACAGATTCATGCACAAGCTGCTGCTAGAATGCGTAATGCCTAGGAAAGGATCACGAGTCAGTGTGACCAAGATGGACAGGTTTGCCCTGTACCACTTGATTCACAAAATCAAGATGAACATCAATGACCTCATCTACATCTACCTTGAATCACTGATCAAGAGGACCAACATGCAGACCTATCCTTATGGAATGCTGTTGACAAGACTCTTCAGGAACAAGTTGTTTGTTCCCAGTGATGCTCACTTCATAGACATATCCTTTCCTATTGACAGGAAAAACCTGTCTATGATGAACATAGAGGGTATCCCTCTAGAAGATGAGGATAAGAAGGAAAAGAAGAAGAAAAATAAGAAGCCTGCTGCTGAGCAAAAACTGAAGGAGGAACCAGTGGTCTCCACTGAAGAGTCAAAGATGCCCATCTCTAAAAGAATCCAGAAGCCTGCTGGAAAGGTGGCCAGTCAGGAGCAGAGGCCTGTTTTGGAGAAGCCATGAGTCTCTGTTGAGACTACTGAGACAGTTGAGCCTTTGAGGTTCAAGCTGAAGAAGCCCTCTCCCAAGAGGAGGACAATAGATGCTGTGGCATCAGAAGTTGAGTCCGCATGAGCCAAAGAAAAGAAAAAAGGCTGGTGAAGACCATTTGCCAAGGTCAAACAAGTGGAGTCTGCACCTAGCAAAGAGGAAGTATCTGCTCGGGGGGGGGGGGGGGCAGAAAAAAAGACCCTTGGAGAAGCCCAAGGAGAAGAAGACTCTCGGTTTGGGACTCATTCCCAAAAAGAGAAGGTCTGGCTACCCAATGCCTTCTATGGTATCTACTGAAAGGGTAGAAGTTCCTGCAGAAGATCAAGCTGCAAAGGTTGAAATTACTGTTGTAACTGCTGCAAACCTGTCTGTTGGGACACAGACGATTGTCCACCCTAAGGTTGACACTCTGTCCCCTTCTCTGTGAAGGAAGAAGCTGAAGCTGCTAGAAGATCAATTGGTCCTGTCATCCATCCCTTATGCACCATATTCTCCCTCTCACCAAGGTATCTTAAACTCTTCTGTTTCTTCTCCACCTATTTTATCTGTCCAACTCCTATCTATAGTGTCTCCCTTCTCTTCACCTGTCTCCTCTCACCAAACCCAAACATCATCCTATGATGTTGTGTCTGATATATGTCAGTACACAGTTGTTCACAGGGACTCAACTCCCAAAGAACAAGCTGGCATATCATCTAGTCTTTTTGTGTATGACCTGCAATCTCTTATGACTGCAAGTGTCTCTCATCTATCTATCATTCCTTCTCCTTCACCTCATATCCTTATTCCATGTAGGGAGATTTTCTTTTATCCCCCTATTGTCTTGTTCGTTAGAACATTGGCAAGGACTCACTATCCTGCCTCTGTTGTGATGTTACCTAATAGGTCTGGGTACTTCTTTTTGTTAGTAACAGGATCAAATTCTTTCTTTTGTCATATTGATTCCTTATTACCCCTACCTCCTTTTGTCTTAGCCCAACAACCTCTTTCCCCTCCTATCCAGATAAGAGTCACCCGTTTGTCTCTGTTTGAGAGACTTTCTTGTGTCTTCTCATCCCCTGATACTGACTTTATCAGAATCAGACCTCTGTTCAAGTTAGCTTTTCTTCCCTTCTTTTACTATAGAACCCTTCATCAACTTGCCTTTCCCCGTATTTCCTCACCCTTCTCTGTGCCCAAGGCACCTCCTATCTTAGCCTTGCCCTGGTACTCAGACCAGTCTGTTGCTTCAACTAGGCTGATTTTAGAAGCCTCCACTCCCCAAATGATGGAGTTACATAGCTTCAACTTGCTTCAGGCTCAGCTAGAAGAAACCAAAAGACAGCTGGATGAAGAAAGGTATGCTAGGATGCTTTTAGAAAAAAGAGTAGAAGCTCTATTTTTGCTTTTTAGTCAGCCTAGGTAGTTGTGTGTAAATTCTGCCTTATACTGAGAAGCTTATGGTGAATAAAATAAATATTGTTTATCCTTTATCTTTTTTTGTTCCTTACTTTTCTGTATCTTGTTTATTATTCCTTTTTGTTGTTGACAAAAGGGGGAGAAAGTAAGTAAGGTTAAGATGATTAAATGATGTAAAGTAAGGTTAAGATGTTTAAATGATATTTAAGTAAAAAAGTAAAAACAAGTTAAAATGGAACTTGTCTTTAAGTACATCTCTGATCATATGTATAACTCTGATACTGTGCTAAGTGAACCTAAGTGCACTTGTCTGCACAACCCTTCTGACTAAGAAAATTTCAACTTGTCTTAATCCTATTTTCTTTTCTGTTTTTTTCTCTAAGCTTCATTAAATCATCTGAATGCTTGTCATCATAAAAAATGGGGAGATTGTTAAGTCTCTAAAATGTCTGATGTGCATTTCCCTAAGTGTTTATGAAAACTAAACATTGATTAATGATTTAATTAACCTTTGTATGAGTTGTTAACCTGTCTACCAAGTGTTTAGATTAAAATAGTAAAAAGTCACCTTCTCACCTGTCTGACCACATAGATGACCACCTGTCTGGATAAACAAAAGTCACCCTGTCTGCTGACTAGGATTATTGACTTTCTGTATTGAAGTTTCAACTTGTCTTCTGATAAGTTCCTACTTGTCTGAGGTTCTTCGATGAAGAACCCAAGTACATAAAGTTTTTGAAAGTTGTCCCCTCATACAGAAGACTCTGAAGCTCTCTCTTTCTTAATCTCACGTTTATCAAGAAAAATCAAAACACAAACAACCTAAAAAATCAAAGATAAAGTTAAAGAATGTTTTTAACATACTTTATTCCCTATTACTCTAGGTTATTATACGACAAGAGAAATATATAAAATACACAAATATTCTGTACAACTTTGATTTGACTACTACTTAATACATAAAATCAAGTCATGATCCTTCACTAGAGAGAGTACAGGTAGAACCAACGTTCTTATTTTATTTTTTTTTTGATACGACATAATGATGATAATTATTGTTTCATTGTAATGTGATGCTGATGATGAGGTGGCAGTAACAGGAATCGGGAAAGGTGAGTAATTTTGGGTTGGTGGGTGCCCTCTGGAAGGCACAGGCACTGCTGCAATTGCATGCTGCGACTATGAGCCGTACGCCTCGGAGTCCCTGCGATAGGCCTCATGCGCCGGTGTTGCAGGCCGGCGCCATTCTCTTTCTATAACCATTTATAAATAATAAATCAATTCATCATTCTCTCTTGTCGTTTTTTTTTTGGTTTACAATTCTCTCTTCTAGTAATGCGATGCAGACCGTCTGCAGAATCGAAAAACTGCACACAATGTCAACTATAAAAAATGTTTTATTTCATGTTCAAAAGGAATTATAATTGGGGAGAAAATAAGAGAGAAGAGATAATGAATAAAAAATAATTTTGTTTTATGAAACATAAAAAAAAATATTGTTGTTATTTAGATTGAATGAAGTGGCGTAGTAAATAAATTGAATTTTATTATAAAGATATATTTATCCTTAATAATATATTGGTAAAATAGGTAATTAAATTGGGTATATATATGTTTTATTTTTACATCGATCCTTTAAGTTTTATTTTAAAAAAAAATTGGTTCTACACGTTACGTTTTATTTCCACGTTAGTTATTTTCGTTAATTTTAATCTAACGCCGTCAGTTTTGATCTGATGTGGCTATCTGGTTAGTCTAATATGTGGCTTTTGATCTGACTCCATAAGGCCAAAATTTACGGACATGACTAACATGGAAAAAAAATGTAACATGTAGGATCAATTAGAAAAAAAATAAAACTTATAAGACTCATGTGAAAAAAAAAAGTAGAAGACCTATCTCCCTATTTTGCCTAATATATTTACATGATCCAAAATAAAAGATACTGTTGTTACTTCAACTTTGTTCACCTGATACATATGTCAAATGCTAAAGTGAGCTAAGAATATTGGTTAAGATTTGAAAGATAGAAATTCTGTGTTGAAAGTTGTGTTTTCAATATCTTAAAAGTTTAAAAGTTGTTATTTTTAATATAAAGTTTATATTTTTTGTTTCCTTAACCAATATTCTTATGTCACTGGTTAACAATATCTTTTATATATTTAGCCTTCATGCACTTCTTCTTCAACAACAATAAATCTGTCGATTTAAAGATAGCATTAAATGCTATTGAGCCATTTGAGCCATCTTGGCTCTGGTAACATGTGTTGCTTCTTTTGAAAAGCTGTCTTGATTATCAGCTTAGCTAAGGTTGGGAATAGGTCAGGTTACTCGACTGAAGCCTATATCTTGACCTTTTTTTGTCTTGGCCCGACCTGTTTAATAAAAAGATTTGACTCGGGTTTTTCAAAAAACATATTTACTTAAATATATAGGTCAGACTTATGTCTAACAAAAAGCTTGTTAGACGTGTCAGGTCAGTCTGATTATAAAATTAAATAAATATTATATAAATTATATATAATATACTTAATTAAAAAATTATAGATTATACTAAAATATTTATGTTTAGTAATATTAAAAAATAAATTTAGTTTTATATTATCACTGTATTACAGCGTTACTTGCACTCTGGACTTGCGTGAGTACCCGTTAAGTGTGATTTTCTCTCATTCCAAATTAGAAGCCCTAATTGTACACTGCAGCTGCGCCACCTGCATCAAACGGCTGCGCCACCTCTTATTACTGCTCTTCGGCTTGCAACACTCCGGACTCAACAAAACTCCAACAAAGCAACAGTGTTTATTTCTGTAATTCTCTAATTCTCTAATTCTTTCCTTTTATCTTTATTAGTGTTTTGTCTCCATCCAATTTCTCCTTCGTCCCACGGGTTTGCAGTTCAAGGCAAATCCAATATTTCATTTCTTTCCAAAGACAAAGCACAACTCAGTGATTTGTCAATAGTTCCTGTTACTAGGCTAGATGACAAATATATTTTTATTCCCAATTTTTTATTATACAATTAAAAATTTTGTTTCTTTCTTTTTGCCCTGCTACTGTTACTCTTACCTTTTGATACATGTTTTGATAGTTTTTATCAAATGCATATTCAGGATTTTAAATTACGTCACGGTTGCGGTCACTGTGGTTGCGGTTATTGTGATTGCTACCATGTGTAATGCGGCCGCTGCGGAAAAATTCACAAAACGAAAAAAAACAATTTTTTTTGTAAATTCTTTATATATCTTTTACTAATGATGTTGTATAAATTTCTATTCATTTTTAAGACATTGTATTATGTTTATGAATAATTTAAACTTAATTTAGTGAAAATAAATTATAAATAAAACTTTTAAGCACATATAAGTACAAAATTACAAAGAAGTAAGAAGGTCAGAAACTTAATAGTGCATAAATATATATGAATCACAAATAAAAAGATATTAGTGTCACATATAGGAATACACCCAATTGCAATTGTGATTCTAAAATAACGTCACATTGTCACCACTTAGAGATACGTCTTCACTACAAAAAAAGAAGAAGATAAAAGTAAATAAATTAATAAATTTAAAATAATAATAATAATTAACAAATATATGAATCAAAGATAATAAAAATTGAACTTACATGATACTTGCTACCACATGGTGGAATGACGTGGTGGTTCATAACCTCTATTCTCACTTTGGCTATCATCTTGTGTAGCTCCTTGTCCAAAGACATAATCAAAAAATCCACCACTTGATTATTGATGATAAGGATGTTGATAATTCATTGATGGTTGGTAGTATGAGGGAGCTTGATCACTTGCGTATGTGTTATATGTATTGAAATAAGGATATTGATAATAAGGTGGATGAGATTTACTATTATGAGAAGAATCATCAATACCAAAGTCACCAAAACTTTGTGTAATACTAGAAGAGGAAGAATCTTCAAGTGGAACATTCTGTTTTCTTTTTCCTCTCCTAGAATGTGACCCACCTCTGCTGCTCTCGGGTAATGAACTACCAAAAGGAGTCATATCAGTCAAGCTCCTATAACGCCTATTATATGGTGAATCTTGAGATGGATCATTTTGAAATTGCCCATCATCATCACCATCATCATTATCATCACCGCCACCTTCTTCAGCTTCTACATTACCATCCTCATCACCACTATTATTACTTGGTGGACTTAAACCACCACCATCTTCATTAGAATCATCATTATCATCAACAACTTCCACATCTTCATCATCTGTATCCACTAGAGGCAACCATTCTATATTTTGTACTCCATCTAATACTGGATCTTCTCTCTCTTCAATCCATGGAGATAATGCATCTTCTTGAAATATATAATCAAGATTGATAGGATTAAAACTTGCTTCAATTTCATCTTGACTTTTTCTCATTTGATGCCTCATTTTCAATTTCATATTGTAGTGCGTGAAGACAAGCTTTTGCAGCTTTTTATACTTCAATCTATTCCTTGTCTTCGTGTGGATATAACTAAATGTGCTCCAATTTCTCTCACAATTTGTGGCTGAAGTTGTTTGGCTAAGAACTTTTATAGCCACATGTTTAAGCTCAGGAGCACATACACCAAAAAAGGACCACCATTCAGCTTTTTAAAGGAGCAACAAAAGGTAATGAAATTATTAGTTATTATATTAAAAAATAAAGTTAAAGTTCATTGATTTATAAAAAAAATATTATTTTACCTGGATTCATCTTAGACCAAGTTGCTTGAGCTTGAGGAGTACCAAATGTTTCAACCTTATCTCTAAAAAGTACTAACTATGAAATATAACATAATATATCAATACGTAAATATCTTCATTTGATAAATAATGAATTATAAGTTTAAAAATATTAATATTTATTACTAACGTGGTTCAGAGCTTTAATCTGATCATCGATGTTTCTTTCTATTCTGAAGATGACTCTATTTGTTCCTTCAAACGTTTCTTTATAGACATCATCCCCATGTTCAACTCCGTATTGAAATTGCGGATTAAGAAAATAACCTAAAAAAGGATAATATATTATTATGGATGAAAGTATAAATATAAAATTACATGATAAAAATAAATTTATAAATTATATCAACATACCGGCAGAATGAAGATCGGAATGCATGTAACTCCATCGCTTGTCTATTAAATCATTATATCTGGAATGATAACGAGAATTTTGTCTAATTGCTTGTTTAGCTCTATCAATGGCTTCATATATGAAACCCATGGTTGGTTTCTCGTCACCATCAACAAGTCTCAAAACTTTTACTAAAGGCTCAAACACCTTCAATATGTCTTGGGACTTACTCCAGAATTCACTGTCATTAACAATTGTTCTTGCTTCATATGACGGTCCATTTTTCGCTTTACCAAATTTAGATCGCCTAAACTCTTTGGAGTTGAACATGTTTCTCAGACCTTGCTTTTGTTGTACAATTGCTTGAAGTTGTAGGAACTGTGTTGCAAATCGGGTAATATTTTTTCATGAGATCGACAGTCCATATATGGTTATAGTGAAAATTTGTCACAGTCTTTGCATCAGTTAATAACTTCTGTACATTTTTCTTTTTTCCTATATCCTCCAAGCAAAGATCTAAACAATGAGCCGCATAAGGAGACCAATACAAATGAGGCCGCTTCTCCATCAGTTTCTGACCAACTGCTTTCAGTGCTGCTTCATTATCGGTAACCACTTGATCAACAAACTCTTCTCCCACTTCTTCAACAACTTTATCTAATAATTGAAAGCAGTATCTGTGTTTCTACTAACAACATCAGAAGCATCAATAGATTTCAAGAAAATTGTCCCCTTACTACTATGCACCAAAAAATTCATAATATGAGTATGGTTGATACCGTCCGTCCAACCATCACACATTATTGTCACCCCTTTTTCTTTCCATGTACCTCTCAATACGTTCAACCACTTCGTCATTTCCCTATATTCATTCTCTGAATATACATCTAAGATTTCATAAAGGGTCGGACATTTGACCCCTTTACCTACCTCAGCAGGTGTAACAATCAAATTATGCAACCAAAGAGAGTTAGCTAAATTCATAGGTAAGCGATCATAAATAAAAAACTTTCTTACTACCTCTCCTAGCTTCCCCCTCAATGTCTTCATGATACCCTTACTGATTTTCGGTTGCTTCATGCTTTTGCTCCTCATAAGATCAATATTTGTATATCTCAACTCCAGAGTAACATCTTCAGGCCTTTCACCCCCACCAACACTCACATGAGAGCTCCCACCTTGTTCATATATATATTTCCACGCCCTCCTGTTTGTTATCTAAATTGTTGCCTGTCTTCCCATTCGTGATGTGATCTAAGGCTTTCCTGTGTAGCAAACCTCATTCGTTCATCAATAAGGTGATCCACATCTTCATCTTCATCTTCATCTTCTCCTCTCAGGCGTGCTTCAAATTCTTCTTTTCTTTTTTTGGAGTCATTTTTCTTTACTTTTCCTTCAAGAAGAAGCTTCATCATACCTTCTCTAGCCAATTTGCTCACTCTAGCACAATCAGACACTTGTCCTTTCATATGTGCTATATGTTGCTTCACTCTTGTAATGCCACCTTTTATTATCTCGTGACAAAGTTTGCATTCGATATTGTTACGACTTCCGGCTATTGGGTTTCCAAAATGCCATCCAATATCATCACTCGGAGCACCATCTAATCTTTGTGTAGGAAATTCTTCTCTTGGAGGCATTGTGTATATTTTATACAACCTGTTCAATATTTATAAATAAACATCAATCAATAATTCAACCAAACTTACAACTTTAATCTAAACTAGCCTTCAAAAAAAAACTTTAATATAAACTAGTAATTAGCAAAACACAGATAATCTAATTAATAATTACAGTAAATTATTAATACAACAAATCAACTATTAACATATAATTTGAACAATAAATACTAGCTAAACATATAATAAACTAGTAATTAGATTAATATATCAATATATATTTTATTTCCCTCTCAATTTTTTCCTATATTATTCGCAAATCTCAGCTAATTTCCCACCTAAAATTTTTTATTAAAAAAAAATTCCCATCTCTAAACTAGCCTTCAAAAAAAAACTTTAATATAAACTAGTAATTAGCAAAACACAGATAATCTAATTAATATTACAGTAAATTATTTAATACAACAAATTAATTATTAGCATATAATTTGAACAATAAATACTAGCTAAACATATACTAAACTAGTAATTAGATTAATATATCAATATATATTTTATTTCCCTCTCAAATTTTTCCTATATTATTCCCAAATCTCAATTAATTTCCCACCTAAAATTTTTGATTAAAAAAGAATTCCCATCTAAACTAGCCTTCAAAAAAAAAACAATAATATAAACTAGTAATTAGTAAAACACAGATAATCTAATCAATAATTATAGTAAATTATTTAATACAACAAATCAATTATTAGCATATAATTTGAACAATAAATACTAGCTAAACATATACTAAACTAGTAATTAGATTAATATATCAATATATATTTTATTTCCCTCTCAAAATTTCCCTATATTATTCCCAAATCTCAATTAATTTCCCACCTAAAATTTTTGATTAAAAAAAAAATTCCCCCCTAAAAAAATCCCCCCCACCCAATTTGATCCCCCCAACCCCACCCCAACCCAACCCAACCCAACCCACACACACGGCACACACTCTCACTCCACACTTTTGTTTTTTCCTGACAGTGACTGATACCTATCCCCCTCTCTCGTCCCTCACCTCTTCTTCTTCCCCTCCTGATACCTATCCCTCTCTCGTCCCTCACCTCTTCTTCTTCCCCTCCTCTGTTTCTTTTTTTTCTTCATTTTCTCCACATCCGCACTCACTCAAGTCTCAACTAGTAACCCTCCCTCCTCCTCCGTCACTCGTCCGGCGCTGCGGCTACCCACCAGACGACCCATGGGCTCGCGGTTCGCGTTCGCCACTTCGCCCCAAAACCCAGATCGTGGCCCCCGTCGGCCCCTCCCCTCTCTCTCAAGCTCAGCCTCTCTTCTCTTGAACGCCTCACGAGTCAGTGAGTCACGACACATGGCCTCCGGCCCTCCGCCTCACGACCCACGGCCTCCACCTCACGGCCCTCCTCAGTCACGGCCTCAAGCCCTCACCCATGGGGACTCAACCCCACACCCGGAGGACGACGGCATAGCAGTGAGCAAAGCAGAGCAGACCAAAGCACCAGAGCAAAGGAGGAAAGGAAGATCTTACCTTGGGGTGAGGCTAGTAGATCGGATGATTTGGGATTCAAAGCACAGTGAGGCTTGACCACTTGAGCAGATCCACTGATCTAGAGCAAATAAGTGAGACTGAGGAATGAGGTTATATGAATGAGACATTGAGTGAAGCATAAAGCAGAAAATAGATAAAGGCAAAAGCAAAATTTGATCTGAAAAGCAGGTTAGGAGAATCTCTTTTTCTGATACATTTTGAAATATGTTTGTCTGATATGAGAATTTGTTTTTTTGCACCTATGATTGAGCTGAACGGAACTGTTTTGGCTTTTTGTTGTTTGAAACTCCGTTGCGGTTGATGCGGCCGTTACGGTGTTACGTTGCGGTCGTTACGCCGTTACGTTGCGGTCGTAACGGGTGATTTTGAATCACACAGCAATTGCGGTCCGATGCCGTTGCGGTGAGTCCCATAACCGCAATATTGCGGTCGCATTAGCAGTTGCGGATCGCATTTTGAAACCCTGTGCATATATGATGGGTCTATTTAGAGATAGGCTCAAAGTCCTATTTAAAATATTAAAATGAAACATGATTTTAAATAGGTTAGTGGGTTAGGCCAAGTTTTTAAAAATGTCAGGTCACACCTAAAATAAAGCCTTTAATAGATAATAGGTCAGGTTCAGACTTGTAATTTTTAAAACAGGCCAGACCTGTTTAAACAAAGCCTGATCTGACCTGACGTATTCCCACCCCTAAGCATAACAAAGAGCATTCTTGTTTTTTCTCTACAATGACAAAAGGTTCCTTTCTTCTTTTCTTTTCATAGGATAGTAGAGCAACATTTCAGAAATGTAAAATAGTTGACCCTATTTCCTAAGCTTGAAGTATACTATGTTGTACTTTATTTATCTCTAATTCTTAAATGTTTTGCATGGTACAATATTGAAATAATATGGACGAATACATTTAAAAAGACAAACAACATAAAAAAAGCTTAATTGACGGTCCAAAATAATATACAATAAAGACATAGCATTTGATGTGTACTAAATTAATACCTTTAGACTAGATTCATGAAAAGTAGATTTTAAAGATCGCTCAGACGCATGATAGTGGTAGCCCTGAGAATGGTTGAGGTGTGTGATCGTCCAAGGTCTCATTTTTTGGAGGGCACCATGGTAGATAAAATTTCACTTAGTATATATAAATATTAAATAAAAGTTATATATATATATATAATTTTTAATTTACTCATAATAAATAATTGTTCCAAAATATTAATAATAGAATGATAGAAGATAAAATAATAAGTATACATGTGTAAATTAGAATATCCTGAGCTATTATATGTTGTTAATGAAAATAGCAAAAATTAAAAAAAAAAAAAAAAACACAAGCGATTTGATGTAGCTATAGAACTAGTAAAAGGTTTGATTAAGTACTTGGAAAATATAGAGAATCTGGATTCTCAAATGTTATTGTTAGTGATGAAAAATTGTGAATGAAATGGAGATTGAATGTGTGTGTTTCCACACAAATTGGAGCTAGTCGAGTCCTCGACTGATTCGTGCCCTATGATTCCCTAATCAATCAATACATGCTAAGAAATAGACTCTATTGCTTAGCTGTGGGTTCCTAAGCTGAAGAGCACTTACATGGAAGATGGAATTGGAAAGAGTAAAATTGCATGAAAGTAAATAAAACTCAAAGTAAATATGTAGAAAATATGAAGTGGATGATTGTATTGATGTCTACAAATGGTATTTATGAGCAAAACAAAATCCCACTATAGTCATCCCTACTAGCCACACTCCTAAATTAAAGCAATTATCTAAGCATGTTAATGTTAGCTAACACACCTATTAACAGCTAGAAACTACTAAGACCACCACCACTACAATGGCCAGCCATGATGAGCCAAGCTCGGCACTTTCGCCAGCCTCCCGTTGGCAGTCGCATCTTGCGCTTAACAACTTCGTTTCATTCCCTTTTCTGCTTATCCAATTGTGTTATCCAGCTCGAAACCAACTTCACCCACTACCATTATTTTTAGGGAACTCAATACAACATGTTGCAAACCAAATTTATTAGCTAGTTACCTCAGCTAATTAGCTGTCAACCGTTCTCTATTATCAGCTAATTTCGAGTAATAAGAGTGTGTTCAAAAATGTCAAATTTATAGAAAAAATACTAAGATGAAGATATCTCAATGTACACAACCAAACCTTGAATCTACTGAGGAGTATTTTAGGATCCATTATTTTTTATACATTGTAGATCAAATAGTTGGCTCACTTAATAGAAGATTTGAGCAGTATACTACATATGAGGAGATTTTTGGTTTTTATTTTTTTAGAGACTTATGTCATTTTCTAATAAGTGCTTGAAATTATGTTGCAAACATCTTGAAACTTATCTAAAACATGATAATTCTTTTGATGTTGATGATGAAATTTTATTTGAAGAATTAAAAGTCATTAGAGATGTGTTAACAGTTGAATCAAAATCAAGCTTTATGATACTTAGTTCTTTGAAGACATTTAATTGGTTTCGTAATCCATTTACATCTCTAAGAATAATATTAACTATCATTGTTACAATTGCATCATTTAGGAGAAGTTTTTCTAAATTGAAATTGTTAAAATCTTATTTTGCGATATACTATGTCACAATGTAGATTAAATAGCCTTGCTTTGATTTCTATCAAAAATAATTTTTTAAATAACCTTAATTATGAACGGATTATTAATGATTTTGTAGCAAAAAATACTAGGAGGATAATATTCAAATAATTATGAGAGCATCGCTTTTTCAGTTCTCACACGGCATTCAAAATCTCAAGGCCAGTGCTCACGCTCAATATAATAAACTTAAGCACTTAAGTCAGTCCATTGATGTATAAAAAAATTTAGAAAGTTGCATGGACGCACGATCTAGACATAGAGTGCGTTTGGGTAAACAACTCAATTAAGAGCTTATCACATAAGACCTTATTATATGAGAGCTTATGCTATAAGTGCTTAAAGAAAGAAAAAGAAAGAAAGGAGCATGAGAGGAGTCGAATAGTGAAAAACATGGAAATGGTGATAATTTCGTAAGCTTCTCCCAGTGACTTATGAAAATAAGTCAAAAACTCCTTATGGGATGACATTAGTCATTTTTATAAGCTCTGTCAAACACACTGCATAAAAATTTATGTCATTAGATAAGTCAAAAGGAGCTTAAATAAACTCTATAAAACGCTACCATAATCAATTTAAAGATGCGTCTAGGTCCAGTTAGAATGAAGACAAAATATGAGGTCTTTAGACCTTTCTTTTAAAATAAAACTTAGGTCCAACGGACGATTCATTCAGATTTAACATTTATCAAAGCATAGCAATAACTTTCCAACTTAATTTAATAATTTTGTTAACCTCAAAACTTGAGGGGTCAAAAACCATCAATACTTTGATTCCATCATTTGTCTCTTCTGTATATTATACGCCCAAACAAATGAGAGAAAACAAGTTTTTTACCTGATTTTCTTTCTTTCTTTCTATTCTCTTGCATTCCAAACAAAACATGGAAGACAAATAAAAAGATACCGAGCAGCTAATAAATTTTAAATAAAAAGTAGGCATCATTATAGAAAAATCATGGATAGTACCAAGGCTTTTTGTATGAAAAAGCCACACAAATTGATGACCATCTTGTTATTTGTTCTTTTTACTTTTTTATTTCTTCAAAAAAAAAAGTACAAAACTAGTCCATGTCATTCATACCCCTCTGGTTTCATACTAAATAGTTTCTATTTAATATATTAGTCTTTGACTGGATATCTTGGTAGACGTAGCAATGAGATCAATTGGAAATAATGAGTAGGTAAAGTCATTTCTAAAATAACTATTCATGATTTTGAAATAATAGATTTTTGAGTTTTGAGGGTATAAAATCTATATTTTACAAATGTTTTACCACAAAATAGAAGTTTCTTTTTTCGTTGTAGGAGACCCAACAATTATCCATTGTACAAACAAAAAAAACCAACGATTGGTTAATTATATTATGGCACGGGAAAAAGTAGTCAACCCCATTTTAATTTCATCTGTACTCTTCCATAGAGTATTTCGAAATTCATCGAGGAGAGAAAGAAGAAATTAAATAAAAGTTAGTGGCGGGGTGTCGCACATCGTTGTTGGAATATAAGTAAAATACAATAAAAAAAAGTTAAAAAAGAAGTATATTGTTAACTAGTGTTCATAAATCAATAAAATAAAAATTTGTACTGAAAACATAAATATAACATTTTTCAATATATTGGATACATTATTTTTTTCATAATTTTTATTTTGATTCCTTAATCTAATGTCATGAGGGATGGTTAATATTCTCAAAAAAAAAAAAAAAACTAAACTCACTTTCTTTTTGTTTGAATAAAGCCAACTTATGACATTTCATTAATCAAGATGCTCGAAATACAAGTAGGAACATTATTAAAATCAAAGAGACTGGCATAAACAATGGAGAGCTACCATATTAGCTTGTCACCGCACAAACTTAACTAGGAAAGTTTTGAACATGATGTAGGATATCCCGACAACTAGATAGAATGGCACCATACTCGGATAAGTTCCTCCTTTGCTGGTTTGACAACATTTGCAACCGAACTACAGTAAGTTTCAATGTTGACATTGTTAAGTCCCAAAGATGAGAGCCATTTTAGAGCATAAAGCAAAGCCATAGCTCCTCCTTCATGATGAGGGCGTAACTTAGGCACCATCAGCGCAAATCCTGGCAGATACCAAATGATCGACCTTGAGAAATTCTGATACAAAGCCCCACTCCAGTAACACCATGATCTTCCCAAAGAGAGGCATCAATATTTCACTTCAACAAGCCCAAAGGAGGAGATTGCCAGCGAACTATAGAGGAATTACCAGCAGAGGGTTTATCATCAACCTTGTGTCATCTTGCCCAGTGCCAATCATGGAGTGTTTCCTGTGCTCGGCTAACAACATACTTGGGGTACACTTCCTTGTCTTGCCACACCTTCTCATTCCTATTTTTTCATATGCTCCAAGGGACCATGCAGAGAGTTGACCTTTGATCATCATCCAACCTGTGTGTAACTTGAAAGAAAAGCTCTGCAAAGCTCTCTATTGTATCCATAATAAGCTCAATGAACCTACACAAGTCTACCTGTTCCCGACTGTGCCTGTTCTTCTCACAGGATAAAAGAATATGCCATGTATCTTTTACTACCTGGGAATGAGAACATGTCACGTAGAAATCCAACATTCCAAGTACGAGTGCCAGGAATAAAAATGTCACATACCTTTAAGTTCTGCACCACACTACTATTATGGGGAGCAATAAAAACAGTGCCTCCATCACGATGCAACGACCGTTCCAGAATTGGGATATTAGTTCCATCACATACATGTCAACGGATACCTTCCCTTGGCACAACCTGAGAGCTGCAGATACCATGCAAAGCTAGGATTATGACCAACCTTAGCTACTAGAAAACCTCCCTTAGGAAAATATTCGACTTTGAAAAGTCTACTAACCATAGCATCTGGGTTGAATAAAAACTTCCAACTAAGCTTTCCTAGCATAGCTAACTTGAAACCATGCAAGTCACGGAAACCAAGACCCCCAAACTACTTTCGAACCAAAAGTTTTTCCCATCTCATCCAATTAATTCTCTTATTACCCACACGATTTGTGCCCCACCAGAAAGAATTAATCATTCTCTCAATTTCATCACAAAGAGATGGAGGCAGAAGGTACATGGAGATATAACATAACACGGGATGGATTGAAGAGCATATTTAACAAGAACCTATCTACCTAAGAGAGATCTACCCTCCCAAGAATTGATTTTCTTCCACACTCCATCTTTAATATAATTAAAAATTGCTTACTTTTTACGGCCAACAATGGATGGAAGACCATGAAATTTACCTACTCCCAGGCCGTCCAAAACACCAAGAATAGAGCAGAAAGAGTATTACGGACACCCACCTCCACATTATTACTAAAAAGAACCTCGGATTTGGTAAGATTAATGGCCTGACCTGAAGCTGCCTTATAAGTGTTAAGAATGCTCTTCATGACTTCACATTACTTTTGAGTGGCACAAAAAAGAAACGAATCATCTACAAACAGAAGATGACTTATAGGAGGAGCACCTCTACAAATACGAGTCTCGTGAATATCCCCACGGCTCTCGACTCTTCTAATGAGAGATGTCAGACCTTCCGCACAAAGAATAAAAAGATAGGGGGACAATGGATCCCCTTGCCTGAGACCTCTAGCCAGAATAGTAGGACCCAATGTTTCTTGATTCACAAGGACTAAATAATTAACTGTAGTAACAAACATCATAACCCAGTTAATCCACTGAGCATGAAACCCCATTTTTTCCATCATAGTCCTCAAATATCCCCAGTCAACTTGATCATAGGCTTGCTAATATCAATTTTCAAGGTAATAGAACCCTGCTGGCCTCTTCTTTTACACTTCATGAAATGAATAATTTCAGTAGCCATGAGAGCATTATCAATAACGGATCGACCCTCAATGAAAGCAGACTGTTCTTCTGAAACACAAGAAGCAATAACCCTCTTCAAACGATTAGCTAAAACATTAGCAATAATCTTATAAATAACATTACAGAAGGAAAAGGGACGAAGATCTCTCATAAAATCCGGAGAAGGAATTTTTGGGATTAAAGCAATATTTGTATCATTCAAATTAGTGGGAAAAATACCTTGTGGAAAAATGACCTTAGTGTGTTTTGATTAATGACTAAATTAACTTGAATTACACTTTGATTCACTAATTTCTCACCAAGTTTGAATGTTTGTATATGATATAATCAGTGCAAGGAAAAGGATGCAAAGGATCAAAGGAGCAAAAGAAGGATCATGAAGAAATGCTTGAAGATGAAGAACTACAAAGAAGAATCACAAAGGATCCAAAGCAATATTAGATTATCAATGTAAAGAAATATTTTAAGTTTTTATTTTTGAAATAGCTCTCATAAAAACAAATAAAAAAGGTTTTCGTAAAGTAAAATGAACTTAGAATGAAAAAAGATTAATTGAAAGTTCTGTACATCTATGTGTACATCGATATAATTTCAGTTAATTAACTAACTTTTAATTAAAACCAATGTGTACATCAATGTATAAATAGTATACACTAATGTATACATCGATTGATCGTGACTGACTTGATACAAATGCAAAACAAGCTTCAGTACATCGATTACACAATTGATGTATAATAATTAACAGAAGCTAACACCTTTTACAAAGAGCTTACAATCGATTGACCAATCGATGCATAAGGCTGAACAGAAGCCAACACTTATGGAAACATGCATCCAATCGATTGGTACATCGATGTAAACATAAAATAGAAGTTAAGTCTTTTAAAAGTGATAGAAAAATCGATCAGTACATCGATGCATAAGCCCAAACAGAGGCAAAGACTTTGAAATCCATTATGCAATCGATTTACCAATCGATGTAAAGACTTCTGGGCTGAGAACTCTTATGTTTTTCAAGAACACAATCGATGTACACATCTATGTATCAGTCAGAATCAAGAATTTTCAAGAACCCAATCGATTAGGTAATCGATGTATTCAGTTATAAAAATTGATTCTTTGATTAATACATCGATTAGACAATCGATTGACTAATAACTGAAATTTTTCAATGAAAGTTTGTTTTGATCTTAACTGACTTTTGAAGTGTGCCCAACAGATCTATTTTGATATACTACTATATAAAGACATGGGCAAACACTTTCTAAACACCAATTCACTCAATACTGAGATTAAACATGAAATTCATTGAGAGAGATTTTCATTGAGAATACTTGAGATATTTATGTTAGAACTTCAATTTGTAATATTTGATTTCTTAGAATCTGAATCAAAAACCTTTCTTACTGCAAAAGGAAGATTAGAGAGAAGGTGTTCTCTCTGTGTAGATCAAGAGTAGAAGGGACTCTTGGTGGTTTGACAAGAGTAAAAGGGACGCTTGAGAATTACAAGATTTCTTTGACTAAAAAGGTATCAATTGGGTAGAAGGAACCTGGGAGTTGAAGCTTGTAAAGAATCCTGTAATTGTTTTGATTTCTAGTGGATGAAACTTACTGTGAAGTGGGGACTGGATGTAGGTTACCAGAGAAGGTAGCTGAACCAGGATAAAATCTCGGTTTGCATTTGTCTCTTTCCCTTAACTCTTTTAATTGCTTTTATTTCATGAATGTGTGATTAGACAAGTTATTAAGGAGTAAATCTGTGAATGCATAATATCTGAATCAATCTTTTCATCTTTCTCTTTCTTGTAAAAGAATAAAGTTTTGAATCTTTCACTGAAAAAACTTGTTTTGGTTTAAGTTGGTTGGAAAAACATTTTCAAGAAGTTGAGAAAAGTTTCAGTTTTTGAAAAAAGGGAAAATGTTTTCAAAATAACACATACTCAATTCAACCCCGCTTCTTGAGTATCTAGAAGCCACAACCAACAAGTGGCCTAAGAGGTTTCACTCTTGTGTAAAGCTTAATAGCTTAAGAGGCCTAAGAGGTTTCACTCTTGTGTAAAGCTTAATAGCTTAAGAGGATGGCTTCAAATGACATCTTGGGAGAAGGGGCTTCTCTAGCAAGGTCCCCTGCATTCAATGGCACTGCCTACATGTATTGGAAAAAAAGGATGTTAATATTCCTTGAGGAAAGTGATCTTGATGTATTAGATGCTGTTGATAATGGTTCATTCATCCCTTTTGTTCTTGATGCAAATGGCGCCAAGACAAATAAGCCTAGAGCTGAGTGGGATGATGATGACAAGAAAGAGTAGGTTATAATGCTAAAGCTAAAAATATTATAATTGCTGCCTTGAGTTATGATGAATTTTTCGGGGTATCAAATTGTAAGATAGCAAAGCAAATGTGGGATACGCTGCAAATTAATCATGAAGGGACAAGTGATGTAAAGAGAGCAAGAATGAATTCACTCATGCACGAATATGAACTCTTTCACATGAAGAAAGATGAAGATATCAATGATATTCAAAGGAGATTCACCTATATGGTGAATCAACTAAATGGAATTGGAAAGAGTATTTCAGATGAACAACAAATCAACAAAGTTATGAGGTGTTTGATAAGAGAATGGCAACCAAAAATCATTGCTATGGCTGAATCAAGAGACTTAGAAACCATGAACATTGCTACACTGTTTGGAAAGCTTAAAGAACATGAGATGGGGCTTCATAGGCTGAATAATCATGAAGAGAAGGAGAAAAATAAGAAAGGCTTGTCACTAAAAGCCCAAATCTCCAAAGAAATTCTTGACAGTGATGAAGACTCAGAAGCTGAAGAAGATGAAGACTCAGAAGAAGACATGGGACTGCTGGTCAGAAAATTCAAAAGGGTTCTCAAGAAGAAGAAAACTTTCAACAAAAAGCCCTCAAACCTCTTTTCCAAAAAGAATTTCTCAAGAGGTGAAAGTTCAAAAACAAATGTAAAATACTATGAATGTGGCAAACCTGGACACTACAATAATGAATGTCCAAAACTTCAAAAAAAGGACCAACATGACAGCTATGAGTCCAAAGATAAGCAGAACAAAAAGCCAAGGAGAGCATACATAGTATGGGAGGAAAATGACTTGGATTCCTCTGAAGAATCTGAAGAAGAAGAGGTAAATCTTTGCCTTATGACTAGTCATCAAAGTGACAATGAAAATGAAGATGAGGTAAATGATCTTCCCCCTACTTATGATGAATTTCAAGGTGCTTTTGATGAATTGCATAGTCAATATCTGAAAAATTCTAAGCAATTAATGTCATCTAGGAAAGTTATTGCTAAACAATGTAGTGAATATGCAACTCTTCAAATTAAGAATAAAGAACTAGAAGCTAAAAACAATAGGCTAAATGCATCTAGTTCTACATGCTCCAAATGCAATATTCTGGAGAAAAAAAAGGTAGAGAAACTGAAAACTACTCTCTCCAAATTCACAATGGGAAGAGATAACTTAAATGCCATATTAAGACAACAAAAAGGAGTATATGATAAAGCTGGAATAGGTTTCCAACCAGCAATGCATGAAAAAGTTTTTAAGAAACTCTTTGTTGCACCTAAATCATCAACTAGTCCTTTTGTCAAATGTTTCTATTGTGCAAGAAAATGACACACTGCTTCTACATGCTACTTTAGAAATCCTTCAAGGATAAGTATCAAACAAATTTGGGTTCCTAAGGGAACTTATGTCATGACTAACACCAAAGGACCCAACAAAATTTGGGTACCTAAGGCAAATGGTTAAAAATCTGTTTTGTAGGTGTGTTTGAAGGCTAAAAGCTCAAGTTGGTATTTAGATAGTGGCTGCTCCAAACACATGAATGGAGACATCACAAGATTCACTTCCTTTACTTTAAAACAAGGAGGAAATGTAACATATGGTGACAACAACAAAGGAAGAATACTTGGTGTTGGCACTATTTGAAAGGGTCCAACAACTCAAATTGAAGGAGTTCTCTATGTTGAAGGACTCGAGCACAATCTTCTAAGCATAAGTCAACTTTGTGATAAAGGGAATAAGGTAGACTTTAACTCAAATGTGCGTATGGTTGAATCTAGACATAATAAGAATATGAAGTTGATTGGAAATAGAGTAAACAATATCTATATGCTAGATCTAGACAATTTATCATCTAATGATGCATGTTGCTTAATTTCAAAAGAAGAAGAAAATCGGTTATGGCAGAGGAGAATAGCTCATATTCATATGGATCACTTGAACAAATTGATTTCCAAAGAAATTGTAATTGGTTTACCTAAAAAGAAGTTTGGGAAAGATGGTTTATGTGATGCTTGTCAAAAAGGGACACAAGTGAAAACTTCTTTTAAAGCTAAAAACATTGTTTCAACAAGTAGACCTTTACAATTGTTGCATATGGATCTTTTTGGTCCCTCTAGAACAAAGAGTTTTGGTGGAAATCTTTATGCTCTAGTGATTGTGGATGATTTCTCTATATATACATGGACATTGTTCTTAGCACACAAAAATTATGCTTTTTCTGCTTTTAAGAAATTTGCCAAACTTGTACAAAATGAGAAAGAAATGAAAATTGTATCTATAAGGAGTGATCATGGAGGTGAATTCCAAAATGAAGAATTTGACAATTTCTGTGATGAACATGGTATACAATATAATTTTTCAGTATCTAGAACTCCACAACTAAATGGAGTAGTTGAAAGAAAGAATAGATCTCAAGAAGAGATTGCTAGGACCATGTTAAATGACTCTAATGTGCCAAAATACTTTTAGGAAAATGCTTTAAGTACAGCTTACTATATACTAAATAGAGTCTTAATTAGACCAATCTTAAAGAAACTCCTTATGAATTATAAAAGGAAGAAAACCAAATATCTCTCATTTTCATGTTTTTGGTTGTAAGTGCTTTGTGCCGATCAATGTCAAAGA
The DNA here is from genome assembly GCA_030762895.1 of Sophora flavescens. NCBI lineage: Eukaryota > Viridiplantae > Streptophyta > Magnoliopsida > Fabales > Fabaceae > Sophora > Sophora flavescens. The sequence goes on along the minus strand of CM061064.1, from coordinate 165,616,918 downwards.
TAATCTAGGCAAATTTGATCCTAATGCTGATGAAGGCATTTTCCTAGGCTACTCTTTATCTAGTAAAGCTTATAGAGTTTACAATAGAAGAACTCAAACTATAGAAGAATCTGTACATGTTACATTTGATGAATCTAACCCCAAAAGGTTGAGAAAGGATATTTGTGATGATGCTGCAGAAACATCTAAAGAAACTCAACTTTAAGAAAAGCAAGACAATGCAAAAGTAGAAGGAGTTATAGAAAATCCAGAAGAGGAACAAAATAATGAACTACCTAAGGAGTGGAGAATTGCAAAGAATCACCCTCTAGACAACATTATTGGTGAAATATCCAAAGGGATAACTACTAGACACTCTTTAAGAAATGCATATAATAACATGGCCTTTGTTTCTCAAATTGAATCAAAAACAATAGATGATGCAATAGTTGATGAAAACTGGATCATGATAATGCAAGAAGAAGTAAATCAGTTTGAAAGAAACAAAGTTTGGGAACTTGTTCCAAAACCCAAGGATAAACAAATAATTGGTACAAAATGGGTCTTTAGGAACAAACTTGATGAAAATGGAATCATAGTAAGGAATAAGGGTAAATTAGTAGCCAAAGTCTATAATCAAGAAGAGAGAATAGATTATGATGAGACATATGCACCTGTGGCTAGATTAGAAGCTATTAGAATGTTACTAGAATTTGTATGTATCATGAATTTCAAGTTATATCAAATGAATGTTAAAAGTGCATTCCTAAATGGTTTTATACAAGAAGAAGTATATGTTGGTCAACCACCTGGTTTTGAAATGAATTCCCAATCATGTTTATAAACTTACCAAAGCCCTATATGGACTTAAACAAGCTCTTAGAGCTTGGTATGAAAGATTGAGTAACTTTTTATTACAAAAAGGTTTTACTAGAGGTAAGGTTGACACAACACTTTTCACAAAAAGAAAAGGTCAAAATATACTGCTTGTACAAATATATGTTGATGATATTATATTTGGTGCTACTAATGATTCACTGTCTAAGGAATTTTCCAAGTTGATTTAAAATGAATTTGAGATGTCCATGATGGGAGAACTCACTTTCTTCTTGGGACTTCAAATTAAAAATGTGATGATGGAACCTTCATAACCTAAGCAAAGTTTTGCAAGGAACTACTAAATAAGTTTGGCATGGAGAATGAAAAGGAAGTGACAACTCCAATGAGTCCATCATATTACTTGGACAAGGATAAAAAAAAGTAAAACTGTAGATATATCCAAATACAGAGGTATGATTGGATCATTACTTTACCTTACAGCTAGTAGGCCTGATATAATGCCTGATATAATGTTTAGTGTTTGCATGTGTGCAAGATATCAATCAAACCCTAAGGAATCTCATTTAACAGCTGTAAAGCGAATCATGAAATATTTGCTATGAACTAAAGATATGGGTCTATGGTATGCTAAGGGATCAACTTGTAATCTAATAGGATACTCTGACTCTGACTTTGTTGGATGCAAGTAGGATAGGAAGAGTACTAGTGGAACCTGCCACTTACTTGGGAACTCACTAGTTTCCTGGTTTAGTAAGAAACAAACAAGTGTGGCTTTGTCAACTACTGAAGCAGAATATGTTGCAGCAGGAAGTTGTTGTGCACAAATCCTTTGGATGAAACAACAACTCATTGACTATGGTGTTCTCTTAGAGAAAGTGCCAATTAAATGTGACAACACTAGTGCAATAAATCTAACTAAAAATCCTACAATGCATTCTAGAACCAAACATATTGAAATAAGACATCATTTCATAAGGGATCATATTCAAAGTGGAGATATAGTTATTAAATATGTTGATACATCTAAGCAATTAGCTGATATTTTCACCAAACCATTAGCTAAAGAAAGCTTCTATTATATAAGAACAGAACTGGGAATAATTGATCCATCCTATGTTTGATGTTTTGTATGGTTGAATGCATGAATGTTTGATATTTAGACTCAGTGCATCGATTAGCCAATCGATTAGGTAAAGCCAAAAACATAACTTTAAAGCTAGTACACATATTGTGCAATCCATGCATAAATCTAAAAAATCTGATTTTAACATATTTACATCGATTGTTACATCAATTGATCAAAGTCTTTTATACATAGAAAACACTAGCACATCGATTTATACATCGATTGTTAGACAAAATCAGAAAACATGACTCTCTGAAAGTCCTTATACATCGATTTACCTGTTATGAAAATCTGAAAATCCAAATATGATCTGCTATAAATCGATTTGTACATCGATTGATCTACTGATCCAATAAGCACTACTTTCTGAAAGTGCATATGCATCGATTGATATATCAATGTACTTGGGTTAAAATTGATAATCCTGTATATACATCAATTGTAACATCGATTGAAGTGAGGTTTCCGGAACTTGGGACTCACTGACTTTCCCTATACATCGATTCCTACATCGATTGAGTGTGTATTGCTATTAATGAACTCTCTGACATAGCTTATACATCAATTTACACATCGATTGAGTTCAAGTTTCAAAACTTGGACTCTCTGACTAATGCTATACATCGATTGACACATCGATTAACATAGTTCAAAAATCAATCCTGATACTTCATACATCAATTGACTGAAGTGTTGAACAAACTAAAACCACTAATTAATCGATTGATACATTGATTGACTGATATGATTCTATAAATACCCAGCTTTCCCTCCAAAATTTTCACATTTCCAAATCAAATATTCAGCACCTAAAACCCTAGCAGAGCTCGAAAATTGCTAAAATGGCTCGTGTAAAGCAAACCGCACCCATTACTCCAGTCCAATCCAACTCTACATTCCTCCACACCTCAACAACTTTCCCCCATAGCCACACCTTCACGCCCTAAGAGGAAGGAAATAGAGAAAACCCAAACCTCTCAGAGGTAAGGAAAGCAACAACTCAAAGAACATGTCAAGAAAAAAGATTCTAAAGGAAAGGAAAAGGTTGGTGAGACCTCAAGGCCTACACCAAAGAAGAAGGAAGTCAAGAAGAAGGTGACTAAGGAAGCACCTAAAAAGAAAGAACAGAGGATGAAGAAGAAGAGGGTGAGGATCTCAATGCTGAGATAGAACTCTTGAAAAGGTATTTCTCTGATGAAGAGTATATCATGCTTTATAAGAAAGATTTTAAGCATAGAGATACACATGAGGCTAGGACTGTTGATTTCAATTACTTTGAGAAAAATGGATTCACATTTCACAAAATTCTTGAACACTACAAGTTAGGAGAATTTCTGCAAACCAAAAGTGACATTTATCCAACCCTAATTAAGGCATTTTGCTTCACCTTGGAAATGGATAATATTGGCTTTTCGGCTGAAGTCAAAAACAAAAGAATTAAGATGACTTTTGAAGAATTTCTCAATTTACTGGATTAGATTACTTGGGAAGTAATATGGTTGGAATATGTCCTGACAGTGCTTGGTTAAAAGCTTATGATAAGGAAGAGGCTAAGAAGGTCCTCTTGGTCGAAAATGCACCTGAAGGAAGATTGATCAACATTAGCTCAATGCACATTCAGCCTAGGCTGCTTCAATATGTGATAAGCAGGATCTTGCTTCCAAGATCAGGAAACCATGATGTGGTTCAGAACAATGATATTATGATGCTTTGGGCTATGATTGAAAATAAACAACTCAGTTGGAGCTATATCATTGTGAGACACATGGTAGACTACAAAATCAGTGGAGCTACATTACCTTACCCTGACCTAGTTGTCAAATTTCTTGAGCACTTTGAAGTCTTAATGGAACATGAGGAAAGGTTCCAAGCAAGGCAAGTGACTCACAAGTTTGGTGAGGGCACTATAAGCAAGATGAAGTTGGCCAAGCATTCTGATGGTGAATGGGTAAGATTAACTGGAGATGAACCAAGAGCTGCAGTGGACAATGCTGAAACAAATTCCAAAATGGATATGGTGATAACAATGTTTCAAGTGTTTGAGCAGAGGCAAAATAAACAAAACCTGATGATCAAGAGAACTTTGGACTACATGAGTCTAAAGATTAATGTTCTTGAAGGGCAGATGGCAACCATTAATGCACACTTAGGTGTCCCCATCACTGCACCTCCACCTCCAGAAGCAACTCCAACTTCTGAGGATGTTGTGCACATGGCTAGGCAAGCTGCTGCTGCTGTTGAGGATGAAGAAACTCCAAATGATCAAGCAACTGAGCCTACACAACACAATGAAGAGCCAATGAATAATGACGATGCTTAGTCTTTAGGGTCTTTTAGTGTTTGTGTGATTTCTTTTGAATGGATGACTGTAATGAATGAATATCTGATTTGCTGTTATTGCTGTTGTTTTTGAAACATAGTTTGTACTCTCTCACTTGCAACAAATATATGAATGAATGAATGTTTTGTTTCTCAATGAATATCTCTTAGTATGTACCTTATAAAAATGTATCTTACATCCCTCATAATTTCTTTTTGATAATGACAAAGGGGGAGAAGGAAAAGGGTATCATAGTAAATAAACAAATTCTAGCTCATGATCCAAATGTTCAAAAACTGTCACTAAGACAGGGGGAGTTAAAATGAAAACTGCTGCAGTATAATCTCTGATATATACCTTCTCTAACATTACTTTTAGATTAAACATATAAAGTATGATAAGTTTGTCATCAATCAAAAATGGGGAGTTTGTGGAAGAATGACCCTAGTGTGTTTTGATTAATGACTAAACTAACTTGAATTACACTTTGATTCACTAATTTCTTGCTAAGTTCGAATGTTTGTATAAGATATAATCAGTGCAAGGAAAATGATGCACAGGATCAAAGGAGCAAAGAAGGACCAGGAAGAAATTCTTCAAGATGAACTTAGAATGAAAAAGAATTAATTGAAAGTTATGTACATCTATGTGTACATCGATGTACTTTTAGTTAATTAACTAACTTTTAATGAAAACCAATGTGTACATCAATGTATAAATAGCATACATCAATGTATACTTCGATTGTTTGTGACTAACTTGATACAAATGCAAAGCAAGCTTCAGTACATCGATTACACAAGATGTATAATAATTAACAAAAGCTAACACCTTTTGCAAAGAGCTTACAATCGATTGACCAATCGATGCATAAGGCTGAACAGAAGCCAACAATTATGGAAACATGCATCCAATCGATTGGTACATCGATGTAAACACAAAACAGAAGTTAAGTCTTTTAAAAGTGATAGAAAAATCGATTAGCACATCGATGCATAAGCCCAAACAGAGTGATGAGTGTGATTTCACCTCATATTTCCTTGACATTTTGCATGCATTTTCATATAGTTTAGGCATATTTAATTTGATTCTTTCTTAGTTTTTACCTTGGAACGGGTAAGGTGGTTTTGTGGTGCTTGTGTGCATGAATTGAAGATTAAAATGCTTAGGATCAGTTATGTTGGAGCTTGCATGAAGAAGTAGCTTGAAAACCAAGAAGATGAGACAAACAGAGCTGGTCACGGCCAGGCCGTGATGTCCATCACGGCCATGACATGCCAACTGAACCAGACCCTCACAAGCAGAACTGATCACGGCTAGGCCGTGATGGTGGTCACGGTTGTGACAGACCAACCAACGAAGCAATCTCCAAGACAGAACCCATCACGGCCTGCCCGTGATGAGGGTCACCACCGTGACGCACAATATCTGGATTTTTAAAAGCTGATTTGATCTGATTTTGTAATTGCTTGGGATGCAAGTTACCCTACCTTATAAATAGGACCTAGAGACTCGAAATTAGGATCACTTTGGGCTACTACCTTAGGAAAAACTAGGATTTCTCTTCTTCTCCAATTTCTTCTCTTCTCTTAGGTTTTTTTTTATGTTTTTTTTAATCAAGATTGCTATGATCATGGCAATGCTTGAGTAGTAGTCTTATTTCCAAGGATTGGGGCTATGCCCAAGATTTGTTTATGGTAATGAATTGATTTTTGGTTTCTTGTTAATTTCAATGTTGCTTTCGATTTGATTCCTATTGCTTTACTTACTCGTAAATTCGGTGGTCACTTATTTGCTTGTCGTAGATACTCTAAGGAGGAACCTAGCGGTGAACTTAGGTATTGGATCTATAGGGATTGAACTTAGGACTTAAATAACGAGAGTTAGAAGCGGTCCTTCGAGGGTTCACGAATTGTCACAAAGCTTAAAGGGTTCGATTTAAATTCAATTACCACAAGAGTAGGGGTTAGTTTATTTGGGCACGGTTCTTGTATCCCTAGAGGGAACATTAACTTATTTAGGATAAATTCGCCTTCAAAGCAAATTTCTACAATTAACAAGAGGGGTAGTCAATTTAGTAACATGAACAGTCTTGTTGGTAACCTAATTCCTGGGAATCTCTTTTGATATTTTGAAATCTCAGATTTGATATACTTTCCTATTTTGTTCTTGATTTCTTTTTAATTGTAACTTCAAATTTGATTTGCTACTTGATTCAAAAATCAAATCTTTTCCAAATCTTTATCTTTTATAATCCAGTTTAATTGATTTAGTAATTAATTGTTATTTGAGATCATGGTCTCCGTGGGATCGATCTTTTTTATTACTTAACGACGAAGCCGTGCACCTGCGGATTCGAGCCCCATCAAGTTTTTGGTGCCGTTGCCGAGGACTGTGCTTTGTTGAATTTCAATTTAATTTTTAAATTGATTTTTCTGGACATTTTTTACTATTTATTTAATCTTTATTCTTTATTTTTCTAGTGTATCTACCTCTCTCTTTGCAGGAATTTTTCTCTCTTATGCGAAGATCCCAAAGTCTTGGAAATCTTGTTGAAGTTGACCTCGGGATTGAAAGGACCTTTCGTAGACGTGGGAGACTACAAAGGCAAGGAGAGAGAGAGAGAGGTTGATTCCGATTCCACTCATTGCAAATCTACCGAATACCAAACCACTGAAGGACTACACAGCCCTAAATGCTAGGGGTTTACGAACTGGGATTGCTAGGCTAGAAATTGAGGGTGAGAACTACACTATACCGCCTATGTTAATTGGCATGGTTAGGCAACATCAATTTGGAGGATTACCCTCGGAGGACCCGACCGATCATGTGGAGACATTCTTGGATTTCACCGATGCAATAAGAATTCATGGTGCCCCGATTGATGTTATTCGCTTGAGGTTATTCCCCTCCTATCTGACTGGAAAGGCAAAAGCTTGGTTGAAGCAAGTGCCCGCTAATACCTTGTCAACTTGGGACCAACTGGAGCAGGCATTCCTGGAAAAATTCTTCCTTCCATCCAAGACTGCTTACCTACGAACTCAGATCACCGGCTTCTTCCAAAATGACGGAGAATGCTTATCCGAAGCTTTGGATCGTTACAAAGGATTGCTAGAGTCTTGCCCACATCATGGGCTCGAGAGGTGGTTGTTAGTGCACACCTTCTACAACGAATTGGATTACTCTTCGAAGGTGTCACTTGACTCCGCAGCTGGTGGAGCCTTTATAAATAGACCTCTGACTGAAGCATTCAATATCATTGAAAACGTGGCCACCAACTATCACCAATGGGGTTCGGAAAGAGGTAATTGCCCGAAAAATATTTCGGGGGGTAAGTTTGTAATGAATAGCACTGATCTAATTATGTCTAAAATTGACTCATTGAATAAACGATTTGATAAGCTTGAAAAGGCTAATGTGAGTTCGATAGGTGCTACTAATGTTGTTTGTGAGATTTGTGGAATGCAGGGACATGACATAATGGAGTGCCTACATGGTATTGCTCCTGGATCCGGTGCTTCGGGGGAACAAGTGAACTCTTGTCACAATTTCTATGACACGAACCCGAAGTTGCCAAACTATGTTCCCCCAAATTCCTACAACTAAGGAAGGAAGAATAGCCCTTATCTCTCCTATGGGAATTACAACAACACGTTGAACCACGAATTCCAAGAAGGCCAAGGTAATAGGAAACCTGCATCGGGGTATCCTCAGGTACAAAAGTCTAAACTTGAGTCTCTTTTGGAAAATTTTGTTGAAACTCAAACAAAGCAAAATGAAGAGTTTAGGCAACAAGGTGGGGAAGTCAATGAGGCAATAAAAGAGTTAACATCTAAGTTAGACAACTTAGCCATCCATAACAAGATGTTAGAAACTCAGATTGCTCAACAAGCTAGTGCGTATTCTAGAACTAAGGGTACGTTTCTAGGACAACCCGAAGTTAATCCCAATGAGCACTGTAATGCTATATACTTGAGGGATGATAAGCTTGGGGTAGTTGAAAAGGATGTGGAATGTGAGGAGGACATGAGTGAACATGAAGAGATAGAGCCAAAGTATGTCCCTCCACCACCTTACCAACCCCCAATACCTTTCCCACAAAGGTTGGTCAAGAAAATACAAGTAGAAAAAGAAACTAAGAGCTTAATTGAGGAGCGTGATACCGTGATAAAAACTAATATGCCTCATAAACTAAAAGATCCAGGAAGTTTCTCTGTTGCTTGCTCAATTGAAGAATTAAAAATAGACCAAGCCTTATGTGACTTAGGGGCTAGTGCGAGTTTGATGCCGCTTACTATCTTTGAGAGGTTAGGAACCAAGGAATTGAGTCCATCCAAGTCCTCTTTACAATTTACGGATGGATCAACTGAAACTCCTCTAGGCATACTAGAGAATGTCCCCATAAAGGTAGGGAAATTTTTCATTCCTACTGATTTCATGGTGTTGGACATGAACGGGAATTCTAAATTCCCTATCATTCTAGGAAGGCCATTCTTGTCAACATCTAGAGCAATAATAGATGTAAAAAATGGTAAGCTCTCCTTGAATGTAGAGGAAGGTAGGGTTGATTTTGATTTGACTAACTCATATAACAACCTTCCTTTTCAGAGTCATGTGTGCAGGATTGAGACAATGCCCCCAAAGGTGAAGGAAGAGCTTAACATGGAAGCAACTCTGAAACTTTGCATGACAAATGATGCACCAAATAAAGATGAACCAGGAGTTACTCAACATGTGGAGTTAAAACTTCCGTCGGAAAGAAGTAAGACCATGAAACTCAGAGTGAAAAGAGCAAAATGAAAGCGCAATTGACCATATAAACAAAATAAACTCTTTGATGGACTTCCTTGGAAGAGAGGCGTTCTTGCACTTCCAAGCCCATCTGATCCCGGTTGATCGAAGGGAGTATAGTCAAGCTTAAGACCGTAAATAAGGGCTTCTTAGGAGGCAACCCAAGTTTTCTTTCCCTTTTCAATTTGTTTTTGAATTTTGTCTTTGAATAATTTGAGAAGATTAAGAGAAGAAAGATCACTAATTGATGGTTTTGGCAAGTATTTTCAGGTTATGAAGGCAGGAGGAGCAAAAAGGCAAGGAAAAATAAAGTCAGAATTGATCACGCCCAGGCCGTGATGGCCCTCATGTCCGTGATTAGCCAACAGATGAAGATCAGAATGTATCACGGCCTAGCCGTGATGGAAGTCACGGTCATGAGAGGCCAGCTCCTATAGACCCAAATTGACCACAGCCCAGTTGTGATGTATATCACCCCCGTGATAGGGACTTGCTTGACACCAGAACTAATCAGGGCCTGCCCGTGATGAACGTCACGACCGTGACACATCTTCCAGCAGTTCTTTGACTGGCATGTGAGCCAGCACTCTCCACCACCTCGGTGAGTTGTTCCATTTTTTTTCTCCTCTCTCCGACTTGCTTATTTACATTGGGGACAATGTAAGTTTTTAAGCTTGGGGTAGGGGTATTTTTGCATTTTTTTTGCATTTTTTCATTTGCATTCATATAGGCATAGTTTTGCATAATCACATGATTAGATTGCCCCTTGCTTAGAGTATGCATCCAATTGTGAGAACTTTGCGCCAAATGAATTGAGACGGTGAATTTTTGAACCCAATTTTTGTATTCTTATGATAGGCTAAAAATAAAAATGCTTGAGATGATCTTTTGATAGTTGATAATTAGCATGTGGTTCTCTAGATTTGTGTTTCTCATTGATTTTAAACTATTAAATATGAGATTTTTGAGCCAAAAAGGGGTACTCACTAATTCTACCCCATTCTTTGTGATTTAGTGTTTCATTCCTCCTAGATTGTATTCTCTAGAACTTGACTTGAAACCGTTTTGAAACTTAAAAATTTTTGAAAACATATTTGAAAATGATTGAGGCACAAGGAATTTTTCTGGCCTTCTGAGCTTTGACTGATTAAATGCTATCCCTTAGTTGCCCAGTTTTGAGCCTAAAAGAATAAAATACTTTTCTTGGTACCATGATTTATTTTGATGAATGATGGTAGGTATGATACCTTTTAAAGTATTGCAAAAAGGTAGTTTGAAAAATAAATTGTGGGATGAAAAAGTTAGAAAAAGATTTCTCTTAAGTTGAAAATCTCCCCTTCTCTAATAAATAAATAAAATAAAATGAAAAAAAAATTGGAGAAGGGGATGAGAAAAAGAAAGTGAGAAATAAAAAAAAAGGAAGACAAAGAAAGGTGGAAAAGTGAACTAAAGACCAAAAAGGTATTTTAGAAGGTTGTCATGCTTTGCATTGTTTTATATTTTGTTTAACCTTCTTGAATTTTTCCTTTCTTGATTTCCCCACCTATTGATTAATCCCATGGCCCCATTACAACTAAAACAAAAGACCTCTTGATTCTTATGTGTTTTCATTAATAAAGTAGAGATTTGGTTAATAGTCAAGCTTATGGTAGAATGTCTTCCTTGAGGAAATTGAGCGAATTGTCATATACCATTAAACACTTGAGTGAGGTGAGAAGAGTGCCCGAATTAGTGAGGAATATGAATTTAGGGAACCTGAGCTTCTAATTGGACTTGAAATTGATTGTCTCATGGGTACTTATTTGGATGTTCCTATTACTTGGATTTATTACTCGGGTTCTTGGTTCACTGTCCATGCTCTGATTGTCTATCTTGTCTGGCCTTGGTTATTGCTTGAGGACAAGCAAAATCTTAAGCTTGGGGTAGTTTGATGAGTGTGATTTCACCTCATATTTCCTTGACATTTTGCATGTATTTTCATATAGTTTAGGCATATTTAATTTGATTCTTTCTTAGTTTTTACCTTGGAACGGGTAAGGTGGTTTTGTGGTGCTTGTGTGCAGGAATTGAAGATTAAAATGCTTAGGATCAGTTATGTTGGAGCTTGCATGCATGAAGACGGAGCTTGAAAAGCAAGAAGATGAGACAAACAGAACTGATCACAACCTAGCCGTGATGGACATCACGGCCATGATCGAGTAGAGCTGAAAAGAAAGAATGGAAAAGTCAGAGCTGGTCACGGCCAGGCCGTGATGTCCATCACGGCCGTGACATGCCAACTGAACCAGACCCTCACAGGGAGAACGGATCACAGCTAGGCCGTGATGGTGATCACGGCCATGACAGACCAACCAGCGAAGCAATCTCCAAGACAGAACCCATCACGGCCTGCCCGTGATGAGGGTCACGGCCGTGACGCGCAATATCTGGATTTTTAAAAGCTGATTTGATCTGATTTTGTAATTGCTTGGGATGCAAGTTACCCTACCTTATAAATAGGACCTAGAGGCCCGAAATTAGGATCACTTTGGGCTACTACCTTAGGCAAAAACTAGGATTTCTCTTCTTCTCCAATTTCTTCTCTTCTCTTAGGTTTTTTTTATGCTTTTGTTAATCAAGATTACTATGATCATGGCAATGCTTGAGTAGTAGTCTTATTTCCAGGGATTGGGTCTATGCCCAAGATTTGTTTATGGTGATGAATTGACGTTTGGTTTCTTGTTAATTTCAATTTTGCTTTCGATTTGATTCCTATTGCTTTAATTACTCGTAAATTCGGTGGCCACTTATTTGCTTGTCGTAGATACTCTAAGGAGGAACCTAGCGGTGAACTTGGGTATTGGATCTATAGGGATTGAACTTAGGACTTAAATCACGAGAGTTAGAAGCGGTCCTTCGAGGGTTCACTAATTGTCACAAAGCTTAAAGGGTTCGATTTAAATTCAATTACCACGAGAGTAGGGGTTGGTTTAATTGGACACGGTTCTTGTATCCCGAGAGGGAACATTAACTTATTTAGGATAAATTCGCCTTCAAAGCAAATTTAGCTAATTAACAAGAGGGGTAGTCAATTTAGTAACATGAACAGTCTTGTTGGTAACCTAATTCCTGGGAATCTCTTTTGATATTTTGAAATCTCAGATTTGATATACTTTCCTATTTTGTTCTTGATTTCTTTTTAATTGTAACTTCAAATTTGATTTGCTACTTGATTCCAAAATCAAATCTTTTCCAAATCTTTATCTTTTATAGTCTAGTTTAATTGATTTAGTAATTAATTGTTATTTGAGATCACGGTCTGTATGGGATCAATCTTATTTATTACTTGACGATGAAGCCGTGCACTTGAGGATTCGAGCCCCATCACAGAGGCAAAGACTTTTGAAACCCATTATGCAATCGATTTACCAATCAATGTAAAGACTTCTGGGCTGAGAACTCTTATGTTTTTCAAGAACACAATCGATGTACACATCTATGTATCAGTCAGAATCAAGAATTTTCAAGAACCCAATCGATTAGGTAATTGATGTATTCAGTTATAAAAATTGAATCTTTGATTAAAACATCGATTAGACAATGGATTGACTGATAACTGAATTTTTTCAATGAAAGTTTGTTTTGATCTTAACTACTATTGAAGTGTGCCCAACAGATCTATTTCTGTTAGAGCTTCAATTTATAATATTTGATTTTTTAGAATCTGAATCAAAAACCTTTCTTACTACAAAATGAAGATTTGATAGAATGTGTTCTCTCAATGTAGAACAAGAGTAGAAGGGACTCTTGGTGGTTTGACAAGAGTAGAATGGACTCTTGGGAATTACAAGATTGCTTTGACAGAAAATCTTTCAATTGGTTAGAAGGAACCTGCGAGTTGAAGCTTGTAAAGAATCCTGTAATTGTTTTGATTTCTAGTGGACGAAACACACTGTGAAGTGGGGACTGGATGTAGGTTACCAGAAGAGGTAGATGAACTAGGATAAAATCTCGGTTTGCATTTCTCTCTATCCCTTAACTCTTTTAATTACTTTTATTTGATGAATGTGTGATTAGGCAAGTTGTTAAGGAGTAAATCTATGAATGCATAATATCTGAATCAATCTTTTCATCTCTTTCTTTCTTGTAAAAGGATAAAGTTTTGAATCTTTCACTAAGCAAAAAATTGTTTTGGTTTAAGTTGGTTGACAAAACATTTTCAAGAAGTTGAGAAAAGTTTCAGTTTTTTACAAAAAGGGAATTTTTTTTCAAAATAACACATACTCCCCCTTTCTTGAGTATCTATAAGCCACAACCAACAAGTGGCATCAGAGATTTTACTCTTGTGTAAAGCTTAATAGCTTAAGAGGATGGCTTCAAATGACATCTTGGGAGAAGGGGCTTCTCTAGCAAGACCCCCTGCATTCAATGGCACTGCCCACATGTATTGGAAAGAAAGGATGTTAATATTCCTTGTGGCAAGTGGTCTTGATGTATTAGATGCTTTTGAGAATGGTCCATTCATCCTTTTTTTTCTTGATGCAAATGGCGCCAAGACAAATAAGCCTATAGCTGAGTGGGATGATGACGACAAGAAAATAGTAGGTTATAATGCTAAAGCTAAAAATATTATAATTGATACTTTGAGTTATGATGAATTTTTCAGGGTATCAACTTGTAAGACAACAAAGCAAACGTGGGATACGCTGCAAATTAATTAGGAAGGAACAGGAAATGTGAAGAGAGCAAGAATGAACTCACTCATGCACGAATATGAACTCTTTCACATGAAGAAAGATGAAGATATCAATGATATACAAAGGAGATCCACCTATATTGTGAATCAACTAAATGGACTTGGAAAGAGTATTTCATATGAACAACAAATCAACAAAGTTATGAGGTGTTTGACAAGAGAATGGCAACCAAAAACCACTGTTATAGCTAAATCAAGAGACTTAAAAACCATGAACATTGCTACACTATTTGGAAAGCTTAAAGAACATGAGATGGAGCTTCATAGGGAATGATCATGAAGATAAGGAGAAAAAGAAGAAAGGCTTATCACTAAAAGCACAAATCTCCAAAGAAGTTCTTGACAGTGATGAAGACTCAGAAGTTGAGGAAGATGAAGACTCGGAAGAAGACATGGGACTGTTGGTCAGAAAATTCAAAAGGTTTCTCAAAAAGAAGAAAACCTTCAACAAAAAGCCCTCAAACCTCTTTTCCAAAAAGAATTTCTCAAAAGGTGAAAGTTCAAATACAAATGTAAAATGCTATGAATATGGCAAACCTGGACACTACAAGAATGAATGTCCAAAGCTTTAAAAGAAGGACAAACATGACAGCTATGTGTCCAAAGGTTAGAAGAACAAAAAGCCAAGGAGAGCATACATAATCTGAGGAAGAAGAGGTAAATCTCTGCCTTATGACTAGTCATCAGAGTGACAATGAAAAATGAAGATGAGGTAAATGACCTTCCCCCTACTTATGATTATATATGTTAGTTTTGGCATATATATGTTGTTATATGTTTGATCTTTATGCATATGTGTACATTAGAGGTTGTTTATGAAATAACCAAAGTTAACACAAGAAGGGGGGCTGAATTGTGTTTACCAATTTGTTCGGTTACTTAAAAAGATTTTCGCAGGCACAACAAGCAGAACTTAGATTAGAGAAAATCAGACGAGTGATACGTCTAATATTCAGACAGAAAACGCAAGCAAACAGAGAAGAGTAAAACAGAGTTTGATATTCACAATATTAACTCCCCAAGTTATAATCTTAGACAAAAAAAATACTTAAGCAAAATAAAGAGATAAGGGGAGAGGAATATCACTCAAGAGTTTTCTATTGGTTCACCCCAAAATCCACATGGCTACATCCAGTTTCTTGGCATCACCAAGTTTCCACTATAACTAAGTAAATTATAGTACAAGTATTCTTTGCACACCTAGCCTCTTCAGGATCAACACTCAAACAAGTATTCTTTGCACACCTAGCCTTTTCAGGCTCAACACACAAGGAATATAAAGGTTTTGTGTAATTAATACAACTTGCAAGTCTTTCAGATCACACTCATGGAGTGGAATAAATATGAAGTGTGAAAGACTGCGAATAAATATCAAATAATTGAAGGTCTATTTAATAAAAAAAAATGAAGAAGTTAATGAGGAGAGTAAATGCTTCTGCACAGTGTTCTTAATGATATTCAACTTCTTATTTTCATTTTCATTGTTTGATCTATTTAAAGACTTCAATCAAGAGATCTGTTTAGACACAGCTTCAGAAAATGTGTTCTTTTGATTTGAGCTTCTGAGATACCATTAATGCCAAAGAGTCATTCTGAATGAACATTAAATGCTTGGGAACATTTAGCTTTGACAAGGTTGTCCAAGAGTACATTTTAATCTGAATCAACTATTATATCAGAGTAGGAAGTAGCAGGCTTCTTGTACTTGCAGCAAATAGCTTTCCTCTTTTAGTGCAACAATTAGTTCACTTTCTAGAAAGCACTTTTACTTTGTACTAAAACAGCTAAAAGCTTACTGTTGTGGTACGAAGATTGCGTGTTTATTCCTAAAAACTTTGAAACAAACGTTCTTTATTCTTTGTCCTTTGAGCTATTGTCCAGAGGTCTTCAAGATCCTTAAGGAAGGCATTTAATATGAATAAGATGACTTGGACTTCATTTCTGACAAACTGATATTATACCAGAATTGGAAAAATCAGACGGGTGAGAAGTTATCAGAAATCAGATGAGTGCTCAAGCAGTCCAAAAACTAGACGGGTGATCATGCAGTCCAAAACTAGAGGGGTGTTATCTTATTCCAAAAGTCAGACGGGTGATCAACTAAGTCTGTTCAGACAGATGCTTCTTGCCACGTCATCAAGTAAACTCAGATCTTGATAGCGCGTTGACTTGGTCTTTGACTAAAAAGCAGACGAGTGGTTTTAAGACAAGTCTTATAAACTGAGCTCTACTGAAAATCAGACGAGTCAGAAAATTAACGACTGACCTTAAACCTGATTTTCTGCACACTTATCAGATTTGTTAGTAATTTCATAAGGTTCAATATTACCATAATCTATTTGGAATCATCAAAACTTAGAGAATTTACATATTGAATGTGTTTCAGACTTATGAGGTCGCAATAGTTTAACCTTTGAGAGGGTCTTAATAGTGAATTATTGTCTAATGGGATTCGGCCGGTGCGACAGAGCAGAAAATCACGTTTTGAATTTCTACGGAATCCACCCGACAAAAGTTCCTGAGCCCGACCTAACGAGTCTGAGCCCGACCTAACTTTCCTGAGCCTGGCTTAACGAGTTTAACAACATTGTGTTTTGGGACTTTTGTTTCAGCCCAGTTGCACCCTAATTCATTTTAAACCTCTAAATCACGCTCTAAACCCTAGTTTACACGACTTTAACACTCAAACTGCTTCCTTCCTTTTCTCTATGAATTTCAGTCACTTTTGTCTAAAAACACTCTCTAGGAACCATTCCTTTCACCTTTCTCCGCCGTTCTTAAATTGGCGAACACCGCTGCGAATATGTGTTCATTGTGTTTGTTGTTTAGATCTTTAAACCAGGTAGAATTCGAGCACCTTGTCCGTCTTGATCTTTTTCCTTTTGATTTCTTGATCTAAGAGAAATCAAGGTGTTTTCTTTATCGTTTTGAGTTAGTAGACAAGTATTCGTGAGACGAGATCCAAGTGGACCTATTCTTCTGTTCCTTTTTGAGTTGTGAGCTGCATACCAGGTATGGGGGAGAAAGATGATCATATCATATGGGAATTGGAATGGGATTGAGATGTTTGGGGTCCCATAATCCTTTTAGTGCATTGAGTGATTTGTTGTTGCTATTGTTGGAGCAATGACTTGAATGATTGTGTTCTATGATTATTGAATCGGGTTTATTGTATGATTATAATATCACAAAGTGTGTATGTGTTGCTATAATATTATAAATAGGTATGTTGTATTTATCAGGTGCTTTGATAATATTCCATGCTATACAATGGTGAGATTAAAATAATAAAGGTATGTGTTATAGTGACGATATTAGGATTAATTAAAGAATATAGTTTTAGGTTGATTGGCACCCCATAATGAATGAGTTGTTGTGAGGTGAGATTGATGAATATTGGTTTAGTTTGGAACACATAAGTATGACCCTTGAGAGATAGGATAATTGGTAAAGAGAGAACTTAGTAAATTCTTAAGATAACATCTTTGTCACGATTCCCATAGCAGATTGCAACCCACAAGGCGAATAAGAGAACTAGTTATTAGAGCTCTCTGGCTCGCCTCGCGATCCAATTCTGGACATGAATCTAGGTTTCCCACTCAGATCCAGTTTAAAGATTGTGATTAATAGGTATATATATCATGAATTATATGACTATTGGTTTAGTATTACAAGATATGAATATTGAGTTACATTTAAGGATAAATGTATCTGGACTATGATTGTGATTATAATGGGATGTGATGTATTATTTGTGTGTGAGAAGGAGCCCGTGATGGGTACTCATTTGTGAATGTTTGTGTGTGAGACTCAGCTCTAAGGAGCCTATGATGGGCACTCATTTGTGAATATTTGTGTGTGAGACCCAGCTCTGCAATGCTCCGAATGGCCTGATTATGGACCCAGCCATGGAATGGCCTGAGATGAGATCTAGCTACGAAGAGCCTGTGATGGGACCCAGCCCCGAGAGAGCTTGTTGTGGGTGCTCAACTTTGTGTGTTATGAGAGTCCATGTGGAAATTGCCTGTTAGTGATTGTATTAGATATTGTATGCAAAATATGATGAGATGATGTATAATATGTTAAACTTTTATGAGATGATATGACTTGAACTGAGATGATGATTATATTATGCATGTGGGTGTATAATATTGTATATGTATATGTATATGTATGTGTATGTGTGTATGCACTCGCCTTAATTTCCATTTTACATCCATAACATATGTATATGAGTATGACTTCTTACCCCCTTTGCATTTTTGTCTCTTCTTGTGTAATGTACGATTGGTACAGATGACTCTAAAGTGATTGAATAGTAACACATCAGAGCTTACGTGGAGTTATGGATATATTAGGGTATTAGGAGTTGAATTCTTTTTATGTTATTCTTTTCTTTATGGTATTGCCTAGCTCTGATCCATGTAACATCGGGTTATGGGATTATCTTGTTTTACCTATTTATTCCTTATGCGAAACTTGTAGATATTTTACGACATTTATAACAACTTATTCGATTTGAGTCTTTGAGTTTATGAATGGTGATGCTCATAACTATTGTGAAAATATTTCTTTCAAAAACCCAAATTTTATTTCGCAAAAGAACCTTTGAAAAATTAGTATTTATATAATAAAAGTATATTGAGGGTTAAGGGTGTCACAATATCAAAGATATCACATTAGTAACCACTCAAGAAAACCATTTAACAACCATCTAGGGTGATCAACATAACCCTTTTTATCTGAAGATTCCAACATGTCGTTAAAATCACCAATAATACACTAGGGAATATTAGACATAGAAGCAAGACTACGGATAAGCTCCCAAGATTATAACAGCCCAAAACTCATCCTAATGTTAATATGGGTTAGTCTTGGCTTATATATGTTTATATAAGTTTTTTATGTTGGTTTTTGATGTCTAATTTCATGTTTGGAGAAGTTTATCCTTAGAAGGGGTTAATCCTTTTAGAGTCCAAGTAACCTGTTTCACGGTTTTTGCCATTTCTTGAATTTTAGATGTCCGATGGAGGTGATTTAGGATGTGTTGGAAACATTATTGAATTATCTACAGGTCTTATTTCAGGTGTTTTGGCCAAATTCGGCTTTTTAGGCCTCGCTCGGCATGCATTTGTTCGCCCAACGAAAATCTGAAAAGCAACTTTGTACTCTTGGGTTCGCCCTGCGAATTCTACTGACAGAAATTGGTTTTCAGGCTCGCCCCGTGAACGGGAGCTCACTCTCGAGATGTGCAGAAGCTAAAAACATGTTTTGGGTTCTATTTAAGCCCAAATCATGCTCTAATGCATTTTAACCCTCTAAAACTCGATCAAAACCCTAGTTTACACGTTCCTAACCACAGAAAAGCTGCCTCTCTTCATCTCTCTTGGATTTATTTTGAAAACTTTGAATTCTCCCTTAAGTTTATAATCCTTCAATCTTTGTTTTGGGTTGTTCTTCATTAAGAACATACCCTTGGGTGTGATAGTGAATTTGTCAATTGCTCATGCTTATGTTTATTGAAATGTGATACTTCTTGGATATGTTTGTTGAAATGATTTGTGAGACTTGTGATTTGAGATTAATGAATGTTCTATGAGATTGGTGACATAATCTTGATGTGTTGCTTATATTTGGGTATAGAAAAAGGAACTATCATGAGAAGAGAATGATGATTAGTTATAAGTATCTATCTATAGTTAATGTGTTGGCGACTATATATCTAATAAGTGAAATATGTTGTAGATGGTTTACTAGAGGTTTAGGAGAAATGAATGGTAAATACGATGCAGAAGATAATTAAGGGATAATGATGATTATTGGTTTAGCAATTGTAAGATGTAAATGAAAGAGTTTATAGTTAAGATTAATTAGAAGTACAATGTAGGAGAAGAATTATGAATTAGAAATGTACTTAGCAATAAGTATGAATTATGTATGAAATTGTTCAGTTAGGAATTTATATTATATAATGATAATAATGGTTTAGAAATATTTAATGAATTATATAATTATTGGTTAGAATAAATAAGACGTGATTATGGAGTTGTATTTCAAGTTAATTGGAATAGAGGTGAAAGTGACAAATCATATATCTTAGATATTGTTAAGTAATAAGGGATGAGTGGTAATTGATAGTTTAGAAGCCTAATGGCATATGTGATGATTGATGACTTTTGAGATGCCTTAGGAAGGATGATAGGACCTTAAGAGAAGGATTTAATGAGTAGAGATGAGTGGTGATGATACGCTTAAGGATGATTGTGATTGTTTGTGGACGAGACCCAGCTCTAAGGAGCCTGTGATGGGTCCTCGTCGGTGAATGTTTGTGTGTGAGACCCGGCTCTACGGAGCCTGTGATGGGTACTCATTGGTGAATGTCTGTGTGGGAGACCCAGCTTTAAGGAGCCTGTGTTGGGTTCTCGTTTGTGAATGTTGGTGTGAGACCCAGCTCTGCAAGGCCTGAGATCAGACTCAGCTCCGAATGGCCTGATTATGGACCCAACCATGGAATGGCCTGAGATGGGATCCAATCGCGAAGAGCCTGTGATGGGACCTTGCCCCGAGAGAGTCTGTTGTGGGTGCTCAACCATGTGCCTCTTGAGAGTTCATGTGGACATTGTCTGTTATTGATTGTATCAGATATTGCATGTAAAATATGATGAGATGATGTATAATATGTTAAACTGTTATGAGATAATATGACTTGAACTGAGATGATGATTATATTATGCATGTGGGTGTATAATATGTATATGTATATGTATATGTATATGTATGCACTCGCCTTAATTTCCATTTTACTTCCATAACATATGTATAAGTGCTTTTATGTGTGCCTTGTTTGTTAGGAAGGTTTAGAGTGGGATAAGTGGGGTTTTTGAGTTAAAGAAATCCCTTCCTAATGCATGAGCACGCCCGTGGTCATGTGTCAGCACGCCCGTGCTTGATGCACGTGTCTTGTGGCTGCTTGAGCTACAAGCACGGTCGTGCTCAATAGGAAGGACGAAAGTGATCAAGGGAGAAACGCGTCTCATTGACGCTAAGTGGAGCACGACCGTGCTCAATAGGGAACACGACCGTGCTCGGGTCAGAGTCTATAAATAGACAGTGAGTGGCGAGGGTTACGAGTGAAACCCTCAAAATTGGAACTTTAGGCAATCCTAAGTGTGATGGCAGCCTCTCTCATTCTTCCCCTTTGAACCCAATCCTTGTTCGTAGTTGAGAGAGTACAATCACGCGCTAGTGCCAATTAGCAAAGGTAATGGTCTTTCCATCTTCTGTTTCTTTTTCTGTTTCATGAATTGGGGACTAATGGGTTAACCCTGTTTGTGTTGACCAATGCTTGGAATCATTCGTAGAGCCGTTCGAGGGAACCAGTCTAGGAGCGTCTTCAGTTTAATGGGAATTCTTCATACCAGGTATGGGGAGAAGGAATAGTATGAGTATATAGGCTTGGGGGTAGTGTAAGACGAAGGGTTCCCATAACCCTTTATGTTTGATAACCTGTCGTATGCCCATATGCCTAATTGTTATTTGATGTTAAACTGTTTGTTGTTATGATACTGGCATGACTATTATTAATTCCTTATTGATGTCTGTTATGTTCATGTTGACGTAACGATGCCATGATTGAGTGTTTTTATCATAATTATGATATTGTGATATATTGGCTGTTGTTTAGTATCATGAACGCGTAGCATAAATACAATAAAACTGTTAAACAATGTTAAGGGAGGTTGTTCCCCTTGTTCATAAGACTGAATGTTAGTAATGAGTGAGGATTATGCCAATGGCTTAGTCAAGGACCGTATGGATTGATCTTGAGCGATTAGGGACAATTAATGGAATGAAATTAAAGGATTAATTCCCCTCTAATTATAAGACATGAACATTTAATCAAAATACTAATGAAACTGATGATCAATGGGTTAGTAAGAACCCTTAGGATTGAATCTGAATTGTTCCCGATGTATTGGCAAGGGCTCTGTGACCCTTCCGCTTAGATCAGCAGGGCGCGCACTCGAGCACGCTCGTGCTCAATAGGGAGCACGCCCGTGCTCCCATTCAAACCCAAAACTGGGTGCGCTGCTTAAGGACGCTCGTGCTCAATAGTCAGTACGACCGTGCTTGGTTGTGAGCTCAGCACGACTATGCTGAGGGGTGAGCACGCCCGTGCTCTCCTATGCAGAACAAAATGCAGAATGTAACACCCCGATTTTTGTATAAGGGTATATGTTACTATGGATGCCTAGTTGTTATTGTTGTTGTTATTATTATTGTTGTTGTTATTATTATTATTATTGTTATTATTAATATTAATGAACTTAGTATTGTTATTTATATAATTGATAATGTAATTGTTATTAGTGTTGTGGTATTTTTATACATATACATATATATGTATGTACATATCATTACATATGATAATATGCATATTAATATATGATTATTTGCATTAATATGGTATTGTGTCCCTTAATGTGTGATCTTATATGGATATATGATTTTGTTTGTGATTTAATATGTTAATATATGATATGTGTTTTATTAATAATAAGTGATTAAAAATGATATGATAAGATATCGTGCGATTTAGTATTTAAATCAAGATAGTATATCTCTTAGGTTTTAGTCCCTCAATCAATCAGATTTGAGTCCTTATTAATATAGGATAATCCTCTTTTTGATTATCTCTTAAGATCTTATCATAATCTTCTAAGGATCCTATCTAGAAATAACTACTAAATCTGTTGTTAAACTTCCATCGAACGTTTTACCATCTTAGAGTCCGATTTAGGATTCGATCATTAGACATTAATTTGTAGATATTTCTGTACGCTTTCTCACGACACCAAGAACGCCTCAATCGGAAACTTGTATCTCAAGTTAAGGTCAAAATATTGATCTGTATACAGTTTGGGCTGAAATAGGAGCCCGTTATGCCCTAACTTATATTTATACCACTAGACTCGACCTAAACCTAGTTTAAATGACCCCAACACTCAGAAAACTGTCTCCCTCCTTCCTATCTGAATCATTATTTTTTTTCTCCCTAAAACTCTCTCTAGGGAACCCGTTCTTGCACCGTTCTTCACTACTTCTTGATAGGAGAACATCGCTACGAATAGGGGTTTGTTGTGCTTGATGTTTGGGACTCTATAAATGGTAAAATTCATGCACCTTATCCCTTGTGTTCTTTATTTCAAGTTCTTGATATTTTCCTTTTGATTTCTTGATCTTAGAGTTGAACCAAAGTGTCTCTTTGTCGTCCTTGACGTTGTAGACAAGTGCTAGTGAGACGGGACCCCAGTGGATCTTCTTTCTCACTTTTGAAATTGTGATCTCTATTCCATGTATGGGGAGAAGGGACTATATGAATATTTAGGCTTGGGGGTTGCGTAAGACGAAGGGTTAACCCATGACCCCTAATGTTTTGTAACATGTCTAGTTTGAATTGAGTGTCTTGTTTGATAACATGCCTATGTGTTTACATTGATGTGATAACATGAGTTATTCTATATGTGTTTATAGTATTATTGTTCACATGCTTTTATTATATGATTGATGATGATATTGTTGTTATAATATGTTGAATGATAATGCCATTATATTGATTGTTGGTTGTTCTTCATGGACATTGATGTTTAACCTTGATAAAGGGTTAATGATAAAAGGGAGGTTTTTCCCCTTTGGTTGGTAAGACATGAACATTAATGGTAATTGTGAGGTTCTTGCCTAAAGGTATAGAAAGACCCTAGGGAATGATCTTTGTGAGAAATTGAGAGAAGCCAATTAAAGGATTAATTCCCCAAAAAGCTATAAGCCATAAAGATTGAGCCAAAAAGTGATAAGATTAATAATTAAAGGACTTAGTAATGCCAATAGGTTGAATTAAGTTTTATCCCAAAGGAATTGGCAAGGGTTTACAACCCTTGCTGCCCAGAATAGTGAAGTCTGCTCTTGAGCACAATCATGCTTAATAAGGAGCACGCCCGTGCTCCAACACAGAACCCAGTAAGGCCATGCTCTT
This sequence comes from Sophora flavescens, assembly GCA_030762895.1. Lineage (NCBI taxonomy): Eukaryota > Viridiplantae > Streptophyta > Magnoliopsida > Fabales > Fabaceae > Sophora > Sophora flavescens. The sequence continues at coordinate 165,593,094 of CM061064.1, read as the reverse complement.
AGAGCACGACCATGCTTAACGAGGAGCACGCCCGTGCTCCAGTTTGAAACCCAGAGCAGGGCGCACATTTAAGCACGCCCGTGCTCAGCAGGCAGCACACCCGTACTTGCCTGTAGGTCCAACACGCCTGTGTTGAGGCGTGCTCACCTGACCATAACATAAACCAGAATGTTGAAATAGGGGTTTTCACCCCAAATTCTTAAAAGACTTAATAAGATATCAACGGAACATGAAGACCAAAGACAAGTGATAAGATGTGGTACCTTGGTAGCCTAGTGTCTGCTCCAAGAGCTAACATGTTGATCCTTGGTAGCCTAGTGTTCGCTCCATGTGATAAGATGTTGTACCTTGGTAGCCTAGTGTTCGCTCCAAGGGGTCCTTGATGCTTGATGGTCAAGGTGTTGTGTAACACCCCGATTTTCGCTGCTTCGTAATATCGGTAATAAATATATAAATATATTTTTATCCGAGACTTAGAAAATGATTTTGGATAAACCAAGGTCATTTCCATGTTATACTTATTTTCATAAGTTACGGGGAAGTTTGTGGGTTGAAAATTCAGATGGAAACCATGTCTGCAGTTTTTACGTGTTTTATTGCGAGAAAAGTTTACTGCTCAGAAGAACTAATTTTAATTCGTGAATGAGATGAAAAATGTTTTTATCGTATTTGATACGATACTGGAAATTTTGAAAATTTTGGTAAAAAAATAAAAAAAATTTACGTTTTACGGGCGGAATACGTAATCGGGTAGACGACGGAGTGGATTTCGGAGTTTCTAAGAGCCGATAGAGAGTTTATCTTAGAATTTTGAGATGATTCATGGGGATGAATCATATTTTTAAGTCTAGAAGGTTTTTCAAGGTTAAAGTGAAAATTTATGGATTTTACGCTTTAGTCCCTGAACTTTCTGTTAATTATCCTTTTGTCCCTGAGTTAGTTTCTAAGTTTTTTTCAAGTGAATTGGGCTAGAATCCTTGTTCCAAATCCATATAGTACCGTGGCTTTGAGGCCCAAATTCCTTACCCATGACTTAAGTTTCATAAAGCCCATTTGAAGCCATATAAGTTTCCTATCCTAAGCTTAATGCTTAAATCTTAAAGTGGGCCCCACAAAAATGAATTCAAGCCCAAAATTACCAAGCCCATGCGCAAGCCCATGAGGGATTGAAGGCTGCCCTCATTTGTTGTTGGATGAACCAAGCTTTTCTAGAATGTTCAACAATCTTCCACAATATTCTCTAAGATTCTACTACATTCTACTAAGTTCTCAAGTTTTCTCCATCCTTCTAGGTTTTTCTAAAAAGTCTTCAAGAAAAATCAGTCAACTTTGGTCAAGATAAGCTTGCATTAAATGTGGCAACAAGTCATCATGACAATCTATTGACAATTTGCAAACTAGTCCTTAAACTTATGGAATCTTTGCCAAATGGTCCCTATGAGTTATTTGCACTTAAATCCTTTGAAAAGCCACCTCCTTTCTACTTGGTCCTCAAAAGTGGCGCAGCCCACATGTCTATAAATACCCTTCCTCATCTTTCACTTAGTTTCTATTGCCTTTTGTTCAAAAACCTAAAGTTCTTAAGTCTTTGAGTGTCAAGTTTGTGAAGAAAGTTCTTGGATCTTCACTTGTTTTTGATCTCCATGGGGTGAATCCTATTCTTCTTCTCTAATCATGTCTATGTTCTTCAATCAATTTCTTGATTCAAAGTTTATTTCATAGTTGTTTATCACTTTTAAGTTTCTAGATCTAGAACTTTGAAAATTCATAACTAATTCTAGAAAAATCCTTTTGACATGAAACCAATTGCTATGATCTTATAATCATCTCTATTTTCATCATCTAGAAGCATAAGATCATGAGAAATTTCTTTCCCTAATTTCTGGACTTGGCCGAACCTAGGTCAAAGTTGTGTTCTTAGGTTTTGTTTCCTTTTCATGTCTTGATTCATGATTCAATCTTCTAGTATCTTGATAGTTCTTGTATTTAAGTATATATAAGATCAAAAATCAAACTCTAACCTATTTGTTTCATAAAGGCCGAAACCCTAGTTCTTGGAACTAGATGAGTTTTATTCAAAGTTTTCATTAATGATCTTAGTAATCAAGCTATTAGTATGTATGCTTAATAAATCCAAGTTGGTTTATTAAATTAAGAACCCTAGCCCTATGAACATGTTGAGGCTGAATCCTTGTATAAAAGAGTTAGGAAGTTTTGAGTTTGAAACTTAGTTGTTTAGTCACTAATCTATGATTTCGGTTAATTAAGGACCATTAATCTATGACTTAATCATGATTAGCAATTTTAAGGATTTTGAACCCTAAAAGTCAGCCCTTGGCCGAAACCTAACCCTCATGAGTTAAGTATGTTGTGGTTTGATTTGATTGCAATATGTTTGAAGGAATCAATCGGGTTGGTTTGACCTAAAGCCGACTGGGAGGAAATCGGATTAAATCGGGAGGTTGTTTGAAAACGTTAGTTTGAGTCTTCAAGAGGTAAGGGGAGCTTACCTGAGGGATTTTCTCTATAACTATTTGCTTTTAGTGTGGCTTATATGATTTATATGTGGTTTGTGATTAATTGTTTATGTTGTTTATGATGTGTTGTTATCTGTGTATCGGTGTTTGATCTGCTTTTAATTTATTTAATTATCTGCAGTAGGATATTATGTTGTTATGATGCATAATCTGCCTGGTGATAGAATTATGATGATGTTGTTGAATGTTGAATGTTGTTTGAGAGGCCTGACAGTGGTCAATGCACAACCGATTAAGCAGATAAAAGATTTAATAAGCTGTGAAAGTTATATTCAACGTTTTATGGGGAATGTTGGAATATAATAGTAGTTTGGAAAAATAATGAGTTTTGATAAATATTATTATTTTAAGGATTTATTAGTGTAAAAGAAATTTACGAGTCACGGTGAGAGCATAACCGTGAAATTTTTTTAGTACTGCTAATTTTTACACAAGAAATTATGAAATATTATAAAAAGTGATTTTGTGATATTAGTATTCGAAAAGACCTTATTTATTATATAAGAAAATTATTTTAGAAGAAATGTCAAAGTTTGACTTAAAGACGTTTTCTTTGAAAATGCTAAACGACGGCAAGTTTCGAAATTATTTACGAGGAAAGTTTAGAAACAACAATACTTAATTTAGGAAGAGATTTAGTCTGAAATGATTTAATTTTTGAGTTGAAGTTTCAGTTAAAAAAAAAGTTGTTGATGATTTGACGTTATTTTGGAAAAATTGTGTTTCCAAAGGAAAAGTGGATTTTCTATGAATTGACGTTTTATAAACGAATTTCAAGTAGAAAGAATTTTTGGTTAATAAGTTTTACTTAATGACGTAAAGGACGATATAGAACTTAGTAACTGAGATGTAGGGGTGCTAGTGTTCTTAAGACGTTGTCTTATTTTGGACATGTAAAAGATGTAAAAGGTGTAAAAAGATGTAAGAGATGTAAAAAGATGTAAAACGATGTAAGACGATATATAAAGATGTAAAAAGATGTAAGAAGATGTAAAAAGATGTAAAAATGATGTAAAATGATGTTATGGAACTTAATAACCGAGACGTCGAGGTATTAAGGTTAGTTGTGTTGTAGACTAGGTATCTACTAAAAGAAGTTAACACATTGTAAGATGTTTTCTACTACCACGAACCTAAGACTGATTGCAAGGTCTAGGGGCTTCGTGATTGAGAACTCGGACTTTGAGGTCCTGTGTTGTTAATAAAATATGTAAAGATGTTTCAAAAGATGTTAAGTCGTAAGCTTTTGAGAGCTTTGACAAATAAAGATATAGCACAAAGAAAAGTGTTGAGAACAAAATGTTTTCTTGCATGCATTTGGCAGACGTGCCATGATTAAACGAGGGATTACCTTGCGGCGTCAGGGTATATCGTACAAAGATGTTGTCATTGTGCCCGGGGTTTGGACAATGAGGCCCCATCTCAGAGTGTTATCACTGTGCCACGATGTTGGACAGTGTGCGATGGGCGTGCTTGTGGCTGTTTGCCTGTGGCAATTGAGTCTGATCAACTCATCACGAGGTTTACGAGGTTGGATATATCTCATGAGATTAAGTATGAATGTTTAGAAGATGTATTGAAGTGTTCATGCATAGTTTTCCAACGTTGATGTTTGGGGTGTGAAACCCATTGATAAACGATGTGATATAATATGAATGAGTACGTTGTTATAGACATGTATATGTGTATGTGCAATATTTTGTGTTGTGCATTTAGTAATGGTGATGAATCCATATATTGGCGTCTCACCCTTACAACCATATCAGAGTTGTACGAGGGGTATGATCCTTACAAGAAGATGAAGGCTGTCTAGTTCAAGGCATGCTGTACTGTTTTATCGGTTGTAGTGTCCGTTATTTACGACCAGCTTAGGTAATGTTATGTTTTAAGAATAAAGTTGATTATGGTTTATGTGAGAAAAATATGAGGCAGTATAGGTGGAGGACTTATATACATTATGTAGTTAAGTGTGATTTGAATACGTTGTTGTGGTTATGAGGTTAAAATAAGGAGGAAAAGAAAAATTTTTATCACCATATTTTGAAGAGATAAACGTTGAGAAAACATTATTTTCCGAAAGCAACCAGCAAATTAAGTTTTATTTCCGAAAACGGGTAACCATGTGATGACCCGAGATTAGGGTGTCACATGTTGAGCTGGGGTGCTTAATGGCCAGAGTGTTGATAATGCTTAAAAGACTAAATGATGAACGTTAAATGATAATCCTCGATAGCCAAGTGGTCGAGGTGTTGATGGTGATAAAACTTGGGTATTTTATAGGCCCAAGCGGAGGTGGTGGTTATGGTTGTGTGTTGTTTGCCATGCATTCACGCATCGGAGATGTTGATTGGAGATTGTGGAACGTAGGGGAGGTTGTTCGAGAGTAAGACGATATGACCGTCCGCAGGATTCGTCCGAAAGGGAATCAAGTATATACCGTGGTGGTGCATCCGTGAATAAGATGTGTCGGCTGTCCTAGGGGTCCACCCAAGGTTTGGTGGATTGCCCTGGCGTTGGTGCTTTTTGGCCAATGTGGAAATGTAACCCCAAAGTTGGCATCCTGAGTTAGTTTAGATCCAAGTGCATAGTAGTGGAGTGGAGCAGAACTGCATTGCATAACATACACGTTATATGATGATGGTTGTTATGATATTGCTGTTTTATATAACATGCTTGTTTGATGTATGCTCGTCTTGCTAACTGCTTCCTTGCCATTACATTCGTATACATGTTTCTTACTCCCTATCTTTGTGTTTCTTGTTTTGTTGCATGTATCTTTTATGCAGTGGACGATGCACGATCAGTTGAGGAGCGACTCCGAGGAGCCGTGACACGTAGTTAGGATTTCCGGTTTTATTAGTTAGTTCATGTTTAGTTCAGTTTGTTATCCGAATTGCTTATCCGATTGGTTATACCAGCTCTGTAATGTGACATAGTGGTTGGGTTCGTTTACATGCTTATGTTTCTTTTGAAAACCATGTTATGTTTATGTTATGTTATTTCCGTGTTTTGAACTTGTTACAATGTGGTAGTCTCTACCCGTTGTTTTATTTTCTTTCGATAAATGAAATATGTTTTCCTTTATCTTTATTCTTTATATGCTTTTATATGTATGCGGGGTAGAGGGTGTCACATTTAGTGGTATCAAAGCAGTTCGGCCCTGTCCCGACGTGGTATGAGTCTGTTGATAGTCTTCTGCGTGTTTTGTTTGAATTATCTATACTTGTTATAGATAATGATGCTTTAGTGTTAATAACCTTTAGTTCTTCCTGTTTAGTTTGAGCCTCTGAGTCCAAGGACTCAACCCAATGTACGAGCTTAATTGGTGAAAGTTACCCAATTAAGGTGATAGAAATTTCGATGACGAAATTTTTATAAGGGGGGTGGAATTATAACACCCCGATTTTTGTATAAGGGTATATGTTACTATGGATGCCTAGTTGTTGTTGTTGTTATTATTATTGTTGTTATTGTTATTATTATTGTTATTGTTATTGTTATTGTTATTGTTAATATTAATGAAGTTAGTATTGTTATTTATATCAGCACCAGTATTGGTTTTGCCCGATCCTAGTAGGCCTTTCGTGGTGTATTGTGATGCATCAAAGCAAGGTTTAGGTGGAGTGTTGATGCAAGATGGTAAGGTAGTAGCTTATGCATCTAGGCAGTTGAAAATCCACTAGAAGAGCTACCCTACCCATGACCTAGAGTTAGGAGCCATGGTGTTTACCTTAAAGATCCGGAGGCATTACCTTTATGGAGCTAAGTTTGAGGTTTTTAGTGATCATAAGAGTTTGAAATATTTGTTTGACCAGAAATAGCTCAATATGAGACAGCGTAGATGGATGGAGTTTTTAAAGGATTATGAGTTTGATCTGACCTACCACCCACGAAAGGCCAATGTAGTGGCCAATGCTTTAAGTAGAAAAACCTTGCACGTCTCCGCTTTAATGGTTAGGGAGATGGATCTGATCGAGGAGTTTAGAGACCTAAGTTTAGCTTAGGAAGTTACCCTTAATAGCATTAGGCTTGGAACCTCGAAGGTTACGAACAGTTTGATGGATCAAGTTAGAGAAGGCCAAAAGTTAGATAAGTTTATCTTAGACCAGAGGGAGTTGCTTGCTCAAGGTAGAGACCTTAGTTTTAAGGACGGAAGTGATGGAGTTTTGAGGTTCAAAGATAGAATCTGTATACCAGACGTCCCGAAGGTTAGGAAGTTGATCCTTGAAGAAGGACATAGGAGTGGACTGAGTGTGCACCTAGATGCCACTAAGATGTATCAGGATTTAAAGAGGATGTTTTGGTGGCCTAGGATGAAGAAATATGTGACTAAGTTTGTGTATGCTTGTTTAGTGTGCCAAAAGGCTAAGATAGAACACCAAATGCCATTAGGAAAGTTGCAACCTTTGAGTATTCCGAAATGGAAATAGGACAATATTGCCATGGATTTTGTGTCTAGACTTCCAAGGACTCCAGCAGGTTATGAAGAGATATGGGTTGTTGTGGATAGACTGACTAAGTCTACCTATTTCATCCCTATGAACATGGAATACCCTCTGGAAAAGTTAACCAGGTTGTACATCAAAGAGATAGTCAGGTTACATGGTGTACCTTCTAGCATAGTGTCAGATAAAGACCCGAGGTTTACCTCTAGGTTTTGGAATAGTTTGCATGAGGCCTTAGATACCAAGCTTAGTCTAAGTTCAGTCTATCACCCGCAGACAGATGGTCAGTCTGAAAGAACCATCCTGTCCTTAGAGGACTTGCTTAGAGCTTGTGTGCTAGAACAGTCAGGTAGTTGGGACAAGTTTTTTCCCCTAATAGAGTTCACCTACAACAACAGCTACCATTCCAGTATTGGGATGGCACCTTATGAAGGATTATATTGTTGAACAGGGCCCACCGATAAAGGATTATATTATCTTTTTGGAGATGAGGCTTCCAAATCCATTGCATCCTCCACTTCTTTTCGCTTTTGATTCCTTTCGGAATTGACTTTTTTCTGTTATGCTCCTCCTAGAATGTTGCACATGTAATCTTTTCCACCTCTTCATAAAATCACCATACTTTCCACTCTACTCCTCAACCGAACTGCCTCCTAACACCTCTTTATCAGAATGATCGGCCTTTGTGTTAATTGGTGAGACTTACACCTCCTCAGTATTTCCATGCCTAGCTTGCATAGAGATAATAGCATTCTCCAGGATAACAGCCTTATCATTATCCACTGAACAAGGGCCGCTAATAGATATATTTGTCGTTACTTGCATGGATGGAATGGCTTCCAAGGTTTTATGAGAACCATGCATGGGATTTTTTGATGCACCTTCTTTAATTGTCATATAGGCCAATAATAGCACCAATCTTCATAGCCATATTGTTTGTTCTATAGTGAGAAGGGTGATCGAGAATATGTATCCACACTTGGACATGATGAAAATCAATATCATCAAGATAAACCTCTCGTTGTCATGGTTGAATTATTAACCAAGAGTTTCTAAACATCCAGGGACTTCCTTTCAGGATCGTTTCAACATCACACTCACTGTCAAAGAAAATATGGTAGGTTTTCTCAGTTATCTCCTCCATAAGGAAACCTTTAGGGTTGCACCAAATACTAGCAAGTGCACTCTGAAAAGAATTCTTATGAATAGGCTTCTCCGTAAAGATCTTCCCTACCACACTTCTTTGGCATTCCTTTAGCCCCTCTTCCACATCCTCTTCATTGAATAATATTATCGTTTCCTCCTCGTCAGATGATAAGCCTCTGGCTCATCTAGTTTTATGGCTAGTATGACCATGGTTTTGTGCTAATTATATTTCGTTTTCACCCAAATTAGATTAGATTGTCCTCAAGCAAGGTTTTGGGTCTCTAAAGTAGTTTTAGGTTAATTTAGCCAGTTTTGAGTCAAATAAAGCACTTATGGCTATTTTATTGTTTTCAGGTTAACTTAGAAGTTAAGGGAATAAAGAAACAAGGGAAATTTCAATCCTGGAGGTATTCGCCTCGCGATAGTCTTCTCTCCACGCGAACCTGAAACCAGCCTGAACAGCAGAATGTCATCCTCTCTGGTTCGCCCCGCGAACAACACCTCGCCACGCGAGCCTGAAGGCTGACTGTTCCAGAAAATGCAAACCTTTCTGTGTCGTCTCGCGACCCATTTCTTCGCCTCGCAAGCCTGGAAGTCAGAAAGCATCACGGTTAGCCCCTGATGCTCATCACGGGCGTAATAAGAAGACTCTTCAATTCCTCGCCTCGCGAGCCATTCTTCGCCTCGCGAGAAGTCCAAACGTTTCAGATTTCTTCATAAGATTCGCCTCGCGAGTTAGTGTTCACCTCGCGAGTGGGCGCAGTTCCTGAATGTTATAAATTGTTGTTCTGGGCAAATTAGGAGAACTTTTGATCATTGTCCACTGTTTTCTATAGAATTTCTGGTTGTGCTACGTTTTTATGGAGAACTAATTTTCTTGGATTAGTCTACTGTAATCGATTTCCACCACACTTGAGGTTCTGTAATTCCTGTTTTGTTTGCTTTTCCCTTTTACTATGCTATATATTTCTGTTTGCTTAATTCAGGAGTGTATAGTGTTTGTGTTGATTTATTTCGGTGATGTTATGTTCCTATATTGAATCGCGTTTGCTTAATTCGCGTGTGTTCATTCATGTTCGCTTAGTTCATGAGTACTTCACCCCGTTTGCTTAATTCGGGAATTAGGAACATATATCTTGTAGTAGCGATTTCGCTTGTTAATTGTTGCTACAACCGAAAGGGGATTAGAATCTGCTTAGGGCTTGGAATTTACATGAACCGATGATAGTTGGGAACCGAGAACAGTAGATTAATCGTCTTTAGCTTATTTGAAAATATCTTAAACTGCTTTGTTTTTATTGCTCTGTTTTTGCTTTGTTCTGCAATTGAATTTCAATCCAACCCCCACCACCACCACCACCACCACCACCACCACACACAAAAAAAACTGATTTTTGTGGTAAATAACAAGTCAAGAGTCCTTGTGAGACGATATCCGAGTTGTCGCGCTCTACTACAGTTTTATAAAACCGCTCGCTTTTTGACTCGTGTGCGACAGGCTGTCAAAAAATTGGCGCCATTGTCGGGGACTCTTGTTTGCTATTTTCGCATTCTTTTCGTTTTTGTTTTGAATTAGTCTGGCTACTAGGTCTACTTGCCCTGACTTGTGTGATTTTGATCCTGAAATTGAAAGAACACTACACACACGCCGTAGAGCAATTCGGGCTAGCACTAGTGGTGATTCTAATTCTGAAACTGTTTTTGATAACATGGGTGACCAAAGGACATTAAGACAGCTTGCTGCCCTTGATGTTAATTATAATGGCTTGTGTATTGAATATGCTGGTGTTGTTACTCCCTTTGAATTAAAATCAGGTTTAATACATTTGTTGCCAAGGTTTAGTGGTCTTGCAGGTGAGGATCCACATAAGCATCTGAAGGAATTCCAGGTTGTCTGCTCCACACCCTTGAGACCAGGGGGAATAACTGAGGATCACATCAAGCTGAGAGCCTTCCCGTTCTCACTACAGGGCACTGCAAAGGATTGGTTGTACTATCTTGAGCCAAACTCTGTTACCACCTGGAACGATTTGAAGAAGGTTTTCCTAGAGAGATATTTTCCTGCCTCCAGAGCTGCATCAATCAGGAAGAAAATATGTGGCATTAGACAAGGCAATGAGTCATTGACTGAGTATTGGGAGAGATTCAAGCAGTTGGTATCCAGTTGCCCTCAGCATCAGATTTCCGAGTAGCTCCTTATTCAGTATTTTTATGAGGGGTTACTACCGATGGATAGAAATATTTTGGATGCTGCTAGTGGGGGAGCACTTGTTGATAAGACTCCGGCTGCTGCCAAGCAATTGATTGAAAATATGTCACTAAAATCCCAGCAGTTTACAACCAAGAGAAATTCTGTTGAGACAAGGGGTGTGAATGAAGTCCATAGCTCTTCTTCCAACCAGGCCCTTGAGAATAGAATTGATGAGCTCACTTCTTTGGTGAAGCAATTGGCAATGGATAAGGTTCAGACGGCAAGGTTGTGTGGCATGTGCAGCTCTCCTGAGCACCTGTACGATGCATGCCCCATTCTGAAAGAAGGGTCAGTTACTGATTTGCCTCAAGCTTATGCAGTCCATCCTTACAATCAAGGCAACAATCAGAACCGGTACAACACTCCTGACCTCTCCACAAATAAGTACCACCCCAACTGGAGGAATCATCCAAACCTTCGGTATGGGAACTCATCCCAACAACAATCGATGGCACCTCCACAGAATCCTCCCCAAGTGACCACTTCTGCACCTTCCGGACCTTCACTAGAGGACATGTTCAAGCAAATGACTTCACAAATGACTGCACAAATGAATCTCCAGTTGCAGCAGCAATTTGGACAGTTCCATGCCTCACAGGCACAGTTTTAGCAGCGAACAGATGCTAGCATTCACGATTTGCAGACACAGTTTGGACAATCTCAGCAGCGAACGGATGCTAGCATTCAAGCTTTACAGACACAGATTGGATAGCTTGCCACTTCCATGAATACCATACAGCAAGCTCCAGGATCGAACCATTACCTCTACAAACAGTGGTGAATCCCAATGTCTCCAATCCTAATGTGAGTGCCATTTCTTTGAGATCTGGAAAAGTGGTCGAGGCAACCCCTGAAAAAAATGAAGAAACTGTTGAGGTCGCTCCTGAACCTTCAGTTGATGTTGAAGCTGAGAGAGTATATGTGCCACCAATCCCCTTCCCACAAAGAGTGCAGAAAAATAAGAAGATTGATGGGGAAAACAAGGAGAGGGAGATTCTAGATGTGTTCAAAAACATGGCGGTAAATATTCCCTTTCTGGATGTGATCAAGCATGTTCCTAAGTATGCTAAATTTCTGAAGGATTTATGCACCCACAAGAGGAGGTTGAAGGGTAATGAGAGAGTTAATCTAGGGCGAAATGTTCCAGCCCTCATTCAGCCTAAGCCTGCACTAGAAAGGGTTACTGTTTCTGCCCCCACTCGCATCACCGCCGTGAAGTGCAAGGATCCGGGCACTTTTGCTATTCCATGCACTATTTGGTTCAGCAAATTGGTAAATTGCTTTTTGGATTTGGGAGCTTCCATATATGTCATGCCCACCTCTATTTTCAATAACCTTGATCTTGGTCCCTTTAAAGATACTAGTCTCACTATCCAGTTGGCCAACAGGACCAATGCTCGCCCCATGGGAATGGTAGAAGATGTGCTGGTTACAAGTTGATGAGTTGATTTTCCCTACTGACTTTTACATCCTGGACATGGCAGGGGAAACAAATTCAAGTAGATCACCAATCATCCTGGGCAGACCGTTCATGAAGACGGCAAAGACAAAGATTGATGTTGATGATGGGACCATGTCCATGGAGTTTGGTGACATTGTGGCAAAGTTTAACATCTTCGATGCTATGAAGCATCCCCTGGAAGAGCACTCTGTTTTCCAAATAGAGTTGCTCTCTGAAATTATCGATGACACCCATGAGGACTTGGTTTTCGATTTTCCATTTGTTTACGGCTTTGATGATATTTATTCATGTACTGACTGTACTAACACTAACCCTTGTGATGTTTGTGCTGAGTTCATTGATTCTACTTTGCAGGGTGATAGTGTGAGTGAAGCTTGTTCAGATGAAGTTCTTGACATCATGGCTGCTCCCAATATACCATCCATTGAGCAGCCACCCTCCTTAGAGCTCAAGCCACTTCCTGGGAATCTGAAGTATGCTTGCTTGGAGAGGAATGAAAAACTTCCAATCATTATTTCCTCCAGCCTTGACTCTGATCAAGAAGCTAAGCTCTTGGAGGTTCTGAAGAAGCACAAGAAGGCGATTGGGTGGACCTTGGCTTACATCCCAGGAATTAGCCCCTCCAGATGTATGCATAGAATTCTGTTGGAGGATGGGGCTAAACCAGTTAGGCAGCCCCAAAGGCATCTCAATCCATTGATTCTGGATGTTGTAAAGAAGGAGGTGACTAAACTTATGCATGCGGGTATCATATACCCCATCTCTAATAGTACTTGGGTAAGTCCAGTACAAGTTGTACCCAAGAAGTCCGGCCTCACAGTGGTAAGAAATGATAATAATGAGCTTGTACCCACTAGAGTCTAGAATAGTTGGCGAGTCTGTATTGATTATAGGAAGTTGAACCAGGCCACCAGAAAGGATCATTTTCCTTTGCCGTTCATCGATCAGATGCTCGAACGGCTGGCTGGTAAATCCCACTACTGTTTTCTTGATGGCTTTTCCGGTTACTTCCAGATCCACATTGCACCAAAGGATCAGGAAAAGACCACTTTCACGTGCCCCTCCGGCATGTTTGCTTACAGGAGGATGCCATTTGGTCTTTGCAATGCTCCTGGCACTTTCCAGAGATGCATGCTTAGCATTTTTATTGAATTTATTGAAAATTACATGGAAGTGTTCATGGATGATTTCACTGTATATGGTTCCTCATTTGATGCATGCTTGCATAGTCTGAGTTTGGTTCTAGAAAGATGCATTGAAACTGACCTGGTTTTGAACTATGAAAAGTGTCACTTTATGGTTGAACAGGGGATTGTTTTGTGGCATGTTATTTCTAAAGAGGGTATTTCAGTAGATCCTGCTAAAATTGATGTGATTTCAACATTGCCTTACCCATCTTGCGTTCGCGAGATTCGTTCTTTTCTTGGCCATGCAGGTTTCTACAGGCGCTTCATTAAGGACTTCAGCAAGATAGCTTTTCCTTTGTCAAACTTGCTGAAGAATGATGCCATGTTCCACTTTGATGACAACTGCAAGAAGGCATTTGACTACCTGAAAAGGGCATTGACCTCTACCCCCATCATCCAGCCCCCTGACTGGACCCTCCCTTTTGAACTCATGTGTGATGCTTCTAATTATGCTGTGGGAGCGGTCCTGGCACAAAGGGTGGGCAAGGCTGCCCATGTCATTCATTATGCTTCTACGACTTTAGATGCTGCACAATCTAATTACACCACCACTAAAAAGGAACTTCTAGCTGTTGTTTTTGCTTTTGATAAATTTAGGTCATATTTGCTAGGTTCCAAGGTTATTGTTTTCACTGACCATGCAGCTCTGAAGTACCTGTTGAAGAAACCAGGAAGCCGAGAGATTGATTTGGTGGATGCTTTGTTGCTCCAAGAGTTTAATGTGGAGATAAAAGACAAGAGTGGAGCTGAAAATTTAGTAGCTGATCACTTGAGCAGAATAGCAAGGGATGAGGATCCTTCTCCCATCCAGAATGATTTTCCTGATGAGCAGCTTCTACATCTGCATGCGGTAACCCCTTGGTTTGCTGACATTGTTAACTATCTTGTTGCTGGTGTTTTTCCTGCAGGTGCAACTAGATCACAGATCCACAAACTCAAGAGTGATTCCAAGTACTATGTTTGGGATGATCCGTACCTTTGGAAGTTTTGCAGTGATCAGGTAATTCGGAGGTGTGTCCCCGACTATGAGATCGAGTCCATTTTGCACTTTTCTCATGCCTCTCAAGTAGGGGGACACTTTGGGCCATAGAGGACTGCAAGGAAAGTCCTAGATTCTGGGTTCTACTGGCCCACAATTTTTAGAGATGCTTATGAGGTCTACCAGACTTGTAAGGAGTGTCAGACAGTAGGCACTGCCATCACTCGTAGGAGTGAAATGCCTCAGCAGCCCATGCTTTTTTGTGAGGTGTTTGATGTGTGGGGAATTGACTTTATGGGTCCTTTCCATGCATCTTTTGGTTTTCTATACATTCTTTTGGCTGTTGACTATGTTTCAAAGTGGGTGGAAGTTATCCCCACTAGGACTAACGATTCTAAAATTGTTTCAAAATTTGTTAGGTCCAATATTTTTTGCAGGTTCGGCATACCTCGGGCTATCATCAGTGACCAGGGCACTCACTTCTGCAACCGCACCATGGAAGCCTTACTCCGGAAATATGGAGTTGTGCATAGAGTCTCCACTACTTACCATCCCCAGACCAATGGCCAGGCTGAGATATCAAACAGGGAGATCAAGCAGATCTTAGAGAAAATGGTGCAGCCGAATAGGAAGGACTGGAGCTGCCGTCTAGAAGACGCACTTTGGGCTCAGAGGACTGCTTTCAAGATGCCAATAGGGATGTCCCCCTTTAGGCTTGTATTTGGTAAGGCATGTCATCTCCCTGTGGAAGTTGAGCACCATGCGTATTGGGCAGTCAAGTGCTGTAATTTGGAAATGAAAAAAGCTGGTATTGAAAGGAAACTCCAATTACAGCAGCTTGAGGAGCTTAGGCTAGAAGCCTATGAAAGGTCCCGGATTTATAAAGAGAAAACCAAGCATTTTCATGATAGGATGATTGCTAGGAAAGAATTTTCTGTGGGCCAACAGGTCTTACTGTTTAACTCCCGCCTGAAAGTGATGGCTGGGAAACTTAGGTCCAAGTGGATTGGCCCATTTGTTGTTACTAATGTTTTTCCTTATGGTGCAGTAGAGATTAAAAGTGCAGGTAGCAACAAGGCCTTCAAGGTTAACGGGCAGAGGCTAAAGCTATTCCATGAGAGCTCGATGCCTGAGGATGCTACTGTTGAGGAGCTCTCCTTGGAAGCTCCCACATACACTGCCACTTGATCAGGGAACACCCTTCCTTTCCCTCACTCTGATTTTATAGTTATGTTGTTTCATTGTGGACAATGTATGTTTTAAGTGTGGGGGAGGGAACCAATTGTAGTCTTGTTTTGTGTTTTGTCTTGCTTTTCTTTTAGCTCTTGAATAAATTGTGTGAGTCTTTGGTTGGTGAGCTTGATTGGTTTTGATTGATTTGGCACAGATTGATTGCATGATTTATGTGATGATTCCCCCTAGGTTGAAAAAAAATTTTGTTTTTGAAAAGTGATCCCCGTGTGAAAAAAATTTGAAAACTAAATTTGAGATATTTTGTTGTGATGGCATGATTTATGATAAGTTTGGGGTGATGGGAAGCACACATTAGGGATAGAATCTCGGTCAAACAAATTGCAAAAATGTCCGGGTGAGGATTTGAGCCTCCAACATGTTTTTAACTGTGTGAATCACTTTCAAGTTGCACTTTCCCGAATTTGCTTGAATATTTTCTTGGTTTGCATGTCTATGTGTTTGCATCAGATGAATTAGGCATTTTCTTTGTAAATAACCACTTGGCCTAAATTAAACTGTCCCTAATGCATGTTCCCTAGTTAGCCCCTTTGAGCCTAATTAGCCTGTTAATTCTTGATGACCTTATGTGATGAGCCTAAAATCTGAAAAACCATGTTAACCCGATCTTAGGATTAGGAGAGCATGGATGCTTAGCAAGAGAATGGTTGCAAGAAACTAAGTTTGGGGTGGCTACAACGGTATGATGTGTTGTTTGGGATTGAGAAAAAAGAAAAAAATATAATAAAAAGGTTGGAGCCAAGGGCAAGGAAAAAAATAATAAAAAAATAAAAATAAAATAAAAAGTGCAAAAATGTCAAAAAGGCTATTTGAAGGAAAAGGTTGTAGTCACCCAAAGCATAAAGAAAAATGAAAAACGGAATTTGAGTGGAAGTTCAATGTGTAAAATGTTTCATGCTCTCTTAGTTCCTAGGGACTTCAGCCCAGTACCTTTGTATATCCTACCCTTAGCCAGGCCCCATTACAACCTTAAAAGACCTTTTGATGTTGCATGCATGTTTTCGTGGGAACCTTGATTGAGATGAAAATCAAATTCATGGGAAGTGCTCTTAAAAGTGAAATTGAGTGAAATGTTGATTGCCTAGACAAACTGAGCGGATGAGTGAAACACTAAATGCCCTTGTGAGGAAGGCGATTGTTTGAATTTGGTGATCTCCCTTTTGTGTGTAACTTGGATCCCTTGCTTAGATTACTGATTGTTTGAATGATGAAATTCTCAATTGTTTAGAGTGAATGCATGTGGGGATTGCTTTGTTTGAAAAGGGGGGGAATATTGAAGGAAAATTATTTTGATGAATTGCTTGAAATTTGTGCAAAGTTGATTGAATCTTTTAAGCTTGCCATGTCTTGAGTCTTTTTGAGTTGTTGAGTTTTAGTTTGCTTGGGGACAAGCAAAGTTTATGTTTGGGGTATTTTGATAAGCCTCTGGCTCATCTAGTTTTATGGCTAGTATGACCATAGTTTTGTGCTAATTATATTTCGTTTTCGCCCAAATTAGATTAGATTGTCCTCAAGCAATGTTTTGAGTCTCTAAAGTAGTTTTAGGTTAATTTAGCCAGTTCTGAGTCAAATAAAGAACTTATGGCTATTTTATTGTTTTCAGGTTAACTTAGAAGTTAAGGGAATAAAGAAACAAGGGAAATTTCAATCCAGGAGGTATTCGCCTCGCGATAGTCTTCTCGCCACGCGAACCTGAAACCAGCCTGAACAGCAGAATGTCATCCTCTCTGGTTCGCCCCGCGAACAACACCTCGCCACGCGAGCCTGAAGGCTGACTGTTCCAGAAAATGCAAACCTTTCTGTGTCGCCTCGCGACCCATTTCTTCGCCTCACGAGCCTGGAAGTCAGAAAGCATCACGGTTAGCCCCTGATGCTCATCACGGGCGTAATAAGAAGACTCTTCAATTCCTCGCCTCGCGAGAAGTCCAAACGTTTCAGATTTCTTCATAAGATTCGCCTCGCGAGTTAGTGTTCACCACGTGAGTGGGCGCAGTTCCTGAATGTTATAAATTGCTGTTCTGGGCAGATTAGGAGAACTTTTGATCATTATCCACTGTTTTCTATAGAATTTCTGGTTGTGCTACGTTTTTATGGAGAACTAATTTTCTTGGATTAGTCTACTGTAATCGATTTCCACCACACTTGAGGTTCTGTAATTCCTGTTTTGTTTGCTTTTCCCTTTTCAATACTATGCTATATATTTCTGTTTGCTTAATTCAGGAGTGTATAGTGTTTGTGTTGATTTATTTCGGTGATGTTATGTTCCTATATTGAATAGCGTTTGCTTAATTCGCGTGTGTTCGTTCATGTTTGCTTAGTTCATGAGTACTTCACCCCGTTTGCTTAATTCAGGAATTAGGAACATATATCTTGTAGTAGCGATTTCGCTTGTTAATTGTTGCTACAACCGAAAGGGGATTAGAATCTGCTTAGAGCTTGGAATTTACATGAACCGATGATAGTTGGGAAACCGAGAACAGTAGATTAATCATCTTTAGCTTATTTGATAATCTCTTAAACTGCTTTGTTTTTATTGCTCTGTTTTTGCTTTGTTCTCCAATTGAATTTCAATCCAACCCACCCCCCCCCCCAAAAAAAATGATTTTTGTGGTAAATAACAAGTCAAGAGTCCTTGTGAGACGATATCCGAGTTGTCGCGCTCTACTACAGTTTTATAAAACCGCTCGCTTTTTGACCCGTGTGCGACAGCGCGTCATCAGACTCAGCCACATTGAACCTTGATCATTTTCTTGATCCTGGTTCACACTTTTTGAAGATGATGTCATTACCGCAAAGACAATGGGACGTATATCAGAAGTGGAGCGATAAACAAATTAGGAAATCAAATGGCAAACTTTGCATGTATCTAATACAAAGTCTTAGTTATGGATGAAAAAGTTACGATAAGAGTAAAGAGAAAAGGCCACGATAAGGTGAATCGAGTGATGACAAATAAAGCGTAAAAAATAAAGGCACTTTCAACATAGGGTTTGGGGAGGCACAAGGAAGTGCTAATGATAGGTGGGATAAAATAGCCAAAGGGGTTAGGAAGGTAGCAAAATAGACACTTGGTGAATCAAGAATCTTTGGAACTAAGGGTAATGAATCTTAGTGATGGGACACAAAGGTGCAAGATAAAGTTTAGATTAAAAGGGAATGTTATAAAGCATGGTCATTGTACCAGAATGCTAAACATTGATAAAAATATAAGGTAGCTAAGAAAGAGACAAAAATATGTTGGAGGATGAAAGAGCTAAAGCTTTTGATGGCATATATCAATCCCTAGGCAACAAAAGAGGAGAAAAACTATTTACAAGCTTGTAAAGGTAGGGAAAGAAAGACGAGAGACATAGAACAAGTGAAATGCATAATGGATAAAGAAGGTAAAGTCTTGGTTACTGATCATAATATCAAGGAAAGATAAAGGAATTACTTTTACAAACTATCTCATGGAAGGACAAGAAATTTTATCTGTCTCTAATAGGCTAAACACTGGTGAGGAGTACCAACATTATACCCTTTATCGTAGAATTTAGGAGCATGAGGTAAAATAAGCTTTTAGATGGATGGATAATGGCAAAGCAGTTAGGCCAGGTAATATATTTGTTGTTGTATGGAAGAGTCTAGGGGAGAAAGAGTGTCACAAAGTTTTTAACGATATCATTAGGTGCAAGAAAATGCTAGATGAGTGGAGGAGAGACAGTTTAATCCCTATCTATAAGTACAATGGAGATATACAAAGTTGTGCAAATGATATATGGATTAAACTTGTGAGCCATACCATGAAGCTCTGGGAGAGGGTGATTTAGTGGAAATTATGACAAGAGACCAACAATACTGAAAATCAATTTGGTTTTATGCCTGAGAGGTCATCCATGGAAGCAATATACTTGCTACGACGATTTATGGAACAATATCGAAGAGATAAAAAATATTTGCACGTGATTTTCATTGTTTTAAAGAAGGCGTATAATAGGGAGCCAAGCAGTTTTTGTGGAAGGTCGTAGATAATAAAATAGTTTGTAACTTTGTATTGCCTATATTCAAACTATCAAGGATATGCATGAGGGGGTCACGACTAGTGTGAGAACATAGGGTGGAGCCTCAGAAGAGTTTCATATAACAATAGGACTGCACCAAGGGTCAACTTTGAGCCTACCTTTTTACCTTGGCCTTAGATGTGCTTATTGAGCACATTCAAGAGCTGATGCCACAATGTAAACCATAGAAGAGTCTAGATAAAAAATAAATGGGAGATGAGAGATGTGGGGAGAACCTTTGGAAAAACACGACTTTCGTTTAAGTAGAAGTACGATGGAGTATTAGTTTAGCAAAAGGTTCATCACTTCTATATACCTTAAATGTGAAGGTTGGAGGCCATACCATATCACAAGTCACACAGTTTAAATATCTTGGATCCATCATCCAAAACGATGGAGAAATAGAGGGAGATTTACACCATAAGATTCAAGTAGGGTGGATAAAATGGAGGAGGGCCTCGAGTTTATACGTAATAAAAATGTTCCGCTCAAGTTAAAGTTCAACAAGAGAATATACTCAACATAGTATATATGATAATGTTGCAGTGGAAGAGTGGACATGTTAGGAGCAGGAATGACTGCATTAGAGAGAGTCAAGGTAGCTCCTGTTGTAGAAAAGATGGTAGAAATTCACCTTGGAAGGTTTTGACATGTGTGAAGAATATTTGTAGAATCCTTAATAAGGAGTAGGGGGCGACCCAATTGCTAGATATATAGGGAGGTCGAGAAAAACTATAGGCAAAATTGTTAAGAATGATTTAGAGATTAATGGTTTGTCTATATATAGACATGATTCATGATAGAACATAACGTCGTTGTTTGATTCAAGTAACCGACCACACCTAGTGAGAAAATGCTTAGTTGTTGTTGTTTAGCTAGCCTTTGTTTTAATTTTTTTCATTGCTTTTTTTTATGTTTTTTTTTTTTTGGAATAATTTTGTTCTATATATATATATCAAGGGCGAGCTTGGTGCTGGGCATTTTTCAAAGTCAGGAAGGGAAACAATAACTTACCGCGATTTGTTTTTAAAATTTGTTTTGTTTTATAATTATTCTCTATGTTTTGGAATTTTATTCCATATAACTTCTCTGCCCTCTTCGACTCTTTGTTTCGGTTGTGTTTGGGGAATGAAAGTGCAAAGCTCTGTGTTGATTTTTTTATTTTTTAAGTAGATCATCTAAAATGTAGAACTTAATTTAGTGAATAAAGTAATTTAGTCAATTCAGTTTGAGTGGTTTTAATTTCTATAACGAATTTAAATTTTTGGTATTCTATAATGATTTTACAAAGAAGATAGACATTATTGGTTATAGAATAAGCAAGATCCAAAGTTGTTTCCTAGAATTTAAATGTAAATAGTGAACTTTTTGGTGTGAATGTGGTTTATACCAAACAGTTATGGAGGACGAGGCCCGCAAATCTTTCCAATATATTAAATTTTTTGTACAAATATATTGAATCCAAACAGGGGTCAAGCATGGAATTTGTAATGAGGGAGCCATAACTAAACTAAATATATGTCGAAACAAATTATATATATATAATTAACAACTTAATATAATATAAATTTTTCAAACAGATCTTTAATGAACTTAAGCACATAGCTAAACTTTTCATCTCTTTCATTGTGCATGACAATAAATCAACAATCTTTATGATAAATTTTGGAACAATCTCATTATCGATGTAAACAATCATATAATTAGTAAGATAAAGTCATTTTCTATCTTGTATGAGAGTTTTGTTTTAATGATTTTCATGAGTGAAGAAACTCACTCAACGGTTAATATTAATAAAGAAAGGGTAAAAAAAGACGAGCCAAATTAACAATTAAACGATAAACATGAGATGTACAAAGCTATATTTCATAATTTATTTTCTCTTTTATTTTGAAAAATAAGTCAATATTTGTTCTTAAACATCATTTTAACTTCACCACTTAAGCTTATAAAAAAAAATTCACCACTGAACCTAAAAAAAAAGAATTTTGTAAGAACATTTTTGTGGAAATAAAATTTAAATACTTAAAAAACTGAATAAAAATCAATAAAAAAAAATCCACACTAAAGACAGAATTATGAAAGAAAGGAAACAATAAAAATTAAAATGAAAACAATAAAACAATCCAGTATTACCATCACCAAAAGCACGACACGTCAACACACTGAGCATAGTAGATAGTACAATACTTAGATGGTTTGCCATTGCAGTTATGCTAATTTGACACACTTTAGCATATAACATACGGTATACCGTATGAACAGTACCATACAGTGCGACAATGTAGTTGTACTGTGCGGTACTGTAGCACAGTTTTTTTTTTAATTTAAATTTTTTTTGTAAATAAATTTTTTGATAAAGTATGGGCATTCACCACATATTTGAAGGCATTCACCAGATAATTGAACTACGTTCACCAGATAATCTAAGGCATCCACAAGCTAATTTAGTATAGGCATTCACCACATATTCGAAGGCATTCACCAGATAAGTGAACTACGTTCACCAGATAATCTAAGGCATCCAAAACTTGGTTTTAGTATGGGCATTCACCAGATATTCGAAGGCATTCACCAGATAATTGAACTACGTTCACCAGATACTCTAAGGCATCCAAAACTTGGTTTTAGTATGAGCATTCACCACATATTTGAAGGCATTCACCAGATAATTGAACTACGTTCACCAGATAATCTAAGGCATCCAAAACTTGGTTTTAGTATGGGCATTCACCACATATTTGAAGGCATTCACCAAATATTTGTACCTCGTTCACCAGATATTGACACATACTTAATCAAAAAATTTATTTACCAAAAAAATTTAAATTTAAAAAAAAAAAGTGCTACAGTGCCGCACAGTGCAGCTACAGTGCCGCACTGTGCAGCACTGTTCATACGGTGTACCGTATGTTGTCCCAAATTCTGTGTCAATTTAGCATTTTTCTTGCAATTGCAACTATAGGCTACCCCTCCCTCCGCCAATGCGTCCATGTATTTTTGTATTGGCAAATGCTAAATTGACACAAAATTTTCACACATCTAAGGTGACATCGTATGTACTGTACTGTGTAATATTGTAGCTGTAATGTGTGGTATTATAGCGGGTTCTTTTTTAAAAAAAATTAATTTTTTTTATAAATAATTTTTTTGATTAAACATGTGTAAATATCTGGTGAATTCAGTTCGTTATCTGGTGAATGGGTTTTTTTGAGAAATAATTTTTTTTATTAAGTATGTACAAATATATGGTGAATCCGGTATAAATATCTGGTGAATTCAGTTCATTATCTGGTGAATAGGTTTTTTTGAGAAATAAATTTTGTGGTTAAGTATGTGCAAATATATGGTGAATCAGGTATAGATATCTGGTGAATTCAGTTCATTATCTGGTGAATGTATTTTTTTTATAAATAAATTTTTTGGTTAAGTATGTGTAAATATCTGGTGAATTTTTTTGAGAAATAAATTTTTTGGTTAACTATGTGCAGATATCCGGTGAATCATATACAAATATCTGGTGAATGGGTTTTTTTGAGAAATAATTTTTTTGGTTAAGTATGTGCAAATATCTGGTGAATCAGGTATAAATATCTGGTGAATTCAATTCATTATCTGGTGAATACGTTTTTTTGAGAAATAAATTTTTTGGTTAAGTATGTGCAAATATCTGGTAAATCATGTACAAATATCTGGTGAATTCAATTCATTATCTGAGGGTTTTTCTAAAAATAAAATTTTTATTTTTTTAAAAAATTCAAAATTTAAATAAAAAAAATGTTGTTACAGCAGCTCTACAGTACGCTACTGTAATAGATGTCGCGTATGATGTCAAATATCTGTATCAAAATAGCAGCTCTCTTTTGTATTTTAAATTAATTGTAAAAACGAATTAGACGTGCAACAAAAACTTCAATTAGTTACTCCCTCCCATTACTCCCTCCTATCCATATTATAAAAAATAAAAAAAAAATAGTGGAACACATATATTAAGATGATTAATTAATCTCATTAAATCTTATAAAAAATTAGGTTTGTTATCTAAATTATCATTTATCCAAAACTTCAAACTTCATTAAATGAGTCATTGAAATTTGTATTAAATGAATAAAAATTTCAATGACTCATTGGAAAACCTAATACAAATTTGTATTAGGTTTGGGAATAATATTATTAAATGAGTTATTGGAAAACAAAATTTGCTTATATATTGGACCAAAAACCTTAGAACTTTTTTGCTTATAATATGGACCGGAGGGAGTACTTAAGATGGCGTAGAGTTTTGGTTTTTAATACAAATTTGTATTAGGTTTGAGAATAATGTAAATAAATGAGTCATTGGAAAACAAAATTTACTTATATATTAGACCAAAAATATTTAGACTTTTTTGTTTATAATATGGACCAGAGGGAGTACTTACGATGGCGCAGAGTTTTGGTTTTTAATAAAACTAACAAGTCATTAATTGTATTAATTAATTATCAGTTATTTTATTACAACTTATTTTTCTTGATTCTTTACAAAATATTCTAAAGACATTCGTTAACATGACCCTTAAACTTTTTATCCCCTTAACTTTGATTGTATGTATCTGTGCTCTCTCTAATTGTGTGCATGAAACGGATTAGAAATGCGACACAAACTTCTATTCATCAAGATTGTATGAAAAATAATGTATTTAGTATATCGAAAAATGTTAATCTTAGTTTTTTAATACAAATTTTCTTTTTGTATATTTCTTAACCAATATCCTAACAGCACTCGTTAGCAAGTTCCTTAGTTTTAAGTAAAACTAATACTCCCTCTGATCCATAATATAAACAAAAAAATTTCAATTTTTTTGTCTAAAATATAAGTAAATTTCAACTACTTCCATCCTATTTAATGAAATTATTCTCAAAATACCATTCATTTGATGCAAATTTTGTTTTCTAATGATTCCTTTTATTCTCAACAACACAAGCCTAATAAACAAGAGGAAGTGTAATTTAGGTAACAAATTTAATTTTTTTTATTCCAAATGACTCTTTTAAATAAGATTAACTAACCTTCTTAATAAATGTGAAATTAGTTACGTTTGCTTATCGACAGGAGGGAGTAAGTCATAAGACAATTATCAAACTTTTGATCTACTTTTATTTTTAGGGAAATGCTAACAAGTGAAATAATCAGGAATAGAAAAATTATATTGAGAGTTGTTATATTTAAAATTTTGAAGAGTTATACATTTGTATTTCCAATAAAATCTTTCTGTTTTGGATATTTTTAACCAATATCTTAAAGATACTTATTAACATCTCAGTTATTTTAAATTGCAATTAAGTCATTCCAATTAAAACATGGGTCACAATGGTTTGATGGCAATAAAACAGTTTTTTACCCGAAAAATGATAAATTGACACAGAATTTGAGACAACAACATACGGACATCAGTATGAACAAAGGTCAAGACATTGCCTGCACACCTGTATGCAAGCATTGTAGCACTTTTTTTTAAAATTTAAATTTTTTTTGTAAATAAATTT
This sequence comes from Sophora flavescens, assembly GCA_030762895.1. Classification (NCBI taxonomy): domain Eukaryota; kingdom Viridiplantae; phylum Streptophyta; class Magnoliopsida; order Fabales; family Fabaceae; genus Sophora; species Sophora flavescens. The sequence continues at coordinate 165,568,270 of CM061064.1, read as the reverse complement.
TTTGATTAAGTATGTGTCAATATCTGGTGAACGGGGTACAAATATCTGGTGAATGCCTTCAAATATGTGGTGAATGCCCATACTAAAATCAAGTTTTGGATGCCTTAGATTATCTGGTGAACGTAGTTCAATTATCTTGGATGCCTTAGAGTATCTGGTGAACGTAGTTCAATTATCTGGTGAATGCCTTCGAATATCTGGTGAATGCCCATACTAAAACCGAGTTTTGGATGCCTTAGATTATCTGGTGAACGTAGTTCACTTATCTGGTGAATGCCTTCGAATATGTGGTGAATGCCTATACTAAATTAGCTTGTGGATGCCTTAGATTATCTTGTGAACGTAGTTCAATTATCTGGTGAATACCTTCAAATATGTGGTGAATGCCCATACTTAATCAAAAAATTTATTTAATAAAAAAATTTAAATTTTAAAAAAAAATAATAATTGTGCTACAGTGCAGCTACAGTGCCACACTGTGCGGCACTGTTCATATGGTGTACGTATGTTGTCTGGCAAAATGTGTCAAATTAGCAAACATGTTCTTACCCGAATCATCGTATGTGGCGATGTTAAGGGTCTCATCTCGTTGCAGTTTGAAGATAATTACATGACAGTGAAGGTCATAATTCAAACTCCCCTTCGAATTTAGTCTATAGACAAGTCTTTCAAAACTTAACATGTATAAATTATAAACAATTTTTTTACATTTATGTTGTACATCACTCTTATATCTTTATCATTATTTTCTCTTTATTTTCAGGATCTCTGTGGATTTTTTGTATTTAAATTATTAATGTTGTAAGTTAAACTTTGAAAATATTTCTTTGTGTTCACATAAATTTTTTTTTATGTCACAAGAATGGTTAATAAACCTTTTTTATTGTAACAAAAATATTAAATTCCTTACAATTTTATTACGTTATTAATTTTAATTTACAAAAATATTATTTGTTTTTGTTAACATTAATATTAGTATAAAAGAGCTACAATTACAATAATAATAGAAATAATAGAACTACAAGTCTAAATTGGTTCAGTCATGATGCAAAGAATTACATATTCAGTAAATTGATTCACTGGATTTAATGTGTGAGAATCCAATCCAAACAAGTTAAACTCGAGTCGATTTTGAATTTTATAATTTGAAACTTGAGATTAGACTAACATGGCTCCATATTATAAGAGGAGTGTGTTATTATAATATATGGGATGAGTAAACCTGAACCTTTGGATCATATATGAATGATCAAGATTAGAATATACTAGCCAGTGTCTGTGCATCACACGAGAACGCATAATTTTTTTAAAAACCAATAGTTGATATAAATATTTTTTTGACAATTTAAATTGTATTTTCATTATCTTTTCAAAACAAACACTTAATATTAATGTGATAAAATTCACAAAAATAAATCTTTTAACCTTGCAATGCTTGCTTTAAACTTTGTATCGTACAAATAAATAAATAAAAGGATGAATTAATTTTTAAAGACTTGAGAAAAGTAAGAGGATTGAAACTTTGTTAGGTTTAATAAACCTATGAAACGGAGTCCTGTGAATGTAATTAGAAAAAATAAAGTATAAGTGTTATTCATTTTCTAACTATTATCACATTTTCAATCATTTAAGACCAAATTGAAAGTTACAAATTCTATGTTAAACATGATATAATAGCATCATTTATACTTCATCGTGTTTCTAATTAAAATAAATCAATAACATAATGAAAAAATGAATAATAGTGATATGGGGCATATATTTTTATTATTTATTTGTTCTAGTTAAAAGTAACTGAAAGTTATTTTAAAATATATCCATTTTGTCAATAATTGAAATGAAGAACGTGAAAATTATTTGCAAAATTATTACCAAGTGCAAGCAAAATTGTTTGAACGATTTGATTCTTTCTTGTTTGGATATTTGTGACATATGTTAGAGTTTCTTAACACTACAAAAAAAACCTATTTAGCGACCGAAGATTTCGGTCGCTAAACATGATATTTCGGTTGCTATACTGTGTAGCGACCGAATTATCAACCAAATTAAGGGGGTAGCAGAAACCCTGGTGGCTAAGTGTTTAGCGACCGAATTTGTATTTCGGTCACAAAATTATATATTTCAGTCGCCGTATAGTTGGTCGCATGCTCAGATAACCGAATTTGGTGACTGATATTCGGTTGCTATTTCGGTCGCAAATTTTGAATTTTTTTTATAAAAATTTTCCTGTAACTTAATCCTACTGACCAAATTTTGTTTTTCAACTATTACCCTATTAATTTTTAATTTCTGATATAAACAAAATACACCAATATTTTTTTTAATAAATAGAAAACGTAAATATGATGTACTAACGATCCAAAACACCACAGTCAATATGATCAAGAAAACATATACATTAATTAACACAAGTTTAATAATTGTTTATAAAAAAAGTTTAATAATATACTAATTAACGATCAAAACATAAAAACACACCACAGTCAATAAGTACTAATCAAAATATCAAAACTCGTCAATCTTCCAAAGGGATGAACATGTAGAAGCGAGAACCCCCAAGGTACTTAAACTTTGCCAATGAAAAACCAGTGGACAACAAATACAACTCCTTTATACCATTTGTATATGTTGCAAAATATGGGTGATCCTCATGGATTACTATATTCCCATTGAACAGATTTCCGCTTTTGTCTTCAATAGTCACAACACGCGGTATTTCTTGTCCCCAACGACGGTAGAATGATCGCGGGATTGAAATCAAATCCTGCAAATACACAAGAACAATTTAGTAATGATTAGTTTATGCCTTAACCATCATTACGTGAATCCGATCGTTATTCTTAAGTTGATGAGATACTGTACCTGGTCTATATGGATGGTTGTCTCAAAACATTTAGTCGGATCCATTTTATGATAAAACGATAAGGAAAAAAGTCATACGTCTAAACTTCATCAAGTGATAATAAGAAAAGATGGAAAGATCCATGTAGCATACTAGCATGTTAAAATAGAACAAAGAAATGCAACTTCACATGCAACTTTACAGATTAGCAAACATAGTAGTTTTCAGGAAAGCAAATGCTTTTACGTCGTTTTGAAGGATGGTCATAGAGAGGATTTTTCCTACTGGAAATGCCTAGATAACCTAGTAAGGATGATCATCAACAACTATTTCTGGAAAGCTCCATTGCCTAGTGAAACAAATGAGTAGAAAACCAGAGTTGCTTTCATAATATTGTGTACAGAGCTGCTTTCTAATGTGAATAATGTTTGAATGACGACGGCACGTCACGTGCCTAGCAAATTGTGCCCCACCCTTCATTTTATCTAACCATATACTTAATCCTTCATTATCTAAGACCTTGGCCTTAAGGCAGAATTAAAGAAAAACCTCAAACTTCAAGAATCCTTCAAGCACATCCAAAATATTGAATGAGCATGCGTGCCCTGAGAAGGTACGCATGCTCATTAATATTGAATCTCAAATAGGAAACTAAGGCTTTTGTAGCTTAATAATTAACTCTAGCAGAAAATAAAACCATTGACTTATAAGGATTGCAGCATACTTCAACAAATATATATTGAAGCATATTTCAATACAAACTTAGATAAAATATAGTAGCAAACATCCTATTGAGCTCCGCTCTCCACTAACAAGTAACACATAATTGTCAAACACAAGCATAACTTCTAAATTAGCAACACACAACAAGCATCCCGCCTTTTTGACAGGATCACATCCTATTGAGTTCTGCTCTCCACTAACAAACAACACATAATTGCAAATACATGCATAAATATTAAATTATCAGCACACAATCAGCATCTTGCCTTTCAGGCAGGATACCTTCCTATTGAGCTCAGCTCTCCACTAACAAACAACAAGATATATAGTGTGTATAGGTCATCATTCAACTCACGAGAAATAGAGCAATGACCTATAATGCATAAATAAAATTTATCCTGTCAAATACTAACATTTAAGAAACTAACATTTAAGAGTTTGTTGAAAGCCATTAGGCCTTTTACTTTTGTCCTCTCTTTGTGTTTTTTAAATCATTAGTGTGTATAGGCCATCATTACCCCTTTATATTTTATTCAGACATTATCACAGCTAACATTGGTAAGATTATATATCCTCAATATGATCCAGTGGGTGTCATTGTCATTGCACACTATATTTTACCAAGTCAGATCAGCACTACAAATGAAAGAAATACACGAATGCATCTGCCAAAAGAAAAGAAATACAAAAAAGATAGCTTTCCACCTGCTGCAGCGCACAACCCCTTTATTGTTGTTCAATTATAATGCACCCAATTTACCCACTCACCTCAAGCATTCCCTGGCAACACCCAAGCAATTCATGCAACATTTCCAAATACATAATATTCAAAACCACCAAAGTCACTTTCATTCCAATCCTCATTCTTTGGACGTGTTTTAATTCATGGTGAACCATAGTTCAAAATAAGTCAAGTAGTTGGGAACATGCAGAAATTAGAGCAAAGGAAAATTACTTTTCTCAAGTATGCTTAGTAAAGATGTATTTGGATTCACTATCCAAATCATCTCACAGTTGAAACAACAATGTACTTGAGTAATCTAAATAAGAGAAACAAGGATGAGAAAGCCTTAAAAAAATTACAGGATTAAAAAAACATAATCATTTTCAAGGGACCTTGACCTTGGAATTCAACGGTTCAAGAAGTTTGAAAACAAATGTTTCCTCCCACCATCCCTCACTTACCAATCTCCATCGAAAAAAAAGAATCTCAAAGGCCAGCCATTAATTAGCCATCAAATTTTTATCAAACCTCCATACATTCATATACCCAAAGAACAAACACTAGTGGAAAATATACATTAGACGGGAAAGGTTTACGTCGGTTAACCAAAAGCTAGACGTTAAAAAGGGGGCGGTGGCAGTTGTGTAAATAGCAGACTTCATTAATTCAATTTTAACTCCAGTTGTTGTAAGGACTGACGTTAAAAGTTAAGTGACTTACTTTTAATGTCAGTTCAATAAACAACTTTTAACGTCAGTCTTTACATCAACAGACGTTAAAGGTTATTTTAATAATTTTTTTTAGCTAGTAAACGTACCCTTCCGCATTGCCTTCCTCAAAGTTTCAGTTTCACTTGCTTTTATGTTTTGTGTTTCTGTTTTGAAAACTAAAATATTTGTGCGAAGTATAAGTTGAATCAATTACCCAAACCGGATCTCATTCATGAAGTGTATCAATAATACAATTACAAGATACATTCAAAATTTTAAAATCCTATAAAAAGTTACATTGAAAGGGTTTAAAATCATAAACATTTGTTGAGGATTCGTTCCCTTCACGGGTGAGCAAGAAAGGAGAGTCGAGCGACTGAGTTTTCCAGAATTCAATGAGGAGGTCGTGTGGCAAAGCATAAGGCCACTTTTGGAACCCCTTATCACACACGAAACATTAAAGCTACATCCCATCAGAGATTTTTATGAAATATGCCAAAGGGAAAACTATACTCCGAATGTGACCATGTCTAGCAGTGATGGTGTTACTCATGTTGGAATCGAGGTACATGCTGATAATGTGGTCATTCATAAGCTGAGGTTTTGGAACGAGTAGTGATCGATTCTCGGAAGGATGATAAGGTGAGCAACTCACATTATGTGATTTGACGTAACCTTATCACCCATGTTATGTGATTTACACAACCTCAGAAGTTGTTTGACCATTAAGACAAAGATCTTTGAGTCTAGGAATAGGAAGAAAGAGTGATGAAGTTAATCTCCATGGCAGAGCCATATTGTGAAGCAGAAAAAATAAAAGGAAGGAAGGAAGCTTTTTATTGGAGCAGAGGATGAAGTTACTAGGCGTGGTAAGTTGCTAAAAAATTAAGTTGATCATTAAGAGGATTAGGTTCCAAGGTGAATGGGTAAGTAGCACAGTAGTCAAAGGAATGAATGTTTTTGCAGAAACTTATATACCTTTAACGTCAGTTGTTTAATACAACTGACGTTAAAAGTGTTTTTAAAATAAAAAATATTTATTTTTAACGTCAGTTTTTTATACAACTGACGTTAAAAGTGTGATTTTTTACTTCAATTAAATAAATAGCTGACGTAAATAATCCTATATCCCTATCTGAAATGCCCTGTTGTCACTCTTAACACAGGTCACTCCATATATATAGTGCAGTTTATTTCTAAACTTTTTTTTTAAACAAGTTTATTTTTAATCTTCATTAATTAGCTTGAATTAGTAAACAAATTCTTGTGCAAATTAAAATAAATAAACACTTAACATAAAACAAGTTATATGTATAATCAAATCGTATATCATTGAAGCGATTCATAAGTTACAATTAAATGATTAAAAGATAAAAAATTTCTGCAACATAGCCCTAAAATATAAAAAAGTTTTGCTTCAACATCATTTCCTTCTCAGTCCTGTCCTCAGAAACTCCAATGGATGCATCTCCTCCCTCACTTGAATTCCATGATGCAAAAGTGAATCCACATTGAAATGGATCTTTGCATCTTCTCCTTCACTGGAATTCCTTGATGCATCGTCTTGAATTCACAGTCACGTGCTTCCAAAGCAAAGTGAAAGGGATGACTGGGATGAAATAAAGTGAGGGAATCACATTACGTGATTCACCCAACCTTACCATCCATGTTATGTGATTTACTCAAACTCAAGTTTTTTTACCATTAAAACAGAGACCTTTAAGTCTAGGAATAGGAAGAAATAACAACACCTCAAATATGATATAGGCATATTGTGAAGGAAAAAGCACGAAATATAGAGGAAAAGAGGGGGTGTAATACAGATCGACTGATACAGAAGAATATGGTTCTTTATATAGAGAAGAGAGACTACCTGAATTTCTTGAAAACTGATCTAAAAACTTAATGCTCATTAAGAGGATTAGGTTACAAGGTGAATGGGTGATCAGCCTCTGGCTCGACTAGTTTTTGACTAGTAAAGACCATTGTTTTACTCGAGTTTATCTCGTTTTCCCCTAAATTAGACTTGATTGTCTTCAAGCAACATTTTGAGTCTCTAAAGTAGTTTTAGGGTAATTTAGCTGATTTAGAGTCAAATAAAGCACTTACTGCTATTTCTTGTTTTCGGGTTAATAAAGAGAAGCAATTCTGGAATTATTCGCCTCGCGAGAAGGTACTCGCCTTGTGAACCTGAAGCCTTGTTGTGCCAGAAATACCATCCTCTCTGTTTCGCCACGCGAACCGTGTCTCGCCTCACGAGACTGGAAGTCAGAAAGCATCACGGTCAGCATCATGGGCATGATGAGAAGACCCTGAAGGACAGAGACCATCACGGCTTAGCCGTGATGAAGGTCACGGCTGTGACAGATTGGAATTTGAAGCCTCGCCTCGCGAACTGCTCTCTCGCCTCACGAGAACCCAATTCGAACTCGTGCCATAATTAATATTCGCGTCGCGAGAGTATGCTCGCCTCGTGAGCGCGCGCAGATCCTGGGCTTATAAATTGTTGTTCAGGGCAGATTAGAAGAAGGGATCCAGACTTTTGATCAGAGTGCGGCTGCGAATTAGGTTTAGTATTTTTGTGTTTCTTTTGTAATGGAGAACTAGTCTCCTTGATTGATCTACTGTAATCGGGTTCCGCCGACACTTGAGGTTCTGTAATTCCTAAACTCATTGCTATTCTCTTTCGATATTTGTTCTATATGTTCTATTTGCTTAATTCAGAATTGTATAGAGTATGTATTGATTTGTTTCGATGATTGTGTGTTCCTATACTTAATCGCGTTTGCTTAATTCGCGTGTGTTCATTCGTGTTTGCTTAATTCACGAGGGCTTCATCCGTTTGCTTAATTCAGAATTAGGAACATATGTCTCGTAGCGTCGGTTTCGCTTGTTAATTGATGTTACAATCAAAAAGGTTTTAGAATCCGCTTAGGGCTTGGATTTATATGAACCGATGATAGTGGGAAACCGAAAGCAGTAGGTTGATCGTTTAGCTTATTCGATAATTATTTAGTTTGCATAGTTTTCTGCTTGTTTTCTTTATTTAATTTCAATTCCAAAACCCCTCCCAAATCTGACTTTTCTGTTAACAACAATCCAAGAGTCCTTGTGAGACGATACTCGAGTTGTCGCACTTTCCCTAACTGCATGTTTTTACAAACCACTCGCTTTTTGACGCGTGCGCGACAGTGCGTCAAAATTGACGCCGTTGCCGGGGACTCTTGTTGTTATTGACAGAAAATAAAATTTTAAAAAAAAAAACTTTTGCATTGCTGAATTAGTTATGGCCGCTTTGTCTGGTTGTGAATCTTAGTACTTCCCATGGATAATCACATGTATGGTTATATGCCTAATGTTTATTATGAGCCACCACCGTGCATATATTATCCTAACTTTGCTGGGAGTTATGAGTTTAGTAATGATTTTGGCATGTTTGGAGTGAATGATTATTCTAGCCAACATAGTGGAGGACAGGGCATTTTGGATGAGATAGCTTCTTTGGTGCATCAAATGGCAATAAGCCAGCAATATCAGCCACCTCACAATATGCCAACTCAGTCTGGAAGAAATGGTACAACAAATGGCAAAGAATAATCTTGAATTCCAACAGAGGATGGAAGCAAGTAATCTTGAATTTCAACAGAGGATGGAGGCAAGTCGTCAGGATTTTGCCACTCAAAATGCTCTCATCGTTTCCTCCTTAGCTACACTGCAAACTCCACATCTCCTTGAAGAACATACAGATTCGCAAATAGCTGTTCCTGACAATACTTCCTATGAGGATAATTTTGATAATGATGTCAAGAATACTTCTATTGATGAACTGTGTGTTGAATCTCCAGATATTCACACCTTTCCTGATTCTATCTATTATACCTCATGTGCTGATTGTAATGAATTTGCTTCGTGTGTAGCATATTTTGAAAGCTCATTCTTTTCAGGGTATGAGGAGCAAAACGTCCATATGGAACATGAGACACATGAGGTTGAGGGCCTTGTTCATCCAAGAAACACAGAAAATGAGGATCAGGAGGACATCTGCTTCACCATGCTCGAGGATGATGAAGAACCTTTGGAATTAGATGATTCAATTAATTCATATGCATGTGTTGAATGTGATGGGATGGATGAACTGTGTGTTGAATTTCCAGACATTCGAGCCTTTTCTGATTCAGTTTGTTGTACTATATGTACTGACTGTACTAACACTAACCTTTTTGTGGTGTGTGCTGAGATTTCTGCATGTATAGCAGGTGATGGATTGGATAATGCGGTGAATGAAGAACGTGCAGAAGTTGAAGCAGCACCGGAGACCCTCTTTACCTGTTTGCCACCTCCCACTGTGGAACAACCAGCGATGGAGTTCAAACCTCTGCCTGAAAGACTGGATTTTGCATCCTTGGATATGAAGACACTATGGCCAGTCCAAGAGGTTGAATCCCATTTTTATTGGGAGGACTTCGTTGACCAGGAGGTCAACTCGGACCCAAGAGGGAGCGAGAAGTCCGCCGCACTTGGCAAGGTCAACATAATTGTCAAGCGCTCCCTTTCATACTTATGCTGTAGACCATGGGATCCGGGAGGATCATATTGCAATTTGGCCATTCCGTGGCCACTGTACCACAGGCAGTGGGATCCCGGTGGAACCGCCTCCATGAGTTTTCTCTAAACCTTACTCTCTCTTTTTTATCTTTGCTTTGTTTTTGTTTTGTTGTCTTTTAGCTCTTGAATAATTTGAGAAGATCAAGAGTTTGTGTGTTGAGTATTGTGTCGGTAAGCTTGTTGGACTTTAATCAAATTTTACATAGATTGATTGCATGATAAATTGTTGACTGTTGATGCTTTTCCCCCTAGGTTTTGAAAATTGAAAATTTGATCCCCATTTGAAAATTGAAAATTAAACTTTGAGATATTCTGTTATGATTGCATGATTTATTATAAGTTTGGGGTGATGGGATGCACACACTAGGGATAGAATCTCGGTCAAACAATTTGCGAAAAATGTCCGGGTGAGGATTTGAGCCTCCAACATGTTTTTAACTGTGTGAATCACTTTTGAGCTGCACTTTCCCAAATTTGCTTGAATCTCTTCATGGTTTGCATGTCTATGTGTTTGCATCAAATGATTTAGGCAATTTTCTTTGAATTAGCTACTTGGCCTAAAGTGAACCAGTCCCTAATGCATGTTCCCTAGTTAGCCCCTTTGAGCCTAATTAGCCTATTATTTCTTGATGACCTTATGTTATGAGCCTAAAATCTGGAAAAAACCATGTTAACCCAATCTTAGGATTAGGAGAGCATGGAAGCTTAGCAAGAGAATGGTTGCAAGAAACTAAGTTTGGGGTGGCTGCAAGGATATGATGTGTTGTTTGGGATTGAGAAAAAGAAAAATAAAGGTTGGAGCCAAAGGCAAAGAAAAAGAAAAAGCAAAAAAAAGAATAGAAAAGTGCAAAAATGTCAAAAATGGTATTAGAAGGAAAAGGCTGTAGTCACTCAAAAGCAAAAATAAAAAAAAATGGAAAAAGGAACTGAGTGTAAATTCATTGTATCAAAATGTTCATGCTCTCTTAGTTCCTAGGGACTTAAGCCTAGTACCTTTGAATATCCTACCCTTAGCCAGGCCCCATTACAACCTTTAAAGACCTTTTGATGTTGCATGCATGTTTTCGTGGGAACTTTGTTAGAGATGAAAATCAAATTCATGGGAAGTGCTCTTAAAAGTGAAATTGAGTGGAATGTTGATAGCCTAGACAAATTGAGCGAATGAGTGAAACATTAAATACCCTTGTGAGGAAGGAGATTGTTTGAATTTGGCGATCTCCCTTTTATGTGTAACTTGGATCCTTTGCTTAGAGTATTAATTGCATGAATGATGAAATTCTCAAATGTTCAGAATAAATGAATGTGGGGATTACATTGATGAAAAGGGGGGAATCATTGAGGAAAATTTTTTTTGCTTAAATTGCATGAAATTTGTGCGAATTTGATTGAATCCTTTAAGCTTGCCAAGTCTTGAGTCTTTTTGAGTTTTAGTTTGCTTGGGGACAAGAAAAGTTTAAGTTTGGGGTATTTTAATCAGCCTCTGGCTCGACTAGTTTTTGACTAGTAAAGACCATTGTTTTACTCGAGTTTAATCTTGTTTTCCCCTAAATTAAACTTGATTGTCTTCAAGCAACATTTTGAGTCTCTAAAGTAGTTTTAGGGTAATTTAGCTGATTTAGAGTCAAATAAAGCACTTACTGCTATTTCTTGTTTTCAGGTTAACAATGAGAAGCAATTCTAGAATTATTCGCCTCGCGAGAGGGTACTCGCCTCGTGAACCTGAAGCCTTGTTGTGCCAGAAATGCCATCCTCTCTGTCTCGCCACGCGAACCGTGTCTCGCCTCGTGAGACTAGAAGTCAGAAAGCATCACGGTCAGCCCGTGATGCCCATCACAGGCATGATGAGAAGACCCTGAAGGACAGAGACCATCACGGCTTAGCCGTGATGAAGGTCACGGCTGTGACAGATTGGAATTTGAAGCCTCACCTCGCGAACTGCTCTCTCACCTCGCGAGAACCCAATTTGAACTCGCGCCATAATTAATATTCGCGTCACGAAAGTATGCCCGCCTCGCGAGCGCGTTCAGATCCTGGGCTTATAAATTGCTGTTCAGGGCAGATTAGAAGAAGGGATCCAGACTTTTGATCAGAGTGCGGCAGCGAATTAGGTTTAGTATTTTTGTGTTTCTTTTGTAATGGAGAACTGGTCTCCTTGATTGATCTACTGTAATCGGGTTCCGCCGACACTTGAGGTTCTGTAATTCCTAAACTCATTGCTATTCTCTTTCGATATTTGTTCTATATGTTCTGTTTTCTTAATTCAGAATTGTATAGAGTATGTATTGATTTGTTTCGATGATTGTGTGTTCCTATACTTAATCGCATTTACTTAATTCGCGTGTGTTCATTCGTGTTTGCTTAATTCACGAGGGCTTCATCCGTTTGCTTAATTCGGAATTAGGAACATATGTCTCGTAGCGTCGGTTTCGCTTGTTAATTGATGTTACAATCGAAAAGGGTTTAGAATCCGCTTAGGGCTTGGATTTATATGAACCGATGATAGTGGGAAACCGAAAGCAGTAGGTTGATCGTTTAGCTTATTCGATAATTATTTAGTTTGCATAGTTTTCTGCTTGTTTTCTTTATTTAATTTCAATTCCAAAACCCCTCCCAAATCTGACTTTTCTGTTAACAACAATCCAAGAGTCCTTGTGAGACGATACTCGAGTTGTCGCACTTTCCCTAACTGCATGTTTTTACAAACCACTCGCTTTTGACGCGTGCGCGACAGTGCGTCAATGGGTAAGTAGCACAGTAGTCAAATGAATGAATGTATAAACTTTTAACGTCAGTTATTTAATACGACTGACGTTAAAAGTGTTTTTTTAAAAAAAATATTTATTTTTAACGTCATTTTTTTAAACAACTGACGTTAAAAGTGTGATTTTCAGTTAAATAACTAGCTGGCGTAAATAATCCTATATCCCTATCTGAAATGCCCTGTTGTCATCCTTAACGCGGGTCACTCCATATATATAGTGCAGTTTATTTCTAAACTTTTTTTAAAACAAGTTTATGTTTAATCTTCATTAATTAGCTTGAATTAGTAAACATATTCTTGTGAAGAGAGATTGATACAGAAGAATGGTACTTTATATAGAGAAGAGAGACTGATTTTCTTGAAAACTGATCTATAAACTTAATGCTCAGGGGTAGGTAGCACAGTAGTCAAAGTAATTAATGTTTTTGTAGAACACTTTTAACGTTAGTTGTCTTCAACAGCGGACGTTAAAAGTTTTTTTATTTTTAACGTCAGTTTCTTAATACAACTGACGTTAATTAAATGTCCTTTAACGTCAGTTTTTACAAACAACTGACGTAAAATGTTGTTTTATTTTGATTATAACGTTTACACCCGCGCGCCTTCTGCACTTCGCTCTGTACATCTCTTTTCTCTTTTCATTACGCTCAACCCTCACTCTCAACCCTCACTCTCACTCTGCCCTAATCGCGAGCTCATCTCCACCGCAACCACCGCGAGGGCGTCTTCGCCACCACCGTGAGGTACATTCTTAACCCCTAACTCTTGACGTCTCTCTTTCCCCTTCCCGCGCACTAACTCTCCTTGTCCCTCTGCTCTCAGTAACCACATCGAACGTTGGCCACCACTCGAGCTCCCCTCCCCACCACCACGCGAGCACCTATTTATGGTGAGTCTTTAGGGCACATTTTTTTATTTTTGGTTTTGAGTGTATGTTGAAACTGTAGTCTCAGTAGTTGAAACTTGAAACTGTGAGTTTGAGTTGTTTGGAATGTCTCTATTTTTGGTTTTGAGTGTATGTTGAAACTGTAGTCTCAGTAGTTGAAACTTGAAACCGTGACTTTGAGTTGTTTGGAATGTCTCTATTTTTGGTTTTGAGTGCATGTTGCTCTGCTGGTTGATCTGTCACGGCCGTGATGCTCATCACGGCTAGGACGTGATCAGTTCTGCCTGTGAGGGTCTGGTTCAGTTGGCACGTTACGGCCGTGATGGACATCACTTCCAGGCCGTGACTAGTGCTTGGCAATCTTCAAAAACTATAGTTTTCAATCTCCCGTATTGTCCTTATATTGGATATATGTTTTGTATATCTACATGACCTATCTAGTTATTTTTATTTATACTTCTGTATTTATTTTGAGTTATAACCTATGTTAATAAATATATATTGTTTCTGAACAGGCATACATATGGATCAGTCGGATAGCCCACATGCACGGGAGGACACTGTGGGGGCTACGCAGGAAGCGATCACGCCTACGCCTGATTCTAGTGTAAGTTTACATGTTATATATTATCTTTAGTCCTTTTTTTTAATGTAAGTTTATAATGTTACAACCCTCTATTTTATCATTTTTTTTTTGTCCATACATACATCACAGGCTCATAGGAAACGGGGTAGAGGAGCCACCTCGTTGAAGAAACTAGAGAAGGACAGGCAAAGCGGACAGAAGCTTGAGGTGTCCTTCGATGCTAAACTAAATGCCCAAGGACCCCATGCTAAAGAATTTAATAAGTGGGTGTTTCTACAAGCGAAGCAGCACGTAACTACAACCACTAGAATGACGTTCTACAGAACGTTAAGGATCAGATTTGGGAGGCTATCGCGGTATTTTACCTTTACATTCGTTTGATTTACATTATTAGATAATTATCCGAGTTATAATCCATCCAGTTGTTATGTATTTAATGTGTAGGTAGCTTGGACTGTGCCAAATGACGAGGATCATCGTCATAAATGTATGAAAATGGCATCAAAGCGTTGGAATGGGTTCAAGCATGATCTTACCAGGTATTATGTATCTAGGAAGAAGCAGCTTGATAAAATGTTCTCGGATTATCCCTGGATTGATCAGGATACTTGGGATATGTTTACCAGGAGTCAACAAGATGGAGAATTTCAGGTTGGTTGATTAAGTTAATTTTGTATGCTTCTTATAGATCATTTAACTGTATTTAATTATGTGTTTTTGTTTGAATAGGCTAAGGCAAATAAGGGTCGGAAGAATCAGGCGAAGAACGTCCACCGCCACACCATGTCTCAGGGTGGGTACCAGACTCGGATCGAGTAGATGATGGCGGATAGGTTGAGGGCGAAGCAGGAAGAGCACTCTGCTAGGATTGAAAGAGGAGAGGTGCCTGAGGGCACACCATTAAGTCCTCCGTCGGACATCGACCGCGAGGATGTCTGGTTAGCCGGTCGCATGACAAAGACGGGATCTTTTAAAGTTGATGCCACTCGCGAAGTGGCAGATAAGATTGTAAGTAAATAATTAACTTGATTTCAATTGATATTTGTATATATATTTGCAACACTTTTCACTTGCACGTTTTTTCATTTTTTTCATTGTAGATGGATCTTAAAGCACAATCCTCCCAAGGCTCATTCGTCCCTTCTGGACGGCGAGACTTCTTGATGACTGCTCTAGGCAAGAAAGACCATCCTGGTCGGGTTCTCGGTGTTCCTGGGAACGTGACCATCAAAGAATATTATGGCAAGTCTGCTTCACGAAAGCGGGTGGTCGATGAAGCATCAATTTTGGCTGACATTACTCAGCACCTCATGTCCAACCCAGCTATTACAACACATCTGATGCAAAGCTTAATATCCAACCCAGAATTCAAGCAGGCGCTTGCCAGAGAGCTTTCCTCCGTCGGTTCATCCCAGGACACCACAGGGCATGCCAACCCTTCACATGTGAGCACAAAAGAGAGTTATAGTAGGGCACATGTGGAGGACGATGAGTTGGCAGCTAGGGAGCGGGAGTTCAAAGTCCAATGCCATGAGCATGAGTTGGAAATGAAAAGGCGTGAGCTTGAGTTGGACTTCAAACGACGTGAGCTCGAAATGTTAACAAAGGTATGTATTCATTATTAATGTCCAAATTATTCAAATAATTACTTTTTTTTTTTAATTATCAACAACTTATCTATTTATTTTTCCTAAACTAAAGGCCAAGTCGGCGTCAGTGTCGCTGTCACCTATCACTCATTTGTTCTCACTTGGTGAGGATTATGCGTTTGAGATTTTTGAATGTCCATTGGAGCACGATGGATGGGTGGCATGCCCAGATCAACAGAGGATATTTTCCTTCTGTGGTGACGATCTCGGGAACGCCTGCAGAAATAACGTCTGGATGGCCAGCACAGTTTTGAGTCTCTGGTGCACGTAAGTTAATTTTAATTTTATAACTTATTTATTTTTTGTATTTTTCTATTTAATAATTTATTTTAATTTCAATATATATATTATGTAATTAACATCCACACCTTTTCATATCTTAGGTATCTCCATCGTCTTCAGCTTGATAAGGGCGTTGCATCGGTTCTGGCTTCTTAGATCCGTCAATCCTTCCGCCCGAATTCTTTCTTTGGCGATGCATTGAGTAAATACATAGGGAACTTGTTGGGAGACAATCCGAAAGAATTATATCTGGCTCCCTACTGTATGAAAAACCATTGGCAGTTGTTCGTACTTCACCCGTCTAGGCATACTGTCATATTCTTATGCTCTCTCCACCAAAACCAGCCACAGGAGGTGGTGGAAGCTGTAAATACGTAAGTAACTAATATTAAATTTAATTTAAGTTTTAATATCAGTTGTTTTTAGTTTATTACACACATGATATGTGAATTTGTTAATTGATCGACATGATTATTTGTTTATGATAGCGCGCTGAAGGCGAGTATCATAAGTTGCGCCAACATGAGAAGTAGGACTTCTAAGGCTAAAGCAAATCCTGTATGGAACATCATCGAGGTTTGGTAGTTTATTTATCAAATAATTAATATTATAATTACTAATTTATATGTATATTCAACTGACATTGAAATTAATTTTGTTGGTAGTCTCGATTTCAAATTGACGGGTGATCGTGCGGTTATTATGTGATGCTTCATATGCTGAACATAGTCTCCGCATCTATTACGGATGGATGGAATAAGGTAATATTTAAACAACTTGTTAAATTATATATTATAGTTTTGAAGATGACTTGCATTGATGTTATTGTTATTATTTGAACGTGTGTAGGCATTTAACGACCAATCACCTATTCAAGAAGATGAGTTAAGAGACTTGAGGATGCGCTTCGCTGAATTCTTCTTCAAGTATGCGGCTGAAAAAGGAATTGACAAGATACCTCCGCACTACTTAGATGAATAGTTTTTTTGTTAGACTTTAGAAACTAATTAATAACATGTTTATATATATCCTTAGATTGGTAGTTTTGTTTTTAGACATTGGAGACTAAAATTTATATATATATACTTGTAGATAGTTATGTTTTTCCTATACATGGGTTTTGGTTTTAAGTCCCCCATTGTTCCATTTTTCCTTTGCAATTCTGTAATGTGTGTGATATTCTGTGTTACTGGGATATTTACTGAATGCAGGGATAGCTGAGGGGAGTGATATTTTAAAACTGAATTTTAAAAAAAAAATCTATTAACGTCAGTTGTATCAAACAACTGACGTTAATAGTATTTTATAAAATATACAGTACACTATTAACGTCAATTGTAATAAACAACTGACGTTAAACATAAAACTATTAATGTCAGTTCTTTATAACAACTGACGTTAGTTTTAACAAAATTAACGTCAGTTGTCTTAAAGAATTGACGTTAATAGTTTTATGTTTAACGTCAGTTGTGTTAAAGAACCGACTTTAATAGTTTTATATTTAACGTCAGTTCTCAACTGACGTTAAAATATTAACTATTAACGTCAGCTGTATTTACGTCAGTCAGTATTCTGACGTAAAAAATCAATTTTAACTGACGTAAAAAGCACTTATTGCACTAGTGAAATATAAAGTGTTCAACTCAACAATGAAAATTTACAAAATTTACAAGTTGGGGTTAGGACCCTTGCCTCCACATTGACTTTGTCTTCAAACTCATATTAAAATAGTCTTCCTTATGTCTAATACAATGTGCCTGTAATTTACTAATTACATTCTTGGCTTCATATTTGCTTATTTTATGCAAGGATGGCCATGAAACTTATAGTAGTCCTACTTCCAAGCATTACAGTCGAAGAGATAGTGAATCAAGAGGAAGCTAACTTATATTATCTATCCAATAAGCTATTTAAATCAATATACCCCTACTGTCAAAATTTCTCTACTCTGGATTTCACTAGAACAACATCAATGATTAATTTAACAGCATAAATACCCATACTGACAGAGCTTCCCTAAACCCTAACCTGAGACAACTGATCAGAGGAGACTGTGGGGGTGGTGGTTGCACAAAACAGAACCCCTTCAGATGGTGGTGGTGGCCGGAGGAGGAAGTGACAACACCTGAGAGAGACATTGAGAGAAACTGAGACAAAGAGAACCGAGCAAGAGAGAGAGAGAGAGAGAGATACAGAGAGAGAGAAGAGGAGACCTTACCAAAGAAGGAGGTCACGGTGCTACAGTGGTGGTCGTGGTGGCGGTGGTGGCACGGTGCTGCTGGGAGGAGGAAGAGAGAGTGAGAGACAGAGAAGGAGAAACACAAAATGAGAAGGATAAGAGGAGAACCTTACCAAGTGGTGGCCGGAGGAGGACGAGACGATGAGGGGCGGAGCTGCGCAGTCGGAACAGGGAAGGGGCGGAGCTGCGGAGCTGCGTCGCTGTGTGTGAGAGAGGAGAAGGAAAGAGATAAATGGGGGAAGAGAGGAAGGAAATCACGATTTAGGGATTTTAGTTTTAGCGACCGAACTAATTCGGTCGCTAAATCGGTCGCTAAATGAGTTAATTTGAAATTTGAATTCATAAATTTAGCGACGGGTTTTTAAATCGATCGCTCACTACCAAAAAAAAAAGGGTGTTTAGCGACCGAAGAAATCGATCGCTATTCATCAAAATTCGGTCGCTAAATAGGTTAACGATCGAATTAGCGACCGAATAATGACGGTAGCTAAAACCCTGGTCGCTAAATCATTTAGGGACCGAATTTGTAATCGATCGCTATTAGCGACCGAATAATTCGGTTGCTAATTTATAAAAATCGGTCACTAAATTGGTCTCCTAAAACCAGCTATGTGACCAATTTTCGGTCGCTAATTCGGTCGCTAAATTGGCCACCAAATTAAAAAAAAATCAGTCACCAAATGTGTCCCCAAAACTTGTTCTAGGAACCAATTTAGTGACCGATTTCTTTAAAAAACATATAACAAACCAAATATAATTTTTTTATAAGCTAAAGTGTATTGAAAGAGTATAATGGGTACTCTAAACTCATAAACAAAAGAACCAAATACAAGAGGGATAAGGTAGAGATTCAACCAAAGTCGGAGAAGACAATAATGGTTGATATACTAACTAATCGTCGACCAAAAAGAATTCCTCAACACCTAATATCTAAAACCAATCCACCGCCCAGCTATTGTCAATTTAGTGCCTAAAAGCTTATTAGGGATAATTGCAGCAAAAGAGAAAAAGCCCTTTGAACCTTTACATCCAGCAAAACACCAAATTATGGGGATCTTTGTGGAGTTCACCAAGGAACCGTTTGAATCCAACTTTTAGACCTTTGTGGAGTTCATCGCCTCCATTGTCCCTTAAAAAGTAATCGTCTTCCCAACTCTGCATAAGAATATAATGAGACAAAAATATAATGCTTCCCTTATACAAGAATATAATGAAACACAGATGATTGAATGGAAAATTGGATATAAAATGTATCCACAAATTCACAATCTTCAAAATCTTCAACAACCTTGTAGGCTATAAACCTTTTCTATCAAGTTGTCTTATCAATCAGAGAAAGAGAAAGCATATCATACAAAGTCTAAAAGAAATGGGTAGGATTCATTTCTTCACTTTTCTTTACATTTCATTCTTTCTAAAAGTTTCCACACAAAGTCTAAGAGATATGCTTTGTGGACTTACTCACGTGAAGAGATGTTCTTGTTGACATGTTTGCTAGAAACCAAACCACAAAAATTACCCAGAAATACATCATACCCTGCGAATAAGAAAATAATATACATGATATAATTCCAAAAAATGATGTTCCCTAAAGCACAAATATTATCTCGACAAACATAACAAACCTTGATCATACGCTTCAAAAGCTGGAGAAACAACAACACCATTAGATACCCAATTGAATCCAATTCATTTTAATTTCTGCATTTCACACATAGCAATCACACTATATGATATTTCAATGCAAACTCAAACTCAACCAATATTATTCAATTGTTACATATCTTGAAACCACATATAACCAAAAGTTCAAAGATACTTGCATGCTTATACCCATTAACAAGAGTTCAACCATTTTTATCATACAAAAATCTAAAATCAACATGTTGGAGTTCAAAACCAATTTGCATCTCATACAACAAATAAAATTCAATAACACATTGAGCAATTGATTCAAGCATTTTCTCAAACAGATTATGTTCAATCTAACAAGTTGATTCACATAGAACTAGAATTCATAGGACAATAAAACCAGTTTCACAATCCCAATTTCATAAAGCAAGCTTTAATTTTAAGATTAAAATCTGAAATCAAAGGGTTAAGGTTAGGGTTTCAAAATCAATTTAGGGGTTTTGAATCTGAGACACAAGAGAGGGTTTTGACTCACCCAAGGAAGAAGAAGAAGTTGGGGTGGTGTTGTGGGGCTCCTCGCGGCGGCGGACGGCGATGGCACGGCGTCCAGCAGCGGTGGCAGTGTTCCTGTAACACCCATGTACTCAAAACTTTAAGGTAAGTCTAGGAGATGAAGGAAGGAACTTAAACTAACAATGAGAGGTGAGAAACCACCAGGAATGGAAGTCAAACCACCTTACCGTGGCGGAGGATGGCGCAACCGCAGCTGTGCGTGCGTGAGAGGGAGAGGCGGTGGCGAGTGGCGGGTCATCTGCCCTCGCCGTGCGGTGGCCGAACGGCGGTGGTCACGCGACTGAGAAGAAGGAAGGAAGAAGGTAGAAGATGAAGTTGGGGAGAAGGAAGAAGAAGTGTGGAAGAAAAAGGAAGAAGGAGCAGAGAAAGAGAAGAGAAAATGAGGGAGAGGGCGTCGAGACCAAAATATTAGTTTTAGGGATTTTAGTTTTAGCGACCGAATAAATCGGTCGCTAAAATGGTTAATTTAAAATTTGAATTCATAATTTTAGCGACCGAATTATTCGGTCGCTAAATCGGTCGCTAAAACGCTCTATTTTAATTTTTTACGCGTCGTTTAGCGACCGATTTAATATCGGTCGCAAAAGATAACTTAATTTTAACCGTTGCATTTAACTCGGTCGCCATTTCGGTCGCTAAAAAATCATAAATTTATGACTTTTACTTTCCTTTATTTTGCGACCGAAATAGAGACCGATAACTCTTCTACGCTCTATTTCGGTCGTTATTTCGGTCGCAATATCAACTCTAATCAGTGTTTGATTTAGATCCTACAATCGGTCGCCATTTCGGTCGCAAACAGCAACCAACAAATTCGGTCGCTATTTTCGGTCGCTAAATAACCTTTTTTTGTAGTGGCTAACACGTGCTGTTTTAATTTTTTTACGCGCCGTTTAGCGACCAAATTAATATCGGTTGCAAACGTAAATAAAATTTAACCGTTGCATTTAATTCGGTCGCCAGTTCGGTTGCTAAAAATTCATAAGTTTCTGACTTTTACTTTCCTTTAGTTAGCGACCGAAATAGCGACCGATAACTCTGCTATGCTCTATTTCGGTCGCAGTATCAACTCTAATTAGTGTTTCATGTAGATCTTACAATCTGTCGCCATTTCGGTCGCAAAAAGCAACCAAAAAATTCGATCACTATTTTCGGTCGCTAAATAACCTTTTTTTTGTAGTGCTTCTCATTCTTGTTGCCTTCTTGTCAATAGCAATATTGCTTTTTCAATCTTGGTAAGGCGTGGTCATAGTTTAAGAGAAGAAACTATTGTCAATTTGTCATAACAATATCATCTAAATTTGCATGATTGATAAATTAAAAACATAACTGAATGCATACCTTTTACCATTCTTGCTTTTACTCCACATTCAACGATTGTTTTCCAATTGATTGCGTCATTCTGTTTCTCACATATTAAATATTAATTAGAGAAAATGGGAGAGCTGTGTAAGGTTTCAGAGTATACATGGTCTTGTTTCTCGAAAGATGAAAATCACTAAAACATGGTTTTAAATTGTTTATTAAAATAAATTGTCATCAGGAAATGATTTATTGCCTTGAAAACAAATCTATCTATAAACAATTTTAATAAATAGATATTAAAATATATTTGTCGAAGTAGTTGCTTTTCCAAAGTAGCATAAATATGTTATTCGAAAAATCATACAAATAATATTACTTCAGCAAGATTAATACAAAATGGTTAGCACAATTATAATAAAATAATAATAATGAAGAAAATGGGCACGATTGATTATTTAAATGAATGGTTGGGTACTAAATGAATGAATCAAGTACCAAGGTTATGCGAATTTATATTAACATAGCTATCTATAAATATTCATGATGAATATAGATAGATATTAAAAAATAACTGGAAAATAATTTGTTTTATCAAAGTTGTAATCTATAAATATTTGAATACCTCACTTTCAATATTGTTTGTTTAAATATTTGATTTTAATAAATTTTGATAACAATATTTTAATAAATTATTATTACATCAATAGGTTTGAAACTTTTATTCGAGAAAAAAAATTATATATTGGATTTAAATTTTTTTAGGTAAGAAAATGAAAGGAAATTATACATTGTTTTTAGAGGGTTAAAAGTTATATTAAAAAAACTCTTAACCAAAAAGATTGTAATAACTTTTCCGAAAAATATTAATAGATTAAAGTGAAGTTTTTAGAAAATGATCCGAAAGAGCGACGTCTAAAATGCATTACTGTACATTTTTTTAAAATACCGAAACAAATTTTGATTGAAAAAATTGTATTAGTAAAATTCTTAAAATTTAATAAAAAAATAGTCTTGAAATAAAAATCGACCTTTCAGAAAAAATAATAGATTGCATTCTTTTCAAGTGACACTTACTTAATTTGTCAAAAAAAAGTGACACTTACTTAAAAGTGAGTTTGGTATTATTTGTAATGTATCAGGCTTGGGCTTTTTAAATATAACCCATTCTTGTCATTTATTAAATTGGATATAAATGACACATGGTGAGAACTCCATATATATATATATATATATATATATATATATATATATATATATATATTAATTAATTAATTTGTTAACTTCCAAAACAGTATCAGTAGAAAGGAATATATTATATGATACATATTGAAAACAAAAAAAAAATTTGAACAAAAAAAAAGTGATACCTTTAAACATTTTTATTTTGGCAAATTGTACTATAATAACATGTCCGACAACCTTTATATCCCTAAACATAACCATTTGATCAGCATAACTTTCTCATAGAGTGTACTTCAATTTTGAATCACTATGGAAAGAAGAAAAGATTTATTATAAGAAAAAAAATTGATAGAATGACTATGTATAATGATGAAAGAGTAAAAAAAAAACAGAGAGAGAGCGTACCGATCGAAGGTTGTCCAACTTTGCTTCAATCATATTTGTTGGCTTTCTAATAATATTAATCTTTTTTAAACTACCAATGTCAATCAGCAAACCAATTACATCTTCAAATGATTAAGAGAAAGTGAGAAAATATTTCATATGAAATTGTCTTTTCACATATAAATATGTATTAAATTTAATATGGTTGATGACCTTACCAACCAAATAAGCATTTTCCTTTGTTTCATTTAGAATTTGCTCTAAATCGAAAAAGGAAAATCCATTCATGGGAATAGTTGATGTTTGTACCAAAGAAACAATTGTTTTTAAGTTGAAGGTCAACTTGTATTCATGCCTTATTATTTTATAAAGTTGGGTATTCAAAGTCACTCCATAGTTAAAGATTTCATAAACGTTGCCTTCAACCAAAAGATCCTTAATTCGAAGAGTACCTCTAGCAGTGGCTTGGATCCTAGCTCCCACCATATAATAAAGAAAATTAGTTAGTTCAAATATCATTCATGAAGATTGTAAAAAAAAAACATAGGAAACAAAAATGGTAAATAATTATTGCAGTCTTTGGTTGTTTTCAAAGCGGTATAACTCTAACTTTGAACGACCGTTCATCTTTGGATGGAGAAAGGTCATTAGCCAAAGTAATAGATGTAGCCATAACTAAATCTTTGTTGTTGCTCGAAAAGAAACTCTAAAAAAAGAAGAATATCTTCGTACGCGCTCTATCTTTTAGATGTCTATGTGAAGATGAAAATGTATACATGATATATATATATATATATATATATATATATATATAATATTTATATAGAAATATGTATGTAATGCTTCATTAATGATAAACTTTTAGAAATTTTCGTTATCATTAATGAAATATAAAGGGATGTATTTCTCTATATACAAAGCATCCTATTTTCCCAAAAATCTTATAAATATATATCCAAAAAAACTATAAAAATCATAATTTATTTTATTTGGTTTCCATTGGAATGAGTAACACATTTTGAAATTGTAAATATCTATCCAATGCAAGTGGTAGAATAAATGTTTTATAATTTATAATTTATATTTCGAAAAAACAAATTTCACCCAAAATATATATATATATATATATATATATATATATATTATTTATTTTATAAATGGGGAATGTTTTGCCAATTGTCAAAAATAATTGATAAATTTATATATCAATTATATGATTGATATATTTATATAAAAAATATGTAATGCTTCATTAATAGATTTAAAAGTGTTTAGGAATTATTGTTGCTATTAATGAAATTTAATGGCATGGTTGAATGATATTTAATTTAATATTTGAATAAATTATAATTGAAATTATCAATATTTGAATAAAATATAAAACCATTTCATATGTATGTATTTTTTTTGGAAAGTGAACCTGATTAATGACTGTTATTTTTTTTTATAGGTAATATTAGAAAGTGAAACAACTGAGGGTTATAATAATCATTATGAATTATGATTATCATGATAATTTGAAAATAATTATTAATTATCTTGAAATGCTTTAATTGTGTTGAAAATAATTATTATTATAAGAGATGAGATGAGTAAATCTGAACCTTTGGATCATACATGAATTATCAAGATTAGAATATATAATCACATGATTTTTTTAAGTGATCATATGACCACCAATTAACTTTTAATCCTGACAATCTATATTTAATTTAATATTTGCTCCTCTCACTCTCATAATAACACACTCCTCTCACATCTAAAGTAGAAGTAGAAGTATAAGTAAATATCGACAAAAACAAATATCTAATTTATTTAAAGTTTGATATATATGATAATTAAGATAATATCACGTGATTGATTAAATTTGTTTGATTCATATTCTATAGCTTATGTTTGGTGGTTGGACTATAACATAATATAAAATTCGATTTTAATAATTCCCTATCTATTAAATATCTTAATTTTCATGGATATTTATGCATTCTTTTGATTTTCAGAATATTTTCAGATGTTTAAAAAAAATAACTTAACCACATGAACCGAACCAATTCACTAGTATACGACTTGATTTGGTTTGAATTTGATTAACAAAAATTGTTTTATATACAAATAAACTCAAATTAGTTCATTTGGGTTTTTTTTCCAGGATATTTTTCGTGCGTATTAATCTCTCGAGGCCAGTAGGACCATAATAACGACAAAATTCTTCCTTTAAAGTTTTAATGCTACAACATTCTTAAAGCTCAGATTTGAACTTGAGACCATTAGTTAAGCTGGAAAAGTCTCGTATTATCTCATTCAAGTGCACTCGAGTCAATCATCATTAAATATAATACTTAAATTATCTCAATTTGATTACATCCTTAAATTTAATACTGCTTTATTACAAAAATGAAAAAAAACATTTTATGTTAACTATATTCATTGTAAAATAATTATTTAGAATTATTTTTTAATCATTAGTAATAAGTTGAAAGATCAATTTCGACTTTCCTGCTAGCCAGGTCGTGCCTCGTATTATAGCATATCCAAAACGGACTTGCGTTGTGGGATGGGACAGATGATTCGTAATCTCATCGAAAATCCTCCTAGAGGTTGGTGGTTGGTTCTGGCCTTACATGGGGTCGGTCCTTACCCTAATCTAAACTTTTTTGTAACAAAAAAAAATGTTGAAAGATCAATTGTTTTACCTAGAAGGTGTTGTCCAAGTGGCTAGTAGCTCGAACTCATTAATCATATGTCCAGTGTTTGAATCATGGTGATAGGAATAGAGTTGCATCTGTGAATAGAGGAGTTATACCTTAACTGATATTCTACATCCTCGAAAATCAGTCATACAGCTATCGACCGTAAGATATCCCAAGTTCCATCTCTGACCTAAAAAAAAGAAAGATCAATTGTTTTTTTTCTACAAAAGAGGTCAATTGTCTTAAACTCTCTAATTAATTATTTTAAAAATTTATTCTTACAATCCTTGCAAATAAGCAGTTTTTACAACAAAATGATTAATTTTATGTTTTTTATTTAAATTTCATAACATCATATAATCATGTTTAATATGGAAAATACTTACAGAATAATAAATTACGTAGTTTGTTATCAACTTTTCCACAATACTGATCAATATTTTCTTTTTGCTAATAATACTGGTGATGAGGATTAAGAGGGGACAGAAGAATTTCAATGGAAGTGAAAAACAATAAATTAATGAACACAAAAGTGGCAATGTGTCACCAAAAGTAGCGGGTTTTCCGGTGCAAAGGACGAGGGACGCAGAAAGCTGTTCCTTTGACACGTTGTAAGAATCTCATCCGTTGAATTCTCTATCAGCGGTTGAGATGAGATCAGTAACATTACATCCACATTCCAATTTAATTGCAGTTGTAAGAGAGAATTTGTTGAAGAAAGAGAAAGAGTACTAACTGTGTGGTGTAGTGTTTTTTGTCCTGGTGCAAACTTAAACACAGGCTACAGACACAAAAGGAGGAACTGCTCAGAACTAAAAAAAGAACTCATAAACTCTGCTGAAAAAATCAGAGAGAAAGAGAAAGAGAAAGAGAAAGAAAGAGAGTGTGAGTCTGTGTAATTAAATTCAAGGAGCAGCAGCAGAAGGTTGCAGAGAGAAAGAGAGGGGGCATGGCGGCGTTTGCAGTGAAGACATAGCTGTAATAAAATAAAATTAAAAAATTTTATACTGTGGCAGTGCTGTTCATTCTTATTATTAATGCATAAATAAATTATATAATCACTGAAGGTGGAGAGAGACCAAAGAATTGAAAAGCGAGATTAACGCTGCTCGACACTGTTTCTGTCCTTAACCAACGAAGCTTCAATTACCCTTCCCCCAACCATAACAGCTACTCTCTAACCAGAAAAACAACACCACCAAGGAAATGGAACACGCTCTTTGAGGAAACAAAGAAAAAACAGAAACAAAAAAAACATAACAACTTTGTGTGTTTATGTAGATAGATACACACACGCACAAAACAACCAAAGAATAGTCGTAGTAGCACCTTACTTTTTTAATTTCTTTTAATCCAATCAATATTTAGATTTGGGGTTTGTTATTATTAGTGCTTTTTGGATCTTCTTATTTTTTTTCTTCTATCACTCTTTTTCGTTACTTTTTTTCTCTCTTACATGCTTGCTGCTTGCTTCTCAATATGGATTCGAGGTTTCGGTCAGGTTTAGAAGCCGTACAACAATGGCGGGTTTGTTCTCATTAGGCGGCGGCGGAGGCAGCGGTGGAGGAGGGAGAGGTAGCAGCAGCAACAACCAAAACCCCGAACAACACCACCATCATCACAACCCAAACACCGAAATTCCTCCACCCGAGACCCTATTCTGGAACTACAACAAACAAAACGACGACGTTTCATCTTACCGTGGTTTCGAGCTATGGAACCAACAACAAGAGCACCAGCTTCTTCACAATATCCCTTTCGCGCGTCCTCTTCTTCATCGAGATCTTTACTCTCCATTAGGCGTGGGGCCCAGCAGAGGCTCTATTAATGTCTCCGACGATCACTCGTCGTCGAGATCGGCCTTCATGGGAATCTCCTCCGCCGTGGAGGGCGGCAGCAGCGGCGGAGGAGGAGGAGGGATAAGCTGTCAGGATTGTGGGAACCAAGCTAAGAAGGATTGCCCTCACATGAGGTGCAGGACGTGTTGTAAGAGCCGTGGGTATGAGTGCCAAACGCATGTTAAAAGCACTTGGGTTCCAGCTTCTAAACGACGCGAGAGACAACAACAACAACAACTGGCGCTTTTGCAACAACAACAACAAGAACAACAGCAGAGAGAGATTTCTAAAAGACCTAGAGATATTATTCACAGTAATAATAATAATAATAACACATCCACTTCTTCTGCTCTCGCTTGCACTCGTTTGCCCTCAGGTATTTTCTTATCTATCTATTCTATTTGTTGTTTTGTTTTTGTTTCATTCATATATTCATATATATGATGGGTTCAATCAGAGCACTCACAGTTTCTGTGATTGACTCTTTTGTGTGTGTGGAATTGGGACTTGAGAGTGGGAAAAAAAAGGAAAAGGAAAAGAATCTTTGGTGCAGGGAAATTCTCTGAGAAGATATGGAGGAAAGGAAACTGATGAGGAAGTTTTGGAAGTATACCTGAAACAAGGGACAACAGTATCTATTGCGTGTTAAGCAAAACCCACCATATTCATATCAGTTTTTCCTTTCTTCTTCTTTTTCATTTTACCCTTTTTCCAAAAACACTGTTATTTAGTAGCCCTGACGTATAGATTGACAGGGAAGAACCTGTTTTTCCTCTTTGTGTGTGTGTCTGAATGCGTGTTCCTGTAACTTAACGATCTCCTCTTTCTTATCTCATTCTTCTCCCACACTCATACCCACCTCATTCTCCATTCACTTTCTTTCTTAATATATATATGTATATAGATCTCCATATATATGCTTAATTAATTAGTTTCTGATTTTTCATCAAATAATCAAATATAAGTCTAACTAATGGTTTTTTATTGTTTTGGTTTTGTCCATGTTATTATATAAAACTCAAAAAAGGGTTAGAGCAAGTAAATTTTCCAGCTATGGTGAGCTCTCCTGCGGAGTTCAGGTGCGTGAGGGTTCTTTCCATGGACGACGCTGTTGACCAGTATGCATATCAAACGGCTGTGAACATTGGAGGGCATGTCTTCAAAGGCATCCTCTATGACCAAGGACCGGACAGCAATAATGATTACATTGTTGGAGAGAGTTCCACTGCCGTCGCTGGAGCTCAGCCCTTGAATCTCATCGGGTCTGCAACCGCAACTGCAGTCACGACCGCAATTGTGTCTTCTGCCGGGGCACTTGTTGATCCTTCTTCTTTATATCCAGTTCCACTTAACACCTTCATGGCTGGTAGTGGTACGCAATTCTTCCCTCACACAAGATCTTGAGAGAAAAAAAAAAGTTATGGTGATTGAGTATATCCCCTCACATCTCATGCTTCTCTTTCACCAACTTTGAGTTAATTTGGATCAGTTATTGATATTTCATATTGCTGTGGACTAGTGGTTAATTTGACACCCATTGAAGTAAGAGAGAGGGAGATAAGAAAAGAGAAGAGAGAACTAGAAAAAATGCAAACATGGGATGTTTGTTTTTTATTTTGTGCAGATTGAGAGAGGGAGAAAAAAAAAGACAGGAGAGAACTAGGAAAAAAAATTGCAAACATGGGATTGTTTGTTTTTTATTTTGTGCAGGATTAATTATCAATGCTTAGTTCAAAAATAGATCATTCTTCTGGAAAAAAAACTAGCCTAAGTTATTTTGTTTGTAACTTTGTACGAGATAATGGAGATCTAGTTCTAATATTTTTGTGTAGTGTTACTAGTGTAGTCTCTAGTGTGTGTTATTTTATTTATTTAGTTACTTTTGTTTTTGGGATCTTTGTTTTTTCTTTCCTCTTTCATGTTGAATTATAGTGACTTTGTTTCTGGTTGGTTTTGAACTTCGAAGCTGCTTTTTCCCGGTTAACCCGTGTGTGCTTTTCTGGTTTGAAATTGACCTGGAAAACACGTTTTTGATATTTATTTGAACTAACCCTGGAAGAGAATTACTTCATTCTTTCATATTTGGTATATATGCTATGGGCGGTCCAACAATGCATCAGAATTCAAGTTTAAAAGGTGAAAGATCTCTCTTCCTCTTCCCATGTCATGTTACTGTAATTCCATCATCTAACTTTGCATATAGATGTGACGTTGAATTTAAAACGGGAAACATTGCTTATCGATGTGCCAAAGATTTAATGCACATGCAGCAAAATTATACGTATATAGGGGAACACTACATCTTTTTTATATCCATGGAGTACAACATATGTCATATAATGAAAGAAAACTTAAACGAGTAAATCTAACTTTAATCTTCTAATGCAGCATGCCCTTTCCTCCTCATGAATGGCTCTGACCAGTTTCCCATAAACCGGTTTGTTTATGATATCTGTGCTAACAAATGTTAATGAAACATGTTTTCATATATACCCTTTTGGCCTTTTCTATACATTCTGTAGACACAACAACATAATTTATTAGATAATAACTGGCACTACTGACTATTAAAGTCAAAGTTTTTAATGTTGTGAACCACAAAATGGCCTTTATGAATATTTCATTTTTATGAGAACTTGCAGATTTTAAGGATTGACTAGCGGAATTTAAGAGGGGAAAATGAGGTCAAAGAAACAAAAATATCCAAAATATATGGAATAAGAAAAACATGCATTTCTTTATAACAAAGTACTGTATGTCTCTACTTGTGCATTTGTCTCTTTCCATCAAATTTTCTGGAGAAGCATCATGCAAGTGGGATTGTTGTCTTTTTTTTTTTTTTTAATATAGTCAAATATTAGTATTTTGTTAATGGGTGTGTTTGAACCCTCAACGTTCATATCACTCCACTCATTAACTTCTCTACTCTAACTATCTTGATCACCTTATGACTCACGGATTGTTGTCTTTTGTGAAATCCTTTTAATTTTACATTAATGCTCATTTCTCAATGAAAAATGTTCCATTGATTTTACCTGGTAAATGTTGCACACTCCATATAGCCTGATTGGATTAATTATCTGGGCTTCAGTTCTTGTAAGGTATTCTAATATATATTACCATCTTACTCTTTCTAATATATAAAAGGTGGCATTTATTAAAATACTTTGCAAAAAAATTTCACTTCTACATTTTAATTTCTTATTTTCACTCTTACTTTCTCACTTTACTCTTACCAAGCACTCCTTCAGAGATGCTGTAGAATACAAGTGACATTGAAATGGAGAGGATAATGTATTTCATTGTTAAACTTGTGGTGTCTATCAAATGTTGTTTATGCACCCTTTTCAATATACTTTTGGCTTATCAAAAAATAAAATAAAATTGTTGTTTATTTTAAAAACAATGTCATATAGCTAAAATAACAAGAAATAAAGTAGAAAACCAAAATCCGTGTATATATATATATATATTCTTCATTCTTTTAGAACATCATTTTTTTTAACCTTGATTATTGATATATCTACCTGTAAGAAAATACCACTACTTATGAAGAGCATTAATATGCATGGATATAATTTAGTAGGAGAGCCTACCTGGCATAAATAATTGTTTGCGCTTTTATATTTGCCTCCAGTAGTTGAAACGTTTGTTAGGATTTGACTAGTTATGTATCATATTGACTTATGTGTGGTGCGTTAGTCTTCGTACGTAGGTCTCGTGAAAGTTCAAAATCATGGAGATTACTTCCATAGATTATATGTTAGTACTAGATATACATTTCATTCATATAAGCAGAAAAATAAAGGATCGATCTCCGAAGAGGAGGTTGTCTTCATATGAATTTATGTAACTGATTGGTCTAGGTTCACCCGCATGATTAAAGATGTCGGAACTGTAATTGTTACATAGGATATTATATAGCAGAATGATTCCTCCCATGTCTGTATGCAGAATGTAGTGATCCAACGAAAGAATCTATCTGTTCAGATATTATCGTGCATGGACGATGTTTCTATTCTCATATATTTAATTTGCAGGATAACGTTGAGAATATTTTTGTTGGTAAAAGAAATAGGAGAATGTTAATGAGTGTCACGAGTGTCCTAAGGGTATTGGTTAAGAAACTAAGAGAAGAAAAATCTTATTAGAAAGTGGTATATTTAATATTTTGAGAAGTTAAACACTTGATTTTCCAATGAAACCTTATTATTTTTGGGTTCTTTAACTAGTGTCCGAAGGACATTCGTGAGCAACACCCAAAGAAATATTACACTCACACAAGGTGGGTCGAGTATGCAAGATGAAATATATAAAGCAACTCTTGTAGGAGGATTGTACATCCTGCTGCCATTCGAATTTAGATAAATCTTGACTCTTGATCTTGGACTAGGTTTAAACTCAACCCTAATGTCTTTGAAATAATTGCATAACAAAAGGAATGTTTTATTCTAGAGAGTGTGTCTCGTTGACAATTATATCGAGCTCGGCTTTGATTAGTCCCTCCCCTCACCCCACCCCACCCCCAAATATGTCCTACGCTTCAAGAACCCTGGTGCACATGGCCAGGTGCGAGAGCTTGGTGTGGATCGGGCGATCGAGTCGGTGTGGCCAAGAACCCGTAACACTTATGGCCTATCTGGAATCACGCCTTACTTGGACACGACGTAGAAGAAGTTCCAAGTTGCTTTTGCTTTTGATTATTATTTTTTATTTACAATCGTGTCATTTTCACTGTAGTTTATTTTGGGAGGCGATTTTGAAACCCAGCTTTTATACATGCACTTAGACAACGGGTCTCCCAAGGCATCTAGCTAGATGACTAATTTGACCTTCAATACTCTCTTATAAATTGTTATAGTAGTTACGAGGGTAAGGATCTTTTATAGTTCATTGCAATCTTGACTTTGCATCATGACTTATTTAACTATCAAGCGTTCTTGTGATAATTAATCCCCCCAATAACTACACTGTACCAAAGCTCCAAGGAATTTGTCACGCTCAGTTCATTCTAGTCTCAGTAAACCTATAATTCAGGATGGAACAAGTCTTATGGAAGATTCAAAATAGACCGTGGGGATATATACCTCATGCTTTCACTAGGAAAAAAGGGAAAAAAATTAATTTGTTTATAGATGTATTAAATAAGGCAATTTTTCACGACCTTCAAGTATTTTATCTCGAATCTCGATATGGTCTACGTGCAATTTGCCATCTAGTTTAGTAATAATTTATACATGTATGCTTGCAAAAATATAAATGGCAGAATATTTCTCCTTGTACTGCGAATTTCCTTTTGTCGTCATAAAATTTCATTTCTCTTACATGAGGCAAGCGTATGTGCTGAATGAAGCAAATAATGCTATGTTTATTTCATTCAAATAGGGAGGTTTCAGCCTAGCTTGTTCAATCAGAATAATTTCGTAAATCAAATTCAGAAATTCAATTGGTGACATGTACTTCTGACTTGCAATAGTGTAATCACGTGTATCTTAAACAATTGCCACCAGGTTCATATATTTTCCAGTCTTGATTCCAGCTTTTGCAAAATAGTCATATATATATGTTTGTCTCCAGCTTCAATTAATACAAAATTGTGTACTAAGTACACTATTTGTGCTCTAACTAAACTATGACAATCTAACATTAATCACTAAAACTTAAAAAAAAAAATTGTATATCAATCTAACTGATCAGTTGGTGCTCTTAGCTCAAGTGAAATTCAACCTAGTAATACCCTAGTTTTGTGTGTGTTGAATAAGGAAGCCATGCTTTCTTGGGTTTCTAATAAGAGACGCTGCTACTAGGGGTGACAAAATGATCCATTTGTCCACCATTCATCCGGTCCATCCATGAGAAAATCCATCAAATCCATCCATTTATAAAAAAAATAATATAAATGGATTGGATGGATTGGATTATTTTTTTAGTGGATGATTTATGATCCATCCAATATTTTTTAAAATCCATTGGACCAACAATAAAAAAATATAATGGATCAACTTTTATTTATTCCAAAACCAATTTATTTTTTCATATTATTTTTCACCAAATAAAAAAAATCTCCATTTGTAACCAAAAAAAAAAAACACTCCATCTAATTTTCTCTTCCGTTTCCTATTATTTTTTCTTCACTATTTTTTATTTTATTTATCTATTTTTTTCTTTTTTCTGTTATATTAATTATTAACTAATTAATTGTTCTCAAGCACCAGTAGTAATCCACGTTATCACATACGTTTTCTTTTTGTTGTCTTTTTTTTACTGAGAAACTTTAAAAAAAAATATTAACTAATTGAAAGTACAGAGTCGTAACAAGTTTTGTAAAACAATGTCATGGAGCGTTGTGGCAAAACAATCTCGGTAGATACATATAATCAATAACTCCCATATAATAATAGAAAAATGGCCGTGATACAAAATGGTCGTGAGATAGAGTGGAGAGAGAGTAAAGATAGAGAGTAGGAAAAAAGGAGAGAGAGAAAGGGTAGAGAGAGGAAGAAAGAGGAGAAAGAGGGTGAGATAGAGATAATATTTTAATTTTTTTTACAAATTATTTTATTTTTAAAAATATTTTATGGATGGATAAAAGAGATATAAAATTATTTAATTTCTTAAAATAAATTTTAGTGGATGGATTGGATATCCATCCATGAAAAGTTGTTAATGAATGGATCAGGTGGATTTTATTTAATGGATCATGGATGGATTAGATTTTTTTTAATGAATTTTTAATGAATTATAATGAATTAATGGATTGTTTTTAATCCATACGTTAAGATCCGAATAAAAATTTATCTGATCCATCCATCTGACACCCTTAGCTGCAACTTAATTGGTCTTTAGTTGTGGAGTCTTGCTTTCATATTTTAATAGGAATACATTTTTGGTCTTTGCAGAATCAAACGGTACATTAGAAAGACTGAGAGAACAAAATCACAAGCCTTAGCGTGGATACAAAATGGTACTTTCATTCCCAATAAGAGACCATATACATTTATTAAAAAAAAAACAATGGAGCCCAAGGAAATTATAATGTCTGGATTTTCTCTTTCCCAATGGTAAAATTATTGAGACCTTACTTTACCAATTTGCCAGAGACGTGGATTCTGCTGACGATCTCCATGTTCTCCCCACTCAAGTTTTCGTCATTTCTTGGATTCCTAGATTCATGCTTGAGAAGCAAATAGAAGAATAGTATTCTGGACTTGGTGCTCTGCTTGCTCTATGGTGAAAAAATGAAATAATTAACATGATCAATGATTTCATGGTTCCTCCCGGACTTCATATCTTACTAATATATTTTACTATTTGTTGTCTTGCTTCAGAAAAATTCCTTGATCAGTTGCCTTTGATTGAACACTATCATACTTCACTATTCCCAAATCAGTCTTCTATGTATTTTTAAAACTACGAAACGGGGTTTCGAGGGAGTGCATACCTACCATTGATTTTGTGAGGGAATGAGCTTGTGCTCAATGTAGGGTGTGTTGCACTCACCGTGGGCTACACAGAAGTTCGACAGAAAACACACATTTGACCATTTTCAAAGGTTGTATGTAACTCTCAGACTTTCAAATAATTTCCTAATAGATTTGTTCTTTTATGAATATATGGGTCAATTTATCAAAGGCTATATTCATGAAAGGTTACATCACTTCTTTGAATTCCTTGAAAGATTTGTTTCTCCACACCAAAGGGCATCTATAAATAGAACCTTTCTTCATGCAGATTTATATACCATTTATGTTATATTTGATTTTGGGGTATGAAAACCAAGTCAAAGGTTCTTCATTATATTATGTGGTGGTTCTTCGCTTCTTGTCCTCCCCCCTTCTCCTTTGTTATCATGTAGCCACGTTTCCGGTCGTCGAGGAAGACGATGGAGGAGAGTGGCTCACAAATCAACCACCATCGCAAGTGGTGTCCGACAAAGATCATTTAACTGCAATGTCCCTCTCCGTTGTGTTGTGTGATTCATTCTATTTCTTTCTCTTTATTGTTGTGTTGTTATTGTTTCGACTTGTCTCACCGAAATCAATGGTATTCTTGTTAGATCTCTTCCAAATACCTTTCTTTTATTTTGGTTTTGATATTTCTTCCCTTTTTTTCTCTCCGTGTCAATCTTCTCGTAAAAACCCCCCAAAAACTTAAATTGAAGGTATCAAGAAGGAGAGAAGAAGACTAATGGTGTCTTAACCCATCAAGACTCAAACAAGCTCCGATATTGAAGGTGGCGCAATACATTCTACTACCAGTACCGATATTACATACCCTTTAGAAACCATGATGGAGATGGGTTGATTTGGGGATATTAATTATAACAACTCATGGATTAGTTACAAATTTTTGGTGAAATTAGAAATTAATCTCTAGGGATTTTAGAACTAAAAGTGTGCGTGTGACTGGGTGTAAATGAGAGAAAGAATGAGCGTGAGACAGGAACTTCAATTTCAGAGAACCACCGCAGGAGACTGACAAAGGGTGGAGGTGTAAGAGAGAAGTGAAGGAACTTACAATCTTACCCTTCTTCAAGCATCGTCAATCTCAACCGTAGTGTTTTTTTAATAATAAATCTATGGTAAAAAATTGATGGAGGATCAAACTCAACATTCACCATGGAGGAAACGCCGGTGGGGATGAGTTAAATCCAAAGCTTTGTGTAGATCTTTTATCAGTTTTATATTGTTTGGGTTGAGTACCCCTTGTACTCCTATCAAAGAATTCTTTTGCTTATATAAAAAAAAGATACTACACGTTTGGAAGAATTGCACATTTTTTTTTTGGTGTTTACTCTTGTTGCAGAACCATCACCACCAACAATCTTTAGTTTCAATTATCATTCTACAATAATTGATACAACATTGAAAGAGAAGACTTTTTAAATTGTCAAACTTGAGAGGTTCAATGGTGGCAATTGTTTGCATTAGCATAAGAATGTTGTTTTGGCTTCAATGACTCAAGAGGGAGGGTGAATTGAGTTTTCAAAAAATATTTCTCTCATAAAAAACTTTTTCACAAAACTTTAGTTTTCAGATTTGTGGCCTCAGGATCTTTTACAAAATCAATGAAGGGTTTATGTAAAATCTTGAATTGGAAGACGATAAGGATAAGAAAGATTAATTCAGAATAGGTTCGTGTTCAAAACTCAATAATATCAAAGTACAAAAACTGATTAAACCTTTAAAGATTAAGAACAAGTTATGCAAATTTCAGATACAAGCATTAACAATCAATAACAAACTTGCAGGTTTCAGTTTCAGTGATTAGTTCAGTTTCAGCAATCAAGAATGGTTTTTATCAACTCAGTTTTAAACACAGATAACACAAACTTGATTACAATCAAACTCAGGTTTCAATTCAGCTTATACAGATCAAGAACAGAAATTATATTGAACTATGAACATCAAAATCACAGGTTCTTGATCATAAACAGAAAGTAAAAGAGTTTGAGTTTAGGGATACCACACAACCAGATTTATCCTGGTTCAGTCATCTCCACTGTGACCTACATCCAGTCCCTACTCCACCTGTGGGTTTTCACACACTAACACAACAAGCTTTAGCCAGGTAACTTGAAAAACCTTTACACCACAGAGCACTCCTTCACCTCGAGATACTACACTCTTGTAAAGAACCTCAATGTTCTTCCTTAGGGATACCTCACCCTAATCACTCAGAGAAACTCCCTCTCTATTTACAATCAAATTAAAACGAAAAATTGATTCCTAACTCTCAATAGCCAGATAAACAAATTGAAGTTCTTATCAGAACGAAACACTCTTTTCACAATAAGCTCAAGAAAAATGATGAATGATATGTATATTGTATTTGATATGTTATGCGTAAAAAGTGTTCCTTTGATCCCTCTTTATATAGAAAACAATTTATAGTCATTGGGATCAATCAAAACAGATTTGGATCTGATAACAGAATCTGTTTTCTTGATTCTGGTTCTTGAAACAAGATTCTACATCGGTTCTTATAGAATTCGCGTCCATCTTGAAAGTAAGCGTGTCCATCTAGCCACGTCAGCAGACGTAGCTTCTCATTAAGGACTTAGCAAGTCCAAAGACTAGTGTGGACGAGCGCTTCTGTCACTTTAGTGGACGAGTGTTTCTGTCACTTTAGTGGATGAGCGCTTGTGTGACTTTAGTGGACGAGCACTTCTGTCACTTTAGTGGACGAGCACTTCTGTCACTTCAGTGGACGAGCTGTCACTTTAGTGGACGAGCACTTCTGTCACTTGTGTTGGACGAGCACTTCTTATGAAATCTTATTTCCAAAAATCATTTTTCATTAACGAAAACTTATTCCTTTTAATGCAGGTTATGAAAATTGATTTTCTTCATGCATCTTTTTAATTGAGCTATTTTGTGACTAAGAGATTTCTTTCTCTTACAAATCATCTAAGATTTAACTCTAAAATTCTCCTTTAAGCTTGGTCTTGATGATCCTTTGATCTCTGTCTTTGCTCTTTGATTCCTCCATGTAGCTCTTTTGTTTTCTTCAAGTTCTTCCTTGATTATTTTCCTTGTATTTACTTAATGAACTTATTGATCACTCTTTGATACCTGTCTTCGCAATTTGACACTAAAACACTTGCATACACATTAAGTTATATTTGTCATATATCAAAATCTCTAAGTCATCGAGTCTAACAAAGAAGACGCACTTAACCTTCTAACTACTGAGAGAAAATCCTATTCAATTAAGGTTTTAATGTAACCAACTTTTTGAAACAAAATTGTTTCCAATATGGAAGAATTAATGGTTGCACTAGAGATGTGTCATATAAGCACAAGATTAAGTTGATTAAATCAGAAAGGAAGTTCTTATGCTCAAAAAGGTCAAAAAAATTTAGAAGCTTACCTCCTTAAAAAGGTGCATAAACCATATAAAAGACAATCAACTTTCTCAACCAACAAATGATAAAAGAAGATGTGCAGAACCATCTCTTATCAAGAAAGATAGGCCAAGAAGCATGGGGAGGTGTTCAAAAGCTACATTTTAGCTTCGGAAGAATAAATTTGACCAACAAAAGCCCATCAAAAGTTGTTGAAGACAACTTGTAAACAAGTTTATGAACATCATGCAACTAAAAGAAAGATCAACCATTGTCCTCATATAGCTTTATATAATACACTCATGACTTAAAGTTGATTACCACATACAGAAAGTAACTTGACTATCAGAAACTTCATTAAAAAGGGTGATCAGAAACCTCATCAGAAAGGTCAAAATAGTCAAAATTGCTGCAAAAAGAAGAAAAAGACAGCTGACACATTATAGCTGAAAAAACAATTTTCATTCCCTCTCTAACGATCACAAACTACTACTTGGAGCTTGGAGATATATTTATAGCATATGATAGCAATGGATTAAACTCAGAACACAAGAAACCAAAAGAGAATTAAACAAAAACATTATACAAAGTATCGCCAAGTTTGAGTCATTCAGATCATTTTTTTTACTTCTAAATTAACTTCTTTATTTTGTTCTCAAATCTGTAAAAGTTAAAAGGAGTAATTTACAGCTTATTTAAAAAACGATACGAGCTTTTATCTCAAGAATGTGTATCGGGCCATATTTGGGAACAATGCTATAAAAATAAGGCTCAAAAATATTTTATGACCAGCAAGGCTTGATTCTTCCTAGAGTATTGTTGCTATTTCATTGTTCCTACCACTGTCATTCCCTATAATGTTTCAAAAACTGAATTGACCATCCTCTATCACCCGTCATTTTGTACACATGCATGATGTGACTTGTAACATCCTTCTCGGGTGATACATTGTCTATGACATTTCTATTTTATAAGATCGAGTAAAGCGGAAAATAAATGTTTTATAAAAAATATGGGTTTACTTTTTCTTTCGCAAATAAAACGATACATATTCTTTAACATACATCATCAACCCATATATAAATATTTTACAAACCATGCTTCAAGTACTATCGGTCATAAACAAGCATATCTAGAAAAAGGCGGAAATAACAACGCTAGTAAGTCAACAACAAACTGGAAATATGTTTATAATAATAGTAACAGTATTGGAGACGCATCTCTACAAAATATAACATAGACACAAGACTTATCATACTGGACCATACAAAACAATGACGGAATGTTATCCCCACATAACTATAACAGTCGTGGATGATACACCGTCACGCCATGAGTATACTCCTCGTGTACACTATACTAAAGCCACCGACATTGTGCCCATGTCTCTACACCATCTCAAACTCCGGTTGGGTGTGATGGAGAAACAATGCGGTCGTCATCTTCACCGAAAGTAAAATAAAACAGAAAACCAAAAAATACAAAAATGAGGTGAGATCCCCATTCATCATACACATAACGCAGATATGCAGTGGTACGACACACATGTACGTACAAGTAATAACATACAGTCATATTATCATTCATAACATAAATCATAAAGTTTCACAGAAATATAATCACAAGGCAACGTTTTTCCTAGATATGAGACATCTAAGACCCGAGGAATGACCTCTGATTCCCTATACCATGGTTTTAACAAACAGTCGGAGAGAGTGGTTTTGAGGATTATTCCGGATTCCAGCAGCCTTGGGTAATAAAATGTGTCATCAGTCAATAACGTGCACATAGGCTTTTTCGGGAACATCCTACATTACCAGAAAACACATAGCGTCTAGTCGAGTATGTCGGTGTATTGCAAGATCACCATGAAACAAAGGAGTAACCAACTGAGCCTATATGAGTATTTCATACCCCGACATCCCCGAGCATCAACTAGATCGTCGCTATGGAATTCGCACCCGCATTAAAGTGTTAGCTCGATCTCCTAGGCACAATGACCTAACAGAACATAGTTTCACTATGTATTTAGGCAAACTTTGCCGGAAATGCGTTCTTCTTGTCCATCCACCGGATGACATCTCGATTCTATCGGAATCCTTTCAACGTACTGTAACAAATGCTAGATTTTCTTAAGTTCGAATCACCGGTACTAAACATCAAGCTAAAGTTCTGAAGTAACCTTTCATCTTTGTACAAAGATTTCTTAAAGTACATGATTAAAAGTCTTAACACATTATGGGATTGGATCACAAGTCCAATTAATTATTTCTCTGCACTTTTCTAGTTGAGCCTTTTTCTTGGCTTCCAGTAAAAACAAATCATTTTGAATCCATTAAATTTTATGGAGATACAGAGAATGAACGATACATACTTTATGACATAAGGTCTTGTTCCACCCTACATCATAAATTATTGAGTTCGTATTTTCATTAAGTCGTTCATGACTTAGGTTTTTGCACTTTCCATAAATGCTCGTCCTCACGGACTAAAATCCTTTTTGGCTTAAAACACAAACCTTTAGATAAAACCAAATCAATTTTGAATAAAAATTTCCCTAAAAAATACACGGGTATCAATTTCTCAAAACATCTTCTCGAAAATCTTTAAAAACGCTTAACGACGGTTTCCTTGCTTTTTACTGAATTTTGGCCCAAAAGCCAGACTTTTGAAAATATGGTTCTTCACCTCAATTCTATTACCCTCCTAGGTAATAATACTCATATGAACATGTTGAAACACTGATTTTACCCTTTCCTTTCCAGTTATATGAAATTCCTAAAAACTTGATCGAACGTCGTTAAGTTTGTAAATCGCGTAATTTATTTTTCAACGATTTTAAAATCCAATAGTCTAAAACTCATTTTGGAATTTTAGAAAACTTATATAGGTATGAAAAACAGTCTCTAACTGTCCAGTCATATTTATTTTCATAAATTACAGTTTAGTCTCTAAACTTTCATTAATTGCAAAAAGATCCTTATTTACTTAAAACTTTATAACTTTTTATTTATAACTTCAAATCATACCAAACCAACTTCTATAGAAATATGTTTCCAGTCCTCATAAAATTTCCAGAAATTATATTTCTGCCCCATATTTTACAATATTTGCAAAAACATCCTTGTTTACTAAAAAACTTATATCTTTTTAGGTATTAATCCAATTAACATCAAACCAATTTCTATAGTCTTATCTCATCAAGGGATACAATCATGATACACAAGAATATGAATTTTAGAACAGTTACTGAAATTCTCAGAAATTGCATATTAGTCCTTATAGACTCATAAATTCATATCTTTCAATATACATATCCAAATCAATCCAAACCATTTTCTATACTCTTATATACTCATTCAATCCCTATAAAAATTATTCAAACAAATTAAGTCAACTTGAACCCCCCTCAACCAGTCATGGCCGAATGGCCCAAAATAAGTAAATTAGACAATTTTCTCAAATAGACATGCATCACATAATCATATTCAACATCAATAATAACTATACCACTAACACAAACATCAATCAATTCCTCCAAGAGGATCACACACATATAAAACAATAAATTACACAACTTTCACTCTTATGATTTACAAGACCATATACATTAAATAAACCACCAACATATCTACCCTAAGGTAGCTATGATGATGGTAATCTCCCCCATACCTTTGTTGATCACTTGGAAAATCAAGTAACAAGATAGTGTTGTTCACCTAAGCCTCACGGTTTTGAACCAACAAAACCTAGCCATGAACAACCGACAAGAAAACAAGTTAAAGAATGAAGAAAATCTACCAAACCTATTTTGATATAGGTTCGGCCAAGACCAAATAAAGAGGCTAGGGTTTTTCATTTTTTTTTCAAGCTCTTGGATACTTGATCCTAGAGTATTAGATAACATAGAAAAATTGTCATCACTCAAAACTTCCATTTCTATAATTTTCCATGATTTAAATCATGAAATCTCATGAAAATGGAGCTTGAAGAAAACATGGATTTAAGAAGAAAACTTGTGATGAGAAGTGAAGTTATGATCATGAATCATAAGACTATACCTTTAGAATTTGAAGAAACCAACAAGAACTTAGAGTTCCTTTCAAAATCAAGATGAAGAACTTAGAGTTTTGTGAGATAAATGGATATGAAACCACTTGACGAAGTGAAATGGAATTACCAAATGCTTGGTTTAGAAGGGAGCCATGTAGTGTAGGGTTAGTTTGGTGTAACATCCATTATTTTATGTTTTATTTAAGTAAGAGGATTGGGTTTAAGACTTGGATTAAATAGTTAATATGTTTTTTGAGGTCTAGGAACCTTTTCATGGAAAGTACGAAGTCATCTAGAGTGAGTTTGAATGTAAAAACAACTTAGGGTTTTTCCCGATTAATTATCGTCTTTAAGACGTATGAGTGTGAAATAAGAAATTTGGAGTTAGGGTTGAGATTAGGCATTTTTGATGGTTTGAGGTTGTTTATTAGGTCTTGATGAGCCTATATCTCAAATTTTAGGTCAATCGGACTTCAAACGAGCTTAGAACGCGAAGAAACGCGCGAGGTCAACGTTGCTGATCAAAGACCACGCTGAGCGTGGGGGAGTTGACGCTGAGCATGGGAAGTGGTTCCATGCATGAGGACACATGGTAGGTGACGTGGTATGCATGCAAGCACGTTGGTGGACGCTCCCACGCTGAGCGTGAGCGCCAGGAATTTGAAAAAAAATATAAAAGTCCAAGAGGTAACTTAAGTTACCTCAATGAACCTTAATACGAAAACAAAGAGCAGCAGAGGCAGAAAACATTGAGAAGAGTTTAGAGAGAGAGGGAGAGAAAACTTAGAGAGAGAAAAGGGGTTCTAGTGTGAGTTGTGACTCGTTCGGGCATCCCGTTGCGAATTGGAGTACACCATTGCGTTCGTGGCAACGTCCTCTACATTGTTCTCTTCTTCTTTTCTTCAATAGAGAAGGTAAATCCTACTCTCTTTGTGTCAAAACTCCGTTCGTTACGTTTCTAAAGTTATCTTTCGTTTCGTTTATCGGAATTCAATTTCGTCTTTGATTTTGAAATCGTGGTAACGTACTCGTCGTAATGTGATGCTTAGGTGAATTTTTGGAAGCTCGGAGAGCCTAGTTTGGTGTAGGGCAGAATCTAGCTTGTGAAAGGAACACTCATTTCGTTTTGTTTCGGTTAGCGTACGACTTTCCAGGTAGGGGAAAGAAGTCATCTAACGTCGAAAATGGTGAAGTGACATTTAATTCGATAATGGCGTAGGGCGACCTAAACCCTACTCGAGAGCGAGTAATGGACCATGTCCATATCACATTGGGGACTACCTAGTGGTACCAATGATGATATTGAAATTGTGTGTTTATCGTCGTTTCGATAAAAATATATTATTTTATTATTTAGTGATTGCCTGTTTGACTGATTGAAACGAGGTTGGTAATTGTTGGAATTATTTTGTTATGAATATGTTTACATTTATTTATATTTTAGTAATAATTATTATTTTTGGAAATGATGTAATGATGACATGATTGTGATGATGATTTTGATGACATGATGGTATGATGTGATGAGTGTAATGATTATACTTAGGGTTTGAGTAGGTGATAAGACATGATGAGTCATGGTGATGTATGTGGGTTATTCATAATATATGTGTTATTAGTGCCTAACTGAGATGATTATTGTGACATAATGATGAGATTAGATTATTGTTGAAGTTATCTATGAGATTATGATGAGCGGTTAGGGCATTAGGGGGTGACCTGAAACATGCACTAGTGGAAAATATACATTAGACGGTAAAGGTTTACGTCAGTTAACCAAAAACTAGACGTTAAAAAGGGGGCGGTGGCAGTTTTGTAAATATCAGACTTCATTAATTCAATTTTAACGTCAGTTGTTTTAAGGACTGACGTTAAAAGTGAAGTGACTCACTTTTAACGTTAGTTCAATAAACAACTGACGTTAACAGTAAACGTTTTAACATCAGTTCTTTATAGAACTGACGTTAAAAGTGAGTCATTTCACTTTTAACGTCAGTCCTTACATCAACAGACGTTAAAGGTTATTTTAATAATTTTTTTATCTATTATACGTACCCTTTCGCATTGCCTTCCTCAAAGTTTCAGTTTCACAATTGCTTTGATGTTTTGTGTTTCTGTTTTGAAAACTAAAATATATGTACGAAGTATAAGTTGAATCAATAACCCAAACCGGATC
This sequence comes from Sophora flavescens, assembly GCA_030762895.1. NCBI lineage: Eukaryota > Viridiplantae > Streptophyta > Magnoliopsida > Fabales > Fabaceae > Sophora > Sophora flavescens. Next base: position 165,523,584 of record CM061064.1, on the reverse strand, counting down.
TCATTCATGAAGGGTAATACAGACTGATACAGAAGATTGAAAGGGTTTAAAATCCTATAAAAAGTTACATTGAAAGGTTTTAAAATCCTATAAAAAGTTACACTGAAAGGGTTTAAAATCCTAAACATTAAAGCTACATCCCATCAGAGAGTTTTATGAAATATGCCAAAGGGAAAACTATACTCCGAAGACCTCAAAAAACTGGGGGGCATGAAAGAGCTCAAGAGAGGCAAAAACAGGTGCACTAGATTTGTTTCAAGCAAAGGCAGTGGTTCCAGAGACTTCCATGACGGTCACTTGCTGCCAAAGCTGAGGTTTTGGAACTGTGACGCCCGAGCACCTGATTTGCCCTCCAGCAGTTGATTCTCCGAAAGGATGATAAGGTGAGCAACTCACATAATGTGGTTTACACAAACTTATCACCCATGTAATGTGATTTACACAAACTCAGAAGTTCTTTGACCATTAAGACAAAGATCTTTGAGTCTAGGAATAGGAAGAAAGAGTGATGAAGTTAATCTCCATGGCAGAGCCATATTGTGAAGCCGAAAATTAAAAGGATGGAAGGAAGCTATTTATAGGAGCAGGGGATGAAGTTACTAAGCTATTATGATTTTCTTGAAAACTTATCTATAAACTTAATGCTCATTAAGAGGATTAAGTTACAAGGTGCATGGGTAAGTAGCACAGTAGTCAAAGGAATGAATGTTTTTGCAGATATCTATACACTTTTAACGTCAGTTGTTTAAAAAAATTGATGTTAAAAGTGTTTTTAAAATAAAAAATATTTATTGTTAACGTCAGTTTTTTATACAACTGACGTTAAAAGTGTGATTTTTACTTCAGTTAAATAAATAGCTGACGTAAATAATCCTATATATTATAAACGTAAATAATCCTTCAGTTAGTAAGCTATTCTGATTTTCTTCAAAACTTATCTATAAACTTAATGCTCATTAAGAGGATTAAGTTACAAAGTGCATGGGTAAGTAGCGCAGTAGTCAAAGGAATGAATGTTTTTGCAGATATCTATACACTTTTAACGTCAGTTGTTTAAAAAAACTGACGTTAAAAGTGTTTTTAAAATAAAAAATATTTATTGTTAACGTCAGTTTTTTATACAACTGACGTTAAAAGTGTGATTTTTACTTCAGTTAAATAAATAGGCGCGTAAATAATCCTATATATTATAAACGTGCAGAATGAATATTGGAAATAATGTAATTAAATAATTATGAAACTCATTTCATTGGTTGTCATGTCCCTGTTGTCCCTCTTAACGCAGATCACTCCATATAGTACTGCAGTTTATTTCTAAACCTTTTTTTTAAACAATTTTATTTTTAATTTTTATTAATTAGCTTGAATTAGTAAACAAATTCTTGTGCAAATTAAAATAAATAAACACTTAACATAAAACAAGTTATATGTATAATCAAATCGTATGTCATTGAAGCGATTCATAAGTTAAAATTACATGAGTAAAAGATAAAAAAATTCTGCAACATAGCCCTAAAATATAAAAAAGTTTCTGCATCAACATCATTTTCTTCTCAGTCCTGTCATCAAAACTCCAATGGATGCATCACCTCCCTCACTTGAATTCCATGATGCAAAGTAAATCCTCAGTCACTAGCAGCGAAAGCAAAGTGAAATGGATCTTTGCATCTTTCTTCTTCACTGGAATTCCTTGATGCATCGTCTTGAATCCACAGTCACTTGCTTCCAAAGCAAAGTGAAAGGGATGACGGGGATGAAATAAAGTGAGAGAATCACATTACGTGATTCACCCAACCTTACCATCCATGTAATGTGATTTACACAACCTCGGAAATTGTTTGACCATTAAGACAAAGATCTTTGAGTCTAGGCATAGGAAGAAAGAGTGATGAAGTTAATCTCCATGGCAGAGCCATATTGTGAAGCACAAAATATTAAAAGGATGGAAGGAAGCTATTTATAGGAGCAGTGGATGAAGTTACTAAGCTATTCTGATTTTCTTGAAAACTTATCTATAAACTTAATGCTCATTAAGAGGATTAGGTACAAGGTGAATGGGTAAGTAGCACAGTAGTCAAAGGAATGAATGTTTTTGCAGAAACTAATAAACTTTTAACGTCCGTTGTGTAATACAACTGACGTAAGAAGTGTGAGTGTTTTTAACGTCAGTTTCTTAATACAACTGACGTTAAATATATGACCTTTAACATCAGTTTTTACTAACAACTGACGTAAGAAGTGTTAGTGTTTTTAACGTCAGTTTCTTAAGACAACTGACGTTAAATATATGACCTTTAACGTCAGGTTTTACTAACAACTGACGTAAAATGTTGTTTTATTTTTAATTATAACGTTTACACCCGCGCGCCTTCTGCACTTCTCTGTACGTCTCTTTTCATCTCGCTCAACCCTCACTCTCAACCCTCACTCTCGCTCTCACTCTGCCCTAATCGCGAGCTCATCTCCACCGCAACCACCGCAAGGGCTTCTTCACCACCACCGTGAGGTACACTCTTAACCCCTAACTCTGTCTTTCCCGCTCATTCTTTGCAATAACTTGACATCTCTCTTTCCCCTTCCCGAGCACTAACTCTCCTTGTCCCTCTGCTCTCAGTAACCACATTGAACATTGGCCACCACTCGAGCTTCCCCCCCACCACCACGCGAGCGCCTATTTCTGGTGAGTCTTTAGGGCACATTTTTTGATTTTTGATTTTGAGTGCATGCATGTTGCTCTGCTGGTTGAAACTGTAGTCTCAGTAGTTGAAACTTGAAACTGTGAGTTTGAGTTGTTTGGAATGTCTCTATTTTTGGTTTTGAGTGTATATTGAAACTGTAGTCTCAGTAGTTGTAACTTTAAATCATGAGTTTGAGTTGTTTGGAATGTCTCTATTTTTGGTTTTGAGTGTATATTGAAACTGTAGTCTCAGTAGTTGTAACTTTAAACCGTGAGTTTGAGTTGTTTGGAATGTCTTTATTTTTGGTTTTGAGTGCATGTTGCTCTGCTGGTTGATTTGTCACTGCCGTGATGCTCATCACGTCTAGGCCGTGATCAGTTCTGCCTATGAGGATCTGGTTCAGTTGGCACGTTACGGCCGTGACCAGTGCTTGGCAATCTTCAAAAACTATAGTTTTCAATCTCCCGTATTGTCCTTATATTGGATATATAGATGTTTTGTATATCTACAGGACCTATCTAGTTATTTTTATTTATACTTCTGTATTTATTTTGAGTTATAACCTATGTTAATACATATATATTGTTTCTGAACAGGCATACATATGGATCAGTCGGATAGCCCACATGCACGGGAGGACACTGTGGGGGTTTCGCAGGACCCGATCATGCCTACGCCTGATTCTAGTGTAAGTTTACATGTTATATACTATCTTTAGTCCTTCTTTTTAATGTAAGTTTATAATGTTACAACCCTCTATTTTATCATTTTTTTTGTCCATACAGACATCACAGGCTCATAGGAAACGGGGTAGAGGAGCCACCTCGTTGAAGAAACTAGAGAAGGACAGGCAAAGCGGACAGAAGCTTGAGGTGCCCTTCGATGCTAATCTAAATGCCCAGGGACCCTGTGCTAAAGAATTTAATAAGTGGGTGTTTCTACAAGCGAAGCAGCACGTAAGCATCAACTACAACCACTGGAATGACGTTCCACAGAACGTTAAGGATCAGATTTGGGAGGCTATCACGGTATTTTACCTTTACATTCGTTTGATTTATATTATTAGATAATTATCTGAGTTATAATCCATCCAGTTGTTATGTATTTAATGTGTAGGTAGCTTGGACTGTGCCAAATGACGAGGATCATTGTCATAAATGTATGAAAATGGCATCAAAGCGTTGGAATGGGTTCAAGCATGATCTTACCAGGTACTATGTATCTGGGAAGAAGCGTCTTGATAAAATGTTCTCGGATTATCCCTGGATTGATTAGGATACTTGGGATATGTTTGCCAGGAGTCGACAGGATGGAGAATTTCAGGTTGGTTTGATTAAGTTAATTTTGTATGCTTATTATAGATCATTTAATTGTATTTAATTATGTGTTTTTGTTTGAATAGGCTAAGGCAAATAAGGGTCGGCAGAATCAGGCGAAGAACATCCACCGCCACACCATGTCTCAGGGTGGGTACCAGACTCGGATCGAGTAGATGATGGCGGATAGGCTGAGGGCGAAGCAGGAAGAGCACTCTTCTAGGATTGAAAGAGGAGAGGTTCCTGAGGGCACACCATCAAGTCCTCCATCGGACATCGACCGCGAGGATGTCTGGTTAGCCGGCCGCATGACAAAGACGGGATCTTTTAAAGTTGATGCCACTCGCGAAGTGGCAGATAAGATTGTAAGTAAATAATTAACTTGATTTCAATTGATATTTGTATAGATATTTGCAACACTTTTCACTTGCACATTTTTTCACTTTTTTTCATTGTAGATTGATCTTAAAGCACAATCCTCCCAGGGAGCATTCGTCCCTTCTGGACGGCAGGACGTCTTGATGACTGCTCTAGGCAAGAAAGACCATCCTGGTCGGGTTCTCGGTGTTCCTAGGAACGTGACCATCAAAGAATATTATGGCAAGTCTGCTTCACGAAAGCGGGTGGTCAATGAAGCATCAATTTTGGCTGACATTACTCAGCACCTCATGTCCAACCCAGCTATTACAACACATCTGATGCAAGGCTTAATATCCAACCCAGAATTCAAGCAGGCGCTTGCCAGAGAGCTTTCCTCCGTCGGTACATCCCAGGACACCTCAGGGCATGCCAACCCTTCACATGTGAGCACAAAAGAGAGTTTTAGTAGGGCACATGTGGAGGACGATGAGTTGGCAGCTAGGGAGCGGGAGTTGGAAGTCCAGCGCCATGAGCATGAGTTGGAAATGAAAAGGCGTGAGCTTGAGTTGGACTCCAAACCACGTGAGATCAAAATGTTAACAAAGGTATTTATTCATTATTAATGTCCAAATTAGTCAAATAATTACTTGTGTTTTTTTTAATTATCAACAACTTATCTATTTTATTTTTCCTAAACTGAAGGCCAAGTCGACGTCGGTGTCGCTGTCACCTATCACTTGTTTGTTCTCACTTGGTGAGGATTATGCATTTGAGATTTTTGAATGTCCATTGGAGCACGATGGATGGGTGGCACGGCCAGATCAACGGATGATATTTACCTTCTGTGGTGACGATCTCGGGAACGCCTGCAGAAATAACGTCTGGTTGAACAGCAATGTTTTTAGTCTCTGGTGCACGTAAGTTAATTTTAATTTTATAACTTATTTATTTTTGGTATTTTTCCATTTAATAATTTATTTTAATTTCAATATATATATTATGTAATTAACATCCACACCTTTTCATATCTTAGGTATCTCCATCGTCTTCATCTTGATAAGGGCGTTGCAATAATTTACGGCTTCTTAGATCCGTCAGTCCTTCTGCCCCAATTCTTTGCTGGCGATGCATTAAGTAAATACATAGGGAACTTGTTGGGAGAAAATCGGAAAGAATTATATCTGGCTCCCTACTGTATGAATGACCATTGACAGTTGTTGGTACTTCACCCGTCTAGGCATACTGTCATATTCTTCTGCTCTCTCCACCATGATCCACCACCGAAGGTGGTGGAAGCTGTAAATAAGTAAGTAACTAATCTTAAATTTAATTTAAGTTTTAATATCAGTTGTTTTTAGTTTATTAAACACATGATATATGAATTTGTTAATTGATCGACATGATTATTTGTTTATGATAAGCGGCAAGGCGTAGTAGCATAAGTTGCGCCAACGGGAGAAGTAGGACTTCTAAGGCTAAAGCAAATCCTGTATGGAACATCCTCAAGGTTTGGTAGTTTATTTATCAAATAATTAATATTATAATTACTAATTTATATGTATATTTAACTGACGTTGAAATTAATTTTGTTGGTAGTCTCAATTTCAAATTGACGGGTGGTCGTGCGGTTATTATGTGATGCTTCATATGCTGAACATAGTCTCCGCATCTATTACGGATGGATGGATTAAGGTAATATTTAAACAACTTGTTAAATTATATATTATAGTTTTGAAGATGACTTGCATTGATGTTATTGTTATTATTTGAACGTGTGTAGGCATTTGGCGACCAATCGCCTATTCAAGAAGATGAGTTAAGAGACTTGAGGATGCGCTTCGCTGAATTCTTCTTCAAGTATGCGGCTGAAAAAGGAATTGACAAGATACCTCCGCAATACTTAGATAAATAGTTTTTTTGTTAGACTTTAGAAACTAATTAATAACATGTATATATATATATATATATATATATATATATATATATATATATATATCTTTAGATTGGTAGTTTTGTTTTTTAGACATTGTAACTAAAATTTATTTATATATATACATGGGTTTTGGTTTTAAGTCCCCCAATTGTTCCATTTTTCCTTTGCAATTTGTAATGTGTTGATATTCTGTTTTACTGGGATATTTACTGAATGAAGGGATAGCTGAGGGGAGTGATATTTTAAAACTGAATTTAAAAAAAAAATAAATCTATTAACGTCAGTTGTATCAAACAACTGACGTTAATAGTATTTTATAAAATATACAGTACACTATTAACGTCAGTTGTAATAAACAACTGACGTTAAAATTAAACCTTTAACGTCAGTTCTTTATAACAACTGATGTTAGTTTTAACAAAATTAACGTCCGTTGTCTTAAAGAACTGACGTTAATAGTTTTATGTTTAACGTCAGCTGTGTTAAATAACTGATGTTAATAGTTTTATATTTAACGTCATTTCTAAACTGACGTTAAAATATTAACTATTAACGTCAGCTGTATTTACGTCAGTCAGTATTCTGACGTATAAAAATCAATTTTAACTGACGTAAAAAGCACTTATTGCACTAGTGATGGTCTGTGATATGGTTGACCTGAAACATGGTATTTGGGTTCTATTCCTCGGAGGGAGAATTCTCGTGGTTTAGGCTAACGGCGGACCGTCCCAAGCATTATTTCATTTTAGTCGCAGCTATAGTTCGTGCTTTGCATGAGCACCCTGACCGTGGTTCAGAGGTGTGCACCAGATTGTACAACTATAGTGCTATTGCTTTGCATGGGCATCCTCCATCCACGGACGAGGGTGTGCACCGGGGCCTCTGGTGACGTGTCGTAGTGGATATCCAGATATGTGGCCGATACCTGATGAGATGATTCATATAACATTTGCATTGCATCATGATGGAGGGTAGAGGAAAAATCTTAGACGTGGATTGAGGATGGTTGTGTTATATATATATATATATATATATATATATATATATATATATATATATATATATATATATATATTTGGAGATGGATGTTTAATGTGCTGTTATAGAATTAAATGTTACTAAACCCTTTCCACGTTTGACGTTATATTGTTTCTTATCCCCTTTCTCTTTTGTGGTTGCTTTTGTTTCCTGTTTTACCGTAGATCGGGATCGCGCCGATGGCTCATTGGGACCATCCTTGGATGACCCAGCCGACCGGATTTCCCCTCACGGGGAAATTTGAGTTCGAGTGCATAAACCCCAATAGGTGGCTCGTGGACCCGGTCACCCATTTTGCTGTATATACGGGTCCAGTGTCGGTGACTTCTGACTTCGAGCAAGGAGCTCCCCTGGTACCTTTCGAGCCGGCGTGACGCTTCCCTTCTCGGTTGGTTTTCCAGATGCACCACTGCTGCCGCCCATGTACGAGATGGCCCGAGTACCCTACATGGTACCTTTTGATGCCCTGGTACCAGGCCCCGTACCTGTACCTGCACCAAAGCCTGGACTTGCCCCAGTCCCGGAGGATGAGGACCCTGCAGATCCAGCCTATGACCCATTGCCCATTCCTGAGGCTCCAGCAGCACCCGAGATTAGGGCCACCAGGTCAGAGTCCTCCCGAGTATCCTCCCGACGACTACCATCCAGAGATGCCCGGGATTACCGACAGCTGTTTCAGAGATATACCACAGATAGAAGATCTTCCTGTGGCATTGGAGGAGAGGCAGGTCCGTCGAGACCTCGGGGTTACAACAGGGGTAGTAGTCTGTGATAGCCTAGGCCAAGGTTGTTCACGTAGGTGAATGTGTGAGGCTTTTGATGTATTTTGAGAGGCGATGGGGTGCCGAGAGGCGGTGAAGTATCTTTTCTTTTGTCCTTTGATGTATTTTTGCTATGATGCAGCTAGTTTGTATATATTGGGATCCTACTGATGGAAATCTCTTGACAGTATAGCACCCGGAGGTGATGTATATATAGTTATGTTTATGCATGTATGTATGTGTTGTTTTATATTTTAAGTTTTAATTTTTTCCGTTGTTCCTAATAAATCTGCTTAACGATAATAACACGATTAGGTCCTAAATATTATGGGTTTTCTTTAATGGGGCGCCGGGCCGTCTCATTTGGTCAAGAATTTGTTGTGGCAAAGTTGTAGTTAGAATGAAGATTCAAGGGCATTTTGAACTTTTCACCCTAAATAAATATCTAGATATTTCAAATGCCATCATGACTTGATAAGGTATAATTAATGCACGTCACATCAGTCACTTCAGTTACCTCAGCTCCGTATCCGGCTCCGTCATTTACCCGATTTATGTTTTATGCGTGTTTTCTTTAAAGATTTCACCTGATAAAAATATACTATTTTATTTTTAATCATAAATTTCCAAAAAAAAATATCATTGAAAATACGATATAAACCTATACCGTTCCGTTCACGGGTCCAAATTAGGTTTTATGCTCTGTAAAATCTTACTGTCAGTGAAAAAGCAAACCGCATTTCGTCTGAATTTTAAACCTAAATTTTTACCGTAACCTTCTACCACAAGGTAGAGTATAATTATGATTTTTTTTTATCCAAAATCATTTTCTAGGTCTCATATAAAAATATAAAGAATTAAAATTATATCGATAATGAAAAACAGTAAAAATGGGGTGTTACATGCCTAAAATGAAACCTTCATGCAAACCCCTCACCTACGACTATATTAATACAGCTGAAATTCAACCATGGAAGGGATGGAAAATCCTAATCCTATAATTCTAGATTCTTCTTCAGAATCTGTATATCCAAAACTTTTGTCACAAATGTCTCCAACTGAATTTGCTTTGGGGGAGATCCAATCAACAAGAAGGCGTGCCTATAGCGAAGCATTTGGAAGTGCACCACAACCACATCGCTAGTTGGAAGAAGATTCCAAAAAGAGAAAATTGACTCAAGAGGAATCATCTTCTGTAAGGGCAAAAAGTTCTGACAGCCTCTCGTCCTCATTGACATCTTCTGATGCTGATCGTCAAGATATCCTTGATGTGGTGGAAGGATTCAAGATAGCTATTATAGAAAATTTTGTTTAACTAATTGATGTTCTTAGAAATCGATAGGAAATATATATATTAATTAATTATCATTCAGCTATAATAGTAAATAACAAGAACAAAATATTAGTCCTTTCAAAAAAGAACAAAAAAGTAAAATATTAGCAACAATAATTGTAAATGAATCACTTAAAAGATTTAAGGAAACTAATGGTCATGGAACAACTCTAAGGGTATATGTGAGAAACAATGATATCTTAAACTAACAGGAAAATACAAGCAGTAATTTGAAGTTTGAAATGTGTGAGTGTGGTCATAGGGAAATGTTTCATTTTTAAAATAGGGAAATAATAGTGCTTACTCAAACAAGCACTATTATAATCGCTATTTAATAGCGCATTCTAGACGAAGAAACGCTATTCATGATGGACATTTTAACAGATCTTTCTTTAATAAGCGTTATCAAACCATTTTCTTTTTTTTTTTGGACGGTTGGGTAGCTCAAGTGGCTTGAGCTAAGGGTATAAGGAGTAGGAGGTCTAAGGTTCAAACCTTGGCAAATGAGAAAAAAATTAACATAACAACTTGCTACTAACATTTGCCTATCAAATAAAAAAATCAAACCATTTTCTTTCTTAAAGGTATACATGAGAGATCAATGATATTTTGAACTAATAGGGTAGTCAAAGCAGTAATTTGAAGATTGAAGTGTGACCATAGAGAAAGGTTCTAGCTTTAAATAGGGAAATGATAACGCTATTATAATCACTATTGAATAGCGCATTGTAAACGAAACGCTATTCATGACGGACCTTTTAATAATGTTTTCATGAATAAGCGCTATTAAATCATTTTCTTTTTTTTAATTGAATATTTTTCATTCTTTTAAATTTTTAAAGCAAGCAAAATATTTCCTTTGTTACATTTTCACATGTTTAAAATTCGTTTTTGAGTTCCCACTACACGTACACAGTGATGAAAATCAAAAGTAAATAAACGGATAAGGATTGCACCTGATGAGAACAAATACCTTTAAAGAATATTTAATTTCTATTTTATTTTACTTCTAATGTTAGAATAATCGAACCTAACTCCACTCTAAAAGCTAGCTCATAGAGGGAGGGATGTCCAAGTTATTATAAATGGTTCTTGGCTCATATACTCAACCAATGTGGGACTTAGACACTTAATACACCCCCCTCACGCCCAAGACTGGACATCTGGAGCGTGAAGTTTGTAGGACTGGACATCTGTGGGTGGCCCAACATCGTGGGAGGCTCTGATACCATGTTAGAATAATCGAGGCTAACTCCACTCTAAAAGCTAGCTCATAGAGGGAAGGATGTCCAAGTTATTATAAAAATGGTTCTTGGCTCATATACTCAACCAATGTGGGACTTAGACACTTAATAGCCTAACTCAACCCCACAAAACCGGCTTGTAAGGTGAGGAGTGCCCAAGCCTTATAAGCACTACCTAGGCCATATCTCTAGTCGACGTGGGACTTTCAACACACCCCCTCACGCTCAGGACTTGACATCTGAAGCGTTGACTAATGCGGGTGGAATAACCAAGGTTTTTAAAACCGGACCGGTCATTGAACCGGTGAAGACAATGGTTCAAGGTTTAATGGTTTGACCGTGGTTGAACCGGTCATAATTAAATAATATTTTTAAATTTTTTAATATAAGTTTTAAGCAATATTAACATAATTTTAAATTATAATACTTTTTTTAATAATATAAATTATTGTTTTGCATTTTATAAGTATAAAAAAAATTAAACAAGATCTGTTAGCCCAAGCCTCCTTGTATGCTTTTTCACCCAACTATCAGGAATAGAATAAAAGAACAAATTGGATTGGTTTAAGGCTTTGAGCCCATTTTGCATTAGAAAATAACACAGAAGATAATGGGTTGGACCAAGAATGACACCCAAGCCCATTTTCATTTTTATGAAAAACAAACCCTAGCTCTCTTATGTTTCAATCAGCCACCCACTCCCTTATCTCCTCTCTTTCTTCTTTCTAATTTCTTCAACGTGTTCAGACTTCTTCTGGTTCCATGTTCAGCCGCCCAACCCCTCATCCCTTCTCACTCCTCTTCTTTCTTGTTTCTGTAATAACACGATTTGGTTCTTCTTCTCTATCACGTTCTGGATCCGCTTCGTCCTTTTCTCGCGACCATCATCCGATGCGATCAACTCGTCGGAGGATGCTGCTTTTCTCGGACCGCTCCAACCCGGGGAATAGCCGGTTTTACCCGGGTTTCACGGTTCCACACCGGTTTGCCGGTTTTCCATCCGGTTATTTTGATGAGCGGTTATAGGGGTTGTCTGGACCGGAGTGCAGACCGGGTCCCGGTTGAACCGATCGAACCGTCCTGTCCGGTCCGGTTATGAAAACCTTGGGAATAACATGGCCCAATAACAGATCTAGGATAGGCTCTGATACCATCTTAAAATTTGGGCTTGGGCCTAACTCAACCCCAAAAGCTGGCTTGTAAGGTGAGGACTGCCCAAGCCTTATATGCACTACTTAGGCCATATCTCTAGTCGATGTGGGACTCTCAACACACTCCCTCATGCCAGGCCTGGACATCTGGAGCCTGGACAAATGTGGGTGGAATAATAGAGATCTTGGCCCAATAACAGATCTAGGATAGGCTCTGATACCATCTTAAATTCGGGCTTTTGGGCCTAACTCAACCCCACAAAACCGACTTGTAAGGTGAGGACTGCCCAAGCCTTATAAGCACTACTTAGGTCATATCTCTAGTCGATGTGGGACTCTCAACATCAAATATACATTGTTTGAGTTTACACTTTACAGTGACAATAAAAAATTGAATACAATATTATTTGTTATTCTTCTCAGTAGCATGTTGATGGCAATGGAGAAAATTGAATGAAGGTTGAAGAGATAAAAAAGACACTTCAGTTATGTCTTTGCTTTAGTTTGCTTTAGTTTGTTTCTTCTGTACAATAAACTCTCTTCACAATACTCTATTTAATAGCGCATTATACTCCCCTTCTGTTATGGGTCGCTAGTGCCACTCATTTCATGTGGGCACCTTGTTGATAATCCTCATAGGATTAGAGCACCTTGCTTCTCATTCCGTGAGGTATTTGGGAGAGAGAATGTCATTCACATATCTTCTTGTTGTTTGTCACGACATTTAGGATAGGCTTTCTTCCGACTCTCTTTTGGAAATTATTCAAGACACACGACAAAAAGATATTGGAGTGTCGACCTCTTCTTGAATGATAAGAGTAGCAACCTCTGTTCATGATATTTTATTTTTACGCCTGCAGTGAAGAAGCTGTTGTTGCAACTGAGCCAGCTGCTGCAATTCCTGGTGGGCAAGAATACATGAGGTGATTTTATAAAATTTGTAGTGTGGGATAAGAACACGTAGCAGGGTTATTTATAGGAGAAATTGGCTTAGCTTTAGGAGCGTATGTTCAATAGTTATTAAGGCGAAATTGATTACTTTCCATTTTTTTACGCATTAAAGGTTGAATATGGGGTTTTTTTTTTGCAGAGAGTTTACTGTACTTCCATGAACTGTGCCAATGCCCAACGACTATGAGTGCAGAGTTGGTCACCTAGAAAGAGTGTAATTTTAATTCGAGGAAAATATAATGTTTCCCCATTCAAGCGCTATGATAGTTTCAACTTCCATAGCGTTTGTCCTAATAAACGCTATTAAACTCGTCTAAGTGCTATTAATAGGGTATGGGGTAAAAAGAGTTTTTTTAAAAAAAATAGGTTATGGGGTAAAGATAGAGTTTTCTCGTTGAACCGACATTAAAGGATTATAATTTAGTAGTGTTTCTATTGGTCAGCGCTATTAAATACTTCCACACATTTTTTCAGAGTGCCTCCTCTCAAAACTGCTATTATGTGTGCGTTATTATATCCCGAATCTGGCGTAGTGTTTGTAAATGAGAATCCTATGGATCAAGTAATTGGAAAACCTTCTGAAAAAGTTAGAATAAGAATATCCTTCAAGATAGACCTAAATCTCATGCCAATTCTTTCTGAACTTGAACCCAAAAATATCAATAAAGCATGGCTGATAAAATCATGGATAAACAATGGCAAGAGAAGTTTGAGCAGTTTGATAAGAACCAAGTTTGGATACTAGAGATAAAGAACAATATTCTCTGTTCTTGCATATATTTCTCTCTATAAAGGCAAGTATATATAGAGTCTTAAAAAAGTTATTCTAGGAGTAATTCTAAGAGTAATTCTAGGGATCCTAATTACACATAAAAGGAAATTATTAATCTTTTCAAAAGTATCTCCTTGAATCACGCCAACACTGTCCTAAGCCCAACTTGTCTAGTGAGTCATGAAAAGCACTTGTAGATACAACATGTGTCAACATGTTAGCTAGTCGTTCTTCTGAATGTACAAAAGGTATATCTACTAACTTGGCCTCCAGCTTCTCCTTTATCAAATGTCTGCCCACTTCCACATGTTTGGTTCGATCATGTTGAACAGGATTGTTCGCTATTTCTCGTACAGCTTGATTGTGACAATAAAGTAGCATTGGACCTTTTGGTTTGAAACCAATCTCGGTGAGAAGAATTCGAAGCCATATGAGTTCACAAACACCATGTGCCATCCCTCTATACCCCGCCTCTGCTGTTGACCGTGCTACTACATTTTGCTTCTTACTCCTCCATGACACGAGATTACCCGCTACAAATGTAAAGTGGCCTAATGTAGAACGCCTATCTGTGATATTACCAGTCCAATATGCATCGGTATATCCTTTGAATTCCATGTGTCCATGCTTCTTAAACATTAGTCCTTTCCCAGGAGCTCCCTTCAAATAACTTAGAATACGCATCACAGTTGCCATATGTTCTACACTCGAGACGTGCATAAATTGACTAACCAGACTAACAGCATAAGCAATGTCAGGTCTAGTGAAATACAAATAAATTAATCTTCCCACTAACCTTTGGTACCTTTCCTTATCAGTTGAAACCTGATCGGATAAATAGCAAGGTGATGATTTTGCACAATAGGGGTCTCAGCTGGCTTGCATGCCAACATGCCAGTCTCAGCTAAAAGGTCCAATGTATACTTTCTTTGTGACAAGCATATACCTTCTTGAGAACGTCCTACCTCAATCCCAAAAAAATACTTGAGTCCTCCTAGATCCTTCATCTCAAACTTGGAAGACAAGCTCTTGGTGGTTGTTTGAGGCTATACAAAGCCTTCCGGAGCCTGCAAACTTGTCCAACGGAATTTGGAATACCATAACCTGGTGGAAGATCCATATATACCTCCTCCTCCAAGTCACCATGAAGAAAAGCATTTTTCACATCAAACTGTTTCAAAGGCCAATCAAAATTAGCAGCTGGAGACATTAAAACTTTAATTGTGTTTATCTTAGCAACTGGAGCAAATGTCTCTTGATAATCAACACTGAAGGTTTGAGTGTAGCCTTTAGCTACCAATCTTGCCTTATTTCTATCAATAGTTTCATCAGGTGTATGTTTAATAGTGAATATCAACTTACATCCCACTGGTTTTTTTCCTTTTAGAAGTGAAACAACACTCCAATTACCATTTTTCTGTAAAGTAACCATCTCCACTGGTATTGCTTCCACCCAATTTGGATCTTTCAATGCCTCTTCAACCTTCATCATTATCTTGATTTCAGCCATTTTGTCCACAAATGCTTGATTCTTTGGTGAAAATCGATGTGTCGAGACATATTGTGAAATAGCATAACGAACTTTTTCGCCTGGAGATTATCTGTCAGGTGGTTTCCGATGATTCTGTCTTGGAGGTAAAACATAGGGTAGTTTAATAATCTCAGAATTAGACACCTCATTTATAGATAAGTTATTTACCTCAAAGATATTCGCAGGGTCATCGATGTGTACATGAGGAGAGAGTGGAGGGTTGTTAACTTCAATGGGAGTATCAAAAGAAACTCCAACCTATTCAGGAACTTACATGGGTTTGTGTGTCTCAATCCAACTCAACCTCTTCAATTTGACTTGTCGAGGTACTGATTTCTCCCCTGAAACCCAAACTGAAATTCTTGATAGCAACAACTTTAGTCTTAACAGAGGCATTCACATAGTTGTTGTCCTACAAATCAATCCAGCTATAGTCTTCATTAGTACCAATCACCCCCTAAAGATGATTCCTGGAATGTTCAGGAAGAAAAAACATCTTAACTTCTGAAAAAGTAACATCCATGGTTACATACATACCCCGAGTAGATGGATGATAACACCAATACCCCTTTTGTTGTGGACTAAACCCAATAAAGACACACTTCTCGGCACAAGGATCAAGTTTGCTCCATTGGTTGTTATGAGGATGCACATATATCGTACACCCAAAAACACGTGGTTATAAGTGTAAGGATGATAGGAAAGTGACATGATTAGCAAGCTCTTCGAGTGGAGTTCGAA
Organism: Sophora flavescens; assembly: GCA_030762895.1. NCBI lineage: Eukaryota > Viridiplantae > Streptophyta > Magnoliopsida > Fabales > Fabaceae > Sophora > Sophora flavescens. Next base: position 165,507,775 of record CM061064.1, on the reverse strand, counting down.
AGGAAATAACACGCGATGGCATACGGTTCATGAGATATACTGCATATGGAACTGCATCAGCCCAATAAGCTTTAGGAGCATATGAACCAATAAGAAGAGCTCTGGTGGTTTCAAGGATATGTCTATTTTTCCTCTCTACCACACCATTTTGTTGTGGTGTTTGAGGACATGTGGTCTCATGAAGAATGCCTTTTTCTTGGAGGAGCTCAGATAATTTAAGATTGAAATACTCTCCACCATTATCAGATCGAAGAACCTTAATAGGAAGAGAATATTGATTTTCAATCATATGATAAAAATATTTGAAAATTGGGCTTACATCACTTTTGTTTCTCATAGTATACAGCCATGTCATTCTAGTGGAATCATTCACAAAAATAATAAACTAGCGAGTACCTTGTTGGGTAAAAATAGGAGAAGGTCTCCACATATCTGAATGAATCAACTTAAAAGGAACCATTCTTTTATTAAAACTCAAAGGGTACGAAGCATGATGGCTTTTTGATAATACACAAACATTGTATTTAAAAGAAGAGCCTGAAACATTTTGAAATAAAGAAGGAAGTAGTTTCTTCAGATAGCCAAAAGATGCATGACCCAACTGACGTTACCAAATCCGAATCATTTCCATTCTGTTGTTAGCACTACTTATGACTTGATTAACATGGCCAGGTGTCACATCATCTATATAATATAACCCTCTCCTCTTAGTACCACGCCCAATGATCACCCAAGTCCGGATATCCCGAAGCAAGTAAAAATTTGGAAAAATTAATACTACACAGTCTAATTGTTTAGTTACTTGTCCAACAGACAACAGATGATTAGATAATGCTGGGACTTGAAGAACATCATGCATAGTTAAAGTAGGAGTAAGTACAGTAGAACCCGCTTCAGTGACAGGAACAACATCACCATTTGTTGTTACAATACTGTCTTTTGAGTGTCTGCTTTTAGTTTGAAAAATAAAGGAATCATATGGCATATGATCTATATCTCCCAATTCAATTACCCATCATGTATCTTGATCAGTGGAGATCATCGAAGCGACACCAATATTACCTGAATTATCAGCTGACTCATTTACATCAACATGGTTTAGAAGAGACAACAAATTGTTGTGTTGATATGCAAAGCTACCTCAACTTGTTGCAACAGCAGCAACTCCAACTTCAGCATCAATGAGTTTTGCTTGTCTTGAATGCTTACCTGTAGCTCTCATCGGCTTCCTTAGCTCCAAGAACCACTTTGGATAGCCATGAAGTTCAAAACAAGTTTCCTTTGTATGTCAACCCCATTGCAATGACTGCATCAGAGTTTGTCTTTCTCGGCTTCATCAAAGTACCACAAAGAACGAGGTCATATCTTTAAGGAAGTTTTTGAAACCATTGCCATAGATGATTCCACTACAGAGTCCTTCCTTCCAAGCATAGTTTCCTGCCTCTGAAATTCACTACGGATAATATTACAACATTCTTCATGTCCCGGTAGCGGTTTCTTTCGGAGAATGTCACTTTGAACTGAATCATACTCTTGGTCGAGTCCCACAAGAAAATCAAATACCCGATCCTTGTGAAGATCTTCCATACGGCTTTTTACATCTGCTGCTCACATGTTGTACTAAAAGTGTAATGTGCATAGTGTGCAAGTGAACACAATCGTGACAAGTAATAAAGTGTAAGTAGAGATCGTTCCCCGAGGATTTGAATGAATTAAATATAAATCTCAGAGTAAACTTTTATATTTCGTTTAATAAAGAGAGTAGGTAATGATGTAATAAAAAGGACATGTAATTAAATGCAAAAATTAATGATTGAAAGATAACAAAAATTGTAATAAAAACGACTTGTTACTGTCGCGACCGTCCCGTCCGGGGAGCCGCGAAAAGGGATATAAAGACCGAGGAGTCGCCACCAATATTTTATTTAGGAAAAAAATTTGGAAAAACCATTTATTTGAAGGAAAACTGGTCTAAAAAAATAGAGAGAGATGAGTCCGGGAGTCGGTTACCAGTAGGGAAGGTGTTAGCACCCCACATCGCCCGTTTAAAAAATGGTACCTCAAGTTAATTATGCAAAAAACATTTTAACAGCCTTTTAAATATTTATTTTACCCCAAAAATTATTTACAAGAAAGAATTATTTTAAATTTTAATTTTTGACTTTTATTGAATTTTTTATATTTTTAACTTTATGGTTTATAAAAACTAAATGAGGTTGAACATGGCACTTGAGTCAACAGGGCAACCTCAAATCTAAGGGATCAAACATGGCACCGTGTCCATAGAGCATCCCTGGAAAGAAAAAAATTTAATTATTTTGATTAATTATTTTAACATAAAAAGAGACAAAAAAAGGAAAATTTAGTTTTGGCCCGACAAGATGATTTATCATGCTCCTACATATTCCCGGGTGCGATGGGAAACTCAAAGCCACGTAGTTCTTTCGAAAATTTTTGATTGGTTGGTTGATGTTAATTTTTGATAAAGATTTGATTTTGTTTTGATTGTATTTTAAAAAAAGATTTTATTTCAGAATAAATTCATTTTTGCATAGAGTCCAAGATAGCAGTGCTATACGATAAACCCTTACAATTCATACAACACTTGAGGATGAAAAATCATACATCAACGTCGCAGATTGTTGCGTGAATTAAAAAAAGATTTTTATTTTATTTTTTTATAACTTTCGTTTTTTTTTCTTTTCCTTTTTTAAATTAAAAACATGAAAAAAAAAGGAAATGCTTTCTCACTGGTCACCTTTCAAAAATAAAGGTATATCATTTGAAGCAACAAGCACATGTATTCTTTAGTAAAAGGAAAAGGGTTTGCTCTGTGTTTATTACCAACAATATAAAACAAATTGGCATGATAAGAACCTACAGACAGAAACATGTGCGGTTGCAATGAGAGAGAGTGACAAACCCAAAAGAGGAACCTTAACCCTCCACCCTTGTATGAACGCCGGAGAGCAGTGGCTGGCCGGAACGGCGGCGAGGACTTGGGTCTGGCGTGGGCTACGGCAACGGTTCACGGTTCTGACGCGATCTGGAGCGGCGGTAACGGGGTTTTGAGGCGGAGGAGTGGTGTTGACCGGATCTGGAGGCTGGGTCAGGTGCAGAGGAGTAGGCGAGTAGGGACGCAGGTCGGTGCTCGGACGGAGGATGCGGCGGAGCTACCGTGACGGTGGTTCGCGTGTTGCTCGCAGTGGTGGAGCAAGAACCAGAAACGCGAAACTGCAACTGCTGGCTCTCGATCTGAAGAAGAAGGAGGATGTGGTGGCTGTGGGGATGAAGTGGGGGTGGCTCCGGATTTGAGAGGGGGAGGAGGAAGATGAAGTTACAGTGGGGAAGGGGTCTGTACTTGTAAACTGAGGACAGGAAGGAAAGGAATAGAGAGTAGAAGATGTGTGTCTTCTGATTTTCTCTATTTTTTCATTGTGTTTTGTTGTTGTTGGCTTGGTTGAAGAAGATGAAGGATGGGAGGAAGGAGATGATGCAGGCAGGAAGATGGAGAAACAGGGAACGTCCCTTTTGCTGTTCCCCCTTTCTGTTTCTCTCCTTCTTTTTGTTGCTGCTGCCCTCTATTTGTAGAAAGAGATGAACTCTGCTCATTGTCATTGGGACCTTGCAAACTTGAGTGTTACAAGGGGTTACCATGCTCAGGTCATCTGTCCATTTCCATTTTTAGTGTTCCACTCCTCTGATCTAGGCAAAATACTCTTCCCAAGCTCTGAAGAATACCCAGAATGGAAGCCTATGCTTGAGCCTGTGCATTGAAAGCTTGTATGATGGAGAGAACACACTGGGCATTGAAAGCTTTTTTTCTTTTTGTTATTTTATTATTTTTTTATATACATATATTTTTTACTTGGGCTTGGATTCAAAACAACTTGTAACAGAAACAAGTTGGGCTAATAACATAAACACATTTTTTTATTTTTTCTGTATTTTCCATTTTTAGTTTCGTAAATATTAATTAAAAGGATAAAATACCCAGACAAAATTAGGTGTTCAAAGATGCCCCTCTTTACTTGTTTCTTATTATATAATTGGTGTAACTATAGTTAACCTATTATCGTTATAAGAAATGAGTAAAGACATGAACTCCGATTTTGTTCGGGTTATACTGACAAGCAAAAGGACCCGTGACCACAACACGATTTCCTGTAAAGAACCAGCGGGTTGAATTACCCAACGAGGTACACACATAAAAAGCTTGCAGGGTGGATTGCCTGCCGAGCTTAAAAATAAAGATAAAGAGCTTACGGGGTGAATTGCTCGTCAGAAGCTTGGACAGAAAGATAAAAGAGCTTACGATGTGGATTGCCCATCAGAAACTCAAACGGATAGATAAAAGAGCTTACGAGGTGGATTGCCCATCAGAAGCTTAAACAGAAAGATAAAAGAGCTTACGGGGTGGATTGCCCGTCAGAAGCTCAAACAAATAGATAAAAGAGCTTATGGGGTGGATTGCCCGTCAGAAGCTCGAACTGAAAGATAAAAGAGCCTACGGGGTGGATTGCCCGGAAGCTCGAACTGAAAGATAAAAGAGCCTACGGGGTGGATTGCCCGTCAGAAGCTCGAACTGAAGGATAAAAGCTTGTGAGGCCATATAGACAAATGCAATATATGAATGTCGATGGAATGACAATGCGAAAACTAATTTTCAATTCCCAGAATGAATGATGATGATGATAACCCTTATTAATTTTGGGCATGATGCAAAAGATTGATGATAAATTATTTCTTCTTTGCTGTTTCTTTTTCATTATCGAATCCTTGAACCCTTAAAAGCATTGATCACAGTCAGTCTTGAGGATGAACTAAAAGAAGGCCCATCTCATCGAGGAAAGATATCTTGCACTCTTGTTTTCTGATGGTAGACGTCTTTGATGATAATTATCCCAGTGGTTGATCTTTAATATTCCTTCCTCTCTTCAGTGCCCTTTATAGGGGAAGCATCGTGCCCCCCATGACCTTTCGAGGCTTTCTAAGGAATTCTAACTGCTTAAAGAAAACCGATACTTGTTTCACATTTCAGGATGAATGCACACAGACAAAAGTTAAGAGAAAGGGACCAAGGTAGCGAAATAAAATAAGGGAAGTCAATGTCATTATATTTGGATTGAAAAAGGTGTATAAAGCATGAATTGAAAAACATTGCGGAGTAGAATCGCATCTCCTCAGGTGATGTCTCTCTCAATGACTAATGTTAGTATCCCTCATACAATCTTGACTGCTCATTAATTGACTTCAGAGATGTTGTTTGCCCCAGTTTCATACATCCAACCTATTGACTGCCCCAGTTCATCGGCTTGACGACACTCCCATTGTCATATTTTTTATTTTTTTGAACCCTAACTTTTTCCTAGACCGCCTTTTCAGGTTTTCAGCCTAGCGGGTTGCTCTAACTTTTGCCTAGACTGTCTTTTAAGATTTTTAGTCTAGCGAGCTTTTCTTTTTCATTTTTCACTTTTTTCTTTTCTTTTCTTCTTCCTCTTGGGAAGTGTGTTCAAGTATAATACTTTTTGACTGCTTCTGAGTTTACAGGGAGTGGAAGATCTTCCCCATCCATCCTGGTGAGAATTAAAGCTCCTCCAGAGAAGGCCTTTTTCACAACGTAAGGTCCTTCGTAGTTCGGAGTCCATTTCCCTCAGTGATCCTTTTGGATTGGTAGAATCTTTTTAAGCACCAGGTCACCCTCCCGAAACTGTCGCGGGCGTACCTTTTTCTCATAAGCTCTCATCAACCTTCTCTGGTATAATTGACCGTGACACAAAGCCCCTAATCTCCTCTCTTCAATGAGGTTCAATTGGTCTAGTCAATCTTGGACCCACTCAGCTTCTTCTAATTCTTCTTCTCTCAGTACTCTTATTGAGGGGATCTCCACTTCAATCGGGAGCACTGCCTCCATCCTAATAACTAAAGAATATGGCGTTGCAACTATCGAGGTGCGAATAGAGGTACGATAGCCGTGTAAAGCAAAAGATAACATCTCGTGCCAATCCTTATACGTCACCACCATCTTTTGGACAATCTTCTTGATATTTTTATTAGCGGCCTCAACTGCTCCGTTCATCTTTGGGCGGTACGGAGAGGAATTATGATGCTTTATCTTGAAGTTTTCGCACATCTCCTTCATCATCTTGTTGTTCAAGTTGGTTGCATTATCAGTGATAATCTCACTCTACAACCCATAACGACAAATTATTTCTCTTTTTACAAATTTGATCACGACATTCCTGGTCACATTAGGATATGATGCAGCCTCAACCCACTTTGTGAAATAATCAATGGCAACAAGAATGAAGAGATGTCCATTTGAGGCTTTTGGTTCGATTGGCCCGATCACATCCATTCCCCGCATTGAGAACGGCCAGGGTACCGACATGACATTCAAGGGAGCTGGCGGCGCATGAACCTTATCAGCATATATTTGACACTTATGGCACTTCTTCGCATGATTAAAGCAATTAGCCTCTATTGTCAACCAATATTGGCCAGTCCTCAAGATTTTCTTGGCCATTGCATGACCGCTTGCGTGTGTTCCGAAGGATCCTTCATGTACCTTGAGACACCCCGTTGTGCCCCATCGTATTATTACATTAAAACCTTAATATTTATTTACTTAATTGCTCGCTTATCATTGAAAATACGTAAAGATTAAAACTTAATTAATAATTATATAACTTATGCATATATAAAACATACCAAAACTATATTACATAAATACACACCTGTTATTTATTACATTCCAAAAGCACTGTTAAGGGTACCCTCTCAGTAGGATCCCTCACAGGCATAAACTTCACTACAGACATACTCAGCGGAAATATAAATACTCTTTAGACACACTGGCCATAATGTCTATACTCTAATCGCCTTGAATCACAGCTCGACCTCCAGCATCTGGTTCGTAAGGAGTTCCATCTAACCCCTTAGCAATTGGTTCCTCCATCGGGTCTTCTTGTACGATCACATCAGAAATAAAACACAACACACAGAAAGATATAGGGAATAAGAAACAATTCTATCATCAAAAAGCGGAAAAGAGTAATAGTAAATTATACAGTAATTGTCACAGACACACATCACTCAAAATCAACAATCATCCTCAATTCACTATATCATCCTCTACCCTCAGCTCATGTAGTCTAAAACACTTATACTATCATAACTATCTCTATTCCTTTCACATTCGTTAGTAGTCCAGGGTAGTCTGATGCAAAGAACTCAGCATAGTACACTTCTATCTTTTGATAGGATAAGACTCAACATAGTGCCCTTCTATCTTTCGATAGGATAAGACTCATCATAGTGCTCTTCTATCTTTCGATAGGATAAGACTCAACATAGTGCCCTTCTATCTTTCGATAGGATAAGACTCAACATAGTGCCCTTCTATCTTTCGATAGGATAAAACTCAACATAGTGCCCTTCTATCTTTCGATAGGATAAAACTCATCATAGTGCCCTTCTATCTTTCGATAGGATAAAACTCATCATAGTGCCCTTCTATCTTTCGATAGGATAAAACTCATCATAGTGCCCTTCTATCTTTCGATAGGTTAAATCAGATCTACGCGTCATGGACTGAAAAAGTATTTGCATCTAAGCCTCTATATGAATCTCACTATCTCAAATCAATAACAACCTTGTACCTCAAACTCCCATCATAATCTCAACTCGCATTCTATGTCATATCTCATCCATTAGATAACTTAATTAAGCTAGGCACCTCTAAGTCAATTCATTCTCTCACCCAAACAATCATCTCCCGAACAACATATATCCTTACTTAAAAATCAGCTAAGCACAATATTAAAAACTAGGCAGATCATCTCTAACCATATATCCGAATATTGTTGAACCAAGCAATTCAATTATCATCAAGCTATAATACATTCTCACATAAACATATTAATCATCATAAAATATCATTCAACAGAATAAAAATCACCAAATTTAAGAACTACGAATAGTATCTGGGATAACTTCCCAGGAAAAGAGGTGGTGATAAACACGCTTAAATACCAAGTTTTTCCTTAGCCAGAAATTACCCAGACATATACCATTCCAACCTCAAAACAGCATATTAACATCCATATCATAAAGTATCAATTCGATATAAATAATAAAAGCAAATCATCCATCAACGGTTAATAAATATCAACATAATATCAATAAAATAATCAAACACCATAAAATATCACTTAAAACAAATTATCACAGCCAGCATATCACAATCAAATCAAATAATAAATAAACCCAAACATCCTCAACATCATAAAATCAACCTTAGTGTCGATAAACCTACAATCCCCGAATCACCATTGGTTTTACAGAAAAGGTTTCCAATGTGATTTTGGTCTTGTCGATTACTCAACTACTAGTAGGGTTTAGGTTGCCCTACACAATTATCATATAATCTACTACTTATCGATTCCGATGATAGGTTGATTCTTTTCCCCACCTGAGTTTTCACCGGAAACACGTACACGACGATCCTCGTTATCCCGCCACGAGTTAACACAAACACCTTCAACCAAACAACATAACTATAATTAATCAACTAACAACCATCTATGACACTTTAGGGCTAGGTTCGGTCAAGACTTAGAAAATAGGTTTAGGATTATCTTCTTAATGCTATCTTTTGGATCCTAGTTACTAGAGTCTTAACTAACATAGATTACTTATTACAAGACTAAAATTTGAAACAAAATCCTCTAACCTTTAGGGTTAGGGTTTCGGCCCATATTAGGAAAATAGGCTAGGAAATTTAGTTGGATTCAAGCTCTTGGATAATGAAAGTGGAAGACATCACAAGATCATAGAAATTGGTTTCACATTAAAAGGATTTTTCTACAATTTTCTAGAATTATTTGAAGTTCTAGATCTAGGAAATGAAAAATATGATTCATGGCATAAGCATGATAAATACATGAATATGAAAGCTTATATGATCAAGGAGATGAGCTTTTACCTCTTGAAGATTGAAGAAATGAAGAAAATGATCAACCTTCACTATGTTGAAAACTGGACAGCTTGAGGGTGTGATGGTATTGTGAGTGTATCTCACAATATACTCATCCAAAAATTACGAAATTTGGCTTGATAGAAAGATAAGAAGAAAAGGAACAACTTTGGTGTTTAAGGTTTCATTGGTTCGGATCATAACAGGGGTGAAAAGGGCCTTCTTTCTGCTGTTTCGTGGGTTGCTGAGAATTCTGGGCAGTTTCGGTATTTTGAGCCTATCTCCCAATCCACTTATCCGTTTTTGATGATCTTTATCTTGTTGGACAGAAGAGAGAAAGAGGAACAACTTTTATGTTGAGTGTTTTCCGAGTTTCATAAAGTAAGAGGGTCATATGTTTGGTGGGAATTCGGTGTTCTTAGGGTTTTGTAACTTAGTTGGTGAGGAAGATGAATAGAATGAAGATGAGTGAAATGGTGAGGGAGGCCACGGTTTGGAGGGTATTTATAGGAGTAATCTTATGCCTTGTTTGGTCAAAAGAATTGGTTTAATGAGTTTTGTGATTATTAAATTAATATAAGCTTAACTAAGGTTATAATTAACTTAACTAAGGTTATTTTGGCTAACCATGGTTACAATATGTGGCTCACATTTAGTGGAGGTGTGGCTGATTTTGGGCCACACAAAGTGACTCACCAATGAGTCATCAATCTTATCCGTTAGCGGTTCCCGGAAATTAAATTCCGTGACTCAAACTCGTCGTTTACCCGATTTCGGTTTTTGAGAGGAAAATAATGAAACGAAAGCAAAATGAAATAGGTAATATTTATTGGAGGTGGATGCACGAAATTGGAGAGATGTGGGAGGTTTTCAACCACGTAAAATGAGTGGTTAAGAGTGCGTAGATGCGTCTTGTTAATACCCGCGAAAGCTTGGGGGGTATTTTGGTCTTTTTACCTAAATGTCATGATTACTTGCATTTAATGCTCATAAATGCTTAGTGACTCCTCCTCCATGAGTCATCATGTATGACTCGTTGTCCCGATCTCTTGACGGGTCTCTGCACTTCCCTTCGACTCGTCGGTTTTCCCGATTAGGGTTTTACGCCCGTAAAAAGCGTAATATTTTATTTTCGGTTGAAAATTTTCAAAACAACCAAACTCGTTAGAAATATGATTTAAATATAAACCATTTCGTTCACGAGTCAAAATTTGGTTTTACGCCCAAGTAAAATTATCTTGTCAGTGAAAACGCAGACCGGGTTCCGTCTGAATTTTCAACCCAAATTTTTACCGTAAGCTTCTACCCTAAGATAGAGTATGAATATGATTTTTATTTCATACAAATCAATCTCCATGAACTCGGATAAAAATATAAATAAATACATTTATACCGGTTAATACAGCGAAAATATTTTTACTGAAAAAAATAAAAATCGGAAAATAAAAAGTAGGGTGTTACATACCTCCTCAATTATCCGTTTAGCTTCCTTTGCGTCAACGCACCTCAACAACACCATGTCATGGTTTCTTTTGTAGAGAATATCTCCATCTAAATAGAAACCCATTACAAGTCTTCTTAGAGTTCTTTTGTCGTTTTCTGAAGCGCCCGGAGGGTATTCCCTTCTTTGTATGAAGCATTTGATGTCATGGTACCACGGTTTTTTATCAGACTCTTCCTCTATCACTTGACAATATGCAGGATGATCACGACTTTCCATTTTGATGAGTGGTAGGCTCCTTTCGTCACTTACTTTGAACATTGAGGACAAGGTAGACATCGCGTCAGCTAATTGGTTATCTTCTCGAGGAATATGATGAAATGTGACTTCATCAAACTGCTCGATCAAACTTTTGATGTAATCATGGTACGGGATTAACTTGGCATCTCGGGTTTCCCATTCCCCTCTTAGCTGGTGGATGACTAATGCAGAGTCCCCATATACCTTCAGTGTCCTTGCTTTTGCCTCTATTGCTGCCAGGATCCCTAGTGCACAAGCTTCGTATTAGGCTATATTGTTTGTACAATCGAAGCAGAGCCTCGCAGTGACAGGGAAATAATCATTTTCTGGTGAGATTAAGATTGCCCCGATTCCGTGTCCCAATGCATTAGAAGCTCCGTCAAATAACAAGGTCCACTTTTCTTTTTCTGGTGATTGCTCACGATCAAACAAAGCCATTATATCTTCACCTGGAAAATCACATTGCATCGATCCATAATCTTCTACCGACTGATTGGCTAGATATTCTGCAAGAGCACTCCCTTTTGAGGCGGAGGAGTGGCGGCGGTGCCGTCTGACACCAGGATAGTGGGATGCGGCGGAGGAGGCGATCCGAGCAGGTAGAAGCTCGTGGTGTTGACCGAATCTAGAGGCTGGGTCAGGTGCGACGGAGGAGACGAGCAGGGACGCAGGTCTGAGCTCGGACGGAGGACGCGGCGGAGCTACCGTAACGGTGGTTCGCGTGTGACTCGCAGTGGTGGAGCAGGAACCAGAAACGCGGATCTACAACTGCTGGCTCTCGATCTGAAGAGAAGGAGGATGTGGTGTCTGTGGGGATGAAGTGGGGGTGGCACCTGATTTGAGAGGGGGAGGAGGAAGATGAAGTTACAGTGGGGATGGGGTCTGCACTTGTAAACCGAGGACAGGAAGGAAAGGAATAAAGAGTACAAGATGTGTGTCTTCTGATTTTCTCTGTTTTTTCTTTGTGTTTTGTTGTTGTTGGATTGGTTGAAGAAGATGAAGGATGGGAGGAAGGAGATGATGCAGGCAGGAAGATGGAGAAACAGGGAACGTCCCTTTTGCTGTTCCCCCTTTCTGTTTCTCTCCTTCTTTTTGTTGCTGCTGCCCTCTATTTGTAGAAGGAGATGAACTCTTCTCATTGTCATTGGGACCTTGCAAACTTGAGTGTTGCAGGGGGTTACCATGCTCAGGTCATCTCTCCATTTCCATTTTTAGTGTTCCACTCCTCTGATCTAGGCAAAATACTCTTCCCAAGCTCTGAAGAATACCCAAAATGGAAGCCTATGCTTGAGCCTGTGCATAGAAAGCTTGTATGATGGAGAGAACACACTGGGCATTGAAAGCTTTTTTTCTTTTTGTTATTTTATTATTTTTTTATATACATATATTTTTTACTCGGGCTTGGATTCAAAACAACTTGTAACAGAAACAAGTGGGGCTAATAACATAAACACATTTTTTTATTTTTTCTATATTTTCCATTTTTAATTTTGTAAATATTAATTAAAAGGATAAAATATCCGGACAAAATTAGGTGTTCACAGTTACTGAACGGGGTAAATAGCTAGGGAAACTAATCCCTTGTAATGTCAACTACAGGATAATTTATGCTTCAGAATGCTACAGCATTTAGTCTAGCAAAATAATGCTTGTTTTCCAACAATAAAACTGAGATGCATTAAATGTTCCTTATTCCTAAGCCCAAATTAAATTCACTCAGTTATGGGTTAAGCACATCCAGCTACGTAAAGTCTTGAAGGCTATTCCTAGCTCATTCAATAGCAATTAATTTTTCAATTAATTACTTTTAACTCTATCCTCTAAACAAATCCACTAACTAAACTCTTCCAAATTTCACAAGATATTATCTTAGCTAAGTTGATCAATCTCATCTAAAATAGAAATGAATAGCAGAATAGAGGAAAAATGTGCAAGCACTCATTCACGTAAATCACCCATAAGCTTTCATTACAAGTTCATAATTCCTAGCCTAAGATGTTTAGCTCATAATGAGCTTAAAGACAAAAGAGGAAATAATAAAAGAAGTGCAAAGCATGGTAACGAAAAAATAAGAAATTACCGAGATGAAAAATGGAATAGTGATGCTTGTTGTTCCCTGTACCAACCGTGTACCCTAAAAGGAGGCTGACTTCTCACTATTGTACTAGCCTATGTCCCCAAAATAGGGTTTTCTACATTCTCTCTCTTACCACACTTTTTGGGCTTTTACAAAATTCAAATATTAAAATATTCCTTGGTCCAATTCCCAAGTACACTTAGCTGAGGTCTCAATTCTTCCTTCCGCTTGTGGATGCGCAACATGCTTGTTGTCCTTTGTGAAAAGTGTGCTGAGATGGAAAGTGTTTTGTCATCTAGTGTTTCCTTCGTCAAAAGCTGCAGCATTCCAGAGCAATTCCCTCCAGCTTCCTTCATCTTAACAATTAATTCCTGCTCACACTTAAAAACTCTTTTTAGATAGCATTTTCCATAGCAAACCAATTCCTTTTAGTATATCAGCAATTAATTTCACTTGCTCAATTCTTGTTAAAATCATGCATTATTGCTCCAAATTTACCAACACAAGAACAACAATTTAGTTATGAAAGTAGTAATAACTCTTATTTCTAAGAGTTGTCACACCCCAAACTTGAATCATTGCTTGTCCTCAAGTAATGGCATTTGGAAAACAGTTCAGCACATGAAAGAAATCAGCCAGTTCATGCAATTTCCATGGCAACCTTCAGAAAATCTTTCAAAAACATGCTCAACACAACTTTTTCTTAACCCCTTATCCAAATGTGTGTGTGTGACTTCCCCTTTTCCCTCAATCTAACTTTATCAAGAAGACACACCATATTATCTTCCTAAGAAAATGGATTCTTTGAGAATATTTGTCATTATATCATACCACTCCTTTCACTCTAAGTCACGATCACACTTTTGGGGTTACTCAATAATCATTCACATGCTATCCAATCTTAAGCTCGACAAGTTTCTAAGATCCAAAAGCACACAATCAAAACTTCACACAGCAAGAGGGCTTAATCAGGTTGTAATGAGGCTAAGGTACCCCCCCCCCCCCCCCAAAAAAAAAAAAAAACTTATTTTGGTGGTTGTCCTCAACCTGCCCTTCCAATGCAAAGTGTAGCTCAGTTCCACTAAATACAGACCCAAAGTCCACCTAAGGTGGTAAAACGTTGTTTTTCAGGGAAACATGGCTTGACACAAAAAGAAGGGCTTAGCCTCAAAAGGGTTGCAAACAATGGACATTTGATTTGGGTTGGCTTTTTGGATTTACAGAAGCAAAACAAAGAAAATTGCCTCAAGCATTGTTGTGTGTAGCATTGATATCTGTAAATGACAGAGAAACAAGTCAAGTTCTACAGAATTAACAATCGAATGAAAATTTTATCGGAAAAGACTGTTAAGTTTCAAAAGCTCTCAGGTTTTATGCTGTAGAATGCTGCAGCATATATCTTATGCTCACACACTCTCCCAAACTTAGGTTGAAACCTAGTGCATTGTTCACCCCCAAATCCATGGATAGGGGTCATTGCAACCCAGTACCCATGTTGATTGGTTTTTCCTCTATTTCAGTCATCCTTTTAGTCACAATCTTAGGCTAGGGAGTTTGTGTTAACAAAGGGTTTAATCAAAAGTGACAGTCCATTGAGCAAGCAATTAATCAAATACAAGCACCCAGTCTTCATTAGATGGACATGGAAAGCAAACTACCACTTCGTTCATTCATTTAAATTCTTCTTTTCAAAATGACCCCCAACTGAATCATTAATCATTAATCAGTTTGAAACTGTGGGGGCAGGAGATCACACTTTCAGAACAGAAATTAAGACACACAGTCCTAACTACCACTACAATCAATAACAAAATAGAAATTAACTAAAAAGAGATAGGGGAAATCCTGGTCATCTGATGCTGCAGCATGCTGCAGCACCTTGGGTGAAACTTTTGCTCAAGGCTGAGCCAATCGAGAACTGCTCCTTCTGCCACCAAATTTGGCCGGCTGTTTCATTGTTGGCTTGCTTGTTACTTCCACTTCCTTGGTTATGGCCATCTCAGGGCTTATATCCCTTACTGCTTCCACAACCTCCCCTCCACCAGTTTTTGCCTGAGCTATAGTGGCTTTGAAAGCCTTAAGTGGCCCAGCTCTGTCCAAAATGGGTAGGTTGTCCTCAGAATCCTCAGAGTCCTCAGGATCCTCACTTGTTGCAGAAGGAGTCTTCTGGACCGCCTCATTGAGTTTCTTTTTCATTTGGATCATAGGAGGAGCCATGTGCTTGATTCTGCATTTCTTTGGTGGAGGGGGGCCTTCCGTTTCCTCTTCAACCATCTTCTATTTTCCTCTCTTTGAGCCACTTGGTTGAGCAGGAGGTGGTGGTGTTGGGTCTCTGGGTGGTGGTGGTGGTGACCATTCAGAACTTATCTCATTATTGTTGACAGAGTGCTCACTTAGACTTGGTTTTTCAGGGGGGGTTAACAGGTTCAACTGTTTCTCTGCACCAGAGGTGACTTACTTGAAAGAGTTAAGAATGCTTTCTGGGAATTGGGGCAAGGGTGAAGCTAACTAAAACTTTTTCAGCTCAAATGTTCTCTTCTGCCACAATCATTGGAAAAATTCCAGAAAAGCTGTTGCTGCTTTATGTGACGCTGAAGCTTTTCAGAGCAAATGTCCATTTTCTTCTCCAAACCTTCCGAGTGATCCTGCTACCCAGAATGAGGGTCTTACGCAGCTACCTTCCCCTAGACGTTCCTTCACTCCACTTCTCAAACACAGGGCAGTGATCAATGAAGGGAAGAAAAGGATCCCTTTCGGCTTGAATGCGCAGGAAATGATTTCCTTCTCTATCAGCTTGCCCACATTGATCTTATTTCCTTTGAGGATGCAATAGAGGAGAACTAGCCTCTCCTTATTAACTGTTTCCAGATGAGCAGTGGGGAGCATTTTGTGCCTGAGTATATGATACTAGATTTTTGCTAGGGGAGTGAGATCAGGCCTTGTAATCTTCCAGTTATCGTCTTGGTGAATCCATTCAGCACCCTCCACAGTGACTTCCTTCATCATGTCATTCAGAGTTGTTTCAGCAATTCCTTCCAGCTCCGTGGTGTACTCATCTTCCACTTCTTTCAACCCCTAACGTCTATTCAAGGTAGGAGCAGAGAACGACACCTTAGACCCCCTGGCCATGACTTGTTTCTGTTGGGGCGAAGTGAGGTTGGCATAAAATTCCCGCACGAATGGAGCTATGGGGTCCCTGGGATGAGCTGCGATTTTCTTGAAGTTGTGAGTGTCTATCACTTTAGCTACCTCCTTAGTGAGACCTTAGTGGTCATCATCAAGGAGTAAGAAGCCCTTCTCCAAATGAAACCTCCGTTTGACGATTTCATTCTTATACTTCAGCCTTCCCTCCTCGTCAACAAAGGTGTTGGTGGGGTCTTCTGAAGATTCAGAAGTGGGGACAGTGGGGTTGGTCTTTTTGATTTGGGTTTTGGTCTTCCCCATGGTACCTTTGGATTGTGATGTTACATGTGGGGTTGATAGGGGGTGAAAGGGACAAGTGAGTGAAGAAGGGTTTAGGTCAGTAGGGTTGAGTGTGCAGTAATGGAGGTGGCAGAGGTTACTTTAATATAGGAGAGAGGGTTGAGGTGAAAGGTCGGGAAGGACGTTAGTGGTAGAGCGAATGGTGGTCATTAATGGGAGGTTGGAATCATTTCCCACGTTTTGCAACAGCTTCCTCCCCAGAAAAACCTTTCATCTTTTTGAATTTAAAATTCAAATTAAATTCCTCTGCTCAACCTTGGTTCCCGTGATGTCCAAACCACCACCCAAAAGTTCCTGCTAGCTTGGGCCTATTCTGACCACACTAACCTACTTTTTTCCTACTCAACACTTGGGCCTTAATTGCTTAAGTCTGCATACACAGTGTTAGCAGCATTTATTTATTTAAATAAAAACTAATTAAACTGATTAAACTAACTAACTAAAATTAACTGAAAAGATAAGAGATAGAAAGCTGGGCTGCCTCCCAGTAGCTCTTGGTTTAACGTCCTCGGCATGACTCCACACATGTGGATTAAGGGTCTGATAGATGGACGGTGGCCTTCATTCTTGCACAAGGCTCACCCCAATAAAGTTTCACCCTTTGTCCATTGACCTTGAACTCCCTACCAAAGCTTTCATCAAGCAAGTCTACAGCTCCATGAGGATAGCTCTTGACCAGTTTGAATGGTCCAAAGCACCTTGACTTCAGTTTTCCAGGAAACAACTTCAACCTAGAGTTGAATGAGAGCACTTTTATTCCCTCCAAGAGTTCCCTGGGTTGGATATTTTAATCATGCCAAGCCTTGGTCCTACTCTTGTATGCTTCAGCATTTTTATAAGCAAAGAGCCTAAATTCCTCCAATTCATTCGGCTGCATCAATCTTGCTGCCCTGGCTGCTTGAACATCAAAGTTCAGCTTCTTAATGGCCCAGAATGTCATATGCTTAAGCTCAATTGGTAAATGCTCTATAAGGAGACATGCCAATTGGAGTTTTAAAGGCAGTTCTATAGGCCCATAGAGCATCATCCAAGTGTAAGGACCAATCCTTCCTTGAAGGATTTACCATTTTTTCAAGGATCCTTTTGATCTCTCTATTTGAAACTACAGATTGGCCACTTGTCTGAGGATGATATGCAGTAGCTACCTTGTGTTTTACTCCATACTTTTCAAGTAAATTAGCAAATAGCTTGTTGCAAAAGTGTGAACCTTCATCACTGATTATGGCTCTTGGAGTTCCAAATCTAGTGAAAATGTTCTTGTGTAGGAACTTGGTAACCACTTTAGCATCATTAGAGGGTAATGCTATTGCTTCCACCCATTTAGAGACATAGTCCAATGCAACTAGAATATAGGCATTCCCATAAGAGACAGGAAATGGTCCCATGAAGTCTATGCCCCAGATATCAAATAGCTCAATCTCCAATATAGTATTGAGTGGCATTTTCTGTTTGTTGGAAATAATTCCAACTCTCTAGCATCTATCACACTTCTTGGTAAACTCTTGAGCATCTCTGAATAAGGTGGGATAGAAGTACCTAGTTTGCAGTACCTTTGTAGCAGTTCTTTTTCCTCCAAAGTGACCTCAATAAGGAGCAGCATGGCATCATTCAGGATGTCTTGGAATTCCTCTTCAGTAGCACACCTCCTCATGATTTGATCTTGGCATTTCTTGTATAAGTACGGTTCATCCCAAAAGAAATGTTTCACCTGAAGCATGACTCTTCTTTTCTGCTGAGAATTCATTTATACTGGAATTACTCTACTTACCAAGAAATTGACCATATCAGTGTACCAGGGTGCTGCAGCATTGTCCACCATCAGCAAATTCTCATCAGGAAAACACTCCTTGATATCTTTGTGGGGTTTTGATCCTTCTTCAACTATTCTGGACAAGTGATCAACTACTTGATTCTCAATGCCCTTCTTATCCTTGACCTCCAAATTAAATTTTTGAAGCAAAAGTACCCATTTGAAAAGCCTTGGTTTTGCATCCTTTTTGTCAATGAGATACTTGTTTGCTGCATGATCAGTGTAAACCACAACCTTGGCCCCCACCAGACAAGGTCTGAAAATATCAAAGGCAAACACCACTGCCATGAGCTCTTTCTCAGTGGTGGTGTAATTGATTTGAGCATCAATGAGGGTCTTACTAGCATAATAGATGGTATGAAAAAATTTATTATGTCTTTGACCCAGAACAGTCCCCACTGCAAAGTCACTGGCATCACACATGAGTTCAAACGGTTTCTCCCAATCTGGAGCTACAATTACTGGCACTGAAATCAAGGCTTTCTTCAAAGTTTCAAAAGCTGTCAAACACTCAGTTGTGAATGCAAATGCATTATCATACTCTAGCAACTTGCACAGGGGCTTGGATATTTTAGAGAAATCTTTAATGAATCTTCTATAGAATCCAGCATGCCCTAGAAAACTTCTAATGCCTTTTACAGAGGTAGGGGGAGGAAGTTTTTCAATCACCTCAATTTTTACCTTATCCACCTCCAATCCCTTCTTTGACATCTTGTGGAATACAATGCCTTCTTTGACCATGAAGTGACGCTTTTCCCAATTCAAAAATAAATTGGTTTCTTCACATCTGTCAAGCACTTGTTCCAGGTTATTTAGACATCCCATGAATGAATCTCCAAAGACAAAAATCATCCATGAAGATATCCATAGTATTCTTAATAAAATCTGAGAAAATAGCCATCATACACCTCTGAAAAGTTGCTGGAGTATTGCAAATGTACCATAAGGGCAGGTGAAGGTCGTTTTTTGTTGATCTTTTGGTGCCACTTCTATTTGATTGTAACCTAAGTAACCATCCAGAAAGCAATAAAACTCTCTCCCAGATAATCTGTCTAACATCTGATCAATGAATGGCGGTGGAAAATGATCCTTCCTTGTAGCCTTGTTCAACTTTCTGTAATCCATGCATGTTCTCCATCCTGAAACTGTTCTTGTGGGAATAAGTTCATTCTTTTCATTCTTCACCGCAGTGACTCCTCCTTTCTTGGGAACACATTGTACTAGACTCACCCATACACTATCTAAAATTGGGTAAATGATTCCTGCATCAAGCCATTTGATAATATCTTTATTCACTACTTCCTTCATGATTGGATTTAGTCATCTCTGACCTTCAACACTGTTCTTGGAAGTTTCCTCTAACAAGATTCTGTACATACAGAGGCTAGGACTAATTCCTCTGATGTCTACCATTTGCCACCCAATAGCCTTCTTATGCTTTTTCAGAGCAGCAAGAAGACTGCTTTCCTGATCACAAGTCAGGAATGAAGATATGATAATGGGGAGGGTTTCCTCATCCCCGAGATATGCATATCCAAGATGAGCAGGAAGTTGCTTCAGCTCTAGAATATGAGGTTTAACAATGGAAGGGTCATTCTCCTTGAAAGTTTCATCTGTCACTTCAAGGGATTCATACCTCCCTATCCAAGATCTTTGCATTATTCTATCTTCAGCCAACACCTTCAGTTCCGCCTTAGTGACTGCAGCTTCATGATCAAACTCAATATCTGTCTCTAAGTCTAGCCCCTCTGCTAGAAATTGTTCTTGCACCAAATATTCCATGCTACTGATAAGAGAGCAGTTTTCTACCTCTTCATCAAGGTACTGCAGAGCATTGAATACATTAAAAGTCACATGTTGGTAATTAACTCTCATGGTAAGCTCTCCCTTTTGTACATCAACTAAAGTTCTGTCTGTTGCTAGAAAAGGTCTTCCAAGGATAATGGGGACTTCCTTGTCAGCTTCAAAGTCAAGAATAATGAAGTCCACCGGGGAAACAAACTTGTCCACTCGGATCAATACATCATCAATTTTTCCTTCAGGATGAGCAATGGACCTATGATGTCGTGCGATGCACGTCGTGCGATCCAGCAAGTGTACCGGATTCTCGCCAAGTAATAAAAAGATATCGATCCCACAGATATCGTGATCTCAAATCACAACTAATTGTCAAATTGACTAAACTGGACTTTAGAAAAGCATTTTTAAAAGGTTTTTGACTTTTGAAATAAGAGATAAATCAGATAATCAGATAAGGAATGCAATTAAGTAAAACAGAAAGTAAATTAGTTTATGGATTTTTCAGATCTAAATGGATTCCTAGGAATTTGGGTTACCAACAAGATTTTTTTGTTACTAAATTGATTATCCCTTGTTAACTATCGAAATCGCTTTGAAGGAGAATTTATCCTCAAATAGTTAATGCTCCCTCTGAGTTACAAAAACCGTTCCCAATTAAACCAACCCCTACTCTCGCGGTAGTCGAATTTAGATTGGACCCTTTACGTTTTGTGACAATTCGTTAATCCTCGAAGGGCCGCTTCTAACTCTCATGATTTAAGTCCTAAGTCTGATTCTATAGATCCGATACCTAAGTTCACCGCTAGGTTCCTCCTTAGAATATCTACGTCACGAAAATAAGCGGCCGCCGAATTTACGAGTAATTAAAACACTAGAAATCAGATCTAAAGAAAAATCGCAATTAACAAAGATAAAACATCAATTCATTACCATAAACGAACCTTGGTCATAGCCCCAATCCCTAGAAATTAAACTACTACTCAAGCCTTGTCATGGTGATGACAAGCTTGGTTAACAACAACATGAAAATAAAACTAAGAGAAGAGAGGAGGGAGAAGAGAGATCCTAAATTATAGCCTAAGAGTAGAAGCCCCCCAAAAGTCCTCTGCTTGATGCTATATTTATAGATTTGGGAAGCTTGAATACTAATCAAACACAAATCAGATCCAAATCAGTTGCTTCAGATCCAAGTAATGCGCGTCACGGTCGTGATTGCCATCACGGCCAGGTCATGACGGATTCTGCCTTGGGCATTTCTTCACTTTTTGGTCTGTCACGGTCGTGACCACCATCACGGCTAGGCCGTGATCAGTTCTGTCTGTGAGGGTCTGGTTCAGCTGACAGGTCACGGCCGTGACCAGTTCTGACTTTTGCCTTCTTTCTTTTTCAGTTTTTCTTGATCATGGCCGTGATGGGCATCACGGCTAGGCCGTGATGGGCTTTTTTTGGCTCATTTTCTTTACTTTTCAAGCCCCATCTTCATGCAAGCTCCATCATGGTCAATCATGAGCATTTTATCCTTAATTCCTGCAAAACAACACCACGAAACCGCCTTACCCGTTCCAAGGTAAAAACTAACCAAAAATCAAATTAAATATGCCTAAACTATATGAAAATGCATGCAAAATGACAAACAAATATGAGGTGGAATCACACTCATCAATCTGTCAGCTAACTGCAAAGTTACTGTAGTAGGCCTAGCTTCACCAATGCCAAGTTGTCTGAATATGGACATTGGCATCAAATTGATGCTAGCTCCAAGATCACATAAAGCCTTGCCACAGTAAGTATTTCCAATTGAACAAGGGATTGTAAACCTTCCAGGGTCCTTCATTTTTGGAGGGACCTTGTTCTGCAGCATTAGGCTACATTCCTTTGTCATAGCAACTATTTCAAATTCTCCCAATCTCTTCTTCTTTGTGAGAATGTCTTTCATGAACTTGGTGCAGTTGGGCATTTGCTACAAGGATTCAACCAGGGGTATGTTGATTTGCAATTGCTTCAGGGTTTCCAGAAATTTGTTAAATTACTTCTTTTGAGCTGCCCTCTTCAACCTTTGTGGAAAAGGAGGAGGAGGCCTCTCTGAAATCATCTTAGGCTCAGTCCACTTGGGAGTAACTTGTACGGTGTCTTCAGGCAGTGGAATCGAGTCAGGCATAGTCTTTTCTGTTTCAGCTGTTTCAGTTTCCTTTGTTCATTTCTGCTTAGATGCTACAACATCTGGCAGCTCTTTCCCACTTCTCAGATTTATGGCCTTGACCCGCTCCTTCCCTTTATCATTTGAGGAAGATGGAGATTCTGTGGATGCAGGTAAGGTGCCAGCAAGTCTGCTAGTTAGTGCAATTGTCAAATGACGTACTTGATTCTCCATGTTTCTTACAACACCTCCTTGATTTTGGAATTGAGCCTTAGTTTCAGTCATGAAAGCTTTCAACATAGCTTCCAAAGAGGATTCCTTTGCAGGAGTTTGATTCTGTTGCTGCTGACTATTCTAGCCTTGTTGTTGATATTGTTGTGAGGTATTTCCAACCAAAGGGTTCAATGTATTGTTGTAATTACTGTAGTTGAAATTTGGGTGTTGCTTCCAACCAGGATTGTAAGTGTTGGAATATGCATTGTTCCCTCTATTCCCCACATAATTCACTGATACTGGATTATTGAGACACTCTTCAAACAGGTGCCCCTCTCCATAGAAAACACAGGTCACATAACTCACTTGAGCCACAACAGGTTAACCCATAACAGGTTCCTTATTTGTGTTGGCGGTAGTCAAATTCTTCAACATATTAATGATGCCAGCAAGTTGAGTAGATAAAGCATTTGTTTCCTTCACTTCAAGCATTCCATCGGGGTTTTTAGAAGATTTGGCCCTCACAGTTGGCCATTGATGTTGGAACCAAAGTGATTTGGATTAATAATT
This sequence comes from Sophora flavescens, assembly GCA_030762895.1. NCBI lineage: Eukaryota > Viridiplantae > Streptophyta > Magnoliopsida > Fabales > Fabaceae > Sophora > Sophora flavescens. The sequence continues at coordinate 165,484,967 of CM061064.1, read as the reverse complement.
TGAGTTTTGATGTTAACAAAAAGGATTAAATTTGTATGGCAAAGTTTGGTTGAGATCTAACACGCTTTATCTAGTCTTGCAGGAATGTTAAAATTATGCAAGTTATGGAAAATTTTGTATAAAGTTCTTTATATCTGCTTGGATTGAGAAAGAGAATCCGCGTCCACTCATATTGACGAGCTGCTCAAAACCTTCGGTAAATCTTATTTATTTAATACAGTTTGAGTAGACGGGAAATAAAAATGTTCTAAGTAGATAGGAACTTTAATTTAATGAGTAGACAAGCTTTTAATGCCACGTCAGCAGACGAGATAAAAAAACAACTCACTGTAATATAGCAAGTCCAAAGACTTGATGATAGAAGAGAGGATATGCCATGTCAGCAGACGAGAGAAGTGAAAGATGCTAGTCCATAGACTCATTTTCACCCTGAGCGTGTTGACGCAGATCTTAAGTAGACGAGCTTTTTGTTATTAATTTTAATATGCTCCGTCCAACTAAGTAAATGATACCCAGACCACATAGAACTATTTATTTCAAATGATTGATATATATTTCTAACTAATGTTGGTCATTCCTATTTGTTTTATCTGTTTTAATGCTTTGCCTTCTTGCAAAAGAAACATAGTACCATCGAGGAAATGCAAAAAGCAGAATAGTACAATGGGAATTGCAAAAACGTTCTGTACCCTGTCACCTTTATCACTGGAATAGATAGAATTTGTACAAAGGAGGAAAGACAGCTTTTCAAGTTGCAAATTGCTCAGAAGAGTGCCCTTCCATATCGTGCAAAAGTGATAACCAAGAGTACATTTCACAATTGTCATGATCAAGCTATCAGTCACAACAGATATTTTGTATTTAATGCAATCTCTAAACGGGTATATTCAAAACAACCGTTGAAGTTTTTCAAGTGAAGAACATCTCTATAAATAGAAGACCTTAACCTTTGAAGAACAACTTTTGCTAGGAAAATCCTTGTAAGTTGAATATGTGCAATCCTAGAAGTTCTTTTATTCTTTCAAAAGCAAAAGTCTGTAATTCTTTAGCTTGAATATTGTTGTAATATTCAACTGATCTTAAACTTTCATATCCTCACACATAGTGAGTTAGAAGATCATAAGCAAACAATCTCTTTGTTAGAGTTAGAGCCTGGAGAGGCTTGGTAAGAAAGGAATACTTGTAGCCTGGAGAGGTGTTGAATACTTGTTGTAATCTATTTGGAGAAATAGAGGAGAAAACCTTCAAGTCGAAGGGACTGGAAGTAGCTCTTGGTTGGAAGAGAGTGAACCAGGATAAAATACTTGCGTGAATCTTCTCATCCCTTATCTTTTAAAGCTTTGTTTTTTTATACTGACTGTGGGGATTTGAACTTGATTTTGTTAAGTTTTAAAAGTTACGTTTGAGTGTGTGCTTCTGCCTTTTATTCATTGTGTGAGAAAATCTGTTTTGAAAAAGGTTGTTTTCGAAAAAATTTAACAAACACAATTCAACCCCCCTTCTTGTGTTTGCCTGTGTCAACTTCAGTTGGTATCAGAGCTCAGCCTCGAAAGGGTTGAGCATCTAACAAGTGTTGAGGGAATACGATCCAACAACCATGGATGCAGAAGGACAAGCTATCAACAGACCTCCTCTCTTTGATGGAACTGATTATGACTACTGGAAGAAGAGGATGATGGCATTCTTGGATGTATAGAATGTAGATATTTGGTTGCTGATTGAAATCGGCTACATAGAGCCAAGAAATGAAGCTGGAGATGCTGTTCCTAGAGCCCAATGGACCCAAGAGCAGAAAAATCAACATCAGCTTAATCTAAAAGCCAAGCACTATCTCATGTGTGCTATTACTAGTTCTGAACATGACAAAGTTCACAGCTGCAACACTGCCAAAGAAATCTGGGAAACTCTTACCCTAGCTCATGAGGGTTCATCTCAAGTAAAGGAATCAAAGATAAGCATGATGATTCACCAGTATGAACTATTTAAAATGGCTGATCATGAAACAATAGATCGAATGTTTGGAAGATTTCAAACTATCACCAACAATATCATATCTCTTGGAAAAACTTATGAAAATAGAGACCATGTCAAAAAGATTCTGAGAAGTTTATCCAAGCAATGAAGACCTAAAGTTACTTCTATTCAGGAAGCTAAGAACCTGAATACTCTTTCTCTAGGAGAGCTTCTTGGATCTCTCAAGGTTCATGAACTTGAACTAAATGAAGAAGACAACTCCAGAAAAGGAAAGTCTATTGCCCTAAAGTCAAAGAAAGTAAGTTCATCAAAAGTCCTCAAAGCTGCTGAATCTTCAGATGATGCTGAACCATCAGACAGTGATGAAGGATCAGATGAAGATGAGCTATCTTTCACCTCCAGAAAGATTCAACGCATGTGGAGAAAGAAAGGTGGCTTCAGGAAGAAGCAGTTCAACAAGAAATTTTCCAAGGAGAAGTCAGGCTCTAAGGAAAAAGGTCCACCCTTGTGCTTTGAATGCTAGAAGCCTGGTCATTTCAAAGCTGATTGCCCTTATCTGAAGGACAAAAAGAAGTTCTTCAAAAAAAGGTTTTAATGGCGACTTGGGAGGATTTGGATCCATCCTCATCTGATGAAGAAGATGAAGCTGAGGAAGAGGTAAATATCTGTCTCATGGCTGACACATCATCAGAAAGTGAATACACTGATTCCGAGGTAGTGGATTCTGACCCATCCACTCTCCAAAATGCATTTGATGAATTGTTGCATGAGTCATCCATACTGTCTCACGAGTATAGAAGTCTCAAAAAGAAGCTCACAAAACTATCAAAAGAATATGATAAAGTTTGCATGGAAAAACAAAACCTTAAAGATGAAAATGACAAACTAAAATCAGAGAATGTCAGTCTAAGTGGCAAACTCGAGTGTGAGCCTGACATTTCTTGTGAAGTTGCAAAACTGAAACAAGATGTGGCATATTTGGCAGACACTCTATCAAAGTTTGTAGGTGGATCAGATAAGCTCAACCTCATTTTAAGGTACTCTAGGTCACCTTATGATAAATCTGGCCTTGGTTATAACAAGGAGAAGCATGAAGAATCTCACAAAAAGTCAAAACCACATACACAACATAGAGCTTCAAAAGCTCCAGATAAACATCCTAAAAATAAGTCAAGCCCGTCCAACACCTTTTGCAAAGTGTGTGGAAAAAATGGGCATATTACATCTAGATGCATACATAATAAACATGCTAACTATTCTCGTCCAGTGACCACTAACAAAAAAGGACCCAAGTCAATTTGGGTACCTAAAGAAAATATAATACCTGTTGCATATTTTCTTAACAATAGGAAAGAAACAAACATCTTGGTACTTGGACAGTGGGTGCTCACGTAACATGACGCGAGAAAGGTGTATGTTACAAGACCTTAGGCACAAAGATGGTGGTTGGGTTACATTTGGAGGAAACCAGAAAGGAAAGATCATTGGTATAGGTAAAATCAAGGTTTACAAAACCGGACCGGCCATCAAACCGGTGAAGGCAGCGGTTCGAGGTTCAATGGTCCAACCGAGGTTGAACCGTGGTTGAACCGGTTATAATTAAATAATATTATTTTAATTTTTATATAATATTTATAACAATATTAAACAAAAAAATAACATAACAACTAAAATTATTAAGCACAATTTTTTTATTTTGAAATTAAACTAAATAAATATAAAGATATATGTTAAAATCATCTTCATAGGGAAAATCAACCCAAAATCTACAACCAACCCACATATGTTAGAAAACAAAAGAATTGGGTTTTGGCTAGAATGACCCAAATCCTTTTATACTATTTTTTTTTAGAAAACCGGTTCAGGCCGGTCCACAACCGATTATGACCGTTTTTGAACCGGTTCTCCGGTTTTTCCACCGGTTCAGTACAGGGACGGTTTTCCCTGTAAACCGGACCGGCCAAGGTCACAGTTCCCGGTTAACCTGGTTGGACCGGTCGGTCCGGTTTTGAAAACCTTGGGTAAAATTGGTAAACATCCTTTTCCCTCCATTGATAATGTTCTTTTGGTAAATGGTTTAAAACATAATCTGCTGAGCATAAGTCAATTATGTGACAGTGGATATGTTGTTTCTTTTGATAAGAACATGTGTAATGTCAAGAAAGATGATGGATCACTTTTATTCACTGCTAAAAGGCAAAACAATCTGTATAAGATTGACTTGGAGGACCTCTCAAATCAAAGTGTCTCATGTCTAGTGTCCATTGAAGATGAGCGATGTATTTGGCACAAAAGGCTAGGTCATGCAAGCTTAAAGTTAATTTCAAAGCTAAATAAGCATAACCTCGTGAGAGGACTACCAAACCTTTAGTACAAATATGATGCTCTCTGTGATGCATGTCAAAAGGGAAAACAAGTCAAAGGGTCTTTTGAATCTAAGAATGTTGTTAGTCCAATAGACCACTAGAGTTGCTACACCTTGATCTCTTTGGTCCAACGAGGACTGCTTCTGTCAGTGGTAAGAAATATGGTCTAGTCATTGTAGACGACTACACTAGATGGACATAGGTTATGTTCCTAGCTCACAAGGATGAGTCAATCAAGGTCTTTTCTATATTCTGCAAACGTGTACAAAATGAAAAAGTCATGTGTATCACTTCAATAAGAAGTGACCATGGGGGAGAGTTTGAAAATGAGCTATTTCATAAGTTTTGTGAAGAAAGTGGTATTCTTTACAACTTCTCAATACCTAGAACACCACAACAAAATGGTGTGGTAGAGAGAAAGAACGGATCTCTTCAAGAGATGTCTAGAACTATGCTCAATGACAACTCTGTCCCTAAACACTTATGGGCTGAAGCTGTTAACACTGCCTGCTACATTCATAACAGAATATACATTAGACCTATCTTAAACAAGACTCCTTATGAATTATGGAAAGGACGAAAACCTAACATATCTTACCTTCACCCTTTTGGTTGTAAATGTTATATACTAAATACTAAAGATCAACTTGGTAAGTTTGATGCAAAAGTAGATAATGGAATTCTGTTAGGATATTCTGAAACTTCAAAAGGATTTAGAATTTATAATTCTAGAACTTTAGCAGTAGAAGAAAGTATTCTTGTCAAATTTGATGACAAGCAGCTTGATAAGAAATTATTAGAGCTAGATGAAGCTTTTGTAGATCTTGATCTAAACATCTCAGGAGATACAACAGAGATAAAAGTTGATGATCAAGTAGACGACCCTCCTCAACGACCAGAAACCTCTACTTCTCAACATGATACGGTTCATAGAACTTGGCAAGAACTATCATCCACAAGATCAAATCATTGGAAACCCCAATGATAGGCTAAGAACCAAATCAACTTTCAGAGAGCAGGACAATTCTATACTAGTCTCTGAGTTGGAACCAAAGACAGTAGATGAGGCTCTGCTGGACGATGGCTGGATTCTAGCTATGCAAGAAGAACTGAATCAGTTTGAAAGAAGTGATGTTTGGACCCTGGTACCCCTGCCTAACGACAAATCAGTTATTGGAACAAAGTGGGTTTACAGAAACAAACTTGATGAGAATGGTAAGGTGGTAAGAAACAAAGCAAGACTTGTTGCATAAGGTTATTCTCAAGAAGAAGGTATAGATTATACTGAAACTTTTACTCATGTTTCTAGATTAGAAGCAATTAGGATTTTATTGTCATTTGTTGCACATCACAGTATTATGCTTTTCAAATGGATGTTAAGAGTGCATTTCTAAATGGATTTATTAATGAAGAAGTATATGTAATGTAACCTCCGAGTTTTGAAAGTGAAACCCATACTGAACATGTATATAAGCTTAAGAAAGCTTTATATGGCTTTAAACAAGCACCTAGAGCTTGGTATGATAGGCTAAGTTCATTTCTAATGGAAAATGGATTTATTATAGGAAAGGTTGATACAATCTTGTTTAGAAAGTCCATTAAGTCTAATTTCATAATTGTGCAAATATATGTTGATGATATTATATTTGGTGCTATTAATGAATCTCTGTGCAAAGAGTTTGAAATGAGCATGATGGGAGAACTCAAATTCTTCCTTGGACTTCAAGTTAAACAAACTATGGAGGAGGTGCACATCCATCAAACCAAGTATACAAAGGAACTCCTGAAGAAGTTCAAAATGGATGATTGCAAGTCAATGAACACCACTATGAACCCCACTCCATACTGAACAAAGATGATAAAGATAAAAAGGTAGACCAAAGGTATATAGAGGTAGTAGACCAAAAGGTATATAGAGGTATGATAGGATCTCTGCTATATCTTACTGGGACTAGACCTGATATTATGTTCAGTGTATGTTTGTGTGCTCGATTTCAATTTGATCCTAGAGAATCTCACTTATCATCAGTTAAGAGAATATTTAGATATTTAAAAGGTACTACTAATCTGGGTTTGTGTTTTACGAAAAATGAAGATTATAGATTAGTTGGTTTCTGTGATGCTTACTATGCTGGAGACAAAATTGAAAGAAAGAGTACCAGTGGAGGATGTCACTTCATTGGAGGTAATCTTGTCTCATGGTCAAGTAAAAGACAAAGTACCATTACCTTATCAACTGTTGAAGCTGAGTATATTTCAGCTGCTAGTTGCTTCTTACAACTTCTATGGATCAAACATCAATTGGAGGACTATAATGTGTTTGTAAGTAGTATTCCACTTATGTGTGATAATACTGCTGCAATTAATTTATCGAAGAATCCAATATTGTATTCTAGAGCTAAACATATAGAGATTAAACATCATTTTATAAGGGATTATGTGCAAAAAGGTGTTTTTGATATACAATTTGTGGATACTGACCATCAATGGGCAGATATCTTTACTAAACCTCTTGCAGAGGACAGGTTTGTTTTTATTAGGAAGCATCTTAATATGCTATGTGTGGATTGATTAAGGCGTCCAGACTAGAAATTTTTTGTTAATAATGTATGCACGTCTAAAGCATTTCAAGTCCATTGCATGATTAAAATATGCGTCCATTGCATATCGCGTCCATTGTATTTGTGTGTCGCGTCCACTGCATATCGCATCTATGCTTGTTTGTATTTTTCTTGGACACGTCTATACATATATTTATTAATTACATTTATTTTGTCTCAATGACAAATCTATCCTTTATTCTCTCTGCTGAGTTAGTATTTGCATCAATCCCATCAAGACCTTTTTATAGTTTCAAAATACCACGCCGTTTTATCCTTAATGACATGTCTTGTCAAACATTTTCTTTTTGATTTATTTCCAAAAGAAAAACCTTTGAAATTCAAAACCTTTTTAAAGCAAGTCTCTTCCCTATGAGAAACCTTTCACTACCTTGTCATCTCTGAGAATACTCGAGCTCTCTGTTCTTTGCTTCCAAAACCTGACTCTCAAATCACCAAAAATGGCTTCCTCTTCTACCTTCAACGTGGACAAGCTGAATGTTGCTATTGAGCACCACTTCAACTTCAGAGTGTTAGAGGAATACAACTTGGATATCAACAAGTATGTCAACACTACTGGGTGGGGATGACTTTTCATTGAGAAAGACTCCATTGATCCTAATCTGATCAAGGATTTCTGGAGGAGACTTCAAGTCACTGATACTGACATCTTCTCTACTGTATTGGGAAAGAGAATAGTAGTTTTAGAGAAGTCCATTTCTGATGCCATCTTATGTGCTCAGGAAGGTGTGGTTTTCACTGGCTCTTGGGAGACTAACCAAGGTGGTCCTGAAGTCATTGAAGTCTGCCTAATGAGAGAGGACACCGTAAGGACTCACTCATGGAAGCCTGTTGAAATGAAGGACATTGTTCGCATCCCTCATCAATTGCTGAACAAAGTTGTCCTACACAAGGCTGGGTCAAAAGACAACTTGTCTGCCTTACACAAGTTCTGCCTATGCCACCTGTTTACAGAAACAAAGATCAACTTGCCTAAAATTCTTTATGGCAGATTCAGAGATGCTATTATCAATATGAAGAAGCTGTTTGCACTTCCCTACTGTCATCTCCTCTCAAAGATTTTCAAATCTCAGGGTGTCCATGAATTTATTGCTGCTAGGACTCTTGAAGAGCAAGCCAGGATCTTAACTAAAAAACCAATGTCAGCAACTGATTTTGGCAAGATGAATATTGCCAATATGAATCTCAGCACCTATGTTGCTGCTGCTTTGGCCAAGACAGAAGAGTTGATGAAAGTAAAAGAAGAAATGGTTGAGCAGAGTAATGATGAAACTCTGGGGCTCAAAAGGACTATTAAGAAGAAAACCACTATTGCAAGGAAGTCAATGCCAAAAAGGCCTACTGGTGGAATTGTCTTTAGAGAACCAACTGTTGTTGTTCCTCAGCCTGCCCCTAACAAAAAAGGACAAGGGATTTGTTTCTGTCCTATAATGAGGATGAGGATGATGAGGACAGGGCCCCTATGAGCTCTGTACTGAAGAAACAGAAAATTGATGCTCCTGCTGATGCTATGGGAACTGAGGTAACTATTCCTGCTAATGATCCTGTCAAATTAGCAGTAGATGCCCTAGTTTCCAGCTTTGAGCATAGGATAGATGACTCTGTACATGCACCCTCTTTGAATCAAAATCAAACCATGGATGATGTGTATATCCCCCACACCCCTATTACCACAAGCAAACTCATCTAACCAACCACAAACAGCCTCACCAGAAAGACCCTACTTCCCTCCCATCATACCCTCAAATGATCCCTGTGACGCGTTGTCGCGCACGTGTCAAAAAGAAGAGCGGTTTGTAAAAATTGCAGTCAGGGTGCGACAACTCGAGTATCGTCTCACGCGGACTCTTGTAGTGTTATTTGCAGAAAAGTCAGTTTTTTTTTTTTTTTGGGGGGTTCAAATTAAATAAAGAAAACAAAGCAGAAAAACAGTGCAAACTAAATAATTATCAAATAAGCTAAACGATCAACCTACTGCTTTCGATTTCCCGCTATCATCGGTTCGTATAATTCCAAGCCCTAAGCGGATTCTAATCCCTTTTCGATCATAGCAACAATTAACAAGCGAAATTGCTCCTACGAGATATATATTCCTATTCCGAATTAAGCAAACGGATTAAGCCCTTCGTGAATTAAGCAAACATGATTTGAACATACGCGAATTAAGCAAACACGATTCAAGTAAGGAACATATGATCATCGAAATAAATCAAGACTCATCCTATTTAACTCGAATTAAGCAAACAAGAAATATAGGAAAAGTATTGAAAGGGAAAAACAATTTTAAATTGGGAATCAATAGAACCTCAAGTGCAACGGAAACTTAGTGCTCCATCAAAACGCAATACAATCAGAGAAATTCGTAAACAAGGATTAGCCAAAAGATCCCTCTGTTCTGCCCTAAAACAGCTATTTATAACTTTCAGAAAATGCGCACGCTCGCGAGGCGAATATTAAAATGGCGCTAGTTCAAATTTGGGCTCTCGCGAGGCGAGTTGATACCTCGCGAGGCGAGACTTCAATTTCCAGTTTGTCACAGCCGTGATAGTCTCTGTCCTCCAGAATCTTCTCATCATGCCCATGATGGGCATCACGGGCTGACCGTGATGCTTTCTGACTTCCAGGATCGCGAGACGAGACATGGTTCGCGGGGCGAGACAGAGGATGGCATTTCTGGAACAACAAGGCTTCAGGCTCGCGAGGCGAGTACCCTCTCGCGAGGCGAATAATTCCAGAATTGCTTCTCTTTATTAACCTGAAAACAAGAAATAGCAGTAAGTGCTTTATTTGACTCTAAATTAGCTAAATTACCCTAAAACTACTTTAGAGACTCAAAATGTTGCTTGAAGACAATCAAGTCTAATTTGGGCGAAAACGAGATTAAACTCGAATAAAACAATGGTCTTTACTAGTCAAAAACTAGTCGAGCCAGAGGCTGATCAAAATACCCCAAACTTAAACTTTGCTTGTCCGCAAGCAAACTAAAACTCAAAAACACTCAAACTTGGCAAGCTTAAAAGATTCAATCAAATTCACACAAATTTCATGCAATATTTCAACAAAACAATTTTTCCTCAATGATTCCCCCCTTTTCAACAATGCAATCCCCACATTCATTTACTTTAAACAATTGAGAAATCCATCATTCATTCAATCATTAATCTAAGTTGAGGATCCAAGTTACACACAAAAGGGAGATCACCAAATTCAAACAATCGTCTTCCTCACAAGGGCATTTAGTATTTCACTCAACTTCACTCAATTTGTCTAGGCAATCAACATTTCACTCAATTTCACATTTAAGAGCACTTCCCATGAATTTGATCTTCATCTCAAACAAAGTTTCGACGAAAACATGCGTGCAACATCAAAAGGTCTTTTAAGGTTGTAATGGGGCCTGGCTAAGGGTAGGATATACAAAGGAACTAGGCTTAAGTCCCTAGGAACTAAGAGAGCATGAAGCTTGTACACTATTATTTTTTTCACTCTAATTCCTTTTTCCATTTTTTTTATATACAAAGGAACTAGGCTTAAGTCCCTAGGAACTAAGAGAGCATGAAGCTTGTACACTATTATTTTTTTCACTCTAATTCCTTTTTCCATTTTTTTTTCTTTTTGGTGCTTTGGGTGCCTACACCTTTTTCCTTTGACACCATTTTTGTTTTGCCCCTTTTCTTTTTGGTAAATTTTTTTCTTTTGCAACTCTTTTTTTTTCTTTGCCCTTGGCTTCAACCTTTATATTTTTTTTTCTTTTTCTCACCCCAGAATGACATATCACTGTAGCCACCCCAAACTTACTTCCTTGCAACCCTTCTCTTGCTGGGCTTCCGTGCTCTCCTAATCCTAAGATCGGGTTAACATGGTTTTTCCATATTTTGGCTTATAACATGAGGTTATCAAGAACAACAGGCTAATCAGGCTCAATGGGGCTAACTAGGGAACATGCATTAGGGATGGTTCAATTTAGGCCAAGTAGATAATTCAAAGAAAATCTTCCTAAATCATCTGATGCAATCACATAGACATGCAAACCAAGAAGAGACTCAAGCAAAATCGGGAAAGTGCAACTTGAAAGTGATTCACACGGTTAAAAACATGTCGGAGGCTCAAACCCTCACCTGGACATTTTTCGCAAATTGTTTGATCGAGATTCGGTCCCTAGTGTGTGTTTCCCTTCACCCCAAACTTATCATAAATCATACAATCATAACAAAATATCTCAAAGTTCAATTTTCAATTTTTCACATGGGGGTTACTTTCCAATTTTTTTAAACCTAGGGGGGGTCATAAACATATATCATGCAATCAATTTGTGCTAGATCAACAAAATCCACCAAGCTTGTCGACACAACACTCACACACATGCTCTTGAGCTTCTCAAATTATTCAAGAACTAAAAGAAAAACAAAACAAAAACAAAGCAAGGAAAAGACAATTAAAAAGAAGAGGGTTTAGAGAAACTCATGGAGGTGGTTCCATCGGGATCCCACTGACGGAATGCTCAAATTGCAATACGATCCTCCCGGATCCCATGGTCTACAGCATAAGTATGAAAGGGAGCGCTTGACAATTATGTTGACTCCGCCAAGTGCGGCGGACTGCTCACTCCCTCTTGGGTCAAAGTTGACCTCCTGGTCAACCTTGTCAACAAAGTCCTCCCAATAAAATGGGGTTCGACCTCTTGGACTGGCCATAGTGTCTTCATATCCAAGGGTGCAAAATCCAGAGGCTTCAACTCCATTGCTGGTGGTTCCACAGGGGGAAGTGGCAAACAGGTGTCGAGGGTCTCTGGTGCTGCTTCAACTTCTGCACGATCTTCATTCATTGCGCTGACAAATCCATCACCTGCTATACATGCAAAAATCTCAGCACACACCACACAAGGGTTAGTGTTAGTACAGTCAGTACATATAGTTCAACAAACTGAATCATAAAAGGCTTGAATGTCTGGAAATTCAACACACAGTTCATCCATCCCATCACATTCAACACATGCATATAAATTAATAGAATCATCTAATTCCAAAGGTTCTTCATCATCCTCAAGCATGGTGAAGCAGATGTCCTCCTGATCCTCATCTTCCATGTTTCTTGGTCGAACAGGGCCCTCAACCTCATGTGTCTCATGTTCTATATGGACGTTTTGCTCCTCATACCCTAAGAAGGATGATCTTTCAAAACATGCTACACACGAAGTGAATTCATTACAATCAACACATGAAGTATAATAGACAGAATCAGGAAAGGGGTGAATATCTGGAGATTCAACACACAGTTCATCATTAATAGTGTTCTTGACATTATTATCAAAATTATCCTCAGAGGAAGTATTGTCAAGAACAACTATTTGTGAATCTGTACGTTCTTCAAGGAGATGTGGAGTTTGCAGTGTAGCCAAGGCGGAAACGATGTAAGCATTCTGAGTGGCAAAATCCTGAAGACTTGCTTCCATCCTCTGTTGAAATTCAAGATTGTTCTGTGCCATTTATTGATTCTTCTCTCTCATCTGTTGCACCATGGAAGCTATCTCATCCAAGATGCCCTGTCCTCCACCATGTTGGCTAGAATGATCATTCACTCCAAACATGCCACAATCCCTATTAAACTCATAACCTCCATCAAAGTTAGGATAATATATGCATGGTGGTGGCTCATCAAAGTTAGGATAATATATGCATGGTGTTGGCTCATAATCAACATTAGGCATATAACCTTGCATGTAATTATCCATGGGAAGTACTAAGATTCACAACCAGACAAAATAGCCATAACTAATTCAGCAATGAAATTTTTTTTATTTATTTATTTTCTGTTAATAACAACAAGAGTCCCCGGCAACGGCGCCAATTTGACGCGCTATCGCGCACGCGTCAAAAAGAAGAGCGGTTTGTAAAAACTGCAGTCAGGGTGCGACAACTCGAGTGTCGTCTCACGCGGACTCTTGTAGTGTTATTTGCAGAAAAGTCAGTTTTGGGAGGGGGGGGGGGGGGGGGGGGGTTCAAATTAAATAAAGAAAACAAAGCAGAAAAACAATGCAAACTAAATAATTATCAAATAAGCTAAAGGATCAACCTATTGCTTTCGGTTTCCCGCTATCATCGGTTCATATAATTCCAAGCCCTAAGCGGATTCTAATCCCTTTTCGATCGTAGCAACAATTAACAAGCGAAATTGCTCCTACGAGATATATATTCCTATTTCGAATTAAGCAAACGGATTAAGCCCTTCGTGAATTAAGCAAACACGATTTGAACATACGAGAATTAAGCAAACACGATTCAAGTAAGGAACATATGATCATCGAAATAAATCAAGACTCATCCTATTTAACTCGAATTAAGCAAACAAGAAATATAGGAAAAGTATTGAAAGGGAAAAGCAACTTTAAATTGGGAATCAATAGAACCTCAAGTGCAACGGAAACCAATCACAGTAGATCAATTTAAGGGAGTTAGTGCTCCATCAAAACGCAATACAATCAGAGAAATTCGTAAACAAGGATTAGCCAAAAGATCCCTCTGTTCTACCCTAAAACAGCTATTTATAACTTTCAGAAAATGCTCACGCTCGCGAGGCGAATATTAAAATGGCGCCAGTTCAAATTTGGGCTCTCGCGAGGCGAGACTTCAATTTCCAGTTTGTCACAGTCATGATAGTCTCTGTCCTCCAGGATCTTCTCATCATGCCCGTGATGGGCATCACGGACTGACCGTGATGCTTTCTGACTTCCAGGATCGCGAGGCGAGACATGGTTCACGGGGCGAGACAGAGAGGATGGCATTTCTGGCACATCAAGGCTTCAGGATCGCGAGGCGAGTACCATCTCGCAAGGCGAATAATTCCATAATTGCATCTCTTTATTAACCTGAAAACAAGAAATAGCAGTAAGTGCTTTACTTGACTCTAAATTAGCTAAATTACCCTAAAACTACTTTAGAGACTCAAAATGTTGCTTGAAGACAATCAAGTCTAATTTGGGCGAAAACGAGATTAAACTCAAATAAAACAATGGTCTTTGCTAGTCAAAAACTAGTCGAGCCAGAGGCTGATCACCCTGGTTTAGCCAATCAGATGATGGGATTGTCTTTGGTGCACCCTTTTCTAAAAACAGTAAGACCAAATTCCCTTACACAGATACCTTTGTACTTTATGATGGCCAAGCAGAAAATTGGGCCAAAGTGAAGAGAGACTGGAAAATCCTCTACCATCAACATGAACCAGAGCCTACTTCAACTAGACCTTTCTATTCATTGCCTGAGTATGAACATGAACCAGAAACCAGACCTCAACCTGATTATTTACCCATACCATATGTACCAACCATGACCAGACCTCTTCCATCCACTCTCCACAACCACATTGGCCCTACCCTAACTCACATACCCCTGAAGAAATTCCCTCCCAGAAAAATCTACCCAAACCTGGTGAAATACCCTCCATTCAAGCCATTCATAGATGGAGTAGAGAGACATATAATCTCTGATTGGTCTAAGGATCCTGCTAAGAAAGACCTAGATAATGTTATCTACAAGAGGTCAAGATCCTTCAGACGCATTCCAATCATCATGGACAACAACACAAAGTGGACAACTTTCAGACATCCCAATGAATATTGAAAAGCTGCAGATATCATTGACCATATCATGTATGCAATACTGAAGTTTGAATTTGAGCTATTCAGAGTGGTCAGAGCTACAAACTTTGTGCCTCGTACTTGGTTGTTCTTCTCCTACAAGACTAAGATAGGAATTAAGCCTTACATGATCTGTCCTAGACTTCCAATGATTGATCTAAACAAGAACAAGGACAAGAAAAGCAGAGAAATACTGGAAGGATGCCTTTCCCAGAGTAGTGCATGATAAATCCATAAGCTATAAATCTGACTGATCAAAATATCATGGACTACTGGGTGTCACAGCCTATTGAGGATATTGGAGAAGATGTGGATGTTGACCTCTGAAGGACTCACATGTGGAGTGTGCAAAGGAAGCCTCCATCTCTGGTTTGAGCACTGAAGAAAAGAAACTCATTCCAAAAGTCAGAGGCGAGTGTGGACTTTCTTACTAAAGATATTTTATCTACAAGGACATCTCGGGACTCTCTATCATCAGTCCAGATTATGAAAAAGACCCAGTCCACTGGGCTAAAGATTTGCCCCCACCAATTCTTACCATTGCTGACTCACCTCCTCCATCACCTCCTTCAGAGCATATAGATGAGGAAATTATTGTTGAAAATCCTGCTATGGAAACTGAACCTGTTCAACCAATGACTGAGAATGAGGAATCTACTGAGTCTGCTCCAAGACCAAGCACTTCTAAAAAGCAATCATCTCAGCCAATGGCTCTGACAGTCATTCATCCATCAGAGCAACCTCAAACTTCTAGAGCCTTAGACACTTAGCCAAGTCAAGCACATGCTCAAGATAGTGCTGAAAGCTCTAAACCCTCACTCTCACTGCCACCAAACTTTGAAGCAATGATTGGAAGAATAATTGAAGAAAGGGTAAAGGTTGAAGTGAAGGAACAAGTAAGAGAGCAAGTTGCAGAAGCTCTGACTCCAACAAACATTATGATAAACCAGATGATGAG
The DNA here is from genome assembly GCA_030762895.1 of Sophora flavescens. Classification (NCBI taxonomy): domain Eukaryota; kingdom Viridiplantae; phylum Streptophyta; class Magnoliopsida; order Fabales; family Fabaceae; genus Sophora; species Sophora flavescens. The sequence continues at coordinate 165,469,415 of CM061064.1, read as the reverse complement.
CATCATGCTGAGTTTCCAATAGAGTCAGAATCTGCCAACCCAAATTCTTGCTCCTCCTCAAAACCCTAAACCAAACCCTCCTCCTCCACCTCCACATTCTTCCTCTTAGTCTCTTTTATTTTCTTAGCCTCTCTTGTTTTGTTATTACTGATAATGATGGTCCACTCCTTTTACCTTTTGTCTGATGACAAAAAAGGGGGGAGAAAGGAACAGGGAATTAAATTTAATAAAAAGTAAAGTCAGTTCTTGAAATTAAACGTTTGTCTGTATTTGCTTATTTGTTTTACTTGTTTATATAAGTTTTGATTGAATTATTTTATTATAAAGCTCTGATACCTTTTGTTATGATACCACTTTCTGATATTATTTGGTTTGATACAACTCTTAGCATATTTGCTCTGATACTATTCTTTGTCTGACAACTAGTTGAAATGATCAGATAAGTTATATTTGATTTGTGCTGCTGAGTTTATGTTTTTATATTCCTGTTAAAGTTTGGATGCTTAGTCTTAGGGGGAGCCTTGTAAGCTCTCTTAGACTTTGCTCACTCAAATTTAATTAGTTTTTGTCATCATCAAAAAGGGGGAAATTGTTGGAACCAAAGTGATTTGGATTAATAATCTGAGTTTTGATGTTAACAAAAATGATTAAATTTGTATGGCAAAGTTTAGTTGAGATCTAACATGCTTTATCTAGACTTGCAGGAATGTTACAATTATGCAAGTTATGGAAAACTTTGTATAAAGTTCTTTATATCTGCTTGGACTGAGAAAGAGAATCCGCGTCCATTCATAAAGACGAGCTGCTCAAAACCTTCGGTAAACCTTATTTATTTAATACAGTTTGAGTAGACGAGAAATAAAAATGTTCTAAGTAGACGGGAACTTTAATTTAATGAGTAGACGAGCTTTTAATGCCACATCAGCAGACGAGATAAAAAACAACTCACTGTAATATAGCAAGTCCAAAGACTTGATGATAGACGAGAGGATATGCCACGTCAGCAGACAAGTGAAGTGAAAGATGCTAGTCCATAGACTCGTTTTCACCTGAGCGTGTAGACGCATATCTTAAGTAGATGAGCTTTTTGTTATTAATTTTAATATGCTCAATCCAACTAAGTAAATGCTACCCAGACCACATAGAACTATTTATTTCAAATGATTGATATTTATTTCTAACGAATGTTGGTCCTTCCTATTTGTTTTATCTGTTTTAATGCTTTGCCTTCTTGCAAAAGAAACATAGTACCATCGAGGAAATGCAAAAAACAGAATAGTACAATGAGAATTGGAAAAACGTTATGTACCCTGTCACTTTTATCGCTGGAATAATTGGAATTTGTACAAAGGAGGAAAGACAACTTTTCAAGTTTCAAATTGCTCAAAGGAGTGCCCTTCCATATCGTGCAAAAGTGATAACCAATAGTACATTTCACAATAGCCACGATCAAGCTATGATTCACAACGGATATTTTGCATTCAATGCTATCTCTAAACGGGTATATTCAAAACAACCGTTGAAGTTTTTCAAGTGAAGAAGATGGTCTCTATAAATAGAAGACCTCAACCTCTGAAGAACAACTTTGGCTAGCCAAATCCTTGCAAGCTGAATTTGTACAATCCTATAAATTCTTTTATTCCTTCAAAGCAAAAGTCTGTAATTCTTTAGCTTGAACATTGTTGTAATATCAAATGATCTTAAACTTTCATATCCTCACACATAGTGAGTTAGAAGATCATAAGCAAACAATCTCTTTGTTAGCTTTAGAGCTTGAAGAGGTTTGGTAAGAAAGGAATACTTGTAGCCTGGAGAGGTGTTGAATACTTGTTGTAATCTATTTGGAGAAATAGTGGAGAAAACCTTCAAGTCGAAGGGACTAGACGTAGCTCTTGGTTGGAAAAGAGTGAACCAGGATAAAATACTTGTGTGAATCTTCTCATCCCTTATCTCTTACAGCTTTATTTGTTTATACTGACTGTGGGGATTTGAACTTGAATTTTTTAAGTTTTAAAAGTTACGTTTCTGTGTGTGTGCTTCTACCTTTTATTACTTATGTGAGAAAATCTTTTTTGAAAAATGCTGTTTTCGAAAAATTTTAACAAAGACAATTGAACCCCATTTCTTGTGTTTGCCTGTGTCAACTTCAATTGATAGCTATTAGCAGCTATGCTGTCAATCAGCTCATAAGCTTCATTATAAGACTTTGTCAAAAAGGTACCTCCGGATGAAGCATCTAACATCAATCTTGAGGGAGGAGGTACTCCATTGTAGAAAGTCTCCATTTGGATGCAAACATGAATGCCATAATGAGGACACTTTCTCAATAGCTCTTTGAACCTCTCCCATGATTCATACAGTGATTCATCATCATTCTGCCTGAAGGAAGTTATTTCACTTCTCATTCTTGCATTTTTAGTAGGAGGAAAGTACTTGATCAAGAACTTTTCAGCTAGGCCATTTCAAGAAGTAATGGAATTGGATTCCAAAGAGTTCAACCAAGTCTTGGCTCTGTCTCTCAGTGAATAAGGAAAGAGCCTCAATTCAAAAGCATCATCACTCACTCCAGGGATCTTGAAGTTGCTGGCCACCTCCAAAAATTGCCTCAGATGTAGGTGTAGATCTTCAGTAGGAGCACCACTAAACTGCCCAACAGTTTGAAACATTTGGAACATCATCGGCTTGAACTCAAATTGCTGGGTAGTTATTTCTGGCCTCACTATCCTAGTGTGCATGGTTTGGGGGATCAAAGACAGCATAGTCCCCGATGGACCTCTCCCTATCATTTGCCATTTCAATCATACCAAGCTGCTCCTTATCATCCAAGAACATATCAGCCATGAAGCCTAGATCAGATTGTTGAACTTGAGTCGTTGTGCTTTGGTTATCTTCCTTATCCTCTTTGCAGTTTTTGTTAGAACCAAAGTGGTTTTGGATTAAAATAATCTCTTAAGTTTTGATGTTAACAAAAAGGTTAAATTTGTATGGCAAAGTGTTGTAAAAAATCTAACTTGTTTGTTATAAGTATGCAGGGACTATTTGATTTATACAAGTCAGAGGAACTTAAAATTTTTATTTTGATCTTCTAGACGAGTCTTCAACTCTTGGTAAAATTCTGAGTCTATTAGCTTTATGGTAGACGAGATCGTAAAATTAATTATGATAGACGCGATCTTAGATTTAACTAAGGTAGACAAGTTACTAAGTCTAAAAAAAATCAAATAGACGAGACATTGAAATATAACAAGTCCAAAGACTTGATAGACGAATAGTCTCACTAGACGCCACGTCAGTAGATGAGCTCTTGCATAGCAAGTCCAGTTCTTGGAACTAGACAAAAAGTCTTTAGACACATTAATCAGTAGACGAGCCCGTCTCACTGATAAGTTAATCTTGCATGTCCAAAGACCTGCGTGTCTACTAGTTTTAAAAGGTGAACCCGTCTAAGGTTAAGTGTATTTATTTCAAATGATTGCTTATTTACTTCAAAGAATACATGTCTTTTTACCCTTGCTGCTTCTATTGTTTAAAACCTTTATCTCTTGGATAAAATAACTTTGTACCATTGAAACCATAAACCTTTGTACTCTCAACTACATTGCTGTAAAAATCAAGTCAAGTACAAAGAAGGAAAGTCAGAAAGTAACCTTTGGTATAATAGAGAAGTGATGGCTCTACTTTGAGCATTCCTCTGATAAACAAAAGCACTTCTTCAAGAAGCATATCAAGTTATCAGTCTCAACGAATCCAAGCATTTGATGTTATGTCTAAACGGATACAATTTGAAGACCGTTGAAGAAGATCAAGACAGAGAAGCACTTCAACCATATATACTTGAAGAATTTCAAGAAGAAGAAAGAGAAAGATACACACACACAGAGATATACATACACAAGTGACTTACACATGAAGCTTTGATATCTTAAGTGCAAAAACTCTGTTGATACTGTAAAGCAAGTTTACGTGTAAATCTTGTTGATCTTAAACTTTCAAATCATCACACATAGGGAGTTCTTAGATCAAATCTATTCATCTCTTTGTTAGAGTTAAAGCCTGAAGAGGCTTGGTAGAGAAAGAATACTTGTAGCCTAAAAAGGTGTTGAATACTTGTAATCTATTTGGAAAATAGTGGAGAAAATCTTCAGGTAGAATGGACTGGACGTAGCTCTTGGTTGGAAGAGAGTGAACCAGGATAAAACATTTGCGTGAATCTTCTAAACCTTCATCTTTTACAGTTTATGTTTATGCTAATTGTGGGGTTCTGAATCTGAGTTTATTAATTCTTCCAAAACATTTTCCTGTTTGTGTGTTGTTTTTATTGTTTTTCTTGTAAAAGGTTTGAGAAAAGACTTTTTAAAAAAACAGTTAAGAAACACAATTCAACCCTCCCCCCTCCTGTGTTTCCCTATGTCAACTTCAGTTTTCTCTATCTCCAAATCAATTTGGAATTCAGGTGCACCATTGCTACGCATACAGAGTTCAATACCTATTGCTGAGCACAGTATACACGAAAATTTTAGAACTTACTAAATAGGAAAATTTAAACTGAAAATTTAGTATTTAACACCATTCTGAATCCTCGACAACGGCGTCAAAAACTTGTTGCACTAAAAGTGTAATGTGCAAAGTGTGCAAGTGAACACAATCGTGACAAGTAATAAAGTGTAAATAGAGATCGTTCCCACGAGGATTTGAATGAATTAAATATAAATCTCAGAGTAGACTTTTCTATTAAGTTTAATAAAGAGAGTAGGTAACGATGTAATAAAAAGGAAATGTAATTAAATGCAAAAATTAATGGTTGCAAGATAACACAAATTGTAATAAAAACGAGTTGCTACTGAACGGGGTAAATAGCTAGGGAAACTAATCCCTTGTAATGTCAACTGCAGGGTAATTTATGCTTCAGCTACAGCATTTAGTCCAGCAAAATAATGTTTGTTTTCCAACAATAAAACTATGATGCATTGAATGTTCCTTATTCCTAAGCCCACATTAAATTCACTCGGTTATGGGTTAAGCTCATCTAGCTACTTAAAGTCTTGAAGGCTATTCCTAGCTCATTCAATAGCAATTAATTTTCCAATTAATTACTTTTAACTCTATCCTCTAAACAAATCCACTAACTAAACTCTTCCAAGTTTAGCAAGCTATTATGTTAGCTAAGTTGATCAATCTCATCTAAAATAGAAATGAAGAGCAAAATAGAGGAAAATGTCCAAGCACTCATTCACGTAAATCACCCATAAGCTTTAATTACAAGTTCATAGTTCCTAGCCAAAGATGTTTAGCTCATAATGAGCTTAAAGACAAAAGAGGAAATAATAAAAGAAGTGCAAAATATGGTAACATAAAAACAAGAAATTACAGAGATGAAAAATGGAATAGTGATGGCTGATGTACCTTGTACCGACTGTGTACCCTAAAAGGAGGCTGACTTCTCACTATTTGTACTAGCCTATGTCCCAAAAAATAGGGTTTTCTACACACTCTCTTGCCTCACTTTTTGGGCTTTCACAAAATTCAAATATTAAAATATTCCTTGTCCCATTTCCCAAGTACACTCAACTGAGGTCTCAATTCTTTCTTCCGCTTGTGGGACCCGCAACAGGCCTATTGTCCTTTGTGAAAATTGTGCTGAGCTAGCAAGTCTTTTGTCCTCCAGTGTTTCCTTCTTTAGAAGCTACAGCATTCCAGAGCAATTCCCTCCAGCTTCCTTCAGTTTAACAATTAATTCCTGCTTACACTTAAAAACTCTTTTTCGACAGCATTTTCCATAGCAAACCAATTCCTTTCAGTATATCTGCAATTAATTTCACTTGCTCAAATTGTTGTTAAAATCATGCATTATTGCTCCTAATTTACCAACACAAGAACAACAATTTAGTTATAAAAGTAGTAATAACTCTTATTTCTAATAGTTATGAACACACCATTATGCTTGGGTGTCACTTATCCATCTCCAGCCATATACTTTCAATTCAGCAAAGTAAAGATTCAAGGGACGACCATTTTGTTGAATCTGGGTTGCCTTATAACGTAGTTCATAATATTAGGCTTCATCTTCTCCATCAAATAGAACATTTAGGTCACACTATCCTAGATCTCTTGAGTTGTTGGTAACTCAATAAACATACCCAAATGATGAGGTTCCATGGTTTTCAACAACCACCCCCGTAGTAACGCATCCTCGATGACCCATTTGGAATAACCAGGATCTTCTTCTTCGACTTTCACAGTTTTTCCATTCAAATGGCCAACTTTATTCATGCCCGCAGCATGAACCTCCATCATCTTCGACCATACTTTAAAGTTTGTGTTGTTCAGTTTGAACGTGAAAGGTACGATGTTGATATTGGATGGCTCAAAGCCACCATTCTGACTTGAGATAGGGACAATCAGCTTTTCTCCAGCCATTATAGTTGATTTGGTTTAGAGTAGACTAGGGAATAAGGAAATAAACGGATCGTAATCCGCTCTGATACCAATATAAAAGAACAATATTATATGTTCTTGTATATATTTCTCTCTGTAATGGCAAGTATATATAGTCTTACAACAGTAATTCTAGGAGTAATTCTAGTAATTCTAAGAGTAATTCTAGGGATCCTAATTACACATAAAAGGAAATTATGAATCTTTACAAAAGCATCTCCTTGACTCACGCCAACAGTCCCTCCTCCAAAGCATTAGTATGTGATTGGCACAAGATAAGTGTTTAGAAACAAGTTAAATAAAGATGGAAAAATCATAAGAAATCAAGCAAGATTAGTAGCTCAATAGTACACTTAGTTGGTTCAGGCAACCTTCACCTAAGAAGGGGGTGAATTGGATGTTATATAAAAGGACACAAGAAGGAGAAAAATCATGTAATCAACTCTCTAAGACCCGATAGAGGAGGTAAATTTAAATATAAAGAATTTAATAAATTTTGTACAAGAAATGGAATTCGCCACCCTCTAACGGTTCCTAGATCACGAAAACACAATAGTGAAGTGGATATAAAAATAGAATTGTCCTTAACATGACTAAATGTATGTTGAAACCCAAAAATATAACTAACGAATTCTGGGCTGAAGTTGGAATTGTTGCTTATGTCCATGTACTCGATGAGGATAGATCCAAGCTAAATGATTGAAGTGTGAAGCACGTATTCATTTTCTATGACGTAAATTCTAAAGGCTACAAGTTGTATAACCCAAGCAATGACAAATTTGTTGTGAGCCGAGATGTGAAGTTTGACGAAATAACCACTTGGAGATAGGAAGAAGCACACGAGGAAGGAACTTATGGTTTCTTTCCATACTTCTAAAAATGAAGAGCAAGAGAGCATGACACCTATCCAAGAAGAGACTCCACCGCCATCTCCTATTTATGAAGCATCTTCATCTTATAAAGAAAGTTTTAGTGGAAGCCAAGAAAAATGAGAGATGTTGAATAATTATATGAGCCTTTTGATTTGTTCTTCCTTCTTGTTTACAGTGAACTTTTAGAGATCGATGAAACTGTTAAAAACAAAATGTAGAGACAAGTCATGCAAGAGGAGATTGAAGCCATTGAGAAGCCTAACATTTGGGAGTTATCGTCTCTTCGAAAGGGTCATCAAGAAATTGGATTTAAACGAGTCTTCAAGACAAAGAAGAATGCAAAAGGAGATGTACAAAGATGTAAACCATGACTTGTTGCAAAAGGCTACAAGCGAAAGCATAGATTTAACTATATGAAGAAGTGTTTGTACTCGTTTCCCGCATGGAGACAATTCACTTAACTTTCCTTCAAAGATAAAGTTCAACAATTTTGAATCTTTACAACTCAAGATATGGCTGAATCACAAAAATAGTATAATTTTCTAATTATGCTAAGTATTTCCATTAAGCCTGATATAAGCCCACTTTCACAAAACATAGTCAAGACCAATCAATTAAGAACAAAAGAAGGTAATAAAAACTAGATATTATGATTAATTAAGATATCAAAATTATGCTTTCTAAAAAGGTCGACTACATGAATAAAATGTCGTCATGGTATTTAGAGGTGCCAAAATGGGTTGTGACCTATGAGCCAACCCGGTTCTTCTCGAGTTCGAGTTGATCGTTGGGCTGAATTTTTTAGCTCAAAAAATTTTTGGATTGACTCTAACCCAACTCACTTAACCCACGATTAAGCGGGTTCAAGTTGAGTTAGCTCAAGTGTTAGGAAATGAAAATTTTTAAAATATTAAAAGAAAAAGTTAAAATATCACGGGTTTAGAATATTTCAACCATTTTATACTTTAACTTCTTCTCACCATAACCCATAGAATCTCTTATCTTCTTCTTCTGACCCTCACCCACACAATTAGCAGCCAACGGTCACCGCTTCGACCTTGACCTTTACTAAGTTTGTCAAATCTCCTTCCAATCTCACATTTCATTTCCCAAATCCTTCTTCCATCTCCTCTCTCAGTCGATAGTAACCAACATAAGGACAATAAGTTAAAATCATTGTGATTGGCAGTTATCGCATTGCTAATGTATCTTTATTAAACAAGTTAAAAATGATTCAGTTTGTTATTGTATCTCTATCATATGGAAGTGTAACATTCCAGACTATTTTACAGATTGACGATTGTCATTATAAATCAAAACGGGCCTTTTCAGTGTGCTTTGTCCTCATTCACACACTTCTCAGGAAAACTTCCCTAGAGGCAACCTAACCCAGAATAGCTCATAGTCAAACACGTTTAACTTTGGAGTTTTAAGTGACGGGCTCTCGAAAAGAAGATGCATATTATTGGTATATCTAGCCAATACTGGTAAATTCATTTAAGTTATCATCGACTGTATAGTCTCATACCTATACAGTTTCAAGATCCCTCTTGTTCCGATATGTAACCGGTTTATTCGTGTGTCCATATTCCTAAAAGCCTACCAGGACCCACTCATTGACTGTGCTTCCTTTCGCACCATTTACCACTCCCTGCCCTCATCAGTCCCAGATGTCACAGGAATCCCCATTGGCTTAAGTTTCACAAAGAAACACAACACAAATGATTGGTATAATGGCACCCATGCTTGATCCCTTCCACAACCCAAGATATCTAAAAATCTATGCCTCAACCTCGCAAAATAGTCACACACACACACTGTTTTTATTTAGGTGGGGCAATTCATTTAACCCACAAACCCACCCAAGTTGAGTTAGGTTAGTCAAAATTAGCTCACTTCTAGTGAGTCAACTTGACATAGCTCACTTTATTAGCAACAGGTGATAGACCATCTCTGCAGAGAAATAAAAATAGAACAAAAGGATAATAGAGAAAAGAGGATTTAAGTCATACATCAAAGGACGTAGTGATCGAAAGAAGTGGTGGCGGTAGTGCACAGAGAGAGAAGAGGGGGTTTCGGTGGTGGTAGCACAAATAGAGAAAAAAGGTCTTCGCGGAGGAAGGAGAAGGGAGGTTCTAATGGTTCCGGTGGCTTATGGAGAAGGGAGGAACGATAAGGCCATGGAGAAGAGAATGGAAAAATAAACGAGAAATCTTATTTAGGGGAATAAATTAAGGCTTACAAACGACCCGACGATGAAAATTCAAAAGTTCATTACCGATGGATAGCCATTGATAAATGTCAACACATTACCAGTGGGAAGGTCGTGAATACGTTCAAGATGATATTACCAATGAACAAGCCACCTATAAATTCTCATGCCAACCATGCCGATGAGTTTAACTACGGCTTGACCGACAATGACATACAAACAACTATCTCATCAGCAACATTGGTGACTTTTCAACTTCAACACTTGTGATGGATATTTCTAGTTGTAAATGACAAACTTAATGCTTTGTTTGGATTAGGAAGGAAGTAGGAAGAGTGAAGTAGGAGAGAAGAGAAAATGAGTAGAGAATAGATGGATTTTTAGATTGTTTGGATGAAGAGAAAAAAGAAAGAGAAAAAGAAAAGTTACATTTTGGTATAAAGATATTTTTATCCTTATAATAATATTAATATTTTATTTGATTCTTAAAAAATTTAAACGACAAAAGGGAGAAGATTTCTTTTTTATGGGTCCCTCTTCGAAAACTCTCCTCCCTTTGTTTCTTTGCTCATCCAAATAAGGAAGATTCCCTATTTCTTGGCCAGTTCCCTCTCTCAGTTCCCTCTCTCCCACTTCAATTAATCCAAACGATGCGTAAGGCCATCTATAAATTTCCTTCGGAAACAAGCCATTTCTTTGAATGTTAACCCTCATCATCCTTAATACATCTCACTTTCTCATCATCCTTCAACTACTTTTCGAAGCCTACAAATATGAAGATTGGTATATCCCACCAAATACTTCAACTTTTACCTCGCTCACATCCTTTCTAGCCACCTTTCTTATCTATCTTAAATTTTTCCATTTTCTCACCCATTTTACATACGTGCAAAGTTCTTTAACACTAACCCATTTCAACCTTACCCTTACCCTTGTGCCCCTCCACCTTTTAGAATGGTAATTTCTTTTGAATTAAATGAAAACTAACCAAAAGTTCATGCAATCCAAACGACAGAACTTTCCACCACGGGCTTCAAATGTTTAGAATATGATAATGTGGCTTAAAATTGGAGTTGAAGAAAAGCTGGCAAGGCATTTACACATACTGTTGCTATATATTAAACACCATACCGACTTTTCATATTGCATTTAGGTAACTAGGAACTTCAAATCGATATAGCTCCATCTAATACTTGAGTAAATTTTGTAGTGCAGTATGCCAAGTCCATTCAGTGCTTCGGCCAAGGTAAATTTGGTTCTAAAGAAGTCAGAGTAATTCCAACGGAGGTGCAAATATACAAAACCGGTGTTTTCACAACAGACATTTCTTGGAAGTTAAGGATGTAAGCATAATCAACATGCCATTCATCAACATGATGCTTGTAACGTAATTATAGTCCCTTTACACTCTGACGCTTCCTCTTAGCCTCTAAGAGTGAAGAAAGATGAGCAGACTTCCTTTGGACTTCTTTCAGCTCCTCCTCCAAGTCCTCAACCTATTTGTCAGCAACACAAACAAAATTAAAACACTGATTATTTTCGTCGTAACAATCAAACTTTATTATCTAACTACTATTACCGTCTTTTTCAACTCAATCTCATTTTGCCTGTACTCCTCACACCTGCATGAAAGAGTTTCAGTGAGGTTCTATTCAACTATTAAACAAGAAAACAAGAAACCACAGACACCTTAAGCAAGTAGATATACACTAATAGGCAACCGATCCTTAGAGGATGTGCTTAAGATCAACCCAACCGTTGAACTTTACGTGATTATCATGTTAACCTTGTAGACTGAATTTTAGAAAATTTTAATAATGATTAAGATGTGACAGGGTATTAGTAGTTTATTTATTTGAAGAGAATATTGCACACCAAATTTAAGATATCATGACGTAATATAAATTAATCTTGGATTGATGTGGAATTTCATGTGCATTGCATGATATGCATGTTACAAACATCTAATCCAACAGGATTTTATGAGATAACCGTGATAATTTATTCATTGGTATATGGATCTTTCTTTTACGTCCCGTCCTAACCCATGTATAAGTAATATTATATTATTATTAGAGAATATTACAAATGGGCAGGATAAAATTTACTCCAAAAAACAGAAAACTAAAAAAAGACAGCCAAAGAGGCTCAAGAGTACACATCCTTGTCCCATGTAAGTGAAGTAACAAGAAAAAGTAAATAAGCTTGTGGTTGATGTACCACATACCCCATTAGTGTTTGGATTAGCAGCGAAAAATTGATTATTTTAATAAATGATTATATGCATAATAAATTATAACAATAATCAATTTAATATTATTTGTTTGGTAGTTGGTTTAGCAAGGATAAAATGAGAAGTGTTATTGGTTTCAAAATGGGTAGAAGAATCAGATTCTACTTTAATCAGAAAGCCCAGCCTTTTGGACTTTAGCACAAACAACTTTTTGAAGAAAGAAAAGCTGTTCTTTAACTTCATTTTGTAACCCAAACATAAACTTCTATTGAAAAACAATTTTTGCTATAAAAAAAGCAGTTGTTTGGGTAAAATTTCTTATCCAAACACTCCCCGAGACCAAGGAAGGAAGTTGATGAACCGTAACAGGTAGAGCTTGTCAATAAATATAACAAGAATTAAAACGACAAATATTTAATTCATCTGTATAGACAATTTGAAAAGATATTTACCTCATGAAAAGTTTTATGTTCTCTTCACAGATTTTGTCAACAGATACAGACCCAGGAGTTCCTGAAGATGTACCCTGGTGATAGAAAGAATACAAGTTCATGAGCCCCAAAACATACTTACACTCAGAAAATAAAATAAAAATATAGTTTGTTCAGTGGTTGCATTTGCATATAAACTAAATTTCTTTTTTTATTGGTTGAGGACTGTGGTTTACATAGCCAGTCCCAAGCCCATATAAAATGAGCAAAGTTGCTTTAGGTAATCCGAAACCAAATACCCACCTAATAGGATAAGGCTTCATTGTAGTGTAGAGGGTTGTAGTTTGTCTTTCTATCATCTTTTCATTACCTCTATATACCCTAAAAGGTCGATATAAATAGAGGCAGATGATAGGAACCAACTGCTATTACTGTAGAAATTAGGGAAATTCCCTTACAAAATTGTAATCCTAGAGTATTTGAGAGATTCTAGACTCTCCCTATGCCCAAAGGCCCCAACTATTCCCAAAATACAAGATATCCTCCTCTCTCAATCCATCCTCTTATTTATTGGCAACATGCCTTATCTCCCTTAACTAACTCCCTAACTCACCTACTAACCAATTAACTAATTAACTAACTACTTAGCTAACAATATCTAACAATACTCCCCCCTAAACTTTCACCTTGTCCTCAAGGTGTAGGACTTGTTTTTAGCTGAAAAAAAATGTCCCACCAGGGTCCCATGGAACTAGTGCAAACAGAGGTGGTTCTCTTTTGAAGGGCCATTGCCATGTTAGTGTCATGATGATTCTGGTTGCTACAAGTCCTTGAATACTCTCCAATCCTTGCTTTGCACTATTGCCCCCTGGTTCAAATAACAAGAAGATCTTTTTGAACAGCCCCTAATGCATATGCCCCCTCCGTCCACAAACTGTAGATTCGGCATCTATTAAACATTTGGGTTGTGACCCAATATCAAAAGAATTCTGGTAAATGGGCTCGATAGTGAATGAATTTGCATCAACCAATACACACCAAACCTTCCTTTTATTAACACACTGACTATCTTCCTTCTGGACCAATTCAGTTTTGGGTTGTAGCCCAACAATGAAGGAATTTTCATTAATGGACCTATTAGTTAATGCCAGTTGATGAACTATAGCACCCCCAACAGTACATCTAATAACCCATTGCTACATCACAAATAATTGGGCCTCCCAATGCCCAAAGGCCCCAACTATTCCCAAAATACAAGATATCCTCCTCTCTCAATCCATCCTCTTATTTATAGGCAACATGCCTTATCTCCCTTAACTAACTCCCTAACTCACCTACTAACCAATTAACTAATTAACTAACTACTTAGCTAACAATATCTAACAGCAGACACAACCAATGAGGAAAAAAAAAAAGGAACTATAGCCTCTTGCTGAGTTTATAATCTGCACTATGCCATAAGATATGCATGCAAGTATAGCACCGACAGAAATTACAGCCAAGAACCAAATTCCAGTTTCTAACAAGAAATTATTGCTGCCATTATGGCTATCAAATTAAGATTCCCTTCATGTTTGCTTCATGTAGAAGCCAAATTTGTCCAAATACTCTAAAGTAATATAGTACAGTGCTAGCCTTATAAACAAAAAGTACTGCACATCATTTTGCTCTGTCTACATCAAACTCATTTAAGATAGGTATAAGAAAATGGCCAAGACACTTTAAAATGTAAGTTCTATTGAAGCAGATTTAAACCATTTCAAATATGGGTATGCAGAAATCATTAATGCTAATCAACCAACTTAGTATGCAATTATGGAAAGGGTTTCATTTATTTTTTAAAAAAAGAATTGGTAAAGAAAAGAATAAGGGTACAGGAGGAGTAGAAATACAGAAGGGGAACACAGTGTTGATCGTTTTCTAGTGCAGGAAAGAGACACACAAAAAATGGACCTCTACTTGGTCTTTTTACTTCCCACAGATATCAACGATGCATCAATACTGTAGGGTCTTCAAATATGGATGTTAGTGATTCTGGAAATTGATATGCCATTTAGAACTTGTTTATGAGCCACTAGACTGACCTGAGCACTCCTTCAATCTAAATAGAATGATTGTACTAGGGCAAACAAAATAAAGGTCCATTCAAGTATTGTTTAAAGTTTAAATGATCCCCCTCTGGAATAATCTTAGCTTACATTTGCTGCAAGGTGTTACACACTTCCTGTATTGACTTGTGTGGGAAATAGGGGAGACAAAAGCGCAATAAGTACAACGTTCAATTTGTAACAACTTGCCCATGGGTGGGTGGGGCATGGAGCAGATACAGTTAGGAGAAGGATAAAAGGGAAAGGATATGGGAGATAGAGGGTAAGCAACAATTCAGTAGATGATCGGGAGTGGGAGGAAGCTAGCCCCTCGAAGAGCTAGCATAGTTGCTGTTTTATCTTTGCATTTCTGTTTTCCATTGCTGTTACTGTGTCTGGGTTGAATTCCCAATAGAAAAGGAGGTACCTATCACAAGGTAAATCCTACAATCGGTGACATGAGATTCAATTAAAAAAAAAAAGGAACCATTGATTTTGAACAAATCCACCCATGGGTTAAATTAAATAAATACTAAAATTAAATACAAATGCAACCTACTGAAGTGCTCTGCTGACAACTATAATCATAAATCAACTAAGCATTGATAATGTATGTTCCGTGCTTTGAAATTAATGTCTCCCTTGTCTGCTAATGCTATATATTTTTTCTTTGATATGCGCTAAAACTAGATATTAGAAGAGTTCTGGTGACTACTTACCCTTACTACTCATCATCTACAACTAACTTGCAAGAATGTCTTAGTATTTGAGCTTGGACTTAACTCAAGTCTACAAAACCGGCTTGTAAGATGAGGACTGCCCAAGCCTTATAAGCACTACTTAAGCCATATCTCTAGGCGATGTGGCACTAAAACACACCCCTCACACTCAGCACAATGAAGGTGCTGGAGGCTGCAATGAAGGCAGCCCAAACTTGCCGCAATTAAGGCGGCTTTCCAACACACCCCCCACTCACAAGGTTATGCACCTGGAATGTGGACGATGTGGGTCTCTGATACCATATTAAAATTTGGGCTTGGACCTAACTCAACCCCATAAAACTGTCTTGTAAGGTGAAAACTGTTCAAGCCTTATAAGCACTACTTGGACCATATCTCTAGGTGATGTGAGACTAAAACACACCCCTCACACTCTCCACAATGAAGGTGCTGGAGGCTACAGTGAAGGCAGCTAGGGGCGAACCACCATTAAGGCGGCTTTCCAACAGAATGCATTATTTACTGCAGTATGTATCAATTTGAGTTCAATGATGTTATTATAAATATAAAAAAAAAGTAAAAGAATATTGACGAGGATAAAAAAATTCATTGCACACACAACAGCGTAATTTCTGACGTACAGACAAATATAGTCTTTTGCACACTACATCAACTACTTACATGCTGCTCATGACTCGAACCCTGCATGCCATTGGCTGCAAGACCGACATTTGACCGATCTAAATTCAAATCTTCTTCATGCTCGTCTACAATACAAATATCCTGTTGATCTGCAGCCGTCTCATTCTGAGAATTTGTCGAATGTCCAGATGACTGTCTAATACGGGGTTTATTTAGTGGCTGATATCCAACTAGGTGACAGTGATCTTTCCTGTTTAGTCCAGAACATATTTCACCAAATCAAACAATATCAACCTCATAATATTGAGAAATATTGATATTCAGAAAAAATCATATCAGGAAGCTCTTACAAACTTTTCACATGAAATAATAAGTAAATACTTATAATAGACAACTTGCCAAAAATAATACAGCAGATGATAATACTTCCTCTAACTGATGATGAATTTAAATTATAGGTTTTAGGTTTAGTAAGAAAGGAAAAAAGAGAGATAGCTGTAACACTATTATTACTGATAGGAATAATTTGATACAAAACATTAAGATAATGCCCCTATTTATACTAATATTTAGGCTAAGTACATGCCCAAGCCCACTAACAAAAGATTAATAACTTAATAAGTAATAACACTAATATTTAACACTCCCCCTTAATCTAAAGCCACTGTACTAGAGCTATGTAGCCAACCAATTTTGAAATAAATACATCGGCTGACGTTTTCTACTTCTAAAGAAGTTATAGCCTGAACTAGGAGTAAAACTCCAAGAAAATTAGCAGAAAATCAAAAATCTAAAGCATCAAGTGCAATTATTTTTCTAATAAAATTAGAGTCTCAAACCCAGTAAACTGTTTTGCCAACACATGGACAGTCATTACAACACAACTTATTGAATGGTGGAAGTGAATAAGTGAACTGAGAAAAACTTGAATAAAAAAGGACTGAATACAATTATTATTTTTGAATAATTCACTATACATTCTTTCCTTACAATCTATTGGCCTAGCGACAATAACTATTTTTCCTTTTTAAAAAGTGGTAAATCTATGGCAACTAATAATTTACAATAATTACAAAGAACATCCTATTTTAATATGTGGGACCATTACAACACACCCCTGCAAGCTGGTAAATGGATATCTATCATTCCTAACTTGCTAATAAGATCATGGAACCACTCTGTGTGTAGCACCTTAGTTAACACTTAAGCTAACTGAAACACATAAGGAACATGTGTTATGGTGTGATCATTCCACTATCCAATTTCTCCTTGATAAAGTGTCGGTCTATTTCAAAGTGTTTTATCTTGTCACGCTGAACCGGATTATAAGCGCAATGCTAATGGCAGGCTTATTGTCAAATTTATAGGAGCTTCATATTTTATTCTTAGATCATCCAATATGATCTTCATCGTAGTAACTCAACTCCTTGTGCAATAGCTTGGAACCTTTGCACTTGATCGAGCAACCACATTTTGCTTCTTACTCCTCCATGCTACTAAATTTACAGCCGAAAACATACAATAACAAGAGGTTGATCTTCTATCAACTGTTGATGCTGCATAATCGGCATTTGTATACACTTCAATGAATAAATAATCCTCTTCTAAATAATAATCCTTTTCTAGGTGTAGTTTTAACAAATGCATTAAAGAGAATGTTGGAATCCACCATCCAGAGTTGGAATCCACCGTCCAAAGGTTCATGGACTGCCATTATGAGTTTAGGAAATAGTTATTGTAATTAATTAGGTTCATGTATTCTGTAGTTCATGAACTTAGGAAATGTTTATACCTGAGGGAATATGTGCCTCATTTATTTGTCTTTGTAATTATAAGCTGCATTTAATTCTTCGAGTGTATAAATACAATACACCTATGTTGTGTGAGATTAACACAAGCAATTCAGAAAATCTGTGTTCCTTCTTTCAATTTGGTATCAGAGCTCCCGACCCTAGGAGTCTCTGTTTCTTCTTATTCTGCTGCCTTAGCCTTCATTGCTAAGCTTCATTAGGTGCCTTGCCTTCATTGCAGGACCTGTTCTTCTCTTGTGCCTTCATTGCACATGCATCCCTTATCACAGAGCCTTCATTGCTCTGTCTTTTTGGTCCATCTTCTCAGTTTTATAATAGAGCTTTCATTGTTCATTGCTCTGTTTTTCGGTCCATTTTTGTTGTTCAGACCGGTAGAACCACCGTTGACCGTCGCAGTCCGCCGTTGACCATTGCCGTTCAGACCAGCGACCCTACCACCAGGACCGCCGCCATTAGATCGGCCAAAACCCGGAACGACGTCATCAACTACCTCATGTGCTCTCATGCGCCTCATCAACAGCCTGCGTGTGATCACACGCTCCTCCTATCATCGGGCGCGCGGTGATGCGCATCCTTCAACATTTTCGCCGATTCTTCCACCAACCAACTCACGGCGTCTCCTCTCGTCCAGCAGAACCAACACTTTGACAAACAGGTGAATCATAAGATCACCACAATTGGTAAGGAAGAATTGGAGTGTTTAAACACTCATTTATTCCCTCAGTTATCCGGCTCCTGATCTCTAGCCATGAATGGTAAGAATTTAAGTTCTCTATTATCGCATGCTTCCGGTACTATTCCTAAGGATTCTTGGGTTATTGACTCTGGTGCCACTGATCACATGACCTTTTGCTATTCCCATTTTTCATCGTATCAAATCTCCATGGGTAATCATCACATAACTGTAGCTGATGGCTCTTATACATCGGTTGCAGGTTTTGGTAATGTTAAACTTCGTCCTTTCCTAAATTTGCAAATTATTTTTCATGTTCCTAAACTTTCATCTAACCTTCTCTCTATAGATAAACTTACCAAAGACCTTAATTGCGCTGTAACATTTTTTCCATCTCATTGTGTATTCCAGGACATTACTACGGGGAAGACGATTGGAGTTGCCAAGGAACAAGGAGGGTTGTACTAACTGGAGATGCAATCTTCAGGTGGATATGGTGTGAAGTTGCAACATTCCTACCATCAATCCAAGTCTTGTTCCTCACAAATCTGGCTCCAACATAAGCATCTTAGGCACCCCCCATTCATTATGCTTAAGTCCATGTTTCCTTCTTTGTTTTTGAAAGAATCAGTTGAGTCTTTTCATTGTGAATTTGTGGTGTTTGTGAATTTTCCAAACACCATCGGGTAAGTTATCCTTCAAGTGCTAATAAAAGTGATGAACCATTTTCCCTTATCCATACTGATGTTTGGGGTCCTATTACCATTCCTAATATTTCTGGTGCAAAATGGTTTGAATCATTCATTGATGATTACACTCGTGTCACTTGGATATTCCTAATGAAAGATAAATCTGAAGTTTACCGATTACTCACTCAGTTTTATCATTTGGTTCATACTCAGTTTGGAAAAACTATTAAGCACCTAAGGTTTGATAATGGTAGAGAATATGTGAATCAAAGTCTTTCTACATTTCTTAAAGAACGAGGTCTTATTCATGAACTCACATGTGTTGATACTCCCCAACAAAATGGGGTTGCTGAAAGAAAAAACAGACAGTTGCTTGAAATGACCAGGGCATTGTTATTCCAAATGTCAATTCCGAAGTCATACTGGGGGGAAGCTGTTCTAACTGCTGCTTATCTAATAAATAGGATACCTTCTAGAGTTCTTGGAGGTGTTAGTCCAGTTAATGTCATGAAATCCGTTTTCCCCTCTATTCCTATTATGCAAAGCCTTGAATCACGTGTCTTTGGTTGTTCTGTTTATGTTCATATTCATCGTCAGTATTGGGGGAAACTTGACCCTCGTGCTCTTAAATGCATTTTCATTAGTTATGCTCCTGATGAGAAGGGATATAAATGTTATGACCCTTAAAGTCGTCGCTTCTGTCTCCATAGATGTAACTTTTCAGGAAAATCGGTCATTCTTTACCTCCTCTCAGCTTTAGGGGGAGAACAATATTTTGGAAGCTAAGATTCTCTCTGAAGATAACGACATTCCCTTGCTTCCATCCATTGATATGCCTTGTGAAAAACAGGAATTAGCACCTTCTGCTAGCCATCCACCTAAAGGAATTGCTTAAACTAGAGCTAGCTCACCTAAAAAGGTTTATCAACGGAAAAAACAACCAGAACTAATCCAACCTCAACTCCAAGAGTCTAAACCAGTGGTAAGTAATGGTAATACTGATTTCCCTTCTTCTGAACCCGATTCTTTACATATTCCATTAAATACCTGTGAACCTGACCCTGGAAATGATGAGTTGCCCATTGCATTGAGAAAAGGGAAAAGGTCTTGTGCCAAGTACCCTATTTCTCAATTTGTCTCCTCTAAAAATCTTTCCTTACAGCACCAGAGTTTTATTGCAGCCATTGACTCTATCAGAATCCCTAAGACAGTACGGGAAGACTCAAATATATGAACTGAATATTTGTTCTGTATATTTCCATTCCAATATGACAATATATATACACTTGACAATGAGATAGGAAACCTAATTCCTAGAGAACAATATCTATACCAAGTCCTAGGAGAAATATACAATGAACATGAGGATACAATGGATGAGACTCCACCGTCCACATAAATTCACCGTCCATATATATTAATTATATTTAACACTCCCCCTCAAGCTAGAGCATATATGTTTGATGCAACCAGCTTGTCACATATATATGCTATTCTAGGACCCCGTAAAGACTTGGTCATTATATCTGCAAGTTGATCTCTAGTACCAACAAAGGAAGTCTTAATGATGCCCGAAAAGATCTTTTCCCGTATGAAGTGACAATCAACTTCTGTATGCTTGGTCCTTTCATGAAAGATGGGATTCGAAGAAAGATATAAAGCTGATTGGTTATCACAAGCAAGTTCCATATCTCACAAAACTTCAATTCTTGGAGAAAATATTTTAGCCATAGGAGTTCGCAAGTAGTATTAGCCATAGCACGATACTCTGCTTTTGTGCTTGATCATGCAACAACAGTCTGCTTCTTACTTTTCCATGAAATCCGGTTACCTCCAATAAGCACACGGTAGCCTGAAATGGACCTCCTATCAGCAGCATCGCTTACCCAATCTGCATATGTATACCCAATGATATTAGTATGACCCCTGTCCATATAAACAATCCCTTTTCCAGGTGATCCCTTGATATATCTTAGGATTCGGACAATGCATTCCAATGACTATCACATGGTGAGTTGAGAAACTGAATTACAACACTAACCGGAAAAACAAGGTCTGGTCGAGTCATGATGAGATAATTTAACTTCTCAACTAACCTTCTATATCTGCCTGGGTCAGGATAGGGCTCCCCCTCATTAGGTAGAAGCTTTACATTTGGGTTCATAGGAGTATCAACAGGTTTACAATCTAGCATCCCTATTTCTTCTAGAATGTCAAGGGCATATTTCCTCTTTAAAATAGCAACACCTGTTCTTGATTGGGCTACTTCAATCCCAAGAAAGTAACGTAATCCTCCAAGATCTTTGGTTTGAAAATGTTTGAATAAGTATTGCTTCAATTCCTTCATGCCTTCTTGATCATCACCTGTAATAACAATATCATCCACATACACCACAAGATAAATACGTTTATTCAAGGATGAGCATTTAAAGAATACAGAATGATCAGTCTCGCAACGAATCATGCCAAATTGCTGGATAACTTTACTGAACTTCCCAAACCAAGTGTGAGGTGACTGTTTTAAGTCATACAAGGACTTTTGTAATCTGCAAACAAGATCTGACTCCCCCTGAGCAACAAACCCAGGTGGTTGCGCCATATAGATCTCCTCCTCCAGATCACCATGTAAGAATGCATTTTTAATATCCAGCTGATATAAAGGTCAGTCTCTCATGACAGCCATAGACAAGAACAAACGAATAGATGCCATCTTAGCAACGGGAGAAAAAGTATCACCATAATCCAGACCATAGATCTGAGTGTACCCCTTTGCTACCAGTCGGGCTTTCAAGCGATCCACCTGCCCATTAGGACCAACTTTAACAGTATACCCATCGACAACCAACGACTGATTTCCCAACAGGAGGGGAAACAAGGGTCCATGTATGACTAGATTCCAAAGCCATCATCTCATCAATCATTGCCTGTCGCCAACCTGGATGAGATAATGCTTCCTGAACATTCTTAGGAATGGTAACAGGTGACAAGGCAGATACAAAGGCATAATGGGAAGGAGATAATCGATGGTAATTCAGAAAATTGTAAATGGGATGAGGATTAAGAGTAGAGCGTGCACCTTTACGAAGGGCGATAGGTAAGTCAGCGGAAGTGTCAGGTTGGACCGTAGTGGGAGAAGCGTTTGGAGTAGGAGCTAAATCGTGAGGATCAATAGTAGGTATGTCCTCCAGAGTGTAGGAACTCGACGCTCATGAAATTTACCATATTGTCGCAATGGACGATCATCCTGTGGCGATGGAGCATCACAAAGAGGAAGGGGCAGGACCTGAGATGGAGTGGAGTCAGATGTAGCTGAGGTGTCAAAGAAAGTATCCTCAAAAAATGTAACATCTGCTGATACATAAAAACGATGTGTAGAAGGAGAATAACATCGATATCCCTTCTGCACTCGAGAATACCCAAGAAAGATGCATTTAATAGCTCGTGCAGACAATTTATCACTACCTGGAGAGAGGTCATGAACAAAACAGGTTGAACCAAACACACGAGGGGGAACAGTATAAAGGGGATCTTTAGGAAATAAAAGAGAGTGAGGAATTTTATTACCCAAAACAGAGGATGGCGTGCGATTTATCAAATAACAGAAGAAGAACAAAGATCTCCCCAAAACTTCAAGGGTGCATTGGCATTTATTAAAAGAGTTCGGGCTGCATCAACAAGATGACGATGTTTGCGTTCAGCGACACCATTTTGTTGTGGTGTGTGGGAACAACTAGACTGATGTATGATGCCATGAGAGCTCATAAAGGATTTAAAAGATGTAGAGAAATATTCTTTTGCATTATCACTGCGCAAAATATGAATTGTTTTTCCAAACTGATTCTTTATTGTGGAACAAAAGGTTTGAAAAACATCAAATAACTGAGAACGATCTTTCATTTAAAATAACCAAGTACATCTTGAAAAATCATCAATGAAAGTACCATAGTACCTATATCCTGAAACATAAGTAACACGACCGGGACCCTAAACATCAGAATGGATAAAATCAAAAGGGGCCCTAGTTCGATTATTGACACTACTAGGAAAAGAGGCTCTAACATGTTTTCCAAGCTGACATGACTCGCAGTTCATGGTTTTCAAATGTGAGAGATGAGGGACCATCTGTTTTAACTTGTCCAAACTTGGATGACCTAGACGACGATGAAGGAGATCAGCAGAACTCAAAACAAACAAGCATATAGTGGAAGAGGAAGGTTGGAGGTAGTAGAGACCTCGTGATTCAGATCCAACTCCAATCGTCTCTCCCATGCTCCGGTCCTGTATAAGAAAGGAATCCGAATTAAAGGTAATGGAACAGTTTAAAGTGCGAGTAATTTTGCTAATAGAAATTAAATTATAAGGACACTCGGGCACAAACAAGACTGAATTTAAAGGTAACGAAGGAAGAGGTGAGGCTTGTCCAATACCAAATGACTGTGTCTTAGACCCATCGGCAAGGGTAATATGGTGAGCAATTATAGGGAATGACAGTTTATAGAAAAGAGAAGGATTACCAGCTAAGTGATCAGAAGCACCAGAGTCAAGAATTCAGGATCCAACAGATGCAGATTGAGAGAGACAAACTATAGAATTACCAGTGTGAGCAATGGTGGCCGAAGAAGAAGCCTGTTGAGTGGATTTAAACTGAAGGTACTCCTGATACTCATTGGCAGTCAAAAGGTGATCCTTCTTGGGCTCAATCTTGTGTTCAACAACAGGTTCATGAGACTGAGTTATATTAGCGGTTTTATTTGGGGATCCATGTAGGGAGTAGCACCGATCTTGAGTGTGTCCATCTCGCTTACAATACGAACAATAAAGGTTACCTTGGCCACCTCTGCCACGACCACCACCTCTACGGCCATGAGTATGACTCCGGTCCCCTCGGTTGATTGAGTTTGAGATAAAAATCAAAGACTCTGATCCTGTGTGAGAATCAACTCCAATGGAAGCTGTTGGAGAAGGAACTCGAAGCAATCGATCAATGAGGTCCTCCATAGTAGGAATATCTGGATTGGTCAAAGTTTGATTCCGAACAGATTCAAAGTCTTTGTGAAGGCCATGAAGAACAAAAACCATAAGCATGTTATCCAGCTTATCCGACATCTTTTTTGCATCATCATTCACTAGCATCAATTTGACTTCCTCACAAATGGATTGTGCCTTGTTCAGATAGGAGGGCAAGTCAAGATCAGGCATCTGCATTGTTGCCAAATTATGAATTGTCTCATATAGCCGTTGTATGTCATTAGCATAAACATTTTGACCCTTCTAGATCTCGCAACATGTTTTGTATGGACGGAAATGCACCATTAACCTTGGTTCAATGGACTGCCACAACAATGATACAAGTTGATAATCAGCCCGTTGCCATTCTTCTTTCTCAGTTGCAAAGAATATCAAGACCTTTTTGGTGAGATGATCGAGACAAACCCACGACCCAAAACCATACCTCAACAAAGATCACGCCAACTCATAATTCTTACCATTCAACTTCTCGGAAGTAATGGTGGGGGACCCAGAAAAAGCAAAGGAAACCAAACTTTTCTTTGCTGCCATGGAAAAGCTTCAGTGAACAAACCAAAAGAACACAAAAATGCTCACTGAAGAACTGAAAAAGACACCAAACAGGGGCAAAACAGTGGCACAATAATAGACCCAGACACCAAACAGGGGCAAAACAGAACCGGGAGGAGACGGCGAACACGGCGGTGCAATCGACGGAGAAAAAGATGGCTGGGAAGGTGGCGCGTGGATCACACGTCTCGGAGAGTGGAGATTTTGGCGGTGGCGCGTGGAGGCGAATACGGAGGCGGCGCTTGTTGGGACTTCCGATCGGCGACTTCTGAGGTGGTTGCCGGTGTTACTCCGGTCACCGGACAACTAAAAAACGATGGCTCAACACTATAGCTGAACCCCAAACAACACTAACCAGGAACGAAGAGAGCTCTGGTACCAACTCAAATATATGAACTGAATATTTGTTCTGTATATTTCCATTCCAATATGACAATATATATACACTTGACAATGAGATAGGAAACCTGATTCCTAGAGAACAATAACTATCTATACCAAGTCCTAAGAGAAATATACAATGAACATGAGGATACAATGGATGAGACTCCACCGTCCACATAAATTCACCGTCCATATATATTAATTATATTTAACAGCATTAAAGGATAAGAATTGGGATCAAGTTATGAATGAAAAGATGAAAGCACTTGAAAAGAATGGAACTTGGGAGATTGTTGAGAGGCCAGGGGGCAGGAAACCCGTTGGTTGCAGGCAGATCTATAAGGTCAAGCACAAAACAGATGACACTCTTGATAGATACAAGGCAAGACTAGTAGCAAAAGGATGCACTCAGACCTATGGCATCGATTATGAGGAGACATTTGCTCCAGTGGCAAAGATGAACATTCGTATTTTACTCTTTCTGGCTGCCCACACTGGGTGGGACCTACACCAGTTTGACGTCAAAAATGCTTTCTTGCAAGGAGACTTAGAGGAGGGGGTGTACATGGAGAGTGGAACAAACAAAGTGTGCAGATTGAGGAAGGCTTTATGTGGGCTAAAACAGTCTCCCCGAGCATGGTTTGGAAGATTTACAAAAGCAATGGTGTGCTTGGGCTACAAGCAAAGCCAAGGAGATCATACACTTTTCTTCAAACATTCACAGGGATGAAAACTGACTGCACTTCTTGTTTATGTTGATGATATTATTATTACAGGAGATGATTCGGTTGAAAAACAATTGCTCAAGGAAAAATTATCTGCAGAGTTTGCGATGAAGGACCTTGGGAATCTTAAGTATTTCTTGGGGATTGATACGGCCTACTCAAAACAAGGCATTTTCATTTCTCAAAGGAAGTATGCACTTGATCTTTTGAAGGAAACAGGCAAACATGGATGTAAACCTGCTAGTGTTCCCATCGAGCAAAATCACAAAATGAGCACTGTAGAGGAGAGTGCCAAGGTTGACAAGGTCCAATATCAGAGACTAGTGGGGAAGTTGATTTACTTGGCACACACTAGACCAGATTTAGCATATGCGGTCAGTGTTGTGAGTCAGTTTATGCATGATCCAAGGGAGAGACACAGGTTGTAGAACGTATTCTGTAGTATCTCAAAGCCACTCCAGGGAGAGGACTATTGTTTAAAAGAAGTGGAAGCTTGACTATGGAGGCTTATACTGATGCAAATTATGCAGGTTCAGTGAGTGATAGAAGGTCCACATCAGGCTATTGCACATTCTTTTGTGGGAACCTTGTTACTTGGAGAAGTAAAAAGCAAAGTGTAGTGACTCGATCAAGTGCAGAGGTAGAATTTAGAGCTATGGCACAAGGAATCTGTGAACTGTTGTGGTTGAAAATTGTGCTCGATGACTTGAAGATAAAGTGTGAAGGTCCTATGAAGTTGTTTTGTGATAATAAATCGGCTATCAGCATTGCTTATAATCCTGTTCAGCATGACAGGACAAAACACATTGAGATAGATCGACACTTCATCAAGGAAAAGTTGGATAGTGAATTAATAACAACAACCTACATGCCCTCTGGGCAGCAGCTAGCAAATGTGTTAACAAAGGGTTTGTCAACGGATCGATTCAACCAACTTACTTGCAAGCTGGGAATGATTGATATCCATTCCCTAGCTTGAGGGGGAGTGTTGGAATCCACCGTCCAAAGGTTCATTGACTGCCATTAAGAGTTTAGGAAATAGCTATTTTAATTAATTAGGTTCCATGTATTAGATGTTCATGAACTTAGGAAATGTTTATACCTTAGGGAATATGTGCCTCATTTATTTGTCTTTGTAATTATAAGCTGTATTTAATTCTTCTAGTGTATAAATACAATACATCTATGCTGTGTGAGATTAACACAAGTAATTCAGAAAATCTGTGTTCCTTTTTTCAATTGAGAAACTTGAGGTAGCACATATTGTAGAAAATATGGTAGAATCTCAGTTTAAACGATTCGGCCATGTGTGGATAAGAGTCGAAGAACACCCAATAAGAAAAGCAGATTAGATATAAGGTTGCCAAATCGCTAGAAGTAAAGGGGCATCAAGAAAAATTATAGGTGCAACCATTAAGAAGGATTGAGGTGTAAATGGTTCGACAATGGACATGATTTATGAAAGGAAATTATGGCGATGTTTGATCCATGTAGCCAACCTCACCTAATAAGACGTTATTGGCGGTTTAGTTTTAAGATACTATGAATTCGATCCACGACCTGGAAGTGTATCACCCTTAGGTCATGCATGAACTATCTAACAATACTGATAACATATGCTACATCCGATCCAGTATGTGCCAGGTATATCAATTTTTCTACTAGCCTCTGATATTGAACTTTGTCAACCTTGGTGCTCTTTTCATCATTTCCCATTATCTGATTTTTCATAATAGGTATACCAATAGCCTTACAACCTAGCTTTCTGTAGTCTTTGAGAAGATCAAGAACATATTCTATGAAAATTAAAGATGCCTTGTTTGCTAATTTTTCCTTTAGCAGTTGTTTCTCAACTAAGTCATCCTAATATATAATTATGTCATCAACATGCACACGGAAGACAGTGATATAAGCTTCTTGTGAATGTTTAAAGAGATAATGATCACCCTGATTTTGCATGTATCCTTAGGACACCAATGCCTTTCTAAATCTTCCAATCCATGCACAAGAAGACTGCTTCAATCCATATAAGGCCTTTTTCAACTTACAAACCTTATTTCTCCACTAGTGGAATCATGTCCAAGGAAAATCTCCATATAAACTTCCTCCTCCAAGCCTTCATGAAGGCAGGCATTTACCAAAGTGTGTAGCAAGACCAGTGTTACTAATGGTGGATGGCTGCAAGCAATCAGCCATCAAATTATGGCGGATGGCATTGCGGCTTATGGCTTATGGTGGAAGCATGTCGGGTATTAAAAAACAATAAATATATATATATACCCAAAATAATATACTATAAAACTGAAAATATAAATAATAAAAAAGGGAGAGAGAGATAGAGATAGAGAGGGATAAATTCTAGTAAGTTCAGTAGAATTAAAATTCATCAGCCTTAAGGGATAATATCAAAATCATCAGGATTGTCAAAGTTCACATACTTAAGGTATATATCATAAGCTTCATAGCATAACTTCCAAGTCGAAGTAATAACTTCGACTGAAGTTCACCTGAAGTTGCTAGAACTTTTCCAATTGCCGAAAGTTTAGTATTTTGCAGAGGTTCAGTTTTTTTCTAATAATAGCCACTTTTGTTCGACTATTAAATGGAAAGTAATAACTAAGAAGTTTATATTAATGGTAGCTGGAGAGAGATCTGAGCATGATGAAGGCGCAAAAGGCAATAGGATCAGCCGCAACGAAGGTGGCTGCTACAACGACCGTGATGATGACATGCTAGAGTTGATTACAAAAGCTGTTAGGAACTGTGAGGAGGGACTGGGCCAGCTGATACCAAGTATAGAGAATAGGCCCAATATTTGGCATGCCTACTATAAGAAACGTTTCAAGAAGGATTGGGAGGCTGAGCTGTCAAGAGAGGGAGGGAAATAACATGTAATGGGTGAGTTAGTTATATAAGGAATAAGTGAGAGAGGGGAATCATCATAGATTTCTGTTAGAAGAGAGAAAGGGATCACCAAGAATCTTTTTTGGTGAGGGAGCCATTTGGCTCAGGGCTGGTAGATGTTATTCTATCAAATTTTCTTTATTTTTTCTTATCAATTCCGGTTCATCAATACAAGTTACAGCAATATTCAGTTTATTAGAGTCTCTAATCCTAACAGAAGCAAAGTCTCTATAGCAGGAGTTTAGATACCAACTTAAATGAAAAGATATGGATAATACTATTTCTGAACAACTCACTGTACTGTGCGTCCTTACAATATGACAAATGTTATTTTAACATCAAATTGAAACAACAAAATTCAACAGCAATTTTTATGGTTAATGCAATTCAAAAAAGTGTTTAACAAAGTGTTGAGTTTGATTAATGGATATATCAAGGTGTCACATTATCCACTTAACGTCATTAACCACGATTTTGAATGTCATTAACCACGATTCTCACGTGTTCAAACATACATGTAGTACATTATATTTGAACACTTGAGATTCGTGATTAATGACGTCCAAAGTTGTGGTTAATGAGTTACGACACCTTGTTATATCCATTAACCAAACTCAACACTTCATTAACCACATATTTGAACTACGTTAACCACGAAAATTGTTGTCGAATTTTGTTGTCCCATTTTGATGTTCAAATAACAACTGTTACAATATATATACCTAGCGTTGAAAACTATTTTCCTAAAAAGAGTGCTAAATCTATGGCAACTAATAATTTACAATAATTATGAAAAACCACCTGTTAATTGTATGCGGGACCGTTACAACAGAAAATATAAATGGGTAAGAACTCCACAGTACATTATTAAGGAAGCATTAACAAATATCAAATGCTACTCTTATAATGAAATTCAACTGGAAGCGTGTACAACCTTAGCAGAAACTGAAAAATATACTTATGGAACAAAACAAAAGAAAAATGTACAAGATAAACTACGTAACATAAAGTAACAAACCAGTAATCATATGTCATTTGTTTCAGCCTGGCCTCCAACCGTATGAACAGCAATGATTTCTCAAAATCCTGCTTGTCATGTGCTGGTTCTATGAAATTGGTTTCAAGAACTCCTATAATGTATACTAAATTAAATAACCTGGCAATTGTGGAGTAAAATCTTGGCACAGAGAACTAAAAAGTTCTGAAGACTAAGAGTATACCGACAACACCCATCCCCTTTGATGAACCATCTGGATTTACTTTAAAAAAGGGCTGCATCCACACAAACAAGGTTAGCCGCAACAGTATCAGAATTGTATGAAATAATACACTGATGAACAAATTGTAGTTGTACTTCTACCAACAAAACAATGTAAAGTTCTCAAACATCCATGTTTCAACTCACATCCTAAATAACAAAAGTATATTGAGTAAAAAAATTATAAAATGAAGCTATAATAGAAATTAAGGTTTTTCAACCACTCAAGGTAGTTCATTGTCACATCCTTTTAATTCTAAAAAAGACGGTTTACTGAACGAGAAAAGAAATAGACTCAGAAAGCAACCGAAATAAATGTGGATAGAAATATGGATTTAAGCACTCAGAATATACCTTGATTAGGCGATTTCTGTGGTACACATTAAATCCAGCAACATTAAGATGAGGAGCCTCCTTTATAAATCCAATGGTAGTCAACACAGGAGCCTAAAGCAGACGAAAGTCATAAGTTTTAAAATTTGAAAAGACCGAAGTCATTAGTTTGAAAAGCTGAAAAAAAAAAATTGATTACATATTTAGTAATGATTGTGGGAAAATTACAAAAAAATGAAATAAAAAAATATTTAAAATTTATGAAAAATAACCACACCACAGGTTAACAAGCAGCACTGTACAAAGTGTAGTCAATGGGTAACCATTTATCAATTAAACTATAAATATTTTGATCAATAATCCATTTTATCATTTTTTAAGTGTTTAATACATGAAAAAATTATATATAACCAAAATGCGATAATTCAAGGGTCACACTAGGGTATGTACTATAAAATGAATCACTTGGAAATTTATAAGACTTATAAAAGTTCCATGAATTGCTTGCTTGAGTGAGTGGTACTCAATACTCTAGTATTTATATGCACAAAATAAATAATTTAAATTTACAAGAATGATATATAGAATTAGCTATTTCCTATGACTCTAACTTTTCCAAAGAACATTAACTCTCTTAATTTCCAATGATACATTAAACACTATCACTAATCCCAACACTCCCTGTCGTGCAAGAGCATATAAGTCATATGAACCAAGCTTGCAACAAATATAGTGACCCTATGATCTTCTAAGGGACGTTGTGAAAACAATTGTTAGTTGATCAATTGAACTTAACAGATTCAATAATAGTTTCATTTGAAAGGATTTTATCTTGAACAAAATGGAAATTATATCAATATGCTTAGTCCATTCATGCAAAATAGGATTAGAAGCTTGTAGGACTATTAAGAGGAATAATCAGGGATTTGATCCATTGTTCCTTTTTTTTCTTATTATGTTTCCTATTTTTCTGCCTATTTTATCTTTCCAATGATTCAAGGAACTGATGCTGTATTTTCTTTATTTAAGCAATGTTTTTGCTTCTTAATCAGTAATGAAATAAGATTGAGATTTTATCCTCTTCTATCTATATTTCAACATTGAATGTATCAGAGCCCTAGGTTCACCGATATAGGGATATATCGGGGGCTGGGTAAACTAGACTCCATGGAAAACTGCCTTAAATGGCATGCCAGCAATGAATCAATAGCGGCAACAGATACCACTACCCCAAAAAATGGTTGACAACAGATCACTGGCGGCAGGAGGCAATGTTGTCACCCCAAATATGAATTCCTGTTTCTTTCAATGGTCAGGAGGGATCCTCGAATTCACTCCACGACAATATGCAACACCCCAACGAGAAGTATTGTACAGAATGGTCTCAAACGGTTTGGCTGATTTGGGAAGGCAAGGGCAGACGATGGAGATCCAAGTTTCAAGACCTTTCACTGTTATTCAAATACTGTCTTAATTCAAATCCAACATCAAGAACATAGAGTCCTCCAATCTGCTTAGTATTGCCAAATATTGTCTCTAATGATTCTCGCAGGTAAAATCTATTGCAAATATAATAGTCAAAATGAGTCTTCTAAGTCCTCTGAAGTTGACATACCAATAGTCCTTAGGAAAGGTGTTAGATCATGCATTAAACACCCTGGGTCTAAATTCGCGTCATATTCAAATTTGTCTTCATCTTTTATTGCCTTTACCTCTCAATAGTCCAATATACATGTTAGAAAATCTGAGAAATATCTGATAACATCTTTTCATATCTTAGGATAATTTGGAGTATCCTAAATGATCTTTTAGGATTTATTTCTTATTTATATTTTATGATTTTATGTTTTGTTTCTCTGTTTGATCAGGATTAGGATTCTACTTTTAGTATAAATAGGAATATTAGGGTTGCCTTTTGCAATCACATCATCGCTACATCAAATCAATATCAGTCTTATTACTTGTTAGTTTATTTCTCTCCTTTTCTCCTTCCCTATCTAAAACCTTCCAATTCAACATGGTATCAAAGCGGTACCATCCTATGACCTGTCCCGTCACTATTCCGCTGTCGACTTCCAAAAAAAAAAAGAGAGAACTTTGATTAGTCACCTCTATTTGCAACGTCGTCTTTCCGACCTCCTTTTCCGCCACCCGTAAGTTTCATGGTCATCCTCTAAAGCG
Source organism: Sophora flavescens (assembly GCA_030762895.1). Taxonomy (NCBI): domain Eukaryota; kingdom Viridiplantae; phylum Streptophyta; class Magnoliopsida; order Fabales; family Fabaceae; genus Sophora; species Sophora flavescens. The sequence goes on along the minus strand of CM061064.1, from coordinate 165,437,249 downwards.
TCGCCTCTCCACTATACATGTGTTCCTTCCAGTCATGTGTGGAGGTGCCTTCGGCCACCTTCCGACGACCCTTTACTGCATAGTACTCGACGCCGGCTTTCTACCCAGCAGTCGCACGAGCGCCACTTCCAACAGCGCATGGCAGCGCATTTGACCATCTCTCCGGCCGATGTTTCTTTCGCTGTGACCCATGACCAGTCCTCTTTCCAGATCTGTTCTCACCTCCCTCGACGGACCACTTTTCAGCAACCACCTCGATGTGTACCAAAGTTCAAATCTTTGGCTCTGTTCGATTGTCTACTTGTTAGAAATCAATAGAGAGATAACACATTCCCAAAAGCTAGCTCATAGGATGAGGATTGCCCACTACTTATAAGCTCTTATTAGATACTATCTCTAGTCAATGTGGGACTTGGGTTTTTCCCAATACACCCCCTCACACCCAACACTATTGGACTTGGTGTGTGGATAACATGGTGTGCGGCCCAACAATGGATCTAGGATAGCTCTAATACCATGTTAGAAATCGACAGAGAGATAAAAGAGGAAGAGTGTTTCTGAATTTCTATTCTGATTTTTCATTATTTTGAGTTTGCACTGATACATCATAATTATACAAGGCTTAGGAGCCACACCTAAGCTAACTGAATGGCAACTGAATAACAGATTGAGTTGCGCCTAACTGTTAGGGTAGTGATCTAGTGTGCAACACTAGTCATCTAACTGTGTACTCTAACATTTGTCTGGTGTTTGTCATGCAATTCTTATCCACTAATGGATCATACCAGCGCCTTCTCTTCTCATTGATGATCATATCGATGGTGACTTATTTCCCACGGATGAATCATATTAGCGGTGACTTCTATTTCCGTCAACGATTGACTTATGTTGGTTATGACTCGTACTAGCCCAACTTTTTGTCCCAGATGTCCTAGCATCGGCTCTTTGTCCTAGATGCACTAACACCATCTTTGTCCCAGATGCACTGGCCATGGCCCTTTGTCCCAGATGCACTGGCCTCGTCTCAGTCCCGAAAGTAGTTGTCTACCTTAATTTTAAATAATTTGTCTTTGGTATTGTTGTTGATGCTTCCAAATGAGAAGTTCGGATCCAGCTATCTTGCTAGGTTATCTTTCTAGCAACTTTCTCCGGCCTCTCTAACATCCTTTTCGTGGAGCTCAGTTTATGTCTTTAAAAAAAATTTAAATTTTAGGGGAAATACTTTTTTTCGTGTAACAAGCTTAAGGCTTTAGCTTGAGGGGGAGTGTTATAAAATCTTAGAAATATTTGATAATATATTTTCATATCTTATTATATTTTAGAGTATCCTAGATGATCTTTTAGGATTTATTTCTTATTTATATTTTATGATTTATTTCTCTATTTGATCAGGACTAGGATTCTACTTTTAGTATAAATAGGACTAATAGGATTGCCTTTTGTAATCACATCAGCACTACATCAAATCAATATCAGTCATATTACCTGTTAGTTTATTTCTCTCCTTTTCTCCTTCCCTATCTAAAATCTTCCAATTCAACAATACTAATTTCAAAAAAATGTATAGGAGGTAAGGTTCCGAAGTGGAAGGAAGTTGTTCTTGAGAAGAGAGCTCTTGGGAAGAACAAGAGTTGAAGTGCCACAACATTGACAGTATCAGAGTATACAGTAGACCTAAGCTTAGTTAGTATAGTTAGTAGTGTAAATGTAACAGTAACAGAAAGTGCTGAGTCAGCACTATTCAATTACACTTCCCTGTAACTAACTCAGGCTTGCACCCAGCTATAAAAGCTGGTATTGTACATGTATTCATCATAACGAAATACACAGATAATCTATTTTCTCGATCTCTCTCTCTCAACTCTTCGATTATGGTATCACGAGCTATTTTCTAGGACTAAGCTTATTCCATGTCGAATTCCGACGATATTCCGGTCACATCAACTCCCGTCACAGACGTTGCGTCATCTTCGGTGCCGATGAATTTTCATCCTCCTCTACTAGTGAAGCTTGAATATCAGAACTTCCTCTTGTGGAAACAATAAGTGGAAGCAATTGTCATAGCGCACAAGCTTCACCGGAATGTTATGAACCCTAAGATTCCTCCAATGTACAATTCTGAAGCAGATTGAGCTATAGATCTTGTCTCTGAGCGCATCGAATCTAGCTTGTTCAAGATCAGATGCTATTCACATGGTTGCTAAGTTTGATTTCACCTTTGGTGCTTCCTCGATTCCTCAATTGTAAACAATTGTGCCATGTTTGGGATAAGGTTCACAAATTCTTTCATTCTCACCTTCGCGTTAAGGTTCGTCAATTTAGGTCAGAACTGAAGAATACAAATAAAGGATCACGATCGATTGTTGAGTACTTGATGCATATCCACGCTCTTGTTGATTCGTTGCATGCAATTGGAGATCCAATGACATTCAAGATCACATAGGCATAATTTTGGAAGGAGTACCAGAGGAGTATAATCCTTTTGCCATGATGATCTATGCTCATGTCGAACCAGCCTCCGTGGACGACATTGAAGCACTCTTGATTGTTCAAGATTCCCAATTTGAGAAGTACAAGAAAGAACTTCCCTCTTCATCGGTTTCTCTTAATGTTGCTCAAGCTCCTACTCTTCCTTCATCATCATCGAGCGCTGGTCCTAGTGATTTCCAGTCTGATAATGGATATCAAGGTGATAGCAGTGGTTATCAGGATTAGAATGGTGGTTATCAGGGTTCTGCTCGTGGCAGAAGCTGCAATGGTGGTAGAGGTCGCGGTCATGGTGGCAACAAGCCTACATGTCAGTTGTGCCACAAATATGGGCATGATGCCTATAACTGTTTGTATATGTTTGATCAAACCTATGTGCCTCCACCAGCACCTACACCACAGTATCCTAATTAGGCTACGTTTCCTAATCAGCCTCAGTTTCTTGCACCTGGAAATTTTCTATGCACCAATAAGGACCACATCAGAGGAAACCACCACCTCCTCAGCATCCTCCAACTGCATATGTAGCAACTTAGCCAAATCAGTTTAATCAACAACCACAGTAGTTCACTCAGTTGCCTCGGTTTAATCAACAACCGCAGCAATTCACTTCTTCCACTCAGGAATTCATGGCACCTAGATCATTTGATTCTCGGTTGTGGTACCCGGACTTCGAAGCCTCACACCATATCATTGCTGATCAACATAATCTCAATCACAACACTACCTTTGGAGCCCAAAACCAAGTATTAATGGGTAATGGACAATGTCTCTCTATTAACTCAATAGGTTCATCAAAAATTTCTTCCCCTTTTCACCCATATGTTACTATCTCACTCAATAGTATGCTATTAGAAACTACCATTACTAAAAATCTTGTGTCAGTCTCAAGTTTGCACATGACAATCATGTATATTTTGAATTTCATCCCTCTACTTGTTTTGTAAAATCACAGGGATCTAATCAAGTCCTCTTAGAAGGGTCTCTTGGACATGATGGCCTGTACGGTTTCAAGAATCTTCACATTCTCAAGGAGTCTCATCCTATAAGTGTCATCTCCTCTTTGAACAATCCAATTGTTAATAAAGTTTTAGCTAAGTCTTCTCCTATTGTAAACACTAATACAATTTCAAATTCATACAAGACATGGCATTGTAAGCTAGGCCATACTCATCCCCATGTTGTAAAAACCATTTTACAATTGTGCTGATAAAAGTTCAGTTGATTTCTGTACTGCACGTTGTATGGGTAAAGCACATCACTTATATGCACCACCTTCCACTACCATTTACACTAGTGCTTTTGAACTTATTCACACTGACCTTTGGGGGCCTGCTCCCTTCACCTCTTCCACTGGATAGACATATTATATCACCTTTGTTGATGCTTATACTTAGTTTAAATAGATCTATTTTCTTAAAGCTAAATATGAGGCTCTTACAGTCTTTGTTGGAAATAACAATGTTTATGACTTCCCTTCCCAAGTAGTTAGGTTCATTGTATAGAAGTAGATACATTGCACCGTCCTACCGTCCATTTTAATTACCTTGTAAATTGTATTTAGCATGCTATTTCCTGTGTAAATCAGCTCTATAAATATACCTTTTGCTGAGTGCATTATTCAAAGCTATTCAGAAATACTCGTGTGTTTGGATATTTGATATGGTATCAGAGCTCCCGATCTGGGAGTCTCTGTTTTTCCAGATCGCCCTTCATAGCTGACCTGTTTCTCTGAGTGCCTAGCCTTCATTGCAGGCCTATTCACATGCACACCTTCATTGTGTGCTAAGTTTGCTCTCTCTTACGTTTCCTTTGTAACCTCATCACTGTCATATTCCCATTTTTTAACCCAACCCTCATATCAAGCTTTTCATCAGAAAACCCAAACACCCATAACCAGAGAAATCTCTGCAGGCCTGATCCACCAACAGAACCGCCATTGACCACTGCAGTCCTCTGTTGACCATTGCTTTTCGGACCATTGACCATACCATCAGAACCGCCCTCCTTCGATCGGCACGAACCCAGAATCTTGTCGCCAAATACCACCACACGTGCCCACACGCGCCTCCACATTTTGGCGCGTGTGCTTCACGCGCCACCCTCTGGCCACCGCATGCGTTGCCCGATTGCTTCGTTCAGACCGCCGGCTTCTCCTGAACCTGTTTTGAGCACCCGTTTTGTGTTTTGGCCACTTGTTTTTTGTGGGTCCAGATTTGAACCTTGTTTGAACCACTGTTCCTCTGTTTTCTGACTTGAACCATCCGCTTTCTACACTTTGTACTTCTCCCGGGAGACACTGATCCGTGGGTCTTTATTTGGTGAGCATTTTGAAGTCCCGTTTGTTGGCCCTCCACCTCTACCTCGTTTGCTGCACTTGCTGGTTTTGTTACTGTTTTTCTAGTTCCTCCATGTCGAATGGTGAGGAAATTGTCAAGCAGAAGGACTTGGAAACAATGAGGGCTTTCCTCAACGATCTGGAGAAATTACCAGGTAACTGTACTTTGGCATATTCAGGTAAGCTTCCACTTTCATTCGGATTTAATGTCTCAAAAAATTCTCCTACCCCTTTTTGGATATTAGACTCAGGCGCCACAGACCATATGACACCCTCCTCTAAATACTTCTCCACATATTCTCCTTGTTCCAGTAATAAGAAAATTATCACTGCTGATGGTAACCTTGTAACTGTTGCTGGGATTGGAAACATTGAGATAAATCCATCTATAACTTTAATGAATGTTCTTCATGTTCCAAAACTATCCACAAACCTCATCTCCATACAAAAACTTAAAAAAGACCTATCCTGTAATGTGATTTTTTATAGTAATTGCTGTGAATTTCAGGACAAGGATTCGGGGAGGATGATTGGACGTGCTAGAGAAGGGAATGGCCTTTACTATCTTGAAGGAACAAGTGTGCTCTACACAGCCAGAAGCAACTTGCCCCACTCATACAAGTCAGAGTCCATCCTTTCGAATAAAGAGAAGATCCATTTGTTTCACTGTCGATTAGGTCACCCCTCTTTCAGTGTCATCAAAATTTTGTTTCCATCTTTGTTTACTGGGTTGACTGTTGAAAGTTTTCCATTGTGAGGTATGTGAAATGTCAAAACACAAGCGTGTACCTTTTCCCATAAGTAATAAAAGGAGCACATTTCCTTTTTATCTTGTTCATACTGATGTTTGGGGACCCTCTCCTATTCCAAATGTGTGTGGGGCTAGATGGTTTGTGACATTTATTGATGATTGCACTCGTGTTACTTGGGTTTTTCTGCTTAAACACAAATCTGAAGTCAGTACAGTTTTTCCAAACTATGTTTCAATGATCAAAAATCAGTTTGGTGTGGTAATAAAAAGATTAAGGTCAGATAATGGCAAGGAATACTTCAATCATGTTCTAACTCCATTTTGCCAAAAAGAGGGAATAATTCATGAATCTTCTTGTGTCAAAACACCGTAGCAAAATGGGGTTGCAGAAAGGAAAAATGGGCATCTTCTAGATCAAACCAGAGCACTACTGTATTAGAAAAATGTTCCAAAAGGTTTTTGGGGGGAAGCTGTTTTAACAGCAACATATCTTATTAATCGATTACCCTCTAGAGTCTTGGGGTTTAAAAGTCCTATGGAGATTCTTTCCTCTTTCTACCCTAACTTATCCCCCACTAATAACCTCAAACCGAGGATCTTTGGGTGCGTCTCCTTTGTTCATGTTCATAGTCAAGAAAGAGGTAAACTTGATCCTAGAGCCTTAAAGTGTGTTTTTGTTGGGTATTCCTCCAATCAGAAAGGATATAAGTGTTACTATCCCCCGTCGAAAAAAAATTTTGTGTCACGGGATGTCACCTTTCATGAAGAACAAGCCTATTTTCTCCAACCTTATCTTCAGGGGGAGAGTTTTAGGGAAGATAAGGAGGATACAGAAATTCATTTGGAAACTCCTGTTCTCCCTGAAATTCATTTGGAAACTCCTGTTCTCCCTAACCTTGAGTCTGGTACCAATGAGCCTCAATCTAGTACAAATGAGCCTCAATCTAATCTTGAAGCTGAAACTAAAATGGAACCTTCTTCATCAACTATTGATACTCCTTTGGCTGATAATTCTGGTCCTGCTGGAAGACCTTGGAAAAATCAGGTGTTTAGAAGAAGGCTAAAGGTCATTCCTGAATCAACACACGTCCAAGAATCCGACTCAATTCCTTCAACTCAGGTAACAAATTCTGATCTTCCAGCTTTACAAAATAATTTTCCAGCTTTACAGGATGAAACAGAAACCCAAACAGTTGAAGACCTAGACCTTCCCATTGCAATCGAAAAAGGCACCGAAAGTGTACCAAACAACCAAGATATCCTCTCTCAAATTACCTCTCATTTGAGAAATTCTCACCAACCCACAAGACCTTCCTTGCAAACCTAAACACTACTTCCATACCATCCAATGTTTTTGAGGCATTATCTCGATAAAAAATGGAAGCAAGCCATGGATATAGAGATGGAAGCACTTTGGAAAAGAATAGAACTTGGGAGTTTGTTGCTTTGCCGGGCGGGAAGAAACCAGATTGGGTGCAAGTGGGTGTATACGGTAAAGTATAGGGCCGATGGATCGATAGAGAGATACAAAGCAAGGCTGGTTGCCAAAGGCTTTACACAAACTTATGGGATTGACTACTTGGAGACCTTTGCTCGGTTGCAAAGATGAATACCGTCCGGGTAATATTATCTCTTGCGGCAAATTATGGTCGGGAATTACAACAATTTGATGTAAAGAATGCTTTCTTACATGGGGATCTTGAGGAGGAAATTTATATGGATGTGCCACCAGGATATGGTAAAAGTGCTCCAACCAATGTTGTTTTGCAGGGGTTAAGAAAGGCATTGTATGGGTTGAAACAATCACCCCGTGCATGGTTTGGAAGATTCACTAAAGCCATGACAGCCCCCGGGATACAAACAGAGTCAAGGAGATCATACATTATTCACTAAACACTCCAATTCGGGGGGAGTGAAGATTATTAGTGTATGTGGATGACATCATAGTGACCGGAAATGATTGGAGGGAGCAAGCAAGTCTTAAGTCAGTGTTTGGCAAAGGAGTTTGAGATCAAGACTCTTGGGAAGCTGAAATACTTTTTGGGAATTGAAGTAGCTCATTCCCGAAATGGCATTTTCATATCTCAACAAAAATATATCACGATTTGCTTAAAGAGACAGGAAAGGCAGCATGTAAACCTACAAGTACTCCCCACGATCCGAGTCTAAGAATGGGAAATGCGAGAAGAAGATGTTGCAATAGATAGGGAGATGTACCAGCGCCTAGTTGGGAAATTAATTTATCTGTCTCACACAAGACCGGATATTGCTTATCTTTGTAAGTTTGGTTAGTCAATTTATGCACAATCCAAAAGAAATCCATTTACAAGCTGCTTATAGAATTCTCGCAATATCTCAAAGGAACTCCAGGGAGAGGAATCTTATTCAAGAAAAATGGTAGAATGACTCTTGAAGCATATACGAGATGCGGATTATGCAGGTCAATTGCGACAGGAGATCCACTACCGGTATTGTACATTCCTGGGAAATCTAGTGACTTGGAGAAGTAAAAAGCAAAATGTGGTGGCCCGCTCTAGTGCTGAAGCTGAGTTCTAGGGCTATGGCACAAGGTATTTGTGAATTATTATGGCTTAAAATTATCCTAGATGACTTGAAGATTAAGTGGGAAGGACCTATGAAGCTCTATTGTGATAACAAGTCTGCAATCAGCATTGCACATAACCCTGTTCAGCATGATCGAACTAAACATATCGAGGTGGATAGACATTTTATCAAAGAAAAGCTCGATCGTGGTTTGATTTGTACTCCTTACGTACCCTCACAAGAACAACTTGCAGATATTCTAACTAAAGGACTAAGCAGCCCTGCATTCGAAAGAATTCTATCCAAGCTGGGAATAGAGAATACCTATTCACCAGCTTGAGGGGGAGTGTTGGAAATAACAATGTTTATGACTTCCCTTCCCAAGTAGTTAGGTTCATTGTATAGAAGTAGATACATTGCACCGTCCTACCGTCCATTTTAATTACCTTGTAAATTGTATTTAGCATGCTATTTCCTGTGTAAATCAGCTCTATAAATATATCTTTTGCTGAGTGCATTATTCACTCAAGCTATTCAGAAATACTCGTGTGTTTGGATATTTGATAGTCTTTATAAACAGTTCCATGCCCTAATGAAAACTCAATTCTCTACTCAGCTTAAAGTTGTCCTATCTGATTGTTGGGGGGAGGGGGGGTGAGTTCAGGCCCTTCACTAGCATAACTCATAGACTTACATGCACCCACACTTCCCATCAAAATATGTCACTATTCGGCTAATTGTAACGTCTCTGACTGCTCTACAGATTGACGACTGTCCCTATACCAACACCAATCTTTTCCACATGCTTTGTTCCAGAGTTATCAATCTCGGATAGCGGCGCGGAGCGGCTGACCCCTAAAATGCTATTGTGGGATAGCGTGTAGCGGGGCGACCGCTATTTTAGGCTAGTTTGAGACTTGAGAAGGAAAGAGGGAGGAGAGTCAGAGGGGAAAGAGGAATGAAAGTGGGAGGGAGAAGAGAAGTGGGAGGAAAGGCTATGTAACAGAAGAAGAAGAAGAATAATTCACGTAAGGGAGAAGAGAGTGGGAGGAAGGGTAAGTAAAAGAAATAAGGGTAAAAGAGATATTTTAGTGGGTATAAGTGAGGGTAAACAAGTCATTTTAATAAATAAAGAGGGCAAAACAGAGAATTTGTGAGTTAAAGGAGGGTAAAAGAGAATTTGTAAGTTAAATAGAGGGTAGAATAGGAATATCAGACTAAATATTGAGCAAACCTTAAACCAAAACCCTAGATCTAAAATTGTAGCCGCAAAAAAGGAACCATAGTAAAGAATAATAAAGAGTGAAGGTAAAAACGTGTGAAAAGTAATTCTCTTGCACTAATTGAAAAGGCTGAAGGTAGCCTAAATGCGCAGGCCCAACGTTTGTGTCCATTTAACACTAAAATAAAGTCAAACCCTAATAATATGAATGTCTCCTTGTCTTCAAACTCTCATACCCAACTCCTGTTGTTAGCGGTGCGCCTGAGAGGACAGAATGGAACGTTCTTGCTTTCTGCCATGGTCGTATTGGGCATACACGACGGCGTCGGAGGGAGTAGAGTGAAGACGAACGGTGGGCCTTCACTTCCCTTCCTCTGTCTTGTTCTTCGTTTTGTCCGTTTCTTTCTTTTGCTCTGATTCTTTCTTCTTTTTCCTCTGATTTTCTTCATTTCCTCATTCTCTCTTTCCTTTATTTAAAAAAGTCATCATTTAAAAGGAAAATCGAAGCATGAAACTCTAGCAGCTCTGGAGCGCCGCTATCACCCGCAAACCCGCGATTTTCAGCAGCTATAGCGATCGCAACGGCCGCTACCGAAAAACACTCCGCTCCGCCCTGCACCACCGCCATCGCGCCCCTATTGCGTGTTATTCACTACCCTGCTTTGTTCTCACTCACACGCTTCCTGGGAAAACTTTCCAGGAGATCACCCATTACAGAATTGCTCCAAGTCAAGCACGCTTAACTGTGAAGTTCTTAAGTGATGGGCAACCGAAAAGAAGATGCATCTTGTTGGTATAGGTAGTACCAATCAATTCATATAAGTCATCATTAACTGTATAGTCTCATACCTACACAGACTTAAGATCCCTCTCATTCCGGTGTGTAATCAATTCATTCACATACCCCTTTGCTTAGAAGTCTGCCAGGAGCCTCTCCTTGTCTGTGCCTTCTTGCACCGGTGACCACTCCCCGCCCTCGTCAGTACCGGGTGTCACACTAATCATCACCTTGGATCTCACACACAAATGGGTTATTCAGCAAATTGATGTGAATAACGCCTTTCTCAATGGGTATCTTAGTGAGGATGTTTACATGGTGCAACCTCCGAGCTTTGAAAATAAGGTTAAATCTCTAGTTTGCCGCCTCAACAAGGCACTCTATGGCCTAAAACAGGCCCTCGTGCCTGGTATGAACAACTAACTTCCACACTTCTCACTTTCGGGTTCACTATTAACAAATGTGATCCATCACTATTCATCTATTCTAAGGATGAAGTCTCTCTATATGTGCTTGTTTATGTGGACGATATTATCCTCGTTGGCTCCTCCTTTACCCTGATTTTTGAGCTCATCCGCAAGTTGAATGCTACTTTTACTCTTTGAGGAATTAGGCACATTGGATTACTTTCTAGGGGTGGAAGTCAAGCACCTTGCAAATGGTCTATTGATGCTCACCCAGTGCAAGTACATTCAGGATCTTCTAGCCAAGGCTTATATGAGTGAAGCCAAGGGAATTTCTTCTCCCATGGTTAGCAGTTGCAAACTAAGCAGGTTTGGTACTGACATTGTTACAGATCCACATTTTTATCGCTCAATTGTTGGAGCACTTCAGTATGCTACCCTCACACGTCCTGAGATAGCCTATAGTGTTAATAAAGTTTGCCAATTAATGGCAAACCCCCTAGAATCCGACTGCAGGCAGTTAAAAGGATACTTTGGTGCCTAAGGGGCCCCATTCAATATGGCTTATTGCTTCTCCCAGCCTCTGCTTCTCTTCCCTTCTCTATTCAATCATACTGTGATGATGATTGGGCAAGTGACTCAGATGATTGGCGGTCAACCTCTGGGTCTTGCATCTTCTTTGGCCCGAATCTAGTATCTTGGTGCTCCAAGAAGCAAACTCTCAAGCACAGAAGCTTAATACAGTAGCATGGCTAATACTACTGCTGAGGTCTTATGGATACAGTCCCTGCTCACTGAGTTGGGTGTTACTTTCTCTACAAAACAACTCTTTTGTGACAACTTAAGTGTAGTGTCCCTTGCACACAATCCAGTTTGCATGCTCGCACAAAGCACATGAAACTCAATATTCATTTTGTGCACGAAAAGGTTGCCTCCAAAGCCCTAATGATCCAAAGATGTTCCCTCTCATGCTCCGTTGGCCGATTCATTCACTAAGCCTCTCTCTTCCTCTCGCTTGTGTGAATTGTGCTCCAATCTCAATGTGACTGATTCATAACAGCCACCTTGAGCTTAAAAGAGGGCTATCAGAGTATAAGGTAGACTTAAGCTTAGTTAGTGTTAGAAAATCAGAGAAATATCTGATAATATCTTTTCAAATCTTAGCATATCTTAGAGTATCCTAGATAATCTCTTAGGATTTATTTCTTATTTATATTTTATGATTTGATTCTTTATTTGATTAAGATTAGGATTCTACTTTTAGTATAAATAGGATTATCGGGTTGTCTTTTGTAATCACATCATCGTTACATCAATTCAATATCAGTCTTATTATTTTAGTTTGTTTCTCTTTTCCTCTTTCCCTACCTAAAAACCTTCAAATTCAACATGGTATCTAGAGCCAGACAAAGGTACCATACTCCGTGACCTATCCCGTCACTATTCCGCTGCGGAGTTCCGATAAGTATGAAGGAACTCTAATCATCTTAGCCATACATTAAAAAAAAAAAGAACAAAAAAAAAATCATTTTCTCTCCTCCATTGTGTTCTTTTCCGGCACGTCCTTCTTTCCGACCTGCGTTCATGTCCCGTTAGCCGCTATCAGCTGCCGTCCGCCGTCGTCTCCGGCCACTGACACCACCGTCGGACTCGCCTGCCACCGATCTGTCCAGCCGTTCAAACAGCACCGCCGTAAGCCTCCAGACACGCCCGCACGCACGTGTCCTCTAATCAACGGGCAGCTGCACATGGTTCCCTTTCACCGGCACGTGACACGGTGCGTCCGGCCACTGTTCCGGCCACCGTTTCCAGCGCTGAACTCGTCGTTCCCTGCTCTCTCTGGATCTGTGCTCACCTCCTTCATCGGACCTCTTTTGAGCAATGTCTCTATGTGTTGTACGGTTCATGTACTTGTGATTTCGGTTATTTGCCTTTGTGTTCTGACCCATGGCTAGTTCTACCTCCTCATATACTCCTAAGGACTCCCCATCATACCAGTGTGGCTTCTCTTCCCACCGACGATCATTCCAGTGACAACCCCTTTCCCATGGATGAATCATATTAGTGGTGACTTTTGTTCCCACCGACGATCATTCTGGTGGTGACTCTTTTCCCACATATGAATCATATTAGTTGTGACTTCTATTTCTGTCGATGATTGACTTATGTTGGCTATGACTCACACTAGCCCAACTCATTGTCCCGGATGCTCTGGCTCGGCTCTTTTTCCTAGATGCACTGGCCCGTTTTTCTCCCAGATGCACTAGCCTTGGCCCCTTGTCCCAGATGCATTGGCCTCGTCTCAATCCCAGAAGTAGTTGTCTATCTTAATTTCAATTTTAAAAAATTTTGGTCTCTGATATTGTTGTTGAAGCTTCTAAATGCGGTTTTGAGGAGTTTGGACATTGCTTTGTTAGATTGCTTGCAAAGAAATTTTTGTCAGGCTGATGATCATTCCAGCTATCTCGCTAAGTTATCTTCCCGGCAACTCTCTCTGGCCTCTCCAACATTCTTGAGTTGCCTTCCAACCATTATTTTCGTGGAGCTCAATTTTTTATATTTTTTTAATTTGAGGGGAAATACATTGTTTTCATGTAACAAACTTAAAGCTTAGTAAGTTGTAGCTTGAGGGGGGGTGTTAGAAAATCAAAGAAATATCTGATAATATCTTTTCAAATCTTAGCATATCTTAGAGTATCCTAGATAATCTCTTAGGATTTATTTCTTATTTATATTTTATGATTTGATTCTTTATTTGATTAAGATTAGGATTCTACTTTTAGTATAAATAGGACTATTGGGTTGTCTTTTGTAATCACACCATCGTTACATCAATTCAATATCAGTCTTATTATTTCTTAGTTTGTTTCTCTCTTTTCCTCTTTCCCTACCTAAAAACCTTCAAATTCAACAGTTAGTATTGTAGTTGTAACGGTAACTGAAAGTGTTGAGTCAACACTATTTAGTTACACTTCCCTATAACTAACCTAGCCTTGCACCCAGCTATAAAAGCCGGTACTATACATGTATTCATCATAATGAAATATATAGAGAATCTATTTTCTCGATCTCTCTTTTCTCTCTCCCTCAACTCTTCGATTAGACAGCACGGAAGAAAACCGTGGGTTGTAAGTGGGTCTTCACTATGAAGTATTATACAGATTGTTCACTGGAAATATATAAGGTAAGATTGGTGGCTAAGGGATTCACTCAGGACTATGGTATAGACCTATGGTTGCATGCTGGAAAGCAGCTACGTAAATTAATAAACTAGGAATTTTAATATACCAGTTGAAAATCAACATTCCCAGCACTCAATACTTGATCATCTTCTTGTCTATCTTTTTCCGTTTTCTAGAGGTAAGTGTGGTTGATAAGTACACTTACATTTGCTTCACCAATCCTTTAACCGGAACATTCCGGGTGAAATTTAAATTTGACCATAGAGTGGCGTACAAATTTTTCATTTAAAAGTCCGGATCTTAAGATCCATACAAACGGGTCTTGCATCATGCAGACCTCAATTTATTTATGAAACAATCTTTCATTTATAAGGAAAATGTAGGAATTTAGAAGGCATTGCTACAAAAAAACTGCTTTAAATGGAAGTTGAATTTGTATCTCATATCATGGATCTAACCTCGTTTGATCCCATAGCATTCTGGGGCCTGTATGTAACTACTTCAGAATATTTTAACTCGTCTGCAATGTTAAACTGGTCCACGGGTTTTCCCCTTAGTATGATTTTGAAGTTAGAAAATTTTCTGAGGTACAACATTGAAACATATGCCTGAAACATATAACGGGTGAATCAGAACATAACGTAAAGAATAAAATGGCTACAGTAACAGTTGAAATTCCAGGTATAAACATTTACCCTTAAGGAATAACGGATGCGGTAAGAAATATGGGACTGAAGCTGAACAGTTTTTCTGTGCATCTTTTTTCCAGCTCCATGATTGGCCTCGTCTCTAAGTCTGATATCCTGTGCAAAAAAACAAAGCAGGTCATGATTGCTATCAACTAAAAGTAACTAAAAAGCTAATAAACAACACTCCTAGCACAGACAGAAGAGGGCACATGCATAATCTGATGCACTTGTGTTAGTACGGTAGTTAGAGCAGAATTGTTTAAATGTAAAAGTAACATTGTATCTTTTTATCTCTTATCTTTTATCTTTTGTATATATAGCAGAATTGTTTAAATGTAAAAGTAACGTTGTATCAGTTTCAGAGATTAATTGAAAACAGCGTTTGTATATGGTTTCTTTCCTCACTTTAGCTTTTATGGTATCAAATTTAAAAGGCTAATTGTGAGTTGCGAGAAAATTTGGCTACTATGGCCAATTCTGGTACAAGCGGGGGTGATGATTCTGAGAGTCAAATCTCACAATCAACCTCCACAATTGTACCTTCTGCACAACACTCTGATAGTATGTCTCTTCAGATTACTACTCACAAACTCTTTGGAAAAAAATTTGTTCAATGGTCTCGCTCGGTTCAATTGGTTATTCGCTACAAAGGAAAGTTTCGTTAATTGGATGGTTCCATAAAAAAACTGATTCTAAAGATCCAACTTTTTTGAACTGGGAGATTCAAAATTCTATGGTAATGGCTTGCCTGATTCATTCAATCAAGGATAGCATAGACGATACTTACTTGTTCTATACAATTGCAAAGGAGATCTGGGATGCGGTTAAGTTGGCATATTCTGATTCGGAAGATTCATCACAAATTTCTGAAGTCCGGGATCATGCTCGTAATTTGCGACAGAGGTAGATGTTTGTAACCCACTATTTCATTGCTTTAAAGAAGGTATGGCAAGAACTTGACTCTTTTCGCATTTGTAACTAGAATGATACCGCTAATGGCACCCAGTATGATAAGATGTTAACAGAGAACAAAATCAATGACTATCTTGCTGGTTTGAACCATGAGCTCAATGATGTCCGTGGTCGTATCTTTGCAACAAAACCTTTACCAGGTATTGATGCAGTTTTTTCGAAGGTTTGTCAAAAAGCGAGTCGAAAACGTATCATGCTTGGTAGTCCCTCTTTGTCTCATGTAGAGACCTCAACTCTTGCTTTGCAGAGCACTGACAATAAAAAGAAGTCTCAATCTTGGTGTGATCATTGTCAACGTCCTTATCATACTGAGGAAACCTACTGGAAACTTCATGGCAAGCCAGCAAATTGGGTGCCTCGGGGAGCAAGAGGTAAAGAAGAAAAAGGTTTTCAGGCTACAAGTAGGTCAGACTCCACGAAATCCTCCTCTCCAGTTTCTTTTTCGAAGGAACAGATGGATCAACTCTGTAAACTACTAGCTGGTAACGTTTCTAGTAATTCGGTGGTGGCACAAAAAGGTACTTCTTTGTCTGCCACTAGCAATTTACCTACAAAAGGTGAGTTGTGGATTGTTGACTCCGGAGCTTTTGACCATATGACTGGTTTTAGACAATTGTTTTCTTCCTATCTTCCTAGTTTTGGTAATCATAAAGTTAAGATTGTTGATGGGTCTTTTTCACAAGTCGCTGGCATTGGATCTAGGTGCTTAAGTCCTACTATTACACTTCATTCTGTTTTACATGTTCCTGACTTAACTTGCAATCTTCTTTCTATAAGTAAACTTACAAATGACTTGAAGTGTGAAGTTAAATTTATGCCATCTACTTGTGTGTTTCAAGACCTGTCTTCGAAGAAGATGATTGGGAGTGCTAAGGAAGACTCCGGGCTATATTTCTTATAGAATATTTGTTCTGTCAGTTGTCATGTTCATGTTGATGCCAATCTCTCCTCCATGACTTGAGAACAACAAATAATGGTTTTGCATCTTAGGCTAGGACATCCAAATTTTTTGTATTTGAAACATTTGTTTCCTTCTTCGTTCCACAATAAAGATGACTTTCAATGTGAAATTTGTCAGTTAGCCAACTTGTTATCACAGAAACGTTTTGGAGCTGCAAAGGGAATGGCCAGCTCATTGAGGAGAAATTGAATCCAGGTCACTTCCACCATAGTGTTAGCCATACTTCTATATTCCTCTTCTGTACTAGAACAGGCAACAAGTGGTTGCTTCTTGGAGAACCATGAAACCAAGTTAGGCCCAAAGAAAATACATGAGCCTGAGGTGGACCGGCGAACATCTGGGTCACTCACCCAATCTGCATCACAGTATGCAGTGAGGGCAAATGGCATGGAAGTGGGTGCAGGTCGTAGTAGCAAACCATAATCTAGAGACCCTTTGAAGTAACGAAGGATCCACTTCACTACTTGCCAATGAGTATCGAGGGGATTGGCCATGAACTGACATACCTTGTTGACACTAAATGCTATGTCAAGCCGTGTCAAGGTAGCGTACTATAATGCATCGACAATAGACCTATACAGATGAGGATCAGAGAGTGTATCAGTCCCAAACTGAGTTTGCAGTTGCTAACCATAGGTGAGGATATCCTTTTTGCTTCTGACATGTGTGCCTTCTCCAATAAGTCCCTGATATACTTGGACTGAGTTAGTAAAAGGTTACCAAGGGAAGATGCTTGACTTCAACTCCAAGAAAATAGTAAGGGAACCAAGTTCCTTGAGTGCAAATTGGGTATGGAGTTTCAGAATGAGCTCATTGATTAGAAGAGGGGATGAACCAGTTAAGATGATATTATCAACGTATATCAGCACATAGATGACCACTTTTCCTTTGGAATATACAAATAAGGGTCACACTTGCTTGTAGTGAACCCGAATTGCACAAGGGTTGTAGCCTTCATAATAGGCCCATGGCGCTTGTTTTAAGCCATAGAGTGCTTTGTTGAGACGGCAAACCAGTGTTCTGTTTTCTGACTCAAAACCCGGGGGTTGGATCATATAGACCCCTCATTTAAAATGTCCATTTAGGAAAGTGTTGTTCACATCGATTTGTTGGAATGTCCACTTATGAGTGAAGGCAAGAGTGAGTAGAATTCGGATGGTAACTAGCTTTACCACAGGAGAAAAAGCTTCATGAAAATCAAAGCCATGTTGTTGGTGAAAGCCTCTGGCAACTAGCCTGGCTTTGTACTTGTTGATACTTCCATCAGGATTTTCCTTAATCCTAAAGACCCATTTGAACCCTATAGCCTTCCTACCCGGGGGAAGAGGGACCAAGGACCATGTGTTGTTTTTTAGGAGTGCATTATGCTCATCTTTCATGGCAGCTAGCCATTAGGGGCTGGACAAGACTGCCTTTACAGAGTTAATTAGGTTCCAAATGAGTAAAACTCGGGAAGGAAGGTGACCAGTTTTGGATCTGGTCATCATGGAGTGTGTGTTTCTTGGATGAGGAGGTGATGGAGGGGATGATGAAGAGGAGGACTCTGCTGCAGCTTCCAATGAGGAGTGATTGGAATCACAATTTTCTGTTGGAGGAGTGGAAGGAGAGTGTGGAGCAGTAGGAAACATAGAAAGAAGTAGGGAAAATGAGGATGACAAAGAAGGAAAAGGGGAAGAAGAGGGTGTGGGATTAGGAGGTGGATATTGAGACAAGGGAGTTGGAGAGTAAAGGATAGTTAGGAATGGGTATTGAAGCAGAGTAGGTAGTCTTAAGAGAGGATGTAGAAGTAGAAGAAGAGAAAAGGGTTCATTGAAGAGAACATCTTTAGAGATGTATATTCTACTATTAGAATCAAGGCACTTGTGGCCTTTATGTTGGGGAGAAAGCCCAAGATAAACACATTCAGCATACCTGAATTGGAGTTTATGCTCATTATAAGGTCGAAGAAAGGGAAAACAGGCGCATCCAAAAATTATGAGTAGAATAATCAGGTTGAGTGCCATATAAAGTATGAAATGGGGATGAGTATTCTTTTAGGGCAACAGTTGGCAGTCTATTAATGAAATATACAGCTTGAGTAAAGCTGTGATCCCAATACTTGAGAGGAATAGAAGCATCTGAGGGCAAGCTTAAGCCCATCTCAACAATTTGGCGATGTTTTCTATCCACTGTCCCATTTTGGTGGGAGGTGTGAGGGCATGTTGGCCTATGGATAATACCAAGATCATTGAGATACTTGGTGAAGGGATGGAACTCACCACCCAGTCTGATTGCACAGCTTTAATTTTGGCAGAGAACTGAGTTGTGATAAGAGAGGAAAATAGTATAAAGGCATTTAGGGCATCAGATTTTTGTTTTAGAAAATTGATCCAGGTAAATCTCGTGTGTGCATCAACAAAAGTGATATAATAAGTATATCCACCTGATAGGGATATCCCAAGGCCCAATATTTCTAAGTCCACTATTACCAAAGTGGGGTGAGGATGATGCACCTGTGATGCACCTGATCACACTCCATGAGAGAGAAAATGTGTAACTAACTACTGCCTAGTTGGTAATAGCAATGAGGGAGGGTGTGTGCGTGTGAATGTTGTTGCTGAGGGAGTATTTGTATGGGAGGGGAGAGCATAGTGAGGCAGGCTGGACTTGGGACTTGGGACTTGGGACTTGGGAGAGAATTAGGCACTCTCTAATTTGCCTATTATCTTGTACTTCCTTCTTTCTTCTTCCAGCACTGTAACACCTTGTTACAGGCTAGAGAAATTAATAATACAGTTCAGTTTTCCTTATTTTGTGTCTCTATATTTCTGGGTACCCATCAATGGTATCAAAGCTCTCGGTCCCGGGAGCTTGGATGGTTAGTACGCGCAAAGCAATGGGATCTAGAGTCGAGAATTTGGATCTTAACCGTCAGGGCTGGAGAACTGAAAACCAGTTGCATCGGAATGAGATTAGGCAGCCCTTGCGAGAAGGAGACCGAAGGCACCGAGAACAGCTTCGACATCGACGAACTCGGGAAA
Source organism: Sophora flavescens (assembly GCA_030762895.1). Lineage (NCBI taxonomy): Eukaryota > Viridiplantae > Streptophyta > Magnoliopsida > Fabales > Fabaceae > Sophora > Sophora flavescens. Next base: position 165,417,901 of record CM061064.1, on the reverse strand, counting down.
GGAGTCGCCCTCCCTCTTACGATTTTGAAGGAAGGAAGCTCGAAATTCCAGTATTCGACGGAGAAGAAGATGCTTATGGGTGGGTGATTAGCCTTGAGAAGCACTTCCAGGAGAGGGGAACACCAGAGAAGGAGAAGTTGAAGAAAGCGGTGACGGCACTATGAGGTGGTGCTCTCAAATGGTGGCACGGGTGGGATCGAAGCCAACCACGGGCGAGCTGGATAAAGTTCATGGTCGCACTACTCTGGCGCTTTAAGCCGGAGTACAGGAATGTTCTACCGATACTGGATGGGGATGATGACTTCGAACCAGAGGAGCCAAACAGCAAGAGCAAGGATGAGGGCCGAGAGATCGAGTACCAGAACAGTGGGGGCGAATCAAGCCACAGTGATCCACAACCAGAGATAGAAATCAACATTGATCAGACAATGAAGGTGCTCGAATTTGCGAGAGTGGAGGTTCCAGACATTAAAGCGGTGGCGAAGGTGGAGTTGTTACCCACACGAGATAACAAATTTACGGACCAAGGTGGGGACAATCACCGGACACAGGTGAATCACCGCTATGCATGGGAGGAAGAACTTGAGTTTTAGGAAAAGTGGGTCAGTAATGATGGTTTTCAAGGAATAGGTGGTGGCCGCAGCAGGCGGCGATGAACGCTCCGAGGGGTGGAGGCCGAGGTAGTGTGGTGGAGGTGATGGACAATGGTGAGCCTTCACCGCCACCGGAACCGCCGGATCGGGACGTGCCCAGGGAGATGGGGACGCCGCCGACCCTTCGCTTACCGCCGTCGGCTCAGAACGCATCAACGGCGGAGGTTGGGTCATCACACGGCAGGGTCGATCTTCCACTGTCTCTAGCGACTGAGATGAAACGGGGAAAGGAAAAACAGGAGAGGGAAAGGGCAAAAAGGGAATTTCAAAGAAGTGGTCAATGTTTTTCCCTAATGGGCCAGGCCCAAAAGTGTTCCTTTAATAGAATTTGTGCTGAAGTAAGACCAAGTTCTCACCTGAAACAAAATAGTGGGTCTCAGCAAGTGATAAAAAAGGAGATAATGGGCCAACTTAGTGAAAAACAGAAATGGGCCTTAGAGGAAGATAAGGAGCAAACCATCACTGTTACAAAAATTGAGGACTTAAACTGGGCCTCCACATTCCATGGTTGGCTTAATTTTGTTTATGATAGAGGGAAGAATTGCAAGGAAACAAAGGAAGGGGACTTCCAACCAGGTATTGGGACTGAACTTCTTGAGACGAGGTTCTGTTTTAGATGCGACAAAGGAAACTTACAACAAAATTCTAGCTGTTACCATGCTTCTTATGCCTTCAGTCAGCATCATCAAAAGAATCATGTTTCAAATAGCTGCAATTCCAAGGGGATCTCTTTGTCATCCCTATCATTAATCCAATCACCAGAACTGAATTGTATTTAGATGAGTGTTCCTCCTTCCAACAGTATTATGCGCCATGTATTGTGTTTATTTGTCTAGGTGGTGATGTTAATGATTTAGACAAAACTGCAAACATCTTGGTTGATAAAATCTACCAAGTTCTATTAAAGGAGTATATGGAAACAATTATTGCTAGAACGGAACATGCTGGTGCGAGGGAAGGTTCCGGACCTGCTGCATATAGCAGTACAAGACAGGCTGCCAAAGATTTGGAAACTTGGCCATTATGCTTCAAGCAATGGGACCCTGGTGAAAGTTCCTACATAAGTTGGTCCTTGTATTTCCAGCAATGGGATCCTGGGGGAAGAGTTTCTGCTGGGTGCTTCTTGTACCTACACCTTGAGGACAAGGTGAGTCTTGAGGAGGGGAGTATTGATAGGGACATCCCAAGGCCCAATATTTCTAAGCCCACTATTACCAAAGTGTGGGTGAGGATGATGCACCTGTGATGCACCTGATCACACTCCATGAGAGAGAAAATGTGTAACTAACTACTGCCTAGTTGGTAATAGCAATGAGGGAGGGTGTGTGCGTGTGAATGTTGTTGCTGAGGGAGTATTTGTATGGGAGGGGAGAGCATAGTGAGGCAGGCTGGACTTGGGACTTGGGAGAGAATTAGGCACTCTCTAATTTGCCTATTATCTTGTACTTCCTTCTTTCTTCTTCTTCCAGCACTGTAACTCCTTGTTACAGGCTAGAGAAATTAATAATACAGTTCAGTTTTCCTTATTTTGTGTCTCTATATTGCTGGGTACCCATCACCACCCGAGGAAACAAAGGGTGCAGGACCCCAGAGATCACTGTGTATTAGCTCAAAGGATGTATGATGAATAGTAACAGAGGGAGGAGCATACGATCTATGGGCCTTGCCTAAGCAACAAGCATTGCAAAAATCAAGATCACTTTTATTAGACAAGGAAACATTACAAAGTTGTATACCTGATTTTACAGCATTATGATGGGCATGTACTAGTCTACAATGCCATGTATTGATAGAATTAGAGGCATTAGGTAAAACATTTGAATTTACAAAAGTATAACACCTAGGAGACTTATTGGTGAGAGTAGAACTTGATGACAGTGATCTTGAAGATGAAATGTCCTTAAGAATGTTGAGATTCTTGAAGGAATAGAGGCCATCACTCCCTAGTGAGCCTTCGAGCAAGACTTGATTAGGGTCCTGTGATTTCACACAACACGAATAAGGGTGAAATTCAAAATACACATTGTTGTCATGGGCAAATTTAGAAACAGCGACTAAGTTCTTTGTGATAGTGGGCACAAGTAAAAGATTGTGTAAAGAGAAAGTGACATGAGGATTAACAAAAGAGTAAAGTTTAGAGGAACCTATTGAATTGATAGGTAGACCTTGCCCATTTCCCATGAGCACTTGGTCTTGGCCCCCGAAAGGAGTGCTATGGTTCAGATTTTGGGTGTCTGTTGATATATGATGTGATGTCCCAGAATCAGGATACCATGTTTGTGCTTCAAACTGTTGTACAAGTGTTATACTCGAGTGTGGCGGTGCATACCGAGGAGCTTGAGTTGCAATGTAAGCTCGTGGCTGAAAGTTAGGATTAGGAGGAACGGTGGTCGAGGCAAAATGTCCTGTGCTGAATTGGTGAGTAGTGCCATTGCATTGCATATTGAGCTTGATTAGGTGGAACATGGTCAGGAAGAGGCATGGGTGGCTGCACAAAGGTTTCATCGAACCTATACCAACAATTGTAAGAATCATGACCATACTTTCCACATAGTTGGCATGTAGGTTTGGGGCTACTACGACCACGACCCCTGCAACCACGGCCACAACCTCGACCACGAAAAGCACCTTGAAAACCACCATGATTTGCTTCAGATTGAACATTAGCTACATTAGGTTTTGCATCTGTTAAATTTAAGGCTTGTGCAACATTAACCGAGACTGAGGCAGAAGAAGATAATTCTTGCCTAAACTTCTCAAACTGAGAATCTTGAATCAAAAGAAGAGCTTCAATATCATCAATTGAAAGTGAATCACCAAGACCATAGATCATCATCACAAACGAGCTATACTCTTCAGGAAGCCCTTCTAACACAGTATCTATATGATCTTGATCAGAAATAGGGTCTCTCATTGCTTGAAGTGAGTCCACAATTGCTCTAATTCACAGCAAGTATTCAGAGATTGATCTAGTACCTTTCTTCGTGTTTTTTATTCGGAACGAAATTGTCTCACCTTTGCTCAAAGATGCGAGTAGAAGAACTTGCGAATTTTGTGCCAAACTTGCCAGGACTGTTTGCAACCTAAGAATCGAGGAAGGATCGAAGGAGAGAGTGAATAGATAAGCCAGGTAAACAACATTTGGTCTTGCACAATCCATAACTGATAAGCTTCATATTTGATTCCAAGCTCGTGATTAGCTTCAGAGGTGAATTGAGGTGGAATTGTAGGATTAACAACAAATCGATGAAGCTTGTGAGCAATAATCACAGCTTCAACTTGTTGTTTCCAAAGGAAGATATTTTGATGATCAATTATGACCGAAAGCGAAGGATTGAAGTTCCCCGTCGTGGACGACGACACCGGAGTTGCGATAGTTTCAGAGAACGGATTGCCAATGTTGTTGCCGGCATCGGAGGTAGGTTGCGATGCGGTCATTAGAGACGAGGCCCAGAATTTAGCTACGATACCATAAACGAAGAGACGAGAGAACGATGGAGAGAGAGAAAAGAGAGGAAAGAGATTCCGAATCTTGTATTTTCAATTCTGATTTCAGTTTCAGTACAAGTGGCTATTTATAGCCTATACCGCTAACTACTTTTAACAGCTAGGACTAGGGATGGCAATTTTATCTCGTGCCCGCGGATAAATTCCGTGACGAGTACTGGGGCGGGTAGGTATACGAGTACCCGCGGGGTAAAATAAACAGGGATTTCTAATACCCGTTTGCTAACGGGCAGGCATTGAGGTGCCCGTGGTGCCCGCCTGTGAAATTCTTTTGTAGATATGCAAAGAGACTGGCATGCTTTGTTGCATGATGCATGGCTTTGTCCTTTAGTTATTAAAGTTTGGGAGGATCTCTTATCTCTTCTTGTATTCTTCTCTCTTCTCATTTAATAATATTTTTTTATTATAAAAAAGAATAAGAAAAACAAATCCTCAAATGATAAAGTCCATACGGCAACAAGGAAATACAACATACCTCAGCATCATCATCAAAACTCAACTCATATATCCCTTCATCATTCAACCACAAATTGTATATTACAACTTTGGTTCCATGTGGTCCTATATCATCAAACTGAAAAGTAGAAACAAACTGATCAGTAAATGGAGTCCAGCTTACAAGCTTTCTGAATGTAGAAACAAGTGGCATCAATCGCTCTACTGCATTCAATTTATCACATACACCATTTAGTTGTGATGCACATGTAACAGAACTGGACCAGAAATGATGAAAAGAATGGTGTTTAGTTATCAATAGCAACTCTGATAATTTATCTTAGAAGAATGGAGAAAGCTCGCAGATACACAGTGGATAAGTGCACATTTTATAGCATGTTTGGAAACTTGATTGATTTGGGTTGAAGTGCTTTTGGCTAGAAGCTACTGTGAGTAGCTTCCGAGTCCAAGATGCACTTCTAAAGCCCCTGACCTTGATTCCAAACACATCATTAGACAATTTATCTGATAAATTAAACCATTTGACCCTTCTCAGGTATAAGCTCATCCAGAAGGCAAATCAGCTACTTGAAAATTTACCAAAAATGGTAAAATACTTCCCAGCAAAAAGAATTTCTGATATTTCCAAATGATAAGCTTCCTTCAATATATGGTAGAATGAAACAAACCTGAAGCATGAGATCTTCCTTTGATGTGAAAGGAGACCAATCAAGAATTGTTTTCAAGTTGGACGACCAATCGTCCTGTGAGCTATAAATAATTGGCTCCGCCCAATGACCAGATATGTCAAAATCTATCTACAAGGAGAATGAAACTGAATAAATAAAAATATGAAAGCAGAAAACATTCACTGTTAATTTTAATAATTTAGAAGAAAATGTCACCATTGGCACAATCACATCATCTTGCCCAGTTCTCCGCAAAAAGGTATACGACAGCAAACCCACACTCTGTGTTGCCCGGCTGATAGACATAAAAAAAATTAAAGAATAAAATATTTCAAAGTATTAAAACTTACTATTTAATTCCAGAAAACAGAGAACGTTACATATAAAATAAGACACGAAAGGAAAAAGCTTGTAGAAAATTCGCTGTCAAGAAAATTAACACATTATTACACATAACACAATTACGGGGAAAATAAAAGAGACATTTACAACTAACTAAAATACTTCGTGAATATAACCGATACTGCACATTTTTGTTTTCTTTATTCCTCTGCATGCACCACATGATCACAGTGGATGAGTGACATTCAAGGAGAATTACATAGTAAAGAGGAAGTTGAAGTTATGGGTTTAGATAGAGAAAGAGGAGAAAAAGAATGAAGACTCTAAAATATGATTATGATTGATTATGATCTTGCAGTACAAAAAAAGCTTAAACACTAACCCCTATTTTTAGGGATACAAGAGTCCTAATCCTAATTGAAAAGGGAAACTAATTATGATAATAACTAAGTAATAAGAACCTAATCCAATAAGATAATTCAAGATACTCTTAATATAAGATAAGCTTTACTCTAAGATTAGATAAGATAGGATCATGAATTCTAACACTCCCCCTCAAGCTAAAGTTTACCAAGCTTTAAACTTGTTATAAATATACCCTTTGAAAGAGAAAATTTAACAACCAAAAGTAACCAGACCATAAAGATATTTTGAATAAATCGAGAAATATCAGAAGCATCAACCAATAATGTTTGTGCCCAAGAACAAACCACCAATCAACCAACTGAAGAAATCATTATTGATTTTCACGAACATCAATCTAATCAAACTGAAATGATATTGGGCCAGACGTTGCCCTTAGCCTTAAACAACCAACTTAAGTGTGGGACGGGTCACGAAGTTTTCTGTGACTGGTGCCGACGGCTCAACCTTGACGATGGTCAGACAACGGGACTACCGAAACAACCAACTTAAGTGGGATAGGTCATCTGTGATTGGTGTCGACGACTCAATGGTTGACTGGAAGGCAACTCAAAATCAAGGATGTTGGAGAGGCCGAAGAGAGTTACTGGAAAGATATCTTAGCAAGATAGCTGGAATGATCATCAGCCTGACAGAAATTTCTTGGCAAGCAATCCAGCAACAAGGTTCGAACTCCTCAAAACCGCATTTGGAAGCTTCAACAACAATATCGGAGACCCAAAATATTTAAAATTGAAATTAAGGTAGACCATTACTTCCGGGACTGAGATGAGGCCAGTGCATCTGGGACAAAGATGATGCCTGTGCATATAGGACAAAGAGCTGAGGCCAGAGCATCTGGGACAAAAAATTGGGCTAGTACGAGTTATAACCAACATAAGTCAATCGTTGACGGAAATAGAAATAACCACTAATATAATTCATCTGTGGGAAATGAGTCATCACCAGAATGATCGTCGGTGGGAAGAGAACCCACTGGTATGATCCATTAGTGGATAAGAATTGATGACAAACACTGGAGAAGCGAACAGTGGAGCAGAGCCAAAGATTTGAGCTTTCGAACACAACAAAACATAACCTAAGAGAGTCAAACAGCCACATCGAAGTGGTTGCTGAAAAGTTTACCATCGAGGGAGGTGACAACAGATCCGAAAAGAGTAGGGGCTAGCGAGTTCGGAACTGGAAACGTCGGTCGAAAAGGTGGCCGGACTCAGCTAAGCTAGCCGCGAGTGCGAGAGGACGAGACGCGCGTGCAAGCGCTTTGGAAGGCGAACGGTGGCGCTGATCAAGATAGTTGGACAGATCGGCGGCCTGTGATTCTAGTGATGGGGTCAGCGGCTGGAAACGACGGCAGATGGCAGCGGATGACGGCTGAGAGCAACTAACTGCGACAAAGAGGACAGGAACGAGGGTCGGAAAGACGAATGACGCACCGGAAAAGAACACAACGGAGGAGAGAAAAATGGCAGGATTGTTTTTTGTACGGCAAAGAAGATACTTAGAGTTTCTTCATACTTAGCGAAACTCCGCAGCGGAATAGAAACGGGACAGGTCACGAAGGATGGTACCGCTTTGATACCATGTTGAAGTTATGGGTTTAGATAGAGAAAGGGAAGAAAAAGAATGAAGATTCTAAAATATGATTATGATTGATTATGATCTTGCAGTACAAAAAAGCTTAAGCACCAACCCCTATTTATACAAGACTCCTAATCCTAATTGAAAAAGGAAACTAATTATGATAATAACTAAGTGATAAGAACCTAATCCAATGAGATAATTCAAGATACTCTTAACATAAGATAAGATTTACTCTAAGATAAGAACATGAATTCTAACAGAGGAAAAGCATAAAAGTAAGAGCAAATGCTCTCAGCAAGGAGAAGACTCCTAGCCCCAAGCTAAAAAGCTGAAAACCCCAAAAATACAATGCACACCCCATTACGTCTCCTCTTTTCTCTTTTAAACCCATGCAATTAAATCTATATTCTCTCTCTTCTAACTAATTTTCCTCCCTCGTCCTTGCATTACATGCTCTCTCTCCCTCTTACTTAGTATTTTGGTTGGGCCCAGTATCAATATCCTATCAGAGGATCTCTTTTAAGTTACTGATCCGGCCCAATTTGCATCGATATATGCCTCTATATTCTATTGTGTGGTCTTCAAACGATAAACTTTGTGCTTGGAGTACCTTTAAAGTATATAAGGATCCGATAAAGTGCTTCATGGTGCCTTTCTCATGGTGAATGCATAAACTGGCTCACTAAGCTTAAAGCAAAGGCAAAATCCAGCCGAGTGTGAGATAAATAAATCAACTTTCCTACCAGCCTTTGATATATGTATTAACCATATTACCTTCCTTCTCATCACAAAGTTTCTTATTGGGGTCAATTGGAGTGTCGACTGGTCTACAACCATTCATTCATGTTTCCTTAAGAAGGTCAAAGATATACTTCCATTGTGAGACCGTAATCCCCTTCTTTGACCGAGCAACCTCCACAACAAGGAAATACTTCAACCTCAAGGATTCCAAGCCCTTGATTTCAAATGTTGTTAAAATGGAGGACTTCAAGCAGTTCGTTTCAAACACATCATCTCCTGTAAGAATTATATTATCAACGTATAAAATTAATATGGAGATCTTTTTATCTTGTGAATGTTTGAAGAACATTGTGTGATAACCTTGTCCTTGAGTGTACCCTTGACTTTTAACAAACTGAGTGAATTTCTCAAACCAGTCTCTTGGTGACTATTTCAACCAGTACAAGGACATTTTCAACTTGCACACTTTTGTGCCAAATTTTCTCTCCAAATTCTGGAGGTATGGAAGAATCTAGGAGAGAAAGGCATATGCTGGCTCACAAAGTTGTTTAACAAGATATTGAGGTCTAACATAACGTCGAATGAGAAAAGGAGAAGTACATTAAGCCCGATTTAAAAGAACAAGGGAGACATATAAACTATGCAAATTATAGGGGGATTAAGCTCATGAGTCAGGCTCACATTACAGATAATCAATTTGGTTTAAAGTCGGGGAGTTCAACCATGAGAGCAATATACTTATTACTTGTACATAGTTTTCATCGATTGAGAAAAGGCATACAATAGGGTGCTAAGAAAGGTAATACGGAAGGATCTAGAGAAGAAAGGGGTGTGTATTAGTTATTTTCCAGCAGTTAAAGATATGTATAATAAGGTCATGACTAGTGCGAGAACACAAGGTAAGGCCATAGAAGATTTTCGTATAACTATAGGATTGCGCCAAGAGTCAACTTTGAGCTCTTATCTTTAGGGTCTTGGATGTTCTTACCGAGCATATCCGAGAGTCAATACCATCGTGCATGCTTTTTGTAGATGACATAGCCCTAGTTAGAGAGTCAAGAGGAAATAAACGGTAAGTTAAAGATATGGAGACAAGCTTTGGAAGCTTATAGCTTTTGATTAAGTAGAAGTAAGACGGAGTATACGAAGTTTAAGTTTAGAAAGAGACACTAATTCTAACCAAGGTGAAAATTTGGGACCATACCATAACACAACGCAAGTAATAAAGTTTAATCATCTTGGGTCCACCATACAAAATGACAAAAAATAGAAGGAGATGTAAACCATTAGGATTCAAGCAAGGTTGATGAAATGGAGGAGTAGGAAAGATGTAAATATTACATTAGATAAGTGGACACAATAGACAAGATAGGATTAAGAATGAATGCATTGGAGAGAAAGTTGAGGTGACACCTATTAAAGAAAAGATGGTAGAATTTATCCTAAGGTGGTTTGTATAGAAGACCTATAGAAGGCCTAGTAAAGACGGTAGATCAAATAGTGGGTAACCAATAATTAGATGGAGACTAAGAAAAACTATAATCATTGAGAAGGATTTAGATACAAGTGATTTGTCAATAATCATATTGACCATAGAACATTATGGTGTCATTTGTTTCATGTAGCCAGCCTTGTTGTTGTCGTCGTCGTTGTCACGAAGCAGTTTCTTGACGAGGCAATCGCGGCCACATTAGCAGACAATCGCGGGGCACAATTGCAGCCACTATCTTAACGCGGCTAACTTAGAATTACGGTTTTTTTTTTTACATTTTTGTTTCCTTCTCTTTTTCCTTACCATTTTACCCTCTCTAACTCTTCAAATATCTATTTTGCTCTCGTGAAATCGTCAATTCTCTATTTTTCCCTCTCTTTATGTTGTCAAATGTCTTATTTTACCCTCACTTAAACTCGGTAAAATTCCAGTGGAAAAAAAAAAAACTCGGTAAAATTCAATTTTACCCTTACTTTTATTGTCATCTTCTACCTACCTTCTTCTCATGTTCTTCTGATTCCTTCGTTCTTCTTCTTCCTCCTAATGTTCTTCTGGTTCCTGCATTTTTTCTAGTTCGTTCATCTTCTCCCCCCCCCACCCCACCCCCCACACCCATTTTCCTTCTTCTCCCCCTCTTTGCAATATTACTCCTGCTGTAGAAGTTTTGGGCGTCACTATCGGGGATTGACTACATAGAGGCACTACATAGAGCCAACCCCGTTGTTGTTGCTGCTGCTATTGTTTGTTGTCTTTAAACAGTGTACAATTGCAGCTCAAACAAGTGTGTCGAGTGAATCAGAAGCGTATTATGCAGAAAGAGCAAGAAAACATGGGAGACAACACACCTACACTACGTCAAAACTGGTCACAGTCAAAACTGATCACAGCCAAATCACAGCTTTCATACCAATTATATGTAAGTAGTCATTTTAATGGATACAAATCATGTCAAAAATGACCGTCAGCACAGAAGAATTAGAATATTGGGTATTCAGTAATGCACACCATCAAGCACATACCATTGTCAAGACTCTACTAGTTCACCCTGGAAACCATTGCACCCACACATACCTCATCAAATATTCCCATATAGTTTACATGAATAATTATCATCACCAATTCAAAAAGAAAAAAAACAAAATAATTAAAAGCCAGTCATACAAACCAATATATAAAGGATGGAACTGTACCTGGAGCGCTTTGCCCGGCTAAAAACAATAGCATCAGCACCCAGTCTCATCGTACTAGTCTTGAATCCATTGCCATCTATAACAAAACAAGATGTTATATTATTTAGATTTAGAAGGAAATACTTTAGCTTTCATCATGACTAACTAACCAACCACAATCACCAAGCAACGTAACAGCACAAGTATATCTTCAAGGAACTTGTAAACATAATAGTAAAACAGGGGGTAATGTGTTGTGAAATTGCTCTGCAGATACTTATTTCATTTTTTTTATATACTAAAACAAGAAGGAATGCTCAATTGCTCGGACATCCAGGTGACTGATTTACAAACCTACATAATGAACTAAGAGAAATAGAAACATATATATATAACCATGTAAGGATATAATCTACAATATAACTGGTTATTCCACCAACAAGGCAACAACACGTGTCTTTTAAAGCTAAAAACATTTATGCATAATGAAAAATATTAATGTAATTAGACTTCTTTAGGTCATATCCAGAAAAGTAAATGAAAAAAATATAATCAGTTACATTGTCCAATTGTTGTCTTTGACTTCTTTGAGGAAAAACCCAAGCTCATGCATTTCCGTAATGATTCAGGATCCATTCCACCACCATCATCTGCAAAAGAAACGTACTCCAATAAGCCTTTGCTGCCAATATTTAACTGTGGAAAAATATAGAGCATATGTAATGAGTACAAACACTAATAAGATTATATAGGCAATGCTAAACCTAACGGGCCTGACTAATGGGCCTAATACAAAAATACAAGATTTACAATATTTACAACACTCCCCCTTAAGTTGGTAAGCCCTTTGTTAACATCTCGCGATTGATGCCCAGAAGGAATGTAAGTCGTAGTTATCAGCCCGCTATCCAGCTTCTCCTTGATAAAGTGTCGGTCTATCTCAATGAGTTTTATCCTGTCATGGATTATGAGCAATACTAATAGCCGCTTTGTTGTCACAAAACAACCTCATAAGGCCTTCACACTTTATCTTCAAGTCATCAAGCACAATCTTCATCCACAATAGCTCACAGATTCTCTGTGCCATAGCTCTAAATTCTGCCTCAGCACTTGATCGAGCCACTACACTTTGCTTCTTACTTCTCCAAGCGACAAGGTTCCCACACAAAAATGCACAATAGCCTGAAGTGGACCTTCTATCACTCACCGAACCTGCATAATCAGCATCAGTATAGGCTTCCATAGTTAGGCTTCCACCTCTTTTGAACAAGAGCCCTCTCCCTGGAGTGGCTTTGAGATACTGCAGAACACGCTCAACAGCCTGCAAGTGTCTCACCCTCGGATCATGCATGAATTGGCTCACAACACTAACCGCATATGCTAAATCTGGTCTAGTGTGTGTCAAGTAAATCAACTTCCCTACTAATCTCTGATATTGGACCTTGTCAACTTTAGCACTCTCCTCTTCAAAGCTCAATTTGTGATTTTACTCTATGGGAACACCTACAGGTTTACATCCAAGTTTGCTTATTTCCTTCAAAAGATCAAGCACATACTTTCTTTGAGAAATGAAAATGCTTTGTTTTGAGTAGGCCACCTCAATTCCCAGGAAATACTTAAGTTTCCCAAGGTCCTTCATCTCAAACTGCAGATAATTTCTCCTTGAGTAGTTGTCTTTCAACCAAATCATCTCCTATAATAATGATATCCTCAACATACACAAGAAGTACAATTAGTTTTCCTCCCTGTGAATGTTTGAAGAAAGTGTATGATCTCCTTGACTCTGCTTGTAACCCAGGCAAATCATTGCTTTTGTGAATCTCCCAAACCACGCCCGGGGAGACTGTTTAAGCCCATATAAAGCCTTCCTCAATCTACACACTCTGTCTGTTCCACTAGTGGGTCCAAATCCCGAAGAAATCTCCATATACACCTCCTCCTCTAAATCTCCATGCAAAAACGCATTTTTAACATCAAACTGGTGAAGGTCCCACCCCGAGTGAGTAGCAAGAGAGAGTAAAATACGAACAGTATTCATCTTTACCACTGGAGCAAATGTCTCCTCATAATCAATGCCATAGGTCTGAGTATATCACTTTGCCACTAGTCTTGCTTTGTATCGATCAAAAGTGTCATCTGATTTATGCTTGACTGTATAAATCCACCTGCAACCAACTGGTTTCTTGCCTCCTGGCCTCTCAACAATTTCCCAAATTCCATTCCTTTCAAGTACTTACATCTCCTCATCCATAGATTGGACCCAATTTGCATCCTTTAGTGCCTCTTGAACAGATGCTGGGATTCTCAGAGTCAACCGCTGCAATAAAACTCTGATGCTGCAGGGAAAGATGTTTAGAGGAGACAAATTGAGAAATAGGGTATTTGGCACAAAACCTTTTCCCTTTTCTCAAAGCAATTGGTAAGTCATCTGGATCAAGGTCAAGAGCATCAAAACATTGAGAATCAAAAGTGGGTGGATTATTTTCAGTATTTAGCTCCGGTTCGGACAATTGAGGTTGTTTCTAGACCAGGTTGGGTTTTACTCTCCTCTGATACACCAATATTGGCTCATTAGCTCTGTTCTTCGCTGGTGCTGAAGGTGCAGATTCCTGTAAAACAAAAGACAAAGGAAAAACAGGAAACAGGTGACTCGGGCAGACGAGGACCAATGAGGAGAAACTCGGACTCAGATTCCAAATTATTGCTCTCCCCCTGAAGCTGAGGGCGAGTGAAGAATGACACATGTTCATGGAAGGTAACATCCATAGAGACAACGTACTTACGACTGGAAGGATGATAACATTTGTACCCCTTTTTGTTTAGTGCATAACCCAGAAAGACACACCTGACTGCACGAGAATCCAACTTAGTTCGATGCTGCTTATGAACATGAACAAAGGTAACACATCCAAATACCCGAGACTCGATACTCTGCATGATAGGGACAGAAGGATAGTATGAGATCATAAACTGAACTGGACTAACATTACCTAGAACACGAGATGGTATCCTATTAATCAGATAGGCAGCAGTTAGTACTACTTCTCCCCAGTGTGAGTTTGGGACTGACATTTGGAAGAGAATGACTCGAGCAACTTCAAGTAAGTGGCGATTTTTCCTTTCTGCAGCCCCATTTTGTTGTGGGGTGTCAACACTTGTACATTCATGGATGATTCCCTGTTTACTATTAAAACCGGAAAGGCTATGATTGACATATTCTTTTCCATTGTCCGAGCGTAATCTTTTAATGCCTTTCGCAAGTTGTGTCTGCACCATATGATAAAATTGGATAAAAAGTTGGGGTACTTCTGATTTATCCCTCATCAAGAAAAGCCAAGTTACTCGAGTAAAATCATCAATAAAGGAAACAAACCATCTCGCACCAGAAATATTAGAAATAGGGGTTGGTCCCCAAACATCAGAATGTATAAGATCAAATGGTTCAGCATTATAACTAGAGGGAAAAGTAGCACGATGATATTTAGAAAACTGACAAATGTCACACTTGAAAGACTCGACAAACTGTTGTAAAAACAAAGACGGAAACATAGACTTAATTAGAGAAAAGGGAGGATGTCCAAGACGCTTGTGCTGAAGCCAGACCTGTGATGCAGGAGAGTGAGACTCAAACTGAGACTGTAAGCAGGAAGACTGCACCTTCTGACCATATCTTTCATCAGACAAATAGTACAACCCTCCCTGTTCCTTAGCAACTCCAATCGTCCTCCCCGTGGCAAGATCCTGAAAAACACAATGAGAAGGGAAAAAGGTTACTGCACAGTTCTGGTCCTGAGTAAGCTTACGAATAAAAATTAAGTTATTGGAGAGTTTGGGAACATAAAGCACATTTTTCAATTTAATTGAGGGTTGAAGATCAACATTCCCAAAACCAACAACACGGGTACGAGAACCATCAACAACAGTAATATAATGAATATTGGAAGGTGATGTATACGAGGAAAACAATTTGAAATGGAAGTTCATATGATCAGTAGCACCAGAGTCAAGAATCCAAGCATCCTTAGGGATAGTACCAGAGGCAGTAAAGGAGCGGGAACAAAAGCTCTTACCAGTCATTGCCAAAGAACAAAATCCAGAGGGCTTACTAAAATAGGATTTTGCCCTAGAAACAACTTAGAAACGACGACAGCAACGAGAACAAACGAAGCTTCAAACAGACCCATGAAAAAAATGTCCTCGGATCACGATTTGAACCCCTCAAACGGAATGGGGAAGGTCCAACGATGTTGCTGTGAGAAGCGTGCGGCGAAACGGTGGCCGGAAGGCGGCGCGTGGCTTACACGCGCCTGAGAGTGACCGGAGTTGCAGCGGCGCGTAGAGGCTTGTGATGTGAGCCGTCCGATGGCAGTGAAACTTTGGGTTCTGGTCGCTTTTGGGCTGTCGAACCGGATGGTGGGGTCACCGGAGTGATATCGGCGGCGGACGGTGGTGAACGGAGTTGGACAGTAGCTAACAGCGGCGGATGGAGGCTGAACAGGCGAACAATGAGTCCGTGATATCTGATGAACGAAATAGGGCACAAAGAAGGTGCCAAACACTGCACTGAAGGCAGAAGAAAAAATCCGCAACCAAGGCGGCTAGGGTTTTTGTGCGGAAGCGAAATCCCCAAGACCGGGAGCTCTTGATACCATGTGGAAAAATATATAGAGTATTTGATATTGTAATGAGTACAAACACTAATAAGATTATATAGGCAATGCTAAACCTAATGGGCCTGACGAATGGGCCTAATACAAAAATACAAGATTTACAATATTTACAACGTTAACATTCGAAGCCAACAAAAAAATACTATAACAATAGAAACAATGAATATTTTTTTTTAGATAGCATACCTAGAAAAGATAACGCTGGTGAATTATCCTTCATGATATCAAGCTTATCAACCTTTACAAAAGTTGCACCATTTTGAATCTACGAGTACAGAATGAAAATTCAGTAACTAATTTTAACAAGCTTATTTAAAAATTCCATCAAATTAGCAGGCCTTGATTTTTGAGGTAAGTTGCAAGCAGGAAATTATTTTCCAGTTATACAGCCGAGCAACTAACTAAAACCTGAAATATTGTTAACTAAGCTAACATATATATATATAAATATATGTATATATATGTATGTATATATGTGTGTGTGCGCGTGCGCCATTCAAACTAGAAAAATATAATTATATGCCATTCAAAATTATTTAAAAAAAGCTCATCAAAAAAAATTATTTAAAAAAAAGTAGTAACGATAAATTACTCCAAGACTGGACACCATTCACATATCTAAAAGGTTAAGATCCCATAGGGGTAGGTAGAGGCCCACCAATCGGATAATTCAAACTGCAATGCACAATGATTCTTTAGAAAAAAAATTAACCAAAAGTGAAGTCAATTTCTGCCCGAGCATTCCCTAACAATATTTTTTCGGTTTTAGGGAAAATTCCTATTTAATTTATTATTTTCATATTTGTTGAAGATATGTTTAGGATCTTTGTATTCATTGTATAGGCATATCATATCATATCATATAAATAGGAATAGAATCTCCTATATTTATCCTGTAATTATTTCATTAAGTCTATATAAAAGACACTCTATTGTGTAGTTGAGACACATGATTTTTGCACCTTATGCCTCAATTTTCACTCTTCCTACATGGTATATAGAGCCACAGAGGTAACCATAAAACCGCGCTTACCCAATATCCTCCGATGATAAATTTTCTTGGTAAATTGTGTTCCTCCTCCACTATCGTGACCCCTTTCCAGCACCTTCCCGATCATTTTTTGCCCTCTACCGACGCCCGCCGCCACCTTTTCTAGCCGACCACCCCACCATCAAAAGTGCACCATCCTATGTAGCTAACCCCCGGGACCCACCGTCGGCCACTGTCTCACGCACCCACACACAAATTGAAATCCTAGCACGTACATCTGACCATCGGTGCGTGGCTGCTCTGTTCCAGCCAATTCTTCCAGGATAGTGGTCGTTGGCCTCTAGCCATTCCAACATAGACCCTCCTAGGCCCAACCAAGCACCTCGAACTATGCCATCTGTGTGCAAATTCTTTCAAGTTTCATGTGGTTGTCGTTTTGTCCTTTTGTTACTGATCTATGGCCTCCTCTGGTTTTAAGGACCCTCCTAAGGCATCTCCAGCAAATTAAGAAGCTTTTCTCTGGTGGTTTGAGCATGACTAGTCCTCCGGGTCTACTACTTCGATCGCACACACTAGTAATTCATATGCTTGCATATCTAAGTCACTTCCTTGGTCCATTATTTCTTGATGGTGTGTCTGACCATAAATCCGGTAATAAGGCTCTTTTCTCCTATCTCTCTACATCTCGTTTTATTTACCTGTTGTCACCTTGGCTAATGGCTCCCAAACCCAATTCCAAGGTGTTGGAACAACCCATCCCTTCCCTGTTAGTTGATTCTATCTTTAATGTATCTTGGAATACCTTTAATCTACTCTCTATTAGTCCCTTAACTCATTCTCTTAATTGTTTGATTACTTTTACTGAAGAGTGAAGACACGGTTATCCTGTAGGACTGAAGTTCGGATGGATGGTTGGCACCAGATGTGAGTCTCATGGACTTTACCAGCTCTCCACCCCCTCTCAGGTTTACTCTGCCACAGATTCCCCTCTTACCATACATGCTCAATTGGGTCATTCTAGTCTTCCCAAACTCCAGAAGTTGGTATCGAGCCTTTCCAAGTTCTCTAGTTTGCCATGTGAGTCGTATCAACTAGGAAAAAACACTTGAAGTCAGTTTTTCGATCGAGTCAACAAACAGGTTTCATTCCCTTTTTGCTTTAGGACACTCTGATGTTTGGGGTCCTTGTTGTACTATTTCTACTTTTGGGTCTAAGTTATGTTACTTTTATTGACAATTTATCACGTTGTACGTGGTTTTTTTAAATGAACATTAAAATTGTTTGATGTTTCCATTCGCTCTTTACTTGGTGATAATGTCCGTGAGTATTTGTCCCAACAATTTCAAACATTTAAGGCTTCTAATGCCATTCTTCACCAAACGTCCTGTGCTCATACACCTCAACAAAATGAGGTAGTCGAACGCAAAAATCGACACCTCATTGAAACCACTCGAACACTTCTCCATAACCATGTTCCATTTCGGTTTTGGGGGGATGCAGTTTTGATGGCTTGTTATCTTATAAACCACATTCACTCCTCTGTCCTTGATGACAAAGTGCCTTACTTACTCATTTTTCCCCATATCCCTCTTCATTCCCTTCTGCTTCGTGTATCTTTGGGTGCAATTTTTTTGTACCCAATATCTTTCCTGGTCTTGACAAACTCTCTGTTCAATCACTCCAGTCTATCTTCCTTGGTTATCATTTGTCCCAAAAAGGTTATCATTGCTTTTCTCCTACTCTTCAATGCTACCTTATATCGGCTGATGCTACCTTTTTCGAGTTTGTCGCTTACTTTGAGTCGAATCCTGCCTATGCTGTGCTTTGTGACAAAACTAAACATAGCTGGTCCCAAGCCCGGATAAAAGGAGAGGGTTGTGTTAGGCCATCGACAGCCAACGTAAAACTTAGTCGAATCTCTATGACATGGATCAACGACGTAATAATGCTAATGCTAGGTCGTTGCCCGGAAAACGCTACTATAAGCTCGAGTACGGTGTCAAAAGAGCAAGGGCATTTGCATCGCCGCTGGATGTAGTGAAAAATAAGCAAGGGTTCCCACATTTTTGTGAACGAGTGTGGGTAAAGAGGCTAGCTCACGAGAGTAGGATTCGCTTTGGAACTTGGAATATAGGCACACTTACAGGTAAATCAATGGAAATAGTTGACACTATGATTAGGAGGAGGATCAATTTCATGTGCCTACAAGAAACTAAGTGGGTGGGAGAAAAGGCAAAGGAATTAGACTCTTCGGGTTTTAAGCTTTGGTACACTGGCAAAGTAAAATCGAGAAATGGGGTGGGCATAATTGTGGATAAATATTGGAAGAATGATATTGTGGATGTAAAAAGGGTTGGAGATAGGATCATTGCCCTAAAATTTGTAGTGGAACAAGACACCTTTAATGTGATTAGTGCTTACGCACCTCAGGTAGGGTTAGAAGAACACTTCAAGGTAAAAATTTTGGAAGATTTAGAAGGCCTAATTCAGGAAATACCGCTAGGTGAAAAGATTTTCTTAGGAGGTGATCTAAATGGGCATGTAGGGAGGGCACCTAGAGGTTACGACGGTTTGCATGGGGGATATGGCCTAGGGGAGGTAAATGGTGAGGGCAAGTCTATTTTGGACTTTTCATCTGCCTTCGATCTTACTATAGCCAATACGTGTTTTAGGAAACGTGAGGAGCGTCTTATCACGTACAAAAGTGGGGTGACAAGCTCTCAAATAGATTTCTTTCTTATTAGGAGATCGGATAGAAAGATTTGCTTAGACTGTAAAGTCATACCTGGAGAGAGCTTGACTACCCAACATAGAGTCTTGGTCATGGATGTAAGAGTTAAAAGGAGTGTGAAGAGAAGAGGCCACGAAAAGGTTTCAAGGATCAAGTGGTGGCAACTGAAGGGTGAAAAACAAAGGATCTTCCAACACAAGGTTTTGGAGGGAGGGTTTTGGGAGGCAAACGGAAGTGCAAATAATATGTGGGACAAGATGGCCAAGGGGATTAGGAAGGTAGCTATAGAGACGCTTGGTGAATCAAGAGGATTCGGACCTAAGGGTAAAGAATCCTGGTGGTGGGATGAAAGTGTGCAAGCTAAGGTTTGGGTTAAAAGAGAATGTCTTAAAGTTTGGTCTTTATGTAGAAATGCTGAAAATTGGGAAAATTATAAGGTGGCCAAAAAAGAGACCAAGAAGGCAGTGAGCTAAGCTAGAACTAAAGCTTTTGACGGGTTGTACCAATCCTTAGGCACCAAAGATGGTGAGAAATCTATTTATAGGCTTGCTAAAAATAGGGAAAGAAAGACAAGAGACTTGGACCAAGTGAAGTGTATTAAGGATGAAGAAGGTATAGTTTTGGTTAAGGAACAAGATATTAAAGATAGATGGAAGAATTATTTCCACAAGTTATTTAATGAAGGATTTGAAGTTTTATCATGCTCACAAGTGCTTGACATCAGAGAGGAGGACCAAAATTACACTTTTTATCGTAGAATCCAAGAGCATGAGGTAAAAGAAGCTTTGAGAAGGATGGATAATGGCAAGGCAGTTGGACTGGACAATATACCTGTGGAGGTATGGAAGAGTCTAGGAAATAGAGGCATTAGTTGGCTCACGAAGTTTTTTAACGAGATTATGAGGTCAAAGAAAATGTCGGACGAATGGAGGAGAAGCACTTTAGTTCCGATTTACAAGAACAAGGGAGATATACAAAATTGCGCAAATTATAGGGGGATTAAGCTTATGAGTCATGCTATGAAGCTATGGGAAAGGGTGCTTGAACAGAGACTAAGAAAAGAAACCAAAATCACCGACAACCAATTTGGTTTTATGCCCGGGAGGTCGACCATGGAAGCAATTTACTTGCTACGACGAGTGATGGAACAATATCGAAGGGATCAAAAAGATTTACACATGGCCTTCATTGATTTGGAGAAAGCGTATGATAGGGTGCCAAGAGAGGTTTTGTGGAAAGCCCTAGAAAAGAAAGGTGTTTGGATTGCCTATATTCGAGCTGTCAAGGATATGTATGAGGGGGTCACGACTAGTGTGAGAACGCAGGGTGGAGCCACAGAAGATTTCCCAATAACCATAGGCTGCACGCACTGTGGGTCGACTTTAAGCCCCTATCTTTTTACCTTGGTCTTGGATGTACTTACGGAGCACATTCAAGAGCCAAGACCGCTGATGCATGCTTTTCGCTGACGATATAGTCCTAGTTGGAGAGTCGAGAGATGATATAAATGGAAGGTTGGAGACTTGGAGACAAGCTTTAGAAGCACATGGCTTCCGCTTGAGTAGAAGCAAGACGGAGTATATGGAATGTAAGTTTAGCAAAAGGCGAAACACCTCTAGCTTAGAGGTTAAAGTTGGAGACCACAACATACCACAAGTCACACGGTTTAAATATCTTGGGTCTATTGTACAAAATGACGGAGAAATTGAGGGAGATGTAAACCATCGGATTCAATCAAGGTGGTCGAAATGGAGGAAGGCTTCGGGTTTTTTGTGTGATAAAAAGGTACCTCTTAAGCTAAAGGGAAAATTTTACCGTACAGCTATTAGACCGGCAATGTTGTATGGGACGGAGTGTTGGGCGGTAAAAAATCAACACGAGAGTAAAATCAATGTAGCAGAGATGAGAATGTTTACATTTGGATGAGCGGAAAAACTAGACGTGATAGGATTAGGAATGATAGCATTAGAGTTGGGGTAGCACCTATTGTAGAAAAGATGGTTGAATCTCGACTTAGGTGGTTTGGGCATGTATGGAGGAGACCTTTAGATTCTGTAGTAAGGAGAGTGGACCAAGTGGAAGGCAATCCAATAGCTAGAGGCAGAGGTAGGCCAAGAAAAACTATAGGAGAAACTATTAAGAAAGATTTGGAGGCCAATGATTTAACTATTAACATGATTCATGATAGAACATTATGACGCCGTATGATCCATGTAGCCGACCCCACCTAGTGGGATAAGGCTTGGTTGTTGTTGTTGTTGTCGCTTACTTTGAGTCGACCCCCTTGCCTCCTAAGCCGCTTTCTACAGTCATCCATGTTTCCTCTGTTATTGTTCCTCCTGAGTCTGCCCCACCAGAGACTTCACCTGTGGACCCACCAGCCGCTCAGCCACTCCAGACAAATCACAGTCACCCACCATGTTCCTTGGTGCACATCCTTATCGCTACTCCTGCTGCTGAGCCAATGATAGACTCTTCCCTGGCACCACCTCCTTTACCGAATGCGACCCTACCATCTGAACTCGACATTCTCATTGCTCTACGCAAAGGTATACATTTTATTCGTAACGCATCTCATAATTATATTACTTCGAGTTATTATCGCCTTTCTCCTTTGCAATATGCTTGTCTTTCTTCTTTGTCGCCTGTCTCTATTCCTAAAACTCAGGTGACGCTCTATCCCACCCTGGATAGAGGCAAGCAATGATTGATGAGATGTGTGCTTTTCAAAGCAGTGGTGGGAACTGGTCCCTCTACCTTATGGGAAGTCTTTGGTTAGTTATCAATGGCTTTATACAGTCAAAGTTGGTCCTGATGGTAAAATTGATCGACATAAAGCTTATTTAGTAGCCAAATCTTACACTCAAATATTTGGGCTCTCATGTGACCAAAAAGGCCTCTATTCGACTCCTCTTCATTGTTGCAATCCGCCATTGGCCTCTTCATCAATTTGATATTAAAAATGTCTTCTTGCATGGTGATCTAGAAGAGGAAGGGTATATGGGAGCAACCACCTGGGTTTGTTGCTCATGAGAAGTACTCTACCATGGTCTCAAAACAGTCTCCTCGGTCTTGGTTCAGCAAATTCAACATTGTAGTGCAACAATTTGGTATGATCTGGTGCGAAGCCGAATGTTCCATTGTCATTCAGACCAAGGATGCATTTATATGATAGTTTATGTGGACAATGTTGTTATTATTGGTAGTGATTAGCATGGCATACTACATGTGAAACAACATCTCTCATTAGTTTCAAACTAAAGACCTTGGTAAACTCAGTGATCTCATGGATATCGAGGTAGCTCAATATAAGGATATTATTGGTCTAGTGATTTCACAAAGGAAATATGCTAAGGATTATTGAATGTCCAACCAATTGACACTCTCATGGATCCAAACGTCAAGCTTCTACCCGATCAGGGGGAGCCACTGTTAGATCCAGGGAGATATAGGAGATTGGTTGGAAAATTAAACTACCTTACAATCACTTGTCTTGATATTTCTTTGGCAGTCAATGCGGTAAGCCAATTCTTAAATTCTCCTTGTCAGGACCATTAGGATGCTTTGATATGGATCTTGAAATTCATCTCTTGGGTATCAAGGTAGCTCAATCTAATGATATTATTGGTCTAGTGATTTCACAAAAGAAATATGCTATGGATATTCTTAAAGAACAGGATTATTGAATGTCAAACCAATATCGACACTCTTGTGGATCCGAACGTCAAGCTTCTACCCGATAAGGGGGAGCCACTGTTAGATCCAGAGAGATACAGGAGATTGGTTGGAAAATTAAACTACCTTACAATAACTCGTCTTGACATTTGTTTGGCAGACAATGCGGTAAGCCAATTCTTAAGTTCTCCTTGTCGGGACCATTAGAATTCTATGATATGGATCTTAAAATACATTAAAAGTGCTCCAAGAAAAGGTCTCGTTTAT
This sequence comes from Sophora flavescens, assembly GCA_030762895.1. Taxonomy (NCBI): domain Eukaryota; kingdom Viridiplantae; phylum Streptophyta; class Magnoliopsida; order Fabales; family Fabaceae; genus Sophora; species Sophora flavescens. The sequence goes on along the minus strand of CM061064.1, from coordinate 165,394,535 downwards.
GAAAACAAAGGGCATACTCAAATAGTTGGTTACTTAGATGTCGATTGGGCAGGCTCACCTATTTTAACGCAATCCACTTCTGGGTATTGTGTACTCATTGGAGGAAACCTTATATCCTGGAAAAGTAAGAAGCGAAATATAGTTGCAAGATCCATTGCAGAATACAAGGCCATGGCATTAGCAACTTGCAAACTCATTTGGTTAAAACAGTTACTTAAAGAACTTCAATTTGAAGGGACTACGTAAATAACGCTAATCCGTGATAATCAATATGCGTTGCATATTGCCTCTAATCCAGATTTACATCCATGAGGACCAAACATATTGAGGTAGATCGTCAGTTTATCAAGGAGAAGATCCAATCAGGAGACATCACCACTAGCTTTGTCAACTCCAATGATCGACTAGCAAATGCCTTCACCTAATCCCTGAGAGGTCCTCGGATTAGTTATCTATGTAACAAGCTTGGTGCATACGTACTATATGCTCTAGCCATAGTTATCAATCTCGGACAAAGTGTAGCGGCCGACCCCCGAAACCGCTATAGTGAGATAGCAGGAGCGAGATGGCAACTATTGCAATGTATATACATGCAAGCTAAAAAGTTAAATATAGACATGTAATTGCAAAAACATAACAGATTACCTAAGTGATGAAGAAAAAAAACAAAGACGGAATTGATTTGGGTTTGCCGGAAAAAGACAGTGCTAGCAAGTCTAAGTGCTAGAAGCTTAGTCGCAGAAGCTTGGAGGTTAAGTCGCAGAAACTGGTAAAGGAAGGACGAGCTAAGAGTGGTGCAGAAGTGATGCGAAGGGAGAAAGATGTGAAAATCATAAGCCTAGGTCCGAAAATACGAAAATACCCTAGATATGACTGTTAGATGCGCATCTGGGAGGGGCAAAATTGGGTTTTACGCTTATTTCATTGGAGCGGCCGCTATTGCCGCTTACCCGCGAAATAATGCTATTCTGACATGTATAGTAGACGCTATTTCTGCTATCCAAAAATGCTACGCCATCTAAGTTCCATAACTGCTGGGTGCCGCTCCGCTCTGCACTGCTGTTACAACATCTTAACTACCTAGGCTCCAGTAGGGGTGGGCATCGGTCGGGTACAGTCGGTTTCGGGTGACACATTTCAGGTTTGGTCGATTTTGAACTTCAAAAAACGTGAGCCATTCCCGACCGATTGAAGCTTCGGTTTGAACGAGTCGGTTAGCCGTCGGGTCGGCGGATTCACGGGCGGGTACGCACGGTTTAGGAAGCAAAAAAAAAGGCTACGCAGAGGAGAAGACAGAAAGCAACAGATCAGTGACAACCCAGAAGAGAAGGTTCAAAAAACACCCAAAGAAATCAGCTTTATGCATAATGGATGAAACTTTAATATATCTGAACATAAAACATCCAAAAAAACAACCAAAGAAATCAACTTTAAGTAAAAAGGATGAAACTTTAATAAATCTGAAGCGTCTTCTTCGTTGTTGATCAGATCTGCGATTCTGCTATGTCGAAGCAGGCGCATGTAACGAAGGTACCTTCGATGTTTAGCTCCTTCCCTCCAGCTCCATTCTAGATCCTTTGCAGGGCTTTGGGGCGGCCTGCGGCGGCGGCGTCGTTTTACGGCAGAGAGAAGGGATAGGTGTGGCTAGGTCACTTGGTTCTTTCTACGAGCTTGCGATGATGGCGATGGGTGTGGTTGGGTGGCTTTCTGTGATGTCTTGCGGCAGAATGAAGACGAAGAGACATGGTAGAGCGGCTTAGAGGCACCAATCGGAACAGATCGAGGCTGTAAGGAGGTGCTGTGCTGGCCAAGTGCTTCAGTGGTGAGTTACCGAGACTTCTCAGTATCTCTTTCTCTTCGACTCTTCTGACTTCTTCGAGAGTCTTCAGTGTCTGAGTGAGAGTGAGTGAGTGAGTGAGTGAGTGAGAGTGAGTGAGTGAGTGAGTGAGTGAGTGAGTGTGAAGGGTTGGGGTTGGGGTGACTTGGGCCTTGGTGAGTGAATGTGAAGGGTTGGGCCTTGGCAGTGGCAGGAATGGGCGAATGGCAGCCCATGCCAGAAAGCTGGTTAATTTTTTTGTTATGAGCGGGTCGGTTCGGGTACCGATGGATGGCATAAACCAGACCCGAAACCGACCGCATATATCCATATCAAGCCAATTATTTCACCCGCCCAACCCGCCAACCCGATTAAACCCGACCGTTACATAAAAAACACAACGGGTTGGTCGGTTTCGGGCGGGTCGTAAATTTATGATCACCCCTAGGCTCCAGCTTGAGGGGGAGTGTGGAAAATATGTTTAAGATCTTTGTATTTATTGTATCGGCATTTCATAACATGTAAATAGGAATGGAATCTCCTATATTTATCTTGTAATTATTTCATTAAACCTATAAAAAAGAGATTTCGTTGTGTAGTTGAGACACAATTTCAGCACCTTATGCCTCTGTTTTCACTCTTTCTACAATATTTAAATATATATATATATATATATATATATATATATATATATATATATATTCTTTCTTTTGTTGTATTCTAATTATTATTATATTCTAAATATTCTATTTTTATTTAATTAAATATTCTTATTTTATTTTATAGATTATTTTTCTTTTTCATATCCTTATAGGCTACTAAAATAGCCCATGGACACTAAGGGATTACTATTAGTTGAAAGGGGATTAAAAACTCAAGGACATGGGGAATGCAAATTCTTATCCGCTTCCCATCAGCCAAGTGAGCCAACTCGTGTTGGTACACAAGTGTTGAAATGCTATAAAGCCAACCAGGAAAGCACTGAAAAGTAACAACACACATTCAACTATATTTTTTCATCATGAATAACTAGTACTATCTCCCTGGCAAGAAAAGAATAAATTACTTTTTACTTAACTCATACCTCATCAACAGCATTATCCACTAGCTCAGCAATCGCTGCCAATAAGAAAGGCACACATAAATAGAAGATAATGTGTCATAGGCTGAAAGTTTGTCGAAAGTTGTTAGAAAGCATAAGAAAACAAGTCTTCATTCAATATGTAAAAGAAGCATTCAAATATTCCAAACACTCTTCTTGCTATTCAAAAGAAATTTAGAAGCCTATCATGTTGATTACTCTAAAAAAAAGCCAGAGTCATAGAAACAAACTCAGACAGCAATTTGAAACTTGAATCAATAAGATTTATGAAGTCTGTTAACTTGGATGCACACAAAGAGGGTCTTCAAATGCTTGCTACTGCCTGGCAAAAATTTCATAAATCCTGAGAGCATAAGCTGCCGCAGCTTAATCTGGCTCCAGCATCGCCAAGCAATCAAATTCCTAAGTGGTTGTGACTTCTAGTAGTTGTATGAAACTATGAATCATGTAAAACTTTATTTCCAACTAAATAAAACTGTAAGGGCCCGTTTGGTGGTCAGGATAAGAGAGACATGATAGGATAAGCTATAATATCCTGTCTGAAACTGTTGTTTGGTGAGCCAGCAGGATAGGATAAGTCAATCCTGTCACTTATCATATCCTGTCAATCTAGTTAAAATTCTATCCTGAGGGGAGGGCTGGGTTAGAACTCAACAGGATAGGATAAGGTGATTTTTTTTTCCGATAACAAGTAGGATAGGGTGATTTAAAGTATAATAAAATATAAAAATATATAATATATAAATTAATTAAAGTATAATAAAATAATAATTTAAAGTATAATATAATTTAACATGATTACCAAAAAAATGTATAATAAAATATAAAATATTTAAAATTATAAAAATATTAATAATCAATTCTAAAATTTATTTTTATTTTATCACAATGCTAAGTTTGTTATTTTATATTATTTTTAAAAACTGTAAAATATAAAAAATTATTCTAATAATTTAACTATATGTAAAGTAAAAACAAAAAATGAATATTTAAAAATATAAAAAAATAATTTTAGTTAGACAATATTTAAAAAATTTAAAACATTATATGTAATTTTATCACAAGAATAATTTTGTTTTTTTATATAAATTTAAATAATGAAAATTATAAAAAAAAAGTAAATCTAATAAAAGATGAAAACATTTAGAATAAAAATGAAAAATTTTAAAATTCATACTTAAATTATAATGTTGTCCAGTTGGTTATCTGGTGGACACCAAACGTCGGATAGGATAACGGCTTATCCTGCTCATATCCTATCATACTCCTATCATGTTCTCTTATCCTATCCGCCCTTATCCTATCCTGACCACCAAACGAGCCCTAAAAGCAACCATTCCTATCTTAGGAAACAATAAGAAGCATTTTGGCAACTACAAAACCTGGTTCAGAACTATTAAATATACTCTGGTCAAATAAATTCAGGTTATTTGGTAACCAATTTTTATTTATTCTTAGTTTGGTTAAAATTTGTCTAAAACAACTTTTTTTAATAGGGAGTTATAAGGTGGTCAAGGTGGTTTGGGGGAGGGATATAGGGTTTGGAGTGATAAGGAGGTCATGGGTTCAACTACCCCCAATAACATAACACACTAATTACTAACATTTGCCTATCAAAAAAATAACTTTTTTTTAATAGAAAAATAGATTCATTAGAAGGAAGAGGATTATGAGAAAGGAGTTTAAGACATCCTTCACCAAAAAACTACAGAGATATTGTTAACCCGTTAACATCGAACCAAGGAAATGGGCCTAGGACCTGGAAGGTCTACACCCGGAGGACCAAATGCAAAGCTAGCAATTAATAAGGAAATGACACGAGGCTGGTTAGTTTGTAATGATTAAGTTGTTAGGATTTCCCCTGCATTACATGAGGGGTGGGAAAGTGTGACCGTTAGTTATATAGGAGTGAGGGAAGAGAAGAACATTCATTCTGCTTCTTTTTTTCTTAGCACAGCTATGGCTTATAGCTTGGGCAGGTGTTCTCCTCTGTGGAGTTTATACTCAGTGGGTAGGGAATTACTTGTGATTCCACTACAGTTTTCCTTTGAATAATACCACTCTATCTTGGTTTCCATTAGATATAAATACAGCAAAATCAGCCAAAAGCTCACGAAAACAACTACAAAGGAGCCCAAACTCTATACATATCCTCATAAGACAACAAAAAGAAACACCTAGAGGCTACGAAATTATATCATGTAGAAAGGCAGGCCAATCTCTGCATAAAACACCTCTAAAGAAACCATACACTGAACACCATAAACAAGACAACCCAATCTCAAATGTTATGTACAGCAGAAGTTCCCCTGACGATTCTGGCATTGCTTTCCCACCATAAGCCACAAAGAACAGCAAACACAGCATGCTACTGCAGAATTTAAGCATCTTCATGGAATATTAATGGGAAGAAACCTATGCAAATCCTTAGGGCAAATACAGTTCTCTCCAAATATGTCAAAAAGCTTTTGTAATGATGAGTCTCGTTTTCTAAACTGGAACAACACATCACAAACATATTAAGGGACAAAGAAGTGAGAGATCTGTGCTTTTGTAATATATCATTAGTGTTTATCCTGTAAAGAAAAGCAATACAGACAAAAGATTTGGCCTTTGGAGAGCTTTGGATTTCCATAAGGGCTTACCCAAAAGTAAACTTTATTAGTAGATTTAATGAGGAACTGACACTGACAATAAGATTTGCAGGAAAAGACTCTCGAAGAATCAAGAGACCAAATTCTTTTACCCTTCTCCATGGAAAAAAGGACAGGTTCAAGCAAAATCAAAGTGGCTTTTCATTTGGTAAATTCTCTATCATGCAAATTCCTCAAAAGTTAAAAATTCCAAGAGAGGTTGGAAGAAGAAAAGGAAGGCGAGTGAAACTGACATACAGGAGTGTTATAAAGAAGAAAGCTGAAAAAAGCCCTGGATACACCTCAGCAAGAGGAAAATTTCCAAGCTAAGAATCTTTCCAGGAATTTGATATGAAGACCATCACCCAAAGTCAAGGATACAAGATCCCTCTTTATTAAACATACCTCAAAGGAAACTTACTGTTCTACTTGTATAAATGAATGATATCATTATATCAAGTGATGATGCAGCCGAGAAACTACTCCTAAAGAAGGGATTGGCTACTGAGTTTGAAATGAAAGACCTTGGGATATTGAAATATTTCCTTGGAATGAATTTGCCTACTCCAAACAATGTATTTTCATTTCCCAACAAAAGTATGTTCTTGACCTTCTAAAGGAGACTAGGAAACTTGATGCCAAATTACTAGTGTTCCTACAAGGCAAAATCATAAAATGAGCAATGAAGAAAAGTCCCAAAGTTGATAAACTCGGTATCGAAGGTCGATAGGGAAGTGTATATATTTAGCACACACCAGATCAGATTTAGCATATGCTAATAGCGTGGTAAGTCATTCATTTCATGCATGATCCAAGGTAACACATATGTCGGCTGTTAATAGAATTGTACAATATCTCAAAGCTTCTCTAGGAAGAGGATTACTATTTAAAAAGGGTTAAAATCTATCTATGGAAGCATATACTGATGCGGACCATGTTGGTTCAATTATTGACAAGAGGTCAACATCTGGCTACTCCATGTTTCTTGGAGGGAACCTAGTAATATGGGGAAGTAAGAAGCGGAATGTAGTAGCAAGGTCAAGTCCAGAAGCAAAATTCCGAGCTATGGCCCAGGGTGTCTGCGAATTGTTGTGGATGCAGATCATTCTAGGTGACCTAAAAATCAAGTATGAAGTCTCGATGAAGCTATTTTGTAACAACAAATCTGCCATTAGCATTGCTCACAATCCAGTTCATCATGACAAGAGCAAATATATAGAGGTAAATAGACACTTTATTAAGGAGAAACTTGATAGTGAGTTGATTGCCACATCATTTGTTCCTTCAAGACACCAATTGGAAGATGTGCTAACCAAAGGACTTCCAACAGATAAGTTTCATGACCTCACTTGCAAGCTGGGAATGATAGATATTCATTCTCCAACTTGAGGGAGGTGTTGGAAACCACAAAAAGCTCAGGAAATCCATCAACCATCCACATACATCAGTGGATTTCTATATACACACACAGTTTGAATAAAAGGATTTCAAAACCAATCCAAGAAAAAAAAAATCAACACCAAACCAATTCTTATTTCCAAAATCTAGAATTTATTCATTCATAAGTCAAAAACAAGCGAGCTGAAGAAAGCACACCTCCAAAAGCCCACTTATGGGAAGTTGCGTTAGAATGCAGAAACTTGGGATGAACACGTGCATGTTCCAAGTGACCTGCAATTAGGGCAAAATCAGTAATAAAATGGTGTTAATTTCAACATCAAAAGATATTAATTAGTTTGAAAGGAAAACAAAGACAAATGCTTGCATTGGTTAAGGAACCAAAAATAGCTATGGGAAAGAGATGAATTTACTACATGGAAAACTGAAAACTTATGATTTTCAATAAAAACTTTCGAAATATCGATTCTTTAACTTAGGGCATTGGTTAGCAAGAACCAAAACAAACATGCACAGAGTTAAAAGTGCCAGACCTTGAAAAGCAGCGGGCTTCGAAGAGGGGCCAACAACGTAATCTCCAGCTTTCCAGAAACTTCGAGAATCAAGAGATTGAGGGTTGGAGGCCGAAAGGGGTGAACGTGATGCAAAGGTTTTCTGCTGCTGAAGCTGAACTCGGAGCTCGGACACCGATGGAGTCGCCTCGGAAGATTCGTTGTTTGTTTCAGAAGCTGCCATAGAGGCGTCGGCGTCTGCGTCGTCATCGATGTCAATGGCGACGACGGGGACGCCATTTTTCTCTGTTTTGGGAGCGAGGGACATTGGAAGCAGTAGGAGAAGCAGAAGCAGAGGGAGCACTCGGAAATGGGAAATTGGAATATTTTGGAGCGAGAAATTAATTTGCTCCACTTTACTAGTAGTATTGTAGTTCTAGGTTGAGTGAAAGTTTCCAAACATATATTGTTTTTTAAGACATTCTAGGGTGAGAAAGCAAAACAGGTCTCTCACAATGTATCGTCGTTATTTATCATTGATTTATTATGATCCTCATGATAACATTCTATACCCTCCATACCAGATCCCAACTCCATCAAAAGTGTCCCTCAGAACCCAAGTCTCTCCTCTTCTCTCAGTCCCTGCTCTCAGCCACCACGTATTCACCGTCATCCACCATGCAGCCACCGTCGTGTACCCGCCCCCAACCTCACAATATGAGAAGAAGGCACGCAGTGAAGGAAAGGATTAACAAATCACCCCGATCACCAGAAGGCAAAATTGGAGACGAAGGAGCAGATAGGAGACGAAGGCAGTGAACAAGTGGCACGGCTGTGATAGCGAGGCGATGGTTGGGTTTGATGCGTCTGGGTTTGAGTAGGGCACAGTGGCTGTCGGAGCGGATCTGGGTGGCATGGGGTTCTGGTTCTAGTCGGGGCACGCGCGGCGGAATGACGGTGATACAGCGGACCTACAGGAAGCAGGGACTCACGGCTTTCACGAATCTAAATCACAAATTTCAGGTGGTAATTGTGAGGGAGGAGGATGAAGGTGGTCGACAATGGTGGTAGACGGAGGGCGGGAGGTGAAGAGGGAGAGACCTCGAGCCATGGCGGCGCCACTTTCGAGTGATGGCGTCGAGGGAATGTGATCTGGGAGGGGTGGCGGTGGTTGTTGTTCCATGGTAGAAGGTGGAGCGTACCTGAGACGATGCAGTGAGAGAGAACGAAAATGTAAAAAAGAAAATCCAGTGTAGAGAGTACATGATAGAATCGGTGTGACCACTTAATCCAACGGTGATAAAAGGTGGCTCACAGTGAGCGATATTAGTCACTCCCGCATGCTAGAAGGAGTCGTTTTTTAAAGGCAGCCCAACCCAAACATAACAAATTAGTCTAGTGACAACAAAAGCCTTCATAGGCATCTTCTTTTTTTGTTTGTTTTTTTAAATGATGATTCCTGGTGGGGTGTTCATGGGTTCGAGTCGACTTGATGACCTCGATGATCCAACTCAATCCAAAGGGTCTGGTTTGGATTTTTCGCAAGTTTCAGGTTCGATCCAAACCGAACCGTCGTAACCCGAAGACTTTTGGTTTGGGTGACGGGTTTATTGTTCTTTAACCGCTTACCCGATAACTTGAGCCAACAACTTAAGTTTTGTATAAAAAAAAATTAATAATAATAAAGGCAGACTTAGTACTTACGCGTGTATGACTTCCTTTAGGATATATTTGGGAGTTTTGAAGGGGATGGAGTGAAGTGGGTAGTAATGGAGTGGTTTATGATGGAATGGAGTGGAATGATGAAAGTAAACCACTCTATTGTATGAAAAGTTTAATGAGAAAATCTCAAACCCCAAGGGTATAAAAATTGGGGGTAGGCATGAGGTGATTTGGGTTACCATCCCAAACCATCACACTCCATTACTTAATAAACTCCCAAACAATGAGTTAATACCTTTTAACCACTCCACTACATTACTAACTATCCCACCCCACCCTCCCAAACATAACCTTAGGTAAGGTAGGGAATAAAACTTCATCACTTAGGCTATGTTTGGAGGTTTTCAAGGGGATGGAGTGGAATGGTTAATAATGGAGTGGTTAGTAATAGAGTGGAGTGAAAAGGTAAGAGTATCACATTCCATTGTTTGGAAGTTTGATGAGAGAATGGAAAAAATCCCAAACCCCCCAATTTGGAGGGTATGAAAATGAGAGGTTTTGGATGGAGTGGAGTGGTTTGGGATATCATTCTCAGTCGTCTCACTCCGTTAATGAAGAAACTCCCAAACAATGGTTGAGTGGATTTTCATCACTCCACTCTGTTACTAACCACCCAGCTCAATCTTCCCAAACGTAGCCTTAGGTTATGTTCGGGAGGATGGAGTAGGGTGGTTAGTAATGGAGTGAAGTGGTGAAAAGACATTATCCCATTGTTTGGGAGTTCCTCAATTGATTGAGTAGGATGGTTGAGGATGGTAACCCAAACCCTCTCATTTTCATATCCTCCAAATTGGGGGGTTTGAGGTTTTCCTTGTGACACCCTTCTACCCCGCATGTTAATATAAAACATTTACTTAAAGGAGGTAATTATAAAACATGCATTTATTTGATTAAAATAAAAACTTTGATAAAAACGTTTCACATCTCAACAAAAACAACGCAGAAATAACATAGTTTTAAAACAACAAAACATAAACAAGACAGGTAAAGAAAAACCCAACCCCGATGTCACATACAGAGCTGGTATAATCAAAATCCAGATACATCATGGAAACAAACTGAAATAACCAACAAAACTAACAACTATAACTAAGCATTATAACTAGAGTCGCGGCTCCTCAGAGTCACTCCTCCGCTGGTTGCTCACCGTCTTTTGCATAAGGAAATACATATAACAATAGAAATAGGAAAACAGGGAGTAGGAAATCATGTAAACTCAACGACATGGGAATAGGGAATAAGATGTTCATACATCATATCAAGCATAGAGTTCTAGATGTCCTAGTAACCTGTTTCACCGTTTTGGCCATATCTTGAGTTCTAGATGTCCGATCGAGATGATCTTGGTGGCATTGGAAAGCTAAGAGAATTATATACAAATCTTATTTCATGTGTTTTGACCAAATTTGACTGTTTCGACGTCGCCCCGCGAGTCTTTGTTCGTCTCACGAAAAACCAAGATTCAGCTTTGCACTTTCGGGTTCGCCTCGCGTATCCAACTGACAGAAATTGGTTCTCTAGCTCGCCCCGCAAATACGTGCAGAACCAGAAAATGTGATTTAGGTTCTTTTTAAGCCCAAAACGTATTCCAACCCGTTTTTAACCCCTAAAACACGATCTAAACCCTAGTCTATCCCGTCCCAACACTCAGAGCTGTCTCCCTTCTCTTTTTCTCTTAATTTCCATCAATTGTCTCTAGAAAACTCTCTCTAGGGAACCCGTTCTTGCACCATTCTACACCATTCATTGATAGGATAACATCGTTGCAAAGACGTGATCATCGTATTCGCTGTTTAAACCTTCAAACAAGGTAAGATTCGTACACCTCGTCCCTCTCGTTCTTTCCCTTTTGATTTCTTGGCCTAAGAGTCTAATTAAGGTGTTTCCTTGTTGTTCTTGAGACCGTAGATAAGTGCTTGTGAGACGAGACCCTAGAGGACCCTTTTTCTTCTTTTGAAACGCAAACCGCATACCAGGTATGGGAGAGGAATAGTGTATACACTAGGCTAGGGAGTAGCGTAAGATGAGGGGTTCCCATAGCCCCGTTTATTGTTGTTATAATGTATTGATGCCATGATCTACCTATTTGTATGACTGAATTGTTTATATGTTTAATTGGATTAATTGGTATGCCTATTTGTTATAATTGTTGAGTTGTTCATGATGTGGTATGCCTATTGAATTGTCTTATGCCATGAGTTTTGGTTGAATTGGTATGAATACCCATGATTATGAATGTTGTTGTTATGACATGGATTATGTTGATCACATTGACTAGATATGTTGTTGATGATGATGGTACCGTTATGTTGAATATGTTAATAGGACCCTAATCGGATTTAATTTGGACTCTTAGTTAACATAAGAATTAAGGGAATAATTCCTCAAAGCTTCGTAAGACATGAACTGTGTTAGTGAGGGGTGAGGTTTCACGTCGAATGTTTTAGTTAAGACCCTAGGATCTGATTTGAGAGAATTATGGAGCCTAAACTCCAAGAACAGATTGAATTCTACTCAGAACAGTATGGCCCTACCCAGGAGCATGGTCGTGCCGAATGAGACACCCCGATGTGCCCCATCGTATTATTACATTAAAAACCTTAATATTTATTTACTTAATCGCGCGCTTATCGTTGAAAATACGTAAAAATTTAAACTTAATTAATAATTATATAACTTATGCAGATATAAAACACACCAAAACTAAATTACATAAATACACACATGTTTATTTATTACAAAACCAAAACACTGTTAAGGGTACCCTCTCAGTAGGATCCCTCACAGGTAAAAACTTCACTACAGACTTACTTAGCGGAAATATAAATACTCCTTAGACACACTGGCCATCATGTCTATACTTTAATCGCCCTGGATCACAGCTCGACCTCCAGCATCCGGTTCATACGGAGTTCCTTCTAACTCCTCAGTAATTGGTTCCTCCATCGGGTCTTCTCGTACGATCACATCAGAAATAAAATACAACACACAGAAAGATATAGGGAATAAGAAACAGTTCTATCATCAAAAAGCGGAAAAGAGTAATAGTAAATTATACAGTAATTGTCACAGACACGCATCACTCAAAATCAACAATCATCCTCAATTCACTATATCATCCTCTACCCTCAACCCATGCAACTAAAACTTTATATTGATGTGCCCATCTTCACTCCTGTCACATTAGTCAGTAGTCCAGCACTATTTAGGGTCAAAACTCGGTGCACATAATAAATAATAACTAGGTGCGCCCCTATTCCCTAATCTCTCATAGGAAATAGTGCATAAGCACGATATGCGTCACTATTTCCCCCCATTTGAAATAGCACATATGCATATAATAAATAAGAACTCGGTGCGCCCCTATTCCCTTACCTCTCGTAGGAAATAGTGCATAAGCACGATATGCGTCACTATTTCCCCCATTTGAAATAGCACATAAGCATATAATAAATAATAACTCGGTGCGCCCCTATTCTCTAATCTCTCATAGAAAATAGTGCACCAGCACCATATGCGTCACTATTTCCCCCATTTGAAATAGCACATAAGCATAAAAGACCTCATAATTCGGTGCGCCACTATTCCCTATTCTCTAATAGGAAATAGTGCATCAGCACGGTATGATTCTCACTGACTTTTATCAATAGCAACCTAGTGCCTCAAGCTTTTCCTCACAACCTCCACTTACATTTTCTATCACATCACTTCATAGCGAGGCACCTCTAATTCATATTCAAAACTCTCACCCAAACAAAACACCTCCGAGCAATATATATATCTTTCCTTAAAATTATCTAAGCATAGTATTAAACCCAGGCAGATCATGCATAACACATTAATCAACAGAATATTTCAACATCTCAATATCATATAAGGCAATTTATCACAACCAAATAATTAACAAAGTCAGACTCTGTCACGGCCTGGCCGTGATAGCCATCACGGTCTTGACAGACAACAAAGGCAAGAATGCTACAAAACAGAACCTGTCACGGCCTGGCCATGACAACCATCACGGCCGTGACAGACAACAAACATCCTCACTATCATAATTATTCAAACACTGAAACAATACGTCACATGCAGATGGAATACCTCAACCAGCGTATCACAAACAGTCAAAAGTAAATAATTCAAACATCCTCAAATATTTAAAATCAACTTAATGTCGATAAACCTACAATCCCCGAATCACCATTGGTTTTACAGAAAAGGTTTCCAATAGGATTTTGTTCTTGTCGATTACTCGACTACTAGCAGGGTTTAGGTCGCCCTACACAATTATCATATAATCTACTACTTATCGATTCCGATGGTAGAATGATTCTTTTCCCCACCTGAGTTATCACCAGAAACACGTACACGACGATCCTCGTTATCCCGCCACGAGTTAACACAACCACCTTCAACCAAACAACATAACTATAATTAATCAACTAACAACCATCTATGACACTTTATGGTTAGGTTCGGCCAAGACTTAGAAAATAGGTTTAGGGTTATCTTCTTAATGCCATCTTTTGGATCCTAGTTACTAGAGTCTTAACTAACATAGGTTACTTATTACAATACTAAAATTTGAAACAAAATCCTCTAACCTTTAGGGTTAGGGTTTCGGCCAAGGGCTGACTTTTAGGGTTCAAAATCCTTAAAATTCCTAATCATGATTAAGTCATAGATTAATGATCCTTGATTAACCTAAATCATGGATTAGTGACTAAACAACTAAAGTTGAAACTCAAAACTTCCTATCTCTTTTATACAAGGATTCGGCCTCAACATGTTCATAGGGTTAGGGTTCTTAGTTTAATAAACCAACTTGGATTTATTAAGCATACATACTAATAGCTTGATTAACAAGATCATTAATGAAAACTTTGAACAAAACTCATCTAGTTCCAAGAACTAGGGTTTCGGCCTTGATGAAATCAATAGGTTAGAGTTTGATTTTTGATCTTATATATACTTAAATACAAGAACTATCAATATACTAGAAGATTGAATCATGAATCAAGACATGAAAATGAAACAAAACCTATGAACATGATATTGACCTAGGTTCGGCCATGACCAGAAATCAAGGAAAGAAATTTCTCATGATCTTATGCTTCTAGATGATGAAAATAGAGATGATTATAAGATCATAGCAATTGGTTTCATGTCAAAAGGATTTTTCTAGAATTAGTTATGAATTTTCAAAGTTCTAGATCTAGAAACTTAAAAGTGATGAGCAACTATGAAATAAACTTTGAATCAAGAAATTGATTGAAGAACATAGACATGATTAGAGAAGAAGAATAGGATTCATGGTCGCGCTGTCGCGCACGCGCCAAAAAGGACGAGCGAGTTTAAAAGTGTAGTATAGTGCGACAACTCGGATGTCGTCTCTCAAGGACTCTGAGAATATTATCTTTCACAAAAATCAGTTTTGGGGGGGGGGGGGGGGGTTTGGATTGGAATGCAATTAAGAAACAAACAAAACAGAGCAATCAAAAACAGGGCAGTTAAAAGGGGATTATCAATTATCAAACAACGATTAACCTACTGTCAAGAATTCTCAACTATCCTTGGTTAATGTAAACCCAAGCCCTAAGCAGATTCTAATCCCCTTTCAGTTACAGTAACAACTAACAACGTAATTGCTACTATGGATGCAAATTCCTATTCCCGAAATAACAAACGGGATTAAGCGCTCATGATCGAACGATCATGAATGAACACACGCGAATTAACAAACGCGATTATGTATAGGAAATTAACATCACTGAAAAAAATCAATACAATATTACACACTCCTGAAATAACAAACAGAAATATGAAATATGGTATTGAAAAGGGAAAAGCAATTAAAATAGGGATTACATAACCTCAAGTATATAGGATCCTCAAACAGTAGACTAATCCTAGGACTTAGTGCTTCATGGCAAAAACGAAATCACAGAGAAAAATGTATATCCGAAAGTTTGAGAAGCAAAAGTCTTTACAAAATGTTCAGAACAGCCTTTTATACAAATTCAGAATTCAGATGGCTCGCGATGCGAACAAACATTCGCGAGGCGAATTTCATGAACTGTCAGCAACCCTTGGCATTCTCGCGAGGCGAGACTCTTCAGCTTCAAAACTGCCACGGCCATGACCTTCAACACGGGCAAGCCGTGATCGTCTCTGACTTTTTCAGGTTTGGAAGACTCGCGGGGCGAGACCTTCTTCGCGAGGCGACCTAGAGACTTAGCAATTTCTTGGAACAGTCAGGCTTCGGGGTCGCGTGGCGAGCGTGTCCTTCGCGGGGCGAATCCCCTGTTCTTTATTTTCTCAACTTCTACTTAACCTGAAAACAAGGAAATAAGCATAAGTGTATTATTTTGACTTAAAACTAGCTAAATTAACTTAAAACTACTCTAGAGACTCAAAACCTTGCTTGAGGACAATCTAATCTAATTTGGGTGAAAATACGATATAATTTGCACAAAACCCTGGTCATACTAGCTATAAAACTAGATGAGCCAGAGGCTTATCAAAATACCCCAAACTTAAACTTCGCTTGTCCCCAAGCAAACTAAGACTCAAAAATCAAAAAGACTCAAGACCTGGCAAGCTCAAAAGATTCAATCAACATTGCACACATTCAAGCAATACATCAAAAACAATTTTTCTTCATTGTTCCCCCCTTTTCAAACAGAGCAATCCCCAAATTCATTTATTCTAAACATTTGAGAGTTTCATCATGAAAACAATCAGAAATCTAAGCAGGGGATCTAAGTCACACACAAGAGGGAGATCACCAAATCCAAACAACTGCCTTCCTCACAAGGGCATTATTTGTTCACTCAGTCACTCAGTTTATGTCAGGCTAACACTTGCACTCAGTTTCATTTTTCAAGTACACTTCCCAAAAATTTGCTTTTCATCTCAAAATGGTTCCCACAGAAAACATGCAAGCAACATCAGAAGGTCTTTATTGGGTTGTAATGGGGCCTGGCTAAGGGTAGGATATACAAAAGGAACTAAGCTGAAGACCCTAGGAACTAAGAGAGCATGAACTATATTTACACCTTGAAATTCACTCAAGTTCCTTTCTTTATTTATTTTTTTCTTTACACTTCTGGGTGGCTAAAGCTCTTTTTATTTCTTTTTTCTTTTTTTTTTATTTCAACATTTGTTCATTTTTTTTCTTTCACAAGCCTTTGGCTCCAACTTTTTTTTTTTTCAACAACATATTACACCTTGCAGCCACCCCAAACTTAGTTTCTTGCACCCATTCTAAGATTACATGCTCTCCTAATCCTAAGATCGGGTTAACATGGTTTTCCAGATTTTTGGGCTTATAACATTAGGTTATCAAGAACTAATAGGCTAATAGGCTCAAAAGGGCTAACTAGGGAACAAGCAATAGGAATTGGTTTATTCAGGCCAAGTAGCTATTTACAAGAAAAATGCCTAAATCATTTGCTACACACATATAATCATGCAAACCAAAAAGAGATTTAATCAAATCCAGGGAAGTGCAACTTGAAAGCGATTTTCACACAGTTTGAAACATGTTGGAGGCTCAAAACCTCACCTGGACATTATTTGCAAATTATTTGAATAGAGATACTATCCCTAGTGTGTGCTCCCTATCACCCCAAACTTATCATTCATCATGCTATCATAACAAAATCCCAAAGTTCAGTTTTCAATTTCACATGGGAATCACAAAATTTTTCAACTTTTTCAGCCTAGGGGGAATCATCACATATCAATCATGCAAGCAATCTGTGCAACATCAATCAAAATCTAGCAAACTTGCCAACAAAAGACTCAGCACACAAATGCTCCTGAGCTTCTCAAATTATTCAGGAGCTTTATTCAAAGAAAAGAAAAACTACAACTAGTTCCCTACCCCACACTTAAAACATGCATTGTCCCCAATGAACAACAACAGACTTTACAAACAGAGTGAGGGAAAGGAAAAGAAACTCCCTGATCACGCATCAGTGTAGGTTGGAGCACCCAAAGATAGCTCCTCAACATTGGCATCCATAGGAATATCAGCATCCACACCATGGAATGGCTTCAACCTCTGCCCATTAACCTTGAAAGGCTTGTGTGTACCTGCACGTGTAATCTCTACTGCACCATAAGGAAACACATTAGTAATGACAAAGGGGCCATCCCATTTGGACCTAAGTTTCCCAGCCATCAGTTTCAGGCGGGAGTTAAACAATAATACTAGCTGGCCCACAAAAAATTCTTTCCTAACAATCATTCTATCATGAAATTTTTTTGTCTTTTCTTTATAAATCTTGGAGCTTTCATAGGCTTCAAGCCTAAGCTCCTCAAGTTGCTTTAATCGCAGCTTTCTTTCAACACCAGATTTATTCATGTCCATATTACAACACTTAACTGCCCAATATGCTCTATGCTCAACCTCCACCGGGAGGTGACAAGCCTTACCAAAAACTAGCCGAAATGGGGACATTCCTATAGGGGTCTTGAAAGCAGTCCTTTGTGCCCACAGTGCGTCTTCCAGACGGCGGCTCCATTCCTTTCTATTAGGCTGCACCATCTTCTCCAGAATTTGCTTGATTTCTCTGTTGGATATTTCAGCTTGGCCATTGGTTTGGGGATGGTAAGCAGTAGACACTCTATGTACAACCCCATATTTTCTGAGTAGGGCCTCCATGGTTCTATTGCAAAAATACGTGCCCTGGTCACTGATGATGGCCTTGGGTATACCAAACCTGCAAAAAATGTTGGACCTAACAAATTTTGAAACAATCTGAGCATCGTTAGTCCTAGTGGGGATTGCTTCCACCCACTTTGAAACATAATCTACAGCCAACAAAATATATACAAAACCAAAAGAAGGAGGGAAGGGACCCATGAAGTCCATCCCCCACACATCAAAAACTTCACAAAAGAGCATGGGCTGTTGGGGCATCTCACTCCTACGAGTGATTGCTGGCCCTGTTATTTGACATTCTTTACAACTCTTATATACCTCATATGAATCCCTAAAAAGTGTGGGCCAGTAAAATCCAGAATCCAGGACTTTCCTTGCTGTCCTCTGAGGTCCAAAGTGTCCTCCAACTGGAGAGGCATGTGAGAAATGTAGGATGGACTCCGTCTCATGATCGGGTACACACCTCCGAATGACCTGGTCACTGCAAAACTTCCACAGATAGGGGTCATCCCACACATAATACTTTGCATCGCTCTTCAGCTTGTGGAACTTTTTTCTACTTGTACCTGCAGGAACAACACCAGCAACTAGAAAATTTACAATGTCAGCAAACCAGGGGGTTACCCCATACATATGTAACAATCTCTCATCAGGGAAATCATCTTGGATGGGAAAAATATCCTCATCCCTTGCTATCCTACTCAAATGATCTGCTACCAGATTTTCGGCTCCACTTTTATCCTTTATCTCCACATTGAATTCCTGAAGCAAAAGCATCCACACGATCGGTCTTGTCTTAGCTTCTGGCTTCTTCAGCAGATATTTCAAAGCTGCATGGTCAGTAAAAACAGTCACCCTAGAACCTAGCAAATAAGACCTAAACTTATCAAGTGCAAATACAATAGCTAGCAGCTCTTTCTCTGTGGTGGTGTAATTTGCCTGAGCGGCATCTAGGGTCCTAGAAGCATAGTGAATTACATGGGCAACCTTGCCCACCCTTTGTGCCAGAACTGCCCCCACAGCAAAATTTGAGGCATCACACATCATTTCAAAAGGTAGTGTCCAGTCTGGGGGCTGGATGACAGGGGTAGAAGTCAACGCCTTCTTCAGATGGTCAAATGACTCTTTGCACTTTTCATCAAACTGGAACAGGGTATCATTTTTCAGCAGATTTGACAATGGTAGTGCTATCTTGCTGAAGTCCTTTATAAAGCGCCTGTAGAAACCTGCATGTCCAAGAAAGGAACGTATCTCGCGTACGCAAGATGGGTAAGGCAATGAAGCAATTACATTTATTTTTGCAGGATCCACAGAAATACCCTCATTGGAAATTACATGACCCAATACTATCCCCTGTTCTACCATGAAATGACATTTCTCATAATTCAGAATCAAATCAGTATCAATGCATCTCTGAAGAACTAGATCTAGACTATGCAAACAAGCATCAAAAGAGGAGCCATACACAGTAAAATCATCCATAAACACCTCTATGCAATTTTCAATAAAGTCAGAGAAAATACTAAGCATGCATCTTTGAAAGGTGCCAGGAGCATTACAGAGGCCAAATGGCATCCTCCTATAAGCAAACGTACCGAAGGGGCACGTGAAGGTGGTCTTTTCCTGATCCTCAGGGGCAATATGAATCTGGAAATACCCGGAAAAGCCATCTAGAATACAATAATGGGACTGACCAGCCAGCCGATCTAGCATCTGATCTATGAACGGCAAAGGAAAATGATCCTTTCGGGTGGCCTGGTTTAGCTTCCTATAGTCTATACAAACTCTCTAGCTATTCTGGACTCTAGTAGGCACAAGTTCATTATTTTCATTCCTAACTACTGTTAGACCAGACTTCTTTGGTACAACTTGAACCGGACTTACCCAAGAACTATCAGAGATGGGATAGATAATACCTGCCTGTAGAAGCTTGGTCACCTCTTTCTTTACCACATCCGTAATCGGTGGGTTAAGTCGCCTTTGGGCCTGCTCGACCCGGCTTAGCCCCATCCTCCAGTAAAATTCTGTGCATGCATCTGGAGGGGCTAATTCCTGGAATATCGGCCAATGTCCACCCAATGGCCTTCTTGTTCTTCCTCAGAACTTCTAAAAGCTTGGCTTCCTGATCAGAATTGAGGCTGGAGGAAATGATGACTGGCAATGTTGCATCCCTCCCCAAGTAGGCATACTTTAAGTTCTCAGGAAGTGGTTTGAGTTCCAAAGGAGGCGGCTGCTCAACAGATGGAGCATTGGGAGCAGCCATAGGGTCAAGGACTTCTGCTGAGTAAACAGCTTCACTCTCATTATCACTTTCACTATCATCCTCACCCTGCAATGTTAAATCCAAAAACTCAGAACAAACAGAACATGGGTTAGTGTTAGTGCAGTTAGTACAAGTATATACATCATCAAAACCAGAAATAACAGGAAAATCAGAAATAAGGTCATCATGAGTGTCCTCAATGAGTTCGACAAAGAACTCTAAGTGGAATACAGAGTGCTCCTCTCTTGGGTGCTTCATAGCATCAAAAATCTTGAATTTGGCCACAATACCACCAAACTCCATCGACATAGTCCCATCATAAACATCAATCTTGGTCTTGGATGTCATCATGAACGGTCTCCCCAAGATTATGGGTGATCTACTGGACTGAGTCTCTCCTGCCATATCTAGGATATAGAAATCCGCATGGAATATCAAATCATCAACTTGCACTAGGACATCCTCTACCATCCCCATCGTGGGTGGGCACTTCGGTCCTGTTTAGCCAATCGAATGGTAAGACACGTGATATCCGCAATGGCCCCAGATCAAGGTTATTAAAGATGGAGGTAGGCATGACATTGATTGATGCTCCCAAGTCCAACATACAGTTCTCAAACTTCTTGTCCCCAATAGTGCATGGGATAGTGAAGGTGCCTGGATCCTTGCACTTTTGTGGCAGTACTTGATTAGGGGCTATAGAAGCAACTCTCTCTATCTTTGACTGGATAAGCGCTGAGACATTCATTCCCAAGTCAACCCTCTCATTTGTCTTCATATTCCTCTTGTTAGTGCATAGGTCCTTCAAAAATTTAGCATATCTGGGCACTTGCTTGATCACATCCAACAGTGGAATATTAACAGCTACTTTTCTGAAAACATCAAGAATCTCCTTCTCTTTATTCTCACCACCCATCTTCAAATTTTTCTGAATTCTGTGTGGGAATGGAATGGGTGGTCTATATACTCTCTCAGTTTCAACTTCAACCACAGGCTCAGGAGTAGCCTCATCAGTAGGCTCAGGAGTAGCCTTAACAGTTTCTTCATCCTTTCCAGAAGTGGCCTCAACAACCTTTCCATATCTCAGAGAGATGACACTCACATTAGGGTTGGAGGCATTAAGATTTATCACTGGCTGTGCAGGCAGCTGGTTTTTCCCTTGACCTTGTTGTATGCTATTCATGGACGTAGCCAACTGTCCAATCTGAGTCCTCAAATCCTGAATACTAGCATCTGTTCTCTGCTGAAACTGTACACTAGATGCAGCCATTTGCTTTACCAAGTCTTCTAATGATGGTCCAGAAGGTGCAGAAGTGGTTACTGGAGGATGATTCTGAGGTGCCATCGGCTGTTGTTGGGAAGAATTCCCATACTGCAGATTAGGGTGATTTCTCCAGCTAGGATGGTACCTATTGGTAGAGAGGTCGGAATCTTGTCACCGATTCTCGATTGCCTCCTTGATTATAGGGGTTCACTGCATAAGCCTGAGGTACTTCACTGACAAACTCTTCTCTCTGGATTGGGCATGGATCAAATGGATGCTCAGGTGCATTGCACATGCTACATAACTTTGCCGGCTGAACCTTGTCTATTGCCAATTGTCTTACAAAGGAAGTCAGCTCATCCAATCTATTCTCAAGGGCGGCCTGGTTAGAAGATGAACTATGAATCTCATGCACACCTCTTGGCTCAACTGAATTTCTTCTTGTAGTAAACTGCTGGGAATTCAACGACATGTTCTCAATAAGTTGCTTAGCAGCAGCTGGGGTCTTATCAACTAATGCTCCCCCACTAGCAGCATCCAACAGATTCCTATCCATAGGCAACAATCCTTCATAAAAGTATTGGATCAGGAGTTGCTCAGATATTTGATGCTGGGGGCAACTAGATACCAAATATTTGAACCTTTCCCAGTACTCAGCTAGTGACTCGTTCCCTTGCCTTATGCCACATATCTCTTTCCTTATTGAAGCAGCTCTTGAAGCAGGAAAATACCTTTCTAGAAACACCCTCTTCAAATCATTCCAAGTGGTGATGGAGTTAGGCTCAAGGTACAATAGCCAATCCTTTGCAGCTCCTTGGAGTGAAAATGGAAAAGCCCTTGACTTGATCTTGTCTCAGTGACTCCCTCTGCTCTCGAGGTTGTGGAGCATACAACTTGGAATTCTTTCAAGTGCTTGTGTGGATCCTCACCTGCAAGACCATTAAACTTGGGCAACAGGTGAATAAAACCATATTTCAGTTCAAAAGGGGTGTCAGCACCAGGATAAGAAATACATAATCCATTATAGTTGACATCAGGGGCAGCAAGCTGCCTTAATGTCCTCTGGTCTCCCATGTTTTCAAAAGCAGTTTTAAAAGTGGAATTACTACTAGTGCTAGCCCGAAATTCCCAACGGAGTGTGTGCAATGTTCTTTCAATTTCCGGGTCAAAATCACACAGTTCAGGGCAATGAGACCTAGTAGTCAGACCAATTCAAAACAGAACAGAAAATAAAAGAAAGAAAAGAAAATAAAATAAAAACAAATTACGAAAAATAACAACTCAGAATCCCCGGCAACGGTGCCAATTTTTGGTCGCGCTGTCGCGCACGCGCCAAAAAGGACGAGCGGGTTTAAAAGTGTAGTATAGTGCGACAACTCGGATGTCGTCTCTCAAGGACTCTGAGAATATTATCTTTCACAAAAATCAGTTTTGGGGGGGTTTGGATTGGAATGCAATTAAGAAACAAACAAAACAGAGCAATAAAAAACAGGGCAGTTAAAAGGAGATTATCAATTATCAAACAACGATTAATCTACTGTCAAGAATTCCCAACTATCCTTGGTTAATGTAAACCCAAGCCCTAAGCAGATTCTAATCCCCTTTCAGTTACAGTAACAACTAACAACGTAATTGCTACTATGGATGCAAATTCCTATTCCCGAAATAACAAACGGGATTAAGCGCTCATGATCGAACGATCATGAATGAACACACGCGAATTAACAAACGCGATTATGTATAGGAAATTAACATCACTGAAACAAATCAATACAATATTACACACTCCTGAAATAACAAACAGAAATATGAAATATGGTATTGAAAAGGGAAAAGCAATTAAAATAGGGATTACATAACCTCAAGTATATAGGATCCTCAAACAGTAGACTAATCCTAGGACTTAGTGCTCCATGGCAAAAACGAAATCACAGAAAAATGTATATCCGAAAGTTTGAGAAGCAAAAGTCTTTACAAAATGTTCAGAACAGCCTTTTATACAAATTCAGAATTCAGATGGCTTGCGAGGCGAACAAACATTCGCGAGGCGAATTTCATGAACTGTCAGCAACCCTTGGCATTCTCGCGAGGCGAAGTGATGCTCGCGAGGCGAGACTCTTCAGCTTCAAAACTGCCACGGCCATGACCTTCAACACGGGCAAGCCGTGATCGTCTCTGACTTTTTCAGGTTTGGAAGACTCGCGGGGCGAGACCTTCTTCGCGAGGCGACCCAGAGACTTAGCAATTTCTTGGAACAGTCAGGCTTCGGGGTCGCGTGGCGAGTGTGTCCTTCGCGGGGCGAATCCCCTGTTCTTTATTTTCTCAACTTCTACTTAACCTGAAAACAAGGAAATAAGCATAAGTGTATTATTTTGACTTAAAACTAGCTAAATTAACTTAAAACTACTCTAGAGACTCAAAACCTTGCTTGAGGACAATCTAATCTAATTTGGGTGAAAATACGATATAATTTGCACAAAACCCTGGTCATACTAGCTATAAAACTAGATGAGCCAGTGGCTTATCAATTCACCTCTTGGATATCAAGAACAAGTGAAGATCCAAGAACTTTCTTCACAAATCTAACACTAGAAGACTTATAACTTTAGGGTTTTTAAACAAATGACAATAGAAACTAAGTGAAAAGTGAGAGAAGGTATTTATAGGCATGTTGGCTGCGCCACTTTTGAGGACCAAGTAGAAAGGAGGTGTCTTTTCAAAGGATTAAAGTGCAAATAACTCATAGGGACCATTTTGCAAAGATTCCAAAAGTATAAGGACTATTTTGCAAATTGCTAATAAATTGTCATGATGACCACTTGCCACATTTAATGTGGTCTTATCTTGACTAAATTTGGCTGATTTTTGTCATAAATATCTTAGGAAAACCTAGCTTGTTGAAGAAGATTTGAGAAAATAGTAGAATAATGTGGAAGAATGTAGAATGGTGTGGAATGTAGTAGAAAATTCTAGAATGTTCTTTTCTCTTTGCTCATCCAAGATGAGGGCAACCTTCACTCCATATTGGGCTTGCGCATTGGCCTAGGGAATTTGGGCTTGAATTCATCTTTGTGGGGCCCACCAAAAAGATTTTAGGCTTATGATGACATAGGAAACTTATATGGCTTCAAATAGGCTTTATGGAACTTAAGTCATGGGTAAGGAATTTGGGCCTCAAAGACATGGTCCTCTATGGATTTGGAACAAGGATTCTAGCCCAATTCACTTGGAAAAACATAGAAACTAACTCAGGGACAAAAGGGTAATTAACAGAAAGTACACGGACTTGAGCGTAAAATTCATAAATTTTCTATTTAACCCTGAAAAACCTTCTAGACTTAAAAATATGATTCATCCCCTTGAATCATCTCAAAATCCTAATATAAACCCTCTATCGGTTCTGAGAAACTCCGAAATCTCTTCCGTCGTTTACCCGATTACGTGTTTCGCCCGAAAAACATAAATTATTTATTTTTTTTCCAAAATAATTCTAAAAATACAGAATTGTAGGAAATAAAATAATAATCTTAAGTATTTCGTTCACGAATTAAAATTAGGTCTTTTGAGCAGTATAATTATACTGTCAATGGAATTCGCGGGGCGGGTTTCACCTGACTTTCCAACCTAACTTTTAATCGTAGCTTCCTACATTCAAGTAGGATTGAGTAGTAAACTCCGTTTATTAAAAATAATTTTCTAAAACTCAAATAAATTTATAAACCTATTTATACGTATTACTGTTATTTAAAACAGTGAAATACAGGGTGTTACACTGAACAGGGAGCACGACCGTGTTCCCAGTTAAATTATGGAAAACAAGCCGTGCATTGAGCACGGCCGTGTAGGAAAGTGAGCACGACCGTGGTGGGGTTTTAGTACGCACGTGCTTCCCCCTACTGGGCAGAACTTAAGATTAATGAATTATAGGGGTGCTTACCCAAATTATCCCCAGATGATGTAATAATACACTAATCAAATGATAACAAGTTAGGTAACTTGATTAAATATTAATTAAGATAACAAAGACTAATAAGCTGGTTAAGCCGGTACCCGATGGGTTACCGCATGTTGTCACGCTTTGGTGCTTTTTGGCCAAAGTGCTCTCGATGCTTTTTGGTCGAAATGTTGTTGGACGTTGGTGCTTTTTGGCCAAGGGGGCCTTGACCCCATGGTTTGGGTCTAAGGTGCTAATGTTGATGTTGGTGATAGACTCTTGGGTGCTTTTAAGCCCAAGCAAAGGAGGTGGTTGCCTTGTATGTTGTTGTGGCATTTGAATAGAGCATTGGAGTTGATGTTAAGGGGAATGTTCAACATAGGGGAGGTTGTCCTAGTTATGATGATCTGGCCCAAGTCTCGGGTGGTTCACCCATGGTTTGGTGAACCGTGCGCCCCCGAGGTGGCGTATCCAGTTATGACACGTTGGCTATCCAAGGGGTTCCTCCATGGTTTGGGGAACTGCCGGTGTTGGTGCTTTTTGTCTAATACGGATATGTAACTCCGAAGTTGACTTCCTGAGTTAGTTGGATCCATATACATTGATGGAGTAGTGGAGTAGGGTTGCGTTGCACTGTAGAGCATATGTTGGATGATTAACATGCTGATATGATATTATATGATGATGTATATATATTGTATATTGTAAAATTGCTATGCCATGCTATGATGTATATTCATCTTATCCCCTGTTCCCATGTCGTTGTGTTTACCTGATTTCTTACTCCATATTTTCATGTTTCTGTTGTTGCATGTATTTCTTTATGCAGAGGACAGTGAGCAGCCAACGGAGGAGTGACTCTGAGGAGCCGCGACTCTAGTTAGAATGCTTAGTTATAGTTGTTAGTTATTTAAGTTATTTCGTTGAGATGTAAAACCTTTTTATCAAAGTTTTTATTTTAATCAAATAAATGCATGTTTTATAATTACCTCTTTTAAGTAAATGTTTTATATTAACATGCGGGGTAGAAGGGTCTCACATCCTGTCACTAGTCCTGTTTTTTAAGAAGATCCTGTCCACTAAGCCAGAGAGCTGCCTCCACCTGTTCTTACTCTTGCTACTTCACCTCCACCTTCACCACCTTCAGAGCACACTGATGAGGAAATAATAGTTGAAGACCCTGCTATGGATATTGACTCTGTTCAATCAGTTACTGAGGTTGAGGAAGTTGCTGAGTCTGTTCCTGGACCAAGCACTTATGAGAAACACTCTTCTCAACCATTGGTTTTGACTGTCATTCATCCTAATGATCAACCTCAAATTTCCAGAGCTCTAGACACTGTTCCAAGTCAAGCACATGCTCAAGACAGTGCTGAAAGTTCAAGACCCTCATTGCTTCCGAACTTTGAAGAGGTAATTGGAAGAATTATAGATGAAATAGTTAAAACTGAGGTCAAAGTACAAGTGAGAGAGTAAGTTGTAGAAGCCCTGGATCCGACAAGTGTCATGATCAACCAAATGATGAGTTATGCAAAGCTTTCAACGGAGTCACAATCTGCCAACTCAACCTCCTCGACCTCCACCAAACCAGAACCCCCCTCTCCTCCACCTCCACCCTCTTCTTAGTTTTCTTTTTCTTTTTCTTTTCTTAATACCGACAATGATGGTCCACTCCTTTTACCTTTTTGTCTGATGACAAAAAAGGGGGAGAAAGGATAAGAGAATCAATTAAATTTTATAAAAGTTAGTTTTTGAAAGTATATATTTGTCTGCATATGCATGATTTTACTTGTTTAAATATGCCTTGATATATTCTATTTTATGCTCTGATAAATACTACTTTCTGATTGCTCTGATACTATCCTTAGTTTATATGCTCTGATACTATCTTTTGACTGATAAGTAGCTGAACTGATCTAATAAGATATATATATATATATATATATATATATATATATATATATATATATATATATATATATATATGTGTGTGTGTGTGATATGTGCTGCTGAGTTTATGTCTTATATTTTATTCATGTTAAGTTTGAATGCCTTGTCTTAGGGGGAGCTTTGTATGCTCTCTTAGACTTTGCTCACTCAAATTTAATTAGTTTCTGTCATCATTAAAAAGGGGGAGATTGTTGGAACCAAAGTGATTTGGATTAATAAATCTCTAAGTTTTGATGTTAACAAAAAGAATTAAATTTACAATGCAAAGTTTTAGTCGAGATCTAACATGCTTTATCTAGTCTTGAAGGAATGTTAAAAATATATAAGTTATGGAAACCTTGAATAAGTTTACTTATATCTGCTTGGACTTAGCTTGTGAATCCGCATCCATTCATGTAGACAGGCTGCTCAAAACGTTTGGTATATATTTTTACTTAATATATTTGAGTAGACGGTTAATAAAATACTCTCAGTAGATGAGAACTTTAGTTTTAATGAAGTAGACGAGCTTAAATGCCACGTCAGTAGACGGAGATAAAAAATAACTCATTGAAATATAGCAAGTCCAAAGACTTGATGATAGACGAGAGGATATGCCATGTCAGTAGACGAGCGGAAAGAAAACTGTAAGTCCATAGACTTGGTTTTACCTATGAGCGTGTAGACGCAGATTTTAAGTAAACGAGCTCTTTCTCTTATAAGTTATCATATGCTCTGCCTAGCTAAGTAAATGCTACCCCGACCACAAAGAAATATTTATTTCAAATGATTGATATTCATTTCAAACGAATGTCGGTCCTTCCTATTTGTTTTATATGTTTTAATGCTTTGTTTCATTGTGAGAGAAACATAGTACCATCGAGGAAATGCAAAAAACAACATAGTACTGTGAGGAAATGCAAAACGCTCTGTACCCTGTCACCTTTACTGCTGAAATAGCTGGAATTTTCACAAAGGAGGAAAGACAGTTTTCAAGTTGCAATTGCTCAGAGCTGTGACCCTCCATTTTGTGCAAAAGTGATAATCAAGAGTACATTTCACAATGGCCACGATCAATCTATCAGTCACAACGGATATTACGCATTTAATGATATCTCTAAACGGGAATATTCAAAACTACCGTTGAAGTTTTTCAAGTGAAGAAAAAGGTCACTATAAATAGAAGTCCACAACCACAGAAGAACAACTTTTGCGAGCTAAACTTTTGCCAATCTACAAGCTCTCATTATTTTATTATTTCAAGAGCAAAAGTTTGTAATTCTTTAGGTTGAATATTGTTCTAATATTCAACCGATCTTAAACTTTCATATCCTCACACATAGTGAGCTAAAAGATCAAAAGCGAACAATCTCTTTGTTAGAGTTAGATCCCGAAAAGGCTTGGTAAGAAAGGAATACTTGTAGCCTGGAGAGGTGTTGAATACTTGATATAATCTATTTGGATAAATAGTGGTGTAAATCCTTCAAGTCGAAGGGACTGGACATAGCTCTTGGTTGGAAGATAGTGAACCACGATAAAACTCTTGTGTGAATCTTCTAATCCCTTAACTCCTACAGTTTTATTTGTTTATACTGATTGTGGGGATTTGAACTTGATTTTGTTAAGCTTTTAAAAGATCTTTTTGTGTGTGCATCTGCCTTTTATTCCTTGTGTGGGAAAATAAATTTTGGAAAAGGTTATTTTCGAAAATTATTAACAAACACAATTCAACCCCCCTTCTTGTGTTTGCCTGTGTCAACTTCATGGTTTGCTTTGCTTCGGGTCCCGTCCAAGACATCAGATACCTCTATGCTCCTTGCTGCTCCTAGCCTTGAGTTACCTCCTGTTGCAGTTGATGCTTCTGCTCTTGTGTCTCGGGATAGTGGTCATGGTCGGGGTAAACGCCCGAAATGCGATCACTGTCACCGCTTAGGCCACACTATTGATAAACGTTGGACTTTACATGGTCGTCCTCCTCGCGCCGCTAATGTTGTACAAGTTGATCACCAGCCCCATTTGAGCCATCTCCTCAGTCTACTGCATCGCCTGTTACCTACACTGAGTTTCTTAAATGGTTTGAAGAACGTCAGGCCACTGGGTCCATTGCCTCTATTGCACACACTGGTAATTCCTTTGCTTGTCTCTCTTAATCGTCCCTAGGTCCTTGGGTTCTGGATTCTGGTGCCACCGATCATATCTCTGGTAATAAATGTCTTTTTTCCACCCTTTCTACGTCTGGTTATTTACCCACGGTTACATTGGCTAATGGTTCTAAAACACATTCCCAGGGGGTTGGCACTGTCCATCCTTTCCCTTCCTTCTCGGTTAATAATGTGCTTTATGTCCCGGGTTCCCCATTTAATTTACTTTCTATTAGTCGCTTGACCCGTTCCCTTGATTGCACTATTTCGTTCACTAAAGATTCTATTTTCCTACAAGACCGTAGTTCGGGACGGATGATTGACACCGGATGTGAGTTCAATGGCTTGTACCAGTTGTCACATCCTTCTCGGGTTTGTGTTGTTAAGGATTCCCATCTTCTCACTCATGCTCAATTGGGACATCCTAGCCTTGCTTATCTCCAACAGTTGGTGTCGAGCCTGTCTAACCTTACTTCTTTGTCTTGTGAGTCGTGTCAACTAGGGAAACATACCCGTAGTTCGTTTCCTAGTCATGTGGTTAATCGCTCTAAGTCTCCTTTTTCTTTAGTGCATTATGATGTTTGGGGTCCTAGGCGGACTGTGTCCACGTTAGGGTCGAAATATTTTGTTACGTTTATTGATGATTTCTCGCATTGTACTTGGTTATTTTTAATGGAAAATCTGTCTGAGTTATTTTCTATATTTCCACAATTTTATTATGAAATTAAAAATCAATTTGGCATTCCTATTCGTACTCTGTGTAGTGATAATGCTAGAGAATACCTCTCTCAACCATTTCAATCTTTCATGGCTTCTCAGGGTATTCTTCATCAGACTTCTTGCGCTTACACCCCTCAACAAAATGGGGTTGCTGAACACAAAAATAGACATCTTATTGAAACAACTCCACCCTCTTACTACATGGCAATATTCCATTCCGTTTTTGGGGTGATGCTGTTCTCACTGCGGGCTATCTCATTAATAGGATGCCTTCCTCCGTTCTTGATAACCAAGTACCTCACTCTGTTTTGTTTCCTCATCAGTCCCTCCATCCATTAACACCTCGTGTCTTAGGATCTAGATGCTTTGTTCATAATCTACAACCAGGTATTGACAAGTTCTTTGCTCATTCACTAAAGTGTGTTTTCCTTGGTTATCCTCGATCACAAAAGGGTTGCCGGTGTTATTCTCCTACTCTACGCCGTTATCTTGTATCGATTGATGTCACTTTCTTCGAGTCTGTTCCTCATTTCGGGCCACCTACATCTCCCGAGTCGGTCACATATGTCTTTCCTCTTCCTCTAGTCCTTGTCTCATATACTCCACCCACAGTCCCTACCTCCTATACTCCACCTACAGTTCCTGTTCCTGCCTCGGTTGCTCATATTCGTCCCTTACAGGTATATTAGCGTCGCCAACCGCCACCTCCACCAGTTGAGCATGTTCCCCCGGATGATACTGGTTCTGCTGTTGCTGACTCTCCTCCGACGCCAGCTCCTCCGCCTGCTCCGACCTTGCCTCCTGAGCCTGAACTTCCCATAGCCCTCCGGAAAGGTATACGGAGCTCCACCCGTAACACTTCTCCTCACTATGTTACTTTAAGTTTTCACCGCCTTTCTACACCACATTTTGCTTGCCTTTCTTCTTTGTCTTCTGTGTCTATCCCTAAGACTGTAGGTGACGCCTTATCTTATTATGGGTGGAGACAAGCTATGGTCGATGACATGAGTGCACTTCAGAGCAGTGGTACTTGGGACCTTGTTCCTCTTCCGTCTTGAAAGTCTGTTGTAGGCTGCAGGTGGATATTTACTGTTAAAGTGGGTCCGGATGGCCAGATAGATCGTCTTAAAGCCCGCTTGGTGGCGAAAGGCTATGCCAATGTCTCTTGTTTTTCGCTCATCTTACTAGTGGTGATAGCATTCGGTGGGGGATCATGCTGATTGGTGAGCCGCCCAGGCTAGCCAAATATGTGATCTTATTTGTCTTCCCTGAGTTGGTTGGTTATGGATCCACATTGCATATGGAGAAGTTGGAGATTGATTCTGTAATTACATTGTCATGTATCATGTTTGCGTCATGTTATGATCTTGTGTGTATGTTGGATACTATGCTGGATAGTATGCTAAGGTTATGTAATTGTGTATGTGCACATGTCTTGGTTTACTTTCTCTTATCTTCATATGTCTTGAACATGATCTTTGACTCATGCACCATTTTTTTTAGTCTTGCGACAGAGAGTGAGAAATCTAATAAAAAACACGTGTAGCAGATTTATGTTTTTCTACGAAGCATCGTGATAGCAATCTTAGGATTCCCAAGTTAAGAATCTTGTGAAACTAGGCTATGTTTGGATTGATGGAAAGTAATAGAATGGAGTGGAATGGAATATAATGAAATGGAGTGGAATGGAACGGAATGGAATAAAAGTTTCGTTCCATTGTTTGGATTTTTTATGATAGAATGGAACAAAGTTGCCACTCCATTGTTTGGAAGGTGGACGGAATGGAATGAGTTATAACTTTTTTATTCCAATAATACCCTTCCTTTAACAATGAGTTATAACTTCTCGTCTTGCTGCTAAACGCAAGATATTCTTGCGTGACAGAAAGATTAAGTTCTTCGGTATAATCCAAAATTATGATTAATTTGTTAAGTACAATTTTATGATGTATAATTTTTTCATAGGTATGTGTTTTCCTAATTAAACTAGAGAGGAGGAAAACGGAAAGAAGGATTAGATGTTTCGAGAAACTGCATCGTGCTTCGTCTGCTCAGGCCCAAGCTTCTGAGGCTGCAGAGCAGGTTTCTAGACTTAAACAAGATCTTCAATATGTTACAACATCCAGGTTTAACGATGGAAGAAGCTGAAGTATACACATAACGAGAAAGCAGTGGTAAAATGGAAGAAGAAGTGAAGAGGTCAGAAAAATATATTGGGTAAGGATAAGACAGTAAATTAATAATTTTATAAAGCATCTAATCTTCCATTCCATCCTATTCCGCCCAAATTGGAGGGGAAGAAAAATAAGTATAAGTGATGGAATAAGATGGAATGGGTTCCATTAAGTTCCATTCCATTTCATCTTCTTTTACACAATCCAAACAATGAAACACCATTCCACTCCATCCCCTTCCATCAATCCAAACATACCCTAAAAAAGAATCCTTATAGCAAACACCCCCTAAAGGTGTTGGTTTAAGTTTGTCAAATAATGATGGAAGTTGTTGAAACAAAAACCCTCTTAAACTGAGTATTAATGTAGCAAACTTTCTAAAACAAATTTAAGTGTTCTGAAAAGAGAAGGACTAATGGTTGTGATGAAGATGTGTCTTACAAGCACAAAGAAAGGTTGAGTAAATCAGAAAGACCTTGAATAGGTTATTTGAATATTTGAAAGGCTAGGTGAAAACCAAGAATACACAACATCAGCACCCTCTTCAACAAGGAGGTTCATTGGGAAAACCAGTGAACCAGCAAGGTCACCAATCTAGAGAGATCCCAAAATTGGACATCACAAAAACTGGAATGAAACTGGCTAACTCGGTGAAAACCCGATAAAATCGCTCAAAACTAGCAGTCCACGGGTTCCAACCGGTTTACAAAATTGACCCATCCAAACTTTGTTCTTATAACATCCTTTTACAGTGCTACTCATGGTCTCATCCGATGTGGGGCAAATTACAAAATAATATGTTACGTTGGGTCTCATGGACCTTGCCTTCTTCCCTTATTTTCTGACCATAGAATCAAAGGTAGATCTTTGCATGAAAAATGGTCTACACTCCACTGAATTGCTCCCACTCCTTTCACAATGACGCGCCTGTTCCACCCAGTAATATTATTTGAAGTTGCCTAGTGATCGGTGAGTTAGTTCAACATGTTGAATGTTGAAACCTGCACCATCAGCGCTATCGAGGCCTGACTTGATAAATCCCAAGAGTCAAAAGCCCAAAACATCTCAGGATTCAAACCCACTTTGCAAGTGGAAATTTCAGGATGATAACGGTGGTGTTGAACTGGAGGAGTGTGTGGCAAGTGGCAAGGTGAGAATTATGGTCATAAAGACCAAACTTGGTTTCTGGAAGAATTTTCAGAAATACACAATAATAGCAACATGAATCAAGTTTTGGAGATGGAAATGGCAATAAAAATCAAGGACAACACATCACTGCCCGTGGCACTAATGTGAACGGTTGAAATGGGAAGGCTAGTTCTGAGGCCTTAATGTTTGACTGCTGGGTCTATCTTCAACAAGTCACACTTTAAGGAGAAATATATGAATACACTGGACCTTGCACGCGGTTAGTTTATGAGATAGTCTTCCAATCAGAAATCACATCCTTCTTGACCAACTAATCAAACAAGTTCTCCAAAATTTATTATTAGTATGCTAATTTATAGTATATATTTTTAAAAATATATATTTAATTAAAATTGATTCGACCACGGTTGAATCGTTGAATCGTGAACCAATGTCTTCACCAATTCAATGATCTGTTCGATTTTCCAAACATTAACAAGACAACAAGACGTTAATCAGCCTGAGATAAAAATTCATCACCTTTTCTACTTTTGCTCGATACTCTTTTTGATTAATGATATTATTTCGTTTTTATCTCTCTTGTATACAAGATTTAGCTAGTCCATGCTCGAGTATGAAGTTGAATGTGGATTGCCAGAAAAGGCTACAAGTTTAGGAAGCTGGACTATTTAACTCTACCTATTATAAAAATATTATATTTTAATGTCTTTTTCGGTGAAAACAAGTAAAAGTCCCATGAATTCAAACTATGAATCATATCCAAATCGAGATGGACAAACTATTCGGTCCATCGTTTTTTATCTCCCATGTATAAAAGATCTAGCCGATCCATGTTCAGTTAGGATTTAGGAAGCTGGATGTGGATTGCCAGAAATGGCTATAAGTTTAGGAAATGGGACTATGGTGACGTTTGAAATAGCTTATTTAAGCTTCTTTTGACTTATCTGATGACATAAGCTCTTATGCAGTGTGTTTGACAGAGCTTATAAAAATAACTTATGTCATCCCATAAGGAGTTTTTGACTTATTTTCATAAGTCACTGGGAGAAGCTTATGGAATTATCATAAGAGCTTGTGCGCTAAACAATCTCTCCGTGTTTTTTACTATTCGAATCCTCTCATGTCTCTTTTTTTCTTTTTCTTTCTTTAAGCGCTTATGGCATAAGCTCTCATGCGATAAGGTCTTATGTGATAAGCTCTTAATTAAATTGTTTACCCAAACGCACCCTATTTCACTATACCCATTCTAAAAATATTATATTTTAATACATTTTCCGATGAAAACAAGTAAAAGTCCCATGAATTCAAACTATGGACCACAACCAAATTAATAGAACAAAGTACAAATAGTAATCGATGATATTTTTGGATTTTTAAAGACAAGCTTGTATTTAAAAATAATATTATTCACAAATATTTTGAACCTATTGTTCAAACTCAAAAATGGGAATCGAAAGATGCTAATGCATGGAGGGTTAGTATAGCTTTAAAAGAATGGGAAAAAATGGAAAAATTCTATTGAGTTTTATTTTCTTTGTTATCTTTTTCATCATTTCTTGTCACTTTGAATGTTTGCTAGAAATCCATATGGTCCTTTCAAATCTTATAAATCCATGAAGTAATTTTAAGAGTGCGTTTGTTATTGCTTATTTTGCTAAAAAATCGTTTTTTTTTAATTGATTAATCATTTTTTAAAACTTTTAGTGTGTTTGCATTTACTTTTGAAATAATGAAAAGAAGAAGAAAAATCATACTCAGGGTTAAAATGAAAAGCAACTTTTATTAGCTTTTGGAAACAAAAAAAATCAGTTTTTATAACTAACTACTCACTGGTGCAGAAAAGGGATTCCACATCGGTTATTTTTGGCTTATCACATCGGTTTTCAAACTGATGTTGAAAAGACCGATGTGGTTTATTGCCAATTTGCACATCGGTTTTGAAACCGATGTGTAAAGTACATTTTTAACAGCGGTTTTTAAACAAACCGATGTGGAAAGTGAAATTTGTCAATTGGTAACCTATTGGAAATATCACTTTCCACATCGGTTTTCCCAAAATTTCCACATCGGTTTTCATAAAAATCGATGTGGAAAGTGAAATTTCCACATTGGTTTTTACAAAAACCGATGTGGAAAGTGAAATTTTCACATCGGTTTTGGAAAAACCGATGTGTAAAGTCTCATTTTTTTTATTCTGTTATTTACATTTATGTCATTCCTTTCTCCTATTTCAGTAATGCAGATCAATAAAGAATAACATACTGTAAATATTCTAAACACAAACACTTTTGTACGACAAAAGCACAAATAATATATACTGAATTTATTAAGAACAATACATATGTACGATCAATTACATTCAGACAACAAAGATAATTAGAAACCAAAAAGCTACATGATATATTATAGATTTCATATCAAAATACATATGATCAGTCAAAAGTATACTATAGCTAGTACATGATAAGTTTTTAAACTAACTACATATATATAAACTATGGTTGGTGCACTTCAAGAAAGAAAGTTGCCCAACGCCTCTTTATGTTGATGATGTCGGAATCAGATAATGGAGTTGGATTGTTGAATATCTGCAAGTTTAATTGGACAAAAGATTATATCTTTTAAGTAATAAACTAACATAAAACATATAACGAATCTATAACTATTACTTCTAATTGTGTCAATTAACATTTACCTCGTGCCATCTTTCAGTGATCCTGGAGGAGATAATTTCCAACATCCACTGCATCACATAGTAGCCACATTCCCATGATCCACGTTGTATACGTGACTACGTACAAATGAAACCCAATTAGAATATGAGCAATTAAATAGAAATCAATAATTATACCCACTGCATTTGATGCATTTGAACTAATAAATATCTTACGCTAGGAATAATCCATCTGATAGCCCGAGTACGCCTTTCACCACGCAACATGTGGTTTGCAGTAATAGACCTATCATGACAAAAACATTAATTAAAGTATATCTAATAGATTTCAGATAATTAAAACAACTGCATTACTGATTATAAAGTATTTTAATGCTTACGTTTCGATGATCGTCTTCAGTGCATTCACCGGCTTATTTCCCAATGAGCAGAAGAAGACCACGACGTTCATCCTAGGGTACAAGATCAACAGTATCCATTGCTGGCTGTATTTGCGGAACAGTTAGTGACTAAGTCATATATAGTTATACTTAAATAACCGGTACTTACTTATTAGGATAAGGCGCAAGGTAGATTTGATGATCGTCTCGGGCAAGTATATCACGTATGGTGGTGACCGGGTCTTCTGATGTTAGGAGAACATCACCCTGAATGAACATGGGGTCAATGAACCCATAAAGGGTGAGGTTACCCTGATCAACCAACATACGATGCAGATACCTAATATATTGGAAAAACATGTTAATTATCATAGTATGTAAAAATTAATTACTTAACTTATGAATAAAATGTACTTACGTGTACCATAACGATATGTGTGCATAACTAGCCATTTCTTTATTGAGTACCATCTCCACAAGTTCCTTCTTTGGGATATACAGTTCATCACCTGGACTGGCATCATGTTCCTACCTTACCAAGGCTGCGTCATTCTCCATGGTGACAACCTGTATAGCCAGAACTTTAAAAACATCACCATGGCCAGGTGCCCCTTTGTCGATCCCCTAAACAACATAGATATATATTAGTAATCACGGATAATTAAGTTATTTAATTTGTAATTAACTAAATGGTCAAATGAATACCTTGGCAGGAGCAGACATCTCTGGTCTTCCTGGATCTGACCTTTTAGGCACAATATCATTTCCAACATCCTATAACGAATAAAAATAAAGCACTATCTTTAAACAATAATAAATTATTTCAACTATGAATATAGAAAAACAAAACTAACTGAATACCTCAGATGCAACAAGAAAGCTGACCAGTCTTCTTGGCCAAAGGATGAAGTTACCGGGGGCCTGACCCACTGTTTGAACCTCCTCAGTGGGCACAGGGACTCGAGCATCAGCATCTCGAATAATCTCAGCAACGACCCTCAGCTGATCATCCGGTAATAAACGATGGTGTATGATATTACCTAAGTTATTATGTGCCCTCCCCAATGCCACTAAGCGACGATGATGATGATCATCAACATACTGCTCACACCTATCAGGGTCGTCATCATCATCATCATCATCATCATCATCATCATCACCATCATCATCATTTTCAGGCTGATGAGGAGGATCACATGAGCCCTTAGTGCTCACATGGACAGAGGGTTGGACAGAGGGTTGGACACCGACTGTCATCTGTTGGGACATAGAAGTCAATATTGCCATCTGTTGGGCAAACTGCTCGGCCATCTCCTGTCGAAGCTCAGCTGCAATCTCCTATTTTAGCCGTGCTCTATCTGCATCAACATCCCTGTGGCATTGGTGTGAAGATGAACCATGGTATTGGCGAATGCCGACACCCCATCCAACACCAATGACACAGCCCGGGTGGTCTGGTTTACCGATGGCAGCAGCTAAGATATCCTCGCGTCCTCTAGGAACAAAGGTTCCTTGGGTTACCTGCTCGTCCAAGGCATCCTATCACATAAAATATCAGGTCACATTACAATTCGGTAACAATCTTAAAATGACAATTACAATTCAAACTATACTTACAATCTTCTCAGCTACTTGGCGGGCCTCCTCAGATGTATATTGTCCCGTTTTTCTTTGTCGGGCCCTCTTCCATTTACGATGGCGTGGGGGTGGAGGTGGATCAACAACCTCTAGACGATTTTCAGCATTAGGATCCGCCTGAGATGCTGCTTCCTGACGTGCTTTCTTTTCCTTTTCAACCATTTTCTGAATAAGCTTTTTATATCCCCCACGAGACATGACATGGGGGTAGACATTCTTGCTTTGGTTTTTCTGCCCCTTTTCCCTCTTCTCCTGTTATAAATAGAAGACAATTAAATTACATAAGTAAATAAAATTAATGAAATTACATAAATTTAGAGACAAATCAAATAAGTTAACTTTGAAAAGTCGGGATCATGTCGGCTCTGAACAAAGCGATCCCACGTCGCCTGGTCAAGAAACGGGTACACCTCAAGTGGGTTCTTTTTAAATTTTGGATTGAATACATAGTATCTGCCCAGGTCGGCCTTAAAACCCCTCCAACGCTCACCAACATACTTTAGCAAACGCTTCTTCATAACGTACGTATCCGGTATGTCAAAGGTCAGCTACATTAAGACCAAAAGAATCAACGAATTACTGTATGATATTATTAAGATAAAAATAAAGTAGATACAGACAAACACAAGACGTAAAAGTATAGATACCAGAATACTCTCCCATATCTGATCCTTCATGTCCGCCGGTACATCTTTCCAAATATCAATGAGTATACTAGGCCTGCTCCTAGCAAGACTCGCCATAAAACTGTTAAACTGCTCTGCCATTGGCCCAATAGGATTGCGGTTATTATCAAAGTCTATTCTTATCCTTTGATTTGAACCACGGTTGGCAGTCAAATTCCTCATTCATGTGGCACGTCTACCCTTTCTACTAGTAGACGGGGTCTCCGACCCGCTGCATGAAGGAGGGATATCCTCACGATCAGCTATCTATACCTGTTTAAACAAAAAAAAACTTGTTAGTATGTCAGGATAAATATCAAACATAACTTATAAATATCGATCAACGTACGTAAACATAACTTATAAATATCAACGTAAACATAAAATATGCCTTTAAACATAACTCAAACTAAACTTACTTTGTGGTCAATTAGTAAAGTTCTCCCATAACCCTTCTTGGTGATCATTACGAGTAGCATGTATATCATCCACTTCATTTTCCTCATTGAAATTAGGCACTCGTGTTGAGAAAGAAGGAGTATCAGAAATATCAAGAGTTGAATCGTGATTTCCCTCACTACCATTATACATGTTTTTTCCCCGGAGAACCACTGACCACCTTTTGTTAGAAGGATCACGGATATAAAACACTTGTTTTTCTTGGGATGCCATGATGAAAGGCTCCTCTTTATTACCTACCTTATTAAGGTCCACCAATTTGAATCCTAACTCATCAGTTTGCACACCATTGTTACTGTCGACCCACTGACATTTAAAAACAGGTACTCTAAACTTCGTGTAATCAACCTCCCATATCTCTTCAATGATTCCAAAGTATGAAACGGATGCCATAACAGGGTTTTTATCTTTCGAACTAGAGAAATGCATGGACTCTGCGACGACCATAACCCCACTGTTTTGCATTGTACTTTTGTCATCCTGGGACTTTGTATA
Organism: Sophora flavescens; assembly: GCA_030762895.1. Lineage (NCBI taxonomy): Eukaryota > Viridiplantae > Streptophyta > Magnoliopsida > Fabales > Fabaceae > Sophora > Sophora flavescens. The sequence continues at coordinate 165,354,820 of CM061064.1, read as the reverse complement.
GAAGGAAAACTTTTTGATATCGTACCCACTCCAGTATATGACATCAAAGTTAGGCCCCTGTGCGAGCCATTTTAATGTATCAGAAGCAATACCATCCTTTGCAATTTTTTCTTTAAACCAGTTCAAGAAAGTCTTGTTTTGCTTGTTCAAACACCATTTTTCATTCATTCTAGGGTAAGTTTCATTGATGATGCTTTTATGCTCACATAAGTATGGTTCAACCTCATCAGTGTTATTCAATATATACAAATGTGCTTGAAGCACTTGCTCCCGATCCATGCTCTTAACAGTGATACCTCGTGTACCCTTACCATCATATCTTCCTTCGTGAAGAGACTTCGGAAGCCCTACAGGTTCCGCTTATGACATGTAGTCTGTACAAAACTCAATAGTTTCTTATGCAACATACCTTTCAACAATAGATGCTTCGGGACGGTGTGGATTTTTCATATATCCTTTCAAGATCTTCATGTATCGCTCAACCTGGTACATCCACCTTAAATAAACGGGGCCGCACAATCTAATCTCCCTCACTAGATGAACAATCAAATGAACCATGATGTCAAAAAATGAAGGTGGAAAATACATCTCCAATTGGCACAATATAATGCTGCCTCATTTTCCAAGTCATCCAACTTTTTAGTGTCAATGACCTTGCTACATATAGCATTGAAGAATAAGCATAACCTAGTAATGGCATGTCTCACTTTTTTATGCAATATGTCACGAATGGCCACCGGTAGTAGTTGTTGCATCAAGACATGACAATCATGAGACTTTAAGCCAACTAATTTGAGATCTTTCATTGAGACAAGTCTTTTGATATTTGAAGAGTAACCCTGTGGCACTTTGACTCCCCGTAGACATTCACAAACTTTTTTTCTCATTTTTTGATAAAGTATGACATGCTGGGGGAAAATAAGTCTTCTTATCCCCCACTTTAAGTGGAGCTCACTGCTCTCGTATACCCATCGCAACTAGATCAAGACGAGCATTCACACCATCCTTTGTCTTGCCTTGAATGTTGAGAAGCGTTTCGATTAAACTGTCACACACATTTTTCTCCACATGCATCACATCAATACAATGTCTTACATCAAGCTTGCACCAGTATGGAAGATCAAAGAAGATTGACCTCTTCTTCCATATTTTCTTCTCGGTAGCCTTCTTCTGGGTCTTCCCATAGATAACATTAGTGTTGTTCACCTTTTCATAAACTTACTCTCCAGTCAAGGCCACCGGAGCAATTTCATTCTCCAGAAGTCTATTGAAAGCTTTTCTCAATCTACGATAAGGATGATTATGTCGGAGAAATATCCGATGCCCAGGGTAAACTGTCTTCCTTCCATGTTGCAATTGATGGTAACATGTGCCTTCTTCACATATTGGACATGCTTTATGCCCCTTAACACTATACCCACACAGGTTCCCGTATGCTGGAAAGTCATTCATGGTGCAAAATAACATGGCACGCAATCTGAATGTCTCACGGCAATACCCGTCGATCACATCAATGCCTTCATCGCACAAAATTCTCAAGTCTTCAATCAAGGAACTCAGATAAACATCAATATCGTTTCCTGGCTGTTTAGGACCCAAAATCATCATACTTAACATAATGTATTTGCGCTTCATGCACAACCAAGGAGACAGGTTGTAAATTACCAGGAGAACAGACCATGAACTATGAATACTACTTAAGTTTCCATATGGATTCATTCCATCGGTAACAAGTCCAAGCTTGAGGTTTCTGGGCTCATTGCCGAAATTCGGAAACAAACTATCAATTCTCTTCCATTGCAAAGAATCGGCCGGATGCCGAAGCTGTCCATCACACTTCCTCTCATCTGCATGCCATCTAATGTTCTTTGCGTCATTTACATTAGCAAACAATCGCTTGAACCGCGGAATCACGGGATGATACCATAACACCTTCGCAGGAGGACCTTTGGTGACCACATCACAACTAGAATCACCATCCTTCACTTTGTAGTGTGATACCCCACACCTGGGGCACTCGTGCATCTCTTCAAACTCTTTCCTATACAATATGCAATCATTGGGGCAAGCGTGTATTTTCTTATACTCTATACCCATCGGACACAATATCTTCTTCGCCTCATAGTTTCGAGATGGCAATGTGTTGCCTTCTGGAAGCATGTCTTTCAACAACTCAAGCAATTCGGTAAAGCTTTTATCGCTCCACCCATTTCTCGCTTCACATTGAACAATCTTAACACTGCTGACAACCGTGTGAAATTAGTGCACCCCGGATACAAAGTCACTTCCGCATCACTGCACAAAGTATCATACACATGTGCGCGCCGAAAAGACTCTTACCCAACATCACGGATCATGTCCTCTAGTCCATCGTCCATTTCCACGTCATCAACTTCCTCTCTATCCGACACCCTCGGCCTGTCTAACGATTCACCACGACATATCCATGTTGTATAACTCTTGCAAATCCCCTCACAAATAAGATGATCACGTATCTCCTCAGCTTCTAGTCGTCTCTCATTCAAACAGTTAACACAAGGACAGTAAAACTTTCCGTTACCACTATCAGGAGCATTTGTTTTTACAAACTGTAGAAAATCTTCCACTCCATTCTCATACTCATCACTTGTCCGTCTAGCATTCATCCAACCGTGATCCATGACTAAACCAATAACTTCGTACTTAGGCCAACATATTCATCAACCACTTCTTATGACAGGGTATGGCCCTATCCCATTCGAGAAGAAACTTTTTCAACATTCGGTTAACATTTAGTCCATAACTCTCATGCTCATACTCGACAAAATTTCGACAGCATTTCCCTTCGGTCTCCGACGTACACTACTTGAACGCGATGACATCCACCGCGATAAAGTATGCACCCAGAGAACGAAAGGAAATGTATCAATCCGAACTTTCATCAAGTATATAACATTAGAATCAATGAATAACTATTTTAACTGAATTAAGAAAAAGTTTTTTCCCAAACTGTCCAACTTTGGACAATTCAAGATCCAACACAATGAGCGGTACATTAAGCACATATACGTGTGCTCATTAGTATTGCATCTCAAACGGGAAACTAAGGCTTCACTAATTATGTAGCTTGCATGAAGATGAGGCTTGAAAAGTGAAGAAAATTAGCCAAACAGAGCCCATCACGGCCTAGCCTTGAAAGCCATCACGACCGTGATCGAGTAGAGCTTAAAAGAAAGGATGGAAAAGTCAGAACTGGTCACGGCCAGCCCGTGATGCTTATCACGGCCGTGACATGTCAGCTGTACCAGACCCTCACAGGCAGAACTGATCACGGCCTAGCCGTGATGGTGGTCATGACCATGACAGACCAACCAGTGAAGCAACCTCCAAGGCAGAACCTGTCACGGCCTGGCCGTGATGTCCATCACGGTTGTGACATTCCAACTGAACCAGACCCTCACAGGCAGAATTGATCATGGCCTAGCCGTGATGGTGGTCACTGCTGTGACAGACCAACCAGTGAAGCAACCTCCAAGGCAGAACCTGTCATGGCCTGGCCGTGATGGCCATCACGGCCGTGACATGCCAACTGAACCAGACCCTCACAGGCAGAACTGATCACGGCCTAGCCGTGATGGTGGTCACGGCCGTGACATAACAACCAGTGAAGCAACCTCCAAGGCAGAATCCGTCACGGCCTAGCCGTGACAGGCAGCACGGCCGTGACGGGTGATACCACCACTGGAAAAATCCAGTCTTGGAGCAACAGAACAACACATGCAAGTATATTATCCAACCATTTGGAGTCAAAGTATATAAATTTTCTAAACAAGAAACGAATATATACCTGAGGGAGGAGGAGGGACGAGCAAAAATGGCGCTCTTCACGCAAACGAGGGTAGCTCGCGAATGGCCGTTCTCAGTGGTTCTCTTCCGAAGCAGGAAATGAAGGCTCGCAATGGTCTTCTTTGTCTACAATTGAAAAGGGAAAAAGGACCTGGGAGTGACCGGAAGAAGCGGCGACGTGAAGAAGGGAGCGAGAGCGAGCGAGAGAGAGAGAGAGAGAGAGAGAGAGAGAGAGATGCATACCTGAGGGAGGAGGAGGGACGAGCAAAAATGGCGCTCTTCAAACTAGGGTAGCTCGTGGATGTGAGTGCAGTGTGAGAGATGGAGAAGCAGTGACAAAGGAATGAAAAACAAATGGAATGGAAGACGGCGCGAAGAGTAGGAGGGAATGAAAATAGAAAATTAGGTTATTACACATCGGTTTTTAAAAACCGATGTGGTTAGGATATTTCACACCGGTTTACTTATAACCGATGTAGAAACTTACAATTTATTTTAAAATTTCATTTTTTTTAATTTACTACATCGGTTATTTGAAAACCGATGTGTAATCTTACGGCTCATTAAAATTTATAATTTCTTTCCATTTTCCACATCGGTTTTGAATAACCGATGTGGAATCTTATGTCTAAATTTTTTTTTGGTTTCACTTTTCCACATCGGTTTTATTTAAAACTGGTGTTAAATATTTTTATCACACCGGTTTTTCTATAACCGATGTTAAAATATTTCAGTTTAATTTCAAAAATGTCACCGCCTCTTATTTCACATCGGTTTTATTAAAACCGATGTTAAAAAACTGATGTTAAATGTATATTTTGCACTAGTGACTGTGTGAAAAAAATGTTTTTTTTAATTGTAAACAAACATAAATCTGCTTCTGCATTTTTTTTAGAATCTCTAAAAATAATCCAAAAATTATTTTGTATTAAAATCATTTATTTTTTAAGCTTAAACAAACAAGCTCGAAATCTTATGAATTCTTATGATATTAATTCATTAAAATGCACACTACAAATTCTTGACTTTAAAAGTTTTTCTTAAAAATATTATAAGGCTTTGTTTGATATGTCCAATAAGCTAACTTATAACTTATTTGACTAGCTTATAAACTTGTTTGACTGAAGTAGAGATGTTTGGTAAACAAGCTTATTTCATTAACTTATAGCGTTTTTTCGTAAGCTAATTTATTTAGCTTATGGCCGGTAGCTTTTAACTTATTGTCTTTTCTCTCGTTTTTACCCCCATTCATTTAATGAAATTCTCACTTTACCATGTCTATCATAAATATGTCTTTTTATGTCATTTTATATTTATAAGCTAGTTCAACCGCTAATTTTACCAAACACTTCAAATTCAATCAACTAGCTTTTCAGCTATCAGCTATTAGCTAAAAATTAGATTATCAGCTATCAGCTATTTTTGCCAAACAGAGTCTTAAGTCATTACATTTATATGTAATCTTTTAAAATCTACAATTTTTTATGCCAAAATAGTCTTTTAAAATTTCAATCCAACACACCCTTCTTAGAATGTAAATTTTACTCCTAAAATATAACACCAAACAATAAACAAATAGCAACATTCTAATATTGAATGTGAACCTATCATCCTCTTAAGTTAGCCGAGTTGGTTAAGTTGCAGAACATAAATTGTAAGTGCACTGGTTCAAATTCTCACAATGCATTCCGTCTCTTTCTCATTCCCTTCACCCCCTATATAAGACCTATTATGAACACCCTATAAGACAAAAAAATGTTAACCTATCATCTTTCTATAAAGTTATTTGCTCATTATTTTTATTACACAATTCTTATACTATTTTTAGATAACAAAATAAAAAAGGATTAAAACCGATATCAACTAATATTTTGACATTTGTGCTTTTGATTTAATAATTAAGAAAGAGAAATAATAAAAAAATAAATATGTAAAAATATCATTAGATGTCAGTGTAAAACTTTTTTACACTGTCAATGCATAAAAAATGGGTTGTATTCAATTAGGATTTTAAAAGACTTTTAAAATCATTTTTTTTACCGGAAAGACTTTTATGCTATGTTTACTTGTGAGAAGAAAAGTAAAAGAGAGAAAGAGGTGAGAAAGTATATGAGAAGAGAAAAAAGAGTGAGAAATAGAGTAGATTGGATGTGTTGTTTGGTATAAGAGAAATATGAGAGAAATAGAGAAGAAATAAGTGTGTTCTCTCTCCCATTTGTTTGGTTGGATAGAAAGTGAGAAGAGAGAAATATAATTATTTTGAAAAAGATAAAAATACCCTTAACTAAAAAATAATATACAAATATTTTAATTTTATTAATTAAGTTAATTTAAATAATCAAATAATTTAAATTAATTTAATTGATTTATGTTATTTTAACTAATAAAATTTAATTATAAATATTTATTAATTTCAATTTAATTTAATCAAATAAATGATTAATCTAGTTCAATTTATTTAAATTTATTAAATAATTGAATGACAACCCAAAAAGAATGGTATAAAAGTCATTTTACATGAAACACTCTCTCCCTCTTTCATTTTCTTCTCACTTGGGAACAAAAAAAAAATTGAGGTGGGTTGCACCAATTTTGTCCTCTCTTTCCTATTTCTCTCCTTCACCGAACAAGAGAAAATAATATTTTTTCCTCCTTTTCTCTCCATCTTTTCTACTATAGCAAATAAAGTATTAAAATCTTAATTGAATATATCCCTTTATAAAAATAAAAATAATCAAATTTCAGATTTTCACTTATACAAAATAGAAAAGGGGAGAATTGTATATACAAAATAGAAAAGGGGAGAATTGTAGAGAGATAGAGAGTGCGAGTCTAGAGAGCGCGTGTGTGTGTGTCTATATATATATATATATATATATATATCAATGTTATGAAATAGAACTAAAATAATAACGTAACAATATAGAATGTCAAAAATTAGAGAGAAAGAAATTAGAGAGACAAGAGAGAAGAATAGAATCATTTCATACTATTCAAAATGGGAAAGTATTACAATACACATAAGTCCTATTTATAGGACCTAAAACTTGTAACCTATAATCTAATATATAAGTGTCATATTTACAATACACAATTAAAAGGAATAATTTGGAGGTTACAAAGTTTGAATGGACATCCATTTTATCACATGTTTTTTAACACTCCCCTTTGGATGTCCATTACTCAAAGAATGTGCCTCGTGAAAACCTTACTAGGAAAAACCCTGTGGGACAAAAACCTAGTGAAGGAAAAACAGTACATCATTCTTTGATATGCTATCAGATATTGCTTCATTAAAAACCTTATCAAGGAAAATTATGTAGGATAAAACCTTGATTAAGGGAAAAAGAGTACAGTATGTATGCCAATATCAATTGAGATCTTTCAATCGGCGAATTCCAATATTATGGACAAGCTTTTCAAATATTGCAGTGGGAAGCGCCTTGGTAAATAAATCGGCTAGATTATCACTTGAACGAACTTGCTAAATGTTTATATCACCACTCTTTTGAAGATCATGAGTGAAAAACAATTTTGGTGAAATATGTTTTGTTATATCTCCTTTAATATACCCTTCTTTCAACTGAGCAATGCATGTTGTATTATCCTCATATAAGATCGTTGGGAACATTTTTTATGAAGACAAACCACAAGTCTCTCGTATATGTTGAATCACAGATCTCAACCAAACACATTCTCGACTTACCTCATGTAGTGCTAAAATTTCTGCATGATTAGATGATGTGGCTGTTAAGGTTTGTTTAACAGACCGTCATGAAATAGTTGTACCTCCACTTGTAAACAAATTTCCTATTTACGATCTACCATGATGAGGGTCAGACAAATAACCTGCATCTGCATACACTACTGGAAATAATGTAATATACGGGAACGTTTTACGTCAGTTAACCAAAAGCTAGACGTTAAAAAGGAGGCGGTGACAGTTTTGTAAATATCAGACTTCATTAATTCAATTTTAACGCCAGTTGTTGTAAGGACCGACGTTAAAAGTTAAGTGACTCACTTTTAACATCAGTTCAATAAACAACTGACGTTAAAAATGAACCTTTTAACGTCAGTTGTTTATTGAATTGACGTTAAAAATGAGTCACTTAACTTTTAACGTCTGTTCTTTCAACAACAGACGTTAAAGGTTATTTTAATAATTTTTTTTAGCTAGTATACGTACCATTCCACATTGCCTTCCTCAAAGTTTCAGTTTCACTTGCTTTTATGTTTTGTGTTTATGTTTTGAAAACTAAAATATATGTGCGAAGTAAAAATGCTATAAGTTGAATCAATAACCCAAACCGGATCTCATTCATAAAGTGTATCAATAATACAATTACAAGATACATTCAAAATTTTAAAATCCTATAAAAAGTTACATTGAAAGGGTTTAAAATCCTAAACATTTGTTGAGGCTTCGTTCTCTTCACAGGTGAGCAAGAGAGGAGAGTCGAGCGACTGAGTTTTCCAGAGCGGCTGAGCAAGGGTGCACTCGATCTGTTTCAGCAATGGTCTTGGAACAGTCACTTGCTTCCAAAGCTGAAGTTTTGGAACTGTAGCTGTCGATTGTCCTGAAGGATGATAAGGTGAGCAACTCACATATGTGATTTACACAACCTTATCACCCATGTTATGTGATTTACACAACCTCAGAAGTTGTTTGACCATTAAGACAAAGATCTTTGAGTCTAGGAATAGGAAGAAAGAGTGATGAAGTTAATCTCTATGGCAGAGCCATATTGTGAAGCAGAAAAATAAAAGGAAGGAAGGAAGCTATTTATAGGAGCAGGGGATGAAGTTATTAGGCGTCGTAAGTTGCTAAAAAATTAAGTTGATCATTAAGAGCATTAGGTTCCAAGGCGCATTGGGAGTTGGCAGCCATATATTATAAACGTGCAGAATGAATATTGATTTTAACACTTTTAACGTCAGTTGTTTATACAACTGACGTTAAATTTTTTGCAGAAACTTATACACTTTTAACGTCAGTTTTCGTCATCAACTGACGTTAAAAGTGTTTTTAAATAAAAAATATTTATTTTTAACGTCAGTTGTTTAATATAATTGACGTAAAATGTTGTTTTATTTTGGGTTTTTGATTATAACGTTTACACCCGCGCGCCTTCTGCACTTCGCTCTATACGTCTCTGTTCTTCTCTTTCACTCTCACTCCCACTCTCAACTCTCACTCTGACTCTCAACTCTCACTCTCACTCTCACTCTGCCCTAATCGCGAGCTCATCTCCACCGCAACCACCGCGAGGGCTTCTTCCCCACCACCGTGAGGTACACTATTAACCCTAACTCTGCCTTTCCCGCTCATTCTTTGCAATAACTTGACATCTCTCTTTCCCTTTCCCGCACACTAACTCTCCTTGTCCCTCTGCTCTCAGTAACCACATCGAACGTTGGCCACCACGCGAGCACCTATTTCTGGTGAGTCTTTAGGGCACATTTTTTTATGTTTGGTTTTGAGTGTATGTTGAAACTGTAGTCTATGTAGTTGAAACTTGAAACTGTGAGTTTGAGTTGTTTGGAATGTCTCTATTTCTGGTCGCGGGTTTTGTGTTTTCTCTTGTTTTTCTTCTGCTATCATGACCTATTTCAAAATGGGAAGAAATTTAGAGTTTCCCAAAATGGTGTAAATTTGAAATAATTTTTAAACGCCTTGGATATATGTTTTGTATATCTACAAAACCTATCTAGTTATGGATTGTAGTTGGATGGTTTGTAAGCTCACTAGTGCTGAGTATTTGAAGGGGGTGGAATAATTTATAGAATTTGCTCAAAGGAATGTTCCTAATAGTAATGGAATGTTCTGTTGTCCTTGTGTTAAGTGTTTGAATACGAGGCAATGTAGGGTGAAGGATATACGTACTCATTTGATTTGTGAAGGGATTTACTTGAGTTATACAAGATTGATATGGCATGGTGATGTGTTGTTGAGTAGTACGGCAAGTGTCTCCCAAAGTGAGGACGTTGACGTAGATATGGAGGATGATCGAATAGAGGACATGATCCGTGATATTGGACAAGAATCTTTTCATCGAGCTCATGTGTATGATAGGTTGTGCAGTGATGCGGATAAGCCTTTATATCCAAGGTGTACTACTCATACACGGTTGTCGATGGTGCTAAAATTGGTTTGTGTGAAGGCGAGAAATGGTTGGACCGATAAAAGCTTCACGGAATTGCTTGAAGTGTTGAAAGACTTGCTTCTGGAGGACAACACATTGCCTGACCGTAACTATGAGGCCAAGAAGGTATTGTGTCCGATGGGTATGGAGTATAAGAAGATACACGCATGCCCCAATGATTGCATATTGTACACCGGTGTTCATGAAGACAATCACGATTGCCCCAAATGTGGGTTATCACGATACAAAGTGAAGGGTGGTGATGATGATGATCTTGAAGATGTGAGAAAAAAGGGTCCTCCTGCGAAGGTGTTATGGTATCTTCCAATAATTCCAAGGTTCAAGCGATTGTTTGCCAATGCGAAAGATGCGAAGAATCTTAGATGGCATAATGATGAGAGGAAACGTGATGGAAAGGTTCGTCATCCTGTTGATTCTATGCAATGGAAGAATATTGATACTATGTTTCCGGATTTCGCCGATGAGCCAAGAAACCAAAGGCTTGGACTTGATACAGATGGAATGAATCCTTATGGTAACATGAGTAGTATTCATAGTTCATGGCCTGTTCTGTTGATAATTTACAACCTGCCCCCTCGGTTGTGCATGAAGCGCAAATACATGATGTTGTCTATGATGATTTCGGGCCCAAAGCAACCGGGAAATGACTTAGATGTTTACCTAAGTCCCTTGATTGAAGACTTGAAAACGCTGTGGGTGGAAGGTGTTGATGTAGTTGATGGGTATTCTCATGAGACTTTCAAGCTTCGTGCCATGTTATTTTGCACCATCAACGACTTTCCAGCATACGGTAACTTGTCCGAGTACAGTGTCAAGGGGCATAAAGCATGCCCTATATGTGATGTAGGAACATGCTACACTCAGTTGCATCATGGGAAGAAGACGGTTTACCTTGGGCATCGGAGATTTCTTAGACGTGATCACCCATATCGTAAGACGAAAAAAGCTTTTAATGGATGCCAAGAGACAGAAGAAGCTCCTGCGACCTTAATTGGAGAGCAGGTTTATCAGAGGGTAAAGGGCATCGATGTTATATTCGGCAAGTCCAAAAAGAAAGGTAAAGCTGCTTAGAAAAACATATGGAAGAAGAGGTCGATATTCTTTGATCTTCCATACTGGCGCAAGCTTGATGTCGATTAATCGCATTGATGTGATGCATGTGGAGAAAAATGTGTGTGATAGTGTGATCGGGACGCTTCTCAACATTCAGGGCAAGACAAAGGATGGTGTCAATGCTCGTCTCGACCTCGTTGCTATGGGTATACGAGATCAGTTAGCTCCAGTTGTTGAGGATGGTAAGCGGACTTATTTGCCGCCAGCATGTCATACTTTGTCAAAAAAAGAGAGACAAAGTTTTTCAAGGGTGTCTTCAGTGGCATCAAAGTTCCACATGGTTACTCTTCAAATATGAATAGGCTTGTCTCTAGTGATCTTAAATTGGTTGTCTTAAAGTCTCATGATTGTCACATCTTGATGCAACAACTTCTGCCCGTTGCTATTCGTGGTATTGCTCCAAAAATTGTGAGACATGCCATTACTCGGTTGTGCTCGTTCTTCAATTCTATATGTAGAAAAGTCGTTGACCCCCGTATGTTGGATGACTTGGAAGTTGAGGCTGCTACAATCTTGTGCCAATTGGAGATGTATTTTCCTCCTTCCTTTTTCGACATAATGGTTCACTTAATTGTTCATTTGGTGAGGGAGATTAGATTATGTGGGCCGGTTTTTATGAGATGGATGTACCCAGTTGAGCGCTACATGAAGATCTTGAAAGGGTACGTGAAGAATCCTCATCGTCCAGAAGCATCTATTGTTCAAAGGTATGTTGCAGAAGAAGCTATTGAGTTTTGTTCGGACTACCTTCATAACACGGATCCTATAGGGGTTCCTAAGCCTCGGCATGATGAGATCAGATGTCAAGGTAAGGGTACACATGGCTTAAGAATTAATAGCAAGGGTCGGGAGGAAGTGCTTCAAGCACATTTGTATGTATTGAACAACATCGATTGTGTTCAGCCTTTCTTATTTGAACATAAAAGAAAAGTCAATCAAGAAAACCCTCGAATGAGCGAAAGGTGGTTGTTGAACAAGCATAACAAGACTTTCTTACCATGGTTCAAGGAAGAAATGCTGAAGGATGGAAGTACTGCTTTTGATGACGTAAGATGGCTAGCACGTGGGCCTAGCTTCAACGTCATATGTTGGAGCGGATACGACATAAATAAATTTTCCTTTTATACAAAGGAACAAGATAACAAAAGTACCATGCAAAATAGTGGGGTTATGAAAGTGGCCAAAGCAATGCACTTCTCTAGTGCAAAGGACACAAAACCCCTTAAAGCACCGAGACCTTACTTTGGATATATTGAAGATATTTGGGTGCTCGATTACACTAAGCTTACGGTGCCGGTTTTTAAATGTAAGTGGGTTGATAGTAACGGCGGTGTACAAACCGACGAATTGGGGTTCACATTGGTAGACCTCAACAAGTTAGGTCATATAAATGAGCCTTTCATAATGGTTTCCCAAGCAAAACAAGTGTTCTACATCACTGATCCTTCTAACAAAAGGTTATCCGTGGTTCTCCAAGGAAAAAGAATGTATAATGGTAGTGATGAAAATCAAGATTCAAATCTTGATATTCCCGAGACTCCTTCTTTTTCAACAAACATGCCTACTATAATCGAGGAGACACAGGTGGACGATGTACATGCCACTCGTGATGATCATCACGAAGGGATATTGATATAGGTTGTTTAAACTTAGTATACATTTATTTTTATTTATACTTCTGTATTTATTTTGAGTTATAACCTATGTTAATAAATATATATTGTTTCTGAACAGGCATACATATGGATCAATCGGATAGCCCACATGCACGGGAGGACACTGTGGGGCCTATGCAGGACCCGATCGTGCCTACGCCTGATTCTAGTGTAAGTTTACATGTTATATACTATCTTTAGTCCTTCTTTTTAATGTAAGTTTATAATGTTACAACCCTCTATTTTGTTGGTAAGGCGGTAGTTTTATTTTTAGACATTAGAGACTAAAATTTATATATATATATATATATATATATATATATATATATATATATATACCTATAGATATATAGTTATGTTTTTCCTATACATGAGTTTTGGTTTTAAGTCCCCCCATTGTTCCTTTGTATATTTCTTTTCTTATTGTTAATATTGAAATTTAAGGGTAGTGTTTGCAATTCTGTAATGTGTGTGATATTACGTATTCTGGGATATTTATCGAATGCAGGGATAGCTTAGGGAGTGATATTTTAAAACTGAATTTAAAAAAAAATCTATTAACGTCAGTTGTATCAAAAAACTGACGTTAATAGTATTTTATAAAATATACAGTACACTATTAACGTCAGTTGTATTAGGAAACTGACGTTAAAAATAAAACCTTTAACGTCAGTTCTTTAACACAACTGACATTAGTTTGAACAATATTAACGTCAGTTGTGTTAAAGAACTGACGTTAATAGTTTTATATTTAATGTCAGTTGTTTAAACAACAACTGACGTTAAAATATTAACTATTAACGTCAACTGTATTTACGTCAGACAATATTCTGATGTATAAAATCAATTTTAACTGACGTAAAAAGCACTTATTGCACTAGTGATAACCAATTAGATCTGACTTGGGCACATTTGAATAAAACAAACCCATATCCATTGTATCTCTGAGGTAACGAAGTACATGCTTAACTCCATTCCAATGTCTTATTGTAGGTGAAGAACTATATCTTGCTAATAAATTTACAACAAATGATATACCAAGTTGTGTATAATTAGCAAGACATATTAGTGCACCGATTGCACTAAGATATGGTACTTCAGGACCAAGTTGTTCTTCATCCTTTGCTCGAGGTCTAAAAGGATCTTTGTTCACATCTAGCGACCTTACAACCATTGGAGTGCACAATGGATGTGATTTGTCCATATAGAAGTGTTTTAGTGCCTTTGCTACATAAGCTTCTTGATGCACAAAAATTCTATTATTTAAATATTCAATTTGTAATCCTCAAACAAAACTTCGTCCTTCCTAGATCTTTCTTCTCAAACTCTTTCTTTAAGAAATTTACAGCTTTTGAAAGCTCTCCAGGAGTTCCAATAATATTTAAGTCATCAACATAAACAGCAATTATGGCAAATTCATTTCCAGATATTTTCATAAAAATACATGGACAAATGTGGTCATTTTTATACTTCCTTTAGTAAATATTCACTGAGACGATTATACCACATGAGTCTAGATTGCTTTAGACCATAGAGAGACTTATTCAATTTGATTGAGTAGTCTTCTCGAGATCCTGAATTGTGTGTCTCGGGCAAATTAAATCCTTCAGGGAGTTTCATATAAATATCACTATCAAGTGAGCCATACAAATAGGCTGTAACAACATCCATTAGATGTAAATTGAGCCCTTCATGTGCTACTAGACTAATTAAGTATCTAAAAGTACTTGCATCCACCACCGGTGAATATGTCTCCTTAAAATCTATGCCAGGTCTTTGCGAAAACCCTTGAGAAACAAGTCGTGCTTTATGTCTCACAATTTCACCATTCTCATTTCGTTTTCGCACAAAAACCCATTTGTATCCAACTGGTTTTACACCTTCAGGTGTACGGACTATAGGTCCAAAAACATTTCGCTTGGAAAGCGAGGTTAATTCTGCTTCAATTGTGTCTTTCCATTTTGGCCAATCATTTCTTTGTCTACAATCTTTAATAGACTTTGGTTCATGTTCCTGATTATCATTTCTTACATTTAGCGCTACATTATATGCAAAAACATCGTCAGCGTTGACTTCATTTCGGTTCCATCGTATTCCATTCATGACATAATTTATTGAGATCTCTTCATTTTCACAAATTTCAGGTACCTGAGTTTCTTATGGAACTGAATCAACAATTATGTATGAGGAATCCTTTGGCGTTTTTGTATCCTCACTTGGGCGATCTTGCTTTTTAGTTCATTTTCTTGGTCGAGGATTTTTATCTTTGGAACCGATAGGTCTACCACGCTTCATGCGTGTTTGAGACTCATTTGCAATGTTAGATTGTCCAACAGGGACATCAATTTTTATTGGAGCATTAGCAGTTGGTACATACGACTTAGTCACTCTTTTTGGAACAGTGAATACATTTGGTAACTGGTTGGCCAGGGTTTGCAAATGGATTATCTTTTGAACTTCCAGTTCACATTATTTTGTACGAGGATCAAGATGAGTTAATGATAATTCATTCCAACTAATATCATTTTCCAACTGCTTATTCTCTCCCCCTAATATTGGGAAAACTGATTCATAAAAATGGAAATCGGTAAACCGAGCCGTAAATAAATCTCCCGTCGATGGTTCAATATATTGTATAATAGATGGAGATTCATATCCATCATATATTCCCAACTTTCTTTGAGGACCCATCTTAGTGCGTTGTGGTGGAGCAATTGGAACATACACAGCACATCCAAAAATTCTTAGATGGGAAATATTAGGTTCTTTACCAAAAACCAATTGCAAAGGCACTCATGATAACTAGTTGGCCTGATGCAAATCAAAGCCGCAACATGCAAGATTGCATGT
This sequence comes from Sophora flavescens, assembly GCA_030762895.1. Classification (NCBI taxonomy): domain Eukaryota; kingdom Viridiplantae; phylum Streptophyta; class Magnoliopsida; order Fabales; family Fabaceae; genus Sophora; species Sophora flavescens. Next base: position 165,339,210 of record CM061064.1, on the reverse strand, counting down.
CCCTGAGCAGAAATTGGAAGTTTTGATCTCATAAGCAATGGTCTTGCAATCAATTTTAGACGCTTAATGAATGATTATGCAAGTCCATTTTGTGTATGACCATATGCTACAGGATGTTCAATATCAATTCCAATAGACATACAATACTCATTAAAGGCATGAGATTTAAATTCACTAGCATTATCAAGGTGTATTTTCTTAATTGGATAATCAGGAAAATGGGCTCTTAATCGAATTAACTGAGAAATCAATCTCGCAAACGCCTGGTTGCGAGTTGACAACAAACATGCATGTGACCATCTAGTTGATGCATCAATTAAAACCCTAAAATATCTAAATGGTCCACATGGCGGGTGTATTGGTCCGCAAATATCGCCTTGTATTCGTTCTAAGAATGTGAGAGACTCACTCCCAATTTTTGTTGGTGATGGTCTAATTATCAACTTTCCTTGGGAACAATCAGTACATCAGAAATTATTGGATTGAAGAATCTCCTGGCTCTTCAAAGGATGTCCACATGAACTCTCAATTATTTTTCGCATCATAATAGACTCGGGATGGCCCAACGGTCATGCCAAACAATAAACTTCGTATTATTTGTAAACTTCTGATTTACAACAGTGTGTGTTTCAATTGTACTAATATAAGTGTAGTACAAACCGGAGGAAAGAGCTAGTATTTTTTCCAATACAAATTTTTTATCTAGAGCAAGTCTCGTGATATGAAGATATTCAATATTTTCTTCATTTGCTGTTTAAATATGGTATCCATTTAGAAGGATATCCTTGAAACTTAATAAATTATTATGAGACTTGGAAGAATACAATGCAGTGTCAATTTGTTACTTTGTTCCTCCATATAAAAATATATTTGCTCTTCCGGAGCCTTCAATTATTTTTGTAGTATCGGATATAGTACTAACATTGGTTTCTTGCAACACCAAATAAGAGAAATATTTTTTATCCTTGAGAATTGTGTGGGTATTTGCACTATCAGCAAGACACATATCTCCATTATTGATGCCAATGCCAACACTCATTTTTCTAAAAAGAATAAAAATAAATAAATAATAAGAAGTACAAGAAAATATTTGAAAAGATATCAACCTCATAAGTAAAATATTTATTGCTTTAAAAAGAAAAATACATTAAGCATAAAGTTCAATAACTTCAAAGCATAAGGAATTCAAAACACAGTAAAATATAAAGCTTAATAACAAAAAAAAAACTTATTTCTTGACACTCCCATCTTCAATAAGATGATTAATTTTTCCATCTGGATTAGTAAAGAAGTCAGCAACATCTAGATGAGTAACATCCATTCGACCATAATCAGAATCACCATCTTCATAAGCAAAATGTGTCTCTATGCTTTTCCCTTTATTTTTAAGTGATTCTTGATAAAGGTCAATAAGATGCTTTGGTGTACGACAAGTACGTGACCAATGGCCTTTGCCACCACAACGATAGCATATGTTTTCATCATGCTTGCTATTCTGCCCACTTTTTTCCTTTTCATTTTTTCCACTATTTTTCCGCTTCTGGTGAGAATAAGTGTTCTTGGAAATTCCACCACGACCATAACCATGGCCACGACCACAATCACGACCACAACCACAACCACAACCTTGTCCATAGTTATAGTGGTCGTGAGTTGCTACATTCACTTATGGAAATGGAGCACTACCAGTCGGACGGGCCTCATGATTTTTCATCAAAAGCTCATTATTTTGTTTAGCCACAAGAAGGCAAGAAATTAACTCAGAATATTTCTTAAAACCTTTTTCTCGATATTGCTGCTGCAGGAGCACATTAGATGCATGAAAAGTGGAGAATGTCTTTTCTAACATATCATCATAAGTGACCTTTTCTCCACACAATTCCAATTGAGAAGCAATTCTAAATATTGCAGAATTATACTCACTTATGATTTTAAAATCTTGTAAACGTAAATGCATCCAATCATAACGAGCTTTTGGAAGAATAACAAATTTTTTGGTGCTCATATCTTTCTTTCAAATTATTCCAAAGAACAAGTGGGTCTTTTACTGTAAGATACTCAATTTTTAGACTTTCATGAAGATGGTGGCAGGGAAATATCATCGCTTTAGCCTTATCTTGGTTAGATGCTTTATTTCCTTCTTTGATAGTGTCTCCAATACCATTTGCATCTAAATGAATTTCTGCATCTAGAACCTAAGATAAATAATTCTTTCTCATAATGTCAAGGGCCACAAACTCAAGTTTTGCAAGATTCGACATATTTAGTACTATCATAAAAGTTTAAAACAAATTAGGTAACATCAACAAAAAAAAAATGAAGATGAAAAATGATTAAGAAATTCAACAACATGAATATGAAAAATGGCAACATATAATCATGAAATATATTATACCTAATTGTCCTCCTTTGATACAACACAATGCTCTAAGCTTTCAGGTGTCAGTTGATCAGAGCTTCGTGCTGATAACGTGTTATGAAAAAGAACTAAAATAATAGCGTAAGAATATAGAATATCAGAAATTAGAGAGACAAGAGAGAAGAATAGAATCCTTTTATACTATTCAAAATAGACAAGGATTACAATACACATAAGTCCTATTTATAGGACCTAAAACTTGTAACCTATAATATAATATATAAGTGTCATATTTACAATACACAATTAAAAAGAATAATTTGGAGGTTACAATACGAAGAAGGAATAATTTGGAGGTTACAAAGTTTAAATGGACATCCATTTTATCACATGTTTTTTTAACAATTAACAAGTTTTGAGAGACTTTGCATTTTTCTATAGAGACATCTATCGTGAAGGCAATGGCGGCGGGTTTTAGTCGGATGTCCCTAGTAGATGAGGAGAAGAATGATCGAGAGAAGAAGGCCATTGATGCTGATCAGTTACGCCTCATCGGTAGGTTCTTGACTGACAAGCCTATTCGTAATCATATAATGAAGGATACAATGGCAAATATTTGGAGGCCAGTAAAGGGTGTCACAATCAAAGAGTCGGAGAAGAAGGGTGTGTACATTTTCCAGTTTTATCATAAACTTGACGTACAAAGAGTCTTCATGGGTGGTCCCTGGACTTTTAACAACCAACTCCTGATTCTAGAAAAGATGCAACCAAGTGATATCCCAATTCAGATTCCTCTATTCCATGTGAATTTCTGGGTGCAAGTGCATGATCTCCCATTCGGGTTTATGTCCCCTGTGGTAGGTACGAACCTAGGGAATTATATTGGTGAGTTTCTTGAACAAGTCTCCAAGAAAAATTCTGGTGTTTGGAGATTGTATATGCGCATCAGGGTTCGGGTGGATGTTCGTGTTCCTTTGAAGAAGGAGAGGAAAGTTAAGAAGACCAGAGATGAGGGATGGCGGGGGTTGTGAAGTTCAAATATGAGAGACTTAATGTTTTTTGTTACTTTTGTGGACTCTTAGGTCACTCGGATCGTTTATGTGCTAAGTTGTATGAGTTGGAGCATGATGATGATGGCACTAGTGCAGAAAAAGGATTCCACATCGATTATTTTTGGCTTTTCACATCGGTTTTCAAACTGATGTTGAAAAGACCGATGTTGTTTATTGTTACTTTTCACATCGGTTTTAAAACCGATGTTTAAAGTATAATTTTAACAGCGGTTTTCAAAATAACCGATGTGGAAAGTTCATTTGTCACATGGGTAACCTATTGGAAATATCACTTTCCACATCGGTTTAGGCTTAAACCGATGTGGAAATTAGACTTTACACATCGGTTTTCAAAAAAATAATGTGAAAATTTCAATTTCCACATCGGTTTTCTGAAAAACCGATTTGGAAATTTCACTTCCCACATCGGTTTTTTATTAACCGATGCGTAAAGTCTATTTTTTTTAAAAACTCTTCTTTTACATTTCTATCATTCCTTTCCCTGTTTCAGTAATGCAGATCAATACCAGAATAACATATTCTAAATATTCTCAACACAATCACTTTTGTACAACAAAAACACACTAAATTAATATATACTGAATTTATTACGAACAATACATATGTACGTTCAATTACATTCAGACAACAAAGATAATTAGAAACCAAAAAGCTACATGATATATTATAGATTTCATATCAAAATACATATGATCAGTCAAAAGTACACTATAGCTAGTACATGATAAGTTTTTAGACTAACTACATATATACAAACTATGGTTGGTACGCTTCAAGAAAGAAAGTTGCCCAACGCCTCCTTATGTTGTTGATGTCAGAATCAGATAATGGAGTTGGATTGTTGAATATCTGCAAGTTTAATTGGACAAAAGACTATATCTTTTAAGTAATAAACTAACATAAAACATATAACGAATCTATAACTGTTACTTCTAATTGTTACCAATTAACATTTACCTCGTGCCATCTTTCAGTGATCCTGGAGGAGATAATTTCGAACATCCACTTCATCACATAGTATCCACATTCCCAAGATCCACGTTGTATACGTGACTACGTACAAATAAAACCCAATTAGAATATGAGGAATTAAATAGAAATCAATAATTATACCCACTGCATTTGAAGCGTTTGAACTAATAAATATCTTACGTTAGGAATAATCCATCTAATAGCCCGACGCCTTTCACCACGCAACATGTGGTTTGCATTAATAGAACTATCATGACAAAATAAACATTAATTAAAGTATATCTAATAGATTTCAGATAATTAAAACAACTGCATTACTGATTATAAAGTATTTTAATGCTTACGTTTCGATGATCGTCTTCAGTTCATTCGTCGGCTTATTTCCAATTGAGCAGAAGAAGACCACGACGTTCATCCTAGGGTACAAGATCAACAGTTGCCAATGCTTGCTGTATTTGCGGAACAATTAGTGACTAAGTCATATATAGTTATAATTAAATAACCGGTACTTACTTATTGAGATAAGGTGCAAGGTAGAATTGATGATTGTCCCGAGCAAGTATATCACGTATGGTGGTGGCCGGGTCTTCTGATGCTAGGAGAACATCACCCTGAATGAACATGGGGTCAATGAACCCATAAAGGGCGAGGTTACCCTGATCAAATAACATACGATGCAGATACCTAATATATTGAAAAAACATGTTAATTATCATAGTATTTAAAATTTAATTACTTAACTTATAAATAAAATGTACTTACGTGCACCATAACGATAGGTGTGCAGAACTAGCCATTTTTTTATCGAGTACAATCTCCATAAGTTCCTTCTTTGGGATATACAGTTCGTCACCTAGACTGGCATCATGTTCCAACCTTACCAAAGCCGCGTCATTCTCCATGGTAACAACCTGTATAGCCAGAAGTTTAAAAACATCACCAGGTGCCCCTTTGTCGATCCCCTAAACAACAAAGGTATATATATTAGTAATCACAGATAAGTTATTTCATTCGTAATTAATTAAATGGTCAAATGAATACCTTGGCAAGAGCAAACATCTCCGGTCTTCCTGGATCCGACCTTTTAGGCAGAATATCATTTCCAACATCCTATAACGAATAAAAATAAAGCATTATCTTTAAACAATAATAAATAATTTAAACTATGAATATAGAAAAACACAACTAACTGAATACCTCAGATGCAACAAGAAAGCTGACCGGTCTTCTTGGCCAGGGGATGAAGTTACCGGGGGCTTGACCCACTGTTTGAACCTCCTCAGTGGGCACAGGGACTCGAGCATCAGCATCTCGAATAATCTCAACAACGACCCTCACCTGATCATCCGGTAATAAACGATGGAGTATGGTATTACCTAAGTTATTATGTGCCCTCCCCAATGCCACTAAGCGGCGATCATGATGATCATCAACATACAGCTCACACCTATCAGGGTCGTCATCATCATCATTGTCATCATCATCATCATCATCACCATCTCATCATTTTCAGGCTGATGAGGAGGATCACATGAGCCCTTAGTGCTCACATGGACAGAGGGTTGGACACCGGTTGTCATCTGCTGGGACATAGAAGTCAATATTGCCATCTGCCGGGCAAACTGCTCGGCCATCTCCTGTCTAAGCTCAGCTGCAATCTCCTATTTTAGCCGTTCTCTATCTGCATCAACATCCCTGTGGCTTTGGTGTGAAGATGAACCATGGTATTGGCGAATGCCGACGCCCCATCCAATACCAATGACACGGCCCGGGTGGTCTGGTTTATCGATGGTAGCAGCTAAGATATCATCGCGTCCTCTAGGAACAAAGGTTCCTTGGGTTACCTGCTCATCCAAGGCATCCTATAACATATAAAATATCAGGTCACATTACAATTCGGTAACAATCTTAAAATGACAATTACAATTCAAACTATACTTACAATCTTCTCAGCTACTTGGCGGGCCTCCTCAGATGTATATTGTCCCATTTTTCTTTGTCGGACCCTCTTCCATTTACGATGGCGTGGGGGTGGAGGTGGATCAACAACTCCTGGACGATTTTCAGCGTTTGGATCTGCCTGAGATGCTGCTTCCTGACGTGCTTTCTTTTCCTCTTCCACCATTATCTGACCAAGCTTTTTATATCCCCCACGAGACATGACATGGGGGTAGACATTCTTGCTTTGGTTTTCCTGCCCTTTTTTCCTCTTCTCGTGTTATAAATAGAAGACAATTAAATTACATAAGTAAATAAAATTAATGGAATTACATAAATTTATAGACAAATCAAATAAGTTAACCTGAAAGCCGGGATCATGTCGGCTTTGAACAAAGCGATCCCACGTCGCCTGGTCAAGAAACGGGTACACCTCAAGTGGGTTCTTTTCACATGTTGGATTGAATACATAGTATCTGCCCAGGTCAACCTTAAAATCCCTCCAACGCTCACCAGCATACTTTTTCAAACGCTTCTTCATATCCGTCGTATCCGGTATGTCAAAGGTAAGCTACATTAACACCAAAAGAATCAACGAATTACTGTATGATATTAGTAAGATTAAAATAAAGTAGATACATACAAACACAGGACGTAAAAGTATAGATACCAGAATACTCTCCCATATCTAATCCTTCACGTCCGCCGGTACATCTTTCCAATTATCAATAAGTATACTAGGCCTGCTTCTAGTAAGGGTCGTCACAAAACTGTTAAACTGCTCTGCCATTGGCCCAATAGGATTGAGGTTATTATCAAAGTCTATTCTTATCCTTTGATTTGAGCCACGGTTGAAAGTCAAATTCCTCATTCGTGTGGCACGTCTACCCTTTCTACCCGTAGACGAGGTCTCCGACCCGCTGCATGAAGGAGGGATATCCTCAGGATCAGCCATGTATACCTGTTTAAACAAAAAAAAAACTTGTTAGTATGTGAGGATAAATATCAAACATAACTTATAAATATCGATCAACGTACGTAAACATAACTTATAAATATCAACGTAAACATATAAATGCCTTTAAACATAACTCAAACTAAACTTTACTTTGTGGTCAATTAGTAAAGTTCTCCCATAACCCTTCTTGGTGATCATTACGAGTAGCATGTACATCATCCACTTCATTTTCCTCATTGAAATTAGGCACCTGTGTTGAGAAAGAAGGAGTGTAAAAAATATCAAGAGTTGAATCTTGATTTCCCTCACTACCATTATACATGTTTTTTCCCTGGAGAACTACTGACCACCTTTTGTTAGAAGGATCACGGATATAAAACACTTGTTTTGCTTGGGATGCCATGATGAAAGGCTCTTCTTTATTACCTACCTTATTAAGGTCCACCAATTTGAATCCCAACTCATCGGTTTGCACACCATTGTTACTGTCGACCCACTGACATTTAAAAACAGGTACTCTAAACTTCGTGTAATCAACCTCCCATATCTCTTCAATGATTCCAAAGTATGAAACGGATGCCATAACAGGGTTTTTATCTTTCGAACTAGAGAAATGCATGGACTCAGCGACGACCATAACCCCACTGTTTTGCATAGTACTTTTGTCATCCTGGGACTTTGTATAGAAGGAAAACTTATTGATATCGTACCTACTCCAGCATATGACATCAAAGTTAGGCCCCTGTGCTAGCCATTTTAATGTATCAGAAGCAATACCATCCTTTGCAATTTTTTCTTTAAACCAGTTCAAGAAAGTCTTGTTATGCTTGTTCAAACACCATTTTTCATTCATTCTAGGGTAAGTTTCATTGGTGATGCTTTTGTGCTCACATAAGTATGGTTCAACCTCATCAGTGTTATTCAATATATACGAATGTGCTTGAAGCACTTCCTCCCGATCCATGCTCTTAACAGTGATACCTCGTGTACCCTTACCATCATATCTTCCTCTGTGACGAGACTTCGGAAGCCCTACAGGTTCCGCTTCTGACATGTAGTCTGTACAAAACTCAATAGCTTCTTCTGCAACATACCTTTCAACAATATATGCTTCGGGACGGTGTGGATTCTTCATATATCCTTTCAAGATCTTCATGTATCGCTCAACCGGGTACATCCACCTTAAATAAACGGGGCCGTACAATCTAATCTCCCTCACTAGATGAACAATCAAATGAAACATGACGTCAAAAAATGAAGGTGGAAAATACATCTCCAATTGGCACAAGATAATGGCTGCCTCATTTTCCAAGTCATCCAACTTTTTAGTGTCAATGACCTTGCTACATATAGAATTGAAGAATAAGCATAACCTAGTAATGGCATGTCTGACTTTTTTAGGCAATATGTCACGAATGGCCACTGGTAGTAGTTGTTGCATCAAGACATGACAATCATGGGACTTTAAGCCAACTAATTTGAGATCTTTCATTGAGACAAGTCTTTTGATATTTGAAGAGTAACCCTGTGGCACTTTGACTCCCCGTAGACATTCACATAAACTTCTTTTCTTTGTTTTTGATAAAGTATGACATGCTGGGGGCAAATAAGTCTTCTTATCCCCCACTTTATGTGGAGCTAACTACTCTCGTATACCCATCGCAACTAGATCCAGACGAGCATTCACACCATCCTTTGTCTTGCCTTGAATGTTGAGAAGAGTTCCGATTAAACTGTCACACATATTTTTCTCCACATGCATCACATCAATACAATGTCTTACATCAATCTTGCACCAGTATGGAAGATCGAAGAAGATCGACCTCTTCTTCCATATTTTCTTCTCGGTAGCCTTCTTCTGGTTCTTCCCATATATAACATTAGTGTTGTTCACCCTTTCATAAACTTGCTCTCCAGTCAAGGCCACCGGAGCAATTTCATTCTCCGAAAGTCCATTGAAAGCTTTTCTCAATCTACGATAAGGATGATTACGTCGGAGAAATCTCCGATGCCCAAGGTAAACTGTCTTCCTTCCATGTTGCAGTTGATGGTAACATGTGCCTTCTTCACATATTGGACATGCTTTATGCCCCTTAACACTATACCCACACAGGTTCTCGTATGCTGGAAAGTAATTGATGGTGCAAAATAACATGGCACGCAATCTGAATGTCTCACGGCAATACCCGTCGATCACATCAACGCCTTCATCCCACAACATTCTCAAGTCTTCAATCAAGGGACTCAGATAAACATCAATATCATTTCCTGGCTGTTTAGGACCCGAAATCATCATACTAAACATAATGTATTTGTGCTTCATTTACAACCAAGGAGATAGGTTGTAAATTACCAGGAAAACAGGCCATGAACTATGAACACTACTTAAGTTTCCATATGGATTCATTCCATCGGTAGAAAGTCCAACTCTGAGGTTTCTTGGCTCATTGCCGAAATCCGAAAACAAACTATCAATTCTCTTCCATTGCAAAGAATCGGCCGGATGGCGAAGCTGTCCATCACACTTCCTCTCATCTGCATGCCATCTAATGTTCTTTGCGTCATTTACATTAGCAAACAATCGCTTGAACCGCGGAATCACGGGAAGAATCCATAACACCTTCGCATGAGGACCTTTGGTGACCATATCACAACTAGAATCACCATCCTTCACTTTGTAGCGTGATACCCCACACTTGGGGCACTCGTGCATCTCTTCAAAATCTTTCCTGTACAATATGCAATCATTGGGGCAAGCGTGTATTTTCTTATACTCCATGCCCATCGGACACAATATCTTCTTCACCTTATAGTTTCGAGATGGCAATGTGTTACTTTCTGGAAGCATGTCTTTCAACAACTCAAGCAATTCGGTAAAGCTTTTATCGCTCCACCCATTTCTCGCCTTCACATTGAACAATCTTAACACCGCTGACAACCGTGTGAAATTAGTGCACCCCGGATACAAAGCCACTTCCGCATCACTGCACAAAGTATCATATACATGTGCGCACCGAAAAGACTCTTGCCCAACATCTCGGATCATGTCCTCTAGTCCATCGTCCATTTCCACGTCATCAACTTCCTCTCTATCCGACACCCTCGGCCTATCTAATGATTCACCATGACATATCCATGTTGTATAAATCTTGCAAACCCCCTCACAAATAAGATGATCACGTATCTCCTCAGCTTCCAGTCGTCTCTCATTCAAACAGTTAACATAAGGACAATAAAACCTTCCGTTACCACTATCAGTAGCATTTGTTTTTGCAAACTGTAGAAATTCTTCCACTCCATTCTCATACTCATCACTTGTCCGTCTAGCATTCATCCAACCGCGATCCATGACTAAACCAATAACTTCGTACTTAGTCCAACATATTCATCAACCACTTCTTATGACAGGGTATGGCCCTATCCCATTCGAGAAGAAACTTTTTCAACATTCAGTTAACAGTTAGTCCTTAACTCTCATGCTCATACTCGACAAAATTTCGGCAGCATTTCCCTTCGGTCTCCGACGTACACGACTTGAATGCGATGACATCACCACGATAAAGTATGCACCCGGAGAACGAAAGGAAATGTATCAATCCGAACTTTCATCAAGTATATAACATTAGAATCAATGAATAACTATTTTAACTGAATGAAGAAAAAGCTTTTTCCCAAACTGTCCAACTTTGGACAACTCAAGATCCAACACAATGAGCGGTACATTAAGCACGTACACGTGTGCTCATTAGTATTGCATCTCAAACGGGAAACTAAGGCTTTACTAATTATTGTGGGCATATTCTCGGATCAAATAAATTTTCAAGAAAATACATTAAAACTCCATTGAAAGCTTTTCAGCCAAAACGATGGAAATCAAGAAGTTGTCTAATTAAAGATCTTACTTTGTTGACATTATATTGTACAAATGAGAATGAGTTAGCAAACTAGTATGAACTTATTATACACGTTAATGATAAAGGATTAAAGGCAATTTCCTAATGATATCATCCACCTTAATGATATGTATTTTGAACATCTTGCCAAGGAGTTATGACTTCTGGTTTTATCAAACAACACGGATAATTTAAAGATCATCTCAAGGAAGAAAATTATTTAATGCTTATGGGCCTGCTACACGAGTAAACATGAGCAGAGAGGTAACTAGTTCGTTAACCACTAACTACCACCTGAAAACATTATACAACCACAACAGAAAATGAAGAAATAAGCTTACACAATCAAACCATCAAAGTATCAATCCAAGTATAGGGTGATGCAAGTGTAAAGGGAAGGATGTTACAACAATTCATAATGCTGCAACACTTGGTTTATTGGTTTAGTTTTACTTTTTTTCTATTTGTTATGACTATATGTTGAATCATTAAAATAAAATGAAGCTCGTGTTCTAAAAATAATCAGAAGTACCAGGAATGTGCAAACCGGGATTCCCAAAGTGCCAACCTTGAAGGTAAGCAATCACCTCAAAGGCCAAAACAACCAATGAAGTCACTAGGAACACTCTAATGACTCTAAACAACAACTTCCCTTTTTCCAACTTGTCTCTCTCACTCTCCAAAGCAACCCCATTTCTATGAATCAACCTCTTCTTGATGGCTCCCAACAATGTTCACAGAACAGTGGCAAGCCAAGTGACACAGCCAACGGCACGATGAGCCTTGAGAAGCAAAACCCATGTGACTTGTTTAGCATTCTTGCCACGGCCTTTCTCTACTGGCCTGAATGCAGCATCTGCACCATTAATCTCCACAACAGAGAAACTGGGGTTCTCCATTTTCACCACCACTGGTGTTCCTTTATGTGTGTCCTTTGTCTACCAATTGGAAAAATCCAGTCTTGGAGCCATTTCCACTATGGTGGATTAGACACAGATTCACACTTTATAACACTTCACACATAGAACAACACAAGTATATTATATTTATATATATATATATATATACACACACACAGAACAAGGACTCAAGACACAAACTTCATCAAAGGGGTCACAACAAGGTACTAACACACTCATGATAGAGCCTAGACATGCAGTTGTACATGGATGCAGTTCACCATTAGCCTCACAACAACCAGGTTTTCACAGACACAAAATCAAAAATCTAAAAAATCTGAAGAATCTGAAAAAAATCACAGATGTTAGGTTTTCGTTCAAACCTTGTTGAGGCGTAACTCAGTATTGAAGAACAAAATCACAGAGGAAGAAACAAAATCTCAGTCAGATCTATAGAGGAAGAAACAAAATAGAAGAGGAAGCTAAGTCAAAAGAGAAGAAGAAGACGAATACCTAGCGCAAATGGAAGAGGAAAACGCGAGTGGAAGAAGAAGAATACCCAGAGCAAATGGAAATCGCGAGTGGAAGTCCAACACAAAATGAGGGAGGGAATGAAAAAAAAAGGAATGCTCTGTGCTCAATAGCAAGCACAGAAGGTTGTTGGCGGTGAAGCAACCAAATGTGATTTCTTCTTAGTGTGCTCGTGAGTGTGAAGGCTTTGATGCTACCGAGTTCATCTATTTTTAGTCTTCGTCAGCATGAACCAAGAGAACTTGAGCTAGCTAAAAACCAAAACAAAGGTTCCAGTTCCTGCTCGTATATGGAAGAGCAGAGCCAAAACAAAGGAAAAGGGCGCGTGACAGATGGAGGGAATGAAAATAGAAACAAAAAGTAGGGTTTTGTCAAATATTACACATCGGTTATTGAAAAACCGATGTGGTTAGTAATATTTCACATCGGTTCTATTATAACCGATGTAGAAACTTACGATTTAATTTAAAATTTCATTTTTTTAATTTATTACATCGGTTATCTAAAAATCGATGTGGTTAATTTATATTACACATCGGTTCAACAGGAACCGATGTGGAAAGATAAAATTTTAAATTCTAATTTTTTTAATTTTATACATCGCTTATGATAAAACCGATGTGGTTAATATATATATTACACATCGGTTCCTAAAGAACCGATGTCAAAAGATAAAAGTTTACAATTTAAAATTTTTTGTTTTAATTTTAAACATCGGTTAAAATATATCCGATGTGGAAAATATTTACACATCGGTTAATTTTTAAACCGATGTGGAATCCTTTGATTTTAATTTCAAAAATGCCACTGCCTCATTTTGCACATCAGTTATAGGGAAACCGATGTAGAATCTCCGATGTTAAAAGCATATTTTGCACTAGTGTGGGGTGGGGCAATGGGGTCCGGAGTTAATAGCAGATTTTCGGTGTCGTGGCGGCGGCACCAGTGGTGGTAGTCGATGGCTGAAGGAGCAATGAAAATTAGGGTTTGGTGCAAATGAGAGAACTGAAATCGTAATTTATGTGTGTGTGTAAATTTTCTACTGGTTTTTTGTTTTTAAGGACCTTTTTGCAATTCTTCTTGTTTTTGTTTTTGGTATAATAATAAATGTTATTGGAGTAGCTTGAAGCCTTGAACCAAGTGTGATGAGTTCATTTTTATTTCCTGCTATGTACTTTCTCTGCTTCTAAACAGATCAATGTCCCCCTTTTTTTCACAATTCATTTTTTTCACAGTTCATTTTTATTAGATTTTTCCCGTTCTTCCTTTCTTCCTTTAAAACAAATATTAAAATTACTATTTTCTATGTTTTCACAGCATGAGGAAGGGTGAGCATTCGTGCGGTAAGGTTGTTGTCTTGTGACTTGGAGGTCACGGGTTCAAATATTGGAAACAGTCTCTCTCCTTGCTGGAGTAAGGTTGCGTGCATCTACCTTCGCTGTGTAAGACTCAATGACTTAGAGATTTTGATATATTATAAATAAAATTTAATGTGTGTACAAGTGTTTTAGTGTCAAATTGCAAAGACAGGTCTCAACCAGTGATCAACAAGTTCATTAAGCAAATTCAAGGAAAATATTCAAGGAAGAACTTGAAGGAATCAAGGAGCTGCATGTAGAAATCAAAAGAGCAAAGTCAAAGATAAAAGGATCATCAAGACCAAGCTTAAAGGAGAATTTTAGATTTAAGTCTTAGATGATTTGTAAGAGAAAGAAATCTCTTAGTCACAAGATAGCTCAACTAAAAAGATGCATGAAGAAAATCAATTTTCATAACCTGCATTAAAAGGAATAAGTTTTTTAATAAAAATGATTTTTGGAAATAAGAAAATTATTTGTCAGGTACAGCCATATAATCATTGGATGTATGTTTGCTACTGTAACTGACAAATGAATTTAAGGTTCTTGATTCGATACATAGATATACTACACCTATGCACAATATGAAATCAGATCAGTTATAAATGGTTAACTGAATGCAGCCCTGTTCATATGCTATGTACGCGTGTGTTCAAGTTTTCAGGAAAATCTGATGTTCATTAATACATGGATGTACTGATGGATTAACCAAGTTCAAGATTTTGAGAAACTATCAGTATGAAATTGGTTAATACATCCCTGTACTCAACCCCTTTTCAAGAAACCTGAAAAATGAAACAGATTCTATTATCAGACCCAAATTTATTTTGATTGATTCCAACGACTATAACTTGTTTTCTATATAAAGTGGGATCAAAGGAATACTTATAACATATCAGAAGTTTACAAAATCAATTAGAGAGATCAATTGTGAAAATCATTCATCTTCTTGCTTGAGCTTCTTTGTGAAAAAGAGTGTTTCATTCTCATAAGAACTTCAACTTGTATAACTGACTTCTGAGAGTTAGGAATAAATCTTTATGTACTATTTGATTGTAAAGAGAGAGGGAGTCTCTCTGTGTGATTAAGGTGAGGAATCCTAAGGAAGAACATTGATTGAGGCTCTTCACAAGAGTGTGGTAACTCGAGGTGAAGGAGTGTTCTATGGTGTAAAGGTTTTTCAAGCTACCTGGCTAAAGCTTGTTGTGTTAGTGTGTGAAAACCCACAGGTGGAGTGTGTTAGATTTAATGACTTAGAGATTTTGATATATGACAAATACAACTTAATGTGTATGCAAGTATTTTAGTATCAAATTGCAAAGACAGGTATCAAGCAGTAATCAACAAGTTCAGTGAGCAATCAAAGGAGAACAATTCAAGGAAGAACTTAAAGGAATCAAAGAGCAAAGACGAAGATCAAGGAATCATCAAGACAAGATCTTAAAGGAGAAATTAGTTTTAAGTATTATATGATTTGTAAGAGAAAGAAACCTCTTATTCACAAAGCTCAATTAAAAAGATGCATGAAGAAAATCAATTTTCATAACCTGCATTAAAAGGAATAAGTTTTCGTTAATGAAAATGATTTTTGGATATAAGAAGTGCTCGTTCAAAGCGCTCGTCCAACACTGAAACACAAGTGACAGAAGCGCTCGTCCAACAAGTGATTAAAGCGCTCGTCCAACAAGGAACAGAAGTGCTCGTCCACTGAAATGATACAAGCGGTTGTCCACTGAAATGATACAAGCGCTTGTCCACTGAAATGATACAAGCGTTCGTCCACTAGAGTGATACAAGCGCCCGTCCACTAAAGTGACACAAGCACTCGTCTACTAAGGTGACAGAAGCGCTCGTCCACACAAGTCTTTGGACCTACTAAATTCTTAATGAGAAGCTCCGTCCAATGACGTGGCATATGGAGCTCATCTACCATATGGAGATCGTCTACAATTTGGAGCTCGTCTACCATATAGAGCTCGTCTACTAAATGGAGCTCGTCTACTAATTGGAGCACGTCCAATTACTTTGTGTTTTAGTACTCCCGTCTGCTGACGCAGCATATGGAGCTCGTCTACTAGCCCATCCGAATGTAAAATCTTAATGGCTAGATGGACGTTGTTATTTTCAAGATGGACGCGAATTCTATAAGAACTATCATAATCTTATTTCAAGAACCAGAATCAAGAAAACAGATTCTGTTAATCATATCCAAATCTGTTTTTGATTGATCCCAACGACTATAACTTGTTTTCTATATAAAGAGGGATCAAAGGAACACTTTTACAACATATACGAATATCATAACATATCACAGTTTTACGAAATCATTTTGAGAAATCAATTGTGAAAATCATTCATCATCTTCATTGAGCTTACTGTGAAAAGAGTGTTTCAATACTCATAAGTGCTTCAATTTGTTTATCTGACTATTGAGAGTTAGGAATCAACTTTTGTTTTACATTTCAATTGCAAAAAGGTAGGGAGTCTCTCCGAGTGATTAGGGTGAGGTATCCCTACGGTTGAACATTGAGGATCTTCACAAGAGTGTGGTATCTCGAGGTGAAGGAGTGCTCTGTGGTGTAAAGGTTTTTCAAGCTACCTTGCAAAGCTTGTGTGTTAGTGTGTGAAATCCCACAGGTGGAGTGGGGACTGGATGTAGGTCACAGTAGAGGTGACTGAACCAGGATAAATCTGGTTGTGTGGTATCCCTAAACTCAAACTCCTTTACTTCTGTTTATGTTCAAGAACCTGTGATTTTGATGTTTAAAGTTCAATATAATTTATGTTCTTGATCTGTATAAACTGTATTGAAACCTGAGTTCGATTGTAATCAAGACTGTGTTATTTGCGTTTAAAACTGAGTTGATCAAAACCATTCTTGATTACTAAAACTAAAACTGAACTATTACTGATACTGAAACTGAAACTTGCAAAACTTGTTCTTAATTTTTAAAGGATTAATCAGTTTCTGTATTTTGTTATTACTGAGTTATTGAACCTGAATCTATTCTCTATTAATTCTGAATTAATCTTTCTTATCCTCATTACCTTTTATTCAAGATTTTATATAAACCCTTCATTGATTTTGTAAAAGATCCCGAGGCCACAAATCCGCAACTCTGATTTGAAAAGTTTTGTGAAAAGTTTTTAAGAGGGAAATATTTTTTGAAAACTCAATTCACCCCCCTCCCCCGAGTCGTTGAAGCCAAAACAACAATTGGCATCAGAGCTAAACTCTTAAGTTTGGCTTAACAGCTATAAGAGTATGGCTTCCAATGACTATTTGAATGAAAGGGCTTTCCTTGCACGCCCTCCTGCCTTCAATGGATCTGAGTATATCTATTGGAAGGAAAGAATGGTAATTTTTCTTGAGGCAGCAGGTGTTGACATATGGGATGCAGTAGAAAATGGACCATTTGTCCCCTTTACTGTAGATGCTAATGGTGCTCCAAGAAATAAGCCTAAAACTAAATGGAATGAGGATGATAAGAAAAGAGTTCAATATAATGCACGTGCTAAGAATATTATAACATCTGCTTTAAGCCATGATGAGTTCTTCATGGTTTCAAATTGCAAATCAGTAAAGGAGATGTGGGATACATTGCAAATAACACATGAAGGAACCTCAGATGTCAAAAGAGCAAGAATGAACACCCTCACACATGAGTATGAGTTGTTCAGAATGAATCGAGGAGAACCTCTGACTGAAATGCAAAAGAGATTCACACACATCGTAAATCAATTGGCTGGTCTTGGAAAAGCAATCTCCAATGAGGATCAAATTAACAAAGTAATGAGATGCTTGAGCAGGGAATGGCAACCTAAAGTCATTGCAATCTCAGAATCTAGAGACCTCTCATCAATGACCATTGCCACACTGTTTGGAAAACTGCAAGAACTTGAATTGGAGTTGAACAGACTGAATGAGACTGAAGAAACTGATAAAAGAAATAAGGGGCTGACTCTGAAATCACAAGTCAGAGAAGTAGAAGACAGTGATGATGATGATTCAGAACAAGAGGCTGAATCTGAAGAAGAGATGGGAATGTTAGTTAGAAAATTCAAAAACTTCCTAAAGAAGAAAGGAAACTTCAAAAGAAAGTCATCCACCTTTCAAAGGAGAAATTTCAGCAAAGGTGACAACTCTTCCAACAACATCACATGCTATGAATGTGGAAATATTGGCCACATGAAGCTTGACTGTCCAAAGCTGCAAAAGAAGGACAAAACTGAAAAGTTTGACTCAAAGGACAAGAAGTGGAAAAAGACAAGAAAGGCCTACATTGCTTGGGATGATAATGATCTAGATTCCACTAAAGAATTTGAATCCGAGGAGGCAAACTTGTGCTTGATGGCCAACAATGACAATGATTCAGAAAGTGAAGTAAGTTCTAATTATCAACCTTCTTATGATGAAACACAAAATTCTTTTGAAGAACTTCATAAAGAATCCGTTAGACTTGCTAGATTGCTAACTAAGTCTAAGAAAACCATCACATGCTTAGAGGAGAAAACTTATGTTTTAAACAAAGAGGTAGATCAATTAAAAACAGAAAATTGTGCCTTAAAAGAAAAACTAGCTACTGTTTTAGATGCATCTATATGTGATAAATGTCCTAAGTTGGAGACACATATAAATCATTTGAATGGTGATCTATCTAGAACTAATAGTGATAAAGAAATCTTGAATGCATTGATGAGTGTGATTTCACCTCATATTTTATTGACATTTTGCATGCATTTTCATATAGTTTAGGAATATTTAATTTGATTCTTCGTTAGTTTTTTACCTTGGAACGGGTAAGGTGGTTTTGTGGTGCTTGTGTGCAGGAATTGAAGATTAAAATGCTCAGGATAAGTTATGTTGGAGCTTGTATGAAGACGGAGCTTGAAAAGAAATAAAATGAGACAAACAGAACTGATCACGGCCTAGCCGTGATGGCCATCACAACCATGATCGAGTAAAGCTGAAAAGAAAGAATGGAAAAGTCAGAGCTGGTCACGGCCAGGCCGTGATGTCCATCACGGTCGTGACATGCCAACTGAACCAGACCCTCACAAGCAGAACTGATCACGGCTAGGCCGTGATGGTGGTCACGGCCGTGACAGACCAACCAGCGAAGCAATCTCCAAGACAGAATCCGTCACGGCCTGGCCATGACAGGCATCACGGTCGTGACCATCAATATCTGGATTTTTAGAAACTGATTTGATCTGATTTTTGTAATTGCTTGGGATTCAAGTTACCCTACATTATAAATAGGCCTCTAGGGCTCGAAACTGGGCACTTTTTGACTGCTACCCATAGGCAAAAATTAGGATTCTTCTTCTTCTCAATCTCTTCTCTCCTCTAGGGTTTTCTTTTTATGCTTTTGTTAATCAAGCTTGCTATGATCATGGCAATGCTTGAGTAGTAGTCTTATTTCTAGGAATTGGGGCTATGCCCAAGATTTGTTTATGGTGATGAATTGACGTTTGGTCTCTTGTTAATTTCAATTTTGCTTTCGATTTTATTCCTATCGCTTTAATTACTCGTAAATTCGGTGGCCACTTATTTGCTTGTCGTAGATACACTAAGGACGAACTTAGCGGTGAACTTAGGTATCAGATCTATAGGAATCAAACTTAGGACCTAAATCATGAGAGTTAGAAGCGGTCCTTCGAGGGTTCACTGAATTGTCACAAAGCATAAAGGGTTCGATTTAAATTCAATTACCACGAGAGTAGGGGTTGGTTTAATTGGGCACGGTTCTTGTATCCCGAGAGGGAACATTAACTTATTCAGGATAAATTCACCTTCAAAGCAATCTTGATTATTTACAGAGGGTAGTCAATTTAGTAGCATGAGCAATCATGTTGGTAACCCAATTCCCGAAAATCTCCTTTAATTTGAAAACCTCCATATTTGATTTGTTAACGATTTTATTTGATTGCGTTTTAATTACTAGATTTAATTTGTTAGTTAACCTGATTTCAAAAACCAAATCTTTTCCAAATCTTTTTCTCGTTCAGTTTAATTAGTTCAATAATTAATTGTTATTTAAGATCACGGTCTCTGTGGTTCGATCTTTTTATTAATTGACGATGAAGCCGTTCATTTGTGGATTCGAGACCCCATCAAGTTTTTGGCGCTGTTGCCGGGGACTGTGTTTTCTTGAATTTCAATTTAATTTTTTATTGATTTTTGTGGACATGTTATTTATTTATTTATTTCTTTTCCTTTTTCTAGAGTATCTATCTCTCTCTTATAGGTGTTTTTCTCTTTTATGCAAAGATCCCAAAGTCTTGGAAATCTTATTGAAGTTGACCCCAAAATCGAAAGGACCTTTCATAGACGTAGGAGACTACAAAGACAAAGAGAGAGGGAGAGGTTGATTCCCATTCCACTCATGGCGAATCTACCGAATACCAAACCACTGAAGGACTATGCCGCAGCCCCAAATGCTAGGGGTTTGCGAACTGGGATTATGATAAGCCTCTGGCTCATCTAGTTTTATAGCTAGTATGACCAGGGTTTTGTGCAAATTATATCGTATTTTCACCCAAATTAGATTAGATTGTCCTCAAGCAAGGTTTTGAGTCTCTAGAGTAGTTTTAAGTTAATTTAGCTAGTTTTGAGTCAAAATAATACACTTATGGTTATTTCCTTGTTTTCAGGTTAAGTAAAAGTTGAGAAAATAAAGAGCAGGGGATTCGCCTCGCGAAGGACATGCTCGCCACGCGACCCCGAAGCCTGACTGTTCCAAGAAAATGCTAAGTCTCTGGTTCGCCTCGCGAAGAAGGTCTCGCCCCGCGAGTGTTGCAACCCTGAAAAGTCAGAGACGATCACGGCTTGCCCGTATTGAAGGTCACGGCTGTGGCAGTTTTGAAGTTGAAGAGTCTCGCCTCGCGAAGAATTGTTCGCCTCGCGAGAATGCCAAAGGTTGCAGACTGTTCGCAGGATTCGCGTCGCGAGAGAGGCTTCGCCTCGCGAATAAGCTTAAATTCTGATTAGTATAAATAGCTGTTCGGAACAGTTTGAGGGGACTTTTGCTTCTCCATTGTTTAGTTTTACGTTTTTCTCTGTGTAATTTCGTTTGTTATGGAGAACTAAGTTCTAGGATTAGTCTACTGTTTGAGAATTCTATATACTTGAGGTTTTGTAAATCCCTATTTTAATTGCTTTTCCCTTTTCAATACCTTATTATACATTTCTGTTTGTTATTTCAGGAGTGTGTAGTATTGTATTGATTTGTTCAGTGATGTTATTTTCCTATACTTAATCGCGTTTGTTATTTCGCATGTGTTCATTCATGTTCGTTTGTTCATGAGAGCTTAACCCCGTTTGTTATTTCGGGAATAGGAACTTGCATCCATAGTAGCAATTACGTTGTTAGTTATTCTAGAATCGAAAGGGGATTAGAATCTGCTTAGGGCTTGGGATTACATTAACCGGGGATAGTTGGGAATTCTTTACAGTAGATTAATCGTTGTTTGATAATTGATAATCTCTTTTCAACTGCCCTGTTTTTGATTGCTTTGTTTTGTTTGTTTCTTATTTGCACTCCAATCCAAACCCCCCCCCAAAACTGATTTTTGTGAAAGGTAACATTTTCAGAGTCCTTGAGAGACGACATCCGAGTTTTCGCACTAAACTACAGTTTTAAACCCGCTCGTCCTTTTTGGCGCGTGCGCGACAGCGCGACCAAAAATTGGCACCGTTGCCGGGGACTCTGAGTTGTTATTTTTCGCAACTTGTTTTATTTTATTTTTCTTTCTTTCTTTTATTTTCTGTTTTGTTTTGAATTGGTCTGGCTACTAGGTCTCATTGCCCTGAACTGTGTGATTTTGACCCGGAAATTGAAAGAACACTGCACACACTCCGTAGGGAATTTCGGGCTAGCACTAGTAGTGATTCCAATTTTAAAACTGTTTTTGAAAACATGGGAGACCAAAGGACTTTGAGGCAGCTTGCTGCCCCTGATGTGAATTACAATGGTTTGTGCATTGCTTATCCTGGTGCTGACACTCCTTTTGAGTTAAAATCTGGGCTAATCCATTTGTTGCCAAGATTTAATGGTCTTGCTGGTGAAGATCCACACAAGCACTTGAAGGAATTCCAAGTTGTCTGCTCCACAACTTTGAGGCCAGAAGGAGTAGCGAGGATCATATCAAGTTGAAGGCTTTTCCATTCTCACTCCAGGGAGCTGCAAAAGATTGGCTATTATACCTTGCGCCGAATTCCATTACCACATGGAACGACTTGAAGAAGCTCTTCCTAGAGAAATATTTTCCTGCCTCCAGAGCCGCTGCAATAAGAAAAGAAATCTGTGGAATAAGGCAAGGAAATGAGTCGCTAGCTGAGTATTGGGAGAGGTTCAAGCAGTTGACATCCAGTTGCCCCCAGCATCAAATTTCTGAACAGCTTCTCATCCAATATTTTTATGAAGGATTGCAGCCGATGGATAGGAATATTTTGGATGCTGCTAGTGGGGAGTATTGGTTGACAAGACTCCATCTCACTGCCAAGCAACTCATTGAGAACATGTCCTGAATTCCAAAGCAATTCACTACCAGAAGAAATTCTGTTGAGACTAGAGGTGTACATGAGGTCCGCACTTCCTCTTCCAGCCATGACCGTGATGATAGAATTGATAGGCTCACTTCTTTGGTAGAGAAATTGGTAATGGATAGGGTTCAGCCTGCGGTGTTGTGTGGCATGTGCAGTTCTCCTGAGCACCCATATGAAGCATGCCCCATTTTGCAAGGAGGATCAGTTACTGAATCACCTCAAGCCTTTGCAGTCCATCCGTATAATCAGGGCAATAACCAGAACAGATATAGCATTCCAGATCTCTCAACAAATAGGTACCATCCCAGCTGGAGTAATCATCCTAATCTGCGGTATGGGAACTCATCCCAATAGCCGATGGCACCTCAGAATCCTCCTCCAGTGACTACTTGACACCCTCTCCGGACCTTGAGTAGATGACATGCTCAATAAAATGGCTGCACAAATGGCTACACAAAATCTACAGTTTCAGCAAAGCAAATGGGACAGATTCAGGCCTCACGAGCACGATTTGAACAAACAAATGCCAGCATTAAAAATTTAGAGACACAGATTGGGCAGATGGCCACATCCATGAATAGCACACCGCAAGGTCAAAGAACAACCCAGCTGCCAGCACAGCCAGTGATAAATCCTAATGCCTCCAACCCTAATGTGAATGCCATATCTTTGAGGTCTGGAAAAGTTGTTGAGGCCACCTCCAAAAAAGATGAAACAACTGTTGGGGTAACTCCTGAGCCTATTGAGGTTGAAGTTGAGGAGGTATACAGACCACCAATCCCGTTCCCACACAGATTACAGAAAAATTTGAAGAGTGGTGGTGAAGATAAGGAGAAGGAAATTCTTGATGTTTTAAGAAAGGTAGGTGTTAATATCCCTCTGTTGGATGTGATCAAGCAAGTGCCCAAGTATGCAAAATTTCTCAAGGACCTATGCACCAACAAGAGGAAGATGAGGAATAATGAGAGGGTTGATTTGGGAAGAAATGTCTCAGCGCTTATCCAGTCTAAGCCAGAAAGAGTTGTTGCTTTCACCCCTACTCAGGCACTGCCACAGAAGTGCAAGGATCCAGGCACCTTCACTATCCCATGCACTATTGGGGACAAGAAGTTTGAAAACTGCATGTTGGACTTGGGAGCATCAATCAATGTCATGCCTACCTCCATCTTTAACAAACTTGATCTTGGTCCCTTGAAGTATACAGGTATCACCATTCAGTTGGCCAACAGAACCAGTGCCCGCCCCATGGGAATGGTGGAAGATGTGCTAGTGCAAGTTGATGATCTGATCTTCCCAGCTGACTTCTACATCCTGGACATGGCAGGCGAGACACATTCCAGTAAATCACCAATCATCCTGGGCCGACCATTCATGAAGACAGCTAAGACTAACATTGATGTGGATGATGGGACCATGTCTATGAAGTTTGGGGATATAGTTGCAAAGTTTAACATATTTGATGCCATGAAACATCCAGTGGAAGAGCACTCTGTATTCCACATAGAGCTGATCTCTGAGACTATTGAGGACACCCATGAGAACTTGTTTTCTAATTTTCCACTTAATTAAAATGTTGTGATGATATTTTTTCTTGTCTTGATTGTACTAATGCTAACCATTTTGTGGTTTGTGCTTGAGATTGCTGCATGTTTAGCAGGTGATAAAATTGTCGGTGCGAGTGGATGAGAAACATGAAGAAGATGAGAAAAGACAGGAGGCCCTCTCTACCTATCTGCCACCTCCCCCTGCGAAGCCACCAGAGGAAATAGATCTTGCACCATGGATAGTTCAAGGGATTGAAGCCAAATTCTATCGGGAGGACTTTGTTGATGAAGCGGTCGTCTTTGACCCAAGAGAAGATGATGAGTCCGCCGCATTGAGCACGGTCACCAAAAGTGTCAAGTGTTTACTCATATATCAAGACTGCAAGGAATGGGATCGGTGTGACTCCCGCTTACACTGCACTTGATCAGGGAGTACTCTTTTCCTTTCCCTCACTCTGATTGTATAATTCTGTTGTTCATTGGGGACAATGCATGTTTGAAGTGTGGGGGAGGGAACTAGTTGTAGTTTTTCTTTTCTTCGAATAAAGTTTTCTTTTCTTTGAATAAAGCTCCTGAATAATTTGAGAAGCTCAGGAGCATTTGTGTGTTGAGTCTTTTGTTGGCAAGTTTGCTAGATTTTGATTGATGTTGCACATATTGCTTGCATGATTGATTTGTGATGATTCCCCCTAGGCTGAAAATTTTCTTTTCTTTGAAAAGTGATTCCCATGTGAAATTGAAAACTGAACTTTGGGATTTTATTATGATGACATGATTTATGATAGGTTTGGGGTGATAGGGAGCACACACTAGGGATAGTATCTCTTTCAAACAATTTGCATGAATGTCCAGGTGAGGTTTTGAGCCTCCAACATGTTTTAAATTGTGTGAAAATCACTTTCAAGTTGCACTTCCCTGAATTTGATTGAATCTCTTTTTGGTTTGCATGATTATATGTGTGTAGCAAATGATTTAGGCAGTTTCTTTGTAAATAGCTACTTGGCCTGAATAAAACAATTCCTAATGCATGTTCCCTAGTTAGCCCCTTTGAGTCGATTAGCCTGTTAATTCTTGATAACCTAATGTTATAAGCCCAAAAATCTGGAAAACCATGTTAACCCGATCTTAGGATTATGAGAGCATGCAATCTTAGAATGGGTGCAAGAAATTAAGTTTGGGGTGGCTGCAAGGTGTAATATGTTGTTGGGATTGAGAAAAAAATATATATAAAAAAAAAACAAAAAAAGAGAAAAAGAAAAAAAGTTGGAGCCAAAGGCTTGTGAAAGAAAAAGTGTACAAATGTTGAAAAAAAAAAAGCTATTGGAAATAAAAAGGGCTGTAGCCACCCAGAAGTGTAAAGAAAAAAATAAAGAAAGGAACTTGAGTGAATTTCAAAGTGTAAATATAGTTCATGCTCTCTTAGTTCCTAGGGTCTTCAGCTTAGTTCCTTTTGTATATCCTTCCCTTAGCCAGGCCCCATTACAACCCATAAAAGACCTTCTGATGTTGCTTGCATGATTTCTGTGGGAACCATTTTGAGATGAAAATCAAATTTTTGGGAAGTGTTCTTGAAAAGTGAAACTGAGTGCAAGTTGTTAGCCTGACATAAACTGAGTGATTGAGTGAACAAATAATGCCCTTGTGAGGAAGGCAGTTGTTTGGATTTGGTGATCTCCCTCTTGTGTGTGACTTAGATCCCCTGCTTAGATTGATGATTGTTTTCATGATGAAATTCTCAAATGTTTGGAATAAATGAATGTGGGGATTGCTCTGTTTGAAAAAGGGGATAACATTAAAGAAAACTGTTTTGATGTATTGCTTGAATTTGTGCAATGTTGATTGGATCTTTTAAGCTTGCCAGGTCTTGAGTCTTTTTGTTTTTTTGAGTCTTAGTTTTCTTGGGGACAAGCAAAGTTTAAGTTTGGGGTATTTTGATAAGCCTCTGGCTCATCTAGTTTTATAGCTAGTATGACCAGGGTTTTGTGCAAATTATATCGTATTTTCACCCAAATTAGATTAGATTGTCCTCAAGCAAGGTTTTGAGTCTCTAGAGTAGTTTTAAGTTAATTTAGCTAGTTTTGAGTCAAAATAATACACTTATGGTTATTTCCTTGTTTTCAGGTTAAGTAAAAGTTGAGAAAATAAAGAGCAGGGGATTCACCCCGCGAAGGACATGCTCGCCACGCGACCCCGAAGCCTGACTGTTCCAAGAAAATGCTAAGTCTCTGGTTCGCCTCGCGAAGAAGGTCTCGCCCCGCGAGTGTTGCAACCCTGAAAAGTCAGAGACGATCACGGCTTGCCCGTATTGAAGGTCACAGCTGTGGCAGTTTTGAAGTTGAAGAGTCTCGCCTCGCGAAGAATTGTTCGCCTTGCGAGAATGCCAAAGGTTGCAGACTGTTCGCAGGATTCGCGTCGCGAGAGAGGCTTCGCCTCGCGAATAAGCTTAAATTCTGATTAGTAAAAATAGCTATTCTGAACAGTTTGAGGGGACTTTTGCTTCTCCATTGTTTAGTTTTACGTTTTTCTCTGTGTAATTTCGTTTGTTATGGAGAACTAAGTTCTAGGATTAGTCTACTGTTTGAGAATTCTATATACTTGAGGTTTTGTAAATCCCTATTTTAATTGCTTTTCCCTTTTCAATACCTTATTATACATTTCATTTGTTATTTCGGGAGTGTGTAGTATTGTATTGATTTGTTAAGTGATGTTATTTTCCTATACTTAATCGCGTTTGTTATTTCGCGTGTGTTCATTCATGTTCGTTTGTTCATGAGAGCTTAACCCCGTTTGTTATTTCGGGAATAGGAACTTGCATCCATAGTAGCAATTACGTTGTTAGTTATTCTTTATGAATCGAAAGGGGATTAGAATCTGCTTAGGGCTTGGGATTACATTAACCAGGGATAGTTGGGAATTCTTTACAGTAGATTAATCGTTGTTTGATAATTGATAATCTCTTTTCAACTGCCCTGTTTTTGATTGCTTTGTTTTGTTTGTTTCTTATTTGCACTCCAATCCAAAGCCCCCCCCCCCCAAAAACTGATTTTTGTGAAAGATAAAATTTTCAGAGTCCTTGAGAGACGACATCCGAGTTGTCGCACTAAACTACAGTTTTAAACCCGCTCGTTCTTTTTGGTGCGTGCGCGACAGCGCGACCAGATTACTAGGCCAGAAATTGAGGCGGAGAACTACACTATACCGCCATAGTTAATTGGCATGATTAGGTAACATCAGTTTGGAGGATTACCCTTGGAGGACCCTACTGATCATGTCGAATTCACCGATGCAATAAGAATTCAAGGTGCCCCGATCGATGCTATACGCTTGAGGTTATTCCCCTCCTCTCTGAATGGAAAGGAAAAAGCTTGGTTGGAGCAAGTGCCCGCTAATACGTTGTCAACTTGGGACCAACTAGAGCAGGCATTCTTGGAGAAATTCTTCCCTCCATCCAAGACTGCTTACCTACGAACTCAGATCACCGGCTTCTTCCAAAAGGACGGAGAATGCTTATCCGAAGCTTGGGATTGTTACAAGGGATTGCTAGAGTCTTTCCCACATCATGGACTCGAGAGGTGGTTGTTAGTGCATACCTTCTACAATGGATTGGATTACTCATCAAAGGTGTCACTTGACTCCACAGCTGGTGGAGCCTTTATGAACAGACCTTTGACTGAAGCGTTCAATATCATTGAAAACGTAGCCACCAACTATCACCAATGGGGTTCGGAAAGAGGTAATAACCCTAAAAAGCTTTTGGGGGGTAAGTTCGAAATGAATAGTACTGATTTAATTATGTCTAAATTCGACTCATTGAATAAATGCTTTTATAAGCTTGAAAAGGCTAATGTGAGTTCAATAGGTGCTACTAATTTTGTTTGTGAGATTTGTGGAATGTAGGGACATGACATAATGGAGTGCCCGCATGGTATCGCTCCTGAGTCCGGTGCTTCTGGGGAACAAGTGAACTCTTGTCACAATTTCTATGACACGAACCCGAAGCTACCAAATTATGCTCCCCCAAATCCCTACAACCAAGTAAGGAAGAATAATCTTTATCTTTCCTACGGGAACTACAACAACACGTTGAACCACGAATTCCAAGAAGGCCAAGGTAATTGGAAACCCGCATCGGGGTATCCTCAGGTACAATAGTCTAAACTTGAGTCTCTTATGGAAATTTTTTTTGCTACTCAAACTAAGCAGAATGAAGAATTTAGGCAACAAGGTAGGGCATTTAATGAGGTAATAAAAGAGTTAACATCTAAGGTAGATAACTTAACCATCCATAACAAGATGTTAGAAACTCAAATTGACCAACAAGCGGACAATTCAATGAGGTAACCGGGCAAGTTTCCTGGACATCCTGAAGTGAACCCAAATAATGAACAGTGTAAAGCGGTGAGTCTAAGAAGTGGTGAGAAACTTGAGAAGAATCCCAAGGCTAAAGGGGAGAGTGATAACAAGAGTGTAGATGAGGAGGAGGAACCTACTAGGACACAACCCTTAGAAGAGGAAGAGCCTAGTGAAAAAGTGTCTAAGTACATCCCTCCACCACCTTACCAACCTCTGATATCTTTTCCTCAAAGGTTGGCTAAGGCCAAGTTAGATAAGCAATTTGGAAAATTTCTAGAGGTCTTTAAGAAATTGTACATTAATGTACCCTTCACTGAGGCGTTACAACAAATGCCCACATATGCTAAATTTTTTAAGGATATCTTGTCAAATAAGAGAAAGCTAGAGGACTATGAAACAATGGCTTTAACTGAGGAGTTCAGTGGTTTAATTCAAAATAAATTGCCTCCTAAATTGAAAGATCCAAGTAGTTTCTCTATTCTTTGCTTGATTGGTAACAGTAGTTTTGATAAAGCTCTTTGTGATTTTGGGGCTAGTGTTAGTCTTATGCCCCTCTCTGTTTGCAAGAAGTTGGAGATGGGTGAACTAAAACCCACAACAATCTCCCTTCAATTGGCGGATCGGTCCGTCAAATTCCCTGTAGGCATCTTGGAGGATGTTCCTATTAGAGTGGGTAAATTTTTCATTCCTGCGGATTTTGTGGTGCTTGAAATGGAAGAGGATTCCCAAATCCCCATTATTCTTGGTAGGCCTTTCTTGGCTATCGCAAGAGCTATTATTGATGTTAAAAATGGAAAATTGACTTTAACTGTGGGTGATGATAAAGTTGAATTTGATTTAGCTAAATCTATTAAACACCCTTCTTTTGAAGATTCTTGTTGCAGGATTGACTTTATGCACCAAGTGGTGAAAGAAGAATCCACTCAAGCTTGTGTTGATGATACATTGGAATTGTGTTTGATTGGTGGAGACTTAAATGCTCATGGAGGAGAAGTAAGGAATTATGCCCGCTTCCTGGAGGCTAGTCCGGAAATTTCTCCGAACAAAACAAAGAAAGAAAAACTTGAGTTGAAACCAAAGAGTAAGGATTTGAAAGATGAAATAGCCCCTAAGGTAGAACTAAAACCTCTTCCTTCCACATTGAGGTATGAATTTCTTGGTCCTAACTCTTCCTATCCGGTAATTGTGAATGCTAGCTTGAATGAGTTGGAAACTGAGAAATTGCTTGGGGAGCTAAGAATGCATAGAAAGGTCATAGGATATACAATTGATGATATTAAAGGCGTAAATCCTTCTTTTTGCATGCATCACATTTTAATGGAAGATGAGCATAAACCATCCATTGAGCATCAATATAGGTTGAAACCAAATATGAAAGAGGTGGTTAAGAAAGAAGTGCTTAAGTTTTTAGATGCGGGGGTTATTTATCCAATCTCCGATAGTGAATGGGTTAGTCCGGTTCATGTGGTTCCTAAGAAAGCGGGGATGACTGTTATTCAAAATGAAAATAATGAACTAATCCCTACTAGGACGGTAACCGGTTGGAGAATGTGCATTGATTATAGGAAGTTAAATAAGGAAACAAGGAAAGATCACTTCCCTCTTCTATTTATTGATCAAATGCTTAAAAGGTTAGCTAGGCATTCATACTTTTGTTACTTGGATGGATATTCCGGTTTTCATCAAATTCCTATACATCCTAGTGATCAAGAAAAGACCACGTTTACTTGTCGCTATGGCACTTTTTCCTATAGGAGAATGCCTTTTGGTCTATGTAATGCACCGGCTACTTTTCAAAGATGCATGACTGCAATTTTCTCTGAATTTATTGAAAACATCATGGAGGTTTTTATGGATGATTTTTCTGTTTATGGAACTACCTTTGATGACTGTTTAACAAATTTGTCTAAGATTTTGCAGCGATGTGAGGAAACTAATTTGGTATTGAATTGGGAAAAATGCCATTTTATGGTAAAAGAAGGTATTGTGCTTGGGCACTTGATTTCTGGAAGAGGCATTGAGGTGGATAGGGCCAAAATTGATGTTATTGAAAATTTTCCCCCATCGGTAAATGTGAAAGGAGTTAGAAGTTTCTTGGGACACGCCGGGTTTTACCGGCGTTTCATCAAAGATTTTTCAAAAATTTCTAAACCCTTATACAACCTATTAATGAAAGATGTTCCATTTGATTTTAATGAGGAATGTTTGAGTGCATTTTATAGGTTGAGGGAAGCTTTGACCATCGCTCCAATTTTGCAAACACCAGATTGGAATGAGCCATTTGAAGTAATGTGTGACGCTAGTGACTACGCCTTGGGAGCGGTGTTAGGACAAAGGATAGACAAGAGGGTTCATGCAATATACTATGCAAGCAAAACTCTAGATGGAGCTCAAGCCAATTATGCCACAACTGAGAAAGATTTGATTGCGGTTGTCTTTGTATTTGAGAAATTCATATCATACCTTGTGGGGTCTAAAGTCATAGTGTACACGGACCACTCCGCACTAAAGTACCTCATGACTAAGAAGGAAGCAAAGCCAAGACTCATCCGATGGATTCTCCTTCTGCAAGAATTTGACTTGGAGATTCGGGACCGGAAAGGGACGGAGAACTTGGTTGCGGACCACTTATCCAGACTTGAACCATTGGAACGTGAGAAGGACAACTTGCCAATAGATGATTCTTTCCCCGATGAGCAACTATTCGCCATATCGGGAGAGAATGCTCCATGGTTTGCGGATTTTGTGAATTATTTTGTATGTGGGATTCTACCACCGGAGTTCAATTATCAACAAAATAAGAAGTTCTTTTCCGATCTCAAGAACTACGTGTGGGATGAGCCTTACATTTTCCGCAAGTGTGCGGATAGCATTTACAGAAGGTGTATTCCAGAAGTCGAGGTTCCAAGTATCTTGAGTTTTTGTCATTCCTCATCTTGCGGAGGACATGCTAGTGCCTCGAAGACGGCGGCAAAGGTGCTTCAAGCTGGTTTCTATTGGCCTCATATTTTCAGAGATGCCTGAATGTTCGTTCTTGCTTGTGATCCATGTCAAAGAATGGGGAACATCTTGGTTGGCGTGCGAGTGCACGTGCGATTCCGGCAAGTGTACCGGATTGTCGCCAAGTAATAAAAGATATCGATCCCACAGAGACCGTGATATTAAATCGCAACCAATTGTCAAATTAGTAAATCTGGACTGTATAAAAATGATTTGTATTTTGAAAAGGTTTTGAATTTGAATTAAGAGATAAATAAAACAGAATCAAATAAAACAGAAAACAAATCTTTTTTATGGTTTTTCAGATCTAAATGGATTCATAGGGAATTAGGTTACCAACAAGTTCGTTTACGTTGCTAACTCGATTACCCTTGTTAACTATCGAAATTGCCTTGAAGGCAAATTTATCCTCAAATAGCTTAAGCTCCCTCTCGGGTTACAAAAGCCGTGCCAAATTGAACCGACCCCTACACTCGTGGTAGTTGAATTCAGATTGGACCCTTTGCGTTTCGTGACAATTCGTTGATCCTCGAAGGACGGCTTCTAACTCTCGTTATTTCAGTCCTAAGTCTGATTCTATAGATCCGACACTTAAGTTCACCGCTAGGTTCCTCCTTAGAATGTCTATGACACGCAAACAAGTGTCCACTGAATTTACGAGTGATTCAAACACTAGAAATCAGATCTAAAACAAAATCATAATTAACAAAGATATTACATCAAATTAACAACATAAATCAGATCTCGGGCATGGCCCCAATCCTTAGAAACTAAGCTACTACTCAAGCCTTGTCATGGTGATGACAAGCTTGATTACAAACAACATGAAAGCAGAAAATCAGAGAAGAAGAGGAAGGAGAAGAGAGATCCTAAATTATAGCCTAAGTGGTAGCAGCCCAAAAGTGTATCTTCTGCCTCTGCCTGGGTCCTTATTTATAGATTTGGGAGGTTTGAATCCCAATCTAACTCAAATTCTGATCCAATTCAGTTGCTTCAGGTCCAAGTAATGCGCGTCACGGCCGTGATGGCCATCACAGCTAGGCCGTGACGGCTTCTGCCTCGGGTACTTTTATAGATTTCAAATTCTCGCGAGGCGAGAGGACTTTCGCGTCGCGAAACTTCAATTTTTGCCTGTCACGACCGTGATAGGCATCACGGCTAGGCCGTGACAGATTCTGACTTGTGGGGGTGAAAGGTCACGACCGTGATGGTCATCACGGCTAGGCCGTGATGGTCTCTGTTTGGCTCATTTTCTTCACTTTTCAATCCCCATCTTCATCCAAACTCCATCATGGTTGATCCTGAGCATTTTACCCTTGATTTCTGCAAAACAACACCACGAAAACCGCCTTACCCGTTCCAAAGTAAAAATAGCCAAAAATCAAATTAAATATCCCTAAACTACATGAAAATGCATGCAAAATGATAGACAAAGATGAGGTGAAATCACACTCATCACATCTCTAAGAAGCATGAAATGCCACTTAACACTATGCTAGAAGTAGAGATATTTGATGTTTGGGGAGTTGACTAACTGGGACCCTTTCCTTCCTCTTGCAACAATAAGTTCATTCTTGTAGCCGTTGATTACGTCACTAAATGGGTGGAAGACATTCCTTCCCCAACAAGTGATGCAAAAACCGTAATCAAACTATTCAAGAAGGTGATTTTTCCAAGGTTTGGAATTCCAAGGGCAGTCATTAGTGATGGAGGATCGTACTTCATTGAAAAACAATTTGAAAAACTCCTACTCAAATATGGAGTCACTCATAGGGTTGCTACACCTTACCACCCTCAGACAAGTGGGCAAGTCAAAGTTTCCAATCGAGAGATAAAGAGCATTCTAGAGAAGACTGTTTCAAGTTCGAGAAAGGATTGGTCCTTAAAGCTTGATGATGCTCTTTTGGCTTACCGTACTTCTTACAAGACTCCTATCGGGATGACACCCTTTAGACTTATTTACGGTAAGCCATGTCACTTACCAGTCGAGCTTGAGCATAAGGCTTTGTGGGCTATTAAGATGCTAAACTTTGATATAAAAGTCGCTGGGGAAAAGAGAATCCTTCAACTTCATGAACTTGATGAGATAAGATTGGATGCTTATGAGTCCGCAAGATCTTACAAGGAGAGAATGAATAAGTGGCATGATAAGCATATCCTTCGTAGAGCATTCCATGAAGGAGAACCGATGCTACTCTGCAACTCGAGGTTGCGGTTATTCCCAGGAAAGCTCAAGTCTAGATGGTCCGAACCATTTAAAGTAATGAAAGTATTTCCGTGGTGCCGTCAAGGTTTGGAACCAGGAACGTGGGACATTCATGGTCAATGGACAGAGGCTGAAGCACTACCTTGGAGAACATCCACTTGAACATGAGGTTACGATTTCCCTCCTCGATCCAACATCAAAGGATTGAAACGACTATGGTCAAGGTTAGGACCGTAAATAAGAGCTTCTTGGGAAGCAACCCAAGCTTTCTTTCCCTCCTTAGTTTGTTTTTGAATTTAGTCTTTGAATAATTTAGAAGAATTGAGAGAAGAATGATCACAATTAATGGATTTGTCAAGTGTTTTCACGTCAGGAAGGCATGAAGAGTGAAAAGAGCATGGAAAATGAAGTCAGAAATGATCATGCCCAGGCCGTGACATGGGTCACGACCGTGATGAACCAACAGCTAAAAGTCAGACAGTATCACGTCCAAGCCGTGATAGCCCTCACGGGCGTGACGAGAAGGACCCAGAACCATCAGAATGTATCACGGCCGAGCCGTGATGTATGTCACTGTCGTGATGTGAAGACCAGAAAGTCAGGAAGGATCACGGCTGAGCCCTGATAGTGGTCACGGCCGTGACAGGCAGCTGAAGCAGAACATATTCTATCACGGGCCAGCCGTGATGTACATCACGCCCGTGATAAGGGACTTGCATGACACAGAACGCGTCACGGCCTGCCCGTGATGAGGGTCATGGCCGTGACGCAGGTTTAAATCAGATTAAACCCGCAAACCGTACCCCATCCTCTTTGCTCAAACACGATCTACTCTCTTCCTCCTTTCTACATTCTCTCTAACCTCCATAGCCACCAAGCTCTCACCCTTCATTCCAACTCCTCCTTTCCCTCATCTCACACTCATCAACGCAATCCCTTAACCCAGACCCACCATCTTCCTCTTCATCCACTCATCTTCTTCTTCCTTTCACAACCTCCACCATACCCATTCACCCAAAAAGCTTGAAAACTCACCTCCCCCATGACACCCAGGCCCAACCAACTCTACTCCCTTGCTCCCTAGACCTAACCCAACAAAACCCACAAGCCAAATCCTTCAATTTTGGGAAAAATCAAAAAGTCCCAATTTTGAAACCCTAGCCCCTAAAAATCCGAATTGCAGAAAAAGTACAAGAGGGGATTGTGAATTTTGGTGCTTTTAGGCTCATTGAAGAAAATCATGGCAAGCAAGCGTCAAAAGGCAACTGAAGCCTCACGCCCTCGTACTAGAGGAAGCAGGAACCCAGC
Source organism: Sophora flavescens (assembly GCA_030762895.1). Lineage (NCBI taxonomy): Eukaryota > Viridiplantae > Streptophyta > Magnoliopsida > Fabales > Fabaceae > Sophora > Sophora flavescens. The sequence continues at coordinate 165,304,267 of CM061064.1, read as the reverse complement.
TAACTACTCTGACTCTTCTAACTCTGAGACTGATGAACATGGGTATGTGATTGTTTTCAAAGATAATACTCAACAAGATAGATTTAAAATTTTGAAAAATAGGAAGATTATCCAAACAAAATATCTTGATGATGCATGTATAGACACTCTAGGCCTGACTGTTGACATCAACTGGATGTTAGAAAACATAGGGTGGAGCGAGTTTACTCGCACCAGATACCCTGCATTTGCTGGCCCTACTCTGCAGTTCTTAAGCTCTCTAAATACGGAAATTCTCCAAGGGCCGCATTGCCTTGAGGGACGGATTACATTTCGGCTCTTCAACCAGGATTTTGTGCTAACCCTAGCTGAATTTAATGAAATTTTTGGTTTACTTGTAGGAGGTGACAGGAGATACCCCTTAGGGTTTAGTGCACATAGTTTTGGGTCAACAATTGACTATGAAGGCAGGAGTTTTGACCCTCAGACATCCAAGTCCACAACCCTTGTTAACCCAAGTATAAGATATATGCATAGGGTCATAGCCAACACCCTGTTTGGCCGTGGAGAGAGTGACGGATCCGTCCGCCAGGACGAGATCTTTATACTTTGGGCCATGCTCCACCCTGAGAGCAATGTGGATACAAGGTCGTTTTTGGCTAGGCACCTCTTAAAGGTCGCCAAGAGCTCGAGTGGCACTATTGTCATCGGTGGCTTAATCACCACCATATGTCATCACTTTAACTTTGATTTGGATGGTTTTCAGGCCTCCCCAGGATGGACACGTATCACCTTGTAGGCTTGTGAGGCCATGGGGATGATCACCCAGGAGGATGACATGTACTCCTTGAAACACCCAAGGCACAGGCACCCAATTCCTCTCCCTAACCCCGCACTTTTGGATGTAACAAATCCGACAAATTGGAAAGTGCCGGTGGGAGAGGAGCCTGAGCCTATTAGGATACAAAGGTCGTTACGCCTGCCACCGCATGCTAGGCCGTCTGGGCACCCATCTTCTTCCTCTGCAGGTACATCGTCCGATGATCCCTATGCACGGTTCTCGTCCACCTTTGACACTATCTTAGAGAACTAGGAGCGCATCATGGAAGAGCAGTGCGAGCAGAGAGCCATGATCCAGCAGCTCTATGACTGACATCTGAGCCAACACCCACCACCACAGTGAGTTGTTTTTTTTTTAATTTTTTTTATCCTCCCTAGGACTTAATTATTTACATTGGGGACAATGTAAGTTTTTAAGCTTGGGGTAGGGGTATTATTTTTGCATTCCTGCATGTTGCATTCATTTAGGGTTAGCTTTGCATATGTTTTGCATGATCACATGATTAGATTGCCCCTTGCTTAGAGTATGCATCCAATTGTGAAAAACTTTGTGCCAAATGAATTGAGACAGTGAATTTTTTAACCCAATTTTTGTATTCTTGTGATAGGCTAAAAATAAAAATGCTTGAGATGATCTTTTGATAGTTAATAATTAGCATGTGGTTCCTTAGATTTGGGTTTCTCGTAGATTTTTAACTACTAAATGTGAGATTTTTGAACCTAAAAGGGGTACTCACTAAATCTACCCCATTCTTTGTGATTGTGTGTTTTATTCCTCTTGGATTGTGTTCTCTAGAACTTGACTTGAAACCGTTTTGAAACTTAAAAATTTTTGAAAACATATTTGAAAATGATTGAGGCACTAGGTATTTTTCTGGCCTTCTGAACTTTGACTGATTAAATGCTACCCCTTAGTTGCCCAATTTTGAGCCTAAAAGAATAAAATACTTTTCTTAGTACTTTGATTTATTTTAATGAACGATGCTTGGTATGACACCTTTTAAAGTATTGCAAATGGACAAAAAGGAAGTTGGAAAATTAAAATTCTGGGGTGAAAAAGTTAGAAGATATATATATATATATATATATATATATATATATATATATATATATATATATATTTCTCTCAAGTTGAAAATCTCCCCTTCTCCAAATAAATAAAAAAAATAAAAATAAAAATAAAAAAAAGGAGAAGGGGATGAGAAAAAGAAAGTGAAAAGAAAAAAATAATAATAAAAAGGAAGAAAGAAAGAAAGGTGAAAAGTGAACTAAAGCCCAAAAAGGTATTTTAGAAGGTTGTCATGCTTTGCATTGTTTGATATTTTGTTTAGCCTTCTTGAATTTTCATTTTCTTGATTTCCCCACCTAACAATTAATCCCATGGCCCCATTACAACCAAAATAAAAGACCTCTTGATTCTTATGTGTTTTCATTAATAAAGTAGAGATTTGGTTAATAGTCAAGCTTATGGTAGGGTACCTTCCTTGAGGAAATTGAGCGAATTGTCATATACCCTTAAACATATGAGTAAGCTGAGAAGAGTACCCGAATTAGTGAGAGATATGAATTTAGGGAACCTAAGCTTCTAATTGGACTTATTAATCGGGTTCTAGATTCACTGTCCATGCTGTGATTGATTATCTTTTCTGGCCTGAGTTATTGCTTGAGGACAAGTAAAATATTAAGCTTGGGATAGTTTGATGAGTGTGATTTCACCTCATATTTCCTTGACATTTTGCATGCATTTTCATATAGTTTAGGCATATTTAATTTGATTCTTTGTTAGTTTTTTTACCTTGGAACGGGTAAGGTGGTTTTGTGGTGCTTGTGTGCAGGAATCGAAGATTAAAATGCTCAGGATCAGTTACGTTGGAGCTTGCATGAAGACAGAGCTTGAAAATCAATAAAATAAGACAAACAGAACTGATCACGGCCTAGCCGTGATGGCCATCACGGCCATGATCGAGTAAAGCTGAAAAGAAAGAATGGAAAAGTCAGAGCTGGTCATGGCCAGGCCGTGATGTCCATCACGACCGTGACATGCCAACTGAACCAGACCCTCACAGGCAGAACTGATCACGACTAGGCCGTGATGGTGGTCACGTCCGTGACAGACCAACCACCGAAGCAATCTCCAAGACAGAATCCGTCACGGCCTGGCCGTGACAGGCATCACGACCGTGACGTGCAATATCTGGATTTTTAGAAACTGATTTGATCTGATTTTTGTAATTGCTTGGGATTCAAGTTACCCTACATTATAAATAGGCCTCTAAGGCTCGAAACCGAGCACTTTTTGACTGCTACCCATAGGCAAAAATTAGGATTCTTCTTCTTCTCAATCTCTTCTCTCCTCTAGGGTTTTCTTTTTATGCTTTTGTTAATCAAGCTTGCTATGATCATGGCAATGCTTGAGTAGTAGTCTTATTTCTAGGAATTGGGGCTATGCCCAAGATTTGTTTATGGTGATGAATTGACATTTGGTCTCTTGTTAATTTCAATTTTACTTTCGATTTGATTCCTATCGCTTTAATTACTCGTAAATTCGGTGGCCACTTATTTGCTTGTCGTAGATACACTAAGGACGAACTTAGCGGTGAACTTAGGTATCGGATCTATAGGAATCAAACTTAGGACTTAAATCACGAGAGTTAGAAGCGGTCCTTCGAGGGTTCACTGAATTGTCACAAAGCTTAAAGGGTTCGATTTAAATTCAATTACCACGAGAGTAGGGGTTTGTTTAATTGGGCACGGTTCTTGTATCCCGAGAGGGAACATTAACTTCTTCAGGATAAATTCACCTTCAAAGCAATCTTGATTCTTAACAGGGGGTAGTCAATTTAGTAGCATGAGCAATCATGTTGGTAACCCAATTCCCGGAAATCTCCTTTAATTTGAAAACCTCCATATTTGATATGTTAACGATTTTATTTGATTGCGTTTTAATTACTAGATTTGTTAGTTAACCTGATTTCAAAAACCAAATCTTTTCCAAATCTTTTTCTTGTTCAGTTTAATTAGTTCAATAATAAATTGTTATTTAAGATCACGGTCTCTGTGGTTCGATCTTTTTATTACTTGACGACGAAGCCGTTCACTTGCGGATTCGAGACCCCATCATGCATCTAGCTGTACATTGACTAAAGAGGTTGAAAAACTGAAAAATGACCTAGCAAGATTCACAAATGGTAGAGATAACTTGGATCCATTGTTAGGACAGCAAAAATGTGTTTATGATAAGGCTGGAATAGGCTATAAACCTAAGATACATGAGAAATATTTCAAGAAATTTTTTGTTGCACCTAAGACATCAAACACACCATTTTTTAAATGCAATTTTTGTTCTATAAAAGGTCACACAGCTTCTTCATGTCATTATAGAAAATCTGCTTATAATGAGTCTAAGTATATATGGGTTCCTAAAGGAACTATTGCTGCAACTAACTCAAAAGGACCCAAACAGATTTGGGTATCTAAAGCAAAAACATGATTCTGTTTTGTAGGTGTGTTGGAAAGCCAAGAATTTGAAATGGTATCTTGACAGTGGCTGTTCCAAGCACATGACCGGAGACAAAAGCAAGTTCATTTCCTTTACTCCCAAGTCGATTGGTAGTGTTACCTATGGAGACAATAATAAAGGGAGAATACTTGCCATTGGCAACATTGGAAGTGACTCAACAACAATCATTGAGGATGTACTATATGTTGAGGGACTGAAACACAACCTATTAAGTATCAGTCAACTATGTGACAAAGGCTTCAAGGTAAAATTCAATTCCAATAGTTGCTTAATAGAAAATCAGCATGATGAAAATTTGAAATTAATTGGACCTAGGATAGATAACATCTATATGCTTGATTTAGATAATATCTCTTCAAATACTGCATGCTGTCTTATTTCAAAAGAAGAAGAGAATTGGCTTTGGCATAGAAGAATTGCACATATTCACATGAACAACTTGAATAAACTGATTCGTAAAGGTCTTGTAGTTGGCTTTCCTAAACTAAAATTTGTGAAATATGAACTATGTGATGCATGTCAAAAAGGACAGCAAGTTAAGGTCTCTTTCAAATCAAAGAACATTGTTTCAACAACTAGACCCTTGCAACTTTTACACATGGATTTATTTGGTCCATCTAGAACCAAAAGCTTTGGTGGTAACTTGTGTGCATTGGTAATAGTAGATAATTACTCTAGATATACATGGACATATTTTCTATCTCATAAAAGTGATTCATTTGCTGCATTTAAGAAAATGGCAAAAATTGTGCAAAATGAAAAGGACGTAAAAATTGTTTCTTTAAGAAGTGATCATGGGGGAGAATTTCAAAATGAAGTGTTTGAAAACTTTTGTGATGAGCATGGCATTCAACATAATTTTTTTGCTCCTAGAAATCCACAAAAAAATGGAGTAGTGGAAAGAAAGAATAGATCATTGGAAGAGATAGCAAGAACTATGTTGAACGACTCCAGCTTGCCAAAACATTTTTGGGCAGATGCTGTTGATAGTGTAATTTTACATCATATTTCCTGTACACTTTTGCATGCATTTTTCATATAGATTAGGCATTCTTTATTTGATTTTAGTTTAGTTTTTCCCTCTGAACGAGTGAAGCGGTTTCTTGGTGTTGTTTTGCAGGAATTTAAGGAAAAATGCTCAGAATTAGCCATGATGGAGCTTGGATGAAATAGAGCTTGAAAAGTGAAGAAAATGAGCCAAGCAGAGCCCATCACGGCCTAGCCGTGATGAACATCATGGCCATGATCAAGAAAACTAAGAAGATTGAAGGCAAAAGTCAGAAGCTGTCACGGCTAGCCGTGATTCCCATCACGGCCGTGACAGGACAAGCAGAACTGGTCACGGCCTAGCCGCGATAAGGCTCACGACCGTGATGCTCCAAATTTGAAAGTGCGCCCACTCCAAAACACGTCACGGCCTGGCCGTGATGGCCATCACGGCCGTGACACGTGGCCTCTCTATAAATAGAGCAGAACAGACATAAAGGGATATCCCGGGGGGAGGATTCTGGGAGGTCTCTGGCACAGACTCTCAGACTGACTTTTAACCTAAAGGATACTTGGAGGCTGCGAAGAGGGTTCCAACCCTAGAAGGGGAGTCGAGAGAGAGCTTTGTGGACGACGGTGGAAAGCTCCCATGGAGTTTCTTCTCTCCTCTTCTCCCATTTCTCTGGTTTTGGCTTTCTCTGTAATTATGAGTAGCTAATCCCCATATGTTGGGATTAGATGTAACTATACTAAACTTCATGTATTTGTCTTGTCTGATTAATCTGTGTTTATTGTTTCTCTATTAGTGATTGATTTCCTTCGCTTAATGCCTGTTGTGGCTAGCACCCCCATGACTTGATTAGTGTTTTGGTATGCAATTGGGAAATTCGTATTAGAACCGGAACTGGAATTAATCACCTAGTAACCCTTGCGTCTAGGAATGGAGTTTGGTTCACTAGTAATCGCGTAATCCCTAATCTTAATGCAAATTCATTAATCTAGGCCACCTAAGGAATTAGGGTCTAGTAGTGGATTTAGGCTCTTGTCATCCGAGGAATCGGGGCTTGAGTAATCTAGTGGATTGATTTTAATATTTGAAGCATGAATGGGAGGTATCTAGTCCTGGTAGTACATGAGGCAGAGGTTTAGTGAAATCTGATCCCAACATATCCTTTTCGCCTTCCAAGTACTCGACAAAATACAAAAAGATTTTGATTGTTTTCTTTTATTTATTTTGAATTCTCATCATAGTCTAGATAGTTGCTGAATTTGTGAATTGGTAATTGACATCCAATCCTCGTGGGAACGATATCGGTCTCACCACCGTATTACTTGCACGACTGGGTATACTTGCCCAGATTCGTCAACAAGTTTTTGGCGCCGTTGCCAGGGATTGGTTTTGCCAATATCATTAGTAACAAAAGAGGCAACTAATCTAGACATTTTTTTTATTTTTCTTATTTTTTTTGTATATATTTGATCTTTTTGTTTTGCGTTTTGTTTGTGGTAGGTGGACGAAATTCATGGACAATTATTATTATCCACCTGATGAGGAAGCCGCAAGTCACACTTGGGAGGACAACTTCTGTTGGGAAGACGATTTCGATTTGGGAAAATTCTTTATGGAGTTTTCTTTATCTCATAGTATTCCATCACGAGTTGATTGTGTGACTGGCGAGCTTATATATATATATACTCCAAGGAGGATTGGGAAACCTTTTGCTCGTATTTGCCACCTCCACCACCATGTATGATTGCCATAGAGCCACATGAAGAAGAAATTAAGCAGAATAAGGTTGTGGGAATGGATCAAAATGAAGATGAAGTGGTGATGGTGGAAGAGTCACAAGAAGAGGAATTACCTTCCACAAATCCTTGGGAAATTGAGGAATGGGAATGGAATGAGCAAACACCCCTGAAGGTTGCTCTAGAACAATATTCCCAAGAGCTATCCATCTCTGAGACCAAAATCAGAACCAACCGTGACAGTATCGAAGCTGTGATGCAGAATTTCAAAACGCAAGTTGAGGAAATTTGCAAACAGTTAGTACAAGAGTTAGATGAAGCACAACTTGAGCAAAATCTGGTTTTGGGGATAGTTCAACATGAAGATGAAGTGGTAGTGGACTCCACCATGCTTGCTAAGCAATATGATTTTGCTGCATTAGACAAATATGTCGGCTTACATACATGTGTGGATACTGCTAAGTTAGTCCCTTCCACTTGTCTGGCACACTTCCTCGTGAAAACACCATTTGACCCGAGAGGAAGTGAGTTCATAATTGTAGAGGTCAATGGAGTTTTCACACACTGGCTAGGTGGAATTGTGGATAGAGTCATATTGCTTCTGCAATCGCTACTCCATAAGCCATGGGATCCGGGAGGAGGATCTCACATCTTGAGCACACCTTGGTCCTTATACCACAAGCTATGGGATCCAGGTGGATGCTTCTCAATAAGTCAAGCTAGTGACGTTAAAGAAGCGCTTATTGGGAGGCAACCCAAGTTTTCTCAACCCTTCTCTTTAGTTAATTTTTGTTTTTGATTTTTAACTCTTGAATAATTTGAGAAGATCAAGAGGAAAAATAATAAATTGAGATTTACCAAGTGATTTCAGGGAATGAAGGAAGGAAGAGCAAGAAGACAAGAAAAAGCAAAGTCAGCAACCATCACGCCCAGGCCGTGACACTGGTCACGGCCGTGATGAGCCAGAATTGAAGATCAGAAAGGATCACGACCCAGCCGTGATCCCCATCACGGGCGTGATGGAAGGACCCTGAAGTCAGAGAGCATCACGGCCTAGCCGTGATGGAGTTCACAGTCGTGACAGGCCAACACCCATGGATCAGAATTGATCACGGCCTGCCCGTGATGAGGCTCACGGCCGTGATACATTTCCCAACAAGTTTCTGACTGGAATGTGAGCCAACACCTGCTGCCGCCTTGGTAAGTCGTTCCATTTTTCTCCTATCTCCGACTTGATTGTTTACATTGGGGACAATGTAAATTCTTAAGCTTGGGGTAGGGGTATTTTGCATACTTGTGTATTTTGCATGTTGCATCCATATAGGCATAGCTTTGCATGTTCACATGTTAGATTACCCCCTTGCTTAGATTATGCATCCGATTGTGAGAGCTGAGTGCCAATTAAATTGAGATAGTGAATTGTTGAACCCAATTTGTTATTCTTGTGATATGGCTACAAATAAAAATGTTTGAGATAATCTTGGATAGTTGATAATTAGCATATGGTTCCGTAGACTTGTATTTCTCATTGATTTTTGAACTACTAAAATGTGAGATTTTGAGCCAAAAGGGGTACTCACTAAATCTACCCCATTCTTTGTGATAGAGTGTTTTATTCCTCTTGGATGATATTCTCTAGAACTTGACTTAAAACCGTTTTGAAACTTAAAAATTTTTTGAAAACATTTTTGAAAATGATTGAGGCACTAGGTATTTTTTCGGCCTTCTGAGCTTTGAATAACTAAATGCTACCCCTTAGTTGCCCAATTTTGAGCTTGAAAGAATAAAATAATTTTCTTGGTACCCTGAAATATTCTGATGAATGATGTTTGGTAGGTGACCTTCTAAAGTATTACACAAAAGGGTAATAAGGGTAGTTTAAAAAAAAAGTATGGGATGATAAAGAAAATATTTCTGTTGAATTGAAAATCTCCCTTTCTCCAAATCAAAAAAAAAAAGGAGAGAAAAAGAAAAAAAGAAAAAATGTATAGAGAAGGGGATGACAAAAAGAAGTGAGAAGTAAAATAAAATAGAAAGAAAGAAAAGTGGAAAAATAAATCAAAACCCAAAAGGGTATTTTAGAAGGTGTCATGATTTGCAATGCTTGATGTTTTGTGTAGCCTTTTGAAATCTCTTTTTCTTGATTTCCCCACCTAACGATTAATCCCATGGCCCCGTTACAACCAAAGTAAAAGACCTCTTGATTCTTAATTGTTTTCATTAATAAAGTAGAGATTTGGTTAATAGTCAAGCCTATGGTAGAAATCATTCCTTGAGGAAAATGGAACGAATTGTCATATATCCCTAAACACTTGAGTGAGGTGAGAAAGAGGGCCAAGCAAATGAACAAGCTTGGGGTGATCTTCAGGTGAAAAAGTGTGCCCGAATCAGTGAGAACATGAATTTAGGAAACCTAATCTCTAATTGGACTTGAAATTGATTGTCTCTCGCTGAATTATTTGAAATGCCTGTTACTTGGATTAGTTACTACTCGGGTTCTTGGTTCACTATCCATGCTTTGATTATATATCTCTTCTGGCCTTAGTGATTGCTTGAGGACAAGCAATTGAATAAGCTTGGGGTGATTTGATAGTGTGATTTTACATCATGTTTCCTGTACACTTTTGCATGCATTTTTCATATAGATTAGGCATTCTTTATTTGATTTTAGTTAGTTTTTCCCTTGGAACGGGTGAAGCGGTTTCTTGGTGTTGTTTTGCAGGAATTTAAGGAAAAATGCTCAGAATTAGCCATGATGGAGCTTGGATGAAATAGAGCTTGAAAAATGAAGAAAATGAGACAAGCAGAGCCCATCACGGCCTAGCCGTGATGACCATCACGACCATGATCAAGAAAACTGAGAAGATTGAAGGCAAAAGTCAGAAGCTGTCACGGCCTAGCCGTGATTCCCATCACGGCCGTGACAGGCCAGGCAAAACTGGTCATGGCCTAGCCGTGATGAGGCTCACAGCCGTGATGCTCCAAATTTGAAAGCGCGCCCACTCCAAAACACGTCACGGCCTGGCCGTGATGGCCATCACGGCCGTGACGCGTGGCCTCTCTATAAATAGAGCAGAACAGACATAAAGGGAGATCCCGGGGGGGAGGATTCTGGGAGGTCTCTGACACAGACTCTCAGACTGAATTTTAACCTAAAGGATACTTGGAGGCTGCGAAGAGGGTTCCAACCCTAGAAGGGAGTCGCTGAGAGGAGCTGCTATGACGACGGTGGAAAGCTCCCATGGAGTTTCTTATCTCCTCTTCTCCTATTTCTCTGGCTTTGGATTTCTCTATAATTATGAGTAGCTAATCCCCGTTTGTTGGGATTAGATGTAACTAAACTAAACTTCATGTATTTGTCTTGACTGATTAATCTGTGTTTATTGTTTCTCTATCAGTGATTGATTTCCTTCGCTTAATACCTGTTGTGGCTAGCACCCCCATGACTTGATTAGTGTTTTGGTATGCAATTGGGAAATTCGTATTAGAACCGGAACTGGAATTAATCACCTAGTAACCCTTGCGTCTAGGAATGGAGTTTGGTTCACTAGTAATCGCGTAATCCCTAATCTTAATGCAAATTCATTAATCTAGGCCACCTAAGGAATTAGGTTCTATTAGTGGATTTAGGCTCTTGTCATCCGAGGAATCGGGGCTTGAGTAATCTAGTGGATTGATTTTAATATTTGAAGCATAAATGGGAGGTATCTAGTCCTTGTAGTACATGAGGCAGAGGTTTAGTGAAATCTGATCCCAACATATCCTTTTCGCATTCCAAGTACTCAACAAAATACAAAAAGATTTTGATTGTTTTCTTTTATTTATTTTGAATTCTCATCATAGTCTAGATAGTTGCTGAATTTGTGAATTGGTAATTGACATCCAATCCTCGTGGGAACGATATCGGTCTCACCACCGTATTACTTGCATGACTGGGTATACTTGCCCAGATTCGTCAACAACTGTCAATACAACCTGCTATGTGTTAAATAGAGTCTTGATAAGACCAATCTTAAAGAAAACCCATTATGAGCTTTTAAAGGAAGAAAACCAAATATCGCACATTTACTTGTTTTTATTTGCAAATGCTTTGTTCTTAACAATGGAAAGAATAATCTTGGAAAATTTGATGCAAAGGCTGATGAAGGAATTTTCCTAGGTTACTCTCTATATAGTAAAGCATTTAGAATGTATAATAAGAGAACACAAACTATTGAGGAATCTGTGCGTGTGACATTTGATGAGTCTAACCCCAAAAGGTTGGGAAATGATTCTGTTATTGATGATCTTGCAGATTCAATTGAGAAAACTCTCCTAGAAGAGAAACAGAACAATGAAGAAGATGAAAGCTTAAAGAACGAATCGCTGTAGCAGGAGCAAACAGAATAACAGCCCGACCTGCCAAAGGAATGGAGGACTGTCAGAAATCATCCAATTGATAACATCATTGGTGAAATTACAAAAGGGGTAACTACTAGACAATCTCTTAGAAATGTTTGTAATCATGTGGAATTTGTGTCTCAAGTAGAACCTAAGAACATAGATGTTGCTATAATTGATGAACATTGGATGATGGCTATGCAAGATGAGTTAAACCAGTTTGAAAGAAACCAAGTTTGGAAACTAGTGCCTAAACCCAAGAATTGTCAAGTAATAGGTACAAAATGGGGTTTTAGGAATAAACTAGATGGAAACGGTATAACTGTAAGAAACAAGGCTAGATTGGTAGCCAAAGAGTATAACCAAGAATAAGGCATAGATTATGATGAAACATATGCACCAGTAGCAAGATTAGAAGCTATAAGAATGCTACTTGCTTATGCTTGCATAATGGGATTTAAATTGTATCAAATTTAATGTTAAGAGTGCTTTCTTAAATGGATTTATACAAGAGGAAGTGTATGTTGGTCAACCACCTGATTTTGAGAATAATGAATTGCCTAACCATGTTTATAAACTGTCTAAAGCACTATATGGCTTAAAGCAAGCTCCTAGAGCTTGGTAAGAAAGGTTAAGTAATTTTCTCATTGAAAAAGGATTTAAAAGAGGTAAAGTTGACACAACTTTGTTCACTAAGAAAAAGGCACATAACATTTTACTTGTACAAATATATGTGGATTATATAATCTTTGGTGCCACCAATGAGCATTTGTGCAATGAGCTTGCAAGTCTTATGCAGAGTGAGTTTGAAATGTCAATGATGGGTGAGCTGAACTTTTTCCTTGGACTACAAATAAAGCAAACTGAAAATGGAATCTTTGTTAGCCAAACCAAGTACTGCAATGAGTTGATCAAGAAGTTTGGCATGGAAAACACTAAGGAGATGGCTACTCCAATGAGTACCTCCTATTATCTGGACAAAGATGAGCAAGGTAAACCTGTTGATGTTTCTAAATTCAGAGGTATGATAGGCTCACTACTTTATCTTACTTCTAGTAGGCCCGATATCATGTTTAATGTATGCATGTGTGCTAGGTATCAAGCAAATCCAAAAGAATCACACTTAACAGCAGTTAAAATGATAATTAAATATCTGTTAGGAACAAAAAAATATGGGATTATGGTATCCCGAGGGAGCTACATGTACTTTAATTAGCTATTCAGACTCTGATTTTGCCGGTTGTAAACTTGATAGAAAAAGTACTAGTGAAACTTGTCATTTACTAGGAAACTCATTAGTATCATGGTTCAGTAAGAAACAATCTAGTGTGGCTTTATCCACTGCAGAGGCTGAATATGTAGCAGCTGGTAGCTGTTGTGCACACGTTTTATGGATGAAACAACAATTAGTTGATTATGGTGTGCAACTAAACCAAGTTCCTATTAGATGTGAAAATACAAGTGCAATTAACCTAACTAAGAATCCCATAATGCACTCTAGAACTAAACACATAGAAATCAGACATCATTTCATTAGAGATCATATTCAGAGTAGAGAAATTGAGATTTAATATGTTGATACAACTAAACAACCTGCAGATATTTTTACCAAGCCCTTGAACAAGGAAAGCTTCTTTTTCATTAGAAGAGAATTGGGCATAATTGATCAATCATATATCTAATCTCTAAAGAAACTGTTTATATGACTGTATCTTTGTGTAAATATGCTCTGATTCTTGTATAATTTGATTTGGAATATCTATAAATGATTAGAAGAGAGTTTTGGAATATCCATGCGAGTTGGACGCATCTTTTTGATTTGCCCCTGTACCTATCCCTCTATCATGAACAATTTTATATGCTATGTTTGAATGATCAAATGCTTACCTTCTCTATTGCTTTGAATGTTTCTTTTCTTTAACCTTTCGATAATGCCAAAAGGGGGAGAAAAAAGTATGATATAGAGAAAGGAGAAAATAACAAACTATACATGAAAAAAAGTATGATATAGAGAAAAGAGATAATAACGAATTATACATGCATATGTTGAGGGGGATCTAATGAGCTTACATGATTAATAGAATGAGCTTTAAAAAAGTATGATATAGAGAAATGAGATAATAACAAATTATACATGAAAAAAAGTATGATATAGAGAAAAGAGATAATAACGAATTATACATGCATATGTTGAGGGAGAGCTAATGAGCATACATGATTAATAGAATGAGCTTACATGATTAATGGGGAGTAAATCAAATTCTGCTCTGTTAATATTTTTTTGCTCTGATATACTTCTGCTCTAACTGTTTTGATACCATGATATAAATCTGCTAAAAAAACTTAGTGTCTGCTAAACTTATACTCTGATCTTATAATTTGTTAAAATGTTTGTCATAATCAAAAAGGGGGAGATCGTTAGATTCAATGACTTAGAGATTTTGATATATGACAAATACAACTTAATGTGTATGCAAGTGTTTTAGTATCAAATTGCAAAGACAGGTATCAAGCAGTAATCAACAAGTTCAGTGAGCAATCAAAGGAGACCAATTCAAGAAAGAACTTGAAGGAATCAAAGAGCAAAGGCGAAGATCAAGGAACCATAAAGACAAGAGCTTAAAGGAGAAATTAGTTTTAAGTCTTAGATGATTTGTAAGAGAAAGAAAATTCTTATTCACAAAGCTCAATTAAAAAGATGCATGAAGAAAATCAATTTTCATAACCTGCATTAAAAAGAATAAGTTTTCGTTAATGAAAATGATTTTTGGAAATAAGAAGTGCTCGTCCAAAGCGCTCGTCCAACACTGAAACACAAGTGACATAAGCGCTCGTTCAACAAGTGTTTAAAGTGCTCGTCCGACAAGTGACAAAAGCGCTCGTCCAACAAGTAATACAAGCGCTCGTCCAACAAGTGACAGAAGCATTCATCCACTGAAATGATACAAGCGCTCGACCACTGAAATGATACAAGCGCTCGTCCACTAGAGTGATACAAGCACCTGTCCACTAAAGTGACACAAGCGCTCGTCTACTAAGGTGACAGAAGCGGTCGTCCACACAAGTCTTTGGACCTGCTAAATTCTTAATGAGAAGCTTCGTCCAATGACGTGGCATATGGAGCTGATCTACCATATGGAGCTCGTCTACCATATAGAGCTCGTCTACCATATGGAGCTCGTCTACTAAATGGAGCTCGTCTACTAATTGGAGCACGTCCAATTACTTTATGTTTAAGTACTCCCTTCTGCTGACATGGCATATGGAGCTCGTTTACTAGCCCATCCGAATGTAAAATCTTAATGGCTAGATGGACGCGGTTATTTTCAAGATGGACGCGAATTCTATAAGAACTATCAGAATCTTATTTCAAGAACTAGAATCAAGAAAACAGATTCTGTTAATCAGATCCAAATCTGTTTTTGATTGATCCCAACGACTATAACTTGCTTTCTATATAAAGAGGGGTCAAAGGAACACTTTTACAACATATACAAATATCATAACATATCACAGTTTTACGAAATCATTTTGAGAAATCAATTGTGAAAATCATTCATCATCTTCATTGAGCTTACTGTGAAAAGAGTGTTTCAATACTCATAAGTGCTTCAATTTGTTTATCTGACTATGGAGAGTTAGGAATCAACTTTTGTTTTACATTTCGATTGTAAAAAGAGAGGGAGTCTCTCCGAGTGATTAGGGTAAGGTATCCCTACGGTTGAACACTGAGGCTGTTCACAAGAGTGTGGTATCTCGAGATGAAGAAGTGCTCTGTGGTGTAAAGGTTTTTCAAGCTACCTTGCAAAGCTTGTGTGTTAGTGTGTGAAATCCCATAGGTGGAGTTGGGACTGGATGTAGGTCACAGTGGAGGTGACTGAACCAGGATAAATCTGGTTGTGTGGTATCCCTAAACTCAAACTCCTTTACTTCTGTTTATGTTCAAGAACCTGTGATTTTGATGTTTAAAATTCAATATAATTTATGTTCTTGATCTGTATAAACTGTATTGAAACCTGAGTTCGATTGTAATCAAGACTGTGTTATCTGCGTTTAAAATTGAGTTGATCAAAACCATTCTTGATTACTAAAACTAAAACTGAACTATTACTAATACTAAAACCGAAACTTGCAAAACTTGTTCTTAATCTTTAAAGGATTAATCAGTTTCTGTATTTTGATATTACTGAGTTATTGAACCTGAATCTATTCTCTACTAATTCTGAATTAATCTTTCTTATCCTCATCACCTTCTATTTAAGATTTTATATAAACCCTTCATTGATTTTGTAAAAGATCCTGAGGCCACGAATCTGCAACTCTGATTTGAAAAGTTTTGTGAGAAGTTTTTAAGAGGGAAATATCTTTTGAAAACTCAATTCACCCCCCCTGTTGGTGTAAGCCCTAGAGGCCAGTGTATTTCTTAGACTTACATTTGTATCTTGCCATTATATTTATATATATATATATATATATATATATATATATATATATATATATATATATATATATATATATATATATATATGAGGCATTCCAGTTTATTGTGTTACTTGTTTAAACATAATAAAGTCCTTAGAATAGAAATTTTAGTTTAATAGAATATCAAGTACATGACTTGATCGTGAGACACTATTGAACAATGAAATCCTATTCTTAAATATCCGTAGTCAAGTATTTTATTAATAAGGACAATAATAATACATTGAGACTATTATGTGTGCAGACTGATGACCATATCTCACGGGTCATGGATATGAGATATCGAGTTGCCACATAGGTACACATTAGAGTAATGATGTACTGGATTGACCCACCATGAGAACACTACATGGAGCGTTATGTGAGTGTCATAAGTAGTTCTCATAGTGACAATGGTGTATGCAATCCTTCGACCTGAAATCGCTACGATCCCTACATGAGGAGTCGTGTGCTTTAATATCGTCAAACGTCATCTGTAATAGGATGATTATAAAGACGGCCATTGGGCATACCACGAGCCATGCAGAGGGATGTGGGTGACCTAGATGGAATTTGTCCCTCCTACATAACAGGAGTAATATCTGTGGGCCCCCTGATAGAGTGAGACTGTAAAATGCATGGCCGTGCTGAAATGAGTCAATATGAGATATTGACCTCATTTGTTGTTAAGTCTACTCGGGTATCAGGGAACATGATATTGAACCATACAAGGGTGACACATTCTATGTCTTTTGTTCAATATAGATATATGGACAAAGGGATAATAATGCACATGAATATTTGTCACAGAAAGGTTTCGTCAAATCACTGACTTTCTCACTACTTAGGTGGCAGTGATGTATTGCTAGATACCGCTCATTGTTTGTAATATTAAATGGGATTTAATATTACTACTAACGTTTTGGGAACCTATAGGGTCACACACATAAGAGCGGATCAAAAGAAGCATTAAAAGGAGAATTAGACTCTTCTATTGGGCCTAGCGCATAGTACATGGGCTTAGGTCAAACGCTTCTCACTAACTCACTTAAGGAGGTGCTACTATAAGTATACCACTTAAGCTATTGTGCCTACACGGTTTTTACCCTAGCCGCACATAGAGAGTGAAAGTGAGCAGCAGGTCTCGATTTTCAAAGCTAGCACTATGAGGCAGAGACGCTTCGTGTTCGTGACGTTGGACGTTCACGGGATCTGATCGTGTGGATACCTTAGAGACATCGTTCGTGCGGTGTTCGTGATAGACGATTTCAATCAATTGTCATCGCTTCAAGAGGTAAATCTTCTAACCATGAATCATGACCATTCGCAAGGATCCTTCGATGATAATTTATTTTTCCGCCGCGTTATTTTGTTTTATACGCAAATTCCCAACAGTGGTATCAGAGCCGCTTGCGAAACCATGATTCTGTTACATGGTTTACCTGTTATGTATGATAACATGTTCATAATGTGAATCGTTTTTCTGAAAATTGTTTGCATCCGTTTTTGCGAAACCTTGTTTCTGTAATTTTCGTATGTATATGATATATGCGTCTATAGCATATTTATGTATATATATGCGATATATACATTGGTTCTGGAATCCTTATTATGTTCTGCGATGGCGTCAAGTGTTGATGTTAAACATGATCGGTTTCAGTTCTCTGTTGGCGGCGTTAAAGGGTGTCAGACATGAAAAGTTCATGTTCTTGCGGCTGAGGTTCCAAGGGTTGAGACCCTAGCCGCCTCCTTGCAGCGTGAAGTGTTCACGGGCCTTGCGGTTTTAGGGTTGAGAGGTTGAATCCCTGGCCACCAAGGAAGCGGGAACCCCGTGCTACCTCTGCGTAATGTGTTATTTCGAAATTCAATTTTTGAAATCTTTTATGTCACCATTTAATAACAACATCAATTACAATAAATGTGATTTATAGTAACATCAATTACAATAAATGTGATTTATAGTAACATCAATTACAATAAATGTGATTTATTATATATATGTTATGTTTTCAAAATTCAGATTTTGAAATCTCTAATTATTAAAAAATAATAATAATAATAATAATTGTGTATTATTATTGGTTGTTACTATTTATTTGGTAATGTATGGTGAATGGTTATGGCCTTAGTCCTTTAATCTTTTGGTTTATATTTTGAAATACGGCCTGCGTGCCGTGCCTTTCTCTTATATTCCATATGTATATTCTTTTCTCATCTCACTCCCCTCATATGTAAAATGAGGTTTCTGTTTATGTAATGTAATGATGGAGACAAGAAGATGTTATCCTGTGGGAGATCATGCTTGGAGAAGCCTGGACGCTCCTAGGTTTCAGTTTAGATTCTCTCATTGGCTTGGGAGAATCAATGCGTTAGGGGCCATAACCATATCACATTTATTTAACTAATATATGTATGAGATGCATGTATGTAAATAGTAAGTTAAAGAGTTTAACAAAAGATGAGATCAAATTTTAATCAAATCCCTCAAAAGGAAACATTAAGTCACATTTAAAGGCCTTCCAATGCATGGCACTCGTCAAGACTATGATCGATTAAGTGTGGGTCCGCCAAAGCGGGGTACCTTTATCTATACTAGTAAGACGCGATGGGACAAATGTAATGTTCAACTGCTATCCATTGGGTATGACTTAACTAAGCCAACTTCAATAGGATTGAAAGGCTTAGAGGCTTAAAAGTTGGGCTTTAGTCCATGTGATGGATTAGAATAAGAGTTATTCACCCAACTGTCCAAGAGTTGCATGAGATGCAATCGGAAAGTGTTTCCTACCTATATAACCGAATTTTGAGTGATCAGCCAAAGCTGACTTAAAGCTAGGTGAAATATGGATCTTGGCCCACTAGAAAATCTTCCAACAGGATTTTCCGAATCAATGATGAGGGTCATTGTTTTGAGTAAAATAGTGGAAGGCGTATTTAATTAAAGACATTATTAAATAACTTCATGGCATGATACTTATATTTTGCATATTTATCTCTATAGATTACCATGACATCAAACACATCAAGTAACCTGTCATTGCGATCCGTCCTTGAGAAGGACAAACTATCCGGAACAAATTTTCTGGACTGGTACAGAAACTTGAGGATTGTCCTCAAACAAGAGAAAAATCTGTATGTTCTTGAGGAGCCTATTCCTGAGGAGCCACCGGCTTCAAGTGCTCATAGGGCTGACAGGGATGCTTATAAGAAGCATCAGGATGACGCCTTAGACGTCGGCTGTCTTATGCTTGCTACCATGACCTCTGAGCTGCAAAAGCAACATGAGACCATGGAGGCGTACGATATGATCGTGCACCTCAAGCTGCTCTACCAAGAGCAAGCAAGGCATGAGCGATTCGAAGTTTCCAGAGCCCTTTTCCAGTGTAAATTGGCAGAAGGAAGCCCTGTGAGTCCTCATATACTCCAGATGATCGGGTACATTGAGAACCTCGAGAGACTGGGATTTCCTTTAGGCCAAGAGTTGGCCACCGACTTAGTTCTGCAATCGTTGCCTGAGAGCTATAGTCAGTTTGTCATGAACTATAATATGAATGATCTTGACAAACCTTTGCCAGAATTGTTGAGCATGTTGAGAACTACTGAACAAAATATTAACAAAGGAAAGGGGAAGGCCATTTTGATGGTCTAGGCTGGAAATAGCAAGAAGCAGCCCAAGAAGCCCACGCACAAACAAAAGGGCAAGGACAAGGCCATCAACAAGATCAAGCCTAGTGCTTCTGGCTTGAAGCCTGTGGGTGGTGTGGCTAAGGAAGGCAATTGCTTCCATTGTGGTCGGACCGGACATTGGAAGAGGAACTGCCCAAAATACCTGGAAGAAATCAAGAAGAAGAAGGGAAGTGAGACTTCCACTTCAGGTGTGTTTGTTATAGAAGTCAAATTATCTACTTCTGCATCATAGGTATTAGATACTGGATGTGGTTCTCACATTTGTACAAATGTGCAGGATCTAAACAGGAGTAGACCATTAGCAAAGGGCGAAGTCGACCTACGAGTTGGAAATGGAGCAAAGGTTGCTGCTTTAGCTGTAGGGACTTATGTATTGACTTTGCCCACTGGGCTTACTATTCAGTTAGAGAACTGTTATTTTGTGCCTGCAATTAGCAGGAATATCATTTCCGTTTCTTGTTTGGACAAGATTGGTTTTTCTTTTATAATAAAGAACAAAAGTTGTTCTATTTATTTGGATGATATTTTCTATGCTAGTGCACACATGAGTAATGGGCTTTATGTCCTTGATCTTGAAATGCCCATCTATAACATAAATACTAAGAGGTTCAAACCAAATGAGTTGAACCCGTCTTATCTTTGGCATTGTCGTTTAGGCCATATAAATGAGAAGCGCATTTCGAAGCTCCATAAAGATGGACTCTTGGACTCATTTGATTATGAATCATATGAGATATGTGAGTCTTGTTTATTGGGAAAGTTGACTAAAGCTCCATTCACCGGAAAAGGTGAAAGCGCTAACGATATTTTGGGTCTTATACATAGCGATGTATGCGGACCCCTAAACACATTAGCTAGAGGTGGTTTTCAGTACTTCATCACATTCACTGATGATTTCAGTAGATATGGATTTGTGTATCTTATGAAACATAAATCAGAATCCTTTGAAAAGTTCAAGGAATTCAAAAATGAGGTACAAAGCCAACTTGGTAAAAATATTAAAACTCTTCGATCAGATCGAGGTGGTGAATATTTGAGCCTAGAGTTTGATGATCATCTGAGAGAGTGTGGAATTTTATCTCAACTCACTCCACCTGGAACACCACAATTGAATGGTGTTTCTGAGAGGAGAAATCGAACCTTGTTGGACATGGTTCGGTCTATGATGAGTCATGCAAACCTTCCAAACTCTTTCTGGGGACATGCTCTATTAACAACAGCTTTTACACTTAACCGTGTTCCATCCAATGCGGTAGAAAAGACACCATATGAGATATGGACTGGTAGACGACCCAACATGTCTTTTATGAAGATTTGGGGTTGTGAAGCATACGTAAAACGTCAAGTTTCTAATAAGCTTGATCCCAAATTTGATAAATGTTTCTTTGTGGGGTATCCCAAAGAAACCAAGGGGTACTATTTCTATAATCCTTCCGAAGGCAAGGTGTTTGTCGCACGGACTGGTGTATTCCTAGAAAAGGAGTTTATCTCCATAGGAACCAATGGGAGGAAGATAGAACTTAAAGAAATTCAAGAATCACAGAGTAGTGACCTACCATTGGTGGAACATGAGCAACCTTCACAAAATGCTGTGGAGGAACAAACTGCTCCTGTAGCACAAGACCAGCGTAGGTCTAACAGGATACGTCACCAGCCTGAGAGATATGGATTTCTCATGACTCCACAAGGTGATGTATTTCTCATGGATCAAGATGAGCCTGTGACTTACCAGGAGGCCATCACTGGCCCAGAATCTGAGAAGTGGCTTGAGGCCATGAAATCTAAGATGGATTCCATGTACACCAACCAGGTATGGACCTTGGTAGAGCCACCTGAAGGGGTGAAACCCATAGGGTGCAAGTGGGTTTTCAAAAAGAAAACTGACATGGATGGTAAGGTACACACCTTTAAGGCGCGATTGGTCGCTAAGGGTTTCAAGCAAATTCATGGTGTCGACTATGATGAGACCTTTTCGCCTGTTGCGATGCTTAAATCCGTCCGGATCTTACTTGCTATCGCTGCATACCATGATTATGAGATATGGCAGATGGATGTCAAAACTGCTTTCCTTAATGGAAAGCTTCTTGAGGATGTGTACATGACACAACCTGAAGGCTTTGGCATTTCAGAGGATGCAGGAAAGGTATGTAAATTGTAGCGATCAATCTATGGATTGAAGCAGCTTACAGAAGTTGGAACCTTCTTTTTGATGATCTTTGTAAGACAAGATGATTCATCAAAAATGAAGATGAACCTTGTGTCTACAAGAAGGTTAGTGGGAGCATTGTTGTTTTTCTGGTGTTATATGTAGATGACATATTACTCATTGGAAATGACATCCCTACACTACAAAATGTAAAGACATGGTTAGGGAATTGCTTCTCTATGAAAGATTTGGGTGAAGCTACCTATGTGTTGGGAATCAGGATCTATAGGGATAGATCACTGAAATTGCTTGGCCTAAGTCAAAGTACATACATAGACAAAGTGTTGAGACACTTTAACATGCATGAATACAAGAAAGGAATCTTGCCTATGTCACATGGTATATGCCTATCAAAGGCACAATCCCCTTCCACTCAAGAAGAAAGGGATCGCATGAGTAAGATTCCATATGCATCCGTAATTGGATCTATCATGTATGCCATGTTATGTACTCAGCCAGATGTATCGTATGCTTTAAGCATAACGAGCAGGTACCAGTCTGATCCCGGTGAAAGTCACTGGTCTGCTGTCAAGAACATCCTTAAGTACTTGAGAAGAACTAAGGATTCATTCTTGGTATATGGAGGCGAGGAAGAGCTTGCTGTAAAAGGTTACACCGATGCTAGCTTCCAAACCGATAAGGATGATTCCAGATCGTAATCTGGTTATGTGTTCTGCCTGAATGGCGGGGCGGTGAGCTGGAAGAGTTCAAAGCAAGAGACAGTCGCCGATTCTACTACAGAGGCTGAGTATATTGCCGCCTCCAATGCAGCAAAGGAGGCTGTTTGGATCAGGAAGTTCATTGCTGAGCTTGGTACAATTCCTAGTATTGTGGACCCCATTGATCTCTATTGTGATAACAATGGGGCCATTGCACAAGCTAAGGAACCTAGATCTCACCAGCGATCCAAACATATACTTAGGCGCTTCCATCTCATTCGAGAGATTATCGATAGAGGAGATGTGAAAATATGTAGAGTACTAACACTTGATAACGTTACTGACCCACTTACGAAACCTCTTGCTCAACAGAAGCACGAAGGTCACACTAGATCGATGGGCATTAGATTTATGCCTGATTGACTCTAGTGCTAGTGGGAGATTGTTGGTGTAAGCCCTAGATGCCAGTGTATTTCTTAGACTTACATTTGTATCTTGCCATTATATATATATATGTATGTATATATATATATATATATATATATATATATGTATGTATATATATATATATATATATATATGTATGTATATATATATATATGTATGTATATATATATATCTATGTATATATATATATATATATATATATATATGATATGATATGAGGCATTCCAGTTTATTGTGTTACTTTTTTAAACATAATAAAGTCCTTAGAATAGAAATTTCAGTTTAATAGAATATCAAGTACATGGCTTGATCGTGAGACACTATTGAACAATGAAATCCCATTCTTAAATATCCGTAGTCAAGTATTTTATTAATAAGGACAATAATAATACATTGAGACTATTATGTGTGCAGACTGATGACCATATCTCACGGGTCATGGATATGAGATATCGAGTTGCCACATAGGTACACATTTGAGTAATGATGTACTGGATTGACCCACCATGAGAACATTACATGGAGCGTTATGTGAGTGTCATAAGTAGTTCTCAGAGTGACAATGGTGTATGCAATCCTTCGACCTGAAATCGCTACGATCCCTACATGAGGAGTCGTGTGCTTTAATATCGTCAAACGTCATCTGTAATAGGATGATTATAAAGACGGTCATTGGGCATACCACGAGCATGCAGAGGGATGTGGGTGACCTAGATGGAATTTGTCCCTCCTACATAATAGGAGTAATATCTGTGGGCCCCCTGATAGAGTGAGACTGTAAAATGCATGGCCGTGCTGAAATGAGTCAGTATGAGATATTGACCTCATTTGTTGTTAAGTCTACTCGGGTATCAGGGAACATGATATTGAACCATACAAGGGTGACACATTCTATATCTTTTGTTCAATATAGATATATGGACAAAGGGATAATAATGCACATGAATATTTGTCACAGAAAGGTTTCGTCAAATCACTGAATTTCTCACTACTTAGGTGGCAGTGATGTATTGCTAGATACCGCTCACTGTTTGTAATATTAAATGGGAATTAATATTACTACTAATGTTTTGGGAACCTATAGGGTCACACACATAAGAGCGGATCAAAAGAAGCATTAAAAGGAGAGTTGGACTCTTCTATTGGGCCTAGCGCATCGTACACGGGCTTAGGTCAAACGCTACTCACTAACTCACTTAAGGAGGTGCTACTATAAGTAGACCCCTTAAGCTATTGTGCCTACACAGGTTTTACCCTAGCCGCACATAGAGAGTGAAAGTGAGCAGCAGGTCTCGGTTTTCAAAGCTAGCACTGTGAAGCAGAGACGCTTCGTGTTCGTGACGTTGGACGTTCACGAGATCTGCTCGTGTGGATACCTTAGAGACATCGTTCGTGTGGTGTTCGTGATAGACGATTTCAATCAATTGTCATCGCTTCAAGAAGTAAATCTTCTAACCATGAATCATGACCATTCGCAAGGATCCTTCGATGGGAATTTATTTTTTCGCTGCGTTATTTTGTTTTATACGCAAATTCCCAACACCCCCCTCTTGAGTCGTTGAAGCCAAAACAACAGAGTGGGGGCTGGATGTAGGTCACAGTGGTAGTGACTGAACCAGGATAAATCTGGTTGTATGATATCTCTAAACTCAAACTTTTAATTTCTGCTTTGTATGAGTTTAACTGAGTTTATTGCTATTCTTTGATCAATACAACTTTTGTTCTTGATCTGTTTAATTTGAATTGAAACCCGAGTATTACTGCAATCAATCTTGAGTTATTAATTGTTCAAAACTGAGTTGACTAAAATTGTTCTTGATTATTGAAACTGAAACTGATATATTGTAACTTCAATTCTTGACTGACTAAGGCCTGTATCTAATACTTGTACGACCCTGAACTGATTTGTCTTTCTGAATTAATCTTTCTTATCCTCATCATCTTCTATTCAAGATTTCATAAAAAGCCCTTCACTGTTTTTGTAAAAGATCCTGATGCAACTCTGATTTGAAAAGTAAGTTTTTTGAAAAGGAAGAATTTTTGAAAACTCAATTCACCCTCCTCTTGAGTTTTTGAAGCCAACACAACACCCTGGACCCTGCCAGGTGGGAGCTTTGTGCACTAGCCGTCCTTTTGTCTATGTTTTCACAGCATGAGGAATAGGATATATTTTTTGTTGTTAGAACATGTCTATGTTTACCATATGCAATTAAGTATTTTTGTTTATTTTAGAGGGATAGTAATTTTTTTTTAATTTGGAGATTGAGAATCCTGGAAGTTTATATTTATCCTGCAATTTAGACAACAACACTGTAATCATATAATTAAGGAATGGTTGATGTAGTCAGAATAGGGCTTGAAGACCTAGCATATCAACCTATCATCTCTGTTAAAATAAGACCCTTTGGTCATGGTAATGCGAACATATCATTTTCTCAGTTGTTTGTCCCGGTAATTCTGATCACGCATGAAAACTATAGGCTAGAAATCTAGTTGTAACATAGATCAATGAGGTTTTCTGGTTAATTCTCTGGCATAGGGTATAATATTCATCTCAATTTTGGAAATGATGCATTTGGTACGCTAGCAAAGCCCCTGGATCAAAAACCAACCTCAACTGATTATGTGTCATGTTCACCGGCCATTTTAGTTTCATTCCTATGGATTTTAGGCTTGACATAAAGAAGGATCACTGGTGCTTTGATATTCAATGTCAGTTAATTTTATCATGCGCTTTGACCTTACTTATGTGAGTCTTAAAGGGATTGCTGAATGAGGGTTTTCCTATAAAAAACTATTGACATTTGCAATGTTGTTTTCTTTTTTAGAAATTGCCCCATTGATTTAAAGGAGGCATCTTTAAGTGTAATACTTGCTTCTCCAAGAACATCTGAGCTCAAGGATGCCCGGAAGCATATATAGTATGGAAAAGAATGTCTCAACAACTGTTGAATCGCACCCTGACTGTGGTGTACAGCGCTTGGCAAGTTTCTCTGCTTGCTTGAATTTGGAGAGGATCATCTTAAAAATCATTTGCTGTCTGCTTCTATTAATTTAATGTTGTCTTTTCAGTTTGTTTGCCAAAGCACCTGATGGCCCAATCAAGATCAAAATATTGACTGCAATTGCTGAGGAGCATTATGTCAAATGGCAACCCAAGTCATTTGGAGAAAATGATGCAAAGTCATCTTCGGTTTTGCTGGTTGGGTCTGTTCATTTTGGATGATCTTTAGTAGTTATATTTTCTCATTATAAACATAAGGTTGAATCACCACTATTCTCTATTTCTATTACATCAATTTGACATTATTTAAATATTATTGTTAAGGCTTGACTAAATACTTCTGAGAAATCTATTGTGGTGGAAACTCCATAAATACACGTTCCATCTGTTCGTGATGAAAGGGACCTCCTAATTTACGATCCGTGTCAACTTATAGAAATTCATGATATGCCTACAAATTCATATGAGCAGAATGCAAGTATTAGTGCGAAAAATGCTGGTGGTGAATGATAACTCTTAGAAATAAGAGTTATTACTATCTTTTTAGCTTAATCATTGTTCTTGTTTTGAACAATTTTTGGAAAAGAAAGTCAAGTTTTACTTTGCATGGAAACTAATTGTATTGATCTGCTAAATTACTGAAAAAGTGTTGTATTCTGAAATATTTTAGCTGAAGATTTGTTTGAGTTATGAGCAGGTTGTATTGATCAAAATTACTGAAGGAGTTGCTCGGGATTGCTACGGAATGCTGCAGCTTCTGGGAGGTGATTCTCTACAAGATAAAAAAGTTGCCAGCTCAGTACACTTCCACTAAAGGACAAAAGTGCGCTGCTACAAAAAGGAAGAAAGAGAAAATGCTGAACCTCAGCTGTGTGTACATGGCAAATGGGCCGAGGAATATTTTAATATTTGAATTTGTGTAAAGCCCAAAAAGTGAGGAGGAGAGAGAGTGTAAAACCTTATTTTGGGAGCTAGTACAAATAGTGAGGTCAGCCTCCTTTTAGGTCAGCTTTGGTACATGGTATAGCAGCCTCCACGGTCCCTCTTGTCCTCTTTGTAATTCAATTTACGTTTATGCATAGTCTTTCCTTTATTATGTTCATTTTTGCCTTTAAGCTCATTATGAGCTAATTTCTCTTAGCTAGGAACTATGAATTTGTAATTAACATTGATGGGTAATTCAATGCAAAGGATGTTATTCTGTTTCTTCTTCTCTGCTTGAATGTTTATTTTAGTTTGGACTGATCAACTAAGCTAGAATACTAGCTAACTAAGTTTGGAAAAACTAAGTTAGTGGACTTGATTAGGAGATAAAGATAGAACAATTAATAAGGAAATTAATTGCGTTGAATGAGCTAGGAATAGCCTTCAAATCTTTAAGTAGCTGGATGAGCTTATCTTTCAACTGAGCGAAATTAATTTGAATTTAGGAATAAGAAGCTTTTAATGAACTCAGTTAATGTAGGAAAGCAAATTGCATTTCCTGGACTAACTGTTGTAGCATCCTGAAGCATGAATTACCCTGAAGTTGAGATTACAAAGGATTAGATTCCTAGCTGTCACCCATTTCGGTTTAAAACCCCCTCTTACTATTTTACCAACTCCTTGCTCTTTATAATTACTGCTCTGCGAATTAGTTAGCTCCTCTACTTTATTGCATTAAACAATTCTTGGTTTATTTAGCTAAGTGGAAAAAGTTTAAAAAGAGAAGTTAATTTCAAGCTAATTGCAATCCTTGTGGGACGATCTTAAATCATTCTTTATTACTTGTTTGACAGTGTACACTTGCACACGTTGCATATTTTTTGCACAACAAGTTTTTGACGCCGTTGTCTGGGATTGACAATGGTGTTGAATATTTAAATTCTTTTGTTAGCTTTTTCTACTTAGTTAGTACTGAAAATTGTGTGCACTTGCTCAGCAACATGTTTTATAGATGCATGCGCAGCAAGGGTACACCCGAGTATCAATTAGACTTGGAGATAGAGAAAACCGCAAAGAGGCTAAGGAAGAGAACCAAAGAACAAATATCTAGAGATCAACACTCTGACTTAGGCTTCATGGCTCACTTTATGGGAAATGAGGAAGAAGATCAGCCAGGTATGATTGAAATGGCAAATGATAGGGACAGATCCATCAGGGATTATGCTGTCTTTGATCCCCAAACCATGAGTACTGGGATTGTGAGACCAGAAATAACTACCCAGAAGTTTGAGTTCAAACCAATGATGTTTCAAATGTTGTAAACTGTTGGGCAGTTCAGTGGTGCCCCTACTGAAGATCCACACTGACATTTGAGGCAATTTCTGGAAGTGGCTAGCAATTTCAAGATTCCTGATGAGACTCCGGCAAGTGTACCGGACTTCGTCGTCAAGTAACAAAAAGAGATCGAACCACAGAGACCGTGATCTTAAATAAAAATTAGCTATTAAATTGATTTAACTGAACTGGAATAAGATTTGGTTTTTGAAATCGGAATCAAGTAAACCAAATTTAAAATTGCAATTAAACACAATAGGAAAGTAATTCAAATAGGGGTTTTTCAAATTCAAAGGGGTTTCCAGGAATTGGGATACCACAAAACTGCTTATGTTACTAAATTGACTACTCTCCTTGTTAATTACCAAAATTTGCTTTGAAGGCGAATTTATCCTAAATAAGTTAATGCTCCCTCTCGGGTTACAAAAATCGTGCCCAATTAAATCAACCCCTACTCTCGTGGTAATTGAATTTAAATCGAACCCTTTAAGTTTTGTGACAATTCGTGAACCCTCGATGGACCGCTTCTAACTCTCGTGATTTAAGTCATAAGTTTGATTCCTATAGATCTGATACCCAAGTTCACAGCTAAGTTCGTCCTTAGTGTATCTACGACACGCAAATAAGTGGCCACCGAATTTACAAGTAATTAAAACTATAGGGATCAAATCGAAGCAAAAATTGAAATTAACAAGAAATCAAACATCAATTCATCACCATAAACAAATCTTGGGCATAGCTGTAGCTACCAAAAAGAATGGTTCCCCTTTTAGAGAGGAAAGATGGAGTCGCCACCAACTTTATTTTATTTCAAGGAAGTTGGAAAACCTTTTAAGAAAAGCTTTGGGTTCGGGAGTCGATTATGTCTAAGGAAGGCATGGAGACTTAATCCCACGGCACCCTAGAACATCCATAAAATGGTTACCCAAAATTAGTTGTGTAAATTATTAGTAACTTTGAAATTATTTGTTTTACCCCAAAATTGCTTTCTTAAGAAAAAAAACATCTTTAGTTGTGAAATTTTTTGTTAAAACTAAATGAGGTTGAACATGGCACATGAGTCCACAGGGCAACCTCAAAATCTAAAGGGTTGAACATGACACTTGTCACAGGGCAACCAAGGAATAAGATTGTTTTAATCAAGTGATCATCTTCTATTTTTATGTAAAATAAATAATTTTACCTCTTGAAAATAGGAGAGAAATGAAACGTAGAAACGTTTTACTAACTTATTCAGTGAACAGAGACACCGAAAAATAAGAATGTCAAGAGAAATTTATAAATAATATCAAAGAAAAGAATAAGGCTTACCCAATGAGAGCAGAATAAGAATGATTTTGTTTATTCCCAATGGTAAGATTTCAAGATCGAAGTCTTTACATTTAATCTCACTGGCTCCTTCAACTCTTCCTTCTTAAACACTCTAATAATAGGGAAGAGAAAAGGAAACTCAGATCTTCTGATCTCTCTTCCTCACAATAAAAATCTCTCTCTCTTTTCTCTTCACTAAGAAAATATCAGATCACAAGTCCCTCTACAAAATGTCCTCCTCCTTTTCCAAAAAATCGTCCTCTGATTTTTCGATCCCTCTAAAGAAGATGTTCGCCCCCCTTTTTCCTCTCCTTTTATAGACGGAGGAGAGGGCTTTTTGCTTCTTCTCCATTGGCTTTAAGGTCGGTTTGTACGAAACCCAAGACTTGGCCGTTTTGAGCCGTGGAAAAGAGGTGATTTGATGTGAGGGTTGCACGCTTGAAAAGAGAAGGAGATGGGGGGTTTCGAGCAGAAATAGCGTGTGTCCAGATGGGGCAGCGTGAGTAACAGAAAGGAGGTGATTTATCCTGAATGTTTCCAGTTTGAAAAGATAAGAGATGAGGGGTTTTGTCTGATGTGTATGATGGCTTTTTAGGGTTAGGAGTAGGGTTACCACGTTAAAACGAGGGAGGAGGTAAGGAGGAAGAAGGACCAATGGGTAGAGGAGGAAAAGAGGTCTTGTCTGATATGTAAAGTGGGTAGGAGGCATAACTCAGTTACCTTTCCTTTTTGTTGATTGTCTTTTTCTCCTTGTTTTCTTCATTCTTTCTTCCTTATCTTCTCCTTCTTCTTTCTTTATTCTTTAGTCCCCAGCCTGAAAATAAAATTGCAGTGGACGAAATCTCTTCGTCCCAACAGAAACTTAGATATGCAAAAGTAGATATACACTGGACGGACCTCCTCGTCCAACAAGAAAAGATAATTGCAGTGGACGGAACCCCCTCGTCCAACAGAAATAAAAGAGACAGGACTGGACGGGACCACCCCGTCCACCAGCAAGTGTAATGACTGGACGGGACCACCCCATCCATTGGCAAGTGCAGTGGACTGGACGGGGCCAACAGCAGGTTCAAAGCAATGGACGGGACCACCCCGTCCATCAGCAAGTGCAAAGCAATGGACGGGACCACCCCGTCCATCAGTAAGTGCAAAGCAATGGACTGTACGGGGCCAACAGCAAGTGCAAAGCAATGGATGGGACTACCCCGTCCACCAGCAAGTTCAAAGCAATGGACGGGACCACCCCATCCATCAGCAAGTGTAAAGCAATGGACGGGACCACCCCATCCATCAGCAAGTGCAAAGCAATGGACGGGACCACCCCGTCCATCAGCAAGTGCAAAGCAATAGACGGGACCACCCCATCCATCAGCAAGTGCAAAGCAATCGACGGGACCACCCCGTCCAATAGCAAGTGCAAAGCAATGGACGGGACCACCCCGTCCATCAGCAAGTGCAAAGCAATGGACGGGACCACCCCGTCCATCAATGAGTGCAAAGCAATGGACGAGACCACCCCGTCCATCAGCAAGTGCAAAGCAATGGACGGGACCACCCCATCCAACAGCAAGTTAATAATGTGATGGACGGAACCTCCCCGTCCAACAACAAATGTGATGGGCTGGAAGGGATCACCCGGTCCAACATCAAATCCAAGGTAATGGACTGGAACACCCCCTCATTTCTTCATTATTTTCTTTTTTCTTCTTTCTCTCTTATTATTATTAGTCTCCTTGAAACATGATATCATAAAAATTAGAATAAAATGAAGACGAAAAAAAATGGGTGTTCTCAGTTGCCCCTCTTTACTTGTTGCATGATAGAAGACATGATTAGTCGTGACTTTTCATGTATTGTAGTAATGAACAAGTAAAGAAAAATGAACACATATTTTGTTCGAAAAAACATGAGGAGCTCAGAAGAAAACCTTACAGTTTGAAAACAGAATTGCCGTGGAAGGAACCTCCTCGTCCAACAGGAGAGAATTAAACATGCAATGGACGGAACCTCTTCGTTCAACAAAAAAGTAAATGTAATGGACGAAACCTCCTCGTCCAACAGGAAAGTAAATGCAATGGACGGAACCTCCTCGTCCAACAGGAAAGTAAATATGCAATGGACGGAACCTCCTCGTCCAACAGAAGAGTAAATGCAATGGACGGAACCTCTGCGTCCAACAGAAAAGTAAATGCAATGGACGGAACCTCTTCGCCCAATAGAAAAGTAAACATGCAATAGACAGAACCTCTTTGTCCAACAGAAAAGTAAATATGCAATGGACGGAACCTCTTCGTCCAACAGAAAAGTAAATATGCAATGGACGGAACCTCCTCGTCCAACAGAAAAGTAAAGATGCAATGGACGGAACCTCCTCATCCAACGGAAAAGTAAATGCAATGGATGGAACCTCCTCGTCCAACAGGAAAGTAAATGCAATGGACGGAACCTCTTCGTCCAACAGAAAAGTAAATATGCAATGGACGGAACCTCCTCGCCCAACAGAAAAGTAAATGCAATGGACGGAACCTCTTCGTCCAACAGAAAAGTAAATGCAATGGACGGAACCTCCTCGTCCAACAGAAAAGTAAATATGCAATGGACGGAACCTCCTCGTCCAACAGGAAAGTAAATGCAATGGACGGAACCTCCTCGTCCAATAGAAAAGTAAATGCAATGGACGGAACCTCTTCGTCCAAAAAAAAAGTAAATGAAATGGACGAAACCTCCTCGTCCAAAAAAAAAGTAAATATGCAATGGACGAAACCTCTTCGTCCAACAGAAAAGTAAATATGCAATGGACGGAACCTCTTCGTCCAACAGAAAAGTAAATATGCAATGGACGGAACCTCTTCGTCCAACAGAAAAGTAAATGCAATGGACGGAACCTCCTAGTCCAAAAGAAAAGTAAATATGCAGTGGACGGAACCTCTTCGTCCAACAGAAAAGTAAACATGAAATGAGCCTTAGAGCTCGAAAATAAAGGTGCAGTGAGCCTCAGAGCTCGAAAACAAATAATGCATTGAGCCTCAGAACCCGAAAATGAACTTGCAATGAGCCTTAGAGCTCGAGAATAAAGACGTGGTGAGCCTCAGAACTTGAAAATAAAATTGCAGTGAGCCTTAGAGCTCGAAAATACTCAATCAGTAATCTGAAACAAATGAGAATCCTTCCTTTTGAGGACAGAGGAACCAAATGCTCCATGGAAAAACTTCCACCAACCAACCCTTGTTCACCGACCACTCTGGGACGAGGCATCACTCATTCTTTTAACGACATTGGTCACCGAAGAATCTGATGAACTCTGGATGTTATGTTTTTCCTCTCAAGCTTATCTGCATCATTCTTTTGCCGTCCAGTGCACGCTATCTCTTCCATTGAATTTGAAGTATTAAGTCCTCTTGAATTGGTTTAAACCATTCATTGGTGCTACTATTAGAGTTATCAAATCATACCATTAAACTTATATTTACTTTTATTGAGACATGAGAGCGAACACGACATGGGAGTGCAGAAGAAAACCTCTTGACTTAATATGAGAATTTAGGTTGTTAAGAGACAATAACAGTGAGAACAAAGTTACAACAGGGATCACGAAGATTAAAAAAAAAGATAAGCAAAGAAAATTACGAAAATCGGATAAAATTTGCCCCAGTGTTGGTCCCTTGATTTTCATTTAATTGATTCCCCTCAGTCTTTTGATGACACAGATCTTGGCTCCTGTTTCTGATTCCTCAAACACACCTCCTTCGATCATTCTTTAATAATTTTGCCCCATTATACTCAGCCGAATAAAATTGCCCCAATATGGTAGGTGCTTGCAGATTGGACCCTATCCTCCTCTTAGGCTGCCCTTGCAGGTTTTCAGCCTAAGGTTTCTCTGCCCTAACTTTTGCCTAGGCTGCCCTTTCGGGTTTTCAACCTAGAGGGCCTTTGATTTCCTTTTGTTTTCATTATTCTTTTGCCCTAACTTTTGCCTAGGCCGCCCTTTCGGGTTTTCAACCTAGCGGGCCTTCAAGCGTAGAACTTTTTCACAGCATCAGAGTTTACTGGCCTTGGTAACTCCTCCCCATCCATGTTTTGCAGAATCAAAGCACCTCCTGAGAATGCTTGTTTGACAATATAAGGGCCTTCATAATTTGGTGCCCATTTTCCTCGGGCATCCTCTTGACTAGGGAGGATTTTCTTTAAGACCAGGTCTCCCGTATGAAATTCTCTAGGATAAACCTTTTTATTGAAAGCTCTTGCCATTCTGTTTTGATACAATCACCCGTGACAGATAGCTGCCAGCCTTTTCTCTTCTATCATGGTCAACTGTTCATATCGAGTTTTCACCCACTCAGATTCTTCAAAGTCTGCTTCCATCAAGACTCTCAGCGAAGGGAGTTCTACTTCGATAGGTGAGACGGCCTCCATCCCGTACACCAAAGAGAAAGGGGTTGCCCCAATGCTTGATCGTATATTAGTCTGATAAGCATGTAGAGCATATGGCGGCATTTCGTGCCAGTCCTTATAGTTTACAACCATCTTTGCAACGATCTTCTTGACATTTTTGTTTGCTGCTTCAACTGCACCGTTCATTTGAGACCTATAGGGAGCCAAATTGTGGTGTTTGATTCTGAAGCCATCGTAAAACTTTTGAATCTCGGTACTATTAAGATTAGCAGCATTATCTGTGATTATCCTCTCTGGGATCCCGTATCTACAGACAATGTCCTTATTGAGGAATTTGAGAAACACCCTTTGAGTTATGCTGGCATATGAAGCAGCTTCTACCCATTTAGTGAAATAGTCTATCGCCACCAAAATGAAACGATGACCATTGGAAGCCTTGGGATTAATGGGACCGATGACATCTATTCCCCACATCGAAAAAGGCCATGGGGATGCTAAACTCTGCAGTGGAAACGCAGGTGCATTAACCCGGTCTGCATGCATCTGGCATTTTTGGCACTTACGAACATGCTCCATACAACCTGACTCCATAGTAGACCAATAATAGCCACTTCTCAAGATCTTCCTAGCCATCATGTGACCATTGGCATGAGTCCCACAGATTCCTTCATGAACTTCGATCATGATCCATTTAGCTTCGCGAGCTTCCACACATCTGAGTAGGGTACCATCATATCCTCTTTTGTACAAGACTTCCTTGTTTAAGGAAAAGGCCATAGCGAGTCTTCGGATGGTCTTTTTATTTACTTCGCTCACCTCTATCGGGTATTCCTTGGTCTGAATATATCGCTTGATATCATGATACCAAGGCTTACCATCAGGTTCTCTTTCCACATGAGCACAGTACACCGGTTCATCTTGCACTCTAATTTGGATGGGTTGGACATTGATATGGATATCCAGCTTGGTCATGGCAGCTAGTGTGGCTAAAGCATCAGCAAATTGATTCTTGTCTCGACTTAAATGTTAGAAAGTAATCTCGTCAAATTTTGCAATCAACTGAGTCAAGTATTTCTGATACGGAATCAACTTGGAGTCTTTGGTCTGCCATTCATCATTGACTTGGTAAATGATTAAAGCTGAATCCCCGAAGACTTTCAACTGCTTTATACCCAGTTCAAGTGCCATTTGCAATCCACCAGCACATGCCTCGTATTCTGCAATATTATTTGTACATTCGAATTTCAGTTTTACGGCCATCGGGTACTGCTTGCCATTTGGTGAGATAACCACTGCCCCTATGCTGTTACCTTGCATATTGACTGCTCCATCAAAATACATTTTCCACATATCTTCCTGTTCCTCATCTTCTTCGAGGGACATTATCTCTCCATCTGGGAACTCGGAATTGACAGGCCACCCATCCTCAAGAGGATTCTCTGCTAAATGGTCAGCAATCACACTTCCTTTGATGGACTTTTGAGTCACATATTTGATGTCAAATTCTGACAATATCATTTGCCACTTCGAAACCCTTAAGGAGATATGGGGACTCTCGAAGATATACTTCAAAGGATCCATTCAAGAAATTAACCAAGTGGTGTGATATAACATGTATTGTCTGAGTCTTCTGGAGGTCCATACTAGTGCACAACAAGTCTTCTCGATTGCCATATAACGAGCTTCACAGGTGTTAAACTTCTTACTCAGATAGTAAATTGCCTGCTCCTTCCTGCCAGATTCATCTTGTTGTCCCAGCAGTGCCCCCATTGAGGTTGGTACTATGGTGAGATAGAGTAACATTGGACGGCCTTGGGTAGGTGGTACCAACACTGGGGGATTCAGTAGATATGCCTTTATCTTATCAAAGGCTTCTTGACAGTCATCATCCCATTTTCCTGGATTATTCTTCCTGAGGAGATTGAAGATTGGCTCGCATGTGCTTGTCAGATTTGCAATGAAGTGTGCAATATAGTTCAATCTTCCAAGAAAACCCCTTACTTCTCGTTCGCTCTTAGGTGCTGGCATGTCACATATTGCTTCCACCTTGTTAGGATCCACCTTTATTCCTTCTCTACTGACAACAAAGCCAAGTAACTTCCTTGCGGATGCACCGAAAATACATTTTGCAGGGTTGAGACGCAACTTGTACTTTCTTAACTGTTCGAACAAATCAAAAATGCCACATGA
Source organism: Sophora flavescens (assembly GCA_030762895.1). NCBI lineage: Eukaryota > Viridiplantae > Streptophyta > Magnoliopsida > Fabales > Fabaceae > Sophora > Sophora flavescens. The sequence goes on along the minus strand of CM061064.1, from coordinate 165,268,199 downwards.
CTTTCTCCTTCCTTGGACTTAGCCACTATATCATCAACATATACCTCTACCTCCTTATGCATCATATCATGGAACAATGCTACCATAGCACGTTGGTAAGTGGCCCCAGCATTTTTTAATCCAAAAGGCATCACTTTGTAAAAAAAAAGTTCCCCAAGGAGTGATAAAAGTTGTCTTTTCTTTGTCGTCATTGTCCATGAGGATCTGATTGCACCCAGAATACCCGTCCATGAAAGAAAACTAGTGACTTCCGGCTGTACTGTCTACAAGGACATCAATATGAGGTAGGGGAAAATCATCCTTTGGACTGGCTTTATTCAGGTCTCGGTAGTCCATGCACATTCTGACCCTTCCATCCTTCTTTGGTACTGGAACAATATTAGCTACCCATTCCGGGTGTCTAGCTACTTCCAGAAAGCCAGTCTCCAACTGCTTGGTCACTTCTTCCTTGATCTTTAGCGACATCTCAGGATGTATTCTCCTTAATTTTTGCTTCTTTGGAGCCACATCTGGGTATAACGGAATTTTATGCGATGCTATCTCAGGATCTAAACCTGGCATATCTCTGAAGGACCATGCAAAAACATCCAGATACTCTTTTAATAGTGCAACCATTTCTTCTCGCTCTGGGTTATCCACTATTTTCAACTCCTTCTTGTCTTCCTCGGTTCCCATATCGATAACTTCTACAACCTCATCATTCGAGCTCATCCCCTCCTTTGACCGTTTCACCGCTTTCATGAATCCTTCAATGTCTTCTTCTTCCTCATCGGATTCAAGGTCGTATTCATCAGCGGCCGCGAGGGAATCAATAAATGAGTTTTCAAAGTTCCTTTCCCGAGGTAAATCTTTAGTGGGATGAGTATTCCTGGAAGAAAAAGTCAGGAATAGGAGAAGTATAGGCAAGGGTCTTATTTATGACAAAAAGCTTAGACAAAATAAATAAATGAAAGAGAGAGAAAAGAAACGATGGAATCAAAAGGAAAACACTAGACAAAGTGTTACATTTTCATTCATGTCTCAAAGAAAGTAAACATCAGTTCATAATTAGTACAATAAGATAATTACTTCATGGAAATAACATCAACAAATGGTTCAGACCGCCAATTGTTGAGAACTTCATTGCTAGCAGGGAGATAGATGATGCGGTTCTCGTCCAGCTCCTCTTCAAGTGTGCTGATAGTGAAGTGAGAGGAAAATGACTTTGCGGGATTGATAACTTCAGCAGCTACTGGGAAACTCTCCGTCAGGAGGGGAAGATACTTTCTCTCGTGCTCTTATTCTTCCTTGTTCTCAAGAGTCATGAATTTCATCCCTTCTTTCAGGTTGGGCTGATACCCTAATCCGCGTCTTCCTTCTCTCACAGCCGCTTCCATTGGTCGAGAGATCCCTTGCAGCTGAGGCCCTAGGCCTTTTCCTCTTTAATACCCGTTCTTTTCCATGATGTAGACTACTACTTCATTCACATTCTTCATTGGGGGCTCTTTTTTCTTGTTCTCTGACTTCAATACCTCAAAACTACACAGTGAGTCATCTTTCATCTGCTCTGTACTTTCCACGTAAGGTACTGTGGTGGGCTTCGTCAGCATGATTTCCTTTTCACCACGGATAGTAATAACGGATCCGTCTTGGATATACTTCAAACACTGATGCAAAGTCGATGGAACCACTCATGCTTCATGAATCTAAGGCCTCCCCAGAAGCATGGTGCAAGCTGGTTGGATTTCCATGACCTGAAAGAGGACAGGGAAAGAACTAGGCCCTATTTCAAGGGATAGAGTTATCTCTCCTAAGATTCCTCTTGCTATCCCATCAAAGGCTCTCACAATCATTTCTTGTGGTGTCAAATCCGCCACGCTTATGTTCAGCTGCTTGAGTGTGGACATTGGAACCACATTCAACACCGAACCGCCATCCACAAGCACCTTTGCAATCACAAACCCCTTACACTTTTGGGGTGATGTGTAAGGCTTTGGTGCTACTGCGGGATTTCGAGGCCACTTCATCTTCCGAGAAAGTAATCATGTTGACATGCCTGATTGGGTCCACCATATTTACCACATTTTCCAGAGCGACGTCAGGTTTGACATACGCTTCATTCAACACCTTCAATAATGCCTTGCGATGTGATTCTGATGTCAAGACAAGCGACAAAAGAGGTATCCTTGCCAGAGTTTTCTTCAACTGTTCTACCACATCATATTCACTTTGCTTCATGATCTTCAGAAAATCTTCTTCTTCTTTCCCTTCTCTTTCACCCATAGTTTTCTCTTATTTGGCTTCCTTCATCATTTTTTCTTCGGTAGGGGTGTAGCATCGCCCGCTCCTTGTAATGCCTCCAATTCTCATAATATTAGTAACTTGGGCCCTCGAGGTCTCCCCCGTAGCTCCAGTTAGTTCGACTTTCTGTTCATAATTCCATGGTACAGCATGTGTATCAACATAAGCAAAAGGGGTTGGCTTGCTCACCTTTACGATGACTCTTTCTGGGTCTGAAGGTTTGTTCAAGGGTGGTACTCGAAGTACAACTTTCTCAACTACATTGACTTCTTCTGCAGCACCTCGTCTGGCTTGAATCACCCCCAAGGTGAGTAATCTCTGAACCTGGACTTTGAAATCCCAACAAGTTTCGATATCGTGCCCCACTTGCCCATGATGATAATCACACCTTAGATCCTTGGCGTACCCCCTTTCTTCTCTTGGAATCCTTACTGGTGCAACAATATTGTATCCCACCTCCTTCAGTCCTTCGAAAATTTTCTGCATTGGCACTCGTAGTTCTAGCACCTTCCTGATTGGGGACTCTATTACCTCCAAATTGTTTACTCGATTTCCATCATTATGATTCGGGATGGGATTCCTAACGATATTAGGCCCGACCTCATCTTCGAACCCTAGAGTCCCACAAGCAATCAACTTTCTCACTGTTGTCTTGAAGGCTTCGCAATCCTCAATAGAATGCCCTGTGACATCCATATGATACTTGCAAGTCTGATTTGGATTGTACCAAGCAGGAAATTGTGGTTCTAAGGGACATACAGGGTTTCCCGCAATCAAGTGGCGATCAAACAATTGTTGGAATAAATCCACATTAGAGATGGACAATTTCGGGAAGGGTGGCAGATTTGGACTCTGAAAACGTCCTTGGTTTGGGAAATTTGGGCGAGGCAAAGGGTAGTTTGGGCGGTTTTGTGGGGGTGCAGATGGGTAACTGGTGTATGATGGGTGGGCAAGGTTATATGGTTGGGGGGTAGGAATATTGCTGACTTGGTTTTGCGAGTAAGTGTTGGTTTGTGAGGATGGGTAAAGCGGGGTTTGTGTCTGGTATGGGATATGTTGGTTAGGTTTATAGGGTCCTTGGTACTGAGGAGAAAAATTTTGTTGTTGTTGTACATAATTCGCCTTAACTTCCTTCTTTTTGGTTGAAATCCCTTCCGGGGTGCACTTCCTTCACCACCATCCATGGGGAACTTTCCAGCTCTTGCCAAAAACTCAATCCTTTCACCGGCGGCGATCAAGTCAGAGAAATCTTTGCAGGCGGCCCCAGCCATGGCTCCTATAAAAGGTGCTCCGAGGGTTCCTAGAAAGTATGAGCACATTTCAGATAAAGTCAACGGTGGCTGAACTTGTGCGGCCAAACTCCTCCACCTTTGGGCATATTGCTTGAAGGGCTCCTCCCTTTTTTTCTACAGCATAGTCAATTGTTCACGACTCGGGGCTGCATCCAGGTTAAATTTGTACTGGTCCATAAATAAGTCAGCCAATTTCGTCGATCGCGAGATTTTGGAATGGTCCAATTGAAGGTACCATTCTAAGGCGAGGCTAGTCAAACTTTTGTGGAAAAAGTTGATAAGGAATTTATCATCCTTGGACCAGATTGCCATCTTGGTGGCATAAATAATGAGGTGAAATCGTGGGTTCCCACTTCCATCATATTTGGAGAAGTCAGGAATCTTGAAGTCCTTGGGGATCACGACATCTGTGGCGGGGCAGAGTTCTTCTATCAGGAGAGGGCCGTAAGTACTCGGGCCTTTTATAGATTTTATCCGTTCTTCCATTTTCTCCATCCATTCGTCTCTCATCTTATCCTTACCAGCCTGGACTCCCGCTGACTGGTTGTGAATAGATACATGTGGTTGCTCCTATGTTGGCGCGGTGTAGCCCGGGACCTCATGATAGGCATTTTCAAAAGGGGGATATCCTTCTCCAATGGGAAGTGTTATTGGTGCCGTGTGATGTGTCGGGTCTGGTCCAGACACTCCTTAAATGAGACCCGTGCTAATGTTTGAAAACATTGGTGCTGTTACCACAGAAGAAATTCGCTGCCTACCCGGTTCAATTGCATCTCTGTTTGCACTAAGCATACTGAGAGATTCCCTCATATCTTGTAGTATGGCTTCTAATCTTGCTTGGGTTTCGGCCATCTCGCTCATTCTTCCCCTCACATCATCTATCTCAGAGCTTAGATTTCTTCCTTCCTCAGACTCATTGGCAGCCATCTTGGTCCGAGATCGGGTATCATAAACTCGGGTTTGGTTGGTGTTACCTTTCCTAGGTCGTGCAATGGTTCCTGAATCCTCAGAAGGATATGACTCTGTGAAGCAATTAAGAAAAACTCATTAGTCAATCCAAAATCTTGTGTGTGTGTATGCATGCATGTGCAAGTTATCATCCTTTATTCGATCGTGAGGGTACTCTCAGGAAGACTGTCATATACACCTATAGCAAGAAAACTCATCCTGCAATCAAATCTGGTGGTATGGTTCCCTCTAGTTTGAATGCAGTTGGCGTCAAGTCCATGGGAGAATCTACTCCTCGATGGACCACACCCGTGCTAGCAACGTCCTCATTTTACACAAAACACATCGTTTTTAGGGTAAAAATAAAGTTGGTGGTGTATCTAAGGGAGAATGCACTCCTCGATAGATATCACCTAAAAGCGCTCGATAGTCATTGATGAAAACACCTTCATTCCATTACAAATATTTCAAAATTAAAGAAGTACATTGATAGCTTCCCTCTTTCTCCGAGGTCTACAAGGTTCTACGTTAAGAGTCTCATCTTCTTTTTCCTGAACCCTCTGGCAAGTTTCCCAAAATGATTGAAGAACTCGGTCACCTTTGGTGCTAGCTGAAGGAAATGGTTCATACGCATGTTGACGGATGCCTCTTCAAACCGCTCCATCAGCTGGGAAGTGTGATATTGGAGCTTATCCATCACGTCCTCATATTTTCTCTTCCACGCTTCCTTTTCATTCTTTACATCTTTCACCACCAATTTCCATCCCTTTACCCATTCCGCGTGACGTTGAGCTTCAACCCTTTCAGAGTTTTTGATCTTGTTTCTGAGCTAACTTTCTCTCATGTTGGCTTCCGCTAATAGCTCGCGATACTTGGCTGCTTCATCCCACCCTCGGTCAGAGTATACTTCTGTTTGGGCTAATGATTCCTGCATGGATTCAACCCTCTCTTCTAGTACATGTATTGTTTCAACATGAACCCCTATATTTGTCTCGAGCCCTTCTTTCCTTTTCTGAAGTTTGACAAGCATCTTCTCTTGACATCCTATTTTTTCCAGCAGCCCCCGAATTTCTGCTTCTTTGTCTTTCCTTGCCCTTTTTATACGATTCGGGGCTTCATGGGCATCGGCACATTCATCCTTCAAGCGCTCAATTTGTAAACTCAGCTTCTGCACTTGTCTTCGGAGCGTGATAATGGTTACTTCGGCAGCTTGGTCTTTCTCATCAAAAACCCTCATTTAAGCTTTTAAAACTTCGATCTCTTTCAACATTTGATCTTTGGTTGGAGGATTATTTTCCTTACGGAAAGGGGATACGGGTCTTGGAGGGAAACCTCTTCTTACTTTTCTCCATACTTCATATCTTTTTGTGTGAGCGATGACTCGTCTTCCTAATTCCTCCGGTCCTTTTATATGAATATCATTCCATGCTGACCTTACTACTATCGTTTGACTCTTGATGCCTTCACCTTCTTGGTATAGGAAGAATATCCCATCGAGCAGCTCTTTGGGGGGTTCATCCCGTGTCCACTTGAGTTGACGCATTACCAAAGCTGGTGAGTATGATACACAGCCTCTAGGACCCATTAATGGAACATTTCACAAACATCCATAGTTGAACACAACTGAATCTGCATTATACCATGGACACATCCAACTAAATGACCGCAGGTCGATCTGATCAAACTCTTGTTTCCATTCATATAACTTACGTGGCTTTAGTTGCATGCGAGTGAATCCTTTCAGCGGGTCATCTGTTCTATCAATTTTATCACGAGCGTACAAGTGAGTCATGATCCAGACATACAATATTGACGCACAACATCGCAGTTTCCCTTGTTGATTCTGATGACAAACCTGTAGGGAGAGGAAGGTTTCAGCTAAGATAGCAGGGACTGGGTTTACACCATATTCTTCGACCCTATAGAAAACATCCATGGCTGACTGATCAATCAGCTCTGGTACAAAAGGAAATAGTACCAACCCATATATCATGAGGGCTAGTACTTTGTTGAAAGTAACCCATCGTTGTTGCTGGCCCAACTTGTTGAGATACACTTCCAAAAATCGCCTCTTCAACCCTTTGGTGGTTCCCTTTTCTGTTTTCTCTATCTGTTCCGGTTGAAGCTCCAATAGACTCGCTATTTTCTGATCTGTTACATGTTGGCCATAATACATGTATAAGTGAGTCTTCTTTTGAATTGACAGTCTTAGCATATAAGCATACTCTTCCATGGTTGGAATGATGTCCAAGTTGGGCAGTTCAAAACATCTCAAAGTTGAGCTCCAATATTGGGCCAATGCACTCAGAGCGGGAGCTTCCACTGGAACTCGCAATAGGTCCAATATCCTACCATACTTGCTGAAAAAGTCTGAGCATGCTCTTTAAGGCATTTGCTGGCTGAGTTCACATAATCTCTTTATGTCGTTGAGTGCCACATCGATCTTGATATATTTCTTGGAACAACTCGCGTTGCTAGTACTCTTTTCTGAACCAGACTTTTCCATTTTCTTGCTATAAGGTGAATACCAAAATCTTCCAACAAAGAGACACAACAAAAAATGAGTATAGTAAAACAAATATATCTTGCATGATTCATGTTGCATGGACCCAATGGGGTTGAAAACCCTGATGGGTATGCATTACCTTCATTATGACATAACACCTATTAGGTGTGCAATAATATTCGAATATGTCATTCAGGTTTGGGGCAGCAATGTGATGCCCCTAGTTTTGTGAATATTCACGATGAGCATGCATGACAATTTATGCTTATGATGATAGAGAGAGGAAAGAAAACTACGCCCCCTTTTGCCCTAAGCCAGGTAAAACCTAAGGATGGACACGCCCTAAGGTTAGAACTCTAAACAGGTTGGCCACTAGGTCTTCTCTATTAGTGAAAGTTGGGACAGGTCTAGACCTCTAAAAGTTATGGTCCCCAGATTGCCCTCATAAGGATATGATTCATGAATCTAGCCACAAGTAGGGATAAACCCTCTCAATATGACTATTCCATGATCTCATGTACAATCTGAGTGGTGAACTGACAAGTATCGGGGAGGTACAAGACCTCTTCAATAACAATGTCAGAGCACCGCCTAATCCTTGGGTTTTTGAGCAAGCTCGGGTATAGAGCTAAGTGTGTGTGCAATATGTGATAGTGATATGTGTGAAGGGGGCATACAAACTTGTAACACTTAAAAGTAAAAGTAAAAGGAGAAGACAAGAAAAACCTGCAAAACACAAACATAGGTATATATAAAAATGGTTACAAGTCCTCTACCCTATTGTTAAAACCTGGGAAACAGAAAAGAAAGGAGGAGGAAACAAAAAACATTGTTAGTGAAACATGTATAACAATAACGTGGGTTAAAGTGAATGTACAGCTAAATCTTCTCATTTAAATAAGAGGAAAAAACCAACCAAAAGGACAACCCAAACAGACATCACTAAAAATAAAAACATTTTTAAAATTTTGTCATTTAATTATCGTAAGGAGAAAAACAACGAGATATAATCATAAAAGGTAAAACAAATAAGCTACACGTTACTAAAAAAATTACAAAACCAATTTTACAGGCTTGACTTTATTGAAAGGAATCCCCAGCGGAGTCGCCATCTGTAGCGACCAAAAGGAATGGTTCCCCTTTTAGAGAGGAAACATGGAGTCGCCACCAACTTTATTTTATTTCAAGGAAGTTGGAAAACCTTTTAAGGAAAGCTTTGGGTTCGGGAGTCGATTATGTCTAGGGAAGGCATGGAGACTTAACCCCACGGCACCCTGGAGCATCCATAAAATGGTTACCCAAAATTAGTTGTGTAAATTATTAGTAACTTTGAAATTATTTGCTTTACCCCAAAATCTCTTTCTTAAGAAAAAAAACATCTTTAGTTGTGAAATTTTTGTTAAAACTAAATGAAGATGAACATGGCACATGAGTCCATAGGACAACCTCAAAATCTAAAGGGTTGAACATGACACTTGTCACAGGGCAACCCAAGGAATAAGATTGTTTTAATCAAGTGATCATCTTCATGGCTCACTTTCTGGGAAATGAGGATGAAGATCAGCCTGGTATGATTGAAATTACAAATGATATGGACAGATCCATCAGGGATTATGCTGTCTTTGATCCCCAAACCATGAGTACTGGGATTGTGAGACCAGAAATAACTACCCAGCACTTTGAGTTCAAACCAATGATGTTTCAAATGGTGCAAACTGTTGGGCAGTTCAGTGGTGCCCCTACTGAAGATCCACACTTACATTTGAGGCAATTTCTGGAAGTGGCTAGCAATTTCAAGATTCCTGATGAGACTCTGGCAAGTGTACCGGACTTCGTCGTCAAGTAATAAAAAGAGATCGAACCACAGAGACCGTGATCTTAAATAACAATTAGCTATTAAATTGATTTAACTGAACTGGAATAAGATTTGGTTTTTGAAATTGGAATCAAGTAACAATCAAATTTAAAATTGCAATTAAACACAATAGGAAAGTAATTCAAATAGGGGTTTTTCAAATTCAAAGGGGATTTCCAAGAATTGGGATACCACAAAACTGCTTATGTTACTAAATTGACCACTCTCCTTGTTAATTACCAAAATTTTATTTGAAGGCGAATTTATCCTAAATAAGTTAATGCTCCCTCTCGGGTTACAAAAACCGTGCCCAATTAAATCAACCCCTACTCTCGTGGTAATTGAATTTAAATCTAACCCTTTAAGTTTTGTGACAATTCGTGAACCCTCGAAGGACCGCTTCTAACTTTCGTGATTTAAGTACTAAGTTTGATTCCTATAGATCCGATACCCAAGTTCACCGCTAAGTTCGTCCTTAGTGTATCTAAGACACGCAAATAAGTGGCCACCGAATTTACGAGAGATTAAAACTATAGGGATCAAATCGAAGCAAAAATTGAAATTAACAAGAAATCAAACATCAATTCATCACCATAAACAAATCTTGGGCATAGCTATAGCGACCAAAAAGAATGGTTCCCCTTTTAGAGAGGAAAGATGGAGTCGCCACCAACTTTATTTTATTTCAAGGAAGTTGGAAAACCTTTTAAGAAAAGCTTTGGGTTCGGGAGTCGATTATGTCTAAGGAAGGCATGGAGACTTAACCCCACGGCACCCTAGAACGTCCATAAAATGGTTACCCAAAATTAGTTGTGTAAATTATTAGTAACTTTGAAATTATTTGTTTTACCCCAAAATCGCTTTCTTAAGAAAAAAAACATCTTTAGTTGTGAAAATTTTTGTTAAAACTAAATGAGGTTGAACATGGCACATGAGTCCACAGGGCAACCTCAAAATCTAAAGGGTTGAACATGACACTTGTCACAGGGCAACCCAAGGAATAAGATTGTTTTAATCAAGTGATCATCTTCTATTTTTATGTAAAATAAATAATTTTACCTCTTGAAAATAGGAGAGAAATGAAACGTAGAAACGTTTTACTAACTTATTCAGTGAACAGAGACACCGAAAAATAAGAACGTCAAGAGAAATTTATAAATAATATCAAAGAAAAGAATAAGGGTTACCCAATGAGAGCAGAATAAGAATGATTTTGTTTATTCCCAATGGTAAGATTTCAAGATCGAAGTCTTTACATTTAATCTCACTGGCTCCTTAAGGTCTTCCTTCTTAACCACTCTAATAATAGGGAAGAGAAAAGGAAACTCAGATCTTCTGATCTCTCTTCCTGACAATAAAAATCTCTCTCTCTTTTCTCTTCACTAAGAAAATATCATATCACAAGTCCCTCTCCAAAATGTTCTCATCCTTTTCCCAAAAATCGTCCTCTGGTTTTTCGATCCCTCTAAAGAAGATGTTCGCCCCCTTTTTCCTCTCCTTTTATAGACGGAGGAGAGGGCTTCTTGCTTCTTCTCCATTGGCTTCAAGGTCGGTTTGTACGAAACCCAAGACTTGGGCCGTTCTGAGCAGCGGAAAGGAGGTGATTTGATGTGAGGGTTGCACGCTTGAAAAGATAAGGAGATGGGGGGTTTCGAGAAGAAATAGCGTGTGTCCAGATGGGGCAGCGTGAGTAACAGAAAGGAGGTGATTTATCCTGAATGTTGCATGTTTGAAAAGAGAAGGAGATGGGGGGTTTTGTCTGATGTGTATGATGGCTTTTTAGGGTTAGGAGTAGGGTTACCAGGTTAAAACGAGGGAGGAGGTAAGGAGGAAGAAGGACCAATGGATAGAGGAGGAAAAGAGGTATTGTCTGATATGTAAAGTGGGTAGGAGGCGTAACTCAGTTTCCTTTCCTTTTTGTTGATTATCTTTTTCTCCTTGTTTTCTTCATTCTTTCTTCCTTATCTTCTCCTTCTTCTTTCTTTATTCTTTAGTCCCCATCCTGAAAATAAAATTGCAGTGGACAGAATCTCTTCGTCCCAATAGAAACTTAGATATGCAAAAGTAGATATACACTGGACGGACCTCCTCGTCCAACAAGAAAAGATAATTGCAGTGGACGGAACCCCCTCGCCCAACCGAAATAAAAGGGACAGGACAGGACGGGACCACCCCGTCCACCAGCAAGTGTAATGACTGGACGGGACCACCCCGTCCATTGGCAAGTGCAGTGGACTGGATGGGGCCAACAACAGGTGCAAAGAAATGGACAGGACCACCCCGTCCATCAGCAAGCACAAAGCAATGGACGGGACCACCCCGTCCATCAGCAAGTGCAAAGCAATGGACTGGACGGGACCAACAGCAAGTGCAAAGCAATGGACGGGACTACCCCGTCCTCCAGCAAGTGCAAAGCAATGGACGGGACCACCCCGTCCATCAGCAAGTGTAAATTAATGGACGGGACCACCCCGTCCATCAGCAAGTTCAAAGCAATGATGGGACAACCCCGTCCACCAGCAAGTGCAAAGCAATGGACGGGACCACCCCGTCCATCAGCAAGTGTAAAGCAATGGACGAGACCACCCCATCCATCAGCAAGTTCAAAGCAATGGACGGGACCACCCCGTCCATCAGCAGGTGCAAAGCAACGTACGGGACCACCCCGTCCATTTGCAAGTGCAAAGTAATGGACGGGACCACCCCGTCCATCAACGAGTTCAAAGCAATGGACGGGACCACCCCGTCCATCAGCAAGTGCAAAGCAATGGACGGGACCACCCCGTCTAACAGCAAGTTAATAATGTGATGGACCAACCTCCCCGTCCAACAGCAAATGTGATGGTCTGGAAGGGATCACCCGGTCGAACATCAAATCCAAGGTAATGGACTGGAACACCCCCTCCTTTCTTCATTATTTTCTTTTTTCTTCTTTCTCTCTTATTATTATTAGTCTCCTTGAAACCTAATATCATAAAAATTAGAATAAAATGAAGACGGATAAAAATGGGTGTTCACAATAGCCCCAATTCCTAGAAACAAGACTACTACTCAAGCATTGCCATGACCAAAGCAAGCTTGATTAACAATAGCATAAAAATAAAATCCTAGAGGAAAGAAGAGATTGAGAAAAAGAAGGAGAATCCTAATTTTGCCTATTGGTTGCCATCAAAAAGTGATCAGTTTCGAGCCCTATAGGACTATTTATAATCTGGGGTAACTTGAATCCCAATCCAATACAAAAATCAGATCAAATCAGTTTCTATGGATCCATATATTGCGCGTCACGGCCGTGATGGCCATCACGGCCAGACCGTGACGGATTCTGCCTTGGAGGTTGCTTCACTGGTTGGTCTGTCACGGTCGTGACCACCATCACGGCCTAGCCGTGATCAATTCTGCCTGTGAGGGTCTGGCTCAGTTGACATGTCACGGCCATGATGGGCATCACGGCCTGGCTGTGACCAGCTCTGACTTTTCCATTCTTTCTTTTCAGTTCTACTCGATCATGGTCGTGATGGCCATCACGGCTAGGCCATGATCAGTTATGTTTGCCTTATTTTCTTACCTTTCAAACTCCATCTTCATGCCAACTCCAACACAACTGATCCTGAGCAATTTAATCTTCGATTCCTGCACACAAGCACCACAAAACCACCTTACCCGTTCCAAGGTAAAAACTAACAAATAATCAAATAAAATATGCCTAAACTATATGAAAATGCATGCAAAATGTCAGGAAATATGAGGTGAAATCACACTCATCAAACTACCCCAAGCTTATGATTTTGCTTGTCCTCAAGCAATAACTAAGGCCAGAAAGATAATCAATCAGAGCATGGACAGTGAATCTAGAACCCGAGTAATAAATCCAAGTAACAGGCATATTCAATAAGAAACCAAGAGACAATCGATTTTAAGTCCAATTAGAAGCTTAGGTTTCCCAGATTCATATCTATCACTAATTCGGGCACTCTTCTCACCTCACTCATATGTTTGAGGGTATATGACAATTCGCTCAATTTCCTCAAGGAAGGTACCCTACCATAAGCTTGACTATTAACCAAATATCTACTTTATTAATGAAAACACATAAGAATCAAGAGGTCTTTTATTTTGGTTGTAATGGGGCCATGGGATTAATTGTTAGGTGGGGAAATCAAGAAAAGGAAAATTCAAGAAGGCTAAAAAAAATTTCAAAAAATGCAAAGCATGACACCTTTCTTATTTTTTTTTTGGAGAAGGGGAGATTTTCAACTTAAGAGAAATATTTTTCTTACTTTTTATCCCACAATTTATTCTTCAAACTACCTTTTTTCCCTTTTACAATACTTTAAAAGGTGCCATACCAAGCATCGTTCATTAAAATAGATCAAGGTACCAAGTAAAGTAGTTTATTCTTTTAGGCTCAAAATTGGGCAACTAAGGGGTAGCATTTAATCAGTCGAAGTTCAGAAGGCCAGAAAAATACCTAGTGCCTCAATCATTTTCAAATATGTTTTAAAAAAATTTTAAGTTTCAAAACGGTTTCAAGTCAAGTTCTAGAGAACACAATCCAAGAGTAATAAAACACTCGATCACAAGGAATGGGGTAGATTTAGTGAGTACCCCTTTTAGGCTCAAAATCTCACATTTAGTATTTTAAAATCAATGTGAAACCCAAATCTAAGGAACCATATGCTAATTATTAACTATCAAAAGATCATCTCAAGCTCTTTTATTTTTAGCCTATCACAAGAATACAAGAATTGGGTTCAGAAATTCACTGTCTCAATTCAATCGGCACAAAGTTTTTCACAATGGGAGGCATACTCTAAGCAAGGGGCAATCTAATCACGAGATATATGCAAAACTAACCCTAAATTAATGCAACATGCAAGAATGCAAAAATAATACCCCCTACCCCAAGCTTAAAAACTTACATTGTCCCCAATGTAAATAATTAAGTCGTAGGGAGGAAAAAAACAAAAACAACTCACTGAGGTGGTGGGTGCTGGCTCAGATGCCAGTCATAGAGCTGCTGGATCATGTCTCTCTACTCACGCTGCTCCTCCATGATGCACTTCTGGTTCGCTAGGATAGTGTCAAAGGTGGACGAGAACCACGCATAGGGATCATCGGACGACGTACCTGCAGAGGAAGAAGATGGGTGTCCAGACGGCCTAGCCTGCGGTGGCGGGCGTAACGACCTTTGTATCCTAATAGGTTGAGGCTCCTCTTTCACTGGCACTTTCCAATTTGAAGGATTTGTTACATCCAAAAGTGCGGGGTTAGGGAGAGGAATTGGGTGACTGCACCTTGGGTGTTTCAGGCAGTACATATCATCCTCCTGGGTGATCATCCCCATGGCCTCACAAGCCTGCAAGGTGATACGTGTCCGTCCTGGGGTGGCCTCAAAACCATCCAGATCAAAGTTAAAGTGATGGCATATTGTGGTGATTAAGCCACCAATGACAATAGTGCCACTCGAACTCTTGGCGACCTTTAAGAGGTGCCTAGCCAAAAACGACCCTGTGTCCACGTTGCTCTCAGGGTGGAGCATGACCCATAGTATAAAGACCTCGTCTTGGCGGACGGATCCGTCACTCTCTCCACGTCCAAACAGGGTGTTGGCTATGACCCTATGCATATATATTATACTTGGGTTAACAAAGGCTGTGGACTTGGATGTCCGAGGGTCAAAACTCTTGCCTTCATAGTCAATTACTGACCAGAAACTATATGCACTAAACCCTAAGGGGTATCTTCTGTCACCCCCTACTGGTCAACCAAAAATCTCATTAAACTCAGCCAGGGTTAGTACATAGTCCTGGTTGAAGAGCCGGAATGTAATCCGTCCCTCAAGGCAATGCGATCCTTGGAGAATTTCTGCATTCAGAGAGCTTAAGAACTCTAGAGTAGGGCCAGCAAATGTAGGGTATCTAGTGCGAGCAAACTCGCTCCACCCTATGTTTTCTAATATCCAATTGATGTCAACAGTCAGGCCTAGGGTGTCTATACATGCATCATCAAGATATTTCGTTTGGATAATCTTCCTATTTTTCAAAGCATTAAATCTATCTTGTTGAGCATTATCCTTGAAGACAATTCCATACCCATGTTCATCAGTCTCAGAGTTAGAGGAGTCAGTCAGAGTAGTTACCTGGGTTCCTGCTTCCTCGGGTACGAGGGCGTGAGGCTTTGGTTTCCCTTTGATGCTTGCTTGCCATGATCTCAAAACACCTAAAATTCACAATCCCCTTCTTCAATGTTTCTGAAATTCGGATTTTTAGGGGCTAGGGTTTCAGAATTGGGAATTTTTGAGTTTGCCCAAAATTGAAGGATTTTCCTTGTGGGTCTTGTTGGGTTAGGTCTAGGGAGCAAGGTAGTAGAGTTGGTTGGGCATGGGTGTCATGGGGAGGTGAGTTTTCAAGATTTTTGGGTGAATGGTTATGGTGGAGGTTGTGAGAGGAAGAAGAAATGAGTGGATGAAGAGGTAGATGGTGGGTTTTGGTTAAGGTGGGGGTTGCGTTGATGAGTATGAGATGAGGGAAGGGGGAGTTGGAATGAAGGGTGGAGCTTGGTGGCTATGGAGGTAGAGAGAAGGTAGAGAAGATGAAGAGAGTTAGGGGTATGGCAGAGGGGAGGGGTATTCGGGTTAAAAATTTGAGTTAAAAGTGTGTCACGGCCGTGACCCACATCACGGGAAGGCCGTGACGCATTCTGTGTCAGGTAAATCCTTTTTCACGGGCGTGATTTGTATCACGGCTGGCCCGTGATGGAATCTGTTCTATTTCAATTGACCTGTCACGGTCGTGACCACTATCATGGCCAAACCGCGATCCTTCCTAACTTTTTTGGTCTTCACATCACGACCGTGACATACATCACGGCTAGGCCGTGATGGATTCTGATCTTCTGGGGCACTCTTGTCACACCCGTGATGGCAATCATGGCTGTGCCATGATACTGTCTGACTTTCAGCTGTTGACTCATCACGGCCGTGACCCATGTCACGGCCCGGGCGTGATCTTTTCCGGCTTTTTTTCCATGCCCTTTTCACTCTTCATGCCTTCCTGACCTGAAAACACTTGGCAAATCCATTAATTTATGATCTTTCTTCTCTAAATCTTCTCAACTATTCAAAAACAAACTAATAAGGGAAAGAAAACTTGGGTTGCCTCCCAAGAAGCGCTTATTTACGGTCCTAAGCTTGACCATAGTCTTTTCAATCCTTTGATGTTGGGTCGAGGAGGGAAATCGCAACCTCCTGTTCAAGTGGATGTTCTCCAAGGTAGTGTTTCAGTCTCTGTCCATTGACCTTGAATGTTCCACATTCCTGGTTCCAAACCTCGACGGCACCATACGGAAATACTTTCATTACTTTAAATGGTTCGGACCATCTAGACTTGAGCTTTCCTGGGAATAACCGCAACCTCAAGTTGTAGAGTAGCATCAGTTCTCCTTCATGGAATGCTCTACGAAGGATATGCTTATCATGCCACTTTTTTGTTCTCTCCTTGTAAGATCGTGCGGACTCATAAGCATCTAATCTTAGCTCATCAAGTTCCTGAAGTTGAAGGATTCTCTTTTCCTCTGCGGCTTTTATATCAAAGTTTAGCATCTTAATAGCCCACAAAGCCTTATGCTCAAGCTCGACTGTTAAGTGACATGGCTTACCGTAAATAAGTCTAAAGGGTGTCATCCCGATAGGAGTCTTGTAAGCCGTACGGTAAGCCCAAAGAGCATCATCAAGCTTTAAGGACCAATCCTTTCTCAAACCTGAAACAGTCTTCTCCAGAATGCTCTTTATCTCTCGATTGAAAACCTCGACTTGACCACTTGTTTGAGGGTGGTAAGGTGTAGCAACCCTATGAGTGACTCCATATTTGAGTAGGAGTTTTTCAAATTGTTTTTCAATGAAGTGCGATCCTCCATACTAATGACTGCCCTTGGAATTCCAAACCTTGGAAAAATCACCTTCTTGAATAGTTTGATTACGGTTTTTGCATCACTTGTTGGGGAAGGAATGGTTTCCACCCATTTAGAGACGTAATCAACGGCTACAAGAATGAACTTATTATTGCAAGAGGAAAGAAAGGGTCCCATGTAGTCAACTCCCCAAACATCAAATATCTCCACTTCTAGCATAGTGTTGAGTGGCATTTCATGCTTCTTAGAGATGTTCCCCGTTCTTTGACATGGATCACAAGCAAGCACGAACATTCGGGCATCTCTGAAAATATGATTCCAATAGAAACCAGCTTGAAGCACCTTTGCTGCTGTCTTCGAGGCACTAGTATGTCCTTCGTAAGATGAGGAATGACAACAACTCAAGATACTTGGAACCTCGGCTTCCGAAATACACTTTCTGTAAATGCTATCCACACACTTGCAGAAAATGTAAGGCTCATCCCACACGTAGTTCTTGAGATCGGAAAAGAACTTCTTCTTTTGTTGATAATTGAACTCCGGTGGTAGAATCCCACATACAAAATAATTCACAAAGTCCGCATACCATGGAGCACTCTCCCAAGATGGCGAATGGTTGCTCATCGGGGAAAGAATCATCTATCGGCAAGTTGTCCTTCTCATGTTCCAATGGTTCAAGTCTGGATAAGTGGTCTGCAACCAAGTTCTCCGTCCCTTTCCGGTCCCGAATCTCCAAGTCAAATTCTTGCAGAAGGAGAATCCATCGGATAAGTTTTCGCTTTGCTTCCTTCTTAGTCATAAGGTGCTTTAGTGCGAAGTGGTCCATGTACACTATGACTTTAGACCCCACAAGGTATGATCTGAATTTATCAAATGCAAAGACAACCGCACGTAATTCTTTCTCAGTTGTGGCATAATTGGCTTGAGCTCCATCTAGAGTTTTTCTTGCATAGTATATTGCATGAACCTTCTTGTCTATCCTTTGTCCCAACACCGCTCCCACGGTGTAGTCACTAGCATCACACATTACTTCAAATGGCTCATTTCAATATGGTGTTTGGAAAATGGGAGCGGTGGTCAAAGCTTCCTTCAACCTATAAAATGCACTCAAACATTCCTCATTAAAATCAAATGGAACATCTTTCATTAATAGGTTAGATAAGGGTTTAGAAATTTTTGAAAAATCTTTGATGAAACACCGGTAAAACCCGGCGTGTCCCAAGAAACTTCTAACTCCTTTCACATTTATCGGTGGGGGCAAATTTTCAATAACATCTATTTTGGCCCTAAGCACCTCAATACCTCTACCAGAAATCAAGTGCCCAAGCACTATACCTTGTTTTACCATAAAATGGCATTTCTCCCAATTCAATACCAAATTGGTTTCTTCACATCGCTGCAAAATCTTAGACAAATCTGTTAAACAGTCATCAAAGGTAGTTCCATAAACAGAAAAATCATCCATAAAAACCTCCATGATGTTTTCAATAAATTCAGAAAAAATTGCAGTCATGCATCTTTGAAAGGTAGCCGGTGCATTACATAAACTAAAAGGCATTCTTCTATAGGCAAAAGTGCCATAGGGACAAGTAAACGTGATCTTTTCTTGATCACTTGGATGTATAGGAATTTGATGAAAACCGGAATATCCATCCAAGTAACAAAAGTACGAATGCCTAGCCAACCTTTCAAGCATTTGATCAATAAATGGGAGAGGGAAGTGATCTTTCCTTGTTGCCTTATTTAGCTTCCTATAATCGATGCATATTCTCCAACCGACTACCGTCCTAGTAGGGATGTTCATTATTTTCATTTTGAATAACAGTCATCCCCCTTTCTTAGGAACCAAATGCACCGGACTAACCCACTCACTATTGGAGATTGGATAAATAACCCCCGCATCTAGCAACTTAAGCACTTATTTCTTAACCACTTCTTTTATATTAGGGTTCAACCTACGTTGATGCTCAATGGATGGTTTATGGCTATCTTCCATTAAAATGCGATGCATGCAAAAAGATGGATTTATGCCTTTAATATCATCAATTGTATATCCTATAACCTTTCTATGCATTCTAAGCTCCCTAAGCAATTTCTCAGTTTCCAACTCATTCAAGCTAGCATTCACAATTACCGGATAGGAAGAGTTAGGACCAAGAAATTCATACCTCAAATTGGAAGGAAGAGGTTTTAGTTCTACCTTAGGGGCTTCCTCATCTTTCAAATCCTTACTCTTTGGTTTCAACTCAAGTTTTTCTTTCTTTGTTTTGTTCGGAGAAATTTCTGGACTAGCTTCCAGAAAGCGGGCATAATTCCTTACTTCTCCTCCATGAGAATTTAAGTCTCCACCAATCAAACACATTTCTAATGGGTCATCAACACAAGCTTGCCAGGATTCTTCTTTCACCACTTGGTGCATTAAGTCAACCCATCAACAAGAATCTTCAGAAGAAGGGTGTTTAATAGATTTAGCTAGATCAAATTCAACTTTATCATCACCCACAGTTAAAGTCAATTTTCCATTTTTAACATCAATAATTGCTCCTGCGGTAGCTGAGAAAGGCCTACCAAGAATAATGGGGATTTGGGAATCCTCTTCCATTTCAAGTACTACAAAATCCATAGGAATGAAAAATTTACCCACTCTAATAGGAACATCCTCCAAGATGCCTATAGGGAATTTGACTGACCGATCCGCCAATTTAAGGGAGATTGTTGTGGGTTTAAGTTCACCCATCTCCAACTTCTTGCAAACAGAGAGGGGCATAAGACTAACACTAGCCCCCAAATCACAAAGAGCTTTATCAAAACTAGTGTTACCAATCAAGCAAGGAATAGAGAAACTACCTGGTTCTTTCAATTTGGGAGGCAATTTATTTTGAATTAAAGCACTGCACTCCTTAGTTAAAGCCACTGTTTCACATTCCTATAGCTTTTTCTTATTTGACAAGATATCCTTAAGAAATTTAGCAAATGTCGGCATTTGTTGTAACACCTCGATGAAGGCACATTAATGTATTTCTTATGGACTTCTAGAAATTTTCTAAATTGCTTATCTAACTTGGCCTTGGCCAACCTTTGAGGAAAAGGTATCGGAGGTTGGTAAGGTGGTGGAGGGACATACTTAGCCACTTTTTCACTAGGCTCTTCCTCTTCTAAGGGTTGTGTCTTAGTAGGTTCCTCCTCCTCATCTACACTCGTGTTATCACTCTCCCCTTTAGCCTCGGGATTCTCAACTTTCTTACCACTCCTTAGACTCACAGCTTTACATTGTTCATTATTTAGGTTCACCTCAGGTTGTCCAGGAAACTTGCCCGGTTGCCTCATTGAATTTCCCGCTTGTTGGGCAATCTGAGTTTCTAACATCTTGTTATGGATGGCTAAGTTATCTACCTTAGATGTTAACTCTTTTATTGCCTCATTAACTGCCCTACCTTGTTGCCTAAATTCTTCATTTTGCTTAGTATGAGTAGCAACAAAATTTTCCATAAGAGACTCGAGTTTAGACTTTTGTACCTGAGGATATCCCGATGCGGGTTTCCTATTACCTTACCCTTCTTGGAATTCGTGGTTCAACGTGTTGTTGTAGTTCCCGTAGGAAAGATAAGGATTATTCTTCCTCTGGTTGTAGGGAGTTGGGGGAGCATAATTTGGCAGCTTCGGGTTCGTGTCATAGAAATTGTGACAAGAGTTCACTTGTTCCCCCGAAGCACCGGACTCAGGAGCGATACCATGTGGGCACTCCATTATGTCATGTCCCTGCATTCCAAAAATCTCACAAACAACATTAGTAGCTCCAATTGAACTCACATTAGCCTTTTCAAGCTTATCAAAGCGTTTATTCAGTTAGTCAATTTTAGACATAATTAGATTAGTGCTATTCATTTCAAACTTACACCCCGAAATCTTTTTCGGGTTATTACCTCTCTCTGAACCCCATTGGTGATAGTTGGTGGCCACGTTTTCAATGATATTGAATGCTTCAGTCAGAGGTCTATTCATAAAGGCTCCGCCAGCTGCGGAGTCAAGTGACACCTTCGAAGAGTAATCCAATACGTTGTAGAAGGTATGCACTAACAACCACCTCTCGAGCCCATGATGTGGGCAAGACTCCAGTAATCCTTTGTAACGATCCCAAGCTTCGGATAAGTATTCTCCGTCCTTTTGGAAGAAGTCGGTGATCTGAGTTCGTATGTAAGCAGTCTTGGATGGAGGGAAGAATTTCTCCAAGAATGCCTGCTCTAGTTGGTCCCAAGATGACAACATTAATGGGCAGTTGCTTCAACCAAGCTTTTGCCTTTCCAGTCAAAGAGGAGGGGAATAACCTCAAGCGTATAGCATCGATCGGGGCACCTTGAATCCTTATTGCATCGGTGAATTCCAAGAATGTCTCCACATGATCAGTCGGGTCCTCTGAGGGCAATCCTCCAAACTGATGTTGCCTAATCATGCTAATTAGCTGAGGCGGTATAGTGTAATTCTCCGCCTCAATTTCTGGCCTAGCAATCCCAGTTCGCAAACCCCTAGCATTTGGGGCTGCGTAGTCCTTCAGTGGTTTAGTATCTAGTAGATTCGCCATGAGTGGAATGGGAATCAACCTCTCTCCCTCTCTTTGTCTTTGTAGTCTCTTACGTCTATGAAAGGTCCTTTCGATCTCGGAGTCAACTTCAATAAGGTTTCCAAGACTTAGGGATCTTTGTATAAAAGAGAAAAATACCTATGGTAGAGAGATAGATACTCTAAAAAAAGAAAAAGAAATAAATAATAAAATAAAATAAAATAAAATAAAAATTTCCAGAAAAATCAATTAAAAATTAAATTGAAATTCAAGAAAATACAGTCCCCGGCAACGGCGCCAAAAACTTGATGAGACTCCGACAAGTGTACCGGGCTTCGTCGTCAAGTAATAAAAAGAGATCGAACTACAGAGACCGCGATCTTAAATAACAATTAGCTATTAAATTGATTTAACTGAACTGGAATAAGATTTGGTTTTTGAAATCGGAATCAAGTAACAATCAAATTAAAATTTGCAATTAAACACAATAGGAAAGTAATTCAAATAGGGTTTTTCAAATTCAAAGGGGATTTCCAGGAATTGGGATACCACAAAACTGCTTATGTTACTAAATTGACTAATCTCCTTATCAATTACCAAAATTTAATTTGAAGGCGAATTTATCCTAAATAAGTTAATGTTCCCTCTCGGGTTACAAAAACCGTGCCCAATTAAATCAACCCCTACTCTCGTGGTAATTGAATTTAAATCAAACCCTTTAAGTTTTGTGACAATTCGTGAACCCTCGAAGGACCGCTTCTAACTCTCGTGATTTAAGTCCTAAGTTTGATTCCTATAGATCTGATACCCAAGTGCACCGCTAAGTTCGTCCTTAGTGTATCTACGACACGCAAATAAGTGGCCACCGAATTTACGAGTAATTAAAACAATAGGGATCAAATCAAAGCAAAAATTGAAATTAACAAGAAATCAAACATCAATTCATCACCATAAACAAATCTTGGGCATAGCCCCAATTCCTAGAAACAAGACTACTACTCAAGCATTGCCATGAGCATAGCAAGCTTGATTAACAATAGCATAAAAAGAAAATTCTAGAGGAGAGAAGAGATTGAGAAGAAGAAGGAGCATCCTAATTTTGCCTATGGGTAGCCGTCAAAAAGTGATCAGTTTCGAGCCCTAGAGGACTATTTATAATATGGGGTAACTTGAATCCCAAGCCAATACAAAAATCAGATCAAATCAGTTTCTATGGATCCATATATTGCGCGTCATGGTCGTGATGGCCATCACGGTTAGGCCGTGACGGATTCTGCCTTGGAGGTTGCTTCACTGGTTGGTCTATCACGGCCGTGACCACTATCATGGCCTGGACGTGACCACCATCACGGCCTAGCCGTGATCAATTCTGCCTGTGAGGGTCTGGCTTAGTTGACATGTCACGGCCGTGATGGGCATCACGGCCTGGCCGTGACCAGCTTTGACTTTTCCATTCTTTCTTTTCAACTCTACTCGATCATGGCCGTGATCAGTTTTGTTTGCCCCATTTTCTTGCCTTTCAAACTCCATCTTCATGCCAACTCCAACACAACTGATCATGAGCAATTTAATCTTCGATTCCTGCACACAAGCACCACAAAACAACCTTACCCGTTCCAAGGTAAAAACTAACAAATAATCAAATAAAATACACCTAAACTATATTAAAATGCATGCAAAATGTCAAGGAAATATGAAGTGAAATCACACTCATCAATTCCTGGAATAAGTGATGCTACTTTCAGGTTAAGGCTCTTTCCTTATTCTCTGATGGATAGAGCCAAGACTTGGTTGAACTCTTTGGAAGCCAACACCATTACTTCATGGAATGGCTTAGCCGAAATTTTTTTGACTAAATACTTTCTTCCTACTAAAAATGCAAGAATGAGGGGTGATATAACTTCCTTCAGGAAGAATGATGATGAATCATTGTATGAATCGTGGGAGAGGTTCAAGGAGCTTTTGAGAAGATGTCCTCATCACAACATTCCTGTATGCATCCAAATGGAGACCTTCTACAATGGACTTTTGCCTCCTTCAAGATTGATGTTAGATGCTTCATCCGGAGGTACATTCTTGACAAAATCATACAATGAAGCCTATGCATTAATTGAAAGCATAGCTGCTAATAGCTATCAATGACCAACTGTGAGGGCCAATTCTGCTAAAACCCTTGCTAGAATAGTTGAAATGAAGGAAGCAAATGCCCTATCTACTCAGCTCGCCTCCATCACTAATATGCTGAAAAATCTTACTGCTACTAATGCAAGTATAGAACCTACTATGGTTGAATCTGTGGTTGCTCAACTGAGTTCTACTTCATGTGTTTTATGTGGAAGGGAGCATCTATTTGAAGAGTGTCCCAACAACCCAGTATCTGAATTATGTTGAGAATAGAGGGAACAATGCATACTCCAATACTTACAATCTTGGTTGGAAGCAACACCCAAATTTTAACTACGGGAATTACAACAACACATTTAATTCATAAACTGTAAATGCTCCATAACAACACCAACAACAGGGACAGAACATCCAACAGCAGAAAAATCAGTCTCCTGCAAAGGAATCATCTTTGGAAGCTATGTTGAAAGCTTTCATGACTGAAACTAATGCTCAAATCCAAAACCAAGGAACTGCTGTGAGAAAATTGGAGAATCAAGTAGGGCAGTTGGTCATTGCACTAGTTAACCGACCTGCTGGTACTCTTCCTGCTTCCACTGAATCTCCATCATCCTCAAATGATAAAGGAAAGGAGCAAGCTAAAGCCATAAACCTGAGAAGTGGTAAAGAGCTACATGATGCTCTATCACATAAGAAGAAAGCAGCAAAGAAGACTGACACAGCTGAGACAGAGAAGGACAACCATGAGGTGACTCTAACAGGTCAAAAGGAATTGCAGGAAATTCCTAGTTAGAAGGAAACCAAGTTGATTCCAGAGAGGCCACCTCCCCCATTTCCACAGAGGTTGAAGAAGGCAGCTCAAGAGAAGCAATTCAACAAGTTTCTGGAAATTCTAAAGCAGTTTCACATCAACATACCTTTGGTTGAAGCTCTACAGCAGATGCCTAACTACACCAAATTTATGAAGGACATTCTTACTAAGATAAAGAGATTGGGAAAGTTTGAGACAGTGGCAATGACAAAGGAGTGCAGCCAGCTATTACAAAACAAAGTGCCTCAGAAAATGGAATATCCAGGCAGTTTTATTATCCCTTGTTCTATAGGGAATACTTATTGTGGAAAAGCCTTGTGTGATCTTGGAGCAAGTATTAACCTGATGCCAATGTCCATCTACAAGCAGCTGAGAATCGGTGAAGCCAGACCTACCACTGTGACTTTGCAACTTGCTGATAAGTCCATTGCTTTCCTAGAAGGAAAGATTGAAGATGTTTTAATCAGAGTGGAAAAGTTTGTATTTCCAGTGGATTTTATTATCCCTGACTTTGAGACTGACAAGGAAGTTCCAATCATCCTTGGAAGACCCTTTCTTTCAAAAAGGAGAGCTTTCTATGAAGGTAAATGACCAACAAGTGACTTTCAATGTCTTCAATGCTTTACAATACCCTGATGAGGATATGGAAATCTATTCTGTGATTACTGGTATTGAATCCCTAGTGCAAGAGCAACTAATAGCAACAAGGAAAGGTTTAGAGCATGAGTTTGAACTGAATGATGAAACTGATTCTGGAAGTGAAGAGCTAAAGCTGTTAGTTGAAGAGAAGTTGGCACAAAGCTCGTGGATCATGAAATATGAGTCATTGGAGTTAACTGCAGACACTTTGAAAGAGAATATCCCCTCTATTGAAAGACCTCCCACCCTTGAATTGAAACAACTACCTTCTCATCTGAAATATGCCTATCTGGGAGAACATGAAACTCTGCCCATCATAATTTCTTCTTTCTTAACTGCTGCTCGAGAAGATAGTCTCCTTTCAGTTTTGAAGGGGCACAAAAAGGCTATTGGATGGCAAATGGCAGACATTAGAGGAATCAGCCCTAGTCTCTGTATGCATAGAATACTTTAGGAAGAAAATGATAAGAATTTTATTGAGGGCCATAGAAGAATGAATCCAATAATGAAAGAAGTGGTGAAGAAAGAAATCATCAAATGGCTTGATGCAGGAATCATTTACCCCATTTCAGATAGTGTGTGGGTTAGTCCTGTGCAATGTGTTTCAAAGAAAGGAGGAGTCACTGTGGTGAAGAATGAAAAGAATGAACTTATTCCCACATGGACAGTCACATGGTGGAGGATTTGCATGGATTATAGAAAACTGAACAAGGCCACAAGGAAGGATCATTTTCCACTACCATTCATTGATCAGATGCTTGATAGGTTGTCTGGGAGGGAGTTTTATTGCTTCCTAGATGGCTATTCAGGTTACAATCAAATAGAAGTGGTACCTGAAGATCAGTAGAAGACCACCTTCACTTGTCCATATGGTACATTTCCCTTCAGAAGACTGCCTTTTGGGCTCTGCAATGCTCCAATAACTTTTCAGAGGTGCATGATGGCTATCTTTTCAGATTTCATTGAGAATACTATGGAGATTTTCATGGATGAATTTTTAGTATTTGGGGACTCATTCATGGGATGCTTGAATGCCTTAGAGCAGGTGCTATACAGACCAACTTGGTTTTGAATTGGGAAAAGTGCCATTTCATGGTCAAGGAAGGCATCGTGTTGGGCCATAAAGTGTTAAAGAAAGGTCTCGAGGTGGACAAAGCTAAGATTGAGGTGATTGAAAGACTTCCCCCACCTAATTTTGTCAAAGGCATCAGAATTTTTCTAGGCCATGCTGGATTTTATAGAAGATTCATCAAAGATTTTCCAAAATATCCAAGCCACTGTGCAAATTGTTGGAGCATGACAGTGCATTTGACTTCGCAGATGATTGCCTATTAGCTTTTGAAACTTTGAAGAAGGTTTTGATCACTACTTCTGTAATAGTAGCACCAGATTGGGAAAAACCATTTGAATTTATGTGTGATGCAAGTGATTTTGCAGTGGGGGCTGTGTTAGGTCAAAGGCATAACAAGATCTTCCATACTATATACTATGATCACTGCTCCTGTAATAGTAGCACCAGATTGGGAAAAACCATTTGAATTTATGTGTGATGCAAGTGATTTTGAAGTGGGGGCTGTGTTAGGTCAAAGGCATAACAAGATCTTCCATACTATCTATTATGCTAGCATGACCCTCGTTGATGCTCAGGTCAATGTTGAACGAATCTGGGCAAGTATACCCAGTCGTACAAGTAATACGGTGGTAAGACCGGTTTATCGTATCCACGGGGATTGGATGTCAACTACCAATTCGCAAACTCAGCAACTATCTAGACTAAACAGAGAAATCAAAACAAACAAAAGAAAAGAAATAAAATCTTTTTGTCTTTTTGGGGACTTTTGACAAACACTTGGAGTGCAGAAAGGATATGTTGGGACTAGACTTCACCAAACCTCTAATTCATGCACTATCAGGACTAGATACCTCCCATTCATACTTCAGATATTAAAATCAATCCACTAAACTACTCAAACCCCGATTCCTCGGATGGCAAGAGCCTAAATCCACTAATAGACCCTAATTCCTTAGGTGGCCTAGATTAATGAATTTGCATTAAGATTAGGGATTACGCGATTACTAATAAACCTAGTTCCATTCCTAGATACAAGGCTTACTAGGTGATTAAATTCAGTTCCGGTTATGATACGAACGTTCCCATTGCATACCAAAACACAAATCAAGTCATGGGGGTGCTAGCCACAACAAGCATTAAGCACGGAAATATAACCACTAATATGAAGACATGAACATAGATTAATCAGTCAAGATAAATACATAAACATAAGTTTGATTACATCTAATCCCAACACAGGGATTTAACTACTCATAAAACAAAGAAAACCAAACCAGAGAAATAGGAAGGAAGAGGAGAGAAGAGGCCCCATGGGAGCTTTCCTTCTTCTTCAAAGCAACCCCTCTTGGCTCCCTTCTAGGGTTGAAACCCTAGCCCAGCTGCAGCCTCCAAATGCCTTCAAATGGACCCCAAAACTCTTTTGTTCTGTCTGCTGCGTTCTTATTTATAGGTCTATTGCGCGTCACGGCCGTGATGGCCATCACGGGCTGGCCGTGACGCGTTGTGGAGTGGGCACGCTTTTAGGTTTTTGACTCTCGCGAGGCGAGAGAATTGTTCGCGACGCGAACCCTTAAATTTCTGGTTAGTC
Source organism: Sophora flavescens (assembly GCA_030762895.1). Classification (NCBI taxonomy): domain Eukaryota; kingdom Viridiplantae; phylum Streptophyta; class Magnoliopsida; order Fabales; family Fabaceae; genus Sophora; species Sophora flavescens. Next base: position 165,240,615 of record CM061064.1, on the reverse strand, counting down.
ACGGCCGTGATGTCTATTACGGGCAGGCCGTGACAGCCTCTGACTTTTGCCTTCTGCTCTGCTTGATCACGGCCGTGATGGTCATCACGGCCAGGCCGTGATGGGCTCTGTTTGGCTCATATTCTTCACTTTTCAAGCTCTATTTCATCCAAGCTCCACCATGGCTGATTTTGATCATTTTTACATTGAATTCCTGCAAAACAACACCAAGAAACCGCTTCACCCGTTCCAAGGGAAAATCTAACTAAAATCAACTAAAGAATGCCTAATCTATATGAAAAATGCATGCAAATATGTACAGGAAACATCATGTAAAATCACACTATCAGTCAACTACACCACCACAGAAAATGAGTTATTAGCAGTTGTGTTTGCTTTTGATAAGTTTAGACCTTATCTGGTGGGAACCAAGGTGGTGGTATACACAGATCATGCAGCCATCAAATATCTTATTGACAAGAAGGATGCAAAGCCAAGGCTTATCAGATGGGTCCTACTGCTTCAAGAATTTGATTTGGAGATCAAGGACAAGAAGGGTATTGAAAACCAGGTAGCTGATCATCTCTCCAGAATTGTTGAAGGAGAAGAAACCAAGCCTCAAAGAGAAATCAAAGAAAATTTCCCTGATGAACACCTCTTACTGATAGAAGATGTTGCAGCACCCTGGTACGCAGACATGGTGAGTTTTCTGGTCAGTAGGGTAATTCCAGTGGAAATGAACGCTCAACAGAAAAGGAGGTTTCTGCATCAAGCTAAACATTTCAACTGGGATGAACCCTTCCTGTATAAAAGATGCCAGGATCATATCATGATGAGATGTGTTGCTGAGGAAGAAATGCAATATATCCTTAGTGATTGCCATGTTGCCCATTATAGTGGTCACTTTGGATGAAAAAGAACAGCTGCAAAGGTCCTACAATCAGGATACTTCTGGCCCACCTTGTTCAGAGATGCTCAAGAGTATGCCAAGAATTGTGATAGGTGTCTGAGGGTGGGGAATATTTCCAACAGACAAGAGCTGCCACTTAACACCATTCTAGAGATTGAATTGTTTGATGTGTGGGGAATAGATTTCATGGGCCCATTTCCTATGTCATATGGAAGTGCCTATATCTTAGTTGCAGTAGACTATGTCTCCAAATGGGTAGAAGCAGTGGCTTTGCCCTCCAATGATGCTAGAGTAGTCACAAAGTTCTTGCACAAGAACATATTTACCAGATTTGGCACTCCTCGAGCTATAATCAGTGATGAAGGGACACATTTTTGCAACAAGATGTTTGCTAACTTGCTTGCAAAATATGGAGTGAAACACAAAGTGGCTACTGCCTACCATCCTCAGACCAGTGGTCAAGCTGAAGTGTCCAACAGAGAGATCAAAAGAATCCTTGAAAAAATGGTGAATCCTTCCAGGAAGGACTGGTCTTTTCACCTAGATGATGCTCTCTAGGCCTACAAATTTGCATTCATGACCCCCATTAGCATGTCCCCTTACAGATTGGTTTATGGCAAGGCTTGCCATTTACCAATAGAGTTGATACACAAGGCATTTTGGGCCATAAAGAAGTTGAATTTCGATGCACAAGCAGCTGGAGAAACAAGGTTACTGCAGCTGAATGAACTTGAAGAGTTCAGATTTTTTGCTTATGAAAATACTGAAGCATACAAGAGCAAGGTCAAAGCATGACATGATCAGAAAATCCAACCCAGGGAACTAGTTGAAGGCATGCAAGCGCTCCTGTTTAATTCCAGATTAAAATTGTTCCCTGGGAAATTGAAGTTAAGGTGGTCTGGCCCATTTAAATTAGTCAAAGTATACCCTCATAGAGCTGTGGATTTGTTGGAGGAGAGTTCTGGAAGAAAGTTCAAAGTAAATGGCGAATGGGCGAAGCAATATTGGGGTGAGTCGTGTGCAAGAATGAAGGCCACCATTCATCCTTAGACCCTTAGCCACCAATGCCGAGTCAGGCTGAGGACATTAAACCAAGCACTACTGGGAGGCAGCCCAGCTTTATATCCTTTGCATTGTCTTTTAAATTTCAGTTAAAGTGGGTTTAATTTAGTTTAATTAGTTTAGTTAGTTTTTATTTTATAAATAAATGCTGCTAACATGTGTTTAAAGACTAGAGCATTTTAAGCCCAAGTTGTGCTGGAAAGGGTGGATGTGTGGTCACATCAGGCCCAGTTAACAGCGCTGTTGGTCGGTGACAGTTTGGACAGAACCAAAGCCCACGTTCAACTGTAATAATTTTTTAATTTCCAAATTCAAAAGCTGAAGATTTTTTGGGAGGGGGAGAGTTACAAAATTAATGGGAATGTAACTTGCCTCTAAACACCCACTTGATGCCACCCCTCTCCCCACCACTCACATCCATCCCTAATCTCTCACCTCAATATCCTTTTTCTCTATTAAATCCACTGTCCTCTCTGTCCTAACCCCACACGCAACCCCACTCGCACTTTCCGTCTCACCCGCCTTTGTCTATCATCATCAACGAAACCCCCTTTTCTACCACTTCATATACCATGGGTTAAACACAAGCCTAGTCTTCCAAAAAGTCCATTACCACCATTTCATCCTCTTCTGGTGAGGAGACAGATAAGTGTTTTATGGATGAAGAAGGGAGATTAAAGTATGAGAGGGAAATCAAGAAGCGTAACTTCCATCTGGAGAAAGGTTTCTTCCTTCTGGACTCCCCTCATTATGGCCTCACGGAGGATGTTGCTGAGCTCATAGACAACCATAACTGGAAGAAGTTTGCGGCTCACCCGAGAGACCACATAATCCCCTTTGTCAGAGAATTCTATGCGAATCTCACCTCTCCCCAACAAAAGTATGTCATGGTGAGGGATTGCAAGGTGTTTTCTCTGCACCTACTTTGAACAGAAGGTGGGGCTTGAAAGATGTTCAGGATGAGTACATGGCTCTGTTGAAGAGTGCTGAGGAAACAGAGTTGAATGATATGAAGAGGGAAGTCCCGGTGGAAGGGGCGGACAGGATTCAGACGGATGAGAATTGGAAAATAGATTCTTCCCACCGCGCACTTAAAAACAATGAACAAGGAGAGGATAGTCCTCTTGTATTGCATTCTGAAGAAGAAGAAGGTGGATGTGGGCCAACTGATTGAGAGGGAAATTATTACCTGCGCATTCAAGAAGAAGGGACTGCTGTTTTTCTCCTCCTTAATCACCTCCTTATGTTTGAAATATGGAGTGAAGGCCCTGCCTGAGGATGAAATTAAGGACAACAAGGGGGCCATAGATTGGCTGGCTATCAAACGTTTTGGGCCATCAATATCAAAGGTGCAAGGTTCAGTTCCTCCATCTTGGCAGCAGGATCACCCAGATGATATGAACACAAAGGTGGACCTATGCTACCAAATGCTACATTATAGTTTGAAGCAGCAACAACTTTTATGGGAATTTTACAAAGAGCACCACCTGTGGATGCAAAGGACCCTTGGAATCAACAAGCTGAGACAAGGCAGTTATCCTCCCCTGTTCCCTGAAGCAATCTTTGAACCATTCCAATACTCTACCCCTGATCCTGCAAAGCAACCCTTGCCTGAAAACCCCCCTCTACCAGAGAATACACCTGAAAAACCCCCTGTACCAGAAACAGCACCTGAGAACCACCCTGTGAACCCTACTGTCAGCGAGCGCTCTGTGAACAACAATGAAGTTAGTTATGACTGGACACCACCACCACCAAGGGATCCCACCCCACCACCAGCACAACCAAGTGGCTCCAAGAGAGGTAAGGAGAAGATGGTTGATGCTGCAGCACCTGAAGGCCCCCCTCCACCAAAGAAAAGAAGAATCAAGCATACAGCCCCTCCCATGCGTAGGAGAACAAAAGCAGAAAGGGAAGCTGAAAGGGCAGTTGAAAGAGAAGCTGAAAAGGCCAATTCTGAAACCAGTGAGGATTCTGAGGATGACATGCCTCTGAGACAAAAAATGGAGAACCTCAAATCCTCCAAGACTGCAAAAACTAAGGCTCAAGCTGGTGGAGGGAAAATTATGGAGGTAGCAAGAGACGTAAGCCCTGAGGTGTCCATTACTAAGGAAGTGGAAGCAACCAGCAAGCCCACAATACAGCAGCTAGACAAATCTGGTGGGAGAAGGAGCAGTTCCCGTTTGGCTCAACCATAACCAAGACTATCACCCAAGATGCTGCAACATGTTGCAGCATCAGATATCAGGATTTCTTTTTCGGTTCCTCTTAGTAGTTTAATTTCTGTTTTGTGAATGACTGTAGTGACATAGGGTTGTTAGTTGTTAATTTTCTTATGATTGAAGTCTGGTCCTGCCCCCACTGTATCAACCTAATTAATGATTAATGATACAGTTGGGGGACCTTTTTGAAAGAAAGAAAAATTTGAATGAAATAATTAGTATTGTTGTCCATGTGCATCTGATGAAGATATTTTGTTTCTGTGTGTTAAATACATTTATACCCTGGATTAATTCTTTCTCACCACAAAATCCCTAGCTTAAATTGGACTTAAAAGAAGGACTTCATACAAAGTAACCAATCAATTGGGAATTAGGTCACAAAGACCCTTGTCCAAAGAAAAGAGGGTGAGGTTTGCATTAGATTTCAACCTAAGTTTGGGGGTAGGTGAGGTTAATTGAGATGCTACAGCACTCTACAGCATCAATCTTGTGAGCTTTTGGGTTTCAACATATTCTTTCACCATGCATTCCATTCATATGTTGTCTCTGCAGAACTTGACTTATTTCTGTGACTGATTGCGCACATCACTGATGCACAAACGTTGGCTTGAGGCACCTTTATTGTTTTAACTACTAAAACTTAAAAGGCCAACCCTACAATATGACCCCTTGTGAACCACTCTAAGCTTAAACCTTGTTGATATTAAGCCACATTACAGGCCCATATTCCCAGAAAAAACCATGTAATACCCTGTTTAGATGGAGTTTGGAACTGTTGTCAAATTGATCTAGAAATGTGGGTCCTTGACAAAATGGTTGAGGACAACCATCAATATAAGTTTTTTTTTTTTTTTTGGGGGTGCCTAGGCAACAAAAGAAGGAAAGATAAAGGGTACCCCAAATGAAAAGAAAAGGTGGAACAGAAGGAACTGCAGAAAAACTGCATAGTATGCACACTCAACATATAGTTCCTTCTTTTGTTATTAAAAAAAACAAATAAATCTCAGAAACAAAGTCAAGAAAGTACCCTTCCTTATCTTCAGAAATGTCGGCAATAATATAGAAACATCCCAGTTTTTTTTTTTTTGGGGGGGGGGGGTGTGGATTTGGACAAGAGATCTTAACTCCACCTAAGTAAGCTACTATCCTAAAATTTACCCCACCTAAACCTTAGCCCCATTACAACTAAACAAGTCCTCTTGCTGTGTGTAATCATGTGTTTGTGTCGTTTATTGATAGAACTTTGTCAAGCCTACGAGCATGTGAGTGATGATTGATTGAGACATCAAAAAGAGCATAAAGTAAAGTGAAAAGAGTGATGTGACAAATCCACGAGTGTGTGTAGAACCCATTTTCGTAGGAAGATAATCCGGTGCATCCTCACCCTTTTTGTCCAAAGGATAATTGGTAAATGCACCTAAGACTCTTTTGAGAGGTGGTTTGGCTGGAGTTTCTTTATTAAAGCTGAGTTGAGAGCTTAGGGAGCACACACGTACATTGGAAAGTGATTGAAAAAGGGTATTTTATGTTGAACACGTCTTTGAAAAATGAATCTGAGGACTGCCATGGATTGTACATATGCTATTCTGATTTTGTTCATGTTTTGCTAGTGCTTGTAGAGAGTCATTACTTGAGGACAAGCAATGGTTCAAGTTTGGGGGTGTGATAACTCTTACAAATAAGAGTTATTACTATCCTTTTAGCTTAATCATAGTTCTTGTTTTGAACAATCTTTGGAAAAGAAAGTCAAGTTTTGCTTTGCTTGGCAACTAATTGTATTGATCTGCTAAATTGTTGTAAAATTTTGAATTCTGAAATATTATTGCTGAAGATTTGTTTGAGTTATGAGCAGGTTGTATTGATCAAAATTACCGAAGGAGCTGCTCTGGATTGCTATGGGATGCTGCAGCTTCTGGGAGGTGATTCTCTACAAGAGAAAAAAGTTGCCAGCTCAACACACTTCCACTAAAGGACAAAAGTCCTGATGCGCTGCTACAAAAAGGAAGAAAGAGAAAATGTTGAACCTCAGCTGTGTGTACTTGGAACATGGGCCAAGGAATATTTTAATATTTGAATTTGTGTGAAGCCCAAAAAGTGAGGAGGAGAGAGAGTGTAAAACACTGTTTTGGGAGCTAGTACAAATAGTGAGGTCAACCTCCTTTTAGGTTAGCTTTGGTATAGGATATAGCAGCCTCCACAGTCCCTCTTGTCCTCTCTGTAATTCAATTTACGTTTATGCATAGTCTTTCCTTTATTATGTTCATTTTTGCCTTTAAGCTCATTATGAGCTAATTTCTCTTAGCTAGGAACTATGAATTTGTAATTAATATTGATGGGTAATTCAATGCAAAATATGTTATTTAGTTTCTTCTTCTCTGCTTGAATGTTTATTTTAGTTTGGACTGATCAACTAAGCTAGAATACTAGCTAACTAAGTTTGGAAAAATCGAGTTAGTGGACTTGATTAAGAGTTAAAGATAGAACAATTAATTGGGAAATTAATTGCGTTGAATGAGCTAGGAATAGCCTTCAAATCTTTAAGTAGCTAGACGAGCTTATCTTTCAACTGAGAGAAATTAATTTGAACTTAGGAATAAGAAGCTTTTAATGAACTTAGTTATTAATGGTGGATAGCAAATTGTCATTTCCTGGACTAACTGCTGTAGCATCCTGAAGCATGAATTACCCTGAAGTTGAGATTACAAAGGATTAAATTCCTAGTTGTCACCTCTTTCTGTTTAAAACCCCCTCTTACTGCTTTACCAACTCCTTGCTCTTTATAATTACTGCTATGCGAATTAGTTACCTCCTCTACATTATTGCATTAAACCATTCTTGGTTTATTTAGCTAAGTGGAAAAAGTTAAAAAATAGAAGCTAATTTCAAGCTAATTGCAATCCTCGTGGGACAATCTTAACTCATTCTTTGTTACTTGTTTGACAGTGTACACTTGCACACGTTGCACATTTTTGGCACAACCATGAAAACTCAACATCATCAGGAAGGTCTAATCAAGATATCATATTTTTAGGTAACTTTTTAAAATCACTTTATGCAAACTACCCTGATTGAAGATGGTAATTACATACCGGATATTTTGGGGTTCTTTCTTACAGAGTTACATTAACTTGAAATCAAGATAGTAACCCATTTGGGTGCTTCCAGCAGGTTTGAAACCTGTGCACGATTAAAGTCTGCCCCGTATAGCTTAATTTGTCAACCAACCATACCTTATAGTTAGTGTTATTTACTAAGATGATTCAAAATTATGATGTACAATTAGCACAACTATATAACTATAAGCATCTGTGTTTCCTCAACTCTTCCCCGTGCCTACTTTCTCCTTCTTAATTTGTTTCTCATTTTGTTCGAGGAATTTTTTCTCACCATAGGTAGAATTTCTTTGAATCTTTATTCATTGCTTGACATTTGTTCATATCTATCTGATAGACTCAGCTAGTAAAAAAGGGGAAAATTATAGGAAATTAGGGATTTGGAACAGGAACAAAACTGAATATCACTATTATTGAGGACTCTCCCAGATCAATGTGACCATAGGAGGTGAATATAGAGTATACTTCACAGGGCTGATTCGAGACTTTATTCGAAGTCGGGCTTTGAAGATATTGGCCCTTAATTTATCTAAAATGCCATCTCTTGGTTCTGCCATCACATTTACAGCCTCGACTTTGGAAGGATAAGCATTGGCACGAATAATGGGAGGTAGATCCCTGTCGTAGCCTGCCTTAAATGGGGTCATTAAGACTGATGGTAGTGACAATTAAAACAAACCTCAACCCATGGTAACCACTGTAGCCATTGTTTCGGTCTATCCCCCACAAAACACCTCAAGAAGTCCTCCAAGCAACGGTTCACTACTTCTGTTTGCCCGTCTGTTTGAGGATGGTAAGTTGAGCTATATTTCAACCTTGTGCCTGCCTGTCTGAAAAGTTTTGCCCAAAACTGGCTCAAGAACAAACGCTCTCTGTCAGTCTGACCACCTCTCCAATGAAAATTTGGGCTACATCCTTGGCTGAAAATGGATGTGATAGGGCCAAGAAGTGGACAAACTTTGTTAATCTGTCAACTAATACCATAATAGTGTCTTTCCCTTGAGCCCTTGGAAGACTTGATATAAAATCCATGGAGATGTCACTCCATATTTGAGTGGGGACTGGTAGTGGCTAAAGATAACCTGTAGGGGCCAATGTTTGATATTTGGTGGTCTGCCAGGTATGACATTCTGCTATCAACCTTTTTACATCTTTTATCATGCCTTTCCATTGAAAAATAGTAGCAATCCTCTTGAATGTTCTGGATACTCCCGCATGACCTCCCATGGATGTAGCATGAAACTCTTGTAGGATCATGGGAATTTTTGCTGAGTGCCTCGGAAGAACCAATCTATTTTTAAAATAAAGCTTCCCTTCTTTAAGTAGATAACTCACATGTTTTTTACGATTAGCAATGACATCCTGTATTAGGCTCTGTAGTTCTGAATCTGCTGCTAATTCTTCTTCCTATTTTTGCCACTCGTGCATTTCTACTCGCGAGAGTGCTGCATACATCATTTGGCGTGAAAGTCAATCTGCTGCCTTATTTTCAAAACTCAGCTTGTAGTGGATTTCAAAGTCAAAACCCAACAGATTTGTTGTCCATTTATGATGTTCTTCCCTTAATAATTGCTGCTCAATTAGAAACTTCAGGCTTCTTTGGTCTGTTCTAATAATGACGTGCCTCCCCATCAAATAACGCTTCCATTTCTGCACTGCTAACACGATTGCCATTAACTCTCGCTCATAAACTGACTTTCTTTGAGCTCTTTCTGATAAGGTCTGACTCATGAATGCTAATGGTCTTCCCTCTTGTAATAAAACTGCACCAAGTCCTTTGCTGGACGCATCAGATTCAACCACAAATTGCTTGGAAAAATCTGGTACAGCCAATTTTGGAAGTGCTACCATTGCATTCTTCAGTTCGTCGAATGCCGATTCAGTTTCATTGGACCAGTGAAATGCTTCTTTATTTAACAGGTCAGTCAAGGGTATAGCAATAGTTCCATAACCCTTAACAAATCTTCTATAATAGCCAGTTAGCCCAAGGAACCCTCTTAAGGCCTTAATATCTTTCGGCTTAGGTCAATTCATCATGGCTGATACTTTCTTAGGATCAGCAGCCACTCCTTGAGCTGAAACTACATGCCCTAGATACTCTATTTCCGATTTGGAAAATTAAAACTTCTTCTTGTTGGCAAATAGAGTGTTGGCTCTTAATAACAACATCACCTTTCTTACATGCTCCACGTGATCTTTCAACAGCTGCTGTAGATGAGAATATCGTCGAAGAAAACTAAGACAAATTTTCTAAGATATGGCCTGAGAACCTCATTCATGATACCCTGGAAAGTAGAGGGGGCATTAGTAAGCCCAAACGACATTACTAAATGCTCGTAATGTCCTTCATAGGTCCGAAATACAGTTTTGTGAATGTCCTCCTCTCGCATTCGGATTTGATGATATCGTGATCTAAGATCCAATTTAGAAAAGATTTTTACCCCTGCCAACTCATCAAGAAGCTCATCTATCACAGGTATAGGGAATTTATCTGGGATTGTGATCCAGTTTAAGGTCCTATAATCTATGCAGAATCTCCAGCAACCATATTTCTTTTTAACTTAAATAATAAGACTAGCATAGGGACTCATGCTAGGCCTAATAATTCAAGTTTTTAACATATCATTCACCAACTTCTCTATTTCATTATTTTGGTAGTAGGGGTACCTGTTTGGCCTCAAGTTGGGAATATCAGCACCTTCTTTGAGTAGAATTGCATGATCCTGTCTTCGGTATGGTGGCGGACCTTGGGGTTCTTTAAAGACATCCTTAACGTTAGATAAAACCTGTAGAATTTCTTCAGGAGGCTGATCCTGCTCTTTTCATTCTCCCAAAGTTGTTACTCTGCATTCTACAATGAAGGACTCCTCTTCTGGTTGCAGGGATTTCAGCATGCTTTTCAATGATGCAGCTGCCACACTCAATGTGGGATCCCCTCGGATCATAAACTTCTAGCCTCCTACTTTTACTTCCATTGTGAGCTTATCAAAATTGGCTTTGATCTCCCCCCAACTCCTTTAGCCATTCCATGCCTAGCACTACATCCACCCCATCCAAGGTAAAACAATAGAGGTTCTGAATTACAGGTAAGTCCTGTAAAGTCAGTCGCAACTTGGGGCAAACTCCTTGTGCTTTAACACTATAACCATCTCCCACCTTGACCCAGTATTGTACAGTTTCCTCAACTGGTATTCCCAAGGATTTCACCATGGATTCAGCAATAAAATTGTGTGATGCTCTGCAATCAATTAATACCAGAATTCTATTACCTATCAGCTCTCCCCACAGCTTGAATGAATGTTTTGAAGTCATTCCCACCATACTTTTGAAGTCTATAGTGGTTTGCATAGGATTTCATGTCCACTGTATTTCCTCATCTTCCTCACTCTCTCTGTCATCACTTTCCTCCTCAATTAACATGATCCTCGGTTGTTTTTTCTTACACACATGGCCACGCGAGAACTTCTCATCACACCTATAGCACAACCCTTTCTTCTTTTTCTTCTCATATTTTGCATCACTCATTTGTTTCCAATTCGGCCTCCCTTTCTCAATACTTCTATTGCCACCCAATTTTGTTTCTGCCTTCTCTACACCCTTTCCTCCCTCCTCCATATGACTACTGAATATGTTGCAATTCCATCCTCCCCTGCCATTAGAGTTCGCACCCATTCCTCCTTCTTTTCTCAAGGTTACGTTTCTGGCTTCAACTAATAGCGCCATGTCCAACACTTCATCTATCGAATTAATGGGATGTAACCTGTGTTCAGATCTTACCTCTTCCTTCAACCCATTCATAAAGGTTCCTTTGAGATAGTTGGAATCCCCAATCTTGAGAAGACCTGAAACTTGTTCAAATTTCTCTCTGTACTTAGCCACCGAACCTTCTTGCTTCAATCCCTCAAGCATTTCGAATGGATTCTGTGCTAGGATAGGTTGAAATCGACGCGATAATGCGCTCTTGAATTCTTGCCAATCTTGCCCTTTGTTCCCCATTTCCCACAATCGCTACCTCCAATTTCTCCTTCTCCGTAACTCCCTTCAATCGGAAATATCTCTCGATCTTACTGATCCAACCAGCCGTATCCTCTCCGCCGAACATTGGAAGTTCAAGATTCCTCCACTTCCACTCCTTCTTCTCCGAGTTGTTCCCAGAACCATGCGACACCTCATCATTGTCTCGTTCCGGCGTCTCCGTCGTCGCTGGTGGTTCTTTCCTCAACTTCCTCAGCTGCTCGAGCATAGCGCTCATTGCAGCATCCATACCTTGGCGCCACTCCTCCTCTTTCGCGACTCTGCAATTAAGCTCATACAAACTTCTCTCAACGTTCTCGACTCTTGCGTCCATATTCTTCTTCACCATGAATCTCCTTCCTCGGGACGTAACAACTTTGATACCAGTTGATAGACTTAACTAGTAAAAAAAGGGAAAATTATGGGAAATTAGGGATTTGGAATAAGAGCAAAAATGAATATCACTACTATTAAGGACTCTCCTGGATCAATGTGACCATAGGAGGTGAATATAGAGTACACTTCACAGGGCTGATTCGAGAGTGCCCAGTAACTCTCCCAATTCTCACTGAAATCACACACCTTTATTCTACTATTTCTATCTATTTATAAGCTACTACTATTACATTTGGGTTAGTTACAAGTGGTTACATCAGCTGTTATATAGTTACTAACCACTTTACCCTTATTCCCTCCCTTCCTTACATACACTTTCTTAATGATGGTCATACTGCTATCACTATCTTTTTAAAAAAATATGTATTGGGCTCTGTATTCTTTCATTGTTCATTGGATCCAATTGTCTTTGACTGTTGGTTACCTTGATGTTTTGGAGGTGTCGTACTTAGAGAATTGTCTGATTGGTGGCTACCCGATGTTCTACCCACTCGGACCCTTCTTTTGTTTTAAATTTCTATTTAAAATCCAAGCTATGTTTGTGTTATCATTCATTTCATTTGACCAACCTAGGAGAAATATAAATGGGATCAAACTTGTGGGAGGAATGTGATTCAAGTGGATCCAGAAGCAGTCCAATATGGTAGTACTCTCCTCTTCTCCTACAGCTCAACCAAGTTTACAAACCAGCAGTAGACTGCTAGGAAGCAGAGGGGATGCTTGTTATCGGAGTTGCAACATCCATTATCAATGCCTTGCAGAAGCTTGGAGGTTCTCAAGGTAAGAAATTGATATTTTTTTTGTATCAATATTGGGATGAACATCAGTAACTAGTAACTACTAGTATTTGTTATCTAAATTTCACTTTCTAGAACTAGAAATTGTAACATCCCTGGCTACTCTATGGATTGACGACTAACCCCACAGACCAACACAGGTCTATTCAGCATGCTTTGTCCTCACTCACACGCTTCCTGGGAAAACTTCCCAGGAAGTCACCCATCCCATAATTGCTCCAAGTCAAGCACGCTTAACTGTGGAGTTCTTAAGTGACGGGCTACCGAAAAGAATATGTATCTTGTTAGTGTAGGTAGTACCAATCAATTCATATAAGCCTTCCTCAACTGTATGGTCCCATACCTACACAGTCTTAGGATCCCTCTCATTCGGGTGTGTAATCGGTTCATTCATTTGTCCCTCCGTCAAGAAGCCTGCCAGGAGCCGCTCCTTGTCCGTACCTTCTTGCACCAGTGACAAGTCCCCCCCTCGTTAGGCACCCGGGTGTTACATGCCCACCAGCTTCTGCTTGGTTCATCCCCAAACCACACCGTACTAGGAGAGGTGCCGCTCTGATACCATTTGTAACATCCCTGGCTACTCTATGGATTGACGACTGAGCCACAGACCAACACAGGTCTTTTCAGCGTGCTTTGTCCTCACCCACACGCTTCCTGGGAAAACATCCCAGGAGGTCACCCATCCCAGAATTGCTCCAAGTCAAGCACAGTTAACTGTGGAGTTCTTAAGCGACGGGCTACCGAAAAGAAGATGCATCTTGTTAGTATAGGTAGTACCAATCAATTCATATAAGCCTTCCTCAACTATATAGTCTCATACCAACACAGTCTCAGGATCTCGCTCATTCGAGTGTGTAATCGGTTCATTCATGTGTCCCTCCGCCTAGAAGCCTGTCAGGAGCCGCTCCTTGTCCGTGCCTTCTTGCACCGATGACCACTCCCCCCTCGTCGGCACCCGGGTGTTAAAGAAATGTACAATTATTTTATTTATTTTAAAATATTGCTTTATGACACACTCAATTTTGATCAACTTGGAAATTATAGATTAGTGAATGGATGTGTCATGTCATGTATTAAAAGTGTACAAGAAGTGCATGCTGGTCATTAAAAATTTCAGGGGTTTGATGCTAGAATTGTGCTAATATGAAATTAAGTGATGTTTGTTCTGTTTTGATCATACGTACAGTTATGGCTTGCTTAAAGTTAGATCAGCTAAGATAGATATGAGTATTATGTATACTGCATATGATATACCTGTCAATCTGTAGGCCTATGATGTGGACATTAGGCCCATCCAGGATAAGGTTTATGAGAGGGGAAAGTGGAAGTCCACTAAGTGGCTCATGGTGTCCAAAGCACCAGATCATACCCAAGGGAGAGAGAATTGTAACTAACTACTGCCTTGCTGGCAGTAGCAGTGAGGTGGGGAGGGCATGTGAAACTTTCTGTTAGGGAGTGAGGAATGATATAGGAGTAAGGAGGGAATAGAATGAGGTAGGCTGGAATTGGAATTGGAAAACCTTGGGAGAGAACTAAGCCTCTCGAAAGCTTAGTCTTCAATTGTAGCCTTTTTTCTTTCTATCTTACAAGTTAAGTATCACCTTGATACTGTCTTGTTGAGTAATAATACACATTTTCCATTCTATAATATTCTTTTACTAGTTGATACTCATCAATTGGTATAAAAGCTTGCTTTCCTGGAGCATTTGGTTAGCACATGCTTTGGAATGGAAGCACGTGTTGATAATCTGGAGCGGGGAGTTGAGAGCTTACAGCAGGGAGTCGGAGGCATAGCTTGAGCTATGGGGGAGATGCGACTGCTCCTCCAGAAGAAAGAACAGTGCCGTCGAGGGCGGACCCGACGCCGGAGATCACCGGAAAGTGACGAAGAGGGAGGCGGCAGTGAAAGCCGATTGACTGGGTCTCGATCTCGCTCCCACATCCGAGACGAGAGCCGGGCGCCGTCGTTCGATCATGGCGGAAGGAAGTTGGAGATTCCGTTATTCAACGGAGATGAGGTGTATGGGTGGATTGTGAAGATCGAGCGCTACTTTAAAATGAATGTAGTGAGGGAGGAGGATAAGGTCAATGCGGTAGTGTTGGCACTGGAGGATCGAGCCCTAAATTAGTACTAGTGGTGGGAAGAACAAGTCACAGCCCCCAAGTGGGAGGACTTCAAAGACGCAGTGTTACGTCGATTCCAGCCCGGTTAGCCCAGAACCTGCTTGGACCATTGTTGAGCATTAAGCACACGGGGACAGTCATGGAATTCCGGGATCGTTTCGAGCTGGTATCCGCTCCATTGAAGGGCTCGCAGAGGGTGATGTTAAAAGGAAATTTCCTAAATGGGCTTAAGGAGGAGATACAGGCAGAGCTGTAATTACATGCCACAGAGTCGCTAGATGAATTAATGGATCTTGCTCTGCTATTGGAAGAGAAGAACACAACTCTGAGGAGGGGAGGCCTGAATAGTGAAGAGAAGAAGGGATGGAAGGATAAGGAGGGGCCTGGAGGTAGAGTTCAGAAGGATTTCTTTAGGAGCAAGTCAATCACTCCTAGAATCGAGCCTCCAGGGAAGGAATTTGGTGAAGGGAAGCTGCTGGAAGGAGGTAACTAGGAAAATAAGGTGTTTGGAGGAGGGAGGTTGAGCCAAAGTGAGTTAAGAGAGAGGAGCCATAAGGGGTTATGTTTCAAATGTGGAGAGAAGTGGGGCCTAGAGCATCTCTGTAAGATGAAACATTATCAGTTTGTGCTTGTGGAGGAATCGGAGGGAGAGGAGGAGGAAGAGACCCAGGGGGAGGAAAAGGAATCCACGAATTTGGAGGCTAAGACACTGCTGTTGTCCCTTAACAGCAAAGAAGGTTTGACCTCAAATAGGTCCTTCAAAATATGGGGCCAGATTGGAGGCAGAGAAGTACTAGTGTTGGTGGATTGTGGGGCCACTAGTAATTTTATCTTAAAAAGAACATTTGAGGAGTTGAAACTGAAGGTGAGTGACACACCCGAATTTGTAGTGGAAGTAGGTACGAAAGACAAGGTGAGAAACAAGGGTATTTGTAAGCATGTGGACCTCACTATCCAAGGAGTAAAAATTCATCAGCATTTCTTCTTAATGGAGTTAGGAGGCACGGAGGTGGTGTTAGGTATGGATTGGCTAGCAAGCTTGGAGAACATAGAATCTAATTTCAGCAACCTTGTTCTAAAATGGGGAGAAAAAGGGGAGAGAAGGGAGCTGAGGGGAGATCCTTCCCTTTGCAAGGCTCAAGCATCTTGGAAGGCCATGTTCATGGCACTTCAAGATGAAGGGGAAGGTTACAATATGGCTTATGAAGAGGAGGTAGTGCAGCAAGATGACAAACTTACTTCAATTCCGGAAGGCTTAGAGGAAATCCTGAAGAGATTTGAGGATGTTTTTCAAGAACCAAAGGGGTTACCTCCTCATAGGGACCATGCCATCACCTTGAAGGAGGGAGCATCCATTCCCAACATTAGACCCTACGGGTATCCTTACTATCAAAAAAATGAAATAGAGAAGATAGTTAGAGAAATGTTGTTAGCTGGGATCATTAGGCCCAGTACTAGCCCTTTTAGTAGCCCGATTATACTTGTTAAAAAAAGGATGGAGGGTGGCGTTTTTGTGTAGATTACAGGGCCTTGAACAAGCTCACCATTCCGGATAAGTTCCCTATCCCCATTATTGATGAGTTGCTAGATGAGTTGGGTGGAGCTAAAACTTTTTCGAAGCTGGACTTAAAATCTGGTTACCACCAGATAAGGATGAAAGACTCAGATATACCCAAAGCTGCATTTAGAACTCATTACGGGCACTATGAATTCTTAGTCATGCCCTTCGAGTTATCTAATGCCCCATCCAACTTTCAAACTCTCATGAATCAGATTTTGAATCCATACCTCAGAAAATTCGTATTGGTTTTTTTTTTATGACATCCTCGTTTACAATGGGAGTGAAGAGAGTCATAGGGAACATTTGGGACAAGTGTTGCAAGTACTAAGACAAAATGGGCTGATGGTTAATAGAAAAAAAAAATACTCTTTTGGTCAAGAGAGATTGGAGTACTTGGGCCATATTGTTTCAGGTCAAAGAGTGACTGTAGACCCTAATAAAATTAAAGACATGCTTGATTGACCCATTCCCAAAGATGTGAAGGGGTTAAGAGGATTCCTTGGGCTCACTGGATACTATAGGAAATTTGTAAAGAATTATGGGAAAATAGCTTGGCCTTTAACCCAACAACTCAAGAAAGATCGATTCAATCGGGGAAAAGAAGCGCAAGTTGCTTTTGAACAACTGAAATGGGCAATGACCTCCATTCCGATATTGGCTGTTCCTGATTTTGAGAAGACTTTCATGGTTGAGACAGATGCTTCCGGGAAGGGAATTGGGGCTGTTTTGATGCAAGGGGGAAGGCCAGTGGCATACATGAGTCAAACCATCTCAGACAGGGCTCAGAACAGACCGGTTTATGAAAAGGAACTAATGGCAGTGGTGTTAGCAATTCAGAAATGGAGGCACTATTTACGGGGTAGACATTTCGTGGTTCATACTAATCAGAAAAGTCTGAGGTTTTTGGCCGATCAGAGGTTAATGGGTGAGGAACAACAGCGGTGGATTTCCAAATTGCTGGGGTTCGATTTTGAGATCAAATATAAGCCCAGAACCGAGAATAAGGCAGCGGACGCACTGTCCCGGAAACTGCAGTTTGCATCTTTATCAACTGCTCAGTTCGTAGAATGGGAGGATTTAGAAGAGGAGTTTTCTAAAGATGAAAAATTGAGGAAAATAATGCAGGAACTGTTGCTGGACAGCAGTGCGCATAAAGGATATTCGATCAGCAGAGGCAGGTTATAATACAAAAACAGGTTGGTAATTCCCAAGGAGTCCCCAAAAATTCCTTTGATCCTTAAGGAATTTCATGATTCGGTCATGGGGGGTCACTCGGGATACTTCAGGACCTTCAAAAGGGTTGCAGGGTTGTTCTTTTGGGAAGAAATGAGGAAAGAGATCCAGCAGTATGTCCAAGCTTGTGAGGTATGTCAGAGAAACAAATATGAGACACTCAATCCTGCAGGGCTGTTGCAGCCTCTACCAATTCCTACCCAACAATGGTGAGACACCCCGTTGTTCCCCTGTGATCTATTAGACTAAAACTTCATTAAATACTTTCTTACTCGAGCGCTTAATATGAAAATACGTAAAAAAAAATACAACTTCATATAGAATAGCATATCACAATATAAGTATATTATGCATATTACAAAACAATGTTGATGATATCCTATCAGTAGGATCCCTCACAGGCATATACTTAGATAAAACGTTAAACAACGGAAAACATATTAAAAACGTCTCGCAAGACTCACTGTTCATACACTACTTAGACCTTAATCACCATGGGTCACGACTCGACCTCCGGCTTCCGGTTCATAGGGAGTTCCATCCAATTCTTCCTTGTTCAGCTCAGCCAGAGTCTTCAAGCACGATCCCATAAAAGATAAAATAAAACATACAGAAAGAGTACAGGGCATAAGAAGCAGTTCTATCATCAAAAGTGGGAAAGAGTCATAGTAAATTAGACAGTAATTGTTACAGACATAACATCACCCGTAACTAACAATCATCCTCAAATTACGATATCTTCCCTGACCCTTACTCTTAGGCCATTTAACACTTTATTTTAACGTAACCTCTCTAATCCTGTCACCATGTCTTTACGTTAACGTGGCCGCTACCACTCCTGTCACCATCCTTCGTTTGCATCGGGGCACACCCTCATTCCCGTTAGGATGTTCCACCTAGTGCACACCTTCATTCCCATTAGGGTGTTCCACCCCCATTCCCGTTAAGGTGTTCATCTAGTGAATGTGACACACCCTTGTTCCCGTTAGGATGCTTATTCAAAGGATGATACTATTCCCTCATTCCTGCTAGAGAATAGAGGCACAATACAAAAGTATCCTCATTCCCGTTAGGATACAGGACAACTCACCCCAAAACTATAAGGGTATCACAGTAGTTTCCCATTCCCGTCAGAGAACTGACCCGTGACATACTGTATCCATGAATGGATACACTGACCTCGTGTGTTCCCAACACACTATCATGAATAACAATACCAACACATGAATCTCACCAACCCATTTTAACAACATCCTAGTGCCTTAACCTTTCATCAAAGCCTCAACTCATACTCTATGTCACCACACCTCTTTAAAATAATTCATTTAGGCTAGGCACCTCTAAATCACCATGATAATCACTCCTAAACAAACAATTATCTCTCAAACAACTTATATATCTTTGCTTAAAGTTCACTAAACATAATAATAAACCAGGCATATCATGCATAACACGTAATATCAACAAAATTACCAAACATCATAAAATATCACAAACAACACATAATAATCAAATTAAGTAAGTAACAAAGTCAGACTCTATCATGGCCTGACCCTGAAAACCTTCACGACCATGACAGACAACAAACATCCTCAAATACATAAATATTCAAACATCAAAAGCAATTCATCACAATCAAATCAAGCATCCTCAATATCATAAAAATCAATCCTAACATCGATAAACCTACAGTCCCCGAATCACCATTGGTTTTACAGAAAAGGTTTCCAATGTGATTTTGGTCTTGTCGATTACTCGATCTCTAGTAGGGTTTAGGTCGCCCTACACAATTATTGTATAATCTACTACTTATCAATTCCGACTATAGGTTGATTCTTTCCCCCACCTGGGTTATCACCGAACTCCCGAACTCCAAGCTCCTCGTTGTCACACAACAAAGTACTAACTCCACCTTCAACCAATCAACATAATAACCAATAAATCAAACAAACTCATCTATGTTCTCTTTAGGCTAGGTTTGGCCATTTAATTCAAATTAGAGTTAGGATTCTTTTCTCAACACAAGCCTTTGGATACTTATCACTTAGGTTCTAGGCAACTTAGATAAATTGCTATAACTTGAAAATATGGAATAAAAATCATCCAACCACTTAGGGTAGGTTTCAGCCTTGTATTACAAAATAGGTTAGGGTTTTCAAAACAACACAATTTCTTAGATCAATGATCTTAGAGTATTAAAGAGTATGAATCAATCATTAGATTTCACAAATCAATCAAAAACCTTTCACCCCTTTTATGTTAGGGTTTCGGCCCTATGTAAAAAAATAGGTTAGAAAACTTTGTTGGATTCAAACTCTTGGATTTAGACAATACAAGTATTAGAGAGTTCAAATCAAGCATTAACTTTCAAAAACAACAAAACATCAACTCCTCTTTCTTACATAGGTTCGGCCCATACATGGAATTTAGGATAGAAAACTTTGTTGAAGTTAAGCTTCTATATTAAGATCATAAAGGTATTAAAGAGTATGAATCAAGTGTTAGAATTTAGAAAAGACACAAAAACATCATACCTATTTTTCTCTCTAGATTCGGCCAACTAGGGTTTTATAGGAAGGAAAATGTTTTTGATCAAAAGCTCTTGGATAATGAGAGTAGAGATCATAATTAGATCATAAAAATTGGTTTCACATTTTAAGGATTTTTCTACAATTTTCTATGAATTTTTGAAGTTCTAGATCTAAAAATGAAAAACCATGAAAATGAAGAACAAAAGCTTGGAAAAGAAAGGAGATGATTATGTTACCTAAGATGAGAAAGTAGAAGAAGGATTGATGATGATCTTGGCAAGTTTTCACTTGAAAGCACTTGAAGCTTTTGAAGCTTCAAAAATGGAGTTTATGTGTTTATGAAGAAGAAAGTGAGGAAATAAAGAAGTTGAAGTGTTTTTATAGAGGAGAGAGAGAGAGCATGAAATTGAGGGGAGAAAATGAGGGACTTGGGCTCCAAATTTGGCTAATGGAGTGTTTGGATCATATGTGTGGAAAAAAGTGATTTTTAGAGTAAAATACATTATTTTCAAAAAAGTGTAATCATGACCCTTTTGAGGATGTGACTAGAGACTCCCATCATCATTTCCTACTTTTCAACAAGTCACTTCAACCCTTTTTAGCTCCCTAATCTGTTCCATTGTGTATCCGATTCAAGTTCCCGATCGTATTTCGCCCGGATAAAATATTATATTTTAATTCCGAACGTAAAATTTCCAAAATTACTAAAGTCATTGGAAACAAGATAAAAACACTAACCATTTCGTTCAAGTGTCAAAATTAGGTTTTCTGCTCAGTAAACTTTTACTGTCAGTGAAAATGCAGATCGGGTTTTGTCTGAATTTTCAACCCAAAATTTTACCATAACCTTCTACCATAAAGTAGACTATGAATATGATTTTATTTTATTCAAAAACACTTTCTAACTTTCAGATTAAAATATAATTAATTATATTTTAATCGAAACAATATAATTAAAATCAGGCTCTTACAAAACGTTAGATATTTCCGTGGACTTTATTGGAGGATTGCCCAAATCCGGGGGATGGACACCATATTTTTAGTAGTGGACAGGCTTATAAAATATGCCCATTTCATGGCTTTAGCCCATCCCTATACGGTGAAGGAAGTAGCAGAGGTTTTCCTCAAGGAAGTGGTTCGACTTCATGGGTTTCCAACCTCAATTGTGTCTGACCAGGACCGAATTTTTATTATCTCTTTTTGGACTGAGCTCTTCAAGTTAGCTGGGACCAAGTTGAAGTACAGTTTGGCTTACCACCCCCAAACCGATGGCCAAACTGAAGTGGTCAACAGGTGCCTTGAAACTTATTTGAGATGCATGACAGGAATGAAGCCAAAACAGTGGCACAAATGGCTTAGTTGGGCCAAATTTTGGTACAACACCAACTATCACTCATCAACCAAAATGACTCTGTTCAAGGCTCTGTATGGGAGGGATCCTCCTGCTGTGATCAGAGGTGATGCAGGTGGGACAGCCTTGGAAGAGGTTGACAGGTTAACATCGGATCGAAATGATTTGCTAGAGGAGTTAAGAAGCAGTTGGTACAAGCACAAAACTGAATGAGGCAACAAGCCAATAAACATAGAACAGATGTTGAGCATCAGGTGGGAGACTTGGTCTATTTGAAAATTCAGCCTTACAAACTGAGGAAGTTTGCAAAGAGGGTGAATCAGAAACTCAGCCCACGATACTATGGCCCTTATGAAATTATTGAGAAGATTGGGGCAGTTGCCTATAAGCTGCTATTGCCCGAGGGGAGTAGGGTGCACCCAGTTTTCCACTCATCACTGTTGAAAAAGACTGTCACGGCTGATGTAGTGGTACAGCCTCTGCCTCCTTTTGTATCCGAAGAGTGGGAGCTTCAAGCTCAACCCGAAGAAGCATTGGCTGTGAGAGGAAACTCAGCCGCGGATTTGGAGGTGCTGGTAAAATTGAAGAATCTGCCCAGCTGTGAGAATTCATGGGAGAAGGTGACTAATATGCAAGAGCTGTTTCCAGAATTTCACCTTGAGGACAAGGTGAATAAGGTGAATCTTGAAGGGGCATGTATTGATGCGGACATTAGGCCCATCCAGGATAAGGTTTATGAGAGGGGAAAGTGATCTGTCATATGAGTATTATGTATACTGCATATCATATGACCTGTCAGTCTGTAGGGCTATTGTTTCATGTAATTCATTCATTTTTGAACACACAGATTTGGCAGGTCATAATAATATTACTGTTGCAGCTAGTTAATTAGTTCCCTTTATTTCTGTTTTGTCTGTTAGCTACAGCTAGTTCCTTTTTTCTGTTATGACAGTTGGATTTTTTGTTGAGTAGTTAGACAGTTACTTCTTTCTCAGTCAGAATTAGCTTGATCTTTGTTATGTATAAGTAGTGTTATGGCTTGTGAATTAACATTCAGAAGATCAACTTCATTTCTAGAGCACAACGCTCAGCTTATTTTCTCGTGAGCCTCAACTTCATCTTTAATAATTATTTCTTGTGTGGTTCATCTACCTAATTAACATCTCTGGATTTTATTAATTGCAGCGGCAACACCAAAGCAAATTAGGTAACTCACGCTGGTTGATGGCTTGACCAATGACAACGTCAAGAGCAATTTACAAGTGAATTCTTGGTATTCACTTTTTTTCTCTTCGATTGCTGGCTTAGTTTAGTTGTCTGGTGAAGTGATGAGGCATTTAGAAAAGTCAATGCTGAGATCTGCATTTGTAATGAAGTTTGATATGGCCTGAATTTATGATAGCCCCTTCATAATATGAGAACATATTTATTTATTTCTAACAATTTAGTATATTTTTTTGTTTACGTTTAAAAGTAAAGTATCTATAAAATTTCTTTGAGGTAAACGTAGTTATTGACTCAAGAGTATATATTTACAATGGTGAACCAAACACCGGCTTAAAATTTTGAAATAATAATGTATCAATTCTCATAAAGTAAAATAGTATTTAAAAGTAAAACAAATAACAATGCATCACCCTTACTTAAATTATTCAGTGAACATGATCAAGATACATTTTAGATCTAAATCTACTTACAAAAGAAGCTCAATATTGTAAATTAACTTTTGTCCTCCAACATATTACAACTTTAATTTGTAAAAGTCTTGCCAAGTAAAGGATCTACCATGAATTCAAGCCCATCTTGAAAACTCTTGGGAGAAGAATAAGCAGTTGAATAATGAGAAACATACACGTTGTATTCCACAATAGCATCTCCTTTTTCAAAATCCACAGAAACAAAGTTGGTCTGAGCATACCCACGTGCGAACCTGAATGCTCCAGTCCCACCAATAATTGGCATCTCCCTAACTGGTATCTCAATCATGTTCTTCCCCATCACACTGAGGGTACTGCCATTAAACTCCCCTTCAGTGAAAGCAAAAGTCATAACCATCATGAGTTGCATCTCATGTTTACACACAGATGTGTAAAGCCCTTGAGCAGTTCCAATAAGTTTGGAATCAGGTTCTGGTCCCTGAGTAAGAGGGTCCTCTATCATCACCACGGTTCCAAAGGGTAAAGGGATTTTGGACTTGTCCTTTGGGGGATCAGCTACTATGAGCATGGTGGGGTTTGGGCCAGTGACAACATCATGGAAGTAGAAGTGAAGATGGGTGAGCCTCTCTTCATGAAAACCCAAAGAAGTTGGGGAGATTCTTTGAGAGTAACTGGTGGGTTCTGCAGTGGCTAAGGAGGAGAATAGAAAGGTGAGAGTGAGTGGGATGAAAAAAGTTAAGAATTTGGCCATGGTGGTGGTGGAGGTTGGGTGAAGGAAGTACTATAGCAGCTAATAGCTTAATACTAGACTATGTGAAAAGATAGAATAGTTGACACTGGTGGTATCTATTAGGTAACATATATATTTATAATAAGGGGGAACTGTGCCACAGCCTTTACTGGTCAAATTTGAACAACTCTGAATTTTGTATACCTATGACTACATAACATTGAAAACGATGTTGTCTTGTTGTTACATCAATTTCGTACTACCCATTTTTTTTTAATCATATTTTTTCATGTTCAGAGGGAAAAAGAGATAAAATTAGGATTTAATTGATATATAGTAATATTATAAATATTTTTTATATTGTTAACCAATCAAAAAATATTTGACTCTTATCTTAATCATTTTAAAAATCATTCAAATCATGATTTCTTATTGATTGATAGTATAAAAAACTTTATACCGATAATGTACAACAATTCAACTCATAAAAATAACTATAACAGAGTCATCATTATTTTGATCAAAAATGCTAAATAGACACACAATTTCGGACAACATACGGTGACAATCAGATATGAACGATCTTCAGTTATGCGACACATCAGAGCTGACTGTTTGTGCAAGATTGCTCACGATTTTTTTTTTTTTAAATTTAATTTTTTTTGTAAATAAATTTTTGATTAAGTATGTGTCAATATCTGGTGAACCGGGTACAAATATTTGGTGAATTCAGTTCATTATTTGGTGAATGGGTTTTTTTGAGAAATAATTTTTTTGATTAAGTATGTGCAAATATCTGGTGAATCGGGTATAAATATCTGGTGAATTCAGTTCATTATTTGGTGAATGGGTTTTTTTTTATAAATAAATTTTTTGATTAAGTATGTATAAATATCTGGTGAATCGAGTACAAATATCTGATGAATTCGGTTCATTATCTGGTGAATGAGTTTTTTTGAGAAATAATTTTTTTGGTTAATTATGTGCAAATATCTGGTGAACCGGGTACACATATTTGGTGAATTCAGTTCATTATTTGGTGAATGAGTTTTTTTGAGAAATAAATTTTTTGGTTAAGTATGTGTAAATATCTGGTGAATCATGTACAAATATCTGGTGAATTCAGTTCATTATCTGGTGAATGGGTTTTTTTGAGAAATAAATTTTTTGGTTAAGTATGTGCAAATATCTGGTAAATCATGTACAAATATCTGGTGAATTCAGTTCATTATCTGGTGAATGGGTTTTTTTGAGAAATAAATTTTGGTTAAGTATGTGCAAATATATGGTGAATCATGTACAAATATCTGGTGAATTCAGTTCATTATTTGGTGAATGTGTTTTTTTAGAAATAATTTTTTTTTAAAAAAAAGTCAAAATTAAAAAAAAAACTGATGCTACAGTAGCGCTACAGTGCGCTACTGTAGCAGTGTCGCGTATGCTGTCATTTTTCCGTGTCTGTTTAGCACGGCTGTATTTTGATATTTGATTGGCACATTCAATTTTTCTTTTTCCTTTTTATCTCATAATATAAGAAAAAACATAAGAGAAAAATGAGAGATTTAAAATTAATTTTGTATTAATCTATGATTGATGATGTGCAAATCTTTTAGTTAATAACATCCATTGTTTAATTAACGGTTCATTAAATTATTACTAAATTAATCAAATAATACATATTATTGACAAAAACATTTATATAATCAGAATATATTTCAGACTTCATTTTTTTTTTCATTTTTGACATTAGCACGAATAAATTATTTGTAATTTACTTAATAACATAATATGTACCTTATATACTTTTGAACCTCTATTTCAAGTTTCAACCACTTCTTTTTTGTTTATTTTTTTCAATATAAAAAGAACGTAAGTCTGTTAAAAAAGTAACGACAAGAATGGGGGTTGGTGGAGTTACGACACGAGCATCATTCAACAAATTCCACAAAGTCGCCGGCGGGCTATTGCTATTTATTTATTTATTTTGCATTTATTCTTTGTAGTGTTTTATTTTTTTAACAGTGAAAACCCAAATTTCTAGAAAAATTTTGGAAACTAACTTTTAGTTTTTGAAAAATTAAGTTAATCATTTAGATTGTGTTTGGAAAGTTGGAAAAAAAAAAAGATTATGTTGATAATCTGTTTTCAAATAATCGATTATTGTGATAATCGATTATAATCAGAATCTGTTTTTGTTTGGGTATGTTTGCTAAAAAATGATTTTAAGATAATTTATTTCGCTTGAGTAGTGCAAAAATAATCACTTTTACATAATAAATTACGAAAAAGACTATGAAGTTATTTGTTTATAATATTTGATAGAAAAGCTCGTAATATATTTTTTTTAACATTAGAATTTTTATAGGATGTTAACTTTAAAATTTATGAATTGAAGGATTAAATTTTTATTTGTTTATAATATTTGA
The DNA here is from genome assembly GCA_030762895.1 of Sophora flavescens. Lineage (NCBI taxonomy): Eukaryota > Viridiplantae > Streptophyta > Magnoliopsida > Fabales > Fabaceae > Sophora > Sophora flavescens. The sequence continues at coordinate 165,214,508 of CM061064.1, read as the reverse complement.
TTTTTCTTATAATCAGATTTATTAACTTTTTTAACGTTATTTTTTGTTTTTTTTATATTTGAATATTATAATATTTGAAATATAAAATCAGTTTAATATTTAACATTTTTATTATTTGATAACTTATTTATAATAAATCGTTGGGTTGGGTTGGGTTGGGTTGGGTTGGGTGGGGTGGGGTGGGGGGTTATACAGTATCTTCTTGTGTGTGTTGAGTGAAAGCCTTCGATTATTGGGGCGGGGGGTGTTACGGGAAAGCCTGAACATTTTTCAGTTTAATAAAAAAAAGTTTCATCAAAACTGTCCTATGTTACATATTGTTGAAAACAGCAAAAGGTGGTGTAAAAAGCTTTTTTTTAAATATTTTTTATCCAAACATAATAATTATTTTACAAAACAGCTGAATCATCGAAAAAACAGTTGAATTGAAAAGAATTAATCTTTCTCAAACAAGCTCTTATTCCATTAAATTTTTAAATGTGGGACATATTAGTCTCTAGATTAAGTTCCGACGTACATTTACTTGCCAACATGTTTTATTAAGCATCCCACTTAGTCTGTTAGTGGTCCTGCGTGGCATATGATAAATTTCCGCAGTGAAAGTTTAATGGAAAGTGAAAAAAGGTACACAACTTTCAGGTATTTGAATTTTAAAATTGTACACGTTTTTCATATTTTATTCGTTTTCCATGGAGGAAATTCGTTATAAGCCACGCAGGACCACTAACAGGTTAAGTATAATGGTTAATGGGATACGTAGGCAAGTAAATGAATGTCACAACTAAATCTAGGGACTCATGTGTCCCGCGTTTGAAAATTTGAGGGATTAAATGATTAATTTATTTTTTTCAATGACTAAAAATGGGCTCTCCAAAATTTTCCAGAAACCAATTTGAATCTTCACTCATTTTTTTAATTAGTTCAACAGTGGAGAAATTTCCATAATGACAAAACTTAGTATTGATATCTAACTACTTCTAATGTTATTTTCGAGAACAAGACATGTGTAATACACATGTTATCTTTTTGCACATATCTTGTTCTCTATTGTCTTCTTGTTAGAGAACAATACCACAAACACTTATTGAAGGATTAAAATATGGTGAATTCTTAGGTACCTAACCAATTTTTAGAGTAATTTTTACTCTGTCTAATTGTCCCAAATTAGAAGGTATCAGCTCAATTAAAAGAAATCGTGTCATTGCCACCTTGGATATACTTTCTTTTATATATAAAACCTCATTCAACTTTTGTTTTTGTCTTTTAGTCCAGAGGGACCTTGTTACAATAATAAAATTTTAATGTTCTCTTAATTTTTAATTTTTAATTTTAAATCCATATGTACCATTTTCCAAATGAAAAACTTAAATATTGGATGCCCTCCATTCACCAGAATCATGGGACTGTTCACCTCCAGCTTCTGCAACCGTCTTCTACCATCCACCATCTCCTTTGCATATAACTCACCATTCCAAATTTGAAATCCTTCCTGAATCCTCAACTGCTGCGAAGATGTCATCCCTACCTTGTCCACGAAACGATCAGCCACATCACAAGCCATCCATAGAGCTATCACATTCCTGTAACCCAAACCACCACTAAACCTCACAAAAATTCCAGTCACAACTTAAGTTTTGTAAAATTATTTTGTCTCTTATCTATCTTCATGTGAGCCAGTTTTGGACATTTGGAGAGAGAAAACATGCAGTTCTCGAAAAGGGGTGGGGGAAACCGACTCCATTGCATGTAAGACAGATGCCAAAACCAAGCAGATTCCCTTATGGCCTCAAAGAGAAGCATAAAGGATGAGAACCTTGCGAGACACAAGAAGAAGTTGCCTTAAGCCACGAGCTATGCCATTATCTTTGAGGCAGATTGTAACACCCCCTTGGACATTACATTATAAACACATGTGGAAATAAATTAAAAAGAAAATTTGCTAGTTGCTTTCGGAAATTGATTCACTTTAAGTTATAATATCTGGTTGTAAAAATTTTTCTCCTTAACCCTTCTGAAGAATGTGTTACACACTACACAATATTACATTCATCCTATACTTGATATCACACATATACCAATTTTGTTTATAACTAACCTTTCACAGCGTACAATTATTTTTCTCAAAAGTCTTTTCTCATAAACTGTATAAAAATTTTCAAGACAAACGTACTAAACTTCTTAAAACATACATCCTCAAATACAAACCTAAGCTGGTCGCTCTACAAGACACTCACTGATAAGACCCCGTGGTCATTTCCCATGATCCAACATCACTTCAAATATCCGAACTTAAGTCCCCGAGTGACTTAAGAAACTCTTCTGCAACATCTGCACTCGTGTACCAAGGTACAACATAAAAACCAGACGAACAAATATATGCAAGGGTGAGAACCAATATATGGATTTTAAAACGATAACTACACGCGCGACACACAAAACAACACATAACATATATATGGTTATAATAACATCAATGTAAAAAGAAATAAACAGAAAGTTTATCAAAGGGTTTCATACCCGACAGTCATCGTCATTTTTAAAACAATGCATAACACTTCAATATTCACCATCTAAACCTTTGAACTTAATCTCTGGAGACTCCAAACTTCTTTTCACTTGAGCTGATCAGGCTCTTACATGGCGCATTGCCCAAACTCCCAACACAACGGTCATCACGAAAAATGACGCATCGTCCAAAACTCCTGGCGCGATGGTCGACACGGCACATGGCGCATCGTTCAAAACTCATGACACGATGGTCATCACGATAAATGGAACATTTTGTCCATAAAAACACATTGCTCATTAGGGTACGATGATCAAATTTACATGATGCATTGTCCGTCAAGGTACAATGATCACCATGATAAATGGAATATTTATCCATAAAAACACATTGTACATTAAGGCGCAATGAAAAGTCGTGTCATGAATACCTTGTCCGTCAAGATATCATGATAAATCAAGTAGGCACGTCTGCCGATTAGTGCATTTAAAACAATTTATTCTCATTATTGTTTTTTCTTTGTGTTCATTCTTTCCTTGTCGAAGCTCAAGGGCTTACGACCAACCAAATTTTTAAATTCGTCTTTCATCATTAACAAAAGGACTCCAAGCCCAAAAGTGCAAATCATGAAGTCTAGACCGATGCACCAGTCATAGATTCGTAGATTGTAGCCCACAAAAATCAATACATCTTTTATAGGACATATAGTCCATAACTTCATCTTTAGGATACGCGGCCCATATCATAGAACACTAGAACCCCGACGTCTCGGCCTCTAGGTCCGTTTTTCATCTTTAAAATCATTTTCGTTCTGTGAAACACAAATCAAAACAAAAGTTCATCAATTTATCCAAGTTGTTGGAAATAATACCGTTGTATAAAGCTACTTTACAGAAAATACTTTTACGTTGGAAATTCGTTTTATAAAATCATCAAAATCACTTAAAACTCATTTTCTTTCAAAGATCAATATTTTGAACCTTAATTCCAATAAAATATCGTTTTGAGACTAATTCTCTGTTTTAATTAATGTTGCTGCTTTTAAGAATACTTTCCGTAAACATTATCGGAGTTGTTACGTAAGCAGCGTTTTAAAAACGATTTAAGTCAAAATTTGACTTTTCTAGCAAAATAATTTTCTCAACAATAAAATTATTTTTGAAACTTATTTTTTTATAATAACATTTTTTAATATTTAGAATTTTTTTACGTAAAAATTAGCAGTACTAAAATATTTTCATGGTTACGCCCTCACTGTAACTCATAAAACATTCTTACACCGTTAAATCATTAAAATAATATTATTTTTAACTATTCCCCATTTTTAACCAATCAAAACACTAAGTAGTATTATATTACTATATTCCATCAATTAAAATTCGATATTTCTTAAAAAGCTTTTTAAGGCTTTTAACCTCGTAATTAATTGAGCACTGACCATCGTCAGGCTTTTCAATCCACAATCAACATCCATAATAATTTCATGCCAATAACATAGTAAATAGCACAATTTATGACATGCAATAAAATACGTTAACAATTAAATGCAGATAAATAATTTAAAGCAGATAATTCTAACTATGTAAAATAATAAATACACCCAAATAAATTATACAGACCACAAACAAATAACATGTAGCTATCGGAAAACCCCCTCAGGTGCTCCCCTTACCTGGTTGAAGTTACAAATATCTTTTTCGTGATTCTTCGGTTTTGAATCCGGTTAACATGCCAAGTAACTTAGACAACAAATTTTTTTTCACAACAAAATTACATAAGATCAAACAACAAAATCACTCCTAAACTACATGATAGGTTCGGCCTTCATGAGGTAAATTGGTTAGACATGATAAAATTTTGCAAGCTTTTGGATTAAGGATCCTTAAGCATTGGAGATACATAATCAATGATTATATTTCAAAAGTTGAAACAAAATCCTCTAACTCAACATAGAGCTAGATTTTGACCAACACGTGAAACTTAGGCTAGAGATCTTTAAAATTTTCATGCTTTTGGATCTATGATCTTAAGGCATTAGAAAGACTAAAAAAGTTGTTATGAATCAAAAATTGAAACAAAACCATCTAACCCACCAAGAGTTAGGGTTCAGCCAACACCGATTCTTTTTGCTAGAAATTTTATTTGATTTTAATCTCTTGGATTCAACAAATAGTAGTACTAAAGAGATCAAATCAAGTGTTCTATTTCAAGAATTGAAACAAAATTCATCCAACCTCTCTAGGGTATGGATTCGGCCAAATATGACAAAATAAGCTAGAGATTTTCAAAATTTCCAACCTTCTAGATTTAGTGACAATAGGTATTGAGTAGATAAAATCAAGTGTCACATGATGAAAAATGGAGCAAAATCTCCTCCATCCCCAATGTTAAGGTTTCGGCCTCTTAAATAAAATTGGGAAGGAAATTTTATTTTTACACATGCTCTTGAATGAAGATACTAGGGATCATAACTAGTTCATAGCAATTGGAATCATATGAAAAGGTTTTTTCTATGATTTTCTATGAATTTTCAAACTTCTAGATCTAAGAATAGAAAATGATGATCGTGGCCTTGAAACATGAAAATTATTGAAGAACATAGAGATGATTGAGTGAGTAGAACAAGGTTTACCTCTTGAAGATTGAAAATGAGCTAAGAATCAAGTGGTTTCTTCACAAAATTGGCTATGGAAACTTACGATTTTAAGAGAAAATGAAGAACAACCTTCATGAAGAAGATGAAGTGTTGCTTAAATAGCAATGGAATGGGCTCAAAGAAGGGTTTGGGCCATGGAATTATGGGGGCATAAGGGTCCAAGGCATAAAATTTTAGGGGCAAAGAAGTAATCTTACAAAATGGCATTTTTGTGATACAAAATCAACTTAAGGACATAATGGTCATTTCACTCCAAAAGCCATCATGACAACAGTCCGACAAAAATTCAGACTAAATCACTTTCACCAAAAGTAAAAGTGACTAGACTAAGTTTCATATAGAAAATTCTTTTATCAAGAAAGTATCTATCCCGAACAACAATAGGACAATTCACAAAAATTTCCACAATAATTGGTTCAATAAGTGAAGTTGGAAAAAAATCACAATCTGTAGAAAAAGAAATGATCTGCCCCCAAAAATCTAGACTGATCACATCAATCAAAAGAAAAAAGGACTGGAATAAATTTCCTTCAAGAAACCTTTATTCCCAAAAAGTCATAGATAATATATACCTACTGAAAAGGCCAATAACATAAGAGACTCTATAGAGTCAATACTCACGGACATCGAAATACGATTATACTTAGAATTCATTACAAAATTAAAAATTTCGAGTCATTAAAGCTAATACGACACTCCTTTTTGGGACATCACATGATAACCCGTTACGGAAAATAAAACTTTAAATTGCTGGTCCACGCTTTGTTTTGCAATTCTTTGCTAGGTGTCCCTGTTGTCCACAACTGAAACATTTAACTCTTCTTAATGGGCAAGTCTTAGCCATATGGTTTAGGTCTCCACACTTGTAACATCTTTTGAGTTGGCCTTGGCTTTGGTTCTTTTGACCTTAACTTCCTGATACAGCAACAACATGATGGTATGATTGTTGATTCTGGTTCTGATTATTTCCAGGTGGTCGTAAATCTGGTTTCCTTTCCACTTGTTTTCCTTCCTGATTTTGGAATTGATCTTTGAACCCAGATGGTCCTCCAACATTTCCTTTATTATCTCTTCCTTTCCTCATCTGTTCTATCTTTCAACACATCTCAACTAGCGCTTGAAAGTTTCTAAGTTGCAGTGGTAGTACAGATTCTTTGATCTCAAATCTTATGCCTACTTCAAACCTCTCAAATTTCCAGCTTTCATTAGGTTGCACTTGAAAGAAACTGAAATATTTGGAGAGCGATTCAAACTTCACCGCATACTCCCTAACAGATAGATCTCTTTGTTGTAACTGCAGAAATTCTTGTTCCTTCTCAATTCTAGTACTTTCTTGGAAATACTTGTTCAGAAATGCGTTTCGGAACCCATCCCAAGTAATTTCCTAATGATCAGCTTCCAACAGTTGTTTAGTAGCTTTCCACCAGTACTCCGCATCTCCTACCAATAAAAACATAGCATATGAAACCTTCACTCCTTCTGGGGAAAGAATGAGTTCAAAGATTTTCTCCCATTCTTGTATCCACAAGTCAGCTTTCTCAAGTTCAGTATCTCCATGAAACTGTGAAGGATTCTGGCATCGAAATGTAATCAGACCTCTGCCTACTGCAGCTTGTTGATTCTGAGCAGCCATAGTAGCTATCTGCATAGCAATAGCAGCTGCAACGTTCTCCATCGCTTGTACTGTATCATCCACTCCACCTTCATAGTTATCATCCATATTGCCACGGCCACCAAGGGAACCACCTCTACGACCGCGTCCACGTCCACCTTCTGGTTTTGGTTCAATAACTGACCTATAAGACAAACTCAGTCAGTCCGCAACCAGAAACTGAAACGTATCCTTACATGTCTAAAACACATTACTTCTAAGAAGTAATTCGGTCTATGTACCATCTACTGTTCATGGATTCTCACAAGGTCTCGACTACATCAAAACCTATCAAAACACACCTACTTATGTACCATCACACATTGTTTCGATAAGGAAACAATTCAAGCCAGATCCGATCAGAGATCACACAATAAAAACCTAACAGACCTATCCCCCAAGGTTCCCGAAAGACTTGACCAGCTCTGATACCACTCCGTAACACCCCCCCTTGGGCATTACAATGTAAATACGTGCGGAAATAAATTAAAAAGAAAATTTACTGTTGCTTTCGGAAATTGATTCACTTTAAGTCAGAAAATCTGGTTGTACAAATTTTTCTCCTTAACCCTTCCGAAGAATGTGTTACACACTACACAATATTACATTCATCCTATACTTGATATCACATATATACCAATTTTGTTTATAACTAACCTTTCACAGCGTACAATTATTTTTCTCAAAAGTCTTTTCTCATAAACTGTATAAAAATTTTCAAGACAAACGTACTAAACTTCTTAAAACATACATCCTCAAATACAAACATAAGCTGGTCGCTCTACAAGACACTCACTGATAAGACCCCATGGTCATTTCCCATGACCCAACATCACTTCAAATATCTGAACTTGTTGGAGTGCCATGAAAAATATGACCATATTGCAACACACAAAGATAGAGGATTCATTTGAGAGAAGCATCATGATAGTAGAACACAAGCACAATATTCCATTATACAACCACTTACAAGGCTTTGTGTCAAGGAGTGCACTAGGACATATAGTTGATGAGTTTGATCGAGTTAAATATGTTGGTGTTGACAGTTCTAGTTGTGGTTGCACAATAAGAGCTACATATGGGCTACCTTGTGTATGTGAACTTGCTATGTACAGTATGATGCATATCTCTATTTCTTTGGATGCTATTCATACTCAATGGTTGAAGTTATACATTGGTGACCAAGGGTTAGTGACTCGGATGCAGAGTTGACATTGGTACCAACTGTAGAAGCTTTGTTGAAGCTATTTGATGGACTTGATCGAACAGGGAAAATTGTATTGAGAACTAAAGTGCTTGAACTAGCATTTCCCGATATAACTTCAATGTGTCCTCCTCCTGAAAAGGTAAAAACAAAGGGGGTACCTAAGAAGGGTCATGCGTCAAAGTTAGAGAAATCAACTAGAGGTGATCCTTCATATTTTGAGCATGTTGATTCATTGCATTATGTCCATGATAACACATCAACTAGGTTGGCTTCTCGTGGTTCGGGAAATGGGTCAAAAGGGAAGACTGTTTGAAGTACTTAGACCAATTTCCTGTGGAGATTCGTCTATATATTGATGTGATTGTTGATGTAGGTGCAGATGGTAATTGTGGTTATCGTGTCATTACAGCCTTACTGGGTAAAGGTGAGGACTCATGGGGCATAATTTGCGACAATTGTTATAGAGAGCTTACAAAATGGAAATCTAAATATGTCGATCTATTTAATGGTTTTGAGCAAGTACAAGAACTAAAAGCATCTCTATTCGTTGACGGGGTGGCAGGTGTGGATAAGTGGATGAGTTTACCTGACATGGGCTATGTGATAACATCTAAAATATAACCTGGTTCTGATATTTTTATCCTCAGTTGGAAGCATGACAATTTTTTCTCTAGAGGTCGACCATCATCATCTCTATCTAGTCACTGTATCATTAACATTGGGTTGGTGCGTAACTGTCATTTTGTATATGTATATGTCGATGATTCCACATTTTGAAAAACGTTTTATCATTATAAATTCTCTCTAAATACACATCATTATTAACTTCTGGCATATTTACAGGTATTTTTGAAGACTGAATCTCTGATACTGTTGAATCACAGGCAAGTGTACCGGGTCGTCGTAAGTAATAAAACACGGTAAGTAATTACCGAGGTCGGACACAGGGATTGGGCTACCAATTCTACCAAATTGCAAGGAGTTCGATACGCTGACCAAGCAAGGCAAGTGGTTGAGGAGAGAGAGAGAATAGGATCGCAATTCAAATCGACAAAACAATTAGAGAATAAAGAATTAAAATAAATATGGAATTAAATATCTAAGGTCACAATTCCACCTACCCAATCATGCATAGTACCCAAGTGATGATGATTCCCTCCCTAAGTTCAATTACAATGTCAACCAGGACCCCCAAATTCTCCTAATGACACTCTCGTGCTCAATAGGACGTATTCAACAATTGAGTTAATTACTTACTAGGTCTCATAAACCCAATCATCAAACTCTATTAAATTTGGTTCCTATAAGGTTGCACCGATCTCCTATTCACTCTCGTGCAATATTCGATCAATGATCCCAATTCAAGTTCTAAACGTGAATTGCCTACTAAGCCTCATCACGTTAACAAGTCAATCACGCATGCATATGATCAACGCAATAAATTCAGAATTGGAAAACATGAATTGAGATAAAGGAGAGAAACATACATCACATTGAACTACACCGTCATGGGTGGTTTCATTGATCCCTTAGACAAGGGGATTAGCTCCTCATGCTTGTAACAAGACACAAACAATCGAAACTCATCATGAATGTACAATAGAAAAAGAAAATAAGGAGACGCAGCTCCAGAGAACAAGGATTCGTCAAAAACCGATCTAAAACAAGTGGGTGACAAAAAGTTTTTCAATATGCCCTAAAACAGCAATTTATAGATTTCAGAATCTGCACCCGATCGCGAGGCGAGTAGCCTCTCACGAGGCGAATTTCAGATTTGGCTCCATCCTGAGTTTGAATACTCGCGAGGCGAGGTAGTGTTTCGCGAGGCGAGACAGAGAGGATGAAATTTCTGGCGCAGTCAGACCTTCAGACTCGTGAGGCGAGATGGTGATTCGCGAGGCGAGACAGAGAGGGTGACATTTGCTGTTCAGGCTGGTCTTCAGGCTCGCGAGGCGAGCTCCTGTTTCGCGAGGAGAAACCTCCAGAATTGCTTTTCCACTGTTTTCTTCATTTTCCTTGACTCTAAGAGCTTCACTTTTAACCTGAAAAAATAAAAGAAAACGAAAAGCGTAATTCTACTCAAAATAAACTAAAAACTACTAAAAATGCATAAAACGAGTCAAAGTCTAACTTAGGAACAAAACAAGGCCAATTTGGGAGATTAGCGAGGGTGACTCGCCCAATTAGGCACAAAATATACCCCTTTTCTAGCTGGAAACTAGATGAGCCAGAGGCTTATCAAAACATCCCCAACTTAAACCTTGCTTGTCCCCAAGCAAGCTAAAACTCAAAAAGACTCAAAACTTGGCAAGCCTCAAGGAATCAATCAATCCTTGCACAGATTTCATGCAATTTAACACAACAATTTTCTTCAATGTTTTCCCCCCTTGCAACAATGTAATCCCCACATTCATTTACTTTAAACAATTGAGAACTTCCATCATTCATGCAATCAATAATCTAAGTTGAGGATCCAAGTGGCACACAAAAGGGAGACCACCAAATTCAAACAATTGCCTTCCTCACAAGGGCATTTAATATTTCACTCATTCGCTCAATTTTTCTAGGCTATAAGCTTTTCACTCAAGTTCACATTTCAAGAGCACTTCCCATGAATTTGATTTTCATCTCAAAAAAGTTCCCACGAAAACATGCATGCAACATCAAAAGGTCTTTTAAAGGTTGTAATGGGGCCTGGCTAAGGGTAGGATATTCAAAGGTACTAGGATTAAGTCCCTAGGAATTACGAGAGCATGAGCATTTTGACACATTGAACTTCTACTCAAATTCCTTTTTCCATTTTTCCTTTTTACCTTGGGTGACTACAGTCTTTCTCTTCTAATACCCTTTTTTGACATTTTGTTACTTTTCTTCTCTTTTTTTTTTGCCTTTGGCTCCAACCTTTATTTTTCTTTTTCTCAACCCAGAATGACATATCATACCTTGTAGCCACCCCAAACTTACTTTCTTGCAACCCTTCTCTTTCTAAGCTTCCATGCTCTCCTAATCCCAAGATCGGGTCAACATGGTTTTTTCCAGATTTTTGGCTTATAATATAGGGTCATCAAGAAACAATAGGCTAATCAGGCTCAATGTGGCTAACTAGGGAACATGCATTAGGGATGGTTATTTTAGGCCAAGTAGTTATTTCAAAGAAAATGGCCTAAATCATTTGATGCAAGCACATAAACATGCAAACCATGAAGAGATTCAAGCAAATTCGAGAAAGTGCAGCTTAAAAGCGATTCACACAATTAAGAACATGTTGGAGGCTAAAATTCTCACCTGGACATTTATGCAAATTGTTTGACCGAGATACAATTCCTAGTGTGTGCACCCCTTCACCCCAAACTTGTCATAAATCAAGCACTTACAATAAAGTTTCTCAAAGTTCCATTTTCAATTTTTCACATGGAGATCAAATTTTCGATTTTCAGAACCTAGGGGGAAATCATCAATGGTCAACATGATTCATGAAATCAATCTATGCTAAATTTAATTGAAATCCACCAAGCTTGCCGACACAACATTCATACACAAACTCTTGATCTTCTCAAATTATTCAAGAGAAATTCAAAAACAAAAGGAAAAGGGGAAAGAAAACAAAAACAAAGCAATTGGTCCCCCCCCCCCCCCCTCACACACACACACACTTAAAGCATACATTGTCCTCAATGAAAGAACATAAATATAAAATAAGAGAGAGGGAAAAGAGAAGGTGTTCCCTAATCAACTTGTAGTGTAGGTGGGCGCTTCCAAGGAAAGCTCTTCTATGGTTGCATCCTCAGCAAATGGTCCCTCGGGCACCCGACCAATGAAGAACTCCCACAGCACTTCCTGATCTGGAAAAATTGCAAACCTTAATTGCAGATTCGCGAGGCGATACATAACTCGCGAGGCGAATCTGGAAAAGTTGTTCTTCACACTTTCCAGAATCGTGAGGCGAATAATAGCTCGCGAGGCGAATCTGGAATTCCAACTGCTGATGATGCCCAGATTCGCGAGGCGAAAATGGTACTCGCGACGCGAGACAGAAGCGTGAGTAAGCCTCTGGGATTCAGGGCTTCTGTCTCGTGTGGCCACTGTGGATTCGCGGGGCGAATATGGTTTTTTTTTAAATGACAAACTAAAAAAAATCAGGATATCTCGCTTGGGTTGCCTCCCAAGTAGCACTTGTTTAACGTCCCGAGCCTGACTCAAGTCACCCCTAAGGGTTAATCCGGAAGAAGAACTTGCTTGTCACTTGGGATTGATTCCCCATGGTAGTGCTTTAGCCCTTGCCCATTCACCTTGAAGTTACCAGAGGCCCCTTCTAATTCCACTGCTCCAGATGGAAAAACTTGGAGTACCTGGAATGGTCCCGACCACCTTGATTTTAGCCTTCCCGGAGAGAGTCTCAACCTTGAATTAATAAGAAAGACCATTTGTCCGGGCTCAAACCTCCTAGGCAAGATGTGCTTGTCAAGCCATGTCTTAGTCCGCTCTTTGTGGATTCTTGCATTTTGCTGTGCTTGCATGCGGATCTCGGACAACTCATTTAAGTCCAACAACCATCTATAATCGGCACGTACACTCCACCCCGTGATGGTCCTTGTTGGGATCAATTCATTGCTTTCATTGACCACCACGGTTGTACCACCTTTCTTTGGGACCACATGAACTGGACTAACCCAACTACTATCCGAGATTGGATAGATGATTCCGACCTTTAAAGGTTTAATCACTTTCTCACGCACAACTTCTTTCATTCCTTCCTTGTTGAGCTTTTCCCTTGCACCATCATCCTCTGGGAGACTCGGTAAGGCTTCCATGTCTTTTAACCACTCAAGATAGTCCTCATCCCCCAAAGGGTCTTTTTCCTCACTATCATCATCATGGGATTTTACCAACACTTGTGCAAGTGAAGAACCATGGGCTTCTCTAGTTGCCTTTGCCTTGACAGTTTAGTCCACCATATCCACTCGATACACATCCGACCTCTCAGCAGGATGGTTCATTGCTTCAAAGACATTGAAGACTACCTTCTCATCTTGCACCCTTAGAGTGAGTTTCCCTTGTTGCACATCTATCAAGGCACGCCCAGTGGCCAAGAAGGGCTACCCAATATGAGAGGGATCTCGACGTCTTCATCCATATCAAGCACCACAAAGTCCGCCGGAAATATGAACTTGTCCACCTTCACTAACAAATCTTCGACCACCCCATAAGGATATTTTATAGAACGATCGGCTAGTTGGAGTGACATCCGTGTATCCTTGACTTCTTTGATCCCCAACTTCTTCATCATAGAGAGGGGCATCAAGTTGATGCTTGCCCCTAGATCACACAACACCTTTCCTAGAGTCATCTCCCCAATGGTGCATGGTATAGAAAAAGAACCGGGATCCTTCAACTTTGGAGGTAGTTTTCTTTGAATAATGGCACTACACTCCTCTGTCAAAGCAACCGTTTCCTCATCCACTATTTTCCGCTTCTTTGAGAGAAGCTCCTTCATAAATCGGGCATAAGATGGCATTTGTTCCAAGGCTTCCGCAAATGGAATGTTAATTTGAAGTTTACGGAAGACATCAAGGAATTTACTGAACTGTTTATCATGTAGAGGCTGCTTCAATCTTTCAAGATATGGAACCTTCATGTAGGGCGAGAGGTCCTTGGGTTCAACCCACTTCTTTCTTCAGAACTCTTCATCTATAAGTTTTAACCTTCCCCCTTGCTCCGGTGCCTTGTCACTTGCCAACTCCTCCTTCTCAGGTTGCTCTTCCTCAACATGTGGTTGTTCCGGGGCCTCAGCTTCCTGAGAACTAGTTGCACCCCTGTTAGATCCCAACACCCTACCGCTTCTAGTTGTTATGGCATTGCATTGGTTCTTAGGGTTGTTCTCGGTATCACCTGGGAAAGTGCTTGGGAGACGCTCATGTAGTTGCTTTGCGAGCTGAGCTATCTGCGTCTCTAGATTCTGAATTGCTGCCCCTGTATGAGTTGCCAACTTGTCAATGGATGTGCTTGTATTGATTGACAACTTCTCAATTGCCACATTCGTCTTTTCTATAGCCAACTCCCAAGGTTGCTTTCCACCATCTGTTATTTGCAATTGATTATGCCCTGGAAAAGTCTGTTGAGTATTGCGTTGATGGATCCCATAGTTTGGCCCCTGATTCTGCTGAGGTTCCTGTTGCCAACTCTGTTGGGGTTGTTGTTGCCCGGCTAGACCACCACTAGCATTACTCCAAGCGAAACCCGGATGGTCTCTCCTCATATAACCCCTATTCTGATTCTGACTGTAATCATTCTGTCTGTTCCTCTGATAGTTGTTCTGGGGCACGCTGTCATAGAAATTATGGCATGAGTCCACATGTTCTTGAGAGAAGTTGAACGGACAGTTCTGAATGTCATGATCTCCATTACAATTTTCACAACCCGGAGGCATTCCCTCGTGTATCACATTAACCTTCTTGTTCCCAGACAAAGCCGCCATTTGCATCTTCAACAGTGTATTCTGCTCTAGAATGTCTTCTATTGTTGCAGCACTGACTCCACTTGAGGTTTCCCTACCACGGTTGTAATCATTGTACGACATCTTCTCCAATAATGCCCATCCATCCTCAGCTGATAAATAAGAGAAAGAACCGCCCGCTGCGGCATCACAATTCATCTGGTAGCGCCCCCTTAACCCGTTAAAGAAATGTTGAACCTTGGAGACTGGGTCAAAGAAAGCTGAAGGACATCTTCTCAATAGCACATTATACCTCTCCCAGGCTTCATTATAAGATTCATCTTGTGTCTTCCTGAAAGATGTGATGGCTACTCTTGCTTGTGCCGCTTTCTGAGGAGGAAAATACTTAGTGAGGAATTTTTGGGCCATTTGCTCCCATGTTCTGATACTGTTCCGATCCAAGCTGTCAAACCAATCGCGAGCGACATCCCTAAGAGAGAGAGGGAAAAGCCGCAAGCGAAACTCATCTTGAGTAACTCCTCTTGTCTTCTGCATGTCACAAGCTTCAAGGAAGCGAGTGATGTGTCTATGAGGGTCTTGTTTGCCACTCCCATCAAACTGATTCTCACGGATCTGGGCTGTGACACATCCTTCCACTCTGAAGGAGTCTGTATTGAGGTTGCCCCTCACGATAGAAGAAGCACAATCATCCAGGTTGGGTAGATCGTACTCGAAGAGAGGCTTGTAACGAGGAGGAGGACGAGGAGGAGGGTTTTCTTCGGTCATCCTCTCAAGATTAATTGCTTCAAGCCTCTTTTGTTCTCTGGCTTCCTTCCTTAATCGCCTCTCGGTCCTGGTGATCTCCGAATCAAATAGCAAGTCCTCTTGTGAAAGGGTACCTCGCATACAAAAACAAGGCAAGACCAAGTGGAATCAAAGAAGTAGAGAGAAATAATAGTAAATAATAACAGAAAATAAAAATAAAAACAGCTTAACCAAATAATCAAACTTCCCTAAAATTAGGAAAATTGGTTGTGCCAATCCCCGGCAACGGCGCCAAAAACTTGTTGAATCACCGGCAAGTGTACCGGGTCGTCGTAAGTAATAAAACACGGTAAGTAATTACCGAGGTCGGACACAGGGATTGGGCTACCAATTCTACCAAATTGCAAGGAGTTCGATACGCTGACCAAGCAAGGCAAGTGGTTGAGGAGAGAGAGAGAATATGATCGCAATTCAAATCGACAAAACAATTAGAGAATAAAGAATTAAAATAAATATGGAATTAAATATCCGAGGTCACAATTCCACCTACCCAATCATGCATAGTACCCAAGTGATGATGATTCCCTCCCTAAGTTCAATTACAATGTCAACCAGGACCCCCAAATTCTCCTAATGACACTCTCGTGCTCAATAGGACGTATTCAACAATTGAGTTAATTACTTACTAGGTCTCATAAACCCAATCATCAAACTCTATTAAATCTGGTTCCTATAAGGTTGCACCGATCTCCTATTCACTCTCGTGCAATATTCGATCAATGATCCCAATTCAAGTTCTAAACGTGAATTGCCTACTAAGCCTCATCACGTTAACAAGTCAATCACGCATGCATATGATCAACGCAATAAATTCAGAATTGGAAAACATGAATTGAGATAAAGGAGAGAAACATACATCACATTGAACTACACCGTCATGGGTGGTTTCATTGATCCCTTAGACAAGGGGATTAGCTCCTCATTCTTGTAACAAGACACAAACAATCGAAACTCATCATGAATGTACAATAGAAAAAGAAAATAAGGAGACGCAGCTCCAGAGAACAAGGATTCGTCAAAAACCGATCTAAAACAAGTGGGTGACAAAAAGTTTTTCAATATGCCCTAAAACAACAATTTATAGATTTCAGAATCTGCGCCCGATCGCGAGGCGAGTAGCCTCTCGCGAGGCGAATTTCAGTTTTGGCTCCATCCTGAGTTTGAATACTCGCGAGGCGAGGTAGTGTTTCGCGAGGAGAGACAGAGAGGATGACATTTCTGGCGCAGTCAGACCTTCAGACTCGCGAGGAGAGATGGTGATTCGCGGGGAGAGACAGAGAGGGTGACATTTGCTGTTCAGGCTGGTCTTCAGGCTCGCGAGGCGAGCTCCTGTTTCGCGAGGCGAAACCTCCAGAATTGCTTTTCCACTGTTTTCTTCATTTTCCTTGACTCTAAGAGCTTCACTTTTAACCTGAAAAAATAAAAGAAAATGAAAAGCGTAATTCTACTCAAAATAAACTAAACTACTAAAAATGCATAAAACGAGTCAAAGTCTAACTTATGAACAAAACAAGGCCAATTTGGGAGATTAGCGAGGGTGACTCGCCCAATTAGGCACAAAATATAACCCTTTTCTAGCTGGAAACTAGATGAGCCATAGGCTTATCAGATACCTCCCACTGCTGTATAATGGTCTCATCACTACTGACACGCTGTCGCACACGGGTCAAAAAGTGAGTGGTTTGTAAAAACTGTAGTCAGGGAGCGACAACTTGAGTATTGTCTCACAAGGACTCTTGGATTGTTATTCGTAGAAAAATCAGTTTTGGGGGGGGGGGGGGGGGGGTTCAGATTGAGAGATTCAATTAAAAGAACGATGCAATTAAGAAATAAGTGAATATCATTGATCCAAACGATTAATCTACTGTTCTCGGTTTTCCACTATCATCGATTCATATAATTCCCATGCCCTAAGCGGATTCTAATCCCTTTTCGATTGTAGCAACAATTAACAAGCGAAATTGGCACTACACGATATATGTTCCCAATTCCCGAATTAAGCAAACGGGTTGAAGCACTCGTGAATTAAGCAAACACGATTGAACACACGCGAATTAAGCAAACGCGATTAGATAAAGGAACATAAAATCATCGAAACAAATCAATACCTATTCTATATAACCTTGAATTAAGCAAATAGAACATACAACATGGTATTGAAAGGAAGAAGCAAAATAATCCGGGAATTACAGAAGCTCAAGCGTCGGCGGAACCCGATTACAGCAGATTAATCCAAGGGAATTAGTTCTCCATCACAAAAATGACAATAACCTAAAAGTATAGTGTAAACAGTGAAAACTGGATGATTTTTTTGTGTCTGTTGCGTTCCTATTTATAAAGAGACCGCGCGTCACGGTCGTGACCGCTTCTGTCAAGGGCGCGCATTCAAATTCTGGTCCGTCACGGTCGTGATACCTATCACGGCCAGGCCGTGATCGCTTATGACTTTGGGTGCTGATCTGTCACGGTCGTGACCTCCATCACGGCTGGGTCATGATCAACTCTGACTTTCTGGGTCTTCTCATCACGCTCGTGATGTGTGTCATGCCTGGGCCGTGATGCTTTCTGACTTTCATGATCTCCTCATCACGCCCATGATGTGTGTCACAGCTGGGCCATGATCCTTTCTGTCTTCCATGGGTAGCTCATCATGACCGTGACCAGTGTCACGGCCTGGGCGTGATGGCCTCTGCTTCAGGTGTTCTTCCCTTCTTGCTTTTCCTATCAACCTGAAAACATGAAATAGCAGTAAGTGCTTTATTTGACTCAAAATCAACTAAAATACCCTAAAACTACTTAAGAGACTCAAAATGTTGCTTGAGGACAATTACATCCAAAATTGGGCGAAATCGAGATTAAATTCGAATAAAACCTATGGTCTTACTAGTTAAAAACTAGTCGAGCCAGAGGCTGATCAAAATACCCCAAACTTAGATTTTTCTTGTCCCCAAGCAAACTAAAAATCAAAAGGACTCAAAATTGGCAAGCTTAAAGGGTTCAACCAATTTCGCACAGATTTCGTGCAATTCTAGCAAAACAATTTCCCTTCAATGTTTCCCCCTTTTTTTCAACAATGTAATCCCCCACATTCATTTACTTTAAACCATTGAGCATTCCATCATTCATGCAATCAGTAATCTGAGTTTAGGATCCAAGTTACACACAAAAGGGAGATCACCAATTTCAAATAATTGCCTTCCTCACAAGGGCATTTAATGTTTCACTCATTCGCTCAATTTGTCTAGGCTATGATACTTTCACTCAGTTTCACATTCAAGAGCACTTCCCATGAATTTGATTTTCATCTCAATCAAGGTTCCCACGAAAACATGCATGCAACATCAAAAGGTCTTTTAAAGGTTGTAATGGGGCCTGGCTAAGGGTAGGATATTCAAAGGTACTAGGCTTAAGTCCCTAGGAACTAGGAGAGCATGAGCATTTTCATACATTGAATTTCCACTCAAGTTCCTTTTTTCATTTTTCTTTTTACCTTGGGTGACTACAGTCTTTTTCTTCTAATACCCCTTTTTGACATTTTTGTACTTTTCTTATTTTTTTTCTTTTCTTTTTTTGCCATTGGCTCCAACCTTTATTTTTTTTTTTCTTTTTCTCAATCCCAAACAACACATCATATCCTTGTAGCCACCCCAAACTTAGTTTCTTACGACCCTTCTCTTGTTAAGCTTCCATGCTCTCCTAATCCTAAGATCGGGTTAACATGGTTTTCCAGATTTTTGGCTTATAACCTAAGGTCATCAAGAACAATAGGCTTAATAGGCTCAATGTGGCTAACTAGGGAACATGCATTAGGGATTGGTTCAATTTAAGTCAAGTAGCTAATTCAAAGAAAATTGCCTAAATCATTTGATGCAAACACATAGACATGCAAACCATGAAGAGATTCAAGCAAATCCGGGAAAGTGCAACTTGAAAGTGATTCACACAATTAAAAACAAGTTGGAGGCTCAAATTCCTCACCTGGACATTTTTGCAAATTGCTTGACCGAGATTCAATCCCTAGTGTGTGCACCCTTTCACCCCAAACTTATCATAAATCAAGCAATCACAATAGAATATCTCAAAGTTTAATTTTCAATTTTTCACATGGAGGTCAATTTTCAATTCTCAAAACCTAGGGGGGGAAATCATCAAGCCAACATATATCATGCAATCTATCTATGCAAATTCAACAAAACCCGATCAAGCTTGCCGACACAAGACTCACACACATACGACACAAAGCACACAAACAAGGAAGACAAAACAAAAACAAAACAATTGGTTCCCTCCCCCACACTTAAGACATACATTGTCCTCAATGAAAGAACATAAATATAAAATCAGAGTGAGGGAAAGGAGAAGGTGCTCCCTGATCAAGTTGTAGTGTAGGTGGGCTCTCCCAAGGAGAGCTCCTCAACAGTAGCATCTTCAGGCACCGAGCTCTCATGGAATAGCTTCAAGCGTTGCCCGTTAACCTTAAAGACCTTATTGCTACCTGCACTTTTTATTTCTACTGCACCATGAGGGAAAACATTAGTAACAACAAATGGGCCAATCCACTTGGATCGAAGTTTCCCAGCCATCACTTTCAGGCGGGAGTTAAACAATAGAACCTATTGGCCCACAGAGAATTCCTTCCTAGAAATCATCCTATCATGGAAGTGCTTAGTTTTATCTTTATAAATCTGAGAGCTTTCATAGGCTTCCAGCCTAAGCTCTTCAAGCTACTGCAATTGGAGTTCCCTTTCAATGCCTGCTCTTTGCATTTCCAAGTTACAGCTTCTGACCGCCCAATAAGCTCGGTGCTCAACTTCCACAGGAAGATGACATGCCTTACCGAACACAAGCCTATAGGGAGACATCCCTATTGGTGTCTTGAAAGCTGTTCTTTGAGCTCAAAGTGCGTCTTCTAGACGGCGGCTCCAGTCCTTCCTGTTTGACTGCACCACTTTCTCTAAGATCTGTTTGATCTCTCTGTTTGAGACCTCAGCCTGCCCATTAGTCTGGGGATGATACGCAGTGGAGACCCTGTGCGCAACTCCATACTTCCGGAGTAGAGCCTCCATGGTGCGGTTACAGAAATGAGTTCCCTGGTCACTTATGATAGCCCGAGGAATTCCGAACCTGCAAAAAATATTGGACCTGACAAAATTTGCAACAACTCTAGAATCATTAGTCCTAGTGGGGACAGCTTCCACCAACTTTGAAACATAATCAACAGCAAGCAGAATATAGAGAAAACCAAAAGATGCAGGGAAAAGACCCATAAAGTCAATTCCCCACACATCAAACACCTCACAGAAAAGCATAGGTTGCTAAGGCATTTCACTCTTACGAGTGATGGTTGTACTTGCTGTCTGACACTCCTTACAAGTCCGGTAAACCTCATAAGCATCTCTAAAAATGGTGGGCCAATAAAAACCTGAGTCCAGGATTTTTCTTGCAGTCCTTTGTGGCCCAAAGTGTCCCCCTACTTGAGAGGCGTGAGAAAAGTTCAAAATAGACTCAATCTCATAGTCGGGGACATATCTCCTAATTACCTGATCACTGCCAAATTTCCACAGATATGGATCATCCCAAACATAATATTTGGCATCGTTCCTGAGTTTGTGAATTTGTGCCCTAGTTGCACCTGTTGGAAAAACACCAGCAACAAGATAGTTAACAATATCAGCAAACTAAGGAGTTACCCCATGTAACTGTAAAAGCTGCTCATCAGGAAAGTCATCCTGAATGGAGGAAGGATCCTCATCCTTCTCTATTCTGCTCAAGTGATCAACTACTAAATTCTCAGCTCCACTTTTATCTTTAATCTCCACACTGAACTCTTGGAGCAACAACATCC
Organism: Sophora flavescens; assembly: GCA_030762895.1. Classification (NCBI taxonomy): domain Eukaryota; kingdom Viridiplantae; phylum Streptophyta; class Magnoliopsida; order Fabales; family Fabaceae; genus Sophora; species Sophora flavescens. The sequence goes on along the minus strand of CM061064.1, from coordinate 165,193,385 downwards.
ACCGAATCAATCTCGGTTTTGCTTCTAGTTTCTTCAACAAGTACTTTAGAGCTTCATGGTCAGTGAAAACAACAACCTTGGAACCTAACAAATATGATCTAAACTTATCAAGAGCAAAAACAATAGCTAGAAGTTCCTTTTTAGCAGTGGTGTAATTAGCCTGTGCAGCATCTAAAGTCCTAGAAGCATAGTAAATAACATGGGCAGCCTTGCCCACTCTTTGTGCCAGGACCGCCCCCACAGCATAGTTAGAAGCATCACACATAAGCTCAAAAGGGAGGGTCCAGTCAAGGGGCAGGATGATGGGTGTAGAGGTCAAGGCTTTCTTCAAGAAATCAAATGCCTTTTTGCCGTTGTCATCAAAGTTGAAAATGGCATCATTCTTCAGCAGGTTGGACAGAGGAAGGGCTATCTTGGGGAATTCCTTTATGAAGCGCCTGTAAAAACCTGCATGACCAAGAAAAGAGCGAATCTCGCGAACGCAAGATGGGTAAGGCAGTGTAGAAATCACATCAATCTTAGCAGGATCTACTGAAATACCCTTCTCAGAAATAATATGCCCCAAAACAATCCCCTGTTCAACCATAAAATGACATTTTTCATAGTTCAAAACAAGGTCAGTTTCAATGCATCTCTCTAAAACCAAATTCAAACTATGCAAGCATGCATCAAATGAAGAGCCATAAACAGTGAAATCATCCATAAACACTTCCATGCAATTTTCAATAAATTCAGTAAAAATGCTAATCATGCATCTCTGGAATGTGCCAGGAGCATTGCAAAGACCAAATGGCATCCTCCTGTAAGAAAATATGCCGAAGGGGCACGTGAAAGTAGTCTTTTCCTGATCCTCTGGTGCAATGTGGATCTGGAAGTAACCTGAAAAACCATCAAGAAAACAGTAGTGTGATTTACCTGTTAGCCGTTCAAGCATCTGATCGATGAACGACAAAGGAAAGTGATCCTTTCTAGTAGCCTGGTTCAACCTCCTGTAATCAATGCAAACTCTCCAGCTATTCTGGACTCTAGTGGGAACAAGTTCATCATTTTCATTTCTCACCACTGTGAGTCCAGATTTCTTAGGTACTACTTGCACTGGGCTCACCCAATTACTGTCAGAGATAGGGTATATGATACCCGCATGCAAGAGTTTTGTCACCTCCTTCTTCACAACATCAAGAATCAAGGGATTGAGCCGCCTCTGGGGCTGCCTAACTGTTTTAGCCCCATCCTCCAACAAAATCCTATGCATACACCTGGAGGGGCTAATACCTGGTATGTCAGCCAAGGTCCACCCAATCGCCTTCTTATGCTTCTTCAAAACCTCCAAGAGCTTAGTTTCCTGGTTAGAATCAAGGTTAGAGGAAATTATGACTGGAAGTTTTTCATTCTTCTCCAAATAAGCATACTTCAGATTTCCAGGAAGTGGCTTAAGCTCTAGGGAGGGTGGCTACTCAATGGATGGTACATTTGGGGCAGCCGTGTTGTCAAGAACTTCAGCTGAACAAGAAGCTTCACTTACACTGTCACCCTGCAAGGTAGCATCAATCTCAGTACAAACAGCACAAGGGTCAGTGTTAGTACAATCAGCACATGAATAAACATCATCAAAACCAGAAATAGATGGAAAATCAGCAACCAAGTCATCATAAGTGTCATCAACAATTTCAGAGAGCAACTCTATTTGAAAGACAGAGTGCTCTTCCAAGGGATGCTTCATAGCATCGAAAATGTTGAATTTTGCAACAATGTCACCAAACTCCATGGACATGGTTCCATCATCAACATCAATCTTTGTCTTCGCCGTCTTCATGAACGGTCTGCCTAGATTGATCGGTGATCTGCTTGAATTTGTTTCCTCTGCCATGTCTAGGATGTAAAAATCAGCAGGGAAAATCAAGTCATTAACTTGCACCAGCACATCTTCTAACACTCCAATGGGACGAGCATTGGTCCTGTTTGCCAAATGGATAGTGAGACCTGTATGTTGCAAAGGACCAAGATCAAGATTGCTGAAGACAGAAGTGGGCATGACATTAATAGAAGCTCCTAAATCCAACATGCAATTGTCGAATTTACTGTCCCCAATGGTGCATGGAATAGCAAAAGTTCCTGGATCCTTGCATTTTTGTGGCATTGCCTGAGTGAGGGCTGAAACAGTAACTTTCTCAGGTGCAGGCTTAGGTTGAATGAGGGCTGAAACATTTCGCCCCAAATTGACTCTCTCATTACCCTTCAACCTCCTCTTGTGTGTGCACAAATCCTTCAGAAATTTTTCATATTTTGGAACCTGCTTAATCGCATCAAGGAGTGGAATGTTCACTGCCACCTTTCTGTATACATCCAGAATCTCTCTCTCTCTTTGTCTTCCTCATCAATCTTCTTACTTTTCAGTACTCTTTGCGGGAAGGGAATTGGTGGCACATACTCTTTTTCAGCCTCAACAACAGCAGAAGGTTCAGGTGTTACCTCAACAGTTTCTTTATCTTTTTCAGGGGCTGCCTCTACAACTTTCCCGGACCTCAAAGAAATTGCACTCACATTAGGATTCACCACTGTTTGTGCAGGTAGTTGGTTCGATCCTTGAGCTTGCTGCATGGCATTCATCGAAGTGGCAAGCTGTCCAATCTGTGCCTGCAGAGCATGAATACTAGAGTCCGTTCGCTGCTGAAACTGGAGATTTTGTGCAGCCATTTGCTTGACAAGGTCCTCTAGTGAAGGTCCAGAAGGTGCAGAGGTGGTCACTTGAGGAGGATTCTGTGGTGGTGCCAGCGGTAACATCGGTTGTTGCTGTTGTGCAGATGAGTTCCCGTACCGAAGGTTTGGATGATTCCTCCAGTTGGGATGGTACTTATTTGTGGAAAGGTCAGGAATGTTGTACCGGTTCTGATTGTTGCCTTGATTGTAAAGATTGGCTGCATAAGCTTGAGGCAAATCAGTGACTGACTCATCTTTCAAAACGGGGCATGCATCGGTCAGGTGCTCAGGAGAGGTTCAAATGCCACACAACCTTGCTGGTTGAACCTTATCCATTGCCAACTGCTTCACCAACGAAGTGAGCTCATCAAGTCTGGTCTCAAGGGCCTTGTTGGAAGAAGAAACATGGACCTCATTCACTCCCCTTGTCTCGGCAGAATTGCTTCTAGTTGTGAACTGCTGGGAGTTGAGTGACATGTTCTCAGTCATATGCAACAAGTGCTCCCCCACTAGCAGCATCTAAAATATTTCTGTCCATTGGCAGCAATCCCTCATAAAAGTACTGAATAAGTAGCTGCTCAGAAATCTGGTGCTGAGGACAACTGGATATCAACTTCTTGAAAAACCATGTTAACCCAATCTTAGGATTAGGAGAGCATGGAGACTGAGCAAGAGAATGGTCGTAAGAAACTAAGTTTGGGGTGGCCACAAGGTTTGATATGTCGTTATGGGTTGAGAAAAAGAAAAATAAAGGTTGAAACCCAAGGCGGAAAAAAAAATTCCAAAAGAAAAGGGGCAAAACAAAAAGATTAGCAAGGAAAAGGCTGTAGTCACCCGAGGCAAAAAGAAAAATGGAAAAAAGAATTTGAGTGGAATATGTGTCAAATGCTCATGCTCTCTTAGTTCCTAGGGACTTAAGCCTAGTATCCTTGAATATCCTGCCCTTAGCCAGGCCCCATTACAACCTTTAAAAGACCTTTTAATGTTGCATGCATGTTTTCGTGGGAACTATTTTTGAGATGAAAATCAAGTTCATGGGAAGTGCTCTTGATATGTGAAATTGAGTAAAAAGTTGATAGCCTAAACGAATTTGAGCGAATGAGTGAAATTTTACATACCCTTGTGAGGAAGGCAATTGTTTGAAATTGGTGATCTTCCTTTTGTGTGTGACTTTGATCCTCAACTTAGATTAATGATTGCATGAATGATGAAGTTCTAAATTGTTTAATGTAAATGAATGTGGGGATTACATTGATGCAAGGGGGGAATTCATTGAAGAAAAAAAAAACTGTTTTGATTACATGAAATTTGTGCGAAATTGATTGAATCTTTAAGCTTGCCAAGTCTTGAGTCTTTTTGAGTTTTAGCTTGCTTGGGGACAAGCAAGGTTTAAGTTTGGGGTGTTTGATAAGCCTCTGGCTTATCTAGTTTTATAACTAGTAAGACTGTGGTTTATGTGCTAATTATTCGAGTTCAATCTCGTGTTCGCCCAAATTTGGCCTTGTTTTGTTCCTAAGTAGACTTTGACTCGTTCTAGGTATTTTTAGTAGTTTTTAAGTCTATTTGGAGTAGAATTATGCTTTTTGTTTCTTTTTATGTTTCAGGTTAGAAGTGAAGCTCCTAGAGTCAAGGAAAATGAAGAAAACAGTGGAATTGCCATTCTGGAGACACTCGCCCCGCGAAAGGCAGCTCGCCTCGCAAGCCGGAAGACCAGCTGAGCAGCAACAGTCATCCTTTCTGTCTCGCCTCGTGAATCCTGAAGACCCTGGAGGGCAGAGACCATCACGGCCTAGCCGTGATGAAGGTAACGGCTGTGACAGACTAGGATTTGAAGCCTCGCCATGTGAAACATACTCTCGCCTCGCTAGAGTCCAATTTGAAAGCGGGCCATTTTTAATATTCACCTCGCGAGAGGCTACTCGCCTCGCGAGCCGCGCAGATCCTGAACTCTATATATTGCTGTTTTAGGGTAGAAACGGGAGCTTTTGTTTTCTCCACTGTTTAGTAGCGTTTTGCTCCAAAATCCTTGTTTTCTGGAGCTGCATCTCCCCTTTTCTTTTTCTTATTTTACAATGGTGATTATGGCCGATTGTTTGTGCGTTGTCACGGGCATGAGGAACTAATCCCCTCGTCTAAGGGATCAATGAAACCACCCATGACGGTGTAGGATTCGATGTGATGTATGTTTCTCTCCCTTTTCTCAATTAATGTTTTCCAATTCTTAATTTGTTGTGTTGATCATATGCTTGCGTGATTAACTAGTTAAACGCATTGAGGCTTAGGAGGCAATTCACGTTTTATAACTTGAATTGGGATCATCGATCGATTATTGCACAAGAGTGAATAGGAGATCGGTGCAACCTTATAGGAACCAGATTTAATAGAGTTTGATGATTAGGGTTATGAGACCTAGTAAGTAATTAACTCAATCATCGAATACGTCCTATTGAGCACGACAGTGGATTTAGGAGAATTTGGGGGTCCTGGTTGACATTGTAATTGAACTTAGGGAGGAATTCATCATCACTTAGGTACTATGCATGATTGGGTAGGTGGATTTGAGACCTTAGATATTTTAATATCAGATTTTAATACTTATTCTTTAATTAGATTCGTTAATTTGAATTGAGTTCCTATACTTTTTCTCTCTCAACCATTTGCTGTCACTTAACCAAACTTATCGAATTTCTCATGAATTAGTCAAATTGGTAGCCCAATCCTTGTGTTCGACACGATAATTACTTACCGTGTTTATTTTATTACTTGCGACGACCCGGTACACTTGCCGGTGACTCAACAAGTTTTTGGCGCCGTTGCCGGGGATTGGCACAACCAATTTTCCTAATTTTTAGGAAATTTGATTATTTGGTTAAGCTGCTTTTATTTTTATTTTATTATTTACTACTATTTCTCTCTACTTCTTTGATTCCACTTGGTCTTGCCTTGTTTTTGTATGCGAGGTACCCTTTCACAAGAGGACCTGCTATTTGATTCGGAGATCACTAGGACCGAGAGGCGATTAAGGAAGGAAGCCAGAGAACGAAAGAGGCTTGAAGCGATTAATCTTGAGAGGATGGTCGAAGAAAACCCTCCTCCTCCTCCTCCTCCTCGTTACAAGCCTCTCTTCGAGTACAGTCTACCCAACTTGGGTGATTGTGATTCTTCCATCGTGATAGGCAACCTCAATACAGACTCCTTCAGAGTGGAAGGATGTGTCACAGCCCAGATCCGTGAGAATTAGTTTGATGGGAGTGGCAGGCAAGACCCTCACAGGCACATCACCCACTTCCTTGAAGCTTGTGACTTGCAGAGGACAAGAGGTGTTTCTCAAGACGAGTTTCGCTTGCGGCTTTTCCCTCTCTCTCTTAGGGATGTCGCTCGCGATTGGTTTGACAGCTTGGATCGGAACAGTATCAGAACTTGGGAGCAAATGGCATAAAAGTTCCTAACCAAGTATTTTCCTCCTCAGAAAGCGGCACAAGCAAGAGTAGCCGTCACTTCTTCCAGGCAGACAGAAGATGAATCCTATAATGAAGCTTGGGAGAGGTACAATGTGCTCTTGAGAAGATGTCCTTCGGCGTTCTTTGACCCGGTCTCCAAAGTCCAACATTTCTTTAACGGGTTGAGGGGACGCTATCAAATGAATTGTGATGACGCAGCTGGCGGCTCTTTTTCCTATTTATCAGCTGAGGATGGATGGGCGTTATTGGAGAAGATGTCATACAATGATTACAACCGTGGTAGGGAAACCTCAAGTGGAGTCAGTCCTGCAACAATGGAAGCCGTTCTGGAGCAAATCAAATCGTTGAATATGCAAGTTGCTACCTTGTTTGGGAACAAGAATGTTAATGTGATACACGAGGGAATGCCTCTGGGTTGTGAAAACTGTAATGGAGATCATGACATTCAGAACTATCTGTTCAACTTCTCTCGAGAACATGTGGACTCATGCCACAATTTCTATGACGGTGTGCCCCAGAACAACTATCAGAGGTACAGCCAGAATCAGAATAGGGGTTATATGAGGAGAGACCATCCGGGTTTCGCTTGGAGTAATGCTAGTGGTGGTTTAGCACAACAACAACAACCTCAACAGAATTGGCAACAACAACCTCAACAGTGTCAGAGGCCAAACTATGGAATCCATCAGCAGAATACTCAGCAGGCTCTTCCGGGGCCTAATCAATTGCAAATAACTGATGGTGGAAGGCAACCTTGGGAGTTGGCTCTTGAGAAGATGAGTACAACAGTTGAGAAGTTGGCAACCAATACAGGCACAACCATTGATAAGTTGGCAACTCATACAGGGGCGGCAATTCAGAATCTAGAGACACAGATTGCCCAGCTCGCAAAGCAACTAAATGAGAGTCTCCTAGGCACTTTCCCAGGTGATATCGAGAACAACCCTAGGAACCAATGCAATGCCATAACAACTAGAAGCGGAAGGGTGTTGGGATCTAACAAGGGTGCAACTAGTTCTCAGGAAGTTGAGGAAGAAAAACCACAGGTTGAGGAAGATCAACCTAAGAAAGAGGAGTTGGCAAGTGACAAGGCACCGGAGCAAGGGGGAAGGTTGAACCTTGTAGATGAAGAGTTCCGAAAAAAGAAGTGGGTTAAACCCCAAGACCTCCCGCCCTACATGAAGGTACCATATCCTAAAAGATTGAAGCAGCCTCAACAAGATAAACAATTCAATAAGTTCTTTGATGTCTTCCGCAAACTTCAAATTAACATTCCATTTGCGGAAGCCTTGGAACAAATGCCATCTTATGCCCGGTTTATGAAGGAGCTTCTCTCCAAGAAGCGGAGAATAGTGGATGAGGAAACGGTTGCTTTGACCGAGGAGTGTAGTGCCATTCTTCAAAGAAAACTGCCTCCAAAGTTGAAGGACCCCGGTTCTTTTTCGATACCATGCACCATTGGGGGGATGACTCTAGGGAAGGCATTGTGTGATCTAGGGGCAAGCATCAACTTGATGCCCCTCTCTATGATGAAGAGGTTGGGGTTCAAAGAAGTCAAGGATACACGGATGTCACTCCAACTCGCCGATCGTTCTATAAAATATCCTTATGGAGTGGTCGAAGACTTGTTAGTGAAGGTAGACAAGCTCATATTTCCGACGGACTTTGTGGTGCTTGATATGGATGAAGACGCTGAGATCCCTCTCATATTGGGTAGGCCCTTCTTAGCCACTGGGGGTGCTTTGATAGATGTAAAACAAGGGAAACTCACTCTAAGGGTGCAAGATGATGAGGTAGTCTTCAATGTCTTTGAAGCAATGAAGCACCCTATTGAGAGGTTGGATGTGTATCGAGTGGATGTGGTGGACTCAACTGTCAAGGCAAAGGCAACAAGAGAAGCCCATGGTTCTTCACTTGCACAAGTGTTGGTAAAATCCCATGATGATGATAGTGAGGAAAAAGACCCGTTGGGGGATGAGGTCTATCTTGAGTGGTTAAGAGACATGGAAGCCTTACCGAGTCTCCCAAGGGATGAATGTGCAAAGGAAGAGCTCAACAACAAAGGCATGGAAAAAGATGATAAAGCACCGGAGTTGAAAGGTGGCACAACCGTGGTGGTCAATGAAGACAATGAGTTGATCCCAAAAAGGACCATCACGGAGTGGAGAGTATGTGCCGATTATAGAGGGCTTTTGGATTTAAATGAGCTGTTCGGGATCCGCAAGCAAGCAATCTACAAAAAGTGGACTAAGGAAAGGCATGCCAAGCACATCTTTCCTAGGAAGTTTGAGCCCGGACAAACGGTACTTCTTGACAATTCAAGGTTGAAACTCTTTCCTGGAAAGCTAAGATCAAGGTGGTCGGGACATTCAAGGTCCTCCAAGTTTGTCCACACGGAACAGTAGAATTAGAAGGGGCCTCTGGTAACTTCAAGGTGAATGGGCAAGGGATAAAGCATTACCATGGGAATCAGTCCCAAATGACAAGTAATTTCTTCCTCCGGATTAACCCTTAGGGGTGAATTGAGTCAGGCTCGGGACGTTAAACAAGCGCTACTTGGTAGGCAACCCAAGCTAGGTATCCTTTATTTTTCTGTCATTTTGCTTGATTAAAAAAAAAAGGCTTGATTCGCCATGTGAATCCACAGTGGCCACGCGAGACAGAAGCCCTGAATCTCAGAGGCTTGCTCCCGCTTCTGTCTCGCGTCGCGAGGGATACTTTTACCTCGCGATTTTGGGCATCATCATCTGTTGGAATTCCAGATTCGCCACGCGGGTGACCTCTCGCCTCGCGAATCTACAATTAAGTTTTTGATTTGCAGGATTTCTTCCAGGAGAGGCCTTTGGCCCAACAGAGGGGTGCCCGAGAGACCAATTGGATGAGGATGCAACCATAGAAGAGATTTGCGTGGAAGCGGCCATTTCAACTTGATCAGGGAGCACCCTCTCTCTTCCTCACCCTTATTTGATATCTGTGTTCTTTCATTGAGGACAATGTATGCTTTAAGTGTGGGAGAGGGAACCAATTGCCTTGTTCTTTGTTTTTGTTTGTGTTTTTGTTTTTGTTTGTCGCTCTTGAATAATTTGAGAAGATCAAGAGTATGTGTATGAATGTGTGTCGGTAAGCTTGTTGGATTTTTAATTAAATTTAGCATGGATTGATTGCATGAATTATTTTGACCATCGATGATTTCCCCCTAGGTTCTGAAAATAGAAAAGTTGATCCCCATGTGAAAAATTGAAAACTGAACTTTGAGAATTTTATTGTGATTGCTTGATTTATGACAAGTTTGGGGTGAGGGGGTGCACACACTAGGAATTGTATCTCGGTCAAACAATTTACAAAAATGTCCAGGTGAGGATTTGAGCCTCCAACTTTGTTTTTGATTGTGTGAATCACTTTTAAGTTGCACTTTCCCGGATTTGCTTGAATTTCTTCATGGTTTGCATGTTTATGTGTTGCATCAAATGATTTAGGCAATTTTCTTTGAATAGATACTTGGCCTAAAAAGAACCATCCCAAATGCATGTTCCCTAGTTAGCCACATTGAGCCTAATTAGCCTATTATTTCTTGATGACCCTATTTTATAAGCCAAAATCTGGAAAAACCATGTTAACCCAATCTTAGGATTAGGAGAACATGGAGACTAAGCAAGAGAATGGTCGTAAGAAACTAAGTTTGGGGTGGCCACAAGGTTTGATATGTCGTTATGGGTTGAGAAAAAGAAAAATAAAGGTTGAAACCCAAGGCGGAAAAAAAAAATTTGCCAAAAGAAAAGGGCAAAACAAAAAGATTAGCAAGGAAAAGGCTGTAATCACCCGAGGCAAAAAGAAAAATGGAAAAAGGAATTTGAGTGGAATATGTATCAAATGCTCATGCTCTCTTAGTTCCTAGGGACTTAAGCCTAGTATCCTTGAATATCTTGTCCTTAGCCAGGCCCCATTACAACCTTTAAAAGACCTTTTGATGTTGCATGCATGTTTTCATGGGAACTATTTTTGAGATGAAAATCAAGTTCATGGGAAGTGCTCTTGATATGTGAAATTGAGTAAAAAGTTGATAGCCTAGACGAATTTGAGCGAATGAGTGAAATTTTACATACCCTTGTGAGGAAGGCAATTGTTTGAAATTGGTGATCTTCCTTTTGTGTGTGACTTTGATCCTCAACTTAGATTAATGATTGCATGAATGATGAAGTTCTAAATTGTTTAAAGTAAATGAATGTGGGGATTACATTGATGCAAGGGGGAATTCATTGAAGAAAAAAAAAACTGTTTTGATTACATGAAATTTTTGCGAAATTGATTGAATCTTTAAGCTTGCCAAGTCTTGAGTCTTTTTGAGTTTTAGCTTGCTTGGGGACAAGCAAGGTTTAAGTTTGGGGTGTTTGATAAGCCTCTGGCTTATCTAGTTTTATAACTAGTAAGACTGTGGTTTATGTGCTAATTATTCGAGTTCAATATCGTTTTCGCCCAAATTTGGCCCTGTTTTGTTCCTAAGTAGACTTTGACTCGTTCTAGGTATTTTTAGTAGTTTTTAGTCTATTTGGAGTAGAATTACGCTTTTTGTTTCTTTTTATGTTTCAGGTTAGAAGTGAAGCTCCTAGAGTCAAGGAAAATGAAGAAAATAGTGGAATTGCCATTCTGGGGACACTCTCCCCGCGAGAGGCAGCTCGCCTCGCGAGCCGGAAGACCAGCTGAGCAGCAACAGTCATCCTTTGTCTCGCCTCGCGAGAGTCTACTTGCCTCACGAATCCTGAAGACCCTGGAGGACAGAGATCATCACGACCTAGCCGTGATGAAGGTAACGGTTGTGACAGACTAGGATTTGAAGCCTCGCCACGCGAAACATACTCTCGCCTCGCTAGAGTCCAATTTGAAAGCGCGCCATTTTTAATATTCGCCTTGCGAGAGGCTACTCGCCTCGCGAGCCGCGCAGATCCTGAACTCTATATATTGCTGTTTTAGGGCAGAAACGGGAGCTTTTGTTTTCTCCACTGTTTAGTAGCGTTTTGTGCTGAAATCCTTGTTTTCTGGAGCTGCGTCTCCCCTTTTATTTTTCTTATTTTACTATGGTGATTATGGCCGATTGTTTGTGCGTTGTCACGGGCATGAGGAACTAATCCCCTCGTCTAAGGGATCAATGAAACCACCCATGGCAGTGTAGGATTCGATGTGATGTATGTTTCTCTCCCTTTTCTCAATTAATGTTTTCCAATTCTTAATTTGTTGTGTTGATCATATCCATGCGTGATTAACTAGTTAAACGCGTTGAGGCTTAGGAGGCAATTCGCGTTTTAGAACTTGAATTGGGATCATTGATCGATTATTGCACGAGAGTGAATAGGAGATCGGTGCAACCTTATAGGAACCAGATTTAGTAGAGTTTGATGATTAGGGTTATAAGACCTAGTAAGTAATTAAATCAATCATCGAATACGTCCTATTGAGCACGACAGTGGATTTAGGAGAATTTGGGGGTCCTGGTTGACATTGTAATTGAACTTAGGGAGGAATTCATCATCACTTGGGTACTATGCATGATTGGGTAGGTGGATTTGAGACCTTAGATATTTTAATATCAGATTTTAATACTTATTCTTTAATTAGATTCGTTAATTTGAATTGTGATCCTATACTTTTTCTCTCTCAACCATTTGCTGTCACTTAACCAAACTTATCGAATTTCTCGCGAATTAGTCAAATTGGTAGCCCAATCCTTGTGTTCGACACGGTAATTACTTACCGTGTTTATTTTATTACTTGCGACGACCCGGTACACTTGTCGGTGACTCAACACAAGACCACTAAACCTTGGCAACAAGTGTATCAAACCAGATTTTAATTCAAAGGGAGCAACAACATCAGCATATTCAATACATAACCCATTATAATTAACATCAGGGGCAGCAAGTTGTCTTAATGTTCTTTGATCAGTCATGTTATCAAGCGCAGGTGCAGAATTAGAATTACTACTGGTTGGTGAACTAGTACTAGCCTGAATTGCTCTACGGCGTGTGTGCAGTGTTCTCTCAATTTCAGGATCAAATTCAAACAATTCAGAACACCCAAACATGTTCTCTGAATAGCGGGGACTCTTGTTGTTATTCTCGCATTTTCTTTTTGATTTTCTGCTGAATTAGTTCTAGCTACTAGGTTTGGGTGTTTTGAATTGTTTGAATTTGATCCTGAAATTGAGAGAACACTGCACACACGCCGTAGAGCAATTCAGGCTAGAACTAGTTCACCAACCAGTAGTAATTCTAATTCTGCACCTGCACTTGATAACATGGCTGATCAAAGAACATTAAGACAACCTGTTGTCCCTAATGTTAATTATAATGGGTTATGTATTGAATATGCTGATGTTGTTGCTCCCTTTGAATTAAAATCTGGTTTGATACACATGTTGCCAAGGTTTAGTGGTCTTGCAGGTGAGGATCCACATAAACATCTGATGGAATTCCAGGTTGTCTGCTCTACACCCTTGAGACCGGAAGGAATAACAGAAGATCATATCAAGCTGAGAGCCTTCCCATTCTCACTCCAAGGTGTTGCGAAGGATTGGTTGTATTACCTTGAACCGAATTCTGTTACAACCGGGAATGATCTGAAGAAAGTCTTCCTAGAGAGGTACTTCCTTGCCTCCAGAGCTGCATCAATCAGGAAGGAAATATGTGGCATTAGACAAGGCAATGAGTCATTGGCCGAGTACTGGGAGAGATTCAAGAAGTTGGTATCCAGTTGTCCTCAGCACCAGATTTCTGAGTAGCTACTTATTCGGTACTTTTATGAGGGATTGCTGCCAATGGACAGAAATATTTTAGATGCTGCTAGTGGGGGAGCACTGGTTGATAAGACCCCAGCCGCTGCCAAGCAATTGATTGAGAACATGTCACTCAACTCCCAGCAGTTCACAACTAGAAGTAATTCTGCCGAGACAAGGGGAGTGAATGAGGTCCATGTTTATTCTTCCAACAAGGCCCTTGAGACCAGACTTGATGAGCTCACTTCGTTGGTGAAGCAGTTGGCAATGGATAAGGTTCAACCAGCAAGGTTGTGTGGCATTTGAACCTCTCCTGAGCACCTGACCGATGCATACCCCATTCTGAAAGATGAGTCAGTCACTGATTTGCCTCAAGCTTATGCAGCCAATCTTTACAATCAAGGTAACAATCAGAACCGGTACAGCATTCCTGACCTTTCCACAAATAAGTACCATCCCAACTGGAGGAATCATCCAAACCTTCGGTACGGGAACTCATCTGCACAACAGTAACAATCGATGTTACCGCTGGCACCACCACAGAATCCTCCTCAAGTGACAATCTCTGCACCTTCTGGACCTTCACTAGAGGACCTTGTCAAGCAAATGACTGCACAAAATCTCCAGTTTCAGCAGCGAACGGACTCTAGTATTCATGCTCTGCAGACACAAATTGGACAGCTTGCCACTTCGATGAATGCCATGCAGCAAGCTCAAGGATCGAACCAACTACCTGCACAAACAGTGGTGAATCCTAATGTTCCAAATCCTAATGTGAGTGCAATTTCTTTGAGGTCCGGTAAAGTTGTAGAGGCAACCCCTGAAAAAGATAAAGAAACTGTTGAGGTAACACCTGAACCTTCTGCTGTTGTTGAGGCTGAAAAAGAGTATGTGACACCAATTCCCTTCCCGCAAAGAGTGCTAAAAAGTAAGAAGATTGATGAGGGAGACAAAGAGAGAGAGATTCTGGATGTATTCAGAAAGGTGACGGTGAACATTCCGCTCCTTGATGCGATTAAGCAGGTTCCAAAATATGCAAAATTTCTGAAGGATTTGTGCACACACAAGAGGAGGTTGAAGGGTAATGAGAGAGTCAATTTGGGGCGAAATGTTTCAGCCCTCATTCAACCTAAGCCTGCACCTAAGAAAGTTACTGTTTTAGCCCTCACTCAGGCAATGCCACAGAAATGCAAGGATCCAGGAACTTTTGCTATTCCATGCACCATTGGGGATAGTAAATTCGACAATTGCATGTTGGATTTAGGAGCTTCTGTTAATGTCATGCCCACTTCTGTCTTCAGTAATCTTGATCTTGGTCCTTTGCAACATACAGGTCTCACTATCCAGTTGGTAAACAGGACCAATGCTCTCCCCATTAGAGTGGTAGAAGATGTGCTGGTGCAAGTTAATGACTTGATTTTCCCTGCTGATTTTTACATCCTAGACATGGCAGGGGAAACAAATTCAAGCAGATCACCGATCATTCTGGGCAGACCGTTCATGAAGACGGCGAAGACAAAGATTGATGTTGATGATGGAACCATGTCTATGGAGTTTGGTGACATTGTTGCAAAATTCAACATTTTCGATGCTATGAAGCATCCCTTGGAAGAGCACTCTGTCTTTCAAATAGAGTTGCTCTCTGAAATTGTTGATGACACTTATGATGACTTGGTTGCTGATTTTCCATCTATTTCTGGTTTTGATGATGTTTATTCATGTGCTGATTGTACTAACACTGACCCTTGTGCTGTTTGTGCTGAGATTGATGCTACCTTGCAGGGTGACAGTGTAAGTGAAGCTGCTTGTTCAGCTGAAGTTCTTGACAGCACGGCTGCCCCAAATGTACCATCCATTGAGCAGCCACCCTCCCTAGAGCTTAAGCCACTTCCTGGAAATCTGAAGTATGCTTATTTGGAGAGGAATGAAAAACTTCCAGTCATAATTTCCTCTAACCTTGATTCTGACCAGGAAACTAAGCTCTTGGAGGTTTTGAAGAAGCATAAGAAGGCGATTGGGTGGACCTTGGCTGACATACCAGGTATTAGCCCCTCCAGGTGTATGCATAGGATTTTGTTGGAGGATGGGGCTAAAACCGTTAGGCAGCCCCAGAGGCGGCTCAATCCCTTGATTCTTGATGTTGTGAAGAAGGAGGTGACAAAACTCTTGCATGCGGGTATCATATACCCTATCTCTGACAGTAATTGGGTGAGCCCAGTGCAAGTAGTACCTAAGAAATCTGGACTCACGGTGGTGAGAAATGAAATGATGAACTTGTTCCCACTAGAGTCCAGAATAGCTGGAGAGTTTGCATTGATTATAGGAGGTTGAACCAGGCTACTAGAAAGGATCACTTTCCTTTGACGTTCATCGATCAGATGCTTGAACGGCTAGCAGGTAAATCACACTACTGTTTTCTTGATGGTTTTTCAGGTTACTTCCAGATCCACATTGCACCAGAGGATCAGGAAAAGACTACTTTCACGTGTCCCTTCGGCACATTTGCTTACAGGAGGATGCCATTTGGTCTTTGCAATGCACCTGGCACATTCCAGAGATGCATGATTAGCATTTTTACTGAATATATTGAAAATTGCATGGAAGTGTTTATGGATGATTTCACTGTTTATGGCTCTTCATTTGATGCATGCTTGCATAGTTTGAATTTGGTTTTAGAGAGATGCATTGAAACTGACCTTGTTTTGATCTATGAAAAATGCCATTTTATGGTTGAACACGGGATTGTTTTGGGGCATATTATTTCTGAGAAGGGTATTTCAGTAGATCCTGCTAAGATTGATGTGATTTCTACACTGCCTTACCCATCTTGCGTTCGCGAGATTCGCTCTTTTCTTGGTCATGCAGGTTTTTACAGGCGCTTCATAAAGGATTTCAGCAAGATAACCCTTCCTCTGTCCAACCTGCTGAAGAATGATGCCATTTTCAACTTTGATGACAACTGCAAAAAGGCATTTGACTTCTTGAAGAAAGCCCTGACCTCTACCCCCATCATCCAGCCCCCTGACTGGACCCTCCCTTTTGAGCTTATATGTGATGCTTCTAACTATGCTGTGGGGGTGGTCCTGGCACAAAGAGTGGGCAAGGCTGCCCATGTTATTTACTATGCTTCTAGGACTTTAGATGCTGCACAGGCTAATTACACCACTACTGAAAAGGAACTTCTAGCTATTGTTTTTTCTCTTGATAAGTTTAGATCATATTTGTTAGGTTCCAAGGTTGTTGTTTTCACTGACCATGCAGCTCTAAAGTACTTGTTGAAGAAACCAGAAGCAAAACCCAGATTGATTCGGTGGATGTTGTTGCTCCAAGAGTTCAGTGTGGAGATTAAAGATAAAAGTGGAGCTGAGAATTTAGTAGCTGATCACTTGAGCAGAATAGAGAGGGATGAGGATCCTTCCCCCATTCAGGATGACTTTCCTGATGAGCAAACTTTCTGATTACATGGGGTAACTCCTTGGTTTGCTGATATTGTTAACTATCTTGTTGCTGGTGTTTTTCCAACAGGTGCAACTAGGGCACAAATTCACAAACTCAGGAGCGATGCCAAATATTATGTTTGGGATGATCCATATCTGTGGAAATTTGGCAGTGATCAGGTAATTAGGAGATGTGTCCCCGACTATGAGATTGAGTCTATTTTGCACTTTTCTCACGCCTCTCAAGTAGGGGGACACTTTGGGCCACAAAGGATTGCAAGAAAAATCCTGGACTCAGGTTTTTATTGGCCCACCATTTTTAGAGATGCTTATGAGGTTTACCGGACTTGTAAGGAGTGTTAGACAACAGGTACAGCCATCACTCGTAAGAGTGAAATGCCTCAGCAACCTATGCTTTTCTGTGAGGTGTTTGATGTGTGGGGAATTGACTTTATGGGTCCTTTCCCTGCATCTTTTGGTTTTCTCTATATTCTGCTTGTTGTTGATTATGTTTCAATGTGGGTGGAAGTTGTCCCCACTAGGACTAATGATTCTCGAGTTGTTGCAAATTTTGTCAGGTCCAATATTTTTTGCAGGTTCGGAATACCTCGGGCTATCATAAGTGACCAGGGCACTCATTTCTGTAACCGCACCATGGAGTCTCTACTCCGGAAGTATGGAGTTGTGCACAGGGTCTCCACTGCATATCATCCCCAGACTAATGGGCAGGCTGAGGTCTCAAACAGAGAGATCAAACAGATCTTAGAGAAAGTGGTGCAGCCAAACAGGAAGGACTGGAGCCGCCGTCTAGAAGACGCACTTTGGGCTCAAAGAACAGCTTTCAAGACACCGATAGGGATGTCTCCCTATGGGCTTGTGTTCGGTAAGGCATGTCATCTGCCTGTGGAAGTTGAGCACCGAGCTTATTGGACGGTCAGAAGCTGTAACTTGGAAATGCAAAGAGCAGGCATTGAAAGGGAACTCCAATTGCAGCAACTTGAAGAGCTTAGGATGGAATCCTATGAAAGCTCTCAGATTTATAAAGAGAAAACTAAGCACTTCCATGATAGGATGATTTCTAGGAAGGAATTCTCTGTGGGCCAACAGGTTCTATTGTTTAACTCCCGCCTGAAAGTGATGGCTGGGAAACTTCGATCCAAGTGGATTGGCCCATTTGTTGTTACTAATGTTTTCCCTCATGGTGCAGTAGAAATAAAAAGTGCAGGTAGCAACAAGGTCTTTAAGGTTAACGGGCAGCGCTTGAAGCTATTCCATGAGAGCTTGGTGCCTGAAGATGCTACTGTTGAGGAGCTCTCCTTGGGAGAGCCCACCTACACTACAACTTGATCAGGGAGCACCTTCTCCTTTCCCTCACTCTGATTTTTTATTTATGTTCTTTCATTGAGGACAATGTATGTCTTAAGTGTGGGGGAGGGAACCAATTGTTTTGTTTTTGTTTTGTCTTCCTTGTTTGTGTGCTTTGTGGCGTATGTGT
Source organism: Sophora flavescens (assembly GCA_030762895.1). NCBI lineage: Eukaryota > Viridiplantae > Streptophyta > Magnoliopsida > Fabales > Fabaceae > Sophora > Sophora flavescens. The sequence continues at coordinate 165,175,529 of CM061064.1, read as the reverse complement.
GTGAGTCTTGTGTCGGCAAGCTTGATCGGTTTTTGTTGAATTTGCATAGATAGATTGCATGATATATGTTGGCTTGATGATTTCCCCCCTAGGTTTTGAGAATTGAAAATTGACCTCCATGTGAAAAATTGAAAATTAAACTTTGAGATATTCTATTGTGATTGCATGATTTATGATAAGTTTGGGGTGAAAGGGTGCACACACTAGGGATTGAATCTCGATCAAGAAATTTGCAAAAATGTCCAGGTGAGGAATTTGAGCCTCCAACATGTTTTTAATTGTGTGAATCACTTTCAAGTTGCACTTTCCCGGATTTGCTTGAATCTCTTCATGGTTTGCATGTCTATGTGTTTGCATCAAATGATTTAGGCAATTTTCTTTGAATTAGCTACTTGGCTTAAATTGAACCAATCCCTAATGCATGTTCCCTAGTTAGCCACATTGAGCCTATTAAGCCTATTATTCTTGATGACCTTAGGTTATAAGCCAAAAATCTGGAAAACTATGTTAACCCGATCTTAGGATTAGGAGAGCATGGAAGCTTAACAAGAGAAGGGTCGTAAAAAACTAAGTTTGGGGTGGCTACAAGGATATGATGTGTTGTTTGGGATTGAGAAAAAGAAAATAAAATAAAGGTTGGAGCCAAAGGCAAAAAAAAGAAAAGAAAAAAAAGAAGAAAATTACAAAAATGTCAAAAAGGGGTATTAGAAGAAAAAGACTATAGTCACCCAAGGTAAAAAGAAAAATGGAAAAAGGAACTTGAGTGGAAATTCAATGTATCAAAATGCTCATGCCCTCCTAGTTCCTAGGGACTTAAGCCTAGTACCTTTGAATATCCTACCCTTAGCCAGGACCCATTACAACCTTTAAAAGACATTTTGATGTTGCATTCATGTTTTCGTGGGAACCTTGATTGAGATGAAAATCAAATTCATGGGAAGTGCTCTTGAATGTGAAACTGAGTGAAAGGTTCATAGCCTAGACAAATTGAGCAAATGAGTGAAACATTAAATGCCCTTGTGAGGAAGGCAATTGTTTGAAATTGGTGATCTCCCTTTTGTGTGTAACTTGGATCCTCAACTCAGATTACTGATTGCATGAATGATGGAATGCTCAATGTTTTAAAGTAAATGAATGTGGGGGATTACATTGTTGAAAAAAAGGGGGGAAACATTGAAGGGAAATTGTTTTGCTAGAATTGCATGAAATCTGTACGAAATTGGTTGAACCCTTTAAGCTTGCCAAGTTTGAGTCCTTTTGAGTTTTAGTTTGCTTGGGGACAAGCAAAATCTAAGTTTGGGGTATTTTGATCAGCCTCTGGCTCGACTAGTTTTTAACTAGTAAGACCATAGGTTTTATTCAAGTTTAATCTCGATTTCGCCCAAATTTGGATGTAATTGTCCTCAAGCAACATTTTGAGTCTCTTAAGTAGTTTTAGGGTATTTTAGTTGATTTTGAGTCAAATAAAGCACTTACTGCTATTTCATGTTTTCAGGTTGATAGGAAAAGCAAGAAGGGAAGAACACCTGAAGCAGAGGCCATCACGCCCAGACCGTGACACTGGTCACGACCGTGATGAGCTACCCATGGAAGACAGAAGGGATCACGGCCCAGCCGTGACACACATCACGGGAGTGATGAGGAGATCATGAAAGTCAGAAAGCATCACGGCCCAGGCGTGACACACATCACGGGCGTGATGAGAAGACCCAGAAAGTCAGAGTTGATCACGGCCCAGCCATGATGGAGGTCACGGCCGTGACAGATCAGCACCCAAAGTCAGAAGCGATCACGACCTGGCCATGATGGGTATCACGGCCATGACGGACCAGAATTTGAATGCGCGCCCTTGACAGAAGCGGTCACGGCCTGGCCGTGACGGCCATCACGCCCGTGACGCGCAGCCTCTTTATAAATAGGAACGTAGCAGACACAAAAAAATCATCCAGTTTTCACTGTTTACACTATACTTTTAGGTTATTGTCATTTTTGTGATGGAGAACTAATTCCCTTGGATTAATCTGCTGTAATCGGGTTCCGCCGGTGCTTGAGATTCTGTAATTCCCGGATTATTTTGCTTCTTCCTTTCAATACTATGATGTATGTTCTGTTTTCTTAATTCAGGGTTATATAGAATAGGTATTGATTTGTTTCGATGATTTTATGTTCCTTTATCTAATCGCGTTTGCTTAATTCATGTGTGTTCAATCGTGTTTGCTTAATTCACGAGTGCTTCAACCCGTTTGCTTAATTCGGTAATTGGGAACATATATCGTGTAGTGCCAATTTCGTAATTGTTTTGTTTTTGTTTTGTCTTCCTTGTTTGTGTGCTTTGTGTCGTATGTGTGTGAGTCTTGTGTCGGCAAGCTTGATCGGGTTTTGTTGAATTTACATAGATAGATTGCATGATATATGTTGGCTTGATGATTCCCCCCCTAGGTTTTAAGAATTGAAAATTGACCTCCATGTGAAAAATTGAAAATTAAACTTTGAGATATTCTATTGTGATTGCATGATTTATGATAAGTTTGGGGTGAAAGGGTGCACACACTAGGGATTGAATCTCGGTCAAGCAATTTGCAAAAATGTCCGGGTGAGGAATTTGAGCCTCCAACATGTTTTTAATTGTGTGAATCACTTTCAAGTTGCACTTTCCCGGATTTGCTTGAATCTCTTCATGGTTTGCTTGTCTATGTGTTTGCATCAAATGATTTAGGCAATTTTTTTTGAATTAGCTACTTGGCTTAAATTGAACCAATCCATAATGCATGTTCCCTAGTTTGCCACATTGAGCCTATTAAGCCTATTGTTCTTGATGACCTTAGGTTATAAGCCAAAAATATGGAAAACCATGTTAACCCGATCTTAGGATTAGGAGAGCATGGAAGCTTAACAAGAGAAGGGTCGTAAGAAACTAAGTTTGGGGTGGCTACAAGGATATGATGTGTTGTTTGGGATTGAGAAAAAGAAAAAAAAAATAAAGGTTGGAGCCAAAGGCAAAAAAAAGAAAAGAAAAAAAAAGAAGAAAAGTACAAAAATTTCAAAAAGGGGTATTAGAAGAAAAAGACTGTAGTCACCCAAGGTAAAAATAAAAATGGAAAAAGGAACTTGAGTGGAAATTCAATGTATCAAAATGCTCATGCCCTCCTAGTTCCTAGGGACTTAAGCCTAGTACCTTTGAATATCTTACCCTTAGCCAGGCCCCATTACAACCTTTAAAAGACATTTTGATGTTGCATGCATGTTTTCGTGGGAACCTTGATTGAGATGAAAATCAAATTCATGGGAAGTGCTCTTGAATGTGAAACTGAGTGAAAGGTTCATAGCCTAGACAAATTGAGCGAATGAGTGAAACATTAAATACCCTTGTGAGGAAGGCAATTGTTTGAAATTGGTGATCTCCCTTTTGTGTGTAACTTGGATCCTCAACTCAGATTATTGATTGCATGAATGATGGAATGCTCAATGGTTTAAAGTAAATGAATGTGGGGGATTACATTGTTGAAAAAAAGGGGGGAAACATTGAAGGGAAATTGTTTTGCTAGAATTGCAAGAAATCTGTGCGAAATTGGTTGAACCCTTTAAGCTTGCCAAGTTTGAGTCCTTTTGAGTTTTAGTTTGCTTGGGGACAAGCAAAATCTAAGTTTGGGGTATTTTGATCAGCCTCTGGCTCTACTAGTTTCTAACTAGTAAGACCATAGGTTTTATTCGAGTTTAATCTCGATTTCGTCCAAATTTGGATGTAATTGTCCTCAAGTAACATTTTGAGTCTCTTAAGTAGTTTTAGGGTATTTTAGTTGATTTTGAGTCAAATAAAGCACTTACTGCTATTTCATGATTTCAGGTTGATAGGAAAAGAAAGAAGGGAAGAACACCTGAAGCAGAGGCCATCACGCCCAGACCGTGACACTAGTCACGGTCGTGATGAGCTACCCATGGAAGACAGAAAGGATCACGGCCCAGCCGTGACACACATCACGAGCGTGATGAGGAGATCATGAAAGTCAGAAAGCATCACGGCCCAGGCGTGACACACATCACGGGCGTGATGAGAAGACCCAGAAAGTCAGAGTTGATCACGGCCCAGCCGTGATGGAGGTCACGGCCGTGACAGATCAGCACCCAAAGTCAGAAGCGATCACGGCCTGGCCGTGATGGGTATCACGGCCGTGACGGACCAGAATTTGAATGCGCGCCCTTGACAGAAGCGGTCACGGCCTGGCCGTGACGCGCGGCCTCTTTATAAATAGGAACGCAGAAGACACAAAAAAATCATCCAGTTTTCACTGTTTACACTATACTTTTAGGTTATTGTCATTTTTGTGATGGAGAACTAATTCCCTTGGATTAATCTGCTGTAATCGGGTTCCGCCGACGCTTAAGCTTCTGTAATTCCCGGATTATTTTGCTTCTTCCTTTCAATACCATGCTGTATGTTCTATTTGCTTAATTCAGGGTTATATAGAATAGGTATTGATTTGTTTCGATGATTTTATGTTCCTTTATCTAATCGCGTTTGCTTAATTTGCGTGTGTTCAATCTGTTTGCTTAATTCACGAGTGCTTCAACCCATTTGCTTAATTCGGGAATTGGGAACATATATCGTGTAGTGCCAATTTCGCTTGTTAATTGTTGCTACAATCGAAAAGGTATTAGAATCCGCTTAGGGCATGGGAATTATATGAATCGATGATAGTGGAAAACCGAGAACAGTAGATTAATCGTTTGGATCAATGATATTCACTTATTTCTTAATTGCATCGTTCTTTTAATTGAATCTCTCAATCTGAACCCACCCCCCCCCCCCCCCAAAACTGATTTTTCTGCGAATAACAATCCAAGAGTCCTTGTGAGACAATACTCGAGTTGTCGCTCCCTGACTACAGTTTTTACAAACCACTCACTTTTTGACCCGTGAGCGACAGCGTATCAAAATTGAAAAAAACAACAAGAGTCCTCGGCAACGGCGCCAATTTTGACACGCAGTCGCACACGGGTCAAAAAGCGAGTGGTTTGTAAAAACTGTAGTCTGGGAGCGACAACTCGAGTATCGTCTCACAAGGACTCTTGGATTGTTATTCGCAGAAAAATCAGTTTTCCATGGGTAGCTCATCACGGCCGTGACTAGTGTCACGGCCTGGGCGTGATGGCCTCTGCTTCAGGTGTTCTTCCCTTCTTGCTTTTCCTATCAACCTGAAAACATGAAATAGCAGTAAGTGCTTTATTTGACTCAAAATCAACTAAAATACCCTAAAACTACTTAAGAGACTCAAAATGTTGCTTGAGGACAATTACATCCAAATTTGGGTGAAATCGAGATTAAGCTCGAATAAAACCTATGGTCTTACTAGTTAAAAACTAGTCGAGCCAGAGGCTGATCAACTACAGTGAGGAATCTCGATCATTGGAAACTACATATATCGGTCATATGCAGCTTTTTGCATTTTTATTGTCAGTAAAAGAACCTGTTTATGGAGATCTTTCAGTTGATTAATTATATGGTTATACAAAATATCCTTATGTATACTGATGATTAACTTTATCCTATATGCTTTAAATGATCATTAACTTTTTAATTTATCTGGCTTTTTTCTCCTTCTTTTTAGTTTCTAATCTCTTCCTATTGGTTGTCTTATAACAATAATTCAAAATGAAAGTCATTGGCTATATACTATTAATATTAAATAACCAAAGTTAGTACAAAAGGAATCCTAAGCATCAAAATACATCATAAATGCCAATGAGACCCTACTAAGCGCTAAATGCAAAGCCAATAGTATTGGTTATAAATATATATCACTGAGTCGACTGACCCCTCCTTTTCCTCTGATAATAACGTCCATAAGTTTTTATTCCCCCCACCTCCAACCTCATATCTCTCTACACCCTTTTACGGGCCAAAGCCAAAGCCTCCCACACCAAGTCCCAATCTTCGGTGAACTATCATCCGTTTATCAATCATCTCCTGCATAATCTCACTAATCCTCAAGCAAATTGCCTGCAAATAACAATAAAAAATATTACTGCGAAGTCAACATAATATAATGCACAATATAAAATTATAGTACGCATGCATATAAACTGACCATGGAAGGATGGTACCCACTGGAACCAAGTGTTGGAGTTACAATTGGCACTGGCACCATGGGAAGCTGGCCCTAACATGGTATGTTTTAAGGATGAAATCTTGTGATACCATTGGATGTAACCATCTACGCACTTAGCTGGATGTGACGCCCGAGGTCCTCTAACTGCAATAGAAACACATGATATGTGAAATGCAACCACCTGTCATCCGTCTCATCTGTAGTTGTTTGTGACAACACCTGTATTCTCACCAGGTGACCCTGAAATTCCCTGAACATATCCAAACTTTTGTAAAACCCTCTATGACAGATGTGCATGCTTGAGGGGAACCCATATGACGTACCCTAAAAACATAGAAATATCCTCAAATGCCTGATGTGCTCAATGTGGGCTATAGGGCATTCATCATAAATCGTCCATGCTCAATCCATCTATCTCCTTCTAAATTGGGAGTACAAGACCTGCGCCCCTCAGATCATCATGAACACTCGTCTACTAAAAGCTAGCGTGGAAACTACAAACTCTGTCTCAAGCTAAGTACTGAGAAGCTTCTCAAGTCATATTCGTCTGAAGCTGAGAACTACAATTGTCTTAAAGTAATAACTGCACTTGTCTACTCCTCAAGTGTCGGAGTAAAGAGTCCAAGTCAACAAATTCAAATTAAAGAAAATTACATTCGAAGATTTCTAGGATAAAGGACCTCGGGACAAACACCAAGCAAGAAGAATAAAGAAATTATTCTTTCAAGGCTTTAAGGAATCTACAAGTTACCCTCGATACAAGTCAGATATGCTTTTCACTTATTTTTGTACAAACCAAAAGTACTTTATGGAGTTGAACTGGAATGTCGCATTGAAACGGAAGAGTCCTTTGCTGCAAGTACAAAAGCGTCACTGTTGCACCTTTGATACAAACAACGCTTCAAAACAAAAGTGAACTCTTGGTATGCTATGTCCAAGTTCAATGTCCTCAAGAATTCAATGATGCCCAGAACGACTCTTTGGTATTAATGGTGCCCCGGTACTTCAAATCAAAAAAATCACTTTATGAAGAGTGTTTCTAACGGATCAAATTGATTTAAGGCTATAAATAGAGAAGAACATGAAAATGAAGAAGCATATAGTGCATTTATTCAAAGAAACATTTACTCTATAGATTTACTCCTTAATATTTCATTCTTTATTTCTTCAATCATTTGAAGTTAATACGCAATATTTCTTACTCTGATATTTATTCTACTCCGAGTGTTCACCAAAAAGATTTGCAAGCTGTAACACAAACACCTCCTACTATTTTAGTTGTTGAGACTGAAGAGGCTAGGTGGGCAAATAAAAGTTGTATAAGAGTGAGCCTGGAGAGGCTAGGTGTGCAAATAATGTAACACCTCAAGATTCACCCTTATGTTTATATGTGTTAGTTCTGACATATATATGTTTGATATTTATATATATGTGTACATATTATTGTATATGATAATATGTATATTAATATATGATTATTTGCATTAATATGAGATTGTGTCTCTTAATGTTTGATTTTATATGTTAATATATGATATGCAATTTAATTAATAATAAGCGATTAAGAATGATATGATAAGATATCGTGTGGTTTAGTATTTAAATAGAAATAGTGTTATTCTTAGATTTTAGCTCCTCAACCAATAAGATTTGAGTCCTTATCAATATAGGATCATCCTCTTTTTGTTTATATCTTAAGATGTTATCATAATCTCCTAAGGATCCTATCTAGGAACAACTACCAAATCTGTTGCTAAACTTCCATCTAACTTTTGACCATTTAGAGACCTATTTAGGATTCAATCATTAGACATTAATTTATATATATTTCTCTGAGCTTTCTAAATACACCAAGAAATCCTCAATCGGAAACTTGTAGCTCAAGTTATGGTCAAAATACCGAACTGTATACAGTTTGGGCTGAAATAGGAACCCGTTATAACCCAAACTCATATATATATCATTAGACTCAACCTAAACCTAGTTTACACAACCCCAACACTCAGAAAACTGCCTCCCTCCTTCCTCTTTGAATCCATATGGTTTTTCTCCCTAAAACTCTCTCTAGGGAACCCGTTCTTGCACCGTTCTTCACTGCTTCTTGATAGGAGAACATCGCTACCAATAGGGGTTCGTTGTGCTTGATGTTTGGGACTTTAGAAAAGGTAAAATTTGTTCACCTTGTCCCTTGTGTTCTTTCTTTCAGGTTCTTGATCTTTTCCTTTTAATTTCTTGATCTTAGAGTTGAACCAAAGTGTCTTTTTGTCGTTCTTGAGGTTGTAGACAAGCGCTAGTGAGACAGGACCCAAGTGGATCTTCTTTCTCTCTTTGGAATCACGATCTCTATTCCAGGTATGGGGAGAAGGGTAGTGTATTCATAGGCTTGGGGTTAGTGTAAAGTAAAAGGGTTCTCATAACCCCGTGTTGTTTTATGTTTATGAATGAATAACATGTTAAATTGTATTGTTTGGTGATGGAATGTTCTTGGCTATTTTGGTATGTTATTTGTATGTGTTCCATGTTCATGACATATTTTTAATATTTATCTTGGTTGCCTTAATATGAACATGATAGTATGATGATTGTCGTTGTTATTACGATGTTGGTTGTTGATGTTATGTTGGTTGTATAGTTGATGCTATGACTGTTGAGTTGATGGTTAAAATGTTAAAAACCTTAATTGGTTAAATTAGGTTCTAAAATGAGTTAGAGATTAATAGGTTTAAACACCCTAAAAATTGGTTAAGGAACTGTGTTGAGACTCTGCCCAGAACAGTACTGTTGTGCTTTGAGCACGATCGTGCTGAACAAGGAGCACGCCCGTGCTCCTAGTTTGAATTATGGAAAATGACCGCACAGTAAGCATGGCCGTGCAGCAGAGGAGCACACCCTTGCAGCTGAGCACGACCGTGCTCAAAAAGGAAGTACGACCGTGCTCCACTTAAGTGGCAAAGACGTCCGTCTTTGAGGTTAAGCACTGCACCGTGCTCACCCATCTAGACAGAATCTGAGATTAAGGACTTAAACAGGGGTTTTAACCCCAATCTTCCCCAACGACAAATGATGACTTAGTTAATTAATGATGAAGACTAGATAACTTAATTAAAGATTAATTAAGATGGTTAAGCCGGTAACCGTTGGGTTACCGCAAGTTGTTTGAGATGTACCTTGGTGCCTTATGGCCAAGAGGGCCTTGACCCCGCGGTTTGGGTCTAAGGTGTTATTGATGTTGTACCTTAGGGACCGAGAGTTTGCCCTAAGTGCGGTGCCTTGGCTCCACGGTTTGGGTCTAAGGTGTTGCAGTCGATTCTGCTGCAGTAGATTCCGCTGGTTAAAGGTGTTGCGGTAGATTCCGCTGCAGTCGATTCATGTTGAGGGATGTTCGACATAGGGGAGGTCGTCCTAGAGTACGACGATCTGGCCATCCACGGTTGGAGTAGATTCTCCTTGCGCCCCCGTGACGAGGTATCCGTTGGTTTGATGCATTGGCTATCCAAGGAGTAGATTCTTCAGTGTTGAGTAGATTCTCAATGTGGATATGTAACTCCGAAGTCATCCATCCAGATTTTAGTGGATCTACATGCATTGTTGGTTTAGTGGAGTAGGATTGCATTGCACTGCATAGCATGCTTGATGTTGATGAGGTTGATGTATGTTTATACATGTTGTTGATATATACTTACGTTGGTGCCATGCTTGTATGTTTTACTTTACTTCCTACCTCCTTGCTATTATGTTTGCATGATTCTTACTCCCCATTATTTGCTTGTTGTTTGACCTGATTGGCACCTTGCAGAGGATGACGAGCAGCCCGGAGAGCAGTGACTCTGAGGAGCCGCCACTAATAGTTAGGGCTTGTTTTTATGTTCAGTTAGTTAGTTTTCAGTTTGTATTCTGTGGATTTATTCCGGAACGGTTATACCAGCTCTATATGTGACATCGGGGTTGGGATAGGTTTATTTCTTTGCTATGTTAAATTGTTTTAAACTCGTTTTATTTTCCGCGATTTGAGAACTATTTCATGTGAACTTTTCTACCCATGGACAGACGCTTTATTTTATCCAGTATGATCATGACTAAATTTTATTAATTGCTTATCTTAAAGCGCTTATAACATACGGGGTAGAAGGGTGTCACAAAGAACACTTGTACTGTAATCTGATAAGTTATAATGGATAAAACTTGGTGTTGTCAAGGACTGGACATAGTCCTGTTGATATTGGGGTGAACCAGGATAAATCCCTTGAGTGATATTCTCTTTGTTTATTTCTTTAATTTTTTTTAAGAGTTCATTTAACCTGTTTTTTCTAACCTGAGGTTAAATATGTGAATATCAAAATATTTGAAGTTGTTTTATGCTTGTGTGTTGTCTCAAATATTTGATGAAGTACTCCTCTGATAATTCGTTTTCACCCATCTGCTTGTTGTGCATGTGAAAAGGATTTTCTAAGTTTATAAAAGTTTGATAAACACAAATATAATCATTCTTGTGTTTTGAGGTACCTCCATCAAGGAGATGGCAAAGGGCCTACCTCGTAGCAATGGCAGATTGGCCTAATGCGCGGTAATGGCAAAGGGCCTCCCTCACGGGGAAGGCAATGTAAAGACATTGCGTGGTTGGATTCCTCCTTTGAGTCGATGACAAAGGGTCTAACTCTTAGCGATGACAGATTTGGCCTAATACGAGGTGCTGTCAAATGGCCTAACTCAGGGAGAAGGTAATTTGGGAATTGCAAGGTTATGGAGAATCACCTTCGTAGAGATGGCAAATGGCCTAACTCGTAGCAATGACATATTGGCCTAATGTGAGGCAATGACAAAGGGCCTCCTACATGGAGAAGATAATGAGATGTCATTGCATTTATATGTTTGGGTTGCTGATGTTATTGTATGTGATATGTCTTGTTTGTGTTACTATTTAAAATACTTTGATATTATATTGTTATGAAATTTGTGGACTACCATGGTTGTTTTCGGTTACCGCACCGGCTGAAAGCAACATCTTTTCGAAAATCTTTTAGAATCGTGTTTGCTTACTGGGATTATAAATCTCATCAGTAGTGTTGTCTTTCTGAGTTCACATGTGATGCTAGAGATGAAGCAACGACATTAGGCGGTCTTGGAGTCTTGAAGATCTCAGTATTAGTGTTGTTCTATTTTACTTTTGGAAGTCTTTAGTTGCCTATGTTTTGCGGCTAAAACTGTTATTAATTTTTTTTTGTTAATTAATTGCAATAGTTTTTATGTAATAATAAAGTGGAAGTTTTAATTTATCTTAGTTTCTGATGCTATGCATAGATAATTATAATTGATTAAAATTATTTATTTCAATGTAATGTCTCGAGATGTTATATTTATGGTATCAGAGCAGTTCCTTCCTTAATTGGACTGTGGTAGTGGGTCTTTTAAAACAAAATTGGGCACATAGGATTGTTGTTTTTTGTGTCATCATGAATCCTACATATTATGCTTCGGGATATTGGGTCTGGCCAATTCAATATTTCATTGGCAGTGCAGATTTATTGCTATTGAAAGACGAGAGTTCTCTGTTAGATGTGATTAATCAAGTTTGCAAACTGGAACGTGGTCTTCAGTGAGAAGGCATGGCCGCTAAGTCAAGATGCGCAGAAGCAGGGCACCTTGGCATAGGTATGTAATATCATTTAACCTTTGATTGTTGGCTTGCTTATTGGTATAAGTGTTAGATGTTGAAATTTCGGGGACAAAATTTCTTGAAGGACGGGAGAAATGTAACATCTCAAAAATTGGCTACTAGGTATTTTAATATAAATTGAATTATTAGAATGATTATATTTCAAGTTTAGAAGTGGTTAAAATCTCATAAGTAATTAAAAACAAGTTAAATAGACAGTTTTGAGTATTTTAGGCCCAATTTCGTATAATAGACTTTCTATGATCCAACACTGTTGCGCAAAAACTACACTTAAGGGCAACTGCACCCTATCACAAAAGTAATATAGGATATTACCCAATTTATCAATGAACCGTGTTTCTTATTGATTGCCAATCACTCGCTCTAAAATTATTAATACCCAATGGTCATTCAATATTAATATTCTTTCTCCTAATCAGTTACCCCCAATGGTCATGCAAGGCAAACAGTCAAGAGAAGCATAAAGAACTAGCAAGTTTTGTTAATTCAATAACTGATTGAAAATAGGGGGTTACGCTTGGTCCACATAATCCTAAATCCGGTTAATCCTAGAGTTCCGTTAGCTAATTGTGGTACGGTCACTAGTCAATTAATTAACTTAATAAAGGATGATCAATCCTCATAGAAATTCAAACACAAGGATTAAACCAATCAATTAACTGAAACACTGAGTCATATTAAAATTAAGCAAACATCAAAGGTATCAAACATAAGATCTACCACACCCTATGAATGAGTTTGTCTATTCATAATAACAAATCTCACTATACAAATCACAGACATGTAACAATCCATCAAAGAGAGAAAAAGAAAACTAAAACCCGAACACCCTTTCGACGCGAAGCAGTCTAAAAACCAATTGGGAGACGATCATTCACTCCAGCACTCGATCTTCCTTCTTGTGCACACGAACGGCTGTTGTCACCAAGCTCTCTCAGAACGACACCAACCCTTTCCTTTTATTGGCAGCGTGAAAACCTAAGTGATTGGGCCTCTGAGACATGAGCACGACCGTGCTAAGTGTTGAGCACGGTCGTGCTTAACTAAAACGGCATCAAACCGTGCTAAAACTGGAAAAGTCAGCAAGGCCTTGCTGATTAGCACGATCGTGCTCAATGATGAGCACTGTCGTGCTTAAAAAACGACATCAACTCCAAATGGCAAGCAAGATGATCAGTCTCTGGCTCATCTAGTTTTATAACTAGAAAAACCATGGTTTTGTGCTAATTTTATCTTGTTTTCGTCCAAATTGGATTTAATTGTCCTCAAGCAACACTTTGAGTCTCTTGAGTAGTTTTTAGGATATTTTAGCTAATTTTGAGTCAAATAAAGCATTCAATTCTATCTTATGATTTCAGGTTAAAAAGGGAAGGAAGAGCAAAGGGAAGGACAATAAAGAAGAAGCCATCACGCCCTAGCCATGACTGCCATCACGGCCGTGATCAGCATAATGGGAAGATCATAAGTCATCACGGCCCAGCCGTGATGTCCATCACGGGCGTGATGAGAAGGACCCTGAAGAACAGAGAGCATCACGACCTAGCCGTGATGGAGGTCACGGCCGTGACATGCTAGTTGAACCAGACAGAACCGGTCACGGCCTGCCCGTGATGAGTATCACGGCCGTGACAGACCAGAATTTGAATACGCGCCCTTGGCAGAACCCATCACTGCCTGGCCGTGATGGCCATCACGGCCGTGACGCGCACTTTTTAGGTCCAGACTTCTCTCATCTATAAATAGAGCATCAGACTTTTGCAAAAGGTAGATCTGCACTTGGAGGTTGACGGCTGGAAGAGGGTTCCAACCCTAAAAAGGGAGGTTTTCCTTGCTCTGGGACGGGAAGAAGACTGGAGGATTCTTCTATGGAGTTTTCTTCATCCCTTCTCTCTTTCTCTTTTGTATTGTCATTTATCATGAGTAGTTAAATCCCCTTGTTGTTGGGGTTAGATGTAGATTTTCTGAACTTGGTTGTATTTGATTTGGTTTCAATGCAAGTTTCTAATTCTTTATGAGTGTTTGATTATATGCTTAATGCTTTTCTTGGTTTGATTACCCATGGAATGAAATGTTGCTTTGATAGACAATTGACAGATTGATGTTAAGGCATGCTCTTGAATCAAATGCCAAGTAATTCAAGAATCTAGACATGGGTCTTAGGGTGCTTGCAATCTTATAAGTCTTGACTCTCCATGCAAAATCTCAGATTGATCCACCTAAGACATTAGGGTTTAATTTGGGGTTTTAGGCTCATTCCACCTAAGACATTAGGGTTTGAGTATTTAAAAAGGCTTGATTGTCATAATTGAATTAGGACTTGTGTTAGTAACCATTTCATTGCAATTAAGGGAGGATTAGTGTAGCCTAACCCTGACAATCTTAACCACATTTTTGTTGCCTTCCAAGTGTTTGATTAAATATCCAAAAGACCAAAAATATTTTACTGCTTTTGTTGTTTTATGTTTTGATCTCTCATCATGCCATAGTTTAGTCTAGATAGTTGTTAGACTTGTGAATTGGTAATTGGCAACTGATCCCTGAGGACGATATCCGGTCTTACCACCGTATTACTTGTACGACTAGGTATACTTACCTATAGAAAAGTCGTGTCAAGTTTTTGGCGCCATTGCCGGAGATTGGCTTTGCCAATATCAGTAGTAACAAAGAAGGTAACTACTTTAGACATTTTTATTTTATTTTTCTTTATATATTTGATGTCTTTCTTTTGTTAGTTTTTGTATATATTTGAATTTGTAGTTCTTTAATCTTGGGCCTTATTTGTCTGTGAGGTGGATTTTGAATTGACAGGATCATGGACTACAATTATTATCATCCATCTGATGCAGAAATTGAGATGTCTGAGCTGCAGTTGAGGGCAGATATGACAAGTGAGTAATGAGTTGTCAAGGGCAACGGTCCCTCCTCCACCAATGGTAGGCTATTCTGAATGGGGAAATCAATATTCCAGCATTTCCACTCCATGTTGGGGGAATCCTCCAAACAATTCTTGGATTGATCAAGAGGAACATTGGGAATCTTCCACACCTTCATATCAACCACAACCATCTCAATGGTATGATAAGCCATCACCATTGGAAGTTGCTTGGGAGAACTTCAAATCCACAACCACAGTCAATTTTGAGCAACCTATTCAGGATAGTCGGTCTCACTTAGAGGATATTTTGGAGAACTTCATGGCAACAACAATGGAAAGTTTAAAAAATCAAGAAGATACCATTCGAAGTCTCGGGGTACATATTGAGAAACTCTCTAACCAACTATCCGAAATGCCAATTGGGAACTTGATGGATGATGATGAAGATGATGTAATGATGGACGATGATGAAGATGGTACAATAATGGCTGAAAAGGAAGATGAAGAAGTGGGAGCAACCGAATTAAGAAGTGAAGACCATGTTTTGGAGAACATAGTTGCACCATCTCCCAGTGAACTCTTGACTAAAGAGATTGAGATGAAGAGACATTTGGAGGACATCTATTTCGCCATGCTAGAGGATGATGAAAAAAGTTTGAAATTAGATGATTCTATTGATTCCTATGCATGTGTTGATTGTGACGAGAGAAATACTTGTGTGGTTTGTGCTGAGATTGCTGCATACATGGAATGTGATGGATTTGGTAATGCGGTGAGTGCAGATTGTGCAGAAGTCAAAGCAACACCGGTGATCCTCTCGACTTGTTTGCCACCTCCCGTTGTGAAGCAACTAACGATGGAGTTCAAGCCTCTGCCTGAGAAATTGGATTTTGTATCTTTAACTATGAAGGCACCATGGCCAGTCCAAGAGGTTGAACCCCATTTTTGTTGGGAAGACTTTGTTGATAAAGAGGTCATCTTTGACCCGGGAGATATTGAAAAGTCCTTCACACTTGAATAAGTCACCATGATTGTCAAGCGCTCACTTTCGTATTCATGCTGCATGCCAGGGGATCCAGGAGGATTATGTTACAATTTGAGCATTCCTTGGCCGTTGTATCACAGGCAGTGGGATCCCGGTGGAAGCGCCTTCATGAGTTTTTCTAAACCTTTATCTTTTTAATTATTTTGCTTCTCTTTATTTGAGTCGTTTGTGTGTGAGTCTTGTGTTGGTAAGCTTGAAGGAATTTAATTGATTTCAGCATAGATGGATTGCATGATTTGTGTTGATTTTTGATGATTTCCCCCTAGGTGTTGAAAATCTGGAAATTGATCCCCATATGAAAAATTGAAAATTAAACTTTGAGAAATTCTATTGTGATTGCATAAATTATGATAAGTTTGGGGTGAAGGGTTGCACACATTAGGGGTTGTATCTCGTTCAAACAATTTACGAAAAAATGTCCAGGTGAGGAATTCGAGCCTCCAACATTGTTTTTAATTGTGTGAATCACTTTTAAGTTGCACTTTCCCGGATTTGCTTGAATCTCTTCATGGTTTGCATGTTTATATGGTTGCATCAAATGATCTAGGCAATTTTCTTTGAAATAACTGCTTGGCCTAAATTGAACCAATCCCTAATGCATGTTCCCCAGTTAAACACATTGATCCTAATAAGCCTATTGTTTCTTGATGACCTTTTGCATAAGACAAAAATCCGGAAAAACCATGTTAACCCAATCTTAGGATTAGGAGAGCATGGATGCTTAGCAAGAAAAGGGTTGAAGGAAACTAAGTTTGGGGTGGCTACAAGACTGTGATATGTTGTTTTGGATTGAGAAAAATAAAAATAGAGGTTGGAGCCAAAGGCAAAAAAAAAAAAAAAAAAAGAAAAGTACAAAAATGTCAAAAAAGGGGTATTCAAAGAAATGCTCTTGATAGACAATTGACAGATTGATGTTAAGGCATGCTCTTGAATCAAATGCCAAGTAATTCAAGAATCTAGACATAGGTCTTCGGGTGCTTGCAATCTTATAAGTCTTGTGATGAGTGTGATTCCACATCATCTTTGTCCATCATTTTGCATGCATTTTCATGTAGTTTAGGCATATTTTTATTAGATTTTAGGTTAATTTTCCTTTGGAACGGGTAAGCCGGTTTTCGTGTGTTGTTTTGCAGATATAAAGGGTAAATTGCTCAAGATCAACCATGATGAAGTTTGGATGAAGATGGAGCTTTAAAACTGAAGAAAATGAGCCAAACAGAGTCCATCACGGCCTAGCCGTGATGCCCATCACGGCCATGATCGAGCAAAACTGAAAAATAAGAAAGGCTGAAGTCAGAGTCTGTCACGGCCTGGCCGTGATAGCCATCACGGCCGTGACCCAAAACCACCACAAGTCAGAGCACATCACGGCCCAGCCGTGAAATTCATCACGGGCCATGAAGCTGAGGACTCGCGTCGCGAGAATTTGAATTTTGCAAAGCAGCCAGAGGCAGAGACCGTCACGGCCTGGCCGTGATGGCCATCACGGCCGTGACGCGCTTTACTTGGACCTGAAGAAACCGAAATAGATCAGATTTTGAGTTGGTTTAGGACTCTAACTTCCCCATTTCTATAAATATGGACCAAGGCATCAGAAACAAAAAATCATCAGACCTTTGGGGCTACTACTCTAGGCATAGATTTAGGATCTCTTCTCTTCTCCTCCTCTCTCCTCTTTTCTGATTTTTATTATGTTGTCAAACCAGCTTGTCATCTCCATGGCAAGACTGGAGTAGTAGCTTAGTTTCTAGGGACTAGGGCTCTGCCCGAGGTTTGTAATTGATGTTGATTTGATGTAAAAATCTTTGTTAATTACTATTTGCTTTAGATCTGATTTCTAGTGTGTTAATCACTCATAAATTTCGGCAACCGTTTATTTACGTGACATAGACGTTCTAAGGAGGAACCCAACGGTGAACTTAGGATCTCTAGGGTGATTCACTCGTAAAGCCCGGCAGCCACTAGTTTGTGAGATGTGAATGATCCAAGGAGGAACCTAGCGGTGAACTTAGGTTATTTGCATGACCGAGACATTATAGGGAGGAACCTAGCGGTGAACCTAGGTGTCGGACCTATAGAAGTCAGACTTGGGACTGAAATCACGAGAGTTAGAAGCCGTCCCTCGAGGAGCAACGAGTTGTCACGAAACGCAAAGGGTCCAATCTGGGATCGACTACCACGAGAGTAGGGGTCGGGTCAATTGGGCACGGCTTTTGTAACCCGAGAGGGAGCTTAAGCTATCAGAGGATAAACTTGCCTTCAAGGCAATTTCAGTAATCAACAAAGGTAAATCTGTTAGCAACATAAACAGCCTCAAAGGTAACCCAAATCCCTAGGAATCCGTTTTAGATAAAAACCCCATAAACAATTGTTTTCTGTTTTAATTGTTCTCTGCTCATCTATCTTTCAATTCAAAAACCAATTTCAAAACCCTCTCTAAAAAGTCCAGAACTTAATCGATTCGAAAACCGATTGCGATTCGGGAACACAGTCTCTGTGGGTTCGATATCTTTTATTACTTGACGGCAGTCCGGTACACTTGCCGGATTCGCACGAGCGTCGTCGCACGTCGACTGACGCGACATCAAGTTTTTGGCGCCGTTGCCGGGGACTGTGCCATTTCGAATTTCAATTCAAATTTTGAATTGATTTTTCTGGACCTTTTCTTTTTGTTTGATTTTTATTTCTGAAATATAAAAAAAAAAAAAATTTCTTTTCCTTCTATTGTATCCATCTCTCTTGTGTTATATGCAAAGATCTCTAAGTCTTGGGAGCCTTAGTGAGATTGATCCGGAGATCGAGAGGACCTTCCACAGACGTAGAAGACTACAAAGAGAGGGAGAAAGGTTGAGGCCCGTTCCACTCATGGCGAATCAACCGGATACAAAGCCTTTGAAGGACTACGCAGCCCCAAATGCGAGAGGCTTGCGAACTGGGATTGCAAGGCCAGAGATTGAGGCGGAAAACTATACCATACCGCCCATGCTAATCAACATGATTAGGCAACATCAATTCGGAGGATTGCCTTCGGAGGACCCGACCGATCACATTGAGACATTTTTAGAGTTCACCGATGCAATCCGGATTCATGGAGCCTCAGTCGATGTTGTGCGTTTGAGACTGTTCCCCTCATCTCTCACTGGAAAGGCGAAGGCCTGGCTTAAGCAAATCCCCGCTAACACTTTGACCACTTGGGACCAATTGGAGCAGGCGTTCTTGGAGAAATTCTTCCCTCCATCCAAGACGGCCTACATAAGAACCCAGATCACCGGCTTCTTCCAAAAAGACGGAGAATCATTATCGGAAGCCTGGGATCGATACAAGGGACTGCTGGAGTCGTGCCCACATCACGGACTCGAGAGGTGGTTAATAGTGCACACCTTCTATAACGGATTAGACTACTCTTCGAAGGTGTCACTAGATTCTGCAGCCGGTGGAGCGTTTATGAATAGGCCTCTCACTGAGGCATTCAACATCATCGAGAATGTCGCCACTAACTACCACCAATGGGGATCCGAAAGAGGTAATAACCCGAACAAGATTTCGGGGGGTAAGTTTGAGGTAAATAGCACAGATCTTATTATGTCAAAGATAGACTCACTTAATAAACGTTTTGATCGGCTTGAAAGAGCTAATGTGAGTGCATTAGGTGCTACTAACCTTGTTTGTGAGATTTGTGGAATGCAGGGACATGACATGATGGGATGCCCACATGGATCCGGCGCTTCGGGTGAACAAGTGAACTCGTGTAACAACTACTATGATACGAACCCGAAGCTGCCCAACTATGCTCCCCCAAATCCCTACAACCAAAGAAGAAACAACCCTTACCTCTCCTACGGCAACTACAGCAACACGCTTAATCATGAGCTCCAAGAGGGTCAAGGTAATAAGAGAACCACACCGGGGTACCCTCAGGTACAAAGATCTAAACTCGAGACTTTATTTGAAAGTTTTGTCGAAACTCAGACAAAACAGAATGAGGAGTTTAGACAACAAGGAAGGGCAGTGAGTGAGGCAATAAAGGATCTAGCATCTAAGGTAGACAACTTAGCGACTCATAACAAGATGCTAGAAAACCAGATTGCCCAACAAGCCAGCACGTACTCGAGACCTAAGGGTACATTCCCGGGGCAACCCGAAGCAAATCCCAATGAGCATTGCAATGTCGTACACTTGAGGGATGATAAGCTTGGGGTGGGGGTAGCTGAAATGGACGTGGAACCGGAGGAGGACACGAGCGAAAAGGAAGAGCCAGAACCGAAATATGTCCCTCCACCACCGTACCAACCCTCGATACCTTTCCCACAAAGGTTGGTCAGGAAAAAGCAAGTAGATGTAGAGACTAAAATGCCTACTAAATTGAAAGACCCAGGTAGTTTCTCCATCGCTTGCTCGATCGGACAACTGCAAATTGACCAAGCCTTATGTGACCTAGGGGCTAGCACGAGCTTGATGTCCCTCACTATCATGGAAAGGTTGGGAAGCAAAGAGTTGAGACCATTCAAATTCCCCTTACAAATTGCGGATGGCTCAACTAGGACTCCTCTAGGCATACTAGAGAATGTTCCTGTAAAGGTAGGGAAAATTCTCATCCCTACCGACTTCCTGGTATTGGACATGAAAGGGGATCCTAAATTCCCCATCATTTTAGGAAGGCCATTCTTGGCAACCGCTGGAGCAGTAATAGACGTAAGGAATGGCAAACTCTCTCTAAATGTAGAGGAAGGTGGGGTAAATTTTCAGTTGATTAACTCTTGTAACAACCCTCCTTTTGAGAACCATGTGTGCAGAATTGATGTAACGTCTCCAGCGGTAGAGAAAGAACTTAGCATGGAAGCAACCCCAAAGATATGCAAGGCTAATGATGCACCCAGCAGTGATGGAGTTGGAGTTGCTGTCCATGCGGAAACAAAACTTCCGCCGGAAGAAAGGAAGGCTAGGAAGCTCCGAGAGAAAAGAGCAAAGCGGAAGCGTTACTGGCCGTATGAGCAGAAACGGCTATTTGAAGGAGCTCCATGGAAAAGAAGTGTTCCTGCACTTCTACGCCCAGCCGACCCCGGTTGACTTGAGGAAGTATGGTCAAGCTTAAGACCATAAATAAGCGCTTATTGGGAGGCAACCCAAGTTTTCTTTCCCTTTTTCCTTTTGTTTTTGAATTAACCTCTTGAATAATTTGAGAAGATCAAGAGGCAAAAATATCATTAATAGGTTTGTCTAGTGTTTTCAGGTTGAGAAAGAGAAGAAGAGCATAAAAAAAGATAAAGTCAGAGGCCATCACGCCCTGGCCGTGACAGTGGTCACGGCCGTGATGAACTAAACAAGAGCACAGAGAGCATCACGGCCTAGCCGTGACAATCATCACGGGCGTGATGAGTAGAATGCCAAGGCCAGAGAGCATAACGGCCTAGCCGTGATGTAGATCACGGCCGTGACAGGGCAACTCCTGAGGACAGAATTGATCACGGCCTAGCCGTGATGAGCCTCACGGCCGTGATAAAATTTCCACCCAAGTTTTGTCTGGAATGTGAAGCCAACACCCGCTACCGACTCGGTAAGTTGTTCCATTTTTCTCCTCTCTCCGACTTGATTATTTACATTGGAGACAATGTAAGTAATCAAGCTTGGGGTGGGGGTATTTATTTTTGCATTTGCATGGTTGCATTCATGTTGCATTCACATAGGCTTAGATTGGTATGATCACATTCTTTAGATTGCCCCTCACTTAGAACATGCATCCAATTGTGAGAACTTGGAGCCAAATGAATTGAGATAGTGAATTTTGAACCCAATTTTTCATTATTCTTGTGATATAGCTAAAAATGAAATTTCTTGAGATAGTCATTTGATAGTTGATGATTAGCATGTGGTTCCTTAGACTTGTGTACCTCACTGATTTATGAACTACTAAATGTAAGATTTTGAGCCAAAGGGGGTATTCACTAAATCTACCCCATTTCTTGTGATAGAGTGATTTAATTCCTCATGGACTGTATTTTCTAGAACTTGACTTGAAACCATTCCAAAACTTAAAAATTTCTGAAAACATTTTTGGAAATG
This sequence comes from Sophora flavescens, assembly GCA_030762895.1. Classification (NCBI taxonomy): domain Eukaryota; kingdom Viridiplantae; phylum Streptophyta; class Magnoliopsida; order Fabales; family Fabaceae; genus Sophora; species Sophora flavescens. The sequence continues at coordinate 165,153,768 of CM061064.1, read as the reverse complement.
ATTGAAGCAGTAGGTATTTTTCCGGCCTCCTGAGCTTTGAATGTTTAAATGCTACCCCTTAGTTGCCCAATTTTGAGCCTAAAGAAAAAAAAATACTTTTCTTGGTACCTTGAATTACTTTGATAAATAATGCTTGGTATGGCACCTTTTAAAGTATTACAAAAAGGGCAAAATGGTAGTTGGAAAAAGAATGGGATGAAAATATTTCTCTTGAGCTAAATCTCCCCTTCTCCAAACAAATAAAAATGAAATGAACAGAAAAAAAAAATGGAGAAGGGGATGACAAAGAAAGTGAGAAATGAAAAAAGAAAAAAAGAAAAAAAAATATAATAGAAGGAAGAAAGGTGGAAAAAGTAAATCAAAGCCCCCAACAGGTATTTTAGAAGGTGTCATACTTTGTAATGTTTGATAATCTATCTAGCCTTCTTGAAAATTCCCTTTCTTTGATTTTCCCACCTAACAATAAATCCCATGGCCACATTACAACCAAAGGAAAAGACCTCTTGATTCTTAAGTGTTTTCTTAAATAAAGTAGAGATTTGGTTAATAGTCAAGCCTATGGTAAAATACTTTACTTGAGGAAATGGAGTGAATTGTCATAAACCCTAAAACACTTGAGTGAGGTGAGATGAGTGCCCAAATCAGTGAGGATATGAACTTGAAGAACCTAAGCTTCTAATTGGACTTGAACTTGATTATCTCTTGAGTGCTTATTAAAAATGCCTATTACTTGGATTAGCTTCTAGGGTTCTTGGTTCACTATCCATGCTTTAATTGATTTATCTTATGGCCTGAGTAATTGCTTGAGGACAGGCAAAGTTTTAAGCTTGGGGTGATTTGATGAGTGTGATTCCACATCATCTTTGTCCATCATTTTGCATGCATTTTCATGTAGTTTAGGCATATTTTTATTAGATTTTAGGTTAATTTTCCTTTGGAACGGGTAAGGCGGTTTTCGTGTGTTGTTTTGCAGATATAAAGGGTAAATTGCTCAAGATCAACCATGATGAAGTTTGGATGAAGATGGAGCTTTAAAACTAAAGAAAATGAGCCAAACAGAGCCCATCACGGCCTAGCCGTGATGCCCATCACGGCCATGATCGAGCAAAACTGAAAAAGAAGAAAGGTGAAGTCGAGTTCAGTCACGGCCGCCTGGCCGTGATAGCCATCACGGCCGTGACCCAAAACCACCACAAGTCAGAGCACATCACGGCCCAGTCGTGAAATTCATCACGGGCCATGAAGCTGAGGACTCGCGTCGCGAGTCATATCTCGCGTCGCGAGAATTTGAATTTTGCAAAGCAGCCAGAGGCAGAGACCGTCACGGCCTGGCCGTGATGGCCATCACGGCCGTGACGCGCTTTACTTGGACCTGAAGAAACCGAAATAGATCAGATTTTGAGTTGGTTTGGGACTCTAACTTCCCCATTTCTATAAATATGGACCAAGGCATCAGAAACAAAAAATCATCAGACCTTTGGGGCTACTACTCTAGGCATAGATTTAGGATCTCTTCTCTTCTCCTCCTATCTCCATGGCAAGACTGGAGTAGTAGCTTAGTTTCTAGGGACTAGGGCTCTGCCCGAGGTTTGTAAATGATGTTGATTTGATGTAAAAATCTTTGTTAATTACTATTTGCTTTAGATCTGATTTCAAGTGTGTTAATCACTCATAAATTTCGGCAACCGTTTATTTACGTGACATAGACGTTCTAAGGAGGAACCCAACGGTGAACTTAGGATCTCTAGGGTGATTCACTCGTAAAGCCCGGCAGCCACTAGTTTGTGAGATGTGAATGATCCAAGGAGGAACCTAGCGGTGAACTTAGGTTATTTGCATGACCGAGACATTATAGGGAGGAACCTAGCGGTGAACCTAGGTGTCGGACCTATAGAAGTCAGACTTGGGACTGAAATCACGAGAGTTAGAAGCCGTCCCTCGAGGAGCAACGAGTTGTCACGAAACGCAAAGGGTCCAATCTGGGATCGACTACCACGAGAGTAGGGGTCGGGTCAATTGGGCACGGCTTTTGTAACCCGAGAGGGAGCTTAAGCTATCAGAGGATAAACTTGCCTTCAAGGCAATTTCAGTAATCAACAAAGGTAAATCTGTTAGCAACATAAACAGCCTCAAAGGTAACCCAAATCCCTAGGAATCCGTTTTAGATAAAAACCCCATAAACAATTGTTTTCTGTTTTAATTGTTCTCTTCTCATCTATCTTTCAATTCAAAAACCAATTTCAAAACCCTCTCTAAAAAGTCCAGAACTTAATCGATTCGAAAACCGATTGCGATTCGGGAACACAGTCTCTGTGGGTTCGATATCTTTTATTACTTGACGGCAGTCCGGTACACTTGCCGGATTCGCACGAGCGTCGTCGCACGTCGACTGACGCGACATCATCTTGACTCTTCATGCAAAATCTCAGATTAATCCACCTAAGACATTAGGGTTTAATTTGGGGTTTTAGGCTCATTCCACCTAAGACATTAGGGTTTGAGTATTTAAAAAGGCTTGATTGTCATAATTGAATTAGGACTTGTGTTAGTAACCATTTCATTGCAATTAAAGGAGGATTAGTGTAGCCTAACCCTGACAATCTTAACCACATTTCTGTTGCCTTCCAAGTGTTTGATTAAATATCCAAAAGACCAAAAATATTTTACTGCTTTTGTTGTTTTATGTTTTGATCTCTCATCATGCCATAGTTTAGTCTAGATAGTTGTTAGACTTGTGAATTGGTAATTGGCAACTGATCCCTGAGGACGATATCCAGTCTTACCACCGTATTACTTGTACGACTAGGTATACTTGCCTATAGAAAAGTCGTGTCAGCTGATCAGCACGGGCTCTCTTGATGAGCACGGTCGTGCTTAATGATGAGCACGACCATGCTCCTTTATAATCTTCAGAACTCAACCTTTTTCCAAAATTTCCTCCAAAATTGTTGCTTTTTCTCCAAGTTAGATGCTCCACTGCCATGGTGACAAATTCTACAATAATCATGGGAAATAGGATGAGTATCCACAATAATTTCCAAATAAATAACAAATCACACCCAATTTCCCAATAATAAAGTATATAAAATGACAGTTTATCAACCTCCCCACACTTAAGGATTGCTTGTCCTCAAGCAATAATCCTGGCCTAAAAGAAATATGAAGAAAAAAAAATCAAAGAATCAAACATCTAGGGACCCTAAATATTCAACAAGCAATGACAGATAATTTTAACTTTTAATCTTTAAATGGAAAAAAATCAAAGATTGCCCAATTAGAGGCTTAAGTCCCCTGAAATCAAGTTTTTCAAAGAATAAGGGGTCACTTGTGACACCCTTCTACCCCGCATGTTAATATAAAGCATTCACTTTGAAGAGGTAATTATAAAACATGCATTTATTTGAATAAAATAAAACTTGGATAAAAAGGTTTCACATATCAACATAAACAACAAGGAAATAACATAGTTATTTTTTAAAAAAAGATAAACATAAACCCGACAGGTAAAGAAAACACAACCCCGATGTCACATACAGAGTTGGTATAACCAAAATCCGGATACATCACGGAAACAAACTGAAAACCAATAAACAAAACTAACAACTATAACTAAGCACCCTAACTAGAGTCGCGTCTCCTCAGAGTCACTCCTCCACTGGCTGCTCACCGTCCTCTGCACAAGAGATACATGCAACAATAGAACAGGAAAACAGGGAGTAAGAAATCATGTCAATACAACGGCATGGGAATAGTGAATAAGATGAACACACATCATATCAGGCATAACAACAAACATCGTACATCATCATTTACATATTACAAGTCAACAGTTAAAAGATGCTATGCGGTGCAACACCTACTCCGCTACTCCGTTATGCATGTGGATCCAACTATCTCAGGAAGTCAACTTCGGAGTTACATATCCGTATTGGCCAAAAAGCACCAACACCGGCAGTTCCCAAACCCATGGAGGAACTGATAGTGTGATTTTACATCATATTTTCTATATACTTTTGCATGCATTTTTCATAGAGATTAGGCATTATTTAGTTGATTTAGTTAGATTTTCCCTTGGAACGGGTGAAGCGGTGTCTTGGTGTTGTTTTGCAGGAATTCAATGTAAAAATGATCAAAATCAGCCATGGTGGAGCTTGGATGAAATAGAGCTTGAAAAGTGAAGAATATGAGCCAAACAGAGCCCATCACGGCCTGGCCGTGATGACCATCACGGTCGTGATCAAGCAGAGCAGAAGGCAAAAGTCAGAGGCTGTCACGGCCTGCCTGTGATAGACATCACAGCCGTGGCCAACCAGAATTTTAATGGCTCGCGTCGTGAACACTTATCTCGCCTCGCGAGAGTCAAAAACCTGAAAACACGCCTTGGACAGAACGCGTCACGGCCTGGCCGTGATGGCCATCACGGCCGTGACGTGCAGCAGACCTATAAATAAGAGCGCAGCAGACAGAACAAAGGGTGCAGAGGGAGGCATTTGAAGGCATTTGGAGGCTGCAGCTGGGCTAGGGTTTCAACCCTAGAAGGGAGCCAAGAGGGGTTGCTTTGAAGAAGAAGGAAAGCTCACATGGAGCCTCTTCTCTCCTCTTTCTTCCTATTTCTCTGGTTTGGTTTTCTTTGTTTATGAGTAGTTAAATCCCTGTTGTTGGGATTAGATGTAATCAAACTTATGTTTATGTATTTATCTTGACTGATTAATCTATGTTTATTCTTCATATTAGTGATTAATTTTCTGTGCTTAATGCTTGTTGTGGCTAGCACCCCCATGACTTGATTTGTGTTTTGGTATGCAATGGGGACGTTCGTATCATAACCGGAATTGAATTTAATCACCTAGTAACCCTTTCATCTAGGAATGGAGTTAGGTTTGCTAGTAATCGTGTAATCCCTAATCTTAATGCGAATTCATTAATCTAGGCCACCTAAGGAATTAGGGTCTATTAGTGGATTTAGGCTCTTGCCATCCAAAGAATCGGGGTTTGAGTAGTTTAGTGGATTGATTTTAATATCTGAAGCATGAATGGGAGGTATCTAGTCTTGATAGTACATGAGTTAGAGGTTTGGTGAAGTCTAGTCCCAACATATCCTTTCTGCACTCCAAGTGTTTGTTAAAAGTCCCCAAAAAGACAAAAAGATTTTATTTCTTTTCTTTTGCTTGTTTTAATTTCTCTTGATAAATAGTTTAGTCTAGATAGTTGCTGAGTTTGTGAATTGGTACTTGACATCCAATCCCCGTGGATACGATAAACCGGTCTTACCACCGTATTACTTGCACGACTGGGTATACTTGCCCAGAACCGTCCAACAGGAACCCCTTGGATAGCCGATGTATCATAACTGGATACGCCACCTCGGGAGCGCACGCTTCACCAAACCATGGGTGAACCACCCGAGACTTGGGCTAGATCATCATAACTAGGACGACCTCCCCTATGCTGAACATCCCCCACTAATCAAATCCAACGTATGAAAGCGTGAGCACAACAAAACACAAGACAACCACCTCCTTTGCTTGGGCCAAAAAGCACCCAAGACTTACCACCATCATCAGTATCAACACCTTAGACCCAAACCGTGGGGTCAAGGCCCCCTTGGCCAAAAAGCACCAAGGTCCAACATAACAACTCCTCGACCATAAAGCATCGAGGCCACTTTGGCCAAAAGCACCCAAGCATAACAACGTGCGGTAACCCATCGGGTACCGGCTTAACCAGCTTACTGCTCTTGGTCATCTAAATTAGTCTTTAAATTAGATTGTCTAACTTGTTATCATTTGATTAGTGTATTATTACTTCGTTCGGGGATAATCGGAGTGAAACACCCCTTTAATTCATTAGTTTTAGTTTCTGACTAGTACGGGAAGCACGGGCGTGCATACCCTAGTATGGTCGTGCTGTCACTTAAGTGGAGCACGGTCTTGCTCACTGTCCTGCACGACCATTCTCAATGTGCGGCATGCCTTCCAGAATTTAATAGGGAGCACGGTCGTGCTCCCTGTTTAGCACGGTCGTGCTCCTAGGCAGGGCCATACTGTTCTGGGAAGAATTCAACGTGTTCTTGGAGTTTAGGCTCCCTAATTCTCTCAAAACAGATCCTAGGGTTTTAACTAAAACAGTCGACATGAAACCTCACCCCTCACTAACGCGGTTCATGTCTTATGAAGCATTCAGGAATAAATCCCTTAATTCCTAAGTTAACTAAGAGTCCTAAATTAAACCAATTAGAGTCTTATTAACATATTCAACGTGTTAACAACATCAGCCAACCAACATTCAAAATAATCCATATCATAACAACAACATCCATAACATAGGCATTCATACCAAACTCATGGCACAAGACATTTCAATAGGCATACCATATCATGAACAACTCAACAATTATAACAAATAGGCATACCAATTAATCCAATTAAACATATAAACAATTCAATCATACAACCAGACAGATCATGGCATAAATAACATTATAATAACAATAAACGGGGCTATGGGAACCCTCATATTATGCTATTCCCTAGCCTAGTCTATACATTATTCTTCTCCCATACCTGGTATGACGATCTAATCTACGGTCACTTTGAGCGAATCCAAACTTGGTCCACTCGAACGGTTCAAAGGATATTGTTCAAGAACATCAAAGAAATAAGGAGTAATTAATCCCCAATTCAAGAAAACAAAAGGAGATCAACAAAGGGTTTACAAGATTACCTTAATTGATACTAATGCACGGTTTATTCTCTAATCGCAAGAGAAAACACCAAGAGTCTTGAGGAGGTTCAAGGGGAGGTAGAGAAGAGGGTTTCGGATGGCCAAGGATTGAGAGGAAGAGTCAAAATAAGGGTTGTAACTTGTAACCCTCCTGACTCACTTATTTATATTGTCAGGAAAAACATCTTTGAGAACTAGACACGGCTGTGTCTATTAGGAGACACAGCTATGTCCTGGCCAAAATAGTGTTTGAGTGCTAGACACAACTGTGTCTATCAGGAGACACAGTTGTGTCATGGACCAGATCAGCATTCTAAGGAATTCGACACAGCTGTGTCTATCAGAAGACACAGCCGTGGCTCGGTAGACACAGTTCACGAACAAAGATTGAGGTGCGAGGCCTACTAAACAACGGAATTGGCCGAAAAAAATAAAACAAGACTTGTAGATAATTCTATTACCTTTACAACGCATCAAATATCACCTACATCGGACATGTAGAACTCAAGATATGGCCAAAACGGTGAAACAGATTACTAAGACTCTAAAAGGATTGAAACTTTCTAAGGCTAAACTTTCCCAAACATGAACTTAGACATCAAGAACAAGCATTAGAAGCATATATAAGCTAAGTCTAACACATATTAACATTTATTAACATAGGGTGAAATTCAGGGTGTTACAATTCAACCCCCTTTATAAAATTTCGTCCTCGAAATTTCTACTCACCTCGATTGAAAAGGTGTGGATACGATTCCATCATCTTGCTTTCCAGTTCCCACGTAGAGCTCTCCTCAGTAGCACCACTCCAAACGACTTTGACCAAAGGAATCTCCTTGTCTCTTAGCTGCTTCACCCTCCTATCCTCGACTTGAAGGAGTAATACCTCAAAAGTCAGGTTCTCTTTTAACTATATGGCATCAGGGACTATCACGTGACTAAGGTCATGAACATATTTTGAGTTGAGACACATGAAAAACACTATGAAGGTTGGACAAGAACGGTGGTAGGGCTATTTGGTAGGCGACTTTGCCGACTCTTTTCAGGATTTGGTAAGGACCAATGAATTTAGGAGTAAGTTTCTTCGCCTTCATCACTCTACCAACCCTAGTTGTCAGAGTAACACAAGAATACACGATCGCCTTCCTGGAATTCGAGCGCCTTCCTCCTTTTGTCATGGTAGCTCTTCTGCCTACTTTGTGCCCCGTCATCTTTTCCTGAATCATCCTCACTTTTTTAGTGGTTTCTTGCACACTTCAGGTCCTAATACAACATTATCACCAGGTTCACTCCAACACAAGGGTGTCCTACATCTCCTCCCATAAAGAGCTTCATAAGGTGCCATCCCAATACTGGAATGGAAACTATTGTTGTAGGTAAACTCTATCAGGGGCAAAAACTTGTCCCAACTACCTGACTGTTCTAGAACACAAGCTCTAAGCAAGTCCTCTAAGGACTGGATGGTTCTCTCAGACTGACCATCAGTCTGTGGGTGATAAGCTGAACTAAGCCTAAGCTTGGTTCCTAAAGCCTCTTGCAAACTGTTCCAAAACCTAGAGGTAAACCTTGGGTCTCTATCTGAAACTATGCTAGAAGGTACACCATGTAGCCTAACTATTTCCCTGATGTACAGCTTAGCCAACTTTTCCAAAGAGTATTCCATGTTCATCGGGATGAAATAGGCGGACTTAGTCAGTCTATCCACAACAACCCATATAGCTACAAAACAGCTGGAGTCCTAGGGAGTCCAGACACAAAATCCATGGAAATATTGTCCCACTTCCATTATGGGATACTTAACGGTTGTAACTTACCTGATGGTTTTTGTTGTTCTATCTTAGCCTTTTGACACACTAAACAAGCATATACAAACTGAGCCGCAACTTTCTTCATCCTAGGCCTCCAAAACAGCCTTTTAAGATCCTGATACATCTTAGTTGCACCTGGGTGCATACTCAGTCCACTCCTATGTCCTTCTTCAAGGATAAACTTCCTAAGCTCCTGAACGTCTTGTATACAGACTCTATCTTTGAACCTTAAGACTCCATCGCTTCCTTCCTTGAAACTAAGGTCTCTACCCTGCGCAAGCAACTCTCACTGATCTAAGAGATACCGGTCCAACCTCTGACCCTCCCTAACTTGATCCATCAAACTGTTGGTAACCTTCAAGGTTCCAAGCCTAATGCTCTTAGGGGTAACTTCCCAAGCTAAAATCAGGTCTCTAAACTCCTCAATCAGATTCATCTCCCTAACCATCAGAGCGGAGATGTGCAAGGTTTTTCTAATTAAGGCACCGGCCACTACATTGGCCTTTCTTGGGTGGTAGGTTAGATCAAACTCATAATCCTTTAAAAACTCCATCCACCTACGCTGCCTCATATTTAGCTCCTTTTGATCAAAGAGATACTTCAGACTTTTATGATCACTAAGGATCTCAAACTTCGCTCCATGCAGGTAATGCCTCCAGATCTTTAAGGCAAATACCACAGATCCTAACTCTAGGTCATGGGTAGGGTAGTTCCTCTCATGGGTTTTCAACTGCCTAGAAGCATAAGCTACTACCTTACCATCTTGCGTCAACACTCCACCTAAACCTTGCTTTGATGCATCGCAATACACTACGAAAGGTTTACTAGGATCTGGTAAAACTAACATTGGTGCTGATGTTAACCTATCCTTATGGGTTTGGAAACTTTCCTCACACTTAGAGTCCCACACAAAGAGCTGTCCCTTCTTGGTGGGATGGGTTAAGGGTAAAGCTATCTTAGAGAAACCTTCTATGAACCTCCTATAATACCCTACTATACCCAATTACTCCTAATCCCGGTCACTGACTTCGGCGCTTCCCACTAGAACACCGTCTCAACCTTAGCCGGATCCACGACTATACCGCCTTTAGAGATGACATGTCCTAAGAAACTCACATCTCCTAGCCAGAACTCACACCTAGACAACTTAGCATACAACTGCTTTTCCTCAAGGGTCTACTAGACAACCCTCAAGTGTTCCTCATGTTTCTCCTTGGTCTTGGAGTACACTAAGATGTCATCTATGAAAACCACCACAAACTTATCCAAGTAAGGGTGAAAGGTCTTGTTCATATAGTCCATAAACATAGCAGGAGGATTGGTCACACCAAAGGGCATAACCAAGTACTCATAGTGACCGTAACGCGTCCTAAATGTTGTCTTCAGGATGTCCTCAGACTTAACCCTAATATGGTGGTACCCTGACCTCAAATCTATCTTCGAGAAGACACAAGCGCCTATCAACTGGTCCATAAGATCATCAATCCTAGGGAGGGGATACCGATTCTTAATAGTCACCTTGTTGAGCTGTCGATAGTCGACACACAACCTCATACTGCCATCCTTCTTCTTTACTAGCAACACTGGCACACCCCAGGGGGATACGCTTGGCCTAATAAACTGCTTCTGGATCAAATCCTCTAACTGTTCCTTCAACTTAGCAAGTTCTAGAGGAGAGATTCTATAGGGCACTATGGATATTGGCCCGGTGCCAGGAACCAAGTCTATGGTGAACTCAATATCTCTCTCAGAAGGCAAGCTATAAACATACCCCGGGAACACTTCAGGAAATTCCCGCACAACAGACACACTTCTGACATCAGGAGGGCTCTCTACTTCCAGGGAAGACAACATCATGAACACTTGGGCCTCGTCTTTCATCGAAGCCTTGACTTGGTTGACAGAGAGAAAGGACGTGATTGGAAGATACCCAGTCCATGCCAAGAATGACATCAAGGTCCTTTAAAGGTAAGCGCACAAGATCAGCTGCAGAGTTCTTATTATCAAAAGATAATAGAACAACCTTTCTAAACACAAGAAGAAATCACGGGCTTCTTGGATCGTCCAAGACAAACCACCAAATGCAGTAAGTCAAGCAAAAACGAAGCTATAGGTACTTAGTACCATGTAACATTGTCTATATAAATATAGACAATTCAAACAAGAGCACACAACATACTCATACCAGACTCATACCACGGCCTGATAGGACAGACCTGCTCTGATACCACTAAATGTGACACCCTTCTACCCTGCATGTTAATATAAAGCATTCACTTAGATGAGGTAATTATAAAACATGCATTTATTTGAATAAAATAAAACTTGGATAAAAAGGTTTCACATATCAACATAAACAACAAGGAAATAACATAGTTATTTTTTAAAAAAAGATAAACATAAACAAGACAGATAAAGAAAACCCAACCCCGATGTCACATACAGAGTTGGTATAACCAAAATCCGGATACATCACGGAAACAAACTGAAAACCAATAAACAAAACTAACAACTATAACTAAGCATCCTAACTAGAGTCGCGGCTCCTCAGAGTCACTCCTCCACTGGCTGCTCACCGTCCTCTGCATAAGAGATACATGCAACAATAGAACAGGAAAACAGGGAGTAAGAAATCACGTAAACACAACTACTTGGGAATAGGGAATAAGATGAACATACATCATATCAGTCATAACAACAAACATCATACATCATCATTTACATATTACAAGTCAACAGTTAAAAGATGCTATGCAGTGCAACACCTACTCCGCTACTCCGTTATGCATGTGGATCCAACTATCTCAGGAAGTCAACTTCGGAGTTACATATTCATATTGGCCAAAAAGCACCAACACCGGTAGTTCCCCAAACCATGGAGGAACCCCTTGGATAGCCGATGTATCATAACTGGATATGCCACCTCGGGGGTGCACGGTTCACCAAACCATGGGTGAACCACCCGAGACTTGGGCCAGATCATCATAACTAGGACGACCTCCCCTATGCTGATCATCCCCCACTAATCAACTCCAACGTATGAATGCGTGAGCACAACAACACACAAGACAACCACTTTCTTTGCTTGGGCCAAAAAGCACCCAAGACTTACCACCATCATCAGTATCAACACCTTAGACCCAAACCGTGGGTGTACATGTAAGAGATATTTCTTGATAAGTTTGTAAGGATCAATTAGTTGTTGTTAGTGGTTAGTTACTAAATAATTGACTTTATTGATCCATGTGGGTTTGATGTAAGTCTATAAAAGTCTATAGCCATCATGCATCTTTGAAAAGTCGCAGGTTCATTACACAAACAAAAAGGCATCCGTCTATATGCAAAAGTACCATATGGGCAACTAAAAGTGGTTTTCTCTTGATCTTCAAAAGCCACAGGTATTTGCATATAGCCAGAGTACCCATCCAAACAACAATAAAATTCACGACCAGATAATTTCTCAAGCATTTGGTCAATAAAGGGAAGGGGGAAGTGATCTTTCCTAGTGACCTCATTTAATTTCCTATAATCTATACACATACACCACCCTGTTACCTCCCTAACAGCGATCAATTCCTTCTTATCATTCTCCATGATAGTAGTTCCTCCCTTTTTGAGGACAACCTGCACAGGACTCACCCAAGGACTATCAGAAATATGATAAATAATACTAGCATCAAGTAAATTAATTACCTTCTTTTTCACCACTTCTTTTAAGTTTGGGTTGAGCCTTCTTTGAGGTTGCACCTTGGGTCTGTGCTCCACCTCCATATGTATCCTATGGGTGCAAATTGAGGGACTAATACCCTTAATATCATGAATGATCCACCCAAAGGCCTCCTTGTTATCTCTCAAAATTCGCAAGAGTTTCTCCTCCATAGAACCTATCAAAGAAGAAGAAATTATTACTGGCAATGAAGAAGGAGGAGATAAAAATGCGTATTTAAGATTAGAGGGAAGAGGTTTAAGATCCAATTTTGGTGGTTCTTCAATTGAAGATTTTGGCTTTTGTGACCACGTCCTTCAAATACTTCAAATTGCTTAGTCCCTCTCCATCTTTCTTGAGCAATCCCTGCCTCTAGTGCCATTATGTCATCTATCAACTCCTCGTAATCCACAAGTTCATCCTTTTTTGAAAAACAAAATTTTCTCAAGGGTGTCCTCTATCAATCGCTGCTGAGAAAGAGAAGATATTAGTGTAGATGTACTATCCAAGGCATTTATAAAATTACATGAATTAAAAGTGGACGGAAATTTCAAAGAATCAAAAACTTTAAAAACCACTTCCTCATCATTAAGCCTTAAAGTAAGCTTCCCTTGGTGCACATCAATGATGGTCCTACCAGTGGCCAAGAATGGCCTCCCCAAAATTATGGGAACCTCTTCATCTTCCTCCAAGTCAAGCACTATCAAATCAGTCGGGAAGATAAACTTATCAACCTTGACAAGAACATCCTCCACAATAACTCTGGGATAGGTAATGGATCTATCTGCAAGCTGCAATGAAACAATAGTGGGCTTTGGCTCTTGCATTCCTAACCTGCGAAAAACAGACAAAGGCATCAAGTTAATACTGGCACCTAAATCACATAAAGCTTTTTCAAAATAAGAAGTACCAATGGAGAAAGGAATAGTAAAACTCCTTGGATCTTTAAGTTTAGGTGGCAACTTCTTGAGGAGGATAGCATAGCATTCTTCATTAAGCCTCACTGTAGCAAACTCTCCCAACTTCTTTTTATTACCCAAAATCTCCTTAAGGAATTTAGCATATTTGGGCATCTGAGAAATGGCCTCCACAAATGGGATATTCACATGGAGTTGCTTCACATATCCAAGAACTTAGTGAACTGGGGGTCTTGTTGGCTAAACCTCTGAGGAAAAGGAATGGTTGATTTGGGGGATGGCACAAGAACTTCCTTCACTAGATTTCTTACTTACCTCATCCTTTGGATTTCCTTCAGTAAAAACCTCCTCGGTTTTTGACTTATTCTCTTCTTCGTGGGGAACCTCTATCCTTTATCCACTTCTAAGGATAATCACCTTAGCATGCTCCTTTGGATTCTTCTCTGGTTGACTAGGCAATGCACCTTTTTCCCTTTGTGTCATCAATGTTACCAAGTAGACACCTGATTCTCCAATGTCTTGAACCTCTCATCACTTTTCTCTATATGTTTCATCACTGTATCATAGAGATTAGGCCTCCGTTCTTCTTATCTCGGGCCTTGATTTTTCAAATGAGGTAGCTTGTAGAGAATATTATGGTTCTGACTTCCATATGAGAGATTCTGGTTCTGCTTATAACCGGGATTGTAGTGACTTGAGTAAGTATCATTGTTGCCCCGATTAGGATTACCCACATAATTTGCCTCTTCTTTTGCCACAAAAGGGTTGCCTGCTTGGCACTCTATACTTTCATGTCTCTCTTGGTCGCAAAGATCACAAATAACAGGAGGTGGAGCAGTCTGAGTTATCAACTGAGGTTAGCATCCACTTTGTAGGCTCCAACTTGTAAAAGTGTAGGTTGCCTCTTATTCACATGTCTATCACTGGATGGCCATTGGTAACTAGAAGTCATCTGCTCTATCAACTCATAAGCTACCCGTGACCTCTTATTCCATATACTACCTCCCGCTGTTGCATCAATCATACTTTTATTTGATGAAGATAGCCCATTGTATAATGCTTGGACCAACTGCCAGACAGGAAAGTCATGATGGGGGCATTTTTCAACAACTCTTGAAATCGCTCCCATGCCTCATACAGAGATTCCAGTTCAACCTGCACAAAAGAAGTTATTTCATTACATAGTTTAGTAGATTTAGCAGGTGGAAAATATTTATCTATAAATTTAGAAGAGAGTTGGTCCCAAGTGGTTATGAAACCAGACGGCAAAGATTTAAGCCAAAGTTTGGTCCTATCCCTTAAAGAAAAGGGAAACAGTCGAATCCTAAAAGCATCATTTGAGATACCATTATATTTGATGATGTCACAAATCTCAAGAAAATCAACAAGATGATCATGGAGATCTTCACTCGGACCCCCATTGAACTGAATTGCATTCTGCAACATAGATATCAAAGCTGGCTTGATCTCAAAGTTGTTGGCCTCAATGTTAGGCCTAGTAATACTCCCTATAGCATTGGTGGGGGAAGGACGAGCAAAGTCCAACATCGTCCTATTGTCCTCTTGAGCCATGGTTCTCCTTTCTCTAGCTTGCTTCCTATTTTTGCGTGCGGTTCTTTCTATTTTAGGAATATACTGCAAGTCAGGATACTGGGAACGCTTTAGCATACAAGGAAGTAAATCAAAACAGAATAAAAATAAACAAATAAAATGGCGTCTAAATTAACTAGGATTTAATCTCCCTAATATTGTCAAAAATAATCCCCGACAACGGTGCTAAAAAATTGTTGCGCTAAAACTACACTTAAGGGCAAGTGCACCCTATCGAAAAAGTAATATAGGAGTATTTGTGACTCCAAGTATTGAACCCTCAGAGATTGTTGACAAGTACCAGATTAATTATTTCCTTATGTTATTTAGACAATCGATTCGGTTAAAAACAAAGAGATAAAAATAACAAGATTGTGACACCAAGAAACGCAAGAACTACAAGCAAAGATTCAATTATGGAAAGCCTAGGGTGCTTGGTTTCACTTATGTTACTACCTATGATATTACCCAATTTCTCAATGAACCGTGTTTCTTATTGATTGCCAATCACTCGCTCTAAAATTATTAATACCCAATGAGACAGGAGCACGGCCGTGCTTAGTGTTAAGCACGGTCGTGCTTAACTAAAACAGCGTCAAACCGTGCTAAAATTGGAAAAGTCAGCAAGGCCTTGTTGATGAGCACGATCGTGCTCAATGATGGGCACGGTCGTGCTTAAAAAAAACGACGTCAACACCAAATGGCAAGCAAGGGCGTGCTGATCAGCACGGGCTCTCCTGATGAGCACGGTCGTGCTTAATGATGAGCACGACCATGCTCCTTTATAATCTTCAGAACTCAGCCTTTTTCCAAAAATTCCTCCAAAATTGTTGCTTTTTCTCCAAGTTAGATGCTCCACTACCATGGTGACAAATTCTACAATAATCATGGGAAATAGGGTGAGTATCCACAATAATTTCCAAATAAATAACAAATCACACCCAATTTCCCAATAATAAAGTATATAAAATGACATTTTATCAAACACCCAACTTCAGTTGAATATTTCATATCAAACACAAACTTGTTTGTGTTGGAACCAAAGTGATTTGGGTTAATAATCTCTGAGCTTTGATGTTAACAAAAATGATTAAATTTGTATGAAAAAGTTTAGTTCAGAACTAATATGCTTTATCTATTCTTGCAGGAATGTTAAAATTATACAAGTTATGAAAACCTTGAATAAGGTTCCTTATATCTGCTTGGAGTGAAAAAGAGAATTCGTGTCCACTCATATAGACGAGCTGCTCAAAACCTTAGGTTGATTTAATTATTTAATACAGTTTGAGTAGACGGGAAAATGAAAATTTTCTAAGTAGACGGGAATCTTAATTTAATTAAGTAGACGAGCTTTTAGTACCACGTCAGCAGACGAGATCAAAAACAACTCACTGTAATATAGTAAGTTCAAAGACTTGATGATAGACGAGAGGATGTGCCACATCAGCAGATGAGCGAAGTGAAAGATGCTAGTCCATAGACTCGTTTTCACCCTGAGCGTGTAGACGCAGATCTTAAGTAGACGAGCTCTTTGTTATTAATTTTAATATTTTCATATGCTCCGTCCAACTAAGTAAATGCTACCCATACCACATAGAACTATTTATTTCAAATGATTGATATTTATTTCTAACGAATGTTGGTCCTTCCTATTTGTTTTATCTGTTTTAATGCTTTGCCTTCTTACAAAAGAAACATAGTACCATCGAGGAAATGCAAAAAAAGGAGAATAGTACAATGGGAATTGCAAAAACGTTCTGTACCCTGTCACCTTTATCGTTGGAATTTGTACAAAGGAGGAAATACAGTTTTTCAAGTTGCAAATTGCTTAGAGGAGTGCCCTTCCATATCGTGCAAAAGTGATAACAAAGAGTACATTTCACGATAGCTACGATCAAGCTATCAGTCACAACGGATATTTTGCATTCAATGCTATCTCTAAACGGGTATATTCAAAACAATTGTTGAAGTTTTTCAAGTGAAGAAGAAGGTCTATAAATAGAAGACCTCAACCTCTGAAGAACAACTTTTGCTAGCCAAATCCTTGCAAGCTGAATCTGTGCTATTCTTTTATTCTTTCAAAAGGCAAAAGTCTGTAATTCCTTAGTTTAAATATTGTTGAAATATTCAACCGATCTTAAACATTCATATCCTCACACATGGTGAGTTAGAAGATCATAAGTAAACAATCTCTTTGATAGTGACCGCGCTGTCGCCACGCGCCAAAAAGATCGAGCGTTTACAAAATAATGCAGATAGGGAGCGACAACTCGAGTATCGTCTCTCAAGGACTCTTTAGTTGTTGTTGTTATTAACAGAAAATCAAAAGTTAGTTTTTTGGGGGGTTTTGAGTAATTGAAATAAAATTAAGAAAACAAAGCAATAAAAACAGGCAGTTTAAGAGACTAACAAATAAGCTAAAGAACGATTAACCTACTGTTCTTGGTTTCCCACTATCATTGGTTCATGCAAATCCAAGCCCTAAGCAGATTCTAAACCCTTTCCGATTGTAGCATCAATTTACAAGCGAAATCAATACTACGAGTCATATATTCCTATTCCCGAATTAAGCAAACGGGGTTAAGCACTCATGAACTAAGCGAACATGATTGAACACACGCGAATTAAGCAAACGCGATTATATATAGGAACATACAATCATCGAAATAAATCAATACTAATCCTATACATATCTGAATTAAGCAAACAGAAACATATAGAACAGTACTGAAAAGGAATAACAATTCAAATAGGAAATACAAAACCTCAAGTGTAATAATGGAAACCAATCCTAATAGATTAATCTAGGAGACTAGTTCTCCATTACAAAAGGAAAACAAAACATATCTAAGAAAAGAAGACAAACTACTACTACTGCCTAAGAACTAGCCAAAACTGGCTAACTCCTTGACTTGCCCACACTATGACTACTTATATACACGTCTCTGGAATCAGAGGACTCGCGAGGCGAAGCCTCTCTCGCGACGCGGAAATTATGAACAGTCTACGACTTTTGATCTTCTCGCGGGGCAAGCATATCCTTCGCGAGGCGAATCTCTTCAGATCCCAAACTGTAACGCCCGTGACCTTCAGCATGCGCAAACCGTGATGGCTTCTGGTCTTCCAAGTCTCGCGAGGCGAATGGATGCTCGCGAGGCGAACGCTTCAACTTCAAAACTGCCACGCCCGTGATCTTCAACACGGGTAAACCGTGATCGTCTCTGACTTTTCAGGCTTGCTGACTCGCGGGGCGAGAGATTCTTCGCGGGGCGAAAGACCAGAATTATTTCCTTTTTATTAACCTGAAAAACAGAAAATAACATAAGTACTTTATTTAACTCTAAATCAACTAAATTAACCTAAAAACACTTTATAGACTCAAAATACTACTTAAGGACAATCAAGTCTAATTTGGGTGAAAATGATATAAAATAAGCACAAAGCCATGGTCTTTACTAGTTATAAAACCAGTCAACCAGAGGCTCATCAAAATACCCCAAACTTAAACTTTGCTTGTCCTCAAGCAAACTAAAACTTAAAAACTTAAAAAGACTCAAGACCTGGCAAGCTCAAAAGATTTAATCAACTTTCGCACAGATTTCAAGCAACTTAACAAAATAATTTTCTTCAATGTTCCCCCTTCAAACCAAGCAATCCCCAAAATCTTTCATTCTAAACAATTGAGAATTTCATTATTTAAACAATCATCAATCTAAGCAGGGGATCCAAGTTACACACAAAAGAGAGATCACCATATCCAAACAACTGCCTTCCTCACAAGGGAAATTTGTGTTTCACTCAATCGCTCAGTTTGTGTCAGGCTATCAACATTCACTCAATTACACTTTTAAGAAGCACTTCCCATAAATTTGATTTTCATCTCTAAATGATTCCCACAGAAAACATGCAAGCAACATCAAAAGGTTTTTTATGGGTTGTAATGGGGCCTGGCTAAGGGTAGGATATACAAAGGTACTAGGCTGAAGACCCTAGGAACTAAGAGAGCATGAACTTTATTTACACTTTGAAATTCACTCAAGTTCCTTTCCTCATTCATCTTTTCAATTGCATTGGGTGACTACAGCCATTTATTCTAATACTTTTTTTTTCATTTTTTTTTTTACATTTAAAATTTTTACACTTTCTTTTTCTTTTTTTTCTTTTTCTTTTTTTTTTTTTTTCAAATCCCAAACAACACATATCACACCTTGTAGCCACCCCAAACTTAATTTCTTGCAACCAATTTCTCACTAAGCTTCCATGCTCTCCTAATCCTAAGATCGGGTTAACATGGTTTTTCAGATTTTAGGCTTATAACATTAGGTTAACAAGAACAATAAGCTAATTAGGCTCAATGGGGCTAACTAAGGAACATGCATTAGGATTTGGTTATTTTAGGCAAGTAGCTATTTACAAAGAAAATGCCTAAATCATCTGAAGCAAACACATAAACATGCAAACCAAAAAGAGATTCAATCAAATTCAGGAAAGTGCAACTTAAAAGAGATTCTCACAGTCAAAAACATGTTGGAGGCTCAAAACCTCACCTGGACATTTTTTTGCAAATTATTTGAAAGAGATTCTATCCCTAGTGTGTGCTTCCTATCACCCCAAACTTATCATAAATCATGCCATCATAACAAAATCTCAAAGTTCGGTTTTCAATCACATGGGAATCACTTTTCAAAAAAAATTCAAATCCTAGGGGGAAAACAGTCAACACTATCATGCAATCAATCTATGCAAATTCAATCAAATCCAATAAACTTGCCAACACAAGACTCAACACAACTCCTGAGCTTCTCAAATTATTCAGGAGCCTTATTAAAAACAAAACAGAAATAAAGCAAGGAAAAGAAAATTAAAAAGAAGAAAGGGTTAAGAAAACTCATTAAGGGCGGTTCCACCAGGATCCCATTGCTTGTAGCATAAGACCCACGTGATGGACAAAGAGTAGAAGTTCATTCCATGCTTCCATGACTTGCAGCCTTGATGTGGGGGTGAGCACTTGACAGTTATGATGACTTCGCCGAGTGCGGTGGACTTCTCACTCCCCTTCGGGTCACAGCTGACCTCTTTATCTACAAAGTCTCCCCAATAGAAGTGGGGCTCAACCTCTTGGACCGGCCATGGTGCAAAATCCAAGGGCTTAAACTCCATCACTGGTTCCTCAGGGGGAGGTGGCAAACAGTTAGCTGGGGTTACTGGTGCTGCTTCATTTTCTGCACTTTCTTCATTCACTGCACTAACTAAGTTATCACCTGCTATACATGCAGAAATTTCAGCACACACCACACAAAGGTTAGTGTTAGTAGAGTCAGTACATATATCACAATAAAATGAATCAGGAAAATCTACAATGTCTGGAAATTCAGCAATTAATTCATCATCCACCCCATTACTCTCAACACATGCATCTAAGACCAAAGAGTCTTCTTTATCCTCAAGCACGGTGGAGCAATTGTTCTCCTGATCCTCCTGATGCTCATTTCCTATATGAACATGGCCCTCAACCTCATCTGTCTCCTGTTCCATATGGATGTTTTGCTTAACATACCTTTCAAAATAACATTCTACACACAAAGCAGTGCCATCACAATAACAATCATCATATGCATTAGAATCAGGGGATTCAACACACAGTTCCTCAACAGAAGTATCATCATCAAAATCATCCTCAGAAGTATTTTCAAGAATAACCATCTGTGAATCTTTATGTTCTTCAAGGGGCTGTGGAGTTAGCATTGCAGCCGAGTTGGCGGTAACTTGATCAATTAGAGCGGACAACTTCTGAGATTCAGCTTGGCTCCTCTGGTATTCAGCCTCCATCTTCTGTTGGAATTCAAGATTGCTCGCCTCCATCATCTGTTGAATTTCGAGAAAGTTTGCTTCCATTTGTGCATTTATCTGTGCAGTCATCTGTTTGCACAGGTCCTTGATGTGTCGCGCCGCGTATGTCAACGCGCGCGTGCGAATCCGGCAAGTGTACCGGACTGCCGTCAAGTAATAAAAGATATCGAACCCACAGAGACTGTGTTCTCGAATCGCAATCGGTTTTCGAATCGATTAGATCTGGACTGTATTAAAGGGTTTTGTAAAAAGGGTTTTTGAATTTGAAATTGAATGATAAACGAACAGAAAACAAATGTTTTTGGGGTTTTAGATTTAAATGGATTCCTAGGGATTTGGGTTACCTTTGAGGTTGTTTATGTTGCTAATCTAATTTACCTTTGTTGATTACCGAAATTACCTTGAAGGCGAGTTTATCCTCTGATAGCTTAAGCTCCCTCTCGGGTTACAAAAGCCGTGCCCAATTGACCCGACCCCTACTTTCGTGGTAGTCGATCCCAGATTGGACCCTTTGCGTTTTGTGACAACTCGTTGCTCCTCGAGGGACGGCTTCTAACTCTCGTGATTTCAGTCCCAAGTCTGACTTCTATATGTCCGACACCTAAGTTCACCGCTAGGTTCCTCCTTATAATGTCTAAGTTATGCAAATAACCTAAGTTCACCGCTAGGTTCCTCCTTAGATCATTCACATCTCACAAACTAGTGGCTGCCGGGCTTTACGAGTGAAACACCCTAGAAATCCTAAGTTCACCGCTAGGTTCCTCCTTAGAACGTCTATGTCACGCAAATAACGGTTGCCGAAATTTATGAGTGAATAACACACTAGAAATCAGATCTAAAGCAAATCGTAATTAACAAAGAGTTTACATAAAATTTACATCATAAACAAACTTGGGCAGAGCCCTAATCCCTAGAAACTATGCTACTACTCACGTCTTGCCATGGAGATGACAAGCATGATTACAAATAGCATGAAAATACAAAAATCAGAGAAGAGAAGAGAAGAGGAGAAGAGAGATCTATAATCTAAAGTAGTAGCCCCTAATGTGTTATCTTTTCTGTATCTGATGCCTTGGTCCATATTTATAGAAATGGGGAAGTTAGAGTCCCAAACCAACTCAAAATCTGATCTATTTCGGTTTCTTCAGGTCCAAGTAATGCGCGTCACGGCCGTGATGGCCATCACGGCCAGGCCGTGACGATCTCTGCTTCTGCAATTCTGGAAAATTCAATTTCTCGCGACGCGAGATATGTCTCGCGACGCGAGATATGTCTCGCGACGCGAGCCCTCAGCTTCATGGCCCGTGAAGAATTTCACGGCTGGGCCGTGATGTGCTCTGACTTTTGGTGGTTTTGGGTCACGGCCGTGATGGGTATCACGGCCAGGCCGTGGATGACTCGACTTGACCTTTCTTCTTTTTCAGTTTTGCTCGATCATGGCCGTGATGGGCATCACGGCTAGGCCATGATGGGCTCTGTTTAGCTCATTTTCTTCAGTTTTAAAGCTCCATCTTCATCCAAACTTCATCATGGTTGATCTCGAGCAATTTACCCTTGATATCTGCAAAACAACACACGAAAACCGCCTTACCCGTTCCAAAGGAAAATTAACCTAAAATCTAATAAAAATATGCCTAAACTACATGAAAATGCATGCAAAATGATGGACAAAGATGAGGTGGAATCACACTCATCAAATCACCCCAAGCTTAAAACTTTGCTTGTCCTCAAGCAATTACTCAGGCCATAAGATATATCAATCAAAGCGTGGATAGTGAACCAAAAACCCTAGAAGCTAATCCAAGTGATAGTCATATTCAATAAGCACTCAAAAGATAATCAATTTCTAGTCCAATTAGAAGCTTAGGTTTTTTTCAAGTTCATGTCCTCACTGATTTGGGCACTCATCTCACCTCACTCAAGTGTTTTAGGGTTTATGACAATTCACTCCATTTCCTCAAGGAAAGTATTTTACCATAGGCTTGACTATTAACCAAATCTCTACTTTATTTATGAAAACACTTAAAAATCAAGAGGTCTTTTCCTTTGGTTGTAATGTGGCCATGGGATTTATTGTTAGGTGGGAAAATCAAGGAAAGGGAATTTCAAGAAGGCCAGACAGATTATCAAACATTACAAAGTATGACACCTTCTAAAATACCCCTTTTTTTTGGGCTTTGGTTTACTTTTCCACCTTTCTTCCTTCTATATTTTTTTTTCTTTCTTTTTCATTTCTTACTTTCTTTGTCATCCCCTTCTCCATTCTTTTTCTGTTCATTTCATTTTTATTTGTTTGGAGAAGGGGAGATTTATAGCTCAAGAGAAATATTTTCATCCCATTCTTTTTCCAACTACCATTTTGCCCTTTTTGTAATACTTTAAAAGGTGCCATACCAAGCATTATTTATCAAAGCAATTCAAGGTACCAAGAAAAGTATTTTTTTCTTTAGGCTCAAAATTTGGCAACTAAGGGGTAGCATTTATCAATCAAAGCTTGGGAGGCCGGAAAAATACCTAGTGCCTCAATCATTTTCAAAAATGTTTTCAGAAATTTTTAAGTTTTGAAATGGTTTCAAGTCAAGTTCTAGAAAATACAGTCCATGAGGAATTAAATCACTCTATCACAAGAAATGGGGTAGATTTAGTGAATACCCCCTTTTGGCTCAAAATCTTACATTTAGTAGTTCAAAAATCAGTGAGGTATACAAGTTTAAGGAACCACATGCTAATTATCAACTATCAAATGACTATCTCAAGAATTTTTATTTTTAGCCATATCACAAGAATAATAAAAATTGGGTTCAAAATTCACTATCTCAATTCATTTGGCTCCAAGTTCTCACAATCGGATGCATGTTCTAAGTGAGGGGCAATCTAGAGAATGTGATCATACCAATCTATGCCTATGTGAATGCAATATGAATGCAACAATGCAAATGCAAAAATAAATACCCCTACCCCAAGCTTGATTACTTACATTGTCTCCAATGTAAATAATCAAGTCGGAGAGAGGAGAAAAATTGGAACAACTTACCGAATCGGTAGCGGGTGTTGGCTTCACATTCCAGTCAAAACTTGGGTGGAAATTTTATCACGGCCGTGAGGCTCATCACGGGAAGGCCGTGATCAATTCTGTCCTCAGGAGTTGCCCTGTCACGGTCGTGATCTACATCACGGCTAGGCCGTGATGCTCTCTGGCCTTGGCATCCTACTTATCACGCCCGTGATGGTTGTCACGGCTAGGCCGTGATCCTTACTGTGCTCTTGTTTAGTTCATCACGGTCGTGACCACTGTCACGGCCAGGGCGTGATGGCCTCTGACTTTATCTTTTTAATTCTCTTCTTCTCTTTCTCAACCTGAAAACACTAGACAAACCTATTAATGATATTTTTGCCTCTTGATCTTCTCAAATTATTCAAGAGGTTAAATCAAAAACAAAAGGAAAAAGGGAAAGAAAACTTGGGTTGCCTCCCAAGAAGCGCTTATTTATGGTCTTAAGCTTGACCATACTTCCTTCAATCAACCGGGGTCGGCTGGGCGTAGAAGTGCAGGCACACTTCTCTTCCAAGGAACTCCTTCAAAAAGCCGTTTCTGCTCATACGGCCAGTAACGCTTCCGCTTTGCTCTTTTCTCTCGGAGCTTCCTAGCCTTCCTTTCTTCCGGCGGAAGTTTTGTTTCCGCATGGACAGCAATCCCAACTTCACCACTGGGTGCATCTTCAATCATGCATATCTTCGGAGTTGCTTCCATGTTAAGTTCTTTCTCTACCGCTGGAGACTTTACATCAATTCTGCACACATGGCTCTCAAAAGGAGGGTTGTTACAAGAGTTAGTCAACTGAAAATTTACCCTACCTTCCTCTACATTTAGAGAGAGTTTGCCATTCCTTACGTCTATTAATGCTCCAGCGGTTGCCAAGAATGGCCTTCCTAAAATGATGGGGAATTCGGAATTCCCTTTCATGTCCAATACCAGGAAGTCGGTAGGGATGAGAATTTTCCCTACCTTTACAGGAACATTCTCTAGTATGCCTAGAGGAGTCCTAGTTGAGCCATCCGCAAATTGTAAGGAGAATTTGAACGGACTCAACTTTTTGATTTCCAACCTTTCCATGATAGTGAGGGGCATCAAGCTTGCACTAGCCCCTAAGTCACACAAGGCTCGGTCTATTTGCACTTTTTCAATCGAGCAAGCGATGGAGAAACTACCTGGGTCTTTCAGTTTAGTAGGCATTTTAGTCTCTACATCTACTTGCTTTTTCCTGACCAACCTCTGTGGGAAAGGTATCGGGGGTTGGTACGGTGGTGGAGGGACATATTTCGGTTCTGGCTCTTCTTTTTCGCTTGTGTCCTCCTATGGTTCCACGTCCATTTCAGCTACCCCAACCCCAAGCTTATCATCCCTCAAGTGTATGACATTGCAATGCTCATTGGGATTTGCTTCGGGTTGCCCCGGGAATGTACCCTTAGGTCTCGAGTACGTGTTGGCTTGTTGGGCAATTTGGGTTTCTAGCATCTTGTTATGAGTTGCTAAGTTGTCTACCTTAGATGCTAGATCCTTTATTGCTTCACTCACTGCCCTTCTTTGTTGTCTAAACTCCTCATTCTGTTTTGTCTGAGTTTCGACAAAACTTTCAAATAAAGTCTCGAGTTTAGATCTTTGTACCTGAGGATACCCCGGTGCTGCTCTCTTATTACCTTGACTCTCTTGGAACTCATGATTAAGCGTGTTGCTGTAGTTGCCGTAGGAGAGGTAAGGGTTGTTTCTTCTTTGGTTGTAGGGATTTGGGGGAGCATAGTTGGGAAGCTTCGGGTTCGTATCATAGTAGTTGTTACAAGAGTTCACTTGTTCACCCGAAGCGCCGGATCCATGTGGGCATCCCATCATGTCATGTCCCTGCATTCCACAAATCTCACAAATAGTGTTAGTAGCACCTATTGCACTCACATTAGCTCTTTCAATCTTATCTAATCGTTTGTTTAGTGAGTCAAATTTAGACATAATCAGATCAATGCTACTTACTTCAAACTTACCCCCCGAAATCTTGTTCGGGTTATTACCTCTTTCGGATCCCCATTGGTGGTAGTTGGTGGCGACATTCTCAATGATGTTGAATGCCTCAGTCAGAGGCCTATTCATAAACGCTCCACCGGCTGCAGAATCTAGTGACACCTTCGAAGAGTAGTCCAATCCGTTATA